>OY728146.1:1774773620-1779773620 GCA_963277665.1 Viscum album | reverse complement strand
ATATTAAGAATATTTAGTGGTGAAGATGAATCTAATAGGAATTAAAGTAACTAGATGGAGAATTTATGAACATATGGTGGAATTTATGGACACTAGGTTATGTGAGAGAATGCAAGAATAATATGAGTAGTCAGGGTAGTTGGGATGGCAGGATATGAAAAATAATAACATATATAATAAAAAAGTAAATGTTAAAAAATTATCTTGTTTGTGGCCTAACAAATACCTATAATATAAATTTATGGAAAATTAATAAATAACAATATAATATTTTCATACATAATATATAAATATATTTAAAAAATATTATTAAATAAAACCCATTTTAAGTATTTATATATTTATACTGAGAAAATGATATGATTCTAAATTGTAATTTATATATATATAAATATATTCTATTTTTTATATAATATTTTATTTTATTCAATAATTTAATGAATCATATTTTTATAATGGTTAATGATTTATTAGTAATAATAATTTATAATGACCCATTCATTTTATAGTTAGTGAATTGTTGTTATAATTATGAAAATCATTGTTTTCAAGTTCGATTAAAATATATATTAGTATTGATCTAATAGTATAATATATATATATATATAAAATTGTAAAAAATATATTATCTCAGAAATTATTAATATAAAAAAATAAATATGACTAGGAATTAATAATTTCTGTGAAAAAATATTATTTATGTTAGTACTTTTTTATTTCTAAAAGCCGATTTTTTTGAGGTGCACATATAATATATTAAATAATTATATATTTATCAAAATAATAAAATTAACACCCTTTTTAGGGTGGGACTATACTTCTAAACCATATTTGGACCTAAGTCTTTAATGTGAGATAATACGCTAGGCTCTCACTAGTGAGAGAAATAATAATAAATTTTATTAACCTAAACATGTAATCATAAAAAAACACAGGGGTATTATTTTATAATGGATATGGGTTTCTTGTGACACATAATAATATGAAATGATGAGGTTGATCATTCTGTGGAAATATTATTATATTTCCCATTGAATTGAGGAATGAATATAATTTATATGGGCATATTGAGCACGTCACAAACATCCAATGTAATAAATGGTTATGTATTTGTGACTTGAATGGTTATGAAACTAGTATATAATATAAAAGTGAAACTGATCACCCATTAGGTTTCATTAATTCAACCAGGTCTAACAAATTTTAAATTTTTATAAAAACTAGTAAAAATACTAACTAATTGGGTGTGGTCGGTGGTGTGTTTGAGGTACAAGATAAGTGATGATTAGAGTATATGTTAATAACATTAAGGTTATTAATCGATATTTATTGTGAATGATATCTAAAAAATATATTTTTTAGTTAAATTTCATAAAATGAGTAACATTATGTAATTGTTTTCTGTCATGTTCTAGTTGATTAACGATTAATCATTTTTTTAATATTGTTGCTGGAAATGAATATCTAAAATCCCTTGGTCATGGTTATTTATCATTAGTAATTCATTTATCGTTTTCAAATGGTCAACATCATCATGTGGATCAATCAATTAGGTTATTTAAGATCATTTTTAAGCATAATCATCATGGTAATAAAAATTATCTTGTACAAATTAATATGACTAGTTCTATATTAATAGATACATCATGATTAAATTAACAATGGGAATGATAAAATAGTACCGTAGATATAGAATTAATGAAATATATAAAATAAAATTATTTTCTTATAATGAAAAAAAATCATTATAAAAATCACATTATGATTATATCAGTCTATACAGAAAGGAAATTTCACCCTCAGGATACTAATGATGGAGTGAGATAAGAGGGAAGAGAAAACAAATCATTAATAAGTAATGTAGTATCCAAAAAGAATAATATAATATAGTATAAATTTGTAAAAATGGATAGTGTTTATTATAAAATTTTATTGGTAACCTCATCCTATATTTATAGCTCTAGTTTCATCACTTGGGAAGCATTATTTCAAATAAATGTGGCTACTATTTGCATCGGTGTAAGCCCCATGTATCCCCAGTTAGTTAAATATAAATCCCAATAAAACTATTCAAAATTTAAAACATTCAATTTTACAATCAATAGGTTTAT
This sequence comes from Viscum album, assembly GCA_963277665.1. Lineage (NCBI taxonomy): Eukaryota > Viridiplantae > Streptophyta > Magnoliopsida > Santalales > Viscaceae > Viscum > Viscum album. The sequence goes on along the minus strand of OY728146.1, from coordinate 1,779,771,509 downwards.
GAAAAGAATGTATCATAATTTCTATGAAAATTTCATCCCATTCTCAAACCTATTTATTACATCCTCATCTCAGAACATGAAAATTTCAACATTCTTGTTTTAAATCTAACATCACAATATTAATAATTCCACCAAAATTCCATTTTTTCATTTCAATTAAATATTACACTTCATGAAATGGACATAGGTCTTAGCATTCTCACATTTGGAAAAGGATTTTCATTTAATGAAAAACAAATATCCTAGTTTTTTTATTTCTCTATAGCTTCTTCCATTTGGTGTTGTTTTGTAGAACTATGTTTTGTAATCTATTCCATTTTTACCTAATTTCAATTCAAGATATTCACAACCATAAAATGACTTTAAATATAATTACATTGGAAATAAAAATAAAATTAATTATAAAAAAATATATTCTGAATCACAAGATTTATTCATTAAAATATTATATGAAAAACCCGACACATTTATTTAGTTGTTTAAACCTGAATAAAATCTCAGTATACTGCAAAAGGTACAAACCTAACCATAAAAGAACAGAAATGTAAAAAAACGAGTTATTAAATTTAGAATTGAATTTCCAAGAATACCATGAATAAATTTATCAACTCTACACTTTTCATGGAAACATGTCAATAATGTATGTTTCCTTCTATATTTGGAAATGACCAAGAAATTATTTACTCCCATTCATAATTTTAAATTCATTTTCAATGTTCATGCAATATGTAATTTAAATTGAATCATATTATTTTCACTTATCAAACAACGTAAAAAAAATAAATGGAGTTATAATAATATATGAAAATATATTCCTTATAATTTGCTAGAAACATATTTAATATCAAAACCACATAGAAAAAATTCATTATTATTCTTGAGGGATTAACGATTATTAAAAAACTAATCATTGGCTGCATGGTTGGTGGGTAAAACGATATAAAAAATTGGTGAACCAAAAAATAAACTTGTTAACTAAATAATTTTTTATTATAAACAAATAAAATAGTGAAAAATCGTTTTTAAAAGATTTCATATTTGGTTTTCCCAAAACTAAATGCATTATGTTAAATCAATGGAATATAATGAATAATTCACCTTGTAAAATTTTGTTCCTTAATTTTCAATGTGTTTATTTTATTTTTTGGAAAAATGTCAAATCTACCACCCAATTTCATATGATACCCCCATAAAAATATTTTTGATAATTACAACAAGGTAATGTTTTAAGCAATATTGAATTTTGAATTTCCCAATACACAACATATTTATCAAATATTTTTCATTCCTATTTTTTAAAAAATTATATGAAATAAAATATATTGAATGATATTAACCCTCAATAAAATCATGAAATCATACCCACAGTAATCCATTTGAATATGAATATCTATTCCAATAGGACATAATCTATAATGTCTCAGATTTTTCAATGTTTTATTTTAATATTATGTGGGAATTATATCAAGACCAGTCTTTAAGACGACATGTAGTCTTGAGGCCCGGTGAGCCCAGAAGAAATGATTGAATTTAATTAAATAATTAAATTATGCGCGCGTGTGGTTTTCATTAAAAAGTGGAATAACTCTTGAACAAGTTCTCGGATCAGAAATCTTAGGGCACGGTTGTGTTTAGAATAATGATTTTACCTTAGGCGAGGTCTAACATCGGCCGACATAGGTCGGTGGAGAAATCTAGTTTTTGGACGTAACTGTAAAAAATTATTTAATAAAAATATTTTGTTAAATCCTTAATAAAACAAAATATTTTAATTTTTTAAATAGGGATTTCGCAGGGGACTAGGGTTTCAATTCCCATAACTCTGAATTTTTTAGGTGGCTCCGGAATGCTCTGGAGAAAACCTACCAATGTGGTGACGGTGTTATTAACAAGCTTCACCGGCGATGATGACGCAACAACCGGATCTTTGTCAACGAAAACTGTGAATCCAGGTAGGGAGTTTGATCTATTTGTGATTTCTTTCCCATTCATGATCCCAATGATGAATGTGGACTAATCCACAAACAGATTATCCCATGGATCAGTCATATTTGCGGGATGGGATTTTGCGGGGATTTTGGAAATTCTGATTCTTGAGTTATTTTTGGTTCCATTAAACCATCTAACGGTGATGAATCAAGATCGACACAAACATAGATTGAGGTTCGTCCCTCTCGATAAGTTATGTTTTTCTTTCCAGAATTCCCGTGCCCTTTGTGTGCGTTGTACGCGTTCTTCGCGGGATAAGAACGATGATCTATTGCGCCTTGGAAATGCAGCGTAACGATCCAATATTGTAGATCTAGCCTCGGAATTGTGGTACGGAACTGCGACGACGATTTCGGCGGACAATTCGGAGCAGATCGAGAGATATGAATTTTTGGGTGTTTTTTGTCCGAAGATCGTATGTTGTTCGTCGAGCTGATTGAAGGTCCGAAACACAGGGATTCAGTGTTAGGATGATTAAACGAACCAGCGCCTTGAGTTTCGCGGCAATCGGACGACAGAATCGAGAATCCATAGATCGGCCGAAGCGCGAGGAAGAAGATGGCCTTTTGGAATTTTCTCGACTTCACAGCGTGTAGTATGGGATAAAAAACATGTGTTCATAGAAGATCACCTGGAGTGTACTTTGGGAGTACACGGACATGGGTTGAGTACACGACCAACGAAATGGAATGTGTACCCCTCCTCAGCCAGACCCAACCAAATACACGGGATACCCCGTGTACTGGTACACGGGCAGGCGACACAGACAGGCACTGTGTACGGGTATACGACAGGGTACACCGGTGTTTTACAGTGGACAAGACATGGCGTGTGCTTTGACTTACATGCCGTGTATATTCCTTCCTATACGACTTCAACTTCAGACATGGGCCGTTTACACAGGCAGTACCCAGAGTCAAGGAACACGTCGTGTAACCCGACTACACGTAGTGTAGTGGAGTTTTACACAGCTTGGATGGATGACACGTGCCATTACATGGGAAATACCCAGGGTCAAGGAACACGTTGTGTAACCATACTACATGTCGTGTAACCAGTTTTAAATGGCTTGATCCAGTTGCCTTCTGTGACTTGGACTAGTTTCATTAGGGTTCGTCCCATAAGTCCTTCTCCTGAATGTTTCTAGTATCATTTCCTATGTATAGGAGTATGATCCCTTCAATATGACTTCATGAATAGAGTTTTTGGAATCCCTTTCTGTAAGACTTTGAGCCAGACCCTCTATTCATTCCCATAACCCTAGGTAGAGTTCTTTTTATCGATGTGACCAACTTTAACCGGGCACTGATCCTATGCGTAACGAATTAGTTTAGACTGAGTTGTTGGAATCACCCCATATCTATTAGTTGTGATCCTCATCTTAATATCATATTCTCAAGTACATGTGGAGTGTTTTCTCCCATAATGAGTACTTTGAATCTATCTCTTCAGACCTAGGAGTGTGTTCTCATTGTTACGTGCTTAATAAAATCTTCGAGCTGAATATTAGTGGTGGTTTCGCGATGGTCAATTGCATATGAGTATATCTGGATAATCTTGTTATAAGTTTTGTAGAAATATACTATGTGGATCTGACTATATCATTCTTTTGTTGTAATTGACTTTGTTGTATTCCTTTGTGGTTTCATGGTGTCCTACTGGGTATTGTTATACTCACCCCTACATGGGCTTTGCCCGCACGTGTCTTGTCTTGTGCAGACGAGCGAGCTTTTGACCGGATTCTAGGAGGACCAGGACTGGATGTTGCTCAGGGAGATCGGACAGGCTGAGGTCTGTTCCTATGTCTTTGGATTGCAGTCCCAGTACATTTATTTACGTTTTGGACTTTTATACAAACTTTATTTTGGTGGGCTTGTACTTTTGGCACATGGTTTTAAATTACTGTACTTTACTTCCTATCGTACTCTGTTTATTGGGATTTTAGTGTATGAATGTATTTCCATTATTATTAGTTTTTACTTTTCAGCTTTGTGGGCTTGGAGATGTGTGTGCATGTGTACAGGTTTATAGTCAATGCCTCCCATGTTAGTAGCATTCCTACTCGGTGCTAGTCACCAGCCCCTGGCCTATTGGAGGCGGGCTTGGGGAGTTGTGGCTCGGGCCCCACTGGAACAGTTTGTGACAGAGTTGTATTAGATCTGGTTGGTTCTACCTTAGGACCGAGAGTCTGTGAGTTGGTTTGGGGCAATAGTGTTAAGTGTTTCAAGTTCGGATTTCAGGCCAGGGACCGCAGTGTTGGTGCAGGCAGCCGACGTATCCATACAACAGGACTCTTATTACTTTCTTTCTGAATCAGAGCATGAGAAAACTAATTTTAGAGGGAAAATAATGGTACATGCGTCATATATGAAAGGTTTGTGGTTTCCATGTCCTCAGTGAGTCAGCTCTCTAGATATACTCACTGACTGAGATACATATTGTTTCCTTACAGGATGCCTTCGTGACATGCACCCTCTAGGATCCAGGAGCTCGATCACGAGTATGACCCATTCAGTGATAAAGCTTCGATACTAGGACCAGATCCCCCAGTTTTACCATCAGGTGGTGTGCCAGTTATTACACCACCTATAGAGCAGTTTTTAGTTCCTGCTATTTCAGTAGAGGAGGAGTGCAGGCTAAGTGCACTCCACGGGTTTCAGAGACAAAGACCCCTCAGGTTTTGAGGTGAGCCTGACCCTCAACCAGTAGAGGAATGGATAGAGGCAGTCTCTAGAGACTTCCATTTTGTCAGGACACCAGCAGACTAGATGGGGATACTGGTATCGAGCACTCTGCCGGGCTCGGTAGGACGATGGTAGAGATTGGTTATCCAGACCCATGACGAGGTGACTCTTGCGTGGTCAGAGTTTTGAGTGTCTCATTGAAGAGTAGTTTTCACCGGTTACCCTAAGATCAGTACATATACAAGAGCTTCTTCAGCTTCAGTAGGGGAGCATGTCCATGGAAGACTATTCAATGAGGTTTACAGACATCTCTCGGTACTCGATGGATATGGTCAGGGATCAGTACTTCAGATCTAGGACTTTTGAGAGGGGATAGTGTAGAAACATACGAGATTTCATAATCCCTATGATAATTCCTACTTATGATGGGGTGCTTGGGAGGGCTTTGGTGCTCGAGATATTCTTGGCAGAACAGAGATAGCCGGCAGTTGAAATTGGTGAGCGGCCTGGAGTAGAGACATCTGCAGCAGGGAACCGACGTCAGGGACCCCGGTGTGGGAGACGTTTTTAGAGGAGATCCCAGGACATGGGATCTTCCGTACAGGGTTCGAAGGGCACATCCATCCATCCTCGAGAGAGGTTATTCTACTCATGAGATGGAAGGGTAAATATCGCCCGAGATTGACCGACCCGCCGTACTACTGACACGGGTGCATTGGATGGACCACCGGGGCAGGGGCAACGTGTAGATCTGAGAGATCCGTGGGGCGAAAGATATGGTAGAGGAGCAGGGAGAGCAGCTGGAGGTGGTCTGTGTTTTGACCTTTTTCCACCACCACCCTAGGGTGGTCCACCACAGGCTCAGGGACCTGGTGGACAGAAGGAGGGACAACTACAGGCAGCAGTGGCTTATGACCGAGGTACTATTGGAATTATTAGTGGTACAATCTGTGTCTTTTCTACTTTGGATGTTTTACTGATAGACACAGGTGCTAGTCATTCTTTTTTTCCTTCTTATCTTTTTCGAGAACTTGAGATTCCAGTAGATCCATTGACTCGACCCTTACTCTTAGAAAGACCGACTTGATATGATTCAGAGATCACACACATTTGAAGACAGTGTGACCTGACCCTTGGAGGAGAGAGTTTCGGGTGGAATCTCTTGGTGGATGCATCAATTCCTTATGATGTCATTATTGGTATGGATGTGCTATCCATGATTTATGCCCAGATTGACTATTTTAGGCGAAGGGTATGCTGTGTCCACTGTGATGGAATGAGGTTCTCTTTCATCAGTGAAAAGGAGACCCAGAAAGCATAGGATGGACTCGTGTGTAGGTGAGCACACCCGATTTCACATCAGTTGGCTAGCCTAGCCCTTGGAACATGATATGTTACGAGTTTCCATTTTCCAGTAGTAGTGGATGAGTACGAGGACATCTTTTCAGAGGATTTCCCCAAGCTACCTCTTTGTCGGGAGACAGATTTATGCATTGAGTTGCAACCCAGGAAGACATCGATATCTTCATCAGAATATTGGATGGCTCTTCCAGAGCTTCATGAGCTGAGGGTGCGGCTGGAAAACATGCAGAAGAAGGGCTTCGTGAGACCCAGTGTTTCACCCTGGGCATCCCCAGTGTTGTTTTTCATTAAGGAAGATGGGATATTGAGGCTGTGTGTGGTTTACCAACACTTGAATCAGGTGACCTTGAAGAATAGGTATCCACTACCAAGAATTGATGACCTCTTAGACTAGATAAGAGGGGTACGATGGTTCTCGAAGGTTGATCTACAATCAGGCTATAACCAGATTCATGTACGGGATGAGGATATAACAAATACAGATTTCAGATGTCGCTACAGCCACAATGAGTACTTGGTGATACCCCTCGGCATGACGAACACCCCGACAATGTTTATGGGACTCATGAACCAGATCTTTCAGCCCTATGTAGATCAGTTCATGGTGGTCTTCATCGATGATATCCTTGTGTACTATGCATCTCAAGAGGAGCACACGAGGCACCTAAGGATGGTTCTGAACACACTTCGAGAGCACCAGTTGTACGAGAAACTCTCGAAGTGTCAGTTCTGTATACAAGAGGTCCACTTTCTTGTACACGTTATCTCAGTAGATGGTGTAGCAATGGACCCAGCCAAGGTAGAGGTAGTGATTGCATGGAATCCACCCTGTAATGTGACAGATGTGTGAATTTTCCTTGTATTGGTAGGCTACTATCGGAGATTCATTCACGATTTCTCCGTAATTTCAGCACCCATGACTACTTTGACCTGAAAGGGGCAGCCTTTTGTGTGGACCGAGATATGTCAGCAGGCTTTTTAGCTGTTGAGATAGAGTCTGACGAGCGCCATGAACTTGAGATTACCGTAGGAGGGTATCGAGTATGTAGTATTCTGCAATGCATTAGGAACCGGTCTTGGTTGTGTCTTAATGTAGAGGGAAGCAGTGATTGCATATGGTTCACGACAGTTGAGGCCACATGAGCAGAACTACACGACCCATGATCATGAGTTAGTAGCGGTAGTATTCGCGTTGAAGATGTGGCGGCACTACCTGATGGGCGAGCGGTTTACAATCTAATTAGATCACAAGAGCCTCATATATATCTTTTCTCATAAGTATCTGAATTTGAGACAGAGGTGATGTCTTGAGTTCCTCTAAGATTACGACTCTGAGATCGTTTATACTTATGGGAAGGGGAACATTATGGAAGATGCTCTTAGATGGAAATCTAGTTCGAAGTTGCTGTATGAGGCAACGAGGCAGTTGGCATCTTTACAGTTGTCCTTCATGGATAGAGATTAGGGAGCTTATCGTCAGTCGATGGTTGTTACCCCTCCACTCTTATAGCGATTCAGGGAAGCACATCTGGAAGATTCTAGCTGCGAGACATTACGTGATCAGATGTCCACAGGAGATGCTGCTGATGGATATTCAAACGGTGGGGAGCACGATGTTCTTTTCAGAGGGAGCATAGTAGTACTAGTGAAGTTGCAGGAGAAGGTTCTGAGGGAGTTCCATACATCTCTTTTGGTGGTGCATACAGGCATGGATAAGATGTACCAGGACATCTGGAATCAGTTATGGTGGCCTGGAATGAAGAAGAGTGTGGCAGAGTTTGTCTCTGGATTCCTTACATGTTAGCAAGTAAAGGCTAAGCACCATGTGCCAGCAGGTTTGACTCATCCCCTAGAGGTGACACAATGGATGATGTACGAGATATCCAAGGACTTTGTGACGGGTTTACCACGTATATCCGGGGGACACAATGCCATCTGGGTGATCGTTGATCAACTCACCATGTCAGCCCACTTTCTAGCCATACAGGAGCGGAGTTCAGTAGAGAGCTTGGGACACCTCTACATGAAGGAGATAGTTCAACTTCATGGAGTTCCATCCACGTTCATCTCAGATCGTGATGCTCATTTCATATCCCAGTTGTGTAAGGGATTACATGATGCTTTTGAGACTCAGTTATGCTTGATCACAATGTTTCATCCTCATACTAATGGTCAGATGGAGCAGACCATCCAGGTTCTAAAGGATAGGCTACGATCTTACATGATTGACTTCGGTCATAGCTAAGAGTATCACCTACCATGTGTGGAATTTTCATATAACAACAGTTATCATTACACTATTTGTATGAAACCATTCTAGGCTTTGTACGGGCGACCTTTCAGGTCACCACATTGTTGGACTGACCCAGGAAAGTCAGCACTCATGGGCCCAGAGATGGTTTGAGCTATACCGAGAAGGTGCATGTCATCTAGGAGTAGATGAAGACTGCACAGAGTTGGAAGATGTCGTATGCTAACAGGAGATGGAGGCGCTTGGAGTTCGAGGAGGGAGACCATGTGTTCCTTCGGGTCTCACCTCGAGAGGGATTGCAGAGATTTGGTCTAGGTGGCAAGCTATCTCTGAGGTTAATCAGCCCCATTCAGATTCTGAGTACAGTTGGCGAGGTGGAGTACCGATTGGCTATACCTCCTCAGATGGACCGAGTACAGAACATCATCCATGTGTCGCAGCTGCAGAGGAACGTGCATGATCCATCACACATTATCGACTGGGGCGAGCTGGACATCGATGATGGAGAAACCTTTCCTGAGTACATAGTGGAGATCGAGGATCAGTAGAAGAAGATCCTTCTTGGGAGAGATATTCATTTGGTGTGTGTCTGCTGGATGCACGGGAATCACCAGGAGATCTCGTAGAGTGGGAGACTCAGATTCGCGTGCAGTACCAACATCATTTTGAGTAACCTTTTTTTTTATTTTCATGGATTTAAAATCCATAAGGTGGGTGTGATTTAATGTCTAGAATTTTTCCATGATTTATTTTAATATTTTGTGGGAATTATATTGAGACCAATAATTAAGGAAGCGTTTAGGTTCGAGGCCCGGTGAGCCCAGAACAAATGTTTGAATTTAATTAAATAATTAAATTACACGCTAGTGTGTTTTTCCTGAAAAAGTGGAATAACTCCTGAAAGAGTGCGCGGATTAGAAATCGTAGGGCTCCGTTGCATTAATAACAGATATTCAACCTTAGGTAAGGCCTAACATTGGCTGGTGCAGCTCGGTGGTGAAATCTAGTTTTTGGACGTAACTGTAATAAAATATTTAATAAAAATATTTTGTTAAATCCTTTCTGCAGTGAAATCATTTATCTTTTTAAATAGATATTTATTAGGGGATCAAGCTTTAAATTCCCATAACCCTGAATTTCACAATTGGCTCCGGAAATCTATAGAGAAAACCTCCAAATGCGGCGACAATGTTCTTGACGAGCTTCACTGACGATGACGACACAACGACCAGATCTTTCTCAATGAACGTCGCGAATCCTGGTAGGGTGTTTGATCTCTTTGTGCTTTCTTTATCGTTCGTGATTCCTACAACAAACATAGAATAATCTATGAACAGATTAGCCCATGGATCGGTCGTAATTGTGGGATGGGCTTTTGCAGTGATTTTGGGGATTCCGATTCTTGAGTTATATTTGGTTCCCTTCATGCTTCTAACGATGACGAACCAAGATCGACATGAATATCGATCGAGGTTCGCCCGTCTCAATTTTTTGTGTTTTTCCCGAATTCTCGCGTTCTTCGTGTGTATTATATGTGTTCTTCACGGGATAAGAACAATGATCTATTGTTCCTTTGATCTACGGTGTAACGATCCATGATTGTAGATCCAACTTTGGAATGGTGGTACGGAGCTGCGATGACGATTTCAGTGGATGATTCAGAGCAGATCGAGAGATATGAATTTCTGGGAATTTTTCATCAGAAGATTGTATGTTTTTCATCGAGATGATTGAAGTTCCGAAACCCCCAGATTTGTTGTTAGGATGATGAAACGAATCAGAGCCTTGAGTTTCACGAAAAACAGATAACAGAATCGAGAATCTGGAGATCGGCCGAACAGTGAGGAAGAAGACGACGTTCTGGAATTTTCCCAACTACACGGCATGTAGTATGGGATACATGGCATGTGTTCATCCGGGATCACATGGTGTTTACTCCGGGAGTACACAGCAATAGGTTGGGTACACAGAGAAGGACACACCGTGTGTACCCATCCCCGTCCAGATACACGGGATACCCCATGTACTGGTACATGGGCTAGCGACACAGACATACATCGTGTACGGGCATACGGCCAGGGTACAAGAGTGTTTTCCAGTTGACAGGACACAACGTGTGCTTTGACTTACACGCCATGTATATTCTTTCCTACACGACTTAAACTTTTGACATGATCCGTTTACACGGGAAGTACCTGGAGTCAAGGAACATGGTATGTAACCCTACTACACGCCGTGTAGTGGAGTTTTACACAGTTTGGACGGATGACACGGGTCGCTAAATGGGAAGTACCTGGGGTCAAGGAACACGGCGTGTAACCATAATTCATGCTATGTAAACAGTTTTACATGGATTGAGCTAGTTTCCTTCTGTGACTTGGACTTGTTTCTTTAGGTTTCGTCCCCTAGGTCTTTCTCCTGATGGTTTTCGGTATCATTTCATACCTACATGAGTATGTTCCCATTAGCAGGACTTCTAGAATAGAGTTTTTGGAATCCCCTCTTTGAGAATTAGAGCCAGACCCTCTATTCATTCCTGGAACCCTAGGTAGAGTTCTTGGTATCTAGGTGACCACCTTTACCCGGGCACCAATCCTCTACATAGAGGATTAGTTCAGACTGAGTTGTTGGAATCACGCCATTTCTATTGTTTGTGATCCTCATCTGAACATCATATTCTCAAGTACTTGTGGAGTGTGTTATCCAGGATTGAGTACTTTGTATCTCTCTCTTCAGACCTAGGAGTGTGTTCTCATTTTTACGTGCTTAGTGGAATCTTAGAGATGGATCTTAGTGGGGGTTTCGTGATGGTCAATTGCATATGAGTATATCTGTAAATTCATGTTATATGTTATATAGACATATACTGTGTGGAGCTGACTATGTCATTCCATTGTGATATTTTCATTTGATGAATTCCATTGTGGTTTCGGGGTGTCCTACTGGGTATTGTTATACTCACTCATGCACGGAATTTTCCCGCACATGTCGTGTCTTGTGTAGACGACCGATCATTTGAGAGGATTCTAGGAGGACCAGGACCAGATGGTGCTTTGTGATATCATACAGCTCGAGGTGTGTTCCTATGTCTACTGATTGTAGTCCCAGTACCTTTCTTTACATGTTTCACATTGTTGCAGACTTTATTTTGGTGGGCTTGTACTTTTGGCCCAGGGTTTTACATTATTGTAATTTACTTCCTGTCATACTCTGTTGGATGGGATTTTAGTGTATGCATTCATTTACAATCTTAAAAGTTTTTGCCTTTCAGCTATGTGGGATTGGAGATGTGTGTACGTGTTTACAGGTTTATAGGCAATGCCTCCCATGTTAGGGGCATTCCTAATCGGTGCTAGTCAACAGCCCCTGGCCTATTAGAGGCGGGCTTGGGGAGTTGTGGCTATGGCCCCACTAGGACTGGTCATGAAACTATCTACCCCATTCTCATCATTTTATTAATAATAAACATTATAATAATATTTTTGGATAGTATAATATAATCTTAAAATGTTGTTATTTCCAAAAAAATACAGTTTTGAATTCTATTTGATTATGTATGATCAATTTAAAGGTGGTTCCCATGATAATGTACTGAATAAGAAAAATTTCCCAAATCATATTAATTTTTTTATAATCATTATTATGGATATTGAAATAATTTTCTAGAAGAACACATGTATGAGTTTCACAACATAAATATACTGATGAAAAGTTTGAAAATATTTGGATTTAAAAATTTATCAGGAAATAGAATATATGATAGAGATAATTACTCATGTCAATATACTAAATAATAAATAACTTATCCCAAATTTCATAAATTCAAGGACTGAAAATTCGTTACAAAATTTCATTCATAAAAATCATCCATTCCACCTATATTTTAATACGCTAAATCATAATATCAATCTTTTTCTAGAAAATATTTTTCTATATCATTCTCATTCAATTATATTTATAATGATGTATAATGAATGAATTTTTAAATATCATATGAATTTATTAAAGTTAGATTATTGGTTAATGAAAAATGTTTACTGTTGGGATTTTGATAACAATTGATAATTACTAAGATGAAATGATTGATGGTAAATAGAAAAATTAAATCATAACTCATATGATCCAATTGAATGTATAATTAATTTATTATAGCTATAATATCTATTTATCTCTATTATATAGGGTATTCTCTATTTTATTTCATGGCATGAACCTGAATCTCATCTTGTTAATAACCTATAGAGAATCTATTCATTTTCCTTAATTATTCATTCTTAAACTATTATTTAGACCTAATAATTATAAATAAATTAATTTAATTACCTTTTCAATGAAATTTAAAAATATAGAGGATGTGAAACAAAAACAAATAACAGGAAATTATATACCATTAAAAACTCAAGTTTCTACATAAAATGAATTTTTTAATATTTTTTGACTTACATTAACACTTAACTTAGGTGATGGTGTATTTGAATTATTATACACGGTATATATATAAAAACGGTCATGGGTGTGTCTTATCTATATATCTAGGAATATTTTCATGCTATATGTTATGATTTAATCTTTTATTGAGACTAATTTATCCAACATCATTTAGGCCGATCCATTAGTGTATTTTAGGACATGAGAAACTTGAATTAAAATTACATACCATCTTAAACTATTGAACAACTGAAGAATCATTTTTTGGATACTCTCCTCGGTCTGTACACCATTTTAAATACTCAATTTCTTCCTTCTTAGATTTTGGTTCTTCATTCTTTGTGTAAATGATCATAGTTACTTCTGATCATGCATCCACATTCATGTCATTATCATTAAAACCATAATTATTTTTTTACTGATTTATATTTAAATATACTTTTTCCAAAAAAATGGAGTCATAAATTTAATTTTTAATTGTCAATTTTTAATTATAATTCTAAAACACAAACCAGCATTATAGACATAAATCAATCACTGCCGCCTATTTCATAGAATGATCATCCTTGAATAACTGACAACCTATCTTATTCCATGTATATAATGAAAAAATCCACAAGAGATAAAAAATAACTAGATTTATAGGAATGAAATCAATGAATCATCTTGTGTTCTTCACTATTTATTTCTCTATTTATAGTGCGAATATCATTGTATTCGTATCTTTCAGTCACTTCCACATAAATGTATTATATTACATTTTGTTCATGATGAAACCTAAATAAAAAAAGTACCTACAAAAAAATTATAATTGAAAATAATTTGAATTAAAAATATATATGAATTTTTTTAATTGTCCAAGATATCCCTTTAAATAATTAATAAAAATCTCATGTTGGTGGAATTATAACTTTTTTTCTATCATCTTCTTGATAGAAAATATATTTCCATTACTATTTCATGTGTTTGATATATTTATGGAGACTCTATAAATGGAAAATAAATTTTATTCTTTTTAATATTTTCTTGTATCTCACTTCATTCTATATCAAATATCAAATTCTAATATATCTATAGTAATGGATGTTTTGTCTTATATGTTATGTATTATTTTTTACTTCTCCCTCATTCAAATAACTATATTATTTCATTCTATTTTTATTTACAATTTCTTTCTAATATTTCACATTTTCTATGAATGTCTCCGTTTATTTCAGTATTTGTTTTCATACACCACGTGGTGATATAGTTTCTGTTAGTACATGGGTCGACTTCAATGATACTAGACAACACTCTTCTTTATCTCTCTCTATGTTGTTATGAAATTTCTATGATATGATATTAATGGTTTTAAAGTGTAGAAATTTTTGTTTATTAAGTTATAATTCATCTCATTTATAATCGATCCTAAACCATTAGTTCACATTATTCATTATTTGATGGATTCCATTATGTTAGTCATGGTTATAATCATGGTATTCCCTAATATTTGGATTTTACTCTAGAGTGAAGGTCCTTGAGACAGTAGTTGTAATCCCATTCCCATTTGATGAAATCTTTATCATCTATATTGTTTCATCAACCTCCTATAAGAAATAATGATAATATTGTATTCATTATATTTATCCAATTTAGATTAAATACATTGTGGTTGTTGTTATGCCATAATGGTATCCATTTTCTCAGTTAATTCATCTATCAAGGCTACAATACTATTATTATATTAGACTAATAATACATGCTTTAATTTTTTCTCATTATCCACATCATTGGAGCTATTTCTACAATAAATATTATTAGGTTTAAACTGTGATCATGAATTTTTTCTATCAATCATCTACCTGTTGCAAAATCCCAAATAGAAATGTTTCCATGTGAAAAACTATTTTAAAAAATTTATTTAATAACCATATGAGAATTTCATGATGAGGAATTAATTTAATTTAATTTAATGAAATGTTATTAAGAAAAATAATTTTATTCTTATAACAATTACTAAAAGGTATGAATATATAATGTTATTTACTTGGATTTTGAATGAAAAAATCATCTTATAAATAAGATTATTTCAAACACATCCCACACAATGATGGAACAATGTCACATGCCTTTAATCCACTCCCATACATACCTCTTAATGAAAATATAATGAAAATAAATATTACCATATCACTGAAGAAATTGGTGAACTAAAATTTATCAAAAATTTAAATAAAACTCTCATTGAATACATTCATATCCTCATACTAAAATTGTTAAACATTAATTATTAATGAAACTATTAGGATAAATTATAGATTGATATAAAATATGTTGAATTCAACATGTTGTACCATAATTATTCCTAGAATCACTATGTTAATGGGTCTCCAATAGTATATGAGTTTTTACATTCTTGGAACACATTTTTAGACAACTTTGATAGAATTTTAATGTTTTGTTGTATATATATTTATAGCTTTGTGATTTTCCCATAGAAAAGTTTTATGTTAGAGATTATATTCAAATATTTCAATACCTTTTACTAGATTATAGTACTTAAGAATAAATTTTATATACAAAAATGATATCTTGAGAATACAGAGAACAAAATTGTTAAATAAAAAATGGAAAATAAAAAACTACAAAATTTACATGGAAAACATCCTCAAAAACTGTTTTATAAATATTTTCATCTATATAATTTTTTTGTTCTTTCAGGGATAATAAAATTTTATAATTTAAATATAGTAAGATAAATAAAAAATATACAGGTATATTAAGTGGTGATTCCAAGTTCAATGGAATGAAATGATTTTTATAGATTTTATAATATTTATTGTGATTCATTTAGATTCACTAATACTAGTAGTAAAGATAGGGATTTTGTTTTAGATCAATTGGTGAATACATTTCAGGTTTATTAATTATCTAGGTCTTGTGACTACTAAATAAATTTATAACTGACTTTTTTAAATTTAACCAAATTATTAATTATGACTATAATTTTTATTGGTGTTGTTTTGACTAATTCATTAATTTTCCCTTTTCATTTTATCAACTAGCATGGTTGTATTAATTAAATTAGGGATTCAATATTTTGTTTTTCCTGATCATCCTAATCACCATAATGACCATGCATGAATTAGGATGAAGAGTCATAAAATAATTGGTACACATTGAATCAATTTACCAATTTCATGATAAATTAATTGAATTGTTATAGAATTATTCTTCAATTTAAAACACAAAAATTAACTAAAAATAACCAAACATCAATCACAATATTTTCTATACAATTACTCAACATGATCATGAAGGAAATTTATTTCATTATATTAATAATAATGGAGTGAGAGAAGAGTATAGAGAAAATAAATCCTATGATAAAAACATAGTAGAATGGGTGGAAGACACTATAGTGGTATAAAAGCATACATTGGGGTAGAAATCATTCTGTTATTATAGCATTGAGCTCATATCTTATTAAAGGAATCATATTCACATATAATGTAGATTTAATTCCATTACTGAATCAAATAATATTTTCTAACTCAAAACATGGAGACCTCTAGTAATTCCATATAATACCCAATTGCAATTATGAAAATTCAGATAATTCGTTTTTCCAGGTAACAAGTTTCATAGAATGAATATATCATTACAATAAATTAAATTCAGGGCCTCTTCTCTAAGTAAGTTTTTTTCTCTTGGAATTGGATAAACTATTACAAAATTATGCACTTACCCCAGGAATCTATTGTCAGAGAATAAATATTACGTAAAAAATTTAATTCTCGTTATTTTCACTTCTATCATCAACATTGATATATGATCTCTTGTCTATACCATTCCATGCTATGAATGGTCATACTATATTATAAGTCATGATCATCTCAGATTCATTGATTTGTCCCATATTCAATATTCTAGAGTCATGAAATAATTATAATATTTGTATTCTTATTTAATTTAACATTTAATTACTCCACAGACATCCCTATAAACAAAAAAAATATATCAATAATAACATTGGAATGAATAATAACCTTAATTAAAAAATACACACTAAATGTAATCATTAATGCATCAAATAATGATATTTGTACTAGTGTACGACCATAAAATATATATATTTTAATAAAAACACTCGACAAGCTCAAAATTTTTAGTGAAGAGAAAATATTCTTCTTTATCATAAGTAGATAATATCATAAAACATAAATTTTTTTATTAAAGAGTAATAACTATTATCTATTTTCAATATAAACCCAATAGAACATGATTGATCAATTTAAATCATAAGTAGTATGTCTTTCTAAAAA
The DNA here is from genome assembly GCA_963277665.1 of Viscum album. Classification (NCBI taxonomy): domain Eukaryota; kingdom Viridiplantae; phylum Streptophyta; class Magnoliopsida; order Santalales; family Viscaceae; genus Viscum; species Viscum album. The sequence goes on along the minus strand of OY728146.1, from coordinate 1,779,754,491 downwards.
ACATACAACTTGAAGTATTTATGCCTTGGTATATACAAACATAATATAAATAAACTATTAATTTAAAATTTGTTAAAATTTACTATTAGTCACAAATATTATTTCTAAATTCATTTATTAATTGAAACATCTGATTTTTAATTACATTCACTCATACCAAAAGAAATTTTTGTGTAACTCCCTATGAGTAGAAGATGTGGAAGGGGTATGATGAAAAAATTTATTTATAAAAGGATTCTTCAAATTACCAATAAGATAGAATTATTCCGCCTAAAGCATAGATAATAAACAAGAATGGTATCTGGAACTCTGTCACACTACAACTATTATTAAAAAAAATAACGAATCTAAATGATATAAAAATAGAATCACATAGAACAAGAAAAATAAAATACTATCTCAGAAGTATACTCTAGGATTTATAATATATCATGAAATGTAGAATATTTAATCTAAAGGCTAAAACTCCCTTTTACATAGATATGATGTATCAAAGTGAGTATGAAGAGATTGATCCATATAATGATGAAAATATATCTCTTGGATATCCAAACCCAATAGAATAAAAAGAATATATTAAATCAACTTTGAGAACATTTAGGAGTTCGGATACCATAAACATCGGTGATAAGGGAGTGATTGTTTTTGAAAATATGAGTTCTTATGCATTTAGTTTTAAAATAAGGTGGTTAAAGTACAATATTCCATTTTTCAAAGGGATTGAACCAAATTACATATTGAGTCCTGGTTCTAAGACACTATGAACCCATTGACCCTCACAGTATGAATTATAGCCTATAGATACTCATCTGTTACAATGTTATTACAATACCAACTGCCAATCCATTTCCGATAAACATTCTATTAGATTTCATTTAATCCACTACATTACATGAAAATCAACATTACATTGAAAGAAAATATTAAAAAATATAAAATGAAAGTACATATCTGGAGAATGTGGAATTTAAATATACTCTTTTTTTATTGAAACATTGTTATATAATATTAATAAAACATTACAGAGTAATATCATTTTCGAAGCATAGGGATATGATGTTAGTCGACTAGAAAACGAGTCTATTGACTCTTTATTTTTCTTTATAATTATAATATGAAATATTAATTTCATAAATAACAAATTTAAAATTTTCAAAATTACATTAACATATAACACTTTTAATAATTTATAATATATTAATAGTAGGTATTTAAAATATACCTAGTAGTAATACATTTAATATAATATAATAATAAGCATTTAAATTTATTATAAAATTAAAATTGATTTGGATACGTTATTAGGGATACAAAAATAATATGATGCAATAGGTTTTCAGAGAGAATATATTATAATGTATATGTTTAAATGAATAATATTCAAAATAATTATCAAATTGAATATAAAAATTTAGGTTCAATATTTAAAATATATTATGTCTATAATAGCATTATAATTTTTCTAATATTTTGTTAATTTTAATTGTTTTATGTTAATTTCATTATTCGACATTTATTTACTAACTTTTCAAATTGAAATATTTTTATACCCATTATCAATTTTTTGTTATGAATATGAAAAGTGAAATGAAGCATTTCAAAAAAACAATTAGATAATGGAAAATGAAACATTCACCTTGAAAATATAGTATTACTAAGTATAAATATCACATAGATTGAATAAAAATCAAGGAAATATTGAAAATTTATACATTGAATGAGGATATAAAGATATTTATTAGTGAGAAATTTACTATAAAATGCATTTTCATGTAAATATTACAAAAAATTAACATCTCAACAACATTAACAAATTTATCCCATCAAAATCAATTTAATAATATCTTTATAATGTCTACAAAATACCAAATTTTGATGTTGATAGAACGTGGAGAAACCATTATCAACAATAAAAATGTATAAAATAAAAAAATAATGAAATATAAAACATGGTGTGGATAACCCCTGTAGTATACCTTGTAACTGATAAAACATGTCATTATAGTGGGTCTAGAAAATAACACCCTTATATAGAGGCCACATTATTAAAATAAGAAAAACATGCATGTAAATTTCCTATATCATAGACGTGTATATATAAAGAGTGAGAACATAATATTTAGAAGAGGAAAACAAAACCTCTTTCATATAATTTATTTATCAATATATATATATAAATAGTATTAAATTTTTATTTGGTTAATAATATCAAATTTGTATAAAAATAATATTGAAGATTAAATAGAATCATGTAAGAAATTTCAAACAAGCACTCATTAATGTTGGCACCCATAGTGTCTAGTAACCAACCACATGATCCTTCAACATTACATATTACAATACCATAAAATAATATCATATCATATAATAAAAACATGAAAAAATAATTCTATGGGAATATATTAATATGTGATAAACACATGGATCTTACATCGACAAAAAATTTCTTATCAAAACCCCTGAATATCTATATAAGGCCAGCATCATGAGACATTATGTTGATACAAAATTGTTAGTGAAAATAATTGGTATTAATAATTTTATTTTCAACCCATAAAATCACATTATCATTATTATTTACTCTTCTCTAACCCATTAATTTTTATATGAATCCTGAGAACTTAAAGTATACTCTATCCATTTTCGAATATGAACACATAAAATTAAAAAATCATTGAATCATTATAGTTCAATGTTATTTATCTCAAAATGGATTGTTGTGCAAAATCAATTATTAAGGATGATGACATTAATAAGGTATATAGATGATTCAATTATAATACCTTCTATCATTGGATGATCTACATGTTATAATTTGATAATTTTACTATTACTATAGTAAACTAAAATATACCCATGAATAAAAATTTCATACTTTTGAGTTTAAATATTTATTAATAAGGAAGAAAAAATTTATAATATTTTTGATTGATAACATCTTCACTAATGTGTGGAAATATAATATATAAATGTTCATTAATTGGATAAAAAGCATGTTTAATGATATTTCTTAACCTATGAAAATTCTCAATTAATGTTGGAAGAGTTCTCTAGTAACTATATATAAAAATAAAGGATTCATTATATCTTGTGTGAATTATATAAGAATTAGGATTTTTATTTGTACTATATTCCATTGGTAGATCCTGATTAATCTTATAATTCAATAAGAAACTAAATTTTTAGATAACAAATTCAGGTTTTATGCTTGTATTTTCAATTTTAATATATTATTCCATTATAGGTTTGAACTAGTATTCTCAAAAAAAATTATATGATTTTTATTGAATTGAAAATGAAAAATTATAAAGATAATGTTGTTTTTTTGGAATGATCCTCAAATAATTAGGGTTTTTGTGGTCAATATAAATCTATTTTAAGACATGTATAAAGGGAGTAAGACACGCCTTAGAACATCAGTATGCGACATTGAATAAATACATGACTTAATAGGATTGTTTCAATGTTTATATATAATAATATAATATATTTTATTGGACATGGATGAAAATGATAATAATATTTAGGATAAAAAACCTAATTTTACACACATTAAATATGATATAGTACTCATTGTATACTCTAATTGGATTATAAAGATTAAATATAAACATTTTAAAGTAGAACATATAATAACAATGTAACGCCCCGACCCCAGCTACCCAGAGTCGGTGCATTACTTCGTAACATTGGCATGATCACAAGAAAGATCAAATCTCGAAAGACCGATTGGTTTAGTAGCTTTGGAAACACAAGATATATTCATAAGTTTTACATTACATCATCAAATGAAAAACTACTACAACAACATAATGTTTCCACAGTCCACAATATAATCCCCTCATAATATCCATGCAGGTCATTCATAACTTACATCTTTACTTCCTGGGAAAAATAAAACATAGAAAAGGGGTGAGCTCAAATGCCTAGTAAGGATAACAATATAGCGGAAACTGACATCAATAAGAATAAACATTTAAGGCAATGTATAACTAAAACAAAATCCTTTTAAACATGAACTTTCAACATGGTATGGAATAAATAAAATGAAATAATTCCATTTACTTATTCACATGGATATTCTACTAATCGAATAATCACATGCAAAAATCAATAACCACTTTCATAATGTTGGAATGCATAATTCCAGACTATCATAACCACATAGTCAAGGCCTCGTGCCAAGACTACAAATAAGATTTTGTCAAGGCCTTGTGCCAAGACACTAGTTTGTCTCATGAGACCTACCGATGCATCGAGGAGCTATAGCGGGCTCCACCCGTCACTTATTAAGTCCAATGCATTCCCATATGAAAAGGTTTAAACATAACATAAACATTCGTATTAAAACTAGCATACGAATTGTCAATAATTTCACCATAAACTATGAATGGTATAAAAATAGCACATCCATAGTCAAACATATCACAAAACCTTCAATACAATATAGAAGTTTTGTATCATAATAAATCAACTTCAAATAATCTTAAAATCCATCAAAGGATGTTGACATAGATGAAATCAAAATTATTTTTAAAGAAATATCTCCTTTTATTTTGAAATCATTTAAGATCCATATAAAATAAAACATTTTCTTTAAAAATAATCTTATAAGCTTGTAAGGAAAGCTTTGAAGATTTTATAACGGCGTAAAATAACCGCACCCGCCGTATAAGTTAAAAAAACATTCTTACCTCAATTCTGTCGAAAAGGTTAAAAAGGACCTTGTTTTGAAAACGACGGAAAGATTCCTTTATAAACCTCTTATAAAAAGTCAAAAAAGGGTATAAATGACTTTAACCCATATTCTTGTAAATAGTAAAAATGTTTTGAAATAGATTTTTTTGAAACATGGATGTGGATGATAAAGATATCCCAGTAGATTATTACGTATAAACAACCTCGGATAATGAAGAGATTGTGAAATAACCCTTACCTTGTACTTTTCCTTGGTTGGGGTAGGTTAACCTCCTGTATAATGGTGAAATAATTGTTATTAAATTATACAAGAATCATATATATTAATATGATATCATATATGATCTTTTAACATTGATTTGTTAATAATATCTTAGAATTATCGTCGTTTCGGGTGTTAAATTACTTGTTTTCTTTTATATGTTTTGTTACGTAAGACATGTTTGTAAAGGATAGGTTGTATATTATTCATATCCAGAATGATATCAAGTCCTTAAACATCATTTTTAAATCATCAAATGATAATTATACTTGAATGGATACGATGGAGAATGAATCTCATCGCGTTCGTGGAGACGGTAGTCCGTATGTACGAACGAGCGACAATATCATTCTTTTGATATTAAAATAATATATAAATGGATGGTATATCATATATACAGAATCATTAACATGTTATATTTATTATTTACATGAGTTACACATCATTATTATACCCATCCAAATAATATTATATTGAATAACAATTACACCACGACGTGGAGACGGTAAGCCGTACGTACGCACGTATGGTGACATGTTATTCAAAGGGTGGATAGAATACTGAATATGGTTGTACCATACTTATAATAATATCACAGTGTATGTGAGATACTGGAGTTATTATTTTAGAATGGTAAGAACAAAGGAAGAAGAAGTGGAAGAAGAAATGAACTTGGAGAAGGGTGGTGAAATCATTACCTCTTCTTCGGGTTCTTCCTTTTGATTTGATCAAAAGGGCTCCTTAGGTTGGCTTTCTGATCAAACTAAGGCCTCTAGGTTGTAGTGAGGGATGTTGGGAGAGTATTTGGGCAGAGTTTGGCCAAACCAAAAGGCTTTGAATGTGTGACGAAATGAGAAGGAGGAGTGCCCTTTTATAAGAGGGGTGAGGGGCACCTTTGGAAAAGCTAGAAATATTAATTTATAATAAATTCATATTCGGTTTCTAATGGCTCCAAAGTTGACTATTCAAAGGTTAAGGTGGGGATTGGTCGAAAAAAACTCAACCAATATAATTTAGACAGGTTTGGGCACTTATATTAACCTTATCGTTAAGTATTAACTCTAAGTTAATTAGTTTCACTTTTACAATGTCTCTTTGTATTTTTATATAATATGGTTAATAAACTTACTATATACATCCAAGAGACCCCCAAGTGGTACATTAATGATGAACCTATCATGATATAAGTCTCTTGGCCGATCCTTATATTTTTAGGAATTTAATATCAATTAATAATATAATATTTGTTTAAGAACTCTTTTATGTCAATTTTGACACTATTCAATAGTTGATTTTTGTGAAACTCATAACAGATTTATTACTTAGAAAAAAGTCAATTAAATCAATCCTAATATATCATATTATCCTAGATAATTAGTTTAATTCATTAAAAGTTTCATATTATATTTATTTGGGTATTTATAATATCAATTATTTTAATTTTTCACTATTATAGTAACTACTGCATCATCATTGTGTCATATATAAAATAAATTATTTAATGTCTAAAAATTATAAATAAAATATCATTATGTAGTAAATCTTTTTAGATTTCTAATGAATATTTATAATCTAAAATCCAACATATATAACCCTATGTAACAATTGTTGTTCTAAAAGATATATGCTTGTGTCATTTTTGTATTCATTTTAACTAAATTAAAATAAAGTGTCATTATCACTTACAAGTGGATCCATGGGGTCCCAAAATAGACCCAAATATTCCCATGGTCGACCATGTATCAACCAATAGGGTTAGGACACGTTTTAGGGTACTTTAGTATTATTATAATATTATTTTTTAACCCTTATTTACCGGATTTACCCTTAACCATGGTAAATAAAATATTTACCGCAGTAATTATTCAAAATGTATAAAAATAAAAGTTACCTATTTACACAATATGAACATTCTGATTCCAAATATGGAATCCATTTTCCTAAATTCAAAACACAGAAGTGGCAGAAATTAATTTAAAATTAATTCCCGCTGTCAAAACAAAAAGCGTGTTTTTAAGAGATAATAACTATCAAAAGATTGACACTTGTTTATGTTCGGTTTAATTGTAAAATTATGTCCAATGACCAACATTATATTAAATGGTAAAACTATATTCTAAATATACTTTAAAACCACTCAAATTCATAATTTATCACTATTAATTATTTTGATTAAAAAAGTTGTTTTTAATTAAAATTTAGTAATTTTCACTATTCATCAAAATATGAAAGTTATCTGAAATGTACCAAAATTTCACCTTAGGCTAAATTTGATATTCCAAATCCAAAAATTAAGTCCATTTTCAAATATAAAATATATATAATTTCGAAAAGTAGGTATTATTATTCATAACGGCTAGTTTGATTGGTTGTGGTGTGTGTTAAAACTCAAGGTTGCGTACAACACACGCTACTGTATTATTCAAAGAAAGCGTACCGTGGAAGCTTGGGATGTTTCATTTTAAATTTTTGATGTCCCCATTTAGTCAAAAAGTTTAAAATATTGTATTTAAAAAGGGTTCACTATTAATGTTGATAAAAGTGCAATACTGAAAATGAATTTGTTCTCGCATTTTATCTAAGAAACTCATAATATGGATTCTAAAATTATAAGGATTATATAAACATTAAAATTTATCTAATACTATTCATAACCTCTTTTGAACGGCTTTTTTGGTAAGTCATGGTGTGCTTGAACTTTGTGTTGCATGTAGTGAATGTTATTGAATTATTTTGAAGAACTAACACACTATGAAATCTTGGGGTGTTACATTCTCCCCTCCTTCAATAAATTGCGTCCTCGCAATTTGAAATTGTTCTTCGAAAATAAAAGGTTGAAAATATATAATATATTTGTGGGAAACCCCACATCGGAAATTGGGTTACTAAAATTTAGTCTTAATATGAGGAAAAGAGAAATGAAAGGGTCACCACCAAATTATGATCTCGATTAGGAGAACATTGGTGGCAATTTGAGACATATAATTGGAGGAAAAACGTAAATATTTATAGGTAGTGATTGAGGTCATCAATCACAAACAAGTATAAAATTGAGGTCCTTAAACTCATCAATCCATGATGATTTGAAGTACCATCGGTTCAACAAAATATATGGTATTGGGACAACACATTTTTGACATTTCAAAATATCTTAGTTGAAATCCCATATCGAAAAATGAATTAATGAGGCCTCTATTTAAAATAAAGAGTCGAAAGTATGAAGATTACTAAAAATAACACATACTAGGGTTCCATGTAGGAAAATATGGATATGGAAGAAAAATCTAACCATCAATTTTCTGATGGAGAGTGGTAGAGAACATGGCTATGAAAAGGCCAACAATCCCAAAGCCATAAATTAGTGATGATTTAAGGTACCATCTAGGAAAACATTTTTTGTTCTAAGTTGCTTTTCTTAATATTGAGGAATTTATTAATGAGATTGGCTAAGATCATAAGGAGATATACTTACTTTATAATTAGAGTTTTATCTATTAATAAATTTCTACCACAAACTCATCTTTCACTCTAAAAGATAATAGAATGTAAAAAAAAATTCTATTTACACTATTCATATAGGGTTCCAAAATAAACGAATTTATAATTCATCTACATGATCTTTTAATAAAAACTACATTATTTAATCCAGGACATCTCATGGTCCAGTGGTAGGTGATACACCCTTGTCGCCCTTCGGTTGCGGGTTCAAGTCTCGCAGCCTTGCCGGACGCGACGGGTAGCCGCCCGACCTCCGGGTTGTCCTTTTATGGCAATCCAAAATTAATCTAGACTAGAACTATCCAAAATACTTCTGTCCAAACTCACAGTCCAACATTTATAAGGAAGGTAAACATAATGTAGATCCTTTTTACCCCGTAATAGCATATGAATACCTTCATCATGTATTCTTTTAATACACTGAAACATCCTGATTTACCATAATCTTTATTGATTACATTCATGCTCCCTTATTCCATATAGAATGATGGATATACTTCATCAATCCAAAAATGTTTTAAACCCCAATAATTATGGAATAGACAAATCATTAACCAGCTTCAAGGTAGTCAAGAATATCCAATATAATTTATCCAAATCAATCATGTATTATTCTAAAATCACTACCTCGGTATCAGAACCATATTATGGTTTATCTTTCTCTCAACCATATATTTTCCAAAAATTTAACCTTCTATTAAGTCACTTTTCTTTGTTCCACAAAATCTCAAGTCCTTTATGAACTAGTACTCCAGTACAATCCATATATACTCCATATTTATTATAATAAGTACATTGTTGATACAACACTCAATTGACATAATCAACATAAGAACTCTAATCATTCCTCTTCATCTGTGGTAGTATCATAAATTGATTATTATCCAATAACATCATTTGCGGCATAGTCTGATGACTGGGACATAGGTTCGCGTAGTGTCCAAACTCCTTGCAAATGAAGCATTGTACATTTGAAACCATTTTCTTACCCTTGTAGTCACGTACTTTGTGCCCTTTTACTCCACACTTATAACAAACTCCCATTCCTTTCAGGCAAGTTCCAGGGTGTTTCTTTCCACAGTTACCACATATGGGAAAATTCTTCTTTTCCCTCTTCCCTTTATCCATCTTTTTCTCTTCTATCCTTTTCTTCTCTTGCTTCCCTTCAAATCCATAGGACTCAGTAAGGTCTTTACTTATCTTATCAATACATGATATTATTTCTTCATATGATGATAATACATGGGAGACTATTTCTCTTATAAATTCTAGCTTAAGACCATGAAAGATATGATCCTTCCTTCTCTTTGGATCATGCACATTTCTGGAGTTCTCATTCCTTCTACTGGGCGCCATTTCTAAACAATGGCATAAACTAGATCAGTTTATGAATCAAAATACATAATCCCATACTTATAAAACACTTAACATAAATTGAACTATTTATGGATATAATCCATAATCATAAGAATGTTTTCTTTGATAAAGTATATACTCATAAACCCTTCATAATGGTTTGTAAAGAAAATGAGAATTATCCTAAGCATATCCCCCGGGAGTGTCGTAACCAAGAGTGCAGCAAGGCCCGTTGTCGTGCACCAGTTCCCGTTCGGGTCTAGCTCAAAGCGGTGTTTTCGGGTTTTACCCCTAGGTACATCTGTGCCAGAGCCGCCTCTACCTGCTCGTATCCAGACATGGATGTATTGCTCGGAAAACTCACAAAATCTCTACAATACCAAAATTCTAGGAAGTTCTTCTATACTAATCCTCAAAGTTAATCTTAGGTCTACGTGCTCTAATCAGAGTTTATCTAAATCTAGCTTCCAAGGTTTGTACTAAACTTCCTCTGATACCAACTGTAACGCCCCGACCCTAGCTACCCAGAGTCGGTGCATTACTTCGTAACATTGGCATGATCACAAGAAAGATCAAATCTCGAAAGACCGATTGGTTTAGTAGCCTTGGAAACACTAGATATATTCATAAGTTTTACATTACATCATAAAATGAAAAACTACTACAACAACATAATGTTTCCATAGTCCACACTATAATCCCCTCATAATATCCCTGCAGGTCATTCATAACTTACATCTTCACTTCCTGGGAAAAATAAAACATAGAAAAGGGGTGAGCTCAAATATCCAGTAAGGATAACAATATAGCGGAAACTTTCATCAATAAGAATAAACATTTAAGGCAATGTATAACTAAAACAAAAGCCTTTTAAACATGAACATTCAACATGGTATGGCATAAATAAAATGAAATAATGCCATTTACTTATTCACATGGATATTCTACTAATCGAATAATCACATGCAAAAATCAATAACCACTTTCATAATGTTGGAATGCATAATGCCAGACTATCATAACCACATAGTCAAGGCCTCGTGCCAAGACTACAAATAATATTTTGTCAAGGCCTTGTTCCAAGACACTAGTTTGTCTCATGAGACCAACCGATGCATCGAGGAGCTATAGCGGGCTGCACCCGTCACTTATTAAGTCCAATGCATTCCCATATGAAAAGGTTTAAACATAACATAAACATTCGTATCAAAACTAGCATACGAAATGTCAATAATTTCACCATAAACTATGAATGGTATAAAAATAGCACATCCATAGTCAAACATATCACAAAACCTTCAATACAATATAGATGTTTTGTATCATAATAAATCAACTTCAAATAATCTAAAAATTCATCAAAGGATGTTGACATAGATGAAATCAAAATTCTTTTTAAAGAAATATCTCCTTTTATTTTGAAATCATTTAAGATCCATATAAAATAAAACATTTTCTTTGAAAATATTCTTATAAGCTTGTAAGGAAAGCTTTGAAGATTTTATAACGGCGTAAAATAACCGCACCCGCCGTATAAGTTAAAAAAAACATTCTTACCTCAATTCTGTCGAAAAGGTTAAAAAGGACCTTGTTTTGAAAATGACGGAAAGATTCCTTTATAAACCTCTTATAAAAAGTCAAACAAGTGTATAAATGACTTTAACCCATATTCTTGTAAATAGTAAAAATGTTTTGAAATACATTTTTAAGAAACATGGATGTGGATGATAAAGATATCCCAGTAGATTATTACGTATAAACAACCTCGGATAATGAAGAGATTGTGAAATAACCCTTACCTTGTACTTTTCCTTGGTTTTGGTAGGTTAACCTCCTGTATAATGGTGAAATAATTGTTATTAAATTATACAAGAATCATATATATTAATATGATATCATATATGAACTTTTAACATTGATTTGTTAATAATATCTTAGAATTATCGTCGTTTCGGGTGTTAAATTACTTGTTTTCTTTTATATGTTTTGTTACGTAAGACATGTTTGTAAAGGATAGGTTGTATATTATTCATATCCAGAATGATATAAAGTCCATAAACATCATTTTTAAATCATCAAATGATAATTATACTTGAATGGATACGATGGAGAATGAATCTCATCGCGTTCGTGGAGACGGTAGTCCGTACGTACGCACGAGCGACAATATCATTCTTTTGATATTAAAATAATATATAAATGGATGATATATCATATATACAGAATCATTAACATGTTATATTTATTATTTACATGAGTTACACATCATTATTATATCCATCCAAATAATATTATATTGAATAACAATTACACCACGACGTGGAGACGGTAAGCCGTACGTACGCACGTATGGTGACATGTTATTCAAAGGGTGGATAGAATATTGAATATGGTTGTACCATACTTATAATAATATCACAGTATATGTGAGATACTGGAGTTATTATTTTAGAATGGTAAGAACAAAGGAAGAAGAAGTGGAAGAAGAAATGAACATGGAGAAGGGTGGTGAAATCATTACCTCTTCTTCGGGTTCTTCCTTTTGATTTGATCAAAAGGGCTCCTTAGGTTGGATTTATGATCCAACTAAGGACTCTAGGTTGTAGTGAGGGATTTTGGGAGAGTATTTGGGCAGAGTTTGGCCGAACCAAAAGGCTTTTAATGTGTGAAGAAATGAGAAGGAGGAGTGCCCTTTTATAAGAGGGGTGAGGGGCACCTTTGGAAAAGCTAGAAATATTAATTTATAATAAATTCATATTCGGTTTCTAATGGCTCCAAAGTTGACTATTAAACGGTTAATGTGGGGATTGGTCGAAAACAACTCAACCAATAGAATTTAGACAGGTTTGGGTACTTATATTAACCTTATCTTTAAGTATTAACTCTAAGTTAATTAGTTTCACTTTTACAATGTCTCTTTGTATTTTTATATAACATGGTTAATAAACTTACTATATACATCCAAGCGACCCCAAAGTGGTACATTAATGATGAACCTATCATGATATAAGTCTTTTGGCGGAACCTTAGATTTTTAGGAATTTAATATCAATTAATAATATAATATTTGTTTAAGAACTCTTTTATGTCAATTTTGACACTATTCAATAGTTGATTTTTGTGAAACTCATAACAGATTTATTACTTCGAAAAAAGTCAATTAAATAAATCCTAATATATCATATTATCCTAGAAAATTAGTTTATTTCATTAAAAGTTTCATATTATATTTATTTGGGTATTTATAATATCAATTATATTAATTTTTCACTATTATAGTAATTACTGCATCATCATTGTGTCATATATAAAATAAATTATTTAATGTCTAAAAATTATAAATAAAATATAATTATGTAGGAAATCTTTTTAGATTTCTAATGAATATTTATAATCTAAAATCCAACATATATAACCCTATGTAACAATTGTTGTTCTAAAAGATATATGCTTGTGTCATTTTTGTATTCATTTTAACTAAATTAAAATAAAGTGTCATTATCACTTACTAGTGGATCCATGGGGTCCCAAAATAGACCCAAAGATTTCCATGGTCGACCATGTATCAACCAATAGGGTTAAGACACGTTTTAGGGTAATTTAGTATTATTGTAATATTATTTTTTAACCCTTATTTACCGGATTTACCCTTAACCATGGTAAATAAAATATTTACCGCAGTAATTATTCAAAATGTCTAAAAATAAAAGTTACCTATTTACACAATTTGAACATCCTTATTCCAAATATGGAATCCATTTTCCTAAATTCAAAACACAGAAGTGGCAGAAATTAATTTAAAATTAATTCCTGCTGTCAAAACAAAAAGCGTGTTTTTAAGAGATAATAACTATCAAAAGATTGACACTTGTTTATGTTCGGTTTAATTGTAAAATTATGTCGAATGACCAAAATTATATTAAATGGTAAAAATATATTCTAAATATACTTTAAAACCACTCAAATTCATAATTTATCACTATTAATTATTTTGATTAAAAAAGTTGTTTTTAATTAAAATTTAGTAGTTTTCACTATTCATCAAAATATGAAAGTTATCCGAAATGTACCAAAATTTCACCTTAGGCTAAATTCGATATTCCGAATCCAAAAATGAAGTCCATTTTCAAATATTAAATATATATAATTTCGAAAAGTAGGTATTACTATTGATAACGGCTAGTTTGATTGGTTGTGGTGTGTGTTAAAACTCAAGGTTGCGTACAACACACGCTACTGTATTATTCAAAGAAAGCGTACCGTGGAAGCTTGGGATGATTCATTTTAAATTTTTGATGTCCCCATTTAGTCAAAAAGTTTAAAATATTGTATTTAAAAAGGGTTCACTATTAAAGTTGATAAAGGTGCAATACTGAAAATAAATTTGTTCTTGCATTATATCTAAGAAACTCATAATATGGATTCTAAAATTATAAGGATTATATAAACATTAAAATTTATCTAATACTATTCGTAACCTCTTTTGAACGGCTTGTTTGGTAAGTCATGGTGTGCTTGAACTTTGTGTTGCATGTAGTGAAAGTTATTGAATTATTTTGAAGAACTAACACACTATGAAATCTTGGGGTGTTACAAAAAATTAATCCATTAGTGTATATATATGATACAATATATATTATGTTATTTTAGTAAAACATTTTCTAGTAAATCTATATTTGTGAGATGGAGAGATCAGGAAAATTCAACACTGTAATTTATTTTATTTAGGCTCATTTATATAATGTGATGGAAATATTAATTCATATTTATCTTTTATGAATAAAACTAAATAGATAAAATATAGAATGTATTTTTGTGGACATAGTGATAATAATTTTACAATAAAAGGGATTGATAGATTTTTTTAGGTTTATTATTTGGAATGCTATTCTATATAGTAGATATTGTTTTACATTGATGGGGTGTTTTCAAAAAATTGGTTAGTAAAAATGAAAATTTTAATATGTGTATGTTGGAAAAAAATAATGGATAAGATTACAAATAAATTAGGTCAAAAGAAAATTTGTGTGTCTTCAATTGATGGGAATATAACTCAGACTAGATTACGTTTATTTAGAAATATAATAAAATTATCTTAGGATAGACCAGTTAATTGGGTATACATAATGACAAATTCACTTATTAAAATATGTAGTCGTAGTCCTTGATTAACACTTAAAAATAAATCAAGTGAATATGTTTCAAAATGGGTTCAATGAAAATAATGTCTTCAATATAGATGATTGGTGACAGTAGATCCTTGTATCTGACACCATTTAATAAATTTTTATGGTTGTTTGTTACTCTTGTGTTTGTCTTAGTCACATTACAACACTTTTAGTCTAATCAATATTAGACACCCATTAACAATTTTATCTACTATATTTTTCTAATTAAACACAATAAAATAAAATAATTACAAATAATATAACCCTGAATTAATGCACATTTATATATCAAATAATTAGAAAATATAAGAAAAAATTTACCGCATTAGGTGTAAGAATTCATCACATTAAATGAAATTTACATTATTCATATTCACCATTTCTACAAATTTTTTATAACAAAATTCGCTTAGACATATTAAGAATTATTCAATGATCATACATTGTTTAGCCCAATTTCCGTAATCATTATATCATGAACCCCCCCCCCCCTTATTATTTTCCTACCATATTAGCAATGATATAAGCTAGATAATAATTCTTGAATTGTTCATCCAATAGTACATGGGTTGGAGATTTTCACTAAGGGAATATCATACACACAAATGATAGACATTAACCTCTAATATTGAGAAATGATATATGAATGAGAAATAAACATCACAAATTTCTGATGATAAGAGTTAATAACCAAAATATATAAATGTAGTTTTACACAACTGAAAAAGAAGAATAATAAACTAAAAGTAAAAAAATGTCTTTGGTAGTGACCATATAATATAAATATTTTATATAAACATAGGGTGATAATGGTAGGTGTTCATATTAGGATACTACTCAATGCCTATTATGATTAATATAAATAAATAATACTTACGTCCGGAAAAAAAACAAGTAAATCTTACAGATCACATTATCAAAAATGATTAGTTCTCAGCCTTACTATGACTCTCTACAAATGTATCACATACATGATATAATATAATATAATATCCAAATAGAGGTACCCCAGTACCACTTCTCTAATATTCTAAAGATCCACCTCGACATCACACTTCCTAGGTCACCTATCTCCAAAAGTAAGACATCCCACAGAAACCATGGAAAACAAATAATATCATGAATCTCATGCATTCCAACATCTCATTATCTCATTTCATATCACTAGATATTAATGATGTAGGTTTTTGGATCCATCAAAACACATATGATTAGAGTTATATCTTAATCCATTTCAACCCATACATGAAATTACTATAATAATATATAGTAAACCATATATATTGAACATGTGAATGAAATAAGAAAAAGAAATTATATTCCTCAACACACATATATGTGAATTATATAAACCATTCATGCATGTATACAATTCTAAAAATTAAATAGAGTTGGTCAAGACAAGTAGTCATCCATAAATTCTTCACTAATCTGGATATTGGGGAAAACACTATCATAGAGTCTGTTAGGTACTACTCCTTATATAGATGTTGGTGGAGAAGAAAATGAAATGTCATAAAAATAAGATATATTAGAGATGAAAACCACAATGTGGTAATCTACCTAGTCATGGGCTTGAAAAAATATAACATCAATTAGATACCTAGATTCTACATCTAATGACTAGGTACACTATAAGAATAAAATCATTAAATAAGACAACAAATTTTCTCTTGAAATTTACTAATTCCACTTACCTTAATTAATCCAATTAAACATTATAATTTCATAAAAAATACATTAGTATTATTCCTAATTGAATAACCTTAAATACTAAAAAAGGAAAACCGACCTCAATTTTAGACAATAATATCTTATTTTTACTCATGAAGTGAAAATACCAACTAGTTAAAAAATTAATTATTCAATATCATTCAATATTTTTATTTACTATCGGTCTCACTCAATGATACCATAAAATACATTTATAACCAATTACAACCAGTTAACACAATATTTGAGGAATGTAATGGAGGATCATTAAACATTACTGACTAATCATTAATGTTGATCAATTTACATGAATGAATCCCAGCATCTACCCAAACATTGAGAAATTATATCTTTAACCATTCCAGGAAATATTTATTCCATCTCTAGCACCACACTATACATCCCCATGCATTTAGGCATTATAGGGAACTACTTCTTCAAAAAACTTATCCCACCCAACCCATATCTCTTAAAACATCAACTATGCAAAGATCACAACATTTTACATGTGATATCTCACATAAATAGGAATATACAATATTAGCAATAAAAAACAACATCAAGATGGAATCAAGTACATTTAAACCTTGATATCTATCAATTAGAAGAAAATGAGTCTGGTCAACCCGAAAAATTTAGCTTTTCCAAATTACTATTTCTTTACTATCATGGATTAACATATTCATTTATCCTATGATACTACCACATGAATACTATTTAATCATCTATTACCTCATTATAATTAGTTATACATTTTTTAATATTCTAACTTATTGTTTCATCATCCTAAGGAATTATATTTCATTTAAAAATTCTTCTTTTTTATTCCATAAATAAAAATACTCGATTTAATTTGTTTCAAACAACTATGTTGATAAATGAATGGAAATTTTCATGTTAAAGTTTCTCTAGAATCATCAAATTTTGTTAAAATTATATAACAAAGAATTTCATTTAAATATTTATCTTCAACAATTCTGAAAAAAAACCTTACCATATTTACATTTGTTATCAATTATCAAAAATGAATCATTCTAAAAAAATGTATAAACATATACATAATACTATATTTTATATAAGAGGAAAATTAATGTCATTGTGTAATCTCATGTACTTGCTATAATCAAAACCAAATTTTTTTATTTAGTATAGTATAATCATCCTTATGATTATTTCCCCCCTTACTGAAAATGATAAATCACGAGATGTTTATGTTTTATCATAATATAATATGAGATTGAATAAATCCCTTGTTGTAAATGGATGATAAACATTTTCAATATAATAAAATATGAATGAGGCCAAACCACTACTAAAAAAAAGAACCACAAAGCTGAATAAAGGATATCCAAAACATTGAATCATGAAATCACCATTAAACCAGGCTCCAAAACTCCCCAAATAGCGGTTCTCTTAATTGAATTGTATTTTATAATGATGTCTATATTAAAAATTTGAAAAATTGAAGAAAATTGAATAACATAAACCATTACTAATTGATTCTCCATCAAACAGGTGTTATAACCCAAAAGAGATGATCATGGGTCATCAGGAGTGGTATAATGAACACATACCTAAATAAAAAAAATTCAACTTGGGAAATTCATTGAACAAGGAAATATATCACCAAAATAGTCTAGAAAATGTAATTTTATATGAGGTGAATATATATGATAATTAATAGGAATAATATACTTTAAATCCATATAAGATTGCACATAACACTCTATGAAATTTAACATTTTAGGAAAATCCAAGATTCAAATTTATTGATAGTTTTTTACACCGACTTTTAGTAATAAGAATGACAATATAGCATACTTCATTGCATGGACATAGTCACGGTGGGATTTTAGTGTTTCACAACAAAACAAATTGTTCTATTCTATGTTTCACATTACCAAGATATAACTTTAAAAAAATATTTAAAAGACATTTCCATTCTAAATTTTTTATAAGTGGAATCTCAAGGAACCAATCCCAACAACACACACTATTTGGGTATTTTGACAAGAAAATTTATAAGGGAATGAAAACACCATGCCAAAAAAATACTATGAAATGTATTGAAAATCCATTTCCTTATCCATGGTGAATAATGTACCAGCCCGGTAACCACCATGAACCAAAAATGTGTACTTCCATTCCCAAGAGCAAGGTATTGTGGCCACCATATTGGCCAAAACCTCTCCCAAACCATTATAACACCTTAAAACATATCATCTATTTGACCGTGCCTCATAAAAAGGGAATCATAAAAATTACAGACAATTAAATTAGATAGATTTTAATAAACTATATTCCTCAAGAATTGAAATCAAAATCATGAGAAGAATGAGAAGGGGTCATATAAATATTCACCTATTGTGACACCTCACATGTTTTTATTTTATCAAATGAGTACAAATAACTCAAATTGAATAACATGGAAAGATGCTATAGAATAAAAAATCCCCAAACTCTTTACTGAGAGAGATACCTCTCATACCATATTAAGGCCAGAAACATGGAATTTATGAAAGGGAAAACTATATAGTAATCCTAATAATGGGAAACAACAACAAAA
The DNA here is from genome assembly GCA_963277665.1 of Viscum album. Classification (NCBI taxonomy): domain Eukaryota; kingdom Viridiplantae; phylum Streptophyta; class Magnoliopsida; order Santalales; family Viscaceae; genus Viscum; species Viscum album. The sequence goes on along the minus strand of OY728146.1, from coordinate 1,779,735,230 downwards.
ATAATAAAAAATAAGTTATATGAAACAAAAATATATTGGAATTCAGAATAAATCTACGAATCATGTTCCAATGTGATCTCATGCATTCATATATAACACTAAAATCCATGAAACAATGTAATAAAATTTTAGTTTAATACATTATTCTCACAGTCCTAGATTTCAACATGCCACTATCAGATCTTAAAATGTTTATCTAAAAAATTATCACCCAGATACATGGAATGATAGTCATCATGATAATAATGTTGATGTTTCTATGAAGATAATACATTATATATTATGCTAATTTCTGGGATATGTTTTATATAATATTCTATTAATCCAATATGATACAACACATAAAATGTCCAAAAACTCATGGGATAAAGATTACCCTCATAACAAATCCTTCACTTCCCATGTTGAAGTATCACTATCAAGAATACATGTCCACTATAATCAAACTATAGATGCCTCATCCTATAAAAAACATTGGATTTATGAGGATGTTATACTACATAATCCGTATAATAAATCACCATATTCATATTTGTCATGCAATGCCCTGTTTTTCCTAATAATATATAACACATTGATAGTAGTAAAAAAATAGAGTAAAACATATTTTCCCTTAAATTTCTATTAAAAACTCCATATAAATGGTTAATTGAATTTTTTTTATTGAAATAAAAAAACCAAATTTCGGTGCCTCATCCATGAACCTCTGAAATCCAGGACAAATGTTCACACAATTTCCTAAATATTATAGTAATTCTTTACTGCCTCTTAATTTTTCAATGTATTGAAATTAGTGCTAAAGGAAAACTAATAGACAAAAAGGCAACTAGAGACTACTTCACTCCCTAGAGGTAATTCTAGGATCACAATTAGATATGATCATCCTTGGAAATATGTAGAGCCTCATGATATCATATAGATACCATGCCAACAGAACCATCAATGTATTTAACTCTTTAAACACTATGAAGAGATATTATATTGTTCTGTTGTCCAATATAACATATAAAACATCCACACATTCCTAATATCTAAGAAATCTAGTTATAAAATCAATCTAAATTTCTTCTTATATATTATGAGGAACATATAATAGCTCGGAAAACCCTATGGAAATTGGGTGTTCATCTTTAACGATCTACAAGACCAAATATCCGCACACAAACTCGATATTGATTGCTTTATCCTAGGAAAAAAATAGTCTCTCAGAGCGTGGTAAATATTTATCATAAAAGGATGTACTTATAATTGTGAATTTTGATCAATGGATAACCACATCCAATATGACTTAATGAATGAGAATCCTCTCAAGGAATAACACATACTTCTGTTTATCCATATACTAACTATCAACGACATCATTATAGATGACTTGGTCTATGAAGACCTTTAACTATAAATCCTTTTGCTAAGACTCTACAACCGACTTCACCCAATATGAAAACAATATCATATAAAAAATAAATTCTTTTCCACCAACCACTAGTATATCCAGATGAATCACAGAGGGAAATTCAATCACTTTCCAAGAATCTTCATATGCACACACAACATCATGACATGAATTAATTAAAAAGATATTAAGTACAATATTTCTTAGGAACTATTTTTTAGAAATCTATAATTCATTATGTTTCATGAATTCCATCTACAATTACTATCACAAGTTTAATTAATGTTAAGAATAAACATATATAAATATACTATGGTTGGGAAAGAACCGAATGTGCTAACCAATGGAGTGATTCCACCACATATTTTGTTCAAATACAACTACTATAATGTAAATATATTAGGTACTATAGTTATACTCATGAGGATGTTACTTCTGAGACCTATAATAAATAGATTATCTGTAATAAATCGTGACTATAATAAATCCAATACATGAAGTGTCATACATAACCTCAAATTGAACTACAACTAATTGAAGATAAATAAAATGTGTCTTGATTACATTCTCTTTTAGATAACGGAAATCTTTATAACATTGGTCATTCTAAAATATTTCACATACTTTTTTTGTTAGTGATTTTCGGAGAACAAAAGTCATTGATAATTAATGTATTAACATCATATTTTATCCAAAATGACTAAAGATACTCTATCCCTCTATAATGGTCTAGTGCGTTACATAAGAAATGGATACATAGATTATCAAAGGAATTACAACTGTTCTATACAAATGGACATGACACACTCCATGGAAGGATATTCAATAGAAAAAAGCTCCGAGTTCAACTGAATATTAAACAAATTCCAATGATGAGGAGCTCAAAAAACTGTATGTAGTTTCTCTGTATAATCTTCGTTATATATGATGTACATAGGGATATCGTCAATGTAATCCAAAATCAACCATTATTGGAACACCTAGAACAATTTGATCATCAATCCCTTGATGAAAATGGGAATATTCATCAAAAAGAACATCATCAAAGGGAACTCATAATTCCCATAATGACACATGAAATGGATTTTCATTATATCCTCATGATATACCTGTGTCTAATAATATATCGACGGTAACTCAATGTTATATAACCAAATAGACGAGTTTAGATGTTTTAACAAAAAATTAATACATTGATGTGGACGGTAGTACATAATTTTTAATTAAATTATGATATTGTAATTTATATTGAGAAATATACTACCATTGAATTTTTTCACGATAACAATTAGTGTACACTAAGAAGACATGTTCAACTAAAAAACATGTCGTAAAAAGCACATCAATCTACACCCACAACTACAAAAACATAGAAGGATCAAGATTATATAGGTTCATCTTGTTCATATAATCCCTTGGATGCATCTCTATAGTAATCATGATATATCCTCGATGGGTAAACACTAAAAACTTCTAGGGGATAAGATCTATGAAATATTCCACCACCCCATGAAACAACATCGACTAAATACATGGAAAACTCAACATCATCCCAACCATCATGGGATTTAAATATTTATGAAGACTCTATACCATATAAGGACCAATGTCCCTAGGGATTCATATCATATCTATCAACCTCATTCAAAAGAATCTCTCTTCGTAAGAAATATATAGGGGTCATAACTGAATATATAAATTCTAAGATAATGTTGATATTTTATAGTTATATCCATAAACATATTATGTCTTCCCAAGATAGGTGAATCCCAAAAACTATCCCACAATCACAATAGAAATTTTATTGGAAATATCTACCACAAAATTACCTAGTAAAAAATAATAAAACTGGAAGATTCTCCCACCCAACTCCCATAGCACAGACCAAGGAAGGCGACATAAGGGGGTCTTTCACACCTAAGTCAAAAAAATCATGAACCCTAGTATAAAATAAGAAAAGGCTACATCAAACAACATCTAACTCACTTTGATACGGAAATATGAAATCATGATGTTAGAAATGTCCTTCCCCATGACCTTTTTAACAATGATGGAAACCACCACCAAAACTACAATATACACTCTAAGCGTTAGAAGTTTCATAGGGTTGAGAACATCCTCCCTATCATCCCAATTCCATCCCAATGATGGAGAACCCTACAACTATTGACTCACATTAAACTACCTAAAAATGGTAACCTATATTGGATAGAGACTGTATGATTACTTCTTAAAATACTAGTAACACGTTCTATTGATTAACTCAATCAACATAAGACAAACTTATGTTTGATCTCGGGGAAGGAGCCTGAGATTCACAACTATACAGAAGGCTAAAGGAGTATTTTGGAACCAACACATAGTTTTTTGATATCTTCCATATTTTAAAAACAACGAACTCGATACAACAACATTTCTAAGGGGAGAATCCTGATAACTCCTATATTGAAATAATTTTATTAAAAATGATATTTTCACTTTAAATACATTGACAAATGTGAAAAAATTGGGTAATGTATAAAAGGATATTTGGATGAAAAAAACCTCAAACTTTATAAACCTAGCTTCCTCATCTAGAAACTGGTCCATATAATATTATAGAAGCATCCTAAAATTGAATCCAAATTCCCTCTTATTGAAGATACCTTATAGAATGTTAAGAATCTCTTTGAGACTAAACACCATTGTTGTAAATGAATGATAATCTTCTTAAAAATACTCTTAGATCATATCCTATGTGATGGAAAACTCCTCATAATATCTGAGGAAGATAAACCACAATGACCTTTCCTCGCCAAGAAGCATTGTCACAACCAATGAAACTGAGTACTACTTATGAGAAAAAATTGAACTAATGGATTTCTAAAAATATGATAACCAGTCCTCTTTATTTTTTTCAAAAAATGAATCTCTAAATCATATGTACACTTTTTTTAAAACTATAAGGCTATACATATACATCACTCATCATCATATTTCTCTACAATGCGATGATCAAAAGAAACATGGTTTTTAACATCCACAGATTGAGAATGATTGGTATGTTATTCTAGATCCATACCAAAAAAATGAAAGGTATAAGGATATAAAAACATGTAATAAATAATATATACTATTAATTAAGTAAATATTGATATAATTCTTAACCTAATCACATTGTTGGCCTTTTCAAGAATATTTTTAATCATTAAGAAAGCATAATTCATTATTTGGTTTCTAATTCGAAAATATCACCTCTTCAATGATTTGGATCTGAAAGAATAAAGGTATATGATTTAGATCATAGGGGGATATAAATTCCCATAACCTAGTAAGTCACAATTATTTACATTGCATACTAAACACAACAATTACTATTTCCCTACCATAAAAATCCATCATCACGATTGATTATATCCATTTATATCATATAAATAATCATAAAACTTTGATCATACTCCTTCATGAAACCATATCCGTAATATAAATTCTATTATGCCATAAATGTGATTTGGGATATAATTTCTATGTTGGAATATACAAAGTAACAAATGAGGTGGGGGGGAATTGTGTCTTTTCAAAAATCTTTAACAATTTTGTCCTTTGACACCTACATTGATTTATGTGGATATAAAATGATTTTATTCACTATTAAACTATGTATTGATTAAGAAAATAAAGAACATAGATTTTTATATTGTCCTAGGGACCAAAGATCAACTAGTCTACTCTATCAATCACTCTCTATGAGAGCATGGAAAATTTGACTATAATGGTCCACTTTTCACAAGAACAGAAGTTTACAACTGAGTGAAGCCAATTGAAAACATTACAATATGAAAAATGACAAAGATTTATGGTTCTATAATAGAGAATCATTTATACACATCATAGATAGATGATCTGATACCCCACCACAACTGAGTTTGAGAAATTGAATCTCCAATAATTCAAAATAATTTTATTTTAATGGTTTGTGTTGTCATTATAGTTGCACAAGAAATAAACTAACAATTGATGAATCATCATCATCAAAAAAAATATTCAAGTACTAGTTAATGGGAAGAGATTGATGTTATAAAATGAACTTCAAAATGGTATTAACGAGATAGTTGTAGTAATATTATAGAAATAAAATACAGACAAGTATATATCCAAACTGTAGCTTCCTTCAGAATCAATCGTTCATTGTAGCAACAATATAAAATATTAATTTAATAATACAATCACATATTTGAATAAATTATCACACACACCCATATATAAATATTGGAAAATATATTATGAATGAATATATTGAAAAAACATGATTCAGTATTCCATATTTAAAAGGATATCATGATTAATCACATACATTTAGAATCCAAATGACTAGGGTAGATGTAACATTTAATAGAAATAGGATAGATTTTCTCCAATGAACATGGTACATTGAAACAATAAAAATTATTCTTGAATCAGTCTTTTGTTATTAATTGACCATTACAACAATCATGGATTGAAATCATGGATTCAAAAACATAGCTATTGATAACACAATGTTGGGTTGAAATACATAGCATTGGTCCCTTTGAATAGTGTAGTGTTCCATCACATGGCATATAGTTCCTTCACTTATAATAGGGTTACATAACCATACATTCAAATTTTCATAACATATAGATCAAAAATTAGCACAAGGATGATAATCCTTACATTTATTTGTGTTAGAAAAAACCCTAAATGTACCATTTACATTCAACATTTCATCAAATTGGGTATGAACAAGAAATAAAGAGTCCAGCATAAGGTTGTTGATCAACAAAATTTATGATTTTCAAAATCTATGGATTATGATCCAAAAACAAATAGTTTAGTGTAATATCAGGTTGATACCATACACATGTTTTAGCAACTATGCATAACGTACAACTGATAAAATACATTCATTTACATGAAATAGGGTTTGAAACAACATTTCTACATTAAGTCTTATAATATCAAATTATTTTAACATGTATATAAATTCCTAAAAATTCATTCAGGAAAACATCATTTGAATAAAACAAGAATATTTGTTAACATTAAAATCATCATAAATTATAGATTACTATTGATAGAATACAATCCCAATAATCACTTTCTTTTTGATGATCACAAAACCCATAAAAAATAGATATCAATATTTAAAAAAATGTATGATTTTTAAACATACAAAAATATATATAGAAAATATCTCAGTATATTGTTTTCATAGTATCACTTCAGTAATGAAAATAGATAAATGTAAATTAAATATTTACTATAATGAAATGTTGTGGCCTGCAAATATTCTATTTCATATCCCCGTAGTCATTATAAAATGACTCTATTGACATTATTACAAACATTCACCATTTCCTTAATTATTCTCCTCCTTTTGAGACACTAAAAAAATGGGATGAATGAATAATTGATAAAACCCATAGTTAATGTAGCATTGAACGATAAATGAATAGTTTATAAAAAACATCCCTATAAAAACTAAAACTATGATTTGATGCTTAATCATTGAACCAAAATAAAATATTATAAAAATATAATAAGAATTTATATTGAAATTAAAATGAATTCAAATGTTTTGACTATTAATGTAAAATCATCATTTAATAAAAAGGCCTTAAAAATACAAATATTTGGTCTGAAATGATATGCGAAGAGCGTTCATCTGGATGAGGAAGGGATTGAATTTCACTTCCAATATCAAGAAGCTATAAAAGCTGGCTTTGGAAATGGTTTTTGAAGAATTATAAAATTTTTTTGAAGAATATTATTCAAATATTTTCCAAATTTTAAATTATCAACTAGACTATCCTTCATAAATTCATTCAATGATTCCTCAAACTAAATTAATGAGGTTAGCATTTCATTAATATGATTATGTATTGGGCTGAAATAGGATTCACCTAATGTCAGATGACTAATTAGATGTTATTGATTTTCCAAAAGCATAGTTAAATGTGTATTATCATATAGATTAGTGTGTAGTCTATCATTTAACTCATCCAATATTGATGTAATTGATTCAAATTTTTTGAGCAGTTCTAGTGGTTTTGGTTGATAGGAGGCTGATTCTTGACTAATTACTCTATGAGATTGAAATTATCTCCCTACCATTAGCTTAAAATAATCAATCTTGGGTTTTGTAAAAGATACGTCTGTTAATAAATTGAAATCTCTATACATGTTGCTAATATAATCATTATGGTCTCTAAAAGAAATTAGTTTCTCATTAAATTCCATTAAATGGAGTTGTTGAGTTTCAAAATTTTATCTTGGTCATAGAAAAACCTTATATTATTTTAATTTATTTATCTCAACCACCAATTTTTCAATGTGATACTAATTCTAAGCCTCCAATAGATTGATGATTATCACTATGGATTCAAACTAATAATCACAAGATATCGAAGATGGAATGCGAGAGTCACGCATATATTCCCTTTGACTAACTTATACTAAGGCCAAACATGGCTCTTAATTACTACCTAATCAATTTATAAGGAATATCCTACATCAACATCAAAATCATAAACACCACGAGTTTGAGTATCATGGACAAGTTCCCAAATAATTTCATGACTATGTGCCTATTTTAAAAACATTTATTATCTTTTATGTTTACACAAAGAGATACTCCTAATGCTTGATCCATATATTCTTGAATGAAAACTTTAATTCTACTAATCAGTATAAGATTTTATATAGGCCTTGTATTTCCTTCTTCATCAGTCCTCTGTCTTATTGATCTAGTAGAAGGAATCATCCACCCCCTTGAGTAGCTTCCAATACTTTTGTTATTATTATGAACCAATAGGTAGAAGACTATTAGAAGTGTTTCTCTATAAAAATCCATGCTTTTTAATAGTTCCAAAAGTCAAATTGTTTTTGTTGTAACATGTATTTTCAAAGAACATATTGATAATTTTTGTTTCCTTAAGAGTAAAAAAGACATAATCCATACATAGATATAATAACACATCATTGCATCTATGTGGAAGAAATTGATCATATATCTTATCATAATCCATTAGAAAATGAAATTTATATCATTCAAAAACAAAAACAAGATATACATGTTGGTATAAAATAATTTTTCAAGCTTAGCAGTCATATAAAAAATTACCGATTGAATTAATTCATCCAAACTCAATGGTAATGAGTAAGCTATTTTGTCATTGCCTTCTAGAGTGTTCTTTCTCCATAGATCAAAAAAATAATATCATTTGTAAAATTTATTCCATTACAAATACTTTTCAAATGAAACTAAAACTCTTCCTCATGGGGATGACATAACTTCTTATCCATTTCCAAGGATGATTAAGAAAACACATAATCCTTAATCTTAGATGTAATGTAATATTTATTTAATGTAATACCGAATAAATTATTTCTTGAAAATTTATTTACTTCAATTTTGTATACTATATAAATATTTTATAGTCCGAAAAAATAGAAAAATCCACGAATCTCATTACTTCATTGGTAAAATGATTCATATAATCTCAATAAACTAAATTAATTACCTTTTACTAGTGCACTTTGTGGGAATTCAGTGAAGAATAAGTTTTTTTGTCCAACACCACACCTACAGATCTTCAAGAGGTTTATATATTTGAAGGATTTTATATTGAAGGTACATAAGGTTAATAGTTTCAACACATGAGAATCAAAAGAAACTCTATCAACCAAAGGTATGTGTAATATAGTGGAAGGAGAGTGGTGAATTAAAATGGTTTTCTCAAATATATTGAGAATGTACTCATTACTTTTTAATTTCAAAAATAAAAATAAAATAAAATGGAATAGAAATTATTAATTAAAAAAATAATCGAATAACACATATTAAATTATGATTACAATTATACAAATATAATGACTCGAAATAAATAAACACTAAAACAGAAATATTCTTTACTCCCCCATAATAAAATACAAACTAACATTGGGAAGCTGGTAAGTAAAAATATCATCAAATTGATATTCAGTATTAACAAATTCTAAAGACATCCTTTTTAAATACACGATCTATTATAAAATTATGTCATATAACTATTTTTTAGTCCTTTAATGAATTATATGATATTTTTTTAATATTTATATCATTAGTATTGTCACATGAAATATATATACTATTAATGTTTTGTCCAAAATCCATTAGAGTGTTTTCATCAACAATACTTGTACACAGTAACTTCCAGCAGATACATTTTCAGCCTCAATGGTTGACAGGGAAACTAAGCTTTGTTTCTTACTAGAACATGACACACAATATTTTCTTAAGAGATGATATATTCATAAGATACTATTTCTATCTAATATAAAACCTCTAAAGGTAGCATCTGAATATTAAATGAAATTAAAATCAAATGTTTTGGGCGGTAAAGAATAGATTCAAAAATTGTTCCATTAAAATATCTAAAAATAATTTCAAAACTAGTAAGATGGCACACTCTTGGATATGGTCAAATCTATCACAAATACATATAAATACATAATTTTGGTATGCTAGAAGGAATATGTAACACAATTATTATCTTACCTCTATATAACGTGTTTCCAATTGGTTTTCTAACATCAATAAAATCATGTTTAATATTGGTACACACAGATATTTTATATGTTTTGACGTTCCCATGTCCAAAAATTTTCAATAAATTAATAATATACATACATGATTTAAAATGATTCCAAAATCATTGTTGGTTTTTTAAAATCCTAAAAAGAAAGTCAGTTCTCCAATAATACTTATTTCAATTTTTTTGAATTAAATTTTAAAAAATCTTGAAAATTGTTTTTATTAGTTGAAACAAAATTAACATAATAAACATAAATATTAATTAATAAAATATTAGAAATAATAGTTTTCTTGAAAAGTGTTTTCTCTTCCCATCCAATAGAAAATACATTTTTCAAAAGAAAATAACTTAATATTTCACAGTAGCCACTAGGTGCTAGTTTTTTTGCCACATAGAGCTTCATTATGTTTAAAAAAAGAATATGGTTGCTTATAATTTTTAAAATTATGGGGTTTTTAACATAATCATCCTTCATGAAATAACCATTTAAAAAGGGAGTCATAAAATCAATATGATATAATATAAAATTCATATGAGATTCATATGCTTAAGTAGTTATAATGGATTCTTATCCAGCTATAGGGGAAATGGTCTCATCATTATTTGTACATTATTCAGGGAATGTACATCTACTAGATAAGAGCTAACATGAAATGTAAGAATGAGAGGGTATGGCTTTGCCATCGGTACCGGTCCCATGTAGCTTTGTAGAGGACAACTAGCCGACCAATACTGCGAAGGTGGAGTACTGATATCATGACATATGCTGGGGAGGAGCAGTTCGAAGTTGTCTTGTCTAAGTGATTCACAATAAGACCTACACTTCATGTAATTGTCTCTATGCCTTCGGTCTACGTAAGGGTTACACCTCACCCCTTCAAAGGTGGATTACAAAAAAACACCTTCATGCCATTAAAAAAAATATTTTTATAAAAAAATCAACTTCTCTAGCTTCTCTATTATTCTGACGATCATACTGAGATAGAAAGGAAGAGAATTAATCTAGGTACTCTAAATTTTTTCTAATTTAAATTAATGTGTCTAAGTCTCCTATAATAGTTTCTAGTGTATGGTTCTTTAATGTTCTAGACTATCTGGGAATGAAAATTTCTAGTTTTTTAGTATAAAACTCTTCATAACTACATTGAATTTTATTAATAACATTTCAAAAGTAATTTTAAGGGTTTTATGGCTCGTGTTATCAACAGAGTTAGTAAATTTATCTGTTTTACCTTTCATTTTAATGAATGGGGAAATTTCATCAAACATCAAATCAACTTAATCATTAACAGTTTTTGAATTTTTATTAAACACTGTATATTATTTAGAGGTAGTACAATAACAAAAAAATATTCCTTCAATGGCTTTTGGATTGATCTTAATATCTTTTTCTTTATTATTCAATATATAAGCCTTTAATCCGAAAACATTAAAGTACTTTACTTTAGGTTTTTTAATATTCCAAACTTCATAAGGTGTCATTTTAAATATATGACTGATTAACTATATTGATGATATAGAAATATATGATTAAATCACCACTCTAATGATAACTAGGAATATTGTATTTATTCATCATAGTCATTTAAATTTCTTTTATAGTTTGATTTATCATTTCACCAATTCTAATTTTGAGTTATTTTTGGTGCAGAGAAGGTGTTTTTCAAAACCATATTTGAGAAAAAAAATTGAATTCTTGGTGATGAAATTATCCACCATGATCAATTCTTAATGAATTTATTTTAGAACTTTTCTATTTTGAACAATTTTATAAAAACATTCAAAAAATTGAAAAAAAAAATTCACTTTTGAATTTAATAAAATTAACCCAATTAAATCTAAAATAATCATCTAAAAAAACATAATCATATAATTTTCCATCCATACATGAATCTCGTGATGGTCCAAAAAATCCATATCGATATGTTAAAATGGTTTAGATGTACCAAATTTTTAAAAGACGTGAAATATGATTTTTTATACTTTCTATTTTTGAATGCACCATAGAATCTATCCTTGTTAATCTTATGACTTGGAAAATTAAAAACATACTATTTAATGGATAATTTTTTAAAGCATATATATTATAGTGTCCCTGTATTCTATGCCAAATCCATGATTCTATTTTCTTAGAAGTTAATCTATCCACTTTATATTTACATAAATAATTTAATCCCAATGTATAAAAATTAACATTTCATTGTGTTTCAAAAATAAGAACATTATATTTAAACACATAGAATTTTTTTTTAGATTAAAAATCAAAAAATTCATGATCATATATTTGAGAGATACTTATCTGGTTATGATTTAGTCCTTGTATATATTGTAAAATATTAATTTAGATTGTCTTTGGATCATCAACAGTTCTAACTGCAAAACAATTTCCTATATAATTTTCATATAAAGTGACTAATCCTCTATCCATTTGAGTCTGTGTATGAATGTTTTTTGAATCTACACTCATATTCCTAGAAAATACACGGTCTATATAAAATATGGATTTTCATTTTCTATGAATTGTTTCCACAAATGTAATTAATAAAATTTTAATTTTGATACCCATATCTTTTTTAGTTTAATAATATTTGTAAGAAATAATCTGGGAATCTAGATCTGTTAGATTTTTCCAAAATTTATAACAGATGCTTCAGATAAACATTTATAAATTATGGATCTTTTAATTCAACTAATTCGTGAATTTTTTAAATATAAATTATTTGGGACATGTCCTTTTCTTCCATAGTGATTAAAGGTAGCATTTTTAAAATTAGTCAGATAATAATTTTTATAAAATTTTGATTTCTCACCCTTTCCACATATTCAATAAATTTTATTTTTAATGAAATTATTTTTATCAATCTCATTTAAGATATTTTTTTCCATTTCTAAAAATAAGTGTAGTACTTTTATATCATTCTACTTAATACTGTAATTACAATATTTTATTTTCATGGTCCATACGATTTGATGTAAAGGAATTAAATTTTCAAAGTACCTCTTGATGTCTTTTTAGAATTATATCTCTTTCACCTAAAAAAATAATGAATTTATTCATAAATTTATTCATATTTAGAGAAGAGTATTTTATTTCCTTCAAAGATTGAATAATAGGTGGACAATTTATCATTAGAGAAATTATCAGTTTCAAAATCCAAAGGGTAATAAGGTTTTACTTTTTACTCTTTAGCAATAAATAACATATTTTATTTTACATTTTATTACTCCATTTTTAATTAAACATTTATGGGCTATTGAAGTCTTCATATACACTCCATGATGAATTATTTTCCTTTTTATGTGATCATAATCATCAATTTTTGGTTACCAATTTTTCATCCATTTTCATTCATCTTTATTTTGAGCAAAATTAGGTTTTATATGACCCAATTTCATTCATTCAAAGAATCAAATTTCTCATGGTTTTTTTAATTATTTAAAAAATACTATTTAAATCCTCTTTTATTTGTGTACAATTTGTGGGTCTTATGGGCTGGATGATCCATTTTCATGTCAAAATCAAAGGCATCTAAATTTTCCTCTTCTTTGTCATATTTCTTCTTTATTCTAATATTCTACTAATATGTCACTTTAATATCAATATTTTTCCATTAATATAATATTATGATCATTAGCTTTATCCACTATTTCTACTTTATACGTCATCAGTTTTCCAATTAATTAATTCATTTTTAGATCATTGGCAGGTTATTATTGAAGATTTTTGGCATATTTGAAATTCCATTTTAAAGGTAGTACTTTCATTAATTTCAAAGATTTATTAGATTGTTCGATGGGTTCATAAAAAGTTGTAAACTTATAGAAAATTAATGTAATCTTTCTATTCATCTGTGTGGTTATATTACCATCAATAATTATTAATTTATCTATTTGTATCTTCTCTACTGTATATATCATCTATATAACCTTATATGTCCCTTCATGAGAATATTCATTAGTTTTCCACATTTAATTGATGTTGGAAATTGTAATACATCATTTAATTCATCTGGTACAAGACCAAAAATAATACCAGTCATTGATTTTTAATGGATATCATACTCGACTTCTATTTCAACATCTAAAGTTTCTGGTTTCTCTGGAATTGGATATGGTGTAGTGATCATTTATTATATATTGACACAACTATTTTTCAAATAGATAATCATCTGAGATTTCCAGCATCCAAAATTTTCACCATTAAAATATATTGCACATTCCATTAACATTACATATCTTGGATCAGCCATTTACATCTTTGTGTGAACCTTATAGTTTTATATTTCTATATATTTATCCAAAATATCACTTCTCATAACAATTTTTAGGTCAGAATATAAAAAGTAACACAAGAGGGGGTGAATTTTTCTTTTAAAAAATCATCCATAATTCTGGGCTTTGACACCTACTTCGATTTATATTAATTTTTGGTAATTTTCAACTGTTTGAAAATATGAAGATGATAAATAATATAAATAACATAGATTTTATATTGTTTCAGGGCATAAAGGTCCCCTTGTCCACTATATCATTCACTATCTCTACGAGCATGGAAAATTTCACTTGAATGGTTCTCTTATTACAAGACCATAAATTCACAATGGACAACATGGATTTGAAACCCTTACAATAATACTAATAACATAGCCTTATGGTTATGTAATATAGAAAAAAAATATCAACACCTTAGATCAAGAAAATGATACTCCACCATAACTGAGTAAAATAATTTGAAACTATAATAAATCAAAAGAGTATTATTGGAAAGGGTTAGATTGATCTTCATAGTTTCAACATCAAGCAACACAAAACAGATGGGTCATATTATTCAAGAAAAAAATATCTTCATAAATGAATCATTTTAGAGAGGTCCTTAATGTAAAAAGTTATTCAATATGGTATCACGTAAACATCAGTAGAAATCTTACAATAGTAAAATATTTAACATGTGTATCGCAAAAGTGAATCTTCATTCAGAATTGATTGTTCATTTCACTAGCACTGTAAAAGAAAAATTTAATAACTCAGTCGTATATGTGAATAACTTATAAAAAAACATATATTTTTGGATAGGTACTCAGAAATAATATATTTAATATAAAACATTCTTCTCTATTTCATTTTAAAATGAACTAACGAAATGTTCATAGGAATTCAAATTCCAAATGACCAGGGGAGTCGTAACTTCCCATAGAAATATGATACATTATCCCCGATGAACTCAATAGTTTGAAACAAAAAATATTATCCGTGAATTGGAAAGAAATTATTACTTGATTGTTACATCAATGTTGGATTGAAAACGTGGCTTAAAAAAAGTTTCTATTGGGAAAGTAATTTAGTGTTTAGATACGCATAATAGGGTTCCTTTGTGTAGTGTAGTGTTTCTTCATGTAGTATAGTTTTCCTTAAAAATTTATTATCCTTTATGTAATATAGGGATAAAAACATATCATAGGGACGATAATTTATATGTTTATTCTTTTCAACATAAAATAAAAATTTAACATTAATTAACCATGTGTTCATCACTTCAACATTGAGGGTATGAAGAATTAATCCAGAATCCAATGTAGTGTTGTTGATCCATATGTTTGGAAATTATCTGAACATAAGTATGTCAATCCAAATACACACCATTTAGAATAATGTATGGTTGACACTACACACAAGAAATAACTTCTATGCATAACAAATGGTTGATACTATTTGTTCATTTACCAAATTTAGGGGTTGAAAAAGCATTTCCAGTGTAATTTTCATACTTTCAAACTAATATAACCCGCATATAAATTATTTGAAACTCATTTAAGAAAACATCATTTTGAAAAAAAGGGTATTTTTGAACCTAAAAGTCATCATAAATTATTGAATATTATTCATAAAATACATTTTATACCATAATGAATCCCAAATCCAACCACTGATAGGCCCCATGTTGGTAAAAATGATAGAGGGCATATCATACAAAAATAGTGGGGACATTAACGACAATGATTAACATACAATAGATAATATTGATACACTAATTTTTTTATGATAATATTATAGGACCTTATATATATTCATTTAATTTTATATTTCACATAATGTAAAATAGAAACTTCTACATTAAAAATTCCCTCAGAAGTGGCCTTGATACCCATATATCTAATGAACAATTCCATAATATTGAAATGTCTTTATTGATCACTAACATGCTCGGTTAATCATCAATATCAATTTTAGAATCCTATGGTTGAGAAAATAGGAATAAATGGTATAATCCCCTTAGAGCCTCCCCTGAAAAGGGTAAAAAATAGAATACTCAAGTCTAATGATAAACAATTTAATCTGAATTATCACCTAAGTTTTATGATAATTCCCTACCTGACAATGTATCTCACAATAAGTATCAAATATATCTGATTATATAATATAATATCACCAGAAATGTATTGTACTTCCACTTATACACTAGTTTTAAACTCTACCTTAACATAATAGATCCTCAGTAATCTCTCCCCAAATAAAATATTTCTAATAGACACCATGGAAAATGTACAACTGCACCAATCATGAGAGTCACATCATGTAAATATCAAATGAAGCATATCTATATAGAAAAATATTAGGTTCTTGGATGCAAAATATCTTGTATGTTAATAATTATTCACTAATTCAACACATTCGATAAATGACATGTTAGAACCCACACCTTCTTTTTAGGTATGTTTTCCTTTTTTAGTTTTTTTGAGGAAAAGAGGAGTTTCTTGAAATTTCACAAGTACACACCCTATACATTACGAGTGCACATCGTGTACTCATATACAATGAGTTGTTAGGTGCGAGCGGTGTAACGGCCATGCACACGATCGTGTGTGGTGACATGGAGAACACCTAATACAGGGGTCAATTAAGGCAAGTAAACATCGTGTACTTATTAAGTACACACTGTGTATTTTATTTCCTTAAATGGACCTGGGATATGTCTAATTGGAAGAAGCATCTTCTTCTTCTTATTATTCAACCGAGAGCATCCGTATGACACTGATTCTTCCCTGATACCCTGATCAAGCATTCTTTCTCTGAATCTAACTTCTTCAGTTGCATTGCAATCACACTAGTGAGTTATCTCTTCTTCTTGAACCTTGTTTTCTGATTATTATCCTCCTATGATTAATCCTCGGTTGAATGTTTTAGACATTTTTTTATATCTACCATTTCATAGGTCAATCCAAGGGGTGACACCAAGGTATATCAATCATATGACACCAAAGATTGTGGTTTTTTCTTTTCTGTAGAAAGTCTTTGTGTTATATGTGAAATGTTCCCAATACCCATGATTGGGGTGTTGTGTGATTATTGTTTTAACCCCATTATTGACTGCTATGATTTATATTCTTGATTAGAGATCAATTGAATGTTATTAGGTTTAATTTTTATGTTATAGATTTGTTTCCCATGCTTGTATTATTTATGACAATTTGGTCATGCATAGCATGTTAGGCTGCTTGATTTCCATTCCTAGTGTCGATGGGATGTGGTAATATTATTTATATGACATAATTTTATGCTGCAAACTATTTAGCCAAGTAGTTTTTTAGGATTACTTTAATATATTTTTTGTGCATGATTAACATACACAGGGCCCCATGAACCTGGTGTAGAAGACCATAGGGAGAATCGACATTGAGGTCTTCTTCAGAGTGTCTATTTTACTGTTACAATGAAAGAACATAGGTGGAATGGACATAATTGCTTCTCAGATTGTCAATAGTTCCTCAATGCAAGGCCTAGAGGGAATTTTACATTGATTTCTTATCTATAGTGCCTTTTAGTTACTGATATGAGGCTATTGGGGGAATTGGAACTGAGTGCTTCCTAAGAGAGTCGGTGGTAAAGGTAAACCGGAGGGGTTAGACAGTGTATACTTCCCATAAGGTTGCTTGTGTTGTTTTGGTTGATCCTGAGGGGTTAGGTTGTGAGTGATTCCCAGAGGGTTTCCTGCTTTTGATTAGTTTTATACTTGATATATAAAAATGAATGTAATTGAAATTGTAGGACTCCTACTATGTGATGTTCATTTTTAACAGCTTTATTTAGTTTATTGTTGGCTATATATATTCACTTACTACTAGGCATAGTTCTTTGGGAGGTTTCCAATAGGGATTTGTCTCACATCCAATTTAGGTTATTCATTTGGGCCCAAAAAGAATATATTTTTAGGTATAGATAATGTCAAAAACCCTTCTACTTTAGGTAATGATTGTTTCGGAGATCTGGAGCATGTGAAAAAGCTGATATAAGGCCCCGACCTTAAACCTTACTTAATATTGAATTAAATGAATAATTCACATTGAGGATCTTTTCAGGTTTAGAGTTTTAGAGAATTAGAACATAACTATTACATCTTAAAAGATTACAAAGTAGACACTTCTACTAAGTCTCCATAAAATAAAAACTCTTAAAAAGAAAGATGTCTAGATTCCATGTTTTAGATAGCATGAAATTTCCTTGATCCCATCCTTGACCTTATTCCACTTTAAGTCATGTGAAAAAATTTCAAAAAACTTGGGGTGAGCATAAAAAGCTCAGTAAGGGATTCAAAAAGAATGAAAACTGTTAGTTTTTCAAACATCAAGTAAACCATGTATACTATATCAAAGTAATACCTTCACCTTCATGAAGCAGTAAAAAAAATCTTCACTAAATAATGTATCATTACTTACCTTTTTGTAACCAATGGATTACCATAAAACCCATATAAAGAACACATAGAATATACAAAGGTAACTTGGGACATAAACATACTTAAGTGGAATAACCATACGGTTGACTTCCACACATATCACTTAATGGAATAGCCATACAGCCAATTTCCATACATACTTAATGGAATAGCCATACGACCGACTTCCATACCCAATGCATTGGAGGTTATAACGTAACCACCCGTCCTGGTATTCACGGCCCCACCCGTCATATGGTTTATAACGTAACCACCCGTTAAAATGTCCAAGTACCAGTATAAAATCATAAAACATAAAACCAATATAAAGGAATGATAACATTTCCACATTTCAATCACAATATATCATAAATATATTGACATAATAGAATCCTTTTTCAAAACCATTTTCAATACCAAAATACATAAAAGAGTATATGGTATTTATTTTATTCTAAAAACATTACGACTTGTTGAGAAAGCCAAAGATCAAATAATACTCACGGCGGCGGAAAAGATCGTTGTCACCGCGTATGTTAAAAAAACATTCCTTTTTGTCGTTTAGTAAAACGCTTCGTAGAAAAAGATTTCTTTTGTATAAAAGTAAAAGTCAAAGGAGTTTATACACCTTATAAAAGAAAGTTGTGTATAAAACGAAATATGCCTCAATGAAAGGAGATTGAGACGAAGTCCCTTACCTTGGGTCCGACTTGAATCGATCATTCTTTAACGTCCTGAATAATAAACTTGAGTTAATTTATACTTGATTAAGAACCTTTTTAAAGTTCATTATTCTTTTTATATCACTTATTTCCATGTTATAAACATTATGTAACCATTTAAGTTAATAATGTTTGTTTTGTCAATATTTGGTTCTTAAGTCGAATGTTGACCTCTTACAATTACATGTTGTTCATGTGGTCAAAAGTTCTTTATATCCAGAATGAAATTCCCGATTTGGATATAATATGTATCATATATATCCAGCATATACATGTATTTATAATATTACATAATCATTTAGAGGTAAGAAATGAAATGCACCGTTCATGGAGACGGTAAGCCGTACGTACGCATGAATGCTACTTTCATTTCTTTGTCATATTAGTGGAATTAAAACTAAATGAGAGGTATGTATATTTTAATTCCATAATTATATTCATCATTTAGATATATCATTAATTATATATATACATTATATACATGTAATTTTAATATTACATTACATTTGGGGATAAGAAATGAAATGCACCGTTCATAGAGACGGTAAGCCGTAAGTACGCATTAACGCTACTTTCATATCTATCTCATACTTTAATGGAAAGAAATAATAATGATATAGAGTTATATTATAATTCCAGTATAACATCATATATAATAACATTAAATCCATCCTTTACACGTCCCACATATGGCATTAACGAATCACATCACTTTTAGGGGGCGGTAGTCCGCACTTCCTTAAATGAAGATATCGTGTTTACCCATAATGGAAACCATAAAGGTATGCCAAAAATGAAAAATACAGAAGATTAAAGAAAACATAAACATATTATATATCATATATAAAAATTGTGACATCATAACGGCCACCCTTGAAGGTGTTAAATGAGTATTGAACAATCCTCGTTTCGGGAGGCATAATTTCGCCATCCACGGAAACCGTATGTTCATTAACCATTTGATGTAGTTGTGTGAGAGTGTAGCTCGAATAAATCTTATAACAACATCCTAGTATATTTAAGATACTGGTGTTGTTACAAAAGAGGTAAATAAAAAGAGTTTAGAGGGTTGGAGAAGCAAAATAAAACAAATGAACAAGAGAGAATGAATTACCTTTAAAAGTGTAACTCCTTTTTGATTTGAGACTAAAGGCTTCCATTGAAAGGATTCTTCCCAAAGTGAATCCTCTAGGATGAGGAGAGGGATGTGGAGAGATTAATTGGGAAGGGGTTGGCCGAGCCAAAGGCTTGAGAAGTGTGTGAAATGGGGTAGAGTTGGGGGCCTTTTATAAGAGGAGAGGAGGGGCACTTTTGCAAAGTAAAGCAATATTACTTTATTTGAAAATGTGTTTCGGTTTTAAAAGGTCCCAAATTGATATAATTCGTGGATAAGGTGATAAGGGTTCGAAATACACTCATCCAATTGGTTTTGGACATGTGTAGGTTTTAGATTTTTCATTATCTTTCCATTTTATTTAAATCGTCAAATAATGATTTCATCACTGCATCATTATTATGTCATATATAATTTAATTCATCTAATGTCTAAAAATTATAAAAAAAAATACTATGATGTAGGAAATCTTTTTATCTTTCTAATTACTATTTATAATCAAAATTTGGACTTGTATAACTCCACTCAAAAATTATTTTAGTGAAACAATTTATGTTAGTGTCATTTTCACTTTAACATTAAATAAAAATATATTAATGTCATTTTCCAACTAAAGTGGCTCCATGGGGTCCCCAAGTTGGACCATGGCTTGTCTTGGTAGGCCATGACTCACCCAATAGGTGTAGGACAAGTGTCATGGTGTTTTCACATTCTTATAATACCATTTTTACCTTAAACTACACTAATTTCCTCTAATCGCGATTAATGAAAAAAAGTTACTATTCACCAAAAAATTATTTTAATCTCATTGAACCACATTTTACTTCTTAATGACAACCATGTATGTCGGATTTTAAAAATTCAATACACATTAGTGGTAAACTTTCATTTAACTGAAAAATCAGTTTGCTTGATTACCACATAGTGGTTTCACTATTCATCAAAAATTGTAGTTTTTCAGAAAATTACAAAAAATTCACCCTAAGCTATATTTGATATTCCGAATTCAAAAATGAAGTCCATTTTACAAAATTCAAAACATATAAGTCAAATTAATTAATTTAATAATTAATTCCCGCTGTCATGACAAATAGCGTGTTTTTGTGAAACAATAAGTATCAAAAGATTGACACCAGTTTAAGTCCAATTTCAAAGTGAAATTGATTCCAATGACCACCATTGGATTAACTGGTAAAAATATTTTCTAATTTCACTTTAAAACCAATTAAAATAATAATCCAATCATATAAATAATTTAGATTAAAAAGAGGTTTTGAATTAAAATACAACATTTTACACTATTCATAAAAAAATGAACTTTATCAGAAAGGTACCAAAAATTTACAAAGTAAATTTTGAAGTCCCGATTCTAAAGAAGAGTTATATTTGGTCCAAAATAAAGTATAAGAGTGATCAAAACTATATTTAATGATGGTCCACCATTAAAAGGTGATAAGTGAACCTTTAGTGAAAATTAGAGTATATATGCCCTATAATTGAACTCTTTCCGTATTTTAAGCCTTTATCTTTTATTGGGTAAATGTAAAAACATTTAAAAACATATATAATCATATTTTAGTTATTTCTATCCATTCCCGCCAGTACAACAGCTACTTGTTAACTAACATTTAATATAATATTATTTTATTACTAGTGTGCTACGTAAGTTTCAAAGAAACTCATCGTTGCGTATCGGGTACGCTATCGAACATAGAAACCCCTTTAAAATAAAATTAATATTTAATACGTAAATATTAATAAATATGAAAATTATTTATTCTTTATTTACCTGTGATGTTACATCCTTCCCCCCTTTTGGGAATTGCGTCCTCACAATTTTATTCACTTATCAAAATAAGTGGGGGTATTTATCCCTCATAGCATTTTCAGATTCCCACGTTGCCTCTTCAATCACATGGTTTTTCCAAAAAACCTTTACCTGATGAATCACCTTATTCCGTAACACATGCTCCCTGTGGTCAAGAATCTGGACCGGTTGTTCCTCATAAGATTGGTTCTCTTCCAGCTAAACTACCTCTGGACTCAAAACATGAAATTGATCTGGCATATACTTTCTTAACATCGAAACGTGAAAAACATTGTTTACCTGAGATAAACTCGGAGGTAAAGCCACTCGGTATGGAACTGATCCAACTCTTTCCAGAATTTCGTATGGTCCAACAAACCATGGACTCAACTTTCCTTTCTTACCAAATCTCATCACACTTTTCCAAGGAGAAATCTTGAGAAAAGCATGATCACCTACCTCAAAAGATAGATCCTTCCTCCGGTTATCCGCATAACTCTTCTGCCTGCTCTGAGCTGTTCTCATGTGTTTTCTGAATCAACTGAACTTTTTCTACCATCTCTTCTACCAATTCTGGTCCCATCAGCTTCCTTTCACCCACTTCATTCCAAAATGCTGGTGTTCGACACCACTTCCCATATAATGCCTCAAATAGTGCCATCTGTATACTGGAATGAAAACTGTTATTATAAGAAAACTCAACCAAAGAAATCTGTTGGTCCCAACATCCCTGATAATCCATAGAACAATCTCGTAGCATATCCTCCAATGTCTGGATTGTTCATTCTGACTGCCCATCTGATTGAGGATGAAAAGATGTACTAAAATTTTATTCAGTACCCAACGACTTCTGAAGGCCTTTCCAAAATTTAAAAGTAAACTTGGGATCATGATCCGATACA
Source organism: Viscum album (assembly GCA_963277665.1). Classification (NCBI taxonomy): domain Eukaryota; kingdom Viridiplantae; phylum Streptophyta; class Magnoliopsida; order Santalales; family Viscaceae; genus Viscum; species Viscum album. The sequence continues at coordinate 1,779,712,006 of OY728146.1, read as the reverse complement.
GTGGAGAGAGGAACTCCATGTAACCTAACTATCTCTTTAAGATACAAATGGGAAAGTTGATCTAGAGAGAAAGTATATCATATAGAAAAGAAATGAGCAGATTTGGTCAAGCGATCAACAATAACCCAGATTGCATTATTACCTCGAGATGTCCTCGGTAATCCCACAACAAAGTCCATGGATATGTTTTCCCATTTCCACTCTGGCACGGGTAAAGGCTGAAGCATCCCTTTCGGTAACTGCTGCTCTGCTTTAACATGTTGACATGTCAAACACTTCACAGTAAAATCAGAAATGTCTCTTTTCATTCCATCCCACCAGTAATACTATCGCAGAACTCTGTACATCTTAGTACTGCCAGGATGAAAAAACAACTCATTCTTCAACTGTGATTCACAAGGCACACATAACCTCTTCACAAACCTCAAAACACAGACACAAACTTATCCAAGAACTCATGGAAAATTTTAATCATAAGGTCCATGAATACAGCAGGTGCATTGGTTAACCCAAAAGGCATAACTAGAAATTTATAATGGCCATATCTAGTACGGAACGCAGTCTTCGGAACGTCTGCTTCTTTTACTTTCAACTGATGGTACCCCGACCTCAAGTCAATCTTCGAAAAATATTGAGCTCCCTGGAGCTGATACCACTTCATTCGATGGCCCAACATATTCTGAAGTTGTTGCAAAGGATTTTACCACCCCTTTCTGCTTGTAGTCTAACTGCTTTCCCCCAGTTGAGTTCTTCGTTGGACACTCGTCTGCATAATGACCCATTTAATTACACTTAAAACATCTTACCATTGGCTTTTCATTTCCTGCTTGATCATCTTCTTTAAAGTTACATGCAATATGACCAGACTTACCACACCAAAAGCACTTACCAGACTTGGATAAACATTCTCCAGGATGCATTTTACCACACTTCTCACAGGATGGATATTTGGTTTTCTTACCTCCTTGCTTCTTTGATGAATTATTCCCCTTTTCCTGCCAACTAGACCTCTTATTCTGTTGTTTGTCATAGAACACCTGATCATCGGCAAACTCCATTTCCACCTTCTCAGCACATCGAACAAGTTTTTCATAACTTTTGAACTCACGAGAAGCTAAATCCCTTCGATACTTTGGCTTTAACCCTGAGTAAAAATGTTTTATTTTACTATCAAGATCTCGTATGATGTTTGGAGCATACCTTGCCAATCGAGTGAACTTTTCTTCATAAGTAGCCACTGAATCATCCTCCTGCCTCAATTCTAGGAACTGATTTTACATCCTAATATGAACCACCTTAGGAAAATATTTCTCAATAAACATACCTTTGAATTCATCCCATTGAAGATCCTCAATCTCAGCACTATCCCTTATATTTTTCACCATCGACAACCACTGATCAGCTTCACCTTCAAAACAGTATTCAGCAAGACTAACCTTTTGATGTTCTGAACACCCCATGACATCAAAAATCTCTCCAGTGCTTTAATCCACCCTTCAGCTTGCACAGGGTCAGATGATCCTATAAATGATGGGGGATGTTGCCTCATGAAATGTTCCACCACTGACATGTTCCTCTGCGGTTGATCTGGCTGATCTCGTGCATGGATACCACCACCATTTATAGCCTGAGTCAACTGTGCCATCACTGCAACAAACTGTTCAGTTCCGATTCCGACCATCTCAGGTTGCTGATTTGGAAGGTAATATTTCTCCTGATGTCGTCCCAACATAGCTGCTTTGTTTCCTCTGCGGAAAACCATTCTGAACACAGAAATATCTTAGGCGAAGCAACATGGTAATCCGTAAATGCTATATCATTTCAATCATATCATAAATTAACTTATAATTTAACAATTTTCTAACTCCTAAAGTTGTCTAAACCGACCTCTGATACCAACTATAAGGCCCCGGCCTTAAACCTTACTTAATATTGAATTAAATGAATAATTCACATTGAGGATCTTTTCAGGTTTAGAGTTTTAGAGAATTAGAACATAACTATTACATCTTAAAAGATTACAAAGTAGACACTTCTACTAAGTCTCCATAAAATAAAAACTCTTAAAAAGAAAGATGTCTAGATTCCATGTTTTAGATAGCATGAAATTCCCTTGATCCCATCCGTGACCTTATTCCACTTTAAGTCGTGTGAAAAACATTTCAAAAAACTTGGGGTGAGCATAAAAAGCTCAGTAAGGGATACAAAAAGAATGAAAACTGTTAGTTTTTCAAACATCAAGTAAACCATGTATACTATATCAAAGTAATACCTTCACCTTCATGAAGTAGTAAAAAAAATCTTCACTGAATAAAGTATCATTACTTACCTTTTTGTAACCAAAGGATTACCATAAAACCCATATAAAGAACACATAGAATATATAAAGGTAAATTGGGACATAAACATACTTATGTGGAATAGCCATACGGTTGGCTTCCACACATGTCACTTAATGGAATAGCCATACGGACAATTTCCATACATACTTAATGGAATATCCATACAGCTGACTTCCATACCCAATGCATTGGAGGTTATAACGTAACCACCCGTCCTGGTATTCACGGCACCACCCGTCATATGGTTTATAACGTAACCACCCGTTAAAATGTCCAAGTACCAGTATAAAATCATAAAAAATAAAACCAATATAAAGGAATGATAACATTTCCACATTTCAATCACAATATATCATAAATATATTGACATAATAGAATCCTTTTTCAAAACCATTTTCAATACCAAAATACATAAAAGAGTATATGGTATTTATTTTATTCTAAAAACATTACGGCTTGTTGAGAAAGGCAAAGATCAAATAATACTCGCGGCGGCGGAAAAGGTCGTTGTCACCGCGTACGTTAAAAAAACATTCCTTTTTGTCGTTTAGTAAAACGCTTCGTAGAAAAAGATTCCTTTTGTATAAAAGTAAAAGTCAAAGGAGTTTATACACCGTATAAAAGAAAGTTGTGTATAAAACGAAATATGCCTCAATGAAAGGAGATTGAAACAAAGTCCCTCACCTTGGGTCCGACTTGACTCAATCGTTCTTTAACGTCCTGAATAATAAACTTGAGTTAATTTAAACTTGATTAAGAACCTTTTTAAAGTTCATTATTCTTTTTATATCACTTATTTCCATGTTATAAACATTATGTAACCATTTAAGTTAATAATGTTTGTTTTGTCAATATTTGGTTCTTAAGTCGAAGGTTGACCTCTTACAATTACATGTTGTTCATGTGGTCAAAATTTCTTTATATCCAGAATGAAATTCCCGATTTGGGTATAATATTTATCATATATATCCAGCATATACATTTATTTATAATATTACATAATCATTTAGAGGAAGGAAATGAAATTCACCGTTCATGGAGACGGTAAGCCGTACGTACGCATGAACGCTACTTTCATTTCTTTGTCATATTAGTGGAATTAAAACTAAATGAGGGGTATGTATATTTTAATTCCAGAATTATATTCATCATTTAGATATATCATTAATTATATATATACATTATATACATGTAATTTTAATAGTACATTACATTTGGGGATAAGAAATGAAATGCACCGTTCATGGAGACGGTAAGCCGTACGTACGCATGAACGCTACTTTCATTTCTATCTCATACTTTAATGGAAGGAAATAATAATGATATAGAGTTATATCATAAATCCAGTATAACATCATATATAATAACTTTACATCCATCCTTTACACGTCCCACATATGGCATTAAATAATCACATCACTTTTAGGGGGCGGTAGTCCGCACTTCCTTAAATAAAGATATCGTGTTTACCCATAATGGAAACCATAAAGGTATGCCAAAAATGAAAAATACAGAAGCTTAAAGAAAACATAAACATATTATATATCATATATAAAAATAGTGACATCATAATGGCCACCCTTGAAGGTGTTAAATGAGTATTGAACAATCATCGTTTCGGGAGGCAGAATTTTTCCATCCACGGAAACCATATGTTCTTTAACCATTTGATGTAGTTGTGTGAGAGTGTAGATCGAATAAATCTTATAACAACATCCTATTATATTGAAGATAATGGTGTTGTTACAAAAGAAGTAAATAAAAAGAGTTTAGAGGGTTGGAGAAGCAAAATAAAACAAATGAACAAGAGAGAATGAATTACCTTTAAAAGTGTAACTCCTTTTTGATTTGAGCCTAAAGGCTTCCATTGAAAGGATTCTGCCCAAAGTGAATCCTCTAGGATGAGGAGAGGGATGTGGAGAGATTAATTGGGAAGGGTTTGGCCGAGCCAAAGGCTTGAGAAGTGTGTGAAATGGGGTAGAGGTGGGGGCCTTTTATAAGAGGAGAGGAGGGGCACTTTTGGAAATTAAAGAAATATTACTTTATTTGAAAATGTGATTCGGTTTTAAAAGGTCCCACATTGATATAATTCGTGGATAAGGTGATAAGGGTTCGAAATACACTCATCCAATTGGTTTTGGACATGTGTAGGTTTTAGATTTTTCATTATCTTTCCATTTTATTAAAATCGTCAAATAATGATGTCATCGCTGCATCATTATTATGTCATATATAATTTAATTTATTTAATGTCTAAAAATTTAAAAAAAAAATACTATGATGTAGGAAATATTTTTAGCTTTCCAATTACTATTTATAATCAAAATTTGGACTTGTATAACCCCACTCAAAAATTATTTTAGTAAAACAATTTATGTTAGTGTCATTTTCACTTTAACATTAAATAAAAATATATTAATGTCATTTTCCAACTAAAGTGGCTCCATGGGGTCCCCAAGTTGGCCCATGGCTTGTCTTGGTCGGCCATGACTCACCCTATAGGTGTAGGACAAGTGTCATGGTGTTTTCACATTCTTATAATACCATTTTTACCTTAAACTACACTAATTTCCTCTAATCGAGATTAATGAAAAAAAGTTACTATTCACCAAAAAATAATTTTAATCTCATTGAACCAAATTTTACTTCTTAATGACAACCATGTATGTTGGATTTTCAAAATTCAATACACATTAGTGGTAAACTTTCATTTAATTGAAATATCAGTTTGCTTGATTACCACTTAGTGGTTTCACTATTCATTAAAAATTGAAGTTCTTCAGAAAATTACCAAAAATTAACCCTAAGCAATATTTGATATTCCGAATTCAAAAATGAAGTCCATTTTAAAAAATTCAAAACATATAAGTCAAATTAATTAATTTAATAATTAATTCCCGCTGTCATGACAAATAGCGTGTTTTTGTGAAACAATAAGTATCAAAAGAGTGACACCAGTTTAAGTCCAATTTCAAAGTGAAATTGATTCCAATGACCACCATTGGATTAAATGGTAAAAATATTTTCTAATTTAACTTTAAAACCAATTAAAATAATAATCTAATGATATAAATAATTTAGATTAAAAAGAGGTTTTGAATTAAAATACAACATTTAAAACTATTCATAAAAAAAATGAACTTTATCAGAAAGGTACAAAAAATTTACACAAAGTAAATTATGATGTCCCGATTCTATAGAAGAGTTATATTTTGTCAAAAATAAAGTATAAGAGTGATCAAAACTATATTTAATGACGGTTTATCATTAAAAGGTGATAAGTGAACCTTTAGTGAAAATTAGAGTATATATGCCCTAAAATTGAACTCTTTCCGTATTTTAAGCCTTTATCTTTTATTGGGTAAATGTAAAAACATTTAAAAACATATATGATCATATTTTAGTTATTTCTATCCATTCCCTCTAGTACAACAGCTACTTGTTAACTAACATTTAAAATAATATTATTTTATTACTAGTGTGCTACGTAAGTTTCAAAGAAACTCATCGTTGCGTATCGGGTACACTATCGAACATAGCAACCCCTTTAAAATAAAATTAATATTTAATTCGTAAATATTAATAAATATGAAAATTCTTTATTCTTTATTTACCCGGGATGTTACAGCTGAGTCTTCGGATATTGTGGAGATTTTTACCTATTTTAATTTTACATGGATTAGTATTGTTTTCCAGAATTGTGACATTATTGGTGATGTTACTAGACATATGAATCATTTATATTTTATATATGTGGTCCAATTAGTTATATCTACAGCCATCCGCTGTTACAATTGTATGCTATTTCACTAATTCCACTATTGCTATTTGTTTACTTCCACTATGTTGCTCTGCCAATTAGGGAGTAGTTCCCCCACTATCACGCCCAAGGCCCACACTGCTATTCAGTTACCTCTTTCATTTTAGGAAATTCTCTTGAGGCCATGTGACAAACCGGGTACGAGGTGCCTCTAGGCAGCTCCCAGAACCAGTATGTTACGAAGTGGTATTAGAGGGATTATTTTCTTTTGATTAACTGTTTGGAGCCTTTTTCATGTGATGTGATGAAAATGGGTACATGGTAATAAGCTATTTCTGGTAGTTTCTAACCCCTGTATAGGGAAAAGCCAATCTACCTCGTTATTGTTATTTTTCAGGTTTTGAGATTTTACAGTTGTTTTGATTTCATCATTGGGTGATTCACTTGTATTGTGCTGCTATTGTTGATATTATTAAGGTTCTATTTTTTTCAACCTATTGAGATGAGGGTATTCCATCTCCTTGCAATAGATCAAATGTCTTGCATTATTTCCATCACATTTAGGTTTCATTTGAGAAGGCATGTTTTTGTGATAGATGTTGAGCTAGATATGCATGTTATTGTGATAGATTCCTTGATATGATACTTTCTATTAGATAGGGTATTGAATTGTGTAAATACATAGTTTGAATGAACTCTAATATTTTTTTCTTGAGGTGTTATGGGACTACAAGGACAATAATTTTGTGGATCATTGCTCTACTATGTTTTTATAAAGCATTTATATGATGATATGATTTGATTCGCGGGAAGTATGCTGCCTCAAAAATCAAAATTTTGAACTTTAATGTTATTTTCATTGTTCTATGGGTTACAGACTAGTTTCTGAGGATTACTGTATTGAAAAACCCAGAATACATAGCGTGTAATGTTGGACACACACACACACCATGTGTTCTTCAGTTCTGGAAGGAACTATTTTTATTAAGTACACGCCGTGTATTGTATGTACACGCCGTGTAGTCTATATCCATGTTACTAACTTCCTAGGAAGAAACACAGGGTTTTAAAATCATTTAGAATACGCCATGTGCTAGATGTACATGCCCTGTGGTGTATACCATGTGTCCACCCATGTAACTAGTGACATAGAAGGATAAATCATAACTTATACAAGTCAGGTCTTGTTTGAACACGTCGTGTGGTGAAACCCGATTATCCAACCATTTTGAAAACAACATGGGTTGGTGAAATCCTTCTAGTATACGCTGTGTATGGAAGAAAAACGTTGTGTGGGGTTAGCCATTTAACCAGCCATGTAGATTAGAAAACGGGTCAGGGAAGTTCGTCTAGTACAAGCTGTGTATGGAATTAAAACATTGTGTCCTATAGTTCTAGGAAAAAAATGCATCATACACCTATTGAAGAACATGGTAAGGGGAGTAGAATTCATGTACACAACATGTTTTAGAATAGAACGCTATGTTTATGGGGTGTTAAATGACTTGGGTTGGCAGAAGTACATTCCCTTGTGAATGCTTAAGGGAACATTTCGTGTAGGCCTTATACATGTCGTGTATCAATGTTTTGAAAAAAAATGAATTCTATATTTCTCTTGTTCCCTTCATATAACTCTATGTTCTAGTCCTTGTTAAACTTGATATAAGTAGTTTGCATGTCCTTGCAGAGTCATGCCACTGAGACATCCTTCGGTTGTCCTCTAGTAATAGTGCAATGATCAGACACTAGATATAGCTGATCAGGGACTACCAGCAGATCCTCCAGTTATTCCAGTCATGACATTGGCTGTCATCCCAGAAAAAGGTGGTAACACACAGTTTTAAGAGAGATTTATTTGGTTTATGCATACCATCTATGGAGTAATTCATCATGCTTATTCTATGGAAGAGTTGACATGGGTTTTCCAGAAGATTCATCCTCTCACCTTCATAGGGGAAGGAGGACCTCAGGCTGTGGAGTCATGGTAAGAAGCCATGATTTCTATCTTCGAGCATCAGGAGATGCCTCTAGATAGAAGAGTGATTCTCACTACATACATGCTTTGGTATTCCACCATGAGATGGTGGGATATGATGTCACATGCGGGACAGTTGCAGGTTATGGATTGGGATGACTTCTAGCTTGATTTTTTATGACTACTTCTATCCAGAGACATTGAGGGCCTATCAAGCCTGAGAGTTCTTGAGTATGGAGCAGGGTACTCCCTTATTCAAGGAGTACTCTTCTTGTTTTACAGAGAAGTATCGGTTCACGCCTATACCAGAAGGTGATGAGATATTTCTATCATGGATGTTTGAGGATGGTCTGAGGCACGACATATGATCTCTATTGACCATTGTTAGGTTGATTTATTTGACTTCTATATTCAACCAGGAGCTGATCACAGAGTGCAATTTGTGGGATTCTCGAGGTGTGAGCGAGGGTGGTTCATCATTTGGAGTTTTTATCCCCCCCCCCACTAACAGTAGGAAGCACCACAGGGAGTCTACATGCAGGGATCCAAATAGACAGGACAATTCTTGTGGTAGATAGGTAGTATGCTACAGGTGTGGGAAGAGTAGGAATACAAGGCAACAATGCCTGAGAGACCCAGTGGAGGGACTATAAGGCGGAAAGATGGGTCATATTCAGTGATTCAGTCTGTTTTTCTCACCTGTAGTTGGCGATAAGGGTTCTTCTATGACTCATCATTTTGGAGAAACACCAATAGTTTCTCAGCAGTATGTAAACTGGAGTTCTTCTAGATGTATAGTCTGAGATGGGGGTAGTGTTTGTGGTAGCTAGTCTCGAGGATTTCACCAAATACAGGGTGGATCACCTCATAGTGGTTAGGCTAGGTCCTAGGGTCGCAGTGCGGGTCAGACATTTGGAGGGGAGCAGACCCTGTAGGAGCTGGATCCCAGACCCTCTATAGTTCGATGTATGATTCTAGTTGCCTAAGTTTTAGCTTCTGATTTTTTCAATTCAGGGGCTTCCCATAACTTTATATCTATTGATGTTTTGGAGAGCCTTGTATTCTGCATCATTACTTCTGTTGATATCATGACGTTGGACACACTATTCGGGACAAGAACAACTAATGTATGTCATTTAAAGGAGTTCCCTCTTGAGGTTGATGGGTGTCACTTGTTATGGGAACTCTATGTGTTAGAGATGACAGGCTATGACGTCATTCTTGAATTGGACTGGTTAGTTCCTTTCGAAGCTGTTGTCAATTTCTATTGTCGTAAGTTGAGTTTCACATCAATAGAGGGAAGATCATTTCTTTATAAGGGTGAATGGAATGTCTAGGTGAGAAGAGTGGGACCCGAGCATCTTGGGTCGGGAGGAGTTATAGCCCAGATTCGTAGTCATTATATGGATGACCAAAGGATGTCATAGATGGACTTTCCACCAGTATTAGATCATTTCAGGGATGTATTTCTAGAAGACTTTTCAGGTTTTCCTCCAATGTGAGAGGTGGAAATTTTTATTAAGCTTATTCCAGGACCAACACTAGTGTCAGTTCCTTCTTATAGTATGGCTACACGATATTTACAAGAGCTCAAGAAGTAGTTGGAGGAGTTGCAGGATAAGGGGTTCATCTGACCTAGTACATCTCTATGAGGGTTCTCCTATCCTATTTGCAAATAAGGTGAATGGTACCCTTAGATTTTTGTGGATTATCATAAGATAAACCAGTTGATGGTAATAAACCAATATCCCTTACCAAGGATTGATGATCTCTTTGATCATCTTCAAGGATCCTGCATGTGCTCGAAGATTTACTTGAGATCCGGTTACCATCAGTTGTGCATTAGACCATCTGATATACCTATTACAACCTTTCAGATTAGGTATGGTCTATAAAAGTATGTGGTTATGTCATTCAGTCTCACCAACACAACTACAGTCTTCATGGATCTAATGAACTAAGTGGTCCACCCATACATGGATTCATTCATGGTAGACTTTTTGGATGATATCTTGTTGTTCTCTCACACTCGACACGACAATGTCACACATCTTGATATAGTCTTTAGTACACTAATAAAGCATCAGTTATAATATTTTTTTTTCAGGATTCCACTTTTTGATGGTCCAAATTCACTTATTGGTTCGTGATATCTCAGACATAGGACTATCTGTAGACAGAAAGAAAATGAGAGCAGTTGTTTCCTGGGATAATCCGAATAACATTTTTGAGGAATATAGTTGTTTTGTGCTGGCTGGTTATTACATATGTTTCCTATAGGATTTTTTACACTTAAAAGCACCAATAATGGGCCTGTATAAGTAGGGTGTGAAGTACATAATGTTAGATTCTTCTGAGTCATCTTTTTAGGAGTTAAAGGGGAGGTTAACTTTAGCACCGATACTAGTATTTCCAGAGCTGGGGAAGAGCTATAATATGTACTGTGATGCATAAGGTATTGGTCTTGGAGTAGTGCTTATGTAGGGGGTAAGGAGTCATTGTGTATGGGTCTCGGCAGTTGAGGCCATATGAGAGAAACTACCAAACACACGATATCAAGTTAACTGCAGTTTTTCATGCATTACACTGTTGGAGACACTTCCAGTTGGGAGAGAATTTTGTGGTTTTCAATGATAAAAAAAGTATCATGTATATCCTCTCTCAACGTGACATGAATTTGAGACAAATAAGGTGGGTTGAGTACCATCAGTCTTTTTAAATTGGGCTTACCTAAATTCCAAGGATAGGTAACGGAGTGGCTGATGCGTTGAGCTGGAGGACTCAAATACTTGTATTTCAAGAGTCCAATAGTGAGTGGAATCTTCTGGATCTGTTCTCTGAGATTCATTTGGAGGTTCACAATAGATAGGGGAAGAAGTTTCTTTCCTCCATAGGTGTAACATCTAATATATATGATCTAGAGCTAATGAGGTAGATATCATATTCTGAAGGTCTATTCTTATGGGAATGATTGAAGGGAGAGAACCCCATTACTGGATGGACCATATGTGAGGACTGGATCTTGCATATTCAAGGGGGCGTGTGGGTGTTAGAAGACATACATGAGGATCTGATGTAGTGTTTTGATTCCTCAGTTTTGGAATTTCATCCTGGTGTCACCAAGATGTATTGTGATATACACCATCTGTATTGGTGTCTATGCATGAATAGAGATGTTACTGGTTTCGTCATGAGGTGTCCCACCTGTCAGTAGGTGAAGGTGGAGCATCAGCAACCAACTCTGATTTTTCAGTAGTTTCCCATTCCTGAGTAGAAATGGAACGATGTCGTGATGGACTTTGTGATAGGTTTGATGAGGTCACCATAATGGAATGATACAATTTGTGTTGTTATTTAAAGACTCACAAGGTTTGCTCACTTTTTATCGCTTAACGAGACATTCAGTGTTCATGACATGGGGTATTTGTACATCCGAGAGATTTTACATATAAAGGGGGTTATACACTCCATTAATTCATACAAGGATTCCTTTTGTTACTTATCGGGTTTAGAAAGGACTTTATAAGGCATTTGGAACAAAAGTAATTCTTATTAGAGCTTACCGTACCCATACAGATGGCCAGTCTGAGCATAAGATTCGGGTGCTTGAGGAAATACTTCGAGATTATTCCGTAGATTTTGGAGGTTTGTGGGAGAAGAAAATACCTCTTGTGGTGTTTTCCTATAATAATATTTTTCAAGAAACTATTTAGATGGAAACTTATGAGGCCTTGTACGGAATGCCAGGATGTTAACCCTGATGCTGAAAGGAGGCAGGATAGACAGCTATGTTGGGACCTCGTCTTGTCTAGGAGACCATAATGCAATTATAGTTCATTCTGAAGAGGATTGATACTGCATATTATTGATATAAGTCCTCTGCAAATCGATGGAGATGACCTCTGGGGTTTGAGGATGCAGATCAGGTTTTCCTATGTGTCACATCGAGGTTGGGATATAGAAGTATTATGAGGTAGGGTAAGCTTTCATCAAGGTATATCGGGTTGTTTGAGGTGTTGGAGAGAGTTGGTCTGGTTGCCTATCAAATACAGTTACCTTAGAGGTATCAGGATATGCCCGATGTATTGCACATTTCTCTACTTCGATGTTACCTCTTAGACCCGTCTCATTCTTTTCAAACTGGGGAGTTATTGTTAAATGTGGATGTCTAATTTGAGGAGCATCATATTCATATTGTTGATCGAAGTGAAAAGGATCCTTGTGGACGGTCTGTTCTTTTGTTATGAGGGATATGGCAACACGAGCGAGTATAGTACGAGACCTGTGAGAGGAACCTTGATGTACGATCGTAGTGTCCAGGTCTTTTTGAGGATTATTCTTCTATACTGCCTTGTTAGTGAAATTAAGGGACAAATTTCATTAGGGGAAATGTTTTTCATAACCTGTATCTTCTATTCAAGTATGTTTTCATTTTTCTGATGGTTTTTGTGGAAAATAGGAGTTTATGGAAATATCTTAATTACACACCATGTACTTTACAAGTACACATCATGTACTCTGTTACCGCGGGTAGTCGGGAGCTAGCTGTGCAATGACCATGCACACGACTATGTGTGGTCACCTGAAGACTGCATAATGTGGGTTCCAGTTAAGGAAAGTACACACCATGTACTTATAATATACATGTTGTGTAATTTATTTTTTTTAAATGGACCGGGGTCATGTCTAATTTTCAGAAGCATCTTTTTATTCGCCTTCATCGACTGAGAACATTTGTATGACATTGATTCTTCCCTGAGCCCCTGATTAAGCATTCGTTCTCTGATTCGAACTCTGTCGATTGCATTAGAATCATATCAGTGAGTTATCTCTTCTTCTCCAACCTCATTTCATGACTTCTCTTCTCCCATGAGTTATTTGTAGTAGAATGTTTTAGACGTTTTTGTTGATCTACCATATTCTAGGTCGATTTTAGGGGAGATGCTAGGGAATAACAATCATATAACACCAAGGTAGGTGGTTTGTGCCTTTATATAGATAGTTTTTTTGTTATATGTGAAAAAGTTCACAATACCATTGATTGGGGTATTGTGTGGTTACAGTTGTAACATTTTTATTTCCTTATGTGATTAATATTCCTGAATAGATGTCAATTGAATGTTAATAGTGTTAATTTATATGTTATGTATGTGTTTCCCATTCTTATATTGTTTATGGATGTTTGGTTGTGGTTATCTTGTTAGGATTCTTTATTACCATTCCTAGTTATGATATGATGGATTAATATTATTTATCTGACATGATGTTATGTTGTAGACTATTAAGCCACATAGTTCATGTTGTTTACTTCTGACGTTATGTATCATTTGTTCACGATTGAATTACACATGTCCATGTGAACCTAGTGTAGTAGACCATAGGATGAATGGACATTGAGGGCTTCTCCAGAGTGTCTGTTTTACTGTTACGATGAAAGACCATAGAGGGAATGGATGTAAGTTCTTCCTTAAAGTGTTTGTAGTAACTCAATGCGGTCCACCGAGGGAATTGGATGTTGACTGCTTCCCTAGATCACCTTTTAGATACTAATATGAGAATATAGCGGGAATTGATGGCGAGTGATTCCTCAGAGAGTATGTGCTAAAGCTAAACCATAGGGGTTAGACTGTGTATACTTCACAGAGGGTTGCTTATGTTGTTTTAGTTGATCTAGAGGGGTTAGGATGTGACTACTTCCAAATGGGTTATCTGCTTTTGATTAGCAGCAAACTTGACTTATAAAAATGAATTCATATGAAATTCATTGACTATTACTATGTTTAATTCGGTTTTAATGCTTCATTTTGTTTATTACCTTCAATATATATCCATTGAAAGTTAGGCACGGGTAATTGGGTTGTTTTATACTGGGATTCGTCTCACACCTTTTTTGGGTCATGCTTTTGGTCCAAAACATATTATATTGTAGTAGGTATAGATAAGGGCAAGCACCCTTCTGCGTCAGGTATTAATTTATGTGGAGCTGGGGTGCAAGGAACCAAGGTGAGGCTTGCAATGATGTGGAGCTTTTTTTATATTTTCAGTTGTACTTGGTTTAGTATTTCTTTCCATAATTGTGACTAGTTTGGATGCTTTCCTATAAATATGTATCATGCATCATTTATATATCAGATACAATTATTTATATCTATAATTTTCCATTGTTACTATTGTAGGGTAATGCACTACTTCTTCTATTGTTATATGTTTACTTACATTGTGTTACACTACCCATGAGGGCATAGTTTCCCCAATATCATACCCATGGGCCTCACTATTAGTTATTAGCCTCTGGTTATAGGGGAAATGTTCTTTAGGCCATGTGACCACCCGGGTACAGGGCGCCTCTGGGCAGCTCATCAAATCCAGAAATTACAGGACATACCAATAAAAATCATTAGGATCCTATATATGGAGGTAAATGTGTCTAAAATAACCTAAAACCATTATATCCTGATATAGAAATATATGGGGATGGTAAATAATGTGAAAACTATCACATAATTATACAAGGATATGATAGTAGGACTAGAGGGTGTATCCAATATTATGTTCCTCACTAACCTGAATGTTGGGGAAAACCATCTTGGAGTCCACTACGTGTAATATACATACTAATAAGGGTAGGTTAGAATATATAATCACATAACATAACTGATTAAATATAACTCAAAAACCAAACATTATTAATCAACTATTTCATTGTGTCAATAATATATAACATCACTCAGACACCCTACTATAACTAATAAGGACTTGGTATCTTATAAGCGCATAATAATTCACAGAAATATTCTATTATTTATTGACATTAAATTTTTCAGAATATGTTACTTAATTAAAATAATTATTATCATCAAATTACTATTACATTAACTATATTACCGACTTATATCTGTGTTATCCAATCAAAAAAGTGAACACATTCTTTCTAAATAAAACTTCTTTATTCATACACTAACTCAGTGAGATAAATAAGTAATTATTCATTATAATTCCATATTTCTAAAAAATCTATGAACTATCATAACGTACCATAAAAGAGATGAATAAATAAGAAAATTAATCCCCTCAAGTAGGGTTGAAAGGAATACAAGAATATGATATTTGAAAAAATGGCCTTTAAATTAGATCTATTAACAATAATGTATTGCAATCGTCTAGTATTATAATGTGAAATCCTGGCATTGACATGTTCCACTAGTGTCCATTACATCCATGACACAACCATTCACATCAAAATGTATCCCATTGTCTCATGTGTAATCATCTCCCATAAACAGTGGACTCCTCACCCATGTCACGTCAACCACAAGACATCCTAGGTTCCAATCATATCACATTAAAAGACTCACATACAAAGAATCATAAATCTCCCTAAGGGATGGAAAAAATAAATTGAGATTCATGGACCTAAGAACCGTGAAATATACAATTCAACATAAAAGATACTCCCTTGGCCCAATCATTTGTCATTAAATAATAACTAGTACAATAAAATATATTATCTAATTTATTTTTCACTAAATACTACCAAATGAAACCCAATGAATTAGCTACTTCAATATTTTATTTATTTAAATATGATTCCAATAATAAAGTCGTGTATATGAAAGGAAGATAATTTTAATTAAACATAAATCTAATTTATTTAATCAATTAAAATTTTAACTACATGTTGTCTGAGTTAAATTCATTAACATAATATATATTAATTTTAAATAAACATTCCTCATGAATTATTTAATTTGAACTAAATTAAAAGAAAAATAGTTCTATATAATATAATTTATTTATCTATATATCCATGAAAAATTATTATAATTATATTTTTTTTAATATTTTAAACATCCAATCATTTTAAACCAAATCATAGTCAGAAAAATTACATTATCATGTAAAATAAATGGAATTTTTTTATCCTGGTGGAAACACATTTTATTCCCATAACCATAACAAATGTTCATTATTTAAATTTTTTTAATATTAATTATGGGTAATTCCACAATCACCCAAAGTGATAACGTAAGATTAAATTTGGTTTAAATAAAAAATAATAGGAGAACCACTTATGTACCTTCATTGATTAAAAGTTATATGTTCGTTTCATATGAAGAGAAAAATGATGCTCAACCACCAATGGAAAAAAATCGATAAAATAAAATCCTATCCAAAAAATGAATCCATAGTCCATCATCATAACAATCTCTTAAAATTTAAAAAACCATGACTCTGATTTTTTTATATTTTTTAGAAAATGATGAATCTATGTAAAATGAAAAAATTGAAATAAATGAGAGTAACATGAACCATACCGATTCTATTATCAATTAAATAGAGGATATAACCCATAAGATATGATCAATGGTCTTCAATGGAGGTATAAAAACCCATTTCCATGAAAGTATTCCTTCAACAATGCTCTAAATTGAGAGATTGATTGAACAATCAATGGTTTTTCTTTATGCTTCTTGAAACCAATGAAATTTGGGAAGAGGTTATAAAATTATATTATATAGGATAATAATTAATTAATAACACATTTTATAAGAACCACAACTCTCCACATGATTCCACCTTTATAAACTGGCCATGATCTATGATGATCCGATATTGTTTCAACCTAGTCAACACTAATGCCCCCATGGATTGCACCATATTGTATCTATGGAAATGGGGGTTCTTCAGAACATCATATTAAAACATTTTTTGAAACAACATGTGTCCCAAAATCAATTTTTTTTACCATGATCTCAGTTTAAAAAATCTTATACTGTCATTTCTATAATATCTATTTCAGAGTAGCAGACTATTGATGATCCACAACATTTAATAAACCATCATTGGCATTTATAGTAGCCCATTTTAGAGAGAAGAAACATTCTATGCTAAACAACCATCCAAAATAGTTTGAGATATTTTTTCCCTAGCTATGGTGCCCAATGAAGCACATGTACAACTACTAATAACCCAAAATTCCAAACAATAGGGCATTACAGCCACCTAAAATTCCAATAAATATATATGGTGTAAAACACCTTAAAAATCCCCATTGATATTGAAAAGCGTCATAAAAATAGAAAACATTTCCCATATAATCTCGATCATTTCATGTTATAATGTATGTTTACTTTTTTACAAAATTAAATACTTAAATGAATAACAAATAAGGTAATGTAACATAGAAATTTTCTTATAAATTCTCTTAAAATTGTAACAAGGGTCAATACAAAAAAACAATTAACATTAATTCATCAATTATTTTTAAAAAAATTCATTGAAAACTTTCCCAAAAAAATTTATTAAATAAATTCATCAATTTTTTAGGTATCATGATCCTCTAGGATTCTTAATTATAAATGATATTCTCTATATTCAAAACTGAATTACCCCAATCAAATAGTCACAATGGATAAAAAATCTTGAAAATTTCTCAATTATGTTATTATTTTTTACATGTTAATTAAATCTTATTATACAATAAATCACATTAAATTTTTTTAAATTGTATATAATATTTTCAAAAAAACAATTATAATGAAACATTTCACTGAAAATGATATTTTTTCCCAACCCACACATAGTACAATGCACTGATTCTTCTATGAATACAATGGAATCTGAAATCATCAAACTATAATTAATGTATTGGTTTTTAGAACTTGGATTGACCAATACCAATTACTCATTCAAAATAATATATTAATATCAAGTCTACTACTGATAGAGATCCAATGTTAAATAATAGATCACAAAGTTGATGTTATTGAATGAATATGTCTTTTGAGGATGACATGGGTGGAAAATAGAGTCTAAGAGGATCAATATTCATGAAAATTAATATTTATCAAGAGGAGAATAAAATTTATAATTATTTATATTTAATAAATATAGTATTATATCATTTTAATTAAAAAATACATAATTCAATAAATATAGACATCTTGTTTTATGGAGATTAGGATCATTATACAATATTTCAAAAAAAAATACTCCATGATATTTATTTTATAGGATAATTTTTGGTTATTAATTATCATAACACACATATCATTTCATTGGATACCATTATGAAATATATAACATAAATGGGTGATATATAAATCATAATAATATGATTAAAGTAAGGATATCATGAGTTGATATTTTATTTAAATACTGTAACCATATAATATTAATGATAATGGTTAGTTAATTACATTATTTTATGATGAAAGTGATATAATATCAAAGTCCTAAATATTAATTAGTATGGTAAATCCAGATATGTACATTAATTTCGAATTATATCAGGAAAATAAAATACAAAAAATAATATTTTGAGGGAACCAATACGCCTTTTTGAATATCCCTGTAATCAGTTATAATACACTTCCACAAATCATGGTGAAAGGAAATAGAAGATAGGGATTAGATGTAATACATGTAAGGATAAATGTATAGTGCAATCTATCTTGAAAAAGTAAGGAATAATAAAAATAGAAATGAAAATAACTGAAAAACATTTCATGTAATAAAAAAATTAAAATTAATAACAATATGGATAGAATAAGTAATATTACAAAAATTACATATAAAATAATCACATGGTCTTGAAACATATTCTTTTATATTATAAACAATATAATAATAAAATAAATAATTTTTAACGAATTTTGTAATGAGAGAATTTACAATGTTGGTCATTAGAACAACACCATCAATGTCTTGTGACAATACATCTTATAAAAATAGGAAAGGACTTAGACAAAACCCCTTGAAAGATTTTCTCATCCGACATATAGATGTATCTAGGGGATGTATTCGACAATACACATCACAATCAAAATCCAATTGAGTACAAATATAAATGTGGTGAAACATAATTACAAGAACCATTTATACATAAAAACTGTCAATGAAATGTTAATATATTTCATAATTAAAAACAAAATCATAACCATCTATTGTAGGATGGAAGATTATATTGAAATATTACATTCCTAATATGACTTTTAAAAACATATGGGGAAATAAAATGGATGTTATAATGAAAACATATCCCTAATATAGAATATAAAAGGTAATGGTGGTTGTTGATGGTAAATATAAACACTATAAAAATGGAATTAATGAATATTATTGAGGGAACAAATATTTTTTGAATTAGAAAATTATATTTTTAATACAAAAGGAAAAAAACTATTGGAAAATAATTTAATTTTAAAATAACCATTAAAACATATAAAGGATTTATTAAATAACAGATTGATCAAGAGAGGGGGATATTCCCCCTGTGATTTATAAGAAAAATATTTTATTTCCTATTGTTTTAGAAAGGATAAAAAACATCATTAGAAAAATGATAGAAGTTTACATTCAAATGTTTATTCGAAAAAATTTTTATAATATTACATAAATTTATTGAAACATTTTCAAAACACACTAATTTGAAAGAGAAATGATTTCTTACCAATGAAAGTAATAACATATAGTTTTATTAAAAAATATATTTTGATATATTTTGTTCATAAAGAGATAAAAATGGGAGTTAAACATTTTTTCTCATAAAATAATCATATAAGATTAATATTCAATATTTTCAGGTCATATTGATTCAAATATTTTTTCATAAAAAACATAATCATGAAAAATATTTGATAAGAATTTGGTGAATTATATAAAACATTACCACTTTGGCAACTTCAACATCATAATCCACCAAAAAAATAACATCAAATTTTTATTTCAATTCCATGAGAATACATTTATTCGTGATATAAAATATCAAATGATATGTATATATACCATAATAATGAATTGTGTTGTTAATATGGAAGATATGTCATGAATGAAAAATTGATATGAGAACCCTTTACCTAAGGATTGATATCCATTATACATGTATTTAACTTCATTATAATAAATATTGATTTTTTTAAATATGTTATATAACCATAATCCTATATTTCATACATATATGATTTCCCTATAGTCTTTTATTACCCGTATATAAATAATTATTTGTAAAAATTATTTCCTTGGATGATAAATTCATCATTTTTTATTCATGAGTTTGTTTTTTAATTTCATACCATTATCTATTTTTATCATTAAATAATTACCATAGTTTAATCTATAATATTTATATAACATGTAATTATTATATAATTATTCAAAAAACTTATATAAATGTCAGATAAAGGAAAATTAGTTACATCATTCACCGAGATAGTAAGTGGTGTGTACTCATGAAATTTTTTTTCTTCTTCCAAAAGACGGATTTTTTAAAAGGTAAATAATATTTCATCACTAAGAAATTGTTATTATAAAAAATAAACAATATATATTCATTTAATATATCTTTATTATTTACCCTATTAAAACAAAATAAAATAAAAAATTAGATTCTTACAGGGTGGTGGTGTACCACACGTACGAACATGCGACATTATTTGTTTCTAATAGACTATAAGATAAATATCTATATGTAATATAATAAATATATAAGAACAATATAGGAATAAATATAATATTAATGTGTAATAAAATACATGGATCATTATATTACATATGGTGAGGGGAAAATAAATTCATTGATTCCTAATGCATTATTCCTTCATAAACACGAACGTTGGTATTGTTTCCTATTTGTTAGAAGGGAGATGGATATGGGTTATTCCATTACCATAATAAAATATCAGTATAAAAGGGATACTATTTGTGTTTTTTATCATTTTTTGTTAATATATGTATGATTTATCAGAATACATAATATGATAACACAATTTAAATATGTGTACCTCCTTTTAATACAACATCAATAGGTTTATAATTGAAGAGTTTATAGAAATTATATCTAAAAAAGGCTTCTATTACATGTTGAAGATTGTATATATTTGATTTATTTAGTTCAATTATACACCAATGTACATTGGGAGTGTCAATCCTAGAGAATGGAGGGCGGGCTTTTATATGTGGGGGAGGGGCACACGTGGATATTTTTAATATTAAATGTGATACCCACATTATTCGTATAATAAAAGATTAAAAAGAATATCAATTTAATACTATGGATAAAATATTATTTAAATAAGCAAGTAAAATAGGAGTTATACATGTTTACAGTTTATTTTAATTCTTTACATTTAAATTAAATTCCTGAAAACCCCTTTTAACCTTAACCGTTTAAATTACATTTTTTTATTAATTTAAGTAAGAAAAAAATTATTTATAGATTATTATAGATTTATAATTATTTTTAATCCAAATATAGAATACATAATTTTAAAATCTAATCATTTATGTTTAATATATAACAATAAAATTAATCCCACGAAATTAATGAAAAAAAGTTCTCCAAAGAAAAGTTTTCATAATAATAGACTGATTTTTTATCAAAATCATTATGATATTGATCCTAATGATATAAATTGTATTTATAATAATTTAATTTGAATTAACTTTAAATTTTTAAAAATTTAATATCAAGAATAAACTTTTAAATTCATTAAAAAGGTGAATTTTCAATATTAGTCATTATTTATCACTATTCATTGAAAAATTAATATTTTATAAAATGATTAAAAAATAACTATAAGATAATTTTGAAATGAATAATTAAAAATATAAATTAATTATTTTAAATAAATTTTTTAAAAACATTAACAATTAATATTAATGTTTTTTCAAAAAGCATGATAATACTACATTTTTTAAATTTATAGCATTTTAGAAAGAATAAATTTTTATTTAATATGATAAATATTTTATTTTCAATAAAAAAATAAATTTAACATATTTTATAAATTATTAAACAAATTATTTTTCTTTATCTAAACCTTAAAATTCATACATTCCAATTTTACATCTTGATTATGTTTTTATAACAAATTACGTCTCATTTAGAATTGTTGTTGTGTGTACTGCGATCTATAGATTAATTTTTTTTAAGAATTATTTTTTATGTATTTTTCAATAATATTTTTTCATGTCAAATGTAATATCAAACACAATATTAATTTTTTAAAATAAATGTTTGTTACATTCTTCCCACCATTAATTAATATTTTCCTTGAAATTTGATCTTTCATTCACAAATCAATAGTTTCCTCAGAAAAAACCTTTGTTGAAAACAGAGATCATAAGAAGTGTTAATAGAAATTCGTCTTGATAATATAGAGTAATAATTATTATTGTCATATATTTTAATATAGAACAATTTTTCCATGTATGAAAACATTAGGGTAGGTTAAATTGTGGTCTTGAAAGAGAAGTGTAAATAATTTTAGTGTGTGATACAGATCAATGATCAAAAGAATTTAAATGATCAAGGGAATGTTAGAAAATAAAATAATTGTTAATATATGATAAGCTAAAATTCCATCGATTCATTGAATACAAAGGTAATAGAATACAATTTTTGTTTCATTATCCTTTTCCAACTTTTAAGTGATTCAGTTATTATCATGATACAGAACATGGTAAAAAATACAAATAATTTCATCATTTTTTTGTGCATTGATCAATTTTTAGTTCGTTTACTATTCATTGAAATTTATATCCAAGTTGATTATTTATTTATGTATTAAGACCTAAAAGTAAATTTTAATGGATTTTATGACCTATAAATGAACTATAAATATTTTCCTTGTTTATATATATTTATCAAAACCAAAACGGGTAACAAGAGTTATCCAATATAATACATTAATATATAAATGTAAAATGTTAAACCCCACAGTCAAAATAATCCATTTCATATGTATATATTCATTATATAATATATGTAAAGATGAAATTATATTAACTGCGATATAACGTATGATAGTGATAGGAATTTCACCCTTTTTAACCTTCAGTTGTGGGTTCATGACGAGCGCCCTAAAGAGATGTGATGGGTTGTAACCTAACATGCGGATTGTCATTTTTATAAATCAATATTAAAAAAAATGAATTAACGTTCCAAAAATATGATGAATATACTAAAATATAAAATTTTTCATTAAATTAATTTTAACCACAAGGGTTTTGTATATGAATTTTTTCCAATAAATTAAATAATAAAAAGTGGCTAATTTTATTATAACATCAATGATCATATTGACACTAATGGTTTCCAATAACGTAAATCGAATTTTAAAAAAAATTAAAATAATTATTCCTTAAATAATGTTTTTAGAAAATCATATAGTGAACCAATGGGTTATATTTCCATTAATGTATCTAAAATAATCCTTAATCAAGATATACTCCCATGACAGAAAGGCACACAAGGGGTATTTAATAAATTGATCCTAAGATCAATATAATTCTCATAAAAATGATTTTATTCATATAACATATGTTAATATTACATAAGTTTATATATTTTACATTCACATATTAAATATAATGCCCAAATTTTGAACCAATTATAGTGTGTTTTTTCATATGTAATATTATTTAATGTTTCATTAAAAAACTATACCACCTGTAAATATTAGAATAAAATTTAACATAACCAACCAAAATTTGGTTTTATCTATCCATATCATTATGTATGATTCTAATAGATACATAATGTTTTCTAGTAAACTAGATCTCGGGTGGGTATTACCATATACCGAGTCTCATTGACTGTTATTTCAGAATGTCTACAATTATATCATGAAATACAGGGATCAGTTCCTTATAAGGATGATCATAGAGGATCAAGGCGCTTGTATACTATATTTATTTTATTTGAAACTCATATTTCATTGTAATCATGAACCCCATATAGTGGTTCAATCTTTTCCTTAGGTGATCATACCTTGTGACCTAATTATGTAACTTGATCATTATTGCTATGTGTGAGACCTAGAAGCCCTTATTTTTGACTTAGAACGATGTAGTCCATTTCTTATTTATCATGGAAACCCGTATAATAGGTTGGAACAAATTTTTGGCAACATTTTTAGTTAGTGTTATAGGTTATAGACTCATTTGAGACTCATGCACGATTAGTTCTTGGGGTTATTGATATAGAAATGTTTATTCATTTTAATATTGATGATCCACCTAAGGTGCTTATTTTATGAGGTAGTCTTTAATGGGTAGGACAATTCATGTTCATGGAACTGTTTTGTAGTTATGAAATTTTGTTTCTAATGTAGTTAGATAGTGGTTTGATTCTCATGAATGGAATTCCCACATGTAATGGGAAAACATTGAATCGATTGTGGCATAGGGGAGGTGATCATTTTTTAAAGGCATTCCAAGGGAGCTTCCATATAGTTTGGAAAAAAATGTACTCATTCATATTTTTCCTATATTTTCTAGTGGTCGGATTTCTAATTTATTATTCAGTTGAGTATGGTATGCACTGATTGTCCATGGTACTATTGAAAATGTTAATAGGTGAGTAATAATTTTTAAAAGGACTTGACCCAAGGATTTGGGAGTTGGTGCAATATAAAAATATATTGGTATGATTTCAATGAATCAAATCCTGAAAGACAAAATAATTAATATATCATGGAATTTAGAGTAATACATGATCAATAAAAAATGAAAATAAAAAATTGATACAAAATCAAATTTAATAAAATACATCATTTGACTACTTACTGAAATATTTATTATTTATAACACGGGTAAATGATACATAATAAAGTTTATCTGAAATAATCAGTAAGGGTATGTAAACAATAATCAATAATGAATCTTTAGAACAATGTAAATGTTAAATAAAAATATATAATAACACATGCCATTAACAAAATTTGTAGAGAAAAAAAATGATGGAATGTTACTAAACTGATAAAAAATAAATTTAAATCAATCAACTATGAATAAAATGCATCCATAAATATGTTGATGAAAAATAACATTGATCTCAATACTAAATCAAAAATAATTGAATGATTATTTTTGGAAGTTTTGTTTGAGGCATATGAAATCCTATAATTTCCAGATCTATCACAAGATTTTTTAAAACAATAGATAAACTTGGTAAATTTGGCTCTCTTCTTCATCTCACGACAAAATGTCGATGCATCATGGGGTTATATAATGTTTGAGCCCATAGTGTTAGTGAAATTTCCATGAATTCCACATATAAAATAAAAATAATAAATAATATTCATTATCAAATAATCATATTTAATGATGAATAAAAATTTATAAATTATTCCTTAGTAAAGGATAAATAAAAATAATGATTTTTTGACATTGTTAAATGGAAATACCATTGAAAAAAACATTAATGAAAAATATTTTTTTAAAATATTCCAAAGCCTCCCATAGCACATCAAAAATATTGAATCAAAATTTCCATTATTTAATAAAATTAAATAGTATTTTTATATAATTAAAACGAACGAATTCAAGATACAACATGTAAAAGGGTAGTATATTCACCATATAAAAGAAACATGGTTCATAAACATTCAAAATGTCCCCATGAAATGAAATTGAGATGAAATCTCTAACCTAGAGCTTGACCTATCATGTGTGTCTTTATATACTAGAATAATAGACATATGTTAAATAATTAAATTTTTGAGATCCTTTTTTATGTATATTATTTGATTTAATTCACATATTTCAATGTTTTAAATAACTACTTGATCAACTTATTCTACATCAATCGTTTTGATCATATTTAGCTTATATGTAAAAAAACAACATTGCTAGATTAACTATGGTAAAAGGGATCATCATATAAACACCTAAAGAATAATAATCATTAAATAATTATCATATTAATTAAAAAATTATAATTTTAAAACTGATCATTAATTATAGTTATGAAAAATGATTCAATGTAATAGTCATGGAGATAGAAGTATGTATGTACGTGTGTGAAACGATCCATTTTTTCTCATGATCATTATAGAAAGAGGTTAAGTAACACAAAATATTTCTATAATTACAATTTTTTCTAAATACCATTTTAGTTAATTATATTTTTTTATAAATATGATTCTTGTGATGTAAAAATATTCCCATCGAGTTGAGGTGGCGATAGTCCACACATCCATGACCGACATTATCACCTTTTAGGGTATGAAAATGGTAATAATTGAAATGATATTAAATACATATAAGAAGAAAATTATTTAATTAATATAATATATATGTAATTTATCTAAAAAAAATTAGTTAAAAGATTCCCTTATATATTCCATGTAGTGTAAATGGTTTATATCTTATTGTGGAGGCGGTAGTCCACACTTCCAAACATTATGTTATCATATTTAAAAAAATTATAATGTATAAGAGAATCTGTAATAAAATATTTAATTAATGATAAATAAATAAAAAATATCATACACAATATTTATAAATAGATTGTCTGTCATAATTCTTAAACATGAATTGTAGTAATGGAAAACAAACAATTATCTTTTTGTGGGGTAGTATTTCACCATATAGATAAATAATATGTTCATTACACATTACATGGATTTGAATGGTGAAATAGTTAGTAAAAATAGAATAAAACATAATATTAAATTTATTATGCTTTATTTGGTATATAATCATTCAATAATAAAATTTAAGGGGGGTAGATAATGAAAAAAACAAAATAACATGGGGAAAGATGTTACCTCCAAATCGAGTAACTCCTTTTAGTTTGAACCAAATGTATTATTTGGATGGATTTATGAACAACGTGATTCATCAAGGTTTAGGAGAATAAATTTTAGGATTTATTTGGGTGGATATTGGTTTATAAAATTTTTATGGAGAGGTGGGAGGATGTGGGAGGAGTGGATGATTTTTTATATTGGGGAACTGTCAGTCTTATATATTTTGGAAAAGAGAATTACACCCATGTTTTAACCATTGAAATTGTATCCAATAATGACTAAAAATATAGAAAATGGAATATTGTGTTTAAATATGTTCATAAAATGGATTTTGAACAAGTTGCATGGTCACTTGTTCTCTTAAGGTTACAATTTACTCCCATGTTATGCTTAATTTCAAATTAATCATTGTAATTAATTTTAATTGTATTCCCTAAATTTTATTTAAAAAAACCTAATTTGACCATATTATACATTATAAATTATGATAATCTAAATTATGGGTTCAGTTTTTCTAAATTTCAATCATATAAGTGGTAGAAATTTATTTATATTTAATCCCAGACACATGACTACAATAGAGGTTTTAACCTAAAAATATCAAAATGTTTGCTATGATTTTATACACAATTTCACTATTAAAATTTTTTCATTTACTAAAATTGAATTAATAAAAAGAATTTGTATGCAATTAAACCATTAAACCAATTAATAATACAATTTAACTATATAAAGAAAATATTAGTAATAGATGATTTTAATTAAAATTATGTGTTTTCACTATCTAGTAATTTCTAAAATTTTATCGAAAAATACAATAAAACGAACTAAAATAATTTATATTTTTATGTATAAAGAATTAATTTTATTTCTACATTTATATTCAATAAAATTATAAAATGTAAATTTGAAATTGGTCCTCCATTAAAATTCATTAAATCAATATTTATAAAAAACATGTTTTTTATGCATAAAATATGGGTTCATTATATCTTATGCCTATCAAATATATTGAATGTATATAAAAAATATTTCATTCAATATATAATACATATATATATATATATATATATATTTCACTAAAATAATTCACTAATAGAAATTAATTTAATTTATTATGTTAAAACACATTTGGGTGCATAAAAATAGGTTTTTAAGAAAACCATTTCTTTTTCATTCAATTGGTTTTTATATTTATTTCTAATCAGTTTGTAACTAATGATTTTTTTATATTGGTTTAAAAAATAGATATAAATAATTTTGTTAAAAATAAACAGAAATTTTAATTTATTATCATGTTTTAGTCTTATTATATTTAATAATAATATGTTAATAATATACTATTGTTCGGTTTAAACATGGTCTTGTGGGTAATCAAAGATATTAATGAAATGTTTTATTGTGTATTTGGAACCTGGCATAGTGTTTTCATGAATTTCATGTTATATAATGTTTTAAATTTATTTAATGGTTAATTGTATTTTATATTCTTAGTATAGTACACTCTATTATGTTCTTGGTGTTGTGTTTCATATACTCTATTGAATATAATGTTACAAATTTAAAATTTTGAGTGGTCACATTTTCCCCACCTTACATAAAATTCATCCAAAAAATGTAACATCTACATTAGTAATTATAGGATTTAAAATAAACATTTTTTTCAATATTAACATCAAAATATGGTTAATAAAAAAATTTCAAATAGACGGAAAAAAATCTGTAGGTCACAAAAAAATCTCAAATTTAAAATAGAAGAACATTATTGAAAAATTGGACCTGGAAGATAATTATCACAGCCATGTTCTCTTAGAGATTGATATTGAACATTGTTTGGGTAATGTTAACAATCTAAAATCCATAAATTTATCATGATTAAAGGGGTTATTTGATTTATCAGAAATAAAGGTACCACGATAACATTTTTGTTTTCGTGATAATTTCCCTAGATTTGAGGAACTCTTCCACTCTATAAGAATATTAGAATATAAAATTACTATGTTCATTTATATAAGAAAAATATTATTATTTGGTAATTCCACAAACTATTTTTACATCAACCCTTATCAATGTATTCTTCATATAGTGATTTAATATATTAGTATATAAAATAGCAATTCGTGAATAACAGAAAACATTACATAATGGTTAAGACATTACAAAACATTATGATTCATCATTTTAGAATCATTTTCATGGTTGTATCTAGTTACCTATTTACATTATCCATTTGAATCATCTATTTTTCCAAATTTCATTATCTCGACTTCAAGAACATTTTAAACCATGTATTTTCTAAAAAAACATCAACATGCTACTCAATCAGTTTTCATAGTAATCATTACCGATCAACACAGGATTTTAAATCATTTATTAAAACAAAATACATTATAATACATACATATTACTTAATAAATATACCATATACATTATCAAAAACCAAATTTTCAATCATTATTCATGGATCCATATAATAGAAAAAATTAATCATTCCACTTCTTCAGAATCAATAATATAAGATTGACATTGATCCCTTATATTCTTCTATTATATATTCACTTGATGCTTGGGAAATTTATTTACATTGTTCCCCATATCATTGAAATTTTAAAACTGCATTGTATAATTATACTTATTCACATGTCATTATTTTTCTTGGAGACCCTTTTCACTAGACATATAATAAAATATAAATCCTTTCACGAATTTACCTAGTTCATTCTTTCTATAGTAATCACATGTTGGAAAATTCTTTGTTCCCTTATCCTTCATCGACACATTAACCTTTTCAGAGTGCTTTAATGGAAAATTATTATCATGGATTACCATAAATATATTGACTATAGAAAATTAATTTTGGATATTTATAGAACATAAAACTATTTCATCATATGATGAAGAAATATTTTAGACAAGTGACCTTGAGAGATTTGTCTTATGGCCATCAAAGAAAATATGAATAATCCATTTTCTGTTGCATAAGAAATCCATAGAATAAATTATTAACCATGTAAATGTAGATTCAGACTTTTGAAAACATAATTTCTCTATTTAATTTTAAAATATAAAATTTTACATCATTTTGATTTTTTGATAATGAGGTAAGTATTTATTGAATATTTTCTCCTTAAAATGACTTAATTCTATGAGTTCTATTTTATCTCCCTCCCAGGTATCACTGATCAGTGATGACCATTGACCAACATTAGTTTGTAGAAAATACACCATATTTTTACATTATTATTTTCACATTATCCTAATGACTTATGTATTTTATCCCAATACATATTACATTTCTCTATCGACATTGGATTAGTCGTACTACTATATGATGTGGGACTCAGTCTCCTAAAGAGTTCTGCCATATAAGATTATATCTAAGGTATTGGTAGATTTATTTGGGAAGAGATATTTTTCACAACCTAATTAAAATTCCAGAATAGTCTCATAACATCCTCAATAACAATACCATCTATATTGGCTTTTTCAGTAGGGAAACCTATACATTTTACAATATTACTAATATTATTCCTCCTACCACAAGCCATTTCTAAAAAATAGAATATACATGATTATATCATTTCATAAAATATAACCCCAAAACTAAAAAAACAATAATAATAAATTCTAAATTTTTTATATAAAAAATCTCATAATAATAAACAAGGATTATTTGAGGATATATTTACTTTCTAATACATCATAACGGGTTTTAGTGAAAATGATAATTATCCAACGAATAACCCTTTGGTGTGTTTGACTAGTTGTGTAGTATGTAACATTGTCATGTTCTAGGTTATATTAAGACTGGAGTGGCACCCCTTTTCAGTTTTTTTACTCCTAGTAACATTTAAACTAGAACCACAACAACTTATATTATCCAGATAGGGATGTATTTCTAGGAATACCCAAAAAATCCAAAATTACATGATTATATGGTGTTATTATATACTCATCCTCATAGTATACAATAGGTTTGTTCTAAATAAGCTATGTTTTCTAAATCAAGATTTCAAGGTAGATTATAAAATTTCTGTGAATCCAACAATAACACCCTGACCCCAAAACCATATAGTTGATGCACTATTTTATTACATTGGAATTATTGTAAGGGTTTAAATCATTAAAGACCGATTAGTTTTACTTTCTTGGATAGAAATATTACATTTATGATACCCATAGTACATTGGGAAAAAGAAAATATAAACATGATATATAATAAAATTAAATAAATTTCATCCTTGAATGCTTATTCTGATATTTCTTCTTTATAACATGGGGAATAGAAACATAATAAGGTTGTGACTAAATGCTCCGTAAGTGTATGTAAGGTTGAAGAAATAATGAAATAATGAGAATATAAAAACATAGAGTTTTAAATAGATATTAACAAATTCCTTTTAAGAAATTATATATTGGGAAATAAATATAGAATGATATAAAAATGAAAGACATTCCATTTAAATCAATTAACATAAAATGAAATTTCCTCATTATATTATCGATGAAAAATATCATGGATATGTAAAAAAAAATCAAAATTATGGAAATACATAATTATTGGATTTCATTTCTAAGGTACATGAAATCTTATATCATCATGAAAATAAATAAGGTGGATTAAAACTACAGATAAAAATGAATTTAATTTGGAGAAGTTATTAGTCTCATGGGAACTATACAATGCATCGAGGTGAAATATAATATCTGGCCCCACCAATCCTTTCCATTCCCAATAATTCTACATACTGAATAATCAAAATAAATAATTCGTTTTATCAAATAACTTTATTAAATGAAGAATAATAATTTATCAATTATTCAATTGTGGATTATAAAAAAAAATTATTTTTGGCATTTATGAATTTAAATTACATTTAATAAAATTTTATGAGGGAAATAATATTTAAACCTTACAAAGTGTGTCATGCCACTTTGAAACATTTGAGTCATTATTCCCATGAAATGATAACATTAAATAATAATTTAATATCATGAGAGAGAAAAATTATTTGAAACAAAATAGTATATGGTTTTATATAGTTCTTATAAAAAACTACGTCTATACCCTTAAAAATGTCTCATATAATTGATATTGAGTGAAAATCACTTAACTAGAATTTGAATTTTCAAATGGGTCCTTATATTCCAAAATAATAAACATAATTTAATTATTAATAATTTTGACAACCTTTTTAATGATTATTTTTACTTTTATATTACATATTTAAATTATTTAAACAACTACCTGAGAAACTATTTGTACATTAAGTGTTTTGACCATATTCGGTTTATGTATACAAATGAATTCGGTTGAATGAAAATGGTCAAAGGGGTCATTATATAAAAATATACATAATAATAATCATGAAATAATTATCAAATTTATCTAAAAATTATAATTTTAAAGAAAATAATAAATTATGGTTATGAGAAATGAACCAATGATACAATCTTGAGACTATAGGTTGTATGTATGCATGAGTAACATTCACATTTTCTCAGTGACAGCTATAGAAAAAAGGAAAGTAGAAATATATATTTACATAATGAACATTTTATCTTAAACAACTGTTATTTTATCATATATACTTATACATATAAATAATTTGATGTAAATGGAATCACATTGTATCAGGGAGGTGGTTGACCACATATCCACAATTGATGTTATAACTTTTTAGTCTGTAAAAAGGGTAATAAAAAATATGATATATAATATTTATAAAATATTAATTATTTCTTTAATATGACATATATTTCATATATTTATATTTTTTTAAATAAAACCATCTATTATATGTTTCATGTATAGTGTGACTGAATCACAATGATTTGAGGAGGCAGAAGTCCCCATTTCCAAAAATGATGTTATCATATTTACAGAAAATGTAAAGTATAAGGGTATGTTTTATAAAATTATTTTATAAGAAAAAATATATAATTATATTTCTATATTATATTTATAAATTTTTTGCCCATAATTTTTTACATCCATGGGTGGTTGTAAAGAAAATCAAAAAAATCATCGTTTATTGAGGCAGTAGTTCACCAAACCAATAAATAGTATATTTTTAACCAATATATGAATGTTTTTATGAGTGTAGTTATAAAATATAGCATAAAACCATCATAGTATATTATAGATAGAATTATTTTCTATATTAATGGAATAATAATATTTTATTTGGTGAATAATTGAAATAAAACAATAGACCACGAGGTAAGATGGCACCTCTAAATCAGGTAACTTCTTTTCATTAGAACCAATGGAATTCCAAGGATGGATTAATGACCAAGGTTATTATTATAGATTTTTTTTTAATTTTTATGACATATTTTGGTAAATATTGTTTGATTCAATTTTTTTTATGTGTGTGAGGAATTAGGAGGAGAGGAGGACATTTATAGTTGAAGAGTACTGTCACGCTTGTAAATTTGGGAAAATATAATTTCACCCCCATTTTCACACTGAAGGTGGATCCAATAAGAGTAAAACAAAGATTAAAGGAAGGTTATGTTGTATATATGGTCATAAAATGGATTTTGGGTAGTATGATGGGTTATTTGGGCACTTAAGATGAAGTTTTTATCCCTTGTTAATTTTAGTTTTTCATTATTAATTATAAATAATTATAATCATAATCCGTGATATTTTTTTAATAAAACATTTTAAGTTATTATAAATTATAAATTGTTATGATTTTAAATTTGAAATCCATTTTACATAATTCAAATAATAGATAGTGATGAAATTAATTGTAAAATAATCAAACATATGCGATGGGAATTTAGGGTTTTAAAGAAGAAATGTGAAAAATATTCCTATGTTTTTATTCGGAATTTCAACATTAAATTGCTTATAGTGACATAAATTGTATTAAAAAATTAAAAAAATATATAATTTAAATTTATATTCAATTAATAATATTTTAAACTCAATAAATAAATTATATGAAAAAGATTTTTTGAAATTAAATTTAGTATTTTTTTCTATTTATTAAAAAGATAAAATTTTATGAAAAATTCATGAAATTAACCATGAACAAATTATTATTTTTTATTTTAGTTAAAAATTAAATTTTTATATATATTTTATATCATATTTAATTTTTTTTTTTAATTTTGTTTTTTCCATTTAGTGTTTGTAAAACTAATTTTATAAATAAAAAGAGTGTTTTGCATAAAATTGATGTTTTCTTATATTATGCCTATATGCTCTATTGGATGAATATAATAAAAAATTTATTGAATATAATAATATATATATATGATTATTTCATTTAAAATTCTCAATAATTGTAATAAATTTATTTTATTAAGTTAAATATCTTTTTTGTGTATAAAAAGGTTTTTAGGAAAAATATTTCTATTATATTACAATTGTTATTATATTCATTTAAAATAAATTTTTAACTAATGATTTAATTTAATCATTATATAAAACATATATTTAAATATTTTAATTAATAATATTAAAAAACAAATTTAAAGACAAGGTTATGTATTATTATATTAAATAACAGTATTTTCAAAATATATTGTTGTTCAGCTTAAAATGGGTCTCACCTATAATGAAAGTTGTTAAATAAGGTTAGTCTTGTGTGTAATGAATGATATCAATGTGTTTCTATTCATTTAAAAATATATAATGCCTTAAATTTATTTCAAATATTAGTTATATTGAAATGCCTTAAGATATTATATTCCGATATAGGCTTGTTGTCAGATGTCATTCACTCTCTCATATATTAGGTATTTATTTCAGAATTTTGGGGGTGATCCATTGTACGAGGAAGGGACTGATGTTTTCAATACATGTCTTGCAAAATTTTCTCATGAATTATGATAAATTTTTAATTTCCTACTAGGGATTAGGTCACTTAATAAATAAATCATGTTCCCTGAGAAAGATGACCCATGCTGGGACTTGGAAACACATTGTTTGGAGACGAGGTGATTGGTGTTGTTTAATGGAATTTATAGCCAATTTGATGTGAGAAAGACATATGGGATATATAAATTTAATTATATGAAACCACAACATAAATCATTATAGAGATGATATTTCTATAACATAATATCATAATGATTATGTTGAGATAGCGTCATCAATACCCCAATATAATTTTCTATTAATTTCCCATCCTAGTTTCATAAAGTAACATGCTGATGATACACTCTAGGAGTAGTAAAACACAAGAAATACTATGGGGAGTTTTTTATTTTACATTTGGGGTTTCATACCATCATTTTTAAATGAAATTATAAAATTTTCATAGACCTTTAAGATCAATGTTTGGTTTTCTGACAACGATATGTTTATTTATTTGGTAGGGAGTACCAAATTTGTGGTAGCTAAAACTATTTCTTGATGGAAGTGTTTTATATTATATGAATCTAGAAATTTTATATATAACATATCAAGTTTTTTATAATGATCATGTTGAGGCCATAAATTCTTATTTTTTCCTCAATGGAATCTTAGGGATGATAATGTTTATGGAGGGTAAATTTTATGGATGAGTGTTTTTTCAGACTACAAATTTCAGAATAAATTTAAATATTTTCTTTCAGATGTTTGTATGGTGTAAAATAGTCATATAACATAATAATATGATCATTCATAGATTTTATAACTACTCCTTTTGTTTCAGAATTGGTTTAGAACTATAGGACTGGTGATTGCTAGAATTTTTAACTATACGAATTTTTATGGAAATATTATTCGTTAATATTTTGTTAATTAAATATTAATATATTCACATGAATTTCAAGAACTAAATATTATGAATGGAGTTTTATATTAATATTTTTACTATGTAATTTAATCTATAAATAGACGTTTTTCTTATTTTGAGAATAAATTAATGTTTGACACTGGTGAAACTGAGGCATGTTTTTCCTTTTCTTTATGTTTCACCATTTCTTTTTTTTTCTTTTCCATTTCTTTTTTTCCTACGATTCATTATCAAATATTCAACTATAGTATTTTTTTCTTTATGAGGAAATGATATAATATATATTATGATAGAGATTATGAGAAATAGAGAGAGATATATAATAACAGGATTCACCATGGATCTTAGGATTAGTCAGATCGCCATGAGACATCAGGGGGGTGAGGAAACATGAGATGCTTCACTGGATTCCTCTTTATGGTAGGATATGTTTTAATAAATAGTTCTATATTTTAAATTTTCATGTTTTAATCCAATATTTTTACTTATTATGAAACATTATGGGTATATCAATTTCATTTTCAAGAAAATAGGGATTTGGGACAATTTAAGGGGTTACCCAATCTAAAATCCCAATCACATGACATGTAGATTCATGAAAGAACCGTGTGTTCATATTTTTTGTGTAATATATCCTTTTATACATACACACATTCTACTAAAATTCAACTTTGTGGATGATTACTCATCATGATAGCCCTTGTAGGGGCACATGGTATTGTAGGGTACATGTCCAAACCCCATGTAGGTTACACACTATTTAGAGATACATAACCATGTGAAGTACATGGATGTCTATGTGAGGTACATGGGTAGGTACTCTATATAGGGTTCACACCATGTACATGATCAAAAAAGTGTGTAATTGGGTTTTTATATTCTTTGTTAGTCTATAGTACACAGATACCTAGGGAATTGGGATTACACATTGTATACAAGGGTTTCCACATCGTGTACTGCACCTTACTGACCCTTTAATTTTTTTGTAAAATTACGCTCCAGAGTTAGAACTAAAAACACAAATATTCCTTTTTGGGTGACATTACATGTATATAATGATAGGGAAACCATTAAGGTGATTTAAAGACTTATATAAGGCATTTCATTCTTTTCATATATGTACATGTCATTTCTCTAGTAATCGAATCTATTTATCTCCATAGAGGGAGACCCCTTTGACTTAAGATGATCCACTAGCTATCACTCTTGACTACTAAAATTTAATATTCAACATGATGATTTATCCATGGTGGGATTTTTTATTTTTTACTAAGAGTCTATAATGTTAATTATTTTTTATGTTCCTCTATAAGAATTTTTAACTTATATTTCACCCTATATAATCATGTGTATAGTTATTTTATCTTATTATTTATATTCAGGATTCCATGGAGGATACCTCTAATGAAATTTTAACATTGGAAATCACTTGTAGGTTCTCATCACCTATTTATTTATTTTAGGTTACCATGTAAGATGAATCTATGACGTAAGCTTCTCTTGAGGGTATCATGTAAGATGCCTTTTTCATATATTATGTTTTGTGGATCCCACATAAGATGTATCTGTTTAAATACCATTAATAATATGATGCAATATGAATTTTTTTACCTTACTACTCATGATCCCATCTAGGATTCCTCTATTATGTTTTGATCTGAGGGACTGAATGGGTTCCTGGATGTTTGACCCATAATGGGCTAATTTTTCAGTTTTGGGTAGATATGATGGACATGTCCCCATAGAACCCGTTCTAAACATGTAATCCATGGGGATGTCTGTTTTGTGGTGGGATAGTCATTCATCCCCCTCAATAATTTATTCCAACATGTACATGATTATTTATGTTCAATATATTATCGAAATAGGTGTTTTCTGGTAGTTAGCTGATGAGCCTACCATGATATGATTTTTTTTGGGATTACAGACATACTTGATAGAATATACATTACTATTCCTTGAGAATTAATTGGGTTCCTTTTTATAGAATTTCATGGATGAGCTCTTAGGCCATATGGAATTTATTTTTCCTATAGGGATAATTGGATTTCCTTATTTGGAACAATATGGACAGACACTATAAGATATTATTTATATCATTCCTCAAATATTCTAGGATTACCTTGTATTAATCATAGGATATAACTATAAGGAAATGGGTCTATATGTGCATTGATATTTACATGGATTACCATTTAGGACATCCTTGAATATACTCATAGAGATATTTGTTTATATATTACTAGAGTGATAATTGGATTCACGTGTAGTAGTTTTATGGATTTACTTATCGGTTGAATTTTTTATATACTAATTGAGTGCTAAATGGATTCCAAAGTAGTAATCACTTGGATGGATTAAAGGGGTGAGTTTTTTTTGACACACCTTGGGTGATACTTGGATTCCCATGTTGGAATTCATTTTATAAACTCCCAAGATGTTTATAATATAAATGGTGTTATACTTGAATTCCCATGTATAAATTCATTATATGTACTCATATTTCATGTAAATTACTATGTGATTATTTTTCATTAATTTTTTGGAAATATATGATATGTACCTCAGGTCTGGGATTGTTTATATAATGTAAATTGTTATTTATAATATATCATGTTTATACCTATAATCCTTCTTTATACTGATTATAGGTGAGTATAGGTAAACCCTTGGTTGGGATACATATTCCTATGTGGTTTAATAGCTTGACTAGAGTAATTGTTATCATTTTTTAGAGAGTAGATTATTGATAAGTATTACAGACATAGATATAGAATTAATTATACATTGGTTGAGTTGTACGATGTCTATCCCAATGCCCATTTGACATGATTTCTAGAAGATCAGGATTATGAACTCAATGATCAACTACTATTTATTTATGATATTTTTAACATTGAACTTGTATATTCGTATTTATGTATATATATTAATGGGAATATATTTACACACACATAAAAATATAAATATACAATCGGTATGTTTTCCTTATGGGGCGGGATCACAGATGCATGGATCAACAGTGATTTAAAATTATTTATTTTATTTATCATTTCTGGTTGTGTCTCATCTAGGTTGTTAATATTTATTAAGCATTTAGTTTTTAAATTATATTTAGAGGTTGATCATTTTATGGCATAATGAGATTATTTTTCACCCCTTTATGACAACATCGATGTGCGTGAAGACCATGTGTCTACTATTCAGGTTGTGTGCAGACTGCATGAGGGATATGAATGCGACCCATGGATTCTTGATCGAGTGGAGTCACCCGTGTGGATACTTTGGATCAGGATGAAATAGCTAAGAAACATTATAGAGAACATGTATGTTGTTTTTTGTATATTTTTTAGTAGAACCCTATAAATTAATTTCATTTTCTTTTATGTACTCTACTATATATGTTTATCCAAGTTTGTGGAAAGAGTTTTATGTATACCATGGATTTTTGGGGTTTAAATCATTTCATTTATTATTATTATATACTTATATTTTAGTTATTTATTTCTTCAAACATTGTTTATTTTATTCCTATTATTATATATAGTTATTTTAATGGTGTATACTCTAATATGATGGTATATTCTCCACATTATACTCCCTTTACACCTTTCCTTCTATTAAATAACCTCAATAATATGGGGAGGCACACCTATGGGCTTGTCGAGAACTAGCACAAAGCATCGGTTTAGCGATTCTAGGTCAGTACATTACATCAATAAATATGGGAAGAAAAAAACTTGAGACACGTGCTATTTAATCAATAATTTAACATGAACATTTATATGGAATGATTGATTGATGATAAAATAATTATAAATAAATAATCATATGGGATTGATACCAAACCTAGGATATTATGAATTATTGAATAATCACATGGAACACGAATAACTAATCACATAATGAGGTAATTTATAGTTTCATACATTATACCCACTACATCAAGGACTTATCACATGTAACAAATTTTAAATGGGAAAGGCATTGGCCAAAAACACATGATAATTTTTTCTATTAAACCTACCAATTCTTTTAAAATTTATAAAGGACTCCACCAATTAGATTTTAAGTCCAATCAATTAATCAAATGAAATTGGTGAGAAAAAATAAATATAGATATTCATGTTTGAGAACTACCATGGGAAATTTTCACATGTTCCCCACTTAATAAACATTACCCCAACTTTCTAGAGTAACATATTGAATAATATAAAAAATATATCATCCAAAATAAAAAAATACATACCATTGGAATAAATGATATAGACCATATCATTTAAATATATCCTTAATGTTTAATATCTTAGATAAAAAAATTTTGTTTATTAATTTACATACAAAGAAATATCGTAATCAAAACAGTCCTGAGGAAAATATCCAACACTAATTGAAAATCACAATTTCAAATAAAAATGGTTGAAATACAATGTGAAAATAATTTTCTTTTAAAATAAATTTGGAATCATTCAATGTAATAATTAAATCGTTTATTGGTCAAGATGGTGATAAATTTTTGTACATGCTATCAAATATAAAAACAATCCTTTTACACTATTATAAAAAAGTAAAATGTGCTATGAATAGAAAATAAATGTGCATTCCATTCAAAAAAATATTATAAAAATAAAATGTTTGGTAATTTTATAAATAAACCATTTCCAAATGATAAAAAATATGACTCCATTTTTAGAAAACATGG
Source organism: Viscum album (assembly GCA_963277665.1). Classification (NCBI taxonomy): domain Eukaryota; kingdom Viridiplantae; phylum Streptophyta; class Magnoliopsida; order Santalales; family Viscaceae; genus Viscum; species Viscum album. The sequence goes on along the minus strand of OY728146.1, from coordinate 1,779,671,950 downwards.
AATTGGATAAAAAAGGACTTTCGACAGAAGGGTTAAATGGTGACATATATTCTAAAAATCATTATTTTGATAAATTTTATTTTAAAAGTTATAAAAATAATTAGAATACATTTATTTTAAAGAAATAAAATACATAGAATAAAATTTTATTCTTTCATTAAATATACATCCATAAGATTCAACTTTTATAAAATTAATCATGAACAATCATGATAAACAATGAGATTATAATTAAAACCATTACATCTTTCTTATCATCTGAATCATAATCCATGTGATAGAAATAGAATCAACTTAAGTATTAAATTAAATAAAAATAATGTATTCATGAAATAAAATATCAATGGGGTAGTATATATACGACAAAAAAACTACGTAAAAAATATGGAATAAGTCTTATAGATGAAAAATTTAGTTGAGAAACCCCTCCACCATGTGGGATTTCCATCATATGTGACTACACATTACGTATAATAGATATATATTTGTTAGAAATAAATTAACAATCCTTTTTGATATATTTCATACCAAATATTATATACCTACACTATTTTAGGACACATTTGTTATCCATTCTTCATTAAAATCACTTTTTTAGGTGACAATTACTTAATTTTTCATGTGTTTTATGTGTTAATAATTTATCTAATTTTTATTTGATTATTGAACCATAATTTTAAAAAATTTAACCATGATATTAATATTATATGTAATAATTATATATATTTTTATAATTTTCAATAATATTATGATTTTAGAATATTAGTTACCACCTTCATGGAAACGGTAGGTTGCACATATAAATAAACACATTTTGTATTTTTTTATAAATGTTAAATAAGAGAGAAAAAAAATTTCACCTTAATATAAACAGTTATATATTTTATATGCATTTTATATATACTAAATATATCATTACTATAATATTTGTTAAAATAAAATGAAAAAAGTTGGCATCACTCTATTGAGGTGGTAGTATATATGTTTTTATGAGAGAAATTGTATTTTTTAATAGAATTAGAGGGTAATAAGTTATATGTGAAAGTATTATTACATAATTTTATTAATTTACAAAATATGACAACAATAAGTTAGGAATATCATTATAACTTTTAATGATAGGTTTTGAATCAAAATGAAATAATTTATTTCACATAATGGTAGTATGTATTACACATGATAGATGGATTCATTTATCATTTGATGGGAAATTATTATTGAAATAGTTGAATAAATTGATATTATTAAATTTAAGTATATATTAGACAATTGGTTCATTATTGTACAATATATTTAAATAAATTTAAGGAGTTATAAGATGAAGTGAAATGAAAAATATTGGTTAATTATATTAACCCTCCTTCAGTCAACCTCATATGGTTTATACGAAATGCTTTCTAGGATTAGATTTCAGATCATATAATGGACTCAGGAATGTGTGGAGGTTGAAAAAATGATATTTGTTTAATTTATGAATAAAAAAATTATATCGGAGTGTGAAGAGAGGAGAATATGGTGTTGACATTTTAATGTGGAGGAGAGGACACCCATTGAATTTTTCAAAAGAAATAGTGATTCCTAGGTTTTTTCTCAATAAAAAAATCATAAAATGGTTCATTATCGAACCATGTATTATATAATTTCTACATATAGACATAAAAATGTATCTGATCAGGCTTATTATCCATTTAATAAATATACATTTATTTTAACCACGTTTTAAACTCATTTTTACCTGGACCATGATAATTTTTTTATACTAAACAATTTGACAAAGAATTATGTTCTAAATTTATATAATATTAATTATCTTTATTAAAAAATGGAGTACATTTTTATAAATTAAATTAGTTTATGTGAAATAATTTAATTTAAAATTAATCAAGCATACATGATGAAAAAGATTTTTTCGAAAGATAAGTTTTCTTATGTACAGAAAGAGTTCATCTCAAAACACAACATGAAATTTAATTAAATGACCTATATTATATTTATTATAATTTAATGTAACAAATTATAATTTTAAATTAATTAAAAATAAAAAATTTTACATTCTAATTCTTTAATAAAAATGTATGTTTATAATATAATCATATATTTTTTCCAATTTATTAATAAATTAACCTTATATGAAAATTCACCATAATTCACTCTATGATAATTTTGAAATTTTATATTAAAAAATGATGTAAATTTTTTTAAATAGATATTTATAAATTTATACAGCCTAATATCAATCTATGTTCACAAATAGAGATGAAGCATCTATTTAAAAAAATGTTTTCAAAAAACATTTATATTTCATTAAAATGATTCACAGTGTATTTATAATGTATGGGTAAATATTTTATTAACATCATAAAATTACAAAGAATTAAATTTTAAAAATTTATTTATTCCAATTCTAGAAAACAAATTTATTATCAAGGTTAAAATAGTATACTATATGACATTTTACTTAGAATCGGTGATGTGTGTACAATATGTAATAAAAAATATTGAATTTATATGAAAAAATATATTTTCATGGATCCTTTTATATTATTTTGGTGTGTAAAAAATCAAATTTATAAATACCCATCATAGGGTTGAAGGTACAATGGAACAAATGTAGTTCGAATTACAATTATCGGAATAATAAATTTTCATGTCATCATATACATAGGTCGGGTTTCACTATAAATAAATCATTACATTATAGATGATTTTAACCCAACAATTCCAACACCCAATAATGTGAATAATCCTAACCATATATATCCCATTCATATTATTATGTTCAATAAAATGAATACATTTCCCATGCATAGTAATATGATGAAATATATAGAATTTCACAATTTTGAAGGTATATATTTAATATCTGGACCACCCATTGTATCATAATATTTTTTTTCATGTGGTTATATGTATAATATATTACTATATAAATCAAATTAAGGAATTAAACTAATGGTGGTGAAATGTCTAATGTAATTAGTACATTAGTCATTAACCATTGAAGAATCATGCCATATGAAAATAATATATTGGATTAATGAATATTGGGCCTTCAATATCAAATATTTTATCATTTTTTCATAAAAATGTATCATAAATTGAAGGAAAAGTTATATAAAAATCAAAATAATGAGTTAATAAATGAAAAAATTTATAAATATTTTAAAAAGATAGAACAAAAATCAATAAAATTGTTATGATAATATATTATTTCCAAATATTGAAAAATGAATTTATAATGAAATAAGTGTATTTTAGAAAAATATACTGAAAATATATTTTATGAATAAAAAATTAAATGTTAGAAGAAATTGAAATTTATCATTTATCTCAAAAAACATAAATATTAAATTTTAATTGGAATTAGAGAAACATGAATATATTTAAAAAATTGTAAATTATCTTTATTGGTGAGGAAACTAAAATATATATATATATATATATATACATTCGTGACATAAATGAAGTATATTGTAATGATATTAAATATTAATGATAATTAAACAAAAAAATTGAAAAGAATGATGATGGGTATGAGGAACTCATTTTATCATGTTCTGAAAAATCATAATGAAAACAACTTTATAGTAGAAATGTAAAATGAAAAATAATGAATTATTTAAAATGAAAAGTTCTAATATTTAAATAAATTATTTATATTAATCTATGAATATTAATTATCATTATATTTAGTCTCTCTATTAATTTCCATTATCTTAGATATTTTTGATTCATATTTCCCAAGTCTTATGAATTTATAGGTATTTGTTAAATTTCATGTTCAACTATTTTATAACTCAAGAAGTGTTAAAATAAGAATTTCAACCCCTTTAATATGTTGAAAAGGATCAAGATACCAAAAGGTTTTAAATGTATCCAAAATCTCAAGGATATTTTCTATAGTTGTGTAATGTCGTGTTCATTTTTGGTTGTTTAGCAACCAATATGAACATTATTTCCTTTATATTAATTTATGAGTAGTTAAAACATCCAAAAATAGAATCATATTGTAATATAATTATAATTATTAAATTTAATAAAAAATAAATTATTATAACCATCTCTGGTTGTGGTGATTGTTTGATTTAAAAAAATTATTAAATAAATTTACAACGGACATGAATGAATAATTGTATTAACAAAAAAACTTTTATGATATATATATATATACCCTTCATATATTATAATATTTATAATTAAATGAATTATTCATTTTAATCATAAATTTTTATACATTAAACTAATCTATATATGTGGATATGTAAAATAAAATGCATCATCTCGGAAGGTTATGAACCAACCATAATATGATTGATTTTGGTTTTATTTTAATAATGAAATGTTTTTATAAAAGTGATATTAAATTAACATAATATTATTTTAGTATATCATTTACACTTATTTATTTATATTATTATTATCATTAGTAATTGATATTAGGAACAAGAAACATAAAACTCAAGATATTTAGATTTAGATAGATTACATATTCATTCATAACTCCTTATTAGTTATGACTATTTAGATTATGGAATTATATTTGATGAAAAAAACCACAAGAACATCAATAAAGGTGTTGTTAATGTATTTTTCCAGTGGTTTAGAATAGGAAATAGTTAAATTTTATGATAAATTTGGTGTAAAAAAGTATTAGTTTCAAAGGGATGAGGGGGTGTTTTACAATATAATAATAGAATAGAATATTATTTATCAAAATTGTGATGAAATCTGTGATTAAGTATTAATGTTATTGTTAATTGATAATAAATTAGATAATTACATACTACCATAACTTTTTAAATCCAAATAATTTTATTTGTATAATCTTTTATAAATAACTACACTTATATGATACTTAGATTGCATTTTTAATTTAGCAATATAATTTAAAATTAATGATAAATTAAACTATGTCAAAAATAGAAAATTTCAACATGATTTTTTAAAATATAACTTCAATTTTTGTGAATTAATATAAAAATATATTTATTTTAAAATTTTATATTTAGTATAAATGTTTTTATTTTAGTGAACAATATTCAACACGATATAAAAAAATATATACATTTTATCAAATTATTCTATAGTGATTGATTAATTATATCATAGTAATTTAAGACACATATCTACATTTCTAATTACTATTATAAATTATTTGAACTAGTAAAATTTTATTTACAAAAATGGATATTTTACTATTAAAATGGATTAAAAACTATTCAAATGGTCGAGTTACTATTCCAATGGTAATAATTGTCATACTAATAGAAATTATCACGTTAAATAAGTAAAATTTATTTATTTCATTATTAATTTAATATACTTTATATAAAGTTTATTAAAATTTCATTTATAAAATGTAAATCATCTTTTTTATAGTTTCTATAATTCTTACATAGTTTTTTTTACTTCATTAATAGTTATATGTGCCGATAATAAATAAAAATATTTTCAAGAAGATTATTTTTTTTAATGTAACATATTATAGTTTTAAATTTCATAGATCATACGTATACATTATATTTGAATAATGTACTGATTATATTTATTCTCTTTATATGATATATGTGACATAGTTATGCAAACATATACAGAAGAAAATTTTATAAAAAAATTCCTAGGTCATTTAATTCCTCCCCACATTCTATATCCAATCTTCAAAATTTCAACTTAAAATATATTATGAAAATATGTTAGGATATATTTGTTTTAATAAATCCCAAACATCCATTATTTCCTCTTCATTCTTATTATTTATTCACAGTAGTATGATAACATGAGTTTTATTATTTTGAATAAAATTATCTATATGATCCATGATTATAACTGGTTTCTCCTCTATATAGAGTTTATAGTCCAACATCACCACCTATAGATTTATTAATTATAAGGAATATAAATTATACAACGTTAAAAGGGGTATATGAGGAACATCCGGTAATTGTGATATGTCAAGTTGGACTATAAGTTGATATCCAAATGATATAATACGAACAATTATATTAATATAGATAATGTAACTAGGGAATGTAATTCACTTCCTATTAAAAACATGAAAATATTCCTTGTATATATATAAATTAATGATTAATCCCAAAACTCATTCATTGAATCTCATGTATGATTTCCAGTGTAGAATTTTTTTCCAATTTTATATATTATAATGTGTTTCTAAATATCATTGATTTAAACATTGTTAAATTGACTGATTTTGGTACTTCTATCTTACTCACTAAAACAACATCCCAACATGATGAATTTCTATTGTACCTTCCATGGAGAGAATCATAATTACCCATTAGATATGTAAAATAAATATATGTTTATATGTGAAATCGACTATAATATTATATTGATCTAAAAATACTTTGATGTATATAGAGTTTTCCTAGGAATATATTCCTTTTATTTTATGTATATTAAATATTGACTATTTACTAAGGGTTACATTTCATTGTAGTATGAAATAATGTTTTTACATTTTGTGGGAGAATAAACTATAAAATTCAGGTGATCCTTGGTCTAGATTAGATATAATTGATATTAGTGTTCCATGAAGGCTAAACACATATTTTATAGACACCATAGAAAAAATATTTTGTGATAAATATTTTATAATGGAGAAGAAGTGAGTATTTTTAGTTTTAAAATCCACAATATCTAATATGGTATTGCTTTTTCGACGTATATTTATTATCAATGACATTTCTATTGTGTTTTTATCACATATTCATGTTTATATGAGTAATGGTTTCATCTTACATGTAGAATTTTTACATGTTACCATAATAAATTATCATTCCAAGAACCTTGTTATAAATTAAATAAGAAACATTTTAAAATTTTCCCATATGATGTGATTGTATTATGCTTTATGAATTTCTATGCAACAAATGTGGATAGAGATGGGTGATACATCCACAACTCACAACAATTTATTAATTATGTCAATCATAGATGGTATATGTAATTGTGTATAAATTATTAAAAGTACCACATTATAAATTTAAAACATTCATTCCTCACCCTTCATTATTATATCCATCTTATTTTTTGTCTCTCCATTATACCTTTGATATTTTTTAATCTTATTCATGATAGATGGTTGAGAAATACCTTAATCATGATATGATGTTTTCCATTCCGTTATGATTTTCATGTACACCAACTCAATGTCTAATCATATGGGATCCTTTTTAAAACTCATCATTGTTAAGGATAAAATATCATTATTAGGTATATAATCTTCACCTTTTTATCCTTTTTAGGATAATAATGTTTTGAGATGCCAAATTTATTGATTATCCATGACCATTTACACTAGATCATGTTGAGAACTATATTTTTAAATATAAACATATTAATTTTATTATAATAATACATGACACACCTTTACTTTTAGATACAATTACAATTATTAATATATTAATATATTAATACACCCATATTAAGATAATGTGATCGATAATTTTACATACACACCATCACATGTATTGAAGAATATTCTATATCATTATCTGGATTCAATAGTATACTTACCAATACCTTTATTGATGTGTAACTATATATTATAAACCCATTCCAATTTCTGTATAATGTGATTAAATGTGGAGTTATTAGATTTTTATTCAATATGTTTATGTTCTATAAAAATTCAACTATATAGAAATACATTAATTCAGTCAATGTTATCATTGATAATATGTCTGAGTATTATGCAATGATTCACAAAAACAATATATAATAAATATAAAATATGTTGAAACTATACATATCCAGTAATGAATTGGTTTGGGCCATTTCACTATGTAGTTTACCATTGAAGGATGATTTTATATAAATTTTATTTTGATAACAAACATAGAAAATGAGACTTTATCCATATAGATTCAAATTTATTATAACAATCATTCCAGTTATCCATTTACATTTTCTTTAGAGAAATACCCAATCTCCATTAATGCTAGATATTTATATAGGAGTATATAAAAATATATTATATAAATACATGTCACAATTGTTATTGTAAAATATAAAAACACAGTTCAAAATTTCCTATATTTTGGTAGAGTATTAATGAGTATGTATTTTATCACTCAGAAATACTATTTTCCATAATTTGGTTAAATGGTTTATCGGTGCTATGATTCTTCTTAAAATTAAATTAACTATATATTTAACAATGATCCATTATTAAAATATATTGTCCACCATGTATATAAATAGATAAGTCATAAATATGTTTTAATAAATATTTATTATTTACAATATTTTGTTGAACTCATTATATTTAATGTTACGACACATTGTTTTAAAAATTTTCTTAAAAAAAATTATTGGGGATCCCCATAGGAAATCACATGTATTTGTAAATGTAAAATATATGTGCTCTTTTAGTTATGCATCCAATAATTTAAGTTCAACATGTAGCTATTTTATATAGAATCTTGGATATTTGTAAAACTCTATGATTATTCTATACTGAGATTTTGACCACTCAATTTAGAGGAACAATATAATATCGTTATGCAATACGTCGGGGTATTCACTTACAATGGGAATGTATCAATGTGAAATATTTTATTTGGTATAATCACTTGAGATAGATAGGGTTTCACAAAAGTGAATAATATCAATCATGAGAAGTTGGTAAGAAAGTATATTCATAAATATATTTACACCTCAACCCAATTTCTCATAAATAATTTATTTATTTAATGATATTAGTTTATTTTCTCAAATTTCAGTTTAAATCGGATTAATTTTAAAGAAAATTATAATGTCATTATATGTTCAAAGTTGGAAAAAAATCCTATAATCTATAAATAAGTATTTTAAATTAATTTTCAGTTTAATAATGGTATTTTGAATGATTTACAAATAATTTTATCATCAGTGTGACTAAAATGTGCGAATCTTAAAGTTAATTATTTGTGTTAAACATGACTGGGGAATAGTTTTTTCATACTATTTATCCAACCAATGATAGTTTTTTGGAAAATAAAAATTATTTTTTAATCTACATTTACACTGATCTTTCTTTACCATTAATTGAGAACTTCGACTAACCTTCTCTATTGTGTGTGATCAGGGTAGGTGTTCCCCTCAGGAACGAACCACCTCCACCTTCTACAAGTATTATAACTCTTCAACCATGAAATTTTAAAGTCATATTTTGTCTTTTCATGGAATATATTTAATATCATTCATCTTTTCACCTGTTAGTCATTCATTTGCCATTCATTATTTTACGCACATAACTTTTTAAAAACCCCAAAATCAAAATTAGGTTCTTTTAAGTATTTATTTTTTTGAACCAAGTGTTTATAAGGCTGAAGTTGAAGATTACTTTCATAAAATCCCAAAAATAGGATAGTTTTATCCCAATTTTAGGTATTGTTACCACGGAATTTGGACTTTCATTTATTGAAATTTTATTAATTTTATTCGTATGTTTCTTATTTTAAAGTATATTAATAATTAACTATGATAATAACATGAAGAGAAAATTATTTTTCATATTGGATTAATTTAAATAAAAAGGATATATCATATTTGAATCATGATATAGGATATTTCTATTAATATAAGTCACCCTATGCTAAGAAAATTTTATGAATGGATTTATTAATGAAACCAAATATTAAAATTTATTTTTGGTTATCCAATAGATTTAAATATTCCAATTATGGCTTAATATAGTCTATCTTGTTCATTAAAAACGGTATATAATATTATTAGGGTATGGGTTTTTTTTAATTTCATATATAACATGTTTTCCAAGATCAAAATCTATCATTATTTTTAAATAATTTATGATGAGGCCTAGTTCAAACCATTAAGTTAAATATTTAATAATTGATTGTCTAAAGTGAAAAATTCATGTGTTTTTCATGGAAAAAATTATATAAGGGTTTTGACATGTGGATAGAATATTTTCAAGGATGCTTATTAATTTCATAATATTATTTTATTTATGGAATCTCTATGTAATATTTTATTCAATTTAATTAACCAGGGAGATATTATTAAAAAATCATGGGATACTCATGATATTTTGGGTAGTGGAACATTGATGGGGAAGGATCCCTTTCCACTATTAATGTTGGTGAATTAAATTTGATTCTTCCATTATTAAGTGTTGTGATACACATTTTACTTATTTATGGGATTACCATATATACTATTATATTTCTATTTTCTCTATCCCTTTTTACCATAGGGTGTTTCCTGATCAATTTTATTTTTTTTAAAAAAATTATATGGTTTATTCGACTACTATTTTTTTCATCCTAACCCATTTCAATTAAATATTTTCATGAAATATTTATAACACTCATATGGGATAGGTTTCTTGAATTTCATTATTTTAACTTTAAATATTCATAACTCCAATTTATAAAATGATCTTATATGCTCAATTAGAAATATTGTTTTTCAAAATTTAATTAAATGATATTTTCCAGAGGATATTTCATTATAGAATGATTCAACCCTATTAATTATTTTCCATGTTAATGTATTTTTTTTTAAATGAAAATTTAATTTTAAATAATTTAATTTGAAATTGATATCGCATTTTATGTCCTTATTCTGGAAAATCGCATTTTAACATGTCTACATTAGAATTTCATTTAACACTATATTTAAAAAAAATATTCATGGGGTGTGTCTTCTCTTGAAAAACCTAATATTAATTTCTAATATCACATCTAATGTATTTTAGAATAGGTTCTCATTTATGTCATGGAAAATATTAAACAATTGAATATTTCTATACATGGCACTGACTTGTGTTCATGAGTTGGGTAGTAATATATATTTTATTTAGTTTCCATTAATCCATAGGAATGGTATGCAATTTATTCTTTTAAACAATTTTTATTGCATTGTATATATGGAGGTGGTATATTTGATCATAGGGTATATTGATTTTGTGATAGTTGGTGTTGAGATAAGGGTTATAATTTATTAAATTATTATGTTTATTAAAATTCATTTTTTTATTTTTACAATTGAATAGATCGCTAAAATATATATTATTCATTGTTATAATATATTACCTATTTAATATATTTTTTAGAAAATTTGTTCTGAAAAGTTTTATTTCTTAGTTCTCACGAACATGTGCATGCCCATGCGTATAAGGAAGATCCTTCAGTCACCGTCACATAAAATCATAAGAAACTAATAGATGGACCACTCATAATGGTCAAGATAAAAATTATATTAGTGGAAATATTTTTTATGGTACTAAATTTCAGAGTTTCCCACTAGTATTTTGTTTTTTAATAGATAGATATACGACAATAATGAGTATCATGGTTGGAGAAGGAATATTTTCATGAACTTCTACTCATTTTGAACATCATGATTCCCTGAAATGTTGGTTATTTTTTCATGATTTATGAGATTGATTATTTATTTCTACTTTTTTATCTATTAATGATATTAAAAATGTTAATTTTTTATAAATAATTTTTAAGTTGTTTTATGTTTATAGGTATTTTAATGGAAGTTAATATGTATCTTGTAAAGAGATCATATTTCCTTTAAAATATTTTTGATATGAATTAATGGTTTAACATGACTTCCAATTATGGTATATGAATTGGAAAATTCTATGCTAAGCTATGATGATAACTAACGAAAAATAACTAGTCCTTCATAATTGTTTTTTGGTAGTTTATAATTTTTTTAAATCATTTTTAGTCTATCTGTGTTGGATTTAAAAAGTAGAGATGACTAGGGTTTTATAATGTATTCATAATGGGATATATAAAAAATTGAAATTAATATTCATGATATTTTATGTTAATATTGGAAAATTTTATATAAATTAAAGTGTAATTTGTACTCAAACTTTTATAATAAAATTAAAAAGATTCCATTACAATGAAATATTATTTCAAAATAAATAATGATATACTAAAAAAATATGAAATAATTAAAATTTTAAATAGTAAATATTATGTTAATTAAAAATTTGGTTTCCATGAGAAAATTCATTTTATTATAGATATAAATTCTTAAAATTTCATATTTTTTTAAACACCTACATAATTAAAAACTAAAATGGATTTGGATTGGTTTTAAAAAAAAAGGAAAATGAATTTAAGGGACTACATGTTATTTAAATAGGAATAAAACATTTTTTTGGATGCATTTTGACGAGTTACTTTAATAATATGATTTCTATTTTTCCTTGTGATTTTATTTTTTTTAATCATACATTCTTATTAATATTGATAAATAGTTTTCTCATTTGGGTTTTTTCATTGTTTAATGAGTTTATGAAGAGTTACATGTTGGGTGTTCCATGGTTTTAATTTCCTTTTTTTTTGTGTTGATGGTTTTGTCAAAGAAAATATATTTTATTATTCGATTTAGTGTCTTAGGTTATCCCTAAGTAGTGTATTTTATGGTTGATTAGTGTTATCCATTTGTTTATAGAGTATAAAATTATTTCATGGTAGGTATTTTTATTTGAATAATAACATTATTTTATGAAGCATTTGGTTATTAATTTTTGGTATAACAATTTTTATAACAGGCGATCATCTAGTCTTTAAATTTAAAGTATTTTTTGCTATCACATCTTCATTTAACGATGTTATTACTTTTGATTTAATGGTTATTATAATTTAGTTAGAGAAACTGAGAATATGTGGTGACCATAATGAATTATTAAATTTTGAAGGCCCTCTAACAAGAGAGTTGAATATACTTTATATACTCTATTGTGTTCAGATTAGATATTCGGAGATCATTTGTTCCTTTCATATAAATCATATTGATGTCAAGGATGTCTGAGATGGTTAATAGATTTTCTTGAGATCATAGTGGTGAGATTCATTAACTCACTACTATAATTTCATTCTCTAAAGATTATTTTTTGTGGATATTCTTCGGTTTCCATTTTGGAGAGAAATATGTTTGAGTCGATTGAAATTGTGGATGTTTTCTTTATTTATATTTTATGTTGTGTTCCAATGATTCAGAGTCCAATGCAGTCATAGAGTCTACCATTGTGGTGGTCAATGGTTTTATTAGAATTTATTAATAGTGTAGTTTTTTTATTATGGAGATATAACATTGATCTCAATTCCATTTTTTATTACCACCGAAGGCTTTGGGGCTCATGTTTTAAATTTAAATACAATTTCATATTTTTTTAATTATCTAGGCTTTAGATATGGGTTTCAATCAGATTTTTTATTGATCCTTGGGTATTTTTGAGAATGATTGTTATAAAGGATCTATAAAATGGCTAGTATAAAAATATCATCATATCATATTGGCATATTTTATGAATTGGGTTAGAATCCCTTGAAAATGAATATTCTAGTAAGAGAGTGTCTGGTAGTGGGTAGGTAATATATAGGCTCTCTGGGATATAAATTAATCATGTCAGTTTACTGTGAAAAATTTCATGTGATCTTGTGGGTATTATTTGAATAGATTATATGGAGTTACTTAGTTAAGGGGTATTGATTAGTGTTTGGTGGGTAATGTTTTTCTCTTTCCTTTTACAAAATGAATAAAAAAATGAATTCTTGAGGTACAAGTTCATATGGTTGAATGTACTATCATTACCAAGAATATTTTTCTAGTTATATTTTTATTCTATTAATAAATATCATATCCAAAAATTTCAAATAAATTAGTTTTTTTTTGACGAAGTGATACATAGTTTGAATAACGCATGTGGTGACCAAAAATATTATTTTGTAGTCTAATTGTGTTATTCGACATGATTGGTTCATAATCCAAATTACCAAATAGTATATGTTTAATAGTGAGTATATCAAGGAGCACAATGTTTTGGTAAAATTTTCATCCAAACAATGTATTGTTCCTAAAAAAATTAAGATATTGTTAATTTTACATTTATTTCCCATATTTAAACATACTCTAGACCCTTCATCAACCTACTCTTTTATATGTCACCTGATAGATATCACCACTCAAACATGAATACTCTAACCCCTTCTCCATAAATACTTAATATTATTGTTTATTTGTTCTAAATGAGGTATTATTAGGATAGGTTTTATCTATATTATATTCCCTTATTTATTTCTATATTAATTATTTTTTCCCTTATTCATTTACTATGAATATATAAAGAAAAATATAAATAAAAATTATAGTTTTTAATTAAATTATTTTTTACCTAGGGCTATTGGGTATCTATTAGAATACTATTTTAAAAAGGTCTGTAAATTGTGAGAAATTTATCCCTATTTAGTGTAGGTATTCCCATTAATGAGGAATTTAAATTATAAAACATTTTTTTCTTGGGTGTTAATATTTTTAAAAAAAATTAATGATAATATTTAATCTTCATGATTATTATTTGAAATTAAAAATTATATTATATATGAATTTAATTTTATTTAATTGGATTTGAAAAAATAAAATTATATTTAAAATTAGATTATAATAATATCACAAACAATGAGTTTTGAGTAACTTCCCATGTTGATTATACAAATAGAACTTATGATTCAAATAGTTTTTCAGTTTTCCAATACATTTTTAAATTCATATTTTCTAGTTTTAATGAAATATTTTCTTGATTAAAAAGGGTTTACAAAAATATAAAAATGTTAAAAATATTTTCTAGTTAAATTAAAATGATTTATTCACTCATTTTCAAACATGATTTGAAAATAATTATATACGACACCTGATTGTGCATTTAAAAAAATATATAAAATTTTATTGATCATAAGAGGAAAATAACATAATTATGTTTGGGATTTCTTTATTAATTTTTTAGGGATGGATTCAATATTATTAGTTAAGTTTATTGATTTTAGAAGATTTTAATATATGGATGTTAACTCAATCATGTATTATGTTATCATTTTTTGATTTTATCAATTTTCAAGCCTCGTGGGATGTCCAATATCCGTAGGTAGAGAAAATTTGAAAAAATGGGTTCCCTTCAACCAGTTATGCTATTGATTAAATGATGATACATCCAATAGCTAGGGAAGTGATAAAATATCCATTAATATTGGGAAACAACCTTAGGGATGTAATTTTTGGATCTCTTATACCGAGTGACCATATGATGTTCCTCCCATTATTCATATTATGGAATATATTAAATATAATATTCTAAGAACCAAATTTATTTTTTTATTACCAACCACATACATTTATCTTTTTTATTTCCATGTTATGTTTTTTATTCTCCATTATTATATGATTATATGGTGTTTTAAATTTCATTCATTAGAGCTTTTACATGCTTTTGTAAAATTAGATTCTTAATTGTCATGGAAAACATGTTTTTAAAAGTATTTTAATGTGTAGTTTTTAATTTGTGTTTCAATAAAGGAGGGTTGGACCATGTTGATTGTTTTCCTTGTTAATATTTTTTAATTTAAATTCAATTATGTAAATATAAATAAAATTATTATGAAAATGTTTTTATATTTTATGTTCATTGTAAATGAAAAACTATTTCTATTACATTTTTAATGAAAAATATGGAAAAATTGGGTTTTAGTACTCTTCTTGTGGTGTGTTTGTCATGGAATGACTAGTGGGAATTTTTATACTCACTTATTGAATATTCTATCAGAGGTTCTTCTTCAGACCATTACCACTCTTAGTGGTTAAATTATATTGGGACAAGATAATAACCGACTGTTATTAGGAGGTTGACTTAGTATTTTTTTTGGCTTCTGTATTTCATTATTCCTCCCTCTATTTTGGAATTTCTTTTTCTCTATTTATTTATTTAGTAAAATAAAATATATTTTTATACATTGTTATGAATCATATGGTTCTTTTTTATGGTGAGTGTTATAAGTGAGATAAGGGTTTTATATTATTAAATTAATTATGTGAATTATATTATATAATTTTTTTTTCAGTTACATGGACCCCAATTGTACATAGTGTTCATGCTTATTTTTATTTATTGAATAATTTATTTATTTTAAAAATAAATCCAATATTTGTTTTTCACACATCATGGTAGCATTTTACATATTTTGAGAATATTGAATTACATAAAAATCCTACAATGTTTTTGCTTAAGAATTTTATGGATATATGGTTTGGGCTGGTTTGTTACAACTCTCCTTGAAAATGTTCTTAATCAGGTGATAGTATTCTGACATATAAATTGATTTCCCACTCTTAATTATTAATATTCCATATAAAAATGGATGGAACATATATTCTCCATATATAATCAAATTCTATTGAAGGGAATATAACTTTACGTATTGGATTATTATCTCCAAAATAGTTTCATGGGGAAAATTATAAAATTGATATGAAAATGTTACATTATATTGGGTTTTTATTTATTTTTCAAGAATCATGTATTAAAGTGGTGTTTTGAAAATTATATATTATATTAATGATAATAATGAATCTGTAGAGCCAAAATCAATTAAGATATTAATTATTCATAAAAGAAACATATTTATATTTCACCTCATTACTCACAGAATCAACCTTATTTGTATGGATAATATAATTTCTTCATTCAACATTATTCATTGTAGGATATTTTAATTTTTCATCCATGAAAACTAATGTCATGGTGAATTTTGTTTTATATTTTTAATTTTATTTGAGTTGAAATATTTCCGCTTGAGTGATGATTGAGTGAAACCTTGTTTTATTCCATTATAAAGATTAGAATATTTGGATTACTATAACACACATTAATGTTATTCCATTATTTTAAACCCTAAAATCATAACATAATTAATTTAATATTGTTTCTTGATAAATTATTCCCTTACTTTTAACAGATGGGTAATTGAATATTCATCCATCTATGATGATTATTAGTTGGAACCCAATGATAGACTTTATTAATCAACCTTATATATAGATATATGGGTGTATTGAGAATAAATGTTACTTATCTCAAATTTAGGGAATGATAGAATATTTTCCCACTAATATAAGATTCTAAAATAACTAATTCAATTCATACACTTGAATTTAGGTCTCCGTATTATTGTATAACCATTCATTTTAAAACATTGAAAATTCGATTTTTGAATATTACATTCCCTTTGATTTTTTATTCTTATGAAAAAATTATTCATCAAATATTATATTATATTAATGAAATCACCCCATATTATTAAAACCTACGTGAATAAATAATTAATGAAATATACCATCTATTATTCATGATAATTGATTGAGATGAAAATTTACATGGGATTATTATTCATAAATAGTTCTTACCCCTTATTTGGTTCTCTAACTTGATAACATATGAATAAAATCAACTTAAAATTATTTGATAATTATTAAAATCGAAATATATTTTCATTATAATTAATCCACTTATCAATTAAAAGGGGATTAAATAATACTATAAAATGTAATTTTATGTGTCATATAAATAATTCAAATATAAATAATTCATTATTGAGAGAATATGAATGATAAATATAGTTCATATTATAATTCATAATAATATTTATCCGTGTAACTACAGATTTTATGATCACCAATCATATTTCTAACACATTATGAATATCGTAAGGAAAATCATTGCATTTCCCATCACATTAGTTCCCAATAATATTCAAGTAATTTCAATTCCATTAATAAAATAGAAGAATATTAATGATAAGAATACTTCTATTAATAAACACATGAATTGTATTCTCTTAAAATAGAATATAGAACACATAAATGAATTTTTCAACCTATATTATTATTTTTTATGTTTTAATCTTTTCTATTTAGGGTAATTTATAATTCTATTTTCAATCCGAATACCCAAAAAATAACCTTACATGTCATAAAAGAAAACAATAATGAATTTTATATCATATAAAAATCATAATATAACATAATAATGTAGATATTTAAAAATATAAGTAGAAATATAGAGGTAATTTTTTCAGTGATTGGGAACATAATAATTTTTTTAATAAACTGTATCATATTTTATTAATATAATTATAAAATATTTTTTAATCTCATTTCACTTAAATCATAGCATGAGATAACCTTGGTAATTATATAAAATAATATATTTAGATATAAATATCAATTAGTGGATAAAAATAAGGGTATAATTAAATAAAATATCATAAGAGTTAAAAATATTAACATGAAGATATAAAAGAAAAGAGATCACATACCATCTCTTGTATATATGTAATGAGATGGAAAATATAATAAAAATATGAAACTTCAAAAAACATGAGTCATGTTATCATAAAAAAAGTTACAATATTAATTATGAGGCATCAATAAATTAGGGAAACATATTACTATATATGGACAATTTATAATATTCTAGAATGAAGTAACTATAATTTTCCAACAGATAACATTGAGGGATATTATAAAATTAACAGGTCCATGTTTAATAATATCATGATATTTAAATAAATATATAATAAATCTAATAGATTCAAAATTAAAAACATATCTGTCACATGAAAATATTTCATTCATATTATTTCTATATAGAAATTAAATATTCATAAATCATAAACATGAAATAAAATCATGCTAATGAAATGAGTAGAATAAAATATCATTAGTATCCAAAAATTAATCTATTTTATTGAACATCCAAAAATACTGTGGCACTATTACAAAGTGACAAAATTTGATAAAAATTTATGGAAATGAATAAAAAATTGTCCGAGTTAAGAAAATTGAGTTTTAATATAACCAATAATAATAAAATTTCATTATATTAAATACATGAGATATTATAAATTCATTAGTATCAAATTATATTTTAAGTGTGAAAATATAAATGTGATAAAAAAGTGATATATTAGAACTTACGGGTTTAAAATAAAGAAAATAATAGATTGGAAATTTGTGATAAATATATATTTGAAGAAAACGGAGGGAAAATATACTTTTTTTATATTGAGAAAAAACATATAAAGACAATATAATAAAACTATATGATGATTTCTGATGAATAATGATATGTATGTAAAATATGGGCCAAAATAAAGTTGGTCGGTAAAAGAAAGTCATATCCTCAATTCTTAACTCAGTTTATTATGCAGAACAAACCTCGTAATTAATAAAATTAAATTGACTGAAACCTTAATAAAAATCTAATTTCATTCCTATTAAAAAATTTTAATCTCTTATATTCATTTGAAATTACATTATTTAATAATTTCATTAAATTTTATCATCATGGAGATGTTGGTTTCATGGTTTTAAAAACTAGCATCTACTTATTATTAATGGTAAATGTTCCGGATCAATGATTCAAAAAATCAATGAAATTTATTATATAGATTTTGTGTCTTTCTAAAATTTCTAATGCTTCAAAATATCAAATGGTTTTCTAATGTTTGTAATATTGAATAAGTATAAATTACATCATATAATGTTCTTCTATTATAGGTGGTGTACTGACCATTATTGTGGAAATTGTCTTTATTTAATTTTATAATTATTAATCAATTATAGAATATGGATCATAATATAAATTAATTATAATTACTATACATAGAAATAATTTTTTAAGTAAAATCATCCTTTAAGATCAAATTAATATTTATAAAAACATTCTTATATGCAGTTATACTAGCCATTCGTGGATGTTGGTATTAAAATACAATTTTTATGTTACATATATTCCCTTAGAAATCCAATTAATGAATATTATTCAGGTTATAATATATTATTTTTCCACATAATTATACATAAATTATAACCATAAATAACCGGGGATATGAAAAATAAAATGCATCACCCTTGGATGTTATGAATTGAAAAAAAATATAAAAAATGTTTCCCATTGAATATAATGAGTGAGACTATGGTAATTGATGATGGATTAATGTATAATTATTTTTCTAACCTGTGAAAATTATTCCTTCAAATAATTATTGTTATAAAATTTTCGGTTGAATCCCGGATAAAAAATCTTATATACAATGCCTATTTAAATTAAGATGTAATAAGATACAAGGAATCACATCCCAAAGGACCATTATGATAACCAATATTGGTAAACTAGCTACATCATTGATTATTATATAAAATTTGGAATGAAAACATTATAAAATATTTTTTGAGAATACATTTATTCAATCTATAGAATCCTTCCATATCAGTCATAGTAACTTATGTGGATTCATATGAAATGGAAAAAAACACGGGTGAGATAAAATGATCAGAACTGGTAAACTGTAGTAAAAGATATCATGATTCAATAATTAATAATTAATATAGAATAATAAATAATTGATAAACATGATATTTAAAAAAAATTATTAGACATAAGAAATATGGAAAGGTAAATAACTAAAAAACACTCCATATAAATAATTCTCAATGGAATAATAAATATAGAGAGGTAAATAACTGGAAAATAACCAATTATTTAATAAACTGGTTATAAAATGCTTCCACAGATCTTGTGATAGTGAAAATTTAATGGATACAAATTACTATACCCTAATAATGAAATATATAATAATTTTAATGCATGTCACCCTATTTTTCATAATATTTATCGTCACAATCTTTATGAAAACATTTTAAAACATATATTTTTTCAGATAATTCAAAAAATAATTTATAACACGTCTTGTTATAACACAGGTGATTTATTTCAAAGTATTTCATCCTTGTATTTCATTGTGGAATCATGGGGAATACTTTAAATATCCCCCAAACCATGTCATACCCATCCAAATAATTTAATTTATATCAAATAATCAACGTATCTCATAATCATTACATCTTATTAAAGAACCATATTGTGTAAAGCATATGGATATATCAATATTTCCCCAGTTAATCAATAGTTGTAAATGTAAATTCCATATGTAAAAATGGAATATATAGTCGGAAATATATGTTACGATGATGAAAAATATGGGAATTTAATGTATTTTTATTTTCTACATGAAATGGAATTACTCAAGGTAATGTTAATGACAATGAAATTGAATCCATGAAGTCAATGTCAATACTTTCATTGGTCATAGTGACCATAGACCCTCAAAAATAAAATTATGTATAGAATTAATTAAATATATACCCATTAGGGTATATATAAATTGATTTTTTCTTTGATTAATATAAATACGATAAAATACAGTTAAAATCCAAATTTTTGGAAATAACCTTTTAATTTTGAAAAAAAATATCAAAATCAATTGATATGGAAATCAATTTTAAAAATAAAATTTCTTAAATTTATTTGAAATTAAATTTATATAAAAAACCCTTAATTTTGATAAAATAATCATTAAATTTTTTTTGGTCATGATGGTTGGAAATTTTATTCATGTCACACATGTTAAAATAATATTATAATTCAATTTTTTTGGTAAAAGACAATTGGACTTAATTTTGAAAAAAATTATTCTATTAAAATAATTTTCTAATGATTAAAATGGTTCAACATAATTATTATAAATACTTTTTAAAATATTAATAAATATTGAATAATATGTTTTTAAAACCTCGTTTTGAGGAAATAATATTTCTAATTGATGAGAGAAATGAAGTTTGGTTTTTATAAAAACATTTTATAAACCATTTTTAAAACTAAATAGAGGATAAGTGGAATTATCACATGATATAGTTCATTAACTATAATAAGATTTTAACAAGAATGATTTTATTATAAATGATTAAATTAATTTTTTTAAAGATATTTAGGATTAGTTAATCTAAATTAGAATAAAATTGTAAAATATAAAATTAATATTATCATAATGTTAATGTTATAATTAATAAAAGAATCTAATATGATATTAAATTATAAATCCACATAAAAATTGGAATTAAAAAATTATAATTAAAGTTAATTATACAAAAATACAAGTATTAAATAAACAAATAAGTATATGTTTAACACAATGAGTGGAAATTGAGTTATGAAATCTAGTATCTTATATAAATTTTAGGTTTAATTATCATAAAATTTATGTAATGTTGTTTTAAAGATGTTAAAAACTTACTCCAGAAAAACATTAATAATAATTATTTCATATATGATCATTTAAAAAAATCTTATCAACCATTAATTAATAATATTTAATTACTTTCATTTTTGTAGGTGTTAATTGCCGTGTTTTTTTAATATTTTTTTCCAAATTATTTTTTGTTCTTCATACATAGATCAATATTAATTTTTCGAAAAAAAATTAATCCATGCTATAAATATAATATATAAATTTTATATGTTTATATCATGTAATTAATAATATTTAGTGAAAGTAAATGAAATAAATTTTTCATGAAGATGGTAGGCCATACATATACATGAATGAAGTTTTCATTTTCTTATCATATTGATGAAAATTAAATTACATATATATGTATATATCATCACTATTGTAAAAATATTATGTCATATATACCAAATATTTTTATTAAACCCATTCTAAATAAATTACATGTAAATCTTGAATAAATCACATTAATTTGTAATGCAGTGGTCTGTCATAAACATGAATGCAGTTATCAAGTTCCCTAAAAATGAAAATTATTATGGTACATGTTAAAATATAAATATATAATCCCGATGACATAATAAAAATAATATGTATAAAAAATTATTTCCATCATTATTCATGACATTCATATATGGTAATGGAAAAACAAACGACATGGGATCATGAGGTGGTAGTTTATCGTACACACAAACAATGATTTCATAACCCATTTGATGGAATTATGTGTGGTTGTACGTCATACCCATAATATATTAAAATACAATTATATTTAGTCTAATGAGGTTATATTATAAACATGAAATAATATCAATAATAGATCGTATTAACATCCTTACATGGGTGACACACACTAGTACCATGAGTCGAATGGTCACCTTACCTCAACCATGCATCCCCATATGTCCGAGTCTACAAACTAGGAGTGAGGGTCTAATTAGATGATCATGGAGATAATACAACATCGTTTATTAGAGAAATACATGATCCTTATTAATAAATAATAGTGTAACCATATATAATCATAAATAATACCAATATCTCATGGTAATAAATACAAGAAGATACAATATCCATGTATAGAATTAAACAAGACATTTTAATATACATGTAATGTGTATAAAATAAAATCAAAAATAATAAATTGATAAATCAAAATAGGGTAATAAACCAAGTCTAATTCCCTTATCCATGCTCTATCCCAACACATCCATATAACACTGGGCCTTTACCCATAACATGTCCTTCAACAATAATGTCTATACGGGTACAAATCAAGCAGACGAAGTAGGAAATGAGTACAACTTAATAGGCCAACAAAAACTGTGTCTATAACCGAATAAAGTAATAATAGTGTATCAAGTTGTATAAATAAATAATTACAATTCATATGTGAACAATTATCATATTATCATTTATAAATTTCTTTAAAAATCATTATCTCTTGGGTTTTCATACAGACTCTAACATCTAAACCTACATCATTTCATGCTGAAGCCCAATGTGTTCCAAGGTAACACCATATTATAATTCCTTCTTTAGGTCATCTCGAATCCGGAGGTATTGTAATGTGATATTATATTTAAATTTATTCTTCAGCTTATATCGCAACCAGAAGTATTCTCAAATGAAGTCACATTTCATAGTATTTTTTTGTTACTATTCATTTTTTCATACTAAAATTCCCATGTTTTCATTTATACTAAACATAATAGAATGAACATATTATCATTCATTAATTCGTATATGCACAACTATGTTACCATAAAAAATCACACATTAGAATGAACGAATTCCCATTATTTAATTCATATTTAAATGAACATGTTTCCATTTACACATCACACATTAAAACGACCATGTTTCTATTCATTAATACACATTTCAATTAATGTGGTACCATTAATCAACACATAATATATTCATCAACTAATTTTCCACACATATAAAATTACTCAATCAAAAATAAGTGAAACACAGCAATTCTATTTGAATATATAACAGTTAACTAATCACATTAACAAAATTAAATAATTCAAACATTAATTAATAAATCCAATTTCATTACTAATTTAGAAATTAGTTTATCACTGATTTTCCCTTAATTAATTACCCAACTAATTATGTATTTCATCTTAATAACTTATTTAACAAATAATTAATCAATATTCACAAGTAAAAATCCCATAATTAATTACCCAATTAATTATATCAAATCAATAATTCAGTATATCATAATAAGTTCTAAAAATAATTCCATATTTCCTAACATAAATATAACATAATTAATTCCAAAATTTTTTATCTCTAAATTCTACAATTCCTCAATTAATTAATTGACAAAATTAATTAATTTCATTAAAAATTCCAATTTATAAATAATTTAAACAACTAAAATTTTTTTAATGGAATTAAAAACAATCATGACTATGGGATTCCAATTATAGACCACCATCCACAATACATGGATTAATAGTCACATAATAGAAATCCCCAAAAATTGAGTCGTACATCAATGTCGATTTATATCCAAATCTCAAAACCTCAAAAGAATATTAAATAATATAATGAACTTATAAATATATATCTAGATCTAGAATCATTGATCAATATCTCACAAAATTGTTTTTTATATATTTATAGTAGAATACTATATCCCTGAATGAATGTGGGAATAATCGATGAAGAATAAAAAATGAACCGGGATAGGATTCACAAACTACGATAGGAGAATACCCTAGATTCATGATGAGAATAGGGAAATAATGATTCAAATTCATATAGAGACATCGAAAATCATAAAATAACACCTATGGTCTAATGGGGATCTATTAGGATATTCAGTAAATTTTAGTGTTAATTTCTACCTTTAATAATTCTCATGCACGGTTAACTGGACTATGGAGCTTGGTTTTCTTAAACAATGAGCCAATTATGCACCTATTTTTAGGGTTTCAGGGATACTCTATTTTGGGATTATTATTTTATAAATGGTGTATCATGCATGCGAATCCCATATACCTAGGTTCCTATGGTTATATCATCAGGGAACATAGTTTTCCCTAATTATGCGCCAACTATGGAAATAAATTTTTCATTAGTTTTTCAAAAAATATATATCAGGACAAACCCCATGTAAAAACACAAACAAAATTTAATAAAATAAGTAAATAATATTACATTAAAATTAGTTTGAGAAATATCTAGAATTGGTAATGATCTTAAAATATCCACACTGAATATCAACTGATTCTTCAGCTATACTTCCTAGCATTTATATGATTTCGAGCCAAATATATTGGTCCAATAAGACCAAATATCTTCTTCCCTTCTCAAGTTTCCTATTCCCCATGAACATGTTTACATAGTAAAAAAACTATCAAAATTATACTTCCCAACAAAAAATTCTCACTGTGATAATACACTCATATCAGATACACCTCAATGGACACATTAATCTTAATGTAAACCTAATCAATATCAATCACATGAGAAGTTTCATGTACCACCCTAGGTCGACAATGAACCTATCAAATGATATGGCCCATGTTGTGTCATGATTGGTATTAAATATCCCCACAGGATGGAAACTAGTATCGATAATGAAAATAATGTAGTTGGGAATTATTTGTACCATAAAAAATGAATATTAAATAAACATAAACATAAAAAAATACTAACACAAACAATAAAAATAGATAATATTGAACATGTTTTCACATGACCCTATGGGTCACATCCAAACACAAAACCAACATAACGCCATGACTATCGAGATTAGATAGGAAGAAACATCCAGAAATGGAAATAAAACAATAGGAGTGAGTATTAAAACCCAATAGTAAATATTAAAAAACTATTCTACTTTCATTACCATTCAAAAGGATTCCAATTCATTCTATTTTGAAAATAAATCAATATAAAAATAACATTTCTCTATTCTGTTCAAATTCAAGTCATAGTACATCAAATTGGATGAATGTTCATTTTAATTTGAACAAAAACTCTAAAATATTTTTCAATAATTCATAGAAACATTAAAATTAACAGAATGAATATTAGATTATAACCTATTTTTTGAAAAATAGAAAACAATCATGAAGAAACTGAAATGATTATCATATCAAAATTATGACGGGTAGTTCGTCATTAGCTAAGGTATGTTGGGAACTATAATCCACGTACCTAAGAGACATGGTATTGGAACCAAAACCCATGACATCCTCATGAATGGGACACTAGAGAGGAGTAAATGCAATGTTCTAGTGGTCTCCAATAAACATCATATGTTATTTTTGTTTTGTAGTATCAATCCTACTAGTAAGAACAAATCCTTAGACATACTGATCCACTTAGCATATTATAACTAGTTTTTCCACCTTGGTATCTAGGATTTCAAGGTTCTAAATTTTAAATAGTTGGAAGCATTATCATGCTAACATATATGTACATGTAATTTTATTTAATTGACGAAAAATATAACCACTCACCTGCAATCTCCCCATTTAGCATATACCCCCTTTTTATATCGCAAAACAATGCACAATCCTTTCCACAAGTCACACATAAAAAAAACAAGTTTTTCAAACATATCATATTTATTAAATAACGGAGAATTTCTTAAGAGGGGATTTACACTCCCATAAAACATTTACAATGTGATAAGAGGGCCTAATTATTTTAAAAGTAATATATTTAATTTTGAAAACATTATTTTTCAACACATAAATTACAAAACCATTTAGTGACTAATTGAACAAAAAAGCACCACACAATTATAATAATACTTGAAACCATGCTAAATTTTAACAATCCACTGTAAAAATTTATAGAAGGTATAAGAAACAAGTGAAAACACATTTTTCAATGAAAATAATTAATTATATATATAGAATAAGAATTTTGTAATGAAATTTAAAATACATTTTAAAAATAGTAGAACTATAATGGAATTGTAAATAATGTCCTATGTGTTTGGGACCCACCTCAAACATGCCACTTTTTTACAAAAACCTCTCATAATGACCCTTATCTTTTTCAAAAAAATGAATTTAAATATACATATATATATACCCCTAGGTTCATGGAATATATTATCCTCTCCATGAGGGAAAATGAACAACGTGGTTATATTTTTGACTTACCCATGCATTCATATGTATGTGTTCATGATTCATGCAGCTTAAAATTACAATTATGAGATCCCATAAACTCTATTAAAATTACAGGTTACTCAAAAACATAATCCCCAAAATTTAAAATTGATCCAATGGGTTGGAATCAAAATCCATTACATAAAATCAAAGATAAAAGTTCTACCTACATAAATCATGATAAGAACAAACATTAATAAGGACAAAAAAATACAATTCATAAAAAATCGACCAAAAAATCTCCATATAATGATGTAGCATTCGTCTAAGGTAACACCACCACCGAGAAGATATGAATGAAAAAATAGGGAGAGAAAAATGAATAGGTGAATATTAAAAGCCCGTCTAAATGGATTGCACAAGTGATCGACTAAAAACCCGAGAACCAAATAGATAGGGGTAGAGGTGGTGGCATGTTACAGGAGAGCATTGACTATGGGTGGTCGAACAAGATGACGTAATAATAGTGGTCTTCATATTAAGAGAGGAGAAAAAGTGGCTTTAATTGAGGGGGGTCATGTGAGTAGTGAGTGAGAGGGGAGGGGGTGTGTCGAATATTGGGTAAGGTGGAAGAAGGACCCCCTTTGGGTTAGAAAAAAGGAAACTAATAATAATAATAATAATTTAATCATAATAATAATAATATTATTATCTTTAATATTAATATTTAATGAAAATTATATAATTTTTCACTTAATTATCTATTTTATTTTCATTTATTTTTTCCAGCATTCGGTAGGTCGCTATGTATTTTGGATAGTGCACCAACCATGTGAATCCTGCTACAGAGAATGGACCCTATCACAGTCTAGCCTCAGATTTTGAGATATTGTGAACCCATAATTAAATTCAACTCTATCATTTCATAGAACCATTTAACACAATTTTTTAAATGTTTTCTAGATTTGGTGCATTCAATGTTCCATGTACCTGAAGTGAAAATAAGGGTGCATGATCACTATTAGACGTCTAATAGATTGAACCAAACCATAATCAAACCAATTTCATGGAAAAAACCACCTAAGGGATAAAAAGATAAAAAATTGCCCTAGGTAACTCGACTCAAACTTCAACCAAAAGACCTGAGATAATTAAAAGAATAAAATAGATGAGTTCTGAATGTCGGGTTGTGACAATTATTCTCATAAAAACACTTCTTTCTCCCATGAAGTCTATAATCCTATCAATAAAAACCATTACCCAAAACAGAATGAATCCAAATAAAATTATGAACCTCAGGGTGACCTTTTTAACATACTAGTCAGACATAACCACATCTATGAAGAACATAAGTTGGAAGAACCACATGTAAAATATGATAGTTATACACACCATAAGAACCCAATATTTGTATAGAACCACTATAGACCAGAACAATGTGAGATATCACAACCCAATCCAACCCCAAGCTTCTAGGCCCGAGATAAACAAAACCACCACCAAAACCAAAAATTCCCAACTCGAACCAAAATCCATGACATAAGAGAATTCCATTGGGAAACTCAATCTAATCATCATATCATACCAAGACCCGTTATTTCCATAGGACCTAATCATTTCCATATTAATCCCAATATAGAACCCAAAACCAAAACTGATCCATGAAAGCTAAGAAGACACCAGAAATAACAATTAATCAAAGAGAACAATTCTGAAAAGATCATGACCAATAGAACACCATGGGAAAAATTCCATCAAATTTTCATGACAAGGAGGAACATACAACAATCACGGATACCAATAAAGGAAAAATCAATATAATATCCCTACATGTTTCCCAAATGCCATTGGAATTAATAAATATGAAAAAGCTTCACTCTGAGACCTATGGATAGAAACATGATGCCTACAACATCGAATAACTCATAGTCTAGAGCTGACATGCTCTGGTTGTGAATCCTTCTGACGATGCTTCGTTCAAAATTTCTCCAAGTTACCCAAATAGCTATAGTGATGGAAATCCATAAGAGGATGATGAATATAAGACATAATTATCCAAAAGTGAGTACAAAAAATGAAATCAAGAGAGTAGTATAACTTATGAAAAGATGTAACTAACAAGAATACTTATCCTAAATAGTTTCCTTTGATTCACTCTCCATACCTGATTGGGAACCATCCAGAACACCATAAGGAACCAATCCTTTAACCATTGATAAATATTCCCCATAAGAATATATTTTAACTGATTATTCGGCACTACATCTAGTGAAAAATTAACTAACTCCTGGAAATCCCAATTTAGGTATTCAACGACTGTTGGCCTTTTTTAATACTCATGATCTCTTCCTCTTTCCTTTCCTTCACCACTTCAGTTATAAAACACACGACAAAAGTGGAATTCATAACCTACATGACATCACATCATATAATGAGTCTTTATTGATCGACTTACACCAATCCCAAGTTGAAACTTCAAAAGAACCCAAAACAACATAGACTCTCATAGCTTTCAGAGTTCCCACCAACATGAAAATGTCGACTACATCAAAATTCCAATCCACTTTCCTTGATGGATCAATATCACTATAGACGATGTAAAACAATTTAGAATAACTCAATACCACAATTGTGCTAGGAGTATGATTATAATAAAAAATAAAAGAGACTCACTAGAAACCGTCGAGAGATTATAGGTAGGCATACTCAAAACAAGAAGCATGAAGCCAAATCAAAACACATCATTAACCAAACTTACACAAAAATATCACAAAGACAAAACCCAATATCAAATCACCATTCTGACAAAATTTGTATAATATTAAAACCAAGATCCCATTTATAAGAATTCCAAACTTATTAAGGGAATAATTTAATAATTTCTCACTCAACATTCAAATAACGTTAATTCCCTTTTTGAAAGCAATTGTTTAGAAGAAGAAAATTCGTAATTCCCAACATTGGTATTTCATGAAGTCTCAAATATACACATGCATTTGATATCTAAAGAAACCATCCAAAAACCCCCCAATTATATACATTCGACATATGTATGTCCATGTATGTGATGATTCATAGAAACCCAATGGTTTAATTAAAAAAATGTGTCTTTTTGCAAATAGATCATTTGACTGAAATCCTAAATTACAATCAAATTTGAAGAGGTCCAATATCATTAAAAGAACACATTTTATAATTTAATAATAAAATACATTTCACATTCCAAAAATTAATTCCTAAATCAAAAAATTATTTCCATGAGAACTCCAATTTTTCTCTTTAAGCATCACATTCTGTTAAGACAAAACCATATCTAGAAAACACATTCATTTCAAAAAAACATTTGGACACTATAAAAACCACATTCCTTATTGAGAAACCCTTTTCAAATATCAATTTTAATTTTTGAAATCAAATAATTCCAACTAATAATATTCACAAATATAACTCACCTAAAAACATCAAATAATATTGAACTAATTTCTATGAAATACCAAACAACATGTCCTATCTGATCATGATATAAATGAGAACCAACCACATGAAGTATCCTAAAATGTTATCTCAATATATACATGGTTCACTACTTCCTTTAAGCTCATCATTGAACACTAGAATGCATCCACTTTCTTCCCCTACCCACACATACCAAAAAACATTCAAATCTATGAATACCCCTAGAAACTCGAAGATCAGGACAATAAAGGGTTCATGAAGTACTTCTTTCACAACCTATGGAGTTCTTGAAGTCCTAATCTCCACGAAACATGACTCCCCAAATAATGAGGGCCCCATTTTATAACATCTTTTCACAAACCATCTTAGGTAAGCCTTAAACCGATCACCCATGACAGCCAACAACAATTTTTGAAGGGAATTCCTGATCCCCATGGGATAACAAGTAGTGTTATACATCAATATAAAGGCATTGATAATTATTTGGCCTACAAAAATTGAAATATAATTAAAAATAAATTTAAAATCAAAAATAAAAACAAGTAGTAGAATGAAATAAAATAAAACAAACCTCTATGTGACCTTGGGGTCACATCCATCCCCTAAACCAATTATTCCCAACAACAAACTAGACCAAGCCTAAAGTATCATCCATAATAAAAATAGACATAAAATGATATGCGTGAGTATTAAAAAACAGTATCTATTCATAAAAAAACTATTCACAATTACTTACCATTAATAATAAAACCAAGTCATTCACATTTGAAAATAATACCATATAAAATAAGTGGTTTCTATTCCTTTCAAATGCAATTATGAAGCATACATTTTTCAGTAAATATAAATGTTATTTCCATCACATCTCCAAAATAGTTTTCAACCATGAATAGACATTAAAAATTGAATGGAAAGAACTATAGATATCAAAATGATTTTTACAATAGAGAAAAAAATAATGGAGAAACTGAAAGCAAAATCATATTACCATCACATTGGGAAATACCTAAGTAAAAAGAGTTATATGGGAGTAGGGATCCTTCTACATCAGTGACATGGTATAGAAACCATAAACCATTGCATCCTCATGAACCATCAGCCGGAGTGGAGTTATGTAAACTTTATGGTGGTCTCCAATAATTAATATATGAATATTATTTGTTGTATCGTCAATTTGGATAGGGGAACCAATCCTTAGCCCTACTGATTCTCCTAGAATAGTATATATCTAGTCTACAAACCTAGGGAACCATGTTTACCATGTTCTCTATTTCAAATTATTGGGTGTTTTTATCATGATATAATATATATACTTGTCATTTTATTTAATAAAGAAACATCTAAAATCTCACCACAATTCTCCCCTTTCGAGAACATACACTGTTTTACATCACACAAATATTTCACAATTCACTTCGATAAGAAAACAAAAAAATCACACATTTTACATTCACATAATATTTCTAAAAAAGAGGGGCTCCTTAATAGAGTTGTTCCACACCCTTAAAACATTATCAAAGTCCAAAATTGATATCATTACTAAAAAATGAATCATTTCACATTTAAAAACACTATTTACTAAAACATTAAAATTTGAAAACCATTGAAAAGAAAAGCTGAACAATCAAAATACCGCAAAATGAAAATAATTCCTAGAATCATTATTAATTCAAACAACCAATTTTAAATATTTAATATAATGTCTAGAATAAATCTGTGAAACCATATTCCAATGAACATGACCAATTATATATATATAGAATATGAATTTCATATAAAAATAGAAAAAAACATATATAAATAATCATAAAATCATGAAATATAAATTGAAGGCCAAGGAATTGGGGTCCGAACTAAAAAATGATACATTTTGATGAATAACACTCATTCATAACCTCCACGCTTACAAAAACATGAAATTATACATGTATATATAAATTATCCAAGCTACATTTCACATATTCCCACCACTACAACCAAAAATGTATAATAATGGAATATATATATATATGCCTTACCGATGATTTTATATGTTATAATTCATTATTTCCATTTCTCAAAACCACATAAAAGTGATCCATCACAATATAGAAAAACTTCTAACAACACAAACACCAAAAAACTCTAATTTAAAATTGAACCAATGCATCGGAATCAAAAACCCATATGCTAAATCGAAATGAAACCTGATAACTTTGTAAATCAGGGAGAGAATGATCATCAACAGGGAAAATGAATCATATTCCTCATTAATTCATAAAAAAACAACTGAAATTCATTATGGTTCAGAAAAAGAACTAAAACCACCTAAAAAGATATCAGAACCAAATAAATTTGAAGAAAAAAAGGAAGAGTGGATGTATAAAACCATACCTTAAGGTATTGAAAAAGATATCAACTCAAATATCCACCACCACAAGTAGGGTGGAGTTGGTGATGGCATGTCGTGGGGGCCTATGACTGTGGGGGTCATTAGGGGTGAGTAAGGAGGAGTGGGAACTAGAGGGACAAAGGTGGAGTTTCATAGTTCTTTTTCAGAGGGGGTACACACGAGCAGTATGTGTGGGGGGAGGTGCATCACATATGGGGTATAGTGGAGGGGGATCCAATTTAGGTGTAAGGAAAAAATAATAATTATAATAATAATAATAACAATATCATTATTATTATTATTAAAAAGAATTTTTTAAAAATAAATTTTACTTTTCCCATTCTATTTTCATATAATTATATTTATTTTAAGACATGGTAGGTGGAATAGTTTAGTTCAATGGTATTTAAGACTATGAGAAAACCATGTGAAACCTACTAGAGAGAAGGGACCCCTACATGGGTTGGCCGCATGGTTTTATAAATTGTTCACAAAACATAAAGTACAACTCTATCATTTCAAAGAATAATTTATCATCTGTGTATTAGGGTTTTCCACTTTTCTCTCAAGTCATGTGACATATCATTAATTCCAAAAAGAATGTTGAATAGTCACTACGGGACCATGGATGGTTTGTATCAAACATTGGTTGAATTATGCACATGGCCAAAAACTACCCAATGCCTCGGAAACTGAAAAATTTCCACCAAGAACTCGACTCGATATCAAAAAGATGATATGACAAAAACAGAAGTATAAAAAAGAAGAGTTTAAAAATTTTGGGCATATCAATAAGGGTCAAAGATATACCTCTGTAGTTTTGATCCATGGTAAACAACATCCTTAACTCTGTATTTTTTCGAAAGATCCAATAATTACGCCACTAGTATGATTCTCTCGACAAGATAAGAAGGTCCAAAACATATGGTCCCAAAATACAATATAATTGGGTCCTACAAAAACCCAATCTATGTGACAACTGAATGAATATAAGATCGCACTCATTGAACTGAAGGGATCGTCAACATCTACAAACATATGAGTTTGGTCAACTTTGACCCATATTCACATGCTTCTAAATCAGTTGTACCTAATCTAACGTCTCTAGAATGAGACTTGGTCCCAATAGTACAAACTCACCTACCTTCATTAATCCAAAAGGTGATATGAATGTATTATGAAGAAGAGCCACATATGGTTATATATGTGTAGTTTCTAGATAATTTTTGTTATAGTAAATCTCCACTAGAGAATTTTTTTTTAAAAACCATGGAAATTCAAGGAAATATGTCCCTAACATATCCTCAAGAATTTGTATAGTATTATTAGAATTCCCATTGGTCTTAGGGAAAAAATACATAATCAATAATACCTATGTACCAAGCACATTCTTCATGCCACTATCATAAGAGCGAATTGAAACTTGAGTCACGATTGGAAACTATAGTGTGCAAAATCCCATAAAGATAGATTACATTCTGAACATAAAAATCTTTAATCTATTATACTAATATGGTCTCCCATATATTTAAGTAAATGTTATATTTTTTCAGTCAATCCATAGTATACAATAATGGGTAATTATTCCTTGGAATCATCAGAACACCTGATAAAAAATAGAAATCCACATTTCCCCACTTCCATTCCAGAATGGGGAATGGTTGAATAAAACCTCCATTTCATTGGTTTTCTACCATCACCGAATGAAAGGTGTAGCATCTTGTCATGAACACTTCTATATCCATTTTCAAGCTGGACCACCAAAACTTTCATCGTAGGTCACAATACATTTTGGTTACACATGTACATAGATCACACTTTAAAGCATGAAATTGTAACATCAACTCTTCCAATGTAATCATAGGTACATCAAACATAATGATAACATAGATGATCTCATCATCACATATTATTTGATCAAATGGTGACACATCGCCTTCAAGGATTAACCTTAACTCTAATCATTGCATATCCTTGTACTATCTATCTCTAATCTAGATCAAATGTGTATACTATATTAAGACCTATACGATATTCATCTCTTCTATATCATCCCAAACAACCACAGGCATCTGACACAGGAACGTCTTCATCATAGAATAAACATTTTAATCCTAGAACAAATGATATGTGTTTTCAATATCAAAGCATCAGCAACACAGTTTCCTTTCATAGGTTTATATGGTAGCTCAAAATAGAATTATTGAATATATTCCTCCCATCCCTACCAATGGTGATTAAAATATCCCATATAGAAGAAATATCATTACATATTTTGATCCGTAAACATTGTAAACTTCCCATCAAATAGATAATGCTACCAAAAATTCAAATCATAAATAAAAAATACTATCATGAAGTCATGTGTTTGGTTGTTCTGTTCATTTGGGCTCAAATTCATATACGCATTCACCACAAATAAATCTCACTACATCAACACAAATATGAATACGGTCCAAAATGTATCACAATACACCACATACCCCTCACATATCATCAGTAGGATCAATATTGGTGATAATGTCAGGGGCTTATTTATCTATTGGATGGAATTATCACTTGCTTCAAACCATTTTTACATTATCCCATTTTTTTAATCTTGAAAGATATTCAGCTAAATGAGAAAAGGCCTAGATGAATAATTGATAATATATAATTTACCAAATAAGTCCATGAATAAAAAATACATTAACAGGACAGTCCTAAGAAACATGTAGATTAAGCTTCATAGGATATAATGACTCACCTTTCTCTGAGATTATGTTCCTAATGATGTTTTCAATATTGATCATAAACTAGCTCATAGATATCTTTGATTATCACTAATGATCTATCAATGTAGTGAAAATGATGTTAATATATATGGAAATTTTCTCAGGAGTCTTTGAGTAAACCAATATGTTTTCACCTAATATTTAAAAACTGATCGACATAATGGTGGATGATTTTTTCATCATGTTAGTAAACAATACTGTGGTGTTCATCAACCCAAATGGTAATACGATGAACTCATATATGTCATACATACATCTGAAAGGATTCCATAATATATTAGATGTCTAAAAACACAAATGATGATACCCCAATCAACAGATGATCTTTGTGAATACAGAATCTCCTCCCAACTGGTAAAATATTTCATTGATGCATAGAAGATGATATCGGTTCTTCAATGTCACCAAATTAAACTTTTTGTAATCAACACACAAACTTAGAGTATCATCAGTCATCTTTTCCGACCACACTATTGATCCCCGATTCGACATAAATGGGTGGATAAATGCATTATTATCTAACTCCTCTAGCTGATTCTTCTGTTCTTGAGGCTCTTTTGATTCCATTCTATTTGGTGGAATAGAAACTGGCTTAGACCTAGGGATGATATTAATAGTGAATTCCACATCTCTCTAAGGGGGCATCCCTGAGAAGTCATCAAAAAACACATCCTGAAATAGATCCACTATTTATAAAAATCATTAGGGTTCACACCAAATTCATCTAGAAAAATACTAGAAACTCAGGTTGTGAGATCTGTCAGTTACTAAGTTATTTCCCCTCCTCATCCTGCCTAAATATCATATCCCACATAGTAAATGTAATGGTCTCCATTAAGAGTTGAAATTGTTATTATCCTATGGTAAAAATAAACGTGGGATTGATATGTGACTATCTAGTTCAAACCCATTATTATTTTGAATCCTAACATGTCAACAATATGGATATCCCATTGAAAATGGTACTCATATATCTCAAGAGAACCTCAATCATGGAAATAGATGTATCTAGACCACATTACTAATGGTGTAGCTATAGTCATTAACCAACTCAAAAAATCCACTACCATGCTCAAAAATGATTTATAAATAAAATGGAATTTGAGGAACTAGTAATAAAAAAGGATAAATATGATGTATAATCTATAATAACGGTACACCACATTGTCAATGGTCCATCCTCATAATCCACATGTGTAGGATGAACTGCATGTAGTATTCCTTCCCTTCATCTAAGTGATGTATTCAGACTGCCCTGAGCTACAAAACAATGTTGTTATTGATTATCTTTCCCAAAAGTACCACAACTACCGCCTCAACTACCTCATCTAGTAGAACACCACCTTCCAGAATGATATGGTATAGAAGATCCCCTTCCCACAGCCCAGTTTTTCCTATCTCCTTCATCACCGACCGTATGTAATTATTTCCTATATAACTTCTATAAATATGAAATATTTCAACACATTTTACACTCTATTGGTTGCCATGGACAATGTTGATGATAGTTCCATGACATATAATAATAATTTATGGTCTCATTAGTAAGATCATATGAAAATAATCCATCTATATATGCACCCCACTTCCCACCACAATGAAAAAAAGTTATCATAATAGAGATTTTTACTCTTAAAAGTCTCAAATATTGATATTCCATTAGAAAATATCATTCCAGTACAGAATCCTCCCTCTTGTTCCCTTCACCTAAGAGAGTACGATCCAGCATATCTGCAATGTTTTTTACTAAAAGAGGTTAAATTGGGACATTATATTGAACATCAATCCATCCAAAAAGAGATTAAATGTAGATTTATCATATCCTAAAAATGTCGGAGCAAAGGTCTATAGGTTTGGAAAGCATCCAACAAAGTCCATTAAGAACATGCTCCTCGATTTGTCTATATGAACTGCTATTCTTTCTCTTTCATCATCATATCTGGATATAAGTTCTTTAAGAACCTCTCTAAGAATTATTTTAATATCATATTGTTAGTTTGTCTAATACATGCCCAAATTTCCCACTAGTATTTCACTTATACTCATAAAATAAAAGCAGCTACATTTTCCCTTCTCTCAGATAGAGTCCCCATGTGGTCATATATCTTCTCGATTGACTCAATTCATAACTCAAATCCTTGAGGTACACCCTCACTAGTAAATTTCATAGTGTACTGTATCTAGTACTACCACATCAGGTAAAAAAATCAACTCACAACC
The DNA here is from genome assembly GCA_963277665.1 of Viscum album. Lineage (NCBI taxonomy): Eukaryota > Viridiplantae > Streptophyta > Magnoliopsida > Santalales > Viscaceae > Viscum > Viscum album. The sequence goes on along the minus strand of OY728146.1, from coordinate 1,779,634,077 downwards.
CACCTAAGGTCTCTATTCATAATATGAAATAAGAAATCAAAGTTCCCCAGAAACTACTCTCTGAGTTCGTCACCCTGAAAGACCAATGCCTCATGTTCCAACACTGGAGAATGATTACTATAAATTCACTCTAGTTATCCTCTCAATAATATTTTTTATGATTTAATATAATCTATATTTCCATGAAAAATCTTTAAGAACATTTTCATAAATGAAACACATTTACTTATGAGGGAAACACAACTAGTCATAATAATTATTTTCCCAAACCCTATCTATGTTGTGAAAACCAAGGCACTAACACTAACCATTTCCATTCTGCACCTAGGCCCCGGTTAACAAGTTTGATTAAATTCACTTTATTAATATTCTAAATTGGACACCAAATAATCCACATTATATAATAATTTTACCATCACTATCAATTTCATGGTAGGAACCATTTTCAATTAAATTTCATGACCATGTAAAAAGATGTCAAGTTCATAAATGTACCTAAAACCAATTTTCATGCATTAATATAACGATGGAAGTCATAAAATAATTGTAATTACCTATAACAATGCTTGTAGACTCAACTCTTAGTCCATTATATTTGAAAATTCAATTCACCACTATTATCAGAAGTAATAATCACCCAACACAACACAAGACTCACCCAAGGTAAAATAATAATAAAATATAATATTGAACAACAATGAAAACAATCCCACCATGGGTACGTGGGTTTTCCCCAATAAATGGGGTTGCAACTACCATAAAAAATCTCATGTCAGTGCCTTAACAATTCAATGTATCATGTATAACTTTTACCAAATAGTATGACAAATGGATAAGAAAATAAAACATTTCTGATACCAATTTGTAGCATCTCGTCCCATGTTCTACATAGTGGTTCCTTGAGTCGATTGGTCACATGACCTCAAGAGGTCCTCCCCATATGCTTGAGGCTATTACCTAGTAGTGAGGGTCTGATAAGTTGATCATGGGGAGGTAATACCCTATATTATCATATTAATACAATAGAATTGATAATATATAATATCAAAAGATTACATATCTATAATCCATGGCAATATCTGTGAATGATCAATATTGGATATTAAAATATCCATCTAACGAAAAAAATTTCATGTTATTATATGCGTCAAGTGTCTAAAATGTAAACTAGAAATAGAGACACTGAAGACCACCAAGAGGGTAAAAAACCATGTCTGGTTCCCTCATCCAACCTCCATCGAAACACATCCATATAATATGGGTTCTTTTTTCATTTATCCATTCCTAAAATAATATTTTCGGTTCATGTACTGATCTGGCAGCCCAAGTAGGGTTTGAGGATAACATAGTAGACCACAACTAATGGTGATCAGGATGATAACTAGTAAAAAACATTGTATATAGATTTATAAATAAATTATTACAATACATAACTAAATAGTAATCACAATATATTTTATTCTTTATATAACCACATTTACTTTTATGTTCCCTAGGACACCTATACATCAATTCTATCTCCGTAACATGTCAAATACTAAATTCTTCTAATTTAATATCATATCTTAATACCATCTTCAACTCACATTGGAGCTCTATGTATTATATCTTGATTTCATCTCTCAATACTTGAATCGACTCATAATGGAGCCTAATGTATTCCTATGTGAGGTAATATATCAGAGTGGAATTGTTCCTATTATTTATTTTATACCTAAAAGCTTATGTTATAATTCATACAACATACAATATAATGATTGTGTATCCACAATTTAACTCATTCATTAATGGCCATGCAAGAATCCATACATCACACATTAAAATTCATTGTTACCATTCACTAATTCATACATTAATTAGTGTTTCACCTTTCACACATCACACATTAATGACCATGTCACCATTATTAATTTTACATTGGATTTAACATTTCACCATTCATCAAAACATAATCAATTCTTCGATTAAGTATCCACATAAATTCCATTCACAATTTATTAATTTTTGAAACTCAATAGTTTCCGTAAATAATATAAGAATTAACAAATTAATTACATAATATTAACCAAATCAACAAATAATTAATATTCACAATTTCTTTACTAATTCAAAAAAAAATTATCACACAATTTATTTAATTAATAACCCTATTATTAAAAAATGGATACCCTTTAATTAATTTAAAAATTCATTAATCAATATTTAAAACTCCCAATCCAAAAATTAGTTCTAGGATTAATGATCTAAAATATAAAAGTTAATATCTCATAATTATTTTGAAAATTAATTTTCAATTTGAAAACATTAATGTCACATAATTAAATCCTCTATTAATTATCCCAAAATCCCAAAATTCCACAATTAATTAATTAAAAAAATAATTTAATTGTACTAGGAAATCAGAATTCTAAAAAATTATGTCAATCCAAATTTTTTATGTCATGTAATATAAATCAGGAGTATGTGATTTGAAATATAGGCCACCAACCTTAAAACTTAGAAGAATAATTTACCAAAGGTAATAAAAAAAAATGGAGCAGCACAATGACAAATATATTGATCTGAATCTCAAAACCCTAATTCAATTTTAAAGAGGATACATATATTACAAATCGTTATTTAGGTATAAAATCACTTATCTATTAATAATCTTATATATTTAAATCTATCCATAAAATAATATTACATTAATAAAGAAATTTATAAAATAGGATATGAACAAAACAAATAACATGGGTAAGATTCACTTACCAGAAGAGGAGCATACCTTTGATTCATGATTTGATTATAGATTAATAGTGGTCATTAAGGATTGAAATTCATCCTGATAGATCCAAAATAGTGAGAGTCCACCCATGGATTATTGAGGGTAAATTTGGGATTAATTTGTGGGTACGAGAAATTTTAGAATTATTTATTGTGCTTAATTTGTTCCCACACTTGGATAGTTGGGCTGCAGAATATGGATTTCCATAACCATGAACCAAAAATTTTCTTCTTTTATAGTTTTTTATAGTGACTTGTATTTTGGATCATTTTTATCAATCCATTCATTAGCCATGAAAATCACTACATCCTCAGTTCGGAAAATTAGCTGTGTCGGGACACACATTGTGCCTTTACCGGGAACCAACCATACAAAACCTTTTTTATTTTATTTTCCGCATAATTAAAACCTGAAACACCCAAATTCATATCCCAAAAAAATTTGTCAAATGAGAACATAATATAAAATCAAAATGAGTTTAAGAAAACTCCAAAAAATATTTGTATCTTATAGATGAGGACCATTAAATAAAATAAAAACACTTTAAGAAAAACATTACATCTTCTTCTGGTAATCTTATTAGGTATCACCTAATTACATCCTATTATTAATTTATTCAATATAAATGGCATCAATTATGACGTAAGGTAATAAGATATGTTATTTTGGAAGCTATTGTGAAATTTTAATTGGGTTTGATGGTGTGAGTTTATGGGATGTCATAGATCCATTTTATAAGTGGGGTGAGGGGAAATTTTTCAAATGTTTTAAATGTTGAATTAAACCCAGGTTTTTTCCACATAGTGTGCCTTAAATAATGAAATGATATAAATATTATAAGTTAAAAAGAGTAAATAGTTTCATCTAACGGATTTAGGACATGTTTCAATGTATTTTGGTCCCTTATGTCACTACTAGAATTTCTGGTTTTCGAGGCGGGGCACTTATAGCATCCGCTATTTGGCGGCCGCTAATACTATCAACAGCGGCCGCCAAATGGCGGTCGTGGCACTTTAGTTCCCAAATCCCTATATTTTCCCCTCCCTCCACTCCCCGACCCCGTGACACACCCTTCCCCGAACCCGCGACCCCGACCCTCGTGACCCCGACCCCCAGCGACCCCTCCCCGACCCCCGGCGACCCCGACCCATGACTGCCGACGACCCCGACCCCCGTTGACCCCGAACCCCGACCCCCCGACCTCCCGGCGACCTCGGAAACCCCCGGTGACCCCGACCCCCGGCGATACCCACCCCCTTTCCTCCGTGCTGCGCCACCCCCAACCCCGGCGACCCCCACTGTCTTGCCTCCACGCTGCACCCCCGTGACCCTAACACCCCCGCGACTCGGAAACCCCCTACCTTGCCCGCCTTGCACCCCGAAGACCCCCACCACCTTGCCTCTGTGCTGCGCCCCCCGTGACCCCGACACCCCCACGAACTGGCAACCCCTACACCTTGCCACGCTACACCTGGACATTCCCACCGTCGTCGTCCCCTCCCGGCCCTATTGAATCCCTCTGGAAAGTCCTCCTGCCTCCGTTGGACCCTTCCGGTCCATTGTTCCCTACCATGTAGAAACTTCCATGCTTCGTCCAACGGTTCTGCTCCTTTCAAGTCCGGTCATCGAACCTCTGTCGTCAAGTCACTGCGCCGTCATGGATCTGCAATCGAGTCACACCCCGTTACCCGCGGTTGAGTCCTCCACAGGTAATTTTTCTTATCCTTTTAAAATTTGGTTTTTAAATTTTAATGATATAGGTTTTTTTATAATTTAAATAAGATATATTCACTTTTTATTTCTATTATTTGTAAAAATATTTATGAGTTATATATGTATAAAAATTTCTTGATTTAACTATAATTTATTTTAATGTAGGTATCTCACAGGGTGGTCACAGTGGTTCACCTGATGTTGTTGGTTTGTATGTTTTTATTTTTCTAAATTAATTGATTGTAATTTTCTATTTATATTTCCCTAACTGTTTCTAATCAATAATTTATCTTGTAATTGAATTATGAATTTATGTTTATCAGGATCTACTACTTCTTCCAGCAGACGTAGTGGTCCTGGTAGAGGGGTTCGATCCTGGAAATCTGGAGCCCAATTAGATGTGTTATTTGATGACATGTTTCATCCAGTTGGAGATGGTGCTACTGCATTGAGTCGTCAGTTTAGGCATATGATACGAGAATCACACAGATTCCCTCTAACGACTCAGGACTGGAGTTCTTTCTCTCAGGATACGATGGATTGATTATAGAGGGAGTTTCAGGTAAATTCAATGTTTAATTTTTCATGATATTGTTATGATTATTGTTCAATCTACTGACAATATTTTTAACAGGATAATTTGACATCATGTCCGGATGAGTTTCGGGCTGTATGTATGTCCAAATGCTTAAAATTATGGAAGGATTACAAGTCAAAGGTGAAGAGAGATCACTAGACACCATTTGCCGGTGTTCCAGACATTCTACAGCGAGTCCCTCCGGGCATGTTTCCGGCGCAGTGGCAGGATTTGGTTTCTTTTTGGTTGAGTGAGGAAGCGATGGTAAGATTTATTACATTTAATCTATTAATGACTAATTTTTCAAATGTCTATTAAATAAATACGTTGAATGTATACCGTGTCTGCTCATCATTCAAATAATCGGGCGATGCATGGCACACCTTCCAGACTTGGCACTCAACATGTGTCACAGCTCAGACATGATATATGATTAGAATTCACTATTTCATTCATGTTTTAAAAATATTGTAGTATAACATGGTGAACCCCTTTATTATAGTTACACCAACATGGCGATCCAATCGATCGGATGTCCATATGGATGAGGAATTGTAGGGTGGGTGATCTCGATGTTTCCGGTGTTATAGTATGAAAATTATTTACTAATAAATGTATTTTTTATTTTATATAAATTTTTCATATTTGTTCATTGATTAATTATATGCTACAGGCTCTGTTTGACGCTCAGTTAGAAAAGTTTCCAGAGGAGCAACGTCGTAGTATTGTGCATAGAGATGAAATATTTCACAGTGTCGTGGGGCGTGACGATCATAGTTATTATTTGACTTATGGAGGTGGGGTCCCATGACATACAGTTGTTAGAGCAGATGTGATGGGTGCATGCAAAGAGTCAAGGATGCGCACACAGGCTGAGATAGATGCTTCCATGCAGGATATGCATAGCAATTTTGATTCACAGTTTCAGTAGTTATTTGTAGAGTTTGAGGAAACGTTGTCATAGATGTCATCACGTATCGATGAAATGATGACGCAACAAGTGGCGCCACAGGTAAACAATAAAACAAACCACACTCAGATTGAATTTTATTGATATGTTTAAGATACATAATATTGATATATATTGTAGGCTCCGAATACATCTGGTGGACATCACAATGATATTGGTGATCCAGATGAGAATGAACCCCATGCATGAGGTAATTTCATTTGTGTTGATGATTTCTTTAGAATTTTTTATATCCTTGATGAATATAATTTTCCTTTTTTACCTAGATTTTTTTGTTTTAGTATTTTTGGATGACATCTTCATGCACTCCAAGACTGATGATTATCATTCCCAACATCTTGACATCATACAGATTACACCTATTGACTATACATCAAGTTATATATATGTCAGTTTTTTATTGATAATAAAGGTATAGTTATTGGGTCAAATAATCTCAAGGGAAGGTGTGTCAGTGGATGGAGGGAAACTCCAGACAGTTGTTTCGTTGGAGAAGCCCAAGAACTCTTTCTAAATTTGTATCATTTTAGGGTGAGTGAATTGTGACGTGTACCTGTAGACAGTATGTCAATCAGACGTGCGGTCTGCGCGGTAGGGATCATTATGTGTTCTTTAAGTGTTGTGTGCGCTTGATAAACGCGCGTGTGGGGGGTCCAAACGGGCTGAATGAAGTCTGAATGGCTTGAAATCAGACTACATCAAAGGGTGAGGGAATTTTGATGTGTTCGAGTAGACGACACATCAATCAGAAGTTCAATGTGCCTGTGGTGACCGGGAACACCGTTCTGGTGTCAAAAACGGCCAAAACGGGCGTCTAACGGTAAAAATCATAGTGGACGACATCAGATTGACTTGAAATCATAGGAAAACAATCTAATGATTACTTGCGACGTGTACGTGCAAATGGAACGTCAATAGGACATGCGGTATGCGCGGTAGGGCTCATTATGCTTTCTTTAAATGTCGTGTGCGCTTGATAAACGCGCGTGTGGGGGGTCTGGACAGGCCGAACGAAGTCCTAATGGCCTGAAATCAGACTAAATCAAAGGGTGAGTGAATTGGGATGTGGTCGAGAAGACAGCACGTCAATCAGACGTGTCGTGTGCCCGCGGTGACCGAGAACACCGTTCTGGTGTCACAAACGGCCAAAACGGGCGTCTAACAGTCAAAATCACAGCGGACGAAATCGGAATGACCTGAAATCATAGGAAAACAATATAATTATTATTCGCGATGCGTACGCATAGACAACATGTCAATCGGAGGTGCGATCTGCGCGGTAGGGCTCATTATGCGTTCATTATGTGTTGTGCGCGGTTGAAAAACGCGTGTGTGGGGGATCCAAATGGGCCGAACGAAGTCCAAATGGCCTGAAATCAGATGGTATCAAAGAGTGATAGAATTATAATGTGGTCGAGCAGACGACATATCAATCATATGTGTCGTGTGCTCGCGGTGACCGGGAACGCCGTTCTGGTGTCATAAACGGCCAAAACGGGCGTCTAACGGCCAAACTCACAGCGTACGACATCGGATTGTCCTGAAATGACAGTAAAACAATCTAATTATTATTTGAGACGTGTATGAAAAGACGGAACGCCAATCGGATATGCGGTCTGCGTGGTAGGGCTCAATATGTGTTCTTTAAGTGTTGTGCGCGCTTGATAAACGCGCGTGTGGGGGGTCCAAACCGGCCGAATGAAGTCCGAATGGCCTGAAATCAAACTAAATCAAAGGGTGAGTGAATTGTGATGTGGTCGAGCAGACAAAATGTCAATCGGACGTGCCGTGTGCCCGCGGTGATCGGGAACGCCATTCTGTTGTCATAAACGGCCAAAACGGGCATCTAATGGTCAAAATCATAGCGGACGACATTGGATTGACCTGAAATCACAGGAAAACATTATAACTATTATTCGCGACGTGTAAGAACAAACGGAATGTCAATCGGACTTGTGGTCTGTGTGGTAGGGCTCATTAAGCGTTCTTTAAGTGTTGCGCGCACTTGATAAACACACGTGTGGGGGGGGGGGTCCAAATAGGACGAACGAAGTCAGAATGGCCTGAAATTAAACTACATTAAAGGGTGAGTGATGTGTGATGTGGTCGAGCAGACTGCACGCCAATCGGACGTGTCGTGTGTCCGCGGTGACCGGGAACGCCGTTCTGGTGTCATATATGGCCAAAACTGGCGTCTAACGCTCAAACTCATAGCAGACGACGTCAGATTGACATGAAATCACAGGAAAATAATCTAATTATTATTCTCAACGTGTACGTGCAGACGGCACGTCAATCGGACGTGCGGCCTACGCGGTAGGGGTCATTATGCGTTCTTTAAGTGTTGCGCGTGCTTGATATACGCGGGTGGGTGGTCCAAACGGGCTGAACGAAGTCTGAATGGCCTGAAATCAGACAAAATCAAAAGGTGAGTGAATTTTGATGTGGTCGAGCAGACGACACGCTAATCGGATGTGTCGTGTGCCCGTAGTGACCGGGAACGCCGTTCTGGTGTCACAAACGGCCAAAACGGGTGTCTAACGGTCAAACTCATAGCGACCGACGTCGAATTGACCTGAAATAAAATTAAAACAATATAATTACTATTTTCAATGTGTACGCACAGACGACACATCAATCGGACGTGCGGTCTGCGCGGTATGGCTCATTATGCATTCTTTAAGTGTTGTGCGCGCTTGATAAACGCGCGTGTGGGGGTCCAAACGGGCCGAACGAAGTCTGAATGGCCTGAAATAAGACGACATCAAAGGTTGAGTGATGTGTGATGTGGTCGAGCAGACGGCATGCCAATCAGACATGTTGTGTCCCCGTAGTGACCGGGAACACCATTCTGGTGTCACAGAGGGCCAAAACGGGCGTCTATCGGTCAAACTCACAGCGGACGACATCGGATTGACCTGAAATCATAGGACAAAAATCTAATTATTATTCGTGACGTGTACGCATAGGCGGCACATCAATCAGACATGCGGTCTGCGAGGTAGGGCTCATTATGCGTTCTTTAAGTGTTGCACGCGCTTGATAGACGTGTGTGTGGGGGGTCCAAATAGGCCGAACGAAGTCCGAATGGCCTAAAATCTGACAAAATCAAAGGGTGAGAGAATTTTGATGTGGTCGAGCAGACGACATATCAATCGGATATGTTGTGTGCCCGCGGTGACCGGGAACGTCGTTCTGGTGTCACAAACGGCCAAAACGGGCATCTAACGGTCAAACACACAGCGGAAGACATCGTATTGACCTGAAATGACAGTAAAACAATCTAATTATTATTCGGGACGTGTACGTGAGGACGACATGTCAATCGGATTTGCGGTCTGAGCGGTAGTGCTCATTATGTGTTCTTTAAGTGTTGTGCGTGCTTGATAAACGCGCGTGTGGGAGGGTCCAAACAGGCCGAAGGAAGTCCAAATGGTCTGAAATCAAACGACATCAAAGGGTGAGTGAATTGTGATTTGGTTGAGTAGACGGAATGTCAATCGGACGTGTCGTGTGCCGGCGGTGACCGGGAACGCCGTTCCGGTGTCATAAACGGCCAAAACGGGCGTCTAACGGTCAGATTCATAGCAGATGACATTGTATTGACCTGAAATAACAGTACAACGCTATAATTATAATTTAAGTCGTGTAAGCGCAGACGTAATGTCAATCAGACGTGCGGTCTGCACGGTAGGGCACATTATGTGTTCTTTACGTGTTGTGCGCACTTGATAAACGCGCATGTGGGGGGTCCAAACAGGCCGAACGAAGTCCAAATGGCCTGAAATCAGACGACATTAAAGGGTGAGTGATGTGTGGTGTGGTTGAGAAGACGTAACGCCAATCGGAGGTGCCTTGTGTCCGCGGTGACCGGGAATGCCGTTCTGGTGTCATAAACGGCCAAAACGGGCGTCTAACGGTCAAACTCACAGCGGACGACATCAGATTGACATGAAATCACAGGAAAATAATCTAATTATTATTCTCAACGTGTACGCGCAGACGACACGTCAATCGGACGTGCGGTCTACGCAGTAGGGCTCATTATGCGTTCTTTAAGTGTTGCACGCGCTTGATAAAGGCAGGTGAGGGGTCCAAATGGGATGAATGATGTCCGAATCGCCTGAAATCAGACGACATAAATGGTTGAGTGAATTTTGATGTGGTCGAAAAGATGTCACGCAAATTGGATGTGTCGTGTGCCCGTAGTGACCGGGAACGTCGTTCCGGTGTCATAAACGACCAAAACGGGTGTCTAACGGTCAAACTCATAGCGGACGACATCGGATTGACCTGAAATAATAGGAAAACAATATAATTATTATTTTCAATGTGTACATGGAGACGGAACGTCAATCGTACATGTGGTCTGTGCGGTCGGGCTCATTATGTGTTTCTTTATGTGTTGTGCGCGCTTGATAAACGCGTGTGTGGGGGTTCCAAATTGGGCGAACGAAGTCCAAATGGCCTGAAATTAGACGACATCAAAGGGTTAGTGAAGTGTGAGGTGGTCGAGTAGACGGAACATCAATCAGACGTTCCATGTGCCCGCGGTGACCGGGAACGCTGTTCTGGTGTCTTAAACGGCCAAAACGGGCGTCTAACAGTTAAAATCATAGCGGACGACTTCATAACTACATGATATCACAGGAAAACAATCTAATTTTTATTCGAGATGTGTACGCGCAGACGTCACGTCAATCGAACGGGCGGTCTGCGCGGTATGGCTCATTATGCATTCTTTAAGTGTTGTGTGTGCTTGATAAACGTGCGTGAGGGGGGGGGGGGTCAAACGGGCCGAATGAAGTCTGAATGGCCTGAAATCAGTCAAAACCAAAGGGTGAGTGAATTTTGATGTGGTTATGGAGACGGCACATCAATCGGACGTGCGGTCTGCGCGGTGGGGCTTATTATGTGTTCTTTAAGTGTTGTGCGCGCTTGATAAATGCGTGTGTGGGGGTCCAAATGGGTTGAACGAAGGTCGAATGGCCTGACATCAGACGACCTCAAAGGGTGAGTGAATTTTGATCTGTTCGAGCAGACAGAACGTCAATCGGACGTGCCGTGTGCCCACAGTGACCAGGAACGCCGTTCTGGTGTCATAAACGGCCAAAACGGGCGTCTAACTGTAAAACTCATAACGGACGACATCAGATTGACCTGAAATCACAGGGAAAAAATCTAATTATTATTCGCGACATGTATGCGTAGACGACACATCAATCGGACGTGTGGTATGTGCAATAAGGCTCATTATGCATTCTTTAAGTGTTGGTTGCACTTGAAAAACGCGCGTGTGAGGGGTCCAAATGGGCCGAATGAAGTCCGAAAGGCCTGAAATCATAAGACATAAAAATTTGAGTGAATTTTGATGTGGTTGAGCAGACGACACGCCAATCGGATATGTCGTGTGCCCGCGGGGACCGGGAACACTGTTCAGGTGTCATAAACGGCCAAAACTGGCATCTAACGGTCAAACTCACAGCGGATGACATTGGATTGACCTAAAATTAAAGGACAACTATCTAATTATTATTCATGATGTGGACGTGCAGATGGAACGTTAATCGGATGTGTGGTCTGCATGGTAGGGCTCATTATGCATTCTTTAAGTGTTGCACGCGCTTGATAAATGCGTGTGTGGTGGGTCCAAATGAGCCGAACGAAGTCCAAATGGCCTGAAATCAGACGACATCAAAGGATGAGTGAATTTAGATGTGGTCGAGTAGACGACACGTCAATCGGACGTGTCGTGTGCCCGCGGTGACCAGGAACGCCATTCTGGTGTCATAAACGGACAAAACGGGTGTCTAACGATCAAACTCATAGCAGATGACATCAGATTGAACTGAAATAACAGGAAAACAATCTAATTATTATTTGGGATTTGTACGCGTAGACGACACATCAATCGTACATGCGGTCTGCGCGGTAAAGGTCATTATGCTTTCATTAAGTGTTCCGCGCGCTTGATAAACGCGCGTGGGGGGGGGGGGGGGGGGTCCAAACGGGCCGAACAAAGTCCGAATGGAATGAAATGAGACGACATCAAAGGGTGAGTGAATTGTGATGTGTTCGAGTAGACGGCACGTCAATCAGACGTGTCGTGTGCCCGCGGTGACCGGGAACTCCGTTCTGGTGTCACAAACGGCCAAAAGGGGCGTCTAACGGTCAAACTCATAGCGGACAACATCGGATTGACCTGAAATCACAGGACAAAAATCTAATTATTATCCGCGACATGTATGCACAGACGACACATCAATCGGACGTGCGGTCTACGCGGTAGGTCTCATTATGCGTTTTTTAAGTGTTGCGCGTGCTTGATAAATGCGCGTGGGGGTCCAAACGGGTTGAACGAAGTCCGAATGGCCTGAAACCAGACGACATCAAAGGGTGAGTGAATTGTGATGTGGTCGAGCAGACATCACGCCAATCGGACGTTCTGTGTGCCCGCACTGACCGGGAACACCGTTCTGGTGTCATAAACAGCCAAAACGGGCGTCCAACGGTCAAACTCATAGCGGACGTCATCGGATTTACCTGAAATCATAGGACAACAATCTAATCATTATTTTCGATTTGTACACGCAGACAGAACATCAATCAGACGTGCGTTCTATGTGATAGATCTCATTATGCATTCTTTAAGTGTTGCATACGCTTGATAAACACGCGTGTGGGGGTCCAAACGGGCCGAACGAAGTCCGAATGGCCTGAAATCAGATGACATCAAAGGGTAAGTGAAGTGTGATGTGGTCGAGCAGACGACACGTGAATCAAATGTGTCGTGTGCCCGCGGTGACCGGGAATGCCGTTCTGCTGTCATAAAAGGCCAAAACGGGCATCTAACAGTCAAACACAGAGCGGACGACATCAGATTGACCTGAAATCATAGGACAACAATATAATTATAACAATAGAATTAATGATTTTAAATTTTTAAAATGGTAATCAAAATTATGAATATATTTTGAAAATAAAATAATTTAGATCTGTTTCAGTATGTTTGAATTTTAATATGTTAATTTGTTTTCTAGGTTTTATTAGGTACTAATGTTGTTATTAAATTTTGTTATGCAGTTATATGTGATGATGGATGCAGATCTTGGAAGATGACTGCCGAGATTTATTTGTGTATATATTAATGTATAATTGAATTTTTTTTTTCTAAATAAAATTCTATAGCGACCGCCAAATGGTGGCTGCTATAGGTGTTTCCATGGACACCTTTAGCGGCCACCAAATGGCATCCTCTATAAGTGTTTTGACAGGACCTCTAGCGGCCACCATTTGGTGGACGCTACAGGTCCGGGCTACATCAGCCGCTATTTGGCGGCCACTGAAGCCTATTCCGGCTTGCCTACAGCGTCCGCCAAATGGTGGTCGTTGATAGCAACAACGACAGGGAAAAAGCGGCCGCCGTTTGGCAGATGCTAGGTGGCCGCTATAGACCATTAGCGACGGATTTTGGCGGCTGCTAAAAGTCATTATTGTACTAGTGTGTTTAAAGTGTAGTCCCTAATTAAACTCGTTTTCTCTTAATAAGAGTAATTAATTTTAAATTCATTCAATAATGAAATTTTTCAGAAATTAATTTATCCTTAATGGAAATTAAAATCTAGGTTGATTCAAAATATAAAATTAAAAAATTCAAATTATACGCACATAAGTGTAAAAAATTTATTTAAAATCAAACTCCTTGATGGGATGATAAATCATATTTTTATTGTTAAAATGATCAAAACTCTAAATAGTATTTACATTGAAATTCAACATTAAATCACTTCATATGAACAATAATAGATTAATATATTAATAATTGTATTATTTCAAAAAAAATTAAAAAAAATATAATCTAAAATTATAAATTATTTAGACGAAAAATCATTTCACAATAAAAATAATATTTTTCATTATTCATTTTAAAACAAAACATCGTTGAAAAATATAAACAACTAACCCTAATATAATTTTTAAATAATTATTAAAAAAATGAATTTTATTTTTTTAAATTAATTTCTAAAGAGTTTTTGAATTTAGTTTTAAATTATATTCACCATTAAAAGATTGAAAATATTTATTTAGAAAGATACATGTTGTTATGCATAAAATGATATTTATTCTTATATTATGCCAATAAAATATATTAAATGAATTTGAAATAAAGTTACATAATATATAATATAAAAATTTTATATATATCATCCATTAATAAAATTTTATTTAATTAATTATTAGAAAACAAATTTTGAAGAATAACATTTTTTATAAAAATATTTTAAATTATATAATTTTTTTATAATAATTTATAAATAATTTATAATCAATAAATTAAAAAATATATTATTAAATGTTACTTAATACTATTAATAACGACCAATTAAAATTATTTGAGATAATTTTCATTTTACATAATAATATTAAATATATTCAATAATAATAGGTATTTAATGTAATTCAATATATCAAAGAAACTCATATGTTGAAGGCCATGCAGTATGACTCGAAAATGTGTTCACAAGAAGATATATAATACATTGAACTCATTTAAAATAATAAATATATCATAAATTATTATTCAGTTATATTACATTGTACTCTTGGGGTTTTGAGTCATACACACTAGAAAATTAAATCTTACTCATACAATTTTAAGGGTGTTCCATTCTTCCTACCCCAAATAAATTGTGTCATAACCATTTAAAATTGACCATATAAAGAGATGTTATGGAATTAAATATTCAATTTTTTAAAATCCCACGTCATAAAATATTTAATAATATATTATATTTAAAATAGTTAATGGTAAGTATAATGTTCACATGAAATAACACAAATCTGGGTTTCCAAATAATAGAAAATTTGTTGAAATTGATGATATGGACATAGAATAAATGAGTTAATATTTATAGAGATTGATTGAGGTAATTGATCAAATACAAGTGACTAGTCAATGTAATGTTTAGAAGATCAATACCTAAAGTCTATTATGTTTGAAATGGTCATTTATACCATTGATAGTAATGGTAATAGAGAGAAATATTATTTCAAGATTATTTTTATAAATTATAGGAATTATTTTAATATCTATGAATAAAAGGAAATAATTAATTTATATATTTTTTACTTCATGTATCACATTACATAACTACTTAATTCATTTAATTTCCACTTAGTTTCATCCATAGTCTTGGGGTTTCCCTTCTAATGAGGTAATTGTCCCGGGTAGTACCGATGTTCTGCACATTTTTGGAAATAACTTATAAATAGATCTTTGGGATAATATATATTTTCATCTACTGTACTCTAAATATTTTTTCTCATAATGTTTTTACATATTCCCATATTTTAGACACAAAAATGATTTCCCCATTTTATTGAGACACCTTCCTAGGTGCCTCTATGAACATTCCATGCATAATGGTAATTGATGCTTTTTTTCTCCATGGTTTCCTCTACTCAAGCTATAAGAAAACTCAATAAAAATATTAATTGGTGAGTCTGAGAGTTATTTTTTGTATATATTGTCAATAATATTTCATTAAAACTGGTTAGGTATGAACATTATATATTTATATCCTATCAATATTCCACTCAGTTGCCCATTCTCACCACATAATCATTCATATTAAATGTTAAAAAAATTCTTTATGGTTCCAACAGTTGTATAAAATGAAAATTTATTGTGTGAGAGATAGTTATCCGAGTGGGAATAAAAAATAATGATATATAGGATGACTAAATATGGGGAAATTATTTTTAAGGTAAGATATCATGTTTTTAACATAGTTCATTTATTGTCATTATCCATTAAAATCCTTCATAATGGTTTATATGGAAGATTTTAATTGTTCTAAGAATATCCCTCAATATTTTCAAACTAGGTGTGCTGTAAGACCCATTTTTATACACCATATTAAGATAGTTTCAAGCCTAATGTGTCTTTTTAGGGTAATTTCCACAAGGTACATTTGTGAAAAATTGAAATACACTTTTTGTATCCATGCTAGGGTATATTTTTGGGTAAACCCACATAATCTATATGTTATCAAAACAGTAGGATTTTATTATGTACTTGTCCTAAAATCATATCATAGGGTCATGGTACCTAATATATGTTTTCCTATATCTAGTCCGTAATGATTCTACTAAAAATCAAATAATACCAACTATAGAGACTCAGACCCTAGAAGCAAGAATTTGGTGCTGACTAACATTGTGTTGACATAATGTACAATATATTTCATCCCAACGAATAAATGACATTAGTATTACTGGTAAACTAGATGTACATATTACTGTTATATTTCATTTTGAATTCTAAAATTATAACAGATTTTTTAAAATTAATATTATTAGATCTAGTTAATCCCAATATATTAGCAATATTAATTTTTTTTTATTTTTAGGGAAAGGAGATTAAATAATGATGATATCATATAATCAGTAAGGGTATTGTAAAATTGTGGCTATAATGAATCAATAATGAATATTAAATATGAAAAGGTAAAAAACTGAACAAAAATTTATTTTAAGTAACTCAGTATGGAATATTTTATATGGAATGATAAATAACATAAAACACAATCTATTTAGGTAAATGGATAACGAATGATCAATATTTTATGGTAAATAACTGAAAACACATAAAATGTAATTAATAAAGTTGGAATGAAATATATCCATATATTTTTTTCATTGTTCAAAATCATGGACAATAATAATAGAAATTAAAGGTACCAGTATAAAATTATTGTATTCAAGGTTCCCAGGTACATGAAATCATTACTATGAATACCTTTCACAAGACTATTTAAAACATGTTATTATTAATATTTTTCAAATGATAGTATATCATATTCTTGGATACTAACATGAATGGTTTATTTCCCACATATTTCATTCCATGATAATTCGAATTCATCGAGTGTAATAATATAAACAATAATCAATCCATTTCATGCATGTAAAAAGTATTACTCATATATCAAATAATGGTTTTAACTCATAAAAAAAGTTCCTTATCAAATATCTATACTGAGAAATGGAAATATATTTATCATTATTTCCTTAGATAAAAAATAAAATTATAAGTAATACGCTAATGTAAAAAATGGTATATAGTTTAGGAAATAATTCAATTCAAGATGAATTATATTTATATTTAGAAGAAATTTAATGTACATAGGATAATGAATAATTCATGGAAAATTTTATGACTAGATGTATGAATCTAGGTGGTGAATTTTAATGCTTTCATTAGTTAAAGTTAGCATAAACCATCTAGTGGATGATTATGGATAATACATGTATAATATATTTCCCTTGGGTTACTAAAAAAGGTTATTTTCATTTACTTGTCTAAATACCAAAAAATATATTTAGAAACATTCTTGAGGAATGTATCTTTTTAATTTATTAAAATATATTTAAAATACTTTTCGTTGAATATCACTTTTTATATAATATTTTTTAAAAAAAGATAATTTTCTAAAATTAATAATTTTAAAATAATAAATTAATCATTACAAAATTTGAGTGTTCATTATCGATGTTAATTCAGGTCTTTTTATAAATTTTAAAATAATGTTTTATTTTACTTTATCATCAAAATCCAAATAGGAATTTTTAATAAATGAATAATATATACCAATGAATTTTATTTTGTAATTATTATGAATTAGTTAATACCATTAATATATCATTTTTAATATATTGAATATATTTTCAATATATTTTTTTAGGATACATCGTTTTGGTAGTAAACATATTTCTAACTAGAGTGAGAGATGATTTACATTTTTCTTTAAAACATTTTTTAAACATTTAATGTACCAATGAATGAAAAAAGGTATTATAACTTTAAATCCTTCATTAATGATCATAGGATAAATATTTTTTAGAGTTTATTAATAAATTATAAATTAATTATATTCAATATAAATTCATTAATAAATAATCTTAATTAGAACAATATTGTTAAATAATCTCATAATTATAATAACATATAAGTGAGAATTAATAAATGAATCAATTATATGTATCGGCTATTAGTCTACTTAAAAAAAATTTAATTAAATGAATAGATAATAAAAATTTACTTCACAAAAAATCATTGAATTATATAATAGAGTATGCTGATGTTTAAGCTAATCAACTGAAATTGATTTAAGAAATCACATACCATACATATTATTTTGGTTGAATGATAATTAAACTCATTTATAGTGGTTTTAAATATGTTAATAACTTATTCAATGAAAATATTAACATTTATAATATAATATTTTGTCCCTTTATATTATCTTATCAACCGTTCCTTAATAATCAGTCATTATGTTTATTGTTTTGGTTTTCAATTTCTTGTTTATTGAGTATATTTGGACCTTTTATTTATTCACTATTATATAGATAAATATATAATCATATACAGATTATAATCCATGATATCAAAATATTATATATACATTTTATATAATTTTATACACAAATCCAAAATATTGAGTGATATGAAACGAAATAAACTGTTCATGAAAAATGATTTTCATTCACACGCATGAACATTGTTTTCATTTTATTATCTTATTAATTATATTTAAATTATATATTTATTATAATTATATGGTAAATTTTCTTTTATATATATCAATTTGTTTTCTTAAAACCATCTTTATTACATTCCATGTAATGTGTGAACTAATCACATCGCTTCGTGAGGTAGTAGTCTTCTGTAAAAAATAATGATTTTATCGTATTGTCACAAAATGGAATTCATGAAATTATGTATCAAATACAATTTAAATAAGTATTAATATATCTAATAAAGCATAAATATACTATATAAATAGTGTATCCGAAATTAATTCCACATTTTATTAGTGGTAATGGGAATACGAAGAACATCGATTCACGAGGCGATTGTCCTATGTACACATGCATGAGGATTTCATAAACCATGTGATGGATGTGTTTTTTGATTTAGGTAGTACATTATATTGAAACATAATAATTATATTTAAGATATTTTTGTTATAATATAAGAATTATATAAGAAAAAATGAATAATGTGGAGAAATAAATCATTTAAATCACATTTAGAAAAAAATAAATCTTTTTTAAGTATCCCCCATAAGTTTATAAAAATTCCGTTGTAAGATGAATTTATGGAAAATATATGGATTATATTATTAGGGGATGGAGGTTGATATGAAAATTTTTAGGGAGTGTCTGATCTAATTGAATTATATTGTGTGAAAATAGGGAAAGGGGGTTCCCTTTTATAAGTTGCGTGAGGTAAAAACATTTTAATTATGGAAATACTGAATTCAGTGTAGAGTTTTTCTATGAAAAGTTCATCAAATAATTCGCCAAACTAGAAAATATAATTATTATGGTATAAACATAGCCATAAAATGGGTAATTTAAATTTTTATTATTCTTTTTTCTCCTTGACTGAAATGTTTAGTCCCTTAGAAAATTCTTTCTTATCATAATTATAGTAAGAAATCATAATTGCATACACTAATTATGTTAGTGAAATATTAAGTATAACTGTAACACCCCAAAAAAATTCAAATTTTATTTTTTCTATTTTATTTATAATTTAAAGGAAATATTTTATTTTATTAAAATTTTTATAAATAAATATAATAATAATAATATTTACTAATGTAAAAATATTTTTTAAAAAGTTTATTATATTCTATAAATATATGAATTTATATTATGTTTATGTTTTACATTGTTTTATCTAAATTATATGTAATTTAAATTATATGATTATAAATACATAAAATTTGGAATATATACATATATATGTTTTTAAATATATATAAATATAAATATTTCTATATATAAATAAATAATTAATTAATTATATTTATTATTTTATTATTTTTTTAAAATATTGAAAACTTTTAATTAGTAGGCTTTATAAAAACAGCCTATAATTGTTTAAAAAAATATGTGAAAGTGTTTTACAAAAATTTAAATTATTGATCTAAAAAATAAATAATATATTATTATAATATTGTATTCACCAAAATTAGGGGGTGGCATGACATTGGGAACAACAGTCCATAAAGTGAAAAAACCACTTGCGAGAGAACATGATCCATTGAAATATGGAAAAATTGAAAAATATAATATATCATTTTATATATAATGATTGTATAAACATAATAATAAGACAACCTGTGAAGTTATTTAAATAAAAATATAAAAATACTATATCATTATATAGATATATACATGACCCGCGATGTGGGTTGTTTTTTAGTGTTGTTTTAATAAAAATAAAAATAATAAACCAAACCATTGTCTTCCGTTGGAAGTTAATAATATATGTGTGTCTGTGTTCTTTTTTGTGTGTTTGTGAATTTAAACATAAATCTACACACTAATCTTAACCTGCACATTCATCTGCATCCCTCTTAATTGGATCTGGTTTGTCTAAACCTCAATCTTTCAAGCCCACTATCGGTTTTGAAAAACCCTTATCCCCTATTTTGATCTCAATCATGTAAGGGTTTAATAGTTTTTTTCAAATTATACAATCATAAATGATATATATATATATATATGAAATTATATCCATTTATATAATAGAAAATTTAATAATGATAAGGTGTTTTTATTATAAATGTTTATTTCTAAATCATGTGGTCTGCAGGGGTTTGGTTTTGCTTATCAAATTATGGTTGTTTCATATATAGGTGTGTATGTGTGTGTGTGTGTGTCTGTATCTAAAATCATATATAACTTATTATATATATATATATATTTGTGTATATATATTTGAGTTGTGGATTTTAGAGCTAAAATTTTGTTTCTAAAAGTTATGTACATAGGGTTTTATTTTATTTTATCAAAAATTGATATCATTTTACAGTTGTGATATTTATATATATATATATCTCTCTCTCTCTGTGTTTGTGTGTGAATATATTCATATATATTTATATATATAAACCAATTTTGGTTTATAGATATATAACGGGTTCTTATTTCAAATATTATTTTTAAATTGATGTCTTGAAAGGGTTTATCTTATCTTATGACATTTATTTTGTTATATATATATATATATTCATGTATGTATATATACATATGTATAAATATGTATATAAACACATATATTACCCTAATTTTTCAGAATAAATTGGATTACGGTTTTTCTTTTTAAAACATAATTACTTAAACCAATGGTTGTAGTGGATTCATGTTTTAAATATTTTCAATCCTAATATACATATTAATATGTGAATATGTATATGTATATATATATATACATATATGTAAGTATCTAAGCATGTCTATGTATTATCCAACTATCTATATTTACTTTCATAGTTTATAAATGGTATTGAAACCATCAAATTAATGTTTAAATACTAATCATATGTTCTCTTTGTTGACAAATTACATGTGTTACATGAAAATTCCTATCAATTAATGTTCAATTATGAGTCATTCTATTATTTTAAGTGAAACATGAATCATCACGACATGAAATGTAATGATTTAAGAG
Organism: Viscum album; assembly: GCA_963277665.1. Lineage (NCBI taxonomy): Eukaryota > Viridiplantae > Streptophyta > Magnoliopsida > Santalales > Viscaceae > Viscum > Viscum album. The sequence goes on along the minus strand of OY728146.1, from coordinate 1,779,612,518 downwards.
GAATATAAATAATCTAGCTCATATGTGACATTCCATAAATTATGATGTCAAACAAACACTTATTTAATTATTCATACCATTATTATTTTCAAAAAGTAATAGTAATTTCAACCATGTAATTCTCCCTAAAATGAATTTATAATTTTTCGAGAAAATATTGACGACATGAGAATGATTTTTTTTAATGAAATAATATTATGTATGTACTTTTGAAATGTTTTGTGTTAGAAATGAGAATGGTTGGTTCAAGGGAAAATGTTTTCAAAATTTGGATCTTGTGGTAGGTTAGGTGACATTATGGGGAGTGAACACATAAGTCCTAGTTATGAAATATGGCATTATGTTATGGATTTTAATATGGGCTTCCACAAATCGTGGATGACCTATCATAAAATTATAATTTTTGAAGAAATATTCTCAATGATATTTAAATTCTATTTTTTTATGAGATACCTATTTCTAAATATTTTCAAGTGTTGTGAAGATATATTTTAATTTATGTACATTTATTTTCAATAAATGTTTAGTAATATATTATAATTTGTTTTTAATCCCTTTACTGGTCATAATTAATTCTCACCCAACCTATTATAACTCTTTTACATACTTATCAGTCATGCTGCAATGAATTTCTATTGTAGAAGCAGTGCACTGAAGAAATAATTGTTTATATAATTCTAAATTATGTACTATTTTGTTGTAATGTGTTATTGGTTTTTAATTCTTCAAAACCTAGACCTTTAAAATATCTTGATATGTAATTTTTTTTTGTATCTATTGTGATTCTTCTATTTAAAAAAATACACAACATTTATAAGCGATGAGTCTGGTAACTCAGGATCATGTCATTATACATGGTATCAGAGGAACAATCTAGATAATTTAGCAAAATTAAAATAAATTTTAAAAAGTCACTTATGTAACAATCTTTTCCCTGTGTCTTGAAACGAATTTTGGGGACACAATTCAATTAATGACTGAATAATGTAATCCCTCGTTAAATTCAAATAATAATTTTAAATTTTATTTTAAATTTTGATGAAATATTTTATTTAATTAAAGATTAAAAATGAATTTAATATTAATAATAAAGCTCATTAAGGGAAAAACAATTTTTTTTTTCAAAAGTTGATATATTATAAAATATATGATTTTATTTTCATTTTATGTTTTATATTTTTTTATATACATTATATTTGTTTTAAAGTATATGTTTCTAAATACATATAATTATCATTAAATATATGTTTTTTAGTTATATATATTTATATTTCTAAATATAAATCATTAATATATATATATATATATATTATTTTATTATTTTGATACAATTTAAAAAGATTCCTTAATGGGGTTTTAAGAAAACACCACATAGTTGTTTTAAAAAAACTATTTTAACGTGATTTAAGAAAATAAAAATGATTGAACTAAATAATAGATAATATATTATTATAATATTATACTGAAAAAATGAGGTTGAGGCATTACTTATAGAATAAAATTCAAAAAATTGAAAAAAACACTTGAGAGAGAACATGACCTATGGAAGGATGGAAAAAATGATAAAGATAATATATCATTATATATATATTATTATATATTATTGGATATAAATAATAATATGATGACCCATGAGTTAAAAAAAAGATAAAAATAATATATCATTATATATATATATATATACATGACCCATGACGCGGGTCATTATTTAGCATTTTTTAATAAAATAAATATAATTATATAACAAATCCATGGATTACCTCTTAGGAAAATATTATATATTTATATATATACATATATATATATATGTGTGTGTGTGTGTTTTTGTGGGTGTCTGTGTGTGTGTCTGTAATCTATATATCGCACACAATGCTTAACCATCACTTATATTTGCATCCCTCTTAATCAGATCTATTGTGTCTGAACCATACTCTACCGAGCCCTATCTTAGTTTCAAAAAAAATATCAGCCCATATTTTATCTTATTCAAGTAAGGGTTTAATAGTGTTGTTCAATTTATGTTTTCATACAAGATATACACATATATAAATATATATGATATCAAATCAATCTATATAACTTAAATTTTTTTTAATGATAAGGGTTTTTTATTTTAGGTTGTATTACTAAATCTTGTGGGTTTTCAGGGGGTGTTTTAGCTTATCCAATTAAGGTTGTTACATATATATGTGTTTATATATGTATATATAAATATATATAACTTATTATATATATATATTTGAGTTAAGGGGTTTTGACCAATACTTTGTTTCTAAAACTTAAGTATGTGCAGTTTCATTTTAGTTTATAAAAAATTGTTGCTATTTTAAAAAGGGTGTTTTGATTATATATATATGTGTGTGTGTGTGTGTGTCAATATAAATTAAAATATACACATATATATAAACCCATTTTGGTATATATGTATATAGGGTTCTGGTTTCAAACATTATTTCTTAAACTGATGTTTTGAATGTGATTAACCTATTTATGAAATCATTTTTGTTATATAGATATATATTAATGTAGTCATATATATATATATGTGTGTGTGTGTGTATACATAAGTACATATACACATATATAACCCCCAATTTTTAGAATATATGGGATTAACATATTTTTAAACTCAATTCCTTAAACCACAGGTTGTTGGGGTTTCATGTTTTAAATATTTTTAATCCAAATATACACATAAATATTTTTATATTTATTTATATATATATATATATTTAAATATCTAAACAAGGTTATGGTTTATCTATCATTATTTATTTATTTTAAGATGTTATAAATGGTATTACAACTATCAAATTAATGTTTAAATATTTATCCAACATTCACTTTGTTTAGAAAATTAAATGTGTTAAGGAAAATTATTATCAATTTATATTCAATTGTATGTCATGCTATTATATTTTGTGAAAACAAGAATATGCACCCCCTCACAATTCATAGATGAATAGGTAAGACACGAATCTAGATTATATTTGACATTTCATGGAATAGAAGATCATTCATGCACTTATTTTGTTTTTCATACAATTATGGATTTCAAATAGTAATATTTATTTCATGCATGACATTCCCCTGAAAATGATTTCAGAAATTTTGAATAAAATGTTGATGAAATATAAAATATTATTTTCTTTTTAGGGAAATAATTATATGTAAGTACTTTATTAATGTTTAGGGTAAAAATGAAAAATGCAGGTCCATAGAAAAATGTTTTAAAAAATTAGCACTTCTGGTTAGTTATGTGACATTATGGGGAGTGGAACCAATATTCTATGTTATGAATACTGGCCTTAGGTTATGGATTTTAATATGCTCGACCATATTTCATAGACGATGCACCCAAAAATTATTATATTCGATGGATAATTCCCAATTATTTTTCTATATTAATTATTTTATGCAATAATAGTTTTATAAATATATTCAAGTGATGTGAAAATACATTTTAAAGAAACTATAATTATTATAACTAAAGGTTTTAAAATAATTAAATTTTTTAAAACCCCTTTCTGGTCATAATTAATTCACACCATACATATTATAATCACTTTTATAGGTTTAGGAGTCCTCCTTTGATGAATTTATTTTTATAATGGTTGGGAAGAAGCCTCATTTTTATTATTAAATTAATGCAAAGACCTCTTTTAACTGGGTAGAGGGATACCCATTACATAACCCGAAGGCCCAGTTGGCTTTTATCCCATTACATAGCCCGTAGGCCCAAATTTTTGGCCCAATTCACATTCTGTGAATAGTAACCTCGCCTACTACAGTATTGCACAGTACCTCCGCTGCTATAGTGTCATGCCGCCACTACAGTACCCACTGATCAACAGTGCCACCATTGCTACAGTGCTGCTACAGTGCTGCTACAGTACCTGCTCCCAATGGGTTTTGAACCCCCATTTTTCATGTAGGATTATGGGGTGCTTACCACTAAGCCAAACCCCAACTACTCCTTTAATGAATTTATATTGTGTAAGAAGTTCGTTGAAGACATAATTGGTTATGAAATTATATTATTTCACAGTTATTTTGGAATTTATTATTGGTTTCTAATTCCCCAAAACCTCGATCGGTAAAATACCTTGATATATAAATCAAATGATTTTTATTGATTATGTCACATTTATATAAAGAATACACTATATTTATAAGGGCAGAGTCTTGTAGCTCATGCTTGGGTCTTTTTAGGGACATATTACAAATTATAATGATTTGAAATATGAAATAAATTTTTTCAAATTAAAAAATAGAATTTACTAAAATTAATTTTAAATTATTCTACTATAGGAAACATGAAAAGTTGTATTGAAAGATAAATGATCAAAATATAATAATGTTTTTTATATAATATAATATTAAAATTGATTATAATAAATTAAATTGGATTAATATATATATAACTGAACTATTTTTACTTTAGAAAACAATTATTATTAAAATTTATCATTATATATTATTTAAATTAAAAACTATTTTAAAATTAAAATTCTTTACTTTTTACTATCCATTAAAAACATAATCATAACATAAAAATAGAAAAAACTCATACAAAGACAATATTAAAATTAAGACATCGAAAATAAACCTTATTATTTAAATGAGTTTTAAAAGATTCTAAATTTTATTTTTACAACAATTGAACTATTAAAATATAGAATAAAAACTTTAGAAAAATATAGTAATTTTATTTGAAAAATAATATTTTTTCTTATATTATTCAGAAAAAATATATTTGATGAATTTAATATAATCTTATTTAATATATATTATATATATTCCATTAATTTAAACCAATAATTATAATTTAATTAATTCATTAATATAAAATTATTCCAGTCCAATCAAAATATCTTTTATAAAAAATTCCTTTTATATTCAATTATTTTTCTTAATATTTCTAATAAATTTGAAACCAATGAATTAAACCACATATTTTCATAAATTATATATTTTTATTTATAAAATATAATTTAATGGATATGAGATAATTTTTCATATAAATAATAAAATTATTTTTATTTAGTAATACTCAGTCTTGAATTTAATAAAATCTATCATAGAAATGTACCATGGTGTGTGACACAAAATAACTTGGTATTATGTGTATTGAAATCTATAGAATAGATTGAATTCCTTTGAAATAGTAAACATATAATAATTTCTCAAGAGGTTGAATTTATTTCCATTCAGGGTCTGGTGTGTAATAAATTCTATCTAATAAGATGTCGATCTTTTAGAATTTTCAGGGTGTAATAGATTTGTGTGAGGTAGAGGAAGATTGAAACTCACTGGTTTGGTTGATAAAATTACATCTTCCTTTATAATCTCTCCTCTGATAATCTACATGAGTATGTGAAATATATTTTTGATAGAAAACCTCTAGAATGTAGATGGGAGAATTGGGATGTTGTTTTTTTTCTAATCGACATAAATCAGAAAAGTTTTTGTTTAAGAAAAATTTGGTGGTGAAATGATATATTTATAATGGATGGAGATTGTGTTTCGAATAAAATGTTATATCAAAATATTATTTTTACATATATAGATTAAATATTAATTCAATATTACATGTTTTTATATTCTATAGTAAATTGAACATTAAAAAGGAACATTCACTACTATAATTAAAAACAAATATATATATATATATACACTCTTACAAGACACAGTACATCTATGTTGCACATATGGTATCTTACTTATCACCTTTATGTTTTATTTTGAACATGATCATCAACCCAGTAATTGTGGACTCTTTATGTGTATCCACAAGACTCAGGTTCAAAACTAGGAAGAGCCATAATTCCGAGTTACAATAGGAGGAAAAATTGCAGGTATCGTAGCAGTTACAATTCAGTATTATAGTAGCTGGAACTATTCACCTTGGGCCACCAGTTTGGGCTTAGATTCATTAAGGACTATTCTTCCAACCAGCCCTTTGGGTCGGTAAGGATTTCAGGCCACCTTTGAGGCCTTCAAGAAACCTCAATGCCTTCAGGCCACCTCATCAGTGCAGTTTCCCCAGAAAGACTCTAAAAAAGATCACCTGTAGAGTAGGATTCAGATCAAGTGTACTCTCTTGAGTAGAACCAAATTTTGTAAGAATTAGAGGGTATTGATATGCCATCGAAACCAGCCTATGCTTGCATGGTAACACTTTCCATAGGAAAATGTAAACGTGAAGATCTACCATCACAATATAGATGTTGGGGAGGGGTTGTTCCTTATAGTTATAGTCTGGTTGAATTCCCTAAGTACTTCGGGCCATGTAATCTCTTAAGCCTACATTTCTTGTAATCTATTATCCTAAAAGCCTTGTAAGGTTTCCTTCAGATCCCATTAAATGGGGTCATACAAAATCAATAAAAATGAATGCCTTCAGACCATTTGGGCCTCTATGTTTTATTTTTCTTAAAAAATACAAAAAATATATGGTTACAGAATTTGGAAGTTCTTATTTATATTATGACATCATTATCGATAGAAATTTTATTTTAAATATTAATATGTCATACATTCATAAAAATTTATTTTCCACTAAATATTATAAAACATGGTTTATTGAAAGATATATATTCATTAAAATTATACTAAATTTATTGACAAAATTGTTCATAGTATTATTAATAAATTTTGTACACATAAAATATATATTTAAATTTATATAGAATGGTATTATATTATTTACCATAATAAGAATAATTTTTCAATTATAATAGTTTTAATACTATTTCAATCATTTTTCATTTTGATAATTTACACCACAGGTTTGTAAATTTTCATATATAAAATTCTAAATTTATATCTAATTGACTATTTCATTTTTTACTACATTGATCAAAAAAAAATGTTTTGTGATATTGAAATTCTACTGAAATGGGTAGTCTAAATTTTTAATTTTACAGGGTTTATTTTCTAATTTTACAATTTTTCATATTTATGGATTATATTAATACTCCATATATTATTAATTTATATTATTGTGATACAAAATGTATATATTTATTAATGAATGTATGTTACTCATTTATACACAAACATATTAGGTAGGTAATTTCAGAGAGATAAGTGTAGAACATTACAAAATTAATCCCCAATTAAAATTATATAAATATATGAATTAAAACCAATTAAATGAACAACCAGGTTCCTACCAAGTACAAGATCACCCACTATCAGGTACCATGTTTTTTACCATGTTGTACAATATCACATTCACCCTCAGTGGGTATTAAATACCTCATAATATATACCATGTGGAACATTCCAATGTATTTCATACAGATATCTGATCATTAAGAAAATCCATTAACTTTTTATCTCCTAAAAAATCTCAGAAAAACATTAAAATATATTTAATATAAATTCTAAGACATTATATTAAAAGGAATATATACCACAATTATCAATTATTTTATACGAAAAACCATAAGCATTGTTTTGATATAAACCATATAAAATCATAAAAAATAAATAAACGAATTCTCATAATTAAAAATTAATTTCAATTAAATATGAAATTAAATTGAACATAAAAATATTATGGACCATACAAACATCTATACAAAAGTATTTTAGTATATAATTTCATAAAATTTATCATTGTTTATAAATTGAATATAAAATTTGATAATTAGTATCATCAAGGATATGATAATGTTTTATTGGATTGATGGATTGACATTATTCTCAATGGGACTCATTTTTTGTGTGGTGTTCAAGTAAAATTAATGTATTGGAATGAAAAATAAATTTTATCACAATATGTTTATTATTATCCTTAATTTGGTTTATTGAAATGATATGTTTATCTATATATAATAGTTACATTTTCATATATATGATCATTTAATTTTTTTTGTTATAGTGATAAGTTATTTTGAATGTTTGATTAATGAAAAAATAGGTTGAAGTGGTTTTGTATGTTTGAATGACGATATAGATGGAAATGGATATTATATATTCATAATTTTTATAGATTAATAATAATATTTGTGGTTTGTTGTCTTCAAATTAAAAACCTCACATTATTGTTCCAATACCAACATAAAATTAGTTTTCTGAGTTCCCTAGGGAATTTTATTAAACATATTTTTTTTAATTTGGTTATGGTGAATTTAATTGAATAAATTTATTTGAAGAAGTGATAAGGGTAAAATTCAGTATTTTTCGATAATTGGAGTAGTTGTTCTATATACACAATATCGGAAAAAAATTTTGATAAACAAATGATTAATTTATTTATAATAGTACATTATTTTTATGATCATATGTTGATCTGTGTTATTGTGAAACTGTAATATTCCCTAAATAATTAAATCTTATAATTTTATAATTATATGTACTATTATTCTTAATATTTTTATTATTTTTTATCGTTCATAGGTTTTTGGGGACCTTATAAGGGAGAAGTGGAATCTTTTAAAAAAATAATGTTATTACATTTCATATTTTTATTAATTAATTGGAGTTGTATTTTCATATATCTTTTTTAAATTATTATCTATAGTTGTTTTCTAATTATTTAGATGCATTGTGGAACGATTTTTATTTTTCTATTTTATTATTTTTGATGAATTATTACATAAATAACATTATTATCCATTATAAGAATAATTTTTTAACCCCTACAAATAAATTAAGACAATATCATGGTTTGGTTCTTTTAGGGAATAATCATTTATTTTAAATTCCATTCATCAATGTTCTGTTTTCCCAATAATACTACTGTGAATTCAATTTTATGATCAATATAACTCTAACAAAGTATCCCTATCACACTTACTATTTTGGAAAGTGTTCTAATTTATTAGATATTCATTATTTATATCTTCATTTCAAATCTTATCATCATGATCATTTTCATTTAACTTATTAATTAAATATGATTTTATCAAACAATTGAAAAAATATTCATCTTTATAGATTTAGTAGTAATATATTACATTAAATCCCAAATGAATATAATAAAACTAAAATATCCCAATCCTAGAGGATAATGAATTGTGAATATATTATATATCTTTACCATGTTAATCTTCTAATTCCATGAAGCTATGAGGGTTAAAAATCACATTTAGTCTATATTGTGTTACAAATTCCAAATAATTACATTAAATAAATATTGTTGGGCACGATAAATAAAAAATTTATTTAATAAACCCTTTGATAATAAAATTTATTATAGTTTATTTTGAAAATCATATACTCTCCAACACGCCAATAGATCCTATTATCCCATAAAATGTATATTTAAATAAATATAAAGTAATGACAACAATTATAATGATATATAACAAGAGAATTACATCTATCGTGAAATGGTTACTAAAGTAGATCATTCTTGTAATCTTGAAATGATATAGATTTTTATTTTCCAGTATTAACAAAAAAACCAATCATTTATAATGAATCAAATCATTGAATAATGTGGGGTATTTTTCATATTATATTGTTTCCATTATGATTCTATTATTTATTTCAAAATTATAAAATCTTTAATAATAATGAAAAATAATTAATATTATCTGGATGTAAAAAAATTATAACTTTGAAATGGAAGATCAAATAAATATATAATGTATTTTTAGAAAATTTATATATAATTTATGAGAATAGAAAAACGAGTCTTAAATTATATCTATATAATTTCCCAAATATAGCGAGTGACTAAAAATTTATATTCTATAACCTATTTATAAAAAAATTATCCCCTTCATTCAAATATTATTTCATCAATATTTTATTAAACTATATTATAAATTATGATTTTCTAAATTTGTAAAAATTTCCCATGTAAGAAGAATTAAAAATTTAAAATAATGGGAAATAAATAATGAACAAATTTTTTACCCTTAACACTAAATTTTTTTAAAATTAAATGTTATTTCATTCCATAATATCGTAATTTATCATTAGTAGATGATACTATTTTATAATTATGTTCATTTATCGTCAATCTCTTAATATTATTATAATTACTATAGATACATAATTGAATATATGAAACATTAAAATTATACCTTATGTGACCTTAGAATGTAATATCCAATATTTGTTAATAATAGGATTAATTAAATGATAAAAATAACAATCCATTTTAAAGGACCGTTTTAGTATTATTTTATATTTTTTTAAGATGTAATATGATTAATTATATTCAATGAAACCTATATTTTGTTAGACGAAATAAGAAATTTTCTAGTTCAATAAACTAGTTAATATGATTGAATGAATATATTTACACATATAAAATAAATTGAAATGTGTCATTTATTGTTTAAAAAATATTATATGGCGTATAAAATAAACATTTTAATCATTTGAGTGATTTGATAGATTTATAGAAAATCATGCAACACTTGGGAAATCACATATAATTTAAACTTGGGAATATATAAAACAAATTTCAAAATGTTCTTGATTTATTAAAAAAAAGACCAAATATATTCTATGAACCTTATATTCATCATTATTATTTAAGGTTGTAATGTATTATCAATTTATATTTACCAATGAAATAAAAATTTATCATAACAAGGGATACATTTTAAACATGATTTTATCAACTTATGTACCCAAAATAAATTCAAAATTAGAATATATATTGAGTTAAAAAGAATACAAAAAGAATATAAAATAAATATTTTAAAAAAATCAATTTTCAAATTTTTACCTAATAATTTTATATTTACAAAAACATGATAACAAATACATTCTGTGAACCTGATTCCTTGCAGGAGAGATATTTTATACATTAATTTTTTTCTATCCCTCTATAAAATGTACAATATCCATGTTTTATAAATTATTCCTCATAAAATTAAAAAAATGAGTTATATTAAAGTAATAATATAAGGTAATTTTTATGACCTAATTATTCACTAAATAAATGATAAATATTTTCAAATTTAATATCAGACTATATTGAATTTTACACATTTCAGAACCAATAATAAAATTTTGTTCACTTGTATTTACCATTATAAATGTCATGACCCGTCCTCAAGGCCTGTGCCGTGACTGCCCCAAGTCCGCCTTCCATAGGTCAGGGGCTGGCGACTAGCACCAAGGCGTAATTATTGGGAAAAAATGAAGGAATAGCCTTTGTAAAGTAAACAAAAACCACAGAGCAAGCAAGAAGAAGTAAACACTAAATAAAAACTGGGTACAATAGAATGTGATGTAAAGTAAGTGGGCCAGAATACGAACCCAAACTAAAAGAAAAGTACAATTGAAAAGATAGTATAACAACTGAAAAGTAAAGCCGCAGCGTTGAGCCGTCCACTGGAAGTCCCACCTGAAGGGTGGGTACAGATAGCCTCCACAGCTCCTCGGGTCCAGCCGTCCACTCCGAGTACGCCCCGTCCAGTGGTCCACCTTCGGGTACTGACCTGCTCCTCGTGCCTCTACCATGATCAGCGTTGTCCGTCGTTTGCAACCAACACAACGTAGTGCAGGCGTATCCTGTGCAGGGGTGAGTATAAGCTACTCAGTAGGGACCCTGAGACCCCGGAAGGTCTCCCAGAATCCACAAAGGATAATCCAGAAAGGAAAGATACAATCATGAAGTAACATCCGACACTACTTAGGTATATTACCATACATATACCTAAGTCATCAATTCAGTTCAGCTCCATCATCTGAGCATAAGTACAACCCAGTCCACATAGGACAACGTAACCTGTTCCACATAGGGAAACAAGTCAAGAATTAGCTCACACAGGTATACTTCTTCGTATGAAGATAGAGATGATCAGATATTGCCACTGATTTCATCTAAGCCGTCTGACCCACACAGGAACAATAAGTACTAACCCCCGCAATGACCAACACATGATCGATAGGTAACTGACCCCCGCAATGACCCACACAGGAACTGACCCACACAGGATCGATAGGTAACTCACCCCCGTAATGACCCGCACAGGATCAGACCCACACAGGATCTGTAGGCGCTGGCCCACACAGGACCACTGAGCGCTGACCACACAGGATCAGTAGCCCTGATCCACGTAGGATCGCTAAGTGCTGTAGTCGTCATCGTCGAATCCACGGAGGATTTCTGTACAGTCGTCGTTGTCGTCGCAGTCGCATCCAGCTCTAGGGTTCCCGCACATAGCAATATCATTCGGGATGGTCCGCTCCACGAGCCAAAGGGCTGATACATCAACTGACACATAGTCCAGAGTTGATGTATCCAAAAGTTCTGTATCGTCAATAGGAACTCAATGTCATAGACGGTGCGTTAATCGGACTCCTAGTCTGAGAGTTATTGGATTTTTCATCATAGGGGCCGGTTGGTTTTTAAGTCAAAACCAACCTGACCATAATCCAACTACATCCAAACCTCAAGAGGAGTAAGAAAAAATGTCCGTCTCACTTAGAGGAATCCATCAAAGTCAACGGCACATCAATCGGACGTCCGATGCTCATGTTATAAGCGTTTCTGCTCCGAGGGCCCGGTTGGTTTCGTGTACGAACCAACCCGTCCGAACCCAAAGTACTCCGAAACCTTGAGTGTACTATACCGAAACGACTGTCCCGATCCAAGAATCGCTACACACCTGAAGGTGCGTCGATTGGAGGTCCGCATCTCATGTTATGGGAAACAGACCAAAAGAGCTTCGGTATTTAGGGGTTTGGGCTCGGCCCGATACCCCCAGGGTCGGCCTGAACCAGTTCGACCCGAACCGTGTCCGATTCTGGCCCGCTTGGGCACGGCTCGGCCTGGCTGGCGTGGTACAACCCAGCCTGGGCGCTGCCCGGCCCAGCCTGGGTGCGGCGCGACGCGGCCTGGGCGGCCTGGCCCGGCGGCACGGCCGGATCGGCCGAGCGGTGAAGGGGGGGGGGGGGGCTGCCCCCCGCATTGAGAACCTACGGCCCCCATGTGGGGGGGGGGGGGGGAGGGGCACCTGCTGGCCGACTGGGGGTTACGAACCCCCGGTTTTCCCCTCACCGGCTGGCCGGCTGCTGCCACCACGGGACCGGCAAGGGCCGATCCCTCTGTTCCGATGCCGGCGGCCCGGAACCGGCCGTCGGTCCCCCTACTCCACCGCAGCCCAGAACCAATCATGGCCTTGGTCCGTCTGGCGCGGCGCGACGGCGCCACACCCCTCTACCGCGGCCCCGCTTCAGCCGCAGTGCTTTTGTGGTTCTCCGGCACAGTGCGACAGCGCCGCGTCTTTGGTTCGTCTTCAACGGCATAGCGCGACGACACTGCGCTTCGTCGATCTCCGAGGATTCGGCGTTCTTCGCGTTCTTCGCGTTCTTCATTTTTTTCATCGAGGAGGAAGAACTCCACGATTTGAGAGAATTCTCCCCAAACTCTCTTACACAACCAACCCCTAATAAAAAAATAGTTGTCTTATTTTATTAACGCACAATCCAACGTTTGAATTTCAAAAAGAAAGAAGAAATTCAATGAATTAATTGCAACGATTAAACCGCCCAAATTAATGAGGCATTTATTAACCTAGAATAAACGCAAGGGTTGACTTCATTAATAGGGGGTGCAGGTGCGTTAATTAATTAAGGGAGGGGGTTTAGGAAGAAAAGAAACGGTGGGGATCGTGTGGGCCCCACCTCACAAATATCCTACCAAGTGGGTAGGATATTGTGGGACCCACATTATCCACTTAACTTAAGTTATGCAAAATAAAATAAAAATAGGTTGTACCACATTTATTTTATTTCTTAACTTAGCCCCAAAAATTAAAAACCACACCCGAGCAAACGCAACTTCGAAAAAGATGTTTCTATGCAAATACCTGTGTTGCGATTCCATCGGTTCCCTCGGAATTTGATTCTGAGCACCGGTTCAAAATTTAGAAAAACCCGCTCGTTCGTTCACTAAACTTACCCGAGCTGATCTTCGTAAAAAGATTATGCGCACACCGGGTCTCGGAATTAGGTGCCGTCAGAAACTGTGTTTTTGTAAAATTCCCAAGAAAATTAAGAAAAACATTTCCTTGATTTTTTTAGGTCTTTACATCAGTCCCACCTCAGCGCTTTACATCCCCATAATGATACATCAAAATCTTGGGAAACAAATGTGCGTACTAAGAACGCATCTGAGCCTCCCGCTCCCAAGTGCTCTCCTGGAGGTTCCCGTGTTGCCATCTAATGCGCACTAGAGGAATCGACCATCCACATAGGACTCGCTCCTATTGATCCTCGATCTCCACCAGGACCTCTGAAAAATTATCCCCATCATCAACGTCCAGCTCTCCATGGTCAATGATATGGGTCGGGTCGTGCACGTATCTCCTCAGATGAGATACGTGGAAGACGTCGTGCACTCGGTGAATCTGCGGTGGTAGAGATAGGCGATAAGCCACCTTGCAAATCCTGCTGAGGACCTGGAATGGTCAGATGAAGCGTGGAGACAACTTGCCGCCTCAACCAAATCTTCGTATTCCACGTCGAGGTGAGATCCGTAAGAAGATGTGGTCTCCATCCTCGAACTCTAGTAGCCTCGGCCTCCTATCAGTATAAGACTTTTGCTGGCTCTGAGCTGTACTCATCCACTCCTGGATGACCTGAACCTTCTTTGTCTTTGCCTAGATCATCTCTGGTCCCTCAACTGCTGACTCCCCAGGGTCTGTCCAGCACATAGGTGATCTGCAAGGTCAGCCATACAACGCCTCGTATGGTGCCATCTCGATGGTGGGGTGGCAGCTGTTGTTGTACGCGAACACCACCAAGGGTAGGTGGTCCTCCTAGCTGTGACCAAAGTCGAGGACACATGCGCGGAGCATATCCTCAAGAGCCTGAATGGTCCTCTCCGTCTGACCATCTGTCTGGGGGTGAAAGGTGATGCTCAGATGTAGATGCGTCCTGAATGCCTCCTGCAACCCCTTCCAAAGTCGGGAAGTAAAGATATCATCTTGATCAGAGACGATAGAAGATGGCACACCATGAACTCGTACAATCTCTTTAATATATAGACGTCCCAAGCTCTCCACTGATCCCTGCTCTCTGATGGGTAAGAATTGAGCCGACTTGGTGAGTCGGTCGACAATCACCCAAATGGAGTCGTGACCTCTTGAAGTGCATTGAAGTCCAGTAATGAAGTCTATAGATATTCCGTCCCACTTCCACTCCGGGACCTCCAAGGGATGTACCAAGACTGCTGGTACCTGGTGCTCTGTCTTTACTACTAGAAGGTGAGGCATTGAGAAACGAACTCTGCCACCACCTTCTTCATGCCCGGCCACCAGTGCCATCGCCTGAGATCCTGGTACATCTTCGCCACTCCAGGATGTACATCCAAAGGGGAATTTTGAAGCTCTCTCAGCACCTCCTCCCGCAAAGAAACTGGTACCAAGGTACATCCTCTAAAAAGGATGTTGTGATCTCCTCCTATGGTGAAACCATCAGGTGCCTGTCCTGAGGATATCTGCACCTGCCGCGTCTCACAGTCGGCGTCCCCACGTTGTGCCTCTCTGACCCACTGCAGTAGTGGAGGAGTGAATGTTAGTGACTGAAGGAAGGATACTACATCTCTAACCACGAAGGATATCTGGAAAGATTCTAGCTGCTCTGTCACCTCCCCATGTAGTTGAATGCCCGTCCTCCTACTTAGAGAATCGGCTACTACATTCCCCTTCCCAGGAGTATAGAATATCTCAATGTCAGAGTCCTAGAAGAACTCGAGCCATCGCCATTGTCCTAGGTTTAGGTCCTTCTGTGGGAAGATATACCTGAGACTCTGATGGTCAGAATAGACTGTAAAGCGCTTTCGAATCAGATAGTGTCTGTAACACCCGAGACTTTTATGTTATATAAATCATCAAAGGAATCTTTTTCTACACAACACTTTCTTGGCTTGCTTTACACGCAATCGCGACCTTCCTCGATAGCTTGCGTCGTACGCAATACCGAGTTTCACTAAACAACAATATGCTATTAAAACTAGCCGTTATGAACAGTAATAACCACTTTTTGAAATTTTATAAATTTTATTTTTCAAAATGGACTTCATTTTTGGACTCAGAATATCGAAATTAGCCTAGGGTGAAATTTTGGTATTTTTCTGAAAACTTTCAATTTTTGATAAATAGTGAAACCACTAAGTGGTAGGTTAAAAACTGAATTTTGCAAAAAACTTAATTTTACCGCTTCTGTGAATGGAATTTCAAAAATCCGAGAGACACGGTTAATATCAAGGACTAAAATGTGGTTCAATGAGATGAAAATAATTTTTTGGTGAATAGTAACTTTTTACTATTTTTACCGCGGTTAATAGTAAATAGGGTAACTAAGGGTAAATATGATATCAATATTACCCTAAAACATGTCCTAATTCTATTGGACAAATGTAATTCGACCAAAAAAAACGTAGGAATAAAATATGACCATTTAGGCCCACTTGGATTAGATTAGGACATTTATTATTAATTTATTTAAAGAAGGGTTAAAATAGTTAAAATCAATGTTTAATAAGTAAATCATTTTTTAATATGGGGTTATACATAAGATAAATTATATTGTAAATATTCATTAGAAAGCTAAAAAGATTTCCTACATGATGGTATTTTATTTGTAATTTTTAGACATCAAATAATTTAATTTATATATGACACAAAGATGATGCAGTAATTATCTTATTAATGAAATATTGACATAATTGATAATATAAATACCAAAATAAATGTAATTTAAGACTTTTTATGAATTCAACTAATTTTCTAGGTTACTATGATATATTAGTGTTGATTTATTCAACTTGGTTCGAACATATAATTCTGTTATGACTTTCACAAAAATCATATATCAAATAGTGTCAAAATTGACACAAAATAGTTTTTAAATCAAATATTATATTATTAATTGTTATTTTATTCCTAAAAATCTAAGGTTCGGCCAAATGACTTAGATAAGGATATATATATTAATAATAAACAATTTGGGGTTCGTTTGGCATGTTATAGTAAGTGTATTAACCATATAGTGAAAGAAAACAAAAAGACACGGTAAAAGTTAAATTAATTAACTTAGAGTTAAATCTAATTGATAAGGTTAAAATAATACCCTAAACTTGTCTAAGTCCTATTGGTTGATAGGATTTCGACCCATACCCACATTAGCTTCGAAATAAGACCCTTTGGAACCATTATAAACCGATTTTGACTTTAATATAAAATAATATTTTGAGATATTCCTAAGGTGCCCCTCTCCTCCCTTATAAAAGGGCACCTCCTCCCCCTCCTCCTCACACCAATTTGAGCACTCAAGCTCGGCCAACCCCTGCCATTTTCTCCTCTCCACTTCCCTAGAATAATCCTAGAGGTCCTGGTATTCTACAAAGACCAATATTAGTTCCTTAAGTGGGGGATTCAAAGAGGCGTTCCAAAGAAGAGGTAATATCCATTACCGATCTTTTCAATTTCTTTCTTCTTCAACTTCTTATTCTTTAGTTGTTTCATGATAAAGTAATAACATCAGTATTACTTACATAATAATATGTTATTATAAATATGAAACAACCCTAATTCACCTTCTATCCATCCTACGGAAAAATGAAATCACCGCGCGTGCGTACGTACGGAATACCGTCTCCACGCCGTGGTGTAATCTATTTTCCACCATCACCTTACAAGGATGGGTATAATGGTGTAATGAGTAACTATATATGATTATTATGAAGTAATATTGATACTGAAATAATATATATATACTCCAATACAATTCCACGATCATAGGAACGATATCATCACTCGTGCGTACGTACGGAATACCGTCTCCACGATGTGATGCGACTCGTTCTACATGATCTTCATTTCATAATGATTATATAAATGAATTGAATGAATGAATATGGTATATACTACACTAATACCATTCTGGAAATGAATTATCTATAACCTAAAGATAAGAATAAGAATTTATTCGACAAAACACGCATAAGAACAAAAAGTTATAAAGACCCGAGTAACAAGTAACAATGAAATATTACTAACAAGAAGCTAATAATATGACCATAAATGATCTCATATCAATATGTATGATTCTGGAATAAGTCAATAACATTATTTAAACCATTATACAGGAGCTTCGGACATGAACAAAGCAAATCGGACCTAAGGTAAGGGAAATATCACAATCTCATTTTTATCCGAGATTGTTTATTCGTAAGTATTTACTGGGGTGCATTTTATCATCCACATCCATGTTTTATCAATATGTAATATTATTTCCATCCACCTAAAATTGTTTAAATCCATTTTTACCCTTCGGTGAGTTTTTAGTAATACGTATGAAAGGAATCTTTTGTCGTTTTTCGTACGAGGTACTTTTTGACTTTTCCGACAAAAGTACGAAGAATGTTTTTTTAACTTATACGGCACGAACGGATTTCTACTGTTTTATAAAGCCTTATTTTCATGAATCTTCCTCTAAAAGATTTCATGACTATTTTTAATACAATCTCTTTCTTTTAAAATTGCATGATGTTTTGTGAAAAGAAATTGATTTTGAAGAAGAAAGGATATTTTCCTCAAGAATTCAATTCAAGTGTTTTATCAAAATTATTTTCCTTCTAAGATAATAAAGGGTTCTGTTTCTATCCATGTTTTTACATTGATTTGACTATGTTGTGGTGGAATTATGTTTATGAATTCCTTTATCTTATATGAATTGATTTATGATGTCATGATGTTTCAAGAATCCCATTTTTGTTACATGTGTTATGCGATGATGTATGTTTTATGATTATGTGGCACACATAAGAAAGGATTCATTATAAGATGGGTGGGACCTATATCTCCCTCCAATGCATTGGGTAATGATTTTATATCTCATGAGATAGACATGGCTGGAATGGTAGGTTATACCGGTTCAGTGAAACAGGACTGAAACGAGGAGTGAACTCAGTTCAGAAAGGGACTTTGTCCACTAAGATAGTCTTGGCAATGAGTCTTGACTAACAAGAAATGATTCTATATGATTATGTGTGCATGCCACAAAGTTTCAAGTTTCATGTTATGATTATGGGGATCTAATTTTCACTTCTATTATTTATTCCATGTTAAGATATTATGATCACTTTTGCAGGTTTTGATTTTCAAAAAGATATGATATGATTTTTATTTCCTTTATTTGCCCTTGCTGAGCATTTGAGCTCACCCTTTTATGTTTTCTTTTCCCCAGGTCAGGAAGATGGATATTAAGTAGAATATGCTAAAAGGGACCCTAGATATGATGAAATAAATGGGAGACACTGTAGAAGATTTATGAACCAGTTGTTTATGTTTCCCAGTTTCTAAAGACACTATACCTATACGGTCCTTTGTGGTTTTATCATATGTTGTAATAAGTGTGCTTCAATTTTTGAAGTATTAAAAATGTATGTAAAGTATGGGTCGTTATAGTTGGTATCAGAGGAAAGGTATAGTCAACCATTGGAAACTAGGATGTGAAAGCCTTAGTAAGAACCCTAAGGATAAGTCTAAGCATAGAACACAATCTTAGAAATGGCCATGAATAACCTAGGATAAGACCATAAGCATGAAAATTTTATTCTTGAATTATGTGGTTTCCTATTATAATTAGTGTTGCTCACACTATTCTTCTTGGTTTTAGTGAATGGCTGGAACCCGAAGGAACCGTGTTAATGCGGAATGCGATGGGCAATGCAATGATTGTCCCCCTGAGCAACCAAATGATATGGGAGATGGAATGCAAAATCTTGTAGCCATGCTCACACAACTTTATCAAGCTATGAATCATGCAGGATTTCCAAACGAGCAAAGGAGGGAGAAACATTCTGTTGAATCATTCATGAGGCAGCGTCCACCTTCTTTCAGCGGGTCTACTGATCCATTAGTTGCTGAACAATGGATTAGTACTACTGAAAAGATATTTTCAGTTCTTCAATGTTCTGAGCATGATAAAGTCATCCTAGCAGTGTATCGTTTGGAAGGAGATGCGGATCAATGGTGGAATCTTGTTAAGAATACGAGGCAAAGGGATGAAATTGAGTCTATGGAATGGGACGAGTTCAAGAACTTATTTTTCAATAAGTACTTCCCTCGTATTCTACGAACAAAGATGGAGAAAGAGTTCCTTGAACTGAAGCAAAGGGATGATGAATCTGTTAGTACCTATGAAGCAAATTTTACAAGACTTGCAAGGTACGCTTCTGGTATTATTATCCAACCTGAGAGTAAGATCGATCGATTCTTTAGTGGCTTAAAACCAAGTCTTCGAAGGGCGTTAGCCATAAGGGACTTCAATAGCTACGAGGAAATCGTTCGATGTGCTCTCAAAGTCGAGATGGAGATTAAAGTAACCCATCAGTCACATGGGTTTGATAAGAAGAGGAAGATGGAATTCAAAGGAAACTCTAAAGAGCACACTGAAAAGAAGATGAACTTTCCCTTATGCTCAAAGTGTGGAAAGAAACATGGAGGGAGTTGTCTTAAAGGGACAAGTAAATGTTTTAAATGTGGAAAGGAAGGTCATCGGGCATTTGAATGCCGTGATAATTGGAAGAAGATGTCTAATGATGCAAAAAAAGGAAGGGATACACAGAATGAACCTACTACACTTCAATGTTTCAAGTGCAAGGAGATGGGGCATTATGCCAATCAATGCCCAAATCCAAGGGTTGATGATGATGGTCGACGTCAAAAAACTCTTAAGGCTAAAGACAAAGGAAAGTCACATGCAATTTCTATCAGCGATGTGGAGTACGATAACGATGTGGTGAAAGGTACACTTACCATCCACTCTAAAGTAGCAAATGTTTTATTTGATTCTGGATCCACCCACTCTTTTATTTCTGAAAAATTTTCTAAGGGTATCACCGTATTACCTCAACAATTAGATGTTGAGTTAGCTGTGACAACACCTAATGGCACATCAATCGCATCAGAAGTTTATAATTCTTCTCCGATCGAAGTTTGTGGGAAAGTGCTTCCTGCAAATCTTGTGATCCTTCCTTTAGTGTAATTTGATGTGATTCTTGGCATGGATTGGCTTTCTCTACATGGAGCTCATATCAATTGCCAAAGAAGGGAAGTCACATTTCATATTCCAGATCAACCTACGATCGTCTATCAATGCAAGGATGAACATAACCTTCCAGTGGAAATTTCTTCCATCTCATGGGTATTGATTCCACTAAATGAAGGTTATTTATCTCAAATAGTTGGTGAGAAACTCACGATTAAGAATATGCCCATTGTACGGGAGTTTGATGATGTCTTTCCGGAGGAATTACCAGGTCTTCCACCAAATCGTGAAGTTGAGTTTTCAATAGAACTCGTACCGGGTGCTTTGCCTATTTCAAAGACACCTTATAGAATGGCCCCAATTGAGTTGCGGGAATTGAAGAAGCAACTCCAAGAGAATCTTGATAAGGGATTCATACGCCCTAGTGTGTCACCTTGGGGAGCACCTGTTCTATTTGTTAAGAAGAAAGATGGATCAATGAGACTCTGCATTGATTATCGAGAACTTAACAAGATCACTATCAAGAACAAATATCCTCTCCCACGCATTGATGACTTATTTGACCAACTACGCGGAGTTCAATACTTTACCAAGATTGATCTTCGTTCAGGGTATCATCAATTAAGGGTCAAAAGGGAGGATATACCAAAGACGGCTTTCCGTACAAGGTATGGACACTATGAATTTATAGTGATGCCATTTGGTCTTACTAATGCCCCTGCTATCTTCATGGATCTAATGAATAGAGTCTTTAGAGACTATCTTGATCAATTTGTGGTAGTCTTTATAGACGATATTCTTGTCTATTCAAAGAGCAAGGAAGAGCATGAAGATCACTTGAGAATTATATTGAAGACCCTGAGAAAAGAGAAGCTTTATGCCAAATTTACCAAGTATGAATTTTGGCTTCAAAAAGATGCATTTTTGGGTCATATAATCTCAAAAGAGGGGATATCTGTGGATCCAGCAAAAATAGAGGTTATCGAAAGATGGTCAAGACCAACAACAGTAACTGAGATCCGAAGTTTTCTTGGTTTGGCTGGTTATTATCGACGTTTTGTAAAAGATTTTTCACGATTATCTAATCCACTCACCAAGTTGACTCGGAAAGGAGTTAAGTTTGTCTGGACAAGGGAATGTGAAGAGAATTTCAAGGAGTTGAAAAGAAGGTTATCCAGTGCACATGTGCTCACACTGCCTTGTAGTGGAGAAAGGTTTGTGATCTACAGGGATGCATCCAAGAAGGGATTGGGGTGTGTTCTTATGAAAAATGATATGGTGATAGCTTATGCCTCACGACAGTTGAAAATCCATGAGCAAAATTACCCAACACATGATTTGGAGTTGGCTGCGGTAATCTTTGCATTAATGACTTGGAGGCATTACCTTTATGGTGAAAGGTGTGATATTTATACTGATCATAAAAGTTTAAAGTATATTTTCACACAAAAGGAGCTGAATATGCGCCAAAGAAGATGGTTGGAGCTGATTAAGGATTATGACTGCTCAATCCATTACCACCCTGGGAAAGCAAACAAGGTGGCAGATGCATTAAGTCGACAAGACCATGCTAGTTTATCCATGATGAGGATCACAAAAGATCCAATATTTACGGATTTACAAAGGATGGATCTTGGAATTATAATGGAAGGGGAAAAATCTTATCTTTCTCAAATGAATGTTCAACCATCTATACATGTGAAGATTAAAGAGGCACAAAAAGAAGATGTCGAGTTACAAAAGAAGGTGAGAAATGTTCCTGAATTCAACCTTGATTGTGATGGGATAATAAAGTTCAGGAATCGGGTTTGCGTTCCTCCCATCCCCGAATTAAAGAAAGAGCTGCTGGATGAGGCTCATAGTTCTTCATTCTCTATTCATCCTGGAAGCACGAAGATGTATAGGGACCTGAAAGAGTACTTCTGGTGGGATGGCATGAAAAGAGATGTTGCTGAATATGTCTCTCGATGCTTGGTTTGTCAACAAGTTAAAGCTGAGAGACAGAAGTCTAAGGGGATGTTACAACCATTACCCATACCCGAATGGAAATGGGAAAACATCACTATGGACTTTGTCACAGGACTTCCTAAAACATCCAAAGTCAATAATGCTATCTGGGTCATAGTTGATCGTCTTACAAAGTCTGCACACTTCATTGCTATTAGAGAGGATTTCTCTCTAGATCAGCTTGCCAGGATATATGTAAAGGAAGTGGTAAGATTGCATGGAGTACCACTTTCTATTATATCTGATCGGGATCCGAGATTTATCTCGAAGTTCTGGCGAAGTCTTCAGCATACTCTGGATACAGAGTTGAGTTTCATCACTTCTTATCATCCCCAGACAGACGGTCAGTCTGAGAGAACAATTCAAACCCTAGAAGATATGTTGAGAGCTTGCTCTATGGATTTCAAAGGAGGTTGGGATCAACACCTACCTTTGGTGGAATTTTCTTATAATAATAGCTTTCACTGCAGTATTCAGATGGCTCCTTATAAAGCTCTCTATGGAAAGAAGTGCAGGACTCCAACTTGCTGGGATGAAGTTGGGGAAAGAAAGCTATTAGGACCTGATCTCGTTGAAGAAATGGCAGAAAAGGTCAGATCTATTCAACAACACATAAGAGCAGCTCAGAGTCGACAGAAAAGTTATGCCGACAACCGAAGAAAAGACCTAGAGTTTGAAGTGGGTGATAAAGTGTTCTTACGAATATCTCCCTGGAAGAGGGTTATGAGATTTGGAAAGAAGAGGAAGTTGAGCCCTAGATATATCGGTCCTTTCGAAATACTGGATCGTGTTGGGAAGGTAGCTTACCGATTGGCGCTTCCACCGAATCTCTCTCAAGTTCACGATGTGTTCCACGTATCTCTCATGAGAAAGTACATACCAGATCCTTCACATGTACTCAGCTCAGAAGTTGTACCGCTGGAGCAAGATCTTTCTTATGAAGAACAGCCGATAGAGATTCTGGATCGTAGCGAAAAAGTCCTACAAAACAAGACCACTCGCTTGGTGAAAGTTTTATGGAGGAACCACCAACTTGAAGAAGCTACATGGGAGCTTCAGGATATGATGAGGGAGAAGTATCCTCATTTGTTTGTTGCAAAGTGACGAATTTCGAGGGCGAAATTCTTTTTAAGGGGGGTAGAATGTAACACCCGAGACTTTTATGTTATATAAATCATCAAAGGAATCTTTTTCTACACAACACTTGCTTGGCTTGCTTTACACGCAATCACGACCTTCCTCGATAGCTTGCGTCGTACGCAATACCGAGTTTCACTAAACAACAATATGCTATTAAAACTAGCCGTTATGAATAGTAATAACCACTTTTTGAAATTTTATAAATTTTATTTTTCAAAATGAACTTCATTTTTGGACTCAGAATATCGAAATTAGCCTAGGGTGAAATTTTGGTATTTTTCTGAAAACTTTCAATTTTTGATGAATAGTGAAACCACTAAGTGGTAGGTTAAAATCTGAATTTTGCATAAAACTTAATTTTACCGCTTCTGTGAATGGAATTTTAAAAAATCCGAGAGACACGGTTAATATCAAGGACTAAAATGTGGTTCAATGAGATGAAAATAATTTTTTGGTGAATAGTAACTTTTTACTATTTTTACCGCGGTTAATAGTAAATAGGGTAACTAAGGGTAAATATGATATCAATATTACCCTAAAACATGTCCTAATTCTATTGGACAAGTGTAATTCGACCAAAAACAAACTTAGGAATAAAATATGACCATTTAGGCCCACTTGGATTAGATTAGGACATTTATTATTAATTTATTTAAAGAAGGGTTAAAATAGTTAAAATCAAAGTTTAATAAGTTAATCATTTTTTAATATGGGGTTATACATAAGATAAATTCGATTGTAAATATTCATTAGAAAGCTAAAAAGATTTCCTACATGATGGTATTTTATTTGTAATTTTTAGACATCAAATAATTTAATTTATATATGACACAAAGATGATGCAGTAATTATCTTATTAATGAAATATTGACATAATTGATAATATAAATACCAAAATAAATGTAATTTAAGACTTTTTATGAATTCCACTAATTTTCTAGGTTACTATGATATATTAGTGTTGATTTAATCAACTTGGTTCGAACATATAATTCTGTTATGACTTTCACAAAAATCATATATCAAATAGTGTCAAAATTGACACAAAATAGTTTTTAAATCAAATATTATATTATTAATTGTTATTTTATTCCTAAAAATCTAAGGTTCGGCCAAATGACCTAGATAAGGATATATATATTAATAATAAACAATTTGGGGTTCGTTTGGCATGTTATAGTAAGTGTATTAACCATATAGTGAAAGAAAACAAAAAGACACGGTAAAAGTTAAATTAATTAACTTAGAGTTAAATCTAATTGATAAGGTTAAAATAATACCCTAGACTTGTCTAAGTCCTATTGGTTGATAGTATTTCGACCCATACCCACTTTAGCTTCGAAATAAGACCCTTTGGAACCATTATAAACCGATTTTGACTTTAATATAAAATAATATTTTGAGATATTCCTAAGGTGCCCCTCTCCTCCCTTATAAAAGGGCACCTCCTCCCCCTCCTCCTCACACCAATTTGAGCACTCAAGCTCGGCCAACCCCTGCCATTTTCTCCTCTCCACTTCCCTAGAATAATCCTAGAGGTCCTGGTATTCTCCAAAGACCAATCTTAGTTCCTTAAGTGGGGGATTCAAAGAGGCGTTCCAAAGAAGATGTAATATCCATTACCGATCTTTTCAATTTCATTCTTCTTCAACTTCTTATTCTTTAGTTGTTTCATGATAAATTAATAACATCAGTATTAATTACATACTAATATGTTATTATAAATATGAAAGAAACCTAATTCACCTTCTATCCATCCTACGGAAAAATGAAATCACCGCGCGTGCGTACGTACGGAATACCGTCTCCACGCCGTGGTGTAATCTATTTTCCACCATCACCTTACAAGGATGGGTATAATGGTGTAATGAGTAACTATATATGATTATTATTAAGTAATATTGATACTTAAATAATATATATATACTCCAATACAATTCCACGATCATAGGAACGATATCATCACTCGTGCGTACGTACGGAATACCATCTCCACGATGTGATGCGACTCATTCTACATTATCTTCATTTCATAATGATTATATAAATGAATTGAATGAATGAATATGGTATATACTACACTAATACCATTCTGGAAATGAATTATCTATAACCTAAAGATAAGAATAAGAATTTATTCGACAAAACACGCATAAGAACAAAAAGTTATAAAGACCCGAGTAACAAGTAACAATGAAATATTACTAACAAGAAGCTAATAATATGACCATATATGATCTCATATCAATATTTATGATTCTGGAATAAGTCAATAACATTATTTAAACCATTATACAGGAGCTTCGGACACGAACAAAGCAAATCGGACCTAAGGTAAGGGAAATATCACAATCTCATTTTTATCCGAGATTGTTTATTCGTAAGTATTTACTGGGGTGCATTTTATCATCCACATCCATGTTTTATCAATATGTAATATTATTTCCATCCACCTAAAATTGTTTAAATCCATTTTTACCCTTCGGTGAGTTTTTAGTAATACGTATGAAAGGAATCTTTTGTCGTTTTTCGTACGAGGTACTTTTTGACTTTTCCGAAAAAAGTACGAAGAATGTTTTTTTTAACTTATACGGCACGAACGGATTTCTACTATTTTATAAAGCCTTATTTTCATGAAGCTTCCTCTAAAATATTTCATGACTATTTTCAATACAATCTATTTCTTTTAAAATTGCATGATGTTTTGTGAAAAGAAATTGATTTTGAAGAAGAAAGGATATTTTCCTCAAGAATTCAATTCAAGTGTTTTATCAAAATTATTTTCCATCTAAGATAATAAAGGGTTCTGTTTCTATCCATATTTTTACATTGATTTGACTATGTTGTGATGGAATTATGTTTATGAATTCCTTTATCTTATATGAATTGATTTATGATGTCATGATGTTTCAAGAATCCCATTTTTGTTACATGTGTTATGCGATGATGTATGTTTTATGATTATGTGGCACACATAAGAAAGGATTCATTATAAGATGGGTGGGACCTATATCTCCCTCCAATGCATTGGGTAATGATTTTATATCTCATGAGATAGACATGGCTGGAATGGTAGGTTATACCGGTTCAGTGAAACAGGACTGAAACGAGGAGTGAACTCGGTTCAGAAAGGGACTTTGTCCACTAAGATAGTCTTGGCAATGAGCCTTGACTAACAAGAAATGATTCTATATGATTATGTGTGCATGCCACAAAGTTTCAAGTTTCATGTTATGATTATGGGGATCTCATTTTCACTTCTATGATTTATTCCATTTTAAGATATTATGATCTCTTTTGCAGGTTTTAATTTTCAAAAAGATATGATATGATTTTTATTTCCTGTATTTGCCCTTGCTGAGCATTTGAGCTCACCCTTTTATGTTTTCTTTTCCCCAGGTCAGGAAGATGTATATTAAGTAGAATATGCTAAAAGGGACCCTAGATATGATGAAATAAATGGGAGACACTGTAGAAGATTTATGAACCAGTTGTTTATGTTTCCCAGTTTCTAAAGAAACTATACCTATAGGGTCCTTTGTGGTTTTATCATATGTTGTAATAAGTGTGCTTCAATTTTTGAAGTATTAAAAATGTATGTAAAGTATGGGTCGTTATAGTGTCGCCACATCTTCAATGTAAAGACCAATGATGCTTACTCCAGGTCATGGGTAGCGTAGTTATGCTCATGAGTCCTCAACAAGAGTGATCCATATGTGATCATTTCCCGATCCTACATCAGGACACATCCGAGTCTGGTTCCTGATGCATCGTAGTAAACTACGTATCCAACTCCCTCCTCCAGCAACCTCAAGATAGGCACGCTGGTCAATCTTTGCCTCAGCTCCTGGAAGCTCTGCTGACATCTATCTGAACACACGAAGGGTAGACCCTTCCTCCTTATCATTCTGAAAAACTGTAAAGATTTCTCCTTTTCTGAAAAGGAAAATCCGGTCTCATCCCCTGGATGAACCACGTTTCTTGCCTAATACAGTCAGTCCCATCATGATTACTTAATTAATGCCATGAATGACGTCGTAAGGCCTCGACGCTCCTACCAAGAGATCTAACCGTTACTCTTGCCTCCAAGGGTTGAGTCACACTATTGGCATCAGTGTGTGATCATTGTGACTCTTCCAGTAAGAATATCATAAGTGAGGGTCAAGTCAACAGTTTTTAACCGATATCTCTTATTATTAACATACAAAAGACAAAAAATCAAACATCAACAAAGAAAGTGTCTTTTATAACTTCAAATCAAATTACAAGGACACATGGAAACAAAAACAAAGAAGCTAGAGGCAATATGGTCAAGGGCCTCTATGCCTAGAGCTAGTCCTGCACTTGTCCACCCACTTCCAGTGCTCCATGATCGTAACCTTTAGCTTCCTGAAGTTGTGCTCTCCCCTGTGGTTGGGGTGGACCTCCTGGTGGTGGTGGTGGTGGTAGATCCTCAAAACGTCATCCACCACCTGTCGCTCGACCAGCTCCTCGACCTCGTCCGCCTTCACCCTGTGGACCACCACGGTCGAACCTCTTCCTCTGCCTGGGTGGTTCCTCAACCGTCCGATGCCCCTCTGTATGGAGGGTCGGGTAGTCATGGGCCAAGTGGCCCTTCCCGCCGCATGCATAGAAATTTCTTCCACTCGTAAGACTGGCTCTGCTACATGTGCCCCGCACCTCTGAGCCAGTATCCTATGGTCGTCCGCCCGATGGCCCGGTCCACATGGACATCTACGACATCTTTCTACTGCCATTTTTAGAAGACTCCGCTACGTGCTACCCTGCGATAGGTCTCGCAGTTGGTGTAGGCTCATCAAGAAAGCTCTCAATGAGAAGGGCTCGCTCTAGTACCACTACCTGTGTCGGAATGCTGAGGGAGATCAGTGATTCCCTGATCTCATGCCTCAATCCCTTCTCAAAGGCCAGGCCCGGAAGAATGTGTCTCGTACCATGTCCGTCAAATAGCATGAGAGGTCTGTAAACCTCACCGAGTACTGGGCGACCATCAAGCTGCCCTGCCGCAGCTGAAGAAGCTCCTGGATGCGCACCGCACAAAGGGTGGCTGGGACGATCTCCGAGTAAAACAGGCTCTCAAACTCTGTCCAGAGGAGAGATGCCTCTTCGTGCACCTGTAGCATCAACCTCTACCATCTGCCTGCTGCCGCATGTTTTAGGCTCGCTGCGAGGATCACCATGAGGTCCGCTGGTGTCCTCACTAACCTAAAAACCTGTACAACTGCCTCTAGCCAATCCTCGGCTGCCTGAGGATTCTTCTCCCCACGGAACCTGGGCGGTCACTGATGCTGAAACTCATGAAGTGCCCTAAGGTGACGTGAATCGTCAGTGGCTGGGGCTAGTAGCATCGGTGGCTCGTCCGGGAGAGGTACCGCTGGTGCCTCTACTGTTAAAGGGCCCTGTACCAAGGCCTCATCGCTCGGTGGGCTGTCGTCATGCACAAAGCTCAAAACCCTAGTTGGCTACCGTCGTGGGGCCATCCTATAAAGAAACAGGTGATCCACGGTCAAACAATATATCTGGTGAGCTGACACACAGTAATCACAAAGAAAACTTGAATCACACATGCAATCAATGTTTTAGTGTATTAAGTCAGAAATCAGAAGTCAGGGTCCAGGTGTACAGATACGTCGGCCACCGCACCATCACTGGACTCCCTAAACAAATAACCACACCCAATACGCTTAACACTATTTCTTCACATAGAAGAAAGATCAGAGTCCAATGTTCTGCGGTAGAACCGAACTCATTTGATACAAATTGTCACGACCCGTCCTCGGGGCCCGTTCCGTGACTACCCCAAGACCGCCTTCCATAGTCCAGGGGCTGGTGACTAGCACCAAGGCATAATTCCTGGTAAAAAGGGAAGGCATTGCCTATGTAAAGTAAGCAAACACCACAGAGCAAGAAAGCAGAAGTAAACCCTAAGTAAAAATTGGGTACAATAGAAAGTGCGATAAATTAAGTGGGCCAGAATACAAACCCAAACTGAAAGCAAAGTACAACTGAAAAAGAGTACAATAACTGAAAAGTAAAGACGCAGCATCGAGCCTTCCACTGTTAGTCCCACCTGAAGGGTGGGTATAGATAGCCTCCACATCTCCTCGGGTCCAGCTGTCCGCTCCGAGTACGCCCCGCCCAGTGGTCCACCTCCAGGTACCGACCTACTCCTCGTTCCTCTACCATGATCTGCGCTATCTGTCGTCTGCAGCCAACACAACGTAGTGTGGGCGTATCCCGTGTAGTGGTGTGTATAAGCTACTCAGTAGGTACCCCGAGACCCCCGACAGTCTCCCAGAATCCACAAAGGATCATCCACAAACGAAAGATACAATCACGAAGTAACATCCGACACTACTTAGGTATATGCCCATACATATACCTAATTCATCAATTCCAGTTCAGCTCCAACATCTGAGCCCAAGTACAACCCATTCCACACAGGAAAACATAACCTCTTCCACATAGGAAAGCAATTCATGATTCAGCTCACACAGTTATACTTCTTCGTATGATGATAGAGATTATCAGATATTGCCACTGATTCATCTAAGTCATCGGACCCACACAAGATCAATAGGTACTAACCCCCGCAATGACCCACACAGGATCTGACCCACACAGAATCGATAGATAACTAACCCCCGCAATGACCCACACAGGATCTGACCCACAGAGGATCTATGGGTAACTAACCCCCGCAATGACCCACACTGGATCAGACCCACACATGATCTGTAGGCGCTGGCCCACGTAGGACCACTGAGAGCTGACCCACACAGGATCGGTAGCACTGATCCACGTAGGATCGCTGAGTGCTGTAGTCGTCGCCCTCAAATCCACGGAGGATTTTTGTACAGTCGTCGTCGTCGTCGCAGTCGCATCCAGCTCTAGGGTTCCCGCACACAGCAAGCTTGTTCGGGAGGGTCCGCTCCACGAGCCGAAAGGCTGATATATCAACTGACACATAGTCCGGATTTGATGTATCCAAATGTTCTGTATCGTCAATATGAACTCAACGTCACATATGGCGCGTCAATTAGACGTCTGGTCTGAGAGTTATTGGATTTTTCATCCCAGGGGCCCGCTTGGTATTTAAGTCAAAACCAAACCGACCATACTCCAACTATGTCCAAAACTCGAGTGAAGTAAGCCAAAAGGTCTGTCTCACTTAGTGGAATCCATCAAGGTCGACGGCACATCAATCAGACGTCTGGAGCTCATGTTATAAGTGTTTCCGCTCCGAGGGCCTGGTTGGTATCGTGTACGAACCATCCTGTCCAAACCCAATGTACTCTGAAACCTTGAGTTTACTATACCAAAACGACCGTCTCGATCCATGTATATCTACACAACTGACGGTGCGTCGATCAGAGTTTCACAGCTCATGTTATGGGCAACAGACCGAAAGAGGTTTGGTATTAGGGGGTTTTGGGCCCAGCCCAAAACCCCAGGGTCGGCCCGAACCGGGTCCGGGTCCGGCCTTCTTGGGCGCGGTGCGGCGCGGCCCGACCTGGTCGGCATGCCCCGACATGGGCAGCCCAGCCCGGCGCGCTGGTGCGACCAGCGGTCGGGCGACTCGGCCGTAGTAGCTGAGCGGTGAAGGGGGGGGGGGGGGGTGGGGGGGCTACCCCCCGCGTTGAAATCCTGCGGCTCCCATGTGGGGGGGCCACAACTGCTGGCCGACCGAGGGTTACAAACCCCCGGTTTTCCCCTGACCGGTCGGCCCGCTTTGGTCGGCCGGCTGCTGTCGCCATGGGACCGGCAAGGGCCGGTCCCTCTGTTCTGACGCAGGTGGCCCGGAACTGGCCGCCTGTCCCCCTACTCCACCGCGGCTCGGAACTAGCCGTTCCCCTCAGCCGCGGCCCCGCTCTGGCTGCGGAGCTATTGTGGTTCTCCGACGCAGCACGAGGGTTCCACATCTTTGGTTCATCTTCAACAGCGCAGTACGACGGCGTTGCACTTCTCCCCCTTTCCTTAATAATTCCCGCACGGTGCTTCGACACCACGTTGCCTTGGTCGTGCCACAAAAATATCAAACAACCAAAAGGGAGAAGAGGGTCGGCCGTGTTCGTGCTATCCGACCCTCTCCCATTATTGCGGTAACAGGCGTCTCCAATAGAAAATAAGAATGTCAACATAAAAATTCACGAACAACAATTAAAATAAATCCCTACATCGTCAAATTCGATGAGTGAGGATTCATCGCGGAATTAACCATCGCGGAAGAAGGCATCGCGGAAGGAGGATCATCGCGTCGCGAAGAAGGGATGTCATGGAAGAAGTGTCGCGTCGTCGATCTCCAAAGATCTGACATTCTTCGTGTTCTTCGCGTTCTTCGCATTCTTTGGATTCTTCGTCGAGGAGGAAGAACTTCACGATTTGAGAGAAATCTCCCCAAACCCTCTTGCACAACCAACCCTAATAAAATAAGAGTTGTCTTATTTTATTAATGCACAAGACAACATTTGAATTTCAAAAAGAAACATAAATTCAATTAATTAATTGCAACTATTTAACCGCCCAAATTAATGAGGCGTTTATTAACCAATAATAAACGCATGGGTTGTCTTCATTAATAGGGGGTGCGGGTGTGTTACTTAATTAAGGGAGGGGGTTTAGGAAGAAAAGAAAAGGTGGGGCTCGTGTGGGCCCCACCTCACAAATATCCTACCATGTGGGTAGGATATTGTGGGTCCCACATCATCCACTTAACTTAAGTTAAGAAAATAAAATAAAAACCGGTTGTACCACTTTTATTTTATTTCTTAACTTAGCCCCAAAAAGTAAAAACCACACCCGAGCAAACACAACTCCGAAAAAGATGTTTCTAAGTAAATACTGGTGTTGTGATTCCATCAGTTCCCTCCGAATTTGATTTCGAGCACCGGTTAAAAAGTTAGAAAAACCCGCTCGTTCGTTTACTGAATGTACCCGAGCTAAACTTCAGAAAAAGATTTCGGGCACACCGGGCCTCAGAATTAGGTGTCGTCAGAAACTTCATTATTGTAAAATCTCAAGAATATTAAGAAAAAAAATTCCTTGAATTTTTCTGGACATTACAATAAATAATTTTCCTATGTGTTTTAATAATATTTTTGTAATGTAAATTAAAATTATTCTTATAAAATATCATTTTTGTTGATCAATATAATTATAATTCTACTGATGATGTTTTCTATAAATAATTCATTATATTACATTCAGTGAAAAATAATAAGAAGAATTATATAATACGATTGTATAAAAATATTGACGAATTCATTACATTGTAAAACGAATCAATAAATTTTAAAACATAACTTAATAGGTTAGGAATTTCATAAATAAATAGTTTAATTATCAAAATCATCGTACTATATTTTTAAATGTATTTAAGAGAAAAGGAACGATGTTTTTTGTAAAATATTATTGTGATATATGTAAATTATATTTCATATTCATCATTCCACTAAACATAATTTATTTTGAAAAACTAAATTTATGTTAAATAAATATTTTATATAATAATTTTGGTATGATTATTTTCATGTATAATTGATCAAAATAATAACTCCTATGTTTCTAAATTATCTAAAAATTATTTTTGAGAAATAAATATTTATGGTTAGATAATATGGGCTTTCTATCAATAATTTTTATTTAAAACACATTATAGGTTCTAATAAAAGATATATAAGTATTATTTAGAAAATTAACAAATATAAATTAGTTATGTTTTTTTAGATGATAAAAATATTATATATTTTTATGTTGTTAAATATTTTATTTGATTAAAAGATTAACTATTATATTTTTTAAATAATTAAATAATTTTTTTTCTTGTTTTTATACTTAATTTATTCAATGTGAATTCACTCTTCCCTCTCCCACTCTAATATTATAAAAATATAACCTATGACATCATAACCTAATTTTATCACTCTACCCAATAAAATATATACAACATCTTCCCAATTATATTGTTTTTTCTCATCTAATGAAGAATTATTATCTTCAATTCACCCACGTTAATCATGGTTTACCCTCCTCTAAAAACAATACAATGTATTTTTTATGGATTTGTGGTTTGCGATTTTGAATGGATTATGGTAAAATATATATTACTGATAAATATTTTTGTGGTTAATAGTGGTGTTTCAGTAGTTTATCATACATGTTAGTATCTCAAAATATCATCATTAAACCAATAGATAATAATTAATAAACTATGTACATGTCTACACCAATAAGATGAGTTATTCGGGTAAAAATGTTGTGTGTGTTTTATTTTATAGGTTTCAATAAATGAATATATTTCTAATCTAACCAATTAACAATTTTTTCTACTTCTAAAGGTAGGTAGAAAATTTTCAAATAATATAATTGTTTAATTAAATGAATTTCGTATATATAAATATATTAAAGTCTCTTGAGAGATATAAACTATATGTAATATCAATTTATACATTAAAATATGTATATAAAACATTATAGGTAATGTTTTACCACAAATCAATATTATTTTTAATATGTGACTTAATTGTCTAATTTTCAACAATTATTATTGGATTAGGAATACTATTTTGATATAAAAATTTTCATTCAAATAATTTATTGATCTGTTAATAAATTCCTAGTAGAATATTTTTATAAATATATTTTGTAAGAATCACAAACATAAGTACGTTGAGACCCAAACACATATTTGGTTATATTATTTTAATTATTATGGTGACAATGTATGAATTATTAATATGAAATGGGATGAATTATTTTCTATATATATGCTGATGATTGTTAACTACTGTATTAGAAGAGGAGATTAAAATATTTTCCATCAAGTTGATTACTAGTTATCAACATTGGTGACTTTATTAAATTAAATAACAATAATGTTTTTGTAAAAAACACTTATCTCCTAGGAGGATGATTCTCATACAATGGTTTCTTGAATGGGATTTCACTCAGACATTGGGTTTAAATGTCTTTTATAGATTCCTTTATTTGTGAAAAAAATATTTGGTTGAAATGTAAAATATTTATCAGTATGTTCTTATTTATTATCTTCTATAATAAATGATATTCATATTTATAATGGTTTTAACTTTATAAATTTAACCATTGAATTAATTATTGATGAAAGACCCTATTTTTATTTTTTTGAATATACTAATCCAATAATTTATGAATTGTTATAAGGGGGAAAGAATATTATTTTAAAGGATAATATATTTTAGTTAAACAATTTTTAAATTTATAGAGAATTATTGTATTTATAGGAGGAAATATCAAAATATATGTTATACTCAATCCTAGATTGTACGCAATAGTGAATATTATATATGTTTCTTTTTTCTTAATTTTCAATTCAAATAGTATATATTATAAATGGTGATTATTCATCGACATGATGTAGACTCTCCCATTATGTATTAAGATATTCATTATAGTGACCCATGATTAACATACATAGATATGAAATCATTATAGATGAATATTCATCACATCAAATAAGTATATTATAGTACTTGGTATCATTTTAGTGACTATGAAATCATGGAATATAATATTCTAACCTAGGGAAATATATTAAATGGTTCCCACAAAGATCATCCAATTTGGTTCTACTATAATAAACCACTCACCATAACATATAGAAAGTTAACATAAAAATGGGAGAGTTCATATTCTTATTAATGGTAAATAAATGATATCTGTAAGCATAATATTAGTTTAAGGGTATAAGGATATGAGAATAACATTGGAAAATCTTACTCGTAATATCATAGAACATGAACATGAATCCCAACATAAATATATGTTGTTCATAAGAATTACATAAAAAGTTAATCAAGAGAATATGCCATGAAATAATAACATAGAAATAAGACATAGAATTATGGTAGAAACATACCTATATAAAATTATTTCTAATATGTCAAGGATCATTTCTAAAACTTATCTCGAAACATCATAGGAGGAACACCTAAATGTAAGTACACAACATCATCGTTGGAAAAGTAACATACTTATAGTCGAATGAGTTAACTCCCAAAATCATCTTAGGAGTCAAGGTCCACCCCTAAGACCATTATAGAAGCCATGGTTTACTCCCAATTGCATCATAGAAATGGAGGATTATCCCAATAACATCCTTGGGGTTAAATATCATTACTGAACTGAGATCACTCCATGTTATATCCATGTATATTTCATGTTATATAAATCAATACACAATGAATTAGAGGAAGACATTGGTTCCACACATTACATAATTAAATCATACACATGTGTGACACAAGATAAAAAAATATTCAACATATCATGATAATTTAGAAGATATAGTTTTCATATTCATCATATCAAAACCCAATGCAATGGAATGGGCGTCATAAAAATTTATTTTTATAACATACAAAAAAGAAACAAATTTCATAATCATTGAATAACCTAGGAATGGATGTCTATTTCATATAAATTTTAACATGGTGTTGCTAATGGAATATAAATTGGTTTCACAAAAAGCATTTCAACCTAATTATATACCATAAAAAGAATGAATATAAATGGTGAAATTTGATCATATCTTAGGAAATTAATACACTATATCAATATATATCATTTTATATGTAATAATAATTTGAAATATCCCATGAAAATTTTATTCTAGTAAATAAACTTTCTATGAAAATAGATTTTTTTGAAAAAAAACATTTATTGAAAAGGTTTTCATTTTTAATAGTTTTATGATATTATCATAGATGAATTGGAAATACTTAAATAAATTTATTTAAAAATAACATTTTGAAAACATAAAAATGTATATTTAAAAATAAATTTAAACACTAATTGAACATAAAACAATTTTGAAAAACATTTTATTGGAAAGAAAATTTAAAAACAATAATGAAGGAATAGAATATTAGTAAACAATGTTTTAAAACAAAATCTCTTACACATTCATATTGTGAATCAAAGAATTTTAATCCATTATCTATGATAAATCCATACATATGTACATTAATTATGTGCTATAAAAATGTAGAAAAGTGCATTGATAAGTTAATGAAAAGTTGAATCATTTTTTTTAATTTTTTTTTTGATAAAGGTAAAACATGGTTAAAATTTTCATTTGTATATCATAGTAGAATATTAGTATTTTTTTAATTATTTTAAGAAAACACGATTTTTTAATAACACATATTTCCGATCAAAAATTGAAATAAAGACATTTTTTTCATAAAAATAAACGCTAAATTATATTATGTACTCATGACAAAAAATGGTAACATTACTTGAAGATACAAATAATAAATATAGGATAATAGAATTTCTTATAATTATTGATATATGGATCATAATATTTTATTTATGGGACATTAATTATAATACAACTTCGATAAAAGAAAACATTGTTGCAATAAACTCTTATAACTTTATAAACATTGAATCAAAATACCAACGAAAAAATAAAATTACATTAATCATAAAATATCATCAAAAGAGTGATATTAATGAATAAATTTTTCAAATGGTAGAATATACACCTCATAAAAGAATATAGGCACATAACATAACACATGTCACAAATAAGGAAAATTGATACAAAATTACTTTATTGGTTCGATAACTTTTGAAACAATAAACACAATGAAAGAGATGTAAATTAATGGATATCTGAATAAACAAGAAAATAATGATAATAATACTAGAATTAATTAGTAGTATGTATAAAAACTATATAAAATAAATAAGTAGTGAATAGAGAATAATACTTGTAGAAATTATAGTGAGACTAGAAATACACATACCTTAGGTCTAGACTTAATACATAATAAAACATGATATAAAATAATTATATATTTATTAATAATAAAAATATAGTCATATTTTTAAATGGAAAATCATATATTATTTTACTGTTACATTAAATTACTTGTTTATTAACAATTTCATATTAATGTTATGTTTCTGGTAATAACCACATTGATTTTCACATATGTTTTGACTTGTTATTAATTTTACTACTAAATAAACCATGATTTAATTATTTCTAGAAGGTAAAAAATAAAATTATTACCTTATATATGGACTATATTAGTATTTATAGTACTATATAAAAGTTAAAAATATGAAATTAAATACCTCGTTCATGGAGGCAGTATGCCATCAATACACATTAACACTATTTCGATTTTATATTCATATTTTATAAGAATCAAAAGTAAAGTATAAATATATAAACATATATTATTTATATTATAAATTTTAAGTCATTTATATCACATATTCTTATTAATACCATCCATAATAGATTTCATGTAAATCATGTCTATGTCACACCGCTTTGATGTGGTGATTGTCCACACATCCATAAATTATGTCATCATATTTAAAACTGGAAAACATGAAAGTATACAATGTATAATTCTTATAAACGCATAAATAAATAAATAAATATATTTTTTATCATATAAAAATATTAATTAAATTATTATTTATAACCTAGATAGGTGGTAACTGAAAAACAAACAACATCAGTTCACAAGGTAGTAGACTACTGTACACTGAAATAGTGATTGTGTATCCCATTTGATGAAAGTGAGTATGATTTTATGTAAAAATTTACCAAAAAAATATTATTAAATTTACTATATGTAGTTTATTATATAATATTTGAATAATAATAATTGAATGTTTAGATGAATAATTAAAACAGATGTTTATTAAGGATATTACAACTTCTTTGGGTAACTCATTTTTTTTACTCAAAAGGGAATCATTTGTTTCTTATTTTCTAATAGGTAAGACTCTATGATGAAGGGGGAAATTGAGAGGATATTTGGATAGTGCTATTCAGTGCCAAGGGTCTTTATAGGTGATAATAAGTGTGGGGTTGAGTTCTCTTTTCATAGTGGAGAAGGAGTGGTATTCTTTTAAATATACACTGAAAAACAAAATTGAGAGGTTTACCTTACATCATATACCACTAATAATGGTCAATTTTTAATGAATATAAGAATCTGGTTGATATAAGTCCATAATATTTATTTTTTAAAATATTCAAGGAAATTGGACACATTATGTTAATGTTTTACCACTTTGTAAATCATTTTACAATAATTACTTTAACTAATCTTTAATACTTTAACCCATATTTTTGGTCAAAACATAGTTGATCATAATGTTAATTATATATTTTTATGATTAAAAATGTAGAATCTATTTTACCTATTCTAAACAATTTAGAGGAATAAAATAATTTAAAATTAATATAGCAGACAAGACGTGGCAATGAGTGTTAATGTGAAATTGATCAAAAGTTTGAAATGGTATTATATAAAATATCATTGTTAAATAGATTCCAATGACCTAAATGGGATAAATAGTTTTAAATTTATTAAAATATTCATTAATAGAAATTATAATTTAATTTATGAATGAAAATAAATTAGACAAAAATGACTTTTTCAATTAAAATTCAGTGTTTTAACTATTCATCAAAAAAATGGAACATGAACCGAAATTATAAAAAATTATCCCAATGTAAAATATGTTTGTAATATTTAATAAAAGTTTATTGTTTTTTAAAAATTAAAATTATAAATGTGTTAAAATTAGTTTTAAATCAAATATTTCATTAAAAGTAAGTAAAATCACCTTATAAAATTTTACAGCTTGTTATGCCTAAAACATGATTTGATCTTATTTTAGGCATATCAAACATATTTTATGAATATAAAAAATTTATATGAATATATAAAAAATAAATTTCTTTAATATCTAATAATCTAAGCAATTAATTTTATTTATCAATGTTAAACATTATTGCAGTCATAAAAAAAGTTTTCCATAAAAAACACATTCTTTATATTCAATTGGTTTTTATTTTCAATTATAACTGGTTAATTCATATCATAAACATTTTTCAACCATTGTTACATAATTTATATAAAAAAATTTATGAAATAAATTCTAATAGATAGGTTATCAGTATAATAATATTATAATCATAATATTAATATTAGATTATATTTCAGTACAACTCGATCTCGAATATTATTCATACTATTGAAGGAACTCATCATTGTGCCTAATATTATCAAAAATAGTGTTTTGTGTACCAATAGTTAATCTCAGTGTTTTCTGGATTTTTATTTCAACTAGTTGTTTCAAAAATTTAATGAATAACTTGGTGTTTTCAAACAACACAAGCTATGTTTATCTATTCCTAAAATTAAAATTATCAAAAAAAAATTATATTAATTTGAAAAAAAATCCAAAAAACACATTGTGTCACCTTATACCCCTAGTAAAATGTAATTGGGAATCTAAATTATTTAGATATTTTAATGTATTCATAATTGATATCTCCATTAATATAAACCCACATCATAAAAATGAATACAAAATTATCCTTTCAAAATAAAAATTTTTATACATAAAAGTTACCGAATGAAAATCATCACTATGATTCCTCATAGAAGCACATATGTGGAATGTAAAAAACATGGAAATGTAATGGAAATATATCTTTAATATCCATATGAAATGTGATAGATAATGTGGTTAATAAATAGTTAACAATCACCAACCAAAATACTATAGATTCATGAAAAAAGTTCATTCAAATTATCCAATATGATGATAAGGTAAAAATATTTCATTTGAATTTTATTTAATTATTTCAATGAAATTTTAAAAATATATATAATAACTTGGTTCCATTATATTTTAGATGAAGAATATCACCTTTTCATTATGCCTTGATCTATTTTTACTTTATTTCTTACTCAAAAATGGAAGGTGATTTTGTTATTCCTAAATCAAAAACTTTTTATATGATTCATAAGTAGAAAAATAATACATTCCATCTTTGTTTAGTTATCATTATAATAAAAAGTTTTGGATGATATTATTATCCTAGGTGTTATATAGGTACAACCTGTGGAAGAAAAATTTATTTCATAAACAACTAGCCATCTTAATTGTAAACCTTTAAAAGAGTGTATTGTAATGTTGTACATGGAATCCCTAGTAATGAATAAAATATATTAATTAATATGATCATAGATGGAATAGTATATTGAAATATCATTTAAAGCATTTCTTATGTAAAATAATAATTACATGAAAATTATTTTTTAAGTAATATTATTTTTGAAAATATATTTTATTGACAATAACATTGAAAATATAGATAATTATATTTAAAATAATTTAAATAATTTGATTTTAAAATAATTTTTCTAATACATATCAATAATATTTTGAAATAATTTAAAACACTTATGAAAAATAAAACATTTTGGAAAACCATTTTTTCTAAAAACCACATTAAAAAATGAAAGATTTGAATGTTATGGAAAAAAAATAACGTAAAAATTTTAATTTTGTAAACATTACCAAAATAACTAAATATATGATAGTCATAATAATATAAAAACCTATACATATTGAACATCAATTTTACACCATAAAATGCATAGAACATTGTCTCGTTCAGAAAATAAAATTAATATTATTTTAAAAAAATTATTAAAATGTTATGAATTGGTAAAAATTTATTTTAATGATCATAAGAGAATAATATGATATTTTGAAAATCTATTTTTAGAAAACAAGGTTTTTGAATAAC
Source organism: Viscum album (assembly GCA_963277665.1). Classification (NCBI taxonomy): domain Eukaryota; kingdom Viridiplantae; phylum Streptophyta; class Magnoliopsida; order Santalales; family Viscaceae; genus Viscum; species Viscum album. The sequence goes on along the minus strand of OY728146.1, from coordinate 1,779,570,751 downwards.
CTTGATATCCGACTGAAAATTTAATTTATGTTGAATTTTATTTAAAATATTATTAATGATATTATGTACCAAATAGTGAAAAAATGATACCATTACATGAAAATATCATGAATAACCATTCTATAATAAAATTAAGGATGATTATTGAGATATGTAACATAATAACTCATTAATGGATGCATAATTATAAAATTTCATGACAAACGTGGTGATTGTAGTAATGAACTCTTACCAATTAGGTAACATTGAATAAATATCCACATGAAAAAATAAAGTTACATGAATCTTAAAATATCATGAAAATAATAATATTAATTTCAAAACATTTCAAAGGTAAATTTAAAGAATATAAAATAGTATATTTTCATTACATAACATGTGACCCAAAAAAGGAAAAATGAGAAAAAAAATTACTTTACAGATTTGGAATCATTTGATCCATAAACTCCATGAAAGTGAGATCGACAAATTGATAAGTTGACACACATAAATTTAAGGATAATTATAAGATATTTACTTTAGGGGTTTTCTTATAATTATTAAATTAAAAATATTTTTTAATAAGAAAAAAGTCTCACCAAAATAAATGTGAGACTAGAAATCACTTTACCTCATTTCATCACATTATTCATACACATTCATCCTCATTTATTACAAGTATAAGTTTATATTATAAATAAAAAAATAATATTATATATATATCAATATATAATTTTCTTATGTCTTTATATTAACAATTTATTTTAAATTTATAGTTAAAAGTACATTTTGGGTAACAACTGCTTTATTTTCCGTATACGTTTTTGACTTTTTATTCATCATCCTCTTACATAAGATCATTATTAACATATTTATAGAATGTGTAAATTGATATAACTAAACTATATTTTCCATAAATTAGTATTTATAAAATATATAAATAATATATTAAATACACCATTCATGGAGATTAAAGGTCATACCTACGAATGAAGGTTATTTCCATTTTCAAACATATTTTTATAACAGAAAAAAAACATATAAATATATATAATATCTTTATAGTAGAATTAATATTTCAAATATATAAAATATTTTTATTAAAACCAACCTTAATAAATAACACGTCAGTCATGAATGACTCATAATGAATAGAAGAGGGCGTAGTCTTTATGACCACAAAGGAAGTTATCATATTTCCAAAAATTGAGAAGCACAATGTTATGTTTTATATAGTTATTACATAATAATAAATTAATCAACGATATAATATATATATATATAACATAAAAAATATAATATTAATCATTATTCTTTTGCATGAGTGGTGGTAATAGAAGGACAAATGATTTAATTTTGTGAGGTAGTACTCCAATGTAAACACAAATCATGATTGCATATCCCATTTGATGAATGTGCGTGAGAAGATGATTCATCACACTAAAATAAAAAAAATTATATTTATAATGATGGTGTGCTTTAATAATCTTTTAATAAAAATAATTAAAATTTGGCTGAAAAAATTTTGCTCATATAAAGATGTTACATAATCATTGTGTAAGTACTTTTCCTTACACCAATGGGTATCATTGGTTGTAATTATTTCTAAATTGATTCCTTTAAGAATAAGGTTTTATATATTTTACGATATTTTAATAGTTTATTTATGAGAAAACTGGATTTATATGTGTTAATAAATGAGCAGATAGTTTCCTTTTTTATAATGGAGGAGGAGTGGCATTCTAATAAATATAAACTGAAAACACTAAGGATATGTCTTCCATTAATCAATTTCCTAATAAAATATTCCATTTAAAAAAGGTAGTATATGTTCCAAATTTTACCATAAAATGGATTTTTAAATGTTTCTACGTTATTTGGTGTCTTATGTTCACATTTAACAACTATGTAAACTCATTTTTACCCAAACATTTTTAAATATTTTTAGTTAATTTCACAAATATTTGTGGGAAAATTAAGTTTAATTTATTATAAATTATAAAATATTAAAAATAAAAATATGTAATATTTTTTTCCAAATTATAAATACATATGATCGTGGAATTAATTTATAATTAAACCTGCCAAAGGGGAAAGACAATGATTTTTTAAAAAGAAAATGTACAAAAGGTTGACATGTTTTAATTTCCAATTTCATTTTCAAATTGATTATAATAACCTAAATTATATTAATAAATGTTTAAATTTTCTAAATATTATTTAAACAAATATAAAAATAAAATTTAAAATATAAATAAATTAGACAAAAAAGGGAGTTTTCAATTAAAATTGAGGGTTTTTTAATATTCATCCTAAAATAAGACTTCTCTAAAAATCAAAAAAAATAAACTCTTAGTAAATTTTAATATATCAATTTCATAAATGATGATTATTTTTTCCAATATAAATCATAATACTCTAAAAAATATTTTTTAAAACATCACTTTCATTAAAAGGAGGTCAAACTACTTTGAATAATACTTTTTTCATAGAAAAAACAGTATTTGTTCTTATTTTATTCTTATAAACCTTATTGGATGAAGGTTAATTTTTTTTAACTTATAATTTATAAATTTCATGATTATAAATCAATAATATTGATAAATTTTATTTATTAATGTAAAACAATATCATAGGTATGAAAATATTTTTTTAAATAAACACAACATTTATATTCAATTCTATTTTATTCTCATTTTCATCCCAAAAACATATTTAATAAAAATCCATCAACAATATTTTACTATATTTTACTATCTCACCCATATATTTCATTATAATATCTATGTGATAACTATAGTAATATTTTACTAAAAATATTAGTAGTATTTTTCAATTTAATAGAATTCCATCTTGAGTATAACAGAAGCTATCGAAGGACATCTATATTGTGTGTAACATAATCCGAAAAAAGTGTTTTTTTACTGTATGATTATCAAATTGTTTTCTATAGTGTAATATCAATTTTTTTGTTTCATATAAATAAATAATAACTAGGTTATTTTATATAAAAACTATATTTAGCGTTGCATGAAATCAGAAATATTAAAAAGATTAATTTTATTCTATAAAATTATCAAAAAATTGACGTGTTACATGTTTATCAATTTATATCCATTAATGTAAATTTTTTTAAATTTTATAATAATTTGATGATATACATATTGATACACATATTATTTTTATAATTAATTGATTTTAATTTATTATTAATGCTTATTATAAATCACATATTAAATGAAAAATTTCAACATTTTGTTATTTTGAATCAGTAAGATTTATATGCTCCCCTATGTATATATAGGAGAATATATATTATGTTAATAATAAGAAAAATTAGAAGGATTTTATTTATTGTTATGTATAAGATATGTTATCTAAAATATGGATTTGATTAAGTCAACTTATTTGTAAAAATAATATAATATAAAAATAATTTATTTCATATGAAACATCATTCATATATGGGGAATTTTTACCCTCCCTCCTTATTCAAAAATATTGGTGATTAAAGGGGGTGAATAGGAAGTATCACGTGGATGGATCAGGTTGTTTGTTAGAAATCATTGTTGATTCATTAACAAATATTATAGAGCACTGTTCTAGGAAGTTCATGTAATAGTTGGTGTCATGAAATACTGGTTGATACATTATTTCTAATAAAAAAAATAAAGATCAGTATATTTTTAATGAAGTAAAATTTCCATAATAAGTTTAAATAAGTTAACATGTTTTTCTATATTGATATAATATATTTGATTAATCATATACATTATTATAAAGGTTAATACAGTACCTAAAAAATTCATGACTCGTTATTGTTTTGAACAAAATTTTTACATAAAATGATATATATATATATATATATAATCTTTTGATAAAGATGGGTTTCTGGACTAGAGGTGTTATATATGAAATTTCTTTTTTATAAAACATTAATAAATCATTAATGTTATTTTAAATAAAATTGTATTTTCATGATATAAAATAGATAGTATTTTTATTTTTTGATCAATATTTTTTATTGAAAGAATTTATAATATATATGTATTATTATTTGAATTTTCTAGAGAATTAATTTTCAAAATAATTCATACATTTATAAATGTAGTGAAATTTAATTGAAATATAGATAAAAATTTTACATTGTTATTTATTTTTGAATTTGTAAATTTTATTCTCGATGAAATTTAGTAAAAAAATTAAAAAGTTTTTTGTTTGTTTTGGTTAATAAAAAATGGATTTATCATAATAAATAAACATTAATTTTATAATTTTTTTACAGTATTAGAGTAGTTTAATAATTTTTTTTAAAGACCCATGATGTCAATTTTTTTGATTTAAAATGGATTCTATTTTTAGTTTTTATCTTATGATACATACAATAATTTTTTATTTATTTTTTCCACCTTATAATTTTGCGAAGATAAAATTCATGATAAGAATGAACTAAATCTATGAATCGTTATATTAAATTATAGATTACACATATATTTATTTAGTAACTATAATTATTTATTTTTATAATTTTTATTTTAATTGATATACTATGTAATTGAATGTTGTTATTTAACTATTTTAAAAAAATGATTCATGATTTTAAAATTTCTAAAGATTATGTATTCAATTTTTTAAATATTAAATGTTAATGTCATAATTATTTCTTAATCTGATTTTTATAAGGACTGAATTATTTTTTCAAGTATAAGTGATTTGATTCAACGGATGAATTTGTGGATAATTTTTCAAAATGATTCGTTTTTTAAGATGAGTATTATCAATGATAGGGGTTAAAATAAAACCAATGAATACAGGTTAAATTTTGATAACATCTCCACATAGTATAGAATCACATCATATTTAGTGGGATAATATATCCATAAACTATTTTTTGGATAAAAAGTCATGCAACAATATATATGTGTGTGTGTGTATGTTGGAATAGATTCCAGGTTCACGGTTTCCTATAATCAATATAACATGTAAAATATTCAAGATAGTGAAAATGGGGGCCCAAAAACTCTACTATGGTAGTTGAAATATTTGAACGAATTATTTCTTATTTTAGAATGTTTTTGGAATGTCACAATAAATTTAAATAATTTATAATTAAAAGAAATTGTATTAAATAATGCCCATGTAAAATATGTCTTCCTAATACTATGATCGAATACCTAAAATATATTGTAAAAATGAAAAATTCAAAAAAGAAACAATTTGTTTTAGATTATAATTTACAATTTCCAAATAGTAGAATGAATATACTATAATTATACATGACCATTCGTGTTATTTTTTTCGTAACAAATATTCATTAAATAATATGACTAAAATAATTTCTATAATCTATTCTCTATTTTAATCGTAGATTTATTAGTAAATGTATAAAATTAAATGTGGTGATAGTGATGAGAAAATATGTATTCTGGGGTAATCCAATGATGATTATTTTGATTAACTTACTTTATAAAAATATTAATGTTACTAATAAAATATATAAGTATTTTATTAGAATAATATTATATTAGTATTTACAACTTACTTGCTCTATTTTTAGAATTATATCATTTACTATATGGGCCCTATTTGTTATTATCATAATGACGATGTTGAATGGGATAATCATAAGTCATTTAAATCATGTTTACAAAGTAGGTTATCATTAAAATTCAATTTTTCTTAGTTATAAGGGTGTTAGAGTTATTTAAAATAAATTAATTGAGTGTTTCTAGGTATATAAAATGATTAAAATGAGTATTATCTTAAAATGTATGAGAACCCTGATTTTACTACAAACATAAACATGATTTATTACATAAAACTTCACTTGATACAACAAAGAAGACCAAGAGGTTTAGTGTCTTTGGGGCTTAGGATCATTACATAAAAACATAAAACATGAAATACAACATCTTTATTGAAAACTTCCTTTACATGACAACTACATTCCCTCATACTTAGCATTGCATGGGATAACCTGAGGACATGCATAAGAAAAGGGTGATCTATAAAGCCCAGTAAGGGAGTACACATGGAATGACATGAGGAGTAAAATTCATGTTAGACAATAGGCATATCAATAGAGAATAAAATAAACAGAAACATAAAGGCATGATATAGCATGATAATTATAACATGGAAATGTGGCAACAACACTTAACATGGAATTAGTATGAGCCAAGGCTCATTGCACATAGAGCATGGGTAAATCCTCATTGCACATGAAGCACAAGTAAACCCTCGTTGCACTTGAATTAGCATGAGTCAACAGTCATTGCACATGATGTATCATGATACTATACATTACGCAATGCAATGGAGCGCTATAAGGGCGCACCCTTCTTAAACATTTCATTTCATGCATAAGTGTGCCACATGGATCATAAAACATGGATTCATAAAACATAATAATTTATTCTACGATAAATGAATGACGAAATCATACATGAAACTTTGTAATCAACAATTAAATGGGCATAAAGTTGAATACCCTTGATGGAGAAATGGGCGTGGTATCCACTACACAATGGCATTGGCTTAGACAATCGGTGTGATTTCGGCAGCGTAACGGTGTGACATAAGAATTATTAAAAATGGTTGATGAGAGAGAAATGGGTTCCTCATAATATTTACATGTAATTTAAATTAATGAGGTCATATAGATACATGTCCCAACAATTGTATTGGAATTTAGATTCATGATACAAAATAATTGCTTGAATGTAAAAGAAGAGAGAGAAGTTCCTTTCAGAATTTCAGCATAGTAACGAGTGTACATGGGAGGCATTTAATGAGATATAAAGGGTTCTAACATCATTCAAACAATAAGATGGTAGTATGGGTGAGGTGAAAAATAATACCCCAAGATTCATAATTTAAATTAAATGGGCAATACAACTTAAAAGAAGTTGAAAAAAATGAGAAAGGAATAAAAACCCTTACTTGGATGTGTGCCTCCAATGTCTAGAGAGTGGCTTGTGAGAGGCTTCTTGGGAGCTTGGGGCACCTTGGGAGGATTCTAGAGAGAGTAGGGCAGAGTTTGGACGAACTCCAAGGGCTTTGATTGAGGAGGAAGTGGGAGCATGGGTGGGTTTATATAGGATAGGTGAGGTATTTCTTTATTATATAGGATTGGGTCCCCTTACATTAACTTAATCCACACCACAAACCATACCATGGTTTTTTCCCATGGTTGTTGGCAGAGGGAAGAGAAAAAAATATATTTTATAAGGCCAAAGTCCGAACATATTAAAATAATATGGTTGCTTATGTGGAGGTGAGTCACACTCCCATGGAAATTAATTTAAAAATGAAAAGTGTTGAATAAGTCTTGAGGGGTCCATTAATGCTTTGAAAAGGAAGTCAAACAAACCCCGAATCACATTATTTTAATGGTGAAACATATATTGTCTGAACATAAAGATTATAGTATTTTATTACATCACTATTGGGTCATTATGATGTCATAAAACACATTATATATTTAAACAGTATTTAATTTTTACCCAAATATTTAACTATCTCAGAAAATTTTAAAAAATTCACCGTTCGATAATTTCGACATCCTGATTCTAAAAATGACATTTATTTTTTCTAAATAATTATATATATATTTTAATTTTCCCTTTTACAATAAAAACCGACATTTGTCGAAAATTCACGGGTTGTGAGAGAAATGGATTTCAAACCTTAATAAAAATTATAATTGCATTCATAAAATTATAAGATCATTTATATTTGATGAAAATAAATTTAATAATAATAATATTCTATTAAAACATTATTTAATTCAAAAATCACTTTATTTAATAAAATAGATTTCTTAATTAAATAATAACTAAAAACACAATTTGTACTTTAAAAACTATTTACAATATCACAAAAATTACTAGAAATTATATTCATTAAAATATACAAAAATAATGTATATAAACATAGTAATACTTATTTGTTACATAACCCCTTAAAACAGCCACATAAGACCGACGAGTAAGGTGTGCGATGGCGACAGACTCTTGGGGTGGCTCAGATAACATTGCTCGAGTGGTAATTTCAATCAACTTCCGCTTTTCCCGTAGACGGTCACGTTCGAGCTAGACATGATGAATCTCATCTTGGGCTTGGTCAAGGGCGAAGCCCAATGATGCCACCTCTTTTTCGAGCTCTGACAAATGGGATTCGTATGGGGCAATTATACTGGATGAGGCCATCTCTTCCTTTGTCTGAGTAAATTGGACTTGTTAAAGTCCTATATTTATACTAATCAAGTGATCACTGTTCAATGACTATATTAGCAACGGTAAAAATTCATAACATAAAACCAAAGAAGTTGACATTTTATATAAACATAAAGAGACATTTAATTAGATCAAGAGGGATTTCCATTAATGAAACTTTGGGTCGTTACAATATTCCCCCCTTATGAAATTTCGCCCTCGAAATTTTTCTTTTTCCCACACTAAAAAAGATGAGGGTAACTCAGCTTTATCACTTCCTCTGATTCCCATGTCACTTATTCAAACTTGTGGTTTCTCCACAACACCTTGACGAGGGGCATTGTTTTATTTCATAGAAATTTTTCTCTATGATCTAAGATATTCACTGGTTTCTCCTCATAAGAAATATCATCTCCCTATTGTGCCACCTCAGAAGAGAGTACATGTGAAGGGTCTGGTATGTACTTCCATAAGAGGGATACATGAATGAAATCATGTACTTTGTCCATGTAAGGTGGAAGTTCTATTAGATAGGCCACAACCCCGACACGATCAAGAATCTCGAAGGGGCCGATGTACATTGGACTTAACTTCCCTTTCTTTCCAAACCTCATAACCTTCTTCCACGGAGATATGCGTAGAAACACCATGTCTCCATCTTTAAACACAAGGACTCGTCGAAGATTATCTTCATAACTCTTATATCGATTCTAGGTTGCCTTGGTATGCTGCTTAATGGTTTTTACCCTATCCACCATTTCCTCAACCATTTCCGATTCAAGAATATTACGTTCACCGACCTCATCCCAACATGCCGGTGTTCTGCACCTTTTCTCATACAGGGATTCATATGGTGCCATTTAGATGCTTGAGTGGAAACTGTTTTTATAATATAACTCAACCAAAGGATGATGTTTATCTCATCCTCCTTTAAATTCCATTGGGCATGCTCTCAACATATCCTCAAGTGTTTGGATAGTCCGCTCGAATTGGCCATCAGTTTGAGGATGATAGGCCATACTGATGTTCAGTTTAGTATTCAGAGCATGTTGAAGACTATTCCAAAATATAGAGGTGAATCTTGGATCTCGGTCAGACACAATAGATAGTGGTACTCCATGAAACCTTACCACTTCCCTGATATATATTCCTGCTAGTTCATCCAATGAGAAATCCATCTGAATAGCAATGAAGTGTGTAGTCTTTGTAAGACGATCCACACCAATCCAGATTACATTGTTTCCTTTGGATGTCCTTGGAAGTCCGGTGACAAAGTCCATGGTGATGTTCTCCCATTTCCATTCTGGTATGGGAAATGGTTGCATCATCCCCTAAGACATCTGTCGCTCTGCCTTCACTTGCTGACACACCAGGCACTTTGATGTATATTCAGTGATCTCCTTCTTCATATTATCCCACCAAAAGTTTTCTCGGAGATCTCGATACATCTTTGTGCTATCTGGGTGAATAGATAAATTTGAACTATGTCCATCATCCAAAAATTCCTTCTTCAGCTCCAGACGTGATGGAACACATTGTCCTTTCCCAAACCGCACAATTCCTTCTTCATTAACATTAAACTCTGAGGATTTCCCCTTTTTGATAGATTCCACTTTTTCCTGAATTCCCACATAATCATTTTGAGCATCCTTTAACCATTACAAAAGAGATGGTTGAGCAATCATTTGTGGAAGGATTGATGATGTTCCCTTGTTTATGATTCCCACATCCGTCTTCATGAAGTCTAAGAAGATTTGATCCTTTTCAATTCTCATCATTGATAGAATTGCTGGGTCCTTTCTACTTAGGGCATCTTCCACCTTATTTGCTTTCCCAGGGTTGTAATGTATTGAACAGTCATAATCCTTGATGAGATCTATCCATCTTCTCTGGCTCATATTAATCTCTTTCTGTGTGAATATATATTTAAGACTCTTGTGGTCAGTATATATCTCACATTTCTCCCCATAGAGATAATGACGCCAGATTTTCAAGGAAAAGATCACCACCACCAACTCCAGATCATGCTTTGGATAGTTTTTCTCATGGATTTTTAACAGCCTTGAGGCATACGATATAACTTTATCATTCTTCATCAGCACACAACCTAAGCCCTTCATTGAAGCATCACTGAATACCACAAAAAATTCCCCACTTGTGGGTAAAGTGAGCATGGGTGCAGTGATAAGCCTCCTTTTCAACTCCATGAATCTTTCTTCGCATTAATCACTCCAAGAAAACATTACTCCTTTTCGAGTTATCTTGGTAAGAGGGTTGGAAGATCGTGATAAATTTATCACAAATCGTCGATAATATCCAGCTAACCTCAAGAAGATATGGATATCCATTATCGATGTTGGCCTCGGCCATCCCTCAATTGCATCTGTTTTGGAGGGGTCTACAGATATCCTATTGCTTGTGATGATATGGCCCATGAATGAGACCTCCTTCAACTAGAACTCACACTTGCTATACTTTTCATAGAGCTTCTCCTTGCGCAATGTCTCAAGTACAGTTTTTAAATGCTCCTCATGATCCTCCATGGTTTTGGAGTATATTATAATATTATCTATAAAGACTACCACAAATTTGTCAAGGTAATCTCTAAAGACTCTATTCATAAAGTCCATGAATATTGATGGAGAATTGGTTAGTTCGGAAGGCATTACTATTAATTCATAGTGCCCGTACCTTGTACGAAAAGCAGTCTTGGGGATATCTTCCTTCTTCACCCTTACTTGATAATATCCCGACCGCAAATCCACCTTGGAGAAGTATTGTGCTCCATGCAGCTGATCAAACAAGTCATCGATTCTTGGGATAGGATACTTGTTCTTTATTGTGATTTTGTTATGTTCATGATAATCGATGCAAATCCTCATTGACCCATCATTATTCTTGACAAAGAGGACTGGTGCACCCCATGGTGAAGCTCCTGGGTGTATAAACCCTTTATCCAGATTCTCCTGTAGTTGTTTTTTCCGCTCTTCAAGCTCAACAAAATCCATTCTATATGGAGTCTTTGATATTAGTAGCGCCCCAGGTATAAGTTTAATTGAGAACTCAACATCTATTCTAGGAGGAAGACCAGGCAGTTCCTCGGGAAACACTTTAGAGAATTCCCTCACAATAGGCATTTCTTCAAGGATGGTTTCTTCCTTGGAATCAATCATCTGAGCCAGATACATGTGCTCATAAGGTAGTAATGTCCATGCTTGAGATGATGGAGCTAAAAGAGATTCATCATCGTCCTTACACTTGTAAAGAATCGCGGGTCGATTCTCCATATGGAGTGCGATTTCCCTCTCCCGATAATTTATGTTGGATCTATATAAGGAAAGAATATCCATGCCAGGAATTGCATAAAATTCCACCAGATGGAGTATGACGAGGTTTTCCAGGAAATTCAATCCACAGACTATAATAGGGGAGGACTTATATTCATGGGATGCAATGATTTCCCCATTTTCCGAACTCATCGACATCGTTACATCCATGATTTGTGGTGGTGCTGGAATTTTTCTACTAAACTTTTGAGATATAAAAGAATCAATAGAACATGAATAAAAAAGTACATTCACTATTATTGAATGAATAACTAGCGTACCTTTCACCACATCGTCGTCGGGGTTCACTTCGGCAGAAGTGGTGGCAAAAGCTCTTCCTTGCTGCCTTGGAGGTCATTGGTTGTCTTCGAAAACCCTTGGATTAGGGCACTGATTAGCAAAAGGACCCGGTTCATTGCATTTGTATCATTGAAAAATGTGTTGAGGTTTGAACGGAGTGTTCCTCTCCTCTCTCGCAGCCGTGGGTCTTTCTTGCCGACAGATACCAGCTAGGTGCCCTTCTCATCCACACCTGAAGCATTTTCTCGTCCCCTAAAGGCAATTTACAGGGTGCTTCTTTCAGAACTTTTGGCAAGTGGGGTGCTGGATCATCTTAGAACCATTGGATCAATCCATCAGCCCACCCGTATTGAATTCCACCTTATGTTTTTTATCCCCATGATACCCCTGTGATTCTCTGATCTCCATTTCGACCTTGAGGGAATATCGGACAATTTCCACATAGCTATCGAAGTCATGGATCGCTAATGCTTTCTTCATGATTGTAACGCCCCGACCCTAGTTGCCTAGAGTCGGTGCATTATTACATAACATTGGCATGATCACAAGAAAGATCAAATCTCGAAAGACCGATTGGTTTAGTAGCCTTGGAAACACTAGATATATTCATAAGTTTTACATTACATCATAAAATCAAAAACTACTACAACAACATAATGTTTCCACAGTCCACAGTACAATCCCCTCATAATATCCCTGCAGGTCATTCATAACTTACATCTTCACTTCCTGGGAAAAATAAAACATAGAAAAGGGGTGAGCTCAAATGCCCAGTAAGGATAACAATATAGCGGAAACTTTCATCAATAAGAATAAACATTTAAGGCAATGTATAACTAAAACAAAAGCCTTTTAAACATGAACTTTCAACATGGTATGGAATAAATAAAATGAAATAATGCCATTTACTTATTCACATGGATATTCCACTAATCGAATAATCACATGCAAAAATAAATAACCACTTTCATAATGTTGGAATGCATAATGCCAGACTATCATAACCACATAGCCAAGGCCTCGTGCCAAGACTACAAATAAGATTTTGTCAAGGCCTTGTGCCAAGACACTGGTTTGTCTCATGAGACCTACCGATGCATCGAGGAGCTATAGCGGGCTCCACCCGTCACTTATTAAGTCCAATGCATTCCCATATGAAAAGGTTTAAACATAACATAAACATTCGTATTAAAACTAGCATAGGAAATGTCAATAATTTCACCATAAACTATGAATGGTATAAATATAGCACAACCTTAGTCATATCACAAAACCTTTAATTCAATATAGAAGTTTTGTATCATAATAAATCAACTCCAAATAATCTTAAAATCCATCAAAGGATGTTGACATAGATGAAATCAAAATTCTTTTTAAAGAAGTATCTCCTTTTATTTTGAAATCATTTAAGATCCATATAAAATAAAACATTTTCTTTGAAAATATTCTTATCAGCTTGTAAGGAAAGCTTCGACGATTTTATAACGGTGGAAAATAACCGCACCCGCCGTATAAGTTAAAAAAAAACATTCTTACCTCAATTCTGTCGAAAAGGTTAAAAAGGACCTTGTTTTGAAAATGACGGAAAGATTCCTTTATAAACCTCTTATAAAAAGTCAAACAAGGGTATAAATGACTTAAACCCATATTCTTGTAAATAGTAAAAATGTTTTGAAATACATTTTTAAGAAACATGGATGTGGATGATAAAGAGATCCCAGTAGATTATTACGTATAAACAACCTCGGATAATGAAGAGATTGTGAAATAACCCTTACCTTGTACTTTTCCTTGGTTGGGGTAGGTTAACCTCCTGTATAATGGTGAAATAGTTGTTATTAAATTATACAAGAATCATATATATTAATATGATATCATATATGATCTTTTAACATTGATTTGTTAATAATATCTTAGAATTATCGTCGTTTCGGGAGTTAACTTACTCATTTTCTTTTATATGTTTTGTTACATAAGCCATGGTTGTTGTATCTTATTCATATCCAGAATGATATACAGTCCTTAAACATCATTTTTAAATCATCAAATGATAATTATACTTGAATGGATACGATGGAGAATGAATCTCATCGCGTTCGTGGAGACGGTAGTCCGTACGTACGCACGAGCGACAATATCATTATTTTGATATTAAAATAATATATAAATGGATGGTATATCATATATACAGAATCATTAACATGTTATATTTATTATTTACATGAGTTACACATCATTATTATACCCATCCAAATAATATTATATTGAATAACAATTACACCACGACGTGGAGACGGTAAGCCGTACGTACGCACGTATGGTGACATGTTATTCAAAGGGTGGATAGAATACTGAATATGATTGTACCATATTTATAATAACATCACAGTATATGTGAGATACTGGAGTTATTATTTCAGAATGGTAAGAACAAAGGAAGAAGAAGTGGAAGAAGAAATGAACTTAGAAAAGGGTGGTGAAATCATTACCTCTTCTTCGGGTTCTTCCTTATGATTTGATCAAAAGGGCTCCTTAGGTTGGCTTTCTGATCAAACTAAGGCCTCTAGGTTGTATTGAGGGATGTTGGGAGAGTATTTGGGCAGAGTTTGGCCGAACCAAAAGGCTTTGAAGGTGTGAAGAAATGAGAAGGAGGAGTGCCCTTTTATAAGAGGGGTGAGGGGCACCTTTGGAAAAGCTAGAAATATTAATTTATAATAAATTCATATTCGGTTTCTATAGGCTCCAAAGTTTACTATTCAAAGGATGAGGTGGGGATAGGTCGAAAACAACTCATCCAATAGAATTTAGACAGGTTTGGGTACTTATATTAACCTTATCTTTAAGTATTAACTCTAAGTTAATTAGTTTCACTTTTACAATGTCTCTTTGTATTTTATATATTATGGTTAATAAACTTACTATATACATCCAAGAGACCCCCAAGTGGTCCATTAATGATTAACCTATCATAATACAAGTCTCTTGGCCGAACCTTAGATTTTTAGGAATTTAATATCAATTAATAATATAATATTTGTTTTAAGAACTCTTTTATGTCAATTTTGACACTATTCAATAGTTGATTTTTGTGAAACTCCTAACAGATTGATTACTTCGAAAAAAGTCAATTAAATCAATCCTAATATATCATGTTATCATAGAAAATTAGTTTAATTCATTAAAAGTTTCATATTATAATTATTTGGGTATTTATAAGATCAATTATTTTTATTTTTCACTATTTTAGTAATTACTGCATCATCATTGTGTCATAAATAAAATAAATTATATAATGTCTAAAAATTATAAATAAAATATCATTATGTAGGAAATCTTTTTATCTTTCTAATGAATATTTATAATCGAAAATCCAACATGTATAACCCTATGTAAAAATTGTTGTTCTAAAAGATATATGCTTGTGTCATTTTTGTATTCATTTTGACTTAATTAAAATAAAGTGTCATTATCACTTACAAGTGGATCCATGGGGTCCCAAAATAGACCCAAAGATGCCCATGGTCGGGTATGTTTCCACCAATAATGTTAGGACACGTTTTAGGTTAATTTTGTATTATTATAATATTATTTTTTTAACCCTTATTTACCGGATTTACCCTTAACCATGGTAAATAAAATATTTACCACAGTAATTATTCAAAATGTCTAAAAATAAAAGTTACCTATTTACACAATTTGGACATCCTGATTCCAAATATGGAATCCATTTTTCTAAATTCAAAACACAGAAGTGGCAGAAATTAATTTAAAATTAATTCCCGCTGTCAAAACAAAAAGCGTGTTTTTAAGAGATAATAACTATCAAAAGATTGACACTTGTTTATGTTCGGTTTAATTGTAAAATTATGTCCAATGACCAACATTATATTAAATGGTAAAAATATATTCCAAATATACTTTAAAACCACTCAAATTCATAATTTATCACTATTAATTATTTTGATTAAAAAAGTTGTTTTTAATTAAAACTTAGTAATTTTCACTATTCATCAAAATATGAAAGTTATCCGAAATGTACCAAAATTTCACCTTAGGCTAAATTCGATATTCCGAATACAAAAATGAAGTCCATTTCAAAATATAAAATATATTTAATTTCAAAATTTAGGTATTACTATTCATAACGGCTAGTTTGATCGGTTGTGGTGTGTGTTAAAACTCGACGTTGCGTACAACACACGCTACTGTTTTATTCAAAGGAAAGCGTACCGTGGAAGCTTGGGATGTTTCATTTTAAATTTTTTGATGTCTCCATTTAGTCAAAAAGTTTAAAATATTGTATTTAAAAAGGTTTCACTATCAAAAGTTGATAAAAGTGCAATACTGAAAATGAATCTGTTCTTGCATTATGACTAAGAAACTCATAATATGGATTCTAAAATTATAAGGATTATATAAAGTTAAAAATATAGTTAATGATATTCATGACCTCTATTAATGGCTTTTTTTTGTAAGTCATGGTGCAATTGAACTCGGTGTTGCGTGTAGTGCAAGTTATTGAATTATTTTGAAGAAATAACACACTATGAAATCTTGGGGTGTTACATTCTCCCCTCCTTCAATAAATTGCGTCCTCGCAATTTGAAATTGTTCTTCGAAAATAAAAGGTTGAAAATAGATAATATATTTGTGGGCAAACCCACATCGGAAATTGGGTTACTAAAATTTAGTCTTAATATGAGGAAAAGAGAAATGAAAGGGTCACCACCAAATTATGATCTTGATTAGGAGAACATTGGTGGCAATTAGAGACATATAATCGGAGGAAAAACGTAAATATTTATAGGTAGTGATTGAGGTCATCAATCACAAACAAGTGTATAATTGAGATACTTAAACTCATCAATCTATGATGATTTGAAGTACCATCGGTTCAACAAAACATAGGGTATTAGGATAACACATTTTTGACATTTCAAAATATCTTAGTTGAAATCCCACATCGAAAAATGAATTAATGAGGCCTCTATTTAAAACAAAGAGTGGAAAGTATGAAGATTACCGAACATAACACATACTAGGGTTCCATGTAGGAAAATATAGATATGGAGGAGAAATCTAACCATCAATTATCTGATGGAGAGTGGTAGAGAACATGGCTATGAAAAGGCCAACAATCCCAAAGCCATGAATTAGTGATGATTTAAGGTACCATCTAGGACAACATTTATGTTCTAAGTTCCTTTTATTAATGTTGAGGAATATATTTATGAGATTGGCTAAGATCATAAGGAGATATACTTACGTTATAATTAGAGTTTTATCCATTAATAAATCTCTACCACAAACTCATATTTCACTCTAAAAGATAATAGAATGTAATTTTTTTATTTATACTATTCGTACAGGGTTCCAAAATAAATGAATTTATAATTCATCTACCAGATCTTTTAAAAAAAATAACATTATTTAATCCAGGACATCTCGTGGGCCAGTGGTAGGTGATACACCCTTGTCGCCCTTCGGTTGCGGGTTCAAGTCTCGCAGCCTTGCCGGACGCGACGGGTTGCCGCCCGACCTCCGGGTTGTCCTTTTGTGGTAATCCAAAATAATCCAAACTAGAACTATCCAAAATAATTCTGTCCAAATTCACAGTCCAACATTTATAAGGAAGGTAAACATAATATAGATCCTTTTTACCCCGTAATAGCATATGAATACCTTCATCTTGTATTCTTTTAATAATCTGAAACATCTTGAATTACCATATTCCTTATTGATTACATTCATGCTCCTCTATTCCATATAGAATGCTGGATATACTTCATCAATAAAAAATGTTTTAAACCCCAAAAAATGATGGAATATACAAATCATTAATCAGTTCCAAGGTAGTCAAGAATATCCAATATAATTTATCAAAAACAATCACATATTATTCCAAAATCACTACCTCAGTATCAGAACTATATTATGATTTATCATTCTCTCAACCATATATTTTCCAAAAATTTATCCTGCTATTGAGTCACATTTCTTTGTTCCACACAATCTCAAGTCCTTAATGAAATAGTACTGCAGTACAATCCTTATATACTCCATAATTATTATGACAAGTACATTGTTGATACAACACTCAATTGATATAATCAACATAATAACTCTAATCATTCCTCTTCATCTGTGGTAGTATCATAACTTGATTATTATCCAATAGCATCATTTGCGGCATAGTCTGATGACTGGGACATAGGTTCGCGTAGTGTCCAAACTCCTTGCAAATGAAGCATTGTACATTTGAAACCATTTTCTTACCCTTGCAGTCATGTACTTTGTGCCCTTTTCTTCCACACTTATAACAAACTCCCATTCCTTTCAGGCAAGTTCCAGGGTGTTTCTTTCCACAGTTACCACATATGGGAAAATTCTTCTTTTCCCTCTTCCTTTTATCCATCTTTCTCTCTTCTATCCTTTTCTTCTCTTGCTTCCCTTCAAAGCCATAGGACTCAGTAAACTCTTTACTTATCTTATCAACACATGATATTATTTCTTCATATGATGATAATACATGGGAGACTATTTCTCTTATCAATTCTAGCTTAAGACCATGAATGATATGATCCTTCCTTCTCTTTGAATCATGTGTATTTCTGGAGTTCTCATTCCTTCTACTGGGCGTCATTTCTAAACAATGGCATAATCTAGATCAGTTTATGAATCAAAATACATAATCCCATACTTATAAAACACTTAACATAAATTGAACTATTTATGGATATAATCCATAATCATAAAAATGTTTTCTTTGAGGAAGTATATACTCATAAACCCTTCATAATGATTTGTAAAGAAAATGAGAGTTATCCTAAGCATATCCCCCGGGAGTGTCGTAACCAAGAGTGCAGCAAGGCCCGTTGTCGTGCACCAGTTCCCGTTCGAGTCTAGCTCAAAGCGGTGTTTTCGGGTTTTACCCCTAGGTACATCTGTGCCAGAGCCGCCTCTACCTGCTCGTATCCAGACAGGGATGTATTTCTCGGAAAACTCACAAAATCTCTACAATACCAAAATTCTAGGAAGTTCTTCTATACTAATCCTCAAAGTTCATCTTAGGTCTATGTGCTCTAATCAGAGTTTATCTAAATCTAGCTTCCAAGGTTTGTACTAAACTTCCTCTGATACCAACTGTAACGCCCCGACCCTAGTTGCCTAGAGTCGGTGCATTATTACATAACATTGGCATGATCACAAGAAAGATCAAATCTCTAAAGACCGATTGGTTTAGTAGCCTTGGAAACACTAGATATATTCATAAGTTTTACATTACATCATAAAATCAAAAACTACTACAACAACATAATGTTTCCACAGTCCACACTACAATCCCCTCATAATATCCCTGCAGGTCATTCATAACTTACATCTTCACTTCCTGGGAAAAATAAAACATAGAAAAGGGGTGAGCTCAAATTCCCAGTAAGGATAACAATATAGCGGAAACTTTCATCAATAAGAATAAACATTTAAGGCAATGTATAACTAAAACAAAAGCCTTTTAAACATGAACTTTCAACATGGTATGGCATAAATAAAATGAAATAATGCCATTTACTTATTCACATGGATATTCCACTAATCGAATAATCACATGCAAAAATAAATAACCACTTTCATAATGTTGGAATGCATAATGCCAGACTATCATAACCACATAGCCAAGGCCTCGTGCCAAGACTACAAATAAGATTTTGTCAAGGCCTTGTGCCAAGACACTAGTTTGTCTCATGAGACCTACCGATGCATCGAGGAGCTATAGCGGGCTCCACCCGTCACTTATTAAGTCCAATGCATTCCCATATGAAAAGGTTTAAACATAACATAAACATTCGTATTAAAACTAGCATACGAAATGTCAATAATTTCACCATAAACTATGAATGGTATAAATATAGCACAACCTTAGTCATATCACAAAACCTTTAATTCAATATAGAAGTTTTGTATCATAATAAATCAACTCCAAATAATCTTAAAATCCATCAAAGGATGTTGACATAGATGAAATCAAAATTCTTTTTAAAGAAGTATCTCCTTTTATTTTGAAATCATTTAAGATCCATATAAAATAAAACATTTTCTTTGAAAATATTCTTATAAGCTTGTAAGGAAAGCTTCGACGATTTTATAACGGTGGAAAATAACCGCACCCGCCGTAATAGTTAAAAAAAACATTCTTACCTCAATTCTGTCGAAAAGGTTAAAAAGGACCTTGTTTTGAAAATGACGGAAAGATTCCTTTATAAACCTCTTATAAAAAGTCAAACAAGGGTATAAATGACTTAAACCCATATTCTTGTAAATAGTAAAAATGTTTTGAAATACATTTTTAAGAAACATGGATGTGGATGATAAAGAGATCCCAGTAGATTATTACGTATAAACAACCTCGGATAATGAAGAGATTGTGAAATAACCCTTACCTTGTACTTTTCCTTGGTTGGGGTAGGTTAACCTCCTGTATAATGGTGAAATAGTTGTTATTAAATTATACAAGAATCATATATATTAATATGATATCATATATGATCTTTTAACATTGATTTGTTAATAATATCTTAGAATTATCGTCGTTTCGGGAGTTAACTTACTCATTTTCTTTTATATGTTTTGTTACATAAGCCATGGTTGTTGTATCTTATTCATATCCAGAATGATATAAAGTCCTTAAACATCATTTTTAAATCATCAAATGATAATTATACTTGAATGGATACGATGGAGAATGAATCTCATCGCGTTCGTGGAGACGGTAGTCCGTACGTACGCACGAGCGACAATATCATTCTTTTGATATTAAAATAATATATAAATGGATGGTATATCATATATACAGAATCATTAACATGTTATATTTATTATTTACATTAGTTACACATCATTATTATACCCATCCAAATAATATTATATTGAATAACAATTACACCACGACGTGGAGACGGTAAGCCGTACGTACGCACGTATGGTGACATGTTATTCAAAGGGTGGATAGAATACTGAATATGATTGTACCATATTTATAATAACATCACAGTATATGTGAGATACTGGAGTTATTATTTCAGAATGGTAAGAACAAAGGAAGAAGAAGTGGAAGAAGAAATGAACTTAGAAAAGGGTGGTGAAATCATTACCTCTTCTTCGGGTTCTTCCTTATGATTTGATCAAAAGGGCTCCTTAGGTTGGCTTTCTGATCAAACTAAGGCCTCTAGGTTGTATTGAGGGATGTTGGGAGAGTATTTGGGCGGAGTTTGGCCGAACCAAAAGGCTTTGAAGGTGTGAAGAAATGAGAAGGAGGAGTGCCCTTTTATAAGAGGGGTGAGGGGCACCTTTGGAAAAGCTAGAAATATTAATTTATAATAAATTCATATTCGGTTTCTAAAGGCTCCAAAGTTGACTATTCAAAGGATGAGGTGGGGATAGGTCGAAAACAACTCATCCAATAGAATTTAGACAGGTTTGGGTACTTATATTAACCTTATCTTTAAGTATTAACTCTAAGTTAATTAGTTTCACTTTTACAATGTCTCTTTGTATTTTATATATTATGGTTAATAAACTTACTATATACATCCAAGAGACCCCCAAGTGGTCCATTAATGATTAACCTATAATAATATAAGTCTCTTGGCCGAACCTTAGATTTTTAGGAATTTAATATCAACTAATAATATAATATTTGTTTTCAGAACTCTTTTATGTCAATTTTGACAGAATTCAATAGTTGATTTTTGTGAAACTCCTAACAGATTGATTACTTCGAACAAAGTCAATTAAATCAATCCTAATATATCATGTTATCAAAGAAAATTAGTTTAATTCCTTAAAAGTTTCATATTATAATTATTTGGGTATTTATAAGATCAATTATTTTTATTTTTCACTATTTTAGTAATTACTGCATCATCATTGTGTCATAAATAAAATAAATTATATAATGTCTCAAAATTATAAATAAAATATCATTATGTAGGAAATCTTTTTATCTTTCTAATGAATATTTATAATCGAAAATCCAACATGTATAACCCTATGTAACAATTGTTGTTCTAAAAGATATATGCTTGTGTCATTTTTGTATTCATTTTGACTTAATTAAAATAAAGTGTCATTATCACTTACAAGTGGATCCATGGGGTCCCAAAATAGACCCAAAGATGCCCATGGTCGGGTATGTTTCCACCAATAAGGTTAGGACACGTTTTAGGTTAATTTTGTATTATTATAATATTATTGTTTTAACCCTTATTTACCGGATTTACCCTTAACCATGGTAAATAAAATATTTACCACAGTAATTATTCAAAATGTCTAAAAATAAAAGTTACCTATTTACACAATT
The DNA here is from genome assembly GCA_963277665.1 of Viscum album. Taxonomy (NCBI): domain Eukaryota; kingdom Viridiplantae; phylum Streptophyta; class Magnoliopsida; order Santalales; family Viscaceae; genus Viscum; species Viscum album. The sequence goes on along the minus strand of OY728146.1, from coordinate 1,779,548,573 downwards.
TGGACATCCTGATTCCAAATATGGAATCCATTTTTCTAAATTCAAAACACAGAAGTGGCAGAAATTAATTTAAAATTAATTCCCGCTGTCAAAACAAAAAGCGTGTTTTTAAGAGATAATAACTATCAAAAGATTGACACTTGTTTATGTTCGGTTTAATTGTAAAATTATGTCCAATGACCAACATTATATTAAATGGTAAAAATATATTCTAAATATACTTTAAAACCACTCAAATTCATAATTTATCACTATTAATTATTTTGATTAAAAAAGTTGTTTTTAATTAAAACTTAGTAATTTTCACTATTCATCAAAATATGAAAGTTATCCGAAATGTACCAAAATTTCACCTTAGGCTAAATTCGATATTCCGAATACAAAAATGAAGTCCATTTCAAAATATAAAATATATTTAATTTCAAAATTTAGGTATTACTATTCATAACGGCTAGTTTGATCGGTTGTGGTGTGTGTTAAAACTCGACGTTGCGTACAACACACGCTACTGTTTTATTCAAAGGAAAGCGTACCGTGGAAGTTTGGGATGTTTCATTTTAAATTTTTTGATGTCTCCATTTAGTCAAAAAGTTTAAAATATTGTATTTAAAAAGGTTTCACTATCAAAAGTTGATAAAAGTGCAATACTGAAAATGAATCTGTTCTTGCATTATGACTAAGAAACTCATAATATGGATTCTAAAATTATAAGGATTATATAAAGTTAAAAATATAGTTAATGATATTCATGACCTCTATTAATGGCTTTTTTTGTAAGTCATGGTGCAATTGAACTCGGTGTTGCGTGTAGTGCAAGTTATTGAATTATTTTGAAGAAATAACACACTATGAAATCTTGGGGTGTTACAATGCTAGGCTTCATCCCACCAAAGAAGCAGTCAACCTTGCATTCGGGGGTAATGACAAAGCCGGAAGCATATCGTGCAAGCCTTGTGAAGTTTTCCTCATACGATCCAACAGATTCGTCATATTTGTTCTTGAGGGAAATGAATTCCCTTTCCATCTTAAGCCGGAGGGTGTGTGGAAAATATATATCGAAAAACATCCTCCAGAAATCCTTCCATTCCACGCCTCGATCTCCTCCTCAGGCTTCATATTTTTGATCAACGTCCACTACTGATCAGCTTCACCCTCCATACAATAAGCTGCTAGGAGAAAATTCTCTTGTTCAGATCATTGGAGGATGTAGAATATATTTTCAATGGAGTTGATCCATTTTCCAGTGATCGTGGGATCAGATGATCCACTAAAATTTGGAGGCCTTTGTCTCATGAAACTCTCAATAACAACATGTTCTTTATTAGGGGGGGGGGGGGTTGAACGTTCCTCCTAACCCATGTTTCTCTTCAAAACATGAGTTAGCTGAGAGAGAAGCGTGACAGAGTTCGCGATTCCCGCTCCCATTGGATTTGTCATCTCCTTAGTATAGTCATCACACAAATCTTCACAAAAGTTGTTAGCCCGAGTCCTCCTATTACAGGCCATTGGATGAAATAAAAGGAAAGTCAGGGGTAACACATAAAGGGTAACCCAAAGACAAAATTTGATGGCTCATAAATAAACTTTTATTTCCTTAACTCATGAGTCTATAGGCTTAAATCTAGGATTTTCATGATCTACTTTCTAACATATATTCTTAGAGGAATTTTATTAATTCCCATAATAAGGGTTCATAATAAGCTTGTGAATTTATCAAAACATATCCCCCAAGAGTGTCGTAACCACGAGTGCAGCAAGGTCCATTGTCGTGCACCAGTTCCCATTCGATTCTAGCTCAAAGCGGTGTTTTTGGGTTTTACCCCAAGGATACATCTATGCCAGAGCCGCCTCTACCTGCTCGTATCCAGACATGGATGAATTTGTTTGATAAACCACTTACTCAGTACCTACCAAAATGCAGGGATGTTTTTATTATAATTAGTCTTGTATCTAAGGCTTTACTAGGGTTTCCTAATCCCAAAAATAACTAAACATATCCTCTGATTCCAACTATGACAACCCTGCTTTTATTACAAACATAAACATGATTTACTACATAAAACATCACTTGATAAAACAAATATGATCGAGAGGTTTAGTGTCTTTGGGGCTTAGGATCATTAGATAAAAACTTAAAACATTAAATATAACATCTTTATTGAAAACATCCTTTACATCACCACTACATTCCCTCGTACTTAGCATTGCATGGGATAACCTGAGGACATGCATAAGAAACGGGTGAGCTATAAATCCCAGTAAGGGAGTAAACATGGAATAACATGAGGAGTACAATTCATGTTAGACAATAGGCATATCAATAGAGAATAAAAGAAACATGAACATAAATGCATGATATATCATGATAATCATAACATGGAAATTTTGGCAACAACACTTAACATTGAATTAGCATGAGCCAAGGCTCATTGCACACAGAGCATGAGTAAATCCTCATTGAAAATGAAGCACGAGTAAACCCTATTCACACTTGAATTAGCATGAGTCAACAATCATTCCACATGACGTATCATGATACTATACTTTACCCAATGCATTGGAGTGCTTTAAGGGAGCACCCTTCTTAAACATTTCATTTAATGCATAAGTGTGCCGCATGTATCATAAAACATTGATCCATAAAACATAATCATTTATTCCACGATAAAAGAATGTGGAATTCACACATGAATCTTTGTAATAAATAAGTAAATTTGCCTAATGTTTAATACCCGTGATAGAGAAATGGGCATGGTATCCACTACACAATGGCATTGGATTAGACAATCGGTGCGATTTCGACAGCGTAATGACTTGACATAAGAATTCTTAAAAATGTTTGATGAGAGAGAAAGGGGTTCCTCATAATATTTACATGTAATGGAATTTATGGAGGTCATATAGATACATGTCCCAACAATTGTAATGGAATTTATATTCATGATACAAAATTGTTGCTTGAATTTAAAAGAAGAGAGATTAGTTCCTTTCGGAATTTCAGCATAGTAACGGGTGTACATGGGAGGCATTTAATGAGAGAGAAAAGCGTCTCCCATCATTAATACAATAATATGGAATTATGGTGGATGTTAGAAATCATACCCCAACATTCATAATTGAAATTAAAAGGGCAATACAACTTAAAGAAAATTGACAAAAATGAGAAAGGACGAAAAACCCTTACTTGGAAGTGTGCTTCCCAAAGCTAGAGAGAGGCAAGTGAGAGGCTTCGTGGGAGCTTGGGGCACCTTGGGAGGATTCTAGAGAGAGTAAGGAAGATTTTGGACGAACTACAAGGGCTTTGAGTGAGGAGGAAGTGGGAACTTGGGTGGGTTTATATAAGAAAGGTGAGGTAATTCTTTATTATTTAGGTTTGGGTCCCATTACATTAACTTAATCCAAACCACAAACAATCCCATGGTTTATGAACATGGGTTATGGAAATGGGAAGAAGAAAACAATATTTTATAAGGCCAAATTCCAAAATTATTAAAATAATAAGGTTTTTTATGTGGAGGTGAGTCACAGTCCCATGGAAATTAATTTAAAAATGAAAAGTGTTGAATAAGTCTTGAGGGGTACATTAATGCTTTGAAAAGTAAGTCAAACAAACCCAAAATCACATTATTTTAATATTAAAACATATACTGGACGAACATAAATATTATAGTATTTTATTACATCACTATTGGGTCATTATGATGTCATAAAACACATTATATATTTAAACGGTATTTTATTTTTACCCAAAAATTTGACTATCTCTGAAAATTATGAAAAATTCACCATTGGATAATTTCGACGTCCTGATTCCAAAAATGAAATTTATTTTATCTAAATAATTTTATAAATATGTTAATTTCAACTTCTAAATAAAAACTGACATTTATCGAAAATTCACGGGTTTTGACAGAAATGGATTTCAAACCTTAATAATAATTATAATTGCAATCATAAAATTATAAGATCATTTATATTTAATAAAAATTAATTTATTAATAATAATATATTATTAAAAAATTAATTAATTAAAAAATCCCATAATTTAATAAAATAGATTTCTTAATTAAATAATAACTACAAAAGACCATTTATACTTTAAAAACTATTTACAATGTATCAAAAAATAACTAGAAATTATATTCCTTAATATATAAAAAAATATTTTATTTGAACATAGTACTACTTCTTTGTTACATAACCCCTTAAAATAGCCTCATAACACCTAAGTGTAAGGTGTGCGATAGTGATAGACTCTTGGGGTGGCTCGGATAACATCACTCGAGTGGTAATTTCAATCAACTTCCACTTTTCTCATAGACGGTCATGTTCGAGCTTGACATGATGAAGCTCAGCTTGGGCTTGGTCAAGGGATAATCCCAAAGATGCCACCTCTTTTCTGAGCCCCGGAAAACAGGCTTCGTATGGGGAAATTCTACCGGATGGGGCCATCACTTCCTTTGTCTGAGTAAATTGGATTTGTTAAAGTCGTATATATATACTAATCATGTGATCACTGTTCAACGGCTATATTAGCAATGGTCAAAATTCTTAACATAAAACCAAAGAAGTTCACATTTTATATAAACACAAAGAGACATTTAATTAGATTAAGAGGGATTTCCATTAATGAATCTTTGGTTCATTACAAAAAGTGTTATTTTTAGATAACTTTTTAAAATAATTAAGATGAATCTGGAGGATTTTAAATTAATTTTGTAATGAAATTAATTGTAGCATACTGATGTAAAATTTATTAATTATTACATTGATTATATAAATTAATTACATAAAATGATGGAATTCACCAATAAAATCCTTGAGTATGGTATAAATGCTTTGTGTGCCTACAAATCAAAACCACTAATTATATTTACTTCACATATCTAGTAAGATAAAACGAGGTTTGAAATTTACGGTGTAAAAGATTTGGTATTATTTATAATCATCTAATTGGGATTATGAATACATACTTATAGGGAGTAACAATATAGGAGGAATTAATTGATCTCATGATATTGTTTGTCGTATCAATTTTTTGTGACTTATTAAATATGTTATAATATGAAGATATTTCTTATATAAAAAATAGTATGATTATTTTTGTTTCTACATGTAATTATTGTTCTGAAATAATTTATAAATGTCATTAAAGGATCTAAGTATAAATAATTAAATATAGACTATTAAAAATATTGAATTCAAATTCTGATTTTATTTATTTTAATCATGAAATATAAATGTATAGATAGTTAGAAAATGCATTGAGATAAATGTTTTAAAAAATAGTGAATAAAAATTATTGATTTTATGTACATTTTAAGGAAGAAGTGAAAATTGAATATTAAATTTCACATTATTTATGAGTATGTATTGTATAAAAACAAAAATAATTATTCTTGTTGACCCTAGATACTGTATTTTTACTCATCAGATTCCAATTTATTTTATGATTTTTACTTCAATATATTATTGGGGTGTTCTGAAATATAAAATTTTAAATGACTTTTATTGAAAAAATAAAAGGTAATATATATGATACTCATTCTATGTTGGATTAAAAAAATATTATATTATATATGTAGAAATTAATGTAATATTTATTGATGTTCCAAAATAATTTTATTTTATAGATGAAACATGTGTCTTTCATTGGATGGGTTTCCAAATATACAAGGTACAATTAAATTATGGTAAAGTTGTGATAATCCAAATAAACTAATATTATAGGGAGTTACCCCAAGGTATAATAATTAATCCATGATGATGATCCATTATAATTGACATTATGGTGTAACGAATCAAAATAATATGAGTGGAAAAAATATCCATGAATTAGGATCCCAAGATGGTGATAATAATGGAAAACCATTCTAATTCAGATAACCAATGAATAATGAATCAATTTTAGGGAATCTAAAATAGATCAACAACAATACAATAAAATTATACCAAAAAATTCATTCATGTAATACGTATAAATAACCAAAATAAAAATTACTCAAAAATAAAACATAATTATATTTCTCACATATTATACGCATAAACAGTTCATAAAATTCAATAACAAAAATATTACCTGTAGAATGTTTCTTGATATAGATCTCATATAAGATACAAACATCAATACTACCCAATATAAAATTTTTAATTTCATGGATGTTCCATGTAATTTTTTTAAATCATATGGGATTATTTTGAGATGAGGCACTCAGTCGTCATTTTATTCGAATGCCTGGTGAGAATAGATTTTTTTGAACTTTTATAATGATTATTTAAAATAGAACACATACATGGTTTTGGAAACATATATACGGGTGCCTGGTTTAAAAATATAAAGGTAGATTTGCATACATAATAACAAATTTACATATAGAATGACATAAACTTTGCTGGCACAGGTTGAGGAAAATGTTAATTTGTTTGGAAATATAATGAAAACTTAATAAACATTTAGTAATTAAAAATAAATTATTAATTTATATTTTTTAATTAAAATTTCAAATTTTGATTCAATGTAATGATGTTGCAACCCATGCATAATAGAAATGATGTTTCATAGATGAGAAAATGTAATGATGCTGCAACTCAGTGTAACAAAAATGTTAAAACATGTTTTCCCTATTTAATGGGTTATCCGAATATAGGATAACATTCACAATCCAATATTTCTCTGAAACCATGGAGATTTTCCATTCGCGAGTGACGGTCGGCGAACCGCCACAGATAGAGGATCAAGGAATGATGAATGACAGTGGTGCGAACTTCACCAACGAAAAATCCAACCTTAACGTAGGGGTGGTTATTTCAAATTTTCATTTTCATCTATTCTTGATTTTAGAATGATGAACCTGGATCAACACATAAACAGGTTGACACGAAGCTTGATCATTATTAGGGAAGGTTTTGACTGTGGGGTGATTTTGGGTTTAAATATTTCTCTATTTTTTTCTATTATATTAATCCTTCTAATGGATATGATCGATTCTAGAATGAATGAATGGACATGTTTTTATAATAGGTTCTTTTTCTTTTCTCCCACCACTTTTATCATAGTCTCCACAGGATAACGAACGGTCAATTATTTCACAACTACTTCATGGGGAAATGATCCAACTTCTAGGATCCAAGATATACATGAAAAAATGGAGCTACGATGACGAAATTGGTGATTGGATCGAGGAGGAGCATGATATATATATTGTGAATGGCTTCACACCGAAAATGAATATTGGCCTGGTTTTGGATTGAGGAATGGTCCACCAGAGTGCTTCTGATGGCCCGCAAATTGGAATTCCAGAGGTGGCAGCCATGTGTCGAATGGCTAAGCCGACACGCCATGGTGGTTGAATAAAGCCCATATATGCAGCTGACCATGTGGGGGGGGGGGGTCATGGCTTTGAGCTACGACGGGGTCAGCAGGACATGTGTCTCATGCTGTAGGCGGGATCTGAGGCTGGCTTAGCTGGCCACGTTTTGTGGAGTGGATTTGGTAAACTACCACATCCAAGTGGTTTGTCCTACCCATCTCTGAGTGGATTGGGCTAGAATAGTGAGCCAGGCCACAACAGGGTTTCAGGTTGACTAGGTCAGACATGACCAGAACCCTACAAGACCCATTTTCACTAAAACATCAATATCTTCCAAATTGTACGTATGATTGACAAGCTATTTACAGTGTTGAGGACCTCGCAATGAGAGAGTCCATTTAACATACTACAAGTGCTTTTTGGTGGAATTGGAAATATGATTGTAGGTGTGATGTTTAGATTCTCCTGAAATCAAACTTGATTTGGGAGGTAATAATGTGGTTGTATGTGAATAGAAGGAAGTGACAAGCGGAACTAAGTGGCCTAGCAGACCTAAGTGGGTATTTAACCTCAACAAACAAATAAAACTAAGTGAATAGAATACCTTAGTGGATCAATAGGCGAGTAAATCTCAGTGGACTAGCAACAGAGTGAACCTCAATGGCCATGAAGACGAGCGAACCACAATGGACCAACACACCATAGTGACGAATGGATCTCATCAGCCCAAAATATGAGCATAACACAATGTCCAAGTAGATGAATGGACCTGAGTCCCCCAGTAGAGCTCATTGAGGACTGGACCTCAGTGGCCCAACTAAGCTCCGTGATGAGCAGATCTCAGTGGCTCAGTAGGACACAATGACTCATCAAGGATGATTCCCTTAGTATTACATGATTTTCAACAAAAATAATAATAATGTTTCTTTCTATAAATATGGTTAAACGTAGCCGATATTTCCACTACATTGTGTGAAAATTTATCTGTGGAATTGTGTTTTTTTTTGGTTCTATACTATTTATTATGTTACTCATCCCTGCCCAGGCTCCGCCCAAATGTATCATGTCTTGTTCAGATAGCTGATGTTTTCATAGAGACCTCAGTAGTCCAGGACTATGTGGTGCCCACTGAGGAATGAATGGTGAGTCATACTCTTAAAACATCTTAAATCTATTTTTCTACTACTATTCTGATTCTTTTTTATATGAATGGGTTTCTAGGGACTTTTGTATCCTCTTGATTACTTCTATTCATTTATTGGGGTTGTATTCTGGCCCCCATTACTTCTAGCTTTGTACTATTGACACTCAATGGTTGTCTTAGTAGAATGCATGTTTTTCCCCTTTTCAGCATTTTGGTATAGGGTTGTAAGTGAGTGTGTGTCTACATGTACTCAGAAAATGCCTCCCACTTTAATTATAATGCTTCCAGCGCTAGTCTCCATCGCCTAGACTTTGGGAGGTGAGCTTGGGGAAAATCCAGACTGGGCTCCATGTGATGGGTTGTGAAAAATTGGTATCAGAGTTGGTCAGTTATACATTAAGGATTGAGATTCTATGGATTTTTCTCATTCAAACATTATTAAATATTTCGAGTTCGACTTTCAGGCTCAGGGATTCCAATATTGTTGTGGATCCCAAATATTCACACACCAGGACCCTAAATCCATCATTATGACTCAGTGCAAGAAAACATTAACTACATGCATCATATTGGAATTGAGGGTATTTTAATGACCTAATTGAGTCAATGTCATCTCTCCCGAATAAATTTATTTATTGTGGTTCATCTGGATCTGTTTTAGGATGCTACCACATAGACTGGAAGCCAAGATTCTACAACATGACCATGAGGATGGTACGCCTAGTTATGAGGTGTTGGTACAGGGTCCAGTACTTGATATATCCCCAATAGGAAGTTCACTCATGTAACCCCACCCATTGATCAGATGTTTCTACTATAACTAAAGGTAGAGGATGAATGAATAATCTGTGCATTACACGAGTTTGACAGGAAGACTGTAACACCCCGAGATTTTATTCTTTTTAATTAATGTCTTGTGTTGTACGCTACAAGAGGCTTGCATAACACGCATACCTGACTTTCCTTGCATTACACGCAATCACGACCTTTCTCGATAGCGTGTGTAGTACGCAATACCGAGTTTCACTAAACGAGATATTATTATAATATTATTATGAACTAGCCGTTATGATTAGTAATACCCACTTTTTGAAATTTTATAAATTTTATCATTTAAAATGTACTTCACTTTTGGATTCGGAATATCGAAATTAACTTAGGGTGAAATTTTTGTACTTTTCGGATAACTTTCATATTCTGATGAATAGAGAAAATTACTAAATTTTAATTAAAAACAACTTTTTTAATCAAAATAATTAATAGTGATAAATTATTAATTTGAGTGGTTTTAAAGTATATTTAGAATATATTTTTACAATTTAATACAGTTTTTGTCATTGGATGTAATTTCACATTTAAACCAAACATAAACAAGTGTCAATCTTTTGATAGTTATTATCTCTTAAAAACACGCTATTTGTTTTGACGACGGGAATTAATTTTTAAATTAGTTAATGTAACTGATATGTTTTGAATTTGGTAAAATAAACATCATTTTTGAATTCATAATATCAAATATATCTTAGGCCTAATTTTTTGTATTTTTCTGGAAACTTTCATTTTTTGATGAATAGTGAAACCACTAAGTGGTAGTTAAAAAAACTGAATTTTTCATAAAACATAATTTTACCTCTTCTGTGAGTGGAATTTCGAAAATCCGAGAGACACGGTTAATATCAAGGACTAAAATGTGGTTCAATGAGATTAAAATAATTTTTGGTGAATAGTAACTTTTTACTTTTTTAACCACAGTTAAAATTAAGGGTAAAAATGATATTATTATTACCCTAACACATGTTCTAATTCTATTGGATAAGTTTAATTCGACCACAAACAACCTTATTAATAAAATATTACCATTTAGGCCCACTTGGATTAGATTAGGACATTTATTATCAATTTACTTAAAGAAGGGTTAAAATAGTTAAAATCAATGTTTAATAACTAAATCATTTTTAATATAGGGTTATACATAAGATGAATTCGACTATAAATATTCATTAGAAAGATAAAAGGATTTCCAACTTAATGATATTTTATTTGTAATTTTTAGACTTAAAATAATTTAATTTATTTATGATACAATGATGATGCAGTAATTATCTTATTAACGAAATATTGACATAATTGATGTTATAAATACCCAAATAAATGTAAATTTAGACTTGTTATGAATTCTAATAATTTTATAAGTTAATAGGACTTGTTAAAATTGATTTAATTAATTTTTTTTGAACTAATCATTCTGTTATGATTTTCACAAAAATCAATTACCAAATAGTGTCAAAATTGACATAAAATAATTTTTTAAACAAATATTATATTATTAACTGTTATTATATTCCTAAAATCTATGGTTCGGCCGAGATACTAATTTCATTATAGGTGTATCATTGAAGTACCACTTGGGGGTATCTTGGATGTATATGGTAATTTTATTAACTATATAATACAAAATCACAAAGTGACATGGTAAATGTCAATCTAAGTAACTAAGAGTTAAAACTAAAAGAAAAGGTTAATATAATGACCTAAACCTGTCTAAATTATATTGTATGAGAGTAATTCGACCCATCCCCAGCTTAGATTCTAAATATATCAATTTGGAACAATAAAAAAACCGAATTTTACTTTATAATAAAATAATATTTTTAGTTATTCCAACGGTGCCCCTCTCCTCCCTTATAAAATGGCACCTCCTCCCTCTCTTCTTCACACCACATTGATCCTTAAAGCTTGGCCAAAACCTGACAATTTCTCTTCTACACTTCCATAGAAACATCCTAGAGGTCCTGGTATTCATTAAATAACAATTTTAGTACCCTAAGATGTGGTCTCAAAGAGGCACTTTCAAAAAGAGGTAATGTCTGTTACCGATTCTTTCAACTTTATTTCTTCTTCCACTTCTTCTTTTTTAGTTGTTTCATTATGAGGTAATAACATCATTATCACTCATATAATGATATGTTATTATAAGTATGAAAAAACCATATTTCACCATCTATCCATCCTACGGAAAATGAAATCACCGCGCGTGCGTACGTACGGAATACCGTCTCCACGCCGTGGTGTAATCTAATTTCCACCACCACCTTACATGGATGGGTATAATGGTGAATGTAATGAACATATATGATTATTTTAAATTTATATTGATTCTATAATATTATACATACACATTAATACAATTCCACGATCATGGGAATGATATAATCGCTCGTTCGTACGTACGAAATACTGTTTCCACGACGCGATGAGATTCATTCTCCATGATAACCATTCAAGAATGATTATAAAGTATATATAATAAGTAATCATAAAATATATGACATAATAATGCTACTGTATTTATGTATATATATTCATGTCATCTACTTAATTCGATTCGATTCAATAAGGAAACGAAAATAGTGTTCATGCATATGTACGACCTACCGTCTCCATGAATGGTGTATTTCATTCCATTTATCGATCCATTATATATATATTATGAATATATATTATATATAAGTCATGTTTTAAATTATGGATGTAATTAATCATGATCTAAGTAATCATATTAATAATTACAACTTAAAACACGAACGACAAATGAAACGATTTTACCAAAAATGCTACTTTAACATGAATTTAAAAAAGAACGGGTAATATAAAGTCATAAGTGACCCATATATGATATAATAACAATGAATATGATTCTGTAATAATTAAATGACATTATTTAAATCATTATACAAGAGTTTTGGATACGTACGAAGCATATCAGACCTAAGGTAAGGGATAATTTTCCAAATCTCATTTTTATCCGAGATTGCTTATTTGTAAGTATTTAGTGGGGTTATTGAAATCATCCATGTCCATGTTTTCTAAAAGTGTTTTCATGTATGTTTAATGTCCTTTTTACCCATTTTGACTTTTACCTCATGGTATGGAAGGAATCTTTCTTTTATTTACCATATAAAGTACTTTTTGACTTTTCCGACAAAAGTACGAGAAGAATGTTTTTTTAAAGTATACGGCATGAAATGATTTTTACGGTTTTATGAAGCCTTATTATCATGATGATTCCTTTAAAATATTTCATGACTATTTTCAACAAAATCTATTTCTTTTAAAATGTCATGATGTTCTGTGAAATGAAATTGATTTTGAAGAAGGAAGGATATTTTCCTCAAGAATTAATTTCAAGTGTTTTATCAAATCCATTTTTCATCTAAGATGACATTATTTCATATGTGTATATTTCAAGTATCTTGTATTTATGATTTACATGGTTTCACTTTTGATATTATGAAATGATATCCATTTTTTATATGGATTATTTGATGATGGGATGATATTTATGAAACCCATTTTATTTATTGGGTGATGTATGTTTATTTTGTGGCACAAGTAAGAATGATTTCATTATGGGATGGGTGGGACCTATATCTCCCTCCAATGCATCGGGTTAGGATTTATATCTCATGATATAGACATGGATGGAACAGAATGTTAAACCGGTTCAGTAATACAGGACTGGAACGAGGAGTGAACTCGATTCAGAAAGAGACTTTTTCCACTAATATGGTCTTGGAAGCAATGCCTTGGATACTATGGAAATCATTACATGTGCTTAATGGATTCCACAATTACATGTTTTATTCCCATGCTATTTTATCATTATTAATATTTATTTATGATCTATGACTTACGTACTTCCATGTTTTATGTCATTTATGAAGCTTTTGATGTTTAAACATTATGTTCATGTTTTTAAGTTCAAATGTATATGGTATGTTTTATTTTATCCATTCTTACCCTTACTGAGCATTTGAGCTCACCCTTTTTATGTTTTATTTTCCCTCAGGATTAAAAGAAAGGTTTTAGGTAAGGAAACAAAAAGTGGATGATCTTTATGGGAGATGTTGAAGATCTTTCACCACGATTAGAAGATTACATTCCAGGTTTCCAAGGACACTAAACTATTACGGTCCTTGTGTGTCTGTTTTTGTTATGTATTAAGTATTCTGCAAAAGAAATGTAATATCTATGTACGTCAAGATTCAGGTTTCTACAGATGGTATTAGAGGAAAGTTTTAGTCAACCTTTGGAAACTAAGATGTGAAAACATTAGTTAAATCCCTAGAGATATTTCTAAGGTATATCTAGGGATGTCCCTAAGGATTAGTATACGTATAAGTTATAGTCCTAGAATTAAGGTAACGATCTTAGAATTAAACCTAAGATGTTAGATATTGAAGGTACTCCCCCTTTATTATGTTTTTTCCCAAGCATGATTTTTGCCTCTCACACTATTCATTTAGGGTTTTAGATGATGGATGGAACCCGAAGGAACCGTGTTTATCAATGCAATGGACAATGCAATGATTGTCATCCTGAACAAACAAATTCTATGGGATATGGAGTGAAAAAACTTATTGCTATACTTACACAAGCAATGAATCATTCTGGACATCCAAATGAGCATAGAAGGGAACAATATTCTATTGAGTCCTTCATGAGTCAACATCCACCTTCTTTCAGTGGGTCTTCTGATCCACTTGTTTCTAAACAATGGATCAGTACCACTGAAACTATATTTTCAGTTCTACAATGTTCTGAACATGATAAAGTCATCTTAACAGTATATCGTTTGGAAGGTGAAGCTGATCAATGGTGGAATCTTATCAAGAATACGGGGCCAAGAGATGAAATTGAGTCCATGGATTGGGAAGGGTTCAAAAACTTATTTTTCAATAAGTACTTCCCTCGTATTCTTCGAAAAAATATGGAGAAGGAGTTTCTTGAACTAAAGAAAAAGGATGTTGAATCTGTTGGTATATACGAAGAAAATTTTATAAGGCTTGCAAGGTATGCATCTGGCTTTATCATCCAACCTGAAAGTAAAGTTGATCGATTCTTTAGTTTCTTAAAACCAAATCTTCGAAGGGCATTAGATATAATAGACTTTATTAGCTATGAAGAAATTGTGTGTTTTGATATTAAGGTAGAAATGGAAGTTGGTGGTACATATCCATCTCATGGTTTTGACAAGAAACGAACGATGGAGTTCAAGGAGAAATCTAAGAATAATGGTGAAAAGAAGATAAATGTTTCCTTATGCTCAAAGTGTGGAAATAAGCATGGTGGAGATTGTCTTAATGGGACTAGAAAATGTTTTATGTGTGGAAAAAAGGTCATCAAGCAGCTGAGTGTCGAAGTAATGGAAAAAGGGTTTCTAATGATGTGAATAAAGAAAAGACTGCAGAGAACGCACCACCAACACTTCAATGCTTCAAGTGCAAGGAAATGGGGAATTATGCTAATAAATTCCCTAATCCAAGGGTTAGTGATGATTGACATGAGCAACCACTTAAAGAAAAAGTCAAAGGGAAGTCACATGCGATCATTATTGGCGATGTTGAATAAGAAAACGATGTGGTGGAATGATTAAGTGTTTATGTAATGGGATTCTAAAATAATATTGTATATAGTATCATGGAATATTGGAATATTTATGTATTGGTCTATTGTGGTTTTCAATAATTTTATGGTACCGGTAACCATGGAAAGTGATTGAGATATTATTGGAAAAAAGATGATATGCGCATAATGAAGGGAAAACGAGAAAATGAAATGTTTAACAGTATTCACGAGCTCATGACTGATATAAGGAAATAGTTATATCATGGTTCGAGGTTTTGGTATGAGAAAAGAGTTAACTTTTGACAGCACTCATGTTTTCACTAAGATTCAATGGGTATTCATTTTTTTAAAGAGAATACATGATTAAGGCCTTTGAATGTTTGTAATGTGACCAACAAGACATATCTCATGATATATGGGGATCAACGATGGTATTAACATGCTAGTTGTATGAACTCATTAGTAATAGTTTTCACTATTATATGAGATTGGACAATAGTATTTTGGATAAGCCTAAATCTTGGAATGGATTATGTTGGACATAAGTTAGTATTGTTTAAGGATATAAATTTTTTGATATTATTTATGGGATGTTATAGTAATATATTATTAGAAAAAGGACAACCTGCAGGATGAGCGACAACTCATCGCGTCAGACAAGGCTGTGGGAATCGAACCCACAACCGAAGTGCGACTGGCCTTTATTGCCTACCACTGGCCTACAGGAAGTCCCTGTTTAGTAGAAACTAGTTTTATTATATTAAAAATTATGATATATGAAGTATAAGTCCATTTTAGGAACCATATATGATTAATCTCACTATAGATGGACTTATGTATTATTTGATAACTTTTCTAACCTTTTGTTTTAGACAGATGGAATGACCCATAATTCTATCACATGATCTACTAACACATCACGAATGACAAATTCAACTTCATTTCTTTAAGAGATGAAGTGGAAATTGTCCAAATAATGACCAACGGTGAGACTGTACCAAAATCATGAAAGTATTTCTTCTAATTCCAATTTCATCAACTTTAGGGAAATGATCTTGAAAACCAAAAATGTTGTCCTAGTGCTCTTATATCAGATGAATCAGATGGTACCTTAGGTCATCACAAATTTATGGATGTGTGATTGATGGATTTTTCATAGCCATGTTCTCTACCACTCTCTATCAGAACATGATGGTTAGATTTTTCTTCCATATCCATATTTTCACCTATGTTCTACTATGTGGAAACCCAGTGATGAGTTAATTTGGGTAACCGTTACATTTAAGACATTAGTTTTTAATCCAAGTTTTGGTATTCCTTTTTACGGTGTGGGTTTCTATTAAAAAAACATTCGAGTAGTAAACCATTTATAACCCCGACAAATTTCGAGGGAGAAATTCATTTTAAGGGGGGTAGAATGTAACACCCTGAGATTTTATTCTTTTTAATTAATGTCTTGTGTTGTACGGTACAAGGAGCTTGTACAACACTCATCCTTGACTTTCCTTACATTACACGCAATCACGACCTTCCTCGATAGTGTGTGTAGTATGCAATACCGAGTTTCACTAAACAAGATATTATTATAATATTATTATGAACTAGCTGTTATGAATAGTAATACCAAATTTTTGAAATTTTTGAAATTTTTATCTTTCAAAATGGACTTCATTTTCAGATTAGGAATATCGAAATTAGCTTATGGTGAAATTTTGGTACTTTCCGGATAACCTTCATATTCTGATGAATAGTTAAAATTACTAAATTTTAATTAAAAATAACTTTTTAATCAAATAATTAATAGTGATAAATTATTAATCTGAGTGGTTTTAAAGTATATTTTGAATATATTTTTACAATTTAATACAATGTTGGTCATTGGATGTAATTTCACATTTAAACCAGACATAAATATGTGGCAATCTATTGATAGTTATTATCTCTTAAAAACACGCTATTTGTTTTGACGACGGAAATTAATTTTTAAATTAGTTAATGTAACTGATATGTTTTGAATTTGGTAAAATAGACATCATTTTTGAATTCATAATATAAAATATAGATTAACCTAATTTTTGGTATTTTTCTGGAAACGTTCTTTTTTTTATGAATAGTGAAACCACTTAGTGATAGTTAAAGAAAATGAATTTTTCATAAAACGTAATTTTACCACTTCCGTGAGTGGAATTTAGAAAATCCGAGAGACATGGTTAATATCAAGTACTAAAATGTGGTTCAATGAGATGAAAATATTTTTTGGTGTATAGTAATTTTTTACTTTTTTACCACGGTTAAAAGTAAATAGGGTAATTAAGGGTAAAAATGATATTATTATTACCCTAACACATGAACTAATTCTATTCGATAAGTGTAATTCGACCAAAATAACATTAGGAATATAATATGACCATTTAGGCCCACTTGGATTAGATTAGGTCATCTATTATCAATTTACTTAAAGAAGGGTTAAAATAGTTAAAATCAAAGTTTAATAACTAATTAATTTTTAATATAGGGGTATACATAAGATAAATTCGACTATAAATATTCATTATAAATATAAAAATATTTCCAACATAATGGTAGTTTATTTGTAATTTTTAGAGTTAATATAATTTAATTTATTTATGATACAATGATGCTGCAGTAATTGTCTTATTAATGAAATATTGACATAATTGATGTTATAAATACCCAAATAAATGTAATTTGAGACTTTTTATGAATTAAAATGCTTTAATATGTTAATATGACATGTTAATATTGATTTAATTAATTTTTTTCGAACTAATCATTCTGTTATGATTTTCACAAAAAGCAATTACCAAATAGTGTCAAAATTGACATAAAATAGTTTTTAAAACAAATATTATATTATTTATTGTTATTATATTCCTAAAAATATAATGTTCGTCCAAGATACTTATATAATGATAGGTTTATCATTAATGGACCACTTGGGGGTCTCTTGGATGTATATGGTAAGTTTATTAACTATATAATATAAAAATAAAAAGTGACATGGTAAATGTCAATCTAATTAACTAAGAGTTAAAACTAAAAGATAAGGTTAATATAATGACCTAAATTTGTCAAAATTATATTTTATGAGAGGATGTGGACCCATCCCCACATTTACTTCTAAATATATCAATTTGGAGCTATTAAAAAACCGAATTTGACTTTATAATAAAATAATATTTTTAGTTATTCCAAAGGTGCAGCTCTCCTCCCTTATAAATAGGCACCTGCTCCGTCTCTTCCTCACACCACTTTGAGCCTTCATGCTCGTCCAACCCCTGCAAAATTCTCTTCTCCGCTTCCCTAGAAACATCCTAGAGGTCATGTTCTTCTTCAAAGACCAATTTTAGTACCCTAAGGGGAGGTCTCAAAGAGGCGCTTCAAAGAAGAGGTAATGTCTGTTACCGATTCTTTCAACTTTATTTGTTCTTCCACTTCTTCATTTTTAGTTGTTTCATTATGATTTAATAACATCACTATCACTCATATAATGATATGTTATTATAAGTAATAAAAAAACATATTTTACCATCTATCCATCCTATGGAAAATAAAATCACCGCGCGTGTGTACGTACGGAATACCGTCTCCACACCGTGGTGTAATCTAATTTCCACCACCAACTTACATGGATGGGTCTAATGGTGAATGTAATGAATATATATGATTATTTTAAAGTGATATTGATTATTTAATATTATACATACACCTTAATACAATTCCACGATCATGGGAATGATATCATCGCTCGTGCGTACGTACGGAATACCGTCTACACAACGCGATGAGATTCACTCTCCATGATAACCATTCAAGAATGATTATAAAGTATATATAATAAGTAATAATTAAATATAAGACATAATAATACTAATGGATTTATTTATATATATTCATGTCATCTACTTAATTCCATTCGATTCAATAAGGAAACGAAAACAGCGTTCATGCGTACGTACGGCCTACCGTCTCCATGAACGGTGTATTTATTTCCATTTATCTATCCAATATATATATATATTATTAATATATATTATATATAAATCATGTTTTACATTCTGGATGTAAGTAATCATGATCTAAGTAATTATATGAATAATTATAAGTTAAAACACGAACGACAAATGAAACGATTTTACCCAAAATGCTACTTTAACATGAATTTACAAAAGAATGGGTAATATAAAGTCATAAGTGAACCATATATGATATAATAACAATGAATATGATTCATTAATAAGTCAGTTACATTATTTAAATAATTATACAGGATTTTTGGATACGTACGAAGCATATTGGACCAAAGGTAAGAGATAATTTTTCAAATCTCAATTTTATCCGAGATTGCTTATTCATAAGTATTTACTGGGGTTTTTTCAATCATCCATGTCCATGTTTTATAGAAGTGTTTTCATGTATGGTTAAAGTTCTTTTTTACCCATTTTGAATTTTACCCAATGGAATGGAAGGAATCTTTCTTTTATTTACCCTACAAGGTACTTTTTGACTTTTCCAAAAAAAGTATGAGAAGAATGTTTTTTAACGTATACGGCATGAAAGGATTTTTACGGTTTTATAAAGAATTATTTTCATGAAGCTTCCTCCAAAATATTTCATGACTATTTTCAAAAAAATCCATTTCATTTAAAATTTCATTAGATTTTGTGAAAAGAAATTTATTTTGAAGAAGAAAGGATTTTTCTTCAAGAATTAATTTCAAGTGTTTTATCAAATCCATTTTTCATCTAAGATGAAATTATTTCATATGTGTTTGTTTCAAGAAGCATGTCTCTATGATTTACATGGTTTCAATTTTCTTATTATGAAATGATATCCATTTCTTTTATATGGATTATTTGATGATGGGATGATGTTTATGAAACCCATTTTATTTATTGGGTGATGTATGTTTATTTTGTGGCACAAGTAAGAATGATTTCATTATGATATGGGTGGGACCTATATCTCCCTCCAATGAATTGGGTAAAGATTTATATCTCATGAGATAGACATGGCTGGAATGGAATGTTAAACCGGTTCAGTAATACAGGACTAGAACGAGGAGTGAACTCGATCCAGAAAGGGACTTTGTCAACTAAGATGGTCTTGCCAGCAATGCCTTGGATACTATGGAAATCATTACATGTTCTTAATGGATTCCATAATTACATGTTTTATTCCCATGATATTTTATCATTATTAATGTTTCGTTATGATCTATGCCTAACGTACTTCCATGTTTTATGTCATTTGTCAAGATTTTGATGTTTAAACATTATGTTCATGTTTTTAAGTTCAAATGTATATGGTATGTTTTATTTTATCCATGCTTACCCTTACTGAGCATTTTATACCACCCTTTTTATGTTTTGTTTTCCCCCAGGATTAAAAGAAAGGTTTTGGGTAAGGAAACAAAAAGTGGAAGATCTTTATGGGAGATGTTGAAGATCTTTCACCATGATTAGAAGATTATGTTCCATATTTGCAAAGACAATAAACTATTACAGTCCTTATGTGTCTGTTTTTGTTATGTATTAAGAATTCCACAAAAGTAATGTAATATCTATGCACGTCAAGTATCAGGTCTCTACACAGACACCTCCTAGGATTAGGGTTGAGACTGATGCCCTAGTGGAAGAGGATTGGATCGAGGTTGTTACATGAGTCTTCCATCTCGTGAGGATGCCTCTTTACAAAATGGTAATATTAGTCATAGGTAATCTTCAGAGCTCAAGAGGGAGGTAGAGGAGATGGAATGTCCAAACACATGACGAGGCGGCCCTCACCTAGAAAAAATTTGAATTCATCTTCCAGGAGGATTTCCTTCAGGCAGCCCGGCTAACAATATGCATTCAGGAACTAATGCACCTATAGTAGGGTAACATGACACTAGTGGAGTACCCATAAAGACTCAATGAGCTTTATCAGTACTCTACATACATTGTGTCAGACCCATTTATCACGGATCAGGATTTTGTGTTATAAATATTCTAGGAGATTATGGGGTCCATGGTATCACTTAGCATCCCAACTCTTTCTTGGGTGCTGTAGAGATCCCTACTTATAGATATCTTTCAAGCCGAGTTGGCGCATGAATCTGAAGCTACCAATAGACATCAGGTGGTGGAGTCATCAGCTATGGTTGGTAAGAGCAACAGGCAGTTGGAAGAGGTTTGTGGTTCAACCAAAACCACCCTAGGTGGTACACTATGGGCTCTGGGAGCTAGTGGAAAGGGGCAGGTCCAACATCAGGTTATTGAGGTCTACAACCACGGGTCCACAGATATGATTATAGGTATGATCTATGTCTTATCCACCTTATCAATAGTTCCTATAGACATTTGATTCAGTTACTCTTTCCATGCCATAAAAATTGTTTAGATCTCAGAGATTCTGGTAGATCCGTTGGCTCAATATATATTGTTAGAGACTCCTATGGGAGGGGATTCATTGATTTCACACTGGTTTCAGTAATGCTGACCCTACTATTCAAGGAGAGAGCTTCAGTTGTGTAACACCCGAGATTTTTATGAGAAATTTTTTGTTTTTATTTTATATAAATCATCAAAGGAATATTTCACTACACACAACACTATCTTGGCTTGCTTTACACGCAATCACGGCCTTCGTCAATAGCTTTCATCGTACGCAATACCGAGTTTCACTAAAAAACAATATTCTATTAAAATATTATTAAAACTATTCGTTATGAATAGTAATACCCACTTTTTGAAAATTTTTTAATTTTATTTTTCAAAATGGACTTCATTTTTGGATTTGGAATATCGAAATTAGCTTAGGGTGAAAATTTTGTATTTTTCTGAAAACATTCAATTTTTGATGAATAGTGAAAACACTGGGTTACTATTTACAAACCGACAATTTATTTAAATAAATATTTATTTTAATTATTTTTATTTTAGGACAAAATTGATACATAATACCTATATAAGTTCAATGCAATTCATTAGAGTCATTTTATAATATTTTTAGATATATAAAAATTTTATTGAACATTTCACCGTCCTTTACCCACCTCCTAGGAGAATTTCCAAATTCACATAAACATAATTTTACCGCTTATGTGAGTGGAATTTTAAATATCCAAGAGACAAAGTTAATATCAAGGAAAAAAATTTGGTTCAATGAGATGAAAATAATTTTTGGTGAATAGTATCTTGTTACTTTTTTTACCACAGTTAAAAGTAAATATGGTAATTAAGGGAAAAATGATATTATTATCACCCTAACACATGTCATAATTCTACTAGATAAGTTTAATTCGACCAAAAACAACCTTAGGAATAAAATATGACCATTTAGGCCCACTTGCATTAGATTAGGACATTTAATATTAATTTATTTAAAGAAGGGTTAAAATAGTTAAAATAAAAGTTTAATAAGTAAATCATTTTTACTATAGGGTAATACATAAGATACATTCGACTATAAATATTAATTATAAATATAAAAATATTTCCTACATAATTGTATTTTATTTATAAATTTTTGACATTAAATAAATTAATTTATTTTTGACACAAAGATGATGCAGTAATTATCTTATTAATGAAATATTGATATAATTGATGTTATAAATCCCGAAATAAATGTAATTTGAATCTTTTTATTAATTAAACTAATTATATATGTTAATATGACCTGTTAGTATTGATTTAATTAACTATTCTTGAACTAATCTGTCTGTTATGAGTTTCACAAAAATCAATTACCAAATAGTGTAAAAATTAACATAAAATAGTTTTTAAAACAAATATTATATTATTAATTGTTATTTTATTCTTAAAAATCTATGGTTCGGAAAAATTACATATATAAGGTTATATATATTAATAATCAATGACTTGGGGTTCTTTTGTCTTGTTATTGTAATTTTATTTACCTTATAGTGTAAGAAAACTAGAAGACATGGTAAAAGTAAAATTATCTCACATAAAGTTAAATCTAAATGAGAAGGTTAAAATAGATACCTAAACTTGTATAAATTCTATTTTATGAGATTATTTATACCTATTCAGACCTTATCTTCTAAATAAATGAATTTTGAGCTATTAAAAACTGAATATGGATTTATAATAAAATAATATTTTTAGTTTTTCCAAAGGTGCCCCTCTCCTCCCATATAAAAGGGTACCTCCTCCCTCTCTTCCTCACACCACTTTGAGCCTTCAAGATCGGCCAAACCCTTCCAAATTATCTTCTTCACTTCCCTAGAAACATCCTAGAGGTCCTGTTATTCTTCAAAGACCAATTTTAGTGCCCTAAAAGGAGGTCTCAAAGAGGCGCTTCAAAGAAGAGGTAATGTCCGTTACTGATTATTTCAACATTATTTCTTCTTCCACTTCTTCTTGTTTAGTGGTTTCATTATGAATTAAAAACATCAGTATCACTCATATATTGATATGTTATTATACGTATGAAACAACCCAATTTCACCATCTATCCATCCTACGGAAAACGAAATCACCGCAAATGCGTACATACGGAATACCGTCTCCACGCCGTGGTGTAATCTATTTTCCACCACCACCTTACTTGGATGGGTATAATGGTGTAAATAATGAATATATATTATTATTGTAAATTGATATTGATTCTGAAATAGTATACATACACTCCAATACAAGTCCACGATCATGGGATCGATATCATCGCTCGTGCGTACGTACGCAATACTGTCTCCACGATGTGATGAAACTCGTTCTACATGATCATAATTGCATAATGATTATATAAATTAATTGAATGAATGAATATGATATATATTACACTAATACCATTCTGGAAATGAGGTATTTATAACCTAAAATGATGAATAAGAATTTAGTCGACAAAACACGCATAAGAACAAAAAGTAATAAACACCCGAAAAATAAGTAGTAATGAAATATTACTAATAAGAAGCTAAGAATATAACCATATATGATATTATAAAAATAATAATGATTCTGGAATAAGTAAATAACATTATTTAAATCATTATACTGGAGGTTCGGACACTTACGAAGCAAATCAGACCTACGGTAAGGGAAAATATCACAATCTCATTTTTATTCGTGATTGTTTATACTTCAGAATTTACTGGGGAATATTTATCATCCACATCCATGTTTCATCAATATGTAATATTATTTCCATCCAACTACAATTTTTTAGATCCAATTTTACCCTTCGTTGAGTTTTTAGTAAAAGATATGAAAGGATTCTTTTGTCGTTTTTCGTACGAGGTACTTTATGACTTTTCCGGCCAAAGTACGAGAAGAATGTTTTTTTAACTTATATGTCATGAATATATTTTTAGAAAAAAATTTCCATGAAGCTTACATTATATGTTTTCATGTTTATTTTTTGTCAACTTCTATTAATTCAAAATTATATGACATGTTAAGAAAGGAAAATGTTTTTGAAGTTGAAAGGATATTTTCCTCAAGAATGGAGTTCATGTGATTTATCAAAATTATTTTCCATCTAAGATAAAATAGGGTTCTGCTTCTATCCCTATTATTAAATTGATTTGATTATGTTGTGATGGAATTATTTTTATGAATTCCTTTATCTTATATGAATTGTTTTATGATGTCATGATGTTTAAGAATCCCATTTTTATTACATGGGTTAAGTTATGATGTATGATTTATGATTTTGTGGCACACATAAGAATGGTATCATTAGGAGATGGGTGGGACCTATATCTCCCTCCAATGCATTGTGTAAAGATTCATATCTCATGAGATATACATGGATGGAATGACAGGTTAATCTGGTTCAGTGAAACAGGACTGAAACGAGGAGTGAACTCGGTTCAGAAATGGACTTTGTCCACTAAGATACTCTTCGAAATGATTCTTTACTACTAAGAAATTATTTTCTATGATTATGTGTGTATGCCACAAAGTTTCATGTATTATGTTATGATTATTGGGATTACATTTCACTACTATGTTTATCCCATGATTATGAAATTATGATCTCTTTTGTAGGTTAAGATTTCCAAAATGCTATGTTCTTATGAACATGATGTGATTGATATTTCTTTTTTTACCCTTACTCAGAATTTGAGCTCACCCTTTTGTATGTTTTCTTTCCCCAGGTCAGGAAGAAGGTTATTAAGTAATATATTCCAAAAAGGGACTCTAGATGTGATGAAATAAATGGGAGGCAATGTAGATGCTCTATGAACCAGTGGTTTATGTTTCCCAGTTTCTAAATACACTATACCTATATAGTCCTTTCATGGGTTTGTTATATGTTGTAATAATTATGCTTCAATTTTGAAGTAATAACCCTGTATGTAAAGTATGGGTCATTGTAGTTTGTATTAGAAGAAAGGTGTAGTCACCCTTTGGAAACTAGGATGTGAAAGACTTAGTAAGAACCCTAAGGATAAGTCTAAGCATGGAACACAATCTTAGTGTTTTAAAAATGTCCAAGAATAACCTATGATAAGACCTTAAGTGTGATATTTTATTCTTGATTATGTGTTTTTTTCTATTGTAATCAGTGTTTATCACACTATTATTCTTTGTTTTAGTCAATGGATGGAACATGAAGGAACCGTGATAATGCGGAATGCGACGGGCAATGTAATGATTGTCCTCCTGAGAAACAAAATATTATGGGAGCTGGAATGAAAAGTCTTGTATTCATGCTCACACAACATTCTCAAGCTATGAATCATGCAGGACTTCCATATGAGCAAAGTAAGGAGCAAAATTCTGTTGAATCCTTCATGAGGCAGCGTCCACCCTCATTCATCGGGTCTACTGATCCATTAGTGGCTGAACAATGGATCAGTACCACTGAAAAGATATTTTCAGTTATCCAATGTTCTGAACATGATAAAGTCATCTTAGCAGTTTATCGTTTGGAAGGTGAAGCTGATCAATTGTTGAATATTATCGAGAATATGTGGCCAAGAGATGAAATTGAGTCCATGGAATGGGACGAGTTCAAGAACTTATTTTTCAATAAGTACTTCCCTCGTATTCTTCGAAAAAATATGTAGAATGAGTTTCTTTAACTAAAGCAAAAGGATGATTAATCTGTTGGTACCTACAAAGCGAATTTTACAAGACTTTCAATGTACGCTTCTAGTATTATTATCCAACCTGAGAATAAGATCTATCGATTCTTTAGTGGCTTAAAACCAATTATTCGAAGGGCGTTAGCCAAAAGGGACTTCAATAGTTATGAGGAAATTGTTCGATGTGCTCTCAAGGTTGAGATGGAGATTGGTGTAACCCATCAGTCACATGGGTTTGATAAGAAGAGGAAAATGGAATTCAAAGGCAAATCTAACGGCCACACTGAAAAGAAGATGAGTTTTCCCTTATGCTCATAGTGTGGAAAGAAACATGGAGGAAATTGTCTTAAGGGGACAAGAAAATGTTATAAGTGTGGAAAAGAAGGTCATCGGGAAATTGAATGTCGAAATAATGGTAAGAAGGTTTCTAATGATGAAATCAAATGAAGGGATACACATAATGAACCTACTACACTTTAATGTTTCAAGTGCAAGTAAATGGGCCATTATGCCGTTCAATTCCTTAATCCAAGGGTTGTTGATGATGATTGACGTCAACAAACTCTTAAGGCTAAAGAAAAAGGAAAGTCACATGCAATTTCTATCAACGATGTGGAGTACGATAACGAAGTGGTGAAAGGTACACCTACCATCCACTCTAAAGTAGAAAATGTTTTATTTGATTCAGGATCCACACACTCTTTTATTTCTAAAGATTTTTTAAGGGTATCTCCATATTACCTAAACAACTAGATGTTGAGTTAGCTGTGAGAACCCCTAATCGCACAACAGCCTCATCAAAAGTTTATATTTCTTCTCCGATTGAAGTTTGTGGAAATGTTCTTCCTGAAAATCATGTGATCCTTCCTATAGTGGAATTTTATGTGATTCTTGGCATGTATTGGCTTTCTCTATAAGGAGCTCATATCAATTTCCAAATAATGGAATTCACATTTCATATTCCAGATCAATCTATGATCATCTATCGATGCAAGGATGAACATAACCTTCCAGTGTAAATTTCTTCCATCTTATGGGTCTTGATTCCACTAAATGAAGGTTATTTATATCAAATGATTGGTGAGAAAATAACGATTAAGAATATTCCCATTGTATGGGAGTTTGACAATGTCTTTCCAGTGGAATTGTCGATTCTTCCACCAAATCGTGAAGTTGAGTTTTCAGTAGAACTCATACCGGGTTCTTTACCTATTTCAAAGACACCTTATAGAATGTCCCCAATTGAGTTGTAGGAATTGAAGAAGAAACTCCAAGAGAATCTTGATAAAGGATTCATACGCCCTAGTGCGTCTCCTTGGGGAGCACCTGTTCTATTTGTTAAGAAGAAAGATAGATCAATGAGACTCTGCATTGATTATCGATAACATAACATGATCACTATCAAGAAAAAATATCATCTCCCTCACATTGAAGAATTATTTGACTAACTACGCAGAGCTCAATACTTTTCCAATATTGATATTCATTCAGGGTATCTGTAACACCCCGAGATTTTATGAAAAATATTCTTTTTAATTTCAATAATGTCTTGTGTTGTACGCCACAACAAAAGGAACTTTCTCAACACGCATCCTTTACTTGATTTGCATTACACACAATCGCGACCTTCCTTGACAGCGTGTGTAGTACGCAATACCGAGTTTCACTAAACAACGATATGCTATTAAAATATTATTAAAACTAGCTGTTATGAATAGTAATAACCACCTTTTAAAATTTTAGAAATTTTAGCTCTCAAAATGGACTTCATTTTTGGATTCGGAGAATCGAATTTAGCCTAAGGTGAAATTTTGGTACTTTTCAGATAACTTTCGCATTCTGATGAATAATGAAAATTACTAAATTATAATTAAAAACAACTCTTTTAATCGAAATAATTAATCGTGATAAATTATTAATTTGAGTGGATTTAAAGTATATTTAGAATATATTTTTACAATTTAATACAATGTTGGTCATTGGATGTAATTTCACATTTAAACCAGTCATAAACAAGTGTCAATCATTTAATAGTTATTATCTCTTAAGAACACGCTATTTGTTTTGACGACGGGAATTAATTTTTAAATTAATTAATGCAACTGATATTTTTTGAATTTGATAAAATAGAAATCATTTTTGAATTCTTAATATCAAATATAGCTTAGATATAATTTTTGGTATTTTTCTGGAAAATTTAATTTTTTTTGATGAATAGTGAAACCACTAAGTGGTAGTTAAAAAACCGAATTTTTCAGAAAACTTAATTTAACCACATCTGTGAGTGGAATTTCGAAAATCCGAGAGACACGGTTGATGTCAGTAAGTAAAATGTGGTTCAATGAGATGAAAATATTTTTTTGGTGAACAGTAATTTTTTACATTTTTTTACCACGGTTAAAAGTAAATAGGGAAATTAAGGGTAAAAATTATATTATTATAACCCTAACACATTTCCTAATTCTATTGGACAAGTGTAATTCGACAAAAAACAACCTTAGGAATAGAATATGACCATTTAGGCCCACTTGGATTAGATTAGGACATTTATTATTAATTTATTTAAAGAAGGGTTAAAATAGTTAAAATCAAAGTTTAATAAGTAAATCATTTTTAATATGGGTTGTACATAAGATAAATTCGATTATAAATATTCATTAGAAATTTAAAAATATATCCTACATAATGGTATTTTATTTGTAATTTTTAGACATTAAATAATTTAATTTATTTATGACACAATGATGATGATGTAAATTATCTTATTAATGATATATTGACTATATTGATGTTATAAATACCCAAATAAATATAATATGATACTTTTTATGAACTAAAAAAATTTTCTAGTTTAATATGACATGTTAGGATTGATTTATGTAACTTTTGTCGAAGTAATCATTCTGTTATGAGTTTCAAAAAAATCAACTATTGAATAGTGTCCAAATTGACATAAAATAGTTTTTAAAACAAATATTATATTATTAATTGTTATTTTATTCCTAAAAATCTATGGTTCGGCCAAATGAATTAAATAAGGTTATATATATTAATCAAACACAACTTGGGGGTCTCATGGATGTATATGGTAATTTAATGAACTATATAATATAAAAATACAAAGTGACATGGTAAATGTCAATCTAATTAACTAAGAGTAAAAACTAAAGGATAAGGTTAATATAATGACCTAAACTTTTCTAAATTATATTGGATGAGAGGATTTAGATCCATCCCAATCTTATATTCAAAATAACTCAATTTTGAGCTATTTAAAACCGAACTTGACTTTATAATAAAATAATATTTTTTGTTATTCCAAAGGTGCCCCTATCCTCCCTTATAAAAGGGCACATCCTCCCCCTCTTTCTCACACTACTTTGAGCCTTCAAGATCGGCCAAACCCTGCCAAGTTCTTCTCTCCACTTCCCTAGAAACATCCTAGAGGTTCTAGTCTTCTTCAAAGACCTATTTTAGTGCTATAAAAGGGGGAATCAAAGAAGCACTTCAAAGAAGAGGTAATGTCCATTACCGATTCTTTCATCTTTATTTCTTCTTCCACTTCTTCTTCATTAGTTGTTTCATTATGAAGTAATAAAATCAGTATCACTCATATACTGATATGTTATTATAAGTATGAAACAACCCTATTTCACCATCTATCCATCCTACGGAAAAATAAATCACCGCGCGTGCGTAGGTACGGAATATCGTCTCCACGCCGGGGTGTAATATATTTTCCACCAGCACCTTACTTGGATGGGTATAATTGTGTAAATAGGGACTATATATGACTATTATAAAGTGATAATGATTCTTAAATAGTATACATACACTCCAATACACTTCCACGATCATAGGAACGATACCATCACTCGTGCGTACGTACGGAATACCGTCTCCACGATGTAATGTGACTCGTTCTACATGATATTAATTTCATAATGATTATATAAATGAATTGAATGAATTAATAATATATATATTACACTAATAACATTATGGAAATGAGGTATCTATAACTTAAATTGAAGAATATGAATTTATTCGACAAAACACGCATAAGAACAAAAAGTAATAAACACCCGAATAACTTGTGGTAATGAAATATTACTAATAATAAGCTATGAATATGACCATATATGATATCATAAAAATAATTATGATTCTGTAATAATTCAATAATATTATTTAAATCATTATACAAGAGGTTCAGACACATACGAAGCATATCAGACCTAAGGTATGGGAAATATCACAATCTCATTTTTATCCGAGATTGTTTATACTTTGGAATTTACTGGGGTGTATTTTATCATCCACATCAATGTTTACTCAACATGTAATATTATTTCCATCTACATACAATTGTTTAAATCCATTTTTACCCTTCGATGAGTTTTTTAGTAAAAGATATGAAAGGAATCTTTTGTCATTTTTCGTACGAGGTACTTTTTGACTTTTCTGACAAAAGTATGAAGAATGTTTTTTTTTAACTTATACGGCATGAATGGTTTTTTAAAAAATTATTTCCAATAATATTCCTTAACATGTTTTCCAGTTTATTTTTAATCAACTTCTTTTAGTTTAAACCGGTATGACATGTTAAGAAAGGAAAATTATTTTTGAAGTAGAAAGGATATTTTCCTCAAGAATGGAGTTCAAGTGTTTTATCAAAATTATTTTCCATCTAAGATAAAAAAGGGTTCTGTTTCTATCCATATTATTACATGGATTTGATTATGTTTTGATGGAAATATTTTTTTATGAATTCTTTTATCTTATATGAAATGGTTTATGATGTCACGATGTTTAAGAATTCCGTTTTTATTACATGGGTTATGTAATGATGTATGTTTTATGATTTTTGTGGAACACATAATAATGGTTTCATTATGAGATGGGTGGGACCTATATCTCCCTCCAATGCATTGGGTAAAGATTCTATGTCTCATTAGATAGACATGGCTGGAACAGTAGGTTATACCGGTTCAGTGAAAGAGGACTGAAATGTGGAGTGAACTCAGTTCAGAAAGGTACTTTGTCCACTAAGATAGTCTTGGCAATGAGTCTTGACTAACAATAAATGATTCTCTATGATTATGTGTGTATTACACAATGTTTCATGTTTTAAGTTATGATTATTGGGATTACATTTCACTACTATGATTTATCCCAGGTTATGAAATTATGATCTCTTTTGCAGGTTAAGATTTCCAAAAGATATGTTCTTATGAATATGATGTGATTGATATTTATTTTTTTTTACCCTTACCGAGCATTTGAGCTCACCCTTTTATGTATTCTTTTCCCTAGTATATAAAGAAAGGTTTTAGGTAAGAAAAAAAAGAAGTTTTTTATGGGAGATGTCGAAGATCTTTCACCACGATTAGAAGATTATATTCTGGGTTTCCAATGACACTAAACTATTACGGTCCTTGTGTGTGTGTTATTTTTATGTACTAAGTATTCCGCAAAAGTAATGTAATGCCAATGTACATCAAGCTTCGGGTATCTACAGTTGGTATCAGAGGAAAAGTTTAGTCAACCATTGGAAACTAGGATGCGAAAACGTTAGTGAGATCCCTAGAGATATTTCTAAGGTATGTCTAGGGATGTCCCTAAGGATATGTATACGTATACGATACAGTCCTAGAACTACGGTAATGATCATATAATTTAACCTAAGATTTTAGATATTGAGGATAATCCCCCTTTATTATGTTGTTTTCTCTAGCATGATTTTTGCCTCTCACAATATTCTTTTTGGGTTTTAGACGATGGCTGGAACCCGAAGGAACCGTGTTGATCAATGCAATGGACAATGAAATGATTGTCCTTATGAACAAACAAATTTTATGGGAGATGGAGTGAAAAAAATATTATTTCTATACTTACACAAGCTATGAATCATTCTAGACATCCAAATGAGCAGAGAAGGGAACAATATTCTATTGAGTCCTTCATGAGGCAACGTCCACCTTCTTTCAGTGGGTCTTCTGATCCACTTGTTTCTGAACAATGGATATGTACCACTGAAAAGATATTTTCAGTTCTTCAATGATCTGAACATGATAAGGTCATCTTAGGAGTATATCGTTTGGAAGGTGAATTTGATCAATGGTGGAATCTTATTAAAAATACGAGGCAAAGAGATGAAATTGAGTCCATGGAATGGGACGAGTTCATGAACTTATATTCCAACAAGTACTTCCCTCATATTCATCGAACAAAGATGGAGAAGGAGTTTCTTGAACTAAAGGAAAAGGATGAAGAATCTGTTGGTATATATGAAGCGAATTTTACAAGGGTTGCAAGGTATGCATCTGGATTTATCATGCAACCTGAAAGTAAAGTTGATCGATTCTTCAGTGGCTTAAAACCAAATCATCGAAGGGCATTAGCTATAAGAGACTTCAGTATTTATGAAGAAATTGTGCGTTGTGCTATCAAGGTAGAAATGGAAGTTGGTTTTACTTATCCATCTCATAGTTTTGACAAGAAACGAAAGATGGAGTTCAAGGAGAAATCTCAGAATAGTTGTGAAAAGAAGATGAATGTTTCCTTATTCTCAAAGTGTGTAAAGAAGCATGGTGGAGATTTTCTTAAAGGGATAAGTAAATGTTTCAAATGTGGAAAGGAAGGTCATCGGGCATTTGAATGACACAATGATGGGAAGAAGATGACTAATGATGCAAACAATGAAAGGGATACACAGAATGAACCTACTACACTTCAATGCTTCAAGTGCAAGGAAATGGGGTATTATGCTAATAAATTCCCTAATCCAAGGATTAGTGATGATCGACATGAGCAACCACATAAGGAAAAGGACAAAGGGAAGTCACATGCAATCACAATATGCGATGTTGAATATGACAACGATGTGGTGGAATGATTAAGTGTTAATGTAATGGGATTCCAAAATTATGTTGTATATAGTATCATGGAATATTGGAATATTTATGTATTGTTATATTGTGGAATTCAATAATTTTATGGTACCGGTTACCATGGAATGTGATTGAGATATTTTTGGAAATAAGATGATATGTGCATAATGAAGGGAAAACAAGAAAATGAAATGTTTGACAGTATTCATGAGCTCATGATTTATATAAGGACTAAATGATATCATGGTTTGAGTATATAGAATTTTGAGGATTTTGGTATTTGGAAACAGTTAACTTTCAACATCACTCATGTTTTCAATAAGGTTCAATGGGTATTCAAGAGAGTACATGATTAGGGCCTTTGAATGTTTGGAATGTGACCAACAAGACATATCTTATGATATATGGGGATCGACGATGGTATTAAATCTCTGAGAGTGGACTGCAGTATTATGGATAAGCCTAAAGATTGGAATGGATTATGTTGGAACTAAATTATTATTGTTTGTTTTTTTTGATATTATTGATGGGATGTTATAGTAATATAGTTTTAGAAAAAGGACAACCTGCAGGACGCGCGATAGCCCATCGCGTCGGACAAAGCCGTGGGAATCAAACCCACAACCGAAGTGCGATTGGCCTTTAGCGCCTACCACTGGCCTACAGGAAGTCCCTGTTTAGTAGGAAACTAGTTTTATTATATTAAGAAGAATGATATATGAAGTATAAGTCCATTTTAGGAACCATATATGATTAATCTCACTATATATGGACTTATGTAAGTTTTGATAACTTTTCTAACCTTTTTGGTTCAGACAGATGGAATGACCCATCATTCTATCACATGATCTGCTAACACATCACGAATGACAAATTCCACTTCATTTCTTTAAGAGATGAAGTGGAAATTGTCCAACGGTGAGACTATACCGAAATCATGAAAGTATTTCTTCTAATTTCAATTTCATCAACCTTAAGGAAACGATCATGAAAACCAAAAATGATGTCCTAGTGCTCTTATATCTGATGAATCAGATGGTACCTTAGATCGTCACAAATTTATGGCTTTATGATTGCGGGATTTTCCATAGCCATGTTCTCTACAACTCTCCATCAGAACATGATGGTTATATTTCTCTTCCATATCCATATTTTCACCTCTGTGGAAACCCAGTGATTAGTTTATTTTGGTAACCGTTACGTTTCATACTTTTGTTTTTAAACATTGGTTTTGGTATTACTTTTTATGATGTGGGTTTCTATTAAAGAAACATTTGAATAGTAAACCATTTTTAACCCTGACGAATTTCGAGGGCGAAATTCCTTTTAAGGGGGGTAGAATGTAACACCCCGAGATTTTATGAAAAATATTCTTTTTAATTTCATTATTGTCTTGTGTTGTACGCTACACCAAAGGGAGATTGCTCAACACGCATCATTTACTTGCTTTTCATTACACACAATCGCGACCTTCCTCGATAGCGTGTATAGTACGCAATATCGAGTTTCACTAAACAACGATATGCTATTAAAATATTATTAAAACTAGTTGTTATGAATAGTAATAACCACCTTTTAAATTATAATTAAAAACAACTTTTTTAATCGAAATAATTAATAGTGATAAATTATTAATTTAAGTGGTTTTAAAGTATATTTATAATATATTTTTACAATTTAATACAATTTTCATCATTGGATGTAATTTTACATTTAAACCAGTCATAAACAAGTGTCAATCTTTTAATAGTTATTATCCCTTAAGAACACGCTATTTCTTTTGACGACGAGAAGTAATTTTTAAATTAATTAATAAAACTGATATGTTTTTTATTTGATAAAATAGACATCATTTTTGAATTCATAATATCAAATATAGGTTAGATCTAATTTTTGGTATTTTTCTGGAAACTTTCATTTTTTTGATGAATGGTGAAACCACTAAGTGGTAGTAAAAAAACTGAATTTTTCATAAAACATAATTTTACCACTTTTGTGAGTGGAATTTCGAAAATCCGAGAGACACGGTTGATGTCAGTAAGTAAGATGTGGTTCAATGAGATGAAAATAATTTTTTGGTGAATAGTAACTTTTTACTTTTTTTACCACGGTTAAAAGTAAATAGGGTAATTAAGGGTAAAAATTATATTATTATTACCCTAACACATGTCCTAATTCTATTGGAGAAGTGTAATTCGACCAAAAACAACCTTAGGAATAAAATATGACCATTTAGGCCCACTTGGATTAGATTAGGACATTTATTATTAATTTATTTAAAGAAGGGTTAAAATAGTTAAAATCAAAGTTTAATAAGTAAATAATTTTTAATATGGGTTATACAAACGATAAATTCGACTATAAATATTCATTAGAAATCTAAAAATATTTACTACATAATGGTATTTTATTTGTAATTTTTAGACATTATATAATTTAATTTATTTATGACACAACGATGATGAAGTAAATTATCTTAATAATGAAATATTGACATAATTGATGTTATAAATACCCAAATAAATATAATTTGAGACTTTTTATGAACTAAACAAATTTTCTAGGTTAATATGACATGTTAAGATTGATTTAAGTAACTTTTGTCGAAGTAATCATTCAGTTATGAGTTTCAAAAAAATTAACTATTGAATAGTGTCAAAATTGACATAAAATAGTTTTTAAAACAAATATTATATTATTAATTGTTATTTTATTTCTAAAAATATAAGGATCGGCCAAATGACTTATATAATGTTATATATATTAATAAAACACAACTTGGGGGTCACTTGGATGTATATGGTAATTTTATCAACTATATAATATAAAAATATAAAGTGACATGGTAAATGTCAATCTAATTAACTAAGAGTAAAAATTAAAGGATAAGGTTAATATAATGACCTAAACTTGTCTAAATTCTATTTTATGAGAGGATTTAAAATGATC
Organism: Viscum album; assembly: GCA_963277665.1. Lineage (NCBI taxonomy): Eukaryota > Viridiplantae > Streptophyta > Magnoliopsida > Santalales > Viscaceae > Viscum > Viscum album. The sequence continues at coordinate 1,779,512,804 of OY728146.1, read as the reverse complement.
CCCACCTTAGCTTCTAAATATCTCAATTTGGAGCTATTTAAAACCGAACTTGTATTTATAATAAAATAATATTTTTAGTTATTACAAAGGTGCCCCTCTCCTCCCTTATAAAAGGGCACCTCCTCCCCCTCTTCCTCACAACACATTGAGCCTTCAAGCTCGACCAAACTCTGCCAATTTCTTCTCTCCACTTCCCTATAGACATCCTAGAGGTTCTTGTCTTCTTCAAAGACCTATTTTAGTGCCCTAAAAGGAGGTCTCAAAGAAGCACTTCAAAGAAGAGGTAATGTCCATTACCGATTCTTTCATCTTTATTTCTTCTTCCACTTCTTATTATTTAGTTGTTTCATTATGAAGTAATAACATCAGTATCACTCATTTACTGATATGTTATTATAAGTATGAAACAACCCTATTTCACCATCTATCCATCCTACGGAAAAAGAAATCACCGCGCGTGCGTACGTACGGAATACCGTCTCCACGCCGTGGTGTGATCTATTTTCCACCACCACCTTACTTGGATGGGTATAATGGTGTAAATAATGACTATATATGACTATTATAAAGTGATATTTATTATGAAATAGTATACATACACTCCAATACAATTCCACGATCATAGGAATGATATCATCACTCGTGCGTACGTACGGAATACCGTCTCCACGATGTGATGCGACTCGTTCTACATGATCTTCATTTCACAATGATTATATAAATGAATTGAATGAATTAATATGATTTATATTACACTAATACCATTCTCGAAATGAGGTATCTATAACCTAAAGAGAATAATAAGAATTTATTCGACAAAACACGCATAAGAACAAAAAGTAATAAACACCCGAATAACAAGTGGTAAGGAAATATTACTAATAATAAGCTATAAATATGACCATATATGATATCATGAAAATATGTATGATTCTGTAATAAGTCAATAACATTATTTAAATTATTATACAGGAGGTTCGGACACATACGAAGCAAATTGGACCTAAGGTAAGGGAAATATCACAATCTCATTTTTATCCGAGATTGTTTATACTTTGGAATTTACTGGGGTGTATTTTATCATCCACATCCATGTTTACTCAATATGTAATATTATTTACATCTACCTACAATTTTTTAAATCAAATTTTACCCTTCGATGAGTTGTTTAGTAAAAGATATGGAAGGAATCTTTTGTCGTTTTTCGTACAAGGTACTTTTTGACTTTTCCAACAAAAGTATGAAGAATGTTTTTTTAACTTATACGGCATGTATGGATTTTTAAAACATTATTTCAAAGAAGCTTCATTTAAATGGTTTCAAGTTTATTTTTAATCAACTTATTTTATTTTAAAAAGGTATGAAATGTTATGAAAGGAAAAGTATTTTTGAAGTAGAAAGGATATTTTCCTCAAGAATGGAGTTCAAGTGTTTTATCAAAATTATTTTCCATCTAAGATAATAATGGGTTCTATTTATATCCCTATTATTACATGGATTTGATTATGTTGTGATGGAAATATTTTTTTTGAATTATTTTATCTTATATGAATTGTTTTATGATGTCACGATGTTTAAGAATTCCGTTTTTATTACATGGGTTATGCAATGATGTATGATTTATGATTTTTGTGGCACATATAAGAATGGTTTCATTATGAGATGGGTGGGACCTATATCTCCCTACAATTCATTGGGTAAAGGTTTTATATCTCATGAGATAGACATGGCTGGAACGTTAGGTTATACCGGTTCAGTGAAACATGACTGAAACGAGGAGTGAACTCGGTTCAGAAAGGGACTTTGTCCACTAAGATAGTCTTGGAAATGAGTCTTGACTAACAAGAAATTATTCTCTATGATTATGTGTGTATGCCAAAAAGTTTCATGTTTTAAGTTATGATTATTGGGATTACATTTCACTAATATTATTTATCCCATGTTATGAAATTATGATCTCTTTTGCAGGTTGTGATTTCCAAAAGATATGTTCTTATGAATATGATGTGATTGATATTTATTTTGTTTACCCTTACTGAGCATTTGAACTCACCCTTTTATGTTTTCTTTTCCCCAGGATATATAGAAAGGTTTTAGGTAAGAAAAAAAGGAAGATCTTTATGAGAGATGTTGAAGATCTTTCACCACGATTAGAAGATTATATTCCAGGTTTCCAAAGACACTAAACTATTACGGTCATTGTGTGTGTGTTTTTTGTTTATGTACTAAGTATTCCGCAAAAGTAATGTAATGTCAATGTACGTCAAGCTTCGGGTCTCTACAGTATCATCAATTAAGGGTTAAAAGGGAGGATATACCAAAGACGGCTTTCTGTACAAGGTATGGACACTATGAATTTATAGTGATGCCATTTAGTCTTACTAATGCCCCTGCTACCTTCATGGATATGATGAATATAGTCTTTAGAGACTATCTTGATCAGTTTTTGGCAGTCTTTATAGACGATATTCTTGTCTATTCAAAGAGAAAGGAAGAACATGAAGATCACCTGAGAATTGTATTGAAGACCCTAAGAAAGGATAAGATTTATGCCAAATTTACGAAGTGTGAATTTAGGCTTCAAAAAAGATTCATTTTTGGGTCACATAATCTCAAAAGAGGGGATATCTGTGGATCCAGCAAAAATAGAGGTTATCGAAAGATGGCCGAGACTAACAATAGTAACCGAGATCCGAAGTTTTATTGGTTTGTCTGGATATTATCGACGTTTTGTGAATGATTTTTCACGATTATCTAATCCACTCACCAGGTTGACTTGGAAAGGAGTTATGTTTGTTTGGACGGAGGAATGTGAATAGAATATCAAGGAGTTGAAAAGAAGGTTATCCAGTGAACCTATGCTCACACTACCTTGTAGTGGAGAATGTTTTGTGATCACAGTGATGCATCCAAGATGGTGCTGGGGTCTGTTCTTATGCAAAATGATATGGTGATAGCTTATGCCTCACGAATGATGAAAATCCAAGAGAAAAATTACCCAACTCCTGATTTGGAGTTAGATGTGGTAATCTTTTCATTGAAGATTTGGAGGAATTATCTTTATGGAGAAAGGTGTGGTATTTATACTGATTATAAAAGTGTAAAGTATATTTTCACACAAAAAGAGCTGAATATGTGCCAAAGAAGATGGTTGAAGATGATTAAGGATTATGACTGCTCAATTCATTACCACCATGGGAAAGCAAACAAGGTGGAAGATGCATTATGTCGACAAGACCATGCCAGTTTATCCATGATGAGGATCACAAAAGATCCAATATTTATGGATTTACAATGGATGGATCTTGGAATTATAATGGAAGGGGAAAATAGTATATTTCTCAAATTAATGTTCAATAAACTATACATGTGAAGGTCAAATAGGCATAGAAAGAAGAAGTAGGGTTACAGAAGAAGGTCAGAAATGTTCCTGAATTCAACCTTGATTGTGATGGGATAATAAAGTTCAGGAATCAGGTATGTGTTCCTCCCATTCCAGAATTAAAGAAGGAGCTACTGGATGAGGCTCATAGTTCTTCATTCTCTATTCATCCAGGAAGCACGGAGATGTATTGGGACCTGAAAGATTACTTCTAGTGGGATGTCATGAAAAGAGATGTTGCTGAATATGTCTCTCGATTCATGGTTTGTTAGCAAGTTAAAGCTGAGAGACATAAGTCTAAGGGGATGTTACAAACATTACCCATACCCGAATGGAAATGGGAAAACATCACTATAGACTTTTTAACCAGACCTTCTAAAACATCCAAAGGCAATAATGCTATCTGCATTATAGTTGATCGTCTTACAAAGTCTGCACACTTCATTGCTATTAGAGAAGATTTCTTTCTGGATCAGCTTGCCAGGATATATTTAAAGGAAGTTGTAAGATTGCATGGAGTACCACTTTCTATTATATCTGATCGGGATCCAAGGTTTACCTCAATATTCTGGCGAAGTCTTCAGTATAGTCTGGATATAGAGTTGAGTTTCAGCATTGCTTATCATCCTCAAACAGACGAACAGTCTGAGAAAACAATTCAAACTCTAGAATATATGTTGATAGCTTGCTCTATGGTTTTCAAAGGTGGTTGGGATCAACACCTACCTTTGGTGGGATTTTATTATAATAATATCTTTCACTCAAGTCTTCAGATGGATCCTTATGAATCTCTCCATGGAAAGAAATGCAGGACTCTAACTTGCAGGGATGAAGTTGGGGAATGAATGCTATTAGGACCTGATCTTGTTGATGAGATGGCAGAAAATGTCAGATCTATTCAACAACACATTAGATCTTCTCAGAGTCGAAAAAAAAGTTATGCCGACAACCGAAGAAAAAACCTAGTGTTTGAAGTGGGTGATAAAGTGTTCTTACTAATATCTCCTTGTAAGAGAGTAATGATATTTGAAAAGAAGGGAAAGCTGAGTCCTAGATATATCGGTCCTTTTGAAATACAGGATCGTGTTGGGAAGGTAGCTTACCGATTGGAGCTTCCACCAAATATCTCCCAAGATCTTGATGTGTTCCATGTATCTCTACTGAGAAAGTACATACCTGATCCTTCACATGTACTCATCTCAGAAGTTGTACCACTGGAGCAAGATCATTCTTATGAAGAACATCCGATAGAGATTCTGGATCGTAGCGAAAAAGTCCTACGGAACTAGACCACTCGATTGGTGAATGTTTTATGGAGAAACCACAAATTATAAGAAGCTACATGGGATATTGAGGATATGATGACGGAGAGGTATCCTCATCTGTTTGTTACAAAGTGACGGATTTCGAGGGCGAAATTCATTTTAATGGGGGTAGAATGTAACACCCAAGATTTTTATGAGAAGTATTTTGTTTTTATGTTATATAAATCATCAAATTAATCTTTCACTACACACAACACTAGCTTGTCTTGCTTTACACACAGTCACAACCTTCCTCGATAGCTTGTGTCGTACGCAATACCGAGTTTCACTAATCAACGATATGCTATTAAAATATTATTAAAACTAGCTGTTATGAATAGTAATACACACTTTTTAAAATTTTGTAAATTTTATTTTTCAAAATGGAATTTATTTTTGGATTCTTAATATCGAAATTATCCCAGGGTGAAATTTTGGAATTTTTCTGAATAATTTCAATTTTTGATGAATAGTGAAAACACTAGGTTACTTTTTAAAAACCGACTTTTTATTTAAATAATTATTTATTTTAATTAAATTTATTTTAGGTCAAAATGGAAACATAATACCAATATAAGTTCAATTCAATTAAAAAGAGTAATTTTATAATAATTTTAGATATATAAAAATTTTATTGATCTTTTCACCGTCTTTTACCCACCTCCTAGGAAAATTTCCAAATTCACATAAAACATAATTTTACCGCTTTTGTGAGTGGAATTTCAAAAATCCTATAGACAAGGTTAATATCAAGGTCTAATATTTGGTTTAATGAGTTGAAAATAATTATTGGTGAATAGTAATTTTTTACTTTTTATTACCACGGTATAAAGTAAATAGAGTAATTAAGGTTAAAAATGATATTATTATTACCCTAAAACATGTCTAATTCTACTGGATAAGTTTCATTCGACCAAAAGAAACCATAGGAACAAATTATGACCATTTAGGCCCACTTGTATTAGATTAGGTCATTTAATATTAATTTATTTAAAGAAGGGTGAAAATAGTTAAAATCAAAGTCTAATAAGTAAATAATTTTTTTTATATAGGGTAATAAATAAGATAAATTCGACTATAAATATTCATTATAAAGATAATTATATTTCCTACATAATGGTAGTTTATTTATAATTTTTAGAAATTATATATGTTAATTTATTTATGACACAAAGATGATGCCGTAATTATCTTATTAAGAAATATTGACATAATTGATGTTATAAATATCCAAATAAATGTAATTTGAGACTTTTTATGAATTAAACTAATTATATATGTTAATATTACATGTTATTATTTATTTAATTTACTTTTTGTGAACATATATATCTGTTATGAGTTTCACAAAAATCAATTACCAAATAGTGTCAAAATTGACATAAAATAGTTTTTAAAACAAATATTATATTATTAATTGTTATTTTATTCCTAAAAATCTAAGGTTCGGCCAAATGTCTTATATAAGGTTATATATATTAATAATAAACAACTTGGGGTTCGTTTGTCTTGTTATAGTAAGTTTATTAACCATACAGTGTAAGAAAACAAGAAGACACTGTAAAAGTAAAATTTTCTAACTTAAAGTTAAATCTAAATGATAAGGTTAAAATAGAAACCTAAAATTGACTAAATTCTATTTGATGAGATTATTTTCACCTATCCCCACCTTAGATTCTTAATAAATCTATTTAGATCTATTAAAAACCGAATATGGATTTATAATAAAATAATATTTTTAGTTTTTCCAAAGGTGCCTCTCTCCTCCCTTATAGAAGGTAACCTCCTCCCACTCTTCCTCACAACACATTGAGCCTTCAAGCTCTGCCAAACCCTGCCAAATTCTCTTATCCACTTCCCTAGAAACATCTTAGGGGTCCTGGTCTTCTTAAAAGGCCAATTTTAGTGCCCTAAAAGGAGGTCTCAAAGAGGCGTTTCAAAGAAGAGGTAATGTCAGTTTCTGATTCTGTCAACATTATTTCTTCTTACAATTATTCTTATTTTGTGGTTTAATTATGAAGTAAAAACATCAGTATAAATCATATACTGATATGTTATTATAATTATGAAAAAACCCTATTTCACCATCTATCCATCCTATAGAAAACGAAATCACCGCACGTGCGTATGTACGGAATACCGTCTCCACGTCGGGGTGTAATCTATTTTCCACCACCACCATACATGGATGCATATATTGGTGTAAATAATGAATATATATGATTATTGTAAATTGATATTTATTATGAAATAGTATACATACACTCCAATACAATTCCACGATCATGGGATCGATATCATCGCTCGTGCGTACGTGCGGAATACCGTCTCCACGATGTGATGAAACTCGTTCTACATGATCGTAATTGCATAATGATTATATAAATTAATTGAATGAATTAATATGATATATATTACACTAATACCATTCTGGAAATTAGGTATCTATAATCTAAAAAGAATAATAAGAATTTAGTCGACAAAACACGCATAAGAACAAATAGTAATAAACACCCAAATAACAAGTAATAATGAAATATTACTAATAAGAAGCTAATAATATAACCATATATGATATCATAAAAAAAATAATAATTCTGGAATAAGTAAATAACATTATTTAAATCATTATACAGGAGGTTCGGACACTTACGAAGCAAATCAGACATAAGGTAAGGGAAAATATCACAATCTCATTTTTATCTGTGATTGTTTATACTTCAGAATTTACTGGGGAATATTTATCATCCACATCCATGTTTCATCAATATGTAATATTATTTCCATCCAACTACATTTTTTTAAATCCAATTTTACCCTTCGTTTAGTTTTTAGTAAAAGATATGAAAGGAATCTTTTGTCGTTTTTCGTACGAGGTACTTTATGACTTTTCCGGCCAAAGTACAAGAAGAATGTTTTTTAACTTATATGGCATGAATGGATTTTTAGAAAAAAATTTCCATGAAGCTTAATTTATATGTTTTCAAGTTTATTTTTAGTCAACTTCTTTTAATTCAAAATTATATGACATGTTAAGAAAGGAAAATGTTTTTGAAGTTGAAAGGATATTTTCCTCAATAATGGAGTTCAAGGGATTTATCAAAATTATTTTCCATCTAAGATAAAATAGGGTTCTGTTTCTCTCCCTATTATTACATTGATTTGATTATGTTGTTATGGAATTATTTTTATGAATTCCTTTATCTTATATAAATTTTTTTATGATGTCACGATGTTTAAGAATCCCATTTTTATTACATGGGTTATGTTATGAAGTATGATTTATGATTTTGTGGCACGCATAAGAATGGTATCATTAGGAGATGGGTGGGACCTATATCTCCCTCCAATGAATTGTGTAAAGATTCATATCTCATGAGATATACATGGACGGAACGGCAGGTTAATCTGGTTCAGTGAAACAGGACTGAAACGAGGAGTGAACTCGGTTCAGAAATGGACTTTGTCCGCTAAGATACTCTTGGAAATGATTCATTACTACTAAGAAATTATATTCTATGATTATGTGTGTATGACACAAAGTTTCATGTATTATGTTATGATTATTGGGATTACATTTCACTACTATGCTTATCCCATGATTATGATATTATGATCTCTTTTGTAGGTTAAGATTTCCAAAACGTTATGTTCTTATGAACATGATGTGATTGATATTTCTTTTTTTTACCCTTACTCAGCATTTGAGCTCACCCTTTTGTATGTTTTCTTTCCCCAGGTCAGGAAGAAGGTTATTAAGTAATATATTCCAAAAATGGGCTCTAGATATGATGAAATAAATGATAGGTAATGTAGATGCATTATGAACCAGTTGTTTATGTTTCCCAGTTTCTAAAGACACTATAACTATACGGTCCTTTCATGGTTTTATTATATGTTGTAATAATTATGCTTCAATTTTGAGGTAATAACCATTTATGTAAATTATGGGTTGTTATAAGCTGGGATCTATTATTAGTAACATTGAGGCATTACAATGTCATCTTTGGTATAGACTAGTTTTATGTAGTTTATCCATAGATATACTATATTCGGTAAAAAAGTGTAGTGTTTCCATGAAGATGTGACCAGGTTTACATTCACCGGTGAGAAGGGGACACTGGAAGAACATGAAAACCCTTCTTAGAGAAGGGTTTATCCAATCACTCACTGGTTGGCTAGCCTCACCCCTGGTGTAGTGGACAATAAGTGTCCTCACATTCCAATAGTAGTGGATGAGTATGAAGAAATATTTCATAAGGATGTTTCAGTATTACCCTTCCATAGTGTGGCTTAATTATGTATTGATCGGTATCCCATGATGACACAGAAATCCACATAAGAATATTAGATGGCCCTCGTAGAGATTCATGAGTTGAGGGTACAGTAAAAGGATCAATAATGGTAGGGCATTGTGAAGGACATGGTTTCACTATGGAAAACCCCAATATTGTATTCCAAAAAGGAAGATGGGAGTTTGAGGTTGTGGATTGACTTCTGGTTCCAAAATCAGGAGACCATTAATAACATGTATCCACTACTAAGGATTGATGACCTTTTCAGTTAGATGATGGGAGCGAGATGGTTCTCAAAGATAGAACTCTGATCAGGATATCCTTAGCTTTTTGAATGGGATAAGGATGTTCCCAATATTGTTTTCTGGTGTCTGTATGGACCCTATTATTTCATGTTTATGCCTTTCATCATGACTAATTCCATATCAGTTTTCATGGGACTCATGAACAGGATCTCCAATCTATACCTTGATTGGTTCTTCTTGGTCTTCATTAATGGCATCCTGCAGCACTCAGGGATTGGGTAGGAACATGTGACACACCTATGTAGAGTACAGGATACACTCAGAGAGATCTGGATTTATGGGAAGCTCTCGAAGAGTTAGTTCTAGATTTAGGATATCCACTTTCTAGGGCACATCATTTCAGAGGATGGAGATGCAGTTGATCTGGTGATGATAGAGGCGTTTCATGCATCTGATCCTTCCATTAATTTCACGAATGGGTAGAGTTTCATGGGATTGGTTGGATGCTACTAGAGGTTCATGACTATCTTTATCTAGGGTATAAGTACCCTTATCATATTAGAAATAGAAGGAAAACTCGTCATGTGGATAGAGAAGTGACAACAAATTTTTTAGGAGGTGATGTAGAGAGAGATGATAACATCGATTTTTAGACTACTAGAGGTTCACATTGGGAATGTAGTATTTTACAATGCATCAGCGACCATAATGGGTAGTGTCATGATATCGAAGTAGGAAGTGATCAAATATGGTCCACAGTACATTGATAATGAGTTTAATTATGTGACCCATGACCTAAAGATAACAGTAATTCTCATTTCATTTATTATGTTGCAACACTAATTTAGGGGAGAGCAGTTTACCATTTACTCCGAAAAAAAAATAACTCTGATATATCTTATCCAATAAGGGACAGGACATGATACGTTGGAGATGGATAGAGTTCTTCTAGGACTATGGCATCAAGATAGTTGACACTACTTGGAAGGGAAACATGGTGGAGGACGTGCTTAGTAAGAGATCCAGTTTGCAGATATTGTGTGAAGAGTCATAGTAGTTAGCCGCGATGAATATATCCATCAAGGATGGGCATGTAGAAGCTTATCTTTAGTTAGTGGTTGTGAATCCATCACTCTTTGAGAATTTTAGTGAGGCACAACTTGTAGATTTTGATAATGAGTCCCGACATGATTAGTTATCCTTAGTATAAGGTCCTAATGGATATCTAGTTGGTGGGAAGCATGTAAAAAATTTCAAAGGGAACACCATTTTAGTAGGGGAATAATCTGAGGAGGTTTTGAGTGAGTTCAAAACCTCTCCTTTGGTGGTAAATCCATTGGAAAAAAAGATATATCAGAATCTCTGAAGGTAGTATTGGTGGTCGAGGAAGAAGAAGCCAATGGAAGAGTTCGTTTCATAGTGGCTCACTTGTCAACAAGTGAAGGCATAGAATCAGGTTCCCACATGATTGACTCAGCCACTATAAGTGCTGGAGGGGATGTGGTATGGTATCGTGATGGAATTTTTGATGGGATTACCCCCTCTAATCTTGAGGGAACGATACTATCTGGTTAATTGTTTACTGACTCTCCAAGTCATCCCATTTCAATCCCATTCAGTATTAGGGTTTATTAGAGATCTTGGGAAGCCTCTATGTGAAATAGATAGTTTGACTCCACAATGTTCCATAGATGATAATATCATATTGACATAGATACATTACATCCCGGTTATGGAAGGGATTGAAGGTGGAATTTGGACCACAATTACTCGTGATCATAGCTTTCTAACCGTAGATAGATGGTCCAACAAAGAAGACTATCCACAATTTAGAGGACCTGATTCATGCTTACATCTTTTATTTCATTCACATATGGTAGGATTATCTAACTCTATTAGAGTTTTCATACAAAATAATCAAAAACTCTACCATTGGTATTGGACTATTCGATGCACTGTATGGGCGACCATGTAGATCACTGTTATGTTAGATAGATCCAGGAGTGTCAGCCCGCATGTGTCCAAATTGGTACAATATTCCATCGAGAAGGTGCAGGTTATCTAGAAACAGATGTGGACTATAGAGAGTAGGCATAAATGTTATGGTGATAGGATATGGATTCCCTTGGAGTTCGAGGAGGGAATCAATGTGTTTATTAATTTCTAGCCTCATTGGGCATTACAAAGATTTTCCTCAGGAGGAACGATGTCTCTGATATTCATTAGCACTTTTCAGGTTCTGAGAAAAGTTGGTGAGGGGGCGTACCACCTATATCGTCCCCTATAAATGCATGGGGTGCTTAATTACATTCATTTATCACCACGGAGGAGGTATGTACCTGATTAATCACACGTCATCAACAGTGGTGATTAGTACATTGGTGACATGGAGATGTTTGTAGAGGTCTCGATAGAGATTGAGGATCAACATTAGTGGGTCCTCCAGGGGTGTTTGATTCATCTGGTGTGAATTTGGTGGCATCATTGGAACCTCATGTAATGAACATGGGAGTGGGAGGCTCATATCTCTGCTATGTACACCCGTTCTTTTACATAAACCTTGTTTTGGATTATGAGGATGTTGATCCTTATGATGGGGACGGTGTAATGTCCCGAAAATTCCATGAAATTTTTTAAAACTACATTGTATTAATTCAAGACCATTATTTCCGTAGAAAGTTTATTTTGAGGCCTTATGAGCCCAGAATAAGTTTTTTATTTTTGTTATGTTATATAAAATAATGCACATACGTGTTGTTGTAAACTTATAAACTGGTTCCCAGATTAAAAATTCTAGGGCACTGTTGCATCCAAAATGACGAATTTTTATATGGAATGACATAACCTTGACCTGCACAGGTCGAGGGAAAAAGTTATATTTTAGAATATTTATGTCAAATAAGATAAAAAATATCATGAGGTAAAATAAAATAAACTCTATGTTCAATTTATTCAAATAAAAAATTCATTTCAACGTAACGAAGTTGCAACCCGAGTGTAATAAAACCGTTATTACATAAATGAAACAACATAACTATATTGCCTCTAAAAATTACGTAAATGTTGTAATAATGTTTCTCCCCTTAATGAGAATACTAAAAACGGGATCATTGGAAAAATCCATTATTTTTCTAAACCATTGGATATTTGGTGTTGTTGAACGATAATCGGTAAACCTACACGAGTAAAAGATCGAGGAACGACGAACTAAAGTGGTGTGATACTTTCCATTGAATAATCCAATATCAAGGAATGTGTTGTTATTTTTAATAATCATTTCCCCCGGTTCTGGATTTCTAAAAGACGAACATAGATCAAACCATGAACAAGTTTTCCCATGACCCAATCGTTATTAGGAGAAGTTCTGACTACAAGTTGATTTTGGGGGAAATGGGTTTTCTATTATTTTTATTTTATCTTTTTCCATCTAAAGGAACAGATCGAGTATGGAATGAATAAAAAACAATGGATCAATCCATGTGTTATTTTTGGTGATTTCCTACCCCATGTTCTTCTTCTTCAATGTGGAATGCCGAATTGTAAATAATTTCACTGATGTTTATTGGTAAAACAATACAACATCTAGGATCTATGATACACATGAAACGAAGGAGGTTCAATGATGTTGGTGGTGATCTGATCAAGGTGGTTTAGGATATATCACACACAAATGTCTTTGCTCCATATAAGTACCGTGGCATGGTTTTGAACACACAGTGATCATGATCATGACCTGAGGACTTCAGAACATATACAGATCGTTGAATAAACCACTAGAGTTTGTCTAGTGGCTCATAGGAAGGGACCGCAGGTGCGTTTGTGGCGGTGGTGACCTTGTGCTGGATGATGAAGGTGGAACGTCATGGAAATGACAACAATTGTGGTTACACGTATTACTGTGTGGTGGAAGGAATAGGGTTTAGATACATCAGGGTCATCTAGAATCACCACACATGTAGCGGGATGGAACTGCCGCATGTTTGGTCAGTTGTGTAGTTTGGAGCGGATGTGACTGACCTCATTCACTGGGTTTTTGAACCGGCCCATGTCTTTGGAGTTCAGGCTAGATCAGAAGGCCGAGTCGGGTCGGTGGTCCCCTATCCCTAGACAGGCCGGTCTAACCAGGTCAAACTAGACCTGGACCCCACAAGACCAGTTTTCACTATAATTATAACATCATCAAAACCGTACATCTAATTGACACTCCATTTTTGGCATTGGGAACCACAAATGAGATGGTCCTTTTGAAATACAACAAGTGAGTTTTCATGGATGTAGGGATAAAAATGATGTCTTGAGGAGTATATTCTTATAGAATCAATCTTGTTGTGAACATTAATCATGTAGTTGGATGTGATGAGCTGATCATAGTTTCCAAATATACTTATGTGACCATTGGAATTTACTTCCTAGCAGAACTCAGTGAAGACTGGACCTCAGTGGCCCAATAGACGTGAAAATCCTAGTGGCCAAGAAGACCTCAGTGATGAGTAGACCTCAGTGTCCATGGATATGAGTAGTCCTCATTAGTCCAACAGATAAGCATAACATAATATCTCAATAAACCTTAGTGATGAGCATACCTTAGTGACCCATCAGACCTTAGTAACAAGTGGTCCTTAGTGGCCTAGCAGGCCACAATGACACAGTGTGGATGAGTATGTCAATATTAAAAGATGTTGAGTATGAAGACTGATATTATTTCATTCCATACATTAGGTTATACCTATGTGAAATTTTCATGAAATTATTTTTACATTTCATTGTGTATTTGGGTCCCTATTGAGTATTGTGTTACTCAACCCAACACAAGCTTCGTCTGCACATATCTATTCTTATTCAAATGATCGATGTTTTGACAGAGACCATGGCGGTCTAATACCAGGAGGTAACCAGTGAGGAAAGACAAGAGAGGCATACTCTTACTGCATGAGGTAGGTACTCTTCCCATTCTCTTCAGGTAGGGGTTTTTGCGGACAAGTTCCTAGAGCCATTTTCCCTCTTGATTAAAAATTTTATTTTTTTGATTTATATTTTGGCCCCCTTTACTTTAATTCCTATACTGTTTACTCTTATTGGTTTTCTTAGTAGCATGCATGTTTATGCCTTTTCATATTTTTCGGTTGGGGTTGTGAATGTGTGTGTGCAGGTACTTGAAAAATATATCCCACTTATAATATAATGCCAACGACCTAGTCTCTATCCCCTAGCCATTGGGAGGCAGGCTTGGGGTAGTCGCAGCATGGGTCTGAGGGGATGGGTCGTGACAACATTCTACTATAGAAATTAGGCTTCCGACTATAGAAACCATTAGTGTAACACCTATTTAACCTTTAATAATATCTTCTATAATTTTTTATATTGTACCACTAGAGAAACAAATAAATTAGAGCTACTAGTCAATCCTAATGGATGAACATTCCTTACATTAACCCACTGAGATTGGAGGATCGATACTCATATATAAAATATTGGTAAAATATGTTTTTATATTGTCTAAATAAAATCATATGGAGTTATTTATTTTCATAATTACTAAAAAATATCTCATTATAATGTAAATAATTTCAAATAAAATGAACTATGAAATCATATATCAGTTATATATAAATATTCTTTTTCAAAATAATTATATAATGATTTAATGGATTACTAATATTTAGTTAATCATAATTTATTTCAGACAATTAATTTACAATTTTTTAATTTGGTTACAAACCCTATATATTTGTAAATTTACATTTTCATATAAATTTGAGTGTCTCATATATAATTTATGAAATATTTATTTAAATTAATTTTGAATTATGAATTAAATTTATTCATTAAAATATGATGATAAACAAAATAATTATATATTTATATTAAAAAATTCTTGACCCAGAATGAAAGGATTATTGTAGATCATAAATAAAATATAGATAACTAAACAATATTGGTAGAAAATATCTAATGTATGTTATTCAATTACTACTCTCTAACAATTAGATCAAAAAATTGTATTCCCTCTATGTTAATTTATAAAATTATACATTCATAACATTCAAATTTGATTAATATAATTATTATATTTTATGCGTAAATTCATATAGACACAACCGATGTGTTTTTATAATTCATCTAAGGATTAGGATTTCCCAAGAGTGAAAAAGAGTTATTTTTATCAATGATAAATTTTATTATATTTACTCCATCAATCATGAAGTTACAAATTTTCCAATGACTAATTCAATAATATATAGATATATCCATAGTATTATAATTAAAATTGTTTATTATTCACATCAAATTATTTATTACTTTCAATAATATTAAATATTAATAATTTACAGGGTTAAATTATCATGACTTTGTATTGATATGAAAAAATTATTCTACAAGGATTTGAATAAAAATTATAGATACCATTATTTTAAATCATAATAAACTATGTGAATATTGATATTAATTCTTATCTTAAAAATTTTATAAATTCTTTTTGGATTCTCAAAAAAAATTATAATTCATTTAACAATACAAATTAAATTTCCCCAAAATAATTTATATTATAACCAAATATGTTTGAAATAAAAAATACATTTATTTCAATTTATTTTAATAAATGGGAAAAATACTATAAATCATGTTATTGGGGGATATACTAATGGGATTATTATAATATGTATTACATTCTTTCAAATCATTATCCAATTCTAATGAAGAATCACTCCAAGAAATCTTTATTATTTTCCCAAAACTCAATTTTATATAATTTTTTTGGAATATTTATTTTCTCCTTGTTTAGGGGTGAAAAGAAGTCGAAGTCCATTATTTGAAACATCACTTTTCCATGAGATTAATTAATGAAACAAAAAATTATTACCCATAGAAACTAAATATCTCCAAATGGTGAATCAATAATTTTGGCATCTCATATAAGTGATAATATTCAAAATTTAATGAAATATATCACAATATTTAACAAAATATATTTAATAGTTAAATTAAATGAACAAAAATAAACAAAAATACAATATTTTTATTATTATATTTTAACCACCACAATGTAATTATTGTGGTGAAATAAAAAGCTAAAAAAATATATAAAACATTCTTTCCTCTAAAAATACCATTGAATTTATCGATTTAATATATCTTGAATATGGGTTTCGTCCCAAAGAAATTGTAATATTTAATTAGTAAATAACTTTTCAATTTATTTATTATAATTTTATTTAAGATTAATCAATGTTATAATGTTATTTACAACATATAAATACTATTGAAGCAATCAACCATGAATTTAAAATTGCAATCTAAATAAATATATTTCTATAATAGGTGATGAAAATATATTCGCATTAAATTACATGTAATAAAATTAATCTGAACAATGTTCATATATTGGATTTTTATATATTTGCGTAATAGAAAATAATTTTTCAAGATATATCCAAAAAATGATTCTTTGGGGTCTAATATTACTTTTAATATAAATATTTCAATTTAAAAATGTTATACCAAATAATATCCATTTACTTAATTAAAAAATAAGTACATAATTTATTATAATAAAAAACCAAGAAGACATGTTTTAATTTTATGAAATATTCTTTCTGCAACATTATTAATATAACTTCTTTCTTATTAGATTAAAGGTTACATTTTCCCATTCAACTGTCCTAACACCTCATTTGAATGTTTCTTTTATCTCACATGATATCGTTTTGATGTCGTTAATTTACTTTATTAGTGATATATGTTGACATAAATAATTTAATATTCCATTAAAATGATTCTTTAATATTTTTGTAAAATTGAAATCATATATAGTTATCTGGGACTTAGTATACCATCATTAATTTTATAGAATATTACTTTATAAATAATTAGTATAAAAACCCATCATAAGAAAATATTATTTCTCATTATGAATTACAAGTGGGAGGTCGAATATCACATCAATATTATTCTTATAAATTTTAATTTGACATATAATGTATATATTCCCATTTAAATGTCCAATTTAAGCTATAAAATGACTTTTCAATCTATTGAGATTAATTATAGCCTATATAAATATTTCTAATAAATGTGAATGATTTTAATATCAACAATTAAATGATAGAAAAGACAAAAAATCACCCCTGAGAAACTTTATTAGTTTTTCAAGTAAATTTGATTATTATATCCGCTTTACAATTTATAAATACAAATGTTTTTGAATAGGGATACTGCAAAATATTTTAGTAAGTGTGGTGACTATAATAAATATTATAAACTAGTCATATATTGATATTGTAATAATTTTGAAATGTATTAATATCCCAATTAACAAATCAATAATACATAATGTGAAAATATTAATAATAACTTCAAAATTTTATTAATGAATATTGTGGAAAATTATCCTTTATTCTAGTTGTATTTATGTACTAATAATGAAGGTAAAAAACTAATAGTTTCTAATTATTTATGTTTATATTATCAAATATTTTTTGTTTTAATTTTCCATTATAAATCAAATATTTGTTTACGAATTATTCCTAAAAACCATGGAATATTAAGAACATATAAAACATAATATGAATTTAATGTGAATATATAATTTATTATCATACCAACATCTTAATGTTTTTATTTAGACATAATTTAAATTATATATCTAATTCTAAATAATGATCTGTCAAAGTTTATTTTTCAAAAACATATTATATGATGCATTTTTTCTCAAATATATATGTCATTACAATTTATTGTATTCTTAGTGTACTCAATAATTTTTTCTGACGCACCTTAATTTTTTTTTCAAATATTAATATTTCAAATATGTCATTAATACATAAATAAGAATGTTTTCTAAATTATTCTATATTCATCAGATGTAAACCTTTGGTTTATCGATAGATGGAATCCATATAGACTTTAGTAGTACATGTTCTTCAATTGATGTTATAAAAACATTTTAAATTATTATATCATATCATGAATTTATTATACAATTTTATGGTATAAAATGTAACTTTTAATTGAATGATGAATTTCCTTGTGTTTATATTTTATAAAGATTTTTCAAATTATGTATTGAGAAGAAACAAAATATTATTTTTTTAAGGAAAAGAATAAATTAGTACCAACATTATAATATAATTGAAAATATTTAAGACCACATTGTGTATGAAAATTAAAAATTAGTATTTATTAGGAAACAATAAAAACTAGTTTTACATTTAAATTGAGGATAATATAAAATTATTTTTAATGACAAGTCAATTTATAAAAAAATAAATTTAAACCATAAAATTATCAATAAATTTGAATATATAGATATGCAACCATTCAAATTGATATAGTAAATGATATATCCACTATGTATCCTATAATTATATTTTATTAAATTCATAATGTCAAATTAATCAAATAATAATGATTAAAATTATGGTCATGTTGGATGAAAGGTCATATAAGAATTATATAGTGTCTTCACCTCCAATTCCATATGATGTCATTTGGATTACTGAATCACTAATATTTTTTAAAAAATATAATTTAATGAGAACAATATAGCATTACCTAGGTTTTATAGTATCTTTATTTTGAGGTTTATTCATATAATCGATGATTCATTTATAATGGTTTTTATGTGATGAAATAATATAAAATTAATATTTAAATTTAGTATTCATTTTTATACTTCCTATGATATAAAAAAATAAATTGGAAATTATTTTATAATTTTTTAATGATCTGAACGAAATTTTTCATAAGGAAAATGAGTTTTATTTTACTCACATCAAAAACTGATAATTTCATCTATAATCAATAAAATCATTAATTTATTTGTCGCATTTTTCCACTTATCTATTACAAATCATTATCTAAAGTTGATATGCTCTTGATTATTTAGGCTCCATGTGGGGTTTTTAGTAACATAGTAGATTATTTTACTATTTAATTTTCCAATTTTAATTTTACTATAAATACCATCATTTCAAGATTTTTTTATTTGTATATATAAAATTTTATTTAACGCTTAAGTTATTTTTCCAATCCAATTGGACCAAATATACATCAAATTTTGAAATATCATTTTTTTAATTTTTATTGAAATTGATTTGATTAAACCAAAATATTTTATTGATTTTAATTTATTTTATTAATTCCATTCTTTATATTTTTAATTATTTTTTAAATGAGATAATTATAATTATTGATTTTTTTCTTTGAAAATCTATTTTGTTACAACAATTATATTTATATTGGTTTTTTGGTGTTAATATGAGTTTGCAAGAATGTTTAAAATTTTCATAACACATGCATGATATTATATTCAAAGGTTCATGATCTATGGTATCTCATTCTCTTTTAAAAGATTATCTATATAAAATTTATTTTATTTACATTGTTATAATCATCCATGTATCCTATTTATATAAAATGGAGATCCTGGACTAGAATAGTGTAAAACCATGAGTTTGTGATATTAATATAATAATTTATTGTCCAAAAATATAATTCACTCTTTTTTAAAAGTATAATATTATCCATGTCCCTTTTCATTATACATGTATGTTAGTAATTATTGGTGTGTTGAAGGTTATCCACATAAATTTTAAGTCCAACATTATAAAATTAATTCCTTTAATTTCCATGGTTTCTCCAATATAAAAATGTAATATAGGTACGTATTATTATTTATTATCATGAACCATGATGGTGTTTCATCTAACATGACACCTAACTCTGCCCGTGACATTTCCCAAAAGGAGTTCTTAATCCCCAGGGGATGACTAAATATTATATTGCATGAATCATTACATTTGGTAATGTTTCTCCCTTGAGAAACAAACCAAAATCATTCAACAACAATGAATGATTATTAAATAAACAAAATATTTATCAAAATATAATTTTTATCATTTTATGACATTAAAAAAACAGTAAAATACAACAACTAGTGGAACCGACCAGATTACCAAAAACATCCCTTAAACATGTTGGTTAACAACCTCAAGCCACCTCCACATAAACCTATAATAATTGGAACACTATAAAACAAATCTACCATCACAAACATGTACCATATTCCCTTTACATAGTTTAAAAATAACATTATCTCAAACAACCAATGGTGAATGTAGGGTGTGAGCCGATTTCTAGTTTGATACCACCCAAAAAAAGTATTCCATGATGAAACATTATAAGAAATTTAACATTCATGTTTTAAGATACATATTGGAAGAATGTTTAATAAAACATTTTAAAGAATTCTCTTTCACTTAAATGATGATTTGAAAATAAAATGAAACTGAGGTCAAATATATGTCAGTGGTAAACACAAAATAAAAAGAGCACTATGGGTACACCCTAATGGAAATAGCAATAGTAGGACCATATGAACCATATATCTTGGTGATATGGTATGACAACAATTACCCACAATGTCTTCATGAACTAGCCCATAGGGAGGAAACCGTCCAATGTCCTCGTAGAATCCCATCACCATTGTTGTTAATTAGTGTAATGGTGTTAAATATACTATAAATAAATCCATTGACCTTGCCAATAAAACTATCATTCTAGTCATACTCTTTCCACATAGAGAACTAGGATTTCTATTGATCTCAAATCCATTTCCCAAGTTATATAGAAATTATATATCTCATACACACCCAAGCAATACAAGTGGACATGAAAATACACCATTTCCCTATGAAAACCCTCATTCAAATTCATATACACACCAAATACATTTTAATACTTCATTTACACCACACACACTATTCATTGACATATTTTAAAATCATAACAAAGATTGGTCACATAACACCGAACAAATTTGATTTGGAAAATAATATTTCAACCCATATTCACCATAAACCATTTTTAAAAAATATTTCACAACATTCAAACACAATATATAACACATATAAAAACAATATCAAGAATACCATAAACATCCAAAAATAAAAAACATGGAATCACCCACCTCATGATTAAAAAATTCTAGAATTTGGTGGAAAAACCAAACTACACAACAAGTTGACCTTATATAGGAATGATCACACCAATAACATCGATATTAAACCTAAGGAACCAATTATCATCCCATATTAGGGAAACCAACCCAATTTAGAAATAATAACCCAAGATAGGGGAATATAACCCAATAAGAAATAGGAAATCACAAAATAAAGGGCATAAAAGATGATTTATTAAAGATCCTACACAAAATAAACCAATGGATATAGGTCTAAGGGAGAACAGAGGATATGGGTATTAACCTCAAGCTATATATATTGAATGTTTTGGGGTACATTGGTTAATTTGGGATTAAATTTTAATGGGATGGAAGGGTAAATTCCAAATTTTTTATTGCTTGTTCAAGTCTTGCAGTTTGACCACAATGCATACAAATCCATGAGAAAATCATGCAGACTTATCTATCCAAGAGGAAACCAATGGAACAACTTTTTATGGAATGGTCACATGATTATGCTTAATGTTGTTCATACTAGGAAGAGACATCATCCACGGTTCATATCCTCCTCTAGACTGGTGCATAGTTTCCTCTAACCATTAGAAAATTGATCCCCACTTTCTATACAATCCAAAAACTTAACTTCTCATCGAAAACACCAAGGGAAAAAAGAGATAAATATATGAACCAAATAAAAAATAAAACAATACCTCTAAATAGAATCCCATATGTGAAACTTCCCCAACATGAAAAATATCATCCCTTATAAAATCATATAGAATAATGATTAAATAAACACTTGATAATAATCATTAACACAATATTTCCTCTATAATGTCTCATGCACATTGTTAGCATTATTTAAAAATACATAGACCAATGGTATGGACTTCACATAAGGGAATTTATCTCAGGAGACAACAATCATTACCAATATCTAAATCATAGACACGTTGAACTCCAAGGAAAACTATTCCAATTTCAGCACATGATACATTTCCATAAAATAATTCATTAACTAATTGAATTAGAAAAGGTCATGAATAAAAAAATGATTTATAATATCTTACCAGTATTCAACCATACCAATTATCTCAATCATATCAAAAGGTCTGGTATACCTAATCATTATATTCCATTCATACCCAAATGATAGTGACCCAAGAGAGGTGCCACTCTCAAAAACACATGGTCATTGATTGAGAATACGTAGGCTAAACATTACTGATCTACATAGAAAATATGCGGAATATGTTCTATCGAAAACTATTTTTTAATCATAAAACATTATCAAACATTTACAACACAAGGAATAGTTCCAATAATGAGGTCCGACCAACTTATACAAAATATAGGGTTGACTAAAAAGGCTTTCGATAAGACTCCTCAATGGGTACCATTAGTATTGAAGAATGGAATGTATTATTAAATGAAAATTCAACCAACCCCAAATCAGATATCCCTTTATCCTTAAATAAAAAATAAAAATTCACAGATCATGTCTTCTGGAATATTATTCTCCCCCTCCAACTCACCATATCATTGAGGATGGAATTATGTTCTGAACATGATCCCCTAACCCACATATTTTTGTTAGCCTTCCGAAAATTTAAATTAAAAATTGGGGTCCATTTATAAATTAATCGTTGATGGAACACCATGAAACTTCACTATCACATGAACATAAAAATGCCCAAATTCATCATAATTGGATGATTCCATGATCAACATTAAATGGGATGATTTATTCATATAGTCAATCACTACACAAATTGTGTTACTTCAATTGATAGTACATGGTAATCCAATAATTAAATCAAATTTGACCATATAGCACTTTTAGGTTGGTGTGGATAATTAATTTATCCAATTGGATGGATTTTGGGTTTTCCTGAACTTGGTAACATGTATAACAACAAGATACAAAGTCATTTATATACTACCTCATTATCAACCATTATAAATTAATGTTAACATCATAAAACATCATGTTGGTACATGGTTAAAGACACCACTAAGACTAGTGGTTATCTAGAATCATCATCTTTTGGTGGAAAATGACACCACCACCTAATACATAAAGAAAAGAACCCCGTATAAAGAAAATTAACAGTCATAGGGAATCTCACCAAAAATTAAGAACAATATATACTACTAACATAACTCTTCACAAAGATTCTTTGACCAAATCAACTCTGGGAGGGAGGTTTCATCGAAACACTAACAAAGAATGCAAGTACATTTTGATCTTTGGTTTTTATATGCATACAATAAAAAATTACCATCATTATTCACTCATCACTAGACTCTTTCAACAAATAAAGTGTAACCTTTGTAAAAAAAATATTACATTGCTTTATATTTTCTTATTATATAAATTATATCAATATCAAACTGCTAAATGTACTCATCCCAAATAATATAACTAAAATTTATATCTATTTGGAAGAAATTTCAGACCAAAATAATATTATTTGAGTAGGCAAAAAAATCATCCATGAATTGTTGATGATTCCTCAGCATAAAGGAAAGAATCAATTCCAATAATTAAATTTCATTAGTAAGAAAATTATATTCTTGTGGTAAGGAATGATAGGAACTAAAAGACACAATGTGAAAATCCTATATCAACACACACCCAAGACCCATAAAAGACACATCATAGAAGAACTTGTATTCATTTTAATATTCTAGAATGATAAAAAATGGGCTATGTTTAACCACTACATAAGCTCCTAATAAGATTACAGACATTCTGGATTCAATTCAAACATTAAATGTCTCTTGGAATGTTCAATCATTAGAAAATGAAATCGAGGGAAATCCAAAAAAACCATGAATACCCTTATTGGAACAAAAATATACTGATATAAAAAACATTCTCTAGATTCTTCCATGAAATCACAAGATATTTTTAATAGTCCACTAAAACCCCAGGTTCCACAAACAAATGAAAATTCTTCATCACCACCATAATCTAGATGTTTCACATTGAGATATTTGTGTAGAGATGATGATCATTAAGGGTTATTAGAAAAATCTTTAATTACCACTCATGCTCCACCCATGTTCTAGAGTAAACATATATTTCATCCATAAATAACACAATTGAATGATCTAAATATTGTGGGAAAACCTTGTCTGTGAGTTCCATAAATATATTTGGCTCATTTATCAATACGAATGGTATGACCAAATACTCAATGTGGCCATACATACTTTGGAGATAAGTTATTGGAACATACTCCAAAAGAAGCCTAACCAAGTGATACCCCAAACACAAATCAATATTGGAGAACATACATTCCCCCTTGAGATGGGTAAATAGGTAATCAATGTATGTTAATGTTTATTTACTTTTTAATCATCACCTTTTCATCTTTTATATATAATACACAACTGGAGATATCCATCAATAATTTTCACAAACAGAATTGGGGAAGATCGATGAGATATTCTTGGGGGAATGAATCCATTAGATTCCCAATCATCTAATAGTATCCTTGATTCCCCATCATAGTTAGGGCCATTCAATGTGAGGGAACTAATACAGTCATTGTTTATGGATTCAAATCAACTATAAACACTACATCCCACTCTAGAGAAAAACCTATGAAATCATCTAGATCACCTCTTGGAACTCATCCACCATAATAAGTAATCCACCTTAAAAATATATATCATCATCGTCTAACATTAGTGATGTGATTTGAAATACTTCATTTCACAACTCTATAAGTTCATGTACATCATTACATGACTTACGATCCCATTCACCCTACAAAACACAGCTACATACAACAACATCAACAAAAATCACCATTTACTGATAAAAATAAATGAGAACATAGAAAAAAACCATTCAATACATACAAAAATTTGGTCAAATAGGTCTATTTCTAAAACCAAGAAATGATATCCTTGCTTGACCCCCGAGAAGGTGAGTTCACAAGATGCACACTTGAAACCCTGTTCACACTTCTTACCATGAGGTTCCAAAAATCCAATCAGATATGACAAGAGATCTATTCGAAGATTGAAATAATACACAATATTACAAGAAATATAATAATCAGAGTCACTTATATCAAAAATATAAAAAACAATACATGATGAAACACAAATCATACCATGAAATATTATGGTTCATATATATGAATCCACTAGTGGATAATTTATTGAACTAATGTGCCTTATCTCTACCAGATCCTAATAAAGTTCTCAAATCTATAGGTTCACCTTAATTGAAATCATACTAGAGGATGATATAGCCTTACCTATACATCCACCAAACCGAGAAACTACTATCCTAGACAGTTATTAATGATCCCAAATCACTCCAAAGGTTGCAAAACCCATACCAACATGATATAGACACAACAAATGGAAAATCCTCTGTTAGTTCCCCAATGTTTCACACCAATTCTAGGTTCTATGTGTGGATGAAAAGTTGACCAAACTTGAACAACCTTCCTCTATTTATGGAACATTATTTTCCCTACATCGAAATTAGTAGATGATAATGGTCAATAATGATGGAATGTGCTACCACATCCCTTATTCTTCTTCTCATATCACAACCTTTTCATCTCAAATTAACTAGAAATTCCATGACCACCAGCAAAAACTGGTCCATAGAAGCTTGAATTTAAACTAAAATAGTTCTACCCAATAAAATCACTATCATACTCCTCAGAATACTTATTTGACTTGAATATGGAATCCTAGGATTGAATGTCATGTGACAACCTTATATAGGTCCTTTGATCCTATTACTAATCATTAGTAACTACCTTGGTGGAGAACAAAACTAACATAGTGAAATAGTTATCATACTCCAACATGGTCCAATTACCTTGATGAATAACTATAAAATACATTGTTTTGGTGATGTACATGGTCTCTCAGAAAATACTGCTAAATAAATATGACCATAAAATCATTCATACAATCTTCTCATGTTTTCGTGCATAAACCACTATGTCCCACCTCATCCTTTTGGTACATTCCAACAAGAAAGAACAAATATATAAATTAACTACCACATGATTATCATGAAACCCATACTTCAATTAAAATTTATTAATACACTACTTTACCTTATGGGGATCCATAATACCCTTGAAGGTTTAAGGTCTGTTCTTCAGAAACACTTTCTCATTGTCATTTCTGGGACATAGTTTCCCTTCCCTTTCCTATGAAGGGATATGAATTGGTCTCTATCCTAAGGATTGTACAACCAAAAGAAATTCATCCACTAATCTTGGATCAATTTTTTAGAGATATGCCTCATTGAACTCAACCAGTGGTAGTACATGAGGTCCTTGGGAGGCATATTATTACATTAAGAAACAACCACACAGAAACCATCAATACAATCAGTAATAAAAATGTAAGAAATTTTTTAGAAAAAAAACAACTTACAAACACTATTATAGATAAAAAACCATAATTAAATAAATAATTATTGGAATGACATTATCTCCAACTAGTGGACATGAATAGGATATAGCCCATACATCTAAAATAGGGAAGTAAAATGAACCCCAAAAATTACATAGTGACTATTGGTCGATCTTGAGGCGTGTTGGACACACACCATTCACACACAAAAACATCAAGCCCCAAATGTCCCAGCTCTATTCTATCCCAACTATCCCATATATAATGACCTCGAAAGGGTGAAACCACTCCTTATTCATTTTTTTAAGGAATCAATTTGGTGTACCATGAAACCTGACACCCGACCTTACCCGTGACATGGACCAATGTGTACTAATTATCCCCACTGGCTGGAAACATGTTCTTGGTCATCAAGCATTAAATTTGGGAATGATTTTTCCAAAGAGAAACTACCCAACACCATATAACATGAATAAAACATCATTATATAACTATAATGGGTATTACTAATATATGTAAGTCATTTATAAATATAAGTAAGAAACAAAATTTCAAACGTGGTGGGGAAACCACCACCTTATCATGAACCACTATAGACAAATAGGGCCAACACCCCCAATCCACCAACACCAATTTCTACAGGAATAGTAAAATTCGTTATTTTATCCACCACTACCACACCAAATATATTTCCCTCCATGATGTCAAACATAAAAACATCTACATACAATAAATAGGGTATGTAGTCTATGGCCCAATTCCATGAAGGATACAACCCATAGAAATTTATTTCATTCCAAAACAATATAAAAGAATTATTATGAATGTTTTGATAAGTAGATTTTTTTTAAAAGTGATTTTTTAAATAATATCATGCTTTGAAATTAAAATATATGCAATGTCACCCTTATAAGAGAGATAATCACACCATCAACCAAGAACCACTAGTAATAAATTTATGACATAGAAATACTTGAACCTTAAGAACCTGATATCTCATTGAAATGATATATTAACCATTGGTCACATCATCCTCATGAAATATATATCAGAGAGGAGTCCATCCAAATTTGTAGTGGTCTCTAAAAATGAAAATTATTTATTTTATGTTGTATAATCAACAATTATAGAAGGCACTAGGTCATGACCCCAATGATCTGGATATAATAGTAGTCCTAGTCCTTTAACCTAGATACCAATGAATCCCATTTGTGCTCAATTATATTTCCCATGTCACAGGGATCACCTCATTCATATACACAATCCAAAAGGAATGAATACACTTAAAATACACATTCTTCCATAACGAAAACCCCTAAAAAAACATACACACATAATCCATTTGAATTAAATGCTTCAGACAACTTATTCACTTACTGGACCACATTTAAAAGGACTAAAAAATAAAGAACACAGAATACCCAACAAATTATATATATAAAACCATATTTATACTCATACCCATATAGAAACCCTTTATAAACAATCTTTTCACCATTATCACACTTCATATGACATGTTTAGAATGAATGTACAGAATACCAAAATCAACTAATAATTGGAATGAAAAAAATCACCTACTTCATACTTAGAAACATTAAGTGTTTAATTTGAAAATATGAACGCACTAAAAGAGACCAGATAAATGAAATATCACACCAAAATAAATTAATAGGAAACCCATGGAATCAATGATTATTTCATTTTAGGGATGCCAAATTTCTTGAGAAATATGGACACTGGAATGATGAGGGAATAACACAAGTAGAAGGAGGAAAAAATGAATTTTGTGGTTTAATTAGTGATACATTAAAGATCATACACCAAATATATCAAAGGAAAGAGGTCCACTGGAGAAAAGTATAGAGGTATTGGCTCATAGGGGGGTAAATCTTAAATAGTGAAGGAGGTCTATGTATTTGGTGTAAAATTTGAAGACGAATAATGGTAAATTCAATATTTTTAATGACTTGGAAATACTGTATGGTTTGACCGAATGGTCTTGAAATCTGTGAGGCCACATCCATTAATGAGGAATGTTTTCATAAATTTTCCCTTGGAATGGTTAATTCCCATTACATATGACATTCATCCATGATAGTTCCACTATCTAAGGTGAAATACATATTCTGGGAAGGCAAATAGTTTCTCTAAACATTGCGCCAATTTTGTGCCACCAACTGTTAGGTATGAAAACATTATTTTTTAATCGAAAACACCCGGTAATTTCATGAGATAAATATACCAGTAAGGAAAAAAAATAATAACTCAAAAATAAAATCAATGAGTTGACATTTATTCTATGATTTTATTTTTTTATAAAATCATGTTATTAATGATACTGATATCCCTAGTTTAGTCCCCATATTTTATGTGTATATCGATATTTTTTCTCTTATGATTTTTCAATAGTGTCTCCAAAAACCCCATATGTGCTATATCCTCATGAAAATTTTACCAATATGTTTTAATTTTTATTTTTGAATTTTATATCTTATGTGTGGTGTTTTAAAATATTTAATAAAAAAATGAATTGGGTAATGAATATTAATTAATTTTTTATCATGTCTATAATTGTTCAGATTTTCTCATGTATTCTGTTAGTGTTGAATTGAATTTGGTTAAGAAGATAACATATATTAACATAATTAACATTAAAAATTATAGTATGGGAAAATAAATTATGAATATTGTGATTTCTTAATTTTAATTTAATCATGGAATTCATAGTTACATCAAAACAATGCAAATTTTTTTGCCAAATTTTACAATACGTCATAACATTAAAACGAAATTATAAATCCACTATGTTAATAAATACAAAACCAAAAATTCGGGATACCATATCTTATCTATTTAATTTCACTATTTACTAGATGTATTATTTTTACTAGCTTTAGGATCATCAATTAAAAAATCACTAATGAAACCAATTTATATTCATGAATTTTATGAATTTAGAAATTCATAGATATGTCTTCATCGTTGAATTTTTCATCCAATAATAAAATCATACTACTTATTTACAAGTGAATTATTTTATTAAATTAAAAAATCATTAAAAATATATCAAATCATAAACTATATTATACGATATCATAATTATTTAATCATATGCTCAATATGACTTTATCAAATCATATCCATATGAAATAAATAAATATAAAATATTTTAAATAGGAATAGGTAATTTTTGAATAACGAAATTTCTTATGATAACAACTGATCTCTTGCTTACTAATTCATAAAATTATTAATTTTATTTCAAAAAATTGTATTATAGAGAATATGCAAGTTTAAATATTTCAACAATGAATTTTCTTCTAAATAAATCGTGATATTTTTTATACATAAATGAATAAAATAAAATGACTAATAAATTTTTCCATTATTGTATAAAATTTAAAATGTGTAAATATGAATACATTATAAAATATTTATGTGAATTAAAAATTGATAAAATATAGGGTAAATAAAACCAAAAATTAGTTAAAATAAAAAAATATTGAAATATTCATGAGGGAGATTTCCCATGAATATTTTTGCATTGTTTAAAATTCTGTAATATATATAAAAAATATAAATATATTAATAATTTCTTAAAAATAAATGAGTGAATGAAATTAATTATTATAGATAAGAATGTGAGGAATTGTATTAGAATAAAATAAAAATTACATTATTTCTAAAAAATAAACATTATTTTCTGTTAAAGGAATTAAAATATGTGAATTTTTTAATATATTATTATCTTATGGTGGATAAAAATAGTGGTAATCGTTAACATTATCTTTTTCATTGGGTAGTTAATGTACATTTAGATATATCTTAACTGATGATTTTAATTGTTTTTATGGTTAGTACATGGATCTAGTTTGTAATGAATCTTAATGGAAGACTAGACACGATTTTGTGTGGTTTTTGGTTCAAAACTGACACAACCATGACTTAGTGGATTCTATTTTGTGCCTATTATGCTTGAAATTAAAATATTGAAAAGGGAAATGGTATGGGAAATGTAAAATGATCATGTAAGGATTTTTTTGGCCATATCATGGAAGGCTTCACCTCATCCCTTTTGGAGGTTGTGGTCAGGTAAAAATGATTTGATTTTTTTTCACACAATATAAAATGTGGTTTTTGGATTTTGTGGTCGAATGGACACATCATGGTGTATGCCATGGTGAATTTTGTATTGTTATTCATGATAGAATTTAAATTGGAATAATGAAAAACTTATTCCTCAAATCATAATCAATTTAAATGGGAAACTAATACAGACAAATTGTTGAATCGTTAATGGAGGTTTTATTCAATTATTACCTATATAAATCCAAATAACTCCGATTTAAATGATGTTAAAAATCAAGTTGAGTTAAGAAATATTTTAACATGATATTAGAGTTAATGGAAGACCATTTATTTACCAAATATTCCTACCATTTTCAATTCCATATAATTTAATCTAGACCATCAATTTTTTCATAATGATTAAATTCCTAGAATGATGAATTTTATCTTCCCCTAAATATAAAAAAAATCCTCCATTTTTTTGATTAATGTGTGTTATATGTTATATATATAACATTTCATTAATCAATCATGAATCTAATTCACAAATATTTTTGTGGGATTTTTGAAACTATCAATGGGTATTCTTAGGAAGGAATCTTCTTCCAGTTGGTGTGTGAAAATAGAATGGATGAATCTAACATTGTACAATCATGGAATTAACATTGAACCACTTAAGGCATGACTTCTTTATCATTAACACATATTTTTAAGATTTTATGGCCTGATTGTCTTTATGAATATATATCTTGCGATACCCATTCTTGTTATGGGACACATGTGGTCTGTATTTGTTTCCCCAAGAGACCCATGATTTATGGTTTATTTGGTGTTGTTTTTAGATGGTTTTTAATATATTCATAATTTATTGGGTGATATATTGTTCATACAATACCTTGTCTTACATTTTTTATTTATATATATTTTTTAATTTTGTACACATGATGATCTAAATAGACTATCCCCCAATTGGGAAGTGACAACTGTTAATCAAAATGTACTTGTGATATCTCTTCGATTGGGATTTTTCAAACATGTTTCTAGGTTATCTCCATGAGGGTGGTCTATGAGGCTTCTGTAAGATATTTTAATCTATATAGAACCTAAAAAAATAGTGATACTTTCTAAGGACTAGATATATATATTGGGATTATGTGATATAATTGTTTCTTCTATATACATGTTTACTTTCAATGAAGTTTCTATCATATCCTATAAACATATGATATAGTTATATTGATGGTGTCTTAATTAGTTTCTTACTCAAAATATACATTTAAATCCTATAAATCATTTAGATTTCATTAATCAAGATCCTATGATGTGAAAGGTCCCTTTAGTTGGTGTTAAAAAAAGATTATAAGGTCGGTACAAGGCATTGTAGGTTATATTTCTATCCTAGATTCCAGTTTTTGTTTTCCATTGTAACTTTTATCTCATTAATTAATCAAAAATATATTATTAATTTTGTTTGGGTTATATGAATGGAATTGCATAATTATTTTACATGATTTGTAACATTATATTAATTATTCTATACTAATTGTTATATATTTTGTAATTGTCGATATTATTTTATTACATACATTGTATACCCTAATGATTACCTTATATCAAGGGATATTCTCTTTTCTAGGGTCCTATTATCCCTTAGTTATACATCATATTACTTTTCATATAGGAAGTCACAAATGAGGACATGTGAAATCCCTACAAATACGTTGTGATTTTGTTTGGGGTGTTATAAAATTGTATCATAGGACCATGTTCTCAAAATTTATTCCAATCATTTACTTGATTTTGGGAAAGGTAGTTAACAGATATGATGGTTGGGACTTGGGAAGGGTAACTATGTAATTTATTAGATAGAATTTTATAGTCGATATTCATGTTTCCATATAAATGGTATTATATATATATATATATATATTCGTATTATATTATATTTAATTCTTCTTGGGTGATTCCCATGGTGTTGGTATACTGATTTTTATTTTTTTGTGTTCATTCAGGCATCATGTCTATGTATGTAGGATCTCATTCCATATGACTATTCATTGAAATATACCCATCCAAATAAAATTCATATTTCAATTTATGATATTTTCTTTTTTTATATTATTACATAATTATATTATATGAAACATGGTATTCTATTCAAGATTTTATATATGTGTGTGTGTGTGTGGTTTTTAATTTAAATTAAGTACCAAAGGAATTTCTTGGGTCCTGAGTTGTTTTAAGGTGGTTTTGACAAGTTTTTAAATATCAAAATAAGTTAATATTTATTATAAACACATGTGTTTTAACGTTATCTATTATTAGTATTCTCAGTTTTGTGTTTGTAATTATTTTAAATAATCGTCTATTTTTTGGGACATAAAAGCCCATAGATGACTTGAAAAATTGGTTTCGGAATATGATAATGCATTTTTTTATTCCCATGTATCTAAATCTATATAAATGATCCATCTTGGACTATTTCATCAAGTAGCTATATAGGGTGAGGAATCCCACAGGGGTGGGACAAAAAGGCTAACAACCCTAATGGATTCCAAATTACACGTACCCTTACCAACTAAGGCACTGTAGGACCCCAGGGTAGAGATGACTAAATATGAGTTCCTTAGAGTATCATCAATTTTTTAGTGACCACATAGGATTGAATGGTAATGTGTGGGAGATTTCAGTATTTATGTAAAATTTGGATGATGTTGTGACATTTTTATTTACACTCGTATACATGAATGGATGATGTGGGAGACCTTCATGAACATATTCTTTAAGGATATCATCTGTAACGCAATGAAGTTGGACCCTATATCACAGTTGGTGCTTTTATAATGGGTGATGTCCATATCAGACTTGGGAGTGTATTGTGTCGAGTTGATTTGATAATACCATATTATAGATATAAAAATGGTGAAAAAGTCAAAGATGATTGAAACCATCTTTGTTCAGGCATTAAAATTCTAGAGATGGAATTTTGATCTGATAAAATACACTATAGTTATTTATATGGATTTTATGATAGATATGAGATTTAATTAATACAGAACTACTATTCATCTTCAATATTCAAATGGATTTACTAGTGTTCTCTCTAATGGTATTATAATTTCAAATTATGGGAATAAGAAATGAAAGTAAAAGGTTGGATGATAGAGAAGATGTTGACTTTCTGAGAAGAGGAACAATTATCTCACTCTCTCAATGGGAGATGATTCTTCTAGGTTCTATAACAATATGATAAAAGGGAACTATCTAATGGAATATATTATTACTATAATTAAATTTCATCTGTTGGGAATGAATGGTCCGCATAAGATCTTTTTATAAATTCCATCACATATTCATGGAGCGAGGATAGATCTTGATGTGGGTGGACAAGATTACTAGCACATGTAGGAACCCATAAAGGTTAGTGTAATATGTTAATCATGATCCTCATGGGATCCATATAATATTTTTTAGTTGGGTATATATATATGATTAGTATTCATAAATTAACAAAAATATTCTTTCAATACACTATGTAGTGAAATTGATCTCTCTTTACCTTATATAATTCATTTTTTGATATCGGATTATCTCATTGATTGATATCTAATCATGTGGTTACTAGGTTAAATAGTCTATTTGAGTTTTATGTTGTCTTTTAATCAAATTATACATCCATGGGAATTAAATCGGATCAACATAACACATATCATGAATGTTCAATAGAGATTGAGGGATTTGTGTATGTGTGTAGCTTCACAATTATATATATCATCATATTTAATGAGAAATTTGGCATGGAAGGGTTGACATACATACATTAAGACATTAATTACTATAAAATATAAGTGAAATTTATTTATCTTAATGGGGAGAATTTCATATGACCCTTGAATGGGATGTGGAAGTTATAATAGCGGGAAAATACCTTTGTCTTACTTTCAATGGAGGTGGATGACATGATATCTATAGTATATTAGAATAAAAATTATTCAACGCTTTTCAAATATGGTAAAATAGTTCTGATATGATATGATAGGCTATTTCTTCAGGTGTCATCATCGTAGGAGATTTTAGTAGGAGATTGTTCTCATTCTCATCATGTTCCCTATAATGATAATACTGTAAATCATAGAACCCACTAACATTATAGTGATCTGGGGAAATATTGATTTTTCTAAAGTTAAATGATTCATTTGAACAATCAATTTAACTATGACTAATATGATTTTGTTCCCTCTGATGTCAAATGGTTGACTTTGGCATTTTGTAGACAATAAGATATTGATATAGATCACTATGAATTGTTAATGAATTTAAAATATTGATGAAATGATCGATATGTTGATGGGATTTAAATGGTTTTAATTGATATATATTCATTTTGGATACAACTATTTTTGAGTTAGAGTGAAATACATACCTGAAATAGTGTTAAAGAGAAGATATGGGATTTTTGAGCATTTGTATGCCAATGAACAATAATACTTACACTGATAGTATCATAAAAATGGAAACTCACACAAACTTGGTTTCTTTCATCATTTTTATTATTCTTTATATCCTTATACATTCAGATAAATTAATGATCATTCTTGACACCTAGATTTTTATTGAGTAAAATTTTTGCTGACTAACTTTTTCCTTCTAATATAAGTGTCACTTTTGGATCAAAGAGGAATATTTTATTAAAAATAAGGATAATTAGTCATACATATTTATTTACCCAGGTTTTTTGATGAATTTATTTCATGGGAATGACATAAGAAAATGTTCAATACATGGAGTATACTTAGTTTGGATCTTTTCTATAAGAGTTTCATTCAATAATTTTCTCACCTTGAAATACTTATAATGATAATAACATAAATTGAATCAATTTTTAATGGACAAACATGTGTAATGAAGAAATAATAGATATGAATAAATAAAAAAAATTATCATGAATTATAATTCATCATGAGATTATAGTTTGGTATTTAGTGCATTTTGATGCATCTAGTGTTGTTTTATGATCCATTTAGATGTACAACAATATGGTAGTTATTTATGGGCGTCATCATCTATGACCCCAATAGTGAAATGGAAATAGTCATGACATAGATTTTGTTACTGATTAGTTAGACTCAATAAATCACATTCCTATATCAAAATTAAAATTAAGAGGTATTCTTATAGTTTATCCAAAAGTGATATTTTCTTATCTATTCAACTACACCTATAGTGAAAATTCTAAACCCAGGGAAGCCATTATAGTAAGATATTTATGGTTATATTAAATTTTTTTGTTAATATATGTTCACACTTTTATTAAGTGATTATTTTGATCATTTAGACAGTTAAGACAATGCTCTGGCTTGTATTGGAAGTGTTTATAAGCCTAAAGGTGGGTTTTGGTCCAGAATGACCATCACTATGACCTAGTTCTTGATGTTTTTATTTGGTGTTCTCTAGAGAAAGATGATAAAATAAAAAATTGGGAATGACCATGGTATTTTTCCCAATGAAGGGAAGTATGTCTGTCATCATTAAATACATCACCACAGCCATTATATATTCAATTATGACTTAAAATGGATTATATGTTGGGCTAGGTAAAAAAATTTCCATTTTGGGAGGTCATGATTCAACAACAACATAATGTTGTTTGCCTTGGTTCAGGTAGTTTTGATAATAATTATAAATTTTATATACTTCAATTAAATTCCTACTCCATTAAATCATAACATATTTAAATTGGAATTTTTTTTAATAAATATGGGATTCATAATGTGGTTTTATTCAAATAATAATTTTTTAATCCATTTTATTATTTTCTAATTCGTATTCATTATATGGGGTTATATCCTAGACTCTCCTTTGATGAACCAAGGATCTATGGTCTACCCTTATTACATTAATGATATCTACCATGTTTATTTCCATCTCACATAATCTCATTGCAAAATATTTCAATGAGAATTAGATGATATATGATAAATTATTTTATTATTGACTCTGAATAATGGAAGCCTAATTTATTCTCCTTTAATATAAAACAGTTGATGAATTTAGTAATTTCCCAATTATGATTGGAATCATCAATTATGTGTGTTTTAATGGATAGGTAGGTTATATATCAACACATTTCTTAGAATCCTTATTGAATTTTATTCTAGATATTATATTTTTCATTATAAGAACTGGTTTAATAGAAACCTGAAATGGAATTTTATTTTGGCTTGTATGAAAACATGTTTCAAGTGATAATTCTTAATAGAAAAACATAAACTTGGCATTAAAATACATGATCTTGGTGGTTGTTTTTATACGATAATTTTTATGTGGATTCATGGAATTATATTTTAATTTAAGGGCATTTCCCTGAGAGAACTCTACGTAATGTCTGATCAGTTTATGTGTGGGTGGTACACCTCAGATACCTATTTTTTATGTCATATTTCAAATGGGTTTTTATCCTTATGAATTCATTTATAAAAGCTGTGATGTTTTATTTGACATCACTTATAATTTATTTCATTTGTTTTTCCATTACCTTATGTAATTGAGTGTTCTTGTTGGTTTATTGGAACTATACATATGAGTTGAATGTGTATGAAAGATATAAATGGTTATTTGGGTTAACAAATATAGATTTATTTTTCAAACATATTTTTAGGATATCTCATTTATGGTTTGATGTGTCTAGAATCATATAGAAATTTCATTCAGGGTTTAGTAGAAATAGATAAAAACAGTCTCAAAGAGTCACATATATGTTTTTTTGAGTGATATACATGATACATATATGAAATTCATTATATTCAAGGAAAAATCTAGTATATGTTATGAAGTTATGTTAAGGTACAATTATTAGTGTCATAATGATTTTCGTACTCACACACTACTCTAGTATCTTATTGAATGTGTAGATTTCATGACCTAGGATCCACTGATGGGAATTGGCCTTGTATTCAATAGTTGATAGGGATCTATAGTTGGTTAAGAGGTGTTGTAGGTTAGACTTTCGGCCTGAATGTCTTCTATAGTTCATCATTGTTACTTTTATCTTAAACATTGATACATGATATTTGAGAATACATATTTCCATGTTTCAAGTAGTGTGACTAGTATTCTATATTTATATTACATTGGATAATACATTAATTGTATAGTGTGTCTATGATGATTTTTCATTCTATAATGGTTCATAATTTTTTATAGTGAATATTTTATATTATTATGATAAACCAATATTGGGGGAATAATCTCCACACTATGATCCCATTGTCCCAAAATTATAGTTCGCAACGACTTGTTTACAAGGAGGCACACATTATGACATATGACATCCCAACACATACCAGGTGATTTGAGTTGGAAAGTTAAATCAAATTATATAATTTCATTATAATGATAGAAATTATATCATCAAGTAATATATGTATTCTATATGAGGCATATTTTTTAGGGCTTGTAAAGGATGTGGAGTCATTAGGTTTTTAACTTTTCCAAGACATAATTGAACATCAATATTGACTTTTTGAGAGAAGTCATCTACTAGAAAAGATCAACAGCATTGAAATTATTGTATGATACATATTTTCTAAACAACCTACCAAAACTACAAAAATTACACATCTTAAATTTTTTCCTTTTGATAGGTTATTTTTGGGGTTTATAAATCTAGTTAAGGTGATATAAAAATTATTTTAATTAGCTAAGAAAATGATTATTTATCCAATTTAATTCCATTCCATAAATTTATATTAATGATTCAATTTAGAATCATAATTTTTAAAAACATTAAATTTTAATATTTATTTATTAAATGTAAATAAATTTTTATAAAAAATGTTGAAAAATTGTATATAATGATTAGTTGAAAATGATTATAAAATTAATTAGATAATGACAATGTGATCTTTTTAAAACAATATTTTGATGTGCTATATATTAATTTCTTAATAATGTAAATTAATCACTATTAAATGGATATATAAATAAACATTATTATATATATAAGTAATAAAAATTTATATAATTATTATTACATGAAGATGAATACCAGAGAATTTTTTATGAATAAATTTTATTTTAATAATTAAATTTTAATAAATTGTGATTTTTATTTTATAAAATTAACTATAATTTATTTTATTTAAATAAATTATAAAAAATATTTGTTAATGTTGAATAATAATATTAAAATTTAATAAAATATTAAATTTTATTTTTGAAGAAAAATTCAGTTAGCATGTTCAAAGTGAGTGATGATGATAATAGTTAATGTGACGTAAAATGGTTTAAATAATAATTTATGTTATATTATAACCACTATAATTATAACCAAATTATTTTATATGGGAACAATCCATTTATACACATTGTATATCAATTAATTATCCTATATTAATAATAAATTTCATTCATTATTCATTATTAAATATATATTTTTTGAAATTCCACAGAAAAATCACATATAAAAGGCACCCTTCTCAATATACATCATGATACAAAATTAATTTCTTATCATATTGATCGAGATAAAAAAATTTACAAAGAATAATCTCACTCTAACGTGTTAATTTTCTTATCATATGAATGATTTTCTAATAAATAATTTTCAAGAGGGTCATTAAAGATATATTTAACTCTTCAACATTAGGGTCATCTTCTAAATAATTATCATTCAATATATTATCATTCCAAGTATTATTAAAAAAAATTGAGGAGATTTATAAAATTTAATTACCATCATTATTATCTATGAAATATTTTTAAATATTATTCTAAAACATATTTATAGTTATTCATTAGTAATTTAATGTTCTTATGTGGTTCAGTTTAAGATACTACATTAATTATTGCATATGATTTCCATCATTAATGAATAATAATACTTATTCTAGTAATATGAGAAAAAATGGTTAATTGAGGATGTTTTTACTCCAATATGATGATAATATATATAATATTAACTATTTATTAAATCATTTAATTTTATTCATTCAGTATGCATAAAATATATAATTTATATATGTTCATTATAATCCATCCTTGAAACATCAATGAAACATTCCTTTAAATCTATAACTATATGAAATACATTTATATCATATATAAGAATAAAAGAAATGGTCAAAACATAGTAGTTAAATAGGGACAAATGTGGAAACACTTAAGAATGTGTGGGAAAAATAGATCAATTATCACAAAAACATTTCAAACTATAAATTTTTAACAAAGTGGAAATAAGTAAATATAAATTTATGATATTAAATAAATTAAAGTAATAGAATATTTTTATATAGTTTATTGATCAAAAAAATTTCTACTTAATGATAGATAATGTTTTTTCAAGAAGGACACTAAGGTAATGTTTTTTCTTTAGTGAATATCCTTTCTTTAGGTCAAATTCAATCCACATTGAATTTAATTTTTATATTTTAAAAAATATTTCCTTTTTCTATGTCATTATATATTTTATCTATTTATAAGGGAGACAAGTTTTTCATTAAATTACCCATTTCCATTATTCTCATATCAAATTATACATCGTTATAATCGGAAACATATACTTATTATTAAGGGTATTTCTCTCCCTTGACCATCTCTATTATTTCTAAAAAAAGTTGTTTTCTTTTTTATGTAAAGTATGTACTTTTTAGAAAAAAATATCACATTTCTATCTCATTATATTATAATGAATTTTTTCATGTCTCATATTAAAGTTAGTTTTATAAAATTAATAAAATTTTTTTAAAATGTATTTCATTTAATTTATGATATCTTTTTACAATCCACTACACACTGGTTATTTGGTAACATTATATAATTTCATGGATTCATTATTTATAATTTTTTTATTAATAAAATTTAATAATACTTTTACATTTTCAATTTTTTTAAAGTAGATTAAAACTATTATCTATGTAAATTTAAATAAAATTTTAATAAAAAAATATGTCATTATTGGTCAACTATACTGTGTTATTTTTAATATGATTCATTAAACGGGATATTTAATATAACTATAGTATCACCCTCATGAATATATTGTGTTATTTTTATCATGGTGATTAAATTCATTGATTTATATTATTGAATTATTGTGTGAGTCTTATATAATACCTTATGAAAATAATTATAACACATTTTCTTTAAATTGGTTAATCATACTACAAATCTTGTATGATTTAATGTGTAACTTAATTTACATTATATCATAGTATTATGGGTGAGCCAAGAATTAAATAAATATATAGTGAAATCATTAAATATTATATCTAATGAGATTATTGTGTTATGAAATGTGAGAGGTCATACAAGTACATTATGTTATACATAGTCATTCAATTTATTTTTTTTAATATATAATGGCCTTGTCTGAGAGCCTTATCATATGTTATGATCTTGTATTACTATTCTTATCCCAAATTCATATTTTTTTATTATATGGATTCATTTTTACTTTTATAGTTTCATATTCCTAAGACATTGAATATGTTATGGATTCATAATGATAATTTTATTGTTTTATATTCATATATAGTGACTTATCATTATGTTATGATGTCTTATGATTAGTTCTTATTATCTTATTTCATTAATAGAGTACTTATCCCAGTATAATATTTTCAAAATTTTTTATCTAAGGATAATTCATATCTATTCATTTCCATTTAGTAATAATTTGATATCACCCCTTTTGTATATTTCATCATTTACCAATGAATGTAGATATGATAAAATTACTAAGTCTAAATAATGCATGTATAATTTTGTGGGAGTTGTTGAAGTAATTTTTTTTGTAATTAGATTCATTTGTATCTAAGATCTTATGACCTGAATCCATTAGACCCTAACAATTTATATTAATTTTTGATATGTAATGATTAATTAATTAACATTTTTTAATATATATGAATATAAATCTAAAATCCTATTTATTGGTATCAGGGTAGGGTTTAATTACTATTTCTGATTATGATAAGAATTATATCAAAACCAATATTATGGAAATGTAGGTAAAAAATATATTAATTGTTTTAAATAAATTTGCTATAGAGTGAGACATATTATGTTTTCCTTTTCAAAATCATTTATATTGTTTCAAAAAAATAATTAAGATATTTCTTCTTTGTAATCATGTTAACCCTTTTGGTTTTTTAAATTGATGATTCCTAGAAAAATAATGTGAATAATAAGTCTAATAGTATATGATGCAATTTTACAAATTAATAAATAAATAGCATGAAAATTTTTTTAAACCATAATCGATATACTGATTCTTGTAATGAGTAACAACCAAAACCAATTGAGGCTTCCAAATACTCTAAATGATGAGTAACATCTAATTTAGTTCTCTACATCACAATGATCAATATATATTAGTAAAACATTTAATACACTAAATTATAAATAGTGAAACTATGTAATAGATAATATTTTTTTTATTCAATGATAGATGCCTGAAATTAAAATTTTAGATTTAATACAATTGGAATATAAAATAGACCAATGATGTACTTTGAACAAAAATCCATGAATAAAACATTGTTCACTATATGGAATGGGATGAATTTATGAATATATTTTACGATATATTTTTAACTAAAACTCATTTCATCATTAAAAAATAGGTATTACTTGAAATTTTGAATATATAGGATGAAACTATTCATTTATATAAATATAAAATCCACAGACTTGAATGTTAAACATTGGGTTTCATCATTAATCCATAGAGCAAAATTTATTGTTAATTTAGTGCCTTAAATCCACTAATATGAAAATAATTTTACATAAGGGACTTCAGTGGATATAATTGATTTTTTATGTTCCCATAATGTTGTAATGGAAATTAGGGACCCTAATTGCTCTCATTGATTTAAGGGACTTAAAATGATAATATAATTTCATGAAAGCTAATATTATAAAGCACATAGATGGGAGAATATTTTTATACATACTTGGAAAAAACATTTTATGATGAAAATTAGGAATTTATTTAATTGAAGTGGAAACATGTATACTATGGAAGAAGAAGAAATCAATTATATTAATGATAATTTTATATAAATTGTTTGATTACCATAATTCTGGAGAAGAATGTTAAATAAAATTCTCCACCCATAGTTCAATTCATTAAGAGTTTGGATTTTGTGAATTGTGAAAATAAATTCCCTAATATAATTGATAATTTATAACATGAACCATTCAATCCAATAGAGCAATAAAACGCTATTACAATCACTAATATTGAACTATATCATGTAACAATGTGGTGAATCTTACAATTTTTATCCAATAACAATCTATAAAAATATTATATGGATTTAGGTCATTGAAATCATTCATATAAATAGTGAATGTAAGAATTTTTTATCCAATAACTCAAATTATTTCTACTTAGATATCAATGAAAATTCATTTTTTTGTAATGGTTTTCTTCCAAGTATATAACTCTTATATGATTGATGTGTTTTATAATTCACATTAATCAAATTCATTTATAAATAACCGCGTAAAATGTTTTGTGTGGTTGGACATATATTGGATCTCTCCAAATATATATGATAGACATTATTTTGGACGAGATGAGTTACCTCATATCTCAGATCATTACTTGATAAAATATCACTCTAATTATTATGAT
This sequence comes from Viscum album, assembly GCA_963277665.1. Lineage (NCBI taxonomy): Eukaryota > Viridiplantae > Streptophyta > Magnoliopsida > Santalales > Viscaceae > Viscum > Viscum album. The sequence goes on along the minus strand of OY728146.1, from coordinate 1,779,469,505 downwards.
GAACTCTCTTAGGAAATGTATTCATTTATTTGGGTCATTATTCCTAACATTGAATTATATTGGGATCTGATGGTTATTGAAGTAGTAAAAATATAAGTCATATTAATTGTGTATGAATATGAAGATGTATTTCCCAATGAGTGTTTTGGACATCCCCACTGAAATTTAACTTTTATTATTTAATTTAAGTCATACCGAATTCTATAGTTATATTAATTATTACTTATATAACAAACTAGATTGATTTATAGGGATTTAATAAGAACCATCATAGAAAGAGGAAGAAAGAAATCAACATTTCTTGACATGTGATTTTCCCATGAACTATGGGACTACACAGGCTCAATTCATTTTTTGAGAATTGAACAAAAACATAATTATTAATTAATTAATAAAGAAACTCTATTCCACTGACTACGTTGAAGGAATTAAAAACCTTATACTCCAAGAAGTCAATTCTATTATTTTTTATATGTGTAACTGCTGAAATAAAAAACTAACTGATGGGATAGAACCCTCTATACACATGGGAATGATGGAACTTCAGGATAAGTATTATCCATCTTCCATGATTCAAATAAGAGGTATTAATAATATCTTTCATGATATATGTTTTAGAGAGTATTGGGTGTAACATGTCGACCAAAGAAACCCACAATGCTCAAATTCATTTCCTAGATGACTCTAATTAACCCAATTATTAATGTATATGTATATTGGGTAGCCTAAAACATTATAGGATCCACTATATGTGTTTGTGTCTTCTATACACATTGTGCTATCATCAAAATATTATTTACTCATTAGAATGGAATAGTGGTGGCCTATTAAGCTGAACTACAGGTTACGATGTATGAAAATGGATAAGTTGTGTATTTTTTTGGAAGTCATTATGAATTGAATTTAAAAAAGAAATCATTATGTAGGCACTAAAAACAATTTATGTACCTTAGATAATCTATCCTAATTGGACTTTGTTCCTTTATAATGTTTCTCATCTCAACTTAGAAATGTCACTTGCATATTTTGAGGAAAATCAAGAAGAAGATGGGTTTCCAAAAAATGAGGTAATTGAAATTGGTATGATGTGGTCTTTTAGGAACATTTTTCATTGTTATCCAATGGTTGATGCTGATATGTGTGGTGTAAAGTATTATTTTATTTTTAATAACCCCTTTTACCCATTGAAATTTCTTGTCCACTTTTAATATAATTTTTTTAGGACCAACATTGACTGGATCCATAACATTATTGTATTAAAAAAACATCATTTACTCAATTATAATGATTTTTTTGATATACATGGATGAGTTATATATTTCAGATAGGTGTATTATTGATCGGGTTACCATAAATTAAGAATGAAGCTAAAATATTTACACAAGAAAACAATTAACCTAAGATATGGGCACAGTGATTTAATACCAGTGTTGTTAGTAAATACAAATTCTCTGGATATATTCATGGATTTTAGGAAGAATATATTTATATATTACTTAGATAAATTTTTTAAGCCATTATTATAATATTATTATATTTTCCTAGGTAATGGTTGAACATGAAGAGAGTCTGGCAATCATAAATTATTATTTGAGAAAGTGGAAACTCTACTAAAAAATTTCAAAAGATTTAATTTTTTTTTGAAAAAATGTATACTTAATTGGTCATATAATTACCTGTTATTGTATATATATTATTCATTCAATAAGACGGTATGATTAAAAAGGTTCTTATACCAATATACATAATAAATCACTATGTTGTTAAAGTACTATTTGGGTATTATTTACTCTTTCTGTGAAATTTCTCATTATTTTCAAATAAAATATCTATATCAACATGAAATGAAGTAAATTTTCTCAGGATAGAAATATCTAAAAGGCATTCTATGTAAAATGCAAAGAACTTTATCACAACTCTCATACTTCTACACCACTAAAATAGAGATGAGTTTTTTGTACCTAACGATTGAACACTGACCGAAGCAGTAAATGCCCTTATGAAAATAGAGAATGTGATAAATTGGTATGAATATCAATTTAAAATCCCATTATACAAACTACCGGTGGAATGGATTGGAGTTAGTAGAGTAATTTTTTTTATTTATGATTTATAGGCACTCTCTGTATATATATATTTATTATATATAAAATTATTATAACAATAAAAATTCTATATTAATAAATGAGTTAATTATTTTACAAAGGATAATGTAATATTTGATAAAGGATTTTTGTATATCAATATATAACCATCATGAGAATTAAAATATGAGAAATGATGATATAGAAATAAAATTCCATTCTTTTTTATAAATTATGTGGGTAGAACATGACTTAATTTTCATGGAAATCAAATATATAATCATGTAATTACTAATTAAATTTATTATTTATTTTTGTAAACAAATTATTTTCAACCATCCAACCATATAAATATCATTGATGCATAAAAGGATACAATAGAGCTAAAAGGATGGAAGTATTCTTATTATTAACATTAAAAATATAGAGTTATAGTATTTGGAATATTGATATGTGTTATAGAGACCCAATATTCGCATACATAAACATAAATAATTTTTATTAATATTTATTATATTACAAAAACACACTCACATTGACCATATAAGTTTTTTACCTTTGTAGGAATCGAAAATAAAAACTCATCTATAAGTGAACTACATCATCTCCCACTATATTATTTATAAATAGAAACCGTATTAGAAACATCATACATGATACATAAATACATAACCTGAGGAAAGAAAACATCATAAAAGAGGATATCAAAAGACCAGTAAGGTTAAAAAGGGAGATGCGTAAATAAAATATAAACCTTAACAAATGATAAAATGATCAAAAAAATTTATAATCATTCCCTACATATCAAATATCATAATCATAAGTCATGGAATAAATATTTCTAGTTAATAAGTCATATAACATATACGAAAAATGACCATAGTCCATGAGATCATAACATTGTCATAATATATTATTTTTTGGCATACAAATAAGTATACCAAATCATTTATATATTTTTTAAAACTCATTAGGAATGTGATCATAGTAGAAAAAGTTCAATACTGTACCAAGTTAACTAATCATTCCAAAAGTATTATATTATACCCAGTTCACTCCTATTTCCATTGATATATTAATATTCATCTTTCACTCGATTTACCAGCAATATATATCTCAAGATTTTTTAAAAAATATTACACAATTCATTATAGGGAGATATAGGTCCCACAAATCTCATAATTAAATTACATATGAGTGACACATGTTCATAAACATTAAAATCATAATAAACCATGAAATTAAATGAGAATAATAAAAATTTTATAATATCATAACCGGTAGGGAAGAGGAAAGTTTCATAATAAATTCATCATAGCATAACAAATGAAAAATTCTTGTTTCATTAAAAGATAACCCAAGGATGATAAATAAGTTTCCTAATCATATAACCTATGGAAGAGAAATGAGTTTCATAAATTTTAAGTCATCAAAACAAAATGAATTAATAGAAAATAATATAAATGGTTCCCTTGTATCATATTAATATAAAATAATGAGTTATACCAACAAATTTCATATTATATGTAAATTAATTTAAAATTTAACTTAATTTATTTCATAAAAAATTCCATCTTCCCATTGTAAAATCATTTTTAACAAATAAAAATCTATGTAAATAATTTTCTATGAAAAAGAATATTAGAAAAATTAATTAGCAAAATAGTAACGAAATTATTTATTTTAAAATAACCTTTTAATCATGAAAATGATGATTCATATAAATAACAGTAATGATGGTAGATAAACCCATAAATTTGGTGGATATTAAATAGATATTAATTTTTTCATAATAAAATGTCAGAAAAGTTCCTTGATTGGAAAATGAAATGAATATTAAATTTAATAAAAAGAAAAAAGAAAACAAAATTGTAAAAAAAATTTATAAAAAAATTTTAATCACATAAAAAACATATATAATTTTTTATTTACATAAATGTTCTTGAATGAAAATACAATTCTGAAAACCGATAAATAAAACTAGATTTCATTAAACAAATTCCTAATTATACCGGGTACCCAAGAGTGAAAAAATTATATCATTCCTTAAATATATAGTTAATAACCATATGATAATAATATACATGGGAATTCTTGAGTTGTGGATCATAATATCTCATTTATGTAAGAATAATTATAAATAATCTCGATAAAAGATGATATTCTAGAAATTAACATGTACAACTTTGTTAACTATAAATCATAATCAATGTAAAGTAATAAATTTAAAATAAAATAAAATATAAAAATTATTTAAAAAAATGATATTAAATTTAAATTGGTTATTATATTTACTTCATGAAAGAGTATAGGTTCATGATAAACATACAACTCAAAGAATTAAAATTGAGATTGAAATCCTTGTACCACATTTTTAACATTATAAAAATAAATAACATTAAAGAGATATATCAAAATTGAAATTTAAATATGAGTAATTCACTCTATTTGAGTCATAAAATACATCCATGGGTACTATATAGAACAAATCTTAGAAATATTTTCAGAAAATGTCTTGTATCTCACAGAAAATAAAAATGGGACAGAAATCCCTTACATTAGGTCGTGAATTTCATTGAACTCATTCAATCATAATTTTATCATAAATATAACACCATTATTAATATATTTTAGAAAAATAATAATATATATCATACCATACATGATTTTCTCATGACCATTTATTACCTGTTTATAACCATTCAATGCAAAAGTTATGATTCGAGTAATAAACTATTTGTTATTTTATACGGGTTTATTTCTGTATTTTATGTCCATTTAATTTAATCATTATTTAATAATATCCAAAATTAAAACCATGATATAAATTTTATATATTTTTTAAATATTAATTTTAAATAATCTATAAATGATATAAATAGGAAATGATATAATTTTTTCATGGAGAGAGTTGGCCATATGTTTGTGTGAATGATGTTACCAATTTTTGGTTGGATTGAAAAGAGGAAAAGTATATGATATTTTACCAATAAGGAATAATTTTCTTTAATTTATATCACATATTTTTTTAAATTCCTTTTTAATAAAATTTATGAAAATTTTGAAAAAATCACATAACTTCGTGAGTTGTTAGTACATCGAAGACATGAACAACGTTATCCTTTTAAAAAAAATAGATAACATATAGGTATGTGTGATATAATTATTTTAAAATAATAATAAAATTATAAAAATCATAAATGAAATATGTAAAAGTTATTCCAATAATTATTTCAAACATTGATAGATGGTGATGCAAAAATGAATGACATTAGTTCATGAGGTGGTAGCCAACTATAAACACAATTAGTGAATCTGTAACCCAATTGACAAAAGGGTTTGTGGTTCTTTGTAATAAACATAATATAACAAAATAATATAATATATTCTATAATTTTGTTTTATATAATTAATATATAAAAATAATTAATGTATTTTGACTATGAAATAAAATCGAAAAATATTCATTGATGAATGATACCTATTATTCAGACTTCTCATTATAGTTCTCACCAATGGACAACCATGGATTTATTTCTTCATAGTGTAATTATTCTAGGATAAATAATGGGAAGGATAAGTCATTTTCACATGTCATGTACAATCCAATTAGTTTTCAGGGTGTGTAGAGTGTAAGATAGGATGTGGAATTTTTTATGTGGGGGAGAGGACACACTGGGAAATTTTGGAAAATAATGACTAGTGTACACACAGTTTAACATAAAAAATTTATTTAATTCCAATAATTAAAACAATGAGGGGTTAGGTATGAAATAGTTCAACACAATCGGTGCTTTATAGTTTTTATGACAGTGATTCCTCTTTTTCTATTATTTATTGCCTTGATAAAGTCATTTTTCTCTTAATTGTTGTGAACAATTTTAAGTATTTTAAGTAATCCCATTAGTAAAAATAATAATTTTGTCCATATTAGAAATTTTTAAATTTTATGATTCCAAATATGGAATCCATTTTCCAAATTCAATTATAAGATGATCCAAAAATTAATTTAATCATATTTCTATATATGGGATGCTATAAAGAGTCATTAATGTAAAAATATTTAAAATATTGAAGATTTTTTATATAAAATATATTTTTTAATTTAATTAAAATACTGTAAATTGGATTTATTGATTTATTAAGAACTAAATATTCTTGAAAATAAGTTTAAAATATTAATGTTCTATATAAATATATAATAGGAAATGGAAAATTTCAATTAAAATATTGTATATTTCATTACCCACCTCTAAATAAAATATTGCATAAAATTTCCATAAATTCTCCCAAGGATAATTGTGAAATTCAGACTTCATATATTAGGTTTACAGAAACACATAAAATATTTAAGTGTAAAAATTTAATTTTATTATTGTTCACATAAAGACATAATTTTTTTTTAGAAATTAGTGTTTCCAAAATTAATAATTAATTTACTATATTTTTTTTATTTCATTTAAAATATGTTTTATTCATATAAAACCATTATATTAAATAATAAAATTAGTATTTATATTAATTTGTTTATAGTTTAGGTAATAATGTCATTTTTTAAATAAATATATTAATAATAAGAATTTTTTTGTTAAAACTATATGTCTCATGTAACAAATTATTTTTTGGTATTTCATGAAGCACAAGATTAAAATGGTTTCGTGTATATTCCATGATTTAATAGTGTAGTGTGAAATGTAATCCACAAAAAATTTAATTTATACAAAACAATATCTCAGAAAGACAAGGTGTTACATTCTACCAAAAGTAAAATGAATTTCTCCATATAAATTAATCACTCTAGTGTAAAAAAATGAGGTCAATTATGTTCAATTATATCCCCATGATCACACACAGATTCAATAAACTGGTTTTTTCTCAAAATAAAATTCATAATGTGAGTGAAAGTTTTTCAAAATTCATTATTTATACCATCAAAAGAAAGATCATTCTCTTGCGGTATGAACTATATGTTCGGTATATCTATAGGGTTAGGTATGTACTTCATCGGGAATGATATATGGAAAAGATCATTGACTTGGAAGAGGTTTATTGGGAGCTCTTTAAAATACGTTACCATCTACATATAATCAATAATTTCAAATACACTAATAGACCCATGTATTAGTTTCCATTTCTTCCCATATCTCATAACCATATTCCATGAATAAATTCACAAAAAATCATTATCACCAACGTCAAATTTAGATAACATAGGTTTTTACTAGCCAAATGTTTCCACCAACTCAGAGCTAGATTAAAATTATATTGAATATTAATATCCTTATTTGTTATTTATTTATCTATCTCAAGTCCCAATTAAATTATTTATCTAACATAATTTCATCAAATTATTGATATATATTTATTTCAATAGAGTAATACAATTTTATCCCTCTGAATTCTTGAGTAAAATCTATTGTTTTAAGAAAACTATTCTAAAGGAAGGGTTTTCATTCCAACATGCTTTGAAATTAAAAGTATAATGTCAAAAAATGTCCTATAGGGTTTGAGTTGTTATTTTTGAAAAAATATATATATAAATATGATATCTGGTAGTGAAAATAAAATTCTAATCATTATAATTAAAAATATTTGATGATAACATTATGGTAGTCATAATATCCTTGTAAGATACAATGGATTACAATACATCATTTAATAATACATATTTAGTAATTTACATCCTTCAATGAAGATATTGATATAATTATTTTATAATATCGACAAATTGTAAAACATTAATATGGTGATCGGCTAAAACCCTTATAACACTATGAACTTCAAAAATTTCGGGGAATCTAGTGACCAAATTATGAAAAATATCTATCATTCCATTCCGGTTGGGGTATTTTATGAAACATCCCCTTATAGATTTTTCCTTTATCCTTAATATTATGACATACTTTGAACTGAGATACAAATTTTTTGATAAATATCTTCCTGACATCCCACAAGAAATATTCAGTAAATTAACGTTATGTATTTTTATGATGTGATGATAATGATTAACTGTGATCTTCCTCAATCAGATCCCCATTAAAATATGGTATATACAGAACAAAATCATGTAGCTTAAACCTTATCATTACATAATGATGATGGCTAAAATTTGGACCATTTTAAGCTACTTTTGTATCTCTAAATCTTCATTCTTCTTCATTTTAATCATTACATGGATAGATAGTTAAAAATTAAATTGAGAGAGATAATATTTTCCACTTTTGTATTTAAAAATCCATCTGTTATTCAGAGTGATTATCTTAAGAAGGAGGTAAATTGAATACACATTAAATATATCTATAAAAACATATTTATATCAAATACCATAGTTTTATAAAAACATAGATAGTTAATCGAAATAGTATATTGATAAATGTTATAATCGTTTAAAATATATCACAAATATTTATTATGTCTTAGTTAATATAATATAAAAACTATTTCGACATTAGAAATAAATTTATTGATCAATATAGTATATATAAATTAATTAGGACTAATTATCTATATATTTTGTCTGTTTATAGTTTAAAAAAATTCAATTTAATGCTTTAAAAATAAAAATTGTCACACTGTGGAATTAAAATAAGGGGTTTAGACTTATGTTGAGACATAATCCTCTCCACATATATATCTCGTGCATACAAGTAGATTATATAAAACAATATTAATCCAAACCCTGAATCAGTTATACAAAATAGCTAACCAACTATCTTGGTCACACATGTACCTCTTCCATATAACCATGGGAATAAAAAAAACATAGACCAAACAAGGTCATATTTCAAAAAATCATGTGTAAAAATATATAAATAGACTATTGAATATATTTTTTATCATATAGTTAATGGGTAGGAGTGTGTGTTTATTTTTGAATAGGGTAAACCATTAATTTCTCCAAATTAAATGATATAAACAATAATATAATGTAAAAATATATCTAACAGTTTTAGTTTCTCATTCTGATGTTATTCTATTCTTACAACTCAATAGATATAGGCTAGATAGAATATCGAGTTGAATTTCTGAAAATTGTAGTAAAAAAGGGAATATAAAATACACTGTTTATTCTATGAGAAATGATATGTATTTATATTATTCTCCAACCATTGATAATTTAATGTAGGAAAGATTATAAATGTAATATCTTAATAAAGAAAAACTAATTATATAACTCATACAGTTCTTGAAATATGATTCCATCTGAAAACTATATTCTATCATTCATGAGGGAATATTCTTATTAATATATTAACAATATACATTACTATACATTTTAAGGATAATTGTTAGGATATCATGCATCCTCATACATAGATATGAAACAATGCTAAAATTTCATTGCAATAGTTTAATGAAAATAATTATAATAATCACCATTAAATTTGATAGTCTAGTTGTTAATAACATTTTAATTTAGATATCCTAAAATAATGGTTGTGAATTTTCGGGCAGTGATACATCGCTGGTGGTGAATTATCAAGGAAATTAATTATGATTGTGGTGAATTATACCAACAATGATTCAGGATAATGGTAGGTCATCTGGTGGTAGGTAATGTTCAATGGTAACTCATCCTTGTGGCGACTTATTCTAATAGTGAGTCTTCTTGGGCCACATGTCTTTTCAATGGATTTCCTAATTTTATGGTAGTTGGTAAATATGGAAGTATCTCTTACTCGATTATGACTTATCTTCAACAGTGATTCATGTCAAGTGATGTAGTAATTATGGATATGTGTCATACTCAGTTGTGACTCCTTTATTGTGGTAAGTATTTCTAATACGTGGCTAAATTCTTATCTGTATAGTGACTCATTTCAGATGGTGATACTTTCCTGATGGTCTCTCAACATTAAAATTAGTCTTTTATATAGTTATCCAAAATTATTACAAAAAAAAATTTATTATAAAAAGGAATGAATAATAATAAAACACATTAACAATATAACAGACATGATTCTATGACCAATACTACAAGGGGGTTCCCACAATGTTCCGGATTTAAATGATAAAAAATCATGCTTTTTAATAAACAAATTATAGAATGAATTTTGGATTAAAATAGTTCATATTATCTCTTTAAAGATCTACATATAGAGTTTGATCATAATGTATATATGAAATAAAATTTTATATTTAGGATATTATGTATTAAATAGAATCAGTACAAGTTAATAAAGATGGTATGAAAGATATTATATTAAAAAATAATTGCCTAAAAAATGAATAACTATAAATGAAAAAACCCAATTACTAATCAATATTATAAAAAATAATGAATCAATTATATATTCCACCAATGGTAGGATATCTAGAATCAACACGAATGACAATATCAAAGGACAATGATGGTATCAATAGATAGCATCTCTGCAATAATAATAAATAAGTTTCATATTCATTCACTTCATTATGGGATTATAAAAAAATTGAAAATAAATTGTAGAATTAAAAATCATATGAAATGAAAAATAATTTAATTATCGTTGTAGGTTAAAAGTAAATGAATTTTATCCAAAAAGAGATATAACATCAATTCATAAATAAAATCCATATCTATGACTTATGGTTTAATTTAAACACCTATTAGGATCTTTAAAATAATCCATATGTGTCCTTACCATTCCCATGTTAGAATAATGTGGCATATAATATAGGGCTCTAAATGATGTAACCATTGGGGAGGATGCAGAAAAAAACATTAGGTTCATGGACAAAGGTTGAAGGTGGAATCTACCTGATGACCACTAGAAAATAGCACAGAACTATGAAAACAAGTGATAAATATAGAGAGTAAATATGAAAAGGCCTAAGTCAAATAGGATGTTGAAAAATAAATTTATAAAAATAATAAAGAGAATAATATAGAGGATTCAGATAACATGTCACTATAATGGCCTCATGTTCTACCAATATATTTTCATAAACATGCAGATAAGGTTTCATCAAATTGATGAAATCCATGCTGATTTATCCTCCTTATTCTTTAGAAATAAAAAAAATTTTATTCTTAAGATTAAAAAACCATATAACATTTTTCAATATGTTAAAATTAGTGACACGATTCTTGAAAAATCATGTATAAAGTTGATATTTAATGTTCTATTTAGGAATCATAAACATAATGTTCAACTAATTCTTAGTATAAATCCTAAATGGTAAATTTGAACTTCCATTTTGATGATTTCTCTGTCATATCTAATTTTATTTATTCATTATCTTACAATTTTGTTTACATGATCACTATTGATATATATATGTCACAATTTTTTTTTACATATATCATGAAATTAACATGAAATAAATCAACATTGCTCATTAACCTCAAATTTGATCAAATATACATCAAGAAGAATTGGATATATTTAATTTGAAGTTATAGAACAATCATTTTCAACCCTTTCTAAAAAATAATACATTGAATCTAAAAAATAATATCTTATCTCATCTTCTATAGAACATAGGGTCTCTATCTAATTTACTAACCTTCAGTTCGCTACCTCCACTTCAAGACATCATATGTGGATTAATGTGGTCTCTCCCTATATCTAGAAATTATATTTTATATTTTTGAATAATTTTAATTAGATGTGGTATTGTATTTAACAATAATATACCAAAATCAGATAAAGCCATCTATCTGCTGTAATCTTGGTCAACTCTAGATATAATGTCTTCTAGAACATGTGCAATAGAAGGTGGTACATCATCCTCCATGGGCTCAAAATTGGAAGAAAAATAATAAAAAAACACCCTATAGAACTATAAAATAATATATACATTCTACCATTGATCCATAATGATCCATATATACTAGAATACAATGTCCAACTATATTTGGAAGACTACTATGATCATTTGAATAAGTGTCCCGTAAACCTATTCTGCCATAGGTAGGGTACTTCTACCATTCCTCAAAGGATATGACACCAATATTGGATGAAGACATAATATATTTCTCAATGTCTACATTATCATATACTCTATGCTCATAAAAAATAATTTCAATAACCATTTGGTAAATAACTATCTGTATAATTCTATATTCTCATCAACTAGAGGCCCAACATGATCTCCAACAACATGGTCAACAAGTTAACTTATATGGACTGGGTATTCCTTCCTCTCAATAGACCCTTCCTTCATATCATAATTATATTGATCCACATCTTAATATATTCATGATCCCTCTTTAGATCCTGAAATGACAGATACGCCTACAGAAGAAACAACAATTTGATGCTTCTCAACATTCTCAGCACTAATATTCTAAACATGACCATAATTATCTGAAACATCATATTTACTAAAATATCCATAAATATATCCCTTATCTATTCCCTATCCATCTTCATAATCCTCTTATTAATCACATCCTTTATGGTAAACATATTCTTTATTAATTTTTCTTAATCTCCATCATCACTATTATAATCATCACTTCCATTTTCTTCATTAGATAGCTCAAATATTTATTCCAAAACATCATTCTCATCTGCTTCACTTCTTTTAGATAAAAGGGTCTCACTAATAGGGAGAGATCAATGAGGACTAGAATCAACATAAGATACACCTTGAAGAATATGAGTAATATCTGGGTCACTCCCTTATAAAATGAAAGCACTTACCCATCATCAATAGATGAGGAAGCCACATACTTTTCCTCAACTGAGTATACAATAATTTCATATGAATCTAATATAGGACCATCAAAATTTATTCTCCTTATTAGGTGGTCAATAGGATATAAATCCTCAATAATCCAGTCAGAATCACTACCCATTTCTTCTACTAGGTATTCAAAAATAATTTTATTATTCTAAAAATTACATTCTTTAATGAATCCACCATATTTTTCCAGATTTTCTTCTTCCCTATCTATCAGTCCCTTGGCCTAGAGTATGGAAAAAATGATATTAGTAAAATTTGGTGATTTTTCAATGAATTTTTCTTCCACATATCCTTCATAAGTACCATTAAGTATCCACACAGATTAATAATATCTCATATATTGATAAGGAATAAGAGATATACATATTGATAACAAATTGTGATGATATCACCTGACATCTACAGAAAATATTATAAATAAATTTAAACAACATAACAAAACCTCCATCTAACATAGTTGCATATAATATTATTATAATTTCATCCCTTAGTTCAAATAATGTATCCTCAAACACAATGGTATCATAATCACATTGAAGAAATCCTTAAAAATAATTTTAAACACCAACATGATGAAATTTAATATATTTATCCCATTTTTTTTAATAGAAAGAAAATTTTCATCTATTTATCCATTTCATAAATCAATGCTCATCATCCAAAAGTCTAAACTCCATATACCAACAGATCTAATTCACTATCATAGGATAGAACAACATCCTATTTTTCTGAGACAACTCTACTCATTTGTGTTCTTTGAAAACATTGGGCTCCAATTAGTTTCATAACTATGATAACTCAACATATATTTTCTTATAATGTTACACTATATCCTTTTCCAGATGTTGGTTCATTGGGTCAATAGTTGGATAAATCGATTACCCATTACTCAACATTGAATCATGTTACTCTTAAGGTGATGAAACTACTATAAAATTCAATATAACCATTGTGAATGGAATGTAAAGTGAAGATGAGGTAGATGGATGAAGAAAGGTCAAGAGAGAATTTTTTTTTGATGAATTTCAATGCTAAGTCATGATTGAGTTGGAGTTTAATTTTTAGAAGTCTATAATTGATATCATTTAGGGATTTAAAAATATATAAATGACAAAAAACGTTAAATGAATTAAATATTGAAATATAAAAAGGAATACAATATAACCTATATAAAAATATTCACATTAAATTAAATACAATGGTAGTACATTTCAATTGTGTGTAAACTCTAATGGTTTGTAGACTCTAATGGAGGAAAAACTCCAATGATGGGTAAAATCCAACAGTGGGTGAACTCCAATAGTGGGTAATCTCTAATTGTGTGTAATAAATAAGGGTGGAAAACCTACAATGTTAAAATTAAATATGCCCAAAATTAATCATGCCAAATCCATGTCAAATGTATGCAATTTTATCATAATTCAATGGCTCGGTAAAAATTCAATAATGATGATGTTCAGTACAGATGGATGGAACAGTTATATAAACCATTTGAAAAATATCTAAAAAATATTAATGTCTTACATTAATGTGTTTTTTAGATATTGTGATAAAAATTTCATATATATATTTATAGAACTTGTTAGTTCATAATTTTTATATACATGTTGGAATAATATCAATAGTCAACTAATGTGTGTTTCATCAACAAAATATGAGAAAAATAAATACCGACAACAATGTATCGAGCAGTAAAATTTGATATTGAAAGTTGATTTTTCACATAATACACAATGAAAATAGCTACTATCCAAACATATAAAATGTTCTAGAGATACATTTTCTACCTAAACTTTAGCCAAAAAATCAGTATCTACATAACTAACTATGTCAATTGATCGTCCTCTAGGATAGAACAACCCTAAATTTTTCGTATAGTTGAGGTATTTACAAATATTATTTAATAAAATTATGAGTAATTATTTTTTATTTTTATGAAAAGGAGAACACATACACATGATAAACATAATTTTAGGTTAAATAGATGTTATATTTAGTATACTTGCAATAATCCCTCTGTAACAAGTTAAATATACGGTTTATCTAGTTTCATCAAGACCCAACATACATGTGGTAATAATTGGAGTTTCAGGAATTTTATTGATATCAAAACAAAAATGTAGTAAATTATATGTATTATATTTAATTTTATTAAAAATAAATCAATTTTTATTTTGAAAAATATCAAAACTAAGAAAGAATCATAGTTCACCAATTAATCACATTTCAAATTATTTTTTCACCTTATTTTCAAAATCAGTACATAAATAAATTTTAGAATATACAAAAAAAATAATATCATTTTTATAGGTTTGAATAACTAAAACATATTATTGAAATATATTCATAAAATGGTAGGTTCATCTATTCATTATAAAAAACTCGTTTTAAAATAAATAGATGAGCCTATTAATCAAATATTCTAGAGATTGTTTTAAACCATATAATGGTTTTGTTAATTTAAAAACAAGATTTGAAAAATTAGTGATTTTAAATATTGGTGGTTGTTCAACAAATACATCCCAAACTATATAACCATTCAATATTGCGCTTTTGGCATAAAATTGATATAGTAGTAATAATGATGTTCTAAAAGGAATGCAGTATTCTGAGGGGTTAATGTTTTATTATAGGTTAACATGTTCTCTCTTTGTCTATACCTTTGTCTTTGTTTTATCAATATGAAACTTGTATAGTCTTATTTCATACTATTTATATAGATTCATCAACCTTATTTCAAAAACCCATTTAGTTCCGATTGTTAATGTATATTTTGGTCTAACAACATAGTTCCAAATATTATTTCATTCCAATTGATATGTTTTCCCTACAAATAAAATAAAAATAATTCATCACTAATTTCATGATTGATTATCTTAAGATCACAATGTGATAAAAATTCCTAAATATCAACATTGTTCTTAGAGAATATCTATTTTCTCCAACTCTAACTAAGTCTCAAACTAAAAAATCTAATGGATGGTATTTAAGAGTCCTAATAACTCAATAAAATAAGGTCTGGTCACTGTATGGTAATCTATAGGTTCAGGTACATGATCTTAATGTTCATAAAAAATGCATTATTTTTCTTCATGTACTACACTAATACTATCTTTTTTTCATTTACGATCATAGTAAATAATTCATCCCCATGTTTTTATAAAGGTTTTAAATGTTCATGTGGATTTATATCATCAAATATGACATTTTAAAACTATTCCACAATATTATTTCTATTGATTGAAAATCCAACGATTTACTCAAGTTTTAATTTCCAAGGGGAAATCATTCATCCCCCAAGGAGTTATAATTGTCAATCGTATCCATTGTGTTAAGAATATGTACATTGAATGAAAAACCTATATAGTAATAAAATGTAGGTTTCCTTTTATTAGAAATTTTATATAGGGATATATATAAAAGTAATATAATTAAAACTATATTAATTATATAGTTGGTTGTGTTGATAGGCTCTACCCAAATATAATTAAGTAATTCATATTAATTTAGTTTTCTCTAGGATATCTTTGGATGTGTTATATATATTATTTCTCTGAATCCATTTTGATGGGGGTCCTAGTAATAGATATGTTATGGTTATAGTTAGTTATTGATATAAAATAGTAAAAATTATCATTTTCAAACTCATGACCAATGTCACTTCTTGAGGTCTTAATTGTAAATCCATATAGGTTTCCTTAAAATTAAAAATACTTAGTAAAATAAGATGAATTCGTACAATTATGAGATAAAAATAATTCTCTAGTATACCAAAAAACAATATCTACTAGTATAAATACATACTGCACCCCTTTTAAACAGGAACCTCTTTATGGGAAAAACATTTCCATGTGATAAAACTTAAGAATTTGAAATATTGAAACATTTTTATTCCATTTAAATATTATTTTTTCTTTTTTTTCTTTCTGAAAATGGTTTTTGTCATTATCTATTGGGATTCCTTGTTTTGATAGATTCCTGAACAACCCTTTATTAGTATGATTCTTATGTGAGTAAATATTTTAGTGGTCTCGTTCTATAGTACAAATTCATTATTCTCTATGATATGAATTTTTTAAATTAACATTTATTGAATATAAATAATCATGATTAAAATTGTCACGACTTGCCTTCAACAAAGGAGGGAAGGGTTAGCCAATTGCCAGACCCTTTTTTCTTTAAGTTTAAGGAGAGATAATGACCCCCAAAACCTGCCTTCAATAGGTCCCAGAGTGGCAACCAACACCAAGGATATAGAATCTCACACAAAATGGAAGACATTACCCTTTTTATTTTTATTAGATCAAGAGATAAGATAGAAACCCCAATAATACCAAAGTTGAAGGTAAAGGTAAAGAGAAAAGTAAACCATTCCCATATGCATGTTCTATTGTAAATGATACAAGCCACAAAACTCCAAAGGTAAAGTGCCAGAAAAAGAAAACGACAACAACAACTGCCCCATGGTCCAAGCTAGTACGGTCCCACACGATCCCTAAAGTCCTCATGGAAACCAGAAAGAAGTTTATATATGTAGGGTGAGCATAAAAGTACACTAAGTAGGGAAAACCAAAGTCTCTCATGCATAAGTGGAGAGGCATTCTAATGCCCTATGAGAAATGAAAAACCAAAACACCTAGAAAGGGAAACTATGCACCCAAGCCGCACTAAGGAACACTCCCAAAATAAAACAAGGAAAGTAATGTATAGTAAAATAACATCGATGTTTTGGTACCCCATGCCACTTTCCCACTAGTTATTGAAGACATCCTATGAATCTAAACAATCCCACCATTCTCACCGTAGTCCCACTACCAAACCCCCCCCCCCCCCCATACACACCTGGGCCACAACCTCACCGCAGTCCCAATGCCAAACCCCGCCCACACACACTTGGGACACAGCCTCTCCTCAGTCCCACTACTAAACCCCTCCCGCACACACCTGGTCCAAAAAAACTACTGCCACACCTGAAGACACCTGAGCCTCTTCCCGAATACACATGGGAAAAAACCTGCCCACAGACACCTGGTCCAACCACCACAACTACCATGCCCAATGATTTCTGGGCTAATAATGGACCTCAGGCCATCACGGACTTCCCGAAGAGTTATGGGCTATTCACGAAATGGAGCAGAAGAGGAGATAATAACTAGCCACTCATAGGAGTGTTGGGAAAACACCCTCCCCATGAAATAGGGTGTTCCACACTAAGTGATCAACTTGGGTGGGGCACAAATAAGAAACATAAAAGCTACAGATATATGTATAATTAAAAAACAATCATCCCATCCTAGGGGTTCCAAAACCTAAGCATGAACACCCTTGTAACTCTTCATTCATAATAGAAGCCACGACACTCATGACCAAATCACAACTCATTCCCAACTAATTCCCCACTAAACCATTCTTGTTTTCAAGTTCATGTGATCCCATTAGGGTGAATTCTACACTACCGGGCAACTAACAGGCATAAACACATGTCAAAAAAGGGAAACAACCAAACAACAATTTAAACATTCACACCCGGTTCTCTTTTATAGTTTCATCAAAAAAAGGGGATTAGTGAGATCCCTCAATGGACTGGAACAATTAAAACCTCACAAAAGGGATAAGTGGGATCCCTTGAAGTACTGGAAACAATGAAAACCCCGAGACACAGCCCCATGTCCCCAAAACTAGGAACCCGTCATTTCTCAAGGATAAAGGATTCCACCCGAGATCGTGTCATAGTAGATCAACCACACGGCTTAAAATTCACAACCAACAACCATGCCACAACAGAGCATCCCATCCCTGTTCACATCATCTCATAAGCACCAGGAATAAAAACACACCCACCAGCAAACAGAGTGGAAAATTACCAGGTTCAAGCACATCATTAATTAGGTTCTTCTTTCTGTTTGTTAACCGGGGGGTCACACAGAGATTCTTGTTTTACTAAACATCAATTTAAACCAACTGAGTTTATGTGATTAAAAAAATTTAATTTTAAGTCATTTAATCATCATAGAAGAAAAAGGTTCATTAGTGCACAAGTAAAGACCACCAGTGACCATGATTTTCAGTGAGCATAGGCCAACACAATTCACAACACATACAACATAAAAGTAGTACAACAGAAACATTGATCACATCACACTTTATTCATTAAAAGTCCTTTAATTATCTTCATTATGTTTGGTTTCATCAATTCTCATAGAGACAAAAGCATACCCATCCCACATGATACACAGAAAGGAGAGGCGAAGGAAAACCCTTCCCGATTGATCAAAGATCGAAGTTCTTCTCCACGCACCTAGAATCAGGGAAAAGTGTGACTCGTAGGGGAGGGAAATCAGGAACTCCAAATGTACTAAGAATAAAGTAAGCCATCCAAGAGGATGAATAAGGAAGAAGAAATTCCCATGTGATATATAGATAAGATCCCGTTGTTACAGGATATGGGGATTTGAACGACTTTAAATTCAGATCGTGGTTCCCCACGTAGTTGGGTGGTTACACATGACAGAATTAATTGTTATTTAATTATCCATTGAGGAGGTCCCTCGGGATTTATTTGGTATTAATTATGGGATTTTAAATGGCTTTGAACCACTTGAAAAAATGGTTGAAAATCCCAAAATATGCATTACAAAAAATAACGGTAGAAGAGAAACCCGACAAGGCTAGGTGACACTAATCGGTCGCGCCGATCAGTCATGTCGATCGGTCTCCCCGATCGGTCGCACGCCGAAATGATTTCCTACAACTGAGACGTCACCCATAGGATCCGGAATTTGTCAAAGGGATGGACCGTGAGGGTATGGGTCATCACATTAGATACCTCTCAATGCATTCTCACCCTCGAGAATTTAAAACCATAACTGAAGAAATGAGTGGAGGGGGTCCGAACAACACCCCAGTAGATAACTCTCAATAGTGAACCCGAACAATTAAAATCACCGTAAAAAAGGATTAAACGATCTGATTATGTGGTGAGGGGTTTTCCTTCCTCTATGTTAATATACTATACACTTTGGGTGGCTCTAACTCGCCCGCACATGTTTATGCCAATCCACTCTAATGCGTCTTAAATAAGGATTAGGTCCTCCCCTCCCCACATCTCAGTATACCTCACACACATACATAGAAAATAGAAAACCACACATTCCATAATTAACAAGGTAATGTGTTCCGTCACAAAAAGTACAAAATATAACAAAAAAAAACTGAAAACAACTCTGTTTACTGGGCACACATCTGTGATTCCCATTCACAGGTACTTTCCTCAAGCCGACTATGCCTCTACAACACACAGACCAAAATAATGGTTCATCCACTAAGCACCATCTCCTCTTGATCCGAGATCATCACTGTTCGCTCCAAAAACGTTGCATTGTCTTCGATATGTAGCTCTCGCCATTCAAGGACGTGTGAATCGTCATGATGATACCGATGGAGCTTGGACACATGGAAGACTTCTTGTGTCCTAAGTTGTGGCGCTGATAACGCTAGTAGATAATCCACTTATCCAACCCACTACAACACTTTGAAGGGTCAGATGAATCTCAGAGATATCTTGCTCCCCCTACCAAACCTCCATTGTCCACGCCGAGGGAAGACCTTCATGAACAAGTGGTCCCCGACCTCAGAATACAAGGGTCTCCTCCTATTATCGTCATATGACTTCTGTTGCTCTAGTGAAGCCTTCATAAATTCCTATATAAGCTGAACCATCTATGTCGTGTCCTGCATTTCATTCGAGCCAAGAACAATCGCTTCCCCAACCTCAGTCCATCACACGAGTGAGCGACCTGGCCTCTTGTACAAGGCTTCGAATGGAGCCATTCCAATGGTAGAGTGATCGCTATTATTTTAGGAAAACTCTACCAGAGGAAAATGTTGTTCCCACGATCCCCCAAAATCCAGAATACATGTCTGTAGCTTGTCCTCCAACATCTGGATGGTGCGCTCTGTCTTTCCATCTCTATGGGGATGGAAAGAAGTGCTAAGAAATAGATGGGTTCCAAAAGCATGATGCAATACCCTCCATACTCGTGAGGTAAACTGTGAATCCCTATCTAATACTATGGATCTCAGAACTCCATGAAACCACACCACCTCATCCACGTACCTTCGTGCTAAAGCATCCACTGCACCTGACTCCTTGATTTCCAAAAAGTGGGCCTATTTCGTCAATTGATCCACCACTACCAAGATAGCGTTGTAGCCTCCTCAAACCTTGGGTAGCCCCATGACGAAATCCATCGAGATGTCGTCCCACTTCCACTCGATAACATCTAAAGGTTGTAAAAAGCTGCCTGGGACACATTGTTCAGACTTCACCTACTGACACACCTGGCACTTTGTTACGAACTCTGCTACTTCTTGTTTCACCCCGGGCCACCAAAATTGTCTCCTCAGGCCCTGGTACATCTTAGAAACTTCCAGGTGCACCGCTAGGGGTGAGTTGTGGAACTCAAGAAGAACTTTAACGCACATTGCCTCTAGAACAAATATCTTTACTTAGAAAAGAATATGGTTCTGACCGTCCTCCGTCCACCCTTCCGGAGCATTTCCCTAGTCAACTCGGTCACACATCACTTCACATTCTGAGTCTCCCCATTGGAACTCCTCTACCATCCGAAAAAGTGAATATTGCATTGTCATCTGATACAAGCAACCTCTACCACCTTCAATCCTATCATCCAGGTGCAGGGCAACCAACTCCTCTATCGCCTTCCAAGCCTCTGCTGACTCTCAGACTACATCCTTCCGTGACTTCCAGCTCAAAGCATCAGCCACCACATTCCCCTTTCCTGAGGTGTAGAAAATATCGATGTCTTAGTCTTGAAGTAATTTCATCCACCATAATTATCATTAGTTCATGTCCCGCTGGGAGAAGATGTAATTTAAAATTTTCGGATACGTGAAGACCACGAAGTGCTCCCCAATGAGGTAGTGCTGCCACAACTTTAGTGAGAGAACTATCGCTGTGAGCTCTAGATCAGGGGTGGCATAGTTATTCTCAAGGGGAAGTAACTGCCTTGACCCATAGGAGATCACCGGTTTCTACTGCATCAAAACACATCTGATCCCTTGTCCAGAAGCAACAAATAACACCTCATATGATGCCACTTATTCTGGAAACCTCAACACTGGGGCGCTAACCAACTTCTCCTTCAGATAGTTGAAGGCTTCCATGCACTGATCGTCCCAAACGAAATCCTGGTCTTTCTCAGTCACGGATTTCAAGGGTGCTGCAACTCAGGAGAAGTTGGGCACGAACCTTCGGTAGTAACCTTCCATCCCTTGGAAACTACGAACCTCCGCCACGTTCTTGGGTGCTGCCCAAGAAACAACCACCTCGACCTTCGATGGATCAACTGCTATACCAGCTCGGACACCACGTGCCCAAGGAAATGCCCTTCTTGCATCCAAACCATGAACTTTGACATCTTCCAAAAGAGCTGGTGATGTATAAGGACCTCTAAAAACGTTCTCAAGTGCTCAGCGTTACCCTCCTCTGATCATGAGTAGATCAAGATGTCATCAAAAAACATGACTACGAACCGGTCCAGATATTCCCAGAATACGGAGTTCATGAGCCCCATGAACATAGCTGGTGCATTCGTAACACCGAACGACACGACTAAAAACTAAATGTGCCCATATCTACACATGAATGCAGTCATTGAGATGTCTCCCCCCTTCACCCTCACTTGGTGATATCCAGACCGTAGATCGATCTTAGAGAACCATCCTACTCCCCTCATCTGGTCAATGTGATCGTCTATCCTCGGGAGACGGTAGTGATTCTTGATCGTCACCCGATTCACCCTCCTGTAGTCTATGCACAGCCTTAGACCACCATCTTCATTCTTTGAAAACAAAACAGGAGCACCCCATGATGGAACACTTGGCCGAATGAAACCCTTCTTAATCAGATTTTCAATCTGGATCTCAAAATCCCACAACTCCAAATGTGTCATTCGACAGGGGGACATCGAAATCGGATGAGCACCAGGTTGCAAGTCTATCCCAAACTCATCATCACATTGAGGGGGCAGAGTTGCCACCTCTTTAGAGAAGATGTCCATAAATTCACTGACAATTCCTGGGACTTCCACAATTTCTGCATCCACCTACTCCACTGATAGCTCAGCCAGCAAGGATAGGAGGGGTTCCCCTCTCTTGATTCTTCCCTGGAAACTCCGCTCGTCAACGAAAGTCACCCATCGGCCACCCACATCTTAAAAAAACCCTTCCTTGGAAGCCATAAATGATGGAACATACATAGAATAGACAGTCAATACTTAGGATGACATCGTATTGCTGTATCTGCAAAAATATAAGATCCTTGACAGACTAATGTGTCCTTATCATCAGTCTGCATCTTCGACAAACATAAAACAAGTCAGTCTGTCCTCTGACAGGTGTGCTCGGCACCAGGGGCACTAGAAGTCTCTCAACATCTAAACCTAGAGCATGGGCCAGACAAGTTGTAACAAAGGAGTGTGAAGCTCCTATATCGAAAAAGGCATATGAAAGGGTATTAAACAAGATGATATTACCTCGAATGACCTCTGGCTCTGCTGGAACTACTACCACTACGACGTGCAATTGCCCATACCCAGCACCTCTACCTCATAGCAGTCGGCCTCCTCCCCGACCACGCCATGGTCGAGGTCCCTGAGGAGCACCCTGAGGTCTACCTCCTCCTACAACGTCGGCCCTCAGCGGAGCGGGAGCCTGCTGCCCATGCTGTTGCTACTGAAAGGGCCTAGCTGTGAACTGCTGCTACTGAGGTGGGTCCTGGACCTGCTCACCCCCACCGTACAGTACTCTGTCTGGGAACTGGTTTCAAAGGTCCTCATGGTGGCCACATATGAAGCACCTTGGTCCTAGGCCTTAAGGGAAAGGGCGAGGACTGGGAGACCGGAAATGGAACTACTGCAGCTTTCTCGCTGGTGGTCGGAACCTAGAGGGCCCAGATGTTGGAGACTTACTGCTGACAAGCTTCCCCTTTGATGAGACCAACTGGATCCCCTCTCGTGACACACCTCCCAGTGTGTGCATCCTCTCCACCACATAAACCTTCTTCTAAAACTCTATGTATGTCGGTAGGCTGAAAGGGGTAACAGCATACTCAATAGAAGGTCAGAGTGCCTCCTCTAAACGTCTCTCTCGAGACTCATCATCCGGAGAGAGGTCCGGAGCAAAGAGAAGGAGGTCCTTGAACTTTATCCCCAATTATCTCACCAACATACTCTCACGTGGGAGGGAGAGTAGATCTTGCCTCTTCATGGCATTCATCGTGGAAGAGTGGAATCCCACACAGAACTCCTTCTCGAAGTCAGCCCACACAACTTCAGCTTCCAACATCACTCCAAGATAAAGCGTCCACCACTGACGCGCTGCTCCATGCATCTTTCTGACAGCCAGAGGAACCCAGTACTCCGTCGGAGCCCAAATCAGGCCGAAATCTATCACCAAATCCTCTAGCCATACCTCCGTCTCCATGTAATAAGTGTTTCCCTCATACATCCCGGGGGTCTCTCAATAAAAGGCATGAAGCTTCTTCTACCACTAGTCATCCTCCTCTTCTTGATGAGCCCTCAGTCGATCAGCGAAGTCATCCTCTTGGGCCTCGATCTCCCGCACCACTCATGGTCATCTCCTAGGTCCCATACCTGGAAGGTATACAAGGAATGCCTAAGACCGAGTAGTGAAGAATATGGTTTTTAAATTTTTCTTAGAATTTCGATACATTTCAAATCTCCAAAACACCCCAGAAACATGAGAACACAAGTTGATATTATGCATGCACCTTTCCTAGGGTCTCTACCCTGAAATCATTGTAGACTCACTTGGATGTTCATTAGGTCCAAAGTCATTGCATCAGATCATGGGGGCCCTAAAATCCCGCGTCCTATCTGGTATTCCCTGGCCTAATTCACACACCAAGGTCACCCAACATTGTTTCCCTACCACCCTATGCAATCTTCACTGTGCCTAACTCCAGACTCCATCCTATCATTCAACCTCGCCTCTAATACCATTCTGTCATGACCCGCCTTCACCAAAAGGAGGGAAGGTTCAGCAGATTTCTAGGACCTTCTTCTTTATGTTGAAGGAGAGATAATGACCCTCGAAACCCGGCTTCAATAGGTCCCAGAGTGGCGACCAGCACCAAGGGTATAAGAACTCACACAAAATGGAAGGGATTACCCTTTTTCTTTTTATATGATCGAGAGATAAGATAGAACCCCCAAAAATACCGATGCTGAGAGTAAATGTAAAGACAAAAGTCAACCATTCACATATGAATTTTCAAAAGTAAATGATACAATCCACAAAACTCCAAAATGTAAAGTACCAAGAATAAGAAAACGACAACAGAAACTACCCCAAGGTCCGAGCTAGTACAGTCCTGCATGATCCCTAATGTCCACCTAGAAACCTGAAAGTAGTTTATATACGTAGCATGAGAATACAAGTACACTCAATAGGGAAAAACCAAAGAATCACGTGCACAAGTGGAGATGCATACTAATTTCCTGTGAGAAAAGAAAAACCAAAAAACCTAGCAAGGGAAACAATCCACCCAAGCCTCACCAAGGAAACTCCCCAAATAACACAAGGAATGTAATGTATAGTAATAGTTCATAGATGTTTGGGTACCCTGCGCCACTTTCCCACTAGTTATTGAAGACATCCTATGCATCGAACCAATACCACCATTCTCACCGCAGTCCCACTGCCAAACCCCGCCCGCACACACCTAGGCCACAACCTCACCACTGTCCTACTACCTAACCATGCCTGCACACACCCGGGACACAACCTCACCAAAGTCCCACTGCCAAACCCCACCTGTACACACCTGGGATAAAACAATTAGTTCAACGCCTGAAGACACATGGGCCTCATCCCGAAGACACTTGGGAAACAACCTGCACACAGACACCAGTGCCAACCACCACAACTGCGTTGCCCAAAGATTCTTGGGCTAATAATGGACCACAGTACATCACAGCCTGCCCAAAGAGTCTTCGGATATTCAGGAAAGGGAGAAGAAAAAGAGATAATAACCAGCCACTTATAAGAGTGTTGGAAAAACACCCTACCCATGAAATGGGGTGTTCGACACTAAGTGATCAACATGGGTGTGGTGCGAATAAGAAACATATAAGCTAAAAATATACATATAAGTAAAAACACTCATCCCAACCTAGGGGTTCCAAAACCTATGCACAAACACCCTTGTTACGATTCATTCACAAAAGTCCCCACATCACTCACGGACAAGTCACAACTAATTCCCAAACTAATTTCCCACTCAACCATTCTTGTTTTCATGTTCATGTGATCCCATTAGGATGATTTTTTCACTACCGGGCAACTAACAGGCATAAACTCAAGATAGAAAAGATAAACAACCAAAAATAATTTAAACATTCACACCCAATTCTCTTGTAGAGTTGCATCAACAAAATGGAATTAGTGAGATCACTCAAAGTACTGGAACCAATGAAAACCTTACAAAAGGGATAAGTCAGATCCCTCAATGTTCTGGAATTAATGAAAACCCCGAGACATAGACCCATGTCCCCAAAACTAGAATCCCATAATTTCTCAACGATAGAGGATTCCACCAGAGTTCTTCTCACAGTAGAGAAACCACAGAGCTTCGAATTCACAACCAACAACCGTGCCACAATAGAGGATCCCATCCCCGTTCACATCATCCCATTAGTACTAGGCAGAACAACACTCCCACAACCAAAAAGAGTGGAAAACATCTAGGTTTAAGATCATCATTGATTATGTTCTTTATTCTGTTTGTTAACCGGGGTGGTCACACATAGATTCTTGTTTTACTGAACATCCATTTATACCATCTGAGTTTACGTGATTTACCAATTTCCAGGTGAAGTCATTTAATCATCATAGAAGGAAATGTTTCATTAATTCCATGGAAAGACCACCAATGACTATGATTTTCAATAATTATAGTCAATCACAATTCACAACACATACAACTTATAAATAGTACAGTAGAAACATCGACCACCCCCCTTCATTCTTTAAAAGTTTGTTCATTATCTTCAATAAGTTTGGTTTCATCAATTCACATAGAGAAAAAAGTGTACCCACCCTGCATGATTCACAGAAAGGATAGGCGAAGGAAAACCCTACATGATTGATCAAAGATAAATGTTCTACTCCACATGCCAAGAATCAGGGAAAAGTGAGACTCGCATGGGAGGGAAATCCAGAACTTCAAATGTACTATGAAGAAAGGAATCCAACCAAGAGGAAGAAGAAGGAAGAAGAAATTCCGGTGCGATATATAGACAAGATCCTGTTGTTATGGAATATGGGTATTTAAATGGCTCTAAATTTGGATCGTGGATCCCCACGTGGTTGGGTGGTTACACACGACAAAATTAATTGTTTTTTTATTCATCATTGAGGAGGTCCCTCGAGATTTATTGGGTATTAATTATGGGATATTAAATGGCTTTGAACCACTTGAAAAAATAGTTGAAAATGCAAAATGGGGTGTTATGGAAAAAAAGTGTAAAAGAGAAACCCAACAAGGCTGGGTGACACCGATCATTCACGCCGATCGGTCACGCCGATCGGTCACCCGCTGAAATGACTTCCTACAACTGAGACTCCATCCCTAGGATTTGGAATTTGGAAATGGGATGGACCACAAGGGTCCGGGTCATCACAAAAATCATGAAAATTATAATATCTTAATGAAGTAAATGAAAATTCAATTTTGATTATTCAAAACATTGAATGAAATGTTTTCATATTTTACATGAAAAAAAATAATTTAAAAGATGTGATATTTTATGTATATTATATTATAATCCAACAAAAAACGAATTTTGAAATTAAAGAATAGTTTTTGTTACCGATATGACGTAGGAAAATTATTTTTTCATTAGAATTATTACCATAGGTGACATTTAAAAAATATTTGTTATAAGTATCTTGAAGCGCATGTAACTAATTATATACATCTAGAACAACTATTGTCTAGGTTCCATAAAAAACTATAATATACATTCAATTATTATCTCTATAGAAAAAAGTTCATACAAAGAACTATTTTGATATCCATATTGTATTGGTTTTCGAAATATTGGAACTGAATATTTAGGAACACATGTTTTCTTTATCGGTATCCTAAAAATATATATTAAAGTAAATAATGATAAAAATATATTAGTTCCACTTGAAAAATAAATTTCAATTCAATTTCCAAAATTGGATTTAGGAATAAATTTTTTCTTTACAATTATTCTCTATCATGGTTGGTAAATAAGAAAAATAATATACATAGGTGAATTCTTTTTATAGTATATTATAAAGATTTTCTATTCCATTGGTAAATTTATATAACTCTTTCATTACGTTCTCATTTGAAAATATAATTTCTATATTCTCTTTTAACAATTCACTATTCATTTATTTTTCTATAGCATGTTTAGTTTAATTACTTGTAGATAATGCATGATGTATCTTCAACATTTTGTATTTATATTTAAGATAATTAAATTTATATTAAAGGATATTTAATTCTTTTTTCTAGTTTGAAATATCATAAATAATTTTTCATTCTTTAAAAGATTATAATTAAGATAATGAGGGAAATTAGTTACCATATATATATATCTTCCATGAAAAAAAAATTTAATATTTCAGGCTTCATTTCATGATTCGAGTTGAAGTCATGGGAAATTTCCTTAGAAGAACTACTAGAGGATTTTATAGATTTTTTTTTATTTTATATCCTTAACATCATAATTCTTTTTATATAATATGTTTGGAAAATATACATAATCATGACTTTTTCTTTTATACTCATAACATGTAATATCATTTGAATTTTAATATCTTTTTTATTTTTTCATCTAATTATCATTATTATCAAAAACTCATTTATAGATTAATTTATGAAGAATATGTTCTTCTTATTTAATATCAATAAATAGCTAGAAATATGGTCTATTTTCTCATAAATGTTAGATGGAAATTCTTTATCACTATGGATTTCATCTTGTACTTTTTATTTTTCATTATTTTTTTAATTTAGTAGACATGAAGGTTATTGAATTACTTGTATTTTATCAATACCCTTAATAAATAATATCGATATATTCATTATAAATCATCAATATCCCAAAAAATTCCATGAAAATTATTTTACTAATGACACATGATTCTTTAATTGAAACTTATGTTCTATTACATCTCTACAGAAGACATATTTGTGGTCTCCTGATTTAATATTTTTCTAAAATTATATTACCCAAGGATCTCATTGTATTCACTATCTCATTTAACCTATGACATATATCCTAAATCATCTCATCATGTTTCATTTTTTATTCATCCTATTTAGTTTTATAGTTATTCAGTCTCATTTATTTTACTATAGTAGTTCCATATTGAGAAACATGCAATGTATCAATAATATCCAAAGTGGTTTTATAAGAAGATATCTTTTTAAAAATTTTATATCATCTGAAAAAATATAGATAAATCATGTATTTTCAATTTTAGAATTATTAGTATCATCAGACCATGTAACTCTAGTAGTTTCATGTAATTATTATTTATTCCCTACAACACTCCATATTTCAAATAATATTCTAAAAAATTATAATTACCATAGTTTTGAAAAATGGTAAAATTTATATAAAATATAGTAAATAAAAATATAATGTGATATTTAATGTGAATAACAAGATTTCCATATTGGATACTGAATTACACCCAATCTTGGTAAATGATGAGATTATTACCGAAGACTATAACCACTTTTATAAATTTGAATTGTAGTACACATGAATGAATAAAAATAAATGAAATATATGATATCATAAGGTATAATTATTTTGATGAGATAATGTTTAAAAAATTAATTATTTAAACCATAAAAAATAGTATACGTTCCTAATATACGAAACTTCTCAAAGAAAGAAAATTTTGAAGAAAATAACTAAGGACTTTGGTAACATTAAAAAACCAATAACTATGTAAGTGAGATTATAAAATGTGTAAACAAATCCCAATAAATTTATGAATAGAAATAATTAAATTCATTCATGGTTATTATATAAACCTAAAAACAAATACATGTATTGAATAAGGCATGCATCTTAAATAAATAAATGTGATATGAGAAAAAACACATACCTTTAGTTTGATTCATCCCGATTGTTATTTGTCTTTCTAAAAAATAAACATTTTTTATTTATTAAATTTCTGGAATTTTTTAAACAATTTTATTTTTAAATTAAATCTACTTATAAAAAACTTATATATAATTACATAATCAATTATATTTAATTCTGATTTGTTATCCATTTTCAGATTATATGTCAAAACTGACAATGATAGGTTGATTTAGCTCTATGAAGTCATTATTGAAACATATAAAGAATAATAATAATGGAATAATTATCATATTTATACATAAATTATACTCATAAAATCAATAATCAATTAAGGCTATGAGAAATGACCAATCATTATGTTCATGGAGATGGTAGGTCGTACGTGTGAATTAGTAATGTTCCCATTTCCTAATGATCAATATAGAAAAAATATAAGTAAAAAATTATCATTAAATTATGATAATAATATCATAAAAACGTATAATTAATTATATATAAATATATTTATTTATTTAGTGTGATGTGGTTATGAAATAGAAATTTTTTTATCACTCTGAGGAGGATGTAGTCCGTACGTCCATGAGTGACATTATCACTTCTTCGATGATTAAAATATGATTAATAAAATAATATATTGTGTTTATAGAAAGATAAATTTTTCATGGATACCATTATTATTTAATTTATATCATATATATTCATTATATTTTAAGTTATTACCCTCAATTTAACATTTTAATGACAAACTCTTCAAATCTCTCTCTGAGTGGTAATTTTCCATTCACACGAGAGATGTTATTGTATCCCTTAAGGAATGGAATATAAAATGGGTTTATATTATTTAATTAATTAATAGATAGTATTATGTTATATATTTTATAAATATTATATATAAATAGTATATTCATCATTATTAACATCCATTTAATGTTGTAATGGAAAAATGGACAACATCATTTTTTGAGGTGGTTATCCATCGTATACAAGTTTAATAATTACGCAAACCATTTAAGGAATTGTGTGTGGGTTTGAAAAATTAAAATAACATAAAAATATTTGAATATTTAGTATACATAGATTATTATATATTTAAGGTATAAGAATAATTTATGGTGGTGGTTAATGAAAACAAATAATTATGTACATATTGGAATGTTACCTCTTCCCTAGGTAACTCATTTTGGATTTCACCAAAGGCCTTACAAGAATGAATGTATTCATAAAATATGGAATCTATATTTATGGGATATAATTATTTATGTTATATTTTTAGTAATTTTCCAATAAAAATTTAATTAGAGGTGTGGAGTGAAGATGAGAGGTGGTTGCCTTTAATAAGTGGGTGAAATGACAAACATGGTATTTTATGAAAGATTATTAGGTGAACTCATATTTTTTCCTAAAAAGGGTCCAATAATTAAAATATCGTTAGAATATATGGTATATCATATTAGAATGGTTATTAAATGGGTGTTTAAAATTTTTCTATCTCATTTTATCCTTTATGATTCATGATTAAATTATTAGTAAAATTGTTTTACCTTAATTTCTAAAAATATTTTAATTTATTTCCTTAGTCAATTTGGTAAAAAAAATTATGTTGAACATATTAGACATTTTAATTTAATATTATTCCAAATATTGATTTAATTTTTCCAAATTTAAGTAACATATGTGTAAATATTTAATTTTATATTAATCCAACAAACAGAGTGGGAAATAAAGTATTTAATATAAAACTATTATAGCATATACTATGTTTTTATATATACCTTCAATATTAAAATTATTCTAATGTTATAAATTTTATTAATAAATTTATAATTGAAATAATGAAACTTTAAAAACTAATTTAATGTATAATTTAACATTGTAAATAATCTAAAAAAATTAGTATTCAATTAAAATCCAGTATTTTCACTATTCATCATAATATGATAACACTTAGAAAAAAGTCACCCTAGGATAATTTGAAATTAAAATTTCAAAATTGAACATTATTTTTTCATGTAAAATTTATAAAATTTTTAAAATTATATGTTTAAAAAAACAGTTCCATTAAAATATTGAAACCATCCCTTTATAATGATATATTTTGTTACATGTAAAATTAGACTTTTTTATATTTTTCTTATAAAATATATGTGATAAATGAGAAAAGTTAATGAATATATAATATATTAATTTTATTAATATTATAAGTACGTTTTTACTGTTTATATTTATTAAGATAATGTTCTATTCTCTCATAATTGTTTTTTATAACAACAATTCCATTATATACAATTAATTTTCAAATTCATTTATAATTAATTGGTTACTAAATAATTCAACCATATATATTTTTAAAATAGTTAATCATATTTATAAATACTAATTTTACATCTATAAGATTATTTTCATTTTAAATAATTAGAGTAACAATATATTGTTGATCGATAAAACTCTGTCATTCATGAAAGACATCTATAAAACAAAATCATTATTGCATGAAACATAATCCAAAATCAATGTATCATATAACTCAATATAAACATATTATATCATTCAAAAAAATATAATATGTGCACTAATTATAATTCATGTTTACTCTAAATTTGATGTAAAATATGATATTGAATAAAAAATTCTTCTTTTAAAATCGAAGGGCATTACATCTTCCCTCGTTTAATAAATTATGCCTACATAATTTGAACAATACATATATAATTCAATGTTGAAAATTTGAAATCACTTTGGTTGTAAACTAAAATCATAAAAAGCCTTAAATAACATATTGATAATAGAATGAGTAAAATTCTAGGGTCATCTATAATAGAAAAACAATGTATCTAAATAGCATAATATAGGTGGAAAGGGTAGATTTTGACATGGAATAAAAATTAAAATCCCAAACATGAATATAGAGTTATAGAGACCATCTATCACTTCAAAGTGAACTATGAAGATAATTTTTTCATTTAATATATCATAATACCATATAGGTTTATAATATAAGTGATGTCATCTGATATGATTTTAATAGGATAAAATGTTTTTTTCATGATACTTTTCATAGAATTGAGTAATTATATTACCATCTTGGCTAAGAGGAAATTGAAATATACATACCTAATGAGTATGATTTCATCATTTTTTTACAACAATATAATCATTTCCTTTAAATTTTGTGTATTCAAGATGATTTCTTAATTCCATTAGCAATAAAATAAGAATATAATGAGCACATAACCATAAAAGGTATAATAAGGTATTCAACTATTCATTAAACATGAACTAGAACCAAAATGGTTAAACCATAGTAATATAATTTCCATAGTGAATAAAATTTATTATGATACACGAATCTTCAAAATTTAATAGTAATAACAAATGTTCAATCTAAATTATTCCACAAATAACTATCATTAAAATGCATTACACATTTCATGGATATGTTTGAATCCTACTAATATGAGGATTTGATAATATATTCTGATAATATAAATCAATTATTATTCATCTAATGAAATTAAATAAGTTTCTAAAATAAAATTAACCTTATCTATATAAATATTACACTAACTATAACATCATGTAGTCTAATGACAGACGCAAAACCCTTATCATCCTTCGGTCATGCGTTGAATGATCACTGCCTTTCTAGATACAACTAGTTGTAACCCCTCATTTGGGTTGTCTTATTTTTAATTATTGAAGTATAATTACATAAAAATATCATTAATTTTGACCCTTGTTGTATTAAATACCTCAAAACAATAAAACAACTCCAAAAATTTCATTAATAACTTGAAAACCATTTTCAACGTAAATCCCTCAAATGAGTTTTATAATACATTAAACATATTATCAACATTAATTATAT
Source organism: Viscum album (assembly GCA_963277665.1). Classification (NCBI taxonomy): domain Eukaryota; kingdom Viridiplantae; phylum Streptophyta; class Magnoliopsida; order Santalales; family Viscaceae; genus Viscum; species Viscum album. The sequence goes on along the minus strand of OY728146.1, from coordinate 1,779,435,696 downwards.
AACACTATGACATTATCCATAACTCTTAAAATAACCTTACATTAAAACATCCAAATATCTAAATTTATTTAACTGACCTTTGATACCAAATATAATAGCCAAAAACCTCCACACCAGGATTTATTGTTGCAATAGAAACCATTATATTTTTTTCATTGATGCATACACATGTCTCTCAATTTTTTCCTTCTAAACCACTCAAAATAATAATGACACATTGGTTCACATACATCCTCAAATATATTTTACGTCTATATTATTTTTGACTTCAAAAAAACTTTTACATAATCAATTCACGTGAAATTAAATCATTATTTCCCATACATTCATAGATGTTTATTTTTTAAATTAACATATCATCATAATATATATGAAACCCCTTATATAAATTAATCCATCCACTAAATTATTTCTATAATGTGTAAAATTTAACAAAAAATGGTGATCGCAAAAAATATCAAGGGAAAATGAATCTTTAGCATGTGAATGTCATTAGTGAGATTAATAAGATGAAAAGGGTGTGACGACAAAATCAAAGTGCATGCATATAACATTAAAATATTCATAACCATTAATAACTAGATAATTAAATTACAACAAATGTTATAGTTAATTAACAATATAAATATGTTATAACAATCAATGTTAATATTCCACGTGATGCCAATCTATATCAAATAAATAATCATAAACCCATATAATTAATAGATAAAACGCATTTGTATCATAGAAAATAACCTCATTGAATCATTAAATAACCCATATAAAACCCTTATAAATTTGAATAAAAATTTGAATAACTTTCTATATAATTCTCTTGAGAACATAATCATCACTCAATTCATTGGAACACTATATGGGATCACCCATCATAATGGTTTCAATTAGAGCTATTGGGTTGCATAGGTCAATTATAATTTTCATGAACCAAATAATGAATAAATATAATAGAGAATTAATTTAATTATAACTCATTGTTACATACTTTATTCTATTCAAAACATGATTAATATGTGGAAATTAAACATTTTCATTAAAAATATCTTTGAAATGTGGTTAAAATGTGGAAAATAAATGGGTTCCCTAAAAATATATTTGATACCTTATTAACATAGGTAAAAATATGTTTTATAATTATATCATTGACACCTTATTAACCATTTTGGAAATAAACAAATTTCTACAATAATCTATTTGAAACATGTCTAACCCTTGGAAGAGAAAAAGATTCAATAATAATATCTTTAAAAAACAATCAAAATACATACTGGGAATGAATGAGGGTGAAATCGTTTTAAAAGATGAGAATTCATGCATAATTAATAAAGAGTTTTGTTGGAACTAATCAATGGAAATACCATTAAAATCAATAATTTTTTTGGGAGATAAAATTTTCTTTTTGAAAATTTGTTTTTTATACATACAACATTTTGATAATACATTTATTTGAAAATAATTGTGAAAAATAATAGAGGATGTTTGAAATAACATATATAACTCTTTTTGAGGAAAATATACACTCATATTTGAGGATTTATTTATAAAAAGTTTGTGATTTTTTACAACCCATGGTTTTCTAAGTAAATAAATTTCCAAATAATGAATGAAATGATTTCTTATATCATTTAAAAATTTTTCTTAAATATTTTAACTTTTAAAGAGTTTATAAATATTAAAATTACATTAAATTGTCATGAATAGACATATGAGTGAATATTTCATGACAATTATATGATTTCAATATCAGATAATTATTTAAATAGAATCATGAAAATTTAATGAATTGTAACAAAATAAACATAACAATTTTATAACATTGAATATTGATTCCCATAAAAGATTGAAATTAAAATAAAATTATAATATCATGAAGAATATGGATATTAATGATATAAATCTTCAATGTTCTAGTATACATACCTTTAAAAATAATATATGTGTATAACATAAAAAATTTCTAATAAAGGGAAAATTGTCCCAAATATCACTTACCACATTGGTAGCTTTGAAACTGTAACCCCCATAAAAGAGAGACTATAAAATGGATACATAAATACACATAAATTTTAGTATATGTATCATAAAATATTTTTTTAATTATATAAACCAAAAAACATGTAGTTAATAAGGCATAAATCTCACAGAAAAATGTTATATGAGAAAAACCCATTACCTTTTGTCTCATTCATAAAACATATTATATATCATCCAGAATTAAAAAACTGTGTTGATTCTTTAAATTATTAAAACAATATTTTTATAATAATTTCATTTCAATTATAATTATTATTTATATAATTTAATAAACTGTTAAATTTATGGTGGATTTTTTTGGCGATATTCATCATCTATGTCAAAACAGACATTAGTTGGTCAACTAAGGTCAATAAGGTCATTATAAAATTTTTACCATAATTATAATCATCTATTAATGATTATATTTATATTTATATATATTATATTATTAATATAAATCATTAAATATGGTTATGAAAAATGAAACACGGTTTTGATCACAGTGATGATTAGTCATACATATGCACGAGTAATGTTTTCATTTTTCAACTATCATTATGATGAAAAGGTATGTAAAATTTATCTTTATAGAATTATATATATATCATTGACTACATATTATTATATTTTTTATACTTATATAAATAATTCTTTGAATACTATTATAAAAAATAAGATTCACATCACTTTGATGAGGTGATTTTTCACAAGTCCCCCAACAATATTATCAATTTTTCAGTATGTGAAATGGGAATAATAAAATGTTATATAATATTTTCATATATCAAAATATTAAATAAATATAAATACTATGTTATTTATTTCATATATATTCATTTTAGTGACACATATTACATTACATGTATCACGTTTGTGGAAAACCTTGTTCTTCGCATCACTAAGTGGTAGTCCACTATACACATGAGTAGCCTGATAGTTTCTTTTATTGATTGAAATATTAAAAATTATAATATTATATAATTACCCCAAATGAATTATTTTTTATAAATAACATTAATATCATATATTAATTGTATAAAAATCATTATTCCAGTGATATATAGTTGGTAATGGAATAAATGTAGGATATCGTTCAGCGATGCAGTAGTCTACCATAAACACAAATGTTAATTTCAAAACCCATTTGAATTAATTTATTGTGGGATAAGATCATAAACTTAACATAAAACCATATATTTACAATTAAAATACTTATTTTTATTATATAATCATTTTAAAATAAAATTTTTTTGGGGATGGATAATAAAACAAAACAAAAATGAACATTGATGAATGATACCTCTTTATTGGGAAACGTCTTTTAGTTTGAACCAACGCCCTTATTTGGATGGGTATTTTTGTATATTAAAACATTTTAGATGATGGTAAGGGAATTTTATATGTTATTTTGTTCATTATTGGGAAATCTAATGATCCTCAGATGTTTAGATGGAGGAGGATAGGTGTCTGCCTTTTAAAAGAGGGTTAAAGAAAATGAGTGATTATTTTTAAAAGAATCTAAGTTGATCCAATGTTTTTACAAACCAGAAGGATCCAATAAACAGAAAAAATCAATAAAATAATATTTATGTTTTAAATATTTCCATGAAATGGGGTTTTACATGTTTATAGATCATTTTCCCTCTTATTAATAATGTTTAACCACTATGTAATTTTTTTTACCTAAATCATAACATTTAATTTTAGTTATATTGACTAATATATTTGGTCTGAAATTATGATTAAGATAATATAAAATATAAAATATCATGATTCCAAATATGTAATTCATTTTTTTCAATTAAAATAATATAATTGGATTATTTTAGTAGACATTAATCCCACTAAATGGATGAAAAAGTGGGTTAACAATTTGAAAATGTATAAAAGTTCCCATTTTTTTGCACCAAATATTAATATAAAAATTATTCAAATGTGATAGAATATATTAATATATTTATAGATTATGTAATTTTACTTTTGAATAATTTTAAAATAAAATCATTCATTATAAAATATTTAAACCAAAAGATTGTTTCAATTAATATTCACTATTTTTCACTATTACATAAATAATTAAATGACACAAATAAATGAAAATTGAATCAACCTAATATAAAATTTTGAAATTAAAATCTAAAAAATTGAATTTTGTTTTTTCAAATTAAATTTATATAAGTGTCGCGAATTTATTTTAATGCATGTTCACCATTAAATGGTGGAAAATCATCCTTTATAAAAATATTTCATATTATATATAAAATTGGCTATGTTATTATATATTTTATATAAAATATAATGGATGAATGAGGGAAATTTTTTTGATATGTAAAATATAAATTTCATTATTATCGTACCATAATTGTAATTAATTTAACTTATTAATAAAAAAAATCCATTGGCACATTAAAATTTGATTTTTTATATATACATTTTCTTTATAATCATTTGGATTTTATATTCATTTTTAATATTTATGTTACTAAATAATGAAACCATGTTATTACATAACACAGATAAAAAATTTTATAATATCTATTCATAGAGCGATGATATTTTTTTTATTTTAAATAATAATATTAATAGTGTATTTGTGATGTTTATAAATTTGTATTACATGTAACAAAAGTTATTCAAGGAGCTCATTGGTTCTAGTAATATAATATATAATTATATTTTCATATAATATAACATAAAATTATAATTTCATTTAAGAAAATATAAATTGATGATTTCATGTATGGAATGTTGACTCATAATTTTTTGTAACATACTCTATCAAATAAAATTTCATTCATTTAAAAATATAGGTGTGTTACCGTTCATCAACATAATTTATACACTAATCCTTCGTGTTGATAGAATACATCAAAAATAATGACGATGAATAATAATCTCACATATCAGACACCAAACTAAGACTACAACCACAATTCATCCACATGATTCTGAAAGGTGATTTCTACATGGTGATTATGAAGATCAATAGTGATTATCCTATTAGAAGGGATTATCATATTCCCTTGATTGACTCTATGAAAGTGTTGATTGAATAATTATCCAAAAATATAACATTATATCACATCCCATGGTCATATAATTACTATTATAATTCATGATAAAATATGGGTATAACATTACCATATCATTATTCGAATAAAATTTTCACTATAATTGAAAAATATAAATTGATGTTTTGATTATTTTGGTAAAAACATAAAAGGGATTCATGAGATCATTTTCATCCTTGAACAAGATAATTATAAAAATGGTTGGATTATGATTATATTTTTCTACATCCAAAATATTATTTTCCCATTAGGTAGAGCCACAAAATATCATATATGATTATGGAAAGTCATGTTTATTCATTATGGTAACCAAAATCAGTAGAGATTCATTTATTAATGTTGATTATATAGAGTACTCCCTATTTGTTTTGACGGTAAAGTCACATTTGTGATTCATGAAGTCTACACTATCTTCTATTGAACTAATAATTCATAGAGAAAGATATATCATCAAATTAAGGGTCCATGGTATTTTCTAAACCTTAATAGCGCACAATTGCATGAAATTCACTAGAATGACCCCATACACTAAAATCCAAAAAAATCATATACATGGAAAATATATGTTATTATAAACTTCCACATACTATACGACATTTACTTAATGATGGATGGTTATTGTGGGGACATATCCTATAGATACAACTAATTAGTTGAAGTTAAAACTTTAAAATCCCACATTATTTTTAAAATAATGTAAATAAATTCACTTTAATATATTAAAGATAAAGAATACATTAATTTTTTTGAATTATAATATTATTAGAAGATTCTTCATCCCACCAAAAATATTGACAAGAAACAGAAGAAATTTATATTAATAAAAATTAAAAATTCATTAATAAGTTTATAACATTAATTATAACATTTTTATGGGTGTCATGTAATGACGACTGTATTGGTATAGTCTTTTGATGAAACACTATCAAATATACTCATGAAATTGTTTAAAAATGGATAAAAACAATACCTAAAATATCAACAATATTTTTAAGCTTGTAATACTATAATATATTCTATCACAAAAGCAATCATAGAATCACTTATATATGATATCGAAGTAGTTAATTTCATTGAGCTCTTGTATCCTTCCCATAGAATTTTCATTTGCGCTCAACTATATATGAAAATCAAATCTTAAAAGAGACTAGACTAATTTGAATGGAGCTATTATTAGAGATTGTGTACCTATAATAATTTATTTATTCCCTAACAATTAAATATAATGAACATTTAATTAGAATTTTCAAATCTTTTCATTCATTCATTGATAACTATTTTTAGAATTCATGTTCCTGATGATATATATGAAGAAACAAACAATTAATTAATAAAATTGAAGGGAACAAAAAAATGCATTCATTTTACTCAAATGGTGCATATTATTGGTTACCATTGATGGAGAGTGTATGATTCCGCCTAAAAATTAAAAATTCATTAAGAAAAATTTATTGTGATGAACGATGAACATTAAATGTCGCGAGAAAGTAAAAAAGGAATGTAATATGGTCCAAGATGAGGGAAATTAAATGATACTCTAAATTTCCATGCCACATGATACCAAAATACATTAAACTTTCATTATTATAACAATTTAAATTACATTATTCACATCCATTTCTCCTGAAAGAAGACTACTTGTATTGGTGGCCATCTCATTATTGAACCATATATTCTTTTCCTTTTTTATTACCTCAATATAATTATTTTACTCAATTTTATATGATGATATAAAAACCACATATTATTATATATAACACCAATCATGGTTTATGTAGTATTAGGAATCACATTATGGGAATTCTTGCATGGCCAACACCCATCTAGACACCTTGAGGTCCATGCCTTGTGACCTTAAAAGGTGTGTAGGTTTTCCCAAACATTTCTGTGTGGTATGAGTCCTTCCTGTAAGTATTTTCATGTTAGTGTTATAACTATCTATGAACAAATAATATATTATGGTATCCAATCACTTAAAAAATTTGTGGATTTAATAAATTTAATCATATATAAATTTTCCAAGTAATAGGAAGTTAAAAATCACGATTGAAATCCATTCTCACATAATATAAAACTATATAATATTAAAACCCATTAACTACAAGAAGAAACATTCTTGGTGATAGTTTCATACCACTCCTCGCAATCATGAAAATGATAATCTTGATTTCTATATATATAAGATACATAACGAAGCCTATAATTATCATCCTAGTCCCATATGATGCGATTACCGGACCAAAATATCTTGTGTATAAGACATATATATATTAGAAAAAATTATATATCTCTATACACAATGTGGATTGATTCATTGTTTGATGAGAAATGAAGTGATGAAATTATGCTACCACTGGAACCAACCATAATATGAATATGATTCTTACTTCCCACATATGAACATGATCTATGTAGAAAAACTGATCACTTAGAAGTAAGTGTGGATTGACCATCATAATAACTAGAATCATAGTGATGTTTGGATCCCTAATTTTAAGACTAATTGTGACACAAAGATATCCCATATATCATATATGTGACCCTGATATGTACACAAGATTCCATTATTGGTTCTAATATTTTCAAAATCACCATTGAAACAAAATTATCATCCATTACATAATCATGATGTAATATATGCTTTGAAGAAGGAAAATGTCATCCCTGACAAACCTATCATATGTAATTTATTTAGATTAGATAAAAATATAACAAGGGTTTAGAACCCCCCATCCTCATATCTAGAATATATATAAATATTTTTCGCATAGTGATATATTTTTTTTCTATTTTCATGTTAATAATGTGATAAAATATCTAAAAACATAAACTATATCAAACATTTATCTTGGTGTCATGAGGAGAAACTATGAGATAATGTATCCACAATATGATAATAAATTAGATGATTCTTATTATATAAAATACTCAATATATACATTTTTATAATTAAAATTAATAAATTATTTAATATTTTTTTTTAAATAGAGCATGGATCATGTGCAAATATATATTTTTGAATGTTATTCCATTTTTCATGGTGAAAGTATACCACAACTACAATGTAGATATGTTTTAATGTGGATTCAGATCCATTAATGGATCACTATACATACATTCCACAGTTTGTTAATGTGTATAGAAAATTCCGCAAATTAATATCTCAACATACATGGTTCATGTGCCCATCATGAAATATAAAGCAACATGATATATTTTCCCTCACATTAGAGGACCCGCATTCTAAGACTTGGTATCCTACAACACAATTCTATCATATTAACTACATATGGCATGATTCTCACTCTAATGTGATGTTGAAACAATCCCATCCTACATCCTATAAAAGAGACAATAAAATAACTACCCCTTTCTCTTGTGCTTATGTGATATATTTTTTAATAGAAATCCTTCTTATTACCACATAATATTTCATCTCTGTATCCCAATAGGATTTCAACCATTTAGACTTATCATACATAGATATTAAAACTATTTAGGTGAATATTTATTACCATACACCAACACATAAATAGGGATGATAAATTTATAATTCATTTGAAAACAAGTAAAAATAAACATTTGGTAAATCAGTTAGCTACATTATCAATAACGATGTTCCTCATAACCAAAACCATTTTTAAAAATATCACCCACAATAAATTTTATCATAACATGTGAAAAGGAAAACATAATAAATAATGATCTCATATTCTAAATAATGCAAAAACATAAATATATTATCATATAATGACAATAAGGTTATGGGAACATTAGAATAACAACTGAAAACTATATTTTTCGTATCATAGATCATAAAATTGAGTCATGGAATAAATAATGGTAGTTTATAAGAGATTAATCATAAAGTAATTAATGATCGTGAACCATGAGAACATATCATTTTCATAATACATATATTTATAGAATAAAAATAATTATATAATATGATATCCTTATTAGTTAATGTGTCATTTCCAAGTCTATCATAGTGGAATGGGTATAAATTTCAAAAAAATGTAGTAGTAATGGTTCACCCAAAAGAATATAACAGTTGACAAGGACCCTTATTGAGTTTGGTTCACTTGCCTTTATATTCCCATTTATCTCATGAGATTTCAATCATTACCTGATGCATTAGACAAAGAAAAAACTCCCACTCATTTCATAATTAAAATTATATATATGTGTTTTATACGATCAAAAAAATCTTATAAAAATTATTTAGTAGAAATAAATTTCATAAAAATTTATTATAATACACAATATGGAAAATAATTATGTTTCATAATAATTTTATTATTTAATCAAATCATAACTGATAGAAAAAGAAATCGGATTCTTAATAATTTTATCAGGGTATAACCCATCGAAGGGAAATTATTTTTTGAAAAATATTATCATAATAATAAAATTTAATCCATGAAATCAATAAATAATATATAATTTGATCATATTCATTGTAAATATTATGTAATATGGAATCATGTTATCTTAGAAAGTAAATTATTTTGAATGAAATACAAACTTGGTGGTTTTTTTGAAGAAAAAATCATTGTATATGAAAACATGCTTTCAAAACTAAAATTAAATAAATATTTTGTGAATCCCTTTAATAAATAATTAAAATGATATCATATAATTGAATACTCAATTAAATTTATGGTAATGAAAGAAATAAATTATGATCATGACTTACATGAAACAATTAATATTCCATTTATATTTTCAGTAAAAGAAAATTATTATTTTTTTGGGTAATGAAATTATGATTCACATAAAATAATTTTTTGAATAATATAAAATTTTTAAAAATATTCTTTAATGTATCATTGTTTAATTTTGAATAATATTCAATAAACATTTTTAGATAATACGGGTTTTAATGAAAATCGTATTTCAATTGAAAAGATAAATAATGTCAATTTTCATCTCTATGTACATAAATGGTAAAAAATGATGTGAAATTGTGTATTTCCTATAAATAACTACATTAAAATAGAATAAACAATATTATTCTGAGACATGTTAAAATATATCATTATTGGAAGCATAATCATGAACAATCATGGTGTAGGATTTGATTTCAACATAAAACACTTATCAAATTTGTAATGTCGAATTATAATCCCCAATAAGTAATAAAATTAAATTAATTTTAGAATATCATTCAAATATATAAATAAATTAAACTAAATGTCAATTGATATATTTATGCACCTCAAATATGAAGATATGTGCAAAACATAACATAGGTTGCAATGAAGGAAAATTTAGAGGAAAATACATTAAATTAAGTATAAACTTATTTCATGGAATTTAAAACATTTATATTAGTAAATATAATTTTATTATACATTTATTAAATATATATAATAATATATATCATACCATATATTTTTTACTCATGTTCTTTTATAACTTGTTTATAAACAATTCCATGTTTATGTCATGGTTCATACAATAACTACATAGTTTTTCGTATACATTCTGATTTATTATTTATTTTCCTATTAATTTTATCATCGAAAAATAATATATAGAAATAATTTTTTTTCTAAATATCGTATATATTATGTATAAGTGTACTTAGAGTAATCCATCAATGGTGTAGATATAAAATGAAATACACTGTTCAAGGAAATGATAGGTCATACTTATGAGTGAATGTTGTTTCTATTTTGTCAATAGAAAAAAAATAAAGAAAGGAAATTATTATATTAATATTATAGTGTAATTTTTATGTAATATATTTCACATATTTTAATAAAACCAAGCTTGTTAACCTCTATGTTAAGATTGAGAAAATTATATTTCTCTATGAGGTGATAATTTGCAGTACACATGGGAAAAGTAAATGTATTACCACAAAATGGATATAAAAAAACTACATGTCATATAATAATTCATCAATTATAATAATATCATATATATAATATTTAAAATTTTAGATCATCATTATATCATGTCCTATTTGGTGGCGATGGAAAATGAATAACATCAGTTCACAGGATGATATGATGTCATTCAAATGAATGAGGATTTCATATCCCATTAGATGGAGGTGTAAATGAAAACAGGTTTTGAAATAAATATAAAAACATATATTTATATGGTATATAATTATGTTATCATATCATAATTATTTTATAATATTTTCATGAGTTGTAATAATATGTAAAACAAAAAAAATTTAAACATTCCCTTTTATATAGAAAAACCCTTTAGGTTTATCATAATTCCCTACTAGATTAAATTTATGATATCTCTAAGTCCTCAAAAATATTTTTTGGGATATAAGGAAGATAATTAGGAAGGAAAAATCTATGGAAAATTGGTTTGGTAGTGTGATGTGGAGAAGATATATGGTGACGTTAGGAGAGTGGAAGAATTTTAATTTTTGACCATTTAAAGGTGTCCCACCTTTTTCCAAAATGTATAAGGGACCAAACCTGATGTTTACTAAATATTAGAGGTTATGTAGTCTAAATATGGGCATTAAATGGTGATTGGAAATTTTTTTCGTCATTTTCATCCCTTTTCATTTTCCATGATAAACCAATTTTATCTTAATCATAATAAATAATTTTTTTACTGTTTCTAATATTTATTATGTTCAATATTATGTTAAAATTTTAATATATTATATAATTTTATTATTCCAATTATGGAATCAATTTTCCAAATTCATCTCATATAATTGGAATAAAATAATTTAATTTTAAATCCTCAGATGTGATGAGAAATTGTGTTTTTCAATGAGAAAATGTTCAAAAGTTTAAAACGTTTTTATATCAAAATTCAATATGAAATTTATTCTGACATCATAAATTATATAATTAACAATATAATTGAACTTATCTTAAATTTAAATGAATTTTAATATAATTAACAGTACAATTTTTTAAATGAAATGTAAATTTCCAATAAAAACCAAATTTTTTAGTATACATCAAAAAAATAATCTTTTATGAAAATATACAAAAAATATGTATACAGTTATTTTAAAAATAATGCATTAAAAAAGATCTATATGTCAACAAATTAAATATCCATATGTTTAAAAAAAATAATTACATTATTTTTAACAAATAAAAATAAAAATAATTATTATATAGAAAATAGTATTTTAAAAACATTAATTAAATTTCTCGTAAATCATGTAATTTTTTATTTATATTTATTATTTCGATTCAATTACATAAATTATGTTTTATATTTGGTTATTTTTATTCATTATTAGATGTTTAAAAACTATAATACAACTATCATGTTTGAATAATAAGATTAATAGATTTCACTGTTCATAAAACTCAGTTTAGAGTATAATATAAGTTATCGAAAAAGAAAATTTATTAAAAAAATCATTAAACATATGGTGTTAAATTATTACTACCATAAAATTAAGTCCCATTTCAAAAGTAATATTTTTTATTAAAATAGATGATGATACTTCTACCGTAGCATATAAACAATTCAAACATAAGTTCCCCAAACTGATGTTTTTTCCACAAAACATTGATCAGGTGAGAGGTATTGTTTCATATCACGTTATATATTAGATTATTAATATCCAATTATTATTACTCATAAGATTGATATTTCACCAGTTATAATACCTATGATTTTAGTACATTTGATGAGTCATATATTTACTTTCTGATGGGATATATATAGAACACATTGCAGACTTGAGATTTGTTCGATGAAAGTTCAAAGTGTTAATCTATTGTATAGATATAATAAATAATTTTAAATGGACTGATATTATAATGGATTAGTTTCCATTCATCCAAAAACATTACAGCCTACTTCTATTTTGAAATTCAAATAATGAAATTTTCCACAACATCAAATTATAAATCACGTCAGTAATTATCAATATAACTATTCTGATGAATTTAGTACCCCCGTAGGTATGGATAAATTGAACTAATATATGTTCTCATCTAACACCTATCTTAGGTTGCAATAGCTTTATTTTTACAACAAAATTCTACTATGTTGGAGTACTACACTTATTTCTATATTGGACTTCAAAAGGATCCATCATAATGATCAAGTGAAATCTATCATTATTTAAAAACTCAACTACTTGAAGGTCTTAATCCCAAAAATAATTGAAATCTAGAGAATAAGATTTCAAAATACCCTCTTGGATTTCAATTTTTCTTCCATAATAAAAATATGTCTACGGATTGTATGTGGTGCTAAAAATCAACTATGTATCAAGATCTTCCTAATGAATTCTTCAGAACATCATCGTAAACCATGGATCCTTATTAGATAAACTTAAATGTAGTAAACAATGATTCCTTACAAATTAATTAATATATATCCTAGAAATAATATCCTAATAGATTTATTTTCTAATATGTAAGGAATTTTGATCACTTTTTATTGTTATTGACCACAACCTAAATAGAAGGATTCACTTTTGATGTTTTGGGAAGTACAATAGAATAATCTATATGTTGGGTTTACATTTACATTATGTTATAGGTAATTGATGTTACATATCCATATATGTTTTCCAATTATACATGACTTAATGATATATCATACAATATGATAAAAAATGTCCAACATCTCACTCATCAATATCCGGACATAAATACACTTTTGGATATCTATACAACATAATAGATATAGAATTAATAGAGAATTATAAATTATGGACTTACTCTAATATATTCATATTAAATTATGGTATGTATATAAAATATACAAAATTCTTGAACCATATCATACCACCATGACAAAAATTTATCCATGAAAAATTATATATCATTATTTTTCATCTCTACATTTTCATTCTGCAATACTCTATTTCTCACATGAATGATAGTTCAACAGTCAAATGAGAATGATTAGATTTACCCCATTTATTAAGGATATTCATATACAAGCATTGATTTTTTTTAAAAAATGGATATTTCATGATCTCATCATTGATAATCTACAATGACACTTTTGACTCAAATAATCTCCAACCTTGTCCTATTTCATAGGATGATATTGTATTGATAAGTCATAATCTCGAATCACATGGTAGCATATTCTATGGTGTATATTAAACACAATCTATGTCAATATATACATCAAAATTTATTTATTGATATATATATATATATCAAACTATTTTATATGAAGATTATATTTTTGTTTCATTAATGAAAAAATTTATACAATAAACTTTAGATCATGATTTGGGTATTTTTTATCCTGAACTGTCAATTTTCTTGATGAATAAGCTCTAAACATGTATGTTTTCATAAAAATAATTCCCTATCAATTCAGGGATGTTTTCCCATAGATTCAAGCCCTTAAAAAATATATGGTAATGTATGAATTTTTGCACTGGTCAATATTTTCCAGAGTTCATTGAAATATATCTGACATTCATTTCACCTATGAAAATTGGCTATCTTCTATGTTAACATGGTTAATTGATTAAATTTTTATGTTAAATTATCCAAAAATTATAATATACAACTAATAATAAAAATAATATTTCTCAATCAATATAGATAATCTGGTCTAACAATAATTAGAATCCTATATTGATGGATCTACTAATATACTATATCTTGTGATTAAATGACCCAAAAATAATAATTTTTTAGAAAAAAATACCACTCTATATATGATTCATATAGATTGTCATTCCTTATGGAATTTAGAACATGTATAAATTGAACATAATTATCTTCATTTGTCATTGATTAAATAAATATCATATATATAGTCTTCCAAAAACTGAACAGGTTAATCTCATAAGATAATATTAATTAAATCAATGAATATAGCGATGGAATTATTACGACTAAATGAAATCACTGTATATTCATAAGGTAAATGTCTTGTATAGAATATTATCAATGTTATATCCTATACCTTGAATACCAATTTAGGATTTCATTAATAAAGGTCAATCCTGTAAAATTATTGATCTCAATGAACTTGATCAAATAGGTATGTTATATGAGGAAGAATATACTTTTTAGGGATAATGATATTGTTGAGTTAAGGATAATTAATGCAGAGTCACATCAATCCATATTCATTTTTGGAAAAAAAATTTAAGGATCCCCGTATGGTGATAAAAAAGGATAAATGAATCTATTAACAAGGATCTCTTTGATTTTTCTTATTCAATTTCATCCATAATATTAGTTTCATTATCTATTGTATCATTGAAATAGGTAAGAGATATTTTTAGAAATAAAAACAATTTTTGTGGAATCATAAAATTTAATTTCTAAAATACATCCTAAAACTCTAGTACACTGTTAAAATTATCAATACTAAGTTTCTCCCCAACCATCTCAGTTAATCATCCATATTTATAAAGAATAAAAACCTATACATTATATGTGATATATATATAATGATAATATTTATTATCACACATATAGAAAATCATAGTTTGGCAAGGAATAAAGAACATGAATTAAATTCTTCAGGAATAAATATAGTTGATATATATTAAATAAATTTACATTCCTAGGATATAATCAAATTAAAAAAGTGAAATAGTTAAAAGATTTTCATGAAGGAAATTTTAAATACATTATCTAAAGTGTAATAATATAATTTAGATAAGTTAATTTACCCATTAGGAGTTTCCAATTATATCTATAATCTAATATTTTGGAATTAAATTATATATCTATAAAAAATTATTCATATATTAAACAATGGGTAGATATAGATTAAAAAACAAATTAGCAGTTCTAGAGTGGACGAAAAGTGTACATTCAAACATGTAATTATTAAATACATTTATATAAATTTTTTTAATATTATAATATAAATTTTCTATTATCTTTAGAAGTTTCTATCTATGATCATTACTTTTAATCTTCATATTTAGGAATTGGAAAACATAATCCCATAATCTTTTCATTTGAAATACGAGAGTGTTGGTTGAGCATTCTATAGAGCATTATCTATATTCATATTATTAGTTCACACATTCCCATCACATTGATATTATATATCATGAAATAATTTTTTCCACACTAATACAATTTACTATAAATCTTAAGAAAATTTCCTCTATTTTTCCATCCATTTAATGATAAATAAGGAAATATCATATTGTTTTTACTGTTTTTTAGTTTAGTTTTAATTCCATTGTTATTTTACCTATCAAACCAATAATAATGATCCATAAAACCATTCTCTATATCCAAATTGATATAACAACTATTGATTTATTCATATAAAGTGAATTCATTTATGTATTAATATCTTCATATAATGTATTTTAAGACACCAAATAATAGATAAACCTTACATTAATATATGATTATAATTCCAGAAGAATACAGGACAAGTCTTCAAAAGTTTTCCTCATAGGATTAAACATATTAATCATCCTTCTATAGTATCTAAATGAATTATTTCTCCATTTTTGTTTTTGAATATTACATGGAATGTATTTATTGGAAAATAATACAATAATATCATCACACTCCATGGAGTGAATTCCATAATGTTCCCTTGTATTGTTTATAATATTTCACCATTGATCCGCTTCACCTTCCAAATGAATGAAATGCCAACTGACATATTCCTTAATGAAACACAAGAGATTGGAAAATATCTTTTCAATGGTAATGTACCATTTCATAGAAACAAATGGATCAACATAGCTACATAAAATTGGTGGGTGCTTTTATATGAAGAACCCAATAATGTTTTCTTCTATCCTTTGTTCATTTTGATGATCATCATGATTTATTTATGGAAAACGTTGTTTTGGAATGATAATGTTATTTTTTATTCCATATCACATAATTTGTGGATTCTTAGGAGAAAAATCATTTCATTTTCTATCACACTGTACATTAACATGATTACTTCAGTTTTCAACCATTTACTAAATCCAAAAATCATAGTGAAATTAATGACAATCATTGTGGGAAACCACATAATCAATAAAAATGTCTTATAGTAATTTTAAAACATAAAAATAAATTAATAATATGTAACACAAATGGATTAAAAATGGTCATTCATATCCATTAATCAAATACATCAAGATGGTTTGTAAAGAGTTTGTGAATTTCTTAAGAATATCTACATGAAGTGTAAAACATGGAGTGCATCAAGGCTCATTTTCGTGCACCGGGTGATGATAAAGTTTAGAATAATATTTGATTTTCCATTTTATTATAACTCTTAACCTCTATTATCAAGAATCATCCACTTATATTATCTCTAAAGTGATTTGACATATGGTAAATCACACACTCTGTACACCAACAAGATTCAAGGAAATTTTTTATACATTGACTCATACAGAAAATTTTCTATAGAAATTTAAATAAATATTCATTATACTAGTTTCTAAATGATAGGTAATCCTCTCCTCTAATAAAATCTATATGAACTTAAGAATCTAATTCATAGATATTACATCATTGTAGATTAATAGTCATTTAATTTCCGAAACAATTAATGATGATCATAATGGTGGAGTTCCTTTTAAATCATAAATACATAAAAAACTGGTCCATGAGTGAGCTACATCATCCCCCAAAATATTCATTTTGAATAGAAACCTTATTATACATGTCATAAATAAATTAATTCATCAAAACATGGGTACAAGAATCATAAAAAAGATAGTGATAAGATTCATAGTGAGGGTGGACTAGGGATATATCAATGTATCATAAGGAAGGGGGTATAAGAAAATGATTATAACATTTCAACAATGTACCCCACATATCATAGATCATAAACATGTGTTCCAGAATATGTAATGCTATTAAATAGTATATGAATCAAAATATATTCAAATAACTAGAATCATGATAACATAGAATTGTTATAAGACATTAATTTTTGGAATACACATAAGCATAGAAAATCATTTATTTAATAGTTCAAGGTTCACATCCCAGACTACCATAGTCTAAGGTTTCACTGAAAAAACAATCATAATATTCAATATTTAATCCAAACACATTAATATTTGATATATTACCTTAAATAACTAGTTCTATTCCATATTTTAGTCATGTCTATCTCATGAGATATCAATTATTACCTAATAAAATGGAGGATTATATAGTTTTCATCCACCGTCTAATGAAAACCTAACATATTTGTTCCAAAAGACCATGAAACACTCATAATATTAGATCCCATGAAAAAAAATATAATTATTAAAAATTTCATCACAAAATAACATTTTTAAAATAAAAAAGCATCAAAATCATTTCATCATTTCAACAAAGCAGAACCCGTTGAAAATGAAATCATTTTCAAAAGAGTTTTAACATGGTATAACCCAAGGAAGAGAATCATTTCTCCACAAAATAAGTTCATCATAAACACAAACCATATAGAGAGAGAATAAATATTTCTCATTAGATCATATATATAGTAAATACTTTGTAACATTAAAGAATTAAATTTTATACAATATATGATTTTCAATGAAATTTCATTCATAACATTTACTAAAGAAAATATAATTATATTTGAAATAAAATTTAAAAAATTTATAAATATTTTTTATAACAATTGGTTTGAAAAAAAATTAATCTTATTATTTTTTTCAAATAAAATAATTTCCATAAGGACAAGAAATTACTTTCATATCATAGACATTAAACTGAATATTCCGTTCACATTTTTTTGGTAAATGATAAAAGGGACTTATGTGGATAGTGACCTGAATATTCCATTCATTTTTTTAGGAAAATGAAAACATGGATAAAATTTTCTTTCAAATATAATATTTATCATATTTTATGTTTTTTTAAACAACATTTAGAAACATTATTTTGTTAGAAAAATATATTTCAATAGAAGTGATATATTATTTTTGTTTTTCATAAACAAAATCTTCTAATATTATGAGTCCAAATAGAGTGGAAAATGAATGTAAAAAATGTATTATAAAAAAATATTGTATAAAATAAATATTGATCAGTATTTTGTGATATTTAACATTTTATTTCATCATTTAAATCATAATAATCAACAATCCTGATAAATGATGAGATTGTAACATAATTTTATTACCACTATGGTAACATTGAGTCATTAGATCAAGGAAATAATTATAATAAATGGAAAATATAATTAAACGAGTTTAAATAAATTCATGATATTATATTTCAAGTGTCATGTAAATGGCCTTTGTAAGGAAGATTGGATTATATCATAACATATGTTTAAAGGATAGCTAATTGAGAGAAAAAACCCTTACCATAAGTAGTGACCTTCATTATACACAATAGAAGCACATTTATAATAGATATAAAATTATTATAAATATAAGTACTATAATTATAAATATATTAAAATATATGATTTAATTAGGAACTTTTATTTCCCATTTATTTATAATTCATTGTTAATGTCATGTTTTAGATGATAACTACAATGTTTTTTGTGTATATTTTGAATCGATATTTATGTTCATAAAAATTTCACCATTGTGAAATCACCTACATAATTTTTAAAATGATATAAATATAATATATATCTATATTGTACATATTTATAGTTTACTATAAATTATAAGTATTTAAAGTTAAAAACACTATTAATACATATGGTAAGTCATATTTAAGCATGAATACTATTACTATTTTAATAGAGGAGTGAATGAAATAATGTTAAAAAATAAATTACCATCCAATAATAATAATAATTTTAGATATTTCAAATATCGTAAAAAAACTATTATTTAGTACCCTTCATGTAAATCATGAATTATTCATATGCCTTAAAAAGTAGGCAGTATGTCTTATATAAGAGAAAATTTATCAAATTTCCAAAAAATGGAATGTAAGAAGGTTTATGTTATATAATAATTCAATAAGTACAATAACATAAAATATAAATACACACACACACACAGACACATATATATATATATATATAATATTTCAACATTTAATCAATCATTATAACTATAAATTATATGTTGGGATGAAAAAAATAACATTGGTTTGAGAGGTGGTAGTACATCATACACAAAAATGATGATTTTATATCCCATTTTTTGTACGTTGAGATTGATATATGTAATAAAATTAAAAAAAATTACATTTTAGTATATGGGAGATTCATTTTTAATTATATAATAGTTATTTATTATCATTTTCAAGAGTTTCAAGAAGAATTTACATAAAAACACATAGTTAAAATATTTTATCTTCTTCGGAAATGGTATTTATATTTTACATAATTCAAACATTGAGTTACTTGTGATCTCAGGAATTACTCTAGGATGTATGAATGGTTGTATATAAAATATCTAGGTATGTATTGGTTGAATAAAATAGTTATGGTACTGGGATGAGGATATGGCATGGGTGGACATTTATAAGCAACATGATGGTAATACATGTAATTTTTGAAATGAAAAAAGGTAAACACGATTTTTTCACTTGAAAAGAAGAATAAAAAATGGAATATTCTAGAACCTTATGGGTTATTGGATCGTAATATGGATAAAATGGGGTTTGGAACCTATTTGGATAACTTTAAACACTTTTCTTGTTTTACCCATGTTAAACACATTTTTACCTTAACCATTGTAAATAATTATTTTTACTATTTTTCTATTAATTACAATGAAAATTTATATAAAAAAGTTTATAAAATTTTACGTAATTTGATTCCAAATATTGAATCCATTTTGTTAAATCCAAATCAATGCAGTTGTTGAATATAATATAATGTTAATCAAACATATTTTTTGAGAATGAATAAATTTAATGTGAAAATGTTCAAATGATCATATAATTTTTATAATGAAATCCACTATAAAATTTATTTCAATAACCAAAATTTGATTAATAAATTTATAATTTTACCAATATTACTCAGAAAACAATTTAAAAACGATATTTACACCTTCTTTTAATGAATAGGTAGTTATAAATATAAAAAAAATACTTCATACTATTCACCAAAATATTTATATTTTATGAAAAATAAAACAAGTCACACTAAGATAATATTGAAATACTGATTTCAGAGACTAATTTCCTTTTATCATGTTCATTTTATAAAATTTTAAAATATTAAATTCATTATATTTCCCAAAATTAAATAATTTTGTTTACAAAATTCAATTGTCGAAACATATAAATACTTTACCAATAGTAAATAATTTTTTCAATTTTATTTCATTATATAGACCATGATAATTAATTATTTATGGTTTTATTCAAATTAATTCATCCAAACATAGCATCTATGTAATGATTTTCATGTTTAAATAATATAAGTAATATTATTTTATCAGGGTTCATTAAAACTCGGTGTTATGTAAAATAATATCTCTTGAGAAAAGAAAATTTATCCAAATGAAATTCATAAAATCCTAGGGTATTGCACAGCTATTCATCAATCTTGTTTAAATTCTACCATAATCCTTTTGTATAATCCTATTTTTTATTAACCAAAATTCATTTTATTGTGAAATGTATAACACTGACA
This sequence comes from Viscum album, assembly GCA_963277665.1. Lineage (NCBI taxonomy): Eukaryota > Viridiplantae > Streptophyta > Magnoliopsida > Santalales > Viscaceae > Viscum > Viscum album. The sequence goes on along the minus strand of OY728146.1, from coordinate 1,779,414,130 downwards.
TCGTTGTTGGAAATTCTTGATAAGAGAATATGAATCTAATGGAATCCAGTGTTTTAGAATTTCTATAATGTTTAATTCATGAATCCTCGTATGATAACCCAATCCAGACCTTTATAACGAGGCATCATCGTCCTTAGGATAAATATATATTGTTCTTGTATTCCTTGGAAACATCATAAAATAAACCACTCTCAGAATGTGGTCCTTGGACATGAATTACATACCTGTCTGAAGTCATTATAGTTAATTTAATATCCCCATGATCATGACAAACTACTCCTACAATTACATAAATAATATATTAGAGAATTATTTTTCTGGTACGAAATACATGGTTCATTATTCATATATCCCTTTTTCAATGTCTAATAACTAAAGACACAATATATAATGGTTTTAATTAAAGGGTTAAAACTCAAAATAAAAACATACAAAATACATACAATGCAATAAAACCATAATAAAGACTTAGAGAAATTTCCATGATTCTTCTCATTTGATTCACACAACATAGGACTTATGAGTAATTCAGTATCTCAATTTTAAGACGGAAAAATCCTGTTAGGTTAAAAAACCACCATATTTTATTTTAGAAAAATCCATGTTTTACCTATGATATCTACCTTATACCTCACTTAGGTGAAAATTATTTAACTGATAGAAAATAAATAAATATTTTAGGACCATCAATTTATCCCTCATAACAATAATGATATGCTCACTATCACTATATGGTAATATAGAGATATCACTATTATATAGGTGAGAAAAATCCACATCCCAAATATGATTTTAGAATGCATTAAAGTGAAATAAATTTACCATTGAATCTGATTGTTTTTTCAATTGAAATCAATTATAAGGGGTTATTTGGTTGAAATAAAAAAAACATCATTCCACTAATTTTACCTAAGATTTATTATATGAACCTAAAATTGAAATAACATATCATATTTTAGTATAAAAATTATGAATCATGTAGAAATAAGAACTGGATTTATTTTCCATGCACCAAAACATTGATCATGTTCTAAAAGATGTGAATTACATACAAATATTTCCTAATATGGTTGCATGGTGTTGAGATCAACTCTTTAATAGTAGGATATAGAATTATAAAATTTCTTATATATAGTTATCGGCACATTAAATATAATTATTTAGGGTATTATAATTATTTTTTTCATCAAAATATTTCTTTATAGGTTTTATACTCAAAATAATATGGTGTAACTTAATTTGAAGGATTTAATTAGTATTCTATTTTATCTGAAATGGAAATAAAAATCAATAATTATGGACTTCATAAGTTAGGATTTTTTTCATAAAGTAATTTGAGTTCATATGCAGTTCTCTCAACTTAATCCTTCACTCATCTCATGCAGCTTCTACTTATGATACTCGCTTTCACAGAAAACATATATATCACAATTTCACAAAAAAACAAGTCTAGATAACATTGTAATAAAACATTCAAAACACAATTAAGATACCAAATTTCAAATTAATATATACAGCACAAACAATCATATAAAACCATCATAACCAAAATTCACCACAAACACTCACATCACTCATGAATTGAAAATAATTACAACAATCATTAAGAAAACACTTCTAGAATAAACTTATTTATAAATAATTATCCCTAACATGTGAAAAAAGATGTAATGACACATATTCCTAATAAAATTATAATTAAACACATTCATGAATAACAATCATGGTGATATTTAATTCATGGAAAAATACATGGTGATAATGAACAAGTTCCATCCTTGAACTAGGGTCCCTAGACAGTAATATATATATTACATAGAGAAAATGCACATAGACACACACACACACAAACACACACACACACACACACACATATATATATTACAAGAGTCTCATATACGATGATCATTCACAGAGACCATTCGTAGATACCTTTTTATGAGAACTTGCACAATTTCTACCCTTGAACGAAGGACCCTAAATTATTATTAAATATCCTCATTTTGGTACTTAGATATAAAAATAAAAAGGTCAAGGAATATTATATGATAATTCTACAAAGCTGATCTAATAAGTCACTAAAACCCTTATATAAGAAAAATGCTATTTAAAATAAGAGAATATAATATATGTAAATTGGTAAATGAGTTCCATTGGATCCAAATAATGAGATACTTAATCAGGAATAACATTATATATAGTTTAAAATTAGTATGGAGAAAGATAACTACCATACTAAGAACATACATAACCCAATTCCAAAAGGACCCAATGGGAACTCTGGTTGATATAGTAATGCCTCCATATATTTCATTCACCAGGGTTTTTATCTATTCGAGATGTCAACCTCAATACTCCAAAATGATAAAATAAGAATTTTACTATTAAATACAATAATGTATTACTTGAGATAGTTGCATTAGTTCCCCAAAACTTCACTTATTTGAGTAACATTATATTCTCTCTGGAATCACTTGGTTGAGGAAGTTCCAATCCACCCTATAAAAATTTGGTGACAAGCATACAGTCACCACGAGCATCAAATTCTTACAGAACATCAATCATGAAAAGTATCACATGGGTGGGATATATCTGAGTGATAATAAGTATCACATGCTTGGTGTTCATTTTGGATCACTAAATCTCCATAAGGGAGATGTTTCATCAAATACCAAGACAGTCTCAAAAAATACATCGTAGGTCACTCCATTAATTGGGTATTATGATTGAGTGAATCTAAAAAAAGACATCCCCTAGACATCAATAGGTGTTTTATTATTTTATAGTAAATAATATTTTTTCCACATCGATTGGGAATTCATGTTGTAATAGATGTCCTACACATAACTACCCTATTAATTCAGGACCTCATATGCTCTCAGTGGTGAATTTACATGGTAATGAGGATCTCATCGCTCTTGGATGGGGTGGAATACAGTTATGGTCAAGAAAAAAATAGACACACCACTTGTTATATAAATTATAATACATATTGGTTTGTATAGATAGATTTGTTTTCCAAAATGGATATGTATAACTTATTTTTGGCGTTTATATTGAAGAAATACATGATAAAAGGTTAACCATATATTTTGTTTATTAAATTGCCAAATAATCATCCTCGTACAATATAATTTGAGGAGAAAATATATCTATTGGGAATTCCTTATAGAGTAATATCCAAACCTTGCATACATAATATAACATTTATCAGACCATCCAAATATCATCCCCCATACACAAGATGATGAGGGAGGATTCCAGGGTGGTATTCAAATTGTGGTTTAAGACCATTCATAGAAATTATCATTTGACATGAATTTTTTTATTGTATGTTTTTTCTCACACAGAGAATTAGTATTGTGGGAATAGATATATTTATTGATCATATCATTAGGATTATTAAAATATCCTATATGAGTATCCACCATATGTGTGCATTCCAACAGTTATGATCAATGTGGGCATTAATTTCTATCATGGATAGATAATCAGGAATCAACCATGCAGTTAAAACCCAATAAATTTACTCTCATATCATTATAATTAGGAAATATTCTTATTAATATCAAATTCACACCTTGAGTGACACATTCATTCATTTATGTAATATCTCATTCTCATCGCACCATTTTCTTGGTGAGATTTATCTTTATGATAAAACCATCCAAGTTGGATCCTTATAATTTCATCATTCCACAATCCATGTTGAATAATCTATATAGTTCCAGTCAGGAATAGGCCTCAAATCATCCATTTCTAGGATCCTTTTTCCATTATTTACTCTCAACATCATGTTAGACTCAAAGGATTAGATCTTTCAAATTACCATAAAAGTGTTATCAAGTAATATTAAGTGGAACTAAACTAAATTTTTTAAAATTATGTATTAATGATATGTATGAATCCCATATAATTGGCCTTATAGGAATATCAAAACATTTCCCATTATCTCTCTATGATGATAAATTTTAGATTTCCCACCGTATTTTTAACGACAACATCATAATATGATAAAAAAATAAAATTGGATATCTTAGGATACATTTTTATGGTACCATTGATGGATAAAATTAGATATATATATATATATATATATGGTAAGATTAATGGATAAGTTTAGATACATAAAATTTATTTCACATCAACATACAAAAATAATTTATTTTTCATATAAGAAAAACTAGACACATAAAGGGGATTTGGTAAGGAATCATGAATAAGTATTAAATCAATAATTGAGTAAGTGAGTAGGAAATAATTTATCCCAAATGGGTTTGGTGATACTAACCACCCATTCTATTGAATATTGTGTGTTCCTATAATTCATTTTCATAATACCACTAATTACATCATTCATTTTGAATGTAGTTCTGTAACCCATCACTTATATGGGAACAGTTTAGTATTTTCATTTCCATGAATAATCCCAGTTTGAATCTTTCCCAAACAAGATAGCTGTGAGAAATATTATGGAACATTTTTTTGTGTTTTCTAACACAGGAATGCATTAACAAGTACCTCTAAGAATGACACACCCTATTTATCCTTATTTAACATGACAATTATTAATGAATCTATGATATTGATGTGATTTACACCTAGTACATGAATTATTACTCCCCAAAATCACATTAACATGATCTAATAAGATTGAATCAATCATCGATATTTTATATGGATCCAAGGGTTACATAGATCTTTGGTATGATTAAGGATATCCCCTTATTATTTCTATATAAAATTATTATTAATGTGGGATTTTAAATAATTTTAAATATATTATAATTCAATTTATGTGTTTATAATCGTATAATTTTTTATTATATGGTTTTATATTTTTTATATTTGAGAATATCATGCTTGGGTTATCAAATAGTGTTTGAACTTGAAACACATGGTGGGATCCTTATAATAACATTATTCTCATATCCTTCTACATCTAGTGGGGTTTTGTATAATTTTATTTAAATTTTATTTAACGGAACGGTTGTGTATAGAGGTGTATTGTACTATAGTTTATGAAGATTGGTTTTAGGTGGTTACATTGTGGGAGTGAGTTCTCATGTCACATATATAATGGTAATGATTTATTGTTATATTTAGGATATAGTTTTTATTTTATACTCCTTTATCACCACGTAGGATTCACATGTAATTCATTTTGTATTTGATCATGAAAATTATTCCGGTTATGTTCTGGATTGTTGCTATATTTTCATTTGTGACAATTAATATTTCGTTCCAATTTCATTAATTTTATGGATTATTAATGAGCTACAAATTTTGGTTTTTTCAATATAGTGAAAGACCCACCAAATTATTGAATTTTTTTTATCATATTCCCAGTTATGACCTCTTGATAGACACACATGAAAAACCATTACCAAAGGTATATTCATGATAAATATAAACAAAATTCTAGAATACATTGATAAGGTTCATCTATAGGGTCTTTCAATTTTCTATCTCAGGTGTTTGGATCATAGGAATACCTTGTTGTTTCATAACAAATATCTCAATGTTATTTACTAGATATAAGTGTTATATCACTATTTCAAATCATGATTTGGAAATATGATTGGTCCATTGTTCTATAAAGCGGTGGATATTGTAATATCCCTATAAATGTGATACATGATAGTCTAAAAGTTACCATCCATGTAAATAATAGTCTACTCTTTAATAGCTTATCATATTTGTACTTAACAATAAATCATGAATAGCCTAGAGTTATAATAGAATGAAGGACCTCTTGAGAAGAATCCATATGTTTTTCGGTGAAAATGATGACCCTAAATTAACATGTGTTTTCATATGGCTATATACATTAGTAAAATTAGTGAATTTGATGGGTAATAAAAAATTCTGAATTCGGAAATAAATTACAGAATTATTGGTGAACCATGGGGTTAGATGACCATGTTCATGGACCAGGGTGGTTGGGTGATGACAATGTGAATCTCCCCTATAATGATGATACATTAAATATCTTGATTACTCCTTTTCAAATAATCTATAAATAATTTCTTTAATATTATACAATTATTTTTTGGGATTTATAATATTAATATAAATTAACTATTATTGTTGTTAACTTATATAATATGTTTTTATAGAATATATATTATTAATCAAAGATGTGAATTTTAGAAATAATATTATATTATAAATAATTATTTTATCTTCATATTTTCCAAAAAAGTAAATTCAAATTTTCTGTTTTGGTTATTTTATATGTTCAATAATAATAACTTTATTTACAAATTTAAAATAGAGTTCTAGATTTAAAATAAATATAAAGATAATAATAATGTATTGATTTTTATAAATTTTATTATATAGATTAGGGAAAAACACTCATCAACTATTAGATTTTATAAGAATAATATATGTGAAGGGACAAGGTGAGAAATTATTCATTTTATTATGTATTCTAATATGGTCTTGTCCATATTATGGCCTCCTTCTTTTTTATTCTTTATTCTTTTATTACTACTCTTACTATTATAATTTTTATTAATATTATATTTCCTATATTCATAATCATTTTTTTAATCCTAGGTTTCATGGATGGAGGAGTTACTCTCTTTCAAGGGGATATATATAGAAATAACGGGGAATCATCTCTCGAGTGTTCGAAAAAACTCATGTTGTCATATACAACTATTTTGAGGTTGTACATTCATCCTTTGGATATCCATAATTCACTTTCATCCATAGGGATACAATGGATTTTTTTCACTCTTCACCTTTTGAGTATATAATTTTTTTGATCTAATGTTTATTTAATAGATATATTATTTTTATTATACACATTCCGGTTTATCAAATGAAAAAAATAGAAATGTGGATTTATATATCTTCCTCTATTCAAGGATACATTATTTTGTTTCTTATTTAAATATATTTTAATTAAGATATAATATCTAAATATTATCTTCTGTTCATGTTTTTTAATATATATTAATTTGTTATATTCGATTAAATTATATTAACTAAATATATTATTATCAGGATGTATTTATTATTTTTTTAAAATACACCACCCATGGTGTTCATATAAATTTCAATCAGTGTTTTAAATAAATTAATTTAATATTTTCTTTGAAATATTATATGAATTTTTATAGTTATTTCTGAAGGTGTTTATGGTGAATAATTTTGACAAATACAATAAGGATATGTCTTAATTAAAATAAATCCAACATATGAAAACTATTTAATATTAATTTTCCATGTTTACTCATGTATTGTGAATAAGTTGTTTCATTTTGATGAATCATGATGGATTTTTATTGATTAATGTCATCATAAGTATATATTGAACTATTAAATACTTCTATTTTTGTAATCCATTTTTGTAAGCACGATTTATTTAAGAGGGAACATAGGATATGTCTTCATATATGTTATATAATAACTCTCCTAATAATATTTCATTATTATCATGAATGGGAACAAATTGGGTTGGATAGTTGTGATATGTCTATTATTTATTCCTCGTAGTCTTCTAATCATTTGGGATGAGGCTGTGGTTAGTTGCCTATATGTTGATAGATAAGAATTGTTTTCAGACTAAAAATATGATAATATTTGATTATTTGTTACAAATGTATCTAGTATGAGGATATTTGGCATCCCTTTCCTTAGAATAAAATATTCCCTAACATGATACTTTAACTTGATTATGATATATAGAGCTGAAAATTTATGTGTTCATGGGAACATTATTTACTATTCATAAATGACATAAATCATAGTCCCTTTTAATGTAATGGTTTATATTTGACATATATATGTATCATTATGAGATAAAATACAAATGGACGTTTATTATTTTTATTTAAACCATGAATGTGATGTTTTATCATATAATTTTTATGTATATATCTTCTTGAAATCATAGAGGGATAATTACTTAACATCCTAGAAACTCCATTTAGAGGTATGCAGATCCGGAATAATATTCATTGATCTATATTATACCAATGAATAAAAATGTTATAGTTACTATTACTAGACCAGTAGACCAATTATAAAGATATAAAGGTGGTGGAACAAACTTATATGCATGTTTAAAGATAATTTAATAGATAAATTACAATATCGTGTGTAATATTGTATCTCTTATATTGGAGGTATAGGGCTTATGTCCATATTTTAGAGAAACAAATTGACATTTATGTTATTTTTTATTATATTATGTATGTTTTACAACATTCTTCTTATTTATTTATAATATAATTATGTCATAAATCATTATCAATATTAATTGGTGATGAATAAAGGGCATGTTTCTAGTCCATGGGGATCAAGAACATGACTGTGTGCAGCATAACATAATTTCAATTTATAAATCATTAAATTTTGTGATTAATGTATTATTTCAAATTCTACATTGAACAAAATTTAACCATGATATATTAATAAAATATTTAAATATGTTCATTTTAATATGTCCATTGATTAGGTATGAATAAATTGATATATATAAATTAAGAAATTTATGTAGAATTTTTATGTAATCCAATTTAGTTGTATGAGTCTTACTAATAATGTGCATTTTTCAAATACTTGTAAAAGAGGTATAATATCATTTGTTTTACCTTATATAAGCCCATGATAAACATCCATAAGTTTGAATTGGGTTAAATCATCTACAACAAGTGTTCTTTCTCTTATAAATTACAATTTGATATATGTTATTCGATCCTCTTCTCAAATCGACCCCCATTAGATATCTAAATATTCTTTATTACATAAACATGTAATCATTAACCTAATAAATTTAAATTTTCAAAATAAATAATTATTAGAGTAATTTTATTTAAATAATTATTCTTCTAGATATTGATATTTTACCTCATTAATTATTACATTTAAATTTAACTGTATCAATTTTAGTATTTTTATTTGATATAATATATTTTATTTTTAAATTAAAATTTCAAAATTATATTATAGTGATTTCATGTGCTTTTTTATGGATGGTGAATAATGATAGGGGAGAAAATATTTTTTAAAATATATTGTAGATTTAATTACATTATCAGTCAATAATAATGATATATTAAATAAATAAAAAATTATAAACAAAATACATATTTGGGTGAAAAAATTTCATTTTTAAAACATAAAGTTGATATTTTAAAACAATCATTGACATTTTCAAACATTAAGATATAATCATCCTAAAAATATTTTTTTTTTAATTTTTATTCTTTTATGTAGTCACATAGTGGAAATTAGTTTTATCTTAATTTAAAATTCATAAAATATTTTTTTACTAAATAACATAAAAATTAATGTCATCAAAGAAGAAAAAATATTATATTTTTCATAAACTAATATTATGTTTGAAAATAAATTTTTTATAAATTTTATAAATATTTTATATTCATTGTATTATGATAATTTTTCACTTTTAAAAAGTATATTTAATATATTAGATATTATATCATGAATCAAAAGAAGAAAATTATTTGATATGGTTGAATTTATTTTTTGGAATAATAGTAAATTAGTCAGGTAAAAATTAGTCACATTCATAATCATAGAAATTGTAAAAGTGATTAATGAAGAGTAAACCCCAACAAAATAACATTAAATACTATCATGAAATTATTACCTTAGGAAATTCTTGAGAAATCATCACCTTTATAATGTCATTAGTAAAATTTTAAACCATATTCCTAAAAGTTTTACATTTTTTATTAAGTGTTATATATTTATAGGAAAATGTCAACTCACATATCAAATGAACCACTCTCCCCCTATACAAAAATTAATAAAATTAGGATATCATATTTTAACATAAATCATTCTTTCTCATATAAACCTCTTACACAGTCATCATATTTTGAACCCTAGAAATTTCCAAAATCTATTCATGATCTAATAGGTTTCCAAGAGGATGATATTTTTATCGATATATTTATTTTATCCTATATTATGATTCATACATTACTTATTATTTAAAAAATTCTAAAATATTTTCTATCAATATAGAACAATGTTATATAATTCATTAATTATAACTAAATTTATTAATATCCCAAATAATATGATAGTTTTATTTATTATTATATTATTTGATTCTTATATTTGGGTCCATTCCACCACCATCATTAATGGTGTTATAATAATTATTCCATAAATTAGTATGAAATTCTAATGGATGAAATATTATATAATAGTGATTAATTTAATATGTTCTAAGTCTTTATGTAAAGACCTGGAAATTTAAAGGATTTTATTTATATTATTTGGAATTTTATGAGTGTGCGGTTTTTAACGGCACCTGATTCCGAGGCCCGGTATTCCCAGAATCAATTTCCTAAGTTTAGCTCGGGTACATTCAGTGAACGAACGAGCAGGTTTTCTTATCTTTTGAACCGGAGCTCAGAATTGAAATCTGAGGGAACTGATGATCTCGTAGCGCTGCGATTCGCTTAGGCCAAGTGTAACTTCAGTTGTCAGGAGTCGGACAAAAAGGATAAATCTTGGACTTTTCGGAAAAATAATAAAACAACCAAATGAGTTATTTTATTCTTCTTTCGACCGTTGAGCAGCTGTTGGCAGAACTGCGGTGTAACGATGGTCATTAAATTAGTAATTTAAATGATATGTTTCTATTTCTATGAAACCACAACACTCTCCAATATAATGGTGATTTTATTATGGTTCACTAATAAGCCATATTAATGAGCTAAACGTGGAGTTTGTTTCCCTTTTTATTTAATCAATCCATTAGCAAAAGATTTGGAGAACATGGGGAAATATCTGGCAATGAGCCGACAACGTCATCCTTCAACGAAGAATGAAGAACACAACAATCGTTGGGGAAAATGATCCATAGGTCGATGAGCAGTGACAAACATCGAATAAGATCGAACGCAGAATTCATTTTTTCACCTGCTTTGGATTCCACCAAATTCAGGTATGGGTTTTTTCTCTCCTTTGAGTATGTTATTTTCCCATGATTAATCCCTTCTAAAACAAATAATACGGGTCAACTCATTATCAAGTTGAAACGCACAATAATTCATTTGCAGGTTTGGAATAGTTGTTTACGGGAAAATGGTGGATGGACCGTTTCATTGTTATTCGGGTTAATTTATTTTTCGTACAACATGAAACCTTTTTTATCCATGGAAAATTGATATCGGCTAACGTGGGGGGCGCGGGCCGACCGTAGATTGTTTGATTTTGTGCGTATGGATGGGCGACGATTAAACGGGACCAAAACCACATTTGGAAGTCGTTACAGTGAAGAGAGGGTCCCGAGATAGCCATAGGCGTAGACGGCGGGCAAATCGGACCACCGAAGCGCGTCTGGTGGTCCGCAAAAGACACTATCGGCGCACCGCCGACAGAAGCCCACCGCATCTGAAGCTACGGCGGCGAGGGTGGATCCCGCGACCGCACAGGATCCAGGGGAACCGCGGCGCCAGCCTGGTGCCCCGTCCACAGAAAGCGGGGGCCACACCCCCCCCCCCCCCCGCTCGGCTCGCTGGTCGTGCCATCGTCTCCCCCCGGCCTAGCCGGGGCAGGTCACGCTGACCGAGCCGTGCCGGCCAACCCGAGCCGCACCCTCCTAGGCTGGAACCAGACCCGGGATGGGGCGACACAGTTCGGGACAACCCAGGGGGGTTGGGCCGGGTCGGGTCGGGCACAGACCCCCCCCCCCCCCACATCGGACAGTTTTCGGTCATTTTCCCATAACATGAACTACGTTCCTCCGATCGACGCACCATTTTCTGCGTAGGAATCCTTTCATAGAGAAGGTTGTTTTCGTATATCACACTCTAGGTTTAGGCAATGTTTGGGTAAGGCCGGGTTGGTTCGAACCCGAAACAAACCTAGCCCTTGGAGCAGAAACACTTATATCATAAGGACCGGACATCTGTTTGACGTGACGTCAATTGGGTTGAAATCCTTTTGTTGATAAGGTTATTTTTGCTTACTTGAATTGATGTTTGGATGCAATTGGAGTACATTTGGGATGGTTTTAGATTAAAACCCAACCGGGCCCCTAGAACGGAAAAGCCAATAACTCTCAGACCGGGCGTCCGATTGACGCATTGTCTATCGCGTTGGATTTCTTTTGAAGAGACGGAAATTTGGGATACGTCAACTCTAGAATTCGTGACAGTTGATGTATCGACTCTCTTGCTCGAGGAGCAGACCCACCCAGAATCGAGCGTACTGTGTGCGGGTACCTGAGAAGTGGTCGCGACTGCGACGGTGACGACTTTACTTAGATACTCCGTCGGTTCGGCGGCGAGGAAAACTGTACATGGATCCCCCGTGGGTTCGGCAGTGAGGATGACTGTACTTGGATCCTCCGTGGGTTCGGCAGCGTGGAAAATTGTACTTGGATCCTACATGGGTCCGGTATTGGGGATGACTATACTTGGATCCTTTGTGGTTTCGGCAGTGGGGACGACTGTACTTGGATCCTCCGTGGGTTCGGCAGCGAGGATGACTGTACTGGAATCCTTTGTGGGTCCGAAATTGATAAATAATGTTCTTGTATCCTATGTGGGTCTGGAAGTATTTGACCTATGTACTTGTATCCTGAGTGGGTCTGGTAGAGTAGCTAGTCTTGTATCCTATATGGGTCTGACAGCTTAGATGAATCAGTGGCTACATCTGATCATCTGTATCGGTATACGAAGTGTATACTTGTGTGAGCTGAATCTTGGGTTCAATCATTATTATTGATTTGATTGACTTGCTTTCCTGTGTGGTTTGGGTTGTTCTTTCCTATGTGGAATGGGTTTTGTTTCCCTATGTGGACTGGGTTGTGCATGGTCTCGAGGGTTGGAGTCGTTTTGTAAATGATGACTTAGTTATATGTATGGGCTGATACCTAAGTAGAGTCGATTGATACTTGGTGATTGTATCTTTCCTTTCTGTTTTATCCTTCGTAGATTCTGAGAGTCCTTTGGGGGTCTCAAGGTCCCTACAGAGTATCGTATACTCACCCTTATAAGGGCTATGACTGCTCTACATTGTGTTTGATGCAGATGACAGACAACAATGATTGGGGTGGAGGCTTGTGGAGATGGGCAAGAGCTGGAGGTGGAACACTTGGCAGGACGTACTTGGAGAGGACGACTGGATCGTGGAGCTGAAGATACTATTTGTACCCACCCTTCAGGTGGGATTTCCAGAGGATGACTCGGTGTTTCTATTTTAGTTACTACTATTGTACTTTTCTTTCAGTTGTACTGTACTTTCAGTTGGGTTTGTATACTGGCCCATTTACTTTTAAGCACTCACTTTGTACCCAGTTTTACTCAGTGCTTACTTCACTTTTGTACTCTGTGGTATTTTTGTTTACTTTAGAAAAGTCAATGACTTCCACTTTTATCAGGAATTACGCCTTTGGTGCTAGTTGCTAGCCCCTGACCTATGGAATGCGGGCTTGGGGTATTCATGGCACGGGCCCAAGGATGGGTCGTGACAAATTAGTATCAGAGGATTCGTTCTACCATATAACTCGGGACTCTGATCTTTCCTTTCTATGAAGCAATAGTGTTAAGAGTATTGAGTGTGGTTTTTAGTCTAGGGAGTCCAATGTTGGTGCGGAGGCCGACATATCCAGACACCAGGACCCTGACCTCTGATTTTCGACTCAGTACACGAAAACCCTGATTGCGTGTTTGTTTCAACAGTTTTCTTTGTGATTATTTGAGTCATCTCACAAGGTATATTGTTTGACCGTGGCACACCTGTTTCTTTTAAGGATGGCCCCCTGAAGGTAGCTAGCTAGGGTTCCTAGATACGTGTGGGATGGCATCCCACCAAGCGATGAGGCCTCGATGCAGGGCCCCATTACAGAGGAGGCACCAGCGGTACCACTACCCGCTGAGCCACCAATGCTACCAGCCCCAGCGGCGTAGAGTGCATGCCGCTTGAGCGCATTGCATGAGTTTCAGAGGTAGAGGCCACCCAGGTTCCACAGAGAGATGGATCCAAAGGCAGATGAGGATTTGATGGAGGCTATTGTCGGAGTCTTCATATTGGTATGGACACCAACAGAACTTATGGTGATCCTTGTCGCGAGTCTACTGCACACAGTGGTAGGTAGATGGTGGAGCCTGATGCTCAAGGTGCATGATGAGGCATCTCTGCTTTGGAAAGTCTTCAAGAGTCTCTTCTACTCGAAGTTTGTTCCCACCACCCTTCGTGCGGTGCGGATTCAGGAGTTACTACATCTGCAGTAGGGCAGCATGACAATAGCTTAGTACTCAGCCAGGTTTACTGACCTCTCGCACTGCTCTACAAACATGGTACAAGAAACATTATTTAGTTCTGAGACCTTTGAGCAGGGAATCAGCCATGAGAGCAGGGCTTCGATGATCTCCCTCAACATCCCGACACATGAGAGGGTGCTGGAGGGAGCCTTCTTGTGGATATTTTTCTCACTGAGCGGTCCCCAGCAGCGAGACCCTCTGCAGGACGACACGTAGGAGAGTCTTTTACAGCTGACAGTAGACAGTTGACGCTTAGGTCCAAGCGGACCAGGCCATATGATGAGAGATATCAGGATACATGTTTGGTTGTGTGGGGCACATGAAATAGAGCTCGTCATACGAGGAGCAGGCAGTGTTATGCATGCAGCAGGAAGAATCACATGGCTCGAGACTACCAGAATTGCCCAGTAGATGTGCAGCAGGTGGTAGAGGGACCTCCTAGGCATAGGTTTGACCGTGGTGGTCCACCACGAACAAGAGTACGTGGAAGAGTGGCTGGCCAAATAGTAGGTGGTGGACGACTTCTCGAGGACCTAACACCACCACCACTAGGAGGACCACCTCGACCGTAGGGAACAGCTAGACAGGGGAGATCTCAGCTTCAGGCAGCAGAGGCCTACAACCATAGAGCTCCGGGAGTAGACGGGAAGGATCAGGACTAGCTCCAGGCATGGAGACCATTGGTCATGATGCTTCTAGATGTGTTAGAGTTGTTGTCTGTGGATGATTGGTGTCTGTACATTGAGCTGGAGAAATAAAAGACACTTGTTCTAGTGACGTCTACATCCTTGTCCCTTTTTATGAGGTTGATACTGAGAGGTTCCGGTTAAAACCGTTGACTTGACTCTCACATTCGAGATTCCTACTGGACGAGAAATTGTGACCACACACTGCTGCCTATAGTGTGACTCGACCATTGGAGGTGAGACTAACAGTTGGATCTCTTGATAGTAGCTTCGAGGCCTTACGACGTCGTCCCTGGCATGAAATAGTACCGTTCATGTCAGGATTGACTGTATTAGTCAAGGAACATGTTCCATCCAGGGGATGAGATCAAATTTCATTTTTTGGAAAAGGAAAAATCTTATAATATCTTGTAGGATGTAAGCGAAAGTTGGTGTAGTAGAGTTCATTACAAATGGATAGTCACACCCATGGTTTATTGAGAAAACGGTTTACAGTCTACTATAATCTCAAAAGTCTCAGGTGTGTCTTCTCATAGAAGGACTAGGACCCGAGATAGTGTCATTGGCTTGAGTTACATGGGGACTATGACTTTGAGATGGTCTATACTTTTGGAATGGGGAACGATGTTGTAGAATTCGTTTCACGATGCCTCACTTGTCAGCTTGTGATGGTGGAGCACCATGTACCAGCAGACATGGTACAGCCGTTCGAGGTCCCAGAATGGAAGTGGTATAGATTTTTTATGGATTTCATGATGGGGATTCCACGTACTTTTATAGGATGTGAAAACATATGTGTGATCTTAAATCGACTCACCAAGTCGGCCCACTTCCTACTAATTAGAGAGCAGGGCTCAGTAGGGAGTTTGGGACACCACTACATTTAGGAGATCGTAAATCTTCATGGTGTTCCATCATCTATCGTCTCTGATTGAGACACTCGATTTATATACCTGTTTTGGAAGGGGTTTCAAGAGGCTTTTGGGACGCAACTACGCCTGAGCACTGCCTTTCAACCTAAAACGGATGGCCAGGTGGAGAGGGCCATTTAGGAACTTGAGGACATGCTCCGTGCATATGTCCTTGACCTTGGTTGTAGTTGGTAGGATCACCTACCCTTAATGGAGTTTGCGTACAACTATAGCTACCACTCCACCATCAGGATGGAACCATACGAGGCACTGTACGGCGGAATTTGCAGATCACCTCTGTGTTAGACTGGCCTGGGGGAGTTAGCACTCGTAGGACCAGAGATGGTTTGGGCTACGACAGAGAAGGTGCAGATCGTCCAGGAGTGGATAAGGACTGCACAGAGTAGACATAAGACCTATGCTGATAGGAGGCGGGGACCACTGGTGTTCGAGGGTGATGATCGCGTCTTCATACAGGTGTCACTTTGACTAGGTCAGTGGAGATTTGGCCGGGGTGGTAGGTTATCTCCATGATTCATCAGGCCTTTCCAGGTCCCCAGTATAGTGTGATAGGTGGCTTACCGCATGGCCTTTCCACATCAGATGCACCAGGTGCACGACGTCATCCACATATCTCAACTGAGGAGATGTTTGCACGACCTATCCGTCCTCATCGACCACGGGGAGCTGGACATCGATGACAAGGTGACCTTCACGGGGTTCCAGTTGAGGTTATCGATCGATAGGAGCGGGTCCTAAGAGTACCGTCAATTTCTCTTGTGTGCTTTCATTGGCAACACGGGAACCTCTAAGAGAACATGGGAGCGGGAGGCTCATATGTGTGTTCGGAACCTCTTTTGGTTTCCCTAGTTTGTGTTGTAGCATTACGGGGACATAAATCCCTGAGTTGGGAGTAATGTAAAGACACAGAAATTTCATGGAATTTTTTTTAATTTCATTGGAATTTTACAAGTGCGGATTTTCTGACAGCACCAGATTCCGAGGTCCGGTGTGCCCGGAATCAATTTCTGAAGTTCAGCTCGGGTACGTTCAGTGAATGAATGAGCGGGTTTTTCTATATTTTTAACCGGTGCTCGGAAATGAAATATGAGCGCACCAATGAGCTCGTAGAACTGAGATTCCCTTAGGCGAAGCTTAACTTCAGTTGGCAGGAGTCAGATGAAAAATTTAAATCTTGGAATTTTCAGAAAAATAATAACATAACTAAATGAGTTATTTTATTATTCCTTCGACCATTTAGCGACAGTTGGCAGAACCGCAGTGTAACAATGGTCATTAAATAAGGTATTTAAATGATCTGTTTCTTTTGTTGTGAAACTGCAATGCCCTCTTATTTAATTGTGCTTTTATTATGGTTCACTAATAAGCCATATTAATGAGAAAAACGTGGAGTTTGTTTCCCTTGTATTTAATCAATCCATTAGCGAATGATTTGGAAAACACGGGGAAATCTCTGGAATAGTGCCGACAACGTCATCCTTCAACGAAGAATGGAGAACGCGACAACTTTAGGGGAAAATGATTCGGAGGTCGATGAGTGGTGACAAAGGTTGAATGAGATAGAAGGCAGAATTCCTTCCTTCGTCTGATTTGGATTCCAAAAAATTCAGGTATGGGTTTTTTTCTTCTTTTTGTATGTTATTTTCCCATGATTCATCCCTTCTAAAACAAAGAACACGGGTCAACTCATTATCAAGTTGAACTGCGAATGTATTTTTTTGTGGTTTGGGAATAGTTTTTTGCAGGAAAAATGATGGATGGAATTTTTCATTGTTATTCGGGTTAATTTGTTTTTTGTACAATGTGAAACCATGTTTATCTTTGGAAAATTGTTATTGTCTAACGTGGAGGGAGCGTGCCGAACAACCACGGCCCGACGACACTTTGTCGATTATTTGTTTGTGCGTGTATGGATGGTCAACAATGAAACGGGAATGCAACGACGTTTGGAAGTCGTCGTAGTGAAGAGCGGATCCCATGAGAGCCATAGGCACAGACAACAGGAAAATCAGACCACTAGAGCATGTCTGGTGGTCCACGGACGACACTGCCGGCGCGCCGCCGGCAGAAGCCCAATGTAGCTGAAGCCGTGATGGCGAGGTTGGATCCCACGGCCGAGTGGGATGTAGGGGAACCATGATGCCAACCTAGTTCTGCGTCCATGAAAATCGGGGACCGCACCCCCCTGCTCACCTCACTGGCCGAGCCAGCGTGTCCCCCCGGCCGGGCTGGGGCGGGTCACACAGAAAGGGCCGCGCCGAGCCGCACCGGCCGGACCTGGCTGTGCCCAGCCGGGCCAGACCAGACTCGGTCCCGGGTCGGGTCTACGTGGTTTGGGATAACCCAGGGGGGTTGGGCCGGGTCGGGTCGGGCCCAGACCCCCCCCCCACATCGGACCGTTTTCGGTCATTTTCCCATAAAATGAGCTACAGACCTCCAATCGATGCACCGTCAGTTGTGTAGGAATACTTGTATTGAGATGGTCGTTTTGGTATATTAAACTCCTAGTTTCAGTAATGTTTGTGTATGGCTGGGTTTGTTCGAACCCGAAACCAACAGGGCCCTTGGAGTAGAAACACTTATATCTTAATGACCAGACATCCGTTTGACGTGCACTCAATTGCATTGAAATATTTTTGATCAGACGGTTCTACTGGATTACTCTACCTGAGGTTTGGATGCTGTTGGAGTACGGTCAGGTTACTTTTAGCTTAAAAACCAACCGGGCCCCTGGAACGGAAAAGTCAATAACTCTTAGACCGGGCATCCGATTGACGCACCGTCTGTCGCATTGGGTTTCATTTGACGAGACGAGACTTTGGGATACATCAAATCTAGAATTCAAGAAAGTTGATATATAAACTCTATTGATCGAGGAGAAGACCCTCCCAGAATCAAGTGTGCTGTGTCCGGGTACCCTAGAGCTGGCTGAGACTGCGATGGTGACAACTGTACATGGATCCTCCGTGGGTTCAGAAGCGAGGACAACTGTTCATGGATCCTCCGTGGGTTCGGCAGCGAGGATGACTGCAATTGGATCCTCCATGGTTTTGGCAGTGAGGATGACTGTACTTGGACCGTACGTGGGATCGGAAGCGAGGACGACTATACTTGGATCCTCCGTGAGTTCGGCAGTGAGGACGACTTTACTTGGATCTTCTGTGGGTTCGGCAGAAAGGACGAATGTACTGGGATCCTCTATGGGTCTGACAACAATGACTATTGTTATTGTATCCTACGTGGGTCCGACAGTATTTGAACTTTGTACATGTATCCTGAGTGGGTCCGGTAGAGTATCTGGTCTTGTATCTTATGTGGTTCTGACACCATAGATGAATCTGTTGCTATATCTGACAATCCATATCGCTATATGAAGTGTATGCCTGTGTGTGATGAATCTTGGTTTCAATCATCATCATCGATGTGATTGACTTCATTTCCTGTGTGGATTGGGTTGTGCTTTCTATGTGGACTGTGTTGTGTTTCCCTGTGTGGACTGGGTTGTGCTTGGGCTCGAGAGTTGTATTCGTTTTGTAACTGATGACTTAGGTATATGTATGGGCATATACCTAAGTAGAGTCTATTAATACTTGGTGATTGTATCTTTCATTTGTGGTTTTTTTCTTTCGTGGATTCTGAGAGCCCTTTGGGGATCTCGAGGTCCCTAATGGGTATCGTATACTCACCCATGCTGTAGAGACCCGTATCCTGACGTACATTGACATTACATTACTTTTGCGGAATACTTAGTACATAACAAAAACACACACACAAGGATCGTAATAGTTTAGTGTCTTTGGAAACTTGGAACATAATCTTCTAATCATGGTGAAAGTTCTTCAATATCTCCCATAAAGATCTTCCTTTTTTTTACCTAAAACCTTTCTTTATATCCTGGGGAAAAGAAAACATAAAAGGGTGAGCTCAAATGCTCAGTAAGGGTATACAAAAGAAATAAAAATCATATCATATCTTTTTGAAAATCATAACCTGCAAAAGAGATCATAATATCTTAACATGGAACAATTCATATAAGTGAAAATGAGATCACCATAATCATAACATGAAACTTGAAACTTTGTGGCATGCACACATAATCATGGAAAATCATTTCTTGTTAGTCATGACTCATTGCCAAGACTATCTTAGTGGACAAAGTCCCTTTCTGAATCGAGTAACCCTCGTTTCAGTCCTGTTTCACTGAACCAGTATAACCTACCATTCCAGCCATGTCTATCTCATGAGATATAAAATCTTTACCCAATGCATTGGAGGGAGATATAGGTCCCACCCATCTTATAATGAATCCTTTCTTATGTGTGCCACATAATCATAAAACATACATCATCGCATAACACATGTAACAAAAATGGGATTCTTGAAACATCATGACATCATAAATCAATTCATATAAGATAAAGGAATTCATAAACATAATTCCATCACAACATAGTCAAATCAATGTAAAAATATGGATAGAAACAGAACTCTTTATTATCTTAGATGGAAAATAATTTTGATAAAACACTTGAATTGAATATTTGAGGAAAATATCATTTCTTCTTCAAAATCAATTTCTTTTCACAAAACATCATGCAACTTTAAAAGAAAGAGATTTTATTGAAAATAGTCATGAAATATTTTAGAGGAAGCTTCATGAAAATAAGGCTTTATAAAACAGTAGAAATCCGTTCGTGCCGTATAAGTTAAAAAAAACATTCTTCGTACTTTTGTCGGAAAAGTCAAAAAGTACCTCGTACGAAAAACGACAAAAGATTCCTTTCATACGTATTACTAAAAACTCACCGAAGGGTAAGAAATGGATTTAAACAATTTTAGGTGGATGGAAATAATATTACATATTGAGTAAACATTGATGTGGATGATAAAATACACCCCAGTAAATACTTACGAATAAACAATCTCGGATAAAAATGATATTGTGATATTTCCCTTACCTTAGGTCCGATTTTCTTCGTATGTGTCCGAACCTCCTGTATAATGATTTAAATAATGTCATTGACTTATTAAAGAATCATATTTATTGTTATGATATCATATATGGTTCACTTATGACATTATATTACCCGTTCTTTTGTAAATTCCATGTTAAAGAAGCGTTTTGGGTAAAATCGTTTCATTTATCGTAGGTGTTTTGACTTGTTGTTCTTGACATAATTATTACTTATATCATGATTTACTTACTTCCAGAATATAAAATATGATTTATATATCATATATATTCAGTATATATGTATATAATAGATAGATAAATAAAATGAAAAACACCGTTCATGGAGACGGTAGTCCGTACGTACGCATGAACGCTGTTTTACTTTCCTTATTGTCTTGAAATGGAAGTATGTAGATGACATACATATATATATATATATACATAAATCCAGTAGCTTAATAATGTCATATATTTAATTATTATTTCTTATATATACTTTATAATCATTCTTAAATGGTTAACATGGAGAATGAATCTCATCGCGTCGTGGAGACGGTAGTCCGTACGTACGCACGAGCGATGATATCATTTCCATAAATATTGAACTGAATTGGAGTGGATTATACAATATATCAGAATAAATATGATGTTGTAATAACTATGTATAGTTATTATTTACACCATTATACCCATCCATGTAAGGTGGTGGTGGAAAATAGATTACACCACGGCGTGGAGACGGTATTCCGTACGTACGCACGCGCGGTGATTTCTTTTTCCGTAGGATGGATAGATGGTGAAATAGGGTTGTTTCATACTTATAATAACATATCAGTATACGAGTGATACTGATGTTATTACTTCATAATGAAACAACCTAAGAAGAAGAAGTGGAAGAAGAAATAAAGATGAAAGAATTGGTAACGGTAATTACCTCTTCTTTGAAGCGCCTCTTTGAGACCTCCTCTTAGGGCACTAAAATTGGTCTTTGAGGAAGACCAGAACCTCTAGGATGTTTCTAGGGAAGTGGAGAAGAGACTTTGGCAGGGTTTGGCCGATCTTGAGAGCTCAAATTGGTGTGATGAGGAGGGGGAGGAGGTGTCCTTTTATAGGGGAGGAGAGGGGCACCTTAGGAATTCTTAAAAATATTAATTTATAATAAATCTAACCCCACTTAAAAACCTCCAAATATGGAACATATTTGAAGCTTAGATGATATAGGGTTGTAATCTCATCAACCAATCAAATTTAGACATGTTTGGATCTTATTTTAAACCTTATCAATTAGATTTAACTCTAAGTTAAATAATTTAACTTTTACCGTGTCTTTTTGTTTTCTTTCACTATATGGTTAATACACTTACTATAACATGCCAAAAGAATCCCAAATTGTTTATTATTAATATATATATCCTTATCTAAGTCATTTGGCCGAACCTTAGATTTTTAGGAATAAAATAACAATTAATAATATAATATTTGATTTAAAAACTATTTTGTGTCAATTTTGACACTATTTGATATATGATTTTTGTGAAAGTCATAACAGAATTAAATGTTCGAACCAAGTTGATTAAATCAACATTAATATATCATAGTAACCTAGAAAATTAGTGTAATTCATAAAAATTCTCAAATTACATTTATTTTGGTGTTTATAACATCAATTATGTCAATATTTCATAAATAAGATAATTATTGCATCATCTTTGTGTCATAAATTAATTAAATTATTTGATGTCTAAAAATTACAAATAAAATACCATTATGTAAGAAATCTTTTTATCTTTCTAATGAATATTTATAGTCGAATTTATCTTATGTATAACCCCATATTAAAAATGATTTACTTATTAAACTTTGATTTTAACTATTTTAACCCTTCTTTAAATAAATTAATAATAAATGTCCTAATCTAATCCAAGTGGGCCTAAATGGTCATATTTTATTCCTAAGTTTGTTTTTGGTCGAATTACACTTGTCCAATAGAATTAGGACATGTGTTAGGGTAATATTGATATCATATTTATCCTTAGTTACCCTATTTACTATTAACCGTGGTAAAAATAGTAAAAAGTTACTATTCACCAAAAAATTATTTTTATCTCATTGAACCACATTTTACTTACTGATATCAACCGTGTCTGTCGGATTTTTGAAATTCCATTCACAGAAGCGGTAAAATTAAGTTTTATGAAAAATTCAATTTTTTAACTATCACTTAGTAGTTTCACTATTCATCAAAAAATGAAGGTTTTCAGAAAAATGCCAAAATTTCATCCTAAGCTATATTTCATATTCCGATTTCAAAAATGAAGTCTATTTTACCAAATTCATAACATAGAAGTTGAATTAATTAATTTTATAATTAAATCCCGCTGTTAAGACAAATAGCGTGTTTTTAAGAAACAATTTCTATCAAAAGATTGACACTTGATTATGTCTGGTTTAAATGTGAAATTACAACCAATGACCAACATTGAATTAAATTGTAAAAATATATTCTAACTATACTTTAAAACCACTCAAATTAATAATTTATCACTATTAATTATTTCGATTAAAAATGTTGTTTTTTAATTATAATTAATAATTTTCACTATTCATCAGAATATGAAAGTTATCCGAAAAGTACCAAAATTTCACCTTAGGATAAATTCGATACTCCGAATCCAAAAATGAAGTTCATTTTGAAATATAAGATTTACATAATTTTAAAAAGTGGTTATTACTATTCATAACGGCTAGTTTTAATAATATTTTAATAGCATCTCGTTGTTTAGTGAAACTCGTTATTGCGTACTACACACGCTATCGAGGAAGGTCGCGATTGCGTGTATGCAAGGCAAGTCAAGGATGCGTGTTGTGCAAGCTCCTTTTGGTGTAGCGTACAACACAAGACATTAGTGAAATAAAAAGAGTATTTTTCATAAAATCTCGAGCTGTTACATTCTACCCCCCTTAAAATGAATTTCGCCCTTGAAATTCGTCGGGGTTATAAATGGTTTACTATTCGAAAGATTCTTTAATAGAATCCCACATCGTAAAAAGGAATACAAAAACTTGGCTTTAAAAACTAAAGTATGAAATGTAACGATTACCCAAATAAACTAATCGCTGGGTTTCCACATAGGTAAAAATATGGATATGGAAGAGAAATCTAACCATCATGTTCTGATGGAGAGTGGTAGAGAACATGGCTATGGAAAAGCCAGTAATCACAAATCCATAGATTTGTGATGATATAAGGTACCATCTGATTCATCAGGTATAAGATCACTAGGACAACATTTTTGGTTTTCAAGATCATTTCCCTAAATTTGAAAATTTGATTTAGAATAAATACTTACTTTATTTTGGTACAATCTCACTATTGTTCGTTCCTTGAACAATTTCCACTTCATCTCTTAAATAAATGAAGTTGAATTTGTTATTCGTGAAGTGTTAGCAGATCATGTGATAGAATGACGAGTCATTCCATCTGTCTCAAACAAAAGGTTAGTAAAAATTATATACATAAGTCGATCTATAGTGAGATTAATCACATATGGTTTCTAAAATGGACTTATACTTCATATATCATACTACTTAATATAATAAAACTAGTTTCTACTAAACAGGGACTTCCTGTAGGTCAGTGGTAGGTGATAAAGGCCAGTCGCACTTCGGTTGTGGGTTCGATTCCTACAGCCTTGTCCGAAGTGATGGGCTGTCGCCCATCCTGCAGGTTGTCCTTTTTCTAAAACTACGTTACTATAACATCCCATCAATAATATCGAAAATCTTCTATCCTTAAACAATACTAACTTATGTCCAACATAATCCAGTCTAATCTTTAGGCTTATACATAATACTGCAGTCCACTCTCATAATATAGTAACAACGATTACCAGAGATTTAATACTGTCGTTGATCCCCACATATCACAAGATATGTCTTGTTGGTCACATTCCAAACATTCAAAGTCCTTAATCGTGTATTCTCTTGAATACCTTAGTGAAAACATGAGTGTAGTTAAAAGTTAACACTTTCCACATACCAAAATCCTCAAAATTCTATATACTCAAACCATGATATCACTTAGTCCTTATATCAATCATGAGCTCATGAATACTGTCAAATATTTCATTTTCTCATTTTCCCTTCATTATGCGCATATCATGTTTTTTCCAAAAATACCTCAATCACTTCGAATACCACATTAGAGCAATACATAAATATTCCAATACACCATAAAAGTACCTCAACAACATTATTCTTGAATACCAATACATAAACACTTCATTCCATCCACTTTAATGACTGTCCTGGAATAAGTCCTTCCTTGATTTAGAAGTATCTTTTTAGGTCAGGGCATTGAGTTGGGTAATGCCCATGTTCTCCACAAATAAGACATTGAACTCCATAACAATCGGTCACTCTATGACCCTTTTCTCCACACAGATAACATCGGTCCCTCCATTTGAGGTATTCCTCAAGGTTCTTCTTCCCTTCTTTAGAAATCTCGATCTTCCTTTCTTTATGATCCGCAACATGCGAACATGCATAATAGTTTATCTTCCTCTTCTTTGATGAATTAGTCATACCACTAAATTTCACCTTGTTAATCATATATCGCGATGACTGATTCGGCATAATCACAATATCTTTATCTCTAGGCATCACACAATTTTGTTGCTCATAGTCACAAATTTGTCTATTGGATTCAATGTTAACCGAATTCCTTCTGGTTCCCTCCATTAACTAAAACACAAAAAGAATTTTGTGAGAGGCGAAATCATGCTAGGGAAGACAACATAGTAAAGGGGGAGTACCTTCAATATCTAACATCTTAGGTTTAATTCTATGATCGTTAGCGTATTTCTAGTACTATAACTTATACGTCTACTTAACCTTAGGGACATCCCTAGACATACCGTAGAAATATCTCTAGGGATCTCACTAACGTTTTCGCATCCTAGTTTCCAAAGGTTGACTAAACCTTTCCCCTGATACCAACTGTAGAGACCCGTATCCTGACGTACATTGACATTACATTACTTTTGCGGAATACTTAGTACATAACAAAAACACACACACAAGGATCGTAATAGTTTAGTGTCTTTGGAAACTTGGAACATAATCTTCTAATCGTGGTGAAAGTTCTTTAATATCTCCCATAAAGATCTTCCTTTTTTTACCTAAAACCTTTCTTTATATCCTGGGGAAAAGAAAACATAAAAGGGTGAGCTCAAATGCTCAGTAAGGGTATACAAAAGAAATAAATATCATATCATATCTTTTTGAAAATCATAACCTGCAAAAGAGATCATAATATCTTAACATGGAAAAAATCATAGAAGTGAAAATGAGATCACCATAATCATAACATGAAACTTGAAACTTTGTGGCATGCACACATAATCATGGAAAATCATTTCTTGTTAGTCATGACTCATTGCCAAGACTATCTTAGTGGACAAAGTCCCTTTCTGAATCGAGTAACCCTCGTTTCAGTCCTGTTTCACTGAACCGGTATAAACTACCATTCCAGCCATGTCTATATCATGAGATATAAAATCTTTACCCAATGAATTGGAGGGAGATATAGGTCCCACCCATCTTATAATGAATCCTTTCTTATGTGTGCCACATAATCATAAAACATACATCATCGCATAACACATGTAACAAAAATGGGATTCTTGAAACATCATGACATCATAAATCAATTCATATAAGATAAAGGAATTCATAAACATAATTCCATCACAACATAGTCAAATCAATGTAAAAATATGGATAGAAACAGAACTCTTTATTATCTTAGATGGAAAATAATTTTGAAAAAACACTTGAATTGAATTCTTGAGGAAAATATCCTTTCTTCTTCAAAATCAATTTCTTTTCACAAAACATCATGCAACTTTAAAAGAAAGAGATTTTATTGAAAATAGTCATGAAATCTTTTAGAGGAAGCTTCATGAAAATAAGGCTTTATAAAACAGTAGAAATCCATTCGTGCCGTATAAGTTAAAAAAAACATTCTTCGTACTTTTGTCGGAAAAGTCAAAAAGTACCTCGTACGAAAAACGACAAAAGATTCCTTTCATACGTATTACTAAAAACTCACCGAAGGGTAAGAAATGGATTTAAACAATTTTAGGTGGATGGAAATAATATTACATATTGAGTAAACATGTATGTGGATGACAAAATACACCCCAGTAAATACTTACGAATAAACAATCTCGGATAAAAATGAGATTGTGATATTTCCCTTACCTTAGGTCCGATTTTTTTCGTATGTGTCCGAACCTCCTGTATAATGATTTAAATAATGTCATTGACTTATTAAAGAATCATATTCATTGTAATGATATCATATATGGTTCACTTATGACATTATATTACCCGTTCTTTTGTAAATTCCATGTTAAAGAAGCGTTTTGGGTAAAATCGTTTCATTTATCGTAGGTGTTTTGACTTGTTGTTCTTGACATCATTATTACTTATATCATGATTTACTTACTTCCAGAATATAAAATATGATTTATATATCATATATATTCAGTATATATATATATATAATAGATAGATAAATAAAATGAAAAACATCGTTCATGGAAATGGTAGTCCGTACGTACGCATGAACGCTGTTTTACTTTCCTTATTGTCTTGAAATGGAAGTATGTAGATGACATACATATATATATATATACATAAATCCAGTAGCTTAATAATGTCATATATTTCATTATTATTTCTTATATATACTTTATAATCATTCTTAAATGGTTAACATGGAGAATGAATCTCATCGCGTCGTGGAGACGGTAGTCTGTACGTACGCACGAGCGATGATATCATTTCCATAAATATTGAACTGAATTGGAGTGGATTATACAATATATCAGAATAAATATGATGTTGTAATAACTATGTATAGTTATTCTTTACACCATTATACCCATCCATGTAAGGTGGTGGTGGAAAATAGATTACACCACGGCGTGGAGACGGTATTCCGTACGTACGCACGCGCGGTGATTTCTTTTTCCGTAGGATGGATAGATGGTGAAATAGGGTTGTTTCATACTTATAATAACATATCAGTATATGAGTGATACTGATGTTATTACTTCATAATTAAACAACCTAAGAAGAAGAAGTGGAAGAAGAAATAAAGATGAAAGAATTGGTAACGGTAATTACCTCTTCTTTGAAGCGCCTCTTTGAGACCTCCTCTTAGGGCACTAAAATTGGTCTTTGAGGAAGACCAGAACCTCTAGGATGTTTATAGGGAAGTGGAGAAGAGATTTTGGCAGGGGTTGGACGAGCTTGAGAGCTCAAATTGGTGTGATGAGGAGGGGGAGGAGGTGTCCTTTTATAGGGGAGGAGAGGGGCACCTTAGGAATTCTTAAAAATATTAATTTATAATAAATCTAAACCCACTTAAAAACCTCCAAAAATGACACATATTCGAAGATTAGATGAGATAGGGTTGTAATCTCATCAACCAATCAAATTTAGACATGTTTGGATCTTATTTTAAACCTTATCAATTAGATTTAACTCTAAGTTAAATAATTTAACTTTTACCGTGTCTTTTTGTTTTCTTTCACTATATGGTTAATACACTTACTATAACATGCCAAAAGAACCCCAAATTGTTTATTATTAATATATATATTCTTATATAAGTCATTTGGCCGAACCTTAGATTTTTAGGAATAAAATAACAATTAATAATATAATATTTGATTTAAAAACTATTTTGTGTCAATTTTTACACTATTTGATATATGATTTTTGTGAAAGTCATAACAGAATTAAATTTTCGAACCAAGTTTCTTAAATCAACATTAATATATCATAGTAACCTATAAAATTAGTGTAATTCATAAAAATTCTCAAATTACATTTATTTTGGTGTTTATAACATCAATTATGTCAATATTTCATAAATAAGATAATTACTGCATCATCTTTGTGTCATAAATTAATTAAATTATTTGATGTCTAAAAATTACAAATAAAATACCATTATGTAGGAAATCTTTTTATCTTTCTAATGAATATTTATAGTCGAATTTATCTTATGTATAACCCCATATTAAAAATGATTTACTTATTAAACTTTGATTTTAACTATTTTAACCCTTCTTTAAATAAATTAATAATAAATGTCCTAATCTAATCCAAGTGGGCCTAAATGGTCATATTTTATTCCTAAGTTTGTTTTTGGTCGAATTACACTTGTCCAATAGAATTAGGACATGTGTTAGGGTAATATTGATATCATATTTATCCTTAGTTAACCTATTTACTATTAACCGCGGTAAAAATAGTAAAAAGTTACTATTCACCAAAAAATTATTTTTATCTCATTGAACCACATTTTACTTACTGATATCAACCGTTTCTGTCGGATTTTTGAAAAATTCCATTCACAGAAGCGGTAAAATTAAGTTTTATGAAAAATTCAATTTTTTAACTATCACTTAGTAGTTTCACTATTCATCAAAAAATGAAGGTTTTCAGAAAAATGCCAAAATTTCATCCTAAGCTATATTTCATATTCCGAATTCAAAAATGAAGTCTATTTTACCAAATTCATAACATAGAAGTTGAATTAATTAATTTTATAATTAAATCCCGCTGTGACAAATAGCGTGTTTTTAAGAAACAATTTCTATCAAAAGATTGACACTTGATTATGTCTGGTTTAAATGTGAAATTACAACCAATGACCAACATTGAATTAAATTGTAAAAATATATTCTAACGATACTTTAAAACCACTCAAATTAATAATTTATCACTATTAATTATTTCGATTAAAAAAGTTGTTTTTTAATTATAATTAATAATTTTCACTATTCATCAGAATATGAAAGTTATCCGAAAAGTACCAAAATTACACCTTAGGCTAAATTCGATACTCCGAATCCAAAAATGAAGTTCATTTTGAAATATTAGATTTACAGAATTTTAAAAAGTGGTTATTACTATTCATAACGGCTAGTTTTAATAATATTTTAATAGCATATCGTTGTTTAGTGAAACTCGTTATTGCGTACTACACACGCTATCGAGGAAGGTCGCGATTGCGTGTATGCAAGGCAAGTCAAGGATGCATGTTGTGCAAGCTCCTTTTGGTGTAGCGTACAACACAAGACAATAGTGAAATAAAAAGAGTATTTTTCATAAAATCTCGGGCTGTTACACATGCCTGGGATATTGCCAAACTACGTTGTGTTGGCCGCAGAAGACAGACAACACTGATCGAGGTGGAGGCTTGTGAAGCTGGGCAGTACCCGGAGGTGGACCACTTGGCGGGACATACTCGGATCGGACGTCCAGATCTAGGAGCTGAGGAGACTATCTGTACCCACCATTCAGGTGGGATTTCCAGAGGACGACTCAGTGTTGCTGTTTTACTTACTACTGTTGTACATTCCTTTCAGTTGTACTGTACTTTCAGTTGGGTTTGTATACTGGCCCATTTACTTTTCAGCACTAACCTTATACCCAGTTTTACTTAGTGCTTACTTCACTTTCTTACTTTGTTGTATTTTTCTTTACTTTAGAAAAGTAAATGCCTTCCCCTTTTATTGGGATTTATGCCTTTGGTGCTAGTCGCCAGCCCCTAGCCTATGGAGGCGGGCTTGGGGTAGTCGCGACACGGGCCCGAGGATGGGTCGTGGCACTTTATGGGCGAAAATTACTATAATAAAATAAATCCATAATCAAACTCATCCAACTAATTATGAAATGTGGTTGTTTTGATTAGTTTAACCAATTAATGAGCAATGGTATCAATTTTTATCGATGATAATTATGGAATCATAATCACATGTATTTTATTATATTAATATATAAATAAATGTTTTACGTCACGATTTTTATTTTTTATATTTTACTCAATATTAATGAAATTATTTTTCATTGGTAAATTCTACTGAAACAACAATATATTAAACTGAATCATTATGAATAATACAATAATGTTATGTAAAATTAAAAATGTAACATTATAAATCATTATGAAACTTCTATTACTACTATATATATAATTTTATAATATAAAAACTTATTACTAAAGACTAACAACCCAATCAATTATTCGAAATGGAACAAAGAATTTATTAAGCATCGAACTACAAATAATATATATTAACTAAGAAAAATTAATAATTTTGTATTGTAATCAAATAATTTATTTTACAAATGTTATTAAGAAGAAATGGGGGAATTAGATATACTTTTCATAAATTTATGGTTATCGAATTTTTATTTTGATCATTTTTTATCTCGAATGAATCCACATAATGGGTTATTACTCTATCAATTTACAGTTATTTAGTATTAAAAAACATTAATTATACATGATCATATAGGTTATTATTATTATAAAATTTATTTAGGATATTTTTCACCTATTTCTAGAGTAATTATTTC
The DNA here is from genome assembly GCA_963277665.1 of Viscum album. NCBI lineage: Eukaryota > Viridiplantae > Streptophyta > Magnoliopsida > Santalales > Viscaceae > Viscum > Viscum album. The sequence continues at coordinate 1,779,382,848 of OY728146.1, read as the reverse complement.
TTTATATAAGAAATTTCATCTTTGGTGGATTTTAGTAAATGTAAAATATGAGGTTGTTATAATAATTATAATTGAATTTAATGGATCATTTTATTTAATTAAATTTTATTTCATCCAATAAATATCAATTTTATAATTGATATATCAAAAAATCATTTCATTCGTACAATCATCATATTTCTATTTATCTATTTTTCAAATTGTGCTTAATCAGATTTTCAATGATACGAGATTCATTAATGATATTTATTTTATTAAAAATTCATTTCCATTAATGATTTCAAATGTTATATTATGCTATATATTAGTTAAAATAAAAAATATTTATATTCTAGGTTCCATTTCATGGATTATGTTTTAATTTTTCCTTAATAATTATTCATTTATATTTGTAAAAATTATATTTTCCATGCAAATCATAACAATATCTTCTACTAAAAGTTTAACAAATATTTTATTGATAATCCTTTTATTGTTTCAATTACATTCAACTCAATTTTTACCAATGATATATATCATATGAGATCATGTTTTATAAATGATCCTATAAATTTTGTTCTAAAACGATCATTAAAGATGTTGTAACATTTGGTATCATCAATTCTAACTATATAAGTCTTTTAATGGGATACCAAATGTAAATTTTGTAAAACCATTTTCTTTCCTGGGATCCTTATGGCAGAATGAATGACAGGTTTTATATAGATCATATTTGAATGTATTCTGATGTTTTGGGTCAAATATTACTCGCCAATGCATTAGGTAATTTTTATATTCCATGAGAATATATATAATTGAAATACCTAGATTTATTCACAATATAAAGGGTAGTCCTTAATGGATATTCTCACAACATAAATAGTGGGCCTTCATGGATTCACTCAGAATCTAATGATCCCATATTTTTATATTTGATCCAAAATTATTATTAAATATATTTATCCATAATATTATATATTTTTGTGGATCATTTTTATTATCTAATGATTCCTTACTAATATAATATATTATATTTATTATTAATTTTATATTAGAAGCCTGTTTATTATTACTTTTGGAATAATTTTAATGTTATCTATTTATTTATTCATATATTTATCTCATCTTCATGTTTTCAAAGTTACTCATACTCTATCAAATTTAGACTCATTGATATGTTTTCATTTAGTGATCATTTGACATTATCCTATTTTAGTTTCCCATTTCCTATTGAAATATTATACAACATTTTCTATAGAATGTGTATTTTATAGAGATACTGTAAAAAATAGTTAATTATTTGAAATAATATTTTTATTTATTTATTCTATAAACATAAAAATATCTTTGAATCTACGGTATTGATGATATTTTTTAGATTCATTATTTATTAAATATAAATATTTTAAATTAATATCATGATTAACATGTGTGACCTCAGTTGGTATTAGACATGGGTTTATTTATTTTATAGGATTAAGATTTAAAAAATTACTGATAACCATTTGGATAATTAAACACATAAGAACTATAATAATATTATGGTAAAGTGTAGACTACATTGTTTTATAAAAAAGTCACATGTCTAGATATAATCATGTAAATTAATTCTATAGAATATATACACCTAATATAAATAACAATGTAAAAGTCTAGTTGGTTATTAACTCAATCTTCACCCACATTATGAAAAAATGGAATAATTCGGTAAATGTTGTGACATTCCTTGAATATATTCTTAGTTGATTCACATTCTCTTTAAAAAAATTAGAAATTTTAAAAATAAATTATAAAATATTATTAGGTTAGAGAATCTCAGAGAAAAATTAAAATATACAACCTTCATTGAAACTAAGAGACTCATGAGCAATATTATAAATGATATTTAAGAGTTACTGTATCAATATACATAATTTAAATTTTTTAACAATTCACTTATGAACATGAATTTTTTAATTAATGGTTTGTACATGGAGTAACTGAGTTAATATTTTGGAACCAATACTATAAATTTATTATCCCAATAACCAAATGGGATGAGGGATGATGTGTAAAATTTCAGGGAAATTATCCCGTGGATTTCTAAAGCTATCAATAATAATGAAAACCATATTTATCTCCCATATTTCCCATGTACTGGGAAATAATCTATACAATCATTTATGAGTCAACTATCACATCGTATTACTGGGGTTTTAATCCCTCTTATTGTTGATCAATGTATCAATGATATAGGGTAAAATTTTATATTGTTGTCAATACATGTAATTTTTTTCTAGAAAATCTATAATTTAATTAGTGAAGCTGACAAACAGAGGACCTTCATTAAGAATAAGAGGAAATAGTAGATTATTTTACTCTATGGGATGGAAAAAGTTCACAAAATTATTCTCCAACATCTATATTCATATTAATCATCACATAAAAATAAATAGAAATTATATATATGTAAAAAAATAATATATAACAAGTTCTACCATCTATAAAAGATATGAACACTATGAATTTATATTTTTTCCATTTTCGAATATATGTCCCCCATTTTTCTTAATATATATATTGAAATGTTTATTTATATATTTATTTATAAGATTGATTTACACTTTATAAAATATATTCTCTTATGTTACAATAAAAAGAGAGATAAAATTAATCAATTGAGGTTTCTATGGAATGAATTATGGAAGGTGAAAATATATAATAAATTTTTAAAATGGGAAATCTAGTTGAAGAAAGTATCATTATTATGTCATATAATAATTACTAATAGTATATATATAGCCTCTTAATAAGGATATTATTGAAAATTGGAACATGCCATGATTTATAAGAATAATCCATGTTTTCAAGGGTTTTCTGGATAGTTTGGACACATTTTAATATTTTTGTCATGGATATCAAATGCAATAACAATGTTTACATAAAAGGTGTTGAAATTAAATTGTATTGAGTATTTTGAATAGAGTATAAAACAAAAAAAGAGGTTAGTGACAAAACATTGCCTTCTAGGGGGAGGGTTGGTTGCATACATTGATACATTAAAGAAGGCCTTGGAATGTTTCAAAAAAAATAATGACAATGTAATTTCTTATGCATAATTTAAATAGTAAATGACTAAGACAATAAAATGAACACATGATTTTGATCAAGATAATTATAATTATTGTACTAATGAATTTATATCATTATCTATAAGTCTGAAATTGGAATATATATACTTCTCATAAGAGAATAAAATATGAATTCACACAGTGGGATAATAATATTATAAAATGAAGAGAGTTATATTAGTTCAATGAATATAACTTGTAAATACATTAACACTCAGTTAAGGAAAATATGGTGGCTAATTATCTGAGTATGAAAGATAATTGTAACTTATCTATGAACATGATTGGAAGAGACCCATGAAACATCACAAGATTTGGTAATATATTTTTTTCCTAAATTAATAATATTTTGGATATATGGTGTCACATGAAAAACAAAACATAAAAATCAATGATACATTAAAAAAAATTTACATTTGAAAATAATAACATAGACATTAAATTATTGGGTATAAAAGGAAGAAACATATTTTCTAAATATATGAATAAAAAGAAATTGGGAAAATCATTTTATGATGTATAGTTTTCTTAGTATAGAATTGATGATGAATAATTAGGGCTTCCACTAGAATCAGCCCAATCCAAACTCCAACAATTATTATATAAGAGATACTATATACGATATAAATCATGCATGTAAAAATTTCTTATGAGGTCTATGAAAGAAGAATCAACACCCACGACTATGAAAAAATATTATCTTATGCTTAGATCATAAACATTGTTGTTTAGAGGCAATATTACCTGATACATGGATTAGATATGCATTTAATTATTACTATAATAAGTTATTTTATTTATTAATTTAAGTAATTTTTTATTTTTTTTATAATCAAAAATAAAATTTTATTTTCAAATTATTTTATAAATATATAAATATCATATTTTTCATTATAAGTAATTTTTTAAAAAAATATATTTTTTGGGATTTATTTTTTTAAAATAAATATAATAACTATATTTTTTCTATTTATAATATTTTACTAATATAATTAGTAATTGAATAAAAATAATAGTAATAACAAATTTTAACAAGTGAATTTATAATAGAAAATATTTTCACTATATATTTTTAATTTGATGGAAAATTTTTGTTCCTGAATATTAAATTTTTATTTTTAAAATATTTACATCATTTTTGGACCATTCATTTTATTATCAAATTATGATTAAATATGTATATTTTATTTTCAAATAATATATATGAAGCTAAATAGTAAAACATTGTTTAATTTTTTAATACCGTAAAAATAATGAAATTATCATTAAAAAAGTATACCATAATTTTTATGTATATACATATAATGTTATTTAAATTGTATAAAAAATCATTTTTGAATTTATAAAATTCAAATTTAATATTTTATAAACTTATGTAATATTTTACACAGAAAAATTTGTTAGATTACTTATATGATTTTTTTTCTTTCACATCTAGGTGTTAAAACTAATGATATAGATTTCAAATTTTGGATCAAAATGATAATATAATATCATAAAAAAAATTCAATTTTAGGAATAAATTCATGAAAACTATGAATAATGTTAATGACCATGATAATGGGTAAATACTATTTTCATAAAATTACTTTATTATTTTTAACTAATTATTAAATATGATATATATATATATATATATATATTATATTGAATTTTATATGTTTTTAATTAGGTATGATTATATATAATCACACATAATATTTATCAAAAACACTAAATAAGTTTAAGACTATTCAATATAAAATCAATCACATTTCTACAAAATAATTTTTTTAAATAATAAAAGATATAATATAATTACTAGTTACCCATTATTTAATAAATTATTTATATTTTATTAGGGATAATGTTTTGTTAATTAAATTATAATTTAGTAACAATTTTTCATTTATATATTTAACATAATATATATTAAAATTTGAAAAATAGTTCCCATAACTAAAACGAAAATGAAAAAATAAAAAAAATTGAGGTATAAGACCTGAAGAATGTGTTAGACATTATCATAAATTAGTGGGAGTGTATTTACCAGCATTATATTAAAACTAATAATTATTAATTAATTTTTGAGAAATATCACATTTATTTTTTTCATTCCATATATTTAAAATTGATGTGTATTTACAAATATACCAAGTTCCACACTCATGAATGAAGATAAATAACACCTCATTTATCCACCCATTAATTATCATAATATATTAAAAAATCATACATATTATCTAATCATCCCTTTTTACATGTTGTAGTTTTTTAAATCATTCCCACATCTATATTAAAGAGTCCTATGTTGTTATGGGAAAACATTTTTTGTGAGATGTGATGTTCGTAACTTAGATCTATGATTTATTTTATTTTTATACCCCCAGAAATACATTATAATACGTGAATTTTTTTAAAAAATAATTAATAACTATAAAATTAATATTTTCATATGAACTAATGTTCCAGTTAGTTTATTCATCAAAAATAATTCCAAAAATCAAGAGGATTCAATTCATACAAGCAAATTTCTACCTCCATTAATACCATATACTATTTAAAAAATCATTTATTATTTGTATTATTTTATTATTTAATGAATTTAATATTTATAAAATAATTAAAATTTTATAATGATAAATAATTTTTTCCCTTGGTTATATGGAAAGTGAAAATATTAGCCTTTTATACTTATAAAATGACACCTTTAAAAAATGTTATATTTCATTTTACACCGCCCACTAACATGGATGATTTATAAAATGTATTTATTATATATAAGAAACATGGATCATCATTAAATCTTAAATAGGGTTTATCTTCCATTAAATATGTTTTAATAGTAATACATACTAATAGAAAAAATAGGTTCTAGAAATAAATATATCAAGGAAATATAAATAATTTATTTTCATTTTTTGAAAAAGATATGAACATTTATATTTTTTGTGTTTATTAAATAATAAAACAAATAAACCTCTACGATTATGTAAATTATGAATATATACTTCATAAAATTTTACTGTAGTTAATATATAGATGATATTTTAGAGAAACTAACCTAACATCTTTATATAACTTCTATAAGTTAAACCTATTAAATAAATAAATAAAATAAGATAATAAATATTCTATATAAAATAAAATACATATGAAATTATTTGTAGGATTGTTTTCAAAAAATAAAATTTAGTTTTTCATGTTGTTTGGTACACAAGCAAAATGATTCAAGACTCATACCAATGGCAATTTCTCTAAATATGTTATTCTATGAGTCATGTATAATGGTACGAAACATAATTTCTTTTATATAGTGTATTAAATACCATATTTCAATTATGTATAATGAAAATATATAATTTCATTATATATCTCATTCCATTTCATGGTACCCACCTATGATTTTTTGGTTAGTATCTTACCACTACAGTGATTGTCTTTTTATAACAATTTTACCTCCTTGAGATATAATGAGAATTCAACACTTTTTCACTTTTTTTAGTGTATATATTTGATATGGATTTATTTTATCATAATATTTCATTAAATTTATTGAATTTATTTACCATATCACATTCTATTTACCATTTATTTTAAATTTTTTATAATTATTATTCTATAATGGTTCTTAGAAACTCAATTATCATTTACGGAGTTATGATTATTCAACATCAACATGTTTCATATAAGTTGGGAACAATATTATAATAAATATTATTATGAGATATTTTTTCTTCATTTATATTGAACTTACATATATAACATTGTAAAATATATCTAATTATATATTTGTTGAAACATTATGGTATCTATAAGGGATTTTGTTAACTCAAAATTCAATTAATTGAGATAAAATGTTATTCTATTAGAATCACTATTAAAGTATCCATTGATTATTTAATTTATTGTTTGATACGATATTTTATATTTTATCTATAAGGGAATTTTTCGTTTTTAGCTAAAATATCTTTTATTGAGGAATTTATTTCTCATAAAAGTGAAATATTTATACAAAAAGGTATCCCATATCCTTTGAAGTGAGTTTCCCTGATAACTATTTTCATTTTTTCCAGTAGTGTTAACCATTAATATATTGGAATCCGTATATGGGTTTAATCAAGTAACTTTTTTATTAACCTTCTCATATTTTAAATTGAATGTTTTCATTACACTTATTATGATTTGGGATACAAGAGTATAATTTTAATATATTAAAACAAATTTGGCTTCATGAACATTATATTTTCCTTTCACTATATATTTCATAAGAATATAATATATTTTCCAGGTCAATATTTTTTAGAATTTCTTTTTAAAATAAATTTACATGAATGTTTTATCAGTACATATTCAAAAAAATCGTATTACATGTGACTAAAAAGAACTTATTTTGATATAATTTTATCAATTTTTTATAAAAACCAATTTCTCATCTCTATTAATTTTTTATTTTTATCATAATATAGATTTATTTAATTATAAATTTGTATTTTTAAATTAACCACTAAAATAATTTAAAATATTTGTATGGGAAAAGATATTGGAAATAAATTCCAACAATTTTCTTTTTTATTCATCTGTTTTATATAAAATTTGGTTTTCATCCAATTCCCTTCCACATTGAACACTATATAGTTCTCTACATTCGATTGAATAGTGTTCCCCTTGATTCAATATATTGATCTATAAGGGGAATTAATGATTTAATATCGTATAATTTATCTTTATATTTTGAATATCATATTCATCAATATCTAAATTTATGATAGTTTAACATTAATAATAAGTTTTATATTTGTATACCAATTCCATTTTCATGGGATTATAATTTAATGATTATTGATATAATTAGGAATGATTGAAATATTTTAATACCTTTTAAAATTATATAAAACCCATTTTCATTACATTTGTTTTCATGATTTGATGAATTATTTATATATTATCGAAAAAATATATATGGGTGATGATGTGTGGGGTCTTATATCACCCTTCAATGCATTAGTTATGATATTAGAACTCATTAGACAATGTTTTTTTACCTTCTTTGATATGATAAAAAATTAATTGGTGGGCCTTTATAGATTACATTTAATACATAATGGGTGATACGTGTTGAAAATTCATACAATATAATGATACCCTCATATTATGTTTTTTATAATGTTATTTTTTTTGAATATATATTTCAAGGAAATGTTAAATTTCTTTGCTATGTTCCCATGAAAATATTTCATGGATAATTTTATTATTTATTGTTTATGCACTATTTTTACACGGTGTAGGTTTTTCATTTGAGTATAAATATAATTCTATAATAAATTAAATACATGTGTTATTTTACACGTTTTTAATATGATATTTCTCCCTAGATCATAATTTACCATATTCTTAGTATTTATATCGTGAAAACATACTAATATTTCTTCCCATACCAATAATTTACAATCACCCCTTTCTTATGTTTAAATTCCACATGTTATGAATATGATTATTAATTATGAGTAGTATATATTAGAGTCTATTGTGGATCATGTATGAATAAATATTCACATATTTTAAAAAATTAGTTTATTATATTGGGGATCTAAGAGACATTAATCAATCTATTATTGGGATAGTGTGTTTATCTATAAAATGTAATGCTTGATTTATGAAAATGATGTTAAATTTATTTTTGATAGAATAGTTTATATAAGATATCAAATCCAATTATTTAGGAAGGTTTTCTTTTCATCGATGTTGGGACTGTGGGTGTGGGATGCATTTTATTTTATTGGATTAGTGCTTAGTTAATTTGTAGGATCAGTTTACTAATGTTTAGGGGATTAATATAATATAATTTCAGTAAAAAAGAATTAAATAAATCTATGGTTTGATTCATTGTATATGATATCATAATATAAATTTTAGTCTTCTTATTATTTTATGTTCTATGAAATTACATTATATTATGGAATCTAGAATTCATATTTGATAGTGGACTGTACAAAACCATGTACAAGGATAGTTGAGAACAATCTCAATATTCATTATGTTAATGATCAGTGCGCTTTTGAGAAAACACATTTCTAGAAACAAACAATGGATATTGTTTGGACAATCAAACTTTTTTATGATCAATTAAGTATGATTTATAACAATAAGTAATGAGGCCATGTTGTATGGGATAAAACAACTTAATGTAACATATATTAGAAGTAGATTAATTTAGATTGAACAAATGTTCAATGTGATGGAATAATTCAATATGAAATTTAGAGGATGGGGGTTTCATCAGTTTATTGATGAATATTATATTAAGATTTTTATTAACCATTACTCATGATAACTCGTTTTGGTTTTAGTAATTGGTTAAACATGATGGAACTGTGAAAAAATAAATTCCATGAAAAATTCATAAATACACCCAATTTAAATCCTAATGTTATAATAGATAGGTTATAGAAACATTTATTATTCCATTCCATATATTTAGATATATTATTAATAATGTGAATTTTTTTAATAAATAATATAAATGAAATTATATATGAACTCCCACAGATGATTAGATTTTGAATAAAATAATTTTACAAAGAGGCTAAATTTAACTGAAATCAAAATTTTCAAATTGAAACCCATTAAATAACATAAATAATATAAGAATATAATTTTCCATGTTAATAGAGGATATAAATAAACCTGCTTCAAATTAAAAAGAATTATTTATTTTAATTTTTCTGAAAAGATGATTTTTTAATAATTCACTAACCGTTTTTTATTTCAGGTGTGAGGAATTTCTAACTCTAGAGACTTTAGTAAGAAATAAGGCAATTTTGAATAAATCAAAACCAAAAACCCTAAGACAATATTAAAATGAAAAATAAAATGAAAATGTTATAATTTTATTGGATAGTGGTAATTAAGTTGTTCTATGAAATATACACTCTCTAATTATGTATTTATTATGATTTGAATGTTTCAATAAATGTAAGTTATAAAATAAAAAATAAAAAATCAAAGTAGATTCGTTATTATATACAATCTATTTGAATCTTAGTAATAGATTATAGGTTTACTCTTCACCTATGGCTTAATAAGTATCCCTATAGATGAATTTTATGTTATTTTGTAAATTTATATATTTTTTCACTTATATAATATATTATTTATGGAAAATTGGGAAATAAATTTCATGAAAAACCAATAAACATCATGTAGTCTATGGATACCTATGAACCATTATGAAAAAAATAAAGAAATGTTTTGAGTTAGGAAGCCCATTCATGATTTTTGTTTGGATAAAATGATTTGAGAAAAATTAATATTAGGATTGAAATTTTCTTATATAGAAATATAGTTTTTCCTAACATTGTGATGTTAATATATATAATGAAATTTTATCATTTCTCATTCATATATTCTATATTTCATTTTCTATTATTATTTCTGATGATAATCATTTTTAGGGGGTGTACTACTCCAGGATATTTGAATATATTTATTTCTCAAATTATTTCAACATTTATGTTCTCATTTCATACACAACAACATACTAAACTAAAAACATGATTGTTTAAAAAAATTATAAAATTACACCACTAAAATATAGCTATTAATTTTTTTTTTGTAAAGGGAAGTAAAAAATTTACAATATCTACAAATAAAGTGGAATGAAATGAAATCCCAAAGAGAAAGTCTCACTTATGAAGCCAGTTTCGATTTACACGGAATGGTGGGTGCCTTTATAGTGTTATCACTTGTGGAAGAACAATTTGAAAACCAAAAATTATGGTATGATTTAAAACACCTGAAATTGATTTTCACACATGAAAAAATATTGTATGAGATATATACGAATAGAATTAAGATCTGTAACTGCAGTAAAAGATTACCTTTTTCTTAGATCATATAGATAAATATTGATGTGTCCAGTAACTATAGGTTATGATGTCATAAAACTATAATTATTAATTTAATATTTTATTTTTTGCATAAATTTTACATATTTTACATTTTTAAATTTAATAAAAAAAATTTTACTAATGCATTGTGATGTGAAACAAGATCATTATATTCTTAAAAAGGTATTTTTTTATAATTTTTTATTTTCTCTGATTATTTTAATGAAATTAGTTATTTTAATTAATTTTTTTCATGGATAATACAATAAAAATATTAATATAATTATATCATAATTAATAATTAAAAAAATTACACTCTTTCGAAAGATCATTTACTATGAAAAATGTTTTCACTACATTGGTTTTCTATTATAAAATTCATAAATTTTAGAATTTTATTGTAGAAAATTTATCATCAATAATGGAATAAACATATGAATATTATCTTAAAATTACATTATATTAGTTTTCTAAAATAATTTATTTTTTTGGAGAATTGTAAAAAACTTAATGATTTACATATACCATCATATTTATGTTATAATCATATTATAATAATGAATCAAAATTTTAAAACATATTTTATGTAAAAAATATATATCTATAATGTAAAATATGAATTTTAAAAATAATAATATAATTTAATATAACCTAATTTATCCTAAGTAATATTATACTCTAATAAATGATTTTATTTTCAATCATGAATATTATAGTTTTCATTAATTACAGTAATTTAATATAAAAAAATTAATTCAAAATTCTAGATAATAATGTTAATATTTTTTAATAATTCTAATCTCATTCTTATGTATACAAAATAAACATTTTCATTGACTTAACTTGTAATTGGAGATCAATACCACCATATTTATCTACCCATTGCATATAATTAACTATACTAAAACTCATCCCTAATATATTACAAAATATATACCCAAATTGAATAATCCATGGTATTCCCAATATAACATGCTATGAAGAATTAATTTTTATGGTATGATATCATAATGGAGAGGTACGATCTCTATATAACACTGTTAGCAACTAACGTTTATACACCTAAAATACATTATAATCCATCAAAATATAATTTAATAAATATTAATAAAATTTTAAAGAATTATTAGGATAATTAAATTTTAATTTCATTTCATCCTCTAAAACAATTCAAAAAAATGAAGACGTTGTTATGAATATATGAATATTATCATATCCATGAACGATGAGATATATTTTTTAAAATTAATTTTCATGTATGATTTAAAAGAGTAATTTAATTAAAAACGGAAAATTTATAAATTTAATAACATTATTTAATGAAAATTATTTTATCTTTCATCCCCTCCCATTCTACATAAAATAAATTTTCCTCTATGTTCAAAAGTGAATTAAAAAATCCATGTAACATCATATTTAGTATACCAAGAACATTTTAAATTGATCAATTTATATATGTTTTTATTATATATAGTGAAATTTATTAGAAAATTATTATTTTTAAAGATAAAATTATTCAATTACTAATGGAAATTAACTGTAAATGGTAATAATAAACAAAATCACCGAAAATGAACATATGAGACCTCTTTAAAATTTTCATAAATGTTTTCATAAAATCAAATAATGTCAATAAATTATATGTTAATTACAATATAATACACATACAACTGTAAAATTGTATACATTATGATGAAATTTTATGACATATTTCACCATGGTCAATATACATATAATGTTTCATAGAAAAATATTGAACTACCTCATGTGACTCCCATACATGAATACTATTTAATAAATAATTATCATATTAAATTAAATAAACATTTAAAAATTATACATTTTGTTTAAATAATATTAATAATTTATAAATAATCTTATTATATTGTTTTATAACTTTAGGTAAACAGAAATAATGAATAAATCCACAAGGAAGGTTTTATTTGTCTCCATTTTTTAATTGCATGAGACATGATTTATATTAAAAATTATAATTTATATAATTTGGAGTATTAGTTTACATATTTCATTCAATTATATATTATTTATTTAATTTCATTATATTTTGAAATCTATTTCATGGTAACCACATTATGGTTACTGGATTATTACATTACCACTACCACGAGGGTAATTTCATATCAATTTTTATTTCTATAGATATAATGAATGTGGATATCATTTCACATATTTGAAATATATATTATATTAATTAATATAATTTATCATTATTTGATATAAAATATAAATTATTTTAAAATATTTACAATGATCAACATTCACTTGATTTTCAATTCAAAATATTAGGATATTGTATATTTTTTTAAATCATTTCTCATTCATTATTTAATGATTATCTTTCATGAACACATTTCATATATGTTTTTATCATTATGGTTTGTGATTGTATTATATTAAATTTTTTATTTGATAGTTATTTTTATTTCAAACAATTAATCCCATTTTATGTGCCTCTACTCAAAAAATATGATAACTACAAGGGATTTCGTTAACCAAAATTTACAATCATAGGATTAAAATGAAACTCTTTGAGCATCATTATTTTATTTTATATTAATTAATCTATTTAATATTTCAATTTCAAGTTTAAATTTTTTGAAAATTATTTTTTTAACTCAATTTTTCAATCTCAATGAATTTCATTTTCCTAAAAGTGAATTGTTTTTTGAAAAAAAATATCTTCTATAATAAAAACATTTTCTATACATATCAATTTTACGTAAAAAAAATTACTGTTTAAACTTTTTAAACCAAAATATGTGTTTACACATGTGGCCTTCAGATTTTTAATCTCCTCTTTTAAAATGTAATATTCTTTTAATCTTTTTGTTATTTCTGTTTCAATAAAGGCATTTTAAAATTTTAAAATTTATTTCCTTCCATGATAATTTGATATACCCTGAAAAACACATTTCCTTAAGATATACATTTTATATATTTTTCGAGTATGTATTTGTTTTGGTTATTCTTTACTGAAATTTTTCAAGAAAATATAGCATATAACATCTTAAAATAAATAATTTTTTAATGAAACTATAACATCCCAAGTAAATAAAAAATATGAAATATTCATATTTATTAAACATTTTGAATCAAATATTTATTTTACTATAAATGGTATTCTATGTTTGATGGTGTACCCAAATTGAAGGATGGGGATCTCAAAAAAAATTCTTATCTCTTCCTGATGACATTATTGCAATAATTATTGCAATGACATATTCAGATGATTGTGAAACATTTTCTAGCATAAAACTCCCATGAAAGTAGTTTTTTGTGATATCAAACACCTGCACAATACCTAGATATAATCATGGATCATGGGTTGTGTATAATAAAATCCTATTTTCTCAAAATTATAATATATTCAAGAAAGGTAAATATTATTTAGGAATTTTAAAATATTTTACCTTATCACAGGATATCAGAGCATATTATGATTTTCAAAAAGGCGACGAATAAGGAGACCCTTTCCCTAACTATTTATATTTTGTTTTACAATATAATCTCTCAATACATACTTATGGTATTTTAAAAGGACAATTTATTGAAATTTTCAACTCAAAATTGGTCCGACTATTTTATTAACATAATGTTTTATCAGATGTTTTGAAATTATATTTCATACATGATAATTGTCTGAAACTACTTTTCTATGATCTCCCATATAACCCATGATGTACAAGGTGTATTTGGATGAAGGAAGAAAATTATTTTAAATGATATCTAAAACAATTTTTTAATTCAAGGACCGTCTAATTACGTGAACTAGATGACGATGAAACCATGTAGACACCTTGATCATGGTATGATGTTTTTTCTATTGGGAATAGTTTTATTTTATCATATATAGGTGAACAAAAATTAAAATATATAATATAAAGAGGACATAATGTATTGCGATGAAAAAGAAAGGTATAATAAAAAAAAATTAGTTTAAAACCTGATAGGGATATTTTTGGGCTTAATAAAAGGATAATATGTGAAATGGGTGATGGTCCGTCAAATCCCGCAAGGCCACAGGAATTGATCGCAAAACCAAAGGGTGACAAGGGCACATCGCCTACCACTGTCCTGCGTGATGTACCTTATTAGTATTAAATTATTTTTTAAGTTATATAATTTAATAAATCAAGAATAAGTTGATTTTGTGAAATTACATTTTATCAAATGGTTATTCTTAATATTGGAAAATTATTTTGTGATTAAGTGATAAAGGTTATTTTATAAGATGTTTGATATTTTGGAAAAATTATATGTTTAAGGGAAATAAAATTCTACGAGATTTAATTTGAAGAGTAATGGTTGAATTATTAAGTTGTAAAACTCTGTGTTTTTATTGTGGAATTAATGTTATTTGGTTTATTTATGGAGATGATTAATCTATCATAGAGAATATGAGTTTAGGTTAATTACACATCAATACGATACTATAAGAGTATTAGAATTTTTTAGAGATAAATGTTATGATTAACAGTGAAAGTCTATGTAATTAAATCCTTGTGAGTTTTGGGTTTCAATATTAATTTGTATTATTTTGAAGCATTTTACGTACACATTTATATTTAATGGTTTTTCTTTTACATTGGGTTTTTTTGATGAATTTTGGAGACAAAGAGTAGTATTTTTTTAAAGGACTATCTTTCTAGGGATTATCTGATCTTGTACTAACCGATTTTTTTTGTTTGATATATAATGATAGTGGAAATATATAGCTCATGTTTTGTAGAATATGTGATACTCTAGAGGTTAATTCAATCCCTTTATGTATGAAGAAGTCATCTTTAATACATAATTTTTGGAGAAAAGATGAGTTCGTAGTAGAATTTTATTTCAGAATAACACTCTACATGATGAGTAAGTATACTTACATTCGATCTTAGTCTAGTTATTAATAAAATTATTCAACTCTATGAAAAGGATCTTGAATAAAAAATTTTAAAATCTATCTTTTATCATTAGTTATTTACCCAACAAAACATTTATGGTATTGTGGTTTATAACTTCCTCTGATCAAGTTCTCTATCACGCTCTATTAATATATGATATTTAGTTTCTCTTCCATATCGATGATTTCATTGAATCCAAGTATCTGTTATCTCAGGTGACCCTTGTATTCCTCTTAAATTTTTTATGGTGATATATTTATTGGCGCTTCTTCAGATGTGTTACTTTCAATGAAGTTTCCATTCCTAATTTTCAAATTGCAAGGATGCAATTCCCAAATGGGGGAAGGATATAACATCCCAAGTAAATAAAGAATATAATTTTTTAATATTTATTAAAAATATTAAATATTATATTAATTTTACATTAAATGGGATGTTATATTTGACTGCGTACCCGATTTTCAACAATGGGTTTCACTGAAATATTATGTTGTACACAATGTTGAGTCATACTGGAAAATAATAATATAATATTATTTTAAACGGTAGATAATGCCTATCCATTGTATTGGAATTAATGGATAAAACTAAAAAAATATGAATATACATATTTGTTATGTTTTTTTACTATTAGCCAATAAATTTTAGAGGCTTAAAATAAGAAAGAATATGATTTTAAGCATAAATGCTCTAATATTCATTAAAAGGTCGATTTATCGCCTTTTGATGGAGAACCCTAATTATATATTGTTTTGATCGCATTTATATGTTATATTTGAAAAAATAATATACTTATTTCTAATAGTCATAGAAAAATTTACTTTGGGTAAATTTTTTGTATTTTCCTGATAAAGTTCATTTTTTATGAATATTGAAAAATACTATATTTTAATTCAAAACTACCTTTTAATTTAATTTATTTATATGTGTTCATTATCAATCGAAATAATTTTAAACTATAATATTATTATATTTTTACCATTTAATCCCATTTTGGTCACTATATGTAATTTAACATTGAAATTAGACATAAACAAGTTCCAATCTTTTGATAGTTATTATTTCTTAAAAACCGGTTTTTTGTTTTGACAACAGTTATTAATTTTAAATAAATTTTTTCCAATTCTTTGTTTTGAAAATGAAAAAAATTATTCTATATTTGTAATAACGATTTACAAATTGTGTAAATAGGTATACTTTATTTTTGGACATTATGAATATTACTTTAGTAAATATTTTATTTACCATGGTTAAAGTGTATACATGGTAAATAAATGAAAATAAATATTATTATTTAAATATAAAATTACCCTAACATGTGTCTTAATCATATTTTTTGATATATTTCCAACCATGGGAATCCTTGGGTCGATTATGGGACCCCATAAAGCAACATGGGAGTTATTATGACAGATTATAATACATAGTATAGAGCAAAGACAAAAAATGACTTAAACATATATCTTATAGTAAATCAATTATTACAGAAGGTTATCTACATTATATCATAGACTATAAATATTAATTTGAAATCTAAAAATATTTCCTATATATTAATGTTTTTTTATAATTTTTATACATCATATAAATAAAATTATTTGTTACACTATAATGATGCATTGTTTACCCAATTAATGAATGATTAAAATAATGACTAAGAATATATCAATATCCTATCCAATTATTATTGTAATATTTTATATAGAACATGAGAAATTTTATCATCTACTCTAATACGTTATGGACCATTAGAAACCGAAAATCATTATATAATAAAATAATATTTTTAAACATTCATAGTGAGCCCCTCCACTTATAAAAAGCACTCATTTATAACCCATTCATTAAACTTCTCAAGATACTTGGATTATACCAACTATACCTGATTAGGATCCCTACATAACTATCCTCATATAAAAATACATACCCTTGGATGAAGGAAATTCATGTAAACCTTTTGTTTCAAACCAAAGTGAGATACCTGATATAAAGGTAATGTCTTCTCTTAAGTTCTTTTGTTTTATTTTACACCTCCAACCCCATTAACACTTTTTATTAAATAATTTAAAAAACAAAAAAAATTATCCAAAATATAATAGGATTTTTTTTATAATAAGTTTTTGAACTACACATACACACACCTCTATCAAATAGTTAATGAATATACAGTTTCTGTGGACGGTGAACTACTGCCTTGCAAAACGATGATTGTTCAATTATCTAATACCACCTCTAATGTTGGGTAGAATTATGGAACTGTATTTGTATATGATATATATTATATTTATTTTATTTTTATTCATTTTTATTTTTCATTTATAGAATATATATGGATTCCATATTGGTTAAATACGCTAATTTCATTTGAGGAAGTGAGGACTACCGCCCCCTCAAAGTGATATGACTCATTCATACCATACGTGGAACATATAAATAATGGAGATAATTAGATTATATATGATATTATACAATAATTATGATAGATATATATTTATAATTACATTTTCATTCCATTAAAAACAAAATAGAAATGAATGTAGTGTTCATGCGTACATACAACATACCGTCTCCATAAACGGTGCATTTAATTTCTTATTTAAAAATTTTATGTACTATTATAAATACATATATATAGTATATATATGGTATATATGATATATTAATAATTTATATTATTCTAGAGATAATTTAATTTTGATCACATGGACAATTTGTAATTATAACATGTTTATTTCTTACTCTTGTTCCGAACATCAACAAAATGTCCAATACGAACTCAAATAATTATATAATTGTTTTAGGTTGATAATAAATCATATTAAAGAAATAATAATATTTAAAAACGTTCGTAATCAAGTATAAATTAACTTATGTTTGTTATTTAGGAAGAACAAGGAACAAACTAGTTAAGTCAGACATGATGTAAGGGGTTTCTTATCTATGTTTTAATTCCGTGAGATATCCATTGTTCGACACATATTTATTAAATGTGGTGTATTGTGTACTGATATTTGATATATATTTTCATGAATCATTTTATATTCATGGTATTATTTTATTAATTTGGTGGTTTTTAACTTTTGGTCATACGACTCGATTGATTACAACGTGGTAAGGGGTTTTCATCTCACTTTTATTCCAATGAGATTAATGCCATAATTGCCACTATTTCCTGTTGTGAGGTTTATGTACTGACCATGAATCTATTATTTTTTTAATATAATTTAATTTATTGGTATTTATATCATCATTTAATTATCCTTCTTTTATGGGGGGCATGTTTGATATGTAACCAAATCGGTAAGGGAACTGTTTACCATTCCCTTTTTAAAAGACTTATTTTTGTTGTGTCTTTTAATTATCATCTAATTATATTGCGATATGTTATTTTATTTCCATATTTATATAAATTTTATGTCCATGTGATGAGATTAACTTTTATCACTCATCAAATAATTTTCTGAATTTTAATGTGACGTTGTTAGGATGTCGAATTTCTGTAAGTAAACTTCTTTACCCAATTTCAATTCTTCAGGTTATAATTATACTTCTTGATTATGTCATGCTATGAACATGTGTGAATATAATCTAATTTTATTACACATAATATCAAAATATATTTTGTGTATTTATGTTTTTCATACATAATTATGTCTTTGATTTATCCTTAATCTATGGTTACCCTATTTAGAAAGTATTTTCTCTCAATTTACCTTCCATCGAGTCTTCATTGTTATTATGAACCAATTCAGTTTTATATGGTGTATAAACTTTCCTTTGGAATATTATATTATGAATACATTTATTCTAATTATATTAAAAAATTATTAAATTTTATTCCTCAATTATTTGTATTCATGTATCTATTATGTTGTTATGAACACCTTTACTAAAATATGTTTTTATTGATTTAATGTTCTAAATATTTAACATTAATGTCAATGATTTTAAAATGGTTTGAAGGATTTATTTATAAGGACAATATTATTTTAAAATTACAAATCCAGTAAAATCTTCAATCTTGTATGGGGAACATTGATTCATAATTCTTTTTAATAAATGATTTAAATGGTTATAAAAATGGTTTGTTAAAGCATTGATTATGTCTATATATTGAAATGATATGTTGTGATTGCAATGTGTAAATGTTATCATTCCTTTATTCTTTTTTTATATGTTATAAATATGTTATTATTTTTGGGAATTGATTATGTATATATGTGGTTCTGTGATAATCTAATGACAGGTGATCCCAAGAGAGCTCTCCAATGAATTGGGTAACATGATGTAGGTAAACGTTAATTTTTTTCTTAAGATATTTAGGGAATTTACTGTGAGGTTATTCCAAATGTTACTCCATAAAAATTTGTGAAAGATAAATTGTAAGAATGTTATATATTACATAAGTTAGATTTATTATTTACAATTTTTTGTGTGATTCAGAAATCTTATTTTTTTCCATAAGTTATGTTAAGATTGAAAAGAGTGATTTCATTATTTTTTATTTATTGATGTGATAATGACTTCATTCCTTATTCTAAAACCCTTACTGATCTTTTTTTCTCATCCGATGTTTTTGAAATTTTTTCCACTGTACATAAATATGAATAGGGTAAAGGATAGGATCATGGAAAAGTAATGTTGTATAATACATTTAACTAGACTTGTTTATTTTTAAGAATTTTTATTTTATGAAAAAATTGATACTGAGAATTAGTGTCTACATGTAATATTCATATTGATATATAATAGTTATGGAATATTTATCTAAAACTCTAAACATGAAAAGATCTTCAATAATAATTATTCAATTAAATAATTATTAATTAATGTTTAAGGTCGGGTCCTTAATGTAACAAATAACATATTCTTTTATGATAATGTAAGAAAATATAAAAACTATTTAATGGTTTTCATTTCATTTTACTTTTAAAAAAATATTTTTACATATATTATTTTTCATAAACTACCATAAAAATTCAACTATATATATTTTTTGGGTTTAAACTTGTAGAAATAAATTTATTCATATTTCATAAAAAATCATCCATAATATGTAAATATGTAATTACTTCTAATGGATTTACATTATGAGAAATACATATTTCTATCCTTATATTGTTATGTGTTCACCTATATTCCATATATCCATTCATTGTGAAAATTTATCTTAAATATAAACCATTTATCTATATGTTGTAAAAACCATTTGATTTATTATCTTGACTGAAGGGTATTTACTATATAACATGATGTATATATATGGGTAAAAATTATATTCACATTGTATTAGCACAAGAATATTTTTTATTTAATCAGATAGATGTATTTAAATTAATTCACATGATATTTATATACAAACCATTTACATCCAATAAGTTTTCAGTATATGTTGAATGAATTTTAACTTATGGAATACATAAGCTTGTTTTATTATGGGTGGAATCCTATAAAACCTCCCAATGTATTGGTTATATTTTTATTTATCCAAATATAATGTAGTGTGATGATTAATGTATATGATTTTATATTAATGGGTGATCCATATCGGATTACACCAATAACATAATGGGTCGGACAACAATGATATTCTAAAAATATGATGATAACATGTGCTAATTTAAGTTCTCAAGTTAATTTTTATGTTATATTTCATTGGAATGAAATATTTCATTATTTTATGCCTATTATTATGTTCCATCTTTAATATTTATTATCTTTTAACTACATACACATTTAACATGGTATAAATTTGTTAATTTGAGTTCACATGTGATTCTATGAAGAATTTTGGAAAACTCTTATTATACCATGTTCATTTTAATAATATACATTCTCTAACTCTTATTTTCTTATATTTATTTGATATATTTATTTCATAAACATTTATATGTTTTCCCTTAATAGATTATTGACCTCACACCCTTATTTTGTTCTAATATCCAATGTTATTATGATCTATATAAGTTATAATATGTTTATAAGAGAGTATAGTGTGATGAAATTATGGAGAAATGTACACACATACCTTAAAATGAGTTACATTTTTGCCTTAACCTCAATGTATCTAACAATTATATTCCTATGATTATTTGTTTACTTTTTAGAAGAAATAATATTCATTTGTAATTTATAAAAAATAAATTATATATATTCATTTATAATCCAAATTTTTATCCATTTTTTCAAATAATATTTCATTGGACTATCTCTAAGAGTGAGGTTCGGGGGAACCACATCCAATATTAATGATTTTTAATGGATAATCCTTGAACATAAAATGGATTTGATGAAATCCAATGTTGACCATATAAATACCCAATCATCCTTCAATATAAATATCAAGGAGGTCAAGGAAGATGTTAGGAGTGAAAAGTAAACGTTAGTGACTATTCCATAGATAAAAATTGATAAATATGGTGTTATACTGTTTTTATCCAAGATATATTTCCAATTAAAATCATAAATATAATGACATGATTTATTTTCAAATCAAAATTAGATGAATTATAAATAAAATTACTTTCTTAAATTTTGAGGATGTATAAATTTTATATTTTTTGTAAAATAAATAAAAGATTACAAATCAACCCCTTATAATAAAAACTGGTCAGTTCTAACCAATAACAAATATTTCCAGAAAATGAGAAACATAAATTTAACTCTATTTTAATTTTTTTCTTTAAAATTGATTCCCCGTAACTGATCATTAGACCTTTCAATCTTTATTAGTCATCCGTATGCCCTGTTAAAAAAATATAAAAACAATTTATGGATAAAAAATGCATAATACGGGATAAAAAAATAAACAAGATGGTCTGTTTTTTAAATCATTAAATCCAATATTTTTTTTAATTTTTCATAATAAACATTGAACTCAAATACTATTAATGTTACCAAAAAATATAATTTTTTTTAACATTAAATTAATAAAAACACTCATAAGATTTCATGAAGAATGAATAAAAATATCAAGGGATTCCTATAAAAAATGATCACTCATGAAGTCATTTTAAAAAAATTATTTTTAACCCATAATTGGGGAATAAGGATTTCATTAACAACATATAATTAGATCACCTTATGAAATTGAATGAATTCCTTGAAAAAAATTATTTTAATGAATAAAAATAATGTAGGTACCTTTGAATATCATCTTTATATCACTCTTTCAATCACTCATACAATCACTCTTATAAATGGAATACTATATTAGATTAATTCTAGTATAATTAGATAGAGAATATATTTGTTTCCCAATGTAATGGAGAGAAATATGAAGCTCACCTATTTATAAAAAATATAAATATAAAATAAAAAACATAAATATCGTAAAATATTACATTTAAAACATAAAATTCACTATATTATTTAATTTAATCAACATATAGAAGCACTTTTGGGATTCCTGTAAAAATAATAATAATTGTTTTATATTAATACTCAACTAAATTGTTTTTATAGAATAATTGTAAATGGAAACATATTTTTGAAATACCACTAAATTAAGTATAATATGTTTTCTAATAAATAACATTCATGATGGATGGACATTTCTCTCATGATTCCTAATTTTTTCCTTTGACACTTTACAAAAAAGGTCATAAATTAGTGTTTTAGAATGTTTATAAATGTATTTGATTAATACATTTATAAATATAATAAAACATTAATTTAAATGAATTTAAACATAATTGTAATAATTTTCATTAGATAACTAAAATATTTTAACTAACATACAATGGAGGAAAACTACAAAAAACATTTATCCTGTTAAAATTTGGTTTTAATGAAAATTTTTGTATCTCACATTTGGTATGCCATGTAAATACGTTAAAACCTATATAATTAAATTCTATGGAATTTAATTTATTAAAAAGAACATTTCAATGATTTAATGCCATTCCAATATACCATTTATTTTTTTTAATTTAAATAAAATATTTATTTACATAACAATTTTAATATTGAATCATGATTATTGATGTTTTTTTGTTTATAATAGAAAATCAATTTGTGGGAAGATCACCTAAAATAGGGGAATTATTTAATCATATCTAAAATAATAATTCTTATATTTTAATAATTTTTTAAAAAATAATATATATTTAAAACTATCAATCAAATAATGATATAAAAATTAATTATTTCAAAATCTTGGAGATGATAACCCAAACATTCACATGACTAATATTTACATTTTTCAACAATATTCAGGGAAATAAGGTAAGTATTATTTTATATTTAAATAATATTAAATACATAAAAAATATCATATTAAATATTTAAATAATTTATATATAACTACTATTTAAAAATCTAGGTAAATATAAAATAATTATTTTCATTTATTAATTATATATTATATAAAATAGACTCTACATTCAACAATGTATATGAAAATACTTGTTTTATGGTTAAAATGTTGTTTAAAAACACTTTTATCACCTATTGATATAATCCCATTTCAAATATCATTTTCGACAGTTTTATAAGATTAATTTTTTCTAATAAAATTTTATTTGGAATCAAGAAATAAAAATTTACTTTTGCTGAATTTTGGATATTTTTCAAACAGAATTCATATTTTAATGTAGAGTTAAAAATAATATATTTTAATACAAAACTACATTTTCATATAATTTATTTGTATTGATAGATTATTAATTTCAATTTATTTTTATGTATTTTTAGATATTTTTTATCATTTAATCTAATTTATTTAATTGGAAATAAATTCTTAATTAAATTGGATATAAAAATATGTGTTATTTTGAACCTTTTACTTAAAAAAATCATTTTATTATTTCATCAATGTAATTAAATTTTTATTGACTATGGAAAATTATGTGTTGTGAATTTTGAAAAATGGATTTAATATTTTTTATAATAAGTTCCATTTTTTTAAAAAAATTCCCTTTTATTTTTGGAATTCATGAATAATGTCATAATTAATAATTTTTATTACGATCTTTAAGGGTAAATTAGATATTTAATGGTTAAAATAACATTATAAATATTATGAAACTACCCTAAATCATGTACTAATCTTATCAGATAAGTTATATTTAACCAAGATAATCCTTGGGCTAAAATTATGGCCATTGGAAGCCACTTGGGCGTGATTATGAAAGTTATAACATTTTATTTTAAATAAAGACCTAGATGTGATAACCATGTCTCTCATAATTACAATAAATTTACAATAGAGTTATATAAGAAATATCATAGACAATAGATTGTATGATGAAATAAAAAAATTATTACTTACATCATGGTAATTTATAAAACTTTTTGGGAAATAAATAATCAAATTAAATGGTTAAACAATGATTATGTAATAATTCCTTAATTAATGAAGTAATTAATTAAATGATATTATAAACTTTAAAATAAATGTATGATTATATAATTTATTCCATCCTTTAATTTTATACATAAAACATACATGTTGGTTTTGATTTAATTTTGTTTTTGGAACTTATATTACTATTATGACATTTATAAAAATAGAACTAACTAATTGTGAGAAAATTGACACTATTGGTATTATAAATTATAACATATTTTATTAAATGTTATAAAATTTATAAAAACCCATGACATAAAAAAACATAGTTGATAAAAGACATAATATGTCATAAATGACTCTTTTATTATCATTTTGGAATGTTATAGTAATTATATTGACCTCCAATGTTTAAATGACATGATATCAAAGTAAAATTAAAAAGGACAAAATATGGGTTAAAAGGAAAAAACAAGGATTTAAAAGTACTCAATAATGTTTAGTTTTTATTGGGTGATTTTATTTTTACCAATATAAATCCTAAATTGTAAATAATTTTAATTGGACTCATTTTTATAGGGAAAATAATTTATTTTTATTTAATATTTTGATAATTTCCAAGGGTTCCCCTAACATCTCCAATAAATAGGAACTCATTAATATATATTCCATAAAATTAAAAAAAACATTATCATATAATATTTGACCAAAACCCTTCCTATGATTCCTCCCCAAATTCTTGAAGCCTTATTTTTTGTAGAACTCCCTCCATATTGGTGTTAAGGTGTTCTTCAATGGAGGTTAACTAAAGAAGATGTGTTGTTATTATTTATGTGATTCAATTTTATATCTTCATACACTTTTTTAAAATAATATGTAACCATGATGGTATGATAAATCAAGTATCTGAAAAAAATAATTATAAGTTATTATGTTAATATCATCACAAAAATACATCTCTACTTCCAACAAATGTGAAAATAAACTATTTTTCATGTGTACATGTGAACTATCACTTCCATGAACTGATGTAATTCATTTTCCATAATCACCTATGATGAATTATTATAATGATGTTATTAATGTTAATATATTATTTTCATTACATATTAATCATTATAAGATAATGATTTATCAATTACATTCTTTCTTTATGTGCACATAAAAATGATAATGTCGTTCCTGTGTACGTGTGAACTATTACCTCAACAAAGTGATGTGAAACTATTTTATTCACTAAATCACTTATAGTATATATATAAGTTTATTTAAATTATTTATATGAAATTATTTATATTATGATAATTCTTTGAAGTTAATTAATACTTAACTTGTTTCCATAATGATAAATGGCAAATGGAAGATGTTACTCATGTATATATAAAACCTACCATATCCATGGTTATAATGTTGTTCATCTACCATAAGCATTCATGATATAATAATTTAAAATTGATTCATAAATATTACAATAATTTTATTAATATTATTCTGGAGATTATGTACTTATGACCACATGTACTATTGACAACATTCCACGTTCTTTTTTGACTCATGTTTCGAATATCGATGAAGAATCCAACATAAATTTAAACAATAATCAAATTATTATAACATTGTTGAAAGTGATATAAAATTACTAATAAAAAAGAATGAGGTTATCAAAAAGTATAAATTTACATATTTCTATTATTAAATATGATAAATAAAATACGATATGAATCATACTTTAGTTATAAGACTTCGTCTTAGTCTCCTTTAATTGGGGAATATTTTGATCTTATAGACCTCATTTTTTATAACAAGTATAATAAACCCCATTAATTTTATTTTAAAATTTTTTGTGGAATATAATATTTCCATATGAATCATTTTACATTCTTTAAAAAATGAAAAAATATATTATTTAAACCATAAGTCAATAGTGACTTCTTCATCATCATATCCATTATTTTATATTTGGATTCCTCTATTGGCCTTATTGTTATTATAAAAGGAAATAAATACATTATTTCATTTTTGTGTGTTTTGGTTTTGAAAATTCATATAAAATTATATTTATTATATCAATATCATGAGATTAGTTATTGTTATTTCAAATGAATATTTTTGAATGATATAATGATCATTACAATATTTTTTTATGATTACATAATTGTAAATTGAAATTTTATTTTTGGATACATGATAAATAAAATATGTGTGGTTATTTTATAAACCAATGATGGTTTATGTCATGATGATCTAAGGATGTGTGGTTACATTAAAACCTCTAATGAATTGATTATTGATGTTGACCATACGTATATTATATTGGTATGAGGGATATGTATAGATGTCCGCCTTATGGTTATTCCATTTATATATGATTATGTTCCATGTTACCATTATATGTTATATGTTAATTCTATAGGTTTTATGGTAATATCTTTATCACATAAAATTTATGCAAAGAGATTATATATAAAAGAATGTATTTACTACATCTTGTGGGTGAACAATATTACATTATGAAAAAATTATTCATGCATTAAATGTTTTCATCAGACTAATAGTTTTCCATCTTTTGTGTATCTATTAATCATATTTTTATGTTCATATCAAACACTTAAATGTATCTCATATGATTCAAGGGTGAGTAGAGAGAAATATGGGATTAATGGAAAAGTTGTGATGATTGTCCATGAAAAGAAACCATATTTTTTTAATAGTTTTTATTTATTAAAATAATAGATAGTCAGAACAAGTGTCCACATTGTTACATTTGAGTTGTTATGTATGAATTGTGGCCTAATACAATTTTGTTATAAAATTGATAAGACCCTCTATGTTAATTAAAGTAAAATTCTTGAACACAATGAACCTTTTGTAATGTTTAATGATAAGGCCTTATAATTTTTATCAATTAATGGTTTAGAGAAATTTAGTGGTTATCGTAATGTTAATAAAATACCATGAATGATATTTTCTTATGGAGAAGCTAAAATCATATATAATTTTATCATTACCATGTTTCTTCATATAAGAAATTTATATTCAATTTTTTTTTTCTATAGAGGAAACAAGAAATCTGTAATGGGATAGAATCAAGAAGTAAAAATCCATCAACATCACCATCCTAATATGGTTGGAATTATAATTGAACAAATTTTTTTAGTGAGAGATTATTAGACTCAAGTGATAAATAGAATTGTTACACATGATCAATATCAACAAGGCCAATCATAGAAGAATATTTCATTAGTAGAGTATTTCATGAAGAAACATACCCCATCATTCAAATCATTATCTGACCCTCTTCTAGGTGAAGGGTGGATTAATCAGTAGAATATATTTTTGATGTAATGGGATGTTACTAAAATCAAAAGGATTGTCATTTTTGTTTATCATTTTGAACATGAAGTTGACCAGTGGTGGTCATTGTTTAAAAATATCAAAGGAAGTGAAAATATTGATTCCATGGATAGGGATGAATTTAATAATATCTTCTTTGAGAAATATTTTCTTATGTCTATTCATATTTTGATAGAAAAAGATAAATATTTTAATTTATACAAAAGGGGGAATATTATGTTGTAGCATATGAATAATATTTCACACATTTTTTGAGGTACATCGTATATTGTTTTAGGATATTTATTGTATGAAAAATCAGTTTTAATCAATTCTGAAGCCAATATATAAATTTTAATTAGCTCTACATGGGTTCAAAATCCAGGAGAATATTGAATTATGTGCTTAGAAATTATAAATGGAATTTTATAATGATTAATTTTTATATTAGATAAGTAAAAAGTATAGTTTCAGTTGGTAGATTATGGTAAATTATTCATTTATAAAATTTGACGGTAAGAAACAAAATTTCTATCATAAGAGAAGTGTGGAAAAAATCATCCTAGATAATGAATCTAAATGTTTGGGAGGTGAATACGATGTGTCAGGACTGCTCAATCTGATCATACTGAACGAAATATGATCATGCATGAAAGGAAAAACCATCGGTATGATGTTTTTGTCGTGCTGAGTTGGGGAATTGTTCCAATTTGTGTCCAAAGATGATTACCCATCGTTGAAAGCCAAATGATCGAATGTAAAATGGAATTAAAAAATAAATTTATACTACTACGGTTGATGTGGGACTACCAAATAAAGTGTAAATAGGTTCATTACAGGTTTTCTCAAAATTTTAGATTACTCTTTTTGATTCTAGAGCTTCATATTCATTCATTTATCAGATACTTTCAACTAAATTGGAAATATCGCCTCATGAGGGTGATATATAAGATTTGGTAAAAAATATGGGTGTATTTATTATAGAAAACTAAATTTATAGGTATATTACTATTATCATTAGTGGGATGGTATTTCCTAATAATCATGTTCTATAACCCATATTATAATTTGATATCATTTTTGGTATTGGTAAGCTTTTTGTGTATCATGATAAAATAGATATAAAATCAATAAAAGATTTAGTAAATGACTTTAGACCTCTGATACAATACCATGTAGATGAGATATTGATTAAATATGAAATTGAATGTTATCTATCTCATGTTGTTGAAGAGGAATAAATCATTTTTATTTGTGACATTCTAGTAGTGAATGAATTTATAAATGGTTTTCCTGATGAATTTTCAAGTATTTTTATAGATTCGAAGGTTAATATAACTATAGATTTATTATCTAATGATAATCATATTTCTCAACCCCCTAATATAATCGCTCAAGTTGAATGGGGGAAAATGAAAATCTAGTTGAATGAAATGGTTGATAAAGGTTTAATTGGACCAAACACATCATCATGGGGTGATCATGTTTTATTTGTGAAATAGAATGATGGTTCTATGATATTTTTTATTAATTACATATCATTGAATAAAATCACTATTAAGAAAAATTATTATTTTCCTCATATCGAATAATTGTTTACTCACCTCTAGGGAGCTCATTATTTTTTGAGGATTGTCTTAAGGACAATGTACAATTAGCTAAACAGGAAGGATGATGAGATTCAAAATATAGTGTTCTAAATCAGATATAATAATGATGAGTTTGTGGCTATTCCCTTTCCTTTATCTAATAAACATAGAATATTTATGAATTACCTAAATGGAGTCCTTGATTAGTTTTTGTATCAGTATGTGGTTGTGTTTATAGATGATATTTTGGTATATTCTAAATGACAAAAAGAAAATGAAAGTCATGGAAGGATTATTTTATAATCATTAAAATAATATAAAATATATTAAAATCTTAGAAATAATTAATTTTGGTTGTAAAAAAATTCATTCCTTTTTTATTTTGTTTCTAAAAATCACATAATAATTGACCCTTTTAAAAATAGTCCTTGAATAGATTCTAAGACTTTCTAATTTCAATAATATTCATTGTTTTCTTGTACTTGAGGGTCCTTAAAATGGGTTTTTTGAAAATATTTATTAGTTATCTATCCCACTCAAGATGATAACATATAATTGAGTAAAGTTCATTTGGACAAAATAATGAATGGATAGTTATCACGAACTAAAAATAAGATTGATAAACGATCTAGTTTTGGACATGGGTTCTAGGAATGGTAAAATTTTTGTCTATAGTGATGCCCAATTTAATGGCCTTTGTTGTGTCCTAATGAAAATTGATAAGGAAATTTCATAGGATTCATTTAAATTGAAACATTATGATAAATTTACCATACACATGACTTGGATATTTCTGTTGTCGTTTTCAAATAAAAAAATTTCAACCATCAATTGTAAGGTGTAATGATTAAAATATATAATGATCAAAAAGAATTTATTTATATATCCACACAGAAATAATTGAACAAAAGATAGAGAATATGACTAAAACTAATAATTTATTATGATTTCAAAATACATTACAATCACATAATTGAAAATAAATAGCATGGTGATTTACGTCAAAAAAATTATGCTATATTAGGCATGATACATTTTTATTTGGAAACATTGGTAAATGATATAATGAATTTTGCCTTAGACATTGTTGGTGCATAAAAATACTATATTTTAATTTCGGTTTGAGGGCAGTAATCCCTATTAGGCAATATTAAAAAAAACATAGATATAAGATATTGGGTTACATAAAATGGTATAATTAGTAATGAAGGGTGAGTTACAGAAATTTTACATTGATAAATATTGTGTCTCGAGTTTTAGGAATATATTATTTTTTCTTGTTGATTTATAGTTGATGAATTTATTGATATGAGAATCTCACATCTCTTCAATTTCAAATCATCACAGAACCACTAAGAAGTACAGAGTTTTTTAGGAGTATTCTTGGTGAAATTGAATAACAAAAGATACTAATAACATTAACCTAAAACGATTTATTTATCACTAGGATAAAGCTGAGCATTAGTTACAGAAAGGGATACCTCACCATTTTCTAGTGCCATAATAGAAATGGGAAAATATATCCAGGTAATATATTGTGGGATTAATAAAAACATATCTAGGTAACAATGTGGTTGGGGTTATTATTGATCAGTTGGAAAAATTATCTCATTTACATCATGTTCGAGTTACAATGTATCTAGATGAAATTTCATTGTTCTATATTAAATAGATAGTTAGGTTACATGGATTTCTCTTCAATATTGTATTTGATTGTTATCACATGATCACTTATTTATTTTGGAAATTCCTTTATACATGTTTGGATACTGAAATAAATTTTAGTATATCATTTCTTACTCAATATTATGGATATTAAAAACAAAAAATTCCGACATTATAGGATATTATATGTTCTTCTTCAATGGATTTAAAGGGAATTTTGGATCAACATATTTCATCGGATGAGTTTTCTTATAATTATAGTTTCAATTCATGTATAAAGATGGAACCATTTGAGGCATTATATGGAAACCAGTGTCGGACTCCATATTTTTAGGATAATATTGGAGAAAGTTAGTTTATGTGAATATATTTAGTAATGAGATTTTAGAGATATATAATTTCATTCAGGCACTCATTATGATATCTCAGAGCAGGGAAATTGTTATGTAGATAATTGGATAAAGGATCATTCTTTTATGATAAGTGATCATGTATTTATCAAGCTTTTTCTATGGAAAACTATGATTTTTTTTTGGTATGAATGGAATGATGATTACATAGTGCATTATACTGAATTAGATATTGGTGAATTTTGGATTATTTTTCCACCAAGTGGCTTTGCCTCTAATTTAATCCTAGTCAGATAATTGTTTTTCATGAATCAATGATATTAAAGTATATGTCGGATCTATATAATATTTCGAGTCTAGAAGAAATTTAGTCTGAATGGAATATTTCATATGAGGAATAGCAAATCTGGATTCGTTATTAATGATTTAAGGTGTTTTGAAATAAGTTTATCCATAATGTTATGGGTTTTTTTGTAAAAACCATATGGTTGAAGAGGCCACATGGGAATCTGAAACTTCTACAAGGGAAAAGTACACCCACTTCTTTTACAAGTGATTAAAATTTAGGGGTCACAATTTCCAAAAGTGTTAAAAACGATAACAAACCCTAGAAATAATAAAAATAATTTTATTCAATTATTAATTACATATTAAATAAAATATACACTACATTCCATAATTTGTATAATAAAACATGTTTTATGGTTAAAAAAATTATATTTTCAAAAAATCAATTTTATCAACTTTTGATTTAAAACCCATTTTTAATATAGTTTTAGGCACTTTTTAAGATATAATTTGAAAAATAAATTTATTATTTGGAATAGGGACATCCAAATTTACTTTGGTTTAATTTTTAATATTTTTATGAAATAGTCATATTTTATTCATTAGTGAAAAATTCTATAATTTTATTCAATGTTTATTTTCCATCTAATATATTTTTATTGATATAATATTATATTATTTAATTTGAAATTATATTCAGATTATATTTATTAATTTATTTTAATTTAGGTTCATGGATTCAATTTCATATTAAAATTGGAAATAATAAACTATGTGAACTTTTCAACGTTTTACTTAAAAAACATATTGTATTATTTCTGCAATTGGATTAATATTTAATTAATTTCTAAAAATTAAATAATTTAACTTTTTAAAAAAAAATTTCAGATTTAGAATCATAAGTTCCAAATTATGTCAAAATTTCTTTTTGATTTTTCGACTTTAGGAATTGTATATTTGGGAATTATTTTTAATTCCAATATTAAGGTTAAATATTCAATTAATGGTTAAAATAATATTTATATATTATAAAAATATATTGAAACTAGTCATAATAATATATTATATGTTATTTTCCTCAAATAAATTCTTTGGCCCAAATCATTGCCTTTTTGAATCCACGTGATTGTGATTATGATAGTTAAAACGTTTTATTTAAAATGAATACCAAGATGTCATAACCTTGTCACTCATGAATTTAAAAATTTTATTATGGGGTATATATGTTATATCTCAAAATATAGATAATATTTCGAAATATATAATTATTACCTATATCATGGTAATTTAATAATAGTTATTTGGAAATAAATTTTTGAATTAAATATTGTAATAATAATGATGAAGTAATTTCATAATTAATTCTGGAATTAAATAAATGATATTATAAATTTTAACATAAATATAATTTCACATTTTTGAATCCATAAAAGATGAATTGGGATACAATTAACCTGATTTTGACGATTTAATGTAGTTTTTTTGGAATATCTAACTATTATGAT
Source organism: Viscum album (assembly GCA_963277665.1). Lineage (NCBI taxonomy): Eukaryota > Viridiplantae > Streptophyta > Magnoliopsida > Santalales > Viscaceae > Viscum > Viscum album. The sequence continues at coordinate 1,779,348,962 of OY728146.1, read as the reverse complement.
AATTTTAAGAACAAACCTAATGGATATTGTCAACATTGACACTGTTTCTATTTTTAAATATAAAATACTGAATTAAAATTTATAAAAACTTTTAAAATAATAGTTTTTTACTCAATATTTGTATAATGTCTTTATATGTCTTAAATGACTCTTTTTTAGGTCATTTGGCATGTTATGATAATCAAATTGACCGAAAAAATTTAATTAACATGATATCACGATACCTTTTAAAAATATAAAAGAAGGGTTAAAAAATATATGAATTAAAAAATACACAAAACATGTATAATATTTATTTAGAGAATTTATTTCTTCAAATAATCATCTTTTAATGATTTTTTTTTTTTACCCATTTGGAAACGAAAATTTATTTATTCTATTATAATATTTTAAGAGTTTCCAATGGTGCCCTCACCTCTCACATATAATGGATGAAATTCATACCTATTAAATACAAATAAAAATGAATTTTTTATCATTAAATAACTTCCCAAAAATCATCCAAGGATACCAACCCACATTATTGAGGCCATAATTTAGGCTGAACCCTCTTTTTAGTGTTGTTGAGCTATTCCTTAAAGGTTATCAACCGAAGAAGATGTATCATTTTTATTTTATGTGTTTCTATTTTTTACATTTTTCCACTTTATTCAAATGTTATTAAACCATGATGATTTAATAAATCAGATATCTTAACTATAATTATATTTTATTATGATAGTATTATTACCTAAATCTATTTGCACTTCAATCATTGTGGAAAATATTTAATCAACTATGTTTATGTGTGAACTATCACCCCAAAGAACCAATATAATTTATTTCCATAACCATAAGTAATGACTTGTTATAATGAGGGAATTAGTGATCATATGTTAAATTAATTACATATTAATAATTATAAGATAATAATATATCAATTATGTTTATTCATTCCATGCACATAAAATCGATAATATCGTTCATGTGTACATGTCAACTATCTCCTTCACAAAGAGATGTGATTCTTTTTTATTCTCTATATAACTTCTATAATATATATAAGTTTATTTAAAAGATTAATATTATATTTAATTATGTTTTGATTATTATTATATGATAAAATAATACTTACATTAATTATATTATGGTAAATTAATAATGGAAAATGCCACTCATGCGTATATATAACCTACTTTCTCCATTATAAAAAATGTTCATTTTCATAATAATAATTCATGGGTGGATTTAAAATTTATGTATAAAAATGATAATAATATATGTAATAATAATCTAGACATGATATAATTATGACAACATGGACTATTGATTTCATACCTATTACTATTTCCACTCATGTTCTGAATATTGACGAAATGTATAATATGAACTTAAATAATTATATTATTGTTACAACATGGTAGTAAGTGATATAAAATGAATAATAAAAACGAAAATGGTTTTTATGAAATTATTAATTAATCTATGTTAATTATTCAATAATATAAAGAATATATGAGAAAATAAGAATCATGGTAAGGGACTTTGTCTCAATTTCCTTTTATTGAGGCATTTTTCATGTTATACAAAACATTCTTTTATAAGGTTTAATAATAAATAATTTTACATTTAATTTCAATAATAGTTTCTATAATGGAATCTTTTAGTACATATAATTTTATGTTCTTTTAAAAACATCAATACAAATGATTTTTAACATTAATAGTTACAATGAATTCTTCTTCATCATAACTATTATTTGATATTCATCTTCATCTAAAATCCTTTTTTAATGGAAAATAATTTTTTTATTCAAATTTTGGTTTTTATGGTTTTGAAAATTCATCTGAAAATGGATTGATAATTTTAATATCTTAATGTTTTATCTTATGATTTTAAATATATATTTCTGAGTGATATATTGATAATTTCAATATTTTATTTCTTATTATTATATAATATTAATTAGGAAAATGATTGGTGGTTATGTGATAATCAAAATATGGGTTGTTTAACAACAAACCAAATATGGTTGTATCTTTGATAAACTAAAGATAGGTGGGTACATTAATACCACTAATGCATTGGATATGGAAGTCGGTCGTATGGATATTACACTTATAATTGTGATATGTATGGATGTCAATCAATTGTTATTCCATTAATTTATGATTATATATCAAGTTACCTATATATGTTATATGATATTTATATGTGTTTAATATGAATATCGTGATTAATGAAAAAGGTAAGAAATGAGGTTATATTGAAATTAATGTATTAACTACTACTTAAGGAAGAAACAGTTTAAATTATGATAAATTATGAATGGTTTACATGATTTCTAAAGACTCACATTTCACCTTATTTTTGTTTCCTTTACTCAGATATTTATAATCATCCCATGATTCAAAATATCCTTCATAATATTTATGTAATAGCTGGGATAAGGATGGGATCAAGGTAAAAGATGTATTCATTGAAAATGATAATAAACCTTATTTTATTTTTAATTTTTAATATTTTATGAATAAAAAATGATAGTGATAAGAAGTGTCTACATTGTGTCATTTGAGTTGTTATATATGATTTTTTGTCAAATTCATTAAATCTAAAAACCTGAATAAATCCTGAATGTTATTTAAATTAAAATTCATGCCCTAAATCAAAATTTTGTTGTTTTTTATGTCACGTTCATATAATATTTATGATTTGATGAAGAAAAACTAATTACATCACTTTGTGGAGTTGGTAATTCATTCAAATGCTTGAATGATGCTATTATTATCTAATGGATGGAATGGTAAGAAATTAAATGATATATAATATTTAAATCATTATAATTATTTCAATTATATCATATTTATATATATATCTAATATGTTATTATAAAAATCTATGATACGAGGTGATTAAAAAGGAATAATATTTGTTCGTGAGGTGGATGTCCTCTATAAAACAAAAAACGGTTTCATTTCCAATTTTATTAAATTAGGAGTTGGATGGAGTTTAATAAATTAGAATAATAACATCAATGTATATGTTACATATTGATGTTATTATATCAATGTTGTTATATGATTTTAAGGGAGGTGTAAGAAGAAATAAATCTAAACCATTTGGTTAAAAGAAATTGTAATTATTAGAAAACACAATGTTTATTTCTACCATAATAACGATAAGGTTGGTATTAATTCCAAAATAAGGCATATAGTATTACTATAGGTATGTTATTAATCTATTTTTGAAGGTATTTCTAAAAATATAATACACAAATGGTGTGAGGATGAGATGGTAGGTGTTGTCTACTTATAATTGAGTGGAGGGCCATATTAGAAATTACAAAAAAGATTATATAATATTTATTATAATAATGTAATGTGGATCCAATATATTCCAAATTACAATATATGATACTATATGGCCACAATAAACTAGGAATACTAAAATTTATAAAAAAAATTTATATCATTAATATTTCAAAATGTTTATTAAAAATATTTAATCTGATTTATTAGTATAAATTATTAAATGTGGAAGAAATATTATTTCATTTAATAATAGAAAATGCAAAAAATTATTTCTTTGAAAAATAAAATAATTTATAATATAAATAAAATTACCATTAAATAATTGAATAAGTTTTTTCCATGGTGTTTTTAGGATAATAATAAAAAAATTGTTGGATTGTCGTAAAATAATCCAGGAAAATATAATAAAATCATCAAACCATTCAATTAAATTAAACATCCCAAAGTAGTTTTAAATTGGTATTAAATATAACATATCGTTAGAAAATCCAATCATTGGATAACAATAAAAATAATAAGCTTTATAATTAGATATTTAAGTAAATAAAATAAAATTTGGTATAAAAACACATGAAATTTTGTACGGGAATGTGTACGATAATCTTTAATGCTTTACCCTGCAGTTTTAACCCATTTATAGTCATTTATCCAGACGTAATAGAAAAATATAATATATGGTTACTGTTAATAATTATCAAAAAATAAATTTACAATATTAAATTATATTTTTTATAATTATCCCAAAAGAAGGAATAAATTTTTTGAAACTAAATTCACATATTTGATAGAAAACTATTTAAAATAAAATCCCAAAATGAAATGAAAATAATTTCATAGAAAAAATGTTTTATAAAAAAATTTATCTTCTTAAAAAATAACGTATAATGATGATTAAAATGTAATATATTACATAATATATAATTAAATAAGGCATATGATAAAATAAAATTAAATTTAATTCCATATGGTACATTTTAATGAAATTAAATGGTAGTTTAATAGAAAATAGTATTATCAATATTCAATGAAAACATATTTTTTATTAAAAAGCCAAAAATTTCAATTGCATACAATTTCAATGATGATTACTTTAAAAATTATAATATTAATTTTTTATAAATTGATTATTATATCTACAGAAATATCAAAAAACATTTATTTTTGTGAAAATATTATTTTTAATTAATAAAATCATCATATTCCTATTCAATTTGTAAAATTCATAATAAAGTGAATGATAATCCCTTAAATTTATTATAAAATATAAATATTTTATTATAATCATGTATATACAGTGAAAAAGTTATCCAATTATGAATAAAATACATTGGCCACATAAAAATATTTTCAATAATAATATATAATTTTTAAAAAAAATTCTCTTTATTTATATCCAATTGTAAATAAATACATAAATGATTACACATTTTTTAAGAAGAACATTATATATATATTATTGAATATGATTATGTGTAGTGGTACTATATAATTTAATTGTTATGTTATAAGTGTCGCATTTATATAATAACATTTTCTAGTATATCATAATTCACTTAAATCATATTATTTCTTATGAAAATGTTTTTAAAAAAAATATTATATTAAAAAAAACTGGGGTTTTAGATTATTATCCTCCACCCTAAAGGAATTTTTAGACTCAAAATTTTATCTCATTCTAGATAAAATTATGTATATTTTATTAGAATCAATTACACGGAGTTGAGTAAAATAAGTATTGTCATGAATGGACCCACATTTTAATATTTTAAAACCCACATAGTAAAAAGGGTTAATAAAATATTATTTTGAAAAGAGGTTAAGGGAACTATTATGGTCATATATAATAACAAATTTATAGAATACCAAATAAGAAAACATTAGTGGGAAGTAAAATTAAATTAATAAACATTACATCTGAGGAATACTTTTTAATAATATAGAAGATGGTGATGAGAATGATAATAACCCCAATATCATAACCAATGAGGTGTAAAAAGGTAATTAATTCATAAAAATGAATGTAATAGGAGAAAAATAATTTCCAGATCCTTTTTGGAGTTGATTGATTATTTTAGTTCCCTTATAGATATCATGTGAAAATATATTAACTTTATTTATTATAATTTCAAAATATACATTTCATAAATTGGATATTCTATTCTGACATTCTAATTTAATGAAATATTTTTTATAATAAATATATTTTCCAAAGAGTTCATCTATGCATAAATAAAAATACTAACTTATAAAAGATTTAATGAAGTAAAAAAGGATAAAAATATATTCTTCCTATATTTTGACGTTAGAAAAACTAAAATTCATACAACACGATAATATAATATTAAATAATAATAAAAATTTATAAAACCATACACACTATATCAAACACACACACACACACTCTGTTCAGGGTAATTATTTCCATTAATAACTAAACTTATAAATCGTCTAAATATTCATGAGAATATTTATAATGAAATTATAATGAATATTTGAACAATATTCCTCTAAGATGAATTTTAACATTATTTCAAAACAACATTATCCAATACCAATATCTAATACAAAATTCAAAATCATCTATCATAATAATTTCGTTGTAAAAACATGTCAATGTTTCTATAAATATCATAAATCAACACAACGTAAAATAAATATAAATTGTAATTCCACAATTGAAATCATCATTTATTTTAAAACAAAACTCCATGTTTTCCAAAACATTATTCATTTAACTTAAACATTTAATATTCCAATAATGGTGGGCTTCTTCAAATAATAAAATAATCATATTGTCACAAATTAATATTTTGATCCCATGGTTTCCAATTCAATAAATCATATGATACCATCATGTAAAACTATTTATTCTAAATAACCTCAATATGCACAATGTAAATGAAATTTTTATCCTAAAATTGTAACATTAAGGATTTTTTAAAACCATTTTGGTTTTAATTAATAAAACATTATGGTTATTTAGAAAAACTAATCCTTATCAATATAATTGAAATGAGTTCTAAGGGAATTATGATTTTATTCAACAATTGAAGTGGTAAATGTGATTTTTCTTTGGATATGTAATGGAAATCACTTTTAAAAAGTGTTATTTATTGGTACCCTTAAATTTCTTGATTTTTTATGCAAAATACCCACTGTATGTGGGAAATGTAAGTGTTGATGGACTTTTAAATACATTGAAAATAAGTAGCTTATTTTATCGATAAATGTTACACTTCTTTCTTTGTTATCAATTAATTTCATTACAAGAATGAAAAATGGTATTTGGAAATTAATATGGTTCACATAAGGGAATATTTAACTTGAGTAATGGTAGTTGCTAATCCTAAGCATTATGTAAGGTTACCATCTGTTATGAATAAGGGTAATTCAAGATCTTCAAGCACTACATTAGTGTATAAAGAATTATGGAAGGGTATATTAATATCTAAATTTTCATGAACACTCATTTTCATAAATTTTTAAGGGTAAATCATAAGTTAAAAGCGCTACTAAAGGGTATATAGCACCGTTAAAGGGGGAAAGTTGTTTTGGGGTATCATGTGAGTTTTAAGTGTTGAATAAGGGTAACCTGTGAGTTATAAGAGTTGTTTAAGGGTACATTTCTACTAAAAAAGGTTTCCAAATAACCTGTACGTGACACAAATGATCTGCATAATTTTAAATCCAAGTTACCCAGACAAAGATTCCATTTTGTTTAAAAAATATTTTACCTCTACTTTTCATTATTTCTCTAATGTTCGAACAATTAATAGTTTTATAAGTATTTTGGATTATGTAAATCATGGAAGATGATTATTATGACTCACAAAATATATAATTCCATTTTCAATTACTTTAATAATTTTTCATTCACTATCTCCTTGAATAAAAATGTTAATTGTAAGTTACTTGTATAATTTTCAAATAAAGTGAATTAGAACACCTAGTTACATTCTTAAGATACATCAACCATAGTTTTCAATGGTGTTTCGTTGATCTATTATGTTGGAAAATCCAAAATTTCCATTTTCATATTTAATGAAACCTTTTTCTCCCTAATTGAGTTCTTCCCCTACTGTATAAGAATAATATAACTTTTCCCTCATATATTCAATGGTGATTTAATTTTAAAAGGATAAAACCATTGTAATAATTAAATATAATTTTTTCATAATAAGATTTGATTTATTATATTTTATGATTTCTATAAAAATTTAAATGATTAATTAAATCATAATAAACTATTATTATGTAAATGATTAATATCAATTATTATTGGTTTACAATAAATTATCATATATGGATGGACTATTTATCAAATGTTGAATTGTACTTACTCTCTAAAATAATATCTTATTATCAATAAGGATAATATAAAATTATCATATTTGTTATATATAGTATAAGATATTGAAACTATTTTGACATGTTATACATTATTCATTTCAGAAATAAAATAGTTGGAATCGATTTTAAGAATCGTCGGAGGGATGTTTGAGTTGATGAAAATATTCATGTTATTTGGGAAATGTTTCCTTGATATGAATTGGAGTTATTAATATAAAATATTATGGTATAATTTAATTAGATTATATAAAAGTCTTATATTTTTTATTGTCTTGATTTTTGATGGGGTGCATATCTTATGATAACTATGTATGTAGTTTGTCATATGAGGTGTGTATGTGCTTTCCCATGAAATAAATATTTCATGTTTTCTTGCTTGTGGTTTTATTATGGATATGTCTCTTTATAAATATGATGTGATTTTTGATATATCACCCTATATACATGTATTCTTATCATATTATTAACTCTATATTCGACAATAGTGTACTTATTTGGCGTATCCCATGATCTGAGGGAGATGTGATGTATTTATTGACTTTTTTGGCTATGACTTCTGGTTTGATGAATCCAACATTTTTTAAAACAAATCAATAATGAATTTTGGCGTTTTCAACATGAATGGTTATGTTCTTATGGTATGGTAATTATATTTCTTCATCAAGTCATTGCATACTAGACACATTTTTTTATTTATGAGATATATTTTATTCCATATTGGTATCATTTTCATGTTCAGGGAATTCACCTATATATATTATGAACTGATGATGCGATTCATTAGTGTTGTCCTACCATGTAGTATAGCCACATAATACCTAGTAATTTCTGTTTGATTTTATATTCCATTACATGAGATGTATTCATTTGAAAGGGATATATATTAGATAGTTTAGCAGGTGGAGTAGGAGGAAGTGGACATCAATGGTTTTTGTATGAGCTGGACATCTTCTGCTACATTTATTTATTGGATTTACCATATATATTGGATCATTTGTTTATAATTGGTTTATATATATCTAAAATTACATATTATAAAATAATATACTTTTTTATTTTTATTTTTTTCAACTCTAATGTTAATATATATATTTATTACAAGTCGATCAATTTGTTATTTCTTATTTTATTCATCCTATAAAATGACATTGAGGGTATATTATCCCAAGAGATGAATATAGAAACTAAATATTATTCAACATATTATGGTATATTGGGAGGTGCGGATGAAGTCATGTGGAACACTGGTTCATACCCAATGGATTAGGACCATGTGTTCCAAAATTGTATCATAGGATCATGTTTACTATCATTCCATGTCTATTGTTTAATATTTTGGACACGATAGGCCATAGAATGAATATTTGGGACTCATTTGGGGATTCAATGTTAATATGTAATAATTATTTCATAATGATCCTTCTAGTTTCAATATGGTCGGAAATATTTGTCTTCTAGTTTTATTTTACCACTTATTAAAAGTAACCAAGTTGATTAACAAGATTTTGATATGCTAATTTATGGTATTTTAGGTTTGTTCATTAATCATGTGAGGCACATAGTTTTATATTCCATACATACATATTATCTAAATTATATTGATCACATGTAATTTTATATATTTTTAAATATTGATTTATGATTGGGTATATCATTTCTTGAATTCATTATTAATGAATTTTTTATTTTATTCATTGTGGTATATATGTGGCTATAAATAAAAAATTGGTACATGTATCATTACATGGGGAATGAAGAGTTTTTAGGGGTCATATGTTGTAAATGTGGGTAGATTCTTTTGTTGGTTATTATTGTGAACCCCTACTTATTTTTTGTGTTATTATGATTCATTGTTTATGAAAATAGATTTCATTGTGGTATTTGAATAATTTTTGAAAACAACAACTCAAATAGATATTTTTCCATCTTGTTATACCCCAATTCATATAACGGGATACAATGTAGCATTCTATCCCAAAAATTTTAGTTGGTTAATCAACACAACTAGTCCATCCAAGAATATTTTTACTAGTATCTATTTATAGAAGAGGACCCCATAGGGGTGGGAAAAATTTGGATGATTATTCTCAAGACATTCTAATCCCACATCCCCTCTCCTTCTATATTTTTGGAGTCCAATAATATGAAGAAGATTGTGTAAAGATCAATGAATTTTTTTTGACCCAATAATGAATCCATAGGATCGATAGCATATGTTTTTATCCTCTTGGAATTAAGGTAATACTAGATGATGGGTGATATCATGCTAAATGCTTGTAAACATAGAGGTATGACATTAGCGAGCATCATGGAATTATTTATTGAGGTGTTATTACTTGTTTCACCAATGCTGGATTATTCTATGGTGGTCTAGAATAACTCCCTCACTCCAAAGATAAGGTAATGAAGAGAGATAGGTAATAACCTAAGAGTCCCTCCACTAGTTGGCCCTATGCTAGTGACTGGAACCAAGGATATAATACATTCATGTATAGGAGTAATTACACTCTATAATATAAATAGGATCATGATATAATATAAAACATAGACAAACAACTCGAATAAATAACCTAAAAATAAACTAATTCATCCCACCTTGAGGTATAAATGAAATATATATAAAAAAGTATCCAAATTATATTAAAAAAAATAATTCCTAAGAATTGACACAACATCTATCAAGGATCCAAGATAGTAATGTCCATCATGGTTCACATAATCTTCCTATAATCTTGAAAATTGTTTTATATACAGTAGTGATCTTATAATTTCACTGAGTTGGAAAACCACAATCTATCACACTCATATGAATAAATCATACCAATTCAACTATTAAAAAACAAAAGAACCAAATAGAATCTATCAAAGTACACTAACAAACCCTTCCAAACCATTGAATTCACACCAAATAACTCAAAATGATTTATATAATAAAATAGGAATCACCTCAATAATGGTACCCCGAACCACTATCCCACCAGCATGCTACACGCATTCCCAAAAATGAAAATACTAGTGCTCCCACCTCTTCTATATACCATACCAACCATGAAACATGATCATATCACACCTCAACCAAATTCACATGGTCTCACCACCCCACAAGAATGACCACGACACATCTCACCCAAAACCAATTGGGAATCTTCATAAAAACTACCAAAACAAGTATAATATTTTATCATGAACATGTATGTCATAAAATCCATTCCCTCCCCCAACCAAGAACATCCCCACCATATTAATTCCTACAATAATGTTCATATGAAATCTAACCAATAAACATTAAGACCACTACCCCAATATAATGGTCACATCTCGATCAAATACACCATGACCATCACACCTCTACAACAAACACCTTGGCTATCACAACCACTATCTAATGTACTAACAAATATCCATCCATCAAAACATATGAAATATCTACCTCTCTTGGAATATAAAATGGGAAAGAGTAGGTACCCAACCATCAGTATTCCTCATCCTATGTTAGTGAAAACACCCTACGCATGGAAGAATGGGTGTCAACACACAGTGCTCAAAGTGGGTGGGGTGCATATAGAAATCAATATGAAATTAAACATATTTATATAAATAAAATAAAAAATTCACGACCAACCTATGGCTTAAAAAATGACTAATATAATTAATACAGCATCACCTTTTCTACCACCTCTAAATGCATAACATCACACAACATGTTGCAACCAAATTGCACATTTCCCATAAATTCCACTTAATCAGTAATTTATATTAATTATCTATAATCAACCACATTTAATCTCACAACATTTTTTTAATTATTCATTTTTAACATTCATCCAATTAAACAAACCAACCTAATTCATTTAAAATGTTATCAAATCATTAAGTATGTATTCCATCACAACTCTAGAATATATGTTAAAGAAACAACCACCTCACCACACCACGAAGTAAAACCAAACAAAAACTCTTTCTTATCCAATAGCACAACTTTTCAACCAATATTTTCCCTCAAAAAACATGACACATGAACCACAATCCCCACATTCCCAGACCGCAAATAATCATCCTAAAAAATGACCACATGTCACAACACTGTAAGGTCATTTTAGAGATTTATAAAGGTTTTTTAATCACATTCCACATTATTTTAGAGATGCTATCAGAAAATTCATTATCAATGTGAAAATGTTTTATTATCCATATACAAGTGGTTAGGAAATTTTAATTTTCTGGTGATGTTAAATCGACCACAACCAAATCTGCAATGTCAACACATACCATCCATCCCAAAAAAATACCCTAATAGTAACACTTTTTATTGGGGCCACATTACATTACAATAAAATATATAACAAAGAATTTCAACACTATAAAAGAATAAATCAAACACCATTTTCCCCTTTCAATTTGAATTTAACCAATTCTTTATCATTTATTATTCTAAAAAAACCATAAAACATTGTTAACAAACCAAAAACTACCCACACGATACCTAATTGAGAGGTATGATGGATTCCCATTCTCAAATAAGCTTTATTTCCTCATTATGAACCACATGGTGAAGAAGAACACTTGTAAACCACAACCACAACACAAAAATACATGATTAAACTACAATACTACCAAGGACCCAAAAAACACAACCCAAATCTCACGCCAAACAATAAGAACATAGAATTAGTGAATCCAATGGATATGAATGGAATAAAACCATCCAATAAGAAGGAAAGGCTTCCACATATTTCAAACAAACAACCACTAGGACTGATAGATCAAAGAGGGAGTAAGAGTGATTTAGGAACTTCTTAGGGAGCCAAGGGTTCACCCAAAATGACAGGAATAAGAATACATTTAGGAATAATTGAAAAGTTAGATTGCAGGATCTTATAAAACTACATTGCATCTGATGGTTTACATGATGTACAATCCCCTTCCATGCTGTGTGTTCTTTATGGTTCAGTTTAACCAGATAAATTGTCACAAGTTTATTCTTTAACCATGAAATAACAAACATCGAGAACAAAACTCACACTAATCATGAACAACAAAAACTCGTCATCTAATACACTTCTACAATATGTATTTCATGGAGTAGTTCTGTTGGAAAACCATCTTCCACCGAAAACTATTATAACCTCCCCCGAACACATTAAACAACAGAAATTGGAAAAATAACACACTGGGAGGGAATATTACATTACATCATTTTCCTAAAAATAATAATCTCCCAGACTAATTAAAAAACCAATCCAAGAAGTAAAGGGGTCCAAATAACCTCCAAGTGTGATACCTCTAAAGGCCCTCATCATACCTCAAATGGTACAACCATCCAAACACACCCACTCATATAACTAAAAAACACACTACACAACCCCATCAACATAACCAAAACTAGACTCATCTAAAACAACCATACCGCCAAAAACCCATTTATCACTCATATCAACCACCCTATAGGCCAAACTAATATCTTCTACAACTAAAAAACCACAACTTCTCGAACACATTAATCGGGGAATTCCATCATCTTTGTCATGCTATTATCGGCCCCAGGTTGGACTGACTCCCCTTCACAGGTTTAATCGTATCAATGTCAATGCATCTCGATTAATTATATGCTCATCCACTTTTCTTATGTTATTAATTTATCACACCTCGTGCCAAACACGTCAAAAACCATGGAATAGAACTCATCAAAATAAATCTCAAACATCACATCAAAAAGAAAAAAAACAAAGGAAAACTCAAAATAAAATCCTGGAACATGGAAACAATTTCATTATGTCGCACCCATTTACTCTCCTTTTTTCCACCATAACTCCACAACACACGAAACAATTAAATGATTCTTCAATTTAGCCTCTTATATTAGATATCATATACATGTAATGGTAATTCCATAAATTTTTCATTATCCCTGATATCCAAATCTCATTATTAAATTTTATGAAGTAATCATGCATAAATTGATGAAGCTAAGAGATATAGAGACATCATGGATCCTATCCAAAAATGGTGGAAACAGCAACCAATATTCTACGTCTCCAACTATCCCCAACACCTCAAAGTGACCAAAAAACTGATATAAAGCTTAATTCCTCAACCAAACATCCATTTCTCACATCAAGGGGAAACCTTCATGAACATGTGGTCCCAATCATCAAACTCCAAGGGACTCCTTTTGAAATAATTAGATAAATTATTCTATATATGTGCTTCTTTCACACACTCATGAGAAATAAAATCATTCTCTATCATGTACTTCCCCATAGTAGGAACAAGAATGACTATCTTCCCATCCTCCATCTAACACAAGGATTAATGATAAAGAATATCATACAAAACCTCAAACGAATCCAGGAAAATGGATGGGTGGTAGCTATTATTCAAAAAAAACTACAATAATGGGATTTATTGTATTGAAGATTCAACAAATTCCAATATTCATTCTCAAAACATATCATACAATGTATTAATAGTCTATACTATATTCACATCTATCAATGTGTAAAAACTAGTACTGAGGAAGAAGACAGTTCCAAAATCATTAATCAATCCCCTCTAAGATCATGAGTTAAAACTTGTGTCCCAATCTATGAATTTTGGTATCAAAACTCCATTAAATTGTTCCACCTATTACATAGAAGTTTTTTTTTCAAATCTTCTTCTACACCTAAATACTTGACCGTAACAAGTGGTCATATTTCATCAAGTGATCCCTAACCACCTAAATAACAACAAAAATAATCTATTTTTAGGGTAAAAATATGAAAAACCCATCATGATGACATCCCATTTCAACTCATGATCATCCAATGGATGAAAAAAACCCCTAGTAATATTATTCTCAACCATTGATTTCTAGAAAACCAAGCACCATGCCACAAACTCCACCACTACATGTACAATGCCAGACAACAAAAACTACATCATCAAGTCGTGGTATAACTAGTAAACTCTTATGTGTACCACAAAAGGTGTATTATTAAACTCATGAAGAACTTTATCATGCATTACATTTGAATCAAACAACTTCCTATAAAATAGAATATGGTTTTGACCATCCTCTAACCATCCTTATGGAGCATCACCACATTCAAAATAGTCACACATCACCCCTTCTTATGATTCTCCCCACATATAATCATTCACATGATGAATTATAGAATACTTCACCATTAGATAAAAAAACTCTATCACCATACACTATTTCATCGACATAAAATGCTTCCAACTCCTCTACTTATTTAAATGAATCCCTAGACTCACGAACAATAACCCTCCATGACATCAGGCTCAATGAGACATCCAAAAAATTCACAGTACCTATGGTGTATGAGATTTAATACTTATAATCCTATGAAAACTATATCCACCTCTACGTCATAATTTTTAAATAATGATGGTTGAAGATATTCCTCAAAATCATGTCATATGTGATGACTAAAACCTCCTCAACAATGATATAATTTCACCACAAATATAGAGCATACATATCCACTACAAACAATAGATCATGTGTCTAATAACTATATTGGTTGTGGAATAACTTCCTAGACCCATAAGTGATCTTCACCCACTACTGCATAAGGATACACCTCATGCCTATATAGAAAATGTCAAAAACCCTTAAAAATTTACCCCATCCTTAGAAAACAAATGCACTTGAGCACTAACCAACATCACTTTAAGGTAAAGAAATGATTTATATAACTGATCTCTTGACAAAAAATTTTGTTCTTTACTAGTCAAAGCTATCTATGGGGATGCAATTTGAGAGAAAACAGGTAAAAACCATATATAATATCAAGAAGTATAATTAAAACTAAGAACACATATCATGGTCTTGTGTGCTTTTGGTTGGTCGTTTCACCGAAAGTATGTTATCGGTTCACCAAATTGATATTACCCACTCTTAAACATAGTATAGTGCACGTGAGAGGTCAATCCACATGGAACTTTGGCAGTGCGTTGGTTCAGTTGAGTTTATAATTAATTTAGTGAAACATGCATAATTTAGAGTTGATTTTATTGGATTGGATTGAGTGAAACTGTTTTTTTTACATTATGAAAATGACTAACAATTCAAATGAAATGACAAGTGGATGTGTTTTAACATATAGAATAGTGTATTGGGGCTGTGGTGATTATGGAGTTTTTATGTAGATTGCTTAAATGGGTATGTTGTTCATGATAATTCATCATTCTGGATTTCCTTTTATCAACAGATTCCTTGGTCTAGTTTTGTTGTTTGGAATTAAAGAAATTGACTCCTTGGTCCGATAGTCAGTGTTCCTCAATTCTAAATGTGGTGCAGACCATTTATGAATTGGTGAAACCTTTTCAATGGTTAGGAAAGATTTCACTGTTACTCTTCTTTTATATCACTGAGAAATATTCCCTTGGTACAGCTCAGAATTATCAGCAATATTTAGCAATGATTTAAGAGAAGAATTAAGAAGAATGAACACAACTATCTAGATCAATAAAATATAATACAATCCTTTATCACCCACATCCCCAACACAAGGGGTTTAGTTACACAGTGAATGCATGATAGGACCAACACACTCGATACCCAGTGAATTCATTGTGTAAGCTTCAAGGAGTGGTTTAGGTAGGTGGAATGGTGGAACTACGGCCCCATGGTGGTTTGGGAATGGTAGAAGCAGAACTCATCCCTCCTCCAATGGTTTTGAACTGCAAAATATGAAGGCCAAGGCCTCTATTTATAGAAAAATAATTTACATGATGTGTATATAAAGTACACACAGTTTACATCCGTCAACGCGCTTTGGGATTCATTTTCTCTGCTGGTAGGCGGCCTAACACGACATCTTTGACTTTGAACACAGCGCCGCCTAGTAGTTGAGTGTACATGGAGTGTATTGCCTCCATACATGTCATGTAATGCCAAAATGTGGTCACCAACCCCTTCTAGAATAGAAAATACGACATGTAGAAATGGAACACGCCATGTCTCCTTCAACGGCCACATGGGCGTGTAGACTCTTCTCAGCAACAACCACCTCTAGAATGTCGTAAACGGCATGTCACACCACCCCACATGGTGTATAGCGTCTGCCTAGTGAAATGTGCGTGTAATCCTCCTTGGATCGGTGTCCCTGTCTGGATGTACACGGTGTGTATAAAAGTACACACCGTGTAGTTTCAAAGTTTCCACAAACTTCCCTTGATTTGTGTCTTTTGTCCAGAAAGCTCTTCAAAATAGACAAGTTCACCAAATTCAAAGTATTTTTCTTCTAATATGTAGGTGTCTAATGAAAAAATGTTTTTATTTTCTAAAATATGTATTAAAATATATAAAAAAATTGGGTGCATCAAAATCACCCACACTTAGTTTTTTGCTTGTCCTCATGAAAATCTCAACATCTAATTGAAAGAGCCTATAATTTTAAAAGGAAGGTATTCAATTAATCGGAAGTATAAATGATAAATTTACTCAGGAAAATTCGAAAAGGAACAAATAAATTCAATTCCTAAGATATTAAAATCATGCCTCATATATATAATTCAATTAACTACTCTATCCTAACACATTTTTCATCCTTTCAAAAATAAGCATGCCACTTGATGATCTGCCTTACCAGTCAATATCACACTCCACACTCAAGATGTTTTTATTCAGAGTTATGCTCAGAATAAGGTATATACACTATATCCATGGGTTTTCAGGATATATTGTTCTCTAATTCAGAAAAAATTGAATTAAAATAATCATGAGGGCTTCATCAATAAGGTTTAGATATCTATATGGCTATGGGTTCGTAGGTCCAGATGTGAAAAATAAATTCTGAGGCTTGAAAAAGGAAGGATAATTCCTTTAAACAACATTGCATTATATTCGAAGTAATTTTCCATGAAAATGTATCCTTTACAAGCTTAGTCGAATGCTGTTGTAATCACCACCTTTTACCTTAGTCAAGTATGGTTCCAAAATCAAATGAGCACAAGGTTCCCTACTCTTTGGTATTTTTTCATGAATAACTCAAGGGAAACACTTATGAATACAAAGAATAATTTTTTGGAACCCTTTCTACCCCAAATATTCAATAGGCACTCCCCCACACATTATTTCATGATTGTGTACAAAAATATGCCATGTATTTCCAACTCCCTCTTTAAAGCTAAAAATGAATAATCATGAAATGTTCAAAAAGAAATAGAGTAGGAAGGGAAATAGGATTGAATCATGTCTTCCTATAAAGGTTGTTCATGGCTTATCTGGGCTTAACGATGATTTAATATAGGGTATGTCTCATGATAAATGGGTGAAAACAATCTAGTGCCTCAATAATTTTAAAGTAATTCAAAAATTCTTCATGTTTTGAAAAGAAATCTTGCAAATTCTGGTAGTGATTAATATCCTAAGAATCTCTCATGAAAGAGGGTATTTATAAACGAAATATTAAAAAGGTTTTACAATACCTCTCAGTAGTGGAAAAATAATAAAGGGACAATCAGGTCATGACATGCATATAAATGATTAGCCTAATCAATGTAATTAATCATGGATTAAAAGTGGCAATTGAAACTATATCAGTAATCATTTTAAAACACTAAAGAATCAGAATAAGCATGAAACCCTCAAAAATTTCTACTGATAACTTGAGCATTGATAAATATGATTAACCAAAAATTGCCTCAATTTTTCAAATATATAATCTAATAATGATGTCTCCTAGATTATTTCAAGGGAAAAGACTAAGGTGAAATAGAGAGAGAGGCTCCCCCACACTGAATATCACACGTGGTCCACCAAGTGCCCAATAAAGAACATGGTAATGTGGGGACACAAAAAGTGAACCAGGCTAAGGGAATGTAATGAAAGGAGTAAGATCTAGAAAGAAAAGAAAATAAAATGAAAAATAATACTCTCCACGTGTCTAGGTGAAGGAAAATGGTATGTGAAGTAAAACCGTAGCCTAAAATGTTCCAGAGTACCTATGATGGGGAAAAGATACATTGTAAGCGTGCATAATAAACATAGGCATAAGAGATCACAAATATATATACAATGAAAATCATATGTCCCAAAACCAGTCATGGAGTCACCTCAGAAGAGGCTCTATCAAGGACATGATCAGCTGGAAGAGATGACACAGGGGGTGTGGAAGCTGAAGGCATAGACTCGACGGCAGGATGGGAAGCTAGAGAAGTAGGAGCCGCATGCACGAGATCCAGAAAAGGATGCTCAAAAGTAGGCCCTGGACCGACATCAGTGGTGGTGGTAGGAGAAGCAGCAGATGGTGGGACCACTGTAGACAGCAGAACATAGTCTGTGGCCTGTGCAGTGAAGGGCTGTAGAGCATCAGAAGAAGGTCAAGGATCGGAGGTAGAGGTAGGTGGTGGAGGAAACGAAAGACCATGATGCTGAGAAATATGCAACAACAACTACTCCATGCGGTACGGCGGTTGTCGAGACAAATCAAATGCCACACAATGGTGTACTGGCTGCCGATGATACGAACCAACTACTGCTCCATTGGATCTTGTCGGCTGTTGAAGCGTCCCAAGACCTACTCCACTACGGATAGGCGGAGGGAAATGAAGAGATCAACTGAGGGTGTAGAGGTAGGTGGGGCCGGTGGTCGGTTCGAAGAAGTAAGGCTAGAAGAAGAAGGGTCGGTAGGAGGGGGGTAAGGAAACATGAGGGGTGGGAAGGGAGGAGCGAGTGCATCAGCTGGGGCAGGAGGGTTCGTAGGTGGGTGGGGGTGAGCCTGGGAAAAAATGTTGGCACCCCCTACTTCAGAACCATCTCCGTGTGAATGAGCATGAGAAAGTCCATTTGTTGGGGCGATCCTAACAGGTCATGAGGGAAAGAGGGCTCGAATACCCCCAGGTGGTGGGCAAGACGGGTGGTGTAAAAACCATCGTTCAGGTTTCCCTGACGGCCAGTAAACATGGAGTAGAAATAAGAGGTTTCTAGATAGGGGAGGTCTGGGTAGTCATGCCAGATTACACAGGTAAAGAGATCAATGTAACGGCTGGTCACGACCCCCATATCCTCATGGAGGGGAAAAAGGATGGCGCTGAAGCACCGATGGGCGAAGCAGATGATGGGGTCAGCGATAAGAGTGCTCTTCTAGGAAGTGTGGGAGGATCGGTGGTCAGGCCCAATGATCTCTCACCACATAGTGATGAGCATAGGGTGCTCAGTCCTAGACATGGTAGAAATGGTGGGTGGGGTGATGGGATGGTGGTAGAAGCCGCACCCTCAGCCAAATTCGGACATGGTGAGGGAGAAACGTCGGCCGCCTAGCCGGAACCGTAATACAGGCACCGCATCACCAGTTGTCTCTCGGTACTCCACACCATCAAACTCAAATTAGGTTGTGAAATCCAAAAAAAATCTCAAAAAACAGGAGTACTGACCTGGAAAGTATCTAGGAGTGGGGTGTGCCTGAGAAGCTTCTTCATGTCCTCCCAAATACTGAGCTACTGCAGAATGCTGCTGTCGAGGTATCATCCACTCAATTGTATCGGCCAGATAGAGAAGCATTGGACCCTGTCATATGCTAGATCAGTGACTGGGAATACCATGCAGGGATTGAGAGCACATGCAGGTCCAAGCCCAGGTGTTGGTACAGTAGCAGGGGTTGGCTCTGTGGGTGGATCTGCTGAAGTAGAGGGTGGCTCAGTGGATGGGGGCTCGATGAGGGACTGACTACTGATGAAGATGGCGCAGGTAGAGCGGTAGCGGGTTGATCAGAAATGGTGGTTCTCGAACGCTCAGTGCTGGAAGGTAGAGGTGGAGCAGAAGTAGGCCCGGGCTCCGCTGAGGGAGTGAGTGGCGGCATAATGGCCAATGGAGGGACCTCAAAGACCGGAGCATCTGGGTCTGGTGGCGTAGGAGATCAGAGTCGAATCTGACGATAGATGGGCCTCTCTCCCTCAGTGGAAGAGGCCGGCCGCATCCCTCGGGAAGGATCGTGATCTTCCATAACCTGAAAAAGAAAGAAAAACCAAACAATGGAAAAATAAAAGGGAAGAAAACAAAATAAAGAAAATGTGAGAAAATAGAAAAAAGAGATGTACACATTGTGTACATCCTGAGTACACGACATGTAGTGAAAAATGTAGAGTATCCCATGTTCTTTGGATAGACACACCGAGGGTGAAAAAATAGACCATGTAAAAGTACACGGCATGTACCAAACATACATGCCGTGTTCACTCAAAGTGTAGGTGGTCGTGTGTTACAAGAAACACGTCCATGTATTTATCATTTCAAAGAAAAAAAACTACACTCCGTGTAGGTTAAAGTCATGTCATGTATTTCACTTGTGGGACATGGCTGTGTCGTGGGCGAGACACGGGCCGGCCGAAGGAAATGGTATACACGGCATGTACCGAACACACACTGCGTATAAGAACATGGGGTAAGAGACCATGTCAATGGCTACACATGGAGGGGCCAAAAGTAATGTCATAGACAGAATGTACCGAACACACACGCCATGTATGAGAAAATGGTGTTTGAGGCCATGTGAAAAAGGATATGCGGGCACAACAAAGAAATGTACACGGAGTGTACTGAACATACACACCGTTTATATTAAAATTTTGAATTATTTTGTGTGTGGCAGTGTCCAGAAGTACAAGGCGTGTGTTCTTCATGTCGTGGTCCTGTATAGCGGAAGCCAAACAGTCGGAAGATCCTAAAATCACCCTAAACGAGTCTAAAAACTTGAAATAGAGGGTGTTGAATGGGATAACTTGACCGAGGATCACAATGCAAGAATAATCAGTACCCGAAATGCCCTAAATCTAAGGATCTAAGTATGGTGGTTCAGCTGGTGTTCAGGAGAAGAAAATGGGAAGAGGGGAAGAAATGGTGAGGCCGTGCGACACGGGCTGAAGTCGGGTGTCCTATGGCTTATATAGTTAAGGTACACGGCGTGTATGTCTGGACTACATGCCCTGTATTCCTTTTCTTAAAAAGAATAAAATATACAATATAAAAATAAATATTAATTAATTAAAATAAAAGTAAAATAGGTATATATATGTATATACAGAATAAAAAGAAAATAAAACTAGACACATAATGTAGTGGTAAAATACATGTCGTGTGTTTAAAAATTATAAAAAGAGTAGTACAACCATTGGTCCGGTGCTCGGGGCCAGGTTCAAACCGGCGATCAACCATTCTGAACGGAATCCCTGAACCACTAGAGCGAAGGTTGTACTGCTACCCATACTTATGATATATATATATTTATTCTATAGGACCTATACTCATGATAATAAAGAAAATCACGTCATGTGGTTTTTAATTATAAATGAAGGAGATGAAGCAAGGAGATTAGAGTGATTCGAACCTGGGTCTTTTGAACCCAGTGCCAAGACTTTTCCAATCTGCCAACTTCACCCTCGTGTTATTTTTTATTTTAAAAATGTTTTTAATTTATATCGGAAAATTATTCTGGAAACAACATATATTGAAATGGACGTCGTGTGGTTTTATTAAACGTACAAACGATGGAAATGGGACGGTTGTCTGGATTCGAACCCAAGTCTTTTGGAACCGGGTTATGATTCTAGACAACTAGTCCATCCCCATCATGGGTTTTATTATATTTAAACACACACACATAGATATATATATATATATGAAAAATATCACACGTGTCGTGTCAATAAAAGGAGGAACCCCGTGCCAAAGGTAGGTTGGGTGGATTCGAACCAGGGACAACTCGAATAAACTCCATTTACATTACCATAGGCACCGACTTCATCCTTGGTTATTTATTTGTTATTCTATAGATTTATTCTATTAAGATTATAAATTAAAAATATATATACACACCGTGTCATATAAGTGGGACATGGTATGTAACCTCTAGGTTGCCTCCAAGGAAGCGCCTTTGTTTTAAGTCATTGGGTCGACCTTCTTACCAGTTCTTACCTAATTTCTATGGAGGATAATGGTCCCAATAGTGGCCGCCCTGGCCTTCTAGGCACTATAAGATTTCTGGATCTTCTCCAAAAGGAATTTCTAGAATGATAATGTGATTATAAGTAATGGTACATACCAGATCATCCATCAAGTGATCAGCCACGGTAGTGATTGCAGAATAGTCTTCATGATCGGGAGATGATGCCTGCTTGATAGCCTTGAGAACATTGTAGGATACTCTCTCGTCTTCTACCTGGAAAATCATCTCCCCTTGGTATACATCAATGAGTGTTTTCCCAATTGCTATGAAAGGTCTTCTAAGTATAATAGGTACCTCTTGATCCTCCTCCATATCAAGGATAATAAAATCTATAGGAAGGATCAATCTTCCCACCTTCTCCCATACATCCTCCAGTAGTCCTTCCGGATGTTTGATGGATCTGTCAGCAAGTTGGAGGGCTACTTGGGTAGGTTTCAAATCATGGAGCTCGTGCTTCTTGAAAACACCGAGTGGCATGAGGATGACACTGTCTCCTAAGTCACATACAGATTTTCCAAATTCACAGGGTCCAATTATACAAGGAGTAGTAAAACTAACTGGATGATGGAGCTTTAGAGGAGTGGAATGTTGAACGACTGAAGAGCACTCCTTTGTTAGTGAAATAATTCCCAGATCCTACATCTTCTGATTATTGGAGAGGATGTCTTTCATAAATTTGGCGTATGTAGGCATTTGTGTCAGTTCCTCTGCAAATGGGATATTGATGTCAAGATTTCTGAATACCTCCATGAATTTTCCAAACTGGTGACCCAAATTCCATTAATTAATCCTCTCTGGAAAAGGTAATATAGGCTTGAATGGTTTGACGACCTCCTTTCCTTTATTTTGTGAAGTCTCCAGTGATGGTTGTTCAGATGAAGATAGTTCTGAAACTGGACCTTCATGTTCAACAGGGAGAGGAGGTGCAATAGACTGTTGTGTTGGTTCTTTTTATGGAAATGATTTTCCACTCCGCAAGGTGATAGCATTGGCATCCTCCCTTGGTTTCTTCTCGGTGTTTCTTGGTAGTGTACCGGGCTGACTCCCTGATAGCTGGTTTACTATCTGGCCAATTTTATTCTTGAGAATTCAAATGGAAGCCTCCTGGTTATGAAATTTTGTCTCAGAATATGAAATGAATTTGTTCATGAGGTCCTCTATCCTTGATGTTTTCTCTTGCTAAGATGGCTGGACATGTGGTGGAGGTGGTTGTTTCCTTTGCTGCTGCAGGTGAGGGTTCGGGTACCCTTGATGCTGATAGGAACCCTTCTGGAACTACTCTCTCGGAAATTGATTCTGGTACTGAGGTTGTTTGTAGCCGGGCAGCCACTGGGGAAGAGGGTTTTTCTTTTTTTGAACCCAGCCATGGTTCTTATTATCTCCGCACACCAGGTTTCGGTACTTTTGATATTGATTCGACCCTCGATTTTGAGCAACAAAGATCACCTCGCTTGTCGAAGGGTCGGATGGAAGTCCCTGGAATTCTCCCAGATTATCGTTGTTACCACACTCTCCGCATGCCGGATGGTTCACTGAATGAACTTGATATGCTCTTTTGAGATTCAATGCGTCGATTTTCTTGGATACTGCATCCAACCGAGCAGCGAGAATTGTATTAGCATCTGTACTATGCATACCTCATTTTTGAGTCCCCCGCTTAGAGTTCCACTAGAAGCTGTTGGCATACATTTCTTCCAGTAGTTAAAAATGTTATTAGAGAGACTTTATCATCACCGTACCTCCAGCAGAAGCATCCTCCACAGACATGGAATTTGTTGTGAGTCCTCTGTAGAAGGTCTGGACTTGCATCCATAGTGGGAGTCCGTGGTGTGGGTATTTTTATAGCATTTCCTTGAAGTGTTCCCAGGATTCATATAATGACTAACAGTCATGCTGTTAAAAGTTGTGGATCATGTTCCTTAGCATCACCGTTATCTATGGGGGGAAGTATTTGGACAGGAACGCATGGGATGGCTTCTCCCACGTGAGGATGGATCTTTGTGGAAGCCCTTTGATCCAATCTTTCTCCCTGTCCCGTAGAGAAAAGGGAAATAGGCGAAGGTGAATGGCATCCTAGAACACGCCATTGTACCGAAATGTGTTGTAGATCTCCAAATAGTTGGAGAGATGGGCATTTGGGTCCTCACTGGGCAGGCCATCTAATTGTACAGTGTTCTGGATCAGTTGAATGATATCAGTCTTGATCTCAAAGAGTTGGGCCTGTATTGGAGGATGGACTATACCCGTATCTGCTCCATAGATCGATGTAAGACCATACTACATAAGGGTATGACATGTATGTAGCTACTGAGGAGGTAGAGCTTGCTTGTACTACTGCTCCTGAGTGGAGAAATAGGGCCATTGGATGATCTGCTGCGACTGTTGTAGTTGGGCGTACACTGGAGGAGGTTGCTGTGGAGGCAGTTGGTAATCCCTAGGGAGGATTTTCATAAATCTTCCAGGTGCCTTCTCTAGTATACCAGCAATGAGAGGCAGCTGGTCCTGGTACGGATGCTCAGCTGCAACATCCACGGCTGGTGCTCCTCCCTCCTTGATCGCCATGGTTCGTGGCTGTTGTTTGTGAGTTTCATTAAGTGCATGCTGATGACGAAGCAGGGTCTGTTCGATCTCCGGGTCAAGCGGATGTAGTTCCGATGACTCGGCGCTCGTGGCCCATGTAGTGCGTCTACTCATACATTTTAATCTTCTCCACAATTACAACAAAAATACGAGGCGTAACAAGGGAAAGGAAAAAGAGAAAAAGAAATAGGATTAGGAAGGAAATTTTTGGGAATTTGTAATTTTTATTTTCACTTAATCAATTATTAACAAAACAAAAATTATAGCACTGAAACAAATGTTCTCTGGAAATGATGCCAAAATACACCGAATAATTTTTTGGAACCCTTTCTGCCCCAAATATTCAATAGGCACTCCCCCACACATTATTTCATGATTGTGCACAAAAATATTCCATGTATTTCCAACTCCCTCTTTAAAGCTCAAAAATGAAAAAACATGCAAATTTCAATAAGAAATAGCGTATGAAGGAAAATAGGCTTGTAATATGGCAGTGCATTGGTTCAGTTGAGTTTATAATTAATTTAGTGAAACGTGCAGAATTTTGAGTGTATTTTCTTAGTTTGGATTGAGTGAAACTATTTTGTTTACTTTATGAAAATGATTAACAATTCAAAGGAAATGAAAAGTGATTTAAAGGATTTTTGACAGAGATAAAATTGTGTTGGGTCTCTGGTGATTATGGAGTTTTTATACAGAATACTTAAATGGTTTTTTTGTTCGTAACAATTCATCATTCTAGATTTCCTTTTATCACACGATTCCTTGGTCCGGTTTCTCTTGTTTGGAATTGAAGAAATTGAGGCCTTGGTTCGGTAGTCAGTGTTTCTCAATTATTAATGTGGTTCAATCCATTTATGAATCAGTGAAACCTTTTCAATGGTCATGGAATATTTCACTGTTACTCTTCTTTTATATCGCTGATAATTCTTCCCTTGGTCCGGCTTAGAATTCTCAGTAATATTTAGAAAATGATTTAAGAGGACTTAGAATAATTAAGAAGAACGAACACATCTATCTAGATTATTACAACATAATAAAATCCTTTATCGCCCACAGCCCGAACACAAGGGGTTTAGTTACACATGGAAAGCATGATAGGACCAACACACTAGATACCTAATTAATTCATTATGTAAGCTTGGAGGAGAGGTGTCGGTACGTGGAATGGTGGAACTACGACACCACGGTGGTTTGGGAATGGTAGCAGCAAAACTTCTCCCTCCTCCAATGGTTTTGAACTCAAAAATCGGAAGGCCAAGGCCTCTATTTATAGAAAAATAATGTACACAGTGTGTATAGAATGTACACGCCGTGTACTTCCGTCAATGTGCTTTGGGATTCATTTTCTCCAATGGTAGGCGACCTAACACGCCATCTTTGACTTTGAACATGGCGCCGCCTAGTAGGTGAGTGTACATGGCATGTAGCACCTCCATACATGGTGTGTAATGACAAAATGTGTCCACAAACCCCTTCTAGAATAGTAGACACTGCATGTAGAAATGGAACACACCGTGTCTCCTTCAAGGGCCCCATGGGCGTGTAGACTCTTCTTGGTAACAACCGCTTCTAGAATGTCATACATGGTGTGTCAAGACACCCCACACAGCATGTAGCGTCTACCTAGTCACATGGGCATATACTCCCTCCGTCGATCCATGTCCCTGTCTGGCTGTACACAGCGTGTATAAAAGTACACGACGTTTAGTTTCAAAATTTCCACAGACTTCCCTTGATTTGTGTATTTTGGCTAGAATTCTCTTGAAAATAGACAAGGTCACCAAAATCAATGTATTTGTCTTCTATGAAGTAGGTATTTGGTGAAAACTTGTTTTTATTTTCAATATAATGTATAAAAATGTTTACAGAAATTGGGTGCATCAGCTTTCCAAGAAGAAACTTCTTGAAACACTGATAGGTTTACTTCAATACATTATGAGATGCCAAATTTTTTAGGAAACACACCTCTAATGTATGGAACATGTTTTTTATAGCATTTCATAGATTTTGTGGTGTCAAAAAACATAAAACAGAGGCCTAAGATTATGAAGATCCTCCTCCTCTAACAACTAGAAGAATATGATATCATCGATGCATATGATGATTAAAAGATATATGAAATCCTAGAATAAAGAGTTTATAAGCCCCATTAACGTGGATATCTTGTTTGTTACACCAAATGTCATGACTAAAAACATGAAGATCTTACAGAATCATTTTAAGGTAGCCTTCAAAATATCTCTATCCTTCACGATCAAGTAGTGATATGCCGACCCCAAATCAATCGTATATAAAAGTTATCCCCTCTCATCTAGTCTAAAATATCATCTCTACTTACTATTGGGGAAAATATACTTTAAAATCATTCAACTTTATATGTTTTATACACAACCTTAGACGATTATATGAATTCTTGGAGAACAACACTTGTTCACCTGATGATGATAGACTAGTCTGTAGAAACCCATTTCTACATCATATCATATATCTGAATCCTCTACCCCAGCAACTAAAATCGATTCATTAGATTATGATCTATCAAAATATAAGAATCATTGAGAAATAAGTATATCCTTAACCCAAAATTACATCAATGGTTTTGCATAACAATATCCTTGAAAAACATCATGGAACACCCCCAAACGAATTTGGAACCTCTGCTATCTCAATTCCCCAAAAATCCAGCAAATACTCAACCAACAAGGAATGAATAATTTCCACACACTAACTTCCCATCTAAAAATATCACATGACAATGAAAACCACAAATTTTTATCAACATAAGAAACCGAAAATCTCCTTTTGAAGTATATAAAAATATCATATATGAAATACATCATGTTTATTCTAAGGAATCCATAATATATTTGAATCTATAGCCCAAAAATATTCATATAGGACTTCTATGTTCCCATAATCATTCTATACCCCTGGAACACATCAAATAAGATAGTCTGGACACATACCCTCATAGTCAACACAAGGCACACACGAATACACTCTACATCTATATTTAAATTATGGGATAGAGCGGGTGAAATAATTGATTAAAAATATCATAATTCAAATAACTGAAATTGTAGTAAAAAATTAATCATTCCAGTAATATCTCAATCCCCTCTAAAACTGCTACTGGTACTTCATGAAAATTTCTGTTTCCAGATACTCTACCTATCTATAGATGACCACCTCCATGACCAGAAATTATTTATGGTCCTAAAACACAAGGAATATCCTAGGGATGGCTTCTACTGCCTCTATCTCTGATTTCTAGAGAAAATAAATTCTTCCCAAACTCCAAAAATGGTATAACTAGAAACTAATACTATGAATGGAAGTGAACCTATCCACCTCCTCCAAAATGATAATGGCGAACCACTAGGAACTAGTTCTACCGATGGTCTTGAACACAACAACTAAAACACACTATCACAAAGATCTCATGAAAATAAATAGAACCACTAGGCCTAAATGGTTGGAAGGGAATATGCTGATGTCGACTATTTTTCATTCAAATACTTGATGGTATTGGTTCCTTATACCATCCACTAAATATTTTACTCCACAAGGATCCTTTCTAGTTCCCCTCTTGCGATAGCCCTCTTTCTAAGTTCATCCACCTGATCACCTCTATATTTTTTATGAAGAAAAGTATACTTCATCAATAGATAAGAAGTGACTCTATTCTATATATAAGGATTGAGTGCCACCTCAAGACATCTCACATGATACTCCTCATTTGGAAAAAAATCTCTGTGAAAAAAATACGAGTTCCTCGAACATGATTCAGATCCCCCACACTATAATGTTCCCTTACTAAATAGAATGAAGCTAATAGCTTTTTAGTGCCATCATGTTTGATGAAAGGATCTTTTCCAAAAATCATTTATGGAAGCTCACCCATAAAATATCTTCCTCCAAATTCTCACCTAGATATATCATCCACCACTCAAATGAAACAACCTACATATATGTTACTACCAAATGGAAATTATACTCTATCAGGGAATGGATCAAACTAAATGATATCTCAAGCTCCTCCAGTATTATCTATCTCTCTTCATATGAGACACTTCACTCTTGCAACCCCCATGAATTCCACTTAAAGGCACACTGTGTCATATTCCACTGATCATCCTGTTCAACCAGATTAACCCTATGATGATAAAACGGACCATCCGGATTATCCTCAACTACCTAAGATATAATATATTGATGAATAAAATATATAGCTAAAAGGAATGGAAATAACATACTCTATTTGGTAGTGTTTAATTTTATTAAGAATCATTTAAAATCATTTAATTAATTTTTTTCATTACATCATAACTAAAAAACCCCATTAAAACAGAAACACAATTCATCATGATGCATGTAACTCCCTTGAACCTCTATCATGTAGATTATTCCAACTCACTTGGTCATTAAATAAGATCATATTGTGTGAATTGGATCACAGGAACCCTAAAATCATGCGTTCTAGAGAGTCTCCCATTCCATTGTCATGAACTGAGGTTAGTTGGAACTATTTCTATACCACCCCATTCAAAAGAAACTACTTTTAACTCCAAACTCAATCTTATATCTCAAACACTCTTTTAATATCATTCTTTTATTCCCCCACTCAACAAATACACCTCAATGAGGGGAGAGATATAATGACCCCCCATGTCCCTCCTCCAAAGGGTCGTGGGTAGGTTACTAGCATTGATGGTATAAATGTATCATGTATGCGAGGAAATGAAATCTAAAATATTAATAGGATCATTAGATAACATGGAAAAACTACTATCAAATCAATGTAATAATATAGAAATAAACCCAAACTGTGACATATGAATCTATAAATAAAATTGATATAAAAAGTCTCTATACTAAATAACCAAATGTAAATCCTATGTAGAGATATATGATCTATTGAATATCAAGTTTAGTATTTTAATACACAGTCTTCATAATCATCCTAGAAAACAAAAAAAAATGTTTTATATACATTGTGTGAGCATAAAATTAAACTATGCAGGAAAAAAAATTCTATATTCCACATGTAAATGAATAATACTAATGCACATGTGAGAATATTGAATAATCAAACAGTAACTATACAGGTATAATAAACATCCAATAATAACCATTCAATTATCACAAAATAACAAAAACAATTTAATAAAGTATAATAGGAATCACATCGATTAGGGTACCACGAACAACTTTCCCACTACAATGACACACTAACACCCAATTTCATATATCTTGGAGATCATATATCTTCTATATACCACACCTTGCAACTAACATGGTCACAATAATCCTTTACCATACACACCTAGTCTCATCACCCCATAATCACATCCACAACACATTTCACCTAAAATCACATTGGCCAAAACACAACCACTGCAAACACTAGTGTATTAGGGTATCACTAACATGTAGGACATCGAATTCATTCCCTCCTCATACAATTATGATCCCCACAAATAGCCTCTCCATACTCATGTTCATATCACATCATTCCAAATAATAATGGGGCCAGCACTCCACTTGCACTGTCATGTCTCGAGTGAAAACACATTAGCCATCACACCTCACTCATAAACACGAGGGCTATCACAACCACCATATAATTCTCTAACAGGTCACCAAGAATCATAATCTATGAAATAACTACCTAGTTTGGAAGATATATTGGGGAAGTGATGGTACCGATCAGACAATACTCCTCACCAGATATCAGAAAAAACACCCCAGTGTGACCATACAGGAGATGACACATAGTTCTCAATGTGGGTGGGGTACGTATCGAAGATGAAATAATATAAAATTATATATATAATATCAAAAAATCATGACAATCATATGGATTTAAAAATAAACTAACCAAATCACAACACTATCACATTGGCTTCCACCTCTTAATGAATAAAACAACAAAACAAGCTGAAACACCATTCCACATTTTCGAGCAATTTCATTTAATCCTCCAATTATTTCAATTATTCGAAATAAACCATGTTTAATAAAAAATCCTATCATTTACTTATTCATTTAAAATATTCACCCCGTTAACAAAACCATCGAAAAACTTGTCAATCGTCATCATAAAATATTTTCTTTCATTCTTCACTACTTGTGCATCTAGAATAATGAAATCGCCACCGCACCACCCCAAAATAATGGACAGAGAATCCACCTTTGAACCACAAAATCCCAACCAGAAAAAGCATCTCACCACGCCCAAAGAATTTGAAAAAAACCACCTCAACACCCCAAAAGAAAAGATCATGAACCATCGGTCCCACATTCCCCAGCCATATATTGATGTCCAGAAAGTAGGAATACACATCACAACACATCAATATCAATTTATAGATATAAAAAATTTGATTGTATCAAATTCCACATTATTTTAGTGACATTATCACACAATTCATTATCGAATGGACACCATTTTATCATCCAAATATAAATTGTAATCCATTTCCCTGTTAATGCTGATATTTAAAAAATCACAACCAAACATTAATATCACCACATATCATTCAGTACAAATAAACCCTCCAAAAAACACAATTATTAGTGGTTCCACAAGATTTTACAATTTATAATATGACAAATAATATCATTGTAATAAAATCATGTGAATTAAACCCCATTACTCATTTCAATTTCATTCATTCCAATTATATGTCATTTATTAAGCCATTAAAACAATAAAACATAGGTAAACAAAATAATACCCCTCCACATGATACAAAATAAAGAGAAATGTGGGATTATAAACATTATAGAAGAAATACTGACTTTCCAGACAATACATTGGAAATAATAACGCAAGAAAAACACAACCACACTATTACAGAACATGGATCAACCTTCCCAACAACCAATCACAATAAATATGAATCCCAAAACATAGCCCAAGCCATAACAACATCATTGTCTAAAACCCATTGGTGAATAATAGAAGAGATCCTACCAAAAATATATAAGGGAACACCATATATTGAAAAATAATATCCACTAGGAACAACATAACAATAAGAGATGAATATGGATTGATGGACTCAATATGGTGAAAATGGTTTTCCCAAAACGAGTGGAGAAGAAGTAACATACAAGTGAATGAAAATTTGACTATAAATAAATTTTAAAATTGCATTGCATTAAGTAGTAACTTGACATTTAATCCTTTATCATGTCATGTAATCCCTAGGGTTTGGTTTTGTTATGAAAAAAAAAATTCATTTTTATTATGTAACCCTAAAAATCAACACATCATGAAATAGACTTGAACATGTCTTGATCCACCATTATACATCGTGCAATGCACTTATCAAAAAAGTATTTTCTATAGTCATTATGTTTTACCTCCAAATTGCATTGAATACTCATGAAACTACCACTAAACACCTCGAACATCCAAAATAGGCAATGTTATAGACCACGAGGGAACATACCATTACATGTTCGTGGATATATAACTGGGGTTGAGGATAGTGTGGACCTTTTTTATTTTCTTCTAATTTAATTATCTTTTTTCAATTATATTGGGAAACAATCCAATGTTTCAAAATCATCTAAGTCCTATGTTTTACCTGAAATGATATACAATGATTGTCGATCTCAAGATATATTATATAATTCATTGTAATGAAATTAAAATTAATAACGGTACATAAAAAGATAGAGAAACTTGTATTCTTCTGGAAATTAGGTGATTGAAAATATCCTTCCCTTCAAATATCTTCAATTATTATTCTAATAAAAGAGATAGGGATTTAGACAAAGGATGTTAAGTATATGGGTGATAGTTATATAATATACATGTATTTTCTCCTCCTTATGTGGGGAGATACACTTCTAGAATCTATATGTGATTTATGAATAGACTTCTTCAATACATGTCACTTTCTTGGAAGGAATGGTCATATAAAACGTTTATATTTAATTTAAATAGGGTTTCATATTGAGAAATCATAACACGATGTGGGAATAGTGCCTCAGAAACATGAGTATCCCCTATATGATTGGGGAGACAAGGGGAATTATGATATTTTTGGGAATCTTTTTGGGGTCGTTATAAGGGGTTTTGTGATTTTTTGGGTACCAATGGGGGTCATGAGGGAACTTCTAGTCTATTGTATGATATTAAATCCTTATTATATATATATTTTTGGGTTTATGGTGGAACACATTTTTTATTCCAATACATTGAAGATGATGGGAGTTTGTATTTTAAGGTTTAATTATATTTTTATATTATTTTTAATGTATATGATATGGGGCCTGGGTTATTTTATGAATGCCACTATAGATACTTATAGAGGATGAGAGGTCATTAAAAGAGAATAATTATATCATTATAATATTTATAAATTCTTGTTGGTTTATATTAATATTTCTTCTTGGTTGGAAGTTAACTGAAATTTTACACTTATTTGGGAAATGAGGTCTATATAAGGGAACAATGAGTTTGTTGAATTTGTGCAAGGGTAAAGTGGATTTTTTAATGGTTATGTAAATGTAACCATTTTTTGGAATGTTTTCATTGTGTAATCTTCTATGTTCCTGGGTTGTGTAAGAAAAACTATTATTGTATAAGGGATTCATAAGTTTTCAACGAATTTATATGAGTTGTGGAAATGGATAATAGGATCAGATTAAGGATAATGGGAAAATATTAGTCACAATATAAAAGGATACAATCAAGCATTCTATTCCAAATCCTCTGTTAGGTTTGTCTAAAAAACTAGGGGATCCTAGAATATTTTTATTGGTTCTTATTCTGGGAATAAGACCTCATAGGGGCAGGCCAAATATGGATGATTATTCTCATGACTTCTTAATCCCACACCCCATATTCTTATAGATTACCAGAGTCTCTTCGTATGAAGAATACTATGTAAAGATCATTTTGAGGAATTTTGAAATAATATCATCCTAATTGGTTTGATAACTTATGTTTTAACCTTTAGGCTTCAAGGTATAACTAGATGATGAGTGATATCAGGGTAAATGATATTAAACCAGGAGGGAAGACTGTTGTGAGAATCATGTATCTCTTTTTTGAGGTGTTATTACTTGTTTCACTAAATTTGTATCATGATCTAGTGTTTTGGAACAACTCCCTCATCCAATGATACCACAATGATGAGAGAGAGGAAATTACCTCTGAGTCATACCTCCAATAGTCCATGTTTTGGAAAATTTCACCGAAGGAATGAAAATTACACATATAAGAGGAATTAACCTCTATAATATATATAAGATCAAGAGATGAGATGTATCATAAAAAAACAAGATCAAATAATATAAAAAAATCTAAAGCATCCGACATTCATTTATAAATAATATATATATATATAAGTATTAAAATTAAATACCCAAAAGTAATACCTAGGTAGCAACAATACAAACTCAAGGACTGAGAGAGTAATGCAAAACAGGGTCCCCATATTCCATAAAGAAACCTAAAATAAGTTTAATATAAATTTAGAGAGCATACAAGGACCTTTATTTGGAAAAATAATGTCCCTCATGCACATATGAAATAATATTACCAATGCAGCTATGAGAAAATAGAAGAAAAAATAGCACTTATCATGGTACACTAACCATCCCAATCAAATAGAGACATTATAACTAAATAACTCTAACCATGTCATATAATATAATTTGAATCACATAAATAAACGTAGTACGAACCCGTTTCCCACTGGAATGCCTCTCTCACACCCAACTACATTCATCCTAGTGCTCCCAACTCTTCTATATACCATACCACCGCACAAACATGATCAAAACACACCTCTCCCATAGACAATTGTTCTCATCACCCCACAACAATGACCACAACACATCTCTCCCAAAAACACATGGGCCACATCACAACAACTACCAAAACCAAAGTAGTATGGTATTATGAACATGTTGGAAATTATATTCATTTTATCCTAATACCATAAACATCCCCCACCAGATTAATACCCACAACCACGGTCATATGACATCATTCCCGAAAATACATAGGCCACCACCATAATAGCACAATCATGTATCGTTCAAAAAACATCTCAGTTGTTAAACCTCACCTACATAAACATTGGCTATCACAACCACCATTTAATGTACTAACAGACCTTTGACCATCAAAGCCTATGAAATACCTACTTATACTAGAATAGATAATGGGAAACATGGGAACCCAACCATCAGTACACCTCAATAGATGTCAGGGAAAACACCCCCAACATTATTATGCTGGTGTCGACATATATTGCTCAATGTGTGTGGGAGATGCATATAAAAATAAAATATATATTTATATATATAATAAAACATTCAAAGATATCCTATGGATTCACAAACTATCTAAAAACATAAAACACTTTCAAATTGTCTACCACCATAAGATACATAGCATCACACAACAAGACATAACCCCATACACATTTCCCAGAAATTACATTTAATCATTCTGTACTATTAATTATTTATCATCAGAATCATTTAGTCTCCCAATATTTCATTTATTTATTAATTTATAATTTTCACAAAATTAAATGAACCAACCCAATTCATCTCAGATATTTTCAAATAATAATAATTGATTTTCTTCATCACTAATTTTTCATATATAATAATGTAAACACAACATCACAATCCAAAAAAAAGAAAAACCGAACAAAACCACCTCTCTTCCCCAAAAACCATATCCTCTCAGCCAACCATACCACCCAAAAAGATCGACGCACAAACCAACATCCCCCATTCCCCAAACACACATCATCATCCATGAGAATGACCACATGTCACAACACATCAATATAATTTTAAAAATTTAAAAAGTAGCATTTATCACATTCCATATTATTTTATGGATAATATCAGTAAAGTCATTATCATGGGGACACTATTTTATTAGCCATATATAATTGGTTGGAAATTTTAATTTTATAGTTATATCCAAACTATCTGAGCCAAATCCGCAATATCAACATATATCATCCACCATAATCAAATTCCCAAACAACATAAACATTCAGTAGAGACATATTCCCTCAGAATCCTAAATATCACAATTAATTTCAAATCTATACAATCTTGAAAATCAAACTTCATTTTCCCATATCAATTTCAATTTATGAAATTATTCAACATTTATTAATCTATAAAAACCATAAAACATTGTTAAAAATTAAAACCCTACCCACATGATACATAATTGTGTAGTATGAAAGATTACCTACCTCAAGGAATTATTACCAACTCACTATAAACCGCACGAAAAAGAAGAATGCCTTCAATACACAACAACAACCAATAAAACATAGATCAAACTACCCTACTAGAAAAGACCATAAAAAAGAAACCCATAACACACCCCAAACCATAACAACACCACCTTAGTTAATTCATATATGTTTAATGGAATAAAACCTTCCATGAAGAAGGAAGGGATTCCATGTATTTCAAATGAACAACCACTGGGACCATTTGATCAATGATGGAGGAATAGGGATTGATGAAATCATTAGGGAAACTAGGGTTCACCCAAAATAAGAGGAATAAAAATCCACAACTGAATGAATGAAAATTAGTATGGGGGAACTTTTAAATCTATACTTCATATGTGGATTCACATGTTGTGTAATCCATTCCCACATCGTGTATTTTTCATTGTTAAGTTTCACCGAAAATGTATCATATTTTTATTATTTAACACTAATAATATACATAGAATGAACCAACCTCTCAATAGGCATGAAATTACATAAAACTTCATGTAATAAACTTACCCAATATTTATTTAATACAACAGTTCTGTTAGGACTAATGCTTCCACCGAAATCTCCAAGAACCTCACCTGAACACCTCAAACAACAAAAACTGGAAAAGTAATACACCATGGGGGAATAAACCATTAACTCAGATAAAATTCACATGACTATCATACTATTTAATTAACAAATCAATCCTAGGAAAAATGGTGTATGAACAACTACTCGGTGTGATACCTCTCAAGGGCCTCATCATACCACAAATGCTAACACCATCCAACTACACCCACTCATACAAAAACCAAACACACTGCACAACCACATCACCACAACCAGATGTAGACTCCTCATACAACTATACTTCCACACAAACATTCCACACTCATATCAACTAACTTGTAGTCAAAACAAACACCTAATACAACCAAAAAACCAAACCACCCCGAACAGAAGAATAATGGAATTCTTTCTTCCCTATCATCATACTGAATGCTCTAGGTTGTAATTACTCACCTTCACATTTTTTATCACATTTATGTTAATACATATCTATTAAGAATATTGAACTCCATTTTCTTATGATTTTACTTTACCACACATCATTCCACAAAAATCACAACCCAAGGAAAATGACTCATCAGATAAAAAAACAAGATCTCAAACGTCACATCACAAAGAAAAGAAAAACAATGAAAAAATAAAAACAAATCATGGTACTGGGCACACATATTTGTAGGTCACTCCCAAGTACTCTCATCTAAGAAACCGTGCCTCCACAACACATAAAACAATGAAATGATTTGTCTATGAAACATCTTCTATTATTGACCGTAGATCATTATAGGTCATTTCAAAAATGTTTCATTGTCCGCAATATCCAAATATTCCCATACAAAATTATGGGAGTCATCGTGAAGATATAGAAAAATCTGAAGATATGAAAGACATCATGATTCATCTCCAACAATACTAGGAAGGGAAACTAATATACCACCTCACTAATTGGCCCTGACTCCTTAGAGGTCCCAACACACATGGGGAAAAGATTACTCCCTCTACAAAACAGCATTCCCCACATCATGTAGAAAATGTCAAGAATAGGTGGTTGGTAACATCGAACTCAATAGGAATCCTTTTAAAATCATCATATGACTAATTCTGGCCATGTTATTCTTTCACACACCTATGAGAAATCTAATCGTTATCTATCGTTCCCTGTACTATATCAGGACTAATAATGAATATCTTCCCAACTTCCATCTAGCAAAATGGTGAACAACATAGTCTCTTATATAAACCCACAAATGGATCCATGAAAATGGAATAGTGATATATATTTTAATATATATATATATATATATATTTAATTGGGTGGTGTAATATCCCTGGTACACCAAAGTACAAGATTTATGCCCGAACATATCCTCTAATGACATGATATTTCATTCTATCTACCAATATATATGGGGGTGGAAACTAGTGTTGTGGCATAACTGAGTTCCAAAAGCACACTTCAATCCACTCAAGACTCATGAGAATAACCCTGTTTCCCTATCCGAGGAAATGGATATTGAAACATCATGAAACCATTCTAAATAATCTATACAACTATTAGTCAAATCTTCTATAGCACCAGATTTCTTGATCACTAAGAAGTAGGATGATTTCATCAACTACCCCATGACCACCTAGATTACATTTGAAACATTGTAATTTCATTGTAAAATGGGAATAAATATATATATATATATATATATATATATATGAAATACCATTACTACTCATGGTTATGCATGGGATGAAACAAACCACTAGGAACCTAATTCCACTTCTTTAATTTCGATAAAACCAAGATCCTTTTGAAAAACTATTCCACCTCTGGTTTAATCCCATGACACCAAAATTGCATCTTCAATCCATGATATGTATTATAAACACATGGGTGTACCTCCAAATGAGTATTATGAAACTCTTAAAGGATATAATCATATATTAAATATAAAATAAATAACCTTCCATGAATTATTATATGGTTCCAACCATCCACCGATCATCCCTCTCAAGCATCACCAAATCCAAAACAATCACACATCACTTATTCTTCTGAGACTTCCCACATATAATATTTCATATGGTGGATTATATAATTATAAAAAACAATGAAATAGTAAATATCTACAACCATACTATATTTCATTTATGTTGAATTCGTTCAACTCCTCTAATTCTATCAATGAATCCCAAGACTCTTGAACAACACCCCTCCCTGACATCCGGCTCAAAGTGACGTATAATCAATTCCCAGTTTCCATGGTTCAAGAGATCATAGAATCAAAATCCTGGAGAAACTATATACAAATCCACTAATTCATTTTTAAATCCTAGTGGGAAAATATACACCTCAAACTATTTTATTCTATGAAGACCAAAAACTACTCCATAATGAGGTAATGTCACTACAATTATAGTGCATACACAACCTCTACAGGCTCCAGATCATCGGTGGAATAGTTACATTGATAGGGATGAAACTTCCTAGACCAAAAATAGATAACCACTTTCTAATTAATTGGGATTTATCACACGAATATAAGGGAATAAAAAACACATAACAAATTTCCATATCCTCAGAAAACCAAAGCACTAGAGCACCAACCAATATAACCTTCAGAAAACGAAATTCTTTCTAGAACTGATCACTCCACAAAACAATTTGGTCACACCATTTCAAATTTTCCAATGGGGATGAATACCAATAGAAAACATGTAAAAAAAATTGATAATAGAATGATATACATATAAAACTGGGATCCTCTACCATTTTATTGGGTTTTTGAAGAAAATATAGCAAGAAACATTAATTGTTCTACTTCACACCATGCTGAGAAATAAAATTTCTAATAAAAAGAACCTGTAATGTCTAGAAAATACCTTTCGACAACATTAAATAGAGTTAGTTGTGTCAAAGAACAAGAAATATAATTCTGTGATTGTCAAGATGCACATCCAAGGACATCGAATAGATAAAGATATCATCAATGGATATAATGATGAAATGATATTTCAAATATAAGAACAAGTAGTTCATAATTCTCATTAACATGGCTAGAATATTTGTAACACTGAATGATATGACTACAGACACAATGTTACCATAAAATCTTTTTAGGCACTATTCAGAATACCTCCATCCCTTACCCTCAACTAGTGATATCTAGACAAAAAATCAATATTTTATAAAAACTACCCCTCTCATTTAGTCGAAACGAATGTATATTCCTT
This sequence comes from Viscum album, assembly GCA_963277665.1. Classification (NCBI taxonomy): domain Eukaryota; kingdom Viridiplantae; phylum Streptophyta; class Magnoliopsida; order Santalales; family Viscaceae; genus Viscum; species Viscum album. The sequence continues at coordinate 1,779,308,720 of OY728146.1, read as the reverse complement.
GCCATAAGGAATATTTTTTGACTATAAATTGATTCAGTGTCTATAATTTTATACACAACCTTAAACTATCATATTCCTTCATGGTGAACAACATATGTTCACCACATGATGATATAGTTGGATATGTAAAACCTATCTACATCACATCATCTATCTGATTCCTAAAATCCTACCACTCAAAAGCTTTCATTTGGTAATTACACGTAAAAATTTAAGAAGCACCATCCTAGAAGAATATACGAAATTCCACATCACATCAATGGGGTATCATCACAACCTCCCTGGGAAAAACATCTAGGAACTCTTCAACAACACTAGGATATATTACCATCTCAATGTTCATTAATTACAATGAATATTCATCCAAAAAGGGAGGAAGAATATCAACACTATGAACGACCACATGAAAATCTTGATTTCCAATGAGAACCAAACATTGTTCATCCAAATATAAATGAATGAATATCTTATGGAAGTATATTATAACATTATGTATGAAATACAACAAATCTATTTAAATAATGGCATAATGCGGTTGAATTTATTTCATGAAAATATTCCCATATGACTAATGTATCCCTATCTTCATTTTACACCCTCAACAAACATCAAAATAGATTTTATGGACTCATATTATTATATTCAACACCCGGTGAACACAAATTCCCTCAAAATCTAATCCTAGATCATGGGATATAGAGGGTGAAATAAAGGATTGACAATCTCCTGAATCATATAAGGGAAAAAGGGTAGTAAAAATGGATCATACATCGAATATATATATCCCCAATGGGAATACTAAATATACTGCATTAAAATGACCGTTCCTGGACCATCAACCTCTTTATGGATTACCATCTCCATTACCACACTCAATTCATGGTTCTTGAGCATAAGGAACATCATGGTGTTTGATTTTACATTCCCTACCTCCCCTTTCAGGTGAAACATTGCTTCTCTAGCTCGTATAATGGTATAACAAGAAACTAATACTACAGATGGAACTAAACCTATCCACCTTCACCAAACTGGTACTGGGGAACAACTGGAGACTTATTTTGGTGATGTTTTCAAACCCCACAACTAAAAAACACTCACACGATACTCCCTGGAAAATTATGGGACCCACATTCCATTGATGGTCAGAATGGAATATTCTCATGTCGACCACCTTTTAGTTGAGACCATGATGTTCCTTGTTCCTAATAACTTCCACTGAATACTATCATCCTTGATGGACTTTTTTGTCTCCCCTCCCATGATAAATTTACTCATGATTGCATCTTACTGATCACATCTTCCTTCTTCTAAACCAACTAATACTTAATCAATAAGATTAGAGTAACTATATACTATATAGAAGCCTGGACTTCCTCCTCATGATTTCTCAAATGATACTCATCATCTTGATAAAATATCTTCGGAAATTGCATAAGGTCCGTGAACATGATTCCTATCTCTCACACTAACCTGCTCTCCTACTTAAGAGAAAGAATCTACTCTCTCTTTATTTTCATCACTGTATATGAAAGGAATAATTACCAGAACCCCATATGGATGTCCACATAAAAAATTTATACCCACTTATGCTCTCCTTGATATATCATCTACCACTAAAAAATAACACCGTACATTTGGCTTACAACTAAAGGGACCATGTAATCCATTGAGGCATGTATCCAATTTAAAGTGATCTTGAGATCCTCTAACATGTTTTATATCTCAGTATTGGATACACTTCCATCTTACGTACCAAAATGTTTTTGTTGGAAGGTAGAAAACATTATATTACACTGAACACCTTCTTCAAATAGATCAACAATATGATGATGAACCGGATCACCATGACTATTCTGAGCTGCCTAATCCACACATGAATGAAGAATATGATCCTAGATGAATGGAATGAAAAGAACTTTCTATGAATGATAGTGCAGAATATTATAAAAAATAATTTCAAATAATTTTATTAATTTTTTTATCCATTTTAATCTTTATAAAACATCCTAATTCAAAAAATAATAAAAATTCTCATGATGAATGTACATCTCCAAGGCCTCTACCTTATAAAAAGTTACATCTCAGGTGGTCGTTCAATAAGCACATAATGCATGAACTTGATCATGGGGAACCTAAAATATATTTTTGTGGAAAGTCTCTCAATCAAATTTCATAAAGCAATGTCAATGAGCACTATATCCATGCCACCCCATTCAATCTACACTATTCTTAACTCCAAACACCATCCTTTATCTCAATCACTACATTGATACAATTATAACGCCCTTATGTTCTTATGAAATATTTAAATTATTTTTATTCACCAGTATATTTTTTTGAATGAAATAATGATATTAAACAAACGGTGAGATGACCTTAATATAAAATTATTTTTATAGCCTAGCCATGAAGTTAGCGAGAATAATTTTAACTAACATATGAAAATGCATTATAAAAAATAAAAGTGAATTAGATATAGTAATTTTAGAGTGAATTACTTCTGGTAATAAAATTAATAAGATATATATATATTTTTTATATACTTAACAAAATATATTTAATATTCATTCAATGAATATTTTAGTAATAGGTTTTAAAAATACCTTATTTCATGTATTCTCTAATTTTTTTTTAATTTAACACCATTGAATAGGGAAACCATTTTGAATTAAGACTTGAAAACATTAATTATTTTTATATGTCAACATAATCATTTTATTTTAATGTCAGGTATAATATTTTTTTGTGGATATATTTTTTATATTTTTCTAATTGATTTCATATTTTTTATGAATAGTAAATAATATGCTAAATTTTACATAAAACATTTTTAATTGAGAAAATTTATTTGGTTAAATTATAATATTGAATGGATATAAAGTATAAATAGAATATATTTTAAGCATTTAGTATAATGTATGAAAATATCATTAATATTACATTGAACTCATACGTAAAAAACATTACGATCTTTTACAATGTTTTAACTTTTTAAACCCGTTTTCTTAGCAACATGATAAATTTAAAATTAATTAGTTCAACATATGTGATTTGAATTTTGAAGAATTTATTCCATACTTGTAATAATTAGGTCCAAATTATTCTAATAGGATACTTATTTTGGCATAATTAATATTAACTTTTGTTATTATTTTTATTACCATTGTTAAAGGTGAATCAGGTAATTAAGTGTCAAAAATATTATAGAAAATTACCATAACACCTGTAAAAATCATATTGGATGATTAAATTTGACACTTATCATATATTTATCCAAATGTAATCACTTTATAACCACTTACCTATGAGAATGACATGAATATAATAAAAACATATTAAATGGATAAACTGTCACAATCTCTTTTAATATAAGTGTGTTAATTTTAATATATGGATAATTAAGTGTTAAAATAGACTATATATAGTATATGGAAAGATAAAATAATTAGTCACATCAATAAATGTTTTTTATAATTTTTAGTGATTAAATTATTATCAATAATGGTGATACAATAGTGAAGTCGAAATTATTTTATTAATAGAAATATCAAATAAATGTTTTTCAAAATGTTAAAAGAATTGTCATATAAACTAGTTAATGTTATACATTAATTTTATACTTAACTATGACATTTTAGGATTTTATTTAAAATTATTTTTAGAATTTATATTCAGTAATAATTTTATTTATAGTTTAATAAATAAATAGTGTAAAAATTACAGCTATTGATATTTTATAAACATAACATTTTATTAAATTATATAAAAATCATAATAATATTTAAAAATTATAAAGTGATAATTATATAATCCACAATATCATATAGTATACTTTTATAGTCAATTAACAGAAAATATGTAATTATTACTTACCATCTTATATTTAGAATATTATTAAAAAACTATATTTAAAACAATAAATAATGGTCAATTAAAGGATATGGTTTAAATTGAAAAAAATAATTTGTCCAAAATTTATTGGTCAATGATATTACAACCCTATCCAATATTATCATTGAATTAGGGAAACATTTGAGGTTTTTGGGTAGGGTTTTATTTTATTATATATTAATATTTTGGAGAGTTTTCTAAATTTCCCCTCTCCTCTCTTATAAAAAGGACTCAACTCCAACTTCTCTTCACTCCATTTTGAGCCTTAAAGCTCAACAAACCCCTACCCATTACCCTTATCAATTTCCCTAGTAACATTATAGAGGTGATGGTATTCTCAAAATACAAACTCTATTACTTTATGTGGAAATTCAAAGGAGGCACATTGAGGGAAAGAATGTCCAGATACAATGAATCATAATAGACAAAATGTAAGGGATAACATTTCAAATATCATTTTTATCTAAGATTTTTTATCTATAAGTATTTACATGGGATATATTTATTATCCATTTCCATGTTTTTTTAAATAAAATTATTAAAATTTACTATTTTTTCATGTATGTTTAAAGTCATTTTCCCCTTTGCGGATTTTTACCACATGGTATGAAATGAATATTTCTTTTGTATACAATACAAGGTTATTTTTGACTTTACATGAAATGTTTGTAGGGTAATGTTTTCTTAGATAATATGTAATGAATGGATTTTTACGCTTTCATAGAAAATTAATTCCATTAATCTCCTTTTAAATTTTTTCTTGTTTATTTTCAATTAACATTATTTCTTTTAAAATTTCACGAAATATTGAAAAAAGATTTTTTTAATGATGAAAGGATTTTTTTCAATAGATCTATGTTCTAGTGTTTAATAAACATTATTTTCCATCTAGTATGATATATGGTTATGATTATATCCATATTATTACTTTTATTTGATTATATTATGATGGTATTATTTTTTATTTTTTCCTTTTATCTTATATGGATTATGTTATGATGGCATGATGTTTAAGAATCACAATTTATTATTTGGGTTATGCTATGATGTATGATATATGTGTTTGTGGCACACATAATAATTGTTTCATTATGAGATGGGTGAGACATATATATCCCTTAAATGCATTGGGTAAAGATTTATATCTCCTGAGATTGACATGGATGGATTGGAAAGTTAATACGGTTTACAGATAAAGGTCTAGAACAAGGAGTGAACATTGTTTATTAGTGGAATCTGTCCACTATGATAGCCCTAGGAATGAGCCTTGACAAATATTAAAATATTTTCTACGCTTATAAGTGTATGACAAAAATAATCATGCCTTATGTTATGATTAGTGTGATTTCATTACACTTCCATAATTTATCCAATGACATGATATTATGATATATTATGCAGGATAATATTTTCAAAAGTTACGTTCTTATGAAAATGATATGATTGATATTTCATTTTTTACCCTTACTAAGAATTTTACCTCACACCATTATATGTTTCTTTTCCCCAAGAAAGGAAGAAGGGTATAAAATATGATATTTCAAAATTGAGTATATTTATGATTAAATAAATAGGATACAATGTAAATTTTTTATGAACTAGTTGTTTATGTTTCATATATTCTAAATAAACTACACCTATACATTCATGACATGGATTTTTTAAATTTTGTAATAAATATATTCTCATTATGATGTAATAACATTGTTTGTAATGTATGGGTCGTTATAGTTGTTATTAGAGGAATGGTATAGTCAACCTTTGGAAACAATGACATGAAATCCTTAGTAAGAACCCTAAGGATATGTCTATGTATAGGATACTATACATGTGTTTTATAAATGACCATGAATAATATAGTATAAATCCTAACGTATCATAATTTGAAATTTCATTCGTGATTATTTGGTTTTTCTATTATAATTATTGCTCCTCACACTGTTCTTCTTGGTTTTAGTCAATGGATGGAAGCTGAAGGAACTACATTAATGTTGAATGAAATGGGAAATGGAATGATAGGCCCCCTGAGAACCCAAATGTTAAAGGATCTGGAATGAAAAATATTGTAGCCGTGCTCACCCAACATTCTTAAGCTATGAATCCTGTTTTACTTACAAATGAGCAAAAATGTGAGAAACACTCTATTGAGTCCTTCATCAGGTTGCATCCTCCATCATTTAGTAGGTCATCTGATCCATTAGTGGTGGAAAAATGGATTAGTACCACTGAAATTATATTTTCAGTCCAAGAATGTTTTGAACAAGATAAACTCTTCTAAATAGTTAATATTTTGGAAGGTGAATCTGATCAATGGTGGAATCTTTTCAAGAATAAATGGAAAAAAATATGAAATTGAGTACATGGAATTTGACGATTTCAAGAACTTATTTTAAAATAAATACATCCAAAATATTCTTCAAAAAATGATGGAGAAGGTGTTTCTTGATCTAAACCAAAAGTAAAATGATGTCGTTGGTACCTAGGAAGAAAAGTTTACAATACCTGTAATATATGATTCTATAATTATTATCCCACCTGAGAGTAAGATCAATCGATTCATCAGTTTCTTAAAACAAAGTCTAAAAAAGGAATTATACCAAAGGGACATCAATAAATATGAGGAAATTGTTCAATTTTCACTCAACATCGAGATGGAGATTAGAGTTACCCATCAGTCATATGGGTGTGATAAGACGAGGAAAATTTAATTCTAAGGAATATATAAAGACCATACTAAAAACAAGTTGAGTTTTCACATATTCTCAAATTGTGGAAAGAAACATAGATGGAATTTTTTTAAAGGTATAAGTAAATGTATTAAGTGTGGAAAATAAGTTCATTGGAAAATTGAATGCTGAAGTGATGGAAAAAAATTGTATATTGATGAAAACCGTGAAAAGACTACACAGATTGAACCTTCTACCCTTCAATGCTACATATTAAATGAAATGGGGAATTTCCCTAATCAATGACTTAATAAAAGGGTTATTGACGATGATCAATGTCAAAAAACTCATAAGGCCAAAGACAATTGTATGTCACATGAAATTAATATCGGTGTTGTGGAGTACAATAATAAAGTGGTGAAAGGTACACTAACCATCTAATATAATGTTTAAAATGTTGTATTTTCTTCTGGATCCACACAATTTTTTTTATAAAAAATTTTCTTATGTGTATCATTGTATTACCTCAACAATTAGATGTTGAGAAAATAGTGAAAATTTTTAAGGGAAAAATAGTCGCATAGAATGTTTACAATTTTTCTCCGATTGAGGTATGTGGGAATGTGCTACCTGAAAATCATGCGATCCTTCCAATAGTAGAGTTTTATTTGTTTATTATAATAGATTTTATTTCATTTTATGGATCTCATATCAATTCCCAAATAAGGGAAGCCACATTTCATATTCCAGATCAACATACGATCATTTATCATTGAAAAGATGAATATAACCTTCTAGTTAAAATTTCTTCAATATTATGGGTCTTGGTTTCAATAAATAATGGTTATTTATCTCAATTGGCTGGCATGAAACACACTATTAAGAATGCACCCATTGTACATGAGTTTTATGATGTCTTTCTAGAGGAATATTTAGGTCTTCCCCCAAAATGTAATGTTGAGTTTTCAATAGAACTCATATCATGTTCTAAGACTATTTTAAAGACACCATATAGAATGGACCGAATTGAGTTGCATGAATTGAATAAGAAACTCTAATATAATATTGATAAAGGATTTATACTCCATAGTGTGTAACCTTGGGGACCACCTTTTCTGTTTTTTAAGAAGAAAGATGGATTAGTTATACTCTGCATTGATTATCGAGAACTTAACAAGATCACTATGAAGAACAAATATCATCTTCCACGAATTTATAAATTATTTGACCAAATATATCGAGCTAAATACCTTTCCCTGATTTATCTTTTTTTAGGACATCATCAATTATGGATGAAAAATGAGGATATACCAAAGATAGCATTCTGTAGACCCTATAAATTCATTGTAATGCCTTTTGATCTTACTAATTCCCCAATTATCATCATGGATCTAATGAATATAGTCTTTAGAGATTATCTTGATTCATTTTTGTTAGTATATATAGATGATATACTTCAGTATTCAAATAGAAATTAAGAACCAGATGATCACTTGAGAACTGTGTTTAAGACCCTGAGAATGGAGAATCTTTATGCCAAATTTACCATGTTTGGATTTTTTTCTCATAATGTTTCATTTTTAGGTCACAAAATATTAGTAGAGGGGATATTTTAGATCCCACAATAACTGAGGTTATTGAAGGATGGTCAATACCAAAAACAATACCTGAGATGAGTATATCTTGATAACATAGGTATATGTATGGGCATAAACTTAAGTAGAGTTGTTGTCTTTTTATTGTTGTATTTCTATTGTGGAACTCTAGGAGACCTATGAGGTCTTGGGGTCTCTAATATGTATCTTTACACTCCCCCAACATGGGTTATACCTATACCTTATTGTGTATTGTGCAGATGATATACAATATTGATCAAGGATGATGGGGCTAGAATTAGAAGGTAATCGAAGGTGGACTATTTGGCGTGACGTGATGTATGAACTACTAATTGAGAGTTGTTTCTACCCTTCTGGTATGATCCTCGGTAGACGATCTAGGAGTTGTTTGGTACTTCTCAGTTATAATTGTCTCTTATTCAGTTGGGCATGTATTCCGACTCCTTTTACATTCAGTCACAATTTTTTAGTACACTTTTACAATAGTAGTATACTTCTTGGTTTCTTCTTATTGTGTTCTTAGACTGTTTTTCTGTACAGGTTAAAAATGATATACCTTCCCGTATTAGAGATACACCTTTCTAGTGCTAGTCTTCAACCCTTAGACATTGTAATATGGGCTTGCGTAGTCACAGAACGAGCCCCGAGGGATGGTTCAGGACATCTAATCAAATAAAAACATTGTTTTCTATAGAAATTCATTTGAATTCCCAAGAATAATTATAACAAAATTAAAAATAACAATAAATAAATTTTAATTCACTATATTATATCTAATTAAATTATACAAGTGTATAATTATGATCAATTTAAATTCTAACTAGGATAGTTTGATGAAAATAAATGAAAATATACAAAATGTATTTCAATATTCATAGAAATATCATTTCATTCAATAGAGTCCCCAAATATACATATAAGATAATTTTGACATAATAATTTTTTTTTTAAAATATTACATATCATCTTTAAATGTTTCTTAATTAATTATATTATCCATTCATATAATGAAATAAAAACCATTTTTGAATAAAATTTATTTCTAAACCATAAAATGATATTATTCTATTTTCGTTCCGAATAAAAAATATTAAATGAATCTTCATTCATGGATTGAATATAAAATATAATTTTTTATTTTAATCATTTATCAATATTGATAAATTAAACCTATATTGATTAAAAAAAATTTGCACTTAAAAATAATTTTAACTAAAATACATCATTTACAAACATATAATTTCAAATTCATTTAAAAGAAATTGATAATAATCATATATTTTATTATTCTTTTTATTAAAGGGAAAAATTATATATTTATATATATATATATATTAATATACATATTAGTATTCATAGCATCAAATTTAATTGCTATGGTATAATGGTCACATTCAAATAATAATATTTCTAGAGAATATTATAATACACATAAATCTGAGTGTTGTGTGTAATGAAATATTTCAAGAATATTATTATATAAAAAATAATTATTGGGATTTAACGTTAAATTATGGGGGTATTTTGGGTGATTTATATAGAACATATTTCACTTTTATTAATAGAAATAGAAATATTTTTATAAATCTAAAGGAGAACTTTGGGTTGGAAAAAATGTTGAGGGAAATTACATAGTAAACATAACGAATCATTAATTAAATTAATATAAATAATAAATAATAAAATTCAATGTCTATAATGAAAAAATAATGAACATAATTATATAAATGAAAAAACATAACTATTTATTTCATTCATGGGGTCCCCAAGACATTTAAAGGCCACAGTTTTATTTTGGTTAGAGTAATCTGTTTTACAAATTCAATACATTCTATTTCCATCATAACTGATTTATCGGTTTTTTTACTGAAAATAAATGTGTAATATTAGTGTTAAGGTATTATAGGTATCCACTCACCATTTTATATAATAGGGATATGATGTTAACCATAAGGTACTATAGAATTCCGTTTAAATAATTATAGCCAAAAATGAGTTCCAGCATTTCTAATCATCCTCAAATAGATGGTCAGTTTTAAAAACCAATCAGTATCTACAAGATATAATGTAAACCTATTATATAGATTTATAAGGTCTTGGTATCATGCCAATCCCATTGATGAGTTGTTATATAACAACAATTTCCATTCTAAAATTAAAATGACATTATATAAGTCTTTGCATGAGAAAAAGAGAATAAGTCCAACATTGGGGGTGATATTTTTTATGAGGATATTTATTTGATATCACAATTGATAAATTGAAATAGAGGGTTCAAAATATTATGTGAAATATTAATGAGGGAAAACCAATAAAAATATAAATGCTGAAAAATATTTTGTAAATTTTATGTGTGAAGAGGGAAATGATGTATTCCCCAACAATCTCATTTGATGTTCATTATGATAAAATTTAAAAAGGATAAACCCATGCAGAGATACATTCCATAATGGTGTTGGCACACATCTATATTTTATATTATTTTATAGAACATCCACTACACATCTTCCTTGTACATGATGTGTTACACATATCATCATGGAGTATTTACATACAATACCATGTGTTTGTACATATCATTAGTGATATGTAATTGGATCATTTTCTATTATAGGTGGAATAACCATTAGAGATATTATATGACATACATAAAATGAAAAAAATGATACCACACATCAATTAAACATTATAATATGATATCATTCATTTGAAGAAAGATAGTGATAACCTTATGTTATTATAAGATGAAACTACACTTACATGTTTTGATATATTTAATGGATTTTTTGGGAATTATTTTTGATGGTGGATGAATTCTACCTACCAAAATATCAATAGATATTTATATTTTTTTATTAATGGATTATTTCTCATGATAATGTGAACTAAAAAAAACTATGAGTTATTAATAAAATAAATAAATATGATTGTAATTGCATATAATTTTAATTGTGATGTATACATATTGATAATCAAATAATGATATATATTGTGAAATGAAATGAAATAAAATTCATCTATATGATTATATATTATGATGGTTATTTGTTAAATAAATTGAAAAAGGAATTATCTATAGGGTTACCCCTAAATAATCAAATTTTCAATATTAACGGGTATGACATGATCGAAAAAATCTACTTGAAAAGATCATAGTTGGTAAAATCCCTATGACAGCCATAACAAAAATCATCCTCCCATGATTTTCATGACCTCACATAATAATATTTTATTTTATGATGATTTAAAAATTTGTTTGGTAATTATTTATTTGTAAGATAAATAAATTTTATTACTCATGTACTAATTTTTGTTCACAATAAGGAATTGTTCAATTGATTTTATGCTTTAAAATGTTCTTCTAGAAATTGTTTTTCCACATTATTAATTCTTAAACTGCTTTTATTTTTACCAATCCTAGAATTTTAATTTGATAAATGGATTTATATTTTTGTGCTCAACATTTATATTTATATATATATTAATTCATTCTTATTTTTTTCAATTGGTTAATTTTATGATGAATAATGAAAATATAGTTATTAGAAATACCATATATTTTATTGCATGATCCAGATTTAATCATGGAATAATTTTTTTGAAGTATTATTATCAACCTAATTTGTATTAAAGGATTAAAATAAATAATTTAAAGTAATTATGTGGAAATTGAAAACCTATCGTTGACATATTCAATACTAAATTATCCTTTATCATAATAAAAATTATTTTTTCTTCTTATTTAAAATAAATTTATAGATATTGGAATTATGTTTTGGATAGATTTAAAATACATATAAAACTTATTTGATTTATTATTAAAAAATTAATATCATATAAACCGAAAACATACATAATTTCATCATAAAATATTTTTTGATTTTTAAAAATTCATTTCTTCTAAAATGTAAATTTTATTCATTATACATTTACAATTCTATGTTTAATTTTTATCACTTATAAAAAGTAAATCATATATAATGTATTTCTTATTTCATATAAAAATGAGTAAATAATTATATGTGATTAATTTTTAATCTATTCGTTAAGATGATTTAATTATATAAAATTTCTAACCGCGATAATTGATAAGAACAGTAAAATAGTACAATGAGTGGTAAAAACTATAATTTCATTAAATATTATAATACATTTTTTGGTTATGTAATTTGTAATAATATTCTTATATTTCAGGTATTTTTACATAAAATTTTACCAATTTTTCAAAAAAAACAACATTCATTTAAATTATGAATTAACTATTTAAAAAGATCCATTAACATCACTTCCCGAATGATAGTTCCCCCATCCCTTCAAATACAAGATAAAAATTCAAATACAACCCACTAATATGATTTATATTCATTAAAAATAATCCCCAAAATGTTTTTTATTTTAGATACATATAAGGCTTCCCCAATTCCTCATTAATAATTGTGTTTTTAAGAAGATATTAAATTATTCGGGATATGTATTATTAACTCTCTTATGATTCTAAATTTATTTCTTTTCCCAAATCCACATAAATATTATTTTTAATAATTTTACAATTTTTTTGATATAAATATTTTCTAAAAATTAAAATTATCACTATAAATAATCATTTTATATTTATTTATTAATTATAACTTCCTCTTATTTCAATGGTTCTAGAACCTATAGTTACGATGATATAGTTAATAATTCATAATGGTTTAATAAATACAATTTTTTAATAAAATATACTGATAATTAGTTTTATATTTTCTTATACTTCTATAAGGATACTACTATAATATAATAATTTCACTTTCAAACTCAACTAATTAATTTTGGAATGTTTTTGTTTTTAATGATTAAACAACAAGCATGAGTGATGATATTCATTTTTCTCCTTGATGGTTCTATAAAAATGTTTTATAATAATATATAATACTAATAAATTATTAATGTTTAGTTATTAATATAATGGATATATTATTACTTTAAATAATAGTAAGTACATGACCTTTTCTTCAATAAAATTTACAAAGTGAATCTAATTTTGAATTGAGAATTTTAGATTTATAAATCATTTCTCTACATAATAAAATATAAAATCCTAATTTAATATCTAAATTCTATTATTGTACCACAAACACTCTCAAAATTATGAAATTATAATAATTGTGATATAACTAGATTAGGTATACAAATAAAATCTTGTAATGGTTAAAATGAGTTACTACCAATAATTAATATAAAAATAGGCTAAAATTATATATTAAATGCCAATGTAATATTATATTGGAAAACATAAAATATGAAATAACTTTTTTAATGTTTGTTAAATTAGTTGATGATTATAATATAAGATTCAAGAATGTGTTTAAATTAGCATGAATTCAATGTAAGGATTCTCAGTAACCCAAATACCTTTTATTGGGTCCTAAACCACCTTTTATAACCATGGTTATATTAGTTATTTTCATTAAATGATTTAAATATTCTAAATTTTCTATTAACATTTAACAACCCAAATTAATTTATATTCTCAAAACAACCTCTTAATTTTAATTTGATTATTTTACAAATATTTCATTTATAAGATTAATTCCCATCGATTTTAAATGATATATATCTTATATATCCATTTTATTTAGTCTAAAAATGTTCTCAATTATTTATTTGAATTAAAAAAATATATTTTTTTGTCTATTATTGTACTTTCTAAAAATCATTTTAAATGTAATATCTATTACTCTTTTAATTTTATAATTTTAAGTAATGGTATTTTATTATTAGAAGTAAAATATGATTTCTGTTCATAAGTATATTTTTATCTTCCACTCCACATTTGTTGAAATTAACCCCATTTATCTTTATACATCCAATGTTCAAATTTCATTATAAATTATTTTATTAAATTTCCACCTTGTAAGCTTCTCAAAATATACTTTTTAATGGGACTCAAAAATTCATCATTTACATCTTTGTTACAAAATCATTGATTGAAACTCATTTTAGGATTTCAAATATACTTTAATTGTTATTTTGAGAATATTGATCTATATAGAGTCATGTTTTAGGAATCACCATTTAAATATCATTTTTTGTACACAATTTTGTTGATTTAATCTTTGGTACCAACTTATCTAACACTTCATCTGACATAATGTGATACCATTGCGAAACATTTGGAAACCAATTTTATTTCATTGGGATACTTATGGTATGATTAATGACTGATTCCATATGTCACACATATGTACGGTTGTTAATGAGAGGATTCCAACATCACCCCCACTTCCTTAGTAATGTTTTTATATTCCATGATATTATGGAGCATATACATACATATATTTATTCAAAAAATAAAGGGATAAAATTCATGGATATGATCATAACATAATGATAGGTCCTTAGATATGATCACACCGTGATTTGTAAAAATTATTATGTATATTACATATTACATTATTATGATACATAACCATTTAATGAAAAATAATCATAAAACTTTTTTATTATCTCATGTTTCAACACACTTATTCCATGGTATATGTTTGATAAATTTAGATTACATGTTATTATATTATGATTTATGGAAAAATATTATTGTATAAACACTTAGTTTGAAATTTTTTTACATGCTCATCTTTTTCATATTTGATTAATCGAACACTTTATGAATTATAGAATATTTTACCCTTATTGATCGTCTGAGTTCTTTTATTCTTATGTTTATAATTTCTAGTGGATGTTTTATTCCAGATATCATGAAGAAGGACTTTATGAATATATATATTGTTATATATTTTTTAAAAAATATTTTTAAAAATATTTTTGATATTTCTAATATTTTATGACACCAAACCATTGGGATTTGTTTGTTTTTCTGTATTTGTGTAATGTAATGTGAAAATAAAGAAATTATTTTAAATAATATTCATGGTTAACTTGGGTAACCTCATTGATACTTATAGTGTGTCGAATTTGGTATATAGCAAGGGTATTGTAGGTTGGTTCATTAAAAAATCATATAAATTAATATAAGATCTATTCAATTTTAATCACCACCTATGACTACCCACATTTTTTACAGTGTTATGTATTCTAGAGATGTATTATGTGTTTTTAAATTTAAATTCCATAAATATATTAAAATATAATAAAATTATTGTTCAATTATTTAAAAATATTAATTTTCATTATGTGTATTTTAATAAATATTACATTTTATTAAATATTTTTACATTGTAAAATATAAAATGAATAAATATATTCAGAAAAATAAAATAATTATTTTAATATATATTTATTGTGTAAATCTTATGAATTGTTAATTTTTATGTAATTTAGAAATAAATCACATAGAGTCAAAAATATATTTCATTGAATTGTTTTTTTGGTGTATTTTTAGTTTAATTAGTTATATTTACACCTAGTAATGATATTATTTGACGAAATGTATTTAAAAAGTCAATTAAAATTCATCCAATGATGTTTAATTTTTTATTCCATATGAATAAATTCATTTCGTATTTGAGAATATATTTTAATGTTAACGTATGTTGATAAATGTGGGAAACCACCGTAAAGTGTATACTGTGGAAAAGGGTTAAAACAGTAGATAAATTCATTAAAAATCATATGTAATTATCTATAAATCCGGGTTTGTGGATTTTTCAAACAGAAAGGCATCAATGAAAAATTATTGTATTATTGTCCTTGAATAATTTTATACCTTCAGCAGAAATGAATTCTATTTGAGAAAATATCCCATTCATTTACTATGAATTTGACACATCTACTACCCAAAATAAACTATAGCATTCCTATAGATCACAATTAATTCCCAACCCAAATATTATACTTAATAAGACATTAACGTGGTCTACATATTTAATTCATAAGAAGTATTAGCTAATTATTTAATTTAATATGGACTTCAAGGGATCATTGACTCGACAACATAATTTTTATCAACTCCTTAATCATATTATTTATATTATGAAATCCAATAATTATTGATTTGATTTTAACAGTTGATGAATTATAATTAAAAGATTTATTATTAAACTAAATAGAATGTAACATTATAGAATTATAAAATATTACTCATTCATGTAATTTATCATGTTCCTTTTTGGGTATGTTCTACCTCTTATGTGAATAATAATAGATAATATATTTTATATATGACTACTGAAATTCAAATAACAGTAATATGAGGTACAAATTGTTGACATAATATTTTAAAATTATTATATATTAATATATGTAGGTATATTTACTATAGTGAGTGATTCTTTCTTCTGATTCAATATCCACTATTAATATAACTTTTTAGTGTTCAATATGAACCATATCAAAAATATCCATGAAAGAATCATGATACTATAGGGATATCTAAGAAACTTATTTATTATAACCATGATCATTTTTATGTAATTAAAATATATTTTTAGAAAGTATAATAATGTTTTCTAATCTAAGGATGAAATAATAAGTAGAACAATTAGCGTATAATGGTTTATTATAACATTGATTGAATTATAAATTGATTATAAGTACATATAAATGATTTAAATTATTTAAAAAAACATGTCTATTATGTAGATTAATAAAAATCATACCTACATTATACTAGAGGCTATAGTAATTCCAAATAAAAGGAAATAAATTTTATGTTTTTTATTGACTCCATCTTTTTTCCTTTGGACAAACACTATCACTAGTGGAATATTATTTAGTGATTATAAAATATTACATGTATCTACCTAATATGGTATTTTTTATTTTATTGGTATGAATGTTAAATTTCATTAATAAAATATTACATTTAATTGATGATCATATAATTAGATAAAAAATTATAGTGGAAAAAATATACTTTCTAAAATGGGAGTTTTTTCTTCCATTTCCATGTTATTATTTACCAACAATGGTGGTTTAATTATATTATAGAATACATATATTATATTTTTATTAATTCTATTTTTATATAATTATATTCATAAATATTTTTTACATATTCTTTACCAATGTGAGTTACACTATAGTTTTGAAACACATAAATTGGTATGTTATTTTATTTCTATAGATTTTAAATATTTATGTATATAAGGATTCATATTTTATCATTATTGGTTTTCATGGTAATATTATTTTTGGATTTTTTAATAGATATTTTTTCTCTATTTGATAATAATTTTTTTAATTAAATAGTTTTTTATGATAATGAAAATATATTTAAAGGATAATTCTTTTCCTAATTTCTTTTCATCTATAAATTATTTTTAAAAAATACTCATTTTAAAATTTAATTAATTTATGAATAACCCTCTATACTGAATTTTTATATATATCATCTTGGTAATAAATTTTGTGTATTTAATAATTTTAACCATGAATTATTCTTATAAAATATATTATGAAAATAATTTTCATCATATTTTCTTTTCCTGGATTAATTAGGTCGTGACATATTCTTGATATTATATAGCCCACATATGTGTGGTTTGTTAATGTGTAACATATGGGACTATGTTTATATTCCCCTCCCATGAATTGTTTAAAAATTTTATCCAATGAAATTTTTGTGTTATAAATTTTATTTTTATACTAATCTAATATTTTATGTGTGTAAAAATGCATTTATAATTTTTTATAAAGTTATAATAGTCTCAGAAAAGATCTGTGGAAAATAAAAATATTTCTTAATATTATATTAATTCTATATTCCTATATTACACCTATATAAATAATGATTTTTCATGGTATTTTTTATTTTTATTCCATGGTCAATTTAATTACATCATGTTTATTACTTCATAGTTATCTATTCATTATTTTAGATATATGATTATGAAATCATGTATCATGATAACTTATTATGAACATATATGATTAACGAGGAATTTACCTCATGTTAATGGTCTCTCAAATGTTTATGATCTATTTATAAATCCTCTCCTTGATTTTTACCAATTTCAAACATTATATCTGAATCAACATATATATTTTATCCTTTTCTCGAGATCATATATAATGGAAAATGACTATAAAGAATTTTTTGATGGATAATTTTTTGAGAGATATTGAAGTATAATTATGATACATGATGAATTTATTGATAATCATTAAAGACTATAATCTTATGGGTGATGGATTTGTGAACTAATATTTGTGATAGAATTTTTATCTTTTGATATCATTAAATATTTATGTATACAATGAACACGTTGTCTCAGTTATGGATTTGAGATAATTTTTTTCCAACCTCTTTGTTTTATATAATATAATAAAAATTCATCCCACTGTTTAATATCTTTCATGAACCATTCTAGGTCTTCCATCCATCATAAATGACATATATACCATATAGTGGTTCTATGGGCATCTCCAAACCCAATAGGTAGATAATAAGTTTGATAGTATCACAATAATTTGAATTATAATTTTTTATCCAAGTTAAAAATTAATCAACATTGAAATTTCATTTGAAGGTGATAATTATCACTCATCATAGAAATTTCCAATATATAAAAAAAATTATAGTTTTAAAATCATTAAAATACAAAATGTTCAATAAATAATAAATAAAACATATATTGTAACCATTATTTTTAATATTAATGATATAAGATCTCAATTATATGGAAGGAAATTCTATCAATAAGAAAATTAAAAAATACAATAAAACTATAATTACATAAAATTATACACAATTCTTCCCTTGGGAATCATCTATCAACAATACCACCTCTCTCATGGATATAACATGATTGCAATGAAACATTTAACTAAACTCCTGTATATCGATTCTATGTGGAATATATAAGGTCAAAGTATAAATAACAAGAATATAATCACCATAGAGTCCTAGTAGTTTCCTTTCCCAAACATTTGAAAAAATCAATTTCGATATATATTATTTTCAAATAATTTTTATTAAAAAACAAAAAAAAAATATATGTCTCATATAAAACCTTTTTAAATAATTTTTTTTCAAAATAATCATGTTTTTATAAACAATCAATAAAAACTAATTCAATTTAAAAAATTTATTTTGATTTAAAAAAAAAACAAGATAAAAACACACGAGGAAGAGAACAAGAAATAATAAAAACAAAATCAATTGATATAACCGTTCAATAAAATAATAAACATAGTAATTGAAATATATGTAAAA
The DNA here is from genome assembly GCA_963277665.1 of Viscum album. Taxonomy (NCBI): domain Eukaryota; kingdom Viridiplantae; phylum Streptophyta; class Magnoliopsida; order Santalales; family Viscaceae; genus Viscum; species Viscum album. Next base: position 1,779,289,392 of record OY728146.1, on the reverse strand, counting down.
TAAACATAATATAACCCCCAGAAGGATGATAATGGTATCAAAATAAAGGATCATAAATTAATATTTTAATTAGTAATAAATAAAGGAAAATAATTCATAGAATATTATTAGAAATTATAAGTGGGGAACCGAGAAATACCATAAGTAGAACTATTTTTATTCCTAGTGATACATTCTTATGTCCATTACCACCAAACATGCACTCAACTTGACAAACCAGTGGCCCTTCCCCATGTCCCTGTCAATTATATAAATAGGGGGATATAACCATTATAATATGAAAATAAAATTAATTGCCTCTTCATTCTTCACTAATATTCTTAGGGTCCCCAAGAACGATACAATGAGAGGTTACGTGACATTTATAGTGGAATAAACACCATCACACATCAAAAAACCCTACTAAATCTATCCCCATTAACAATTATGTTACATTAAATTAAATAGTTTCATTAATATGATTCCCATTTTATTCAACCACATTAGAATAGAATAAGTATGCACATTTCATTTTGAATGTGCCAATGTTTTTTTTTGAATTCATACCTATTTTTAATATTTTCTATAAGGTTATTTTAAAACCATTTCATAATAACCTATTTTTGAAAAAAAAAAGTATCAATTTTTCAAAATTCTCTTTTTTAAAAAACAATAGTGTTATGGAGAAAATGTATATTATATGACTCATTTTAATAACAATGTAATCATGGAAACGTTTGGAAAATGAGGGATTGTCAATACATTAAAATAAATAATTCTAATGAAATGAAGAGACTAAAATAAATAAATAAAAGTAAAAAATTACATAATCATCACAAATAGATTAAAAAATAAACAAAAGAATATTTTTTTTAAACTTATACTAAATTCATGAAAATACAAAATCTAAATTTAAAAATCCATTTAAAACCAATGAATTATAATTGGAAAACCAATTATGATTTATTAAAAATGGTGAAAAACAATTATTTGAAAAATAATCATCAAACACATTAATTGTTATGTAATATATTTAATTTCAGTGGATAAGTAATTACTATAATGGATATGTATGGATTAAAGCCTAGAAAATGGTGAGATCAAGAATACACCTAATTCAATTTTTTTGTGGATAAATCATATATTCTGATAAAAAGATAAATTGGAACCTGGGATGAGACCTGACACTATATATTCAAAATTAATAATGAATTGTGTAAAATCCCCTTCAAATAGCTAGTATACTAAATTTACATGGAAATCAAAGAATCAAATAATTGTTAATGGAAATATATATGTTAAAATTGTCTCCCAATAGAATAACCTCCTGAAATAGAGGTCAATAGTACTCAAAAGTGATATTTTGGACAAGGGGTAGATTTTAAATACATTGCATATACATATTGAGTTAATTGGGATGAGACTATCCATAAATAGGTTTTTTATATCTTAAGATAAATTAGTGAAAGTAAAATTTTATAATTATATAGGTAACCTGTATGATCATGATTGATGGTTCAATGTTGCATATAGTAGTCCTGAAATACTTCCTAGACACTCCATATAATTTCATGTTTAAGGAACATGTTTGGGAAAACCATATTCAAACCTTGATTAATGAATATGATAAAACTTTTTGGTTAGTCATGCAGTTTTGGAACATCAGGTACTAACCTTGCATGAAAACTTTATACCCCTCAAAAAACATTTACAGTTATTAAAACTCATGAATCCACAACACAAACCCCTTGGAAATGAAAAAGTCTAATAAAAAAGAAAAATATAATGAAAGAAAGCCATTTTTTATTATTATCCCCACCATAATTATTTTTTCGATTATAAAGTAACAGATTTCAACAAATAATGCAATTTGAAAAGTCCAATGTTGATTTGAAATAAAAATAATTCCAAATTCAACATATACCACCACTTCCAATATCATTCCCAAATATGTAATTCACACAAGTAAGACCAAATAACCGGATTAAGGGGGATTGGACCATTATTTTTCTCAAAAACATTTAATAACATCACCAATAGGTAATGAAAATAGATGTATATATTTCAATGTGAACTTCTAAGAACATAATATGCATTCCTGATAAACAAAAATATATATATATATTTTACAATTTTTTTTAATCCCATGAAAATAATAAGTTATTCCCAAAAAACAATCATATTATAGTGTTTCCCAATTAAAATTACACAGATAAACCCCAACAGAAATCATAGAAACTGTAAAATAATGCTATAATGTGTAGTGTAAATGAGTTTTTATGAGATGATATGAAGGACTAATATCCATATTTTGACATCTTAAATTAAAATATAACTTGGTAATTATTCTAATGGTTAGGGGTTTTATCAAAACTATTCATTCCATTTCTCAAAACAATTACCAACCAAATTATTTAGACTGATTCTGAACACTGTGTAGAAATGTGTTCTAAAAATCCACACATATAGGATCTCAGATGTAGTTTATAATTAATTCAGTTTTATTTAAATTTCCTCATTATTAATTCAAATTTTTTCATTTCGCTTATCTTTCTTATCAAATCACAATTACAATAGAATAATCAATCATTTATTCACCTCAGTGGTGAATCAACCTCGCACCAAGAATATCTAAATGTCATGGTATTATTTTCAATACAAAAGTGTGGATGTCCCTAAACCGATGACCATTAATTTTTTATAGAATATTGGAATCCCAAAAAATATATATATGACTCTTATAGTGCTCCCAAAAAATAATAAATTGTAGTTGGATCTCCATTTCTTAGGGGTTATGGAGCATTCATTAGAATATTGATGGTTTTTGGTAATTACCTGGAGCAGCACTATTAAGAACAATATTTATTTTTAAAACCCCTTATTTATCATGATAATTTAATAGTGAGGTATTTTTATATCTAGGTTAAAATTTTAAATTTCAAAAATCCCTTTCAATATTCTCATTTCATTAGCGCACCATATGTCTATATAATAATAATTTTATTATTATTTACATAACATGTATCTAATATGTGGACTAATTAAATATTTTATCTCATGAATTAATAAATTAATATTTATTTAAATAATATTATTTTATCACAAGACCAAAACTCAGATTTTCTAACCTTATTTTTATTATATAATTAATAATGAATAAATATTTATTTAAATAAATAATTATACCACTCTTCTAAACCAATAAATAAAAACATTCTATGAATAGATAAAATTAATTAAAAAATATTCCATATAAAACAAAACAATGTTATAATATAATTTTTCAAGTCATATAAAATTTAACTAAGGATATTGGTTACACTCAATATGTGACATTATATGACCCAATCTTATTTGAAATAAGATAAAAACCACAATTCAATGGTTTCTATTGAGAAAATCACAAAGTAACCCATTGAGAAAAGTGTTAGTTTCTCAGTAACATTCAACCTCTTATGAACTCCAACAATAAAATATTATCCATTTTTCATGATAGACAATATAAAATTGGTTTCATTCCATTCTTTATAATATTATATATTTCAATCTATTTCATTATCTTTCCAGAAATTAACACAATGATAAATTACCATGGGAATTGAATTCATCTAGATTTTCAACAACATTGATTTTTCAAAGAAATTCATTTCAAATGTAATGGAAAAATACTCTCACATGCTATCATTTAATACTATACGACACATGATGTACCCAAAAAATTTAACATCGCCATGAACTATTATCGTCATTGTTTATGAAATATATCAAATAACATATTTTATGAAACCAATTAATAATAATCCGAGTAATAATGGATGATTACCCAAGTAAGTATATTTCATTTTCCAATGTCGCATGAACCATGGGGAATTCATATGGGAGGATCCATTTTCATGGCCACCATTCATAATTATTACCTAGTATAAAAACCTTGATAAGGTGTCTCAAAATCCTATGATCCTCATAAACATAGTATTCTATATCATATATATTTGGTCATAAAATACCATCCAACCATTTGAAATGGGTATAAGTATTACCAATAATTTTGAATATTATTTTAGTTTCGATGAATAATGTTTCCTTCATAAAATATCACATACACTATCATAAAGAATAATGATTTGGATGTTATTAGAAATTATATTTTTTATAGACTATGAATATAAAATTCCCTAAAATGTTTTAGTTCCTTTGGTTTTAAGTCTCAATAACTCCAATAATGTAACTTTTTCTCCAAATAAATCATTTAAAACAATTATGACTAATTGATCTGACATAATATTCATGTTTGTACTAATATAAGAATTTATTGAAGTGGATTTACATTTTCTACACTATGGTCACTATACGCACTACAACTTCTCCTCTTCAATAAAACCCACTCATGGGGTGAAACATTCATAGTGTGTTCTTTAACAATTTTTTCTATCCATGGATCCTATGTGAGATATTCCACTATAGTATTATAATTATTCATTATGATACGATTTTCACTTTTAGAAATAAAAATTGAATGTAGATATATTTCCAAATTACATCATTATATACATTTGTATTGAAAATACACTCAACGTCTATTATAGAATTAGACCCTTCTATCTTATATGATGGATTCCAACTCACAGATTCCCAATTGAGTATAAAGACATATCATGATTTTTATCTCATGTTATCATAAAAATTATGGTAACAATAACATGTTCATTATCGAATGAGTAGATCATCATGTATTACTTTACCATGAACAATGCTGGGTCATCATTAAAACTAACAAAAAATGAGGTATGTGGAAAGGATCGATTGGCATAACCATTCCCTAGTAGCTGGAATATTTATCTAGGTATCATAAATAAATATTTCGAACGTTATACACAAATTTATAAACATAAATCAGAAAAAAAAAATTAATAAAATCAATCTAAATATTCAAACCTAACGAACATTAATCACTTTTTAGATTTGAGTTACAAATTTTACACTGAAACCAAAAAAGACTACAAAAAATGAAACAACATGATTAACTAAGAATCCCACCACATTGCACTACGACCTAACTATCTATCCATCTCCACTAAATCCCATTAAGAAGGACCTATAGAAACCCGAACCAACATCTCCAAGGGCCTCTCTCTTACATGGTTCAACAATTACCAAGATTACATACACCTATATGTATATAGAGGGTGTGACCCTATTCCCCGAAAGATTTAACCCAATACAAAATTTCATCCTATAAGCATTTTCTGATAAATAACAAGCATGTTTTAAAAAATCTATCTAGAAAAGTTTATGAAAATAACTCTAAAATTAAATGAATTTCTAAAGAAAACGTGGATTATTTTGAATTAACCAACAATTCATATTGTATACCGATAGTAAGTGAGATATTTCCAGTGAGAACTAGTCATATTAAATATTCTTAGTCACTAGATAACAATGTGACACTAGGTACATCATATCTTAGTGAAATGTGGCATAAAACCAACGACCAATAACATTCTCATACATGATCTACTAGAGATCAGACACATCCAAAACTCTAGTGGTCTCCAATCATCATCCATATTTAATTAGTGTTATCATCACCAATATCACAAATTAAAAATGGGTTATAGCCACTTCTGTATCAATAGCATATTAGTCCTAGTTCTCCCTACTTTATACCCATGTATTTCATTGTGCCAAAAAAGTTTCACAATTCACATTAGACACCATATCCAAATTTCATCATCCAAACAAGGAATTTCACAACATAGGACACCAATTGAACACACAAACTCCACATTAAAAGTCATACGTAGATCAAAATAATTTCAAAAAAATATTTTTATAATGTAAACTATTTTATTAATCATTTAAACAGTTTATAAAACACTTAATATTAGCACATCAATTTTTTACACCTAAATATTTATTAAATTCCATTTTAAAATTCCATTTTAAAATCAATCACATTTTAGATCCATTCAAAAACTACATTTTCCCCACACATAAAAATCACTGAATCTATTAAATTACTCAAAGAAGAGAAATAATATTCATAAATAATGTTAATACACCGAACCACCAACCTTTGGTGTTGAAATACTGAAAAATCAGTATGAATCTCCAACCACACCTCAACCACACAATAAATTAGAAAAAAACCCTAAACAAGAATTTTATACCAAAAAAACTGCAGATCAAACCCTAAAAATGAATCCCTAACAGTTGAAAAAAAAATTCCATGGAAGATGGAAGAAACCCTAAAAGAAGGAATAAAACACGGAATAACTCACTTACATGAAGAATAATGATGTTTCTCCAACAAGACCACCTTAAAATGGTTGTCCAAGGGATCATGTTGGAGTAATGTGGCCTCTTATAGAATAAAATACCGAGTGTGAAGTATAGGAGAAAAAATGATGTTAAATTTGAAAAATGAAAAATGGTAAAAATAAATTATTTTAATGATATGGAAAGATAAAATGGTTATTCCTCATGGTTTAGTAAACCATGGGGAAACCATTCACATGATCTATCCAGATAGTATGATTACTTGGTATGAGATGCATGCCTATGTGGTAGGTTAGGCCTTCAATTGTAAAGTTACCTTGGTTGGGATCATGATACCTACTGGCCAATATATTATAATTTTCTCGGGTTCTCCCAACCAAAATTCCATATTTTTCTCCCATAAACTCAATGAAACTCATTGAAAAATTAATTGATAAAAACTAAAAATGGTTAGTAACTAAAAATAAATACACATATGTGAAAATTCCTATAAAAATAATATATGTTCTCCCCCTAGAATGTCAATATGAAATATGATCATAAAATAAAAACATATACTTTTATTGAACCCTTGAATTTCATTGCAAAGTCTCATGCACATTATTAAAATTCTATGAAAGGAGATAGACCAATGGAATATACTTCTCACAAAAAACTTTTTCTTAGGAATATGTTATCTTCATTAGTCATCAAAACACTTATATATTGGGTTCAATCTCAAACTCATCCCAATTCAACACATGGGATGGATCTATATTTTAATTATTTAATTGGAAGACCTGAAATACTTCGTAAATTGAGGTCAAATAAAAATAGAATGCTAACCTGTATTCCACCTTGCCAATCTGCACTATGAATTGAAAAGGACTGACATACCTCGGTGTCAGCCTTCACTTCTTTCCCAAACAATAATTACCTAAGAAATGGGCCACATTAAAGAAAACTTGTTCACCCATAAAGAACTCAAGATATGAATGCCTATGATCAACATATAATTTGTGGTAACTCTGATCTATCGGTAACCCCTATATGATTAACATGAATTTCTCTGATATCTCATACACAAGGTTCGATTCCAATAGTAATGTGTCTCATACCTCTTTCCAAATAAAGGAAGACTACATGGATAACCATAAAGTGTCAAAAAAATGTTCCTTATAATTGAATATTTAAAACTATAATTATAAGGGAATTATACTAATCCTAAATGTTTATCCCATGATTATCTGAAATCCAAAACACATGCATGAAACATTTACTCCAGAATTGGTTTTCTGGACTCTGTGTGACCATCTTTTTGAGGATGGTAGTCCATGGTAATCTTATTCTATGACCGCAATTATTTTTCATTACCATCATTGAATCGAGAGGTAAAATGGAGGTATCCATTTAAAATTATTTGTATAGGTACACCATGGAGCCTTACAATATTCCAATCATACATTCGGTCCATCTCATCCAATTTTTCTAGATCTATGACCCGAATGAAAGAAATGATTTGGTCAAAGGTCGATTACAATATGAATGGTGTTCCTAACCTGAGGTGTACGAGGAAAGAAAATAATGAAATCCACTGCAACCTCATCCCAATTATAGATAATAATAGGATACGGCTGAAGAAAAAAATGTCACTTTATGATCTAACTTTACCAGATGACATATATAGCACCTTGATAAAGAATTAGCCATGTCTGACCAAATGCATGGCCTCTAAAACTTTCTACATTAATCATAATTTATTTCTGTAGTTCCAGGATGATCGACCCATTATGATAGTTGGATACCCTTCATCAACACCTTCCAAAGAGACAATGGTACTATGAAACATACAATAAAGCATAATATTCCCTCATGAGACAAAGAACAATCACAAGATGTATCCCCACAATGAAGGAACTGTGAAGACTACTGGCACACCTCATCACTAGGACTGTCACACTGAATCAATAATAGAAGAAAAGGATCCAAATGAACACTCTCTAAGAATTCACCTCCAATATTCTACATAGTCTTAAATTGTATATGTGATATATCTCAATCAAGGTCAACTAAACATTGGAAATCCTCCATGAATACATTTTAGACCTTCTACTCAAAGATTTAGTGACCACATTACCATTTCCTAGGGTATATATGATATAAAAGTTGACCCCTAAAAATAATATATCCAAAGATGCTACCTCACGTTCCAATACATTTGGGATAATTTTTGGGCTAATAAATTATGATCTGAATAGAAATAAATTATCACCAAATAGATAATTAGGACATGTCTTCTAGGAATACATCACCACTACTAATTCCAAGTCATTGTTTAGGTAATTATTCTCATGTGTTCAGATTTTGTGAGGACCATATTCCACTACATGATAATATTGCAGGAGTACAGACCCAAAGAACATACCGAAACTGTCAATATAAACCATGTATCCCATCCGAGATTCTGGAAACATCAGCATAGGTGGGGTATTCAACCATTTCTCCATCTCCTCAAAGGATTCTTGGCATTTTGGGATCCATTCAAACACCACCCCTTTCTTAGTGACTATGGTCATGGATCAAGGATTATGATATAAATCATGAACAAACTACCTATAATAACCATCCAGTACACAAAAACTCCATATATTGAATATATTATTTAGTTTATCCCATAAAATAGCTGCACGAGGTCCACAAAAACCCATTTATTTAAAATCACATGTCCTAGATACATTACTCCATAAATGTTGTAGTCATAATTTTGAAAAATTTCATACTTATGGTGATCCTGCAAGGTCCCCTACATGACTCAAAAGTGATTGTCATTATCATTCTCCAATCTAGAGTAAACTACAATATATTCCACAAATACAATAATAAAGGAGTTTATATACTAGTGGAAAAACATATTCACCAGCTTCATAAAGACCACTAGATAAAAATACAATCCGAAAGATGTGGAAGGATAAATGAAGTTTCTATACTAGCATTGGAATACTATTTTGGGATATCCACCTCATACACCATATCTTTTTGGTATCCAAAACATATCTCTATTATGGAAAACCACTTTTTCCCCTTTAACTAATCAAATATGCCTTCATTTTGGGAAATATAGTAGTTGTTCTTAATAGTTACCTTATTTATCATCTGGTAATCGAGGAACAAATGGAGAGAGCCATTGGTATTTTTTTCAAACAACACTGGGGTGGCCCATGAAGAGACGTTTGGTTGAATGAAACCTTTGGATTATAAATCGTCAAGTTGTATCTTTAATTCCATCAGATTGGTGGGGGACACATGATATGATAGAAGATATATAGGTTGTGTTATAAATGCCAAATGAAGAAAAAACTCCACATACTTCTTTGGGGATAACACTACAATATCATCTAGAGATACATATGTGTACACATCCATGTTTGTAGGAAATCCACACACCGGAGCACCACCATCATCCACCAATGTGAGTGAGGATAATGAAAAACAAATATACAATAACTCCGAGTGTGGAGGTCCAACATGACGTGATCGAGGATCTCATTCCCCATGAAAATCATGAGGACTCACATTTAGATCCATTAAAATTACATGTCGCGTATATCAGTATATATGTTCATGGAAGCACACTACCCAATCCATTCTAGGGATAACAATGAAAAGATCCATACCCAATAATAGGAAATCCAATTCCATCTCAACCTATTACATGGAGTGTGTAAAAGATGGGAACTACATACCCTCTTGCTTCTTCGTTCTAAACGATGTCACCAACCCCATATCATAAGACATCAGATGAGTTGGTAAGTTCAAAAAAATTAAAAGAGGGTAATATATAAAATAAAAAGAAGCACAGATATCCTAAAAAATACATTCTATAGAAGATTCAATAAGAATGGTACCTCAAACTATTTAGGGCCCTTCAACTGGTCTAGCTGATACCTGGCATACAACATGAAGATGTATGGTCTCTGCCTGAAAATGAACGCTCAGCTGTGGTTCTTCCCTATACCGGCTCGGCTGATAAAATGATCCAGTCCTACCACCACATCCACTAATCTGATATCCCCATACCCATGATAGATACGATGTAACTAACACTCCCATGGAAGGAACAGATCCTCCACACTCTGGTATAGACACATCACCCTTAAAATATGATTCAATTTCCCTATAAATCCACATCGATGAGAAGGTCTAAGTGGACATGTACATGAATGTCAGGTGTTTCATGCCTTCCTGTATGGATGGAACCGAAAAGACCATACATCAAAATATGAAAATGAAGAAAAACTAGAAATTCTTACTAATCAACCACCTCCCTTCTTCCCAACCTCCTCCCACTTACACTTCTTCTTATATGAATGACCACTTCCAATCATTGACATTGACCTAGAGGAACTAATACATACATTGTAGTCGGTATCTATAATACACTCTTGAACAACTACTTTATTATTGGTGTTCATCTTGAAAAATAAAACATGAGAATAGATCTATGGTTGTAAATGACTTCTAAACCTCTGAGTCTGCATCCTTTCATTTGAGACTATAATTGGTTCATACTAGACTAGATCTTCAAATGGGGTGGAATACACCATAACTGACTATTCCCCCTAAATAATATCTATAAACTCATGGAATTTGGCATAAGCCCAGACCATAGTATAGTACTTTTCATTGAATACATCCTTGAATTCTCTCCATCTCATCTTAACGTGATTCCCAAAATGAAGCACTACGTTCCACCAACTTCTAAATGTACTCTCAAACAAGAATGAGGGTCATTTTACCCAAACATCATCAATAGTATCATGAAATTAATACATGTTCACTATGTTCTCAACCACTCTATCGCGTCCTATGGCTTCATGATAACTCATACATAAAGAGTTTTTTGTAGAATCTTATGGACTCTGTCCTTACTATAAATAGATTAATCTTTAGTAACCATTTAAGTACTATGCCATGCTCCAAATCCCAGAGACTGAAAATGAAAGACCATAGCTAATATCAAAATATCATCATGTGGTGAGGGATAACTCTATACAGTCCATCACATGGATTCAATGGAGCCCTTTGGAAGGAGTGTTGCTATAAAAAGAAATAGTGAGGAGAAAAATAATTACTAAAATAGGCCTAATTTTTTTTGAAGCAATTTCAAATATAAATAAATCCGACTATTTATGAAAAAGTAATGACCAATCAACTTTACATCCACCCATTTTACATGTACAATTTATTTTCTGCCCGTCCCACCTAGAAGAGAAGTCAAATAAATACCAAAAATGCATATCGACTCGAGAACGTTAATGAGGTGTGCTGGTCGGGCACCCTACTCAAAAAAAGAACACTAATTCATGAAAATCCTAGAACTAGTGAATCAATACTCTTCCCAAATATCATAACCGAAAGAGGAACCCTGTCATTCATTTATACAATTTTTTCACTAAACAATACGATTCTTCATCCGAACCAGTGCCCAACGCAGTCAGTGGAATGGCCCAACCGGTGGTCCACTTCCCCATGGGCTAGCACAATCTCCCAGATATCATAAATAAATATTGGTTAAATCTTACATGAATTTACAAACATTAAAAACATAATAAACTAAATATAACAATCCAAACCAAATATGTCTTAATCATTTTTAAGATTTTAATTAAAATGTTTAAACCAAAACTAAAAAATACTACAACAAAAAGAACAACAAGAATATCTCAAAAAAACACAACACATGGCATGGTTGCATTGCCCTAAAAAAACATGAAAAACACACTAAGAATGAATTCTAGAACTCAATCCACCAACTCTAAGAGAATTTATCTTACCTATGTCAATCATTACCAAGAGAACATGTACCCAATGGTTTAAGAAGGTTGTGATACTAATCCCAACATGTTTCCACCAAATACATGATCAAATTTTATAAACATTATAAGATGAATAAATTCTATGTTATAAAAAATAAACTAGGTACATTTACTAAAAAAATACTTTTATAGGAAATGAGTTTAATAGAAACCATGTTAGGTTTTAAAAAATCCACCAATTCATATTGTAAACCTATGGTTATTCCGATATAGCCATTGATAACTAGTCACGGGAAATTCCGTAAGGCAAAAAAAAAATAATTGAACAAAGGGAACCACATATCTTAGTGAAATGTGGCATAGAAACTCCAACCAATAGTGTGCTCGTGAAAATGCCACTATAAAGGATAAACATTCAAAGTTACATTGATATATAGTAATCATAAATAATTTGTTAGTTTTACCATCGTTAATCATAATAAAATAAACTAGGTCGTAGAAACTTATGTATCACAAAAATAGTAGTCCTAGTCCACCCACCTAGATACCCAGAATTCCTTTTTTTCTAAAACAAGTTTCACATATCACATGACACACCATATCAATGTTTCATCAACCAATAATGGAATTTAACAACACACGCCACCCCTAGCACACCCAAACATCAATTTATAAATAAAAATAACACCAAAACCGTTTCAAAACATGATTTTCACTACTTAAATAATTTAGTAAATCATTTAATCTACTTTAAAATTCATTTAATTAGTAAAAAATGATCACACAAAAAATGAATCCAATTTTATATAAAAATTCTATTTTAAAATTTAATTCATATTTAACCCTTTCAAAAACTACATTCTCACCCAACATAATAATCATTGAAAATGATAAATTAACTTGTAAATGGAAATAAATTCATCATATAAATTTTATACATGGTATCACCATCCTTTGGTGTTGATATCCCCAAAAATCATTTTGGATCACTAACCAAACCTCAACCAAACCATAGAAAAGAAAAAATTAATCATAATCAAGAAGATCAAACCCATAAACTAAAGAAAAATCAATTAAAATTAATACCTAGATAATAGAAAAAATATAACCCCAATATAGATGGAAGAAAAAACAAAAAGTAAATAAGAATACGAGGAATAAATAAATTACATGAAGGATCATTATGTTTCCCTCTAAAAACCACAGCATATTTGGGTATCAAATGGGGAAAGAGGGAGAATAGATGCCTCTTATGGCTGAAAATCCCTATTAGGGAGAACGAGGGGAAGAAATGTTGTCAAATACGAAAAAGAGAATATTGAAAAATCTATTTTTTAAATGATCTTGAATAGGAACATCATTAGTCTACAAAGTTTGATAAACCACGAGACATCCCTACATATGATCTATCTAGATTGCATGGTTACCTGGTCCAAGGTTCACGACATTGCAGGGGCCTTATGGTAGGTTCTTGAATCTACCACACGATATCCTAGGATGGTCACATGTTCCCCACTAACCATGATCCTATAATGTTCCTTTGTTTTCCCGCCAATAATTCATTAATTTTCCCCCAAACCCACAATGAAACCCATGGGAAATAGAATAGACCAAAATTAAAAAGAGAAAAAAAAAATTATGCTGATGTGACACCCATTCCACATATTTATTTCTTTATATTATATAAAATACTTCATTATATTCATAAAAGAACCCCAATATAATTATCCACAATTTCATGTATATAATCATTCAATTCAGAATGCATATGAAAGTAAAATTCTTGTATATAACAAGGAAAACAAAATAGACCTTATCATATAGGATTAAGTGATCGTACTCATCAAATATCTCCCTTTTTATGCCTCAGAACACATTATCAAAGAGACATGAATTCCATGTGAGAATTTTAATTTCCACAGATTTAAAAAGGAACACTAAGTTTGATAGTATTAAAGGTACATGGATGGGAGACTAATGGAACAAAAAATTATTATTATTTAAATGTTGTCATTATAAACTAGTTTTTTAATTAAATGGTATGAATATTATCAAACATATTATGTAATATATAAAAATACCATAATCAATACAAATATTTTCATTAATTCCATATGATTTTAAAATAATATATTTTTGTGAAAATTCATTTTTATTTATTTACTGATGAAATTTTATATATAAATTCTATTTAACCATTTTTTTCATGCAATTTGATTTTATTTAAAAATGTACTAATTATGAATTATTAAATTAAACTAATAAATAGTAATCATATAATGAACAATTTATATATTGTAAAATCATTGATAAAACATATGTGAAATTATTTATGGAACTACACTATAATTAAATATGATATATATTAAACCAAAAACTATTATATAAATATTTGAAAATATTATAATCATATTCAAATAGGATTAGATGAATAAAAATCATTGATCATTATTTTGGAAGTAGGATAGTTGAAGTCATTTATGTTAGAGATTCATCATAATTTTGAAAATAAAACAATATAATTACATGTTAAATGTATATGTAAATAAAATTTAAATTTTATAAAAATATGTAGTATTAAAATTAGTGTATGCACTGGTATAATTTCTAAATCTAGAAGAAAAAAAAATAATACAAATACTAAATAGAATCATTAAAATCACCAAAATGAAACAATATTTGTATTCTATAGAAAATAACATTTAAAGAATATGTGATGGTCTCAATTTTTATATCCAAGGGATCATTATTTTTAAATGGAATCAATAAGGGACTATTATGTTATTAATTTCTAAATAATTAATATTTTTTGTTGATTCCTTATATACCATGATTTAAATAAATTATCTTGTTATTTAATGAAAATATGTTATCTTTGGGTAATAATCATATTAATGTAGAATAATTTATTTTATAAATGGATTAAATTTTAAATAAAATTGTAAAATATTTTTAATTGAATCTGTATCTTGAATTTAATTTTTTAAAATTAATAATTATTTTCACTTGTAGAAAAATAAGATCAAGAGTTATTGTATACAGTAAAGATATACATATTAGTGTACAATGCTAGAGTTTGAATAATGATGAATATTAATATTTGAGTTGAATGCATAATTCAATTATTCATAACATGTGTTGTAATTCAATTTATTTATAAATATTTTTTAAGGAAAAAAAAAAGCATCAGGTCTGTTGCATATGGTTTTATTGGTAGAATAATGTATAAGAATTATTTTTTCTAATAGTATGATCATTTTGTGAGAATTGGTAATATGTAATGTAATTTATAATAAAATATATTGTATATGTGTATTTTTATATAAGTTGAATCAATTTATTCATTTTATATGAATACTACTATATGTTATTTGAATCAATTCTATGCATACTATATGTGTAGAGTGTGTTTAAATTTATTTTTGTGATACATATTCCACTGTGGATATAATATTATATCAAAGATTGAATAAAATTATTATTTTCATGTAATTATGCATCATGTGAAATCAATGACAAAATCAGAGTAATTTGAAATAATATTTGGATGAATTTATGTATCCAAACAACCAAACATTTTAATAATGATAATGTGAAAATACATGGTAACTCTAAAGTTTTTCTAGTAACATGCTCAATAAATTTTAATTTTATGATGGCCATGAATGAATATATAGATAAATAATAGGCCTTGATGTATTTGAACTTTATAATTAATCTCCCGAAGCATTATAGGATAAAGAAAATACAAAATATTTGATCCTTAATGAATCACAATAAATTAAGGTTGAAATTTCTAGAAAGAATTTTTTATTAAGTAAATAGATTCATACCCAACCACTTATTAGATTCATCCCACATTACAATAATGATATATCAATTTTCAATCCCATATCTTATTAATAAAATACATTTATGAACATATATATAATGTACCAAATAACAAGTAATTTTCATAACTTCTCAAAAAAATCAAACAAATTTAATTTATGTTTTTCAATAATTTTAAATCAAAATACAGATATATTTAAAAATATGAAACCTCTTATTTTAATGGTAATTCTGACATTGAAGATGATAAAAACTGAAAAGATATATAAAAGGAAAAGAAGTTATTATCTATGTGTGGACACGTAATTCTTGTTAAATTAAGATTAAATGTTGTTATTATAGAAGTCCAAAAAATATTCCCTTGTTAAAATATCTCATTGTAGTCATGTACATCTCCATTGTATCATTATAGTGTCAAAAATGTTTTATTTGTGATACACGAGTTTACTTCTTGTTAGGGGGGTCTTTTTTAAAATTCATTGACCTTTCCTTTTTTTCATTCATCTAAAAGTTAAAAAATGTAATGGTATACAACATAAATTTTTGATTTTCGTCCTATGGGTAATAATAGATGAATTGTTTTAAGTGAAATTTCTTATTATGAATTCCACATCTATGTGAATATTTTTTTTTGAATCAAAACACACCCTAGTGGTGAGAATATAAAAACAATCTGTAAATAAATATAAAAAATAATTTAACTAATATATAATTGAATAAAATTCACTAATAATGATTGACCAAGTGAATGAAATTCCTTCTAGTTAATGATACTAGATATATACTAATCCCTAAAATGTCAAATAATTGATAGTGTTTGCTCTCGATTTAAAAATAACTGATAAATTTTTATGAGTATGAAATGATATAGGTTTCGGTAAAGAAGATGATGAATGACATATGTTTGAATAATTTTAGTAATTATTAAAAATATTATATGCTAGATTGTCATATTAATTTCAACAAAATATAAAGTCTAAAACAAGATTTTACATAATAAAAACAATTAAATTTGATCCTACTATGATTGATTCTATCAAAAAAATATAATAAAAATAGGAACATAAATATATTCTGTTTAAGTTAAAAACATAAAAAGTTAGGGTATATTTATTATTTTCAATTATTTTTAAAACAATAAATTTATTATCAATTAATTTTAATAATACATACCTCAACCTAAAGTCATCGTATTGAACCATTAATAAAATTTGGATCTACTATGATTTATTTCAATAGAATGGTTACTATAGAATGGAAAAAGGAGGAACAATAATTTATATGGAGATGTATTGACATATTTAATGCTATAAAACATAAGAAAATATGTTGGAATATGTGAAAGCAATATCACATATATACCTGTACAATTATATTAATAAATTATTACCTCTACTAAAATTCATCATGTATTTATAGCATAGACATCAAACCTTTCAATGAACGATTAAAATGTGAAAAATTAATGTATTGTATGAAAACATTATGAAATAATTTATTGGATATATGATATACCAAAACTAAGAAAAATATAGAAAAACATACCTTAAAATACCATAAAATAAATTGAAAATATATAGAAATGTAAAAATTAAAATATTCATCCCATAAAACTTAGATATATTTTGAATTAATAATTATGTATAAAATAAAAATTTATATAATAACTCATAACATCATATTTCATATTTCAACATAAACAATTAAAATTCGTATTATAATTTTTTTATGATCACATATGGATAAATTAAAATCACTTATATATATATATATATATTTCTATATTATAAAAAATAATAATGATAACAATTATATTATAATTTCTGATTCAAATATCTATGTTTAATGACTATAAATATTAAAATTTAAGGACATTATTTCAAACATTTCACTGAATATGTTACCATTGATTCAAAAAAATATATTAAATGGAAAAAAATGAAAATGTTTGTATATAAAAAGAATCATTATATAATATTTTTTGTTTTAGAATTTGAAAATGTGACTATATTATTGTATTTTTTGAATAGTATAAAAAAGTATACAAAGAATAGTATGTCATGTAAAATATATGTTATGTGTGGTTTAATATATTTATATATGTATATAAGCATTGGAATGAGGAAAAAAACATACAATAACTTGTTGAAAGTATTGTATTTATTTTAGTATCATAAAAATAAGTAGAATAATCAGATAATAGTATTGAAAAATGACATCATTCCCAATCAAAATCCCCTCTCTTATATTATGTTCCAAGACACTTGTAAAATATAGTCAGTATCACAATCATAAAACAATCTATTTTTTATGTAAGGAGTTTATTAATTTCATTCCCAAATAATTTTATTCTGTTTATTCATCAATTCATCAAAATTATATTTCAATAAATATTCATTTAGGTCAACTAATATAGATTCATAGGTTAGGATGGGTCTATTAGGATAATGTCTAATACCATTAAATGAGTTAACTTTTTCAAATACTTATGTCTTTCATCTGTAAAATATTTACATATTCCCTCTCTCTCTCACCTTAAAAGAGAATCATTTTTAGAAAATTTTTTTTTAATTGAATGTAATTTATAAAAAATGAAATAATATCAATTTAAGACTATTATTTATTGATAATTCAGAACTATAAAATGGAGAATGGTCACCAGTCACTTCCATTATTTCTAGGATTGAGAATGAAAATATATAGTCCAATCTATCACTACTACATGGATAGTGATTATTATTGAAATTGATATCCAATGAGATAGATCATATATTTACGTTTTCAAAATCTAGTATAGTTTCTCCAAATAGGAATGTTAAATATTGAAAAATACATGATTTTAAAAAAAATATTAATATAATATTAAAATAAAACATATAAAAGTTATTAAAATTATTTCTATTTATAATACCAATATATGAACTATGTTTATCAGAATAAAGATAATACATCCTTGGAATTTAAATCATGTCAAACCCTTCCCATTTTGTTGTCAAAGAAATGGTTTTCTCATTTTTACTCAATAGGATATGTCAATTCCTATATCAATGATAAAGAATCTTGTCATAAAATTTATGAGTATAATTAAAAAATATGAAAGAAAAAATTTAAAATACATTAATATATAATCATATATGAAATTTATTTCTTTTTAAATAACTTTTTTAATTTAAAATAAAAAAATGTTGTAAGTAAAATTAAACCATAATAATGAGGAATAAAAAACAAATAATTAAAAACTACTAAAATTAAACATTAAATAAGGTAAATTTTTATTATCCTCATATTATTTATCTTTGAATAACTTATATCTTCCACTGAGGAATATCATTACTGGTTAATCAATTTCAATAAATATTTAATAGTTATTTTATGTAATTTATAAAAAATAAAAGTAATAACAATGAAATACTATTAAGTATTTAGTATTGAAAACCATAAACTGTACAATGATCACCCATCACAACCCTTTACAACATAATTGAAAATTAAAAGAAATAGTATAATATATAAATATTACATGTGATTATTATTTTATTGTTAATGAATTCTAGAAAGAAATATTGTATCCTACCTTTCCATATATTTAGTATAGTTAATCGAGTCATGAATATTAAATAATTCAAATTCTGAAATAATTGTTTAAAATTATTAATATAATATAAAAATTAAAACTATTTAGTTGAATTAAATTATTTTTTATTATGATACCATCATAATCATAGTGTATATAGTTAAAATAAAGGCACATCCCGCAACATTGAATTTGTTCAAACACTACACATTCTATAAGTAACATAACATAAATATTATATATTCTTGAGTTATGTTGAGTATTATCATTGGGGATTTTTTAAGGTTTAGAGTTTTATAGAATTAGTTCATAACTATTCCTTAATGAATTGAATATTAAAAAGTAGATACTTCTACTCACTATCCATTTTTTCAAGAAATAAAAACATTAGATAGAAACATGGTTTTGGTATATTTTTAATAAGTATAACGTTTCCTTGATCTATTACATGATTATATTTTTCATTACGTTCTATGAAAAACATTTCAAAACTAAGTATTATCATAGAAATGTCGATAAACAATTTAAAATAAGGGATAAAACCATTATCCCTTGAATATTTTCAGCTCAAAAAAATATTTTTACAAAGAAAACTTTTCACCCTTAAAATAATTATTTTTAAATTAAATAATGTAATTATAATATTACTACAATCCTTCATAGAAATCATAAATCATAAAGGTAACTTGTTGAATCCATATCATAAATATATTGTATTATTCATGGTTTCATCAGGAGTAACCTTGATATATACATTTGTAATACTCATCATTGTTTATTCCCTAAATCTCATAGAAGAAACTTTAATGTTTACCTCTGTCATGTTACCCAATGCATTGCGGAGATATCATGGGCTCACTAGACCTTTTTTTATCATATAAAAACCGATATACTTATATAATTTCCATGAACCATAACATAATCATTATAAATAAACAAATCATAAAGAATACATTACATTTCCACATTTAAAGGATATTTCATTTGTACAAGTTGTAGACTCATAAGTAAATAGAAATTATTATTAAATAAAATGGTAAAAATGGAATTAAAACCAAATTACATAATAGATACATAAAAATAGGAAATTTCATTCATTATGTATATATAAAAAACATTGAATTTTATTGAAGTAATCATACACCTTTTAATACACAATTAAAACATTTTAAAAAAAGATTTTTTAAAGAAAGATTCCCATACCAATTCGAATAATTTGAATGGAATTTAAACATAAAAAATAATTTATGTATAAAGACTTCCATAATATATATATATTTTTAAAAATGTACATGGAAGATATGGATTTATAATATTAAATCATTAAAACATTTTAAATGATTTTTTAGATAAAGAGTAATTAATAATTACGAACTGCTAAATAATATGCCACGTGATTGTAGAACATTTTAAAAGACATTAAATATAATGAGTATAGATAAAATATTGATTTTAAATTTTAATGGGGTTGTATATAGACTTTATAATGAAATAATATTGCATATGACTATAAAATGTTTAAATGAAATGAGATTGAGATTAAGTCCCATACAAAGATAGTATCCATAGATTAAGGACAAATTGATGACATAATTATGTGTGAAAAATATAAATAAACCAAATATAAGTGGACATTCTATGTAAAAAAATTAGATGTCATTAACACATATTTTTTGAAAAACAAAACCAATGAAGAGTATAT
The DNA here is from genome assembly GCA_963277665.1 of Viscum album. Classification (NCBI taxonomy): domain Eukaryota; kingdom Viridiplantae; phylum Streptophyta; class Magnoliopsida; order Santalales; family Viscaceae; genus Viscum; species Viscum album. Next base: position 1,779,268,232 of record OY728146.1, on the reverse strand, counting down.
TTAACTAAAAGAAATTAGATTGAGTTATGATTTCTTTACCTTGAGTCTAACTTGACACGTATAATCATTTTTTCTAGAATAATAAACATATGATAATATCTAGTTATTAATAACCATTTCCCATTATTATATTTACTTTTATATAACCAATTAAAATTTTATAAATATTAAATAATTATTTATGTTTATATTTGTCGTTTTGTCATTATTCAATACTTTAGTTTAAAATGAACTTGTTTTGATGTAAATTGTTCACGGGGTCCAAATTAAATCATCTATAGAATATTATTTATTTTTTAGATATAATATATATCTAGTATATATGTAATTATATTAGTTCATAACTTTTGGATATAATAAAATAAATTCATTGTTTATGGAGATGGTTGGTTGTACGTATGCATGAACACAATATTCATTTCTTTTTCATTTTAATGGAATAGAAAATAAACTCATACATATGTATATTATAAATATATTTTAATATATATTTTATATATGTTACATATTTTCATTAAATCCCTCCTTTATGCTATTCATTTATTTCATTATGAGACATATCACATTGAGGTGGTGGTAGTCCACACATCCTCAAATGAAATTATCATATTTACATATTATGTAATGAATAATGGTATGTTGTAAATAATATATATAATAAACTACAATATAGAAACAATATAGTGGAGAAAATTGAAAAATCATTGCTTTTTGAGGCAGTAGTACGCCGTATACAGAAACAATATATTATGTGTCCATTAAATATAGGTCTGTGTAATTGTAGGAAAAAAACATAGAATAAAATTATCCTGTTATATTTATGATGTTAGTGTTTTTATAAAATTATGGAACATGAGAGGTTATGGGGTTGGAGAATGAAAATAAATGATAGGATCCTGAGAGAAGACCTTACCTCTAAATCGGGTAACCCCTTTTGATTTGAGCCAAAAGGTAATTCTTGAGTTGCCTTCGTCCCATTTTAAGGCATCTAAGAGGATTTTAGGGATGTTGAGAGTTTATTTGGGATGATATGGGGTGATCCAAGGTGCATTAGAGGTTTGATTATGGAGGTAGAGGTGGTCACCTTTTATAAGATGGAGAAGGGGCACTTTAGGAATGTCTTGAAATATTATTTTATTATATATTGATTTTAGAATTATAAGAGCACCAAATTAATATGATTCAGTTATAAGATGTTTATGGTTATAATTTATTACAATTAATAGGTTTTAGATAAGTTAAGTTCAATTATTTAACCTTATCTTTTGGAATTATCCTTTAGTAAAATAATTTATCTCAAACAACATCATCTTGTATTTCTACACTATATAGTTATTATCAGTAATATAAAATGACAATATAATTTCATGTTGATAATTATTGAAATTTGTAACATTATCTATGTCATTTAGAAAAATATTAGATTTTTATGACTATTATATTATTTAATAAAATAGTATTTTAAAAAACTCATTTATGTCTATTCAGACACTATTTAGTAATTGATATTTTTAATGTCATAAAAATGATTCATTCGAAAAAAAAATACATTAACACCAAGTAGGATGTCATGATAATCTATAAAATTATTTTATATAAAAAAAATTCAAATTAAATTTATTTTAAATTTATAATATCATTTATTTAAATCATTAATTAATAAAAAATCACTACATTATCATTTTTTCAATAAATAAATAAATTTATTTAATGTATATAAATTATAAATAAAATAAAATTATGTAGATATATATCTATCTTTATAATTAATATTTATAGAATGTGATCAGTCATATAACCCAACATTTATATTTTTTTATTAAATAGATACATGTTTAGTTTATAATTCTGTTTACTTTAAATTTGTTGTTATAACATGTCATTATCACACCCATGTGGCTCCATTGGGCCCTAAAATTGACTCATGGATGCTCATGTTAGGCTATATATCATTAAATAGGAATAGAACATGTTTTGGTGTAGTATAATAATATTTTTACCCCTATTTACCAAATTTACCATTTAATAATAGAAAATAAATATAATAAAGAAGTTACTATTTATAATGTTCAAAAATTAAAAGGACCTATTTTCATAATTTTGACCTTATGAATCCAAACATTTAATCCATTTTTAAAAAATAAAAACATAGGTTTTTTAGTAATATAATAAAAAATAAATCATGTTGACAAATTGATAAAACATGGTTCCTAAAAAGTAATAACCATCAAAATATTTACTTGTATTTATATCGAATTTCCACGTCAAATTTTCTAAAATGAACAAAATTGTGTTAAATGATACAAAATTAATCAAATTAAAATTTAAAACCAATTAAAATGACAATATAACTATATAAAAAATAATATGAAATGGAATGTTTGAATTATAATCTTTTATTTTCTCTATTCATTACGAATTAAATTTTATCAAAAAAATACCAAAATTCTAACAAAATTAATTATAATTTCCTACTCTAAAATATGAATTATATTAATTCAAATAGAACATATAAAAGTGAAAAAAAAACATGATTTTAAAATGGCTCACAATCAAAAGGCAATAAAACAATATTTGATTAAAAAATACTTTTTTTATCCGAAAAAATGGATTTGTTATTATTTCATATCAAAAAAACAGAAAAGATAAATTTTTAAAATTAAATTTAATATATAATATATAAAAATCCATAATGATTGAAATTATTTTATAAACATACATTTTCTATTTTAAATTTTTGTCCATTAAAAAAAATCATTATGTTCAATTGGTTTTTATTTAAATTTATATAAATTTTGTAACCAAACGAATACTTATTCCTACATGTGTATACCATATTCTCATAATTTAGTTTATACTATTAATTCCCAAAATTCTAATGGCTAGTATATAACAGTAACACTTAAATACTAATATTTAGTAGTATTTAAAAGCTCGATGTAGCATATCATGTATGCTATTGAACATAATGATCCTTTCTTAAAAATTAGGATAATACCCCCCCCCCAAATTTGATAAATTTAATCTTTAAATTTAAATTTTGGGTTGGTTACTATGGTTTTAATTTTAAAAATACCATTATGGAAAACCCACTTCATCAAAAGGGTTAATAAAACTACTAAATTTAATGATATAATGTGAGGAACAATGGTCACCTCAGAAAAAATATAATGGGGTTCCATGTTGGAAAAAATGGTTATGAATGAAAAAAATGTCAACTTAAGATGTACAATGATAGAAAACATGATTTGGAGAAATTTAACTATTAGAAAACAACAAACTTATGATGGGTTAATTGATCTTTTATTTTGTAGTAAGAAATTTAAATGGAAAACAATTTTGTTTTCAGATCCTTTTCCTAATGATGAGTAATTATTTTACTACCAAGAATAAAGAATTATTTTACTACATAGAATAATAAAAAAAGTTAATATACTTACATGAAATATAAATTATCATCCATTAATCAATTTCCAACACCTGCTCATATTTTTCATGAAAAAAAGAGTTTTAAAGAAGAATTTTACACACATAAATCAATATAATCAGATTTTAAATACTACTATCATCAAAAAATGGTTTACTATATATTTATCCTACCTATAAACATTAACCAAAATATAAATTTATAGTACAAGATAAGATAATCCGTAAAAAAATTACTTGTTAAGTATAATGAATTTGTTTAATCTCAAAAATTAATCAGTAATACCCATGTTCTATATAGACCATTCAACAAAAAAATTTATTCCTAAAAATAATCCAATCTAATATTGAATCCCATAATTCAGAATTATTAGATCATATAGTCTTCCATAGTAAATATTAACATATATCTCCAAATGATACAGACAACTCATAACGTATTATACTTAAATTTAGTTCACCCAATCACATAAAAACATTTATTCTTCAAAAATAAATTTCATCCCTTACACCTAATATGAAATACCATAGTATTATATTTACCTTAGGCATATAGTGTTCCCAATATAGAAAATGTCTTCTTAAATAACATTTATCACTTAGTCAATAATAATTTTTTTCTATTCAAAATATATCTATTTGATAAAATAGAAGTTCACAAAATCAACATAATCTTTGTCCATAAAATCATTTATGTAAAAAATAATAAGTCATACTAAATAGCAATTTCACGTAGGCTAGTGGTTGGTGGTAAATGTGAATCACAATTCGGTTTTGGGCTTTATTCTCATTGATCTATCTAACGCTATGGGTTGTCACATGATACATGTGATGCCCTTTTTAAAAAACTAAATAATTTTATAACATTACAAAAAATTATTTGAAAACCTAAAAAATAATAATTACATATTTTAACCTCAAAATTTTTCTCATACCTTGCATTTTACAACCCAAAAATTAATAACCCATAATTTCAACTTAGGGGAATTCCACTAAAAATATAATTAGTAACATAAATATTTCTTATTCTAAATCCTGAAAAGGTATTTTTAAGACATTGAAATGATGATATACCTTAAAATTATAAAACCAAGATTATATTCCTAAACCATAAGAATCCATTATAAAGTTCAAATTTTTATAAACCATCCAATGATACCAAATATAATGACTCATCCATAAGCATTACATAATCATGAGTTATGTCGATAATTATCATTTAGGATCAATTCAGGTATGTATTTGTATAGTATTAGGCCATAACTATTAAAAAATGAATTGAAAATTATGAATCATACATTTTTAATCAAAATCAATTTTTTTATAAATCAAATATTTTGAATAATAATCCGGGTTTCATTTCATTTTTAATTGGTATAATATATCTGTGATCTCTTAAATTACTATATTATTTATTATGACAAGTGAAAATCATTTCAAAAATTATTATTAGCACAAAAATATTAGTAAGGAATATAAAATATGGAATAAAATTGTTTTCCCATGAATAATTTAACCTCTTGAGAACATTGCCACAAATCATACATTACACCCATAAAAAATAACTCAAACCATTTAATCATAATATTCTTAAAAACACCTCATAGAAATTATAAAATATAAATTTAACATATTCCATCTATATCATTTATACATTTTAACTTTCATAGCTTCTGAGGAAGTAACCTTCATGGATACATTTGGAATACCCATCATAGTATATTCCCTAAATCTCTTAGGAGAGACCATGATGTTTACATCTATCATATTATCCAATGCATTATAGAGAAATCACCGGATCACCTTCCCTTGGATTATCATGGAACCACACATATACTTAATTAATTATAAATAATCATAACATAATCATAACACATAATTTATCCATACATAAAATATAACATTTTCACTATGAAATAACATTTCATATTTACATGTCACACACTCAAAAAGGAAAACACATTATTTTAAAATAAAATTTTAAATATTTAAATTAATCATCAATACATAATAGCAACAAAAATAGATAAATTAAATTAATGATATATATATATATATATATAAACATACATAGTTATTGAAATAATCAACCCCTCTTTAAAACACAATGAATCCATTTTAAAAGTTGAGTTTTGAATCAAAGAGTCCCATATAGCTATAAATATTTTTAAATTAATTTAAAATTAAAAAAATTCATATTTATATAAATATTCCCTCATAATAATTTTGAAAACAAGTACATGAAAGAGAAGTATTTAGAAGATTAAATCATTAAAACATTTAAAATGATGATTTAGATAATGAGTAATTTACAATTCTAACAACTTAAATTATATCCCACATGAAAGAAGAAACATTTTTAAGACACTAAATATCATGAGTATAAATATGATATGGATAATTAATGTAAAATGGGGTTTAAATAATCTTTTCAATTAATCAATGATGAATATTATGAAGAAATGTCTCAATGGAACGATTTTGATATGATGTCCCTTACCAGGATCATATCCATAGATTAAGAAAAAATAAATGACATAATTTTGTTATAAAAATATTAATACACCTAATATAAGTGAATATTCAGTGTAAAACAATCATATTTCATTCACACAAATTCATGGGAAAAAATAATGATATTGATATTCAACTAAATGAAATTAGATTGAGTTATGATTTACCTTAACTTGAGTCTGACTCATCACGTAAAATCGTTATTTCTTAAACAATAATCATTGGTTCATTTCTACATTCCTAATAACCATTTTAATGTATATTTTTTTATATTAATTTTTATGATTTTATAAAAATTACATAAATATTTAAGTTCATATAGGTTGTTTTGTCGATATTCGGTACTTGAGTCAAAAATGAACTTGTTTTGATATAAATTTCCCATGTGGGGAAATTATATAATCATCAAAAAATATTGAGGATTTAAATATCATATATTTCTATTATATAAATATTTATAATACCCTATAACATTTGAATATATGAAATTAAATACATCGTTCCTAGAGACGGTAGGTTGTACGTACGAATGAACGCTAAATTCATTTCATCATCATATTAAAGGAATGAAATGTAAAATGATATATTGTTATATTATAAATCTAGTATAATATATATGTTATATATGTTATAACATTTCATTAATTTGACCCTTTATATGTTCTATGTTTTTCATGAATGAGTCATATTAGTTAGAGGGGGTGGTAGTCCACACATCCTCAAAAACAATTATCATATTTCAATATTATGGAAAGAATAATGTTATGTATTAAATAAAAATTATAGGATCATAAAAAAATATAAATATAATATATATCATTTATAAATACAGTTTCATCATAATGGACACCATGAGAGATGGTAGAATATAATTGAACAACAATCGTTTTGGGAGGCAGTAGTATACCCAACCCTAAAATAATCTGTTATACATCCATTTGAAGGAGGTGTGTATATGTGTATATAGAAAACGTACAATGAAAACATCCTATAATATTTAGAATTCATGTTTTGTTATAAAATAGTAAAATAATAGTGGTTAGGTTGTTGGATAAAGACCATAAATGAAAGGAACATGAGTGAATATGTTACCTCTAAATCAGTTAACTCATTTTTATTTGATTTAATTGGAATTCTTGAGCAACTGTATGACCAATATAAGGATTCTAGGAGTAATTTAGTGATTTTTCTAGTTTATTTGAGCACGATTTGGGTGATCCAAGGTGATTTAGAGGTGTGAGTATGTGGGTAGAGGTGGCGGCCTTTTATAAGAGAGAGGTGTGGCACTTTAGGAAAGTCTGGAAATATTATTTTATTATAAATAGATTTTCAAATTATAATATCTCCAAAGTGATATATTTCTAGAATAAGATGTTTATGGGTCTAAATCCTCCTAAACAATATATTTGAGAAGTTTTTAGGTTAAAATTTAACCTTATATTTTCGATTTAACCCTCATTTAAATAAATTATATATCAACATCTCTTCGTGTATTTTTACACTATATGGATAATACAGCTACTTTAAAATAAAATGAGAACCACAAGTGAATCATTAAGGAAATTTTTAACATTATCTAATATGGGTTTTTAAATCATATATATTTTTTACTATTATAACTTTTAATATCATAGTATTTATTTTAAAGACTCATTTATGTCATTGTTGACACTATTGAGTAATTAATTATTCTTAATGTCATAAAAACATGATTGGTTCGAAAAAAATATATTAACTCAATTATAAAATTTAATAATCATTCTTAAAATTTTGGAAGGAATAAATATTTTGAAATTTCATTTATTTTAATATTTATAATATCATATATTTTAATTTTTCATTAATAAGTTAATAACAATATTATCATTGTGTGTTAAATAAATTGATTTATATAATACCAAAAAATTGTAACTAAAATACCATGACGTATACAACATTAATAGATTTATAATGAATATTTATAGTTAATTATATCATTTATATAACCCTATATTCAAATTGATTTAGTAAAAAGATTAATGTTTATGTTATATTTCACTTTACTTTAAATTAATTATTATAACTTGTCATTATTTTAAAAAAAAAATTATAACATCTCATTATTACACACATGTTGTTCCATGGGGTCATAAAATATAACGAAGTATGTTATTGGTTGGACATACCTCATCCAATAGTTTTAGGACATTTCTATGGGTAGTTTTATATTAGTATAATATTAAATGTTTACCTATATTTTACTGATTTACACTTTAACCATGGTGAATAAAAATTATTATTGAAGTTTCTATTCACAAATTCCACAAATAAAATAGGACATTTACATTATTTTGAAATTATGATTCCAAATATGGAATATAATTTTAAAAATTCCAAACAACGAAGTGTCATTATTTTATGTAAAATTACTTCCAATTTCCAAACCGATAAAGCATGTCTTCTAAAAAGTAACAACTATCAAAATATTGACTACGTTTATATATAATTTCAATGTGAAGTTATATACAATGACTTTAATTGGATTGAATTATAAAAACCTAATATAATTAAAATTTAAAAACAATTTTATGGACAATCTAACTATATAAAAAATTATACGAAAAGGACATTTTGAATTAAAATCTAGTATTTTCACTATTCAAAAAATATTATAATAAATATACCAATATTTAACCAAAGTAAAATTGTATTTCCCAAATCTAAATAAGAATACTAATTTAAATAATGGAACATTTTAAAGGGAAAAACAATATTGAAAAATTGTTTTCTACCAAAAGGTGTTAAATCTGTATATTTTAAAAAAATGGCTCTTTTATCTGTAAAATTTGGATTTTTTCTAATTTATTATCATGAAAACATATAGGATGAAATATAAACACTAAATTTAATATATATCATATAAAAATACATAATGAGTTATATGATTTGATGAAGAAAACATTTTTCTATTTTAAATAATATTTCATTAAAACAAATCATTTATATTCAATTGGTTTTTATTTTGATTTATAATAAATTTGGTAACAAAAAGAATTATTATTTATTCATTTGTAAACCATATTTTCATAAAACAGTTGATATCATTCAGTCCCTTCATTCCAAAATCTTGGTTATAATTGTGTCATTTAAATAATATCATTTAGCAATTGGATTAAGCTCTATGTAGTGTTTCACATATGCTATTTAACATAATGTGTATTTCATTAAAGTGATGATGTTACACATTCACTTGAATAACTCATCAGAAATTAAGATTTTATTAAAAAAAACATATCAATTTTCAATGTGACATAATATTTAACACCCAAATATTGCATTATAATATCAATTTACATTAATTCAATGTAATCAAGATGTATTAACAATTTGATAGTGAGTTCATGGAGTATAATTTCAAGATTCGTTTTTATAATAACTATATTTCATGTTTCATTCATGGCCACATTCTAAATACATAAATAATTGAAATATATTATTAAAGAAAAAACCATTATTATTGAAATTAATAAATCTTATTGAATAGTTTATTTGGAAAAAAAAAATATGATGTCCCCGATGGAAATATGAATATTATTTATAATGTACCGCAAATCATCATGAATAATTTATTTATACTTATACAGTCTCTATATTTCGATCATTTCCTAACCTTTTTTATTGAAAGTAACAATAAGGGTTATAAATCATGTAATAATTTTTAAAAAAAATAATGCAACATAAGGAAAAGAAAAAAAACTAATTTTGGAGGTATATATAAATTCATGTCTCAATATTAGTGAATATCATCATAAAATTTAATATTTTTTGTAATAAAATATGAAATAAGAAAATTAGAAATAATTAATATAAGAACAAATAAGAAACATAATTCGTTATGAGTCATTTTTATAATTAATTTCAAAAAATTTAATAGAATCAAAATTAAATTAAAATAGATAGTAATCAAAATAAAATAAAATAAAATAAAACATTAAATGATAAATCAAGACATATATTTTTTGAACACATAAAATAATTCCACATGTTGGAAAAGGAAATTGTATACATTTTGAGCCACATGTGTATAATATTAACATGTATATTCAATTTCTCATCATAATCTAAGATTTTGTAATGATGTTAAGTAAAATGCCATTCCATTTCTATGAAACATAATAAAATAATTAAATATAAAATAATTATCTCTATATATGGATAAATATTACTATACCAATTTAAATATGATGAATTAGTAATTATTATAAAATGTTGGATTAAAAAAAGGTGATTTATAATATTGATATTTTATTTGGTTGTTGAAATTTTAATTGTAAATTATATCATTTTGACATGTGTATTTTATTCATTTAATATATGTTAGAGTTTTTCTAACCATATAAATAAATTTGGCAGGATCATATATATGAATTCAATAAAAATACATTTTAAAATGAATATCTTTTCCTTGTGATATTCTCGAAAATTTATTCAATAATAGAATCTTGATCAAATTAGACGAAGAGAAATTATATACAATAGAATTGGAAACTAATATGTTATCATGATTGTTTGATTCATGAACATCATATGTGTAATGTTTTTATTCTAAATTTACGTATTTTAGAAAACCAGATGGGGGAGGAATATTGATATTTGACAATCAATTTAACAAATTAATATAAGACCATGTAAATATGTAATGGTTGAGAATAACCTAATAATTCGTGTTTCCTAAAATTGATGTCAATGAAGATTATTTAACAATGATTGTAAGATAATGATGAAAATCCAGTTTCATTTATTAAGGAGAACTTGTTGAGGTGAACCAGTTTATAAAGATAAATATCTTCATAAAAATTAAAAATCCATGTCCACCATTCAAAAATAAATAATAATTTAAAAAAAATATGAAATGTAATTAGTGTTTTGACTAGGACATTCACCGATCTAGAAAAACAAATATACCCACAAGTGACTAACAATTTCAAGGGCCTGGGAGATGTGAACAGAAGATATAGAGGTGGAGAATATGTGTAAGAGGGTAGGTGGTAAGGGTGATATGGTGTAGATTGAGATGTAGAAATATCCTTATTGGTTGAGGCATAGGGGTGAGTCCAGGGAGTTCGAGGTGGATGTTGAGGTGAACACTGTGATATTAATGGAATAGGAGTCATAGGTGGAGATGGGGAAGCTAGAATATGGGATGGGAATGGGGAGTCTAGGAATTTATTCATATGGAGATAGTGAATGTAAGTGGAAATGATGGAAATTCTGGGAGATTGGGGACCTAGATAGAAAGAAATGGGAAGTGGGGAGCAGAAAAACGGAGGGGAAAAGGTAAAGAGTTAATGACATGCGCATTAGAGGTATGATATTCAGAAAAAAAATATATTTCTAGATACATTATAGATTAAAATTAAAAACATATTTATCATATTTATATCTAAATGTGAAAATTATATAATATTTAATAGTTTTTATTTCCATGAAAATATTTATCATCTAGTGAATCATGAAAAAATATTGAATTTTATTGATAAATATATTTTTGTTTAAAAAATTAAATAAATGGTTATTTTTTAAAATGGTTTGGCCAAAAGAAATTTCTAATATATTATTAAAAATATATTTTTTTATTAAAATTATCTTTTTGGTCAATTGGGGTATGGAAACATGTTCATATATAAAAAGTCATTTCTTATAAAAAAAATTATTGTTTCATTTATAATTTTAATCGTAAATTAATATTTACCACATTTAGAAATTAAATCATGGAAAATGGAATCCATATTTTGAATCAAGAGGTTTTATATTTCCTAACTAGTCCCTCTTATTTTTGGTCATTTTGAATAGTATACATATTATATTATTATTGACATGATATGGTTAAATTAAGAAATTAAGGTTGAAAAGAATACAATAAAGAATAAAAAATGGCACTAGAATTTGACTCTATCCCATTTTATGAATTTATATATTCCACTTCTATTCATTTATCCAAAAAAATGGAATCATGGTGCAATATTTCATTGATATTGAACTTTATATTATCGTAAAAAAATACTAAAGTAACAAATGTTTGCTTCATACTTTTAATAAATATAATAATTTGTGATGGGGATAAAAACAATGTTTATAAGGTTTGAAATTTTTATTTCAATGATATTTAATTATATTTATATTGGTTATTTATTTCTATATTTTTGTTGAAATAGGTAACATAAATTCTTATACAATGCTGACTAACAATTTATTCAATGAAGATTAAACTAAAATAAATGGCACTAAACATATCGAAAGTAATACAATTTGAATTATTTATTTCCTTTTATGAAATTTTTAGAAATAAATTACTTTATTGGGATTTTTAAATTTTTGTATACGAATTACTTTGATATCATGATATTTTCAATGTCAAATGAAATAAATAGATCTAAAAATTGACATTTTTGATATTGAATAACATGTAATATTATATTTATTAATTAAAATTTTATAAAAAAAATACCACATACTTATAAATTTGTATAAGATTTAATATATAACACATGGACCATTTATTAAGTCATTTCACTATTATAGTAACAATATTGAACCCTAATGTTTTAAAAATATAGTTTTCGTGATAATCATCAATGTGTGTAAAGTTTGGTAAAATATAAATTGATAAGGTTAGATACATAATAAAAACATATGTAAAATTTATCAAATCAAATGATGTAAGTTTATACACATCAGATTTTAGTATAACATCAATTTTCAATATTATCATTAAAACTAATTTTTATTAAATTAATACTATAAGAAATTCCTAGAGTTCCTCTCCCTATACATCTAATAGGTCACCTTTTGGCTAGTTTTCATCTATCCTAAAACAATTTTGGTCATCAAATAGATACCCAATCTATTCCTTAGTTTTATTTTTAAATTTTAAGGAATTTTCTCATCAAAAAAATAACCTAGGAATGATTTGACGTATACCTAAATATGTTGTCTAAAGAAGAGGTACAAATTTTAACCAATATTTATAATTCACTGGATTCTTCTGCATCTTTAACATATTATCCAACAATATTGAGATAACAATAGAAGAATATTCAATATTCTATAATATTTTTATGTTAATGGAATATCCTATATTCATGTAATCTTTAATCAAATGAAAAGTAAAACCATCATTCATGTGTATAGCATGCTAATGCCTCGTGAAGTTATAAAATCCATTTTCCAACACCACATATCATGAATGGTTATAATTAAATATTTAATATATTTATATGATATTCACGAAATAATAATATTTCTTGAAATATTATATATTAAATATTTTCTTACCTTTCCATTTCATGAAAAATTATAGCTATGTTAATGTGTATGTGTGGAATACCATCTCTACAATGCAATGTGATTCATTTTTCTTCACCAGAACACATATATTGTTTATATATATATATTAAAATAAATAATATGATATTTAGAATTTAATCCAAATATTTTAATGATAAAATATTAGTTAACCTCATTCCATAATGATCACTGAAAAATGGAAACATTATTCATGCATATATACAACCTATCATCTCCATGTTTGTAACATAATTCATTTCTCATAACCATATTTAATGGATGGTTTTAAAATTATATTTTATGTGAAAAAATGATGATTATTTAGTTTTAATTATTCTATATATGATTTAATAATTATATAGTATTCCATAGTAAACCTACAGAAGTGGGTTTTTGTATATGAGCTAAATATCAGCAAAAATACAACATATATTTAATTGACTGAATAATAGTATATATCATGTTAACAAATAAAATTAAAGTAATATATGTAATGAAAATGGTTATTCAAACGGTATATTATGAACATAATTTTATTTTTTAGGATTATAATGATAGTTCTAGACTATTAAGTCTCGGAAATTATGACACATTAACTTATAACATTGTTTTACATATTTTAATGATTTATTAACAAAATATTTTCCTTCAATTTATTTATTACTAAATATATTTAATGAAATTATTTATTAGGAATGACAAGTATTATAAATAAATGTTATTTCTATTTTTAATTTCATTAAATATTTTTCAAATTGGTATCTATTTTAATTTAATATCATAGTATTATACAAAATACAAAAGGAATAATTTTTTTTATTGTTTATGACATCAGATTCTTTTTCCATGATTGAAACCATTAATTTTTTTTCATATATTATTTTATTTCACTTTTTATTTAATGAAAATCCAAATATCGTTTTTGTTATATGTAAAATTTTATTTAAAATTAGTATTTAAATATTAATATGTACTTATAGATCCTATTATGTGTCTCATACAAGTTCAGAAGATATCTTCATGTGTTTTGTGATGAAAAGTTCAAGAATACGTCTTTATATGGTTAATGATATCTATAAATATATAGTGATCCAAATGTTCATTATAAAAACGTGTGAGCCTTATATATCTTATACCCAATGTTGATCCTAAAACTAATTATACGAGTAGTTGAGACCGATAATTCTTAATCTAATGTGTGATTTTGATGAATTTTATATTATGAAAATCTAATTTATTGATTTTCAATGAATTTTTGACTATTCCTTTTACATATAGGAGAGAATGAGGTAGTTACCTAGTGTCGTTTATCTATTTTTTTAATTAGGATCCAATATTTTCTAAAATAAGTTTGTAATATAATGCTCTAGGTCACCAAAAATAATATAAAAATTTCAGGATATTTGTTTTAATGGTTTTATTTTAGATTAATGGTGTGTAGATTTCTTGTGTTTATAATTTATTTCACACACTTAGTAAATAATTTAAATGTTAATATTTGAAAGGCCTTTAATAATTTCCATTGGAATAAAATATTTCATACACTTATGTTCCATACCAAAATTTATTTTATCATCCCAAATTTTAATTTTTTCATAGCTTTTGAAGGATGTGTATGGGAAAGTGTGGGTTCAAGATAAAACAAATAATAGATTTTTTTTGGAATATAATATTTGATTTTTTAAATGTTTTATATTTGGGAATGTTGGACACATTGTAGTTGTGTATATGTGTTTTATATGTAATATTTGTTGCATAATTGTCTAAATATATAAACCATAATTTTACTAGAATATTAAGAAAGTTTATTATTAACATAAATTCCTATTTTTGTAAATTTTTAGTGTAAGTTATTTATAGAAGGTGTCATATGAATGGTATAGATAAAATTATGGGATATGATGTTCTTTGATCATAAGTTAAAATTTATCTATAATGAAACTGGTTTTTCTGTTTTGGATAATTAATGTTATTTAGGTTAAATGAAAATATTTTAATAAAAGATAATATGTTTAATGTTATCTTAGTTTTTACCCCACCCCTCATAAGAAGTTTTATAAAGATATTATTGAAATACTCAAACTAATAATTATTTACTAAAATGGTATCTGGTGTAGAAACCATGTTATTAACAATTTTCATGGAAAATGTGAAGTTTATATCAATGAAATACTAAAAAAATGGCATCTATATTGAAAAATCCTTGGGTTATTTTTTTACTATCAAGAGTTATGATTACAATCATGAACCTAGTGGGGTTTAATAATACAAAAAATAAGAGAAAAATCGGGTTCCTTGTACGACTAGGTAATAATAATCATAATTTTATAATGGTTTAATGTTTTATGTGCCAACCACACAAGAATTAGTTCATAGGTAAATGTTTTAAAATTATAGTGAAATGTTTTTTATGCTAAATGGGATAGAATAAAATAATAAATTCCAAATGGTAATGTAATATTTTGATTAAATAAATTAATGGGAATACATTTATCCTTATTGTAGAAATTTAATTATTTATATGCGAGGTGTATGGTTATTATGAAAATAAATGTATTAGAGTGATTTCTCAAGATGGGGTATTGTTATTCTTTATAGATAATGGTTTAACAATTTTTACTATCAATATAGTTGGAAATGTGGAAATCATGAATGGAATATATATTTTATGGATTATAATTTTTTATATTTTTCTATCATGATAAACTAGAACAAATAAATTATATTTACAATATTAAGGATGTATTAGGGATGTATATTGAAAATCATGGATAATTTTTAATGAATAATGTGATATCTTTGAGTTTTCTACACATAGGGATTCAAAAATTAGGATTTAATGAAGACCCTACGTTAATAATAATTCTTACCCTTCAACATTTTATTGTGATGGGGTAAATTACATAAATTTATTGATAATTAATATATTATATATTGTTTATATGATCTTTATTAATAAAATGACTTTTAATGATACGAAATTTGATAAAAATTCCTAAATATGTTTTGGACATATGTTTTAATGTATTTATAAACATTGTGGTTTATATGATCTCAGATATTGTTGTAATTATAAGTTATTATAATTTGGGAACATATGTTTTATCATATAGATAATAGTGGGATTTAAAATGTATTTATTAAATATTTGATTAATTATATTTTAGAAGAAGATCACTATAATTAATCAGAACATTATCAGATATTATATGATTTCATTAGAGAAAAAACATTGAATTACCTTTTGGAATAATATTTGATATTACTGTCAGTTTATTTAGTTTCATGTTATTTATATAAATGACTTTCTTTGTTTTTATATTATCTGATTAGTTCATATATATTGTTGGATAAATGAATTTGTTATTCTCTAATTATAGATTCATGTTATATTAATATCGTACTAAATTGTGACCACATCATTCTGATTTTGGGTTTCAAATATGTTCTTGAATATTTTTATGAAAATTATGGTAAATTTTATATCAAATGATAAATTTTGATCTATGGGTGTTCATGTTGAGGATTTATATGTTAATGTTGAATTATGTAACTTTTTGTTTTATTCATTATGTGTAAAGACCCGAAAATTCCATGTAAATTATTTTTAAATGATTTGAGATTATTATGATTCTGAAAAAATTTACGGCGCTTGATTTCATTACGCGGTGTGCCCAAAATTAATTTCTGGTATTATTTAAGGTACTCTAAATAAACATATAGGATTTATTTTTTATCTTTTGAAATAGTGCTCAGAATTGAAATACGAGTGCACTGTTGAATTGACAACATATAGATTCACTTAAGTGTTGATTCACTTCGACCGTCGTAGGTTGGGAGAAAAAGATAAAATTTTGACCTATAAAAAAAACATGCCATGTTATTTAATTTCATCCTTTTTTGTAATCATTTGTTGATAACATAGGACCACATTCTTAAATGATCCTTTCAATGGAATGACTCTTGGGTTTCATATCTTCGACATTATAACATTAAATGATGTTAATAAATGAACCGTATTATTGTTGTGCAACACTATTGGTTTACAACGAGTATTTATGTGACAATTGAGGAGGAGTTTTGATAGGGATTCACAAAGAAAGGAACCTATGGAGAAGTGACATGACATCTTCCAACGACAAGGAACATTTTCTAGGACATCATTGTGGGAAAGGATGACGAGCACTGGCAGCTTCCATAGACATGGATACATATCCACCACCACGATGGCCCCAATGAATAGAGATTGATGGTATATTTTATTAATTTTTCTCCCTTAGGAATTAAAATTACTCCAGCTTGTTATTATGTTAGCGCATAGGGTGCGGGCCAAACGTACAAGGCCTAAAACCTCTGTCACATCATTCATTTCACGTGCTTCGGGGGATGAACTTCCAACACATCAGAATTTGTAATATTAGAGCTACACAGTGATGAAGGTATCCCTGGAGGCCCTAAGGTGTGAGTGTGAAGGAAGATGGACCACTGGAGTTCACCTGGTGTCCCGTAGAAGATCTTTCGGCATGGGGCACTGACGATCGTCGATGGTGGTGAAGGCATCGGTCGGCACTCACCAATCGTGGAAGAGGGTGGTGTTGCTTGGCGTCGTGGAAGACCCGAATGGGCGGCCAAAAACCGGCCAGTACCATTAACGACGAAGCACACCATCATGTATCGTGGGGAAGGATTCACAACAGGAGGTGGTACTATGGACCACAGGTCCCATAGAATACATGGAGGTACCATGTGGATCCACTAATTGAAGAGTCGAAAGGCTCTTCTTGATCCATACAGGGATATGCTGTCCACTCGGTTGGTGAGCTGCACCATTGCATTGAGCCGCGTTTCCTGGAGTGCCACACCCTGCCGGTGGGCCAGGCCGGTCCATGGCTCAACCTTACCAGGGCAGGTAGGGCCGATCCGCGACCCAGCCTAGCCAAGGTGGGCATGACCGGTCCATGGCCCAGCCATGTAGGGGCAGTGTGGGCTGGCCACAGCACAGCAGGCTGAACCTACCATGGCCTAGTCCAACCTGGCTAGACAGCCTACTTTGGGCCTGGTCGGGTCAGACTCGAACCGGGTCGGGTCAGCCAAGTCCAGGTCAGTCTAGACCCGGACCCCTCTTGGGCCCAAATATGCTTAAATGGCCATAACATGCAAACCGAACATCCGTTTAAAGAACTGCCTGTGGTGATGGGATCATTGGAGAGATATTGTTCTTTTGAAAAAATACACGAGAGTTTTGGAGAATGTTAGAGTATGTATGGGTTGGATTTCCTCTAAATCACACCAGGCCCTTGGCACTAATATGAAAATAAAATACAGGCCATGAAACTGTTTGATGCGTCTTATATTGCATTGGATCCCTTATGGAATGATGGAGCGTGGGGATTCTTCTTCGTGGCACTTCATGCCAGTTGAAATATGAATGATGGCTTGAGGATCAGGTTCTCCTGAAGACAAGAATGCAATGAGCGGGAATCTTGTGACTTGATCACATGTGAAAAATGAAGAGAGATTCTTTGTGCATCATCACCTAACAATTATGTGTGAATCAGCACACAATGATTCTGTTTGAATCAGCAGCCAACAATTCTGTGTGAATCAGCACTCAATGTTTTTTTTGTGAATCAGCACCCAATGATTCTATGTGAATTAGCACCCATAGATTCTATGTGAATCAAGACATATTGATCATATGTGGGTCTTACATGGGTTAGTACATATCGATCCAGAGTGGGTCAGCAGTAGTGCCACTTGACAGAGTAAGATGATCTAGAAATAAAACTAATCATTTGTAATGTTTTACGTTTGTTATAAATAGTTTTATCTATATCTATTTCATTATCCTTTGTGATTAATATCATGATTTTGTTATTCATATGTGGAATTCTGAGAGACATTCGGTGGTCTCAGGGTCCATGCGGATTATTATTATACTCACCCCTTCACATGCTTTACACACACCTTGTTGTGTCTTGTGTATATGACGAGAAAACTTGACTAAGTCTCGGGGAGCTAGAACATGACATTAGATGGAGGTGATGTTGACAGGTGATGTAGAGAGTTTAGGAGATGAGAAGTACCTACCCATCAGGTAAGATTCCAGATAGATGATCTCAGTAGTAGTTTTTCTATTTCAGTTTTAGTTGTATCTTTTTATTTGGGCCTGTATTCCAGCACCTTTACTTTTAGTACACACATTTACTACAATAGTTATACTACGTGGTTTCTTATTATTGTGTTCTTGGGATGTGGGATTGTAAAAGTTTATAGGAAATTCCTTCCCATTTTTGGGATATTCCATTCCAGTGCTATTCTTCAAACCTTGGCCCATGGAAGGTCAGTTTGGGTTACTCATGGGATCGGCCCTAGGGGAGGGTTGTGAAATAGTGGTATCATAAAAGTATGTTATAACTAATAACTAGGACTCCAATATTCCCAATCGAGCAACAGTGTAAATTGTTTTGTGTGTGGTTTTCAATTCTGGGTGTCCATTAATGGTGTTGCAGCTGACGTATCCATACACTAGGACAACGAATTATTATCTCTGACTCGATGAAAAAAAATGACTATGTATTTTTTGGAAATGTTTTTACTGTGATCTATTTTCATTAATCTTACCATTTATAACATATTGTCCATGGAACACCTATTTCTTTTCATGATTTCACTACCTAAACAGCCTTCCATGATTTCCAAGATAGTACATGATGACGGCCCACCGAGTGTCGAAGCTTATGTGCATGGACCTCTTAATATTTTGGCACCATCATGTGATGTAACAGAAGCACAACATCTCTGAGGGAAGCAGTTTCCACAAGACCCATTAGAAGATGGTGCATGCCATTTAAGCATGTTTCCTGAGTTCTATTGGTATAGGGCTCTGATGTTTCGAGGTAAGAAAGATCCCCAGATAGTTGAGGACTATCTAGAGGCTGTGGAAATAGTTTTCAACCTACTCGAGACCACAACGGAGAAAATGATAATCCTAACTTCTAGTCTCGTCCTAATCTTGTTCGGAACATGATAGAGCATGACACTATATTTACATGATGAGGTGACCCACACTTAGATGAACAATGAGAGCCTCTTCAGGGTGTAGTTCATCACAGTGACACTACACACTGTGTGTATACAGGAGCTACTACACTTACAGAAGGGTAGATGATAAGTGGCCGAGTACTCGGTGAGATTAACTAACCTCTTGCGCTACTCCACCAACATAGTTCCAGACACATTCTTAAGGGCCCAAACAATTGAGTAGGGTCTCTAGCGGGAGACTATACCGTCACTGATATCACTCACTATCCCAACGCAGAATGGAGTGCTCAAGAGAGAATTATTGGTGGAGAGATTCTTCTCTGAAAAATCACCTGGGGTTAGATCCAAAACCGGGTGACAGGTAGCTGAGTTATCTGCAGTCGGAAGTAGGCAGATGGAGAAAATGCCTAAAAAGGCTGGACATTTTGGAGGACGACCCTAAGACACAGGGTCAGAGGTGCAGAGCTCACGAGGTAGACGACCTCTGCTGGGAAGAAGACTGTGATTCACTTTTTGCTTGAATGGCAACATGGCTAGCCACTTCCCAACCCTCCATACCGAAGATCAGAAGACGGACGAGGGAACTCCAAGGAAATGACCGAGGATCAAGTAAGGAGGTCTTCATGGTGGCATACATGGAAGAGGAGTGGGTCTTATAGTAGGATTTGGATGATGTTTTTATGTTCTACCACCACCACTCTTATGTGGTCCACCCTGACCACATTGAGTAGGTAGAAATGGACGATCATAGCTACATGAAGGAGAGGCCTATGACCACGATGCTTCAAAGATTATTAGAGGTATGATCTATGTCTATTACACCCTACATGTAGTACTTATTGACACAAGTTCTAGTCACTCATTCATTTACATGACACTTGTTTAGAGCTCGATGATTATGATAGAGCTATAGGATCTATTATTGTGATTTGTGACTTCTAAGGGAGAATATTCGAAGATTACACAATGGTGCATGTAGTGTGAGATCACTTTAGGAGGTGAGAGATTCAGTTGGGATCTCATAGTATCATTGTCAAGGCCTTTACAATGTCATCTTCAATATAGATTTCTATCCAAATTCCATGCACAGATCGACTATTTTAGGCACCATGTGTGGTGTGTCCATGATGATTGTGTTAGATTTTCCTTCATCAGTGAGAAAGAAAAAATTGCCACAAAATATAGACTTTCTCATAAGATGGAGAAGTTTATCACTCAGTAGTTGGCTAACCTCACCCTCAGAGCAGTTTACATTAGGAGTCTGAGATATCGTTTTGTGGTGGACCAGTATGCTGATGTCATTTATGATGAGGTTACGGGACAACCTTCTTGTAGAGAGGTATACTTTCACATCGACATGCACCCAGGGATGATCCCGATATCTAGACCAACAAGTCGTATGTCTCCCATAGAGCTTCATGAGATAAGGGTACAATTGTAGGACTTGCATAGAATGGGGTTCGTATGGTCGAGTGATTCTTTATGGGCATCCCCAATATTATTCTCCAAGAAGGTATATGGAAGCTTGAGGATTAGTGTGTACAATAATTTCCTGAACCAAGTTACTATGTAAAAAAACTATCATCTACCAAGGATAGATGATCTATTCAATTAGCTGATAGGATCTCATTGGTTTTCAAAGATACACCTTATATTAGGCTATCAAAAACTTAGGCTACGAGATGAGAATGTACCAAATATAGACTTCAGATATTGGTATGGCCATTACGAGTTCTTGGTGATGCCTTTCAGCATCTCCAACACTCCAACGGGGTTCATGGGGCTAATGAAAATGATATTCCTTCCATACATTGATCTCTTCATGGTTGTATTTATTGAAAAAATCATGATATACTCAATATCGAAGGAGGAGCATGCCACACACATGAAAATAGTTCTGGATACACTCAGAGAGAACCGAATTTATCGAATGCTCTCGGTGTTCTAGTTCTGGATATGGGAAGTCCACATCCTTGGGAACGTTATCTCGGAGTATGGAGTCACAGTAGATCCGATAAAGATAGATGTGGTGATTTCTTGGGAGCAACCTATGATTGTGACCGAGTTGTGTAGTTTCCATTGATTGGCTGAGAACTACCGTAGATTTGTACCTGACTACTCTAGAGTAGTGGCACCATTATCAGCTCTGTAGAAAAAGGGGAATCCTATTTATGGATGAATAAGTGACAATAAATATTTCAGGAGCTGAGGCAGAGAAAAAATTGATTCCCCATCTTGAGGATACTGGAAGGGGGAGTTTTGTATGTACCCTAATGTTACTTATTAGGGACCAAAATAGGATGTGTCCTAATGCATGAGTGATTAGTGATCACCTACAGCTCACAGTAGTTGAGAAAACTCATGTAGAACTATGAAACCCTTGACCTTGAGTAAGCAGTTGTGCTCTTTTCCCTAAATATGTGGCAGGCCTAATTGATGGGAGAATGTTTTACAGTCAACTCTAATCAAGATTTTCATGTATATGTTCTCACATAAGGATGTAAACATGAGACATCGACGATGGAAGGAATTCCTTCAGGACTATGAAATTGAGATTGAATATACTTCTGGGAAGGGGAAGGTAGTAGCAGACAGACACATCGAGTGGTCTGGTCTATACCTACTAAGTGAAGCAACAGAGCAGCTATCCGCATTATTGATATCCTTCGTGGATAGATAAGGATAAGCTTACCTCTTGTTTGTGACTGTTACACCCCCACTTCTTCAGTGATTTCAGGAGGTACAACTTTGGGACATTAACTGCGAGGCCCGACATGCTCAGATATCTGTAGGACCAGGTCCTAAGAGATTTATTAGGTTAAGTAGGACATTTTTCTTTTAAAAGGATTCTCCATGGTATTAGTGATGATATGGGGGGGGGGGGTTTGATGGAGTTTCATACATTCCATTTAGTGGTATATAATGGACCAGGGAAGATGTATCCATACCTTTGACATCTGTACTGGTGGACAGGGATGAAAAAAGAAATGGCAGAGTTTGTATCCCAATTCCTCAATTGTTAGAAAGTAATTCCCTAGTATAAGGTACCTACATGCTTGGCTAAGCCACATGAGTAACCCGAGTGGTTGTGGGATTATATCTCTATGGACTTCGGGAGAGTGATACCCCATAGATCCAGTGGCAGGGATTCCATCTAGGTAATCATTGATAGAGTCACCATGATAGCCCACTTCAAACCCATCTAAGAGCAGGGATTAGTAGAGGTATTGAGATGCCTATACATACAAGATATTGTACGACTACATGGGGTTCCAATGACAATCGTCTCGGATCACGATGCACGTTTTACGTATCGCTTGTGGAAGGGATTTCATGAAGAGTTTGGGACTCACCAATGCATGAGCACTACCTTCAATCCTTAGAAAGATGGTCAGATAGAGTAGACCATTCAGACATTGAGGAAATGATTCGTGCTTGTGTTATAAACTATGAAAAAGATGGGAGTAACACCTTCTACTACTGGAGTTTTCATACAATAAGAGTTATCACTCTAACATCATCTTGGCTCTGTTTGAGGACTTGTATGGATGACCTTACAGATCACCTATTTTTTATGGATAGATCGAGGGGAGTTAGAACTTATGGGTCCAAATTTGGTCTAGGCTACCACAGTGAAGGTATAGATCATCCGGGAGAAGATGAAGATTCCATAGAGCTGGAAGATGAATTATTCTGACAAGATACAAATACCCTTAGAGTTTGAAGAGGGATATCATTTCATCCAATGGTTATCACCCTGAAGATGATCAGAGAGGTTTGGAAAGGGAAGTAAGCTATATCTAAAGCTCATTGAACCTTTCAAGATCCATATTAGTGTTCGTGATGTGGTGTACAGTATAGCTCTTCTCCCATAGTTACACCAGGTGCATAATCATTTCCCTAGGTCATAATCGATGTCAACGTTCAGGATCTATTGAAGATTATCGACTAGGCCAAGATGTACATCGACAATTGGGTGAATTTTGCAGAGTTACCTGTGGAGATAGATAATCAAAAAGAGAGAGTACTTCATGGGTGGTTAATCTCTCTGATTAAAGTTCATTGGCATCACGGGAACCTCTAAGAGAGCACATTGGAATAGGAGGCTCAAATTCATGATCAGTACCACTTTTTGGTTCCATATTTTTGTTGTATCATTCGGTGATGAAAATACCTAAGGTGGACAGAATTTAATGACCCAAAAATTACATGTAATGTTTTTAAATTATTTGGGATTTTTACAAATTGGTGAAAATTTACAGCACATGATTCTGAGTCCCAATGTTTCCAGAATGAATTTATAAACATTTTTTAAGGTATGTTTAGTAATCTTGTGGGTGACATTAGTTATCCTTTTAACAATTGATCAGAATTTAAATCTAAGAGCATCATAGAATCTGAATCACCAGGATTCTCATAAGGAATGCTTTACTTATACTAAAGTAGGGCGGGAGAAAAAGGTAAATTTGTTACATTTAAAAATAACATGAAAAGATAATTTTTTCTATAACCTTTGGGAAATGAGGTGGGTCCATAGGAATAAATAATAAATTCAATGGAATTACCATTTGGATGCATACCTTCAACATTGGAGCATCAAATTTTGTTCATAAATGAACAACATTAATGTTGTGTTGCACATTTGGTTTCCTCAACCTATTTAAGTGATGCTCGGGGTGGATTATTGACATGGAATCACCAAGAATGAAGCCTCTAAAAAATTGATGCGGCGTCTTCCACCGATGTGGGACATGATCTTTGATGTCATTATCAGAATCGAGGATGAATGTCAGTGGAATCCATAGACATTGATTCTTTATGCACAATCGCGATGTCCCCAACGAATTGAGGTAACGGGTTTATTTTATAAAAATTATCCTTGATGAATTAAAATTACTACTTCTTGTTATTATGATAATTCAGAGGGAATGGGAAAAAAGAACAAGGCCCAAACCCTCCACAGATTCATTCATGTCGTGTTTTTCGGGGGATGAACTTCCAAATCTCCATAATCTAGAATCTAAAATCTGCACAGAGAATGTGGTATATCGGGATGCTTGAAGGAATGAGTGGCAAGGAAAACTTACCACAAATGATTACATGGTGGAAAATAGAATATCTACTGATGGGGCGGCACCGGCGGCCCTCAACGGCGGTGACTGGTGCTTGACGACTAAGGAAGAGGGCTGTGATGCTTGGTACCACGGTTGACCTGAAGGGGTTGCTCGAAACCGGATGACCATGTAGGTGAGTTGACGTGCCAGCTTGTTCCACGGTGAAGGATATGTGACATCGAAGCCGTGGTAGAAGGAAGACCCATGGACCATGTGGTGGTACCATGTGGCACCATTGATATAAGAGCCGAAGGGCTCTTCTTGAGATGTTTGTGGAGCTGGCGGCCACCTAGAAGGTGAGCCGCGCCAGCGCACCGGGCCGCATCATCTGGTGGGCCGAGATGGTCTACTACCAGGCCCAACCTGGTTGGGTCAGACATGGATTGGGTTGGGCCAGGTCATCCCGACCAGGTCGCACCAGACCCAGACCCCTCTCAGGCCGAGATTGTAACAGCCCAAGATTTTATAAAAAAATATTTTTTTTTATTTTGTGTTATACGCTACACCAAAAGGAGCTTGCACAACACGCATCCTTGACTTGCCTTGCATTACACGCAATCGCAACCTTCCTCGATAGCGTGTGTGGTACGTAATCCTGAGTTTCACGAAACAATGATATGCTATTAAAATCTTATTAAAACTAGTCGTTATGAATAGTAATAACCACTTTTTAAATTTTAGAAATTTTAACTCTCAAAATGGACTTCATTTTTGGATTCGGAGTATCGAATTTAGTCTAAGGTGAAATTTTGGTACTTTTCGGATAACTGTCATATTCTGATGAATAGTGAAAATTACTAAATTATAATTAAAAACAACTTTTTTAATCGAAATAATTAATAGTGATAAATTATTAATTTGAGTGGTTTTAAAGTATATTTAGAATATATTTTTACAATTTAATACAATGTTGGTCATTGGTTGTAATTTCACATTTAAACCAGACATAATCAAGTGTCAATCTTTTGATATATATTGTTTCCTAAAAACACGCTATTTATTTTAACAGCGGGATTTAATTATAAAATTAATTAATGCAACTTCTATGTTATGGATTTGGTAAAATAGATTTCATTTTTGAATTCGGAATATGAAATATAGCTTAGGATGAAATTTTGGCATTGTTTTGAAAAACATCAATTTTTGATGAATAGTGAAACTACTAAGTGGTAGTTAAAAAAACTGAATTTTTCATAAAACTTAATTTTGCCGCTTCTGTGAATGGAATTTCGAAAATCCGAGAGACACGGTTAATATCAAGGACTAAAATGTGGTTCAATGAGATGAAAATAATTTTTTGGTGAATAGTAACTTTTTACTTTTTTTTACCGCAGTTAATAGTAAATAGGGTAACTAAGGGTAAATATGATATTACTATTACCCTAACACATGTTCTAATTCTATTGGACAAGTGTAATTCGACCAAAAACAAACTTAGGAATAAAATATGACCATTTAGGCCCACTTGGATTAGATTAGGACATTTATTATTAATTTATTTAAAGAAAGGTTAAAATAGTTAAAATCAATGTTTAATAAGTAAATAATTTTTAATATGGGGTTATACATAAGATAAATTCGATTGTAAATATTCATTAGAAAGCTAAAAAGATTTCCTACATGATGGTATTTTATTTGTAATTTTTAGACATCATATAATTTAATTTATTTATGACACAACGATGATGCAGTAATTATCTTATTAATGAAATATTGACATAATTGATGTTATAAACACCAACATAAATGTAATTTGAGATTTTTTATGAATTCCACTAATTTTCTAGGTTACTATGATATATTAATGTTGATTTAATCAACTTGGAGCGAACATTTAATTCTGTTATGACTTTCACAAAAATCATATATCAAATAGTGTCAAAATTGACACAAAATAGTTTTTAAATCAAATATTATATTATTAATTGTTATTGTATTCCTAAAAATTTAAGGTTCGGCCAAAAGACTTAGATAAGGATATATATATTAATAATAAACAATTTGGGGTTCGTTTGGCATGTTATAGTAAGTTTATTAACCATATAGTGAAAGAAAACAAAAAGACATGGTAAAAGTTAAATTATTTAACTTAGAGTTAAATTTAATTGATAA
The DNA here is from genome assembly GCA_963277665.1 of Viscum album. NCBI lineage: Eukaryota > Viridiplantae > Streptophyta > Magnoliopsida > Santalales > Viscaceae > Viscum > Viscum album. The sequence continues at coordinate 1,779,240,696 of OY728146.1, read as the reverse complement.
GGTTAAAATAATATCCTAAACTTGTCTAAATTCTATTGGTTGATAGTATTTCGACCCCTCCCCACCTTATCTTCGAAATAAGACCCTTTGGAACCATTATAAACCGATTTTGACTTTAATATAAAATAATATTTTGAGATATTCTTAAGGTGCACCTCTCCTCCCTTATAAAAGGACACCTCCTCCCCCTCCTCCTCACACCAATTTGAGCACTCAAGCTCGGCCAACCCCTGCCAAAATCCCTTCTCCACTTCCCTAGCAACATCCTAGAGGTTCTGGTCTTCCTCAAAGACCAATTCTAGTGCCCTAAGAGGAGGTCTCAAAGAGGCATTTCAAAGAAGAGGTAATTACCGTTACCAATTCTTTCATCTTTATTTATTCTTCCACTTCTTCTTCATAGGTTGTTTAATTATGAAGTAATAACATCAGTATCACTCATATACTGATATGTTATTATAAGTATGAAACAACCCTATTTCACCATCTATCCATCCTACGGAAAAAGAAATCACCGCGCGTGCGTACGTACGGAATACCGTCTCCACGCCGTGGTGTAATCTATTTTCCACCACCACCTTACATGGATGGGTATAATGGTGTAAAGAATAACTATACATAGTTATTACAACATCATATTTATTCTGATATATTGTATAATCCACTCCAATTCAATTCAATATTTATAGAAATGATATCATCGCTCGTGCGTACGTACGGACTACCGTCTCCACGACGCGATGAGATTCATTCTCCATGTTAACCATTTAAGAATGATTATAATGTATATATAATAAATAATAATGAAATATATGAAATTATAAAGCTACTGGATTTATGTATATATATACATATGTATGTCATCTACTTACTTCCATTTCAAGACAATAAGGAAAGAAAAACAGCGTTCATGCGTACGTACGGACTACCGTCTCCATGAACGGTGTTTTTCATTTTATTTATCTATCTATTATATATATATATATATACTGAATATATATGATATATAAATCATATTTTATATTCTGGAAGTAAGTAAATCATGATATAAGTAATAATGATGTCAAGAACAACAAGTCAAAACACCTACGATAAATGAAACGATTTTACCCAAAACGCTTCTTTAACATGGAATTTACAAAAGAACGGGTAATATAATGTCATAAGTGAACCATATATGATATCATAACAATGAATATGATTCTGTAATAAGTCAATGACATTATTTAAATCATTATACAGGAGGTTCGGACACATACGAAGCAAATTGGACCTAAGGTAAGGGAAATATCACAATCTCATTTTTATCCGAGATTGTTTATTCGTAAGTATTTACTGGGGTGTATTTTATCATCCACATCCATGTTCCCTCAATATGTAATATTGTTCCCATCCAATTGCAATAGTTTTAATCCAATTTTACCCTTAGGTGAGTTTTTAGTAAAGAATATGAAAGGAATCTTTTGTCGTTTTTCCGTACGAGGTACTCTTTGACTTTTCCGACAAAAGTACGAAGAATGTTTTTTTTAACTTATACGGCACGAACGGATTTTTTACGATTTTATAAAGACTTATTTTCATGAACCTTCCTCCAAAATATTTCATGACTATTTTTAATAAAATCTCTTTCTTTTAAAATTGTATGATGTTTTGTGAAAAGAAATTGATTTTGAAGAAGAAAGGATATTTTCCTCAAGAATTCATTTCAAGTGTTTTATCAAAATTATTTTCCATCTAAGATAATAAAGGGTTCTGTTTCTATCCATATTTTTACATAGATTTGACTATGTTGTGATGGAATTATGTTTATGAATTCCTTTATCTTATATGAATGGTTTTATGATGTCATGTTGTTTAAGAATCCCATTTTTATTACATGGGTTATGCAATGATGTATGATTTATGATTTTGTGGCACACATAAGAATGGTATCATTATGAGATGGGTGGGACCTATATCTCCCTCCAATGCATTGGGTAAAGATTTTATATCTCATGAGATAGACATGGCTGGAATGGTAGGTTATACCGGTTCAGTGAAACAGGACTGAAACGAGGATTACTCGATTCAGAAAGGGACTTTGTCCACTAAGATAGTCTTGGCAATGAGTCTTGACTAACAAGAAATTATTCTCTATGATTATGTGTGTATGCCACAATGAGTAATGTTTTAAGTTATGATTTCATTTTCACTTCTATGATTTATCCCATGTTATGATATTATGAGCTCTTTTGCAGGTTAAGATTTCCAAAAGCTATGTTCGTATGTATATGATGTGATTGATATTTCTTTTGTTTACCCTTACTGAGCATTTGAGCTCACCCTTTTATGTTTTCTTTTCCCCAGGATATAAAGAAAGGTTTTTAGGTAAAAAAAGGGAAGATCTTTATGGGAGATATTGAAGATCTTTCACCACGATTAGAAGATTACGTTCCGAGTTTCCAAAGACACTAAACTATTACGATCCTTGTGTGTGTTTTTTTTGTTATGTACTAAGTATTCCACAAAAGTAATGTAATGTCCATGTACGTCTGGATTCGGGTCTCTACAGTTGGTATCAGAGGAAAGGTTTAGTCAACCTTTGGAAACTAGGATGCGAAAACGTTAGTGAGATCCCTAGAGATATTTCTAAGGTATGTCTAGGGATGACCCTAAGGATAAGTATACGTATAGGATATAGTTCTAAAACTATGGTAACGATATTAGATTCAACCAAAGATGATAGATATTTAAGTTACTCCCCCTTTATTACGATTTTTGCATCTAACACTATTCTGTTTGGGTTTTAGAAAATGGCTGGAAACAAGATGATTCACAATAATGGAGGATATGATGGACAATGGAATGATATTCTTCTTGAGAAACCAAATGAAATGGGATTTGGATGTCCAAACATCATTATTATGCCGAATCAGCAATCTCACAACATGATCAATAAAGTAAAATTTGGTAAGTTTCCTGACTCGACTAATAAGAGAAAGATGGAGTTCCATGATGATCATAGAGGAAAGAAAGTTCAATTTCCCCTATGTAAATCATGTGGGAAGAGGCCTCAAGGAGAATGTTTCAAGGGAACTGGAAGATGCTTTGGGTGTGGAAAAGAAGGACACAAAGCAAGTAAGTGAAAATGAAAAGGGTCTGTTAACACCATGGATGAGGATAATCATATTGCTATGACATCAAAAATGGTTAAGTGTTTTAAATGTGGAATGTATGGGCATTATGCAAACAAATGCCCTAAGGGAAAGACTCATGAAGAGAATCAGTATGGTCATATGGGTAGTATTTATGTTGATGATGATGAAGAGACTACAAATGATATGTGAGATGAAGGAATTGTTGAAGCTCGGTCAATGGTTTAAGAAGGTAGTGGAATGATTACATGTTTATCAAGTGTAATGTTGTATAAAGAATCTCATGGTACTATGGAATAAAGAGACATCTAAGGATTGATACATTGTTGTATTTCCTTGAGTTTTGAAAGTGTGTGATTAATGCAACCAGTATCCATGAAAGGTTATTCAGATATTTTTGGAAATAAGATGATATGCGCATAATGAAGGGATAAGGAGAAAATTAAATGTTTGATAGTATTCATGAGCTCATGATTGATATAAGGACTAAGTGATATCATGGTTTGAGTATATAGAATTTTGAGGATTTTGGTATGTGGAAAGTGTTAACTTTTAACTACATTCAAGTTTTCACTAAGGATTCAATGGGTATTCAAGAGAGTACAAGATTAAGGCCTTTGAATGTTTGGAATGTGTCCAACAAGATATATCTTATGATATATGGGGATCAACGATGGTATTAAATCTCTGGTAATCGTTTTCACTATGTTATGAGAATGGACTGTAGTATTATGGATAAGCCTAAAGATTGGAATGGATTATGTTGGACATATGTTAGTATTGTTTAAGGATAGAAGTTTTTTTTCGATATTATTGATTGGATGTTATAGTAATATAGTTTTAGAAAAAGGGACAACCTGCAGGACGGGCGACAGCCCATCGCTTCGGACAAGGCTGTAGGAATCGAACCCACAACCGAAGTGCGACTGGCCTTTATCGCCTACCACTGACCTACAGGAAGTCCCTGTTTAGTAGAAACTAGTTTTATTATATTAAGCAGTATGATATATGAAGTATAAGTCCATTTTAGGAACCATATGTGATTAATCTCACTATAGATCGACTTATGTATATAATTTTTGCTAACCTTTTGTTTGAGACAGATGGAATGACCCGTCATTCTATCACATGATCTGCTAACACTTCACGAATAACAAATTCAACTTCATTTATTTAAGAGATGAAGTGGAAATTGTTAAAGGCACGAACAATAGCGAGATTGTACCAAAATAAAGTAAGTATTTATTCTAATTCAAATTCTTTAACTTTAGGGAAATGATCTTGAAAACCAAAAATGTTGTCCTAGATCTCTTATACCTGATGAATCAGATGGTACCTTAGATCGTCACAAATTTATGGATTTGTGATTACTGGCTTTTCCATAGCCATGTTCTCTACCACTCTCAATCAGAACATGATGGTTAGATTTCTCTTCCATATCCATATTTTCACCTATGTGGAAACCCAGTGATTAGTTTATTTGGGTAATCGTTACATTTCATACTTTAGTTTTTAAAGCCATGTTTTGGTATTCACTTTTACGATGTGGGTTTCTATTAAAGAAACTTTCAAATAGTAAACCATTTATAACCCCGACGAATTTCGAGGGAGAAATTCATTTTAAGGGGGGTAGAATGTAACAGCCCAAGATTTTATAAAAAAATATTTTTTTTTATTTTGTGTTATACGCTACACCAAAAGGAGCTTGCACAACACGCATCCTTGACTTGCCTTGCATTACACGCAATCGCAACCTTCCTCGATAGCGTGTGTGGTACGTAATCCTGAGTTTCACGAAACAATGATATGCTATTAAAATATTATTAAAACTAGCCGTTATGAATAGTAATAACCACTTTTTAAATTTTAGAAATTTTAACTCTCAAAATGGACTTCATTTTTGGATTCGGAGTATCGAATTTAGCCTAAGGTGAAATTTTGGTACTTTTCGGATAACTTTCATATTCTGATGAATAGTGAAAATTACTAAATTATAATTAAAAACAACTTTTTATTGGAAATAATTAATAGTGATAAATTATTAATTTGAGTGGTTTTAAAGTATATTTAGAATATATTTTTACAATTTAATACAATGTTGGTCATTGGTTGTAATTTCACATTTAAACCAGACATAATCAAGTGTCAATCTTTTGATATATATTGTTTCCTAAAAACACGCTATTTATTTTAACAGTGGGATTTAATTATAAAATTAAATAATGCAACTTCTATGTTATGAATTTGGTAAAATAGATTTCATTTTTGAATTCGGAATATGAAATATAGCTTAGGATGAAATTTTGGCATTGTTTTGAAAAACATCAATTTTTGATGAATAGTGAAACTACTAAGTGGTAGTTAAAAAAACTGAATTTTTCATAAAACTTAATTTTGCCGCTTCTGTGAATGAAATTTCGAAAATCCGAGAGACACGGTTAATATCAAGGACTAAAATGTGGTTCAATGAGATGAAAATAATTTTTTGGTGAATAGTAACTTTTTACTTTTTTTTACCGCGGTTAATAGTAAATAGGGTAACTAAGGGTAAATATGATATTACTATTACCCTAACACATGTCCTAATTCTATTGGACAAGTTTAATTCGACCAAAAACAAACTTTGGAATAAAATATGACCATTTAGGCCCACTTGGATTAGATTAGGACATTTATTATTAATTTATTTAAAGAAAGGTTAAAATAGTTAAAATCAAAGTTTAATAAGTAAATAATTTTTAATATGGGGTTATACATAAGATAAATTCGATGTTAAATATTCATTAGAAAGCTAAAACGATTTCCTACATGATGGTATTTTATTTGTAATTTTTAGACATCATATAAGTTAATTTATTTATGACACAACGATGATGCAGTAATTATCTTATTAATTAAATATTGACATAATTGATGTTATAAACACCAAAATAAATGTAATTTGAGATTTTTTATGAATTACACTAATTTTCTAGGATACTATGATATATTAATGTTGATTTAATCAACTTTGTTCGAACATTTAATTCTGTTATGACTTTCACAAAAATCATATATCAAATAGTGTCAAAATTGACACAAAATAGTTTTTAAATCAAATATTATATTATTAATTGTTATTGTATTCCTAAAAATCTAAGGTTCGGCCAAAAGACTTAGATAAGGATATATATATTAATAATAAACAATTTGGGGTTCGTTTGGCATGTTATAGTAAGTTTATTAACCATATAGTGAAAGAAAACAAAAAGACATGGTAAAAGTTAAATTATTTAACTTAGAGTTAAATTTAATTGATAAGGTTAAAATAATATCCTAAACTTGTCTAAATTCTATTGGTTGATAGTATTTCGACCCCTACCCACCTTAGCTTCGAAATAAGACCCTTTGGAACCATTATAAACCGATTTTGACTTTAATATAAAATAATATTTTGAGATATTCCTAAGGTGCCCCTCTCCTCCCTTATAAAAGGACACCTCCTCCCCCTCCTCCTCACACCAATTTGAGCACTACAGCTCGGCCAACACCTGCCAAAATCCCTTCTCCACTTCCCTAACAACATCCTAGAGGTTCTGGTCTTCCTCAAAGTCCAATTCTAGTGCCCTAAGAGGAGGTCTCAAAGAGGCACTTCAAAGAAGAGGTAATTACCGTTACCAATTCTTTCATCTTTATTTCTTCTTCCACTTCTTCTTCATAGGTTTTTTAATTATGAAGTAATAACATCAGTATCACTCATATACTGATATGTTATTATAAGTATGAAACAACCCTATTTCACCATCTATCCATCCTACGGAAAAAGAAATCACCGCGCGTGCGTACGTACGGAATACCGTCTCCACGCCATGGTGTAATCTATTTTCCACCACCACCTTACATAGATGGGTATAATGGTGTAAAGAATAACTATACATAGTTATTAAAACATCACATTTATTCTGATATATTGTATAATCCACTCCAATTCAATTCAATATTTATAGAAATGATATCATCGCTCGTGCGTACGTACGGACTACCGTCTCCATGACGCGATGAGATTCATTCTCCATGTGAACCATTTAAGAATGATTATAATGTATATATAAGAAATAACAATGAAATATATGAAATTATAAAGCTACTGGATTTATGTATATATATACATATGTATGTCATCTACTTACTTCCATTTCAAGACAATAAGGAAAGAAAAACAGCGTTCATGCGTACGTACGGACTACCGTCTCCATGAACGGTGTTTTTCATTTTATTTATCTATCTATTATATATATATATATACTGAATATATATGATATATAAATCATATTTTATATTCTGGAAGTAAGTAAATCATGATATAAGTAATAATGATGTCAAGAACAACAAGTCAAAACACCTACGATAAATGAAACGATTTTACCCAAAACGCTTCTTTAACTTGGAATTTACAAAAGAACGGGTAATATAATGTCATAAGTGAACCATATATGATATCATAACAATGAATATGATTCTGTAATAAGTCAATGACATTATTTAAATCATTATACATGAGGTTCGGACACATACGAAGCAAATTGGACCTAAGGTAAGGGAAATATCACAATCTCATTTTTATCCGAGATTGTTTATTCGTAAGTATTTACTGGGGTGTATTTTATCATACACATCCATGTTCCCTCAATATGTAATATTGTTCCCATCCACTTGCAATAGTTTTAATCCAATTTTACCCTTAGGTGAGTTTTTAGTAAAGAATATGAAAGGAATCTTTTGTCGTTTTTCCGTACGAGGTACTCTTTGACTTTTCCGACAAAAGTACGAAGAATGTTTTTTTTAACTTATACGGCACGAACGGATTTTTTACGATTTTATAAAGCCTTATTTTCATGAACCTTCCTCCAAAATATTTCATGACTATTTTTAATAAAATCTCATTCTTTTAAAATTGTATGATGTTTTGTGAAAAGAAATTGATTTTGATGAAGAAAGGATATTTTCCTCAAGAATTCATTTCAAGTGTTTTATCAAAATTATTTTCCATCTATGATAATAAAGGGTTCTGTTTCTATCCATATTTTTACATAGATTTGACTATGTTGTGATGGAACTATGTTTATGAATTCCTTTATCTTATATGAATGGTTTTATGATGTCATGTTGTTTAAGAATCCCATTTTTATTACATGGGTTATGCAATGATGTATGTTTATGATTTTGTGGAACACATAAGAAAGGTATCATTATGAGATGGGTGGGACCTATATCTCCCTCCAATGCATTGGGTAAAGATTTTATATCTCATGAGATATACATGGCTGGAATGGTAGGTTATACCGGTTCAGTGAAGCAGGACTGAAACGAGGATTACTCGATTCAGAAAGGGACTTTGTCAACTAAGATAGTCTTGGCAATGAGTCTTGACTAACAAGAAATGATTCTCTATGATTATGTGTGTATGCCACAATGAGTAATGTTTTAAGTTATGATTTCATTTTCACTTCTATGATTTATCCCATGTTATGATATTATGAGCTCTTTTGCAGGTTAAGATTTCCAAAAGCTATGTTCGTATGTATATGATGTGATTGATATTTCTTTTGTTTACCCTTACTGAGCATTTGAGATCACCCTTTTATGTTTTCTTTTCCACATGATATAAAGAAAGGTTTTTAGGTAAAAAAAAGGGAAGATCATTATGAGAGATATTGAAGATCTTTCACCACGATTAGAAGATTACGTTCCGAGTTTCCAAAGACACTAAACTATTACGATCCTTGTGTGTGTGTTTTTGTTATGTACTAAGTATTCCGCAAAAGTAATGTAATGTCCATGTACGTCAGGCTTCGGGTCTCTACAGAGATACACTAAAATGACCGTAACATGCGAACCAGATGTATGTTTGACGAACCGTATGCGGAGCTGGGATCCTTGGAGTCGAGAAGTCCTTTTGAGTTACTCCATGATCATTTTTCAGAATTTTGAGGAATGGCCAGGTTAGATCATCGCACTATTGATTTTTTTATTTTTAAACCCAATATGTGTTATTATTGGTGAAGATCTTCATTACCGTACCATTTTTCAATAGGATGTATAAGTAAACATTTTTATGATACATGATTTCAACAGTGGTATTTTAAAATGTCATACCATTTATTACTAAGTTCATGAACACATTGGGATGAAATAATTTATTAAATGGAGGGCGATAATGTAATATATTTAGATACTAAAATAAATACCATGTTCAATAACCTACATGATACATAACACAAAACTTAATCATATCATAGCATATTATAAATTATATATGATCTTTTAAAACTAGATGTTGTAATGGAAGTTATGAATAGAGTAAACTGCATTATCAAACATATATTTAATAGAATTAATCAAAAATAATAAGTTATTAATTAGTGTGAAGTAAATGATCTATTTTTTATAATGAATTTGTGTAATCAAAAACCTATTTTCATCGAAAATGGGATTTATTTCTTTTTTTTTTGATTCAATATTATAATTAATTTCGTTATATGTTTTATACTATATTTAATAAAATTGAAATCATAGGGAAAAAATCATTTCAAAACAATCTTAGAGTGAATTTTTCTATTCTTCTAAAAATATATATTATCAAAGGAATACAAAAACTGATGTTTTTTTATTGAAAATAGTATTTAAATTCAAGAATTTATTAAAATTAATATTTAAAAAATTTATTCAACGTAAAATAAGTTCTATTATATTAATTATTATTAAATATTTTTCATTAGAATGAATTCAAATGTTAAATATATTATAAATATTTTTTACTGAATATTTAGTTTTCTAAAAAATGTTTTCCTTTTCCTTTTAGGTTTCAATATTTACTTAAAGTATGCAATATTTAGAAATTTAATATGAAATTTGCGATCAATTTTTATAACAATGAGGTCAATTTAAATATATATTTCTTTTTTATTGTGGTCATTATGATTAGTAACCATATTAAATTATTGTCAAAATAGGTGTAAATCTATTAACCAAGGATGAAAATAAAAAAATAAGGAATAAAAAATTAACATTACACTTGGTTTTATCCTATTTTATGAATTTAATTCATCTATTAACATTTATTTTAAAAAATTGGGCAGCTTTTTTTCCTATTACATTGAGATTTACTGTAATAATTTTTCAGTAAAATATATATTTTAAATTTCACATTCCCAATTTTGTTATCTATGAAATTTTATAATAGTGAAAAAATATGCTTAATTTTAAATGGTTATTCAGAATATAAAATTTCTATTTCATTGTATTTAATTTACTATCATTAGTGATGTAATAATTACCTTAAATTATTATATAACACTAATGAATTATATATTCAATAAGTCAAATATTAAAATTATTGATAATAGAAATAATAAAATTAATATAATAAAAACAAATTATCACGTCACAAAAATGATATATTTAAATATTTAATCATAGGGTTGTTTTAAATAACTATATTATAAATTAATTTTTTACATGATTTTTTAATGTGAAATTAAATGAACAGTTCCCAAATAAACATTATATATATTTTATAACAAATATTATTTTATTAAATTATTTAAAATTCAAAAAAAAAAAAATCATGGGATAAGGGATTTTTATATGAGTGAAAATACAAACCATTTTCCATTTGTGATTCTATATACCTATTATAGTATCTATCATGACCACAAAATAATAAAATACTTTGTTATCATGGTAATAATCATGGTGGGGTAACCAAAGTTATAAAAATTATAAGCGTTAAAAGAAGATTTCATAAATTTTATTTAATGAGACTAAATATAATCATACATTTATTATATTATAATATTATCAATTTCAATTGATTATAACATTTTAATTGATTTTTATTAATATAATAATTTATGAAACTCCACGAGTTCCCATCCAATCATTTATAAGATGGAACATCCACTGTTATTTTACTCCAATATAACAACCTTTAGGATAATCAAACAACATTCCGAATATATACCTTATATCCCACCCCAAATAATATAGAACTTTTTCAAATCATAAATCCATCATCGGACGATGTGGGTATAATTATTAATTCATTTTCGAAAGAAAATGTATAATTTTTTCCAAAGTGTTTTCATTTTATTTTATAGTATACCATATTGATATAAAATCCATCAGTGTTTAGATATTAAATAAGTATATTAATTATATATTTATGTTATTATGTTAATCTCATAACTTATATCTGTCTCATTATCCAAAAAATGTGAAATAATACCATCGTTTGTGTGTGTGGTGGATTACTACAACAAAAATAGATGAATTTCAGTTTAAATCACCATCTCTAAAAGATTCATATATTGATATATTCTACGAATATAATGGATATTAATGAAATAATTTTCATTATTGAATCATTATATATTATTTATTATCTTATGTTTCCATCCATTGTATAATGACAACGACATTTGTGTTCATTTGTGTATTTCCACCTCTACAAAGTGATGTGATCTATGTTTCATCATTACATCACATGGAATGATTATATAATTGTATTTGAATAAATAATATGATATTAATTATATAAAAACATTATTTAATGCTAAAATAATACATAACATCTTTCCAAAACGATCATTGTAAAATTGAAACATTGCTCTTGCGTACTTACAACCTAATATCTCAAGGATTATAATACATTTTATTTTTCATAAACATCATTCATGGTTGTGTTTAGAATAATAAATAATTTATAATAAAAATAATTATATACTAATTGTTTCAAGAGAAGATGGAATAATATTATCATTGATGATAGTAGAACTACTGATGTAATTAGGGATATATGTTCTATACAACATAAAAATAATCAAAATGAACATATTTAATTATCTTAATGATTATGACATGGAAATAAATAAAATAAAAGTTATAATAAAAATATAAATTTAGTAAATCATGTAAATATTTTATTTATTTTATTTGATTTATGATGATTATCAATATGTATTACGAGTCAAACTCATAGTAAGTGACACATAGACATAATACATTATTTAAAATATTTTAATGATTAATTTTTAAAAGAATTTTCTATTATTTATATAATATAAAAATTATTTTATTAATGAATTTATATATAAATAATGGAAGAAAATTAAATGTAATGTATCATTTGAATTTATTTAAATGGTTTTCAAAATTAAATACCACTACAAAGCACTTTAACATCCATTATAGTTGAAAAATGGAATAATCAATTCTAATTTATATGACATAAATTTATTTTCATGATTCCTTGTAGTACCATGTATTTCTGGTATGTAACCTTTACATTATCATTTTCATGGTTATAATGTTTAAGGGTGATTAATGGAATAGAAGGGATATATTTTGATTTTGTTTTGAGGTAAAATGGAAGCTGCATGTACGGTGCATTGTCTGTCTAACTGTGCCGCCAAACTTTGCATATTTGGTCTTCTTGAGTTCATGGATCAAGTAAATTTGGAGAAAAATTAGGGAGACCATGTGAGGTAACCATGAAAGGGTCTACCTAGGTAGTAGCTAATGCACGGTTAGCTCATGGTTTCTCAAACTGTGCGAACTAAACAGGCGTACGGTTTAAGTGAGATCCGAATAAAGTGTATATCACACATTTTTGCCTCCAAGTGGCCAATGTCTTCTCCTAAACATCCATAACTATTTATTTATCTTCCTTGATGGTATAAGAACCTCTCCCATGCATTTTTGAGGGGATATGAAGGCTTTTCATGCTTCATTGAAGCCGAATTCTAGAGGTATGTGGTCGTTATTCATCGCTCTTGATTGGTTTCATAGATCTACTTTGATCATCTTATCATATCATCTAGGTTTCATAGATATATGCCATTTGTGGGAATATCTATGTGTTTTATTCCCAAAATGATGATATTTGGTCTTCATCATTCTAAGAGAAGAGATCTATTGTGGGTTCTTGGAGAATCAACCTGGTTTCCTTGTGCATTCATAATTCGTTGATGGTTTCCATCAAAATATTTGATTTTTAAGGATTATGTATCAACACAACTTACTATAACATATTGGATGTCATTAAAATTGTATGTGTGGTGTTTAATTTATTGTTATTTGGTTTTTGAAAATGTGTTGGAATCATTCTTGAGTGATTAGAGTGAAATCTGAAAAATTTGAGATCATGAATTTATTCCTTGGTTCTTGGCTTTAAAATGTTTATTTTAGAAAGGATATTTTATTGGATTGTTGGAAAATGATTGGGATTATATGTTTTTAATACAAGGGAAGTTTTTATTGAAATTAAATATATTTTTTTAAATTTGTTATTCATTGGGTTTCATTTAAATTTCAGTTTTATTGAAATTATTTATTATGGAAATGGAAGTATTGTGAATTAATGGTGTTGGTGGGAGTTCATGATAAATGAGCCCTTATTAACGGATGTGTGCCATTTGGGTATAAGGTGTGTGATCCTGGATCAGGGGCGTGTGTCATTACGATACAAGGTAATTGGACGAGAGACTGATCATGAGTATAGAACTGTCAAACGATGCATGCATGTGTGGGTGGGTTGTGAACTATTAAATGGGTATGAAAAATGATAAGAATAATGTGCTTTAATGATTTGATTATTTTTTTATTTTATTGGAAAAATTACTTGTTTGAAATTTGTTCTATTTGGTTTTATTTTCACTTGGTAGCAAACGGTTTTGGAACTTGTTTATAATTGGTTGTAAATTGTTTGGGTAAATTGTTTTATATAAACTATTTTATATAAATGTGGATAACATTTCTATCATATTTTCATGAGTAGGAAAGTAATTGGGGGAAAACCAAAAAAATTTATACTCAGCTTTATTTGTCACTTTGGTTCTTTTTCAAATGCAGTTTTCTGGGATATGAGAAAAGGTAAAATTTCCCCCATTTTTAGAAATACCTCATGATATTTGGGATTTCTATGATCATTGAGCTTGGATCTTGTAGAGCATATATCTTTGTGGTCTCCTAATATTCATTAGTTGTTTATCTATTTTTTACATTTAAACTAGTTTGTTCCTTCATTTTTACACACTTTGATGTGTTTTTGATATATAAAGTTATTGAGTGGTCTTTTATTTGATCCTGAACCATATAGCGAATGATTTTGTTATGGTGGTTTTCTGAATGTTTTATTTCATAACATGGAAAATCATCCCCCACTTTATTTGAAACCCATCAGAATTTATTGTTAACCATTTCCACCATAAGGATGTAACTTAAGTATATGTAATGACTAATTATTCTCTCAATCCAACGAGAATGAGCTGGCTATTTAAAATTGTATCGGTCTAGACCTTACATTGTGGTGCACATGTTATCAACTTGTTCGGCCATTGAATAACAAGTGGTCATCAGTGTTCTTGGTCCTAGAGTTAAAAATTATTCTTGTATATTCCTTGGGTTGAAATATTAGATGCAAGTAGGATTGTAGGAACTTGAAATTTAGAGCATTAAATGATGTAGCTAACCCTTTTATGTTGAACTCTATGTTATCAGGGTGATGGTTATATATGTCTATGGAGACACTTCTAAGATTTATAAATCTAATTATAATGGATTAAGCTAATGAGATGATCATGACGTGTTTTTTAGATAAATGAATTCCCAATAGGATTTCATATTTCATTTGGTGTAATGATTGAAGATTTTGTGAAAGGTGTAAATATTTTAAAAATGATGAATTTATTTTCAAATGAATGGTTTTGAAACATGGATATTTGGTATTTTGAAAATGGATAACTATTCAAAAATCATGTGAAAAGTTTTCTAAAATTGACGAACATGGAAAAAGATATTTTGGAAAACAATTTTGTCATAGTGATGTGATAGAATTTTTAATGCTAAGACATCAGTTCTTGGAATGTGAGATTGACGGATTTTGTTGTTGGTTTAGAAAATGGATCATGGTAGGAATCTTCAGAACCAACCTGAAGAAGTGGAGGAGAAAGTGGTTTCACATGAATCATATGTGAATAAAGACATGGTTCAGAGTATCGCCCAGGATTTTCAAGGTGTGGATACATGGAACTAGAGGAATGATCCAAGGAATGTGGATGATACAATCCAGTTCATGAAGCACAATCCACCAAACATCTAGGGTGATGCGGATCCCGAAAAGGTAGTGGTGTGGCTCAGTAGGATGAATCATATATTCCACTTCATTAGCACACCGATAGAGCTAATGGTCAAGATAGAAATGTACATTCTCAAGGATCTTGCACACCAATGTCGGGATTTAGAGGTGCAAGTGAAAGTGGATGAAGGCATTACATGGCTATATTTTGAAGAGTTATTCAACAAAAAATTCTATCATTGCATGTTTATGATCTAGAAAACAATGGAATTATTCAGCTAAAAACAAGAGAGTCCTTCTGAAAAAGAGTATGCTATTATGTTCATTAATATAGTCTGTTTTTCACCAGATGTACTGGAAAGTGCATCCTTGAATGAACACATCTTTATATCATGGCTACAGTATGAGATTTTATCAATGATTGTAGTAATCTATAATACAGACTATATGGAGATGGTGAACTGATAGATTGTGGCTAAAAGTGATATCTCGGGGTCTATGGGAGGAAGTATGATGATACCCAAAGAAACTAGTGGGAACTAAAATGCTGAGAGTAAGAGGAATATGAACACCTATTTCCGAGGAGGAAGTGGAAATCAGATGGAAAGATTAGTGAACATTTCTCCACGATCACAGAGAAAAGTCGGTAGCTTTCAATGTTGTTCACATGGCCACATAAAGGGTGAGTGTATATAATAACCTAGCGAGTTTTATAATTACAAAATGATTGGAAATATTCATCGCTATTGTTGTAGTTCTCCATATTCAGGTGCTTTAGACACTTCTCAGGTATCGGAGACATCATATGCTTCAACATGATGTGGACTGCAGAATCAAGTCATCAGTTGATCATATCTAGCAATGATGATTCTAGAAATACCATGAATCATAAACTAGGTCAATCATAGTAAGGAAAAAAAGGATAAAAGTGTAGTGACAATGCAATTGTAAGGATCTGAGTAGATGATTTTCGATGATTAGTATGGAAAATCTCAGGTGAGAGGTACGATTCTTTTGATGTATATCCTTGTGATAGTGCTCTTCAATACTGGTGTATTGAATTGTTTCATTTCATCTCATACTATCGACTTCTTATTTTCAACGATGGAATTGATTCCTTTAGCTTTTAAACATAAAATGCCTCTCGGTGGTAGAGAATGTCGTTCCTTTCTGAGTCAATAAGGTGTTATAATTGTTGATGAAATAAGTGGAAATGGATCTTTTCAATGTTGGAATTGAATGTCTATGATGAAATTCTAGGAATGGATTGTTTAACAATTTTTAAGGCTCACATCCACTGTTATAGTAAAATAGTCAGTTTCACAACTAAGGATGACATCGAGCATCTCTTCAGAGGAGAGAGGTTGGTAAAGAAAAGAGAAAAGATTTTTTTTGGCACCGATGGTGGGAATAATCTATTATCTGTTGTCATCATTGGATTTGGAATAAATGGTAGATATTGAGGTAACAAACTTTCCAGTAAATGTTTATCAGTCTCCAAACATATTTACAAAGAACTTCTTTGGGTTACCACTTATAATGGATGTAGATTTTATGATTGGTCTCCTTCCGAAGACTAGTCCTATTTCCATTTTGTCTTATATGATGAAAGACATAGTTAAGGAAATGTAATGTGCAGTTGGAGGAGCTGGAATGCAAGTGTTTAATTCAACCAATTATACCTTATTGGGTAGCACATGTCTTCTTCATGTAGAAAGTAGATGGTACTCTTCGGTTGTGTGTTGATTATCGTATGATTAACAATGTTACGAAAAAGAGCATATATCCACATCCAAAAATTAATGATTGGTTTGGTAATATAAGGGGAGCTCAATGGTACTCAAAAATTGACTTGTGACTTGGATATCATAAATTGTGAGTTTTGTAGGACGATATTCCAAAGACATCTTTCAGAAGAAAATATGGCCACTATTAATATAAAGTCACGCCTTTTGGACTAACGAAATCTCCATTTTTATCATGAATTTTATGAATCGATTATTTCTGTGATATCTAGATTATTTTGTTTTGCTGTTTGTGGGTGAAATCATGGGGTATTAATATACAAGGTCTGACAATGAAAAACACCTAGAAATAGTTTTACAAATATTAAGAGATCACCTTTTGTATGCCAAGTTATCGATGTGTATTTTCTGGATACATGATGTTCATTTTCTTGGCCATGTCATTTCTGAAAAAAGGAATTTCTATTGATCCTTAAATATAAAATCTATTATCTCATGGAAACCACTGAAGAATGTCTTCATGATATGAATTTTTCTTGTTCAATCAAATTAATACCAACTCATTGTGCATGATTTCACATGAATATCTTCACTAATGAAATCATGGACAAAAAAGAACGCTCTATTCCAATGGATAGAGTAATGCAAGAAGTCCTTTGAGGATGTAAAATCTCATCTTACATCAGCACATATCTTGATCATTCTAGATTCAGGATAGTGTATGATGTGTACTGTGATGCATCATGATTAGGGTTTGATATTTCTCATTCAAGGAGACCATGTGGTTTTTTATGGTTCAAGGTAGTTGAGGGTGCATGTGAAGAATTACCCAACACATGATTTGTAGTTATTTGAAGTCAAACTTGACTTCAATACATAGAGACACTATCACTTTTGTGAGAAATTTGTAGTGTTTAAAAACACATTATCTTAAAACACCATTACCCACACTGAGATTTGATTATGGGCCAAAGGACAGTAATTTAGTACCTCTAGATGGTTGACTTTGACAAGATGTATACACCAGGGAAAGGGATCTTTGTGGAAAACACGTTGAGTAGAATTTCACATGCTCATTTGGAAAAATAATCTACAGATGAATTGAAATAGATGTTGGTCATAGCCTACATGCAAGTGGAATATGAAAACTGAGGTGATGTTGCAATTTTCTTATCAGCTACACTTGTTCTAGATTTGGTAAATATGTACATAGAATAACAAACAACTAATTCAGAATGTCTAGTTATTAGATCAAAACTCAATGGTGGGGAGACCATTAACGGCTACAAACATGATGGGAGTTCAGTTTTGATCTTAAGAGAACAGATTGTTGTACCTATGGCTTGTCAATAACAACTTCTACTTTCTTACCACAATTCAATATATGCAGTACATAAGGGTATGCAAAATATGTACAAGGCATTAAAGGAATTGTTTTGGTGGAGCGGTATGAAAAATATGGTTGTCCAGTTTGTCTTGCGGTGCATAACATAACATAAAGTTAATGTAGAGCATCACTGTCCAACAATAATGTTTCAGTATTTACCTATACTATTGTGTCATGGGAGAAGATAGTAATGTATTTTGTTATAGGTCTTCCAAGAATGGTATGGAAACATGATGCCCTATGGGTGATATTGGATAGGCTGACCAAGTGACCCAAGTTCATTCCAATTTGGGAAACTCATAATATGGAGTAACTGTCTATATTTGATATCAATTAAGTGGTAAAGAATCATGGTGAACTAGTGTCAATCATCTCAAACAGAGATCAATGGTTCCCATCTCTCTTTTGGAAATACATACAGAAATCCCTTGGGAGTCAGTTGACTATGTGAATAGTGTATCATCCTTAGGCAGATATCCAGTATGAGAGGAAAATATAGACATTGGATGGATTGTTGTGATCTTGTGTAATGAATATTGGTGTATCATGGGAGGAGCATATACCCTTGGTGGAGTTCGCATACAATAACATATATCATACCATGATACATAATGCTCCGTTTGAAGCATTTCATGTGTATCCTTGTCATTCTCCAATGTGTTTGGTGGAAATAGGTGAAACATCACTAGTTGGGATCAGTATTGTCCATGAAAAAAGGATAAGATCTAGTTGATTATAAAGAGGTTGGATATTTATCTAATTGTCAAAAATATGATGCAAATTATCATTTCTTACCGTATTCTTTCTCTGTGGGTGATCATGTGGTCTTGACGATATCATTGAGGCTTGGAAATCATTGTTTTGGGAGGCAAGGAAAGTTATCACAAATATAAATTGGCACATTCAGGAATCTGTAATGGGTTGGAGAGGTGGAATATTGGTAGGAATTACCCCAATAGTTATGTTTGGTGCATAATGTGTTCCATGTTTCTCTGTTGAAAAAAGATCTGCCTAATCATGACCTTGTGATCAAATGGGATCACAATGACCTAGAGCTGGATGCATCATTGATACATATCCCGGTGCAGATTGTGGATAGGCGAGAGATTGTATTGTATGGAAAAATCATCGGTCTAGTGTAGTGACCCATACATGACGTACATGGACATTATGTTACTTCTGCGGAATACTTAATACATAACAAAAACAAACACACAATGAATGAAATAGTTTAGTGTATATGGAAACTCGGAAAAACAATCTTCAAATCATGGTGATTGATCTTCAACATCTCCCATAAATATCTTCCCCTTTTTTCATACCGAAAACCTTTCTTTATATCCATTGGATTAGATGAAATTATAAGGGTGGGCTCAAATGCTCTGTATGGGTAAACATAGAGAACAAAAAACAATCCGTAAACATTTGAATGCAAAGACTTGAGCATTAAATCTAAACAAAAAAATCATGAAAAAAGACATAAATCATGGAAGTACGTTAGGCATATATCATAAAGGAACATCAATCATGATAAAATAGAATGGGAAAAAACATGTAATTATTGAAAACCATTAAGCACATGATCTGATTTCCATAGTAGCCAAGGCATTGCTTCCAAGACCATCTTAGTGGACAAAGTCCCTTTTCGGAATCGAGTTCACTTAGAGTTCCATTCCTGTATCACTAAAACGGATTAACATACCATTCCAAACATATCTATCTTATAAGATATAAATCTTTACCCAATGAAATGGAGGGAGATATATGTCCCACCATCTCATTATTAAATAATTCTTACTTGTGACACAAAATAAACATAAAACATTCATCATAACCCAAAGAATAAAATGGGTTTCATAAACATCATCCCATCATCACATAATCCATATAAAACAAATGGCTATTATTTCATCATAAGAAAAGTGAATCCTTGTAAATCATAGAGACATTGTACTTGAAACATACACATATTAAATAATTTCATCTTAGATGGAAAATGGTTTTTGATAAAACACATGAAATGACTTCATGAAGAAAATATCATTTCTTATTCAAAATCATTTTATTTTCAAAAAAATTCATGAAAGTTTAAAAGAAAATGATGTTGTTGAATATAGTCATGAAATCATCTAGATTAAGATTCATGAAAATAAGGTGTTATAAAACCTTAAAAATAAATTCATGATGTATAAGTTAAGAAAAATATTATCCTCGTACTTTTAACAGAAAAGTCAAAAAGTACCACGTATGGTAAACAAAATAAATATTTCTTCCATAATACAATGTAAAAGTCAAAGAGGGGTAAAAATGAAATTAAAAATAAATTTAATAATATTAAACACTTTATGAAAACATTTTTATGGTCATGGATGAAAAATATAACCCCAGTAAATACGTAGGTATAAGCAATTTGGGATAAAAATGAGATTGCAAAATTTACCCTTACTTTTGGTCTGATTTGATTCGTACGAATCTGAACCTCCTGTATAATAATTTAAATAATGACATTTAATTATAATAGAATCATATTCATTGTTATGATATCATATATGGTCATATTCTTATTTCTTATTAGTAATATTTCATTTCTACTTGTTATCCAGGCGTTCATTGCTTTCTGTTCTTATGCATGTTTTGTCGAATAAATTCTTATTCTTCTTTTTAGGTTATAGATACATCATTTCCAGAATTGTATTAGTGTAATATATAACATATTTATTCATTCAATTAATTTATATAATCATTTCTCAATTAATATCATGTAGAACGAGTCACATCACATCGTGGGGATGGTAGGTCATACGTACGCACGAGCGATGATATCGTTCCCATGATCGTGGAATTGTATAGAAATGTATATATACAATTTCTGAATCAATATAACTTTATAATAATCATATATAGTTATTATTTAAACCATTATACCCATCCAAGTATGGTGGTGGTGGAAAACATATTACACCACGGCGTGGAGACGGTATTCCGTACGTACACATGCGCGGTGATTTCATTTTTCGTAGGATGGATAGAAGGTGAAATATGGTTGTTTCATATTTATTATAAAATATCAATATATAATTGATACTGATGTTATTACTTCATAATTAAACAACTAAATAAGAGGATGTATAATAAGAAATAATTTTGAAATAATCGGTAACAGATGTTACCTCTTCTTCGACACGCCTGTTTGAAACCCCCTCTTAGGGAAGTAAAATTTGTCTTTAAAGAAGACCAGAACATCTAGTATGTTCCTATGGATGTTTAGAAGGGAAATTGGTAGGGGTTGGCCGAGTCTTAAGGCTCAAAATTTTGTGAGGAGGAGAGGGAGGGGGTGCCCTTTTATAATGGATGTGAGGGGCACCTTTGGAAGCCTCACAAATATTAATTTTTTATAAATTCAAAACCCACATAAAAACTTCCAAAATTACACAAATTAGAAGCTTAAATGAGATAGGGTTGGGATCTAATCAACCAATAAAATTTATACATGTTGGGAATTTATTTTAAACATTATCAACTTTATTTATCCTTAATTAATATATTTAATTTTATTTGTGGTAATAATATTCTAACATTTAAATCATTATAAATTATTACTTATATGTTTTTAATTGTCTATAATTGTATAATTTATTACATTTTCGACGATATAAACTTTAATTTATAATTTTTAAATATTTCTGTGATTTTAAAAAAAATTAATAATATGTTATTATTATAATTCAACAATAGTGTCAATTTTGACACTATTCATTTATTTGAATTTAAATAAAATCCACACAAAATATAGGTTCTAAATAAAAGATTTAATAGATTAATAACATGTCATATTTATCTAGAAAATTTTTGGAGTACATTAAATATTTCTTATAAGATTTATTTTAATATTTTTATAACAATTTCTTTGATATTTCAATCAATAAAATAATTTCAACATAACTATTGTGTCATAATTAATGATGATTATTTAATCCCTAAAAATTATAAATAAATTCACATGATGTATATAATGTAATTAGCCTTCTAGATACTATTCATTTTATATTTTTGATTTTTTATGATGCTTATCAATAAATTAAAATTATTACACTTATAGGATTTAAGAGAGTGAGATATTGTCACTTTCTTTAGTTTTAATAATAATTACATCATTTTCATGGTGAAAGGTCCTTGAAACGAATCTATTCCAACCCATAGGTGATATGGGTCGGCTTTTATTCATCCAATAGAATATTGGAAAGTGTTAGGTAACTTTACAATCTTATTTTTACCCTAAATTACCTAAATTACCTTTAACTGCAGTAAAAAAAATTACCGTAGTTACTATTCATAATATAAAAAAATAAGAGTAACCTATTAAAATAATTTAGACCCACTGAATTAAAATATGGAATCCATTTTTCAAAATTCAAAACATAGAATATGCAGTACTTAATTTAAAATTAATCCTGTAGTTAAGAAAACTGGTTTTAAATGTTAAAGCATTGCCAAAGATTGATATGTTTTTACCTATGAATTCAATGTAAAATTAGTGGTAATGACATAAATTATATTAAATATTAAAAATATATTCTATTTATACCTTGAACCCATTCATTATTATAATTTATCCATTTAAATTATTATGATGAAAAAAATTTGTTTTTAATTAAAATATATCTTGTTTTTAATAATCATTAAAATATGAAAGTTATCATAATAATGTGAAAATTTTATCCAAAGTAAAATTTTATATCCTGATTACAAATAAGAATTTTATTTTGTCAAATAAAACATATAAACATGTAAAAAACAATATTTAATGTGGGTACTCCCTCAAAAGGCGGAAAAACTCCATTTTTTTAAAATACTTATTTTACCTGAAAAATCTATTTTGTTCTAATAAAATTTTGTAGAGAATGTGTAATACAAATAATAATGTTATAAAATTTAAAATATTGTTAATACTATTCATACTGGCTAGTCCATACTAATATTATAACAATATATCGTTGTTTAGTGAAACCTGGTATTGCATACTACACACGCTATCGAGAAAGGTCACGATTGCGTGTAATGTAAGCAAAGTTAGGGATACGTATAACGTATAACACAAGACATCAAAGAAATTAAAAAGAATCATTCTCATAAAATCTTGGGTTGTTTCATTCTACCCCACGGTAAATTAATTTCACCCTCGAAATTCATCGGGGTTATAAATGGTTTACTTCTTGAATGTTTCCTCCATAGAAACTCACATCGTAAAAAGGAATGCTAAAAATTAATTTTAAAAATGAAAGATAGAAATAAAATGGATACCCAATGTAACTCATCACTTGGGTTCCCACATAGGAGAACATAGGTGAAAATTTGGATATATAAGAGAAATCTAACTGTCAAGTGCTGATGGAGAGTGGTATCAAACATGGCTATGAAAAATCAAACAATCACAAAACCATAAATTTGTGATAATCTAAGGTACCTTCTGAATCCTCAGATATGAGGGCACTAGGAAAACATTTTTGTTTTTCAAGATCATTTCCCTAATGTTTAATTTTTTGAATTAAATGAAATACTTACTTGATTTTGGTACAATATTACCATTTCTCGTGCTTTGAACAATTTACACTTCATCTCTTAACAAAATGAAGTTGAATTTAAAGTGTTAGTAGATCATGCGATGGAATTATAGGTCATTCCATACATCTCAAACATAAGGTTAGAAAATGTTATATACATTAGTCCATCTATTGTGAGATTATTCTTATATGGTTCCAAAAATGGACTTATACTTCATCTATCATAACGCTTAATAAAATAAAACTAGTTTCTACTAACCAGGGACTTCTTGTAGGCAAGAGGTAGGTGATAAGGGCCTGTCGCACTTTGGTTGTGGGTTCGATTCTTATAGCCCTGTCTGACGCGATGGGTTGTCGCTCGTCCTACAGGTTGTCCTTTTTCTAAAACTAAACTATTATAACATTCCAGAAATAATATCGAAAAACAAGTTCCATCCATAAATAATACTATCTGATTTCTAACTTAATTTGTTACCATATTTAGGCTTATCAAAAATACTTCTATCCAATGTCATAGTAAAAAAACAATTACGAGAAAGGTCATAAAACAATCATGTGAATACTGTCATTTATCCCCCATATATCATAAGATATATGTTGCTGGTCACATTCCAAAAATGTGAATACCTTAATCATGTATTCTTTTGAAAAAATGAATACCCATTGAACCTTAGTAAATACAATAATGCTATCAAAAGTTAGCTCTTTCCACATACCAAAATCTCAAAATATCTATATACTAAAACCATGATATCAGTCATGATCTCATTTCATATTCTCTTTATCCCTTCATTATGCACATATCATCTTCTTTCCAAAAATATTTCAATCACTTTTCATGGTTATCAGTACCATATAATTATTTAAAACCACAATAAATCAATACATTGATATTCCAATATTCCCCAATACTATAAATGAGATTCCACAACATTATTTTGGAATCTCTTTACATAAACACATAATCATTCCTCCTCATCATTTTCATACTCAACATCGCCAATAGTGATCTCATTTGACTTCCCCTTGTCCTTTTCTTTAAGAGGTTGTTGATGTTTATCATCACTAACCCTTGGACTAGGACATTGATTATGATAATTCCCCATTTACTTTCACTTGTAGCATTGAAGTGTTGGTGGTGAGTTCTCGGTAGTCTTTTCTATATTCACATCATTAGCTACCCTTTTTCCATTACATCGACACTCAGCTACTCGATGACCTTCTTTTCTACACATAAAAAATTTTCTAGTCTCTTTAAGACAATCTCTACCATGCTTCTTTCCACACGTTGAGCATAAAGAAACATTCATCTTCATTTCACCATTGTTTTGAGATTTTTCCTTGAACTCCATTTTTTGTTTCTTGTCAAAACCATGAGATGGATATATAACACCGACTTCAAGTTATACCTTGATATCACAATGCACAATTTCTTCATAGCTACTAAAGTCTCTTATAGCTAATGCTCATCGAGGACTTGGTTTTAATCCACTGAAGAATCGATCAACTTTACTTTCAAGTTGAATGATAAATCAAGATTCATACCTTGAAAGCCTTGTAAAATTCGCTTCGTACATACCAATAGATTAATAATCCTTTTCCTTATGCTCAAGGAACTCCTTTTCCATATGTGTTCAATGAATACGAGGGAAGTACTTACTGGAAAACAAGTTCTCTAACTCATCCCATTCCATGGATTCAATTTCATTTTGGGGCCTTGTATTCTTAATTAGATTCCACCATTGGTCTGCTTCACCTTTTGAGCTGTAAATAACCAGAATGGCATTATCATGTTCCGAACATCTAATTATGGAAAATATAATTTCAATGGTATTTATCCATTGTTCAGCAACAAGTTGATCAGAAGAACCACTGAATGAAGGTGGATGTTTCCTCATAAAGGAATAAATAAAATATTGTTCCCTTATCTGCTCATTCAGAAGTCTAAAATGATTCATAGCGCGTGTAAGTATAGTAGTAATATTTTTCAAACCATCTCCCATAACATTTGTTTGTTTAGGAGGAAAATCATTGCATTGTCCATTACATTGATCAACACAGTTCCTTCGGGTTATATCCATCATCTAAAACCTAAATAGAATAGTGTGAGAGGGAAAAATCATTATTGGGAAAACAACATAATAAAGGGGGAGTGCCTTCAATTTCTACAATCTCAGGTTTTATTGTAATATTGTTACCGTAATTCTAATATTATAACCTACATGTATACTTACCCTTAGAGATATCCTTAGAAATATCTCTAGGTATTTCACTAATGTTTTCGCATCCTAGTTTCCAAATGTTAACTAAACCCTTCCTCTAATACCAACTATTGTGACCAGTACATGACATACATGGACATTACATTAATTTTTCATAATACATAATACATAAAAAAAATAAACACACATGGACTGTAATAGTTTAGTGTCTTTGGAAAATAAGAAATATAATCTTCTAATCATGGTGAAAGATCTTCAACATCTCCCCTAAAGATCTTCCACTTTTTTTCTTACATCAAACCTTTCATTATATCCTGGGGAAAGGAAAACATAAAAATGGTGAGCTCAAATGCTCAGTAAGGGTAAACATAGATAACATAAAACAATCTGTAAACAGTTGAATGCAAAAACATGATCATAAAATCTAAAAATCAAAATCTTTAGCAAAGACCTAAATATTTGAAGTACGTGAGGCATATATCATAAAGGACCATCAATCATGATAAAATAGCATGGGGAAAACATGTAATTGTTGAAAACCATTAAGCACATGATATTATTTCCATAGTATCCAAGGCATTGCTGCCAAGACCATCTTAGTGGACAAAGTCCCTTTCTGAATCGAGTTCCCTCCTTATTCCAGTCCTGTATCACTGAACCGGATTAACTTAACATTCCAGCCATGTCTATCTCATTAGATATTAATATTTATCTAATTCATTGGAGGTAGATATAGGTCCCACCCATCTCATAATGAAAATCATTCTTACTTGTTCCATAAAATAAACTTAAAACATTCATCATAACCCAAAGAATTAAATGGGTTTCATAAACATCGTCCCATCATCACATAATCCATATAAAACAAATGGATATTATTTCATCATAATAAAAGTGAAACCATCTAAATCATGGAGACATTATACTTGAAACATTCACATATGAAATAATGTCATCTTAGATGGAAAATGGTTTTTGATAAAACACTTGAAATGTATTCTTGAGGAAAATATCCTTTCTTCATCAAAATAATTTTCTTTTCAAAAAATTCCATTCAAATTTAGAAGAAAAATATTTTGTTGAAAATAGTCATGAAATCTTGTATAGTAAGCTTCATGAAAATAAGGCGTTATAAAACCGTAAAAATCTGTTCATACCATATATGTTGAAAAAACATTCTCGTTGTACTTTTACCAAACAAGTCAAAAAGTTCCACGTATGGTAGACAAAAGAAGGATTCCTTCCATAACACAAAGTAAAAGTCAAAGAGGGGTAAAAATGAATTTAAAAATACATTGAATAATATTAAAAAATTTATGAAAAAATTTTTATGGACATGGATGAAAAATATAACCACACTAAATACTTACGTATAAGCAATCTCGGATAAAAATGAGATTGAAAATTTTTCCCTTACATTAGGTCTGATTTGCTTCATACGTATCTGAATCTCCTGTATAATGATTTAAATAATGTCATTTACTAATTATAGAATTATTTTAATTGTTATGATATCATATATTGTCATATTCTTATCTTCTTATTAGTAATATTTCATTACTACTTTTTATTCGGGTGTTCATTGTTTTATGTTCTTATGCATGATTTGTAGAATAAATTCTTATTCTTATTTTTAGGTTATAGATACCTCATTAAAATATTAATATTAGTGTAATATATATATCAAACATATTCAATTAATTAATTTATATAATCATTATTCAGTGATGACCATGTGGAACAATTCGCATCACATCGTGGAGACGGTAGACCGTACGTACGCACGACCGATGATATCGTTCCCATGATCGTGGAATTGTAATGAAGTGTATGTATACTATTCCAGAATCAATATCAATTTATAATAATCATATATTTTTATTCTTTATACCATTATACCCATCCATGTAAGGTGGTGGTGGAAAACATATTACACCACAGCGTGGAGACGGTATTCCGTACGTACACAAGCGCGCTGATTTCATTTTTCGTATGATGGATAGAATGTGAAATATGGTTGTTTCATATTTATAATAACATATCAGTATATGAGAGATACTAATGTTATTACTTCATAACTAAACAACTAATTAAGAGTAAGTATAAGAAGAAATAAATTTGAAAGAATCGGTAACAGATATTACCTCTTCTTCGACACCCCTCTTTCAAACCTACTCTTAGGGCACTATCATTGGTCTTTGAAGAAGAAAAAGACCTCTAGTATGTTTCTAGGGAAGTTGATAAGGAAAATGGGCAGGGTTTGGCCGAGATTTTAGGCTCAAAATTGTGTGATGTGGAGAGGGAGGAGGTTCCCTTTTATAAGGTAAGAGAGGGGCACCTTTGGAAACCTCAAAAATATGAATTTAATATAAATTAAAACCCCACATAAAAACTTACAAAATTACTCAAATTAAAATATTAGATGATATGGGTTTGTAATATCATCATCCAAAAATATTTAGGCATGTTGGGAATTTATTTTAAATATTATCAACTTGATTTATCCTTATTTAATCTATTTAATTTTATTTGGGGTATTAATATTCTAAATATTAAATCATTATAAATAATTACCGATATGTTTCTAATTTTCCATAATTATATACTTTATGACATTTTGGACCATATAAATTTTAATTTTTAAATTTTTAATATTTTTGTGATTTTTAAACAATTTTATGAAATGTTATTTTTATAAAAAAACAATACTGTCAATTTTGACATTATTCATTTATTTGAATTTAAATAAAATCCAAACATGAGATTTGTTATAACTAAAAGATTTAATAGATTAATACCATGTCATATTTGTCTATAAAATTCATGGGGTAAATTAAATAGTTCACTTATTATTTATTTTAATATTTTTAAATCACTTTATTTGATATTTCAATCTATAAAATAATTTCACCATCACTATTGTGTCATAATTAATGATGATTATTTAATCCCAAAAAATTATAAATAAATTCAAATAATGTAGATAATTTTATTATATTTCTGGAGACTATTCATGTTTGACATTTTATGAAGCTTATCGCTAAATTAAAATTATTACACTTGTAGGATTTAAGTGACTGACATGTTGTCACTTTCTTTAGTTTTAATAATAATTACATCATTTCCATGGTCAAAAGACCATGAAATGAACTTATTACGACCCTTAGGTCATATGGATCGACTTTTATTCATCCAATATAATCTTGGGAAGTGTTAGGGTAATTTTACAATCATATTTTTACCCTTAATTACCCGATTTACCTTTAACAGCAGTAAATAACAATAAATGTAGTTACTATTCAAAATATATAAAAAATAATAGTAACATATTAACATAATTTGTACCCACTAAATTATAATATGGAATAAATTTTTCAAAATTAAAAACATAGAAGTTGTAGTAATTAATTTAAAATTAATCTCATTGTTAAGAAAACAGATTTTAAAAGTTAAAACATTGCCAAAGATTGAAATGTTTTTACCTATGAATTAAATATAAAATTAATTGTAAGTACATAAATTATATTAAAGGGTAAAAATATATTCTATTTATACATAAAAACAATTAAATATTATAATTTAACCTTTTAAATTATTGCGATTAAAAAATTTATTTTTAATTAAAATACAACGTGTTTTTACAGTTCATTCAAATATGAAAGCTATCAGAATAATATGAAAAATTTAACCAAAGTAAATTTTTATATCCTGATTCCAAATAAGAATTTTATTTTTTAAAATTGAACTTATAAACATGTTAAAAACAAGATTTAATGTGGGTGCGCCATCAAAAGGCAGCAAAACTTTATTTTTTGAAAAATATTGATTTTAGCCGAAAAATCTATTTTGTTCTCATAACATGATCTAGAAAATGTGAAAGATAAATAATAATGTTATAAAATTCAAAATTTAGTTAATAATACTCAAACTGGCTAGTCCATAACAATATTATAACAATATATCATTGTTTAGTGAAACCTGGTGTTGCGTACTACACAAGCTATCGAGAATGGTCGTGATTGCGTGTAATGAAAGCAAAGTCAGGGATGCCTGTAGAATAAAAAAAATATATCAATGAAATTAAAAAGAATAATTCTCATAAAATATTGATTTTTTACATCTATTATGAGTTTTATGGCTGCATGGTCCGATTCTGTAAAAGACCGGGGAACACGAGATGGGAATGAAAGAGCAGTAGCCATAACTCTTTCAAGACTGTGAATGTTTTCATCTTTTAGAGAATTGAAAGACCAACGGTGGGGAGATTGTTGTACCTTGGGTTTTTTTATATAACCCTTACATGATCATTCTCATTTTTATAATGTTTAAGGATGATGAATGGAAGAGTTTGAGAAAATTGGTTGAACTTTGGAGATAAAAGGGAAGTCACATGGGTGGTGCACGCTGTGTATAACCGTGAGAAAAAACCGTGTATATTTGGTATTCATGAAGTAGTTGATATAGAAAATTTTAGCACAAATTGGATGATTGTGTGAGGGAAACAGGTGAGGGTCTTTCTATGTAGTATCTAATTCGTATTAACTTCACGGTATATATAACCATGTGAACTAAATGTGTGGATGGTAAAAGTGAGTAACTAAAAAATTAGATCTCACACATTTTTGCCACTATGTGGAATTTTTTCTCCTAACCATCCATAACTCGGGATCTATCTTCCTTTACGGTAGGGGACCCTCTCCCACGCATTTTGGTGGTGATTTGAAGGATTTTTTAGGTGAATCGAAGCCGGATTCTTTAGGCAAGTGATTGATCTTTATATTTTTTGACTGGTTTCAAAGATATACGTTGATCTACATATCCTTATCTTTTTTTTCATAGAAATACATCCATTATTGGTAGATCTATGTTCATGGATTCCAAATATAATGTTATTCTTTAGTGATATTTCTATAAGAAGAGATCTAAGTTGGGATCATGGAGAATCGACCAAATTTCCTTATGTTATCTTCGTTATTTAGGGTTTTCTTCAAAACCTTCATTTTATGCAGCTTATTTATCGAGTCCACAGAGTATAACTGACTGTATTAATATCAAATTGTATGTGTGGTGTTGAGTTGATTGTGATTTTTTTGTTGAAAATATGTTATAAACCTTCTGGTGTTATGGTTGTGAAATCTAGAAAACTAGAGATTTTGAATAAATTTTTCCGTACATGGTATTAAAATGTGGATTTTAGAAAGGGAATTTTCTGATATTTTTGGAACATGATTGGTATTATATTTTTTTTAAATAGAAAATTGTATGAAAATTAAATGTTTCCTTGAAATGGTTGTTCTTTTCTTTTCAATAAATGATCAGTTTTATTGAAATTGATTATTGTTGAAATGGAAGCATTTGGCATAAATGGTATTGGTGTGAGTTCATGGTTTAGGGTTCCTTTTTATTGGATGACTATCATTGGAGTACGAAGGACATGACCCTAGATTGGGGGAATGTTTCATTAAGACACATGATAATTAGATGAGAGGTCTCTCATGAGTATGAAACTGTCTAACGAAGCATGCATGTGAGGGTGTATTGGGAACAATGTAATTTGTTTTCCAAATGATAAGAAGAATGTGATTTAAATATTTTATTAGTTAATTTCTTTAAATAACATATTGGAAATTGGTTTCGTTTTGTTTTGTTTTCACTTAGTTGAAAACGTTTTTTTGGAAGTTGTTTATATTTGTTTATAAACATTTTTGGTAAATTGTTTTAGATAAACTATTTTATATAAATGTGGATAACTATTCTATTCAACTAGAATGAGTATGGAAGTCATTGGGTAAATTCTAATAAGTTTTATAGTCACCCCTGGTTTGGAACATTTGTGATTTTGCAAATACTATTGTCTGGGACATGGGAAAATGGAATGTTTCCCACGTTTTTAGCACTACCTCGTGATATTTGGGTTGTTCTGTGATTGTAGATCTGGGAGCTTATAGAGCATTGAGTCTTCTGGTCTTTTGATAGTGTTTAGTAGTTTATCCATTATTTACATTGATACGGGTTCTGTCTTTTGTTGTTTTACACATTGATGTGGTTTTGAGATACATGAAGTTAATTAGTTTTCATTCATTTCTACATGTACCATATATCAAAATTTTTGGTTATGGTTGGCTAGTTGAATGGTTTATTTTATAAAGGGGTAAATTATCCCCCTTGTATTGAAACCATTAAATATTTATTGCCAGCCTTTAGCATTTTGGGGATATCTCTTAAGACCATGTAATGACTTGTTGTGCTCGTGTGGTAATGAAAATGAGCTGGTCATTGTACACTACAAGAATTATTTTATTTTCTATTACTATAAAATCATTAATTATTTCATAAATAAATAAAACTATTTATTTTTTATGAGGTTTATTTAATATGAGTTTTTTTTATAAGAAAGGGTATTTTAATATCAGAAAATGTTTTTCAAATGAGTTTAGAAGTTTTTTTCCATGTTTTTATAATGAAAAATGAAATTATAAAAATAATATGTTTTTATATTGAACAACATAATTAATTATTAATATATAGGTATATTGATATTTTAAATCTGAATTTCTAGGCTAATGAAACATATTCAAGTAGGTGAGCTTCATACAGCTTATATGATTTGGTGTTCTCGATATAACTTATACAAAAGTGAGAACATAATGAAACATTTATAATTGGTAATACCCACTATATAACTCCCATGATTTGGGTAATATTTATTGTCTTCAGGGGAATAAAGGATGAAGATAACAAATGGTTTTTCTCTTATTGATTTAATTGTGGTCCAATTATTTCTGACATAAGATATGAATTTAATCTTCATTGTCTCCTCCAATGGTTTTCTGTATGAATCATATGATTTTTAAATGTTTTATTTTCATAAAAAGGATTTATTATTACTTGTGGGTATTATTTATTTCTTTTTTTAAGATAATATATAATAAAATTAATAATTTATAGTTTTTAATGTTTCTTTCTCGAATGACATATTTACTAATTTTTTACCTTTTTGGTATTTTTGTGCCCATAAAATATTTCTAAATAGTTTCCACTGGGTTATGGATGTGTATGAATAGGGGTGATTTCCTGATTATAGATGAGACCTTATTTTAAGAAATTAAATTTGAATCCTTTTCAATTTTTTTTGAAATGATGATACATAGTATTTGTCTACAGATTTTAATATAAGGATTTATTATGTGAAATTTATGACATAACTATATAAATCTCAATAATATAAATAAAAATAAATATCTGGGAAATAAAGAAATGAAAATTATTGATTAAACCATAATATTATATATTTCTTTTAGAATGGGTATTTATTATATTGGTACTAATCCCAGCTTTGATTTTTCTATAATGTATCTCATTATTATGTGGTAAATGTATATACTATAACAATAAAATTTTATTTTCATGAAATTATACTATAATGTGTAAATTTATAAATGATTTTTATATGGAAATTGGTGAAAATGATTATTCATCGTCAAAAAACTGAAAATTTTAAAACTGTTTTAAACGATCCTTTCATCATATGTACTCACATTACCACTAATTTCTAGTGTTTATTTTAAAACCAATTATAACTAAAAGATTAAATAGTATCTTGAAAATCATCAATAACAATGAAATGGTTCTGAAACATGGAATCTATCTCAAAATTATTGGTTTCATAAAATTATACATCCCATAAACTATAAATAATCACATTTTATAAAATTGGATAATTATTTTTCAAAAATAATTATTCACTCTCATCGGGGACAAGAAAATAATAGTGTACTAGTTCTCTATCCTCCAAAATTCTCATACATTTTATTCATTATGGTCATGATTTTCTATTTAGATTGATGCAATATATGTATTTACCCATTAATGTGTATCATTTTCATAGACATTGTCAACATCAATTTTTGTTACATTATCATTCTTGAGGTTGTTCTCCCTCCCTTAGAATATGGACATTCAATACACTATAAATTTTTTAAATATTTAATTGAGTAATAACCATTCATTTAATTTGGTTTTCCTATGAAGATACACATCGTTCAAAGGAGTTATATGTTTTTCCCATATTGTGGACACAAAAAGTCCCCACAACCCAATAGTTGTATGTTTTAAAATAAAAAACATCATTCTATACAATAACTCATATATCATTTCATCTGTCACTTAACTCAGTATGTATTTCTATGTATTTATTGTTGTCTATAATTCAATTCCAAAAAGGATATAAAATATTATTTTGAATCATTATTTACCTTACAATGAAAAAAATATTTTGTTCTACTATTCAAATACACCATTCCAGAAGTATTTATATGGAGTGAGTTGGGATACAATTACACGCACTACTAAAATCTTGATAATGTTTAATACAAGATATTAATTATAATAATACAATTCAAAATTCTATATCTTCTTTATAGTAAAATTATCAACTGAGTTCATGAATTCCATGAAACAGTCTAAGAAATTAAACTTGTTCCTAATTTTCAAGATGAAGATATATCAAATCTTTTCATTCGTAAAATTAATATAGTTTGATAATCCACCTCTATATTCTACAAGAGATGGTTTACACATTTTAGTGTATAACAATTCCAAAATCTCAATATCCTTTTCACTGATGACAAAAATTTTTATTCTTTTAGACTACTTTCATTGTACGAAAAAATGTAATAAATAAAGCGTATTTATCATTTATCTTTCAAAATAATTTTCTGAAATTGTATTTTTTTAATTTCTTATAGTTTATATGACCAAGATGGTGATGCCAAAAAATGGTTTTTATATAGTTCATGATTACATAAATCGTTATCGACTACCAAATTTTCTTCTTTCTTAATATAATACAAAAATAATATGAAAAACTAATTCCCACCTCAAATATATTATCATTGTTAAAATAAAAATAATTATATTTGAAAATGAAAAAAAACCCATTCATTTCATGAAATACCCGATAAAATAAAATTTTTAATATTAGGAACATAATATTATAAATTAATGACATAGATAAGTAAATTAGGCAGAATAATATGGTGGTATCTATCTTCCTCTGTAATACCATGAGTTTCTGTGAAATATATATTATTTTAAAAAAATTAACCTTTTTGATATATTTCATTTTACACAAAAGTGAATATAGTTTAATTTATATGAAAGTACCATGTTTGGGTTGTGTTTCATGAAAGATAATATTATTAATGAACTCCATGAAATGCATATATTATCATAAAATATATGAAACACTGTTATTCTTTTATTACCCACAAATTTTAATCCCCTAAATAACATGTGTTACACACAAGACCAAGTTTTACCCAACTAAAGTTAACTATTAATAAAGTTATTAAAATATTATTATAGTTTAAATATAACCACTATAATTGAAGTTATCAGTAAATTAGATTAAAATTCTGAAAAATATTCATTGAAAATTTATATAAGAACATTTATTCAGGGAATAGTTATATATAAATTAAAATAAAAATATTTTTGAAGTATAAGTAATATATTGTTAGAAATCATATTTATGAAATAAAAAACATTTTACCTCTATAAATTAATTCAAACTCATTTTATAATTTATTAATGAAATATATGATTATTATATTAATTAAACTATTTAAAATTAATCTTATGTGTTTTCTTTATAATTGATAAGTGTAAATTCAATTTTTCGAATATATATATATTTATTTTTTAAAAGATAATTATACCACCTTTTAATGGGACTCTTGTTTTGATTATTTTTTTCGAAATATTTATAAATTTTTTTGAATAATAAAAAATATTTTTGAAATCATAATTCCAAAATTTACATTATGTATTTTTTATGACATTTTTTATTTTTAAAGAATAGTAACAAATACTAGATTTCATTTGAAAACTACGTTTTCATAATATTTATATATGTAGTTAAATTATTTTTAGAATAATTTTAATTTATATTTAAATAATTTATAAATATTTATAAAATTTTAGTCATTATAATTAATTTCAAATTGAAGTTGAATGTAAAAATTTTCGAACTTTTGAACATTTTCACTTTAAAAACCCATTTCGGGTCCCATATATGGTATTAATATAAAATAATGATCCTCAAACTATATAAATATAATATGGAAAAATGGATATTATATTTTGAATTAGTATAATTTGTAATTTTTTTTGTTGATCCTAGTTTTTGACCAAAATTATTAGTGATTGTAATTTTAATTAATTAGATTTTTAATGTAATAAATTGATTACATAGTGGTTATACATTAACATATGGTAGAAATTTTCAAATAAATATGTCCAAAACTTTTTTTTGGGTATATTTATACCATATAAAATATTTATAAAATAGTATATTATTATTTGAGGTGCATGATTTAAGGGATACCTCCCAAAACTTTTTAACTTTTTATATTTATAGGTATGGAACTCCACTTACAGTATAAAAGGGAACTCTCCACACTCATTTCTTCACACATATAAATCCATTTTCTTGTACAAACCCATCCAAATAATATCATAATATCAATAATCACATTTTATAAGATCAATTTTTGAAATAAATACAACCAAGGATTCCCTCTGCTGCAATCCAAAATGAGTTACCCAAAGAAAAGGTAATATAATTCAATAGTTAATTTTATATTATTTGTTTAGTCACTTTATAAATTATTATTATTAAACTATTATATAATAAAATAAGTATCTTAAATATAATTATATTTTTTATTCTAAGGATAAGAACTAAATTCACACATTATCTTATAATATGTGATACAAAATAATCATTCTTGTGTATGGGGTTCTAGTGTCTCGAGAACCGATGTAATTTATTCATCCATTACTACATTTCAATGTTGTGAATTATGATGGATGTAATGTTTTCATATGATATTTATGATATTTATGATTTATTTATTCTTATTTTGTAATTATATAACTAAAACATTCATTCAATCCATTTTTTGGGAATCTTATAACATCATTTGTGGACGTGTGGACTACCACCTCTTCAAAGATATGTTATTTGTTCATGCGTCACATGGGATGTATTAAGGATTATTGTAACAAAAGTATATTATATATATTAAAAATTTATTCTAATAAAACTATTATATATATGTATATATATATTCATATCATTGAAATCTATTATTTCTTTCACTATAATAATAAAATGGAAACATCATTAATGGTAACCTGCACCATACCATCTCCATGAATGGTTCATTTCATTTACTATTTATATCGTCAATGTATTATTATCAATAAATATATATTATATTTATATAATTATTATCATTTTAGAGAAAATGAAATCATGATATATTTAATGGGATCAAGAATAACTAGTTAAAACATATTGTAAAAACAAAGAGATTATTAACCAAAATGTAACTTGTACATGTAATTTTTAATAAATGATTAAAATAAATTCTTTCAAAAAAATAAATGTTTTGATAAATAAATATATGTTTCTATGAAATATTTATAATTTTATTTCATTTAATATATTGGATTTTTTATTGTGTACAATGAATTTCCTGACTTACGATAAGGGTTTTCTCGTATCACTGTTATTTCTGTGAGATACATGAAATATTAACTATTTATTCTTAATATGTGGTGTATATATTGTCTATGAAAATATAAATAATTAATTTATTTTATTTAATTGTATTAAAATATAAATTTATGTTATTCATTCATGTATATCAGGATTAAAAATTTTCTCAAGTATAAAGTAAATTTTTAGTCTCATTTTAATTTGTGAGAGACTTCTGCCTTGTTCACCAATAATTTATTTTATATGGTGTATATTAATTTTTCTGAATGAATTATATGATACATAAATATAAATTTATGGGTAGATATATATCCATTTTATGATATCTATTTTATAGGGTTTACAGTTCAAAAGTTACCAAATCAGGACGGTAATTTTTTTGTCAATTTTCCGTCTTTGAGACACAAGTTATGATTTGAACCTATATTATTTAATGAGGTTTATATACATCCCTTTTAAATATTGAATAAATAATATAATTATTATCATGATATCAAATGATTCTTGTAATATTATTCTTTCATGGGTATTAGGTTAAAATGATACCAATATTTTGAGTTTTTAAAAATACAATCTCATCATTTATAGGAATTTTTTATAATTTTATTTCAAATGATGAAATAATATAATCCATATCAAAAGAATTATCATGATTTTTATTTTCCTCAATTTCCTCATAATATATCCATGTAATTGTAAAATTTCCCACTCTTTGGTGAACAAAATAATAATGAATATGTGTTTACTAAAATTTTTCTTTATTTCCCACTTCGGTCAAAAATCAATATTATTCAAAAAACATGTTTCATAAAAATAATTCCAAACATGTTTAAAAATGTATATTATTCAAATTTTAAATGAAATTGATTTTAAGTGTGTGTTATGTTTTGGAATTGTTTTACATTTTTTAATAATCATTTATATGTTTTCAATTTGATATTTTCAATGAAAATTATATAAATAATTTCATCGATTATTTTATATGATTTAAAATATTATTTAAATGAAAAACATTGTCCAAAATAATTTATATTATTGATGTTTTTTAGATAATTCTAAAATATTCCATTATACGTTTTCAAACGGGTGTTTTAAATGAATAGGGTTTAATTGATTTTAGATATTGTTTTATATGCATTTAAGAAATTTTAAATGATATTTTTTTCTAAAATTTAATATGTTCATGAAGTGTTTTAATGATTTAAATCCATTCATTTATATGTATTCAAAGGAATATTTTCAATGAAACATATTTCAATGATTTCAATAATGGTTTTTAAATATTTCAAAATATTTTCAATGAAAATGTTTTTAAAAAAATTAATATGTTCTAGATGTTATTTAAATGATTTCCAAATATTAGTTTATATAATTATAAAAGGATAATTTCCAAAACACGGTTGTTAAAATTGTGTGCCCAAATAAAAGTATTGTTCTAATGAAATGTTTTTAAAATATACTACAAATTTACTTTCCATATAAGTTGATAACTATTGTTGTTACATATGCCTTACTGGGTGTATGTTTCATGGGTACCATTAATATTATTAATTTGAATGGTTTATATTTCCATATTAAAATATTTATGAAACATATTTTTCATTATCAATTTATAATATTATTGAAAATTGTCTAACATTCAAAAATTAAATATTTATGAAACATATTTCTCTTTATTGGGTAATATTATAACAAAACACATTTCTTATTAACAGGTTATATGGTTATGAAACCAATTTATATTTCAAATTTTACATGTTTATAAAACACTTTGTTTTTATAAGGATATTATTTAATGAAATTATTATGAATCTTGTCTCATTTACATAGACTATGATATCATGACATGTGTATGATACCCATTTCATTTCATGGGTTATGGTATAATGAATGTTTAAGATCTTCTGGAACATTAATGTATTATTTCATTTTTTGTTGAGTGGATCCTATATCTCCCTCCAATTAATTGGGTATTGATTTATATCTCATGAGAAATTCATGACTAAAATTGGGATTGGAACTGGTTCAGAAAATGAATTTATCAACTACTATGCTATTAAGAGTTAACATTCCTATCTTAGATTTACATGGATGTGAACCATTAAATTTAATATTGTATTAAATGTAATCATTTACTATAAATATATTCTTGGCAGTGAATCGTGAAAAAAATATGTTATTGTTAGTCAACTATGACTAGTTAGATAGTTTTTGGAGTGAACCCATTTACCATCATGGCACTAGAAGTAACCCTAAACTGTTATGGAAATAACTTGATATGATTCTACATAATCCACAATTTAATGAATGAATATTATTTTACACCTTAATCAAATATGTAAATTATTCCCTTTTGGTTCGTTTATTATTGAAATCAAATCATTCTGATATGGTTTTTGATTATAATAATTAGTATGTGGGGAATTATATTCTAAGGTTATGATTATCTTATCACTTCCTTCTTAACTTTTTTTCTTACATATCTCCCTTGTTCACACTTACTAAGGATTTGAACCCACCCATTTCTTATATTTCTATTCCCTAGGCTACAATGTTTTTTTGTGTAGTAATACTAAATTGGATGATCATTAAGTTATAGATTTAAGACCATTATCCTAATTATAATAGTATGTTTCCAAGTCTCTCGATTCACTAATATATTATTGTCCCTGGGCATGAAATTTTTTAATGTTATTTATATTCATATATAATGATATAATATTTAATTATGCTATGAATTGGTCACTATTATATGAATAATATAAATGTTTTATTAAATTAATTTAAAATAGGAGAAGAAAAAAATATCGAGATACCTATGGACATGACTCTAAGGGTAAGATTAAGGATGATTCAATGTATATGATATTTTTTTTGAATTTTGTTAATGGTTAGAGTTAGTGGTTACCTAGAAAAAAAACCATCTGAATAATACAAGTTGATGAGGATCTAGATAGATTTAAATAGGGGTAACATAAAAAACATCATATTAGGATAGAATTTATAGGGAACTGATGCACTACAAAAGGAATTCTTTAAAATATCATTTGGCACTCTTGAGGTATATTAATTATGAACTAACAAACTCTATATATAACTTGATGAAATTTTACAATAATTTTTCAAAAATGTTTATCGTAAGATAAAAATACAGTGATATTTTTTAAAGAAAGTGTCATAATTTAGATATCCTATAATACATTATACATGATCATGTGGTTTTTGTTTACGATAGTTACTCTTCACACTCTACATTTTGTTTTTAGTCGGTGGAGGGAATTATAAGTAACTGGGGTAAGATTTATTGTGATAGATAATTTTATGATGAGAAGTCAAATGGGATAATCAATGGAGTGAATGACATTGTGATCATACCTAATAATATTTCCTATAAAATGGTTGACGATGTGTAACATAATAAACTCTTGAACTCATCAATGAGTTGAAAGAGGGAGTTCAATCCATGTTCAAATAATAAAGACCATAGATGAAATAATATTCAGTGTCCATTATATTTAGAATATGGAAAGGAGAACCAAAGTGAATGTATTAGTATAAGGGGATGATGTTTTGATTATTTTAAATAGGGACACAAATCATGTAACTATGATGGGTAAACGAAATGTTCCGTTAACTTAATGAATAGAAATATTATCCTCTCTAATGTATTGTCAATAGTTGACTAATTTATGTATTGATAGAAAGGTAAATTTTAAAATAAATTTTCTAAAGGGAAATATTTTGAAGAAAATATTAAAGGTTGTAAGAGTAATAATCTTGAGACTAATTGGGAAAAGACCACATGCAAAATATGAATGGTAATTTAATTTTTCAAAGTATTTTTTATAGGGATGATTAAGTTTGGAAGACATGATTCATATTTCATATTTTATGAAATTAATATTATGTAATATGATAATTATACTTATTTAATGGATTATGGATGATTTTTTCTAATATAAGTATTAATGCCTTTAAATTAAAGGATTCAGTAAGAGGAATCATAA
Source organism: Viscum album (assembly GCA_963277665.1). NCBI lineage: Eukaryota > Viridiplantae > Streptophyta > Magnoliopsida > Santalales > Viscaceae > Viscum > Viscum album. The sequence goes on along the minus strand of OY728146.1, from coordinate 1,779,198,962 downwards.
ATTATATACAAAGTTTTAAGTTACTCTTTAATGATTTTCATAAATATGTTAAATGATATATATTAAATAGAAAATTAATTGAATAGAATGGTTAAGGTAATGGAAGGTAACCCATAACATATATCTAAGGATGAAAAATGATATATAGTATGTATAAATAGATTATGACCAATAAAATATAAAATGGGAAGTATTTATGACCTCAGAATAGAAAAATGATTTGCTGAAAAGATGATTTATGAAATATTTAATGAAGTTTAAATTTTTTCGAATTTATGAAATATAAAAAATAATATTATGAATAAGGAAATATGAATTTTTTCAATAATTATTTCATGTAATTCATGTTATACTAGTAGAAAAATGGATTTTAACATCATTATTTAAACTTTTGTTATTCATGGCCAAAGATAAAATTCTTCTGTGAATAATATTAATGTTTTTTATTTAGTAACTGAAATTAAAAGTACACATTTAAGGTTGGTTCTAGATAAACGAATGTTAAAATTAATCACAACGGATTTTTTTGTCTGTTATTTTATAATTTTAATGAAAAGATAATAAAAATATCATTTTTACATTAGTATTATGATAACCACAATTGAAATATCAAGTGGAAATATTGTTATGTCATTTAATCTATATCCACTATGAAAATATATTATAAATATAATGTTTTAAATCATTTTTCTGATTCCTGTCAAAAAAATATTAAAAATTTCATTTTCACCTCTTTTTATGATAACAGATGTGAAAAGCGGCTTTTATTTATGGGTTTTCACAAACCAATATTAAATGTCAATTTTCACATATATTATTTTAAAAATTATATTAATAATGTTTGAATTTTTTTAGTTTATTTACTATTATTTGTTTGGAGTGGTTGTGTAGCTAAAATGAAGTTACATATCCATATTTTTGGCCATTTAATGTGACAATTTTCTATGAGTTTATTATAAATAATAAAAATATGATGTAAAAAACATTTAATCTATAATTCCATTTTGAATAAACGACCACTCAAATAGAATCTTGAGAAGCAAGAAAACTATTAATTCATTATTAAAATTGGTTTTTTGAAAACCAAATGTAAAATGTTATATTTTTCTTCGGTTTTTTAAAACCAATCATTAAAATTATTCATATATGTCTTATAAATATTTATTTTCTAAGAAAATAATGATAAAAGTAAATTTTCATATAAATTTCACAAAAAAATTGATTACTAATTTTTAAATGGTTTTTTTTCCACCAGATTGTATTTGATTGATCAAGGAGATAAAAATAATTTACATACCAAGAGTTGTGGACATCCAAATTTGATAATCTCTAAATAATGTCTTAGAGAATTATATATTCTGACGGCCGTAAATTTTGATCTGTAACTTTACATGAGCTCCAAAACTAATAAAATTGATATTTGGAAAATGAAATAAAATATAGGAAACATTTTTAAATTCATTTTGTTTGAAAAATAATAATGTGGAGAATGACTTAATATATGTTCATATAAAAATTTAAGTTAGAAGCTAGTTTTTACATCGAATATCATAAAGTCATTATAAAATGAGATATTTAATATTTTTTCACAAAGGTCATCCATAATATGAAATTAAAGATAAATATAATTTCATTCCAATGTGGGGTTCTATTTTTTTACTGTGTGGCATAAATTTTATCATTTATTTTAAAAAATATAATTACATTTTATCTTTCTCCATGTCTTTTTATTTTTTCATGCTCTACATATATTAGTTTCAAAATAAACTCATTCAATAACCATATTTCACAAAAAAATAAACTCATTTTATCGTAATCATAAAACCACTATTTCTTATTTCAGAGATCTTTTTAATGTATTTGATTATTAGTTTTCCATGATTTATTTATGATTAGTTTTATTAATTTATATACCTGTTAATGATTTCGTTTTTCCAATAATTAAGAGTAATTCATTATATAATTTTAAAACAATAAAACTTCTTTCTCATTCCAAAATTTCGTCAATGCCAAATCTATGGTTGTCTCATGATATCATTCCCTAGAAGGAAATTATATCAACTTAGACGTTGAAAACCATGAATATTATGTCAAATTTTTTTTTCTTCCAACATATCTTTTTTTTTATTTGAATTTTCATTATCAATAATCTATTTACATGGATAACTTAAAATGACATAGAGAATATTTTTTGAATAAAATTTTTTTCACATCATTTTTTATAAAACTATTGTGATAGACCAACTTAAGAAATCATATTTTAGAAAACCGACATAAAAAAATTATTTTTCACTTCATTTTCAAGAAAATAAATTGAAAAATATGTCATTCAAATTGGTTTTCTAAAACCCAACAAAAGAAAATGTTTTTTACATTGATATTTTACATGAAAAACATATTACATGATGTTTTTTCATGATGGATTGAAGAACGAGGTGAAAAATATAAAAATAAATATTATTTACACTTTTTTAATAACTGACATTAAAAAACATATTTAAAGAATTACCACAAAATATTCCACCACAGTAATTGGTGTTAAAAATATAATAAATATACATATATGACCTATATTTATAATACTTTTATAACCAAGATTCAGGAGTGTACATGAGAAACATATTAACATGATTTGTATGTGAAAAAATTGGTTAAATTATGATATATAGGGTCATTGGGAAGAATATTTTGATAAATTTAGTGACATTATTTATATTGTTTTTTAATTAAATATTTTTAAATTGTTTCAAGGTTACAAATTTAATGAATTTATTATGTTAAAAATTAGATTTGGTTTTATAATAAATGAAATGTCTATATATGTGAGGATATATGAATATTATATAATGTGTGAAAACCATTTCTCGTTTATTCTAAAATAAATAAAAAGGGATGTCTAATCAATTTTTTTGGATCTCATGATCTATTAGTTATTCATGAATGATAACATCCCCTTCATTCCCTATATTTGATATAATGTGGGAATTGATCATAGAATATTCCAAGGGTGGTATTGTGCATGTATAACTATATGAAAACATGTAAGTATTCCATAATGGTAAAAAGTATTCAACCCTAATAAAATGAACTTGGTACAAAAACTGATTATCCTAATTCTTTTATTTCTAATGAATCAAATGGTTCCACAGATTATAATTGATTTGTGGTTTTGTGATCACTAACACTCTCTAGATCACACACTTTTAATGATCAATGATCTCTCTCAATGTTTATCAATATTTTAATGGTATATTTCTCTTCAATTCCGATGTTTTTAAATTCCACATATGTCCTCCAATATCAAAAAATACATATGAGACAATTTTGGGTACCTGTTAAGTTTCGTACTTTCTCTTTTCAAATGAAAACACAATATTCATTTTTTGATGTGGTTTCCTATGAAACGAACCATCAATTATAAAAAATTTGATATCATAGATGAATTTATAGAGGAAAAAGTCATTTTAATGGGGTATAATATAACACCCCTTGTTATGTGAAATTTCGTTTGAATCAATTTATATATTTTGATATTTATCATTTTACACAAAACAGAATATATATTACATTATATTGAATCAATAGTTTTGATTTGTGTTAGATGAAACACATTGATATTCTTATGCCAGACAAAAAAAAATTGATTATTTTTTTGAACAGACAACACCATGTTTAAATATGTTACATGGAAGGATGGTTTCCTTCAATAGCTTGGATTACATCCAGGACCTAGTTTTACCAAATTAAAATATAATATAAATATTATTAGTAAAATATAATTATATTTCTCACCTATCCATTATAACGGACGATATGAATAAGATTAATTTAATATTAAAAATATGTTTTAAACTTGTATATAATTGTTATTATTTTTTACCAATTAAATATAATTTAAAATATAACACTTGAAATTATAAGAAATACATTTTTTTGAAAACTAAATTAATGAAATAAAACACCATTTTCATCAATAAAATAATTATAAAAATTTTGATAAGTGATATTAATTATTTATATATCTTATTAATTAAACTAATTATCATTAATCTAATTTATTTTCTATACATGAGATAAGAATAAATTATATTTCATACATAAAAATATATATGTGTTCTAAAAATAAATTTTCGAACATTGTTAAGGGGTGTTCATTTTAAATATAATTTTGTAAACATTTATAAATTTTATTTTAAAAATAAAATTCAATTTTTAAATGGTAATATAAAAACAAAATTTTGGATAATATATTAATTTTTTTATAAGAAGTTATATTTTATGATGAATAGAAAAAACAATGAATTTTAATGGAAAATTACATGTCTTCTAATTTATTTATATAGTATAAATATATATAAATATTTTTAAGAATATCTCTATCAATTATACATATAATATTACAATTTAGGTATTTGGAATCAATTTAACATTGAAATTGGATATAAAAAAACTTTCAACATTTTGAAAATATTCACATTAAAAACTCATAGTCTAGTTTGGTCTATTGGATTAATTTTAAATATAGTTCATCCAATTATGTGTTTATAATTTAAAAAATTGATTCCAAACATTTAAACAAAATAATTTATAAAATCATCTAGATTATTCTATTTTTTGATGGAAAATAATAGTGAATGTAATTTAAATTATTTACATTAATTAATGTAAATACTAATTTACTTAGTGGTTAAACATTAACATTAGGTGATAACATAGAGATATTACCTAAAGAAATTTTAATGAATTAATTTGACCATATCATCTAGTGTTTTTAAAATGGAAACTTATTATAAGAACATTATTTATTGGAGACCTCCTAATAGAGTTTGCATTTTTATATTTACAGGAATGTCACTTCTCAACAACATTAAATGGGAACTCAACCATCAAATATTTACACATCTAAATACATTTTACTTGTATAAAACCCCACAAAATAATATCAAAACATCCCTCATCACATAATATAATCCTCACTTGTTTTAGAATAATAATCATGGAATACCATTGGCACAATCCAAAATGGGTTTCCCACAGAATAGATAATAACCTTATACAAGACTTTAATTTTCATTATTTCCCACCACAAAATTATTCTTATTTAAATATTATATAATAAAATCATTGTATAAAATATTAATATGTTTTTTATGTTGTTTTTTAGACCTAAACACTCATACACATTAATCAAATTGTATATATAATCATCATTCGTGTGTACTACAGACTACCACATCACAAATCGATGTCTTTTTTTTCTATTATCAATATCCAGGAATGGGAATAAGGAAAAATTTACTATTTTTTATATGATATAAATGATATTTATGATGTTTTTTCTAATTAATTTCTTATAGAACACATTACTTCCTTATTTCCATCCTCTGAGAGTATGATAACATCGTGTGTGGATGGGTGGACTAATGCCTCCCCAATGTGATGTGATTTGTTAAATATTTATATCAAAGGTATTAAGAATGGGGTTAATAAATATATGTAATATATATGAAATAAAAAATATTATATATTTATTATATATATATATCACTTAAATATCTTATTTCATTTAGTACAATAATAAAATTAAAACAATGTTTATGCGTACATACGACCTACCATCTCCATGAATAGTGTATTTCATCTCCAATTTCAATATATAATAGATCATTATAAATACATAAATAATTAAATATATTATATTTATAATATTTTTATAAATTTATAAATAATTAAATACTGATTTATTTTAGAGTAAAAATATTAAAAAGTTAAATCGTATATGAAAAACAAAGTAGATATTACCGTAAACATATCATTAACTTGAAATTACTAAAAAATACATAATAAATTCAGAATAAAATCATATAAGGTTTTATATATAAGAATATAGTTTCATTTTATATGGTAAATAAAATTATATTTTTTTATACATGGGGTTTTAACGTCCTTGAATAAAGTTTGGAGTTATGGTAAGGGATTACTTGTCTCAATTTTATTTATATGAGACACATGCTATATTCAACACTTATTTTTATTTTATGGTGTATATACAACCCTAAGAAATTTTATATCATAAATCTAATATATTTAATGATATTAAATATTAAAACTGATGTTATTATTTCTTGGACATCTGGATTACAAAGTTACTCAAGTATTAAAAGGATTTATAGCGTCACTATTATTTCTAAAAGGAATATACATTATTGACCACCAGTATTATTTGTGTGGGGTCTATACTACCCATGAATGTATTATATGATACATATCATTATTTTTAGGTGTATATAAATTTAAATTTAAATATTATGATATCTATTTCATGGGTTTTATAGTGAAAAAGATAATAAATCAATAGTTTAAATTTTGTATAAAATTTTCTTCTTTGAGACACATGTTATAATATGCACCAATATAATTTTAAGAGGTGTATATACATCCATTTGAAATATTATTAAAAGATGAAATATAATGTCATGATATTTTATGATTCATGAAATTTTATTCTTCCATGGGTATAAGGATTCAATGATACAAAATTTTTAGGCGTTTATTGTTGGAATATAATCATTTATCATCAATGTTTATTATTATGCATCTATTGTTGAAATATTATGGTCCATATCATAATATTTATCCTTAAATTTATTCTATAATATTAATGTATGATTCACAGGATTTAAATGATGAATTTAGATGCTCAATATACAAAAGGGGGGTGAATTGTATACATTAAAAATTATTTTGGAACATTTAATATTTATTTAAACAAAGTTAAAAAAAAATTCACAACACCCCTTAAAAAACCTTTCTCAAACAATAAAACCATTAGATAAAAATATATTAAATATTTTCATAAAATAATGATTCTACATTAAATCATATAGAATCTATAATATATTCAGAATAACCGAATTAGAATGTATAAGAAAGTTGTACTTTCTAACTTTAACAAAGGTATGATTACAGTGAAAACAAAAAACGTTGAAATATAAAAAAAAGTAACAACAAGATTCTATTAACCCAATGATTTGGGTATCCAAAAAACATGGATAAAGGTTCCTTGATTTATACTTTCAAGAGATTCAGTCTTACCCAAACCCTGGTATTCTCCCAATCTGAAGATTGGTATATGTTTTTCTATCCCCACAAGCACTAGATTTAAAAAGAAATGAAACCCTCTATCTTACAAACCTGGAAGACCACAATCAATATGATTGAAGTCTTCACAATGAAAATCAGAACAATTTGTTCACACCTGAACAAGTTGTTAACGACATCTTCATGAATATCTAAGACTTGAAGATCCTTTCTCTATAGAAATAAATTTATATCTTTTTTCACATGCGTCAAGTTCATCCACTCTCCACAATTGTTAAAATTTTAAGAACATTGCTCATTCTAATGAACATTTATTTATAGGAAAAGCTTCCCAATGGTCTACTCCACTCCAATGGTCAAAGTTTACTTAAATTTTAGAGGGACATGAAAATGTGTCAATCATACAACGGTCAGTTTGTAACAGATTGTACGACATCATTTCAAGTAACAAAAATGATGGTATGTTAAAGATAATTGTTATGTATAAGAAAACATTGAATCTGATAATATTGGAATGATACATTAAACAACACTAACATTGTAAAGAAATCAGATTCTTAAGAAAACATTAATAGGAAAACACATTTACAAGTAAAATTAAATCGGATTGTCAAACTGGTATCTCATTTGTTTCGGACTAAAAATCATAAACTCGGAATGTCTTCTACATCTGATTGAGAATCACAAAGACGATATCACTTATACACTGGATTTGGAATCATAAAGATGGTATCAATTATACACCATATTCAGAATCATAAGGACAAAATCACTTATACATTGGATTCAAGATCATAAAGACAGTATGAGAAATCTGTAAATCTAATAGAATGGAAAATAATGATAATACCCTTGTAATTATAACAGAATGATTAATCGTAATGATACATCTGTATGTATAATGGAATGACCATTTTGAATATAAAGAAAAAAATAGATCTTATGAAAAAAATATAACATAAGAAAATATATTAGTGATTTCCAAAACATATGTCCACAAAGAATGGAGAAGACAAAATATTACCTTAATGACTCAAAAATATCCCCTATTTGGAAAGGACAAACATCATTGATAAGGGATAATATATTGACATAGATAAACAAGTTTGATAAACTTATCTCCCCCTTTGAATGAGATTTTATATAAATACGACTAACTCCCCCTTAGGTTATGTTTCCCAAGGATCATATTCTGGACCTTTAGTATCTGGTATTCATTCTTAAGAAAATATCTCCCCCTTAGATAAACATATATTCTTAAAAGAAAACTCCCACTTACTTGGTCATTATTATTTTTTACCATACTATAATAGATTCTCATCATTTGAGCTCATCATTAAATTCATCCATTAAATAAATTCTCCTTCATTGTGATTCTCAAAAAGTGGGAAAAGAATGGAGAAGTATAAGATGTTCCTGAATGGTTAATTAAGAATACATTCGAAAACAAAAGAATGATATGCCAGAAGCATTTTTAGGAAATTTTGGAAATAATGTTTAGATTACAACAAAACATCATAATGTAAAAAAAATCTTCTATCTTTCTTCTTCTCAGACAAAATTTTCATTATCAAGGCTTTAGGTTTCTTCACGTCCTTATGGGTTTTTTCAAACTTCTTCAACATGATCTCCTGATCTTGATTCTTCTATTCTAATGACAATATTATTTTTTCTTGAGAATCCACATTTCTCTCTAATTCTTCTCTGAGTTCATTCTCATGGCTTATATATCATTCAACGGAATTGAATTGACCATCCTTCTCAGAGATTGATGCCTTGACAATGATTAACTTAGTTTTATAAGTATTGAAAGCACGTTTTGTTTAATCCTTGATTTCACTGAACTATCTTAGCTCTTAATTGATATTTTTGGTGTGGTTAATGACTTTTTTATAAGTCACCTTCTGAGATTTGTAATCAATTTTATGATTACTAAAGAATGCTTATTACCTAACCACCATGTCCATAAGCATATTGGTTGATTCTGTCTTTTGATTAAGAGTTTATTGCATCATTTTACTCCAGGAAACTATATTTGCAAGAACTGAAATAGTGCTGACCAATATTATTAAAGATATCTTGACAAAGTCATGTCCAACAAATGATAAGGATTTGGAACCTGAAACATCTTTTTCTTTATGAGCTTCTCATGGAGTTAAGGAAGGTGATTTTTTTTATTCTTTGAGGACTTTTGAGGTGTTCCCTTATTAGATAAGGCAATAAAAACAATCTTAACTTTGGTAGGATTTAGAACTAGAGATTTTTCATCAGATACTTTAATAAAATTATGATCTACTTGTCCGTCTTCATCCTTTAGAAACTGTTCTTGTTCACCACCTTGATGATCAACCTCTTATTTTTCTTTTTCTTTGTATTGAACTCAAACCTGATCTTATTTTTCAACTTGTACTTCTTCCTCAACTTCTACTTCTTCCTCAACTTCTACTTCTTCCTCAACTTCTACTTCATCGTCAACAACTTCTTTAACTTGTTCTTCGAGTTGTTCATCGAGTTGTTCTTCTGAAACAGATTTAGAAACTGAACTCGAATGAGTTTCAGTGTAGTCTTCTAATTCCCTTAAAACATCATCATACTCTTATTGAACTATCTGATATTCTATTTCATGAACATGTTTTTGATAAAGATCGAACTTTTTTGTCTTTCTGTACTTCTGGACTGATAGCCATCTTCTTATGAATAACTTGAGGTCAGGCACTTCTTGATATTTCTTTTCTACATCTTTTAGTATGGATTGACAAACATTCACTTCCATGGATTTCATCTTTAACTTATTATTATTCTTTTATTTCTTATGATTTTCAGCTTGATAGATTTTCAAGGCCTTAGATGCTACATGATTTATGCCAAAGGAAGGATCTACATCCATTCTGGTAACCGCCATTTCTTTCCAAATTTCAAGTCTTTCATCAGAATTGGCTTTTGTTTTTTTTGTAGGAGGAGGTGCTGATACCGGGACATCATAAGCTGGTACTGGCATGCCTGGTTCATCATGTTTTCTCTTCTTGGGTACCAGTTTTGAAGATTCTGAAATGTCACCCTTCTTCTTGACAACCATATATTAAAAAAATTGGATTCTTTTAAAAACTCTATCTTCGTCCTCCTTAGAATGTCATCACTGAGCAACAATATCTTTAAAGACTTTGAGACTGGTCGACATGGGACATTCAGCTCATGAAGGAACATAACAATTATCCTGGAGATAGTTTTTGAATACATAAGAATTTGAGATTTGATGGATCTGTCTTTTATTTCTTGGATGGTGAGAAAGATATACTTAACAAAGTTGATCTTTCTTAAGTTGAAAAGAATGCTTAAAATAAAATATCACATATCATTATAGAGTTCTTATCTCCTTTTCTTGGGATACTAATGCCTTGCATCCAGAGAACATCCATCTTGTGGTTTTTCTAAGATTCATAATATTCAGATTTTTAATATACCTGAGACCATGATAATCCAAAGACATCACCTTCTCAAAAGAACCTTCTTTCTCCGTGAGTTTTGAGAGTATAGAATAGCTTCTCCTTTATATGGTATGTTGAGAACATTTGATTCCTTATTATAAGGAATAATATAAGTCTTATCATTGCATATGAACTTAAGCAGATCCTTACCATTCTTTTTTATGATAATAATGGATTTATTTAACTGAATAACAAGGTTAGGAAAAACTGGATCCTGACTCTTCTCCTTAGACACACAAAAACATTCACATCCATTAGTTGTTATCACATTCTAGGGAAGGGAGACATATTTTTCATCGAAGTTAGGGCATACCAACCTTTCCCTAAAGTTTGACCAATCATTTATTTCTTTTGTAATCGGCATCAGATCTGCTGAAGATTCAGAAGTCATTTATGATAAAGGGGATAAAAGAATTGGAATGACGAATTTGATGGAAAAATAACTTTGGCACTGAGATCAGTAAGGATGGTGTGGTTCTTATAATTGAGACACCTTTTATATAGACATTACTATGTCTTTTCAGCTTCTATAAGATAATAAAATGGATAAACATAACTTGGTCTGATCTCACTGTTGAGGATGAATATAGGAAATATAAATTCAAATCATTTGTAGTAATATAAACTAAATTTTGAAATTTTGAAAATCCAACAATTGAAACTATATATAAGAAAATAAACGGTACGAAAATTTACATTTTGGAATACTCTGAGGTGTTTATCAGTATTATAAGAATTTTTTAGGAAGTTTAGATTTCTGGATATCAACACTAAAATTTCCAATATTGAAATATCTCATATTGAAATTTCAAATATTGAAATTTCCAATACTGATATTTCCAATATCAAAATTTAAAATACAAAAATTTCCAATACTAGAATTTCCATTACTGAAATTTCCAATACTGAAATTTCCAATACCGAAATTTCCAATAAATCAAAATTTAAGTAAAGATATAATTCTAAGATGAAGGAAAAATACTTCAAATAGAGGGAAAATATGCACTCTCCCTAAAAAAATGAGTAATTTAATATTAGGATATGATTTAAACTATAATTAGGCATGAATGATTACATTACAGAAATTATTCCTATCATCTTTTTAATGTACTCAAATATTTCGGAAGAAAATGGTTTTCTAAAAATATCAGCATATTGTTCTTGCATTCGGATGAAATGAACAATAATATCTCCTTTAAGTGTGTGATACCTAAGAATGTGATGTCTAATATCTATGTGCTTTGAATGAGAGTGATGTGAAGGGTTTTTACATATGGAAATGGCACATGTGTTATCACACATTATTTGAGTCTTAGTAAAACTCATAACATGGTCTGTCAGTGTGTGTTACATCCACAACACTATATCACAACAACTTCCAGTAGCTACATATTCAGTTTCAGCATTGGAAAGTGCACCGGAATGATGTTTCTTGCATAACCATGAAACTAAGGAATCTCCTCTGAAATGACAATTTCCAGATGTACTTTTTCTATACATTTTAAAACCACCAATGTCAGCATCTGAAAAAATTTTATGTCCCAAATTATTTCTAGAGGAATAGAAAAGTCCTAAATCTAAAGTTCCCTTTAATTAGCGAATTTATTTTTCACTGCCTTTAAATGAGATTCTTTAGGTTTTTCTTGGAATCTTGAACATAAGAATTCTGAGAATATTATATTAGTTTGACTAGTAGTTAAGTAAACTAAACTTCAAATCATACCTCTATAAGATGTACGATCCACATGATTCCTTGCTTCATCAATACCAAGAGTATTGATGTTCAAATAGGAGTACTTATACTCTTGGAATTTCCATACCCGAACTTCTTAAGAAGACATTTTATATAAATATGTTGAGATATTTATGTTCTCTCTAGTTTTTTAGAAATTTTATAACATAAGAAAATTGGTAAACTCACCCATCAAAATCCTCTCAAACTCGTATTTCTTAAGATCTGCAAAGGAATTAGTTAAAGATTTCTTGAGTAGATCCAAAGATGATGTTATCAACATAGATTTGGACTATCAAAACAACTTTATTATTTTTAATAATAAAATGGTTTGGATCTGTAGTTCCCTTAACATAGTTATTTTGAATCAAAAACATTGAAAGTCTATCATGCCATGATCTAGGGGCTTGTTTATGTCCATATAGAGCTTTGGTATGTTTGTAAACATGATTATGATGTATTGTATCTTCAAAACTAGGGGGCTGATCTACATATAATTCATACTATAAATAATCATTAATAAAAGAATGATTTACATCCATTTGATATAGATTAAAATTAAATAACGCTTTAAAGGATAATAGAGTCCGAATAGATTAAAGTCCTGCTACAAGATCATGGATTTCTTCATAGTCTATGCTTTCATGTTGGTTATAGCCTTTGGAAACTAATAATTCATTATTTCTAATATTAACTCCATTTTCATCGAATTTGTTTCTAAAACCCCATTTTACTCCAATTATTGAAATTTCATTATGAATTTCAACAAAAGGCCCAAACCTGATTCCTTACGAATTCGTTGAGTTCATATTTCATATCCTTTATCCAATATTCATCACCCAAGGACTCTTTTGGAGTATTTGGATCAAATTTGAAAATGAAAGCAATATGTTAAACATCATTCCATAAAGAACTTATAGTTCATAGCAGTTGATTAACATTACCAATGATATTATCACTGGGATGATTCCTTAGTAATATCTGACATGGATTTTCACAAAGTTGTTCATTAACATTGGGTAGAAAATATTCAGGATAAAATGTTTCAGAAACATTCTCATGAACAATATCCTCATCTGAATGGTCTTCTATCAAAGGTTGGTGATCTGTTTTATAAAATATATTAGAAAAAGATTCAGGTTTTCTGGAAACAAAAGTATCATTTTCATCAAAATTAACATGTACTGTTTCTTCCACAGTGGAACAGTTTTTTATTGAAAGCTCTATATGTCGTACAGTTTGTGGAGTAGCCTAAGAAGATTCCATCATCAAATTTTGGTGGAAGTTTATTTATGTTATCCTTGGTATTCAAGATAAATACATTGAATCCAAAAAATATGGAAGTAAGAGACTCTTGGTTTTCTTCCAGTCCATAATTCATAAGTTGTTTCATTAAGAATGTTTCTAATCAAAATTCAATTTATAGTATAACATACAATACCTAAAAATTCAGCCAAAAAAAAATTAGCTACAGAATATTCACCCAACATGGTCCTAGTCATTACTAGAATAATACAATTTCATCATTCAACAACATCATTCTGTTGAAGTGTTCTTTGTGATGAAATGTTGTAAGTAATACATTTCTTTCTACAAAAAGTATCAAAATCAGAATTTTTAAATTATCTTCCATGATAACTATGAATAGTTATCAATGGATGTCTTTTCTCATTTTTATTTTGTGCTCAGAATATTTTGAAATAAGAAAAACTTTCTGAATTTTTTTCGAGAAAATAGTCCCATGTAAATCTATTGTAGTAATCAACTAAGAAAAAAACATAATATTTTATTCTAATACTTATAGGTTGTGTTGGACTAAATATGTCCATGTCCACTAACTGTATATCATTAGAAGTTGTAACTTCACATATATATTAAATTCTTGATTTATGTAGCTCTCCATATTGACAAAGATCACCAAATTTTGAAGAATCAAACCAAAATCCGGTAGATCCTTAACAATATCTTTCATAGAGAGTTTGATTTGATTTTTTAAGGTACAATGCTCTATTCTTCTATGTCAAATCCAATATTGATCTTCAATTGCACATAGGCAAGGAATATCTTTACTTCTATGGTCATTGAGGTCTTGTGTGTATATACTCACTTGCCTATGTGCTAAGAGAATAAAATAATTCATGGAATTGTGTACTAATAACATGTCATTCATTAAATTCACTAGGTATCTATCATCACATAGTTGACTTATACTGATGGGGTTGTTATTAATACCTTTAACAAATAAAACAAACAAAATTAAATATTCTCCAAGAAGAATAATGTTACCTATACTGAAAATTTTCCCTTGAGAGTAATATCCCAAGGTTAATTTTACACCATTAGTCTTTAAAATCATTTTAAAATAGTATTTTTTCCATTAATTATCTAGGAACATCAAATATCCATCTACCGTATGTTATTGGTACTTCCTTCATTAACCTAAAAAAGAAGATTTAGGTTTTTGGAATCCAAACATGCTTGAAACTGGAATTGTTAAAAAATATATTTTTTTCTTATGGATATTTATTTAGAAAAGCATGGTTTATGAAACCCATGTAATTGAACATTATTTAAATAATATTTCTTCTTTCAATTCCAACCACTTTTACATTTAGGACAAAAAGGTTCTCTTGGAGGAACAAAATAGTTGTTTCTAAAGATAGGTTTTTCATGAGAATAACCTAATCATTCATTATTAATATGCGGTAATATATGAGAATACAACTTGTCAAAATTTTCCACACCAGAAGTAAAATTTGCAAAAAGATTCTTCAAAGATAAAATTTTAGCCTTTAGACTTAAGATTGTGTTCCTATCCTCTAGAAAAATAGACATAATGTTATGTTTATCCCTAAAAAATTTTGTTAAAAAATAGTTTTTTAATATCATTAGAAACCTTATCCTTCTCAGAATTAGCTTCCTCAAGTTTCTTAGAAATATTTTCGAAAACATTATTTTTCTTATCAAGATCTTTGGTATGATCTGAAATATCTATCGTAAAATAAATTCTCTAGAATTTTCTTTTTCATTTTTCTTAGAAACATTAAACTTTCATATCTCAAGAAACATAGAAATCATAGAAACTTCTTCATCGGAGGGAAAATCATTATTATTGTTTGATGAATGAAAATTCATCATCTAAAGAAATATATTTATGAAGAAAATTTTCACTCAAAGAAATATTGGTTAAGGATTCAGTAGTTCGTACCATAGACATAAGATATTTATTTTGAAATGGATCTTGAGCTCTTATACTAATATTATTTTTCTTAGAAGATTCATAATCTGATGAATTTTCAAAAAAATCTACACTACTGTAACTCCATGTGTCATTGGATTTTAGGACTTTTTTATTTTTTGATCTGTAGAACTTTTTCTTGTTTCTCTTAGAATTCATATCCTTCTTATCTCTTTTCTTAGGTAAGGGATAATCGGTTCTGATATGACCAGTTCTTCAACATTCAAAGCATTTCACTTATCCATAATTATCATCTTTTCCATATTTATTTTTGTATCTATATTGGAAGTTCTTCTGCCCCACAATCTTGTTCATACTCCATGCAAGATTGGCTATCACATTTATTGATGTTTCACTTTCACTAGAATCAGATTGAACAACAACCTTATTGGATTTAGATCTTGTAACTCTTTCAGGAGTCGTGGAATATGGATGTTTTGAAGTAGTTATAAAATCAACACCTCCATTCCCATTATTCTTCTTAATATTATCAGTATATCTCTCTATTCTTGTATCATGTTGAAGAACGGTTCAAAACTATTTATCAAGAGAAATTTATGTATCATTTTTATTTTCATCTATAGTAGTTCTCTTGGATTATCATTCATCATCTAATCCTTTCTAACCTATTGATTTTAAGTTGTTGAAAATAGTCAGGAATAATTGTTGTACCTTACATATGGGTTCTCCATAGGGAAAGAAGCAACCATGATACTCACCCTTGAGCATAGCTCTTCTAGTTTCTATAACATTGGATATTACAAAGTGAGATACTTCAATCTTCTTCCAAATACTATTTCATGCTTCACAGGATTTAATTTAGATTTATATATATATGTATCTAATCATGGAACAATGCAAAGTATTACATACCATAAATTTCAGCTGGTATTCCACCTTTTCCAGGTTAGTAATAGTTCTAAGTTCCGTATCAAGAATCTTATAATATTCAGTTAAAATAATGTAGTTTTCTACACATATGTTTATCAAAAAGGTCTTCATTTTGACTCTCCATTACTCATAGTTATTTCTATTGATGATATTATGGTCTAGTTGGATTGATATTACTTAGAGATCGAACATGAATGTCTTCCATACTAAAAGGAATTTATTTCTAAAAAACTTGATAGAAGTAAAAGTTTATAATAAAATAAGAAATATAAAACTTGAGCAAGAAAACATATATGTGTATATAATAATTTTAGAGACATCATTTGATACAAATTGTAGGATAAAAATGATTAATGAATATTCTCAACATATAAGAGGGGGGTGAATTCTATACTTTTAAAATTCCATTGGAACCTTTAATGTTTAGTTTAACAAAGTTTAAATAAACATTCAAAACACCTCTTAAGGAAATGTTTTATAAAAAAATACAACATTAAGAGAAAAACTTATCAAAGATTTTCTTAGAAGAAAGATTATACCATAAAGAATATAGAATTTTTAATATAGTCAGAGTAACAGAATTAGAAAGTATATGAATGTTATACTATATATCATTAACAAAGTCAGGATTACAGCAGAAACCAAAATACATGAAATATATAAAAAGTAAAAACAAGTTTATTTTAACCTAAATAGAAGGGTATCCAACAACCATGGATAATGGTTCCCAGATTTATAATTTAAAAAATGTCTGTCTTACCAAATCCCAGGTAAGACCTCAATCTGAAGATCGGTATCTATCTTGATATCCCCACAAGCCCTTGGTTTAAAAGTAAACCAGACCACTGTCTTCCAAACCTAGAATCCCATGATCATCATGATCAGAGTCTGCACGAAGCATGTCTGAACAAGTTTTTCACACCCGAACAAGTTATTCGCAACATATTCACAAATCACTTAGAGTTGAAAGAGCCTATCTCTCTATAAACCACTTCACATCTTTTACACATGGGTCAAGTTCATCTACTCTTCAAATTCGTTAAAAGTAGATGCACTTTGCTCATTCCAATGAACTTGTAATTATAGAAAAATCTTCCCAATGGTTGGCTCCACTACAACAGTAAAATTCTCCTAAAATTTTAGAGGGACCTAGTCACATGTCAAACATACAATGGTTAGTTTTTAATTGATTTTACGACATCATTTAAAGTAATAGAAAAAATTCTAAGTTAATGATATGTGTAATGTATAAAAAAACATGGAATCCGATAATATTGGAAAGTTACATTTGAAAAACTCTAACATTATCAATAAATAGGATTATTAAGATAAACATTAAAAAGAAAATATATTTATAAGTAAATGTAAATTGGATTGTGAAAATGATATCTTATTTGTTCTGAACTCGGAATCATAATCTCTGAATGAATTCTCCATCATACCCAGAATCAAAAATATGGTATCACTTATACAATACATTCAGAATCATATAGACGGTATCACTTATACACCGAATTTGTAATTATAAAGATGGTATCATTTATACACTGAATTCAGGATCATATAGACGGTATGAGAAATCGATAAATCTAACATAATGGAAAATCGCAGTGATACACTAGTATGTATAACATAATGACGAATCGTATTGATACATCTCTAAGTATAACGACATGAAAATTTATGATCTTAAAAAAATAGATCTTATGAAGAAAACAGAACTTATGAAAAGATGTTTTTTATTTTCAAAACATAAGTCCCTAAGGAAGGGAGAAGTCATAAGACAACCTTATTCACTCAACAAGTTATAGGAATGTAATGGTATCATTTGTAATATTTTTTTACTTAGGATAACTAATAAAATTATTTATATAAAATCTAACATTAATTCACTCTTGGATTAGAAATTAGTTTTATTAAAAACAAATTCCTAAAAAAATTCCATAATTATTAGTTATTTATTTTTAGTTTATTTACAAAGGAAATTATTTTTAAAGTATTTTATATTTTAAAAAGTTTGATTTTTTTTAATATTCTATTATATATTTTTAAAAGAAAATTTTCAATGAAAATGATTTCAATGATGTCAAATCTTCTTTTATATGTTTTAAATCATATTACAAAAATAAAATTTATTTCAAAATATTTTATGTTCAAGAAAGGTTTTACATTTTTAACAAAGCTTCATTAATATCTATTCAAAATATTATTTTCGAAAAAATGGATTCACAATTTTCATAGATTATTTTATATATTTTAAATAAGTTTTCAATGAAAATGGTTTTCAAAAAGGATTTATATTCACGATGTGTGTAAAATAATTTTGAAATCATCCTATATATATTTTCCAAAGTATATTTATATGAAAATCGATTCAAATGACATGAAATATTATTTTATATATTATCATTTAATTATCAATAAAAAAGGATCTAAAAAATGTATTATTGATAAGAAGTATTTTAAACAATTTTCAAATAATACATTAGTTTTTTTATAAGGTTATTTTCAATGGAAATGATCTTTAATGTGATTTTTATGTAAATAAATTATTCTCAATAAATGATTTTATAATAACATTGAAAATTACATTCCATTGAAGATGATAACTTTTCATATTTCTCTTTCTTTTCTGAGGATATGATCCAAGGGAACCCTTCATATAATTTTTCTAAATATTTTATGTTTTGATAGTATGATGTTATGAAAACCATTTCTCTTTCATGAGATATATTTTTTACGAAACACTTTTACCTTTCATGGGGTATATTATTATGAAACCTATTTCTCCTTCCCAGTAAATATTCTTATGAATCATTATTTTCAATAACGATATATATTATTATGAATTTTGTTTCTATTTCATGTGTTATATGATTATGAAACATTTCTACTTTTTCTTGGGTTGTGATATAATATCTTATTTATGATACTCATTTCATTTCCAGGGTTATGGTATGATTATTGTGTATGATCTCCTGAAACATTCCTGAATGATATTATTTAGAGATGGTTGGGAACAATATATCCTTGAAATTAATTGGGTAAAGATTTATATATCCTGATATAAACATGGTTGAAATAGTTAGTGAACATGATTCAGAAATGGATTTTTCTGCTACGATTGTCTTTGCACTGAACATTTTCTATTAATATGGTCTTGGAAATGAACATTGACGAATTATATGGTCTTTTAAATACACCTAGTCTACAAATATGGTCATAGAAGTGAACCATAAATACTAATATGGTCTTCGGACTGAACCATCTCTAGTAAGATGGTTTGGGGAGTGAACCCATTCACCTAAAATTACCTTGGATGTAACCCTTAACTACTTTTGAAATAATTTCATAAGTTTATGTTTCTACCAAAAATTTATTTTTTCCTATACTATGCTTTCATCTAATATAATATTATTTCCTTATCATTCATGTATTATGAATTTCCAATATTTATTCAAAGACTATTTATTGTGATGTTTTATATGTAGGGTATGATATCATAATATAACGATTATATTCTCCTAGACTAATTCTAATAATCTTATTATGTATCCCCATTGTTTACCCTTACTAATCATATGATATCATAATTTTTTAGGTTTCCATTTTACATGATATAAATAAATGTTTTAATTAACAAATATAGAGGTGATGACCATTAAGAGAGATCTTGAGGATCTTTCACTAAGATTGATGATTATGTTTCCAAGTCTCCAAAGACACTAAACTATTATTGTAATCAGGTATGTAATTTTTCAATTTAATGACTATTAATCATAAATACTATAGCATCCATGTATTTTATGCATGTATCAATATATCAATGACACCCAAATGAGCTTCCTTAGTTCAATGATAATCCACAAACCCTCTATAAGACCTCTTGAATCTACATGGTTTCATTATAATGATTAATATGTGAACACAAAAATTATATTATAATATCCATCATGTAGATATGGATAAGTTTCACTTAAAAAGTAATGTATCAAAATTGTATCAATTCGTCTTCTATGAGTAGTTAATACTATTGTGGCCGATCATGGTATATGAAAAATAGATTGAATTTACTTTCATTCCCAAACATTGGTTCATCCTCTCTTTAGAATATAATGTCTTATAATAATTATAATTGTAGTGAATCCTTCATCCCATTTCGATAAAACTACCATTGATTATTATAGAAAATGAAATTTTTTCATTCCCCATTAAACAATCGATGGGATTATTAAAAATAATGTGTTCCCAAAGAGACTTCTCGATATATTTCATAATTTAACTAACAATTAAGTAGGAGAATATATGAGGTAGTGAAAAAAAATGTGATCTGTGTGTAATAAATATGATAGATAAATTACTAATATATCCATGAACTATATGTAGTCAATTATATTGATTACATGAGATCAATGTGGAACTAACTCTCCAAGGTTTTTCTTTAGTAATTTCATATAGATCTTAAATATCTCTTCACCATGATACAACACGATAACTGAATCCATGATTTTATGAGGTTTTTGATGAAAAATAGACAAATACAACAACCAAAAACTATGGAACTCAACTAAGTCATCCATTTATTATTCATATAGAAATAAAAATTATATGTTTTCCACATTTTTAGGATTCTTGGAAACCTAGGATTCTGGAGCATACAATTTCATCTATTGTTGTTGTAAAATATGAAAGCATATGTACCATTATCAAAAATTGTTATTTTTGATAAGGATATCACTATAATTGATATATCATGATGATAATGTCGATGATAAAGGTGAATCCCTCTCTATAATAAATATAAAATATTTTATTTCTTTTAATTATTATGAATTTTTTGTAAAATATATTTTAATTTTTTGTCTCAAATTATTTTATGAATTCCCAATAGTCTCACCATCAACCCCATATTTTTTTTATCACAATGATAATATAGTGGGAAGGATCATTAATTCCTTTATAATAATCACAACATGGATTGGTCAAGATACTTTTAATATATCATGGTATTATTTTCATTCCAAATTCATAAATTACAGCTCTATGAACCTTTGAGAAGACACCCCAATCTAGAAATATTGGAATTTTATTTCCTCAATAGGTCCCACCCATAGTTATATTAAGATTATAAGGGTCTCTAAACACGAATATAAATGTTGATAAATCAAAAAAAATTATTTCTCACGCCTGATTAGTTTATATCACCACAATGAAGAATATTCAATCACATAGAATCTATTGGATCGATTATAATTCAATTAATGGAATGATATACTGAATTTATATTTTCATTAATGAATTTTGTCCTTAAATCTATGTGTGAAAAATTTTATGTTTGGAAACCTATTCTTGTTAATGTTAATCAAATTTTACAAAAAAACTATCCATGTCCATATAAAAAATAGATATAATTGGGCTTAATAAATTCATTATTTCATGCATCTTAAAATATTTATTTATTGATATTTCAATTCATTGAAATTAAATAATTAATCATGAAACTAGTAGATATTAATTAATAAAGAAGTATTATAATGATAATTATCGAGTAGTTATATTATCCTGAATATGATCACCAACTCTACACCCAAAGGGGAAATCCCCCATGAACTATTTCAAGGAATTATATGCAATATTACAAAAGATATTCTATGTATCTTTTTTATTATATTAACCTATGATCATATCAATAATCACCTACACTTTCCTTAGAGTGCAATTATCTATGTATGTATTTTCACACACATGGTTGAGGGGATCCCAATGATGGTTTAAATGGGATGTAAAAAAAGAAACCATATATATGTAGGTCCATACATAATAGTAGAAATGAGATGACAGATAATCCATCATTTTATTTTAAAAAAAAATTATGATTTATCATGAGAAAATTTATTCTACTAATCAAATTCATTATTAAATTTTACATCATCGATGTCTGTCAAAACAATATTATTGATTATATTATTTTATAATTAATTTTTTTTACTAGTAAATATAATATTACATGACTGTATAGTCTTTCCAAATAGACTTTATATTACTACATATTGTACCATACTCCCTTAAACTATATTTTATTATTATTTTAAATTAATTTCTAGATATTGTGTCCTAATATAACATGATTTTTAAAACAAATATATAATTTACAAGTTTGTGTACCTAAATTAAATTTTAGTGTAACATAAACGAAATATTAATGACTTGTAAGAGATTTAATGACTCATTATAGAATTTAATACCATTTAACAGGAGTTTAAAAATGTTTTTATTTCATGTAGTTTAATATTAACTGTTAATAATTTAAATTCTATAATATTAATTTCACATGGTTAAATCTATTCTCGGTGTTTGGTTAGAATGATGTGTACCGTGCTACATGTAGTGTACATAAAATAAAAGACACGTTTGATACTAAAATTATGTTTGCATGGCATGCCTATGAAAAAAACATGTCTCTCAGATGAAAATATTTATGGGTAACAAAACAACATCAATTTTCAAAATCCTTTTATCCATCCTACATTAACACACTGATTTGTGAAAATATATTTTACACATTAATGACCATAATGATTTCATGGTTAATAATGAATGACCATGTAGAATTCATGATGTTTAAAAACATGTACATAGCATGTAATAAAAAATTCATATTCAAGCTAGCTAGTGAAGTAATGATGTAAAAAAGACACCACTAGTCATCCCATGTATTAAGTTGGGTGTTTTTTATTGTGAACCATTGTATAGAGTGTGTACCACCACATTTAGGTCGTTTATCCATTTATTCTACCTAGAATATATGAAACATCTTGATGACATATGTGGACTCATTTTATGTCAATATTTAACAATTTCTTGGTTACATGAATATGAATGACTATAGTATTAATTATCGAATTAATGAATGAATAAATAAAAGAGAAATAAAAAATTGACGAAATGATCAATGATAAAAATATAAATTAACCTCAAACCCTTATAATAAAACATTATTTTTATTGGGAGGAGTGGACTTGTAAATTCATGTTTCAAAAATAACTTTTCCATCAGAATCTTTTAATATATCATTATAACTATATTTAAATGTGTTATGTGATACAAAAAATTCCATATATCACATTTATGATATAAATTATTTATATTTGTAATAAAAGGACCCATCTATTAATTCATTCATCATTGAAAAATACTGATTAATAATCATTTAGAACCATAATTATGATGGTGGAGTTTATGGTAGATACCCTCTATTGGTGATCCACATGTCCACTGTGAATCTCTGAATTTCAAAATTATGATCTAAAAATTCTAGTGATGTTTCATATATTCCTTAAGAATTTAATTAATTACCATGTAATTTAATCCTAGTCATATTACTTAATTTTATTGGATCTCTCAATTCAATAGATATATGAGGATGATAAATAATTCTCATAGTTCATGGAATATTTTTGAGAATATCTATAGGATGATTAAAAACTATTGAGAGCCAATTGTTTTTCAAAAATAATTATTAGGAAAAAAATTATGTATCATGATAATTATATAGTTAGGTATTTATAAAGTGAGAAAAATAATAATATATTGACAATAAAAATTTAATATTCTTTTAACACTTATATTACCCAATGTCCAATTTTTTTTAATATTATTAAAACTAATTTGTTATGTAAATATCATGTAGATTAATTATAAAACATTTCACCCAAAAAATATGTAAATATATTTAAAATAATATTTTTTTTTCTGAAAAATGATAACATGGATATATTGTTTTCCTTATTATTTACATGACCATGTATAATGACTAATTATTTAAAAATAGTTATACTTATAACATCATTATACAATGAAAAATAAATAAGGATGATGAATTAGTAATAATGATTAAATAATATTTCTCAAAATTTGGAATAATATTCTGATATACTTAAATTAAATTATATGATTTTTTATAAAGCTTGTTGGATAAAATAAGTATGTGATCCTCTAATACCCAGTCTTAGTGGAATTATGATAAAATTATTAAATACCAATTCCAGTGTATAGAAACTCTCAATGGAATAAATATAGAAGAGATTTATGTTCACAGTGAAATTCAGTCTTCTATGAACCTTTACTATGTAATATAAAATCTTTATTAGAATATTTATTATCAAACATGTTGTATAGATTCTTTCATCATCTAATATGTTAAACTCACTTAATTATCCTTTCTAATATTAAACACAAAAATTACCTATAATTTCCATGTAAATAATCATTATATTCTATTCTATCAAAGTGATGAGGATATTCAGTTACATTAGGAGGGAAAAATCATCTCCCAGGATTTTAATTAATTATAACACAAACAAGAAAAACACACCATATCCATTTTTTTCTATATCTACAACAATAAATATTTTATAATTACATCTATGAACACATGTCATGAATCCTAGTAATAAAAATCATGTAGTTGAGTGATCATTATGAAATTTTCGTGATTAGAATATATAATGAAAAATGAAATATGTGGAATTCATATAAGAAGGTCCATTCAGATTACCACCCATAATGGAGAATACCATGGGAGAACATAATGAGAATGTGTCTCAATGTATTATAAGCTAACCAGCACTGAAAATTATATATTATTTATCCCATATGACAAAATTATCAATCTATGGATCATTGGTTTGTAGAAAATTTTCATATAATATAATTTATTTCGTCATAGAGGAGAATTACTATGTACTTTTGAAGTAAAAAGTATCCTTATGAAATCACCACATACACTATAATGAAAAATTACAATTTGGTAGTGTTAAGAAATTACATTAAATTCATAATAATTAATATACAATATTATAGAATGTAAAATTGGGTCTGTTATTAGCGAACCACAAACTCCAAACATATCCTCAAGAAAAACAAATATTGGTCTCCCAACCACACACATATTTAATAAATATTTGGAACACTCGTTATGGATGGACTGTAATGATCAAATGAACATCTATAGAATTATAAATGAAAAAAATTTGTGTAATAGGTATCAATATCTGAAAAATAAAAACCTAAAATGATATGTTCCATTGGGTCCCGACTATCATTGGATATGGAGCCCTCATTAGTCCAGACATAAATGGGTTTTATACCCATCTATGTGCTCCATCATTAAATCCTATATGGTATATAACATTCATTATCCTACTATTAAATAAAGGATCATCCTTTAAGAATGAAATTATTATTTAATAATTAGTTGAGGACCTATTAGAAAATTATGTGCATTTAATGATCCAGTAGATACTATATAAAATGAAATAGAAACCATCGCGTGTAATTATAAAACATTCTCATTTTCTATACAATGTATATAGTGAATATTCATGATCTTCCAAACCATATTTTCCTTTTCATCCCAAAGATAAAACCACTATGAAATGTGTCTCATTATATTTCCATGTCATTCCTTCTAGAAATTTAGTTGGGACAATAATCTTGTACCAATATGTACTCATCCCATAAAACAAACCCAAAAAATAAACTCACTCTTATTGCTGCATATATTCTCATATACCATATGGTCTAGTCTTTTTCCTCTATCCAGTATACATTTTTGTAGGACCCTTGTCATTATAGATTATAGAAAAATAAGGTGAATAATATAGCACTTACAATCCACTTTATGTGTGGGAGGATTCTCCCACTACATGGATAAGTTCATAACATTTCTAAATGGATTTATTATGATATTTTAGGACATTACAATGATTTATAATCAAAATAATATTGAAAATACATAACATTTTTAATGGGATTTCATGTCCAAATCACACCTTGAAATTAACGAAACTAAATTTAAAATGATAATTAAAAACAATTGAAAAAATCAATAATTTTAATTTCAACATTCTCTAAAAAACTATTTGAAAATTCTTAATTTATGATTCAAAAAAATAGAATTTCATTTTAAAATAACATTAAATACCTATGCTTTAACTAAAAATATTATTATTCCCATTGTAATCATTTTCAAACATCAAAAATGCCTTATCTTAAACATTAACAAGTCTTCCACCTTTAATTAAATTTGGATTTTGACATAAAAAACCCAATTAAAAATTTTAAATGTAACTTCAACATTTTTAAAATCCAATTTATATTACAATAACCTTTTAAATCAACAATTAAATCACTACTTTATAAATAAAAACTCTTTAAAACATCCCAAAAAACATCTACATATAATAAAAAAAACATTTCAATCAAATTAAGATAAAAATATAATTTCAATGGAAAGATCATGGTTTTTTTTGTGGTATGGTGGACCTTCTGTAAACCATGAAATTTACACATGAAGGAAAATCGAACCTCCTTCATGGAATTTTAATGGATACCTTAACCATGAACGATGAGTATATTCTACATGTTCTTCCATCATTTTTAACTCTAAATCTTGTAAAAACTTTAAATAAAGAATACAGAATCATTAAGAACCAAAATGGAAGTTTCATATATTAAAACAAAAATGAACCCAATAAGAATATATAAAAATTTGATTTTACAAAACCCACATTTCATGGTTTATAGGGGATCAAATGAGTAAGGTCCTAGTGAACTCTTATTGGACATACCTATCAATTTATGAGAGCCTACGTCCAATCCACCATTACTCCCAACTCATTAAGAACTTTCTGATACTATTTAATGATAAATAATTTCATATCATCCATCAATATGACATATGTTATAGCTGGTGGAATGGACCATATGGCATAACTAATCCCCAATATCATGATAAAAGTACTTTTTAATCATATAAAATATATATTATATGTTTTCACAGAGATAAAAATGTTCAAAATAGAAATTTCTTATGAATATATAGAATTACATCCTTATATGTCAGATTTCAATTCATTATTAAATAAAAAGTTCCCAAATATAAAACAGATGGATCTTGGTATAATTATAAATTAAAAATACACATCAACTAAAAAGATAATTTTAAAAATAGAATATATAGGATACATGACATATGTTCTAGATATGAAAACACCAATAAAACATAAATAAGAAAACTAATAGAGCCCAATGTAATTGAAATGTAATTACTTGGTCCCGAACCTGTCATAATACTACCAAATTCCTCAAATTACCCGAACTAAATTTGAATAGGGAAAATAGACACATTTCAAATGATGCTAGTGTAATACATAGGGTGTGATCATAAAATCATACTATGTAATCACATAAAAGACACCCATAATTTGATTTCCAAAATGTTTCATCCTGCCCTGAATTCCACTTCTTGGTGCCTTCAGATGGAACGTAAATTATAAGGCCCCAACCTTAAACCTTACTTAATAGTGAATTAAATGAATAATTCACATTGAGGATCTTTTTACGTTTAAGGTTTTAGAGAATTAGATTATAAAACATGCATTACATTCCACATTTAACCAAAGTGGTTACATAAAAGATAGTATTCAATTTTCCCATCAACGGAAACATATTTAAAATAGAACATGGATTCTTTCTTGACACTTCCTTGACACTATCATCATATCATGTACCTTTCCCTTGACCTATGAAAACATTTCAAAAACTTGGGATGAGCATAAAAGGCTCAGTAAGGTTTATAAAAATATATAAAGGAAACATGAGTCCATATATACATAAGAATGAAATCATACTTTACCCATAAAACATAGGCACTTTAACATACCTCATCAAATCATGAATAAATCATAGAAATCATAAGACATAAAGGTAACTTAAGGCATTCATAACATTCTTACGTAGGGAGTAACCCTCCTGGTTATGTTTGGAATACCCATCAAAGTATATTCCCTAAATCTCTTCAGAGAAACCTTAATGTTTCACTCCTTCATGTTACCCAATGCTTTGGAGAGCTATATCTGGCTCACCCGCCCTTAGTTTATCACGGAACCACCCATCTTCATAATAATGCCCAAGAACCACAACATAATCATATCACATAAAACATGCATAAAGGAAACAGGACATTTCCACCTTTCAATCACAAGATATCAATACAACACATTGATATAAAAACATTATGAAAACAATTTTCAATACCAAAATAAAAGAAAAGTAAAACATTGTATTTATTTTTCTTTACAAAAGGTATGGCTTGTAGAGGAAGTTGAAACTCAAATAATGGTCATGGCGGTGGAGAAGTCGTTGTCATTGCATACATACGACAAAAACATTCCCTTTTGTCGTTTAGTAAAACGATTAGTATAAAAAGATTCATTTTGGACAAATGTAAAAGTCAAAGGGGTTTATACACCGTATAAAAGAAGGTTGTGTATAAAGAAAAATATGCCTCAATGAAAGGAGATTGAGACGAAGTCCCATACCTCAGGTTTGACGTGACTCGATCATTCTTTAATGTCCTGAATAATAAACATGAGTTAATTTAAACGTTCTTAAGAACCTTTTTCATGTTCATTATTCTTTTTATATCACTTATTACCATGTCATGAACACTATGTAATTATTTAAGTTAATAACGGTCGTTTTAACGATCATTAGTACTTGAGTCAAAAATAAAATCTTTATAATTACAAGATGTTCATGTATCCATTATATCCAGAGCTATAATCATGATTTATATATCATATATATCATATATATCCAGTATATACATGCATTTATGATATTACATAACTTTTAGAGGTAAGAAATGAAATGCACCGTTCATGGGGGCGGTAAGCCGTACATACGCATGAACGCTAATTTCATTTCTATTTCGTATTTTAAGGAATGTAATAATAATGATATAAAGGTATATTATAATTACATTATTGTATCATATATGATATCATTAATTACATCCTTTATATGTCCCACATATGGCATTAACGAATCAAATCACTTTGAGGGGGCGGTAGTCCGCACTTCCTAAAATGAAGATATCGCATTTACCCATAATGGAAACCATTAAGGTATGCCATAAATGAGAAATGCAGAAGCTTAAATAAAACATAAAAATATTATATATCATATATAAATATAGTTTCATCTTAATGGCCACCTTTGAAGGTGTTAAAAGAATATTGAACAATCATCGTTTCGTGAGGCAGAAACTTTCCATCCACGGAAACAGTATGTTCTTTAACCATTAGATGTAGGTGTGTGTAAGTGTAGCTATAATCCTTCTGATAACAACATCCTAGTATATGGAATATACTGGTGTTGTTACAAAAGAAATGAATAAAAAGAGTTTAGGGGGATGGAGAAGAAAAATAAAACATAAGAACACAAGAGAAGACACTACCTTAAAATCGTGTAACTCTTTTTGATTTGAGATCAATGGCTTTATTGGGAAGAATTCTCTCCAAAGTGAGGATTCTAAGAGTTGGATATGGATTTGGAAAGAAAAAATGGGCAGGTCTTGGCCGAGACAAAGTCTTTGGATGTGTGGGTAATGTGGTAGAGGTGGGGGCCTTTTATAAGAGAAGAGGAGGGGAACTCTTGGAAAGTTAAGAAAAGATACTTTGTTATAAAATGATTTTCGGATAAAAAAGGTCCCACAATTATAAATTTTGAGGATAAGGTGATAATATTTTGAAATCCACCAATCCAATAGGTTTTGGACATGTTTAGGTCTTATATTTTACATTATCTTTTAATTTTATTTAAATCGTTAAATAATGAGGTTATCGTTGCATCATCATGGTGTCATAAATAATTTAATTTATTTAATGTCTAAAAATTAGAAAAAATATATCATGATGTAGGAAATCCTATTATCTTTACAATGACTATTTATAGTCACAAATTTTACTTGTATAAACCCATGTAAAAATTGTTTTAATAAAACAATACATGTTTGTGTCATATTTACTTTAACATTAAATAAACGACATTAATGTCTTTATCTTACCCAAGTGTCTCCATGAGGTACCTAAAATAGACCCATGGGTTGTCTTGGTCTGCCATGACACATCCAATAAGGGTAGGACATGTGTCTAGGTATTTTCATATTATTAAAACATTATTTTTAACTTAAACTACACTAATTACCTCTATTCGTGATTAATAAACTTAAAAGTTACTATTCACCAAAAAATTATTTTAATCCCATTGAACCATATTTTACTTCTTAATGAAAACCATTTATGTTGGATTTTTGAAATTCAAAACAAATAGGTGGTAAAATTTCATTTAAACGGAAAATCAGTTTATATAAGTACCACTTAGTGGTTTCACTATTCATCAAAATTGATGTTTTTCAGAAAAATACCAAAACTTCACCCTAAGAACTATTTGATATTCTAAATTAAAAAATGATATATATTTTACAAAATTAAAAACATATAAGTTACCTTAATTAATTTAATAATTAATTCTCGTTGTCAGATCAAATAGGGTGTTTTTATGAAACAATAAGTATCAAAAGATTGACACTAGTTTAAGCCAATTTCAAAGTGAAATTAATTCCAATGACCACTATTGGATTAAATGGTAAAAATATATTATAATTGAACTTTAAAACAAATTAAAAAGATAATCTAATCATATAAATAAATTATATTAAAATGTTGTTTTGAATTAAAATACAACATTTTTCAATATTCATTAAAAAAATGAACATTATCGGAAAAATACCAAAAATTTACACAAAGTAAATATCAATGTCCCAATCATAAAGAATAAGTTTATTTCGACAAATAGAGATTATATAATTGTCAAATGCTTGATTTAAACATGGTTTTCCATCGAAAGGCAGTAAAATAATCATTTAAAAATATTTGTGTATTTCATGCTTAAGATTGGATTTATTCTAAATTTAATCCTCTAAAACACTATCTAATTCATTAATAGACATAGATAAAATTATCTATTATTCATTACTTACTTGGGATGTTACATCCTTCCCCCATTTAGAAAATTGTGTCCCCGCAATTTATTCATTTATCGAATAAGTGGGGGGTATTTAGCCCTCAATGCATTATCAGATTCTCATGTTCCCTCTTCAATCATGTGGTTTTTCCACAAAACTGTTACCTGATGAATCACTATATTCCATAACACTTGTTCCCTATGGTCAAGAATCTCGACCAGTTTTTCCTCAAAAGATAGGTTCTCTTCTAGCTGAACTACCTCTGGACTCAAAACATGAGATGTTTCTGGAATATACTTTCTCAACATCGAAACATGAAAAACATTGTGTACCTGAGATAAACTCGGAGGTGAAGCCACTCGGTATGCAACTGATCCAACTCTCTCCAGAATTACATAAGGTCCAATGAACCTTGGAATAATCATTCCTTTCTTACCAAATCGCATCACACTTTTCCATGGTGATACTTTGAGAAAAACATAATCACCTACCTCGAAAGAGAGATCCTTACTCCAATTGTCCTCATAACTCTCCTACCTGCTCTGAGCTGTTCTCATGTGTTTCTGTATTAGCTGAACTTTTTCTGCCAACTCTTCTACCAATTTTGGTCCCATCAACTTCCGTTCACCCACTTCCTCCCAGAAAGTCGGAGTTCGACACTGCATCCCATATAATGCCTAAAATGGTGCCATCTGTATACTGGAATGAAAACTATTATTATAAGAAAACTCAAACAAAGAATGATGTTGGTTCCAACTTCCCTGATAATCCATCGAACAAGAACATAGCATATCCCCCAAAGTCTGGATAGTTCATTCTGACTACCCATCTGATTGAGGAAGAAAAGTTGTACTAAAATTTAATTCAGTACCCAACGACTTCTAAAGGCCTTTCCAAAAGTTAGAAGTGAACCTGGGGTCACGGTCAGATACAATGGAGAGAGGAACTCCATGTAACCTGACTATCTCTTTAAGATACAAACGGGAAAGATGATCTAGGGAAAAAGTATCTCGTATAGAAATGAAATGGGCCGATTTGGTCAAGGGATCTACAATAACCCATATTTCATTATTACCTCGAGATGTCTTCGGTAATCCCACAACAATGTCCATGGATATATTATCCCATTTCCACTCTGGCACTGGTAAAAACTGAAGCATCCCTTTCAGTAACTCTCACTATGCTTAAACCTACTGACAAGTCAAACACTTCAATGTAAAATCAGCAATATCTCTTTTCATTCCATCGAACCAGTAATACTCCCGCAGATCTCTGTACGTCTTAGTACTTCCAGGATGAACTGATAACGGAGAACTATGAGCTTCACATAACAACTCTCTCTTCAACTGTGAATCAAAAGGCACACACAATATCTTCCCAAATCTCAAAACACAATCATTATCAATGTTGAATTCAGGCAACTTACCTTTCTGAACCAGCTCTACCTTTTTCTGCAACTCACTGTATTGCTTCTGTGCTTGCTTGATTCTGTATGATAGAGAATATTTCATTGATAACTGAAACAAAACAGAAGGACATTTTTCACCAACAACTTCTATTCCAAAGTTCATCAAATACTTAACCAAAGGATCACGTTCCAATCACAACATTATTAATGAAGCATTACTTTTTCGACTCAAAGCATCAACCACTTTATTTGCTTTTCCCGTATGGTAATGAATTTTACAATCATAATCCTTGCTTAATTATAGCTATCTTCTTTGTCTCATGTTCAATTCTTTCGGAGTGAATATATACTTTATACTTTTGTGATCGGTATATATTTCACAATTTACTCCATACAAATGATGCCTCCAAATTTTTAAAGCGAAAACAACAGCAGCTAATTCCAAATCATGTGTAGGATAATTTACCTCATGAGTTTTCAAATGACGTGAAGCATAAGCAATTACCTGATCATTCTGAATTATGACACAACCAAGTCCTTTCAATGAAACATCACTATAGATAACAAAATCACCATTCCTGGAAGGAAGTGTCAAAACTGAAACATTCACCAATCTTCTTTTCAGTTCTTGAAAACAATCATCAGATTCTTTTGTCCAGACAATCATAACACCCTTCTAAGTTAGCTTAGTCATTGGACTAGATAACGATGAAAAATTTCTAACAAACCTTCAGTAATAGCTTGACAAACCAAGGATGTTGCGAATCTCAGTTACATTTGTGGGTCATGGACATTCTTCCACAACCTTTTTTTTTCAGGATCAACAATTATCCCATCTTTAGAAACAATATTACCAAGGAAAGAAATTTTTTTGCAATCAAAACTCACACTTGCTGAATATCCCATAGAATTTATTTTCTTTTAAGGTTTGAAAAATAACACTTAAATGTCATTCATGCTCCTATTTACTTTTATAAAACACCAAAATATCATCAATAAAAACAACCAACATTTTTCACCTGAGTCAACTGAGCCATCACTGCAACAAACTGTTTAGTTCTGATTCTGACCATCTTAGGATACCTATTTGAAAGGTCATTTCCCTTTGTATGCCTTCCAAGAAAATATGCTATGTTTCCTCTATGGAAAACCATTTTTATCACAGAAATACCTTAAGTGAAGCAACGTGATAATCTTTAAATTATATATCATTTCAATTTGACCAACAACAAAATATTTTTGGATAATCATTTAATAAAATGCTAACTCCTAAAGTTATCTAAACTGAAATCTGATACCAACTATAAGGCCCCAGCCTTAAACCATACTTAATACTGAATTAAATGAATAATTCACATTGAGGATATTTTTAGGTTTAGAGTTTTAGATAATTATATCATAAAACATGTATTACATTCCACATTTAAGAAAAGTGGTTACATAAAAGATAGTATTCATTTTTCTCATCAACGGAAACATAATTAAAATAAAACATGGATTCTTTCTTGACACTTCCTTGACACAATCATCATATCATGTACCTTTACCTTGACCTGTGAAAACATTTCAAAAACTTGGGATGAGCATAAAAAGCTCAGTAATGGTTATAAAAATATTGAAAGGAAACATGACTTCATATATACATAAGAATGAAATCATACATTACCCATAAAACATAGGCACTTTAACAAACCTCATCAAATCATGAATAAATCATATAAATCATAAGACATTAAGGTAATTGAGGAATTCATAACATTCTTATGTAGGGATTAACCCTCTTAGTTACGTTTGGAATACCCATCACAGTATATTCCCTAAATCCCTTCGGAGAAACCTTAACATTTCACTCATTCGCATTACTCAATGCATTGGAGAGCTATATCGGGCGCACCCACCCTTATTTTATCACGGAACCACCCTTCTTCATAATAATACCAATGAACCACAACATAATCATATCATATAAAACATGCATAAAGGAAACATAACATTTCCACCTTTCAATCACAAGATATCAATACAACACATTGATATAAAAATATTATGAAAACCATTTTCAATACCAAAATGAACGAAAAGTAAAACATGGTATTTATTTTTCTTTAAAAAATGTATGGCTTGTAGAGGAAGCCGAAACTCAAATAATGTTCACGGCGAAAGAGAAGTCATTGTCATTGCATACGTATGACAAAAACATTCCCTTTTGTCTTTTAGTAAAACCCTTCATATAAAAAGATTCCTTTTGGACATACGTAAAATTCAAAGGGGTTTATACACCGTATAAAATAAGGTTGAGTATAAAGCAAAATATGCCTCAATGAAAGGAGATTGAGACAAAGTCCCATACCTCAAGTCTGACTTGACTCGATCGTTCTTTAATGTCCTGAATAATAAACTTGAGTTAATTTCCCTATTCTTAAGAACCTTTTTGAAGTTCATTATTCTTTTTATATCACTTATTACCATGTCATTAACACTATGTAATTATTTAAGTTAATAACGGTCGTTTTAATGATCATTGGTACTTGAGTCAAAAATAAACTAATTATAATTACAATTTGTTCATGTATCCATTATATCGAGAGCTATACTCATGATTTAGATATCATATATATCATATATATCCAGTATATACATTCATTTAAAATATTACTTTACGTTTAGATGTAAAAAATGAAAGGCACCGTTCATGGAGATGGTAAGCCGTACGTATGCATGAACGCTACTTTCATTTCAATTTCGTATTTTATGGAATGGAATCATAATGATATAAATGTATATTATAATTCCATTATTTTACCATATATAATATCATTAATTACATCCTTTATACATCCCACATATGGCATTAACGAATCAAATCACTTTTAGGGGGCGGTAGTCCGCACTTCCTAAAATGAAGATATCGCGTTTACCCATAATGGAAACCATAAATGTATACCGTTAATAAAAAATACATAATCTTAAGTAAAACATAAATATATTATATATCATATATAAATATAGTGTCATCTTAATGTCCACCTTTGAAGGTGTTAAAAAAATATTGAACAATCATCGTTTCGTGAGGCAGAAATTCACCATCCACGGAAACAGTATGTTCTTTAACCATTATATGTAGGTGTGTGTAAGTGTTGCTCGAATCCATCTTATAACAAAATCCTAATATATGGAATATACTAGTGTTGTTACAAAATAAATTTATAAAAATATTTTAGGGGTTGGAGAAGCAAAATAAAACATAAGAACACAAGAGAAGACAATACCTTTAAATCGGGTAACTCTTTTTGATTTGAGATCAATTGCTTCCTTGGGAAGCATTCTGCCCAAAGTGAGGCTTCTAAGAGTTAGACAGGGATGTGGAGAGACAAAATGGGCAGGGTTTGGCCGAGCCAAAATATTTGTAAGTGTGGGTACTATGGTAGAGGTGGGGTCCTTTTATAACAGGAGAAGAGGGGCACTCTTGGAAAAGTTAAGAAAAGATAATTTGTTATAAAATGATTTTCAGATAACAAAGGTCCCAAAATTATAAATTTCAAGGATAAGGTAATAATAGTCCGAAATACACCCATCAAATAGGTTTTTGACATGTTTAGGTCTTAGATTTTACATTATCATTTCATTTTATTTAAATCATTAAATAATGAGGTCGTCATGCATCATCATGGTTTCATAAATAATTTAATTTATTTAATGTCTAAAAATTAGAAAAATTATATCATGATGTATGAAAACTTTTTTTCTTTCCAATGACTATTTATAGTAAAAAATATGACTTGTATAAACCCATGTAAAAATTGTTTTAATAAAACAATACATGTTTGTGTCATTTTTTACTTGAACATTAAATAAAAGGCATTAATGTCTTTATCTTACCCAAGTGGCTCCATGGGGTCCCAAAAATCGACCCATGGGTTTTCATGGTCGGCCATGACACATCCAATATGTATAGGAAATATGTATAGGTATTTTCATATAATTAAAACATTATTTTTACCTTAAACTACACTAATTACATCTAATCGCGATTAATAAACTTAAAAGTTACTATTCACCAAAAAAGTATTTTAATCACATTGAACCACATTTTACTTCTTAATGACAACCATGTATGTCGGATTTTTGAAATTCAAAACACATAGGTGGAAAAATTACTTTTAAATGGAAA
This sequence comes from Viscum album, assembly GCA_963277665.1. NCBI lineage: Eukaryota > Viridiplantae > Streptophyta > Magnoliopsida > Santalales > Viscaceae > Viscum > Viscum album. The sequence goes on along the minus strand of OY728146.1, from coordinate 1,779,162,064 downwards.
ATCAGTTTTTATAAGTACCACTTAGTGGTTTCACTATTCATCAACAATTGAAGTTTTTCAGAAAAATACCAAAACGTCACCCTAAGATATATTTGATATTAAAAATTAAAAATTGATGTATATTTTACAAAATTCAGAACATATAAGTTACATTAATTAATTTAATAATTAATTCTTGTTGTCAGAGCAAATAGCGTGTTTTTATAAACAATAAGTATCAAAAGATTGACACTAGTTTATGTCCAATTTCAAAGTGAAATTAATTACAACGACCACTATTGGATTAAATGGTAAAAATATATTCTAATTAAACTTTAAAACTAATTCAAAATATAATCTAATCATAAAAATAAATTAGATTAAAAAGAGGTTTTGAATTAAAATACAACATTTTTCACTATTCATTAAAAAATGAACATTATCGGAAAAATACCAAAAATTTACCCAAAGTAAATTTCAATGTACCAATCATAAAGAATAAGTTTATTTCAACAAATAGAGCTTATAAAATTGTCAAAAGTTTTATTTAAAAATGTTTTTCCATCAAAAGGCAGTAAAACAATCATTTAAATATATTTATGTATTCCATGCTTATGATTGGATTTATTCTCATTTTAAGCCTCTAAAACGCTATATAATTCATTAATAGACATAGATAAAAAAATCTATTATTCATTAATTACTTGGGATGTTACATAAATGGTCTCAAACATATCTCTTAAAACACTAGAGGCTACCGAATATCAACAAGGTAATAGTGTGTATCTATGGGGATAATATACTCAAAACCAGTGTGTACAATATATGATATATAGTAATAGATATGTAGTAAAAGAATATATAAATATATATAATAATATAAAAATCCAATACAAATTTTAGACTAGTAAACCTCCATAGTAGAGGAAATATAAAAATGAATAACAACTCACGAAACTAATGATAATACTCAAAATTTGGAAACTAAATCATGTGAAAAAATACAATGATACATTTCATTTCACTATAAATAAATCAATTAAGGAATATAGATATCATGTATAATAAATCTATTAAAATACATAAAGAACAAAAGAACATTCATGTCTTGCATCATGGGTGAAGAATGGGAATTTTCTCCCATATTCCTAAGAATAACAACAATCATATATTTTTATGTGGGTGTTTTCCATGACCAAAGTTGAATCAATGGTATCTATATCTATACCTAATGGTGTCTTGATCATGGTGTGAGATAATACACAGTTTTCCACCACAAATGTATTCTCTTACAAATCCATGATTTGTAAAAAACGACAAGGAAATGTGTATTATATAACATATATGACTATAGTGAAAGTGAAATTCCATGGAAAACATATTAAATTTATATGATAATATCTATATAAAAATGTATCTCAGCAAAATAATGGCCAGGATCCCATAACATGGATTGCTGTAAAACATGAAAAAAACCAACCTGCCTTTTTTGTATAACAATGTGTACACCACTACCATTTTTAATCTTTATAATCATGTATATAACCTTCATCATCAAATTTTCATGTCAACAAGATACGCAGAATATGTTTTCCATGTAATCATGTATATCATACCCCATAGGGATGGATCCAATGTACAAAAGTCAATGGAATCCTCATCGAGTCCAGTGACCATCTCAGTGGAAACTCTTATAGATATTATTGTTTTCCATGGATCATGTAAATTGACCACTAATATTGTGATCCCAAGAAATAAGGTTCCAAGTGTTATAACATCCCATGTAATCCCTTGGAAAAAATACACATTGAACAATATCTTTTAAGAAACCCACTACTATAATCAATATCCATAGTAGAATCATCCATGAAATCAATTTGAATCTAGATCCAAGGTATACCCAACAAGAAATAAACTACAATTTAATATTATTTTCTCAATTAACTTATCAATTCAAAATGAATTATAAATCAAGAGTTTACCAACTCATTAGAAAAAATTATATAAAATATATTCAAAACCCTATTAATATAAAAATCATTTTATCACATTGAAATTGTGGAAAACCATATCCCAATTTTTAATTTCAAGTTAATTCAATTCATAAATTGATTGCACTAAATAAAAAAATCCCATAGACCCCCTTGGGTGGTATAATAACATGTAATAGTAATGGGAGACACCATGGCATGCATATCTTTGGGAATCAACCACAAATAAACTTCAAAAACTAATGGGCATACATAACAAGTTACAATTCATCCAATTCAATTATTACAATAGATTGTTAGGAATCAAGAGATTACATGATAGGAGGGAAAACTATGAATTGAAATATAAAGAAAAAACACATGAGGGAAATTTATATACAACCTCTCATGGGTATGTAATGGATTACCCATCCAGTATCATTTTATAATTTCATCCAGGTCAGAAAAATTGATGAATGAAGTATTAACCTAATGATATGGCATGGAAGTTTAAAAACAACTCAATTGATACCGAGATGGACAAGTAATGATATAATATTATCTAAGAACATACATGTATGATTACAAAAATACTGAAAACATTCAATTATGAGTTTTATATATAGAAACAGGATCAAAATATATGATAGAGATTCAAAGGGATGCTATAGATGCCTCAATTCTATCCACCAATTCATAAAGAAATTTCATATTTTGTTAAATTTTTTTAATGGTTAATTTGTAATTTTTCCAAGAATAAATGTGAAGTACAATTAAGAAACAAGGTTGGAAACAATGTGCACCAAACAAGTTCCCTTTACTGCCTCAATGGTAACCTCTCGCTCTTCGTGTACATGGTCTTGAAAACTATGTGGAAATTGAGTATAATACAATATAAAAAACTAAATATACTCTTTAATGGACATGTTACCCCTTCTACATGGTTTATATAAATTGTTACTGACATGACATAGGCATGGGCCACCTCACATGGGTGGTATTTTATGGTCGAATGGTTTCATAAAATTCTGTGATCACAAAAACCCAACTATCATGCCTCACACGGTTATGGGTAACTATGTGAACTATCCCACATAGACTCACCAAACTGTGTGGTTGATTTGTTTTTCTCTAATGGATCGGAACTTGGATCCAGTCATTTCCATTACACCCTTGAAACACCCATGATCAAAATAGCCATTTACATTAGGCCATACACTATAATTTAAATTTAAAAGGAAAATAAAAATACCTCATTATAATACCCACAATCCATCAATATTACCCACTTATAAAAATCCTTCCCTAAATTTATCTTCTATGCGTTATAAAAATTCTGCTAAGTATAAATCTAGAAACTAAGCTTTTACATCATCCCCATTCACCCATTTCCCATTCAATAAATGGTTGTTTTTTCCTAGATCCCATTTAATATTAAATGACCATCCTCATATATCTTTTAGAATAATTCATTGAAATTAATAAAATTATCCACAGAGGAAGAATATTCATATACCTCCACCTTATAAAGATGATGAACTTGAAATGGTTCTAGTTGATAATGTTGTAGACAAGTTACATGGAAGACATCATGCATGGCCTGAAACATCTGTATTAATAATAATTGATATGATACCAACATGAATCTATCCAGAATCTCATACAACCAAAATATCATTATGAAATAATAACTTGTCCCTTAATCCATATGTGTCCCATCCTCTACAAGATACCGAAAAAAAACATATTCCCTTCCGAAGAACTCTAGTGGTCATTGAAAATTATTGGATTATGATTTTTATTGATAACGTGCAGTAGAAAGCCACATTCTAATCAAATGGACATACAATGAATTATCTAGAATAATATGTGTTCCCAATAAATCAGGTACATCTGTCTCTATATATCATAGGGGGATTGGTAAGTCTTAATGTACAATATCCCATAATTTCCCATCTATAATGTCAACTAATAGAAATTATTTCAATTTTTGTCAACAAGGAAAATATTTCTCTCCCATGAGACCAAAAAATAAAGGATGATTACGCACAACATATCGTCAAGAACCTAAATATTACACTACTACTGGCCATTAGTCTGAGGTAGGGATGCTATTCTCATAATAACCTTTTTATGTAGCTCAATCTAAACACTATCCCCTCAACGTGATGTAAAAATTTCTTCCCAATCAAATACAATGGTATTAGGAACCCTTTGATGCCTCACTATCCTATAGATATACAAACATCCAGGATAATCAATAGAGAGGATCCCCCTGATTGATAGGAAATGACCAAAATTTCCAAGTCTCTCATCAAAAACCTAAACTACATCCCTTCCTCAAGGTGATGTGGAATCCCGATCATGAAATCCATCATGAAATTATTGTATTCCAACTCAGGAATGGGTAACTACTATAAATTCAATGTTGGTCGTTTTTTTTCTTCCTTAACATGCTAATTGGTGGATGTATGCTTAATGAAACTATCAATGTCACGATTAATCCATGACCACCAATACTAATGGAGTATTTGAAACTCTTTCATGGTGACTTCAAGGTGTACTACCCAAACTGGGGCATGAAACTACCAGACCATCTCCTCACATGTGTCTTATGGAACCCAAACACGACCATGTTTATGAATATTTTCATCATCCCCAATTGTCCAACCTGGAGGTGGGACCTCACCATGAACACTCTCTATAGTTCTATGCCATCGGAATCTATGTGATTCCTCATCCTCACACTATCCCCCAGCATCAAAACTTCATTGAGAAAAATAAATGATTCAAAAAATTAACTAGGGTATCATCAACATATCTCTAGAATAATCACGACCAATGATTAATTAAAAATCCTCTTTATCTCCTAATAGGATGTACTATTGGTACTAGACCACACAAGTCACACACCATTTTTTCTCAATCATATCAATGATGCTACTAAGCATGAAATGTATTTTATGAAACACTTGTAACATATAGCTACCCCTCAAAACTCTATATGTAATACTTATTTTTTTGATTCTCCCAAGAAAATGCTACTCTCACCTTATATGGGTCAACTAATACTCCGTCAACCATGATACAATAAAATAATAAGTGAATCATATACTTCCAAAATTTTCACTTTGGGATATTAGAATATAACTGATACTCTATTAAGATTTCAAAAGTTATATCATGATTTTTGTCAATAAAATTTTGATTGGTAGAGTTCAAAAATATATTTTTCATGCATACTACCAAAAATTAATCTTTATAAGTATGTAAACATAGTAAATTTGAACAATGAAAATTGCTAGAACATTTTTAAGACCATTTAAAATAACCAGAAACCCATATTGACTGTATAATATAAAAAAATCTGTAAAAGGTATGAAATTATGTCAAAAATGCCCCTGATGATATCCATATATGAAATAATTTTTTTTGAATACATGATTTCCTTGATTTTGGTAAAAAGTTTATTTATCTATGTAAAAGGATAGTTGTTCTTAAAATTCAAATAGTTCAATTTTTTAAAATTCATGTATAGCCTAGGAGAGGAAGCCACCTTTTTTGAAAAATTTCAATAGAACCAAATTTACATGTACTTGGTCATATAAACCCCATTTTCCTCAATGTAATTTAACTGTCAATTAAGCTTCTATAACTCTATAGTAACCATCATATAAGGAGGAATGGAAATCGATACATCTCCATGGACTAGTTCATTAGAGAAATCAACATCTCTTTTAGGTGGTAAACTATGAAATTAATCTGGGTTGATGTCACTAAAATTATAAACCTCTATCAAGAAGTATTATTGAAGAATTACATAATCATCTAGATAAAAAATACAAATCTATGATGTCATCTTACCCAACCCACAATGCTCCGTTCCATCAAGGCCTAAAAGGACATCCCAATAACTATAATGAATATAATATATGTCATTTGGTGATTTCAATATAACCATATATTTATAAAATTAAAAAAAATATCAATAAGAAACAAGCATGTACTTCCTATGTATCTTGTCAAACCTAATAATCGTGATATTAGAAAATTACATATAATGTGACACCCACTAATCCCTAGGGGAAACTACTAAATCTAGTGTACACTATCTATTCTGAAGTCTAGTGGAGTATCATGTTTTCTGAATCCATAAAAATATTGAACCAACAGCCCAAGGATCTCCTCAATTAGTACAGATATAAATATTTGAGAAGAACATGAATTTTTACGTGAAAAATATTTAAGATTCTACTAAGATCATTCATATCATCATAGATGTATTGGAACCTTATTCCTAATGTTTAGGTTGCATAGAATGTATATATGTCCTTAGCAATATCCTTATGACACAACCTCACTACCTAGAGTTGGCCTTATATGATATTTACGTGTAATTGGTGACTGGATTCCCTGGACATGACCATTTCCATAGCCTAATATACTAATATTCCCCTACCTTTTATCTAGACACAATGTTGTGAAACCCACTCCCGATCGTAAAATTTGAGATGGCCCCATTTCTATTTCATTGAGAGGAATGTTCATTCAAAAATGATGTACATGGATAATTAATCCATAGACAAGGTACTTGATTGGGTCATGATCACAATGATTCTTCATGTGACCCCATCTTCCACACTAATCAACTAATAAATAACTACTATCACTAACAGTCTATATGTTAATACCCTTACATAAAAACCAGAACCATTGATTCCAATAATAAGAAGCTAAACCAATATGCTGATAGACTACACTTCCCTACTCTTTTCCCACATATGCAATCAATCTATTCTCTATAACTATGTCATTATTATTTAGGTTTTTAATAATGGTATACCTAGATACATTTACTTGAAATCAAATGGAATGTTTGAGACCTTCCATGATATGTATCTCCCTTGATTCCTCATCTGCAAGATATATTAGAACAAAAACAATCAGATTTGTAAATCACAAATGAATACTCCATATATGTCAGTGTTCCCGACATTATATTTAGGAACCCAATGGCCTTATATTCCCTCACATTCTCAATGTAAAATTATTCTAATGTATTGTTTGGAAGCCAGCACAACCCATATATCTAATACCTTCATCTTGGTTTGAAACATCCCACAAGTGCTTTACTTATCCCTGAGTCATGTATATCAGAAGCATCACTCTTTGTTGGGGATGTGTTTATAGATTCATGAATTTCAGAAAAATATTGATATGGAACATCATAGAATCATGTGTACAACCATTACCCAAAAATATTGGAGGATTATGCTTCTGAAATTCACACGTCAATTCTTACTTAGAATATGAAAGATATGGTTCTCCCTTAGAGTTTTTTAAAATGTGTAAAAAATCCCTTTTAATTGTTCCCTGGTACATGTGTTTGGTAAAACCAATTATTCCAAATCTATAATTATATAAGAATCAATTGATAGAAAATTAAACACCACAACCGATGAATGGTCATAGAAAACATTCTAGCATATAATAGTTTTTCATCATGGTGGCTTGTCTCTAGGGTGGAATATACATGCCTCTTAAATGATAGCTCACCAAAATCTGACATAAATAGTGTAGGAAATGTCAAATTATTCCAATAAACAAGTCACACACCTCTTCCTGGTCTTAAATACATGACTGTATAACTAATCTCTTGTACCATCACTTGTTACACATCCTAATTCCCACTAAAATGTTGGTTCGATATAAAATTCTCTTTAACATAGAATATATTTCCATTACATATCGTATTAATTTATTTTTCAAAAATGGTTAGAATATATGGTGAGAATATTCTTATCCATAAGACCCCATACAGCTCATGAACAGAAATTTGGTGTCCAGTTATTTTATACCATAACACATTCCAGTCAGTGCCACCAACATTCTATGACTAAATGAACCACAATTGGATGAATAAAGTGTCATTTTTAACCTAATAATGAACCAATTACTTAATAGATGTCATGGACTCTAGGTACCAACCATTTTTCTTAATTCTGTACATTTTATTCATATATGAGCTATATCATAGATAACACATATCACCAAGTCATGGGGCCATGTAATGAATCCTATATAGAATGTCATAATTGTTTAGAACAAAGCATGTTATTTGATGAATATGCAGTAATTTTTTTGTTATTTATCATTACTCACATGGAAGGTTTGGTATTTTGAAAGAAAACAGATTTAATTGTTCAAACTATCAATAGTTCTAAAGGATTCATTGTTTCCCAGTGTTTTCTAAAATTTTTGGGTAAAAACTCAATGAAGATATAGCATCGTGAAACATGGATTTTTTTATTGGTATTTTTAAAATATGGAAAAGGATTGATTTTTGTGAATATAGGATTAATGAATAGAGTTTTCCATATGATCAATGAAAACTGATGGGGATCTATGAGACATCGATGAGCATCAAGAATGATGAATAACTGAAGCATCATGGAACACAAAGGTTCTGCGAAAAGCATCGCGACTAGGAAAAATTTCATTAGAGTATCATGAATTGAGGATATCCATGAATATGTTTTTGAATGATCCAAAAAATTCATCGAAGGAAGTTAAGAATCATGAATGGTGGGGCCTATAAATATAAGGCCACCCAATTCATTATTACCGGTTTCTAATGGATATTATGAAATTAGTAAAATTTTGAAAAACCAGGGGAGACTCTCCAAAACATACATTCCATAAATGATTGAGCATCCTGGAAATAATTTTTTGAGTCATCATACATTCCAATTATTTTTATTAATGAGTTCACCACAATTATTGGTTATTCCACATTAACACAGTTAGCTTCACATAGGATTTTTTTCCCGCAAAGGCTATGATCTTTTAGAAGATATTTTATTCTGCGAAGTCAAGGGTGTTTTTTGATTGGGTACTCAACATTAATGGTCTTTGTGAAATATAGTCTTCAAAATAATCTTTAGTGGATAGCTATTTCTGATTGCGTCTACTCAATTAAATAGTGAAAAGAATATCTTTTTCTCGTAAGAGATAAAGACTTTAATGATCATCCATTTAAGAAACCATCAATCCAATAAATTGATATTTACATCTTCTTATGAATTGATCTAGGGGACGTTTATTGAATGGTCTCGAGGGGTATAATAATATATCAATAAAATATTTTAATGTAAATGTTCCTAGAATAGAGTGAATGTATCAATAAATTTTTATTCCACAACTAGTGAAGATTAAGGGATTTAGGTATGAATGACCCATTGTTGTTTTATGCTCCATTGACTAACACTTAGTTGGGAATGAAGTAAATTTTTTGTTCTTTACATCACCATGTGATTGTTTAAATTTATAACACATTTTTAATAGTCATGTTTAATAGGTTCTTACCAATGTTGGAATAAAATACATAACATTTGATAAAAAATTTGACACACCGATTCACCCCTCCCATATCATGTTGTTCCAAGGTCCTTCATGTGGTATGAGGGAATAAGTGATTCTTGTGTTAATTATTTATTTAATGGATGTCATGGATAATACTGTTAACTTCAAGGGAGTCTCCCTCTTGGATGGATGTAACATTCATATATGGAATAACACGTTGAGATCTCATTCAATATTTCAAAGAATGGGTGTACACTCATCTACTGCACAAGGAATATAGGTGGAATATCCAACATGTTTGTCTATGACTGATACTGATAGAAAAATACTTGATGAAGATGGAAAAGAATATAATTCCCTCATTGCATCTCTTCCAGATTGAATTTATCTAAAGGTGATGAGTTTTACATCTAAACACCTATGGGGAAAACATGAGAATATATATGAAGGAAAAAACAAAGTAAAGGTGATAAAACCACTAGTCCCAGATAATTTATTTTTGGGATATAAAGATTTCTCAAAATGAAAATGATTATTTTATTTTCAATCAAATTACTAAGGTTGTAGGATAAATTCAAGGGCTTGGTTAAGAATTCAATGAGATAGGAATTGTGTGGAATTTTTGGGAAGGCTTCCCCCTATCAACAATCTAAAAGTTTAATCCCTTGATGAAAGGGATCATTGTGCACTATCTTTGAATGATCTTCTAAGTAATCTGATGCCATTTGAAATGGGTGTCAAACCTGAAGATAAAATTAGTCGACTAAGAATGGAAATGGATTTCAAATCCCCAAAAATAACTTGAGGTGTAAAATGATACAATTGATTGAGATAATGAGTAATATGAATTTATTTTAATTTATGCAAAAATATCAAAATAGGAAAAAGGTTTATTTTAATTAAATATTCCCTTGGCCAGTTTTCATTGTTGTATAGTATGGAAAATTTCCACTTCGTTCTTAGTGAAGCTCGTCGATAAAAAAAGTGAATAAGGAAATTTTTAGATGTGTTATAAAAGGTTTTATCAGAAGGGGGAATTCAAATATAGAAATAAAGTAAGTAGGAAGGGTTTTTTCTATAAATAATAATATAATGAATATAAATTATTTGATGAAGAAGAACAAGAATTTAAATTCAGAACCCACATGTCTATAAATGAAATTCTTGAAAATTCAGAATCCAAAAAAGATAAAATATGAGATATTCGCTTGATTGTTGATAGTTAAATCAAGTTAAAAAATAAGGATTCTATTTGAAAGCATGAGAATAAATGCAATAGATTCATGAAGTTGTGAGTAGTTGCGGAAGAATCGGTAGAATATGATGATCTTTTTGATGTTGAAATAAAATTACATGAAGATTTAGTGTGAATATAGTTATCAATAATTGAATGTAAACAATATTAATTTGAACTGACAATCAGGAATGAACAAAATGAAATAATCATCAATGAAATTACATAAGTACTAGGGGATAATTTTATGACTGTTTATGTTCTTGAATAAGAAATTGTTACACATAGTAGTATACTTAAAAGTGAATAAAATTTAATGGAAACAAATAAGAAAATATATTTGGGAAAATTAACAGTCGTTGAGCTGATATAGAGAGCTGATCATGGTTTCAATTATGTATGTAAGGATTTGAATATTAAAATATCCACATTCTTTGGATAAAGTGGTATTAGTTGGGATGATGAAACAATGATGGGTGAAAAATTTTATCCAAATAATGTGAATTTGAATGTTTGAATTATTATAATATTGACTGATGTATTTTCCTAGAATGCCCCAAATCAAATTGAAAGGATAAATGAAAAATATCAACCTATTTCCAAAAATTATCATCATTCAAAATCATTTTCTAAGGAAGGTCACATGTGGATTAATTAAAGTGATATGACGTTTCCTCTTATAAAATTTCCATTCTGAGGCTATTTGGGCCACACCATGTCATATAATGAAGATGCAAAGAGATATTTGAATGGGGAAGATGTAGAAAGTTAAGAAAATAGAATGAATTATTATCCTACTTTTAATGGATGAAAAAATTTCTATGTATATTGTTTTAACTATTATAAATGTGGTCATAAATTTGTCTACATATGGAAGAGGAAACACATGATCAATTCAAATAGAACACAGATACAAGACAATACTCGTCAACCAGATGGTGTTTATATTACAAATAGGTTTTCTCATTTGGAAGACTAGTTTTTGTTTGAAGATAATTTTTCCAAGGAAGAGTTATTTGATTGTTCATATTAAACATTAAGTTAATCTAATATTACTTGGATGGAAAAAAATAAAATTGGAAAATCCAACCTCACAGAAGTGTCCAACAAAGCTACAAAAACAAAAAACATCTGGATTATAGATAATAAATGCTCTTCCCATATGATGGTAAATGAATACTGATTGGGAATGTTAAGAAATAATAGATGGTATAGTATGGTTTGGTAAGTTTGGTGATTGGAATATGAAAGGCGGTGGAAGTAAAAAACTAGATAATGGTGTGATGAAGAAAATTGATGTTCTCTCAATGGACTATATTCACCATAATCACAATAGTGTGAGTCAACTCTTTGACATAATACTAATGGTGAAACATTATCAAAATGGATGCACAATTCACGGAATGGTAGGGAATGATCTTATGAAAGGATGTACAATAGATGAAAAATTATATTAGGTTGATATTAAAGAGAACATTTTCAATATAATTGTTGTAGAAAAAAAATTGTGGCATTAGAGGTTAGGTGACATTTATAAAAAAATTCACAGAAAATATATCAAAGATGAATATAGTCATGGATATCCAAAATCTAAATCATGAATAGTAAATGAATTGTGGTTAATTAATATAAGAGATCTTGGTCTACAGTTTATATCATCTAATAAATAAAAAGACACAAATATTCTTGATCACATCTGTACATATGTTTGTGGTCCAATATATTATTCTCGAACCTACGTGAAAATTAACTTTGTTCTTTTCAATAATGAATAAAGTATAATGGATTTTGTGGTGGTCACACATAGGAAATATAATGTTCCTAATTACATGAAAACATTTCAATGAATATAAATAAATGATATTGGGTGAAAAATCAATATTTTGTAGTTTGAAAATGAGAGGTAATAGGAAATCATTGATTTTCAAAATTACCTAGATAAACATGTAATAAAACGTGAGGTTGTTGAGGTGAGAACCCCACATAAAAATAAATTTTTTGAGTGCATGAATCAAAAATTGAATAATATGTCCAAAAAATGATTATTAAGAGTCTTATCTCTAATCAATTCTAGAAAAAAGATTCTCAAGATGCAATATATATTAAAAAATGAATGGGGCTCTATATATGAGAAATTATGTATCCCTAAGTGTTTTCATAGGGAAGGAATCCCTCTTTGAAGTGATTACATTTTTTGAAAAGTAAAATTTTCAAATGAATTAATGATGGAAAATAATGCTAGTATATTGATGATAAAGAAGAAGGAATATTGATCAAAAATTAAATGAAAATAAAATCCTAAAAATGATTCAATAATAATCTTAGATGATGTGTGGAATGTAGTGACACTATGATCAGTTAATATTAGACCACAAATACCATGATAGGATATTATGTTGATGTGATATAATTTGATAAAAATGTTGAAATGGAATATATCCAAACACAAAAGTAGAAGAAGGAATAAAAAACATTTATGAGTTACATCATATTAATTATTCACAATAATAATCATTAGAGGAAACCATAGCTGGAGATTATTCTTCTAAAGGTTATATGAGAAATTGAAGAGTATAATTGATCAATCCAACATCACTGGGGATTGAAAAACACCCACAAAGACTACGAGAATGAAAATAATACACAATCAACCATCATATGAGTTGTGGAACTATCCTTATTTTATTATGGTGCAAAATATGAATCATGTGATATTTCCATAAATGAAGATTTTAATCAAATTGTGATTAACTATAAATGGTATCTATTTAAGAGAACCAAAAATAAATTTGTGACTTGTAGGAATTGGATTTTTAAGTATAAATACTATGAGAATGTTAATGTGATAAAAAATAAGGTATGACTGGTGTTTAATGGATATTCACATATTAAAGTTGTTGATGTGGAGAAAAATTTTCATATGTGGAAATAATATAGTAATGTAGGACTTTCCTTGAATTGAAATTCAAATACGATTCAAATTTTTATCATTTTGATATAAACATCTTTTTTAAATGGTGTTCTTGAAATAGAAGCATATATAGAACAAACAGCTTGTTTTCTACTTGGTAATAAATAAATGAACATTTTTAGATTAATGAAAGAACTATATTATCTAAATTTGGAAACATGAGCATGGTAATCCCATTTAGATTCTTATCTAAAGAAGCTTGAATTTTAAATGAGTGTGGATGAAAATATATTTGTGAATAATTGTCACAAAATTAGGTCACAGTGCTCGTGTCTGTACAATATATTATATTCGATTGAAGCAGACATGTATTAGTGGATGGATTTTCTAATCACATTAAATATTAATTTGAAATTTCAATGATTGGTGAACTCACATTCTTTTTGGCAATGTAATTGGTTAATAGGAAAAAAGTACACATATATTTCTCTAGAAAAGTACGCAAGGATTTTGCCATAGAAATTCAATATGAATATCTCGAAACCAATGACAACATAGATTGTGGGTGGAACTATATATAAAAAGAATGACGATATGACTTATATAGATAACACCATGTACTGAAGATTCATTATATTTTTTTCACATAACGGTAACATAGATATATATTTTATTTTAAACATGCTTAATGGCATTATTTTAAATTAATATAAATTAAAAAGATATGGATGATGATAAAAACTTATGAGTTATATTCAATGTATTGATAATTATGGATTATATTTCTATATAATTTTAGATAATGAACTATTTAAATTTTATGATGTTTATTAGGATGGATAAGTATTAGATAGAATGTAAAAATGAGGTGTACAATTATTTATTAGAAAATAAATTTGGGGGCTGGTTGATTAAGAAAATGGAAAGTACTTCACATAGTAATGAAAAATCTTATTTTATCTCGGTTACAAAGGGCTACACATATCTACATTTAATTAAGAAAAAAATACTAATATTGCTGATGAGGGGAAACAGACAATGGTGATTTAGTATGATATTGAGAGATAAATTGACCTTAAAAAGGATCATGTTCATAATTCACGTATGAAACACAACAAAATAAGTTGTCACTTCATCCAAAGAAAATCTAAAGAAGGAATGATCTAAATGTATAAAATTTTAATTAATGATCAAATGGTTGACATACTAACTAGGATGTTGTCATCTCATGTGTTAGAGAAGTGTCGGTTGAATGTCAATATTCATCCACCTCTTTCTACATGAGGTGGTTGTGAGGTCTTCCCTCTTCCAATTTGAATTAACTATTTTAATCTGTTTGTTTATGTGATGTAGTTTTATGGGGTAGATATGATCTAGGGTTATTATATTTTGAGCAGTAGAAGTCATATTCAAGCACTTTGGTTTTATTTCCAACGGGAGAGAAGGTGTAATGGATAAATTCAATGTGCTCCGATGGGTAAGAAGATTAGTTACAATGGGGGATAATGAGAATGGAGAATTCAATTCTGTGTTATGAGGAAATAGTTAGGGAATATCATGGACATCATTAAGAATTCCAAAATATGAGAACCCAATTCATTATTCCTCAATTAGTTTTGACACTGGGAATTTATAAAATATATACAGTATTGGTTCGAATTTTTCTTACATATTTGGTTTTGATAGTGGTTGGTTCTCTATTGAACTAATCTACAGATTTCAAACTAACCAAAAGGGGTATATTATTGTAACCTAGGCTATTCGTTATTGAATGTGTATTATGTTTTGTGTTTGATTTCAATAATCACATGAAATATCCAAGACTTTTATTTAAAATGGATCTTACAGTACAAAATAAAAACAATTCTGAATTCAAAGTCATTTCCCAATATTTTCTAAATTTTGGTGGTCAAAAATTCAACAAATGGCATCCATCACAAAAGATGGATTTTCTTGTTTGTTTGTAGTCAATATGTAAAATTCACAAGTTTCATAAATATAGGATTCATGAATAGAATTTTTTAAATGATCAAATAAAACATATAGTGATCTCCCCAATAGAGATGATCACCCTGATTGAATAATAATTGGATCATCTTAGCACGCTACGATTTTATAGAATGCATTGTGATTATGTTACAAGAGAATTATGAAGGGAGGAGAACCATGAATAATTTTTGAATGATATACAATTTTTTTGGAAGTGGTGGATCATCGATAAATGTTGATCATATAAATATGAGGCAACCACAACTTCATTATTATGATATTTTAATGGAAAATGTTGAATATATATTATTTCTCAAATATTGTGGAGCTCTGTGAAACTAACATTCCATGAAAGTTTGAGAATCGAGAAAATCCTTTTTGTGTATTGAATAATGAAAATGATTTTGACTAAATAGTTCTTCACGGTGATAGGTTATTCCACAATGACTCATTAATATTCATGAATGATTTTGTTCTGTGAAGGTCACAATCTACAAGAAGATAGTTTTTTCTGCGAAAGAAGGGGTGCTTCACAAAAGAGCTTCTCGAAATGAAATTTTGAAAATATAATTTTAGTGAACAATGATTTCAAGGTTCATCAACTCATTTCAATGTTGCTAGTAGATTATAATTCTAGTAAGTTACAAATATATTAATTTCAATCCATTAAAGAGACATTCGTGGGGATAGAGTGAGTTAATAATTTCTCAAAGTTGTGATATAGTGGGAGTGGATGGAGGTGTTCAAAGGAACATAGTGATATATCTCAAAATAATGTAATGTTAGTGTTCTTAGAATATAGTGACTATGTATAAACATATTTATTACTCTACTAGTTTTGAATAGTGGATTTAGGTATGACATACCCAGTGTTGGCATATTCTCAGTGGACTTGCACTTAGTGGTGAACCATGTAAAATTTTTCTGTCATACTTATGTGCATGATAGTTTAAATTACTGCACATTTCCCAAAAAATTAATATGTTTCTACAAAACAATGAATAAGATCCTTAATTTTTGAAATAAAAATTGACACCATGATTCACCCCTCCACTCTCAGGGTTTCTTGAGGTGCTTCAATAATACAGAGCATGTGAATATATAAAATTTTCTAAACATGATGTATGTTATGAATAACCCGATCAGATAGGGAAATGATATAAAATTACCAATCACCTCAATGATAAAATCTCAATTCATTTCCATCACCCATATGTGAAATCAAAATAAACTATAGTAGGAAAAAATCTAGAAATCCACAATTTCAATTCAAGGAAATTTTCCTTTTTCCAATACATGGGTTACATAATCCTTGGAAAAACTCATTAAGAAACTCCAACATTTTCATATAAAAATTTAGTTTCCCAAAAATGAATGATAAAAAAAAACAAAAGGCTTGTATACAAATTTTTTACATCCCAACATGGATTCCTCTATCAAGATCCCCTAGTAGTTAAGTCACACGGCCTCAAGCACACCTTCTCCACCTATACACAAAATGGTAGAGATTAGTAGTAAGGGACTAGGGTGTGCCCATTGAGAGAATATACCCCCATTATCATATTGTTCCATGACTAATACATAGTAATAGTTAGTTAGATGAAGCTTTTTTAAAATTTTGCAATAATGGAATGATAAACTATAAATAGTAGACCAATAACCCACCATAGTAGAAGATTTAAAAAAAGGAATAACAATTCAATACACTGATGAAAATAATCAAAATATGGAAACTAAATTATATAATGATGTTATATTCCATGTCTCTAGAAATTCACCAAAACAGTTATACATACATCTTATGCAATTTATGTATAAAAATACCAAAAGACCTAAAGAACATTCCCAACTATAATCACAATCCTAGATAGTTCATGTGCTACCTTCATAACAAGAATAGAAAATTATCAAGGAAACTTCTATGATATATTTCCCTAATCCCTACATGAATCCATGAGGTCTTTTTAGATACCATACAACGGCCCAAACATAGTGTATGATAATACATAGTAGGTCATGACCAACAATTTATATAACAAAACCAGGATGCATAATGTTGAAATATTGGGTTCCCTAGACCCAAATATTCAGTGCTTTTGATTACCATATCATGTACACAGTATGAAATGCATGATGACATCTTACCATTATAGTGTAGACTTTTCTGCATCCACTATTTAATTGGTAGTGTCCAAAGATTAATTTTCGTATCGAATGGTTATAGAAGATCCCAGGCTATAATGAAAACCTCTAGATACTATGTCATTATTATAAAATTTATGTTCTATAGTCTAGATACATATTATTTATTGAAAACAATAGATCTTTGACTATCAGGTGTTGCGGGCTCATAATCATTGAGACTTCTTCTCATGATGTTCGCACTTGGTGATCTCTAGTAGTGAGATCATGTCGACTAACCCAAAAATCGGAACACCACATGTTTTTGGTGTCATTGGATGTTCATATCTATGACCATGTGTAATGGTCTGCTAAATTGATATCATTAACAATGTTTGTCATTTGATTGCGAACATTGATGCAAGATGAAAACCATAGCAATGATGTCGTGGTGAGGTAGTTTGTGTCGGGTGGGTCATTAGTGGCATGACATTGGTTGAATGGTCAAGAAATGATTTTTTGCTTCTGGGTTATGGAAGTAATATATCTCTGTCCATGTTGAGACAGATGGAGGTACCTTTGTAAGACCATGGACATGGTAGTCAAGGGTAAATCCATCCAGTTAAATCAACAATCTATAAAGCAATAAAAGGGCGATGACACGTGAGTGCGCCCTACATTATGAGATATTGCAAAGAAAGAGATTATACTACACAGTGCGTGTTCATAGGATGGTTTTCTCTATTGTGAAAATCCTTATTTTTTCACGGGCCATGATTGGTTGCTAGATCCCGCTCTTGGTCAATGGATACTATTCACATCTGTTGAAATAAGGGACAAGAGGGTCAACCAAAATAGCGTATTAAAAAATATTCCCTATTCAGTTTAATAAAAGTTGTAGACATGGTGGGCCCCGCCCCAGGGGTATGGAATTTGTCCAATGTTAAACGATAACCAATGAAATAAATAAATTCATATTATTCGAGTTTATAATAACGAGTATTGAATTTATTTATTGAATTTATTTACGAGTTTTAAGTATATACATGAAAAAATATTAATTGAAGAATATTAAATTATTCAAGGTTCAATTAATATTTATGGGAGCAACGAGTCGAGTTAATGACTTAATTATTATCATGTAATATATTTTAATATATTACTAGTAAATGATAATAATATTTATAGCTTAGTTTAGTTGTCATAAAATGTCATTGATAGTGCGTTAAGTATTCAGGGTCGGCGAGGTGATACCGGGTATTTTAATTGATCAATATAAATAGAAGAGGAGTGTCATTTTCCAAACACTATTCCTAGAGATTTTCTCTCTTCTCATCTCTCCCACGCTCTAGAGAGAGATGCTCAGGATCCAAGGAGCTCAGATGGAGCTCTCTCTCGGGAGTCACTAGAGATGCGATGCGGTGGTCGTTGGAGCATCAAAGGCATCGTCGCAAATCCATGTTGGCACCTGGATTAGGACGAATGGCGCTCCAACGGATTCCTTGAAGTGTGTGTGGATGATCTAGAGGAATTCAACTTCGTATTCTTCAAGCAACGATCGCCAACGACAAGCAGACGTCGTGTGTGGATTCAAATTTAAACCAGTTATTTTACGATTTAATTCTGTTCTTAAAACTCTTCATGAAAGATCCTCAAATTTAATCGGGATGTTCTTCACGGACGTCGACATGTTTACGTCGATCATCGGTGGAAATTTAAAAAACCCACCTGTTTGGGGCTTCCGTTGCATGACTGTTTCTAACACACAAAACAAGCTAAATCATTTTTTAGTATATAAAATATTAGAAGGTATTACATGTGAAATAACATGGTAAAAGTAATAACTATTTTAGTTGGTATAAAAAATTAAGGCTCCCTAAAAAAGAATGGTTTGATGACCATAACAGAGGCATTGGTAAAACATTCCAAAAACGGAATGGAATCTCCATATAAAAAATTGTAAACAACTTCCATGTACATGTTATATAATATTTTATATAAAATATACTAGGACCGTGAAATATAAACATGTCTTCTCAAACAAACACACTATGTAATCATGTATATACAACCTTGTGGGAACAGATCCATGTTTTAAAACACTAAGAAATCCTCATAATATATCGAGACCATCTTAATGGGAACTTAGTTAGAAATAGCGGGGTCTAGAGAGCATGACAATGGACCACATCCAATTCGAGGCCAGGAAATACATAAGCAAGGGGTTTCAAGTCCCATGGAATCCCATTAAATCAAAACCAATGGATAAATTTCATCCAAGGATCCCACTTATACTATCGATATCCTTGTAAGAATCATCCCTGGAACCTAATGTAATCAATATCCCATGTATAACAACCAAGTTATCCACTAACATTTCTAATCATCATACAATTTCACCTATCAATTAATAGTCAATTACATTTCATGATTTTACTCACTCATTTCGAAAATTTATATAACATCTATTCAAAAAATTAAATCAATCAACAACATGTTATCACATGGAAAAAGATGATAACCTTATTTTGATATCTAATTTAAATAATTTGTAAAGGGATTCCTGTAAATTATAAAGAACACATACACCCCATTTTTTGTATAAAAATAGGTAAAGGTAAATGAACACCCCCTAAGTGGCCCATGTTATGAAAACAACCTCCAACAAGATTAATGGAAATAGTTGGAATCCGAAACGAATTCCAATTCATCCATGTATGTTATTCAAATCAATTTATGGCCACCATTATAATGTTAATGGGGGTAAAAATACTATAAACATGCATATAACAAACCAAAATAAGAGGTAAAGGTGTAGGGAACATATCATAGGTAAGTATTGGAGAACTCATCCAGTATCGACATTGGATTTATCCAGATAAGAATAATAACAATGAATGGATGAAGAACCTAAAAAGGGCATATTATTATGAACCTAAACAGATCATTTGATACCAAGATAAAAGAATAATTAAAAAAGGTGGCCAAAAAATTACATTTATGAATCAAATGAAAAATATGTTATTGAAATATGAGTTTACTTAGATGAACATGATCAAGATCTATTAAAGAGAATCTATGGGGTTCTCTCAACACCTCATGTATATACACTAAAAGAATAAATAATTATATTTATGTTTAAATGTATTTTATTTGGTAAATTTTAATTTACCCATAAATTTCTATACTACATGGTTTTCCCGTCGATAGAAAAATCATGTTGCAATAGAATCCCCTTTAAAACTTCATGGGGCACCTCACACAGATCATGCACATGTATATGAAAAACAATGTGCAACTAGGCCACACCCATAGTACAATAATATTGAAGCCTTCACAGGAGAATTATCACCCATCCCTACGATTCACAAAAAATCATGCACCTCATGATAGAGGCCTTGACCACCACACACATGTGTTCTCTTGAGGATGAATGTGTTCCTCAAAACATTTGACCACCAGCACCCTAATTTCAATATTTACCTATTTAGGGCTAACCATGTGAAATAATACAATTCTTATATGTGTTCCTATTATCTATTTTTTCATTATATCTCAGTTTAATTTATTAAATCCCTACTGAAAAAACACATTTTAACATCGGTTTTCTTAACATTGGTTTTTAGCCAACGTCTATAAAGGCGACATAAAAATAGTATTTTCGACATCAGTTTTCTAAAATCTGTTGCAGAAAATCATTTTCTTTGATCATTTTGGCATCGTTATATTAAATAATACAATTCTAATAACCGATTTTTGGGCATCAGTTTTAATTAAAACTGACGTATAAAATCAAACTTGCTCAGGTTTTCGACGTCAGTTCTTTATAAAACCGATGCTGAAAACCATTTTATTTAAATCAACATCTGTTTTTAAAATAACTTATGATGTATGTTAATTTTCATGAAAAATATTAGAAGAGCTATAATCCCATATAAATCGAAACCACTGTAAAAAACCATATAAACAACAATCAAATAGTGTTTATCATTCAATTAAAATATATAACATATAAACTTTTATCTAGTTAATCAAAAAATTAAGTACGCATTTGTATTATAAAGTGAAAAAACATTTATGTAACTTATAATATTTACATAGACTCCTTTTAAATACAATTTTTTCAATAAATGAGATAAAAAATTAGATAAATAAATTTCTGAGTTACTTGAAAGAACTCAATGAATTATAGTGACGAATGTTGTAAAAATATGTCGTTGTTTGCAATGTGGGATATGTGGTTAAGGCTGAATGGGATGGTTTGATGGTAAACTGTGCTACAATTGCTGATCAGATAAATTAGATTGAGAACGAGATAGATAATGAATATACTCAGTGAAAGATCATCATTCCTCATATCAAATTAGTGATTTTTCCTTCTATATATGTGTTGATATCCCATGGTGGTTGAGTGTATGTACATTTCTTAAAATAGATATATAATATGATGTTTTCACAGTGGTGTGTGTGAGTGTGTGTATGACCTTGAGAGACGTTTTGTGATATGGTATCTGATCTGCATGTGTAGACCATGAAACCTTATAGGATGTTTGATTCCCAAAAAATGATTATGTAAATTGTTACCATGATCATCACTGTGGCCTGACTTAGTACTCAATGACTTTAGGATAACATATAATATGCTTAATGCTCTTTTGGTTAGTTTTTTGTCAGTTCTAATGTCTTTTTTAACCTTTTGGAGTAGAGTTGTATTAGGTATGACAAGAGTTAATGTCATCATGAATGGTAAATAGTCTCTCAGCACATGGTTGATGGATTATTTATTCTTTCAAATACCAAGAATAAAAAAACCTAAGCTAAAAGTAACGATTTTTTTAGAAAATTTTGAATATTACACTTTAAAAATAAAGTATAATTACAATAAACATACCTAAAACATAGGGTATGCTCATTGTTGGTTATTGTTGAAGTATTCATATGATTCTTAGTAGGCTCAAACACCTAATAGATAAAAAGTGTTAGTTTTTATGAACCCATAGGTAATATTATTTATAAATATTAGAATATACATACCTCAAATACTAATCATACTTAATAAATAGTTCCCAAAACTATATTGAACATGGGTGATTTTAGATTCGAAATAAAAATGTGAATCAATGAATTATTACAATAACATTGAATGATATGTGATAATAAAATATAATAATATTAATTAAAATATAAAAAAAATAATTAAAATAACCTTATCAAAGTCAGTAGATTTCCTAGTTCTGATTATCTCATACATAAATCATAGAATATAATAACAACATTGAAAATTTCCTTATTGAAAATGACATTATAGTTGTATATGATTATGCTGTTAATAAATATTAATATATAACAAAAAATGAGATCAAATTATATTACAAAAACTAATTACCTCTACTTCCACATATTTTATTTTATTTGGGGCCTTTATTGGCTTCTATCCCTTGTTTAATTCTTTCCATGAAATGCATTTTCATATATATGAACTAATAATACATATCTAAAAAATGAGAATTAAACATAAGGATCTTATAAAAAACAAAACAAAATTTACCTTTCTAATAAGGTGGAATATCTTTTTTTAACATTCCCTAATATAGAGAAAAACAATTATATAGTGCATTCACCTGGGAATAATACACCTATCATCTAATTCCCCCTAAAATACAAAATGTTCACAATTAATGAAATTATAATGATCATTAGTTCATAATTATTTTTATCTTCTTACTTATCATGAAATGGTTGAAACAAGCACTGAATGTTCATATGTGATAATCTATCACACATATATGAAACTATATCAGGATTCTTCATATATTTCACTTCTATGTAAATGAATTCTAGATCTATAAATCCTTAAATGAATGTACTTTTATTTCGTAAAATATGTGATTATAGATACGTAATTGAAAAAAAAAATATATTTAGTCAATTTAAAACCATTGTTTATTAATTAAATCAAAATCAAATTTCAATTTACTTACATGGTAAACAACTACACATTTAGACCAAGCTCTTCAAAATTTACTTGATTCATGATATCTCTATTGAGCAATCTCAATGGATATTCACTTCCACATATATTAGTCATCATTTAAAACACATAGATAATTTTAATGAAGAAGATTCCTAATATAATCATTGAATCCTATAATAAATATTTGATGTATCTACTATCGATTGTTCCAAAACATTTTGATTCATTTGTGCAGCTTATTTTAATTTCATATAATCCTATATAAGATAAATGTCAGAAAACATTATAATTAAATTTGAATCACTCTTAGTTAATATTTAAAAAAACACATACCTCATCTGAAATATTATGAACCAGACCAGTGGTCCACATTCAAAAATTACCAACACAATCCCCATCTATGGTGATATTCGCTGTAGGAAACGGTAGTAGAGAATTAGGATCTGTAATATCGAGTACTAATACTATAATATGACACATATTCATAGAATGGTGGTGTACATAATCCCTAACATAATGCACGAGTCATAATGCAATAATATGTATTTGAGGATATCCAGAAAACAACTGACAATAAACGTTTTGGTCAGAGTGAGGTGGTGGAGAATCAATGTATGCAGATGGGGCAGTGTAGTCTGAGTGATCAAGCTGGGAAATCAGAAAAATGAAAACGTTATATCAGTGTATATAATTTATAAAATATAAATATTGAGGAAAAATAAATAATATACCCGGGAAGGCTGCTCATATAGGGTAGGGTAGGGAGATGGGGCAGGGTAGTCTGGGTGAGCAGGCTGGGAAGGATGAAAAATGAAAAATTTATACTGGTGCATATATTTTATAAAATATAAAAATTTATTAAAAAATAAATAATATACCAGGGTAGGTTGCTCATACAGGTTGGGGAAGGAAGATGGGGGATGGTAGTCCGGGTGAGCAGTCTAAGAATGTAGAAAAATGATAAATTCATATTAGTGTTTATATTTTATGAAATCGAAAAACTAATGAAAAATAAAAAATATACATGGGATGGGTGCTCATACGGGACATAGTAGGCTGATGTGGCAGGGTGGTCCGGGTGAGAAAACTGATAAGGCTAAAAAATAAAAAATGTTACATTAGTGTTTTTAATTTATAAAATAGAAAAATTGAGGACAAATAAATCATATACTTGGGAAGGTTGTGCAGACGGTGACTGTCTTACAGTGTGTTATAATAAATCCTTCTACATTGCTCCTTGAATTTGGTCACCCTTAGACTGTTTCATATATTTCAACTCTGCTTTTATGGATTCTGTTTCCATGTCCTTGGATTTCATACTCTTACCAAAAATTTTCGGAATAAAAACACCCGCCTAATATTATCTTACATGGTCGGGGTGTTATAATTTTTCCAAAGTAGTGTCTAGGATGTCCTTCCTACCCATGGAGATAAAAGATCCATGTGTCTCCTTATTCTTCCGTTCATCCTGAAATGAAAAATATAAAATTTTACTAAGTGTTTATAATTTGTAAAATATGAAAATTTATAGCAAATAAATAAAATTTACTTATAAATTTATCAGCTACTTTCTTAGCTTCATCTGTAAAATACTGTTCATTTTTTCTTATTCTTATTTGTTTCCACTGTTCAAGTCGAGTGGGAGGAGATGGAGGACCAAAATGGACCTCTTCTGAACCCCTTCTAGATCAAGATCTTAATGCTTCGATTTTTTCTTCAATCATTTTCAACTCCCAAAACGAGTACCCTCCACGTGATGAAGTATGAGTGTATACATTTTTCTACTGCATCTATTGATGAGATCTCCAAGAGGCCTGTCATATAAAAATAAACTACTAAGTAATAAGAAAAATATATAATATTTTTTACAACATAAAATAATTATCATACTTGAAAATTTTCATCAATATGAATGTCATGAAATGTCTTCCAAGTATCGTCATCTATAAATGGATACTTGAGGCTTGTGTTTCCAAAGTGTCTCTTTCAAAAAACATAATTTTTTGTGAGTTTTGTTTTAAAATCTCTCCATTGAACCGCTACTAGAGAGATATGTCTTTTCATTATTATATTGTTTTCCTCAAAATTTCATGTCATATGAAATTGATAAAATTAAACATGTCATTTATAATATATAATATTAAAAAAATTTGATAAAATAAGTCAATAAACTATTTTACCATCACGGCCTGCCAAAGTTATTGCTTTACCATGCTGTCCACTGACTTCTAATCAGGATATAAAATAAAAATCATACAACAACTCTGCATTGCTATATAACAGACAAACTGAACTGAATTTGGTCCAATTGCTTTTATATCATCATCAAAAATATTCTATACTCTATCATCATCATGAGAAAATGATAGTTTTGTTCAACATGTAATAACACCTTTACCAACTTTAGAACTTTATTTTTTAGCAGTAACGGGAGAAGTCTCATCAACTAAGGATGCATTAGTAGACCTGCAAAAAAATTTGTAAATGAACTATTTTATTTCACTAAATAAGTATATTTCTAAAAAATTAATAATATGTAAAAAAGGATATACTTCGGTAACTACTCCTCTCTATCTGTATATGACATTGCTACAAGAATGTTTAATTAAATTTTTTGTAAATACATATCATTACAAAAATGAATATTTATAAATAAGTAAGACAAAAAATAAGTAAGTAAAAAAGAGGCATGAATTTGTAAGTTTCAAAAATAAAGTAAAAAATATATATATTTACCAGAAAAATTAGGATACTAATTTATTTTTTCCCCACTGTCTTCAT
This sequence comes from Viscum album, assembly GCA_963277665.1. Taxonomy (NCBI): domain Eukaryota; kingdom Viridiplantae; phylum Streptophyta; class Magnoliopsida; order Santalales; family Viscaceae; genus Viscum; species Viscum album. The sequence continues at coordinate 1,779,135,743 of OY728146.1, read as the reverse complement.
CATGATCATTATGTACTCCATGCACTATGTTTGACATACACACATTTAAATAATCCAATAAGTGTGTAATAGATGAATAAGGCTTATATAAATCACTAACATCATCAACATCATCCTCATCACCGAAATGGTATATTTTCCTTGAAAAATATCTAACCACTGATCATTTAATGGATCGATGACATTAAATAATTTCTTTGCATGTGTGGCCCTGATTAATGGTTCTCCATTTTAATTATATCTTTTCAAATCAACCAGTTTAAACACATATTCATCAAGTTTCACACCAGTATTACAATAAAACCAATTACACTTAAAAATTAGTGACTCCAAGTTTAACATAATCAATTTCTCATATGTCTTCTATAACTGAAAAAATATGGCGTTGATGCAAAAATTGGGTTTTTATCTTTGGAACTCGAAAAATGCACTACATCAGCCAAATCCATCACACCATTATTCTGAATGGTACTGTTGTCATCTAGGTTTTTGTGTGAAATGTGTAGCCATTGGCATAGAAACTAGAACATGTGATAACATTAAGAGATGGTCCTCCGGCTAAAAAAATAAATGTCTTTGATGTAGATACATCTGAGGTGAATTTATCTACAAAACTATAAACAAATATCTTCTTATGCTCAATCATCAACCACTTTTCGGTACTTTCTAATATCATAACTTTAATTCAGAAATATGTGAGGATATATATGATTTCTCCTCATATGTGTTGTTTAGAATTTATAAATATGCCTCCATAACATCATTTTCTGGAATGAGCTTTACATTTAAGCCTCAAACCCCTCTACCTTCACTATCAACTATCATATATCAAGATATAGGGAGACCAATAAGCTCCACCTCATAGAAATAATCAATAAAGAACTCAATCACCTCTTATGAAACATATTTTTGAACAATAGAGGCCTCTGGTTGATACAGATTTTTAACATATCCCATCAAAATTTTCATATATCAATCAAAATGATACATCCATATTAAATAAATAGGCCCAAATATTCTTATCTCACGCACCAAATGAATCAGCAGATGAACCATTATATAAAAAAATGTTGATGGGAAATACATTTCTAGTTTACATAGAGCAAGATTTGCTTCATTTTACAAAACATTTTACAAATTTGGATCAATGAAATTGATACAAATGGATTTGAAACAATTACATAATCTGATGATAGTCTTTCTGATAGCTTTCGGCAATATACCATGCAATGCAACTAGTAGAAGTTATTTCATCAACACATGGAAACCATGAGATTTAATTCATATTAATTTTCCATCATTAAATAACAGAAAATTATGAACATTCAAGGAAAAACCACTATGCACATTAATACCATGAAGATACTATCATAAATTCATGTTTTCAATATTGCTTAATGTGTGACAAGACGTAGGTAAATATGTTCTATTTCCGTTTATAGTGGAAGTTAACTCCAAACAATTTTTCATTAATATCAAGTCCAATCTAGCATACAATCCATATATTTTCATTCCTTTTATGTCAAAAAAATTCTCAATTAAACTATCACATATGTTTTCTTCAATATGCATAACATCGATGTTATGTTTTATCTCTAAAAAATTCGAATAAGGTAGTTCACAAAAACAGACTGCTTCATTCAAATATATATATGAAGGCCAGAACAACTTTTATATCCAAATTATGAATCAATATCCTTCACCCTATCATTATATTCATCATCTGGCAATGGTCAAGGGGGAAGGTTGTATTTTTGTAATCCGTTAAATGTTTTTTTCAATCTATGATAATAATGATCGATTCACAAAAATCATTAATGTCCCATGTACGTTGTCTTCCTTCCATTATGCATTTGATAATATGAAGTCTATTCTTCACAAATTGGGCATGTTTTATACCCCTTAACAATATATCTAGATAAGGTTTCTTATGCAGGAACATCATTTATAGTAAACATTATGATAGCATGCAAAAGAAAATACTCTTTCATGTATGCATCGAAAAATGTAACAGCTGCCTCCCATAGCCATTTCAATTCATTAACCATTTTTGAATGATGAAGCTCCCAATAAGGATCTATGTATCATTGAGAGGGGGAGGGGTTGAATCAGTTATGTCTTTTTCTTTTAATGTTTCCATCCTTTTGAAACAACTTTCACCTCCTGTTAAATAGTTTCTTCTCTATTGAACACACTCAACCACATGAACACAAGATTTACAAGGTTCACTACTCCACAACAGTAGATACGTCCTTGGTATGGTATAGAAATAATCCAGTACCACAAAATTCACTAGAAAATAGTCCTTTGATGTGGAATTCAATTTGTAGAATACACCCTTACACTCATATAGCACTTGAAAAACAATCTGAAAGTGTGTGTTCACCCTTGGAACGACCCGAATCCGGGACCTCATAACGGGTTCCCCATACCCCGTTCACCACATGACCTCAAGCACGTTTCCCCAAATGCCATAGGCTGGTGACTAATAGTAAGGGCCTTGGTGAGTCGGTGTGAAAAATATGCCCTCATTGGGTAAAGTATACAGTGGAAGAAAAAACATATACAACAGCGGAAACAGGAACAACATAAGACAATTGAAACTAAAAGTAGAATAAATGTTTGATATTACAGTGATGCGGTATGGTACATGTCTCTATGGAAAACAGTAAAAAAACAACGTGCTGAAATAAAACTGAAACCAAATACTAAAAGTAAACAGCAACTCCATCAGCATTGCGGGCCAAGGCCCGATCTCATGCTCTCCAGCTCCAGCTAGCAATCATGTACCTGAGGTGGAAGGGCCACAATTCCTATCCACACCAACAACCATATAATCTATTTGGGCCGAAAAACTGGACCCAAACAGGGTGTGAGACAAATATCAGTAGTCAACAACTATAATATTTGTGCCCTACTATCAGTGAGCAATATAGAAAATGTAAAGGAAATAAATATAGTAATAAACTAGGAGTACACCATTAGAAATCCTACCAATTACCATTCACATTCATTTAATTAAACAACCAGGGATCTAGCAAAGCTCTCTATTCCAAGGTAAAGAAAGTAACACAGCGGGTAACTAAAAGACTACCTAACCCACAAGCAGTTCAAAACCAAGCTTGTTCTTTGGATTGGTGGACTCGTCACAACCAACCAAACAAAATTCACACTGAGTCTCATGGTGGGTCAAACTAGCATACCCCTATAATCCAGTAATAAAACAAGGCACAAACACTCTTGGAAGCTCTTACGTCAATTCCTCTATGGTCTTGCAACGATAGTTACAGAATCTCTGAGGAAGCACTTATGTCTAATTCCTCCTATGGTCTCGATACGTTTGTAAACCAAGAACACTCTTGGGAGGCACAAATTCCTATTCCCATAGGTCCTGCATACGAAACTAAAACCAACAGACCCTCTAGGGAAGCACTTAATTGTCTATTCCATCATTGATCTCCCACACCAGGTTCTCGCAGCCCTGAGCAGTCCAGTCGAGTGTAATAAACTATTATCATCCCTAAGTAAGTTCAACAGCTACTTGGATAATAGCTACAATGAATCATGAACATCTAAACAGTAAGAAACCCCTACAAACAGTTATAACAAGTAAACTAGAAATTGCAATAGGGTTTTCCTCACAGGAAAACGGTGCCAAACGGCGATAAAAAACCAAACAGGGAAAAACAACCATGGGTGATCCTCAAACATGCAACTAAGCATACATTATTATCAATTAATTATATGATAACAATAAATCTAGGGAAATTAAAAAATAGGATCAAAATCTAAAACCTGGGATACCCGATACATGGGTATCTGACACTTTTGCAACCAAAACTCAAATACATTCGACGTAGGGAAACAAACCACCTACCTCAATCCTTGGAGATCGATATAAGTGACCCACAATGATTGATTCTCCTTAGAACGTAAAATATTTGAGAAAACATCCAAAACACTGAACCCACGATAACTTGAAAACGAGGAGGAATCATGAAACAAGGCTAAAGCAGACCATGAACTCACCGCTGCGATTCTATTGAAACCAACGGTTTTCAATTAGGATTGTTGGTGACAGATCGGTGGCTCAGAGATTATTTGGCCTCCTCGGACACTCTTGGCATAATTAGGCGGAGAAGAAGACAAAAATAGGGTTAACTCACGACCCTCGTCTGATTAGTGAAATAAAAAGAAAAGTACACCGCGTTTATTTTTAGAGTACATGGTGTGTACCTTGGTTTTCAATACTTTGCATTAAGCGCCCTCCACGTCACACCACACAGCCGTTTGTGTGGCCCAGACATGATCATCACACAACATCACATGAGAGAAAAGTACACGGTGTGTACTCATAAAGTACACAGCGTGTACTCTGAAAATTCCTAGATATTCCCCTTTTCCTTAAAAATGACCAGGAAAGGATAACATACCTGAAACGAGGATCCGAGCTCTTACAAACTTCCCCCCTTAAATAAATTTGTCCCCGAATTTCCCTAGTGAGGCGTAGAAGAATAATCCTCGAACAGCTCCGGCCACTGTGATCGTACATCCGCCTCCAACTCCCATGTCTCATCATGCACTCGTCCGTGCTGTCGTAGCACCCGTACTAGAGGAATAGACAGGACACGTAGATCTTTCATACTGCAATCAAAAATCTAGATAGGATGCTCTTAAAATGAAAAATCCTCTTCACACTCAACCTCCTAAGGTTGAAAGATATGATATGGGTCTAAAAAGTAACGTCCGACCTGGGAAACGTGGAAGACGTCGTGCATAGCCCGGTACCTCTGAGGTAAATGCAACTGATAGGAAACTGGCCCAACTCTCTCCAACACCTCAAACGGCCCGACATACCATGGTGAAAGAATACCCTATCTCAGGATCCTCTTGTGTCCCAACCTTAGTGCGACACACATGAAAACTTGATCCCCGACCTCGAACTCTATAGGCCGTCTACGCTGATCAGCATAAGAGTGTTGTCGAGATTGTGTTGTAGCCATCCAATTTTGAATCCACTCTATCTACTCTAAGGTCTTTTGAACAAGAGAAGGTCCTAGCAGAGCTGCCTCTCCGGCCTCCAGGTAGCATAAAGGTGATCGGCATGGTCTACCGTACAAGGCCTCGTAAGGTTCCATCTGAATGGTTGCCTGGAAACTGTTGTTGTTGGAAAACTCCAAAAGAGGTATATGCTTCTCCCATGAACTGAAAAAGTAAAAAATGAAATCTCAGAGCATATCCTCAAGCACCTTGATTGTGCGCTCGGACTGGCCATCAGTCTGGGGATTGTATGATGTTCTCAAAAGTACGTATGTACCCAAAGCCCTCTAAAGCCCCTGCTAGAACCGAGAAGTAATGCGTGCATCCCTGTTTGAAACTATGGAGTGTGGAACTCAATGCAGACGTACAATCTCTCGGATGTAAAGTCATCCTAGATCATCAAAACTCAAGGTCTCCTTCATCGCTAAGAAGTGAGAATCTTTCGTAAGCCTATCGACGACAACCCAAACAACAGAATTCCCTCGAGGTGACCTCGTCAAACCAGTCACGGAGTCCATCACAACATCATTCCACTTCCACTCCAGAATGGGTAACTGCTGTAAAATCCATGCTGGTCGCCGATGCTCTACTTTCACCTTATGACATGTCGAGCATCTCATGACAAAACCAGCAATGTCTCTTTTTATACCTAGCCACCAGTACTGGAAATGTAGACCACTATACATCTTGGTGACGCCATGATGAAATGCCCAAACAGAGGAATTAAAATCCCACATCAGCTCCTCATGTATGTCTGCTGGAACCCATACACTTCCCTGGAAATGAAATATCTCATCCTCGCCCACTGTCCATCCAGGAAGAGGGTCCTCTCCTTACACACTCTCCCGCCGGACTAAGCCCTCTGAATCTAATAGATGCCTCATCCACACCCGATCAAGTATAGAAGAGGTAACATCCACAAAAGAGAGATGTTTATGTCCCTATCTGTCATGAACCTCCAAGTGCATCTCAATGAATAGGGCCCTAAGCTGCCACTCGCTACTGGACACCATTACTTCCTATAACTGAGTCCCCACTGCTCTGTGCGTCTGCCACAACATTGCCTTTCCTAGGCATATAGGCAAGCTTCAAGTCGAATGACTTCAGGTACTCGACCCACCTCAACTATCTTAAATTTAAGTCATGCTATGTGAAGATATACCTGAGGATATTATGGTCAGTATATACCACAAAATCCTCTCCCATGAGATAGTGTCTCCAACAACGCAATGCATGAACAACAGCACCCAACTCCAGGTCGTTTATAGGGTAGTTCCTCTCGTGTGGCCTCAACTACCGAGACTCGTAAGAAGCGACCCCACATACCTATATAAGAACAGCTCCTAGAACAATACCTGAAGCATCACAGTAAACTGTATAGCCCTTTCCTGGTTATGGAATGACTATTATCGGTGCTGACGTCAACCTCTCCTTCAGCTCTTAAAAAGCTGACTCACAAAAATCTGACCATAAGATCTTCACCCCCTTCTTGGAAAGACCTATCAGTGGTGCTTCTAGGTGTGAAAAGTCCTATATAAACCGCCTGTAGTAACCATCAATCCCCAAGAATCTCCGTACCTCGAAGAAAATCTTTGGCTACTTCCATGTAACCACCACCCTCACCATTTCTGGGTCTACTGATACTCTTATATCTGAGATGACATGACCCAGGAAGTGAATCTCATCCATCCAAAAGTGGCACTTTGAGAGCTTAGCATATAATTGATGCTCTCTCATTGTACTCAATACGATCTCAAGATGGGTAGCATGGTCGTGTCGAGTGTGAGAGTACACCAGGTTATCGTCCATGAAAACCACCACGAAGGAATCCAAATAAGGATGGAAAACTATGTTCATCAGTTCCATGAAGGATGCTAGTGTGTTAGTGAGATTGAACAGCATAACAATGTACTTGTACAGACCATATCTGCTCCAGAAGGCTATAAGAGTTATATCAGATGGTGTGACACGCAACTGATGATAGTTGGATCTCAAGTCAATCTTTGAGAACACCCTAGATACCCAAAGATGATAAAAAAGATCATCAATCCTCAACAAAGGATATCGGTTCATGACCATAAACTGGTTCAACTTCCGATAGTCCACACACAGCCGTAAGGTACCATCTGCCTTCTTTGCATACAACACCGAAGAAAGCCATGGGGATGTACTGGGTTAGATAAAACCCTTTTCTTGCAACTCCTCCAATTTTTTTTGAGATCTTGCAACTCAAGCGTCGCCATCCTATATAGATGTATGGATACTAGTGCTTCTCCTAGCACATGCTCAATAGTGAAGTCTACCACTTGCTATGGAGGCAACCATTAATGTATTCTTGAATGAAATGTGGAAAAAGATCAAATATCAGAGGAAAATTCATCTAAGAAGTCCCATGGTCATCCAGATATAAACTAGAAATATGGCATATAACAACGCCCAACCCATGAAACTCTAGTCCAGCTCTGCTCGCCTGGACATCCCATTCGCCCCTGTGAAGAAAAGATCTGCCCTCCAGTGATGTGAAACTCACCCTTCGGTGATAGTAGTCGAAAAAGGACTTGAAGGAAACTAACCAGTCCATCCCAAGAATGACATCATAACCCATCATATCAAGGAAATAAATATCCCACAATAAGTGACACCCAACAACCATAAGAAGGGAACTCCTTGAACTAACTCATACTAGTAGTTCTAAGTTAAAAGGGAGTGTCTAGTGTCATCATATCCTTAGAAATAAAGAAAGTAAGTCTAAGGATCTCCACAGTGTGCACAGAAACAGAGCTATGAGAAGCTCCAGTATCGAAATGTGTAGAAGATAAAACTGAGGCTACTAAGATCGTACCTTGAACTGTGGAAGGTCCAGGATCTCGCCCCTGATGATTCCGATCTACCGTAAACATCTGGCCGGTACCGCGGCCCTGTATAGCTGCCCGATATCCCTGGGCTGATCCTTCATGAGCCTGACCACTGTGTCCTCAACCTCTACCCTGGCCTGAATGACCTGAAGAACTCCAGCCCCCAGTCTGCTACAGAACTAGTAATCCTGCTCCTGTATGTGGAGTAGAAACATATCCTCCTTCACTAGCCGCTGGAAGAAGAACCCTACAAAAATACTACAGATGACCCATCTTGCCGCAAGATTAGAACTCTACTAGGTCTCTTGGCCACTGAGGCTTCTTATTCCCACTCTTTCCAAACTGATAGCATACCACCTAGTTTCGCGAACGGATATCCCATCTACTAGAAGAAATACCTCGCCGCCTCGAGTCACCTCAAGAGACTCTCGGTGGCGCTTCATGCTGTCAGTATGAAATGAATAAGCCTTGGGTGCTGAACCGCCCTGGTCAACAGCTCCAGTCTCCCTCAAATATTGTTTGGTGATCAGGGCCTAGTTGACTATCAGAGTAATAGAAGTCAACTAGAAGATATTCACCTGCGATCTGATCTCGTGATTGAGGCCTTCCTCAATCGTCCTTGTCAAAAACAGCTCGTCATTTCCCAGAATGGGATTGAAGCAATGTAACTCAGTGAAATAGGAGGAATACTCCATAACTGAAATGGTACCCTCCTACAGGTTCGTAAACTCTCTGGCTATGTCGGCCCTCAACGTCTCCGGATAGAAGTAGTCATAGAACGTATGCTGGAACTCGTCCAAAGCCATAGTCCATTGGCGCCCAACCTGAAAAACTACATCCCACCATCTCCTGGAAGAATCTCGTATCCTGTAATCCGCGAGCTTCACCCTTCTGTCTAGGGGTGTCTCCAGATTCTCAATGAGGGAAAGTATGGTTTCTAGCCAGGACTCTGCATCCTGAGGTCCTCCATCCCCGACAAAAGTGGGAGGATGTTGCTGCTGAAAAACCCGCGTCAACTCTGTGATAGACGGGGCATGATGCTGAGATCCCTGTAAGGTCTGCATGAATCTCATGAAACCTCTCTTAACTGAGCATTGGAACCTGTGTCTGGAATCACTGCAGGTGCCATGTCTGGAACGATCGGCGGAACTACTAGTAGTCCTTGGTCTGCCGTATCAGGCATGCGGTCACTTCCTGGTTTTTGAGGAGAAACTGGAGGAAGCCTTTGTTCCATAGCCCTGAAAGGTCAAAAGAACACCTTAGAATATGGATTAACAAGGACATAAACACTAGGGTACAAAACAGAAATAGGAGACAGAAAAAATTAAGTTTTCCAATACATGTCTACATGGCGTGTTTGTTAATTCCATTCACATGGGCGTGTACTTCTGCCACTACTGGTCGTGTAACAGCCCGGACTACATGGCGTATTTTTCCAACACATGACATGTACATGACTTCCACTCCCCTTCCCGAGTCTCTTTACATGGAGAACCTACATGGTCCTCTTAATCCTAAACTACATGATGGGTTCACTAAGGACACGACATGTATTGGACAGGTTTGGCGACCCGTGTATCAGGTTACACGGCCGGCTACACAGTTGAAACTTACACTGCGTGTTCCAAAAAAACACGGTGTGTATAATAGAAGATAACAATGTACCGTGTTGTTCTTGACATGGCCGAGTACCTAGAGCAAGGCTACATGGCGTGTTCTTAAAAAACACAGCGTGTACTACACGAGCGTCCCCTACCCATGTTGTTAATGGCAAGGCTGGATACACGGTCGACTACTACATGGTGTGTATTTATCATACACATCATGTCCCCGAAGAGTTTCTAAAACCCCGTGTCTCTGTTCACACAGTCAATAAAATGATTTAAAAACTACACGACATGTATTAATAAAGTACACACCGTCTATTCTGGGGTTTTCATGGTAGTAGCTCAGAAACTGCACCGAACACCAGAAACACTGAAAAAGAAACATCTATGTGCCAAATTAAAATCTGTGGGGGCCCATAATCCCCGTGAATCAAAGCATTCCATCATAAAAATTCATACACCAAGTAAACAGCATAACAAACCAATGATCTACCAAATTCCGATCCTCAAGGGCCCATAACAACTCTAAGACCAGATTTTGGCGTCAATGATAAATTAACATAAAAAATAAACTACACCATATCAAAATAGCAGTATCTCTATTACATCAGCTATCACAACATCATGCATAATCTATCATGACATCTATCACAACAACATGCAATCCCTAATGCACCCTAGATGACATGAAAAAAGGCATGACATGTGATTTCCTGACTAGAGCCTATATGATGCATGAGATGGAATACCCTCGTCTAATTGGGTTGCAAAAAAATAGAACCACAATAATATGAACTATAACAGCACAAAACATGTGCATTACCCAATGTTGAAATATAATAAACTTTAACACTTACAAAAACTGAAAATTGCAATTACATGGTAATATAGATTTTCCCTTAACACGGGTTAATTACTCCCAGGAACAGTTAAGTACTAACTACCCATTCTTTCATATCCCTATCTATTATAACTAAATAGTAAGACAATTGAAAATAAAGAAAACCTCCTTTGATACCACTATTTAACAACACGGATTCGGGACCTCATAACTTGTTCCCCATACCCAGTTCGCCCCATGACCTCAGGAACGTTTCCCCAAATGCCAGAGGTTGCTGACTAGTAGTGGGGGCCTTGATGAGTTAGTGGGAAAACTATTCCCTCATTGGGTAAATTATATAGAGGAAGAAAAAACATACACAATAGCGGAAACAGGAACAAAATACGACAATTGAAACTAAACGTAGAAGCAATGTCTAAAATAACAATGATGCAGTATGGTACATGTCTCTATGGAATAAAGTAAACAAAAAAACATGCTGAAATACCACTGAATCCAAATACTAAAAGTATATAGAAACTCCAGTAGCATCAGGAGCGAAAGCCAGGTCCCATGCTCTCCAGCTCCAGCTCGCAATCAAGTACCTGAGGTGGAAGGTCCATAATCCCTATCCACACCTACAACCATATAATCTATTTGGGCGGAAAAACAAGACCCAAACAGGGTGTGAGACTAATCGCAGTAGGGAACCACCACAAGATTTGTGCCCAACTGTCAGTGATCAATATAGAAAAGGTAAAGGAAATAAATGCAGTAATGAACTATGAGAACACCAGTAGAAATCCTACCAATTACCATTCACACTCATTTAATTTAACAACCAGGGAATCTTTCAAAACACTGAATTCCAAGGTAATGAAAGTAACACAATGGGTAACTAAAAGACTACCCAACCCACAAGCAGTTCAAACCCAATATTGGTCTTTGTCTTGGTGGACTCGTCACAACCAACCAAACAAAATTCACCTTGACTCTCTGGGTGGCTCAAAATAGGAGACCCCTATAGTCTAGTATTCAAACAAGGCACATACACTCTAGGAATCAATTATTTCAATTCCCCTATGGACATGCAATGATAGCTACAGACTCTATGAGGAAGAACATACATCTAATTCTTCATGTAGTCTCAATACGTGTGTAAACTAAGAACACTCTTGGGAAGTACAGTTTCCTATTCTCATAGGTCTTGCGTACGAAACTAAAACCAACAGACCCTCTAGGCAAGCACTTAATCGTCTATTCACTCTTTGATCTCTCGCACCGGGTTCTCGTAGCCCTGAGCTGTCCGGTCGAGCATAATCGACTGTCAGTAGCCCTAAGTATGTTCAACAGCTACATTTCTAATATCTATATTGCATCAAGAATATATAAATAGTAAGAAACACCTACAAGTAGTTATAACAAGTAAACTAGCAATTGAAATTGGGTTTGCCTCATAGGCAAACGGTGCCAAACGGCTATAAACAGCCAAACAAGAAAAAACACCCATGGGAGATACTAAAAAATGAAACCAATCATACATTAGTATCAATTAATTTTAAGACAACAATGAATCTATAGAGATTAAACAATATGGTCAAAATCCCAAACCCGGGATACCCGATACACGGGTATCCGACACTTTTGAAACCAAAACTCAAATACATTCAACGTAGGGAAAACAACCACCTACCTAGATCCTTGGAGATCGATATAAGTGAACCACGATGATTGATTCTCCTTAGAATGTTGAAGATCTAAGGAAACGTCCAAAATTCTCAACCCACGATAACTTGAAAATGAGGAGGAAACATGAAACAAGGATAAAGAGGAACCAAGAACTCACCACTGTGATTATATTGCAACCGATGGTGTTCAATTCAGATAGACATTGACAGATCGGTGGCTCGGAGATGATTCAGCCTCCTTAGATGCTCTGGGCAGAATTAGGCGGAGAAGAAGACGAAAGTAGGGTTATGTCACGACCCCTGTCTGATTAATGAAATAAAAAAGAAAAGTACACAACATGTATTTCTAGAGTACACGGCATATACCATGGTTTTCTATACACCGCTTTAAGCAGCCTCCACATCACCCCACACGGCCGTGTGTGTGGCTCGGACACTGCCAGCACATGACCTCGTGCAGGAGAAAAGTACCCGACATGTACTCATAAAGTTCACAGCGTTTACTATCAAAATTTCCAGATTTTCCTCGTTTCCATAAAAATGACTAGAAAAGGAAAACATACCTGAAACAATGATCTGTGCTCTTACAACCCTCTTTCCACAAATAAGGAATTACAGTATTTGAAATGATTTTTTTAAATTGAGTAGGTTTATTATATGAAGTACAAATCGTCACCTTTTTACCCAGAATCTAGTAAGAACTATCTTACATAGAATTGAATAAATATGAAGAACCCAAATATTTCTCTCACTCTATTAGGTGTCCTGCATGAAACCTTTATGCCAGGTGTGCAAGATTTTACTTTTTTTTTTTCAAAACACCTCTTGTGCACAACTTCAATCTTGCGTGCTGCTCCCCTCTTGCATGTAACTTCTTATTCTTGAGCACAATTCTATTTCGTTCACACACTCCACATTTAATAGTATTTTTCAACACCATAGAGCTTGGTATTTCTCTATGTGATGTGCATAATAAATGTTAGGGGGTCACCTTCTATTTATAGACCTCGTTAATACCTGTGTGAAAAAAAACCCAACAGGTCGCACAAGATCTTATTGTGTTGTGAAAAACCCTGATTGACATATCATTTGGCACATAAGTTTCTATTTCACCCACATCATCTTTATTGCAATTTTATATTATTTCATGTGCTTTCTTCCTTATCCATTTTCTGAAGATCGACCCGGAATTATGCCTGTCGCACAAAACCCCATTTAACCTCGCCATTGGTAACCATGTTTCTTTCACACTATACTTAGATTTCATGGACTTTTGCAATCTTTCGCACACTTCCTTCCTTTCCAAATTTCGGAATTTTTGACCATGAATTATTTCTACCGTGCAAAACTTTTCTTTACGTCACCATTGGCGTGCATGTTTTTTTTCTCTAAACTCTTCTTTTGCGCCATTATTCAAACTTTCATGAAACCTTCCCTTTTGTGCCGATTCTACAATATTTCACACAACCTTCTCTTTTGCGCCGATTCTCAAATCATTCGTGAATGCCTCTCCTTTTCCAAATTTTGATTTTCGGATCATGGAACTCCACTTTCACAGATCATTTGAATCCATCTTCGAACTTGTGCACAACATCCTTTCCCATACCCATTCTTGTAATTTCCCAACCCTAGTTACCAAGAGTCGGTGCATTATTATTATGCATTGGCATGATCAGAAGGAAATAATTTCCCAAAGACCGATCAGTTTAGTATTATTGGAAACAAGATTCATACATAAGTCTAACATTACAACTTGAAAGGAAATACCAAACTAATTTATTCCATTAGAAATATCCATGCCTCCTTGGTTATGCCAACAAGTGACTCATAACTAAATTCATCCTATCCTATGATTATGAAACATAAGAAATGGGTGATCTCAAAAGCTCAGTAAGGTTAATAAATATAGTGGAAGATAACATAAATATTAAGCATGGTGAATAATTGAAAACTCATGCCTTTAGAAATAATAAACAAGATCACTTTTATGGAAGGAATATGATCTGAGTGAATAATGCCATGATAAATCATAATCACGGGTATTCTTGTAGTCTAATGACCACATGAACCATAAATATTATTTTCATAATGAGGGAATGTATAATGCAAGACATTATGAAACATTTTTTCAAGGCCTCGACCAAGATGCCTAAAAATGATTAATTCCTTGGAAAAAACCATATACAAAATTGGGTAGGCCTCAGCCAATTCAACATGTAGTTGTCTCATGAAACCTACTGATGCATCAAGGAGCTATATCGGGCTCCACCCATCACGGACTAAGTCCAATACATTCCTCATGAAAAAGGTTGAAATATAACATAAACATTCGTATTAAAACGCGCATACCAAATTTCAATACATTAACCATAAACCTTGAATGGTATAAAAATAATACAACCATAAACAAACATATCACAAACCCTTCAATAAAATATTAAATATTTGTATCATAACGGATCGACTTAAATCATGATATAAAATCCACCAGAGGATGTTGACATAGATGAAATCAAGACTATTTGAGGGAAATATCTTTTTCATTTTTTGATACAATTTGATGTTACATAATTATAAAAGAAAAAAACTATTTTGAAAATTTTTTTATAAGCTTGTATGGAAAGTTTTGTCGAAGTTATAATGGTGTAGAATTACTACACCTACTATATAAGTTAAAAAAACCTTTGTACTGTAATTTTGTCGAAAAGGTCCTAAAGTATCTTGTTTGGAAAAGGACTGATAGATTTATTTCAAGACATATAAGTTCAAATAAGGGTATAAATGACATTAACCCATAGTTTATTAAATAGTAAAAATGTATTGAAGTACATTTTTATGAATCATGGATGTGGATGATAAAGAGGTCCCAGTGGATACTTACATAAAAACAACCTCGAATAATAAAGAGATTTTTGAATTAACCATTACCTTGTACTTTTACTTGGTTGAGAGTATGTTAAAATAATTTCTAATAGTTAAATAATTGATTTTAAATTATAAAAGAACCATATAAATAATTATTATATCATATATGATCATCTAATAATTCTTTGTTAATAATATTTTACTATTTTCGTCGTTTCGGGTGTTAACTGATTCGTTTTCCTTTATTTTCTTTGTTACATAAGTCATGTTTGTAATGGATGGGATCTATCTCATTCATATTTATAATTATATAAATTATTTTAAAATTATTTTTAACCATCAAATAACAGTTAGTCTTGAATGGTTAAGATGGGGAACGTATCTCATCGCGTTCGTGGAGACAGCAATCCATACGTACGAACGAGCAACAATATTATTATTTTGATATTAAATTCATATATAATTTGATGGTATATCATATATATAGATTAATTAATGTGTTATATTTATTATTTACATCAATTATACATCATTATTATACCCATCTGAAAATAATGTATAGAATATCAACTACACCACGTCGTGGAGACGGTAAGCCATGTGTATGCACGTTTGGTGACATTGTAATTCATATAAATCATAGAATAATGAATATGGTTTTAAAATTTTTAAAATAATATAAAAGTATACAGATAATACTGGAGTTATTATTTTATAATGGAAACAACAAAGAAATAGGATGTGGAAGAAGAAAAGAACTTGCAAGTGGTGGCGAGATATATACCTCTTCTTCAGGTTCTTACTTTTTATTTGATTAGAAGGGCTCTATAGGATGGATTTTTGATAAAATGAAGGCCAATAGGATGAATTTAGGATAGTTGGGAGGATACTTGGGCAGGTTTCGGCTGATCCAAATGGCAGTGGAAATGTGAATTTGAGATAAGGTGATTTTCCATTTTATAAGAGGGGTGAGAGGATCCTTAGGAAACGATTGAAATATTATTTTATAATAAATTCAATATCGGTTTATAATGGCTCAAAAATGATTTATTTAGAGGATAAGGTGGGTATGGATCGTAATCCACTCAACCAATTGGTTTTAGATAGGTTTGGGACACTATTTTAACCTTATCCTTTAGAATTAACTCTTAGTTAAATAGTTTGACATTTACCATGTCTATTTGTATTTTTATATTATGTGGTTAATAAACATACTATAAACTTACAAGAGAACCTAAAGTGGTTCATTAATGATACCAATATCATTATATATCTCTTTTGGTAGAGCCTTAGTTTATTATTATTATTATATCAACCAATAATGTTTTTTTGTTTTAAAAACTCATTTATATCAATTTTGATATTAGTTAACATTTGATTTTTGTTAATGTCCAAATAACATTATTACATCAAAATAAATTCATATGTTCCATAATAAAATTTCATATTAACCTATAAAATCAGTTAAATTCAACAAAAATCATAAATTACATTTATTTGGTTATTTATTATATCAATTATTTTAATATTTCATTATTAAGGTAATTACTGTGTCATCGTTGTGTGATAAATAATTTCAAAATTTTAATGGCTAAAATTTATAAATAAAATTTTTTTATGTAGGAATTTTTTTTGTTTATAATTAATATTTATAGTCCAATTTATATTGTGTGTAACCCTATATTAAAAATAGATTAGTTATTAAACATTGAATTTAGCTCATTTAACAGTTCCTTGAATAAAATAATAATAAATTTCGTAATCTAATCCATGTGGAACAATAAGGTTCATATTTTATTCCTAAGGTTTTTTTGAACTAATTATACTTTTCCAATATAATTAGAATGTGTGTTACTGTAATAATATTCTCATTTTTCCCTTAATTACCCTATATACTTTTAATCGTGGTAAATAAATGTAAAAAAGTTAGTATTCCCCAAAAAATATTTTCATCTTATTGAACCATATTTTACTTACTAATATCAACCATGTCTCTCAGAATTTTGAAATTCAACTAACATAAGCGGTAAAAATATGTTTTATGCGAATTTTCAAAATCTCCTAGGAGTTGGGTAAAAGACGGTGAAAAGTTCAATAAAACATTATATATCTAATATTATAACAAAATGACTCCCATTAACTACATTGAAAATTTATAGGAATTATGTATCTATTTGACCTAAAATAAATTAAAATAAAATAATTATTTATTTAAATAAAAATTCACTTGTAAAAAATAAAGCAATGTTTTCACTATTCATCAAGAATTGAATTTATTCAGAAAAATACAAAGAATCACCATAATCTGATTTCGATATTCCTAATTCAAAAATGAAGTCCATTTGGAAAAATTAATTATATCAAATTTCAAAATGTTGGTATTACAATTCATAACGGGTAGTCTGATTGGTTGTGGTGTGTTAGAATCTCGAAGTTGCATACAATGCAAGTTATTGATTAATTCAAAGGGAAACGTACCATTGAAGATTGGGTTGTTAAATTCTCCCCTCCATAAAAAAATTCATTCTTTAAATTTTTAAAATATTAATGCATAAAAATATTTGGGTGTTTCTTCATCATAAGTTTCTCAGGTTATCACATTGCATCTTCCATCTTATGGTTTCTCCATAGAACTATTACTAGACAAGTCGTCTGGTTTCTCAGCACTTGTTATCTATTATCAAGAATCATGACAGGCTATTCACCATAAGAAATATCAGGTTCCAATTCTAATTCCTCATAAGTGAGTACATGTGTTGAGTCAGGCTTGTATTTTCTCAACCGTGATATGTGGAAAACATCATGGACATTGAAGAGACTTGGCGGCATTGTCAAACGGTATGCTAAAGCCCCAATTCGTTCTAGAATTTCAAAAGGTCTGATATACCTGGGAATCAATTTACTCTTGTTACCAAATCATATAATTACTTTCCATGGATATACCTTTAAGAAAACATGATCTCCCACCTGAAATTCAAAATCCATCTTTCGGTTACCCGCATAGCTCTTCTGCCTACTTTGAGCTCCTTTGATGTGGGTTTGGATTACCTTTATCTTTTACATCATTTCCTCAACATGTTTTTGGCCTACGCGTTTTCTTTCACCAACATCATCTCAAAATGTTGCTGTGCGACATCTTTTTCCATATAAAACTTTATATGGTGCCATCTGAATACTTGAATGGAAGCAATTGTTATAGGAAGATTCAACAGAGGTAAATATTGATCCCACATACCTTGAAAGTGAAGTGACCATAATCTCAATATGTCTTCTATGGTTTGAATAGTCCGTTATGATTTTCCATAAATTTGTGGGTGGTAGGCAGCACTCAAATGAAGATCAGTATCTAGGGCTTTCTAAAGACTTTTCCAAAATCATGAGTTAAAACAGGGATCATGATTAGAAACAATTGATAGGGGTACTCCATGAAGTCTTACAACCTCATTAATATATTGTTTTTCTAGACGTTCAAGTGGTAAATATTCTATTATAGAAATAAAATTCGATGACTTGGTAAGATGATCAACAATGACCCATATTGCATCATTTCTATTAGGAGTCTTTGGTAGTCCAATGACAAAGTCAATCGTAATATTATCCCATTTCCACTCAAGAATGTGAAAAGGTTTCATGACTCTTTCAGGCTGTTCCCTTCTAGCATTCACTTGCTGAAAAACCATACATCCTGACACAAAATCAGAAATCTCCTTAATCATGTTGTACCACAAAAAATGTTCCTTGAAATCTCTATACATCTCAGTGATGCCAGAGTGTATAGAGAAATTGGAGCTATGAGAATCATCTAACAGTTCCCTTTTTCAGATTAGGTATATCGAGAACACAAAGTCTCTTCCCAAATTTCAAAATCTATTATTTCTATATGAAGTCACTCAATCCCCCTTCATTCATATATTTAATCATATTTTGAAACTCTACATCATCGGTCTAAGAACTCTTCATCCTTTCTAGTAAAGCTGTTTTGGTAACGATTTGAAAACTAATTGATGTTTCACCTTTCGTGGTTATACCCATATCCATCATTACTAGATCCCAGTATATAGGATCCTTTTTAACTCTCATATTGTTCAAAACTCCATGATAATTTATACTCAAAGCTTCTTCCACCTTATTTTCCTTCCCCATGTGGTAGTGTATAGTGCAATCATGATCCTTGAGTAGTTCAATCAATCACCTTTCCTCATGTTGAGTTATTTTTGTGATAAAATATACTTCAAATTCTTGTGATCGGTATAAATATAACATTTTCACCATATATATATTGTCTCTATATCTTCATGGAAAATATTACAACTGCTAACTCAAGATCATGAGTAGGATAGTTTTTCTCATGAATTTTTATCTGCCTTGATGCATAGGCAATAACTCTATCATACTGCACAAGGACACAATCATGTCCTTTGTTTGACGCATCACAATAAATAACAAACCCATCATTTCCTGATGGTAGAGTTGAGATAAGACCATTGACTAATCTTCTCACCATTTCTTCATAACATTCTTCACACTATTTTGTACAAAAAAATTTAACCCGTTTACATGTGAGATTTTATGATGGGTTTTCCAACCAAGAAAAACTCTATAAGAAACATCAATAATAACCTACTAAACCAATAAGACTACAGACCACAGTTAAACTCACTGGAGTTGGTCATTTTTTGGATTGCCTTGTTATTTGAATGATCAATAGATATTCCATCCTTAGAGACCATATGGCCATGAAAATAAATATTCTAAAGCCAAAATTCAAATTTTCTAATTTTTCCATATAATTCATTTCTTCTAAGAGTTTGTAGAATAATGCACATGGGATTTTCATGATCGTCATATCTTTTGGAGTATACCAAGATATCATCAATAAATACCTCTAAAAAGTCATCATGATATTTTTTGAAAACATTGTTCATTAGATCCATGAAAACATAGGGTGCATTAGTTAGCCCAAAAAGAATTACTATAAACTCATAATTTCCATACATAGATTGAAATGATTTTTTTTGGAATGTCTTATTTATTCAGACAGAACTGATGGTATCCATATCGAAGGTCAATATTTGATAAGATATTGAGATACATGAAGTTGGTCGAATAAATCATCAATGCAAGCTAGGGGATACTTGTTATATATTATTATGCCATTGATATCCCTATAGTCAATGCACAACATCATAGATTCATATTTATTATTAAAAAAAGAATATGGGGTCCAAATGGAGAAACACTAGGAAAAATAAATCCCTTATTACCCAATTTCTCTAGTTGTTTCTTTAGTTCCACTAATTCCACGGTGGCCATTCCATAAGGGACTTCGATATGGGCAATGAACCAATAATTAAATAAATAGAAAACAAAATTTCTTGTTCTGGAGGATGTCCATGCAAGCCATCTAGAAACACATCAACATATTATTGAATGATAGGTATATCCTCTATTTGAACATTCCTTTCCTCACCCATAGTTATGTCATTTACATCATCTCCAATAACTGAATTTAGTTGAGATACTAGGGATGAATCTTGATAAGAATGAGGTGGTGATGTATTTTCTCCAAATAAAAGGTGTTCTTTATCATCATCATAAAAAATTGTAAATTCATTCTTCTTACAAAAAAATTTTGCATCATGGTCTGAAAGCCAATCCATGCTGAGGATTATAACAAATGCAATCATGGGTATGACGATGAGATCAGAAGATAAATAACAATTATGTTCCTTAATATGATATGATTCACAAAACATTGTTGCAATGGTACTTACCTTAGAATATTTCACTAACAACAACCTTGGTAAATCAAATTGGAAATATATATTTTTCATAGAAAACTGGGAAGATATTAAACAATGTGATGATCTAGAATCAAATAATGCATTGGATAAACTTGAGGATACATTAAATCACCTACCACCACGTCTTTTAGAGATTCAAACTCAACAGTAGTGATCACATAAGCTTGTCCTTGATCCCTTGGCCTTTTTGAGGAATGTTTCCCTGACGATTAGGACATTCATTTTCATAATGTCCCATATCCCTGTAATTGTAGCATTGAACATTGGTAGATTCTATCATTCCCTTACAATCAGTAGAAATTTCGACTTTCTGTCCACATTTGTATCATACTTCATTTCCTTTTATACAAGAACCAGGGTGCATCATTCCACAATTATCACTGGGTGGCAATTAAATTCTTCCCTTCTTCCATGTTTCCTTATTTCCTTTTCTAGAGTGTGCAACAGATCTCTTTTTCTCTTGATTTTCTTTAAAGTCATAGTACATAAAGAACACCTTTTTCTCTTGATAAAACAGGAGACAATATCTTCGTACGATGAGAAAGATTATGATACAAATTCTGGACAAAGAAATGGTTTTAACCCATCAAATAAATGTTCAATTCGGCATCATGGATTATGTATATAATATATATCATGCCTTGCTAATCTTGTAAATTGAGCCTCACACTTTGAAACATTCTCCCCATCCTTTTGCCTCAGACTCAGAAATTGCCTTTCAAAATCCACTCGATGGTCACGAGGAATGTATTTTTCCATGAAAAGTCATTTAAACTCCCTCCATTCCATATTTGATACTTCATCATCTTCCTTTTTGTTTTGAATCAATTACCATCATTTATCTTCATCTCCCATGAGGCGATACACTTCCATGATACGTTTTTCCCTTTATCTACTCCCTAGAGCATAATATTTTTTCCTATAAGTAATTTATACATTTCCTAGACACTAATGGATTTGTACTCCCATTTAATGTTGGTGGTTGTTGCCTCATGAATCGTTCTAACATTGATCCTCCACGTTGTAGATCAGGGTGCTTCATACATGCAAGGTTTTTATTCATAACCTGAGTGATTTTTCTCGGTATAGTGATAAGCTGATCAGAACCAGTTGTATCACTAGCTCCACTACAATTATATTGAGTAGGAGGGAAATACCTACATGGAGTACGTGCATTGACACAATTTCTATTCCTTCCAGTTGGATCTATTTCCAAACAATAGCATACACTAGATTAGTTTATGAATTGCAATACATAATTTCAATCATATAACATACATAACATAAATTGAACATTTTATGGATATAATCCCTAATCCTAAAAAAATTCTTTGAGGATATACATACTTATAAATCCTTCATAATGGTTTTTAAAGAAAATGTGGACTGTCCTATGCATATCTACAACAACACTGCTTATTTATTACACAATTAAATACAATTCATTACATAAACATCATTTGATACTACATATAAGATCGAGTGGTCTATTGTATATGGGGCCTAGGATCAATACATAACAACTTAAAACATGAAAAACAACATCATTATTGAAAACATTCTTTACATGACCACTGCATTCCCTCATAATTCCTATTTAATGTGATAACCTGATGACATGCATAAGAAAAGGGTGAGGTATATAGCCTAGTAAGGGAATAAACATAGAGTAGCATGAGTAATACAATACATGTTATACAATAGGTATATAATTAGAGCACAATATAAGAATAATCCTAAAGTAATGATAAATCATGATAATCATAACATGGAAATGTGGAAAAAACATAAAACATGGAATTAGCATGAGCCAAGGCTCATTGCACATAGAGCATGAGTACATCCTCATTGCATATGAAGCAAGTGTAAAACCTTGTTGCACTTGAATATGAATGAGTAAACATGCATTTCACATGACGTATCATGATACTATTCTTTACCCAATTCATTGGAGTGCTATAAGGGCACACCCTTCTTAATCCTTTCATTTTATGCATAAGTGTCCCACATGGAACATATAACATTGATTCATAAAACATAATAATTTATTCTATGATAATGGAATGTGGAATTCAAAAATGAAAATTTATAATCAATAAGTTAATATTCATAATGGTGAATACCCTTGAGAGAGAAATGGTCATGGTATTCACTACACAATGACATTGGCTTGGAAAATTGGTGCAATCTCTACAGCGTAACGACGTGATATAAGAATTAATAAAAATGGTTGGTGAGATAGAAAGGGGTGTCTCATCATATATACATTAAATGTACAGTATTTTGGTAAAATAGTTTATGACCTAACAATTGTAATGGAATTTAGAGTCATGATTCAAAAATAATTTCTTGAATGTAAAAGTGGAGGGAGAAATTCCATTCGGAATTTCAGCATCGTAATGGGTGTACAATGGAGGAATTTAGTGAGAGTGAAACGGTTCTCCCATCATTGAAACATAAAAAGGGTTGTAAGGGGAGGTGTGAAACCATACCCCAACATTTATAATTTAAATTAAAATGCATAACAATTTAAATTAAATTGGACCAAAATGAGAAAGGAAGAGAAAACCCTTACATGGAAGTGTGCTTCCAAAGGCTTGAGAGAGATTTGAGAGAGGCTTATTCGGAGCATGGTTCACCATTGGATGATTCTAGAGAATTTATGGAAGAGGTTGGAAGAACTATAAAGGATTTTAGTGAGGAGGAATTTGGAACTTGGGTGGGTTTATATAAGAAAGGTGAGGCAATTCCTTATTATTTAGGTTTGGGACTCCTCACATTAAACTAGTTCAAACCACAAACCAGCCTGTAATTTTTTCCCATGGTTTTTGGGAAAGGGATGTGGAAAACAATATTCTATAATTCCAAAGTACTATCTTCTTAAAATAAGTAGTTTGATTTTGTGGAGTTGAGTCACACTCCAAAGGAAATCAATTTTAAAAAGACAAGATGTTTAAGAAGCTTTGAAGGGTTGATTAATGCTTTGTAAAACAAGTATAATGAACCCAAAATCACAATATTTTGATGGTAAAACATATATTGTCCAAACCTAAGGCTTATAGTATTTTATTAAATTACTATTGGGTCATTATGATGTCATAAAACACATTATATATTTAAATTGTATTTAATTTTTACCCAAAAATCTCGCAATGTCAGAAAATTATGAAAAATTTACCGTTGGATAATTTTGACTTCCTGATTCCAGAGATAATATTTATTTTATGTAAATATTTTTATAAATGATTTAATTTTCACTTTTATTATAAAAAATGTCATTTATCGAAAATTCACGGGTTTAGAAAAAAATGGATTTCAATCCTAAATAAAAATTATGATTGCATTCATAAAATTATAAAATATTTTATATATAATAATAATTAATTTAATAATAATAATAATATTTTATTAAAATATTATTTAATTCAAAAAATCCATTAATTAATCAAAATATATTTCTTAGTTGAATATTAACTAAACATACTATTTGTGCTTTAAAACTCATCTACAAGGTAAAAATAATAAAATTAAGGTATATTTATTATTATATAAAAAAATAATGTACACGACTATAGTGCTAATGTCTTGTTAAATAACCTCTTATAACACACGCATAAGACCGAAGGGTAAGGTGTATGATGGTGACTGACTTTTGGGGTGTCTCAGATGACATTGCTCGGTTGGTAATCTATATCAACTGACACTTCTCTCGTAGGTGTTTCCGCTTGATCTTTGTAACACCCCGAGCTTCCACGAGATGCTTCTCTTTAAATA
This sequence comes from Viscum album, assembly GCA_963277665.1. Lineage (NCBI taxonomy): Eukaryota > Viridiplantae > Streptophyta > Magnoliopsida > Santalales > Viscaceae > Viscum > Viscum album. The sequence goes on along the minus strand of OY728146.1, from coordinate 1,779,111,290 downwards.
ATGCAATAGCTTGCATTGTAGGCAAGTTCGAGTTCTAACACACCGCTACTAGTCAAAGTAACCGTAATGAATAGTAATACCCACTTTTTAAAATTAGATAAATTTTATATTTCAAAATGGACTTCATTTTTGTATTTGTAATATCTAAATTATCCTAAGTTGAATTTTTTGTAATTTTCTGAGAACATCGAATTTTTTATGAATAGTGAAAAATAATTAAAACAACTTTTTTAATCAAAATAATTTATAGTGATAAATTATAATATTTTCTGGTTTTACAGTACAATTAGAATATATTTTTACCATTTTATCCAATGGTGGTCATTAGAATTAATTTCACTTTGAAATTTGACATAAACAATTGTCAATCTTTTGATATATATTGTTTCTTAAAAACACGATATTTGTTGTGACAACTGGAATTGATTATAAAATTAAATAATGCAACTTATATGATTGGAATTTTTTAAAATAGAAATAATTTTGGAATTTGGAATATCAATTATAGCTTAGGGTGAAATTTTGGTATTGTTCTGAAAAACTTCAATTTTTGATGAATAGTGAAACCACTAAGTGGTAGTTAAAAAACTGATTTTTTCGTTTAAATGAAACATTACCACTTCTGTTATTTTATTTTCAAAAATTCTACATACATGGTTGTCATTAGGATGTAAAATGTGGTTTAATGGGATTAAATTATTTTTTTTGGTGAATAGTAACTTTTAAGTTTAATTAATCGCGAATAAAGGTAATTAGTGTAATTTAAGGTACAGATAAATTTATAATAATATGAAATGACCTTGACAATTGTCCTACCCATATTGGATGAGTCATGGCCGACCAAGGAAATCCCTGGGTCAACTTGGGGACCCCATGGAGCCACATTGGTAGGAAAATGACATTAAAAACTATTTATTTAATGTTAAAATAAAAATGTCAAAAACATGAATTATTTTACTAAAACAATTTTTAAATGGGGTTATACAAGTCATTTTTTTGACAATAAATATTGATTAGAAAGCTAAAAATATTTCATACATCATGAATTTTTTTTTAAATTTTTAGACATTAAATAAATTAAATTAGTTATGACACCATGATGATGCAGCGATTACCTCATTATTTAATGATTTAAATAAAATGAAAAGATAATGTAAAATATAAGACCTACACATGTAAAAAACCCATCGGATGGGTGGATTTCGAAATATTATCATCTTATCCTAGAAATATATAATTTTGGGACTTTTAAAATCCGATACTCATTATATAATAAAGTAACATTTCATGACTTTCCAAGAGTGCCCCTCCTCTCCTCTTATAAAAGGCCCCCACCACTACCACCTTATTCACACCTTCATGCCATTTGGCTCATCCAACCTCTTCCCAAATACTCTCCCAACTTCCCTCTATTACACCTAGAAGCCTCACTTTGGTCATATTTCTTCCCAATTAAGCCTTTGGCTCAAATTAAAAAGAGTTACCCGATTTTATGGTAAAGTCTTCTCTTATGTTATTCTGTTTTATTTTGCTTCTCCAACCCCCTAAACTCTTTTTATTAATATCTTTTTATAACAACACCGGTATCCTAAATATACTAGGATGTTTTTATAATAAGGATTCGAGATAAACTTACACACACCTACATCTAATGGTTAAAGAACTTACTGTTTCTGTGGATGGAGAATTTATGCCTCACGAAACGATGATTGCACAACACTCATATAACTCCTTCAAAGGTGTCCATTAAGATGTCACTATATTTATATATGATATATGATATTTTTATGTTTTACATAATATTCTTTATTTTTAATTTATGGCATACCTTTATGATTTCCATTATAGGTAAACACGATGATTTCATTTTAGGAATTGCGGACTACCACCCCCTCAAAGTGATTTGAATCGTTAATGCCATATGTGGGATTTATAAAGTATGGAGTAAATGATATTATAAATTATATTATACTATAATTATAATATACCTTTATATAATTATGATTTCATTCCATTAAATATCAAATAGAAATTAAAGTAGCGTTCATGCGTACGTACGACTTACCTTCTCCATGAACGGTGCATTTCATTTCTTACCTCTAAATGTTACATAATATTATGAATGAATGTATATACTGGATATATATGATATATATGATATATTCATCATGAATATAATTCGGTAGATAATGGATATTCTACCACATAAACAACTTGTAATTATATGAGGTTTATTTTTGACTCAAGTACAAAAGATCGACAAAACGACCGTTGTTAACTTAAATAATTACATAATGTTCATAACATGGTAATAAGTGATATAAAAGGAATAATGAACATGAAAATGGTTCTTAAGTAAGTATAAATTAACTCTAGTTTATTATTCAGGAGGTTAAAGAATGATCGAGTCAAGTCGGACACGAGGTAAGGGAATTTCTTAACCCAATTTCCATTCTTTCGGGTAATATCCTACTTTCAAATTATGTTATGATATTATTGTGTCCCATATTGTATTTATACTTTCTTTATGTGTAATTATATTTAATACACATAATAGATCTATTTTATTTAAAAATGATCTTGGTAAGAACTTCGTCTCAATCTCCTTTCATTGAGGCATATTTTGTTTTATACACAACTTTCTTTTATACGGTGTATAAACCCCTTTGACTTTTATGTTTATTCAAAAGAAATATTTTTTATAAGAAGAATTTTCCTAAACGACAAAAAGGAATGTTTTTTCTTACGTATGCGGCGACAACGACTTCTCCGGCTCCGTGAGCACTATTTGAGTTTCGGTTTCCTCTACAAGCCATAACTTTAAAAAAAATACAATGTTTTACATTTATTTTATTTTGGTATTGAAATTGGTTTTGATAAAGTTTTTATTATATCAATTTGTTGTATTGATATAATGTGATTAAAGTGTGTAAATCTTATGTTTACTTTATGCATGTTTTATGCGATACAATTATGTTATGGTTTAAGATATGTTTAAACCTGTTCATACGAGGAATGCATTGGACTTAATAAGTGATGGGTGGAGCCCACTATTGCTCCTCGATGCATCGGCATGTCTCATGAGACAAACTAGTGTCTTAGAATGAGGCCTTGACACAATATTATTTGTGGTCATGGCATAAGGCCTTGGCTACATGTTTATGATAGTCTGGCATTATACATTCCATCATTATGAATGTGGTTCTTGATATTGCATGTGATTATTCGACAAGTAAAATATCCATGTGGATTAGTAAATGGCATTATCTCATTTTAATTTTTCCACATTATGTTGATGTTCAAGTTTAAATGGATTTTGATTTAGTTATACATTGTCATAAATCTTTATGTTTATTTATGAAAGCTTCCGCTATATTGTTATCCTTACTGAGCAACTGAGCTCACCACTTTCTGTGTCTTATTATTCCCAATATGTGAAAAAATATTTTATGACTGACCTACAAGTATAGTCTGAAGGGGATAGAACTGTGGACTATGGAGACTATGATATTGTAATTTTTCACTTTATGATGTAATGTAACATTTATGAATGTATCTAGTGTTTCCAAGTCTACTAAACTAATCGGTCTTTCGAGACTTGATCTTTTGTGATCATGCCAATGCTACGAAGTAATGCACCGACTCTGGGTAGCTGGGGTCAGGGCGTTATAGTTGGTATCAGAGGCAATTTAGTACTAAACTTGGAAACTAGATTTATATAAACTCTGATTAGAGCACATAGCCCAATGATAGTCTTTGAGGATTAGTATAGAAGAACATCCTAGAATTTTGGTATTATAGAGATTTTGTGAGTTTTCCGAGCAATAAATCCCTGTCTAGATATGAGTAGGTAGAGGCGGATCTGGCATAGATGTACCGAGGGGTAAAACCCGAAAACGCCACTTTGAGCTAGACTTGAACGGGAAATGTTGCATGACAACGGGCCTTGCTGCACTCTTGGTTACGACACTCCTGGGGGATTTGTTTAGGATAATTATCATTTTTTTTACAAACCATTGTGAAGGGTTTATGAATATACACTTCCTCAAAGAAAACATTTTTTTTTATGATTGTGGATTATATCTATAAACCGTTCAATTTTCATTAAGTATTTTAAATGTTTGGAATTATTCATTGAAATTCATAAGCTAACCTAGTTTATGCCATTGTATTGAAATGGATCCCAGTAGAAGGAATGTGAACTCCATCAATACATATGATCAAAAGAGTAATAAGGATCATATATTTCACAGTATTCAGCCAACATTTAGAAGGGAAATAGTCTCCCATGTGTTTTCAACAAATGAAGAAATATTATAATGTGTTAATAAGATAAGAAAATAATTATCCGAGTCTTATGGATTTGAAGGGATGAAAGATAATAAAATGATGGAAGAGAGAATGATGGATAAAGGGACGAGGGAAAGAAGAATTTTCCAATATGAGATAACTGTGGGAAGAAACACCTTGGAACATGCCTGAAGAGAATGGGAGTTTGTTATAAGTGTGGAGAAAAAGGACACCAAGTGCGTGACTACAAGGGTAAGAATAATGTTTCACATGTACAATGCTTCATCTACAAGGAGTGGGGACACTACGAATACCAATGTCCAAATCATCAGAGTATGCCCCAAATATTGTTATTGGATAATAATCAAGTTATGATACTACCATAGAGGAGGAGGAATGATTAGAGTTCTTATGATGTCATTAAAGAATTTTGTCATTTGAGTGTTGTATCAATGATGTACTGGTTATAATAATTATGGAGTATATAAGGATTGTACTGCAGTACTATTTCATCAAGGACTTGAGACTGTGTAGAACCAAGAAAAGTGACTCCACAGCAGGTTAAATTTTTGGAAAATATATTGTTGATAGAAAGATAAACCATAATATAGTTCTGATACAAAGATAGTAATTTTGGAATAATACATGATTGATTTGGATAAATTATATTGGATATTCTTAAAACAGATTAATGATTTGTATACATTTTTGGATAGAAGGAGTATATCTAGTATTCTATAAGGAATAAGGGATCATGAATGTTATCAATAAAGATTTATGGTAATTCCAGATGTTGCAGTGTTTTAAAATAATACCTGATGAAGGTGTTCACATGTTGTTATGCAGAAAAATGGATCTTCATTATGTTTACCTTCGTTATAAATTTGGACTGTGAGTTGGACAAAAGTATTTTGGAAAACTATAAAGGTTGGAATAGATTAAGTTTAACCTTGGATAGTATTGTTTATGGATAAAACATTTATGATGATTATTTTTGGAATATTATAATACTATAGTTTTAGCAAAAGGACAACCTGCAGGGTGGGGGATAACCCGTCGCGTCGGACAAAGCTGCAGGAATTGAACCCACAACCATAGTGCGACATGCCTTTATTACCTACCACTAGCCTACAGGAAGTCCATGGTTATTACAAAAAAGTTTTCCTAATCTAAATGGTATGTGTTAATATTAGGAACCTTATACAATTAGGAAAAATAAAATATTTTTGAGTTCTATTACCATTTAAAGTGAATGATGGGTTTGTGGTAAAAAAATTTTAAAGAATGAATGTCAACATGACAAGTCAGTATATTTCCTTACGTTCTTAGTAAATCTCCTAAATAAATTCCTCAACTTTATAAAAGGAAACTTAAAACAAAAACATTTCCAGTTAACTTTTACAACTGGGGATTCAATGACCATTTAACCAATCACAAGTTTGTGATTTTCATGTGGTTAACATTCTGCTAATCCGGTTTTCTACAACTCTCCATCATACCATGATGGTTTATTTTTCTTCCATATCCATATTTTCATATAATCCTAGTATGGGCTATCTCAGGTGACCATTGTACATATCTTTCTTTCTTTTAATGTTATATTTTTATTAACCTTATTTCCGATGTGGGTTTTCCACAAAGGTATTTTCTATTTTCAACCTTTTATTTTCAATGAAAAATTTTAAATTGCGAGGAAACAATATATTGAAGGTGGGGAGAATGTAACACCTCGAGCTTCTATGATACGCTTCTCTTTCAATAATGCAATAGCTTTCTTTGTACGCAACTTCGAGTTCTAACATATCGCTACTAATCAAAGTAGCTGTTATGAATAGTAATACCCACTTTTTAAAATTATAGAAATGTTATATTTCAAAATTGAATTCATTTTTGTATTCATAATATCGAAATTATACTAAGTTGAATTTTTTGTAATTTTCTGAGAACTTCCAATTTTTTATGAATAGTGAAAAATACTTAAAACAACTTTTTTAATAAAAATAATTTATAGCAATAAATTATAATATTTAGTGGTTTTAAAGTATAATTAGAATATATTTTTACCATTTTATCTAATGGTTGTCATTATAATTAATTTCACTTTGAAATTGGACATAAAAAATTGTCAATCTTTTGATATATATTGTTTCTTAAAAACACGCTGTTTGTTGTGACAACGAGAATTGATTATAAAATTTATTAATTAAACATATATGTTTGGAATTTTTTAAAATAGGCATAATTTTTTAATTAGGAATATCAATTATAGCTTAGGGTGAAATTTTGGCATTGTTAAGAAAAACATCAATTTTTGATGAATAGTGAAACCACTAAATGGAAGTTAAAAAACCGATTTTTTTCATTTAAATGAAACACTACCACTTCTGTGATTTGATTTTCAAAAAGACGACATAATGGTATTCATTATGATGTAAAATGTGGTTCAATGGGATTAAAATAATTTTTTTGGTGAATAGTAACTTTTAAGTTTAATTAATCGCGATTGAAGGTAATTAGTGTAATTTAAGGTAAAGATAATGTTATAATAATATTAAATGACCATGAAACTTGTCCTACCACTATTGGATGAGTCATGGACGACCAAGAAAATCCATGGGTCAACTTGGGGACCCCATGGAGCCACTTTGGTAGGAAAATGACATTAAAAACTTTTTATTTAATGTTAAAATAAAAATGTCACAAACATGAGTTGTTTTACTAAAAAAATTATTAAATGGGGTTATAAAAGTCATATTTTTTACTATAAATATTCATTAGAAATCAACCACGATTTCCTACATCATGTTTTTTTTATAATTTTTAGACAGTAAATAAATTAAATTACTTATGACACCATGATGATGCAGCTATTACCTCATTACTTAACGATTTAAATAAAATGAAAAGATAATGTAAAATATAAGATCTATACATTTCAAAAACCTATTGGATTGGTGGATTTATAAATCTTATCACCTTATCCTCGAAATATATAATTTTTGGACCTTTAAAATCCGAAACTCATTATATAATAAAGTAACATTTCATGACTTTCCAAGAGTGCCCCTCCTCTCCTCTTATAAATGGCCCCCACCACTACCACCTTATCCACACCTTCAAGCCATTTGGCACGGCCAACCTCTGTATAAATACTCTCCCAACTTCCCTCTCTTACTCCTAGAAGCCTCACTTTGGACAGAAGTCTTCCCAAGGAATCCTTTGGCTCAAATCAAAAAGAGTTACCCAATTTTAAGGTAATGTGTTCTCTTATGTTATTTTTTTTATTTTGATTCTACAACCCCATAAACTCTTTTTATTAATTTTTTTTTGTAACAACACCAGTATCCTAAATATACTAGGTTGTTTTTATAATAAGGATTCGAGCTACACTTACACACACCTACATCTAATTATTAAAGAACATATTGTTTCTGTGGATGGTGAATTTCTGCCTCACGAAATGATGATTTCTCAACACTCATATAACACATTCAAAGGTGGCCATTAAGATGTCAATATATTTATATATGATTTATAATATTTTTATGTTTTACATAAGATTATTTATTTTTAATTTATGCCATACATTTATTATTTCCCTTTATGGGTAAACACGATTATTTCATTTTGGGAAGTGCGGACTACCGCCACCTCAAAGTGATTTGAATCGTTAATTCCATATGTGGGATGTATAAAGGATGGATTAAATGATATTATATATGATATTATTCTGTAATTATAATATACCATTATGTCATTATGATTTAATTCCATTAAATATGAAATAGAAATGAAAGTAGCGTTCATGCGTACGTACGACTTACCGTCTCCATGAACGGTGCATTTCATTTCTTACCTCTAAATGTTACGTAATATTATGAATGAATATATATACTGGATATATATCATATATATGATATCTTCATCATGAATATAATTCTGGAGATAATGGATATTCTACCACATAAACAACATGTAATTATAAGAAGTTTATTTTTGACTCAAGTACCAAAGATCGACAAAACGACCATTATTAACTTAAATAATTACCTAATGTTAATAACATGGTAATAAGTGATATAAAAGTAATAATGAACTTGAAAAAGGTTCTTAAGAAGGTAGAAATAAATTCTAGTTTATTATTTAGGAGGTTAAAGAATTATCGAGTCAAGTCGGACACGAGGTAAGGGAATTTCTTAACCCAAATTCCATTCTTTGGGTTAATCTCCTACTTTCAAATTATGTTATGATATTATTATTTCCTATCTTGTATTTGTACTTTATTTATGTGTAATAATATTGAATACACATAATAGATCTATTTTATTTAAAAAAATGATCTCGGTAAGGACTTCGTCTCAATCTCCTTTCATTGAGGCATATTTTGCTTTATACACAAATTTCTTTTATACTATGTATAAACATCTTTGACTTTTATGTTTCTTCAAAAGAAATATTTTTTATACGATGAATTTTACTAAACGACAAAAAGGAATGATTTTTCTTACGTATGTGGTGACAACGACTTCTCCGCCTCCGTGAGCACTATTTGAGTTTCAGCTTCCTCTACAAGCCATAACTTTTTTAAAAAAGACAAATAAATACCATGTTTTAATTTTATTTTATTTTGGTATTGAAAATGGTTTTGATAAAGTTTTTATTTTATCAATGTGTTGTATTGATATCTTGTGATTGATGTTTGGAAATCTTATGTTTCCTTTATGCATGTTTTATGTGATACAATTATGTTATGGTTTATGATATGTTTAAACCTGTTCATATGATGAATGCATTGGACTAAATAAGTGACGGGTGGAGCCTGCTATAGCTCCTCGATGCATCGGCAGGTCTCATGTGACAAATTAGTGTCTTGGCACGAGGCCTTGAAAAAATATTATTTGTGGTCTTGGCACGAGGCATTGGCTACGTGGTTTTGATAGTCTGTCATTATGGATTCCATCATTATGAAAGTTGTTATTGATATTTCATGTGATTTTTCGACCGGTAGAATATCCATGTGGATAAGTAAATGGAATTATCTCGTTTTACTTTTTCCATATTATGTTGAATTTAATGTTCAAAAGGCTTTTGTTTTAGTTATACATTGCCTTAAATATTTGTGTTTATTTATGAAATCTTCCGCTATATTGTTATCCTTACTGAGCATCTAAGATCACCCCATTCAGTGTTTTATTATTTTCGGGATGTGAAGAAATATTTTATGACGACCTACAAGGATAGTCTGAAGGGGATAGAAGTGTGGACTATGGAGACTATGATATACTGATTTTTCACTTTATGATGTAATGTATCATTTATGAATGTATCTAGTGTTTCTAAGGCTACTAAACTAATTGGTCTTTCGAGACTTGATCTTTTGTGATCATGTCAATGCTACGATGTAATGCACTGACTCTAGGTAGCTGGGGTTAGGGCGTTAAAATCTTAACATATTTAAGCTTATCTTGGTCTTGGTCAAGAAAAAATCCCAAAGATGCAACCTCCTTTATGAGCTCTGACAAATGGGATTCGAATGGGGCACATCTACTGGATGAGGCCATTTCTTCCATTGTCGGAATAAACTTGATTTGTTAAAGCACTATATTTAAACTATTCATTTGATCATTGTTAAACATCTATATTAACAATGGTCACAATTCTTAATAGTATTTTAAAATCCAAAAACATGAAACCACAGAAGTTGACATCTTATATGAACATTTTACATAAAGAGACATTTAATTTGATCAAGGGGGATTTCCATTAATGAAATATTGGGTCATTATAATCTTCCTCCCTTAAGAAATTTCTCCCTCTAAATTTTTTTCCCATAATAAAAAAGATGTGGGTAACTCTATATCATCATTACCCCTGATTCCCACGTTGCTTCTCCAAACTTTTGGTTTCGCCAAGACACCATGACGAGGGGCATTGTCTTATTTCATATAACTTTTTCACTATGATTTAAGATCATCACTATTTTCTCTTCATAAGAAATATCATCCTTTAGTTGTAATAATTCTGAAGAGAGTACAAGTGAAGGGTCTGATGAGTACTTCCATAAGAGGGATAATTGAATTACATCATGTACTTTGGCTATGGTAGGTTGAAGTTCTAGTTTATTGGCCACATCCCCAACACAATCAATAATCTCAGAGGGGTCTATGTACCTTTCACCTCACTTACCTTTATATCCAAACCTCATGACCTTCATCCATAAAGATATTCATAGAAATCCTATATCTCCAACCATAAACGTAGGGTCTTATCAATGGTTATCTGAAAAAATCTTCTATCGACTTTGGGGTGCCTTGATATGTTGCTGAATAGTTATCACCTTCTCCACCATTTCAGCGACCATTTCCGGTCCAAGCAGCTTATTATCACCAAACTCATCCTAAGACGTTGGTGTTCTGAACCATTTCCAATAAAGGGCCTCATATGGTGCCATTTTCATGCTCGAGTGGAATCTGTTATTATAAGAAAACTCAAACTGAGAGAGATGTTAATCCCATCCTCCTTTAAATTCCATTGATCACGCTCTCAATATGTCCTCAAGTGTTCGGGTAGTCTACTTGGATTGGCTATTAGTTTGACGAAGATAGGTCGTACTGATGTTCAGTCCAGTATCCAGAGCATGTTGACGACACTTCCTAAACATAGAGGTGAATCGTGGATCTCGATCGGACACAATAGATAGTGGTGCTCCATGTAACCTAACCAATTCCCTGATATATATCTGTGCCAGTTGATCCAATGAGAAATCATCCTGAATAGAAATGAAGTGTGCACCCTTTATAAGATGATCCACAACATCCCATATTGTGTTGTTGCCTTTGGATTTCTAGTGACAAAGTCCATGGTGTTGTTCTTCCATTTTCATTCTATTATGGGAAACAATTGCATTATCCTCGTATACTTCTTCCTCTCTTCCTTCACTTTCTTACACACCAGGCACATTGATGTATATTCAACGATCTCTTTCTTCATATTATCCCACCAATAATACTCTCATCAATCTCCATAAATCATTGTGTTTCCTGGGTGAATATAGAAATTCGAACTATGTGCATCATCCAGAAGTTCATACTTTATCTTTGGTCTTGATAGAACACATAGTATTTTCCCAAATCTCACAATTCCTTCTTCATTAACATTAAACTCCGAGGATTTAACTTTTTCAGTAGCTTCCACTTTTTCCTGAATTACCTAATAATATTTTTGAGCATCTTTTAACCTTTACAAAAGTGACGGTTGACCAATAATTTGTGAATGGAGTGATGATGTTCCCTTCTTTATGATTCCCATATCCATCTTCATCAAATCTAAGAAGATTGGATCCTTTTCAATTCTCAACAATGATAGAATAGATTGGTCCTTTCTTCATAGGGAATCTTCCACCTTGTTCACTTTCCCAGGGTGGTAATGGATTGAGCAGTTATAGTCTTTAATCAGCTCTTACCATCTTCATTGGTGCATGTTCAGCTCTTTTTGTGTGAATATATACTTGAGGCTTTTGTAGTCTGTATATATTTCACACTTCTCCCCAAAGAAATATTTCCACCAAATTTTCAAAGCATAGATCACTACATCCAACTTGAGGTCATGTGTTGGATAGTTATATTCATGATCATTCAATTTCCTTGAATTATAGGAAATGACATTTTCATTTTGCATCAACACACATCCCTGGACCTTTTTCGAAGCATCACTGAATAGAAAAAAACATTATCCACTCATGGGTAAAGAGATAATGGGCATAGTGAGAAGCATCCTTTTCAACTCCTTGAAGGATTCTTCACAGTCATCACTCCCTGAAAACATTACTCCCGTCCAAGTTAGCTTGGTAATAGGGTTGGACAATCGGGAGAAATTTCTCAAAAATCGTTGATAATATCCAGCTAACCCAAAGATGCTATGCATATCTGTTACCAATGTTGGCCTCATCTATCCCTAAATTACATCTGTTTTGGAGGGATCCACAGATATCCCATTACTTGTGATGATATGTCCAATGAATGAGACATCCTTCAACTACACCTCACACATGCTATACATTGCATAGATCCTCTCCTTCCTCAACATCTATAGTATAGTTCTTAGATGCTCATCATGATCCTCATTGGTTTTTGATTATATCAGAATATCATATATAAAAACTACCAAAAAATTGTTGAGGTAATAGTTAAAGACTCTATTCATCAAGTCCATGAAGATTTCTGGAGAATTAGATAGTCAGAAAGTCATTACTATGAATTCCAAGTGCCCATATCTTGTATGAAAATATGTCTTGGGGATATATTCCTTCTTCACCCTTACTTGATAATATCCCGACCGAAAATCCCCCTTGGGGAAGTATTGTGCTCCATGAAGATAATCAAACAAGTAATCTAGTTTTGGGAGTAGATTCTTGTTCTTTATCATGATTTCGTTAAGTTGACTATAATTGATGCAAATGCTCAATGACACAACTTTATTCATGACGAAGACAACTAGTACACCCCATGGTGAAGCACTTGGGAATATAAACCCTTTATCTAGATTCTCTAATTGTTGTTTCTTCAGATCCTCAAGCTACACAATAGTTATTATATACGGAGTATTGGATATTGGCTATGCCCCAGGTATAAGTTTAATTGAGAATTAAACATCTCTTCTATGAGGAAGACCGGGCAATTCCATTTGAAACACTTCAGCGAATTCCCTCACAATAGGAAGGTCTTTTAAGATGGTTTCCTCCTTAGAATAAATCATCCATGTGAGATACACATTCTCATTGGGAAGTAATATACTTTCTTTTGATGATGGAGCTAAAGAAGATTAATCATCTTCCTTGCACATGTAGTGAATCAGGGGTCGATTCTCCAAATGTAGAGTGATTTCCCTCTCAAAACAATTTATGTTGGCTCTATATAAGGAAATACAATCCATACCATGAGTTGAATCAAATTCCACCAGAGGGAGTATGACGTTGTTTTTTGAGAAGTTCAATCCATATATTATGATATAGGGAGTGTTATATTCCTGGGATGCAATGATTTCCCCATTTGTCATACTCACTGACATTTTCACATCCATGATTTTTGGTGGTGATGGGATTGTTCTACTAAACTTTTGAGATATAAATGAATGCATATAACTTGAATCAAAAAGTACATTCACTATTCTTGAATGATTAACTAGCGTACCTATCACCACTTTGTTCTGGTGGTTCACTTTGGTAGTAAGGATGGAAAATGATCACTCGTGCAGCCATAGAGGTTGTTGGTTGCCTCTGAAAACCCTTGGTTTAGGGCATTGATTTTCAAGATTTCATAGTTCTTTGTAGTTGTAGCAATGAACAACTCGTTGAGGTTTGAATGGAGAGTTCTCCTCCTCTCTTGAAGCCGTGGGTTTTTCTTAACGGGAGTTAACATCTAGGTGCCCTTCTCTTCTACACCTAAATCATTTCCTCACCACCTTCAAGAAATTTTTATTGTGATACTTTCCACACCCTTGGAATGTGGTGTGTTGGATATTCTTATCACCGTTGAATTTATCCATCAAACATCATACATTGAATTATTTCTTACGCTTCTTATCCCCATGATACCGCTATGATTTACCGATCTCCATTTCGACCTGGAGGACACATCATAGAATTTCCTCATAGCCATTGAAATCACGGCTCGCCAGTGCTTTCCACGTGTTAGGTATTAACCCACCAATTAAGGACTCAACCCTGCTTTCGGGTGTAATGAAAATGATGGAAGAATATCGTGAAATCCTTGTGATGTTTTCCTCATACACTCCAACATATTCTTCATATTTTTTCTTGAGGGCAAGGAAGTAGCTTTCCATCTTAAGCCTTAGGGTACATGAATAATATTTATCGAATTGTTTTTCATGAAATCCATCCATTCCAATGCCTTGATCTCCTCCTCAAAATTCATATTTTGGATCATCATCTAACATTGAGCAGCCTCACCCTCCATAAGATAAGCAACCAAGAGAACCTTCTCTTTTTCAGAACATTGAAGGATGGAGAATATCTGTTCAATGGAGTTGATCGATTGTTCAGCGATTGAGGGATCAGAGGATCCATTGAAAGTAGGAGGCCTTTTTCTCATGAAGCTCTCGATAGCAACTTGTTCTTTATTAGGGGGGTTGAACGTTCCCCTTTTCCCATGTTTTTATTCAAATCTTGATTTATCCAGGAGAGAAGCGTGGCAATGATCGTGATTCCCTCTCCCATTGGTTTGGGAATCTCATTAGTACAGTCATCACATTCATATTCACATCGATTGTTTGTTGGAGTCTTCCTATTACAAGCCATTGGCAAGAATAAAATAAAAGTTAGGGGTAACACTTAATGGATAATACAAGGACAATACCGATGACATATAAATAACTCCTATATCATTGATATATAAATCTATTGGTTTCAGTCTATGTTATCCATGATCCACATTCAAACATATATTCTTAGGGAATTGTTTTTTGTCCTTTAATAATGGTTCATATTAATCTTGTGAATTTACCAAAGAATATCTCCTCAGTGTGTCATATCCAAGAGTCTAACAAGGCCTGTTGTTGTGCACCAGTTCCCGTTCATGTATAGCTCAAAGTGGTGCTATCATGTTTTACCCCTAGGATACATCTGTGCCAGAGCCGCCTCTTCCTGCTCGTATGCAGACTGGGACGTATTTTCTTGATTAACCACTTACTAAATAATCACCAAAACATAGGTATGTTTTTATTATACATAGTCTTGTCTCTATGGATTCACTAGGATTTTCTAACCCTAATCCCAAAAATAACTAAACCTCCTTCTAATACCAACTATGACAACCCTTCTATTTATTAAATGATTAAAAATAATTTATTATATAAACATCATTTGATAAAATATAGAAGATCGAGAGGTCTAGAGTCTTTAGAGATTTGGATCATTACATAACAACATAAAACATGAAAAATAATCTTTACTGAAAATATCCTTTACATGAACACTACATTTCCTCATAATTAGCATTGAATGTGATAACATGAGGACATGCATAAGAAAAGGGTGAGCTATAAAGCACAGTAAGGGAGTAAACATGGAGTAACATGAGGAATACAATACATTTTAGACAATAAGAAAATAATTAAAGAACAATAGAAGCATTAATATAAAGTCATGATAAAGCATGATAATCATAACATGGAAATGTGGCAACAACACTTAACATAGAATTAGCATGAGCCAAGGATCATTGCACAAGGAGCATGAGTAAATCCTCATGGCACATGAAGAACGAGAGAAACCTCGTTGCACTTGAATTATCAAGAGGAAACACCCATTTCACATGATGAATCATGATACTATTTTTAACCCAATACATTGGAGTTCTATAAGGGTTCACCCTTCTTAAAAATTTCATTTCATGCATAAGTCTGCCACATGGATCCTATAACATGGATTCATAAGACATAATAACTTATTTAACGATATATGAATGTTGAATTAAAAATTAAACATTATAATAAATAAGTAAATGCACATAAAGGTGAATACCCTTGATAGTGAAATGGGCAAGGTATTCACAACACAATGACATTGGCTTCAAAAATCGGTTCAATTTTGGCAGCGTAACGTCATGACGTAAGAATTCATAAAAATGGTTTATGATAGAGAAACAAGTGTCTAAACATATTTACATGAAATGGATAGTAACGGGGTCATATAGATACATGTCCCAACAATTTTTATGGAAGTTAGAGTCATGATACAAAAATAATTTCTCGAATGTAAAAGAGGAGAGAGAATTTTTTTTCGTAATTTCAGCATAGTAAGGGGTGTACATGGGAGGCATTTATTGAGAGATAAAGGGGTATCCCATCATTCAAAAATAAAGAGGGAAGTATGGTAGAGGTTTTAAACCATACCCCAACATTTATAATTGAAATTAAAAGTCATAAGAATTTAAATAAAATTGGAAAAAAATGAGAATTGACGAAAAAACCCTTACATAGAAGTGTGCTACAAAAGGCTTCAGAGTGGATTGAGAGGGACTTTTTGGGAGCTTGGGGAACCTTGGGAAGATTATGGAGAGAGTAGGGAATAGGTTGGAGGAACTAAAAATGCTTTTATTGAGTAGGAAGTGGGAGCTTGGTTGAGTTTATATAGGAAAGGTGAGGGAATTGTTTATTATTTAGGTTTGAGACACCTCGCCATAAACTAATCCAAACCACAATCATGCCCATGGTTTTTGACCATGGTTTTTGTAAAATGGAATAGGAAAAAAATATTTTATAAGGACAAAGTATAAACATCTTAAAATAATTGGGTTTCTTATTAGAAGGTGATTCACACTCCCAATAAAATCAATTTAAAAAGTCAAGATGATTAATAATCCTTGAAGGGTCCATTAATGCTTTGTAAAATAATTCAAACAAACCCAAAATCACAGTATTATAATAAAAAAACATATATTGGCCGAACATAAGGCTTTTTTAATTTTATTACATAACAATTGGGTCATTATGATGTCATAAAACACATTATATATTTTAACATTATTTAATTTTTACCCATAAATTTGACTGTGCCATAAAATATTAAAAGATCCACCATTGGATAATTTCGACATCGTGATTCAAGAAATAATATTTATTTTATCTATATAATTTTTTAAATTTGTTAATTTTCACTTTTAAAATAAAAATCGACATTGATCGAAAAGACCCGGTCTTTGACAAAATGGCTTTAAAACCTTAATAAAAATTACAATTGCATTCATAAAATTATACAATCATTTATATATAATAAAAATTACTTTAATAATAATAATAATATTTTATTAAAATATTATTTAATACAAAAATCCATTAATTCATGAAAACAGATTTCTTTGTAAAATATTAACTAAAAATACTATTTGGGCATTAAAACCCATTTACAAGTTAACAATAATAGAATAAAGGTATATTCATTATTATATACAAAAATAATGAAGATGAACATAGTGCTAATGTTTTGATACATAAACCCTTATAAAACCTGCAAAAGACCGAAGGGTAAGGTGTGCGATGTTGACCGACTTTTGGGGTGGCTCAGATAACATTTCTCGTGTGGTAACTTCTATCAACTTCCACTTCTCTCAAAGGAAGTTCTGCTCGAACATTACATATTCAATCTCGGCTTGGGATTGGTCTAGAGAAAATCCCAAAAATGAGACCTCATTTCCAAGAACTATCAAATGGGATTTATATGGGGCACGTATACTAGATGATGCAATCACTTCCTTTGTCTAAGTAAATTGGATTTGTTAAAGCCCTATATTTATAATAATCATGTGACCAATTTTCAACAGCTATATTAAAAATGCTCACAATTCATAATAGTAGATTAAAATCAAAAAACATAAAACCAATGAAGATGAAATTTTATATAAACATTTTACAAAATGAGACATTTCATTTTATAAAGATGAATTTCCATTAATGAATGTTTCGTTTGTTACAATATCCCCCAGGAGTGTCGTAACCAAGAGTGCAGCATGACCTGTTGTTGTGTACCACAATACCCCGAGTCAAGCATGAATCTCCTTGTCATATTTTTCACTCCTAGGTACATCTGTGCCAGAGCCTCCTCTACCTACTTCTATCTAGATAGTGGTTTATTTCTCAAAAAATATACAAAATCCTTACATTACCAAAATTCTAGGAAGTTATTCTATACTAATCCTCAGAGTCTATTATAGGATAATGAGATATAATCTGGGTTTATCTATATCTAGATTCCATGGTTTATACTAAACCTTCTTCTGATACCACCTATAACTCCCGGACCCCAGTTACCCAGAGTTGGTGCATTATTACATAATTTTGGCATGATCACAAGGAAATCATGTCCCAAAAGACCGATCAATTTAGTATATTGGAAACATGATTCATACATAAGATCAACTATACAACATGAAAGGAAATATAAAACTATTTTATTTCATTAGAAACATCCAAGCCTCCAGGATTATTCCTATAATTCACTCATAACTAACATCTTCATATCCTGGGAAATTGAAACATAATGAAGGGTTGAGCTCAAACACTACGTAAGGGTAAGCAATATATTAAATGATAACATAAATATTAAGCATGATGAATAATTGAAAACTCATGCCTTTACAAATAATAAAAATGAACACTTTTATGGTGGGAAGTTGAGTCGAGTGAGTAATTCCATAATAAAACATAATCATGGGTATTCTTCTAGTAAAATGACCACATGAACCCACAATATTATTTTCATAATGAAGAAATTTATAATGCTGGACATTCTGAAACATTTTGTCAAGGCCATGGCCAAGGCATCTAAAAATGATTAAGGCCTCAGCCAAAAAAAATATCAAATTGGGAAAGGCCTCAAACAATTCCACATCTAGTTCTCTCCTGAGACCAATCGATGCATCGAGGACCAATAGCGGGCTCCACCCATCACTTACTAAGTCCAATACATTACTCATATAAAAATGATGAAATATAACAAAACAATTTGTATTAAAACTTTCATACTAAATGTGAATACTTGAACCATAGACAATGAATTGTATAAAAATAACACATGAATAGTAAAACATATAACAAAATCATCAATACAATAGATAATATTTTTATCATAATGAATCGACATAAAACAATATATAAAATCCATTAAAAGATGTTGACATAGATGAAATAAAGACTATTTGAGAGTAATATCTCTTACTTTTTATGAAATAATTTAATGTTACATAATTATAAAAGAAAATATTTATTTTGAAAATATTCTTATAAGCTTGTAAGGGAATCTTCGATGATGTTGTAATGGCAGAGAATAACCGCACCCGTCATATAAGTTAAAAAACATTTTTACTTTATTTTTGTTGAAAAGGATGTAAAGTACATTGTTTGGTAAACGAATAAAAGATTCCATTTAAAAACAAATAAGTTAAAATATGGTGATAAATTACATGAACCCATTTTCTAGTAAATAGTGAATTTTTTTTAAAATTCATTTTTAAGAAACATGGACGTGGATGATAAAGAGGACCCAGTAGATACTTACATAAAAACAACCACAGATAATAAAGGGATTATAGAAATAACCATTAACATGTAATTTTCCTTCGACGATGGTATGTTAACCTCATTTTTATGGTTAAATCATTGTTATTAAATTATACAATATCCATATACATAATTATGATATCATATATGATCATCTAATAATGCTTTGTTAATAATATTTTAGTATTATCCTCGTTTCGGGTGTCAACTGATTCATTTTCCTTCATATACATTATTACATGAGTCCTTTTTGTTGTGTATGGGATGTATTTTATTCACATAAAAAATGAAATAAAGTCTTTAAACAATTTTTTTAATCAAAAAAGGAAAATTAGTCTTGAATGGTTACGATGTAGAACGAATCTCATCTAGTTTATGGGGGCAATAATCCGTACGTACGCACGAGCGACAATATCATTCTATTGATGTTAAAATCGTATATATTTGGATGTTATATAATATATACAGAATCATTAACATGTTATATATATTATTTTAATCAATTATAAATCTTTATTATACCCATCTAATAATAATGCATTGAATAACAACTACACTACGATGGGGGGATGATAAGTCATATGTACGCATGTTTGGTGACTTCGTCATTGATATGATGGATAGAATAATGAATATGGTTACACCATTTTTATAATAAAGACATATTATATATAGGATAATGGAGTTATTATTTTACAATGGATACAATAATGAAATAGGAAGTGGAAGATGAAAAGTACTTGAAACAAGTGGTGAGATATTTACCACTTCTTTGGGCTATTCTTTTAATTTGATAAAAAGGGCTCTATAGGATGGATTTATAATCAAAATAAGGCCCCTAAATTAATGTTACAATATTTTGGAGGATATTTAAGTAGGTATTGGCCAAGACAAATGGATTTGGAGGTGTGAAAATTAGAGAAGGGTATTTACCCATTTATAAGAGGGGTGAGTGGCACCTTAGGAAAATATTGAAATATTATTTTATAATAAAATAATTTTTGATTTATAATGGCCCCAAAATGAATTATATCGTTGAAAATGTTGGTATGGGTCTAAATAAACTCAACCAATTGGTTTTGGATAGGTTTGGGTCACCATATTAACCATATATTTTAGATTTTACTCTTTGTTAAATAGTTTGGCATTTACCAAGTCTCTTTATATTTTTGTATTATATGGTTTATAAACATAAAATAAACATCAAGAGAACCCCAAGTTGTCAATTAATGATACATCTATAATTATATAAGTATTTTTTTCTGGACTTTAGTTTATTAGGATTATTATATCAAAAAATAATATTGTATTTGTTTTAAAAACTCATTTATGTCAATTAGTACATTATTTAATAATTGATTTTTTTGTTAAATTCATTAAAACTATATTACATAGAAATAAATTCATATGTTCAATCCTTATATGTTATATTTAACTATAAATATAGTTTAATTCATTGAAAATCTTAAATTACTTTTATTTGGATATTTATTGAATCAATTATTTTAATATTTCATTAAGGTAATTACTGTGTCATCATTGTGTCATAAATAAATTAAATTATTTAATATCTAAAATTTTTTAATAAAAATTCATTATGAAGGAAATATAGTTATATTTATAATGAATATTCATAGTGGAATTTATATTGTGTGAATCCCAATATTAAAAATGGTTTAGTTATTATACATTGAATTTAACTCTCTTAACCCTTCTTTGAAAATAATAATAATAAATGTCTTAATATAATACAAGAGGACCAAAGAGGTTCATATTTTATTCATATGGTTGTTTTTGTTCTAATTATACTTATCCAGTTGAATTTGGTCATGTGTTAGGGTAATAATTATATAAATTTTAACCTTAATTAACCGATTTACTTTAAAACATGGTAAATAAAAGTATATAGTTAATATTCACCAAAAATTATATTCATCATATTGGACAAAATTTTATATACTAATATCAATTGTGTCACTCAGATATTTGAAATTCAAATCACAGGAGTGTTAAAATTATGTTAAATGGGAATTTTCAAATTCACCTAGGAGGTGGGTAAAAGACGGTGAAAAGCTCAATAAAATATTATATGACTAATATTATTAAAAAATGACTCCCATGAATTACATAAACATATAGAGGTATTATGTATCTATTTTCACATAAATTAAATTTAAATAAAATAATTAATTATCTAAATAAAAATTTGGATTTTAATAATAGCGTAGTGTTTTTCACTAACCATCAAAAATTGAATGTTTCCAAAAAAATACCAAAAAATCATCCAATGCTAATTTTGATACATAGAATTCTAAAATGAAGTCCATTTGGAAAACAAAAATTTATAAAATTTCAAAAATGTGGTATTACTATTCATTACAGCTAGTTTGAATGGTCGTGTTGTGTTAGAATCTCGAAGTTGCGTAAAATGCAAGCTATTTCATTATTCAAAGGAAAACGTACCGTAGAATATTGGGGTGTTACAATTATTCATATTTCATCACAAAATCCACTATCGTGAAATGTGTCCTATGATAGAACTACTTTACCATCGTCAAATTTTCAATAGGAAGTTCTGAAACTTCATTATCTTCAAGAAGCATCGTTATTTCCAATCAAAACATCATATGACTGTCATAACCTTTACTCCCCCTTTCTTCGTATGGCTTGCATAACATGTTCTAAAAAAATATGATATTTGTGAAATACAGATCAGAAAAGAATCTTCTGATTTTCAATTCCTTTACAAAGTGAATTGATTTAACTTCTTTGACAACAAAAATAACAACACTCTGTAACAACAAACTCTTCTTACATCCTTATCTGTCCAACATGGTCCCAAAGAAAGATAGAAATAAATATCATTTCCCTGTTGTTTTGGTCCCAAAATAATCAAGCTCATCATATCATATTTTTTAATCATAAAAATATGTGGGGATAAGGTGTAAACTACCAGGAAAATAGGCCATGATATATGTTGGATACTGAGGCATTGATATAGAATCATTCCATCAGTATACAATCCCATTCTGAGATTTCTAACATCACTTCTAGAATCATGAATTTTTTTATCAAAACTCTTCCATTGTGGTGAATCGGTAGGGGGATGTATGTTACCATCAAAGGTGTTTTCATCATAATTCCATCATAACATTTTATCATCAATTGAATTTCCAAATAGGTGCTTCAAACTAGGAATTATTGGAAGGTACCAAATTTCATTATCATGAGTTTTGATTTTGGTACCTTAAAATGAATCCTAATTAAAATATAAGGATTTTATGCAATTGTTTTTGATTATATCATTAGAAAGTACAAAATTTATTTCTCATGATGTTAAATGACATCACCAGAGATTGAATATTAGTTTACATTTCCATCAATATTGTAGTGTGATGTCCCACAAGTATGACAACTTGATAATTTTTCATTTTCTTTCCTATACAGTACACAATCATTGGTGAAAGCATGTATCTCTTTATACCGCAATCCCATTCGGAATAATATTTCTTCACCTCATAATTGGAATCTGGAAGCTCATTTTATTCTGGAAGTAGCTCTTTTAAATGATCAAGTAAGCTGGAGAAACTTTTATCACACCACCCATTTTTAGATTTTAGGTTAACTAATCTCAAAACTACTGATAACACTATATATTAACTTCAACTTGAGAATAATGGTTTCTCATAATCACTATACAATCATCCAATAGTAGATTTTTGTCAATGGTTTCAACACCGAAATCATGAATTAATTCTTAAATATGTTCCTCTTCCTCGTTATGAATATTTTCATCAAAATTCGATGTTGAATTTTAAGTTCTTTTACCATGCCACATATAAAAAGTATAATTTAGGATAAAACCATAACAAATGAAATGACCCCTGATTTCAATGTAATTTAACATTCTCATACTTAAACACTTCACACATAGACAGAAAATCAAATCACTATTTTGAATATGTTCATTACAAAAATCCAAGAATTCATCAACTCCTTTTTCATATTCACTAGTTGTTCTTCATAAATGTATCGCATTAGGATCCATTCAATATCTGATATCACAAAAATAATTGGTGAATATATTAAAACATATAAACATTTAAATATATATATATATATATACAGATAAATTGTAAACAGAAACACATTTAATAAAAATTATTAATTACAAGATAGAAACTATCAGATATGAAACAAATTTACAAATTGTATAAATTTTATTATCAAATTATATACATGTGTTATATTGATTTTATAATTAAATTATAATATCAATCTTCTAAAATAAATTGATTCATTTTACATAGTTTATTCATTATTTTGATGTTGCGTGTATCAAATGTATTAAATATTTCCTTAATTTAAAGAGGGAAAATTAGTTATTCTTAGTATTATAAAATAATAATTATAGTAAATGTTCATATTATATGTGAAATTGATTCTAATACTCCCAAAAATATGACAAATGTAATTAAATACATAACTAAATTGATATATATTACAACACATTTGGGTGAGAGAATACGAGATTCATTTTAGGAATAATAAGTGGTTGTGGATCCATTGCATGTTATAATGAGTATATATATAGATTATTTTGTTTTTGGTATAATTTAGGTAGACCTATTTCAAGAACCCCAACCCCCACCCTCATAGGTGTATTTTCTCAATAATATGGGGTCTTATATATCATATAAAAATATTTTAAGACTATTATTTAGTCAGTTGTTCAAGATAAAAATAATTTCAGATAAAACAAATTCAACACATTGACTAATACAATCGGTCATGAAAATTGACCAAAACATTTATGCATAATTTCAGAAAAATATAATGTCAGATAGAAATAATTAAATTAGTTTTTTGTATAATTTAATCTAGAAAATTGACTAAGACATTTATACATAATGCAAGATAAAAATTCAAAACCTAAATTCGTACAACTCTATTCCATGTCAAGAACATTGTCTAATCACTTTTATATATAACTATTAACTTTGTTGCAACACATCTTAAAAAATCAATAATATGATATTTTAAGAAATTAAAAATTAATATTAAATTATCAATTATTAATCTTCAGAATTAAAAAAAACATACAAAATTCAGAGTTTAACATGAAAATAGATTTCAAATCTGAACATTGGTCTGTATAAAAAATTAATGAATTAAGCACAACATGATCTAGAAAAAAATTTATTGTAACAAAGAAAAATGAAGATTAAAAATAATAGAAAAACCATACCTTCATCGAAATTCACTCAAATAGGATTAAAAAGAACAAGTGATCCATAGATGATCAATGAATACCATATAACAAATAACGCACACCACCGACCATGAAAATGGATGAAAATCATCAAAAATGGCAGTTTGAAATCACAAATATGGCATTGATTTCCTCGTGAGTTGATAGGAGCTGCCAGTGGTTTCGATTTCAAAAAATAATGAAGATGAGGGTATCCTGATCCTGTAAAATGTTAAATGACATTTGACGTTGGTTTTTTCCAAAACATATGAATTTTTTTTTCAGCATCCGTTTTTTCAAAAACCGATGATGAAAGTCACCGGGTTGTTACTTTCGATATCGGTTTTAGGGAAAACAGAGGCTGAAAATAATACCTATGGGGTCAGTTCTCCTTTAAACAATTCAGAAATACATTTTTTCACGTCAGTTCATGTTAAAACCGAAACAAAAAATAAGTGCATTATGGTTTTTTGTGACTATTTATAGTAAAGTCAGCAAAAAAAGAACTCATTAAAATTTTTGGCATTGGTTTTTAATAAAACTGATGCCATATATTTCTTGCACAAATCATCGGAGTAGATCATAAAAACCCAATGTAAATAATTTGACACTAAAACCCGTATTTATATATGTGAATATGGTCTAGTGTGAATGTTTGTTGAGGTAATAGAGGGATCATGGGAGTTTGGGGATATTCCGGTGCACGAAACCCATAGTTTTTGGAAAAGAGGTGGTTTCATGGTTACTATAAATAATGCAGGTTGGGCCACATGATCATTCCTCCTTGTCTGCAGTTTTTTCAGATCATAAGAGAATAATTTAGCATGGATTCCAATCGTTGGTAAACGGTGTTGGTTAACTATGTTTTATGCCACATGGACTTTAGGAACAATGTTCCTAAATTATGTGTCTATTTTAGTTTTGTATTTTGAATATTTTTATATTAATTAACAATTATTTTTAATCATAAATTTGGGTTCTCCTTTTTACGTAGAGAAATAAAACCTAAGAGATGATCTCTCTCTTATATATTCTATTATTTGATGTAGATCCTCTATCCAGACTCATATTCAAGTGTTATCCATCTCCCTCAATCTGTATTGGTGAAACATTAATTCCTCTTTAGGCATTCTACATTCTTCTATTAATTGGTTGTGCTAATTAGATTTAGAATCATATTCCCTAATTTCTCACTCACCATCTCTTCATTATTTTTCATTCTACATGGTTTGAATCAGAGCCTTATACTTGATGAGATATCTAGAATGGCCCTAATGTAGGTGGTCTCATGACCTTCACTTAAAGGAATTCTATTTATATATTTCCCAATGTCGTGCATCCAATTTTCCAGAGTCGACTAAAATGAAATTGAAACCTTAATCATGTTTTATGAAATAGAATAGTCTGGCTAATTATTGAAACTGGTTGTATACCTTGAATAAGAACCACCCCATGGGTGATTTCTCTTTAAATATCACGTTATGGTTTTTGACTATGGATTCTAAAGATGCATTCCTATTACCCCTTGATCATGAGACGCCATTTTTAAATTTTTATATCAATCAAATAGATTAAATGAATTATGAATTTAATTGTATATGATAATAAAAAATGGCATGGTATGGATTACATCCCCCTTGGACCTTTTATTCCTCAATTTTTTAATTCATGTTTGACTTTCTAATGTGAGTAAAATAGAGGTTCTTTCCTGAATTGATGAAGTGTTCATAAATCTATTTAGTTGATTCTTATTACATATGAGTTATATGAGAACTAATAAATGTACTATCATGATTTTAATGTTATGATACATTTATAAAAAGTTGTCCATGTGATTATTTGAATACCACTTGAATTCCTAAAACCATTTGAGATGATGGGAATTTATTCCATGTGATAGACTATTATGGATGTGAAACCTTGTATGTGAAAATTCCCATGTGAGTTATATTGATACCATGCTATATAATAGAATAATCAAGCATACGAATCTTTTTACCATGTTTCCACATGTGAGTAAAGGGACATGAATCCATCTCAGGTTGTTCAATACTTGAATCACCTGTTGAGGTATGTTTGTTAAATTATTTCTTTGACCTTGTAATAATAAAAGAATTGTCTAAATGAGACCGAATTAGATAAATGATAAATATAATTGGGTGATACATGGATTCAAATTAGAATTCCATTGAAAGATTAATTTGACTACAGACCATTATAACATGGGTGATTGATGGATCCACCTTAAGATTCGATGGATAGACTCAATGGTAAAATGTGATTGAGCCAAAGGTGATACATGGATCCTTTAAGAGATACCATGGACAGAATTATTAGGGCTAGAATTATATGCTTAGTTATACATGTATTCCAATGAAAAATCTATATATATACTCAATTGGATCATTACTATTATTCCAAGGGTGATATTTGGGCTTTTTTGTGAAGCGCTGAGGACAGACTCGGTACAATGGGACATTATACATCACCTAGAGAGATACCAGGTTCCTGAGAGGTTCACCAGGGATGGCGTTGAAGGGTGTTGTATGATATATCAACTCGACTGATACATTAATTTCATTTTATGAATTTCAATGATGGGATCATGTTTAATTTTATTATTAATGAAATGAAATATGGTCTTTCTATTAAGACATTTATTATGCATTGAGTTAATCATGACTTCTATAATTTAGATATTATTCTAAGGCATCGTTTATTCTTCTAGTTACATGGTGGATGAAAATCATGAGCTAGGTATCAGGTAATATAAATTCAAACAATTTAAATTCTTAAATTAATATGTATTTAGGGTAAATTCAATTTGAAGCATGTATAATGGTAACATTTGAGTACATCCTTTCATACTCCTTTTATTATTGCACGCTTCCTATCATATTTAGTAACTAACCATTGGAAATTTAACATTGGTGGTTTTCTATTGGGAATACATCTCACACACAATTTGGGTATCCTTTTGGGACAAAATATAATATAAGATTGCAGCTGTAGATATGGGTAGGCACCCTCCAACAAGAAATATATTTTCTACTAAAGAGAAATATATCATCGGACCAAGATGATGTTTGTGATGTTAGTGGGGTATATTCTGGTTTTTTTATATTTTTTATATGGATTTTAAATATTCTTTTCATTCCAATTTTGGATGATTTATTAGAGACATACGACAAGTAACGTCATTATGTATTTGAGACATATTCTACTATTTTCATTTTTCATGATTCTTCTTTATATTTCTATTGTTTGGTTGACAACTTCCACTATTGAACAATTATTGTATTTATTTTGTGTCACACTATTATAATTTGAGGATTGTATCTCTACTAAATCACCCAGGCCTTCATTTTTATTTAGAATCCTCTATCACTTGGGGTGATGCGTTTGAGGACATGGGGCCAACCATTTCTGGAGTACCTTTGTGTGGAATCTGGAACCAGGACATACAAAGTCATATCAGAGTATTTATTTTCTAGTTGAATTACTATTTAGTGAAAATAGAAAGGGATTAGAAGGATTAGTAATTTGGTAATGAGATTTTTTTCAAGTGTAACTATCCCACGCATTGGAAAAATCATAATTTCATTGAATTGAATATAAATTTTCTTGATTTTTAATATTACATTTGAATTGATTCCACTTTTGGGTGATTCAAATTATTTATTAAATAATTTTTGACATGATTTTTGGTTCTATTGTATTGAGTCCTGCTTATATTTTGGTATTCCATTTCATGCATCATATATGTACCTACAGATTTCACAATCATCGAATTATGACATGACTTTTAGGATGAATTATGGATTTCCTTTTGTTATATTAGATATTGTGATATATATGCATGCTGTTGTGTTAGGTATATTATGACTGGTTATAGTGTGAAATATATGGATTCCATGACTGGGTTTCTAAGGTGTGTGTGCCATCTTGGAACATAATTTGGATTAACATGCTTGAGACATCAACATAATTATATTATGATGTTCTGTTGGTGGATTTTAATCTTTGATTCATAGGGATTATAGACCCCCCCCCCACTTATCGAAATTCAGTGTGCCCATAAATTTAATTTCAAATGGGAATATGAAAATTTTAAATGATTATCAATTAATTGAATGTTAATGTAAACTCAGTTTGAAATCAAAAGAACATGAGGGTAAATTAAACTAAAATTTATTGTAATATGGAACATTACACATCCCAACATTATTAGTGGTCTTCTGATATTGTATGTCAATTATTTTGATTCCCAGACTTGGCCCAGGGGGCAGGAAGAGGAGTGAGATCTTATATAGTAATGATTTCGCATGTCCTTCTTAAATATTTATTCTATTGAGTGAAAAATAATTGGAAATGTTTTAGAACTGAAGAATGTGTTTGTAATTGTAGATCCATTCCACCATGATGACCTGACATGGTATACAAGAATGGTGGTGATGATCACACTCTTTAGGGGGGAAATCCATGGGATTTCTAGGGATCCTCTAATTATTCATGCTACAACACTTTCAGTTATACTAAATGCATCTGTTGAGTCAAAGTTCCATGAAGGCATTATGTAGTTCTTTCGGACTATTTAAGGAGAACTCTAAATTTACATGAATATGTAAAATAGACCTGTGATGTTAAGTAGAATCATCCGCACTATTATTTGGGGGATGAAGGATCACAAGATATATAGTTATGGATAATGTTCATGTTGTCTTTCTTCATCCACATTGAGACATATCAAATAGGGGGAGTTCTATAAAAATATTCTAAGTGATTCATCCATAATATGGTGGGATATTATAACTAAAACTAATTTTCATCTAGAGATATCCAAAATGGAGTTACATATTTCTTTCTAAGAATATTTTTATAGGTAGATGTTGAGGGTTGATAGAGCCTAGGAGTTATTTTATCTGAAGAAGGGTGCACTATAAATCAAGGACTACAGAACCTGTTTTACTGATCACTAGTATGTCAGACCTATTAAGATGGGTGACGAGTTATATAACCCTAAGAGATTAAATTATGGTCACTGATATGTCATATGATCATATATAAATGTTTTTAGGATGATTAGTGAATCATGGATTGATCATAGATCTTTACATGAAGTAATATTGAGGTGTATGGCAGCGAGACTTGGCACCGAGATCTATAACTACATCAAAAGAAAGTAGGAAGCATCATCTAGAGATTTCATGCTCTGATATTAGCAATAAGAACATCCATTCAGGTTTCCAGGTGATGTGATAACATTGTGGTAGTCTGGGACATATAATTATGCACTATACAAATGACCTAGTTGTTTGTCGATATTACAGAAATAAAAGACATATATAGTGCTTATGCAGAATTATGCCACCTGAAGCCATTGAGATATGGTCTTTACCAACTTTATGTTCGTAATTCGGGTCAAATGATTTTATATAGGTATTAAGAAGGAGTACAACTAGATGATCTGTCTATGGTGGGGATCATGGTCATTGTAGGTAGACCCCAAGTTCACTGTGATAACACGAAGGATCAGTTCATGGTAGCCAAGTAGATTCACATTGATGTTGTACATGCTAGGCTTATTCAGTGAAACTGACCCATAAATAATAGGATATTAAACTTTCTATGCTCAGAGGTGTGGTTTTAGTATACTCTATTTTATCTTATACACAAGTTTATATGCGATATTTACATTGTTTTTTATTTATGCATACTATGGATAGAATTAGGTACTATGTTAATATTTATTATGGAGTTATCACACTATAAACATTGTTGGGGATCTTCATATGAGGTGTGAATAAATACTGGAAGTGTCTCATTGAGGATGCGGGGAGGGTCACATTATATGAGACATACAAATCAACAAGATAATGTGTTTCAATGTCATTATCGCGATGGTATAGTTGGATCCTTTTCTATATTTAATTGATTTATATCTCCACATGGTGAGATTTACTTCACAAGAGGGCATATATTTCATTCAATAACATTGATGGGATTCCTAGGAGAGCCAATAAGGTCTCATGATTTAGGAGTTTGGAAGGCTGATCGCACAGATTGCGAGTTTGTATCTAGATGATTAGGGAACAATTATGGATAATTTCCCTCTAATGGTTTATTTATTCATGAACATATTCCAGTATATGTTCTTGGGAATACCTATAGGAATAGTGGTATATTTACCTATTTATCTATTTCTTTGATTCACACTAGTGATCATTCCCCCTTAAAGGATGGCTACAATGATGTTGAAAGGGCACAAGAGGTAGCTAAATAATTTTGGAACAAAGGTTTTCATATGACCAAATCATTCTTCTTGAGGTTCTCAAGTTCATTTTATGAAAATGTTGGATGGTACCTTTTCAGTTTTGGTGTATTATAATATATTGAACTTGCTAATGATTATGAACCAATATCATCTTCAACGGATAAATGATCTCCTTGACTAGATCTGAGGATCTTTGGTCATAAAAATGATTTATTTGTGATTTGGTTACAATCAAGTGTGTGTTAGACCATCAAACATACCATGTAGTGCCTTCTAGTGAAGGTACTATCTATATGAGTATTTTTTTTATATCATTTAGTCTCAAAAAATTTCAAGAAGTCTTTATGGTGTTGATGAACTGAGTGTTTTATCCATACCTCGATTCATGTGGTTTCATTTTTAGGGATGACATCTTGGTGTATTGTAACAATCGATAAGACCATGCTAGACACCATCATATCTTTTTTTTAAAATAAGAGAGGATTATTTGATTATACTCTTATAAATTTCCCCTTCTGGATGGATAAAATTCACATCCTGGGTTGCATCATCTCATATATAAGATTGTCAATGGACCCACTGTAGGTGAGAGTGGTAGTTACCTATGAGAAGACCAAGAACATCATAGAGGTGTTGAGTTTCTTAGTGATGACTTATAACTATAGGTGATTCATATTGTTTTTCTAACACATAGAAGAACCATTGATGGGAATAACTAAGAAGGGTTTGAAGAATGTATTGTCAGATTCCTCTAATATGACCATTCATGAGTTGAAATAGAGTTTTACATCTGCACTAATACTAGTTTTATTTGAGCTAGGAAATAGCTACACTGTGTAGTATGTTGTATTATGTATCAATATAAGAGTTTTTATTTTGTAGGTAGATCAAGTGATCACATAAGTGTCTCAGTATTTGAGGCCAAACAAGAGGAATTTACCAACGCACGATCTCTAGTTAGGTGTAGTAGTTCATGCATTTCCTTGTTGAATACATTACCTAATGAGAGAGCATTGTATGAAGTAAATTTAAATGAAAAGACTTAAGTACATATTAACATTTCATGATATGAACCTAGGGTGGTGAAGG
This sequence comes from Viscum album, assembly GCA_963277665.1. Taxonomy (NCBI): domain Eukaryota; kingdom Viridiplantae; phylum Streptophyta; class Magnoliopsida; order Santalales; family Viscaceae; genus Viscum; species Viscum album. Next base: position 1,779,079,314 of record OY728146.1, on the reverse strand, counting down.
TGTGTTTAATTACTTTATTATTTCATCTTCGAGTTAGCCTACACACATAGTTTAGGAAATGTATTAGTTGATGAACTAAGCCAGAAGAATCAGATACAAGTAGTGAAGTAGTCCAGTAGCAACTATAATATTATCTAAATGTTTTCAGATATGAACTTCAAGGTTTATAATAGTCAGATGAATACCTTCCCTTAATCTTTAGTTGTGACATCTATATTAATGTGTATAGTGAGTATGATTTATCAATCAGATTATGAAGGAATTGTTTTATGGGAGAATGTGGTAGGTGAGTAACGTACTCCTGGTTGGACCGTAGGTAAGGATGAGATCCTTCTAGTATATGATTTCATATGGGTATCTTCAGACACGCATGAGGAGATGATGAGGTATTTGAATTATTCTTCTTGGGTAGTACATCTTCATTTCACCAAGATGTATCGATATTTACATCAGCTATATTGTTGGGGGAGAATGAAAAGGGATGTATCTAGTTTTTTCATTTTGTGTTCCTCCACTCTACAGGTGAAGGTGAAACACCAGTGACCGACATGAATTTTATAGAAACTGCCCTCTCTCAAGAGGAAGAGGAATGATGCCATGATGGATTTAGTTACAGCTTTTTATAGGTTTCATATAGGAATTGATAATGTATGGGTTTTTGTTGACAATATGATGTTGGATTCACATTTTCTACTGATCAAGGAAACCTCTGGTGTTGATGATCATGGAATGTTGTACATCCATGAGATTGTATGAATAAACGGTGTTCTTCATACAATCAGTTCATATGAGGATGCAAATTTTACTTCTATATTCTGGAATGGTCTATATAGGGCGTTGGGTATAAAGGTGTTTCTGAGCATGCCCTTCCACCTCCAGACAGATGGCCAGACATAGCGCATTATACCGGTTCTTGAGGACACACCACTAGCATGGATCATGGATTTTAGGGGATCTTGGAGAAGGAATATATGCCTTGTTGAATTCTCTTTTAACAATATTTTCGTGGATTTTATTCATATATCCCTATGAGAGGATGTGTATGGTTGGACATGTTGATCACCCCTGTGATCGAGAGAGGTTGGATAGGCAGCTATGTTCGGACCTCGTCTTGTCCGAGAGACCACTTGGAAGGTTCAGTTGATTCAAAAATGGATGGATACAACAATTTCTCATCAAACATCATACACTGATCACCATAGATGATATTTAAAGATCTATTTTTACTACATGAATCAACAAGGATGGGACACTAAGGGATTAAGAGCCAAGTTATGCACTCACCGAGATACATCTGGCTCTTCAGAATTTTGGAAAGAGTTAATCCTATATCGTATCAGCTGAAGTTAACTCAGAGGTACTAGGTAATCCATGGAATCTTCTATGTTTCTCAATAGAGGTTCTACTATTTAGACCCATATCATTATTTTTATCATGATAAGGATATGTTTCAGGAGGATTTTCCATTATTGGAGTATTTTATATGTATTATGGTTTATAACATGTAGGTTATTTATGCTGAGTCTATTTCTTTAGTATTAAATCTATGGAAGCATGGCTATGTGTAGGATGAGACTTGGGTGAGGGAGGTTGATGTAAAGTCATAGTGTCCACAGTTATTCTCAGATCATGCTCCACCACCCTTGGAAGTGAAATTCCGAGATTAATTGCTTCATGGATAAAGATTGTATGGAACTGATTATTATATGATGTAAAGATCTATATTTTCCAGAAATTATTGGTTATATTTATTATATATGGGCTAAAATAAATTTATTTTGAGGTAATTTAGGGATTGGGAGTGTCAGGGCCAGGTAGAGTCCTAAGAAACCATTTTTTGGGTAGAAAGAGGAGGATAAACTGTTAGTTTAAACCATGCAGGTTGGGCCACATGGCCATGTGGCCATGATTTTCATTTTTGGATGATTTTAACATAGTAAATTTACATTGTTTCCACATTATTAGTAAACCATGTGTGGTAACCATGGAACATGCCCCTTTTCTTCTTGGAAACCTACATAATTGTCCTAGGGTTTTCCAAAGTGTTATCTTAAACTATGTGAACCAAGTAGTTTTAGATTTTTAAAAATATCAAATTAAATTAAATTAAATCCATTTTTCTATGTAATTTTTGTTATCCTTCTTATGAAAATCAATATCACGATGGATAATCTCTCACCCTTATAAATTCGAGGATTTAAGGTTGATCATCCGTCCAAAATCTGATTCAATCATAGATTGTCTCCCTATATATGTAATGGTATGTCCTTAATTACTTTTTATCCATTATATGTTCTTCTAGGAATCGGTTGTGCTATTTTGATTTAGGATCATATTTCTTAATTTCTAGTTCATCATTTTTTCTTCATATTTTTCCCAATATGGGTCAAATTGAGCCTAATAATGAGTGAGCTATCTAGAACGAACCTTTGGTAGGTGGTTTCATGACTTTAAATTAATGTTAATCTATAAATAAATTTCATTGTGTCATCCTCCCAATATCTCGGGGACACGTAAAATGAAATTAAATCTCATTATTTCCAGTAATTTTTTAGTTATTTCAATAGGATTTTAAATTCTGGATATAATTTATATACCATGAATAAGAACTACCACTTGGTTGAGTTGTCTTTAAATTTACTTTATGGAATTTTCCCTTGGATGAATTTGGAGAATGCCTTTTACCCCTTGATCATGGGATTCCATTTTGGAATTGTTATATGAATCAAGTTAATTAATTAATTTATTAATTTAATTGTTTCTATAATGAATAAAGGATGTGGATGGATGAATTTCCCCTTAAACCTTATATGATTTTGTAGTTTGGAGCATGTTTTCCTTTCCCATGTGAGTAATGTAGAGGCTATGCCATTAATTGATTCCATTTTATTGAATTTCATAAATTGATAATTTTCCCATGTGAGTTATAAGATAAATAGTATAGTTAATTTCTTAATAGGATTTTTAGTCTTGTAATATTAAAAATCCTTTGTTTGTATTTGAACGGACCATGAATTACAAATCCTCTATGAGATAATGAAAATTTAACTGTTGTGATTGATTTTTACGAATGTGATGCCTTGTATATAAAAACTCTCATGTGAGATAGATTGATACAATGATCTGTAATGGATTTATTAAGAATGGGAAGATCATTGTAATGTTATTACACACGAGTAAATGAATTATAATCCTTCTGAGACTGGTCAAAACTTGATTCAACCATCAAGGTATGTTTGTTAAGGTATTTTCTGGGTTTTATACTCGGCATGTTATATTAAATGAGATTTTATTTGTCAACGGATAAATATCATTGGGTGATAAATGGATTCAAATTACAATACCAGAGATGAAGTCATGTGGCTATAGACTTTTATTCATTTCCCAATACATGGATCTATATTGAGAATCCATAAACAGACTCAATTGTTAAATTTGATTAAACCATGGGTGATACATGGTTCCATCAAGGGATACCATGTATAAATCATAGAGGTTTGACTTATATGAAATGTGAATCATGGCTACTGATGAGAATGAAAATGATGGAATCAACGGAAAATTGACTATTTTTACAATGGTGATATTCAAGATTTTTGTGTGATGCTCCTAGGATAGACATTATTGGATGGGACATTATACCTCATCTAAATTGATACGGGTTTCCTAATAGGTCCTCCAAGGGTGAGATTTTAGGGTTTTGGTTGATATTGAACATGGAGTGATAGATGAATTCTATCTTAGGAATGTGATGGATGAGCTCATTTTTCAATTGGATTATAAATTCAATAACTTATGAATTGTTTTTTAGTATAATGAACAATCATGGAGTCAGTCTGGAGTTATATCATTTAGATGGATTTACGTGAAATTAATTGTGCATCATGTTACACCAAGGATTCCTAGACTGAGTTGGATCTCAAAAAATATAAATTCAAGGTATTTTAATTTATTATTGAATATGAATTGAATATGAATTGAAACATTTTCTTGTAGGATATATATTTTTGAGTACTTATGTTCTTACTACACATCATAATGCACACTACCTATCATATATATTCACAACCCTTTTGGAAAAAACCATTTGTGGTTTCTTGATGGTAATATTTCTGAAACCCTTTTGGGTAACATTTATGGATAAAAAACAATACGATTGCAGGTGTTGACAAGGGAACAATACATGCAATTGGAAATTGATTTGCTATATAAGAGTGTGAGAGAATGGGACAAATCTGAGGCTTTCGATGAAACTGTGATATCATTTCTCCATTATCTACTTTTTAATATAGATTTTAAATCTTCCTTTTCATACTATATATTAGTGTTTATTAGATACATATGACATGTAGCATTTTTTGTATTTGAGACATATTTTTTTTGTAATTTATCAGTCTTATAATGATTATTTCTGTTGTATGGTTTACTAGTTATGTTATAGAATTATTATAGTTTTTTCACTCTGTTAGAATCTTTTAATGGGGTCATAGTATCCCCAGTGACTAATCTAGTCTCCCATTACATGTTGTAATCCTCACACATATATGGAGATACAATTGTGGCCAATTGTACTGCCGGGTATAGAGAACCATTGTGCAGAATAAAGTATCAGTAGGTTGTTTCTTGAGACCTATCAATGATGGTTTCTTATAACCATGAGGCATGACTATTTTTTCCTAATGGTTGTGCTATAGGCTCGGAATAATTCCCAACTACCCAAAAACACCCATGATGTGAACAAGAATTCACACTAATAATGAACAAGAATCTATACAGGAAAACTGAAGATACATATCTCATTGGAAAACACTGTATATGATAGAAAACATTTCAATAAATAGTAGACTGAAATAAAACATTTTATTATAGTATTCTTACAAATTCATCAACCAAAAAATTAATTACTATACAAAACCATTATAAATTATTAATTATCCTAAGGAAAATAATTTTGAAAAATCATATAAAATTAATATTTATCAAAATATATCTTTAGAATAATAATTTTTAATACACATCAAGAAACCATAAAATGAAGGGATCGTAATTGAATATAAATAATGATATATCAAAATAAATAAGTAACATCAATTATTTTCAATATCTAATGAATTAACGTTAAATAAAATTAATATAAACTAAGAAATCATAATATGGTATTTAAAAACAGGATCATAAAGAAAGAGTGGCTGTGTAAATTAATAAAGGTTTATGAAACATTTTTATTTCAAATAATTACTATTAGGTTTCCCAATATGTACTCATGTTTGAATCTTCTACTATCCTATCAACGGATTTCAATTTTTATGACCCCATAGAGTACATTTAACTTGCCTCAACTATAGATCTTATCAAAGACCGCTTACCATTACATGAAAAGTTGGATCTAATACTTCAAATTGGGAATAAATAGTTGTTGTCACTCTATCCCTAAATAAGATTCCTATGTTCCCCCCTGAAAGTAGAAGTTCTAGGTGAGGAAGAATTTATAGTAAAATCATTCATATCCCACCTTCTCACACACACATATGTTTTCCCTTATAAAATACATGTTTCAACAAATACAATAATATAATAGAAGCATTTCTATATTGAACCAACCTCATGGAAATAACTTAATGGTAGAATTTTGATAGTGAATGTACCAACCAATATTTTATTTTACAATTAGTTTGAAATTTTTTTAAAACATCATGGAACCCATTTTAGAAAAAATCCTCTTTCAACAATAGATACCTTCAATGTAAAAATTGGGCCTTATTATAAAACTATATTGTTTTAAAACAACATTTTATGAAACATATTTGAAAAAAATAGTCTTGGAAGAAATATAAAATAAGGATAACCCCTATTTGAATATAAATAGTCTATTAAAATGAGGATATGTAGATAATAAAATGACAATAAACAATTTAAAATTAATAAAAAAAATTAAAAAATAATCATAACCTCCATAATTTCAATCACATACTATTGTAAACCAAATATGAAATAACCAATCTATACCCATTTATAAATATTGAGTTTTCTATATAAAATTGGTTATGTTTTGGATACCTTTTAAAAAAATGAATTAAAATAATCAATCAAACATAGACATAATTATATAATATATATAATTATAGATGTGAAAAAATGATGGAAAGAACAAGAGTGTATAGAATTTAAAAAAAGGGTGAAAAGGAAGCATATACATAAATATGTTTATGGATGAATGGAAACCCTTGATTAAAAAATTATCATTAAATTCAAACCATATACCAATGAATCCAAAAATAATGAATAATGTTGATTCGAACCCCTATTAATCATTGATGATGTGTCCAAGGGTAGTAAGGAAAATAAAATAGGTGGAAATGAATAAGTATAAAAATAATATGTCTTTACATAAAGAAAAAAACATGAAATAAACTTTAATGAGCCTAAATATACCTGAGGAGATAATAATAAGATGAAACTTTCTTGATTAATCTATCCAAAACTAATGGTGAAGAGACACACAAATTTTGTATAATTTTTTTTTAAAATATAATATAATTTTTTTAAAAAATAATAATCTCAGTGACATGAAAAAATAAGATTCAGGTTTTACTAGACCTTGTGGTAAACATGTAACCCATTTTGGATACACCTAAGAACTGCATAATTTCACTAAATGGTTAGACTAGTACTATACCCATATTTTAGAAAATATATGTTACATGTTACATGTCAGTCTCATGGTTACCACATTATTAGTAAAAACCCTAAAACAAAATAATTCACTACAAAAAACATTAAATTTTTTAAAATTTTATGAAATCTATTCCTAAAACTGATGGAAATGATCAAAGGCCATAAAATATGTAAGATAATAATGAAAATAATGGATTTTTATGGCATTCTATCGTGTTAAATTTCATTTACAGTAATCAAATTTATTCCCTATATTTCACCTCCATGATATCCATCCATACATCTATAATGCCTATTTATAATTATATTGGAAATCACATATCAATTTGTTCTATGTTATAGAGAAATCCTAAATTTATAATATATGTAGTTATTTTAAATTATTGTTGACATTCCTATTATTTTTTAACATTACATTAATTATGGTGTTTGTTTTATATCATTATTCGGTGGGTTATTATCCATGTATATTTGTTTATGGATTCATATAATATGTTTTATTCTAATTAAAAGTGTTTATTTATCGTTGGTGGATAATGTATAGATTTATGATTTTTTAATGGAATTGTTTATTTTTGTGGTGTTGCTTCCTTGGACAGAGACTATTTTCTTTTTATTTATATTTATATTAATTATATAGTTTTTAAATTTTTATATTCATTTTAGCTTTTTTTAGGTTTGGTTTCATTATTCCATATCCCTGATAAGAATATGATTAAGTTACATATTTTAATTTCAGGATGGAATCTATAATTATTCTCTATTTAATATATAAAAATTAATTTTAATGCGTAATAAATTAATAAAATTATTTTCTATTTTTTTATTTGACATAATTATTCTAACTATTTTTAGCATGTCAATATTTTTTGATATTTACATATTTCTTGGATATGTTTTTTAGTTAATTATGACTAGTGAGATATTATAAATTGTTGGTGGATATATATATATATATATATATATATATATACACTACTTGTGGATATAAATGAGAAATGATAAACCAAACATTGGACTATTTAATCGTTAATCCAACTAACTGAATTGTTAAGGAGAGATCTAAAAGGGGATTACAATGTTCAAAATTTGTCATTATTTTTTATTTATAAGATGAAAATTGAGAGTTATATTTTCCATCCTATTTTTAAAAGTTCATTATTGTTTAACTTTAATAACAATATATTCTAATATTTTTATTTTTACACTAGGTGATGGTCCTATTGGGAAGTAATTATTTTCTTTACGGAAGGGTATCCGGATCAGTTATTATTTACCTGATTTACTCTCATGAGTGGACCACTAGGTTTAGATGTTCCATATATTACTAGATTGTTGTAAGGGTTGGTGGATACCTATCTTCACCTTGAATAATCTTATAATATTGATTAAAACGATGATTTTTGAGAATACTAGGTCCCAATATGAGAATTTATACATTTTATATTTGAAAATTTAGAATGTTACCATGTGCGTTATTAATAATGATGCTTATTTCTATTATTTTCTAGAGTAATATTAATTATAAAGTTCTTAAAATCATCTAATGTTTACTTATTACATTATCTACTATTAATGAAACTCCATATTCTATAAATTATACATAATTTCATTATCAGCTGTATTTATTCATGGAGAATAATTATAGTAATATGTGGATATCTAATGAAGAATTTTTTCCACTAGTGCATGCATATCATAGCATACACATGGATCAAAATTTTATATTTACATTTAGAAATTTACTCCGATCATTATTTAAAATATCATTTAGATAATAATTCAGCTAAAATGATAAGGGATGTTTTTAGAAATAGTTATAAAAGAGTAGTGTTGGTCAAATATGATTTATTCTATTATTATTTAAGACACTTTTTATATTATCTATATATATTGGCAACACGTTATTTATTTATATATAATTCAATAAATTAATGGAATTGAAATTTCTATTAACCTTTAATATAAATCATACCATATAATCAACCATGCTGTTTATAAATACAATATGGGTTTTTTAAATATACCTTATATATATTGAATGAGAATCAATATATGGATAATATTTTTAAAAGAGAATTGTTTTCAAAATAATATTATAAAACCCCATCACAGATAAATATCCTATAATGATTTAGTGAAATGTGAGTGGATTTTTTCTTTTAGTTCATGGTAATCTATGTATGATCATTATAGAGATAATGGAAACAAATATAATTTATATTTTTTAGAAATATGTACAATAAATCTATTTTTTTTGAGACTTGACTAATATAATCGTAATGATATTTCTTCTTTATAAATTGGTGGTATAACAAATTGTTTTAGTTGTGTTAAATAGCCATATATGAAATGTGATACATAATTTAGTTTTTGGAAGGTGGGATTTTGAATAATGGTCATGATATAATATTTTATAGAATACCAAATATCATTTTAATTCAAAATTCATTTTTTAATTATAGTTGTGGTGTATGAATTAGAAGTCGATTAGTATTCTCGTAAAAAAATTGTATAAAGTATAATTGAATCATTTTTTGGGTGGAATAGTTCATTCCATTTCTTAATTTAAATTGAATTGGATAATATTTCATCATGTAGGGTTGTAAATCAATAATTATTTAAGAGAATAATGAAATGTATGAGGATATACATGATAAATCATTATTGCAATATTGAGTTGATAGTTCTACTATAAATCTATTATATGAATTTTCTTACATTATGTTTTTCAAATTAAATTATGTAATCATACTAAAAAGATCCAAATATTCATGTAATATAAAAATATTATAAAAATAAACCTTTTAATACAAAACACCTTATGATTAAAAAACAAAATATCAAATTGTGTTGTTCAACATAAACTATAAAAATATTGTAATTTTTTCTCAAATTTATAAAATTATATCAGTATATGTACTAATCCATTTCCATTTGATTACATAATAAATTTTTATTTTTTTGAATAATAATATTACTTCAAATGTATTTTTTAAATAACGAACAATATATATCTTCTAATATAATTTGATAGGGATTCTATTAATTGTAGAGACCCAAGCTTGATGTACATGGACATTGCAAAACTTTTTTCTAAATACAAAATACATAACAAAAAACATAAACCCGAGGACCATAATAATTTGGTGTCTTTGAAAACTCAGGACATAATCATCTAATCCTGGTGAATGATCTTCAACATCTACCATAAAGATTTTCACATTTTGTTTTCTCACCTAAAACCAATCTTTATTTCCTGGGGAAAAGAAAACACAAAAAGGGTGAGATCAATTGCTCAGTAAGGGTAAACATGGAGAACATAATACAGTCCATAAACATTGGAACATGAAAACATGAACATAAATTATAAACATCAAAATCATGAGCAATGAAATTAAACATTGCAGTACAAAGGCATATATCAAAATAGAACATTAATCATGATAAAATAACATGGTAATAAAACATGTAATTATGTAAAACCATTAATAACATGATATGATTTCCATAGTAGCCAAGGCATTGCTGCAAAGACCATCATAGTGGACAAAGTCCATTACTGAACCAGGTTTACATGTCGTTCCAGCCCTATATTACTGAACCATACTAACATATCGGTCCTTCCATTTCTATCTCATGAGATATAAATCATTACCCATTGCATTGTAAGGACATATTGGTCTTACCCATCTCATAATGAAATCATAATTTCGTGTACCAGAAAATAAACCTAAATCATTTATAAAACTCAATGAATAAATTGTGTTTCAAAAACATCATCCCATCATAACATAATCCATATAGAATAATTTTTTTCATTTCGTCATAAGAAAAATGAAACCATCTAAATAATAATGACATTTTACTTGAAACAAAAACATATTAAATAATTTCATCTTAATTGGAAAATATTTTTGATAAAACACTTGAAATGAATTATTGAGAAAAATATTCATTCTTCTTCAAAATCCTTTTCGTTTCACAAAATGACAAGAAATTTTAAAAGAAAGTTATTTTTTTGAGAACAATAATGAAATATTGTAGAAAAATATTCATTGAAATTAGTCTTTATGAAACCGTAAAAATCTATTCATTCCGTATAAGTTAAAAATTATTCTTCTCGTACTTTTTTCGGAAAAGTAAAAAAGTACCTCGTATGGTAAAAAGAAGAATGATTCCTTATATACCATGTAGTGAAAGTAAAAAATTGTTAACTTTTTTTAAACATACATGAAATTTTTTTTATAAAACATGGTCATGGATGATAAATATAATCCCAGTAAATACTAAATAATAATCAATCTCAGTTAAGAACGAGATTGGAATAATTATCCATTACCTTATGTCCAATTTCTTCTGTATGTGTCCAAGATTTCTTTATAGGGGGTTTAAATATATTACTAACTTTTAATCTAACCATAATAATATTCATGATATCTTATATGATCCACTTATGACTTTATATTACCCTTTAATTTGTCTATTCCATGTTAAATAAACGTTTTGGTTAAAATTGTTTTGTTTAGCGTACGTGTTTTGACTTGTAATTATACATATGATTAATTAGATAGTGATTAATTACTTCTAGAATATAAAACATATATAATATATATTCATTATTTAATATATAGATGGATTAATGGGATGAAATAAATCGTTCATAGAGATGGTAGGCCGTACGTACACATGAAAGATGTTTTAATTTCCATATTAATTTGAATGGAAGTAAGTAAATAACATATAAATAAATCCAGTATCATTATTAATTCATATATATCATGATTTTTTATTAAATATACTTTATAATCATTCTTGAATGGTTAACATGTAAAATGAATCTCATCGCGCCGTGGTGACTGTAATCTGTACGTATGCACGAGCAATGATATCATTCCAATAATTATTGAATGGAATTGGAGTGGAAGATATAATATCTCATAATTAGTATAATTTTATAATAATCATATATAGTTATTATTTCCACCATTATACCCATCCATGTAAGGTGGTGGTGGAAAAAAAGATTACACCACAGTGTAAAGACGATATTCCATACATACGGACGTGCGGTGATTTTGTATTTCATAGGATGGATAGAAGTTGAAATAGTGTTGTTTCATATTTATAATAACATATCAGTATATGATTAGTACTGATGTGATTAAATTATAATTAAACAACTAATGAAGTTGATGTTGAAAAAGAAAAAACATGAAATAACCGGTAGAAGAGAATACCTCTTCCTCAATGTTCCTCTTTTAAACTTCCTCTTAGGGAACTAGAGTTGCTATTTTAGAAAGACCAAAACCACTATAATGTAACTAGATAGGTTTATACGAGTAATTCTCTGGGTTTGTATAAGCTTTAAGGCTTTGTATTGAGTGAATAGGATAGGGAATGGGTTCCCTTTTACAAGAGATGATAGGGGCACTTTTGGAAACCTCCAAAATATTAATCTATATTAAACTCAAACCCCACATAAAAACATAAAAAGTGACTCAAATTATGATATAAGGTATGATAGAGTTGTAATAACATCATAAAATCAAATTTAGACTTGTTTTGATTTTATTTTAAACCTTATCATTTTGATTTATCCTTATTTAATATATTTAATTTTATTTGGGGTAATAATATTCCAAATTTTAAATTGTTATAAATATTTACTTATGTATTATGAATTTTCAATATTTGGATAATGTAGAACATTTTAGAACATATAAATTTCAATTTTTAAAATTTATATACTTTTGTGATTTTTATACAATATAATAATATGTTATTTTTATAAAATATAAACTGTTTCAATTTTGACACTATTCATTTATTTGAATTTAAATAATATCCACAATGACGATTTTTTCATACAATAATATGTAATAAATCCCTATCATGAAATATTTATCAAAAAAAATTTGGATCACAAATATTTATTTTAATATTTTTAAAACCATTTATTTGATTTTTCAATTAGTAAAATAATTTCTACATCATTATTGTGTCATCATTATTAATAATTATTTAATCCTTAAAAATTAAAAATAAATTCACATAAGGTAGATAATTTTATTGGATTTCTGGAGACTATTTATGTTCGATGGTATATGATGTTTATCACCAAATTAATAATATTACACTTATAAGATATAAGAGAGTGTCATGTTGTAACTTTCACTGGTTTTAATATAAATTACACCATTTTCGTGGTTAAAAGTCCATGAAATGAATATATTATGACCCTTAGGTGTTATGGGTCGACTTCTATTCATAAAATATAATTTTGGTAGGTGTTAAGATAATTTTATAATATTTTTTTACCCATAATTGCAGGATTTACCATTTACTGTGGTAAATAAAATTTACTATATTTACTATTTATAATGCCCAAAAATAAAAATTAGACTATTAACATAATTTGGACATACTGATTCCAAATATGAAATCCATTCTTAAAAATTTAATATACAAAAGTGTCATTATTTAATTTAAAATTAATCATACTGATGAGAAAACAGGTCTTATAAGTTAAAACCTTGCAAAAGATTGAAATGTTTTTAACTATGAATTCAATGTAAAATTAATGATAATGACTTATATTATATAAAATGGTAAAAATATATTCTATTTATACTTTTAAACCATTAAATATTATAATTTAATTATATAAATTATCTTGATGTGAAAAGGTTTATTTATGTAAAAATTTGTGTATTTTTAATATTCATCTAAATATAAAAGTTATCAGAATAATGACAAAGATTTATCCAACATACTTGTTTATAACCTGATTCAAAAGAAGAAGTTAATTTTTTTTAAATTTAACTTATAAACATTTCAAAAATTATATATAATATGGGTGTGCCATCAAAAGGAAACAAAACGGCATTTTCTGAAAAATATTTCTTGTATCGATAAAATTAATTTTGTTCTCCTACCATGTTCTTGAAAATGTTTAAGATGAATTATTATGTTATAATATTTAAAATGCGGTTAATACTATTCATAACATCTAGTTTATAATAATATTATAATATATTATTTTTAGTGATACTCATTATTGCATACCACACATGCTATCGAGGAAGGTCTCTCTTGTGTGCATCACAAGCCAAGAATAGTGTTTGTGTATTCAATAAGATAATATGGTGTTTCATATAGTGTAAGATAATATTTTTGTAGCTTACAACATAAGACATTAAATAAATTAAGAAGAATATTTCTCATAAAATATATCGGTGTTACATTCTACCCTTTTAAAATGAATTTCACTCTCAAAATTCATCAGAGTTATATATCATTTACTACTTGAATGTTTCATTCATAGGAACCTACATAGTAAAAAGGAATACTAAAACATAATTTTTAAATGTAAATTATAAAATATAACAATTACCCAAATCAACTCATCAATGGGTTTCCACATAGGAGAACATAGTTGAAAACATGGATATTGAATAGAAATCTAACCATCATGTTCTAATGAATAACGGTAGAGAACATGGATATATAAAAATACAACAATGATAAAGACAAAAACTTGTGATGATATAAGGTATCATATGATTCATCATATATGAGGGTACTAGGACAACACTTTTGGACTTTAAAACCATTTCCTTAAAGTTGTAAATTTTTAAATTAGAAGAAATACTTACATGATTTGGGTACAATATCTACGTTGGTCATTCGTTGAACAATTTAAACTTCATATCTTAAATAAATGAAGTTGAATTTTTCAATCATTAAGTGTTAGCAGTTAATGAGATATTATTATGGGTCATTTCATCTGTCTCAAACAAAATGTGAGAAAATGTTATTAAATATACATAAGTCCATATATTGTGATATTAATCGTATATGGTTCCAAAAATGGACTTATACTTTAGCTATCATAACTATTAATAAAATAAAACTAATTTCTACCAACCAGGGACTTCCTGTAGGCTAGTTGTAGGTGATAAAGGCCTATCGTACTTCATTTGTGGGTTCTATTCCCACAGCTTTGTCCGACGTGACAGGTTGTTTCCATTCTTGTAGGTTGTCCTTTTTCTAAAACTAGACCATTATAAAATATCATAAATAATATGTAAAAATGATCTAGCTTTAAACAATTCTATCGGATGTACAACTTAATCCATTCCATCATTTAGAATTATCCAAAAAACATCTGTCCAAAATCACAGAATAAAGAAAACGACTACTAGAAAGGTAGTATAACAAGCATGTGTATAATATAATTTATCCCACATATATCATAACATATATCTTATTGGTCATGTTTAAAAAATGTAAATACCATAATCATGTATTCTTGGAACATGAATTACCATAGAACCTTAGTGAAAACACTAATTCTATCAAAAGTAAACACTTTCCACATACCAAAATCCCAAAAATTCTATATACTCAAATCATGATATCACTTTGTAATTATATCAATAATGAACTCATTTATAATATCCAACACATTATTTTCTGATTATCCCTTCATTATGCGCATATCATCTGCTTTCCAAAAAGATTTCAATCAATTTTCAGGGTTACCAATACCATATTCTTATAGAAAACCACAATAAACCAATACATAGATATTCCAAAATTCCACGATACTATAAATGAGATTCCACAACACTATTTTGGAATCCTGTTACATAAACACTTAATCATTCCACCACTTCATTGAGAAATTCAATATTTCCTATAGTGATCGCATGTGACCTCCCTATTTCCTTGTCCTTATGATGTTTTTTATGTCGATAATCATTAACCCCTGGATTAGGGAATTGGTTAGCATAATGCCCCATTTCCCTGCACTTGTAGAATTTAAGTGTTGAAGGTGCGTTCTTTGTAGCCTTTTATCTATTCACGTCATTAGCTACCTTTTTTCCATTACTTATACACTCATCTTCTCGAAGAAATTCTCTTCCACACATAAAACATTTTCCAGTCCATTTAAGACAATTTCCACCATTCTTATTTCCACACTTTGAGCATAACGAAACATTAATATTCTTTTCACCATTGTTTTGAGATTTTTCCTTGAACTTTATCTATCATTTCTTGTCAAAACCATTAGATAGATATGTAACAAAACCATCCAGTTCAACCTTGATAACACAACTCAAAATTTCTTCACATCTACTGATGTATCTTATAGCTAATTCCCTTCTAAGACTTGGTTTTAAGCCACTGAAGAATTGATCTACTTTACTTTTTGGTTGGATGACAAAGCCAGATGCGTACCTTACAAGCCTTGTAAAATTCTCCTCGCATATACCTACAGATCCATCATCCTTTTTCTTATAACAAAGGAACTCCTTTTACATCTTTTTTTGAATAATATGAGGGAAGTAATTATTTTAAAACATGTTCTTGAACTTATCCCATTCCATTGATTCAATTTAATATTGGGGCCTTGTAATCATAATTAGTGTCCACCACTAGTCTGCTACACCTTCTAAATGGAAATCAACCAGAATGAATTTCTCATATTCTGAATAGCAAAGTATGGAAAATATATTTTCAATGTTACTGATTTATTGTTCAGTAATAAGTTGATAAGAAGACCCATTAAAAGAATTTGGTTGTCACCTCATAAAGGGCTCAATAGAATATTGTTACCTTCTATGCTCATTTGGATGTGTAGAATGATTCATATCTTGTTTAAGTATTGCAATAATACTTTTCACTCCATCTCCCATAACATTTGTTTGTTCAAGAGGACAATCATTGCATTGTCCATTAAATTGATCAACACAGTTCCTTCGGGTTCCAAACATCGTCTAAAACCCAAAAAGAATAGTGTAAGAGTAAAAAATATTTCTAGGAAAACAACGTAATAAAGGGGGAGTACTTTCAATATCTAACATAGTATGCTTAATTCTATGATTGTTACTATAATTCTAAGAATATAAAATAGACTTTTACTTAACCTTAGATTCCTCCCTAAAAATACCATTGAAATACCTCAAGGGATCTCACGAATGTTTTTACATCCTAGATTCTAATGGATAACTAAACCATTCTTCTGATACAAACTATAGGGACCCAAGATTGACGTACATGTAAATTACAATACTTTTGTGGAATACTTATTACATAACAAAAACAGACACCAAAGAACCGTAATAGTTTAGCGTCTTTGGAAAATCAGAACATAGTCTACTAATTATGGTGAAAGATCTTCACCATCTCCAATAATGATCATTACCTTATGTATTATTACCTAAAAACATTAATTATATCATGGGGAAGGAAAAAATAAAATGTGTGATCTGAAATGATCGGTAAGGGTAAACTTGGAGAACAAAAAAACCCCCATAAACATTTGAACATGAAATCATGAACAGAAAATTTAAACATCAAAATCATGAGAAATGAAATAAAACATTGCAGTACATAAGGAATAAATCAAAAAGGAACGTTAATCATGAAAGAATAACATGGGAATAAAACATTTAATTTTCGAAAACCATTAAGCACATTATTTTATTTCCATAGTAGCCAAGGCATTGCTGCCAAGACCATCATAGTGGACAATGTCCATTACTGAACTAGGTATACTTACAGTTCCATCCTTATATTATTGAACCATATTTACTTTGCGTTCCAACAATGTCAATCTCATGAGATATAAATCTTTACCCAATTAATTGGAGTGAGATATTGTCCCCACCCATCACATAATGAAAATCATTCTTTCGTGTGCCACAACATAATCATAAATAATTTATCATAACCCAATGAATAAAATGGGTTTCATAAACATCACCCCATCATAACATATTCCATATAGAATAAATGGATATCATTTTATCATATGAAAAATAAAACCGTGTAAATAGTAGTGACATAATACTTGAAACATAAAAATATTAAATAATTTCATCTTAGATTAAAAATATTTTTGATAAAACAGTTGAAAAGAATTCTTGAGAAAAATATCCTTTCTTCTTCAAAATAATTTTCTTTTCTCAAAATGCCATTAATTTTTAAAAGATAATAATTTTTTTGAGAATAATCATGAAATCATGTAGAGGAACATTCATGGAAATAATTATTTATGAAACTATAAAAAGCCGTTTATGCCGTATAATTTAAAAAATTATTTTTCTCGTACTTTTCCCAGAAAAGTCAAAAAGTGCCTTGTATGGTAATCAATGGAAACATTGATTACATACCATGTAGTGAAATTTAAAATTTGGTAAAAATTAATTTAAACATACATGAAGCCATTTTTAGAAAACATGGACATGGATGATAAATATTACCCCAGTAAATATTTAATAATAAACAATCTCGGTTAAGAACACGATTGGAATAATTATCTGTTACCTTATGTCCAATTTATTTTGTATGTGTCCAAGATTATTGTATATTTTGTTTAAAAATATTATTAAATTTTAGAAAAACCATAATAATATTTATGATATGATATATGATTCACCTACAACATTATATTACCCGTTCGTTTGACAATTCCACGTTAAAGCAACATTTTGGGTAAAATTGTTTCATTTATGGTGCGTGTTTTGACTTGTAATTATTCATATGATTACATAGATCAGAATTACATACATCCATAATGTAAAAAATATATAATGTATATTCAGAATGTAATATATCGATGGATAAATGGGATAAAATACACCATTCATTGAGACAGTTGGTTATACGTACACATGAAAGTTGTTTTCGTTTCCTTATTAAATTGTATGGAAGTAAGTAAATAACATATACATATATCCAGTATCATTATTATTTCTTATATTTCATGATTATTTATTATATATACTTTAAAATCAATCATGAATAGTCAAAATTGAAAATGAATCTTATCACATCGTGGAGACGGTAATAGGTACATACGCATGAGCGATGATATCATTCCATTAATTATTGAATGGAATTGGAGTGGATGATAAAATATCTCATAACATGTATCATGTTATAATAATCATATATAGTAATTATTTCCACCATTTTACCCATTTTAGTATGGTGGTGGTGAAAAAACAAATTACACCACAGCGTGGAGACGGTATTCCGTATGTATGCATGCAAGGTGATTACATTTTTCGTAGGATGGGTAGAAGGTGAAATAGGGTTGTTTCATATTTATAATAACATATCAGTATATTAGTGGTACTGATGTTATTAAATTATAATTAAGCAACTAAAGACTAAGAAGTTGAAGAATAATGAAACTCGAAAGAATCAGCAGATGATATTACCTCTTCCTCGACATGCCTCTTTTAAACTTCCTCTTTGGGAACTAGAGTCGGTCTTTTGAGAAGACCAGAACCTCTATAATGTAACTAGAGTGGTTGAGAAGAAGAATTTTCAGGGTTTTTCTGACCATGAAGGCTTAATATTGAGTGAATAGGAGATGAAAGGGGTGACCTTTTATAAGAGGGGAGTGGGGCACTTTTGGAAACTTCCAAAATATTAATTTATTATAATCTAAAACCCCACTTAAAAACATACAAAGTGACTCAACTTATGATATGATGTAAGATACGGTTGTAATATCCTAACCAATCAAATTTAGTCATGTTTTTATTTTATTTTTAACACGATCATTTTGATTTATCATTATTTAATCTAT
This sequence comes from Viscum album, assembly GCA_963277665.1. NCBI lineage: Eukaryota > Viridiplantae > Streptophyta > Magnoliopsida > Santalales > Viscaceae > Viscum > Viscum album. The sequence continues at coordinate 1,779,060,029 of OY728146.1, read as the reverse complement.
TTAATTTTATTTGTGGTAATAACATTCTAAAACCATTTATTTGATATTTCAATCAATAAAATAATTTCTACATCACTATTATTTCATAATTAATGATAATTATTTAATACCTAATAATTATAAATAAATTAACCAGATGTAGATAAGTTTATTGGATTTCTGTATAAATGTTATGTAATATGTTTTATGAAGTTTATCACAATATTAAAATTATTACACTTATAAGATATAAGAGAGTGACATGATGTCACTTTCTTTGGTTTTAATAATAATTACATAATTTTCATTTTAAAAATCCCATTAAATCAATATATTCTAACCCTTTTGATATATGGGTAAACTTTTATTCATCTAATAAAATTTTGGCAGTGTTAGAATAATTTTATAATATCATTTTAACCCTTAATTAAATGATTTACCTTTAATTGTGGTAAATACAATTTACCATAGTTAGTATTTATAATTCCCAAAAATAAAAATTATCCTATTAACATAATTTGGACCTGACTATTAAAAATATAGAATCCATTTTTCCAAATTCAATATACCGAATTTTTAGTATTTAATATACAATTAATCCCACTGTTGAGAAAATGAGTTTTAAATGTTAAAACATTGCAAAATATTGAAATGTTTTTACCTATAAAATAATTGTAATATTAATGATAATGACTTATATTATATTAAATGGTAAAAATATATTTCACTTATATATTTAAACCATTAAATATTATAATTTAACTATATAAATTATCTCGATGAAAAAGTTTCTTTTATGTAAAATTTAGTGATTTTTTACTATTTATAAAAATATGAAAGTTGTTAGAATAATTTCAATAATTTATCCAACCTAAATTTTTATATCGTGATTCAAAATAAAAATATTAATTTGTCAAATTTAACTTATAAACTTGTCAAATATTATATTTGAAATGGGCGCGCCATCAAACAGTGACAAAACTGTATTTCCTTTAAAATACTTCTTTTATCCTAAAAAATAATTTTGTTCTCATACAATGTTCTATAAAATGTGTAAGATGAATTATAATGTTATAAAATAAAAAATTCATTTAATATTATTCTTAAAGGCTATTTCATAATAATATTATAATATATCATTGTTTAATGAAACTCGGTATTGCATACCACACAAGCTATTGAGGAAGGTCACTCTTTCATGCAAAACAAGCCAAGAATAGTGTTTGTGTATACTATAGGATAATATGGTGTTGCGTATATTGCAAGCTAATATTGGTGTTGGATACAACAGAATACATCAATGAAATTTAAAAAAATTTCTAGTAAAATATCGGGGTGTTAAATTTATAATGTTATAAAATAACACCCCATTAAAATTAAAATAATATATATTAGGATCTAAAATAAATAAATTATTAAAAATAAAAAATAAATTAGTGTAATTCCTATGAAATCATTAAATTTTCAATGTAATTTAGAGAAATATTATAAAATATAATTTATATAGTATTTCTCACATCATTGAAATTTTGAATCAAATCCTTGGATCATTGGGTCTTTCTAAAGTATAAAATTTTGGGTGAAAGGGGTAATAATGAAACTAAATTTTATTTTTATTGAGGTTTAATTGATGGCACAAGAAACTTACGGAAAATAAATATACTTTTCTATCTAAATTGTGTGTTATAATACAATGATTTTGTGTTAGAATCACATTGAGAAATTAATAAATTGTTTTATGTTTTGGTTTTCTTTTAAATATAAATAATTTTTAATATTTAATCACTTTCTAATAATCATAAAACATCCTTTAAAACTCAAAAGATTGTTTTTAAGAAACATATATTTGGTGGTAGAACCATAAAATTACATTAAAAAGGGGAGAACAATTTGAAATTTGTAATTAAAAAATATTTTTGATTTTAAAAAAATGTCAATTTTTACACCATTTTACCTCATAATTCACACATATATTATTCAAAATATTTAGTCAACGTTTGAATATTTTCTCAAATACATGATTATTTATAAAAAATACAAAAAAATAAATGTGATTTTTGATAATGATCATATTTATTTTCATTTTCTCTATTTAAGAAAACACAAACTCCAGAAAACATATTTAATTAAATTAAAAATATATTAACCTAGGGGAATGATAAAAATTATCACCAATTTACATTTCTAATAAATTAACTATTATTTAAATATTAAAATTGTATTCTAAATATTAAAATTCACAAAATCTATACAACCCGCATTAAATATTATTTTACCTAGGGGATTGACGTTATTAATGATGTATTATTTCTTACTACATCATACAGACGATATATCATTCGTTCATGATTATATTATCATTGTAAGGAAAGAGTAATATCCTAAGAAGATTAGTTGGTAAATTATTTTTCTTATATTGGTTTTACAATGAACAAAGTAAACATATTCAATCAAGTGAAGTCACTAGATAGTTAATCATTATATTAAATGTAAAATCCATAATTGAATGTATAAGATATTTTGAATAAAATGGAGAAAACTAAATAAGGGTAAAAAATATTTTATGGTATTTACAATCAACTACTGTATGATTTTTTCTTAAGGAAAAAGATACAAAATATCTTCATTGGTTCTATAATGAGAAGAATAAATTATAATAGATTTATAAAAATACTATACTTAATACATTAAAATATTCAAATGAAAATGTCCTCAAAATATTTAATTGTGGGTGGAAAATGGATGAGAATTATTTAAGTAAAAAATATTTTTTTTATACATAGATGTGGTTATTGATCTATTGAGATTCATGAAATATATTTTATTATTATATATTTAATCCCACTATTGATATATATTATGTCTTATTCTATTATTTCAATAAAAAAAGAAAAAATCTCACCGATATATTTAATGTGATATTATTTAACTTTAAATTTCATATGATTTTTATATTTTGATTTCAAATAAGGGTGAAAATATGAAATTTGAAAAGGAAACTCATTGATTTCTATGAAATCTATTAATTGAAATATAGAAAATTATAATACCTTTAAGATATCGCATAACCTCAAAAAAATTAAAACACTTAAATGTGAAAATTTAATATTGATTAATTGTTGAAAATGGATAATAGTATAACATTATAAGGTATACGTGAGATGTATCTATAATTTTTATCAATATAACACTTTTATGTGTTATTATTTTCATAGATACATGATATAGATTTTAGTTATTTTAAAAATATGTTTAATTAATTAAAAATTATTTCATGATAGAAATATTTTGATAAAAACTATATTTTAGTTTAATAGTTTTGTTGGATATATTTAAGAAATATAACATAACAAAATTTTATTTGAATTTTTTTTTCAAATTACAAATTAAAAAAAAATTAAATGATTTTTATTAAGATATGTTACTGAATGTAAAATATTTTTAAAAGTAGGAATCATATATTTTTTGACAATATTTTAAATTGATTTTTACTATTAACTTTGAAATTAAAATAATTCTATAATGAATGGGAAAAACTATTAAAATTCTCAAAATAGCGTTTTCTCTACATAAATACCATATATTTTTTCTTTAATTGGTTCATTAAATGATAAAATAAAATGATAATGTGTGTCATAGTTTTATTAATTTAATTTTTCCAAAATATAATATATTATTTTTATTAAAAATTTTAAATTACTGAGAAAATGATCACTTATATACTGATTTTTTTATTATTGTTAAATCAATGGATGATGAAGAATATATTAAATTCATGATCACCATTTTAATATAAAATATTTTAAAAATATCTATGAAGGATATAATGATGTGAGATTATTTCTAAGAAATATTAATCCACATATAAGTTTACAGTGAATAAGTTATTATAAAAATATATGGTGGATGACTTAAAAGATAGAGTAAAAAATTCATTGATAATGTTATTGGGAAATGATTTAACCTTTGATCATTGATAAATAAAAGATACCACATTAAAGATGATGACATGTTGAGAAGAAAATTTTGTATTAATTCTAAATAAATATGATTAAGAATGAGAGAAATAAATGATATGTTTAAGTAATAAAATAAAAATCTAGGTTTAAGGAAGTGTTATTTCATTTGAATATAATGATGTATCATATCATTTATATATTTTTTTGTGAAAATGTATTTTAAAATCAGATTATTATCTATATAATAACATTGAGTTATTTATTATTTTCACAATTAAATAACCACATAATCTATGTTTTTAGTTAGGAAATAATTCATTAATATAAGAATTTTTTAATGAATAATGTTTTAATTTTGAAAAAAGAGTCATGGGGTGAATAAAATAAACTATAAATAGATAAATTAAATCATAAACTAATAATGAAATTTTATACTAGTATGTATGATATATTTTGTTAGACATATATAATCATATTTCAATATAAGTGAATAATTTGGGGACTAGATGATACTGGATTCATATAATGGGTGTAGTAACCCACAATGGGGGTGATCACAACCAAAATTCATATATGTTGTGTTGTTGGTTTTTTCATTAATATGAATGAGTTTTATTGACAATATAATTTATGAAGAACTATTTTAACATATGTACGACTTTAAAATTATTTACAACATAAAAAAATATTAAAAAGTAAAAAAAATTATATTATAATGATTAACCACTCTTAGTGCTCAATAAATTTATGCATCCCTTATAATTTTTCACAGTGTAAATTATGCACCCTATATTTATATATCCATTAAAAATTTTCATACCACAATACTCAAAAAAATATCTCAATGTAAAATATATCGTATGTAATTCCAGTTAAAATGAATCATTATTCTCTACATTTTATTGAAATCATTATTAATTTCTAATCCCCTTTAATAGCCTATTTTCTCAATATTATGTCCAGTTTTTTTCACCTCTTGTTCTTCATGAATTGGTATCCATTATGAATAAATCATCATCTTCATTATCTTCTAAATTTATAATCTACCTTTCAATTATTCTTCCACATCATGTTATATTATCATTCCCTAATAATACTATATTATGTCTTGTGTCTTGAGATCTTGTAGGTTGTATAATAAAGTCTCATTCACATGTAGTTAATTACATGAACACAATTCGATGAAATCTAACATAGAATCTCTCTTTATGTTTTGGATTTAATCTTCTAAATTTATAAAATCATGTTATTAGATGACCAATTTTTATGACTTCTATTACAAGGGACCATTACTAAGAATCCCTTTAATATAAGACTTAGAAATGTGTGATGTATCATGGTTACATGAGATAACTGTAATATTCAATAAATCATTCCATTTATGAACAACACATTACCTCATCATTGGATCTATTTATTCTAATCTGGCCACCGGTGATTCATTAATCATGAAACTTCATTGGTAATTCACTCAATAACATATGAATTTTATAGTATTCCATTATTCTAATTATATCAATTCCCTATCATGTATACCCTAACAATTGTATAAGTATCTTAATAATGATTTCAGAAACCCATCACTATGTAGTTTATTCATATGATACAGTCACAACTTACATAATCACATGGTCCAAAAAATCATACATGATTTCAAAACTACTTTGTATATATTTATTGCTATTCAAACCTTAAATGTTTATATGACCACCCAAACCTTTATAGAATACATTACATTGAAAAGTGTTCTATTAATTGTTTTCAATGCCATGAAATTAACACAATCCATATAAATATGGTTTAAAGAAAAATATATACTAATAAATATTATTCCACCATTATTTATATCATTATACTCAACCTTAGTTTCAAATAAAATATTAGATATTAAATATTATCTATACAATCGAAAAATATTTCCCTATAGTACATCAAGGTATCTCGCTTAATTTCACAAAACAATGTCCTTATAGTATACTCAAAATCCACCCATGACATTATTTTCTTCGAATAATACAGAAATAAAATATTTTAAAATCATCCAATAAAATAGTCTAGAATCATGATATACAATTTAGAATTATATCTAACACAAAATGTCTATGTGGTATCAACATTATCTCATTATGACATATATTTTTGAATTATATCATAAATCAACTCATTATAAAATACATTCCATACACTAAGTTAAATGATTTATGAATCATTGATATCCATTTATGAATTTTCTTTCCAAAATTAAAATTAAAATAATAGGCCCAATAGAATCCAATGTTATTCACCACAATCTATTCTCATAAGTTTCTCAATTGATCATTATTTTATGCCATCTCCCCCATTGACATCAAGAATACTTCAAAGGATTTGAATCCATTTTTTTCATTTTCCTCCTCTTATTATTGTGAATTCTGTACGCGATTGTAGAATTTAGAAATATACTCTTGTTATTCAATAATTATAATTCAATATATTTTCATGGAACATCAGAAACCTTTAGGTTCATAAATTTATCATCCAACTCCTAGGTATTTCAAGAATATGAAAAATAACATCCATGAAATTTGAAATATCATAAATATCTAAATCCATTTATTAAATCATTATTTAATACAGTTACTTATTACTACCTTTTCATATCAGACAATATTTTCCTTCAAATAGAAGCATACTATTGTTATATTTATAGTGATAAAAATACCTATTTAACATATATTCATAAAAAATCATCTTATCCTAATTGTTTAAAACTCATAATAAGTCACAATATATAAAGAAAAAAATCTATTGAACTATACATATCTTCCAATTACTTATATAATACACGTATCATGGATACCTTTCATATTCAATATTTTTATCTTAGCCGCAATATCGCCATATTTTCAATTTAAATGGAATTTTGTACAACTATGTCGGTTATACAACATGATAAGCCAACTATCACCACATGTTCAATATAATCTCTTGGTACCATTTGGTATTAATTATTTTCAATTCACTACTGAACTCTATTTTCAAATGCGGCTAAAAATCATGAAGTTCTCATCACCAAATCTCAAATAAATTCTCCATCATTAGGATAAACCATATATGTAATATAATTTATTGAGTTGAATCCAAATATTGAATAACTCATTAGATTATGAAAACCTCTCATTGAAAGGAAGCATGACTATAAAAATATTTATTGGTATTTTGGAAATAATAAATTTAAACATCATATTACGAAGAAATATCTAATCATGAAATAATATAATATTGTTCATTCTCTAACAGAATTTATTATTTTTATAGTTAAATACTACTTGAACTATATATTTACAATGATGGTTGAATTTTTAATATAAATTGAGAATAATGGGTAATTTAAATATTGAATTAAAAATACATTAACTAAATAAATTTTTTTTATTATATGATCATTATTTTTAAAAAAAATCTAAATAAACATCGAAAAATAGATTGGTTTTTTGATACAACATATTGATTGTAATAAAAAAAATTTAATTTCACTTCTTTGGATTATTCAAGTCCCATGTATAATCTTTCAATGTATGAACCCATTCATATTAAACATAAGTAGACTCCACAGATCATATCCCCCTTCAATCTAGTCGAACATGAAACACAATTTTATAAATAGTTCAGTCTACAGGGATAGTTTTGCATCTATTATCCGACAAAAGAGTATTATGGATGGTAATTATGGTCCAATATATTTTTTAGGAATATTCTTAAACAATCATTATCGTTGTTCTTTTCGTAAAACAAATTACTCTAATTTCTTATAATATGTATTTTTTAAAGCACCCCTTTAAGGAATTATAATTATTTTTAATTTTATGTAAGGATAATTCATTAATTTTTGATTTTTTTATTTTTCTAGGTAGGTCCAAATTATATGGCCAAATAATATATCACTATTTTAGTATATACAAAATATTCTTTTGTGTGTCGGTTCCATGGTATTGTACTTTTTTTCTATTAGATTAGACCTATCGATACATATTTTTTATTCAATAAACTGCCACCTTTAAGAATTATACACATTATTCTCTAATATAGGAAACTTTCTATGTATTTTATTTTTCACATCCCCACAGGGTTTGTAAATCATACAATGCTTAATTTACTATATTTCTCTTTATACCATCATAAAATAATACATATACATTTTATACCATTGGGGCCCTATACTCAAGTGAAAATATATGTTACTCAATTTTGGTTAATCATGATTTATTTTGGTCTATTTTTTATTTTTTTTCTTTCTATTTGAGTTTTTTTTAGTGTATCATATAGGGGATTAGTGCACCATTGAGTGAGATAACTTTTTTTCCTCTTAAATAGTGAGCCTCCTGTCTAGCTTCATATGTCTCTTATTATGATAGGTACCATCATTATATTAAAACAAACATTAGGATATCCTTATGTAGTATGATTCCCTTCATTATTTCATCCAAATATAATATATTTCAAAATTAAAATGATTATAACATGTGAGATTTATCTCATTTGAAATATATCTCTAATTATTCTTTCTATAATGAGATATTGATGTTAATGTGTTCTACTTCAAATAATGATTATGTTTTATTCTTGAAACAGAGTAATGAAATATATTTATTTCCCAAAATAGTAGAATTTCATGAGTAATTTCACCTAATATTACTTTCCTTCCTTTTTAAAAAGATTCAATTTATTTTACTATTTAACCATTATTTTTTTAATTTTCATATTGTGGAATTTGGAACTCATAGTGTTCACACATATATAGTTCTCTAGGGGTAGACTCCATCATCCCATTTCCCATAAAAAATAGTCATTGACTCATCCTCCCTATTAATTTAGTATTTCTATATTTTCTAGCCTTATATATCATGCAATATTGAATTATATCAAGTTTTTCTCTTATCATCTAGCAAGGTCATATGAGGAAGGATTTATTATTTATGATTGATATACATGATTATCTATATTATGATATTTTATGAATTTTCTCATAGAAAATAATGTTCTTAATTATTATTCTCACTGATTCTTGTTATGTCAACATTTATCTCCACCTCTTCATCAGTCTACCACTTCATCTCAACATATAGATCATCAGTTCATTAATTTTTCACTTACTTTATGATGTCCTACTGATCCAACTTCTATTTTTTTAATTATCTCAATTCTGTATCCCAACACGCACAATCATTGAAACAATGGCCATACCTTATTGTCACATATTCATGTTCAAAGTTGTCATCTTACATGAGTGTTTCATCATGACCACTAAATCTGAAAAAATATTTGTTTTTCTAAGTCATCCTCAAATAGATAAATAATTTTTTTTATTTCATTAATTTCATCCTTATGAATCATAGTCTTTTCCTCTATAAATAAATATTTCATGCCTTTAATTTCATGGGATTTCACTTTATTATTCATATTGGGATGAAATATTTATTTAGAGTTCCACAAACTAACATGTTGAAAAATTAATTTTTTTTGATTTTTTATATATATTTTTGATGCTCATCCACATATTATTTAGATTCATTCATCATACAACTATTTGTTTAATTTTTCATTCATTTATTATTTAAATATTAAAAATAACAATAAAACTCTACATTTAGTTCAACAACACTATTTGGTTCTTTCTTGTAAAGGGAAAAATTAAAATTTATTGATTTATACTAAACATCGGGAATTGAGGATAGAATCAGATTAAATACTATATTTTGAATCATTACCCTATATTTTAGTATATTTTATCATAAGAAATATCTTTTTATTCATATTCATATTAATTCATTTTTTGTAAGAATCCCTTTACCAATGATGTTCACTGGAATTACATGTCTTGTATTATTGAATACATCTACCAAGATTGACATAAAAACACAATTTCAATCTATAGTTCTTACAAAATATCTTCTATAGTCTTCTATATTTTCTATGTAGTAACACAATGAGTATTTTATTTATATAAATAATAGAATAATGATCTATTTGGAATCTTCTCACATTACAAACTACACATTATCTCATAGTTCTTATTGTGATCTCTATCTTAATTTATTTAGTCACAACATCAAATGTGTTGTTTTGAAGAGTGTTTTAGTAGGGTTCTACTAAACTGTGACTGAAAAATTGAAATTATTTAGGTGTGATTTTTGAAAAGATACTTCAAAATATTACATTTTTTTAAAATAAACTTCTCCCCCAGCCACTACTCTTCTAATCACCCCGTCCGCCATGCACTATCTTACCAAGATCAACCTCCCCCCCCCAACCCTGACACTGAGCACTACCACCACCATAATTCCCCACTCAATAAGAATCATGTATCTCTTGATCCCACCAAGGTCACGCCCCCTGAACCCAAACTGGAACATTAGTCATAGAACCCCCTAACCTTTCTCCCCATCCTTTATGCTTTCAAAATACATTACCTTGTCCCTCTCCCTCCCTCAAACTGTTTCATTCCCTCAAGGCCACCTTGATGTTATGGTCAACCCTAAGACCCATGATCTATCACCCTAGTGATAGTACCTCCATTATTTGTAATTTTTCTCTACTCTTATTTACATAGACCATCTCTCAATTTTATATAAAAGCGTTCATATTTTTTTGGGTTATTAGAACCATTCATTGTATAAATAATGGATAATATAAGGTTTTTCGATGAAAAAACAATATATTTTGAATCAAGAGTGAATTATTATTTTAATTCAATGATCTGAATGATTTAATTATGGAAATTAGTTTATCAATATATATCATTCTAATAGACTATTGTTTTTTCTTGAAACTAACTTTTACTAAATATTTTTTTTTGGTTTCCTAAGTTTTAATTAATATTCTATATAAGTGAAGGGATTTATTAGTTTTTTTTGAAAATAAAATAATGATTTAAGATATGTGTTTAATCATCAATAATTTTCAATGAGGAAATCACCATTTTTAATGAAACTAAAAAGCACTATGTTCTAATTTTTTTAAACTGCTTTTTGGTTATTGTGATTATTTGAGAGACATTGATGATATTGTTATGAATTTTTTTTATAAAATATTTTACAACTACAAATGATTAAATATGTTTTAAATGAAAAAATACATTTCATAAAGGTAATTTTCTACATTAAATAGATTCTTAATGTGAAGACATTTTTTGTGTTTTACAAATGGATATAAATTTCATAATTTGGGAACATCATATATATATATAATTCATTATGGAAATGTATTATTTATATAATGGGGTTTATATGATTTTATTAGTATATGATTAATTTTTTATACTTTTATTCTCCAAACATAATTTTATATTTTATTATCGTGTATCTGAATTTGATGTCAAGGAATGAATTATATTCTAGTTTATGATACTTATCTAGTTATTAGACCTCAGTTTGAAATACTAACCTAATATGGGTGTTTTTTATTAGTTATTATAGGTATGGTAAGAATACATGTTTAGTCTATTAAATTTCATCAAGCCCTAATATGATGGATAATGATTTATATTCTTCATTGACATTCCTTAGTTATCATATTTTATTCAATGAATACTTGTTTCATATTATAGAATGATAATCATGATGCTTCTATTTCTATGATAATAGACATATGATTCTTTATTATTGATATTTTTTAAAATAGGAATACACAAATTCAGGGATATTTTCTTTAGATGTTATATTTTTATAAAAACTGATTTCAACGATGTTAAATTTATATACATAGCCCGGAAACAATTTTTTAAAACTCAACTAGTTTAATAAATTGAAAATATTATTTTATAATCAAATATGGAATTTTCATTATTTAAAAAATTAAACATTATGTGTTTTCTAATTTGGGTTTGAGTTCATAATTTTTTATGTTATGTTATACCAATGAGCTATTAATTAATATCATTAACTAAATGGGATGTATTGTAATAGTTAAATGTAAGTGAGATGTGTGATTTAAATGGTGTGTCTATGAGACACTATATCATTTTTTTGAGTTGTTATATATATTTATTAATTCTGATTTGAAATCTTGGGGAAAATATTAGGAAATCTATAGATATTTTTGATACTAGTTAAGATAATTCATTGGACATTATCCCTATATGTCTAATGGATAAATGAAATTAATGTAACATGTGGGGGGTGACTTATTCTCTCATTAATTCTTTATTAAATGAATGAAATTCCAATTATGATGAATTTCAATGATCTCATTCAACACTCAGATGATGTTCCCTAGAAAAATTTGGAAAATGATAATCTATTGGTCTCCCTCCCTACATTTTCTGAGAAACCCTTCATTTACCCTCTTTTACCATCTCTCACACCCTCCATTCTGTCAGCATCTTACACTTCCTCCATTAGAATCTTATCATCCTTTAAGATTGTGAATCACCATTCAGACACTTAAAACATGGGGGAAGAAGTTGTCACATGAGTATACTTGATGGTGTCATTTATAGGCACAAATTGTAATGTGAATAAATTTATTGCACTTTTTTATACTAATAACTTGTTTTTTACCAAAAAAAAGAATGAATGTTACTATAGAGAGAAATATGTACAGTTAAAATGTAAAAAAAATTGAAGGTATTGGAGATAGTTGTCCAATTTGACTATAAAGCAGTCCCCAATGATTATGAAACATGATTACATGGATAGATTATTGGATAACTATTATCAGAACCTTTTACCCTTCTGATTACCAATACAGATTGGAGGCTTGTGCCTCAGATATGGAAAAATCTAGATATTCAATCCTAGATGATGTAAATTTTATACATTATGGTGTAATTTAATGACATTATATTATTAAATAATAAATATTTTAGAATTAATCTCATCATACAGATGTTTTTCCACTATACTATTGTGGATATGGTCGCACGAAATTGGATATTGAAAACTTTGGATAATAAATTGAATGATTTTAATTTGATATTTTGGAATAAATTTAGTGATAAATAAATGAGTGGTTAGAAGTTGTATGATACGGTAACTCAATGGGTACATATAGAGAAATGGTTTGTTTTTGATGATATCATCATCATGAGAGGCTTGTGGTATTGAAATACAAGCCATTTTATTAATGCAATTTTACATATATACATTTATATATAAAGTAGTAGAAAATGAATAAATTACTATTAAATTATATGTTATTTATTTCGTAATGATTCATAAAAAAGGCATCATGTCATGAAAACAATTCACCCCCTACACTACCGGGTCAAATAGTATTTCTAAAAATATATTTACTACTGGTAATATTATTTTTAGTTTAAATATTTATAAGAAAAAATTATATATATATAATATATTAAACTATTTATCTATCTTTTTTTAATTCAGTAAGATAATTTAGGGAATCATGTCTACCAAATTGTACATTGGTTATATTTTCATAAATCTCTAATAGGAGTTTTGTTAATATATATTCCATTGAATATGGGGAATAAATTCCACTTTCATTAAATCTATTTCACTGTATGTTTTCATTATGTTAAAATATTTTGAATAATATATGACTCATATATAAAGTATTGTTAAAATTAAATAACTATTGTATTCCAATCCTACTAAAACTATCTTCATACCATCGGATGACCTAGATGGTCAATTCTTTGGGAAGGATAATCCTCATCTAGTGCACTATATGTGTTTAGGACCTTAACCATTTGATTTATTTTTAAGTCCATCATAAATTGTATGAGCATCTAACCTCCATTGTAGAGACATGATGCATCATTATGGACTGATAAATATTTTTGAAATGAAAACATAATTTATTAAAAAGGGTCTCAAATAGCATTGCTTCATGAAAAGGTTTATGTTTTTTAGAAATCCTTGAATGAATTATATTAGAACATGATTTTACCTATCCCCACAGATATTGTATTTATGAATGTTAGTGATGAGGTAAATCACAAAACATCAAAATCATATCATACAAAAAAATTATTGGCTTCAATTTTAAGTTTTAAAATACAAAATTGATAAACTTTCACCATTAATATTATAGAGGTTCTAGTTGCAGCAATTCGAGATGAAGATAGAGATAAAAAGTATGTCGATGAAATTTTATCTAGTAGTGATTAGGGTTCACTATGGATTTGGAGATGATTTTTAACTAATCATATGGTTGTCTCTTAGTACATTTCCTTATGAACCCTTATTAATTTATAACTTATACAATTAGTTTTTTTCCTACATCCACCAAACCCCCTAGAGAATCCCCGATATTTCGCATCATCTATATATCCAAATTCTCTCTCTCATGCTCTTTAATCCATGAGTTGTTCTATTATGTCCATTAAATTTTCCATCACAGATAAAAAATATCCATTTTTTATGTCTCAATGAATTATAATAATTATCTTAAACCCTATAATTTTCAAAAATTGAGAGACATTGTTTTTAAATTTTATTTTTTAGTAATCAATTTCCCAGTAATGGTTTTTGATTATTAAAAAATGATTCAATTTAATAAATATCATCCATTGGTCTACATGTTGTGGTGAAAGGATATAAAATTTAATCAAATTGGGGAATGATAATAGATGATGTGGGTGCAATGGGCTCATATTTTATATGATATGTCTTATTTAGCATGAAAATTGTATTTTAAATATGATATTGTGAAGAGATTTAACATATCATGATGTAACATATATGTACATATATTCAATCTCTATAATTTTTTGAACATATATCCTTTTTATGGATAATATTGTGAAATTTTATACCTTTACATGCATGTTCCTGATACTACATAGTTAGGGAAATCAATATTGAATACCAAGATAACATGTTTCTAATGATATTTTGGGGATGTGGAATAATAAATGGTTTGTAGATAGTTATAATAACTATCTGACTAAACCATGTTACTTCCCATGTAGATTGATATTGTTACATGGTATGTCAATCACTTTACAAAATATGCAACCAAACATCTTGATTATAATTAATATCTCAAAAAATAAATTTTTTGCACCTGATATGCCTCTCATTGGACAAATTATTATATTGAATGATTATTCTCTTGAACCTAGGTATTTCTATTCAAAATAGTAGAAATCCCAACAACTTTTTTATTCTAATTCAAAAGTTTATTTCGAAGTTATATATTATAATTATATGTAATATAACAATCATTATTATTCTCCATAATATTTCAAGATCTCCTCTGTTAATATTAACTATAATGACAAATTAGGAGTTTTTTTTCAATGTCTATGGGTTTATTCATTATATAATTTTTTTTTCATATATATCCATTTCTGATAATGGTATGAAAATAAAAAAAAATTGGTTTTCCATTTATTTTGATTGTTTAATAAGTGTTTTAGATTTCAAATTGTCTCACATTACAATGTTATGGACTTGAGTTCTTATTTGGTTTGGTTTCTTACATTTTGTAGAATTTTGTTCATTTATTTTACTGAATACCTAGGTTATATTTATTTTGTTAATATAAAATATACATTAATTTCATTTTAGCTTCTAATGAATGTTGATATATATACATGTAAATTATTATTTATCTCGTTTAGATTGAGGATTACAAATTGGTTTTTTTGTTTAGTTTTTTTGGGGTAACTAATCCTACGTCAATATTTTTTTAAAGTTATATCTAGGGGCCTTTTAAATAGGAAGTATTTATAGAATATTAATATTTTTATGTTTTTTAAACAACTAATATATTAGGATGAAATTTTTTTAGTAGTGTCTTATGAACTAATAAATATACAATGTATGGAAGTGGTTTTAACAACCGCTCTACTCTTAGTATTTTTTAAGAGGATAACCAAATTATAAACCCCTTAAACCCATAGCTAAACAATGTTTCTTTGAGAGTTTAAAAACTAATACTACATGTCTAGAAACAATACATGTAGGATTACAATTTGATCTTTAGCGGTGATTTTGGAAACCTTTGTGGAATAATTTTGCGGTGGATTAAACAACATATATATAAAAAAATATCACCATCTGTCTATTTTTTATTATGTCCATAAATTCTTTTCCACCTGATAATTGGAATATAGAAAATTATTTCATTCATCAATCAAGTGATGTTATTTCAATGAATGGAAGATTTATCATAGGATCGAACAGCTCAAATCCAAATACTTCATGAATTGATTAACACTAATCTTGAACCCTTACCATTTGATACAATATACTATAACAACATAAAAACTAATGGTTATAGTGAAATATTTAGGGTGATAGTGGAATTATGATTTTCATTTATGTACCTTAATTATGTATTCACGAAATTTCTCCCATATTTGTAGTAACTATGTTTACCCTATTAAAGTTTACATGAAAATCACCGAAAAAAACACAATTTTAACTGAAATTAAATCATTCATACTAAATGTATTTTATTTGGTTCCCCATAAAGGGATAAATACTTAGAGAACATAGTTATGATGTTTTGATGTGCCAGGATCCGCTAAACGTTAGTTGTTTTGTTTTTACAGTTTCTTGACATTGGTATCTACATTATGAGCCTACTCCCACTATAATGTTTACGGGATATCATTCCTCATCTATGGTGCACCACAATTATTCACCATAACACACAACAAATATGAAGGGGATTCCGTTTTTTATAACTGTTTGTCTCTTCACTAGATTATATACATGAGGTTATATCTCAATTTCAAAAAGAGACTGAACATTCATTATAACACCTAAAATGATGCTATGATACTCATATTTTATATTGTTTTCTTCTTTTATTCTGGATGTGATTGACTCCATGATGATATAGTTACCTAAATTTCTTCAAATATATACTCACTACACCGATTATTCTCCAGATGATGATATTCAATTATAAAAATATCACGTTTCTTTCCTCTACCTCTATAATTGGATGAATCACTCATGTAAATAATTTTTCAATAATTCTTCTTCTATAATTGATAGAATCGGGATTAAATGTTCAATGTATTCATCTGACAATATATTTCTAATTTCGAATAAATATCCATTTTAATCATGAATATTTCAGCACTATATATACTATATCTTCCTTATAATAACATTAATCACATTAGATAGTTCTCTTGTACCATTTTTCCTTATTTATTTATGTATCCTAGAGTAACTAACTACTATAAAAATATTAATCTTGTAATTATTATACAAATAAATCCATGTGAAAATATATAATGAATATTAAAAATATGATCATAACACCATTCTATAGTCGTTTGAAGAACCATACCTAGGAACGTATGTCTTTTCACAAGATCAAGCTTGAGTATCATTTTGTGTATCTATTTTTTGTAGTAAATTTTACATTCATCCCTTACACATTTTACCTTATGTCCTCCACATTAAATAACTCATTCATGATTTCATATTCCCCTTTCTCATCACTTTTCGCTAGATTTGGATTCGTTTTTTTCACCTCATTCTCATGGTGAACATGGTTTTATTAACAGGAAAATATCCAACATGCTATCTCTGTAATTTATGAATGGACATAATTTTTTCAACTACCGTGAAAAAAATTCACATAACATGATCTTTCCATATTCAATAACATTTCTCAGGCTCGTATGGGTAACAAAATTAGTCATATTTGGGTGGTATTTGAACAAATTTCATATGTTTCATAAAACAAATTTTATAATCCACCTTTCATTTCAATTGTAACCCTCCATTAATGATCAACTCATGTAATCACATGACTATAGGGAATCAATTCATTCTTAATAACCCCATAATAAGAGTCCCTTCATCTTGTGTCATAACTGATATTTTTATCCCATGGATTCACAAGGCCACTGTCACATCCTATGTATATTTCTATTAATGTTCTAATAATATCCATGCCAATATTTATCTCATAGATTAAACAATCAGCATTCTATCAGGGCCAATGATACATATATATTTTATCACACAAAAATATAAATCATATCTATTATAACATAAATCTAATGATAGTAGGTACTCATCACATGACTTAATTGTTTTTATTTGGTCACATAATGATCCAAATATTACATCATAAAAACATTTCCTATGTAACTAAATTTCTGTGAATCCTTCACACCATATTTGATCAGAGGATCTAGAAAACCTTATACGATCACATAACTCATCTAATTGCATGTGATCCCCAAACCTTTAGGGTTTATGTGATATCATAATAATTTATAGATTATTTAATTTTGATGTGTATGCTACAAATTTTCATCCATATTTGAAAATAATTAAAATCTTATTTGATCTTCATCAATAAAAATTCTGGCATTTTCCATCATCTTTCATTAGAAAAAATCTATACAAATATTTTCATTCCCGTATTCTAGATTAGAACATAGATATTAAATCAACATTATATATCCCAAAACTAGTCTTCAGGGTATATTAAGATTCCATATGAAATTTCCCAACGAAAAATTGGTACGGTATACTTGAACTGTAGATAGGACATCATTATATACAAATAATACTACCATATTTTATGATACACCAAATGAAAAATTTATATTACATAATCAATTTGTGTTGATTGAAGATAAATCAAACACCAAATATTTTATTCTCTCCAAAAAATTATTTATCCATGATTTCATTTTATCTACATTGTATGATGTGAATGTGTTCTTTTATTTAATTATTCATCATGTTCCTATAATTATTGGGAATATATCCATTTTAAATAAAGAATAAAACAAATGAACTATTTAATCTCTATCCCCCTATAGGGTATCTTTTATTTCTATGGCCATGTTATTTTCGTCCAGAACCACATACTTTTTCTTAATGAATTATTCGTTAAAAGATTATATATATATAATGCAATTAATGGAAAATAATTTTAATTATTAAATAGGTGAAATTTTGAGATTAAAAAAATGATATCAAAATGATGATAATATGGAATTGGTTTTTTATACTACCATATATTGAATACAAATTAGTAATCCAAAAAATATACTTTTCTTAATCATATATGAAATTTTATAAAACATATTCAAACGAAACAATATTATTTTTTGGATCATCAGCTAAACTAATATATATGAAACTAATGAATTATATATCCACTGAACCTATTTGTGAAAAATTGTAAAAAAATTATGGAAATTCAATGTTAAGGTGAAAGTTTACATTTTATACCCAAAAAGATGAAAATTTTGTATATGCACCCAGTGGTAATAATGATTCATATTCAGATTAATTAATGATGTTAATGGATTAATTATTATAAATGATTCCATTCAAAAATATGGGATATTTTTATAGAAAACCATGATGATATTTACAGAAATTTAAAAATCAAATGGTATTGTTTCCTGATGAAATAATCACTGTGAAACTATCACTAGATCATTTGAATAGTATACCAATTTAAAATCAGATAGCCTTGATTATAGATGGTGTATTAACATACAAATCAAATGATATTTAATTTAATTTTTGTTAAAAATGATATGAATTAACAGAAATATGTTGATAATGATTTTTGTGACGTGTTTCTATAATTTGTGAAACAAAAATTCTAAAATAAACAATTATTGTTTTACAGAATTCTTACATTAGATTTTTTAGTAATAAAAAGAAAAAAAAATTATTACAATATATTTTAGAATGAATGTTTTTTATATTGGAGTTGATACCTCATATATATATATATATCAAATTATAGTTTACTATATTTTAAACTACAAATAGAAAAATTCATTTAAGAGTTGTTTCCACAAAAAAAATAATCATTTCAAAAGAAGTTAATTATTAAAATGTATTCATGTATGATTTTGAGGGTGATCATAAATCATATCAAGAAGATTCTATGATGGATTTTATTGATAGATAAATTAAATGTGTTTGGGGTGATCATGCTGGAATTGCATCATCTATAAAATATGTTGATGGATGAAGATTGAAGTCTAAATAATGATTTAGATTTAGGGGTTATCATAGGAGTGGTTGATATATAGAGGTTGAAATGATTGTATCTCAAATTTTTTAAGAATTTAAGGAGTATGATAACTTTTTTAAAGTGTTTTTAGTGTTGTAATATAGAATGTTTATTGATATAAATAATTTATATGTACGTTATACAAGAATAATTAATTGAAATTGAATTCTAATGTTATAGTAGTGGGTAAATTATTAATAAAAAATATGCAATGAAATGTGAAATTGGAAGTTATGTGGTTGATGTGTGGATTTTTTTAGGATAGTGGCGGTCTATTCGTGTTGTGGATAACAGCTTCCATAAAGGTTATGTTAATTTTATGTAATAAATTAAGGAATTTTATGGATATAATGGGTATTCATTATAGAGATAATAATTTTTATTGGTTATCTTATAACATTATTTTCATTATAGATCTTATTGTTTGTTATTTATAAAAAAATGAAATATCGGACTAAAATCCATATGTGGTCCTTGATTTTGTGTTCTTTCGTCAAAATAAAAAATGGATGTTTTACGGATGGATAACTATACTTATACTCTGATCTCTCTTATAAATGTAGAATAATTATTCATGGTATATTTTTACACTATATAGAACATGAGAGTGAGTGGTTTTGATATATTTTAGTGTAGTGATAATGTGGTAATGATATGGTTTATGTGGTTGTCTTTATTTGTTACTGGTTATGTTGTGTGGTGTGTGGATTTGATTATGAGGTTCTTTTTATTCTTATGTGGTTATGAGGGTTATTATTATGTGAATATTTATGGTATGTGAATATCAGGATGAATGTTGTTGAGGAGTTATGGAATCTAGTTCATGGAGAGGTCATTGTGTAGTCACTTTTAATTTTATATTCTATTGAATACTGATATACTATACATGTATATGGATTTGGGATATTTTCTCTTATGTGCATCGTTGGTAGTTGATCTATCATGGGTGAACTGCCATTTTGTTTTTTTATTCCATAAGGATTTTGTAATCTTCTTCAATACTTTTTAAGATAGATTTTGTGTATGATTATACATTGTATTCATGCAGACTTAGCCATATATTATGTACCATGATTTAATGGAATATTTATTCTAATATTGTTTTGATTATTTTATACATTACTTTCTCATTAAATGAATGCAACTAATTTTTATTGAGTCACAATAATAATATTTTCTATTTGTGGGAATTTATTTGGAGTGTTTTTATTATTTATAATATTTCATTTATAATGGGATGCTTTTGTTTTAAATTTTTTTTTGTGGAATGGTTGATTATTAATATATTATTATGATTTATTACTCTTTTTCCAAGTGTTTTCATTTTTTTGAAACTTTTTATAGTCTAAAAATTGTATCATGTTATAAGACGGTTTTAGGATCACACAATGCTTCATTTCATTATTATAAGAGATTTTACTCAGTACAAATTAATTAATTGTGTTATTGGTGGTATGAATTAGTTTTGGGATGATTTTTTGTGTTATAAACAAGTTAGGGAAGTAAAAAATTATTAATAAAATAACATTAATCAATTTAATGTTATTTCTTTGAAGGGGAAACTATATGAAATGAATTTATTGATTTCCTTTTCATCTGAATCACCAACTATAATCATATTTATTATACTAGGGATATAGTAATAGTTTCAAGATATAGTAAATAGGTTAGAATCATGGATCATAATTTTGTTAGTAATGATTGAATTGTGAAATCATTTTTAAAATAAAATGAATTTAATGAAATAATATATAATGATATTAAATATGTTTGGGTTAGTGGATCCTGTTATCATTGATGATTTAGAATATTTAAGGTTTTCACATGTTACATATGTGGTTGTGGTAAAATTATATTTCAAATATTATCATACTGGAATTGATATTGAGGATTAAATTTCTTGCAGGAATATGTTTCTTGAGTTCCAATAATATATCTTAGCTAGTTATGGAGAGATTTATCATGAAAAAGAGAAAGAGAGAGTGTTTTATGACATTTAAAATTCATTAGGTTTTATCTATGTTAGGAAGAATAATTAAATTCCATTAGATTTTAGTTTGGTGAAGAAATAATCTATTCAATGGTGGTAGTTTTTTATTAGTGAGCATGTGTTGCCGGAGATATATTTGGAGAAGTTCCACATTCAGTTTTTGGTCAAGTTTCTCTCATCAATTGTGAAGATTCATGGTAGAAGAAAATTCATTATATTTTACAATGAATTACACAAATATGGGATTTTTGCCTTTAGTTAAAAGAAAATCATTTTTTACTCTACATCATATCTCATATAAGAAAACTAAGCTATAAACTATTGAAAATTCAATTCTCTGTAATGTTAACAAAAATTAAAGATTAGAGTAGTTTTATTATAATTTAGTATAAATTATAATATTATATTAAAAATTTTAAAACTAAAGAAGTATTTGATATAATTAAAATCAACATAGTAATTTAAAAATAGAATGTTTTTTAAATGTTATATTTAAAGACTAATAATAATGGTACATATTTATTAAATTGTATTATAACTAATAAAGTATAATTGTAGTGTCCCTAAATTTACATACATTGTTTTTACTTCAGAATGGACGTGTATTATTTAGAATATATAATAATGCCATGATTGGCCTGTATAGGTATAATGTATTTATATAATGGGAAACATAAAAAACAAGTTCATAAAAAATCTAAATTGTCTCTAATTTATTTCATCATTACAAGAATCTGTTATGGCATATCATATTTAATACCCTTCTACCTAACCTAGAGAAATGAAACATAAAAAACAGTGAGCAAATATGCTCATTATTGGAAAACAATGGAAATATCAATCGTATCATATTGATAAGAACATAACATTTGAAAATCGTATCCTTCACAAGAGATTATAATATCATGTCATGGGATAAATCATATAAGTTAAATGTAATTCCTATAATCATAACAAAAGATATGAAACTTTGTGGCATAAACATATAATAATTAAAAATAATTTAATATTTGTCAAGGATCATTTCCATGACAATCATAGTTGGAAAAGTCCATTATTTAACCAAGATCACTTCATGTTCCAGTCCTGTAGCACTGACCTAGATTAACTTGTCCTTCCAGTCAAGTCTATCTCATGAGATATAAATCTTTACCCAATTTATTTGAGTAAGATATAGGTCCCAACTATCTCATAATGAAACCATTTCTTAATTATTCTACAAAAACATAAATCATACATCATAGAATACCCCATGTAATAAAATGATATTTTTAAACATCATTCCATCCTAACATAATCCACATAAGTTAAAATAACATCATAAAAATAATTCCATAATAATGTAATCCAAAAATATTAATAATCAGGTTAGAAACATAAACCTATATTATCTTATATCGTTTTTTTTTATAAAACACATGAACTTATATCTTGAGAAAAATATCTTTTCTTCTATAAAACATTTTCTTCACAATATGTCATGAAATATTAAAAGAAAGAAAGTTACGTAAAAGTAAACTTGAAAACTTGTAACGGAATATTCATGGATATAATTCACTATAAAATCATTAAAATCTACTCATTCTATATAAAAAAAAGTTCTCCTGGTACTTTTTCTGGAAAAGTCCAAAATTATCTTGTATGGTAAACAAAAGAATGATTACTTCCATACCATGTGGTAAAGGTCAAGAATGGTTAATAATGATTTGAAACAAAATTTTAATTATATTAAACATTTTATGAAATAATATTTATAAAACATGGACATGTATGATAAATATAACCCTAATAAATACTTACAAATAAACAATATGAGATAAAAATTATATTGGAAATGTTATCCCTTACCTTAGGTCTGATATTATTCATATATATTTGAACATCATGTATAATGATTTAAATAATGATATGGATTTATTCCAAAATCATTATCATTTTTATGATATCATTTATGATCATATTTTCATTAATTTGTTAGTAACATTTAATTGTTACTCTTTATTCAGGTATCTACTGCATTATGTTCTTACATATGTTTTTTCGGATAATTTATTTTTCCTATTTTTTTTGTTATAGTTATATAATTTAAATAATGGTATTAGTATAATTTATATCGAATTTATTCATTCAATTCATCTATATTATCATGGTTTAATGAAGATCATGTAGAACAAATCACATAGCACTGTTGAAATGGTATGTCGTACGTACGCACGATCGACGATATCATTCCCAACATTGTTGAATATTATTGAATTCGATTGTTTATAGTATTCCAGAATTAATATAATGTTATATTATTCATATATAATTATTATTTAAACCATTATTCCCATCCATGTAAGGTGGTGGTGAAAACTGATAACACAACGACAAGGAGACGATAAGCAGTACATACGCTCGCATGGTGATTTCATTTTTTCATAGGATGTATAGAAGGTAAAAATAGATTGTTTCATATTTATAATAACATATAAATATATGAGTGATACTGATATAATTATTTTATAATAATAGAACTAAATAAGATGATGTAGAAGAAGATAGGAATATGGAATAACCGGTAGAAGAGATTACCTCTTCATCAACATGCCTTCTTTGAATTTCCACATAGGGCACTAGAGATTGTCTTTTGATAATACCCACACATCCATAATGTTTCTACGGAATATGAGAAGAGTAATGGGTAGGATTTTCCTAATATTGAATGGTCAAAATTGAGTTGAGAGGAGAGGGAGGAGGTGTCCTTTGATATGAGAGGAGTGAGGAACTTTATAAAATATCAAAAATATTAATTTATAAAATATATAAAATCTGGCCCTAATAACTCAAAAGTGTCCCTAATTCAAATATTATATGAGATACGGTTTTAATATAATCAAAAATTAAATTTTACGCAACTTATATTTTCAATTTAAGCCTTATATTTTAAATTGACCCTTAGTTATTCTATTAAAGTTAAATTATAGTAATAACATTCTAAATATTTAATGGTAACGAATATTTACATATGTGGAGTTAATTGACCATAAAAGGACATATTATGATATTTTAGACCTTATTATTATCATTTCGTATTTTTTAAATATTTTTATGATTTTTAAATTTTTTTATAAAATGTCATGTTTATAAAATATCAATAGTGTCATTTTTCACACTATTCTTTTATTATACATTAAATAAAATTAACACAGAAGATAAATTAAAACAAATTAAATACACTTCTAACATGTCATATTTATCTATAAAATTTATTGATAACATTAATTAGAATATATTATATTTCATTAAATAATTTTAAAACCATTCATTTTATATTTCTATTAATAAATTAAATTCTACATCACTATTGTGTCATCATTAATGATAATTATTTAATATATAAAAATTATAAATAAATTTTTATGATATGAGTAATTATATTAGATTCCTAGAGACTATATATAGTCAATTTTATCTCCTATTTATTCATATATTAAAATTAATACACTTATATAAAAATAGATTGGGAAACCTTTCCCATTCCATTAGTATTTATTACATTCATGTCATTTGCACTGCTAAGTGGTGATAAATTGATTCCATTTCGAAAAATAGATGATAATTGTAGAATTTAATCATCCAATGTGATTTTTACTAGTGCTTAGGTAATTTTATAATATCATTTTTACCCATAATTACCAGATTTACATTTAACCATTGTAAAAAAATGTTTACCAAACTTACTATTCATAATGCCCAAAAATAAAAGTATCCTATTAGCATAATTTAGACCCAATGATACCAAATATTTAATCCATTTTCAAAATTCAATACACAATGGTTGGATTAATTAATTTAAAATTAATCCCATTGTAGAGAAAATGTGTTCTAAAAGTTAAAACATTGCAAAAGATTAAAATGTTTTCACATATGAATTCAATTTATAATTAATGATAATGAAATAAATTATATAAAGTGGTAAATATATATTCTATTATTACTTTTAGACAATTAATTATTATAATTTAACCTTATAAATTATATCAATGAAAAAAAATTGATTTTATTAAATATTTAGCATATTTTTAATATTCATGAAAATATAAAATATTTATCCAAAGTATGTTTTTATACCTTGCTTCAAAATAACATTTTTATGTTATCATATAAAAATTAATAATGTGCCAATGATTTAATTTAAAATCTGATCCCCATTCAATGGTATAAAATTAACTGTTTTAAAAATTACATCAAATTGGGTTTTATTCTAAACATATGAGTAAAACATCGGTTCAATGAATATAAAAAAATGCTATTAAGTATATAACACATATATATCTTATTAATTTCTTTATAAAAAATAATTCACCCTAAAATACAAATATCTATTTGTTTTATAGTTTTTATAATGCATTTTCATAAGATAGTTATAATAATTCCAAATAGTCTAACAACAAGGGTATAAGGGTAATTTTATATTAAGGGAATCTCACAGTTTGTTTAAACTCACAATTGTGTGCAATACAAGATAATAGAGAATAAAAATTATTTAAATATTTTATACAAATATACGGGCATTACATTCTACCCCACTTAAATTGAATTTTTCCCTCGAAATTCATCACTTGGAAATAAACAAATGAAGATACCTCTCCTTCATCATATACTCAAGTTCCCATGTATCCCCTTAAAATTGGTTGTTCTTCCATAATACATTAACTAAGAGAGTGGTCTTGTTTCATATAATATTTTCACTGTGATCCAGACTCATCATCAATTCTTCTTTATAAGAAATATATTGATCTAGTGGTACAATTTCTAAGCTTAGTACATGTGAAGGATCAGGTATGTACATTCTCAGGAGAGATACATGAAACACATCATAAACATAAGAGATATTCAGTGGAATCAACAATCGGTAAGATTCATTCCCATCTTTGTACAAAATTTCAGTAGGACCGGTATACCTAGGTCTCCACGTGCCCTTTTTTTCCAAATCTCATTACTCTCTTATAGGGTGATATTTGTAGGAACTCCTTCTCTCCCACATCAAACTCTATTTATTTTCATTGTTTGATAGCATAAAATTTTTGTTCACTCTGATCTGCTCTTAGATGTTGTTGAAAATATATGAACATCTTATTTATTTCATCAACACGATCTGGTCTTAATAGTTTTCTTTTCCCAAATTCATCCTAGCAAGTTGGAGTTCTTTACTTCATTCTATTAAAGATTTCATAATAATCCATTTGAATACTTGTTTGAATTCTATTTTTATATTAATATTCATACAATGGTTGGTGTTGATCACAACCACCCTTAAATCAATAGATAAATTTCTCAACATGTCTTCTAGATTTTTAATTGTCATCTCAGACTGATTTTCTATCTGAGGATGATAAGAACAGTTGAAACATAACTATATATCTATTACATGCTGAAGAATTCACAAGAACATATAGGTAAATCATGGATCCTGATAATATGTAATATAATGTGGTACTCCATGCAATTACACCATGTCCTTACATATATCCTAGCAAGCTGATCAAGAGAGAAATCCTTCCTAATTACAATGAAGTATGTCGACTTCATAAGACAATCAACTATAACTGAGATAGCATTATTGTCTATATATGTTTTGGGAAGTCCGATGACCAAGTCCATAGTGATGTTTTCCCATTTCCATTCTGGTATGGGTAATGAATGTAACATCCCGTTAGAGTACTTCCTTTTTTCCTTAACATTCTGACAAACCAATAATCAAGAGATATATTCAATGACTTCTCTTTTCGGGACTTCCCACCAGTTATTTCCCTAAACATCTTCATGCTTCTAGGGTGAATAGATAATTAATAACTATGATCCTTGTCCAATAATTCCTTCTTTAATTCAGGAATGTGATGATTACAAATTTAGTTTACGAACATTATTATTTTATCACAATCAATATTTAATTCAAAAACATTTATCACCTTCTTTTGTAAATATAAATCATCCTTTTGTGCCTCTTTAATATCACATGTAATGATGATTGAAAATTTATTTGATTAATATAATACTTCTCCACTTCCATTAAAAATTCATGATCCATCCTTTGAAAATACAAAAAAAATGGATCTTTTTAGATCAACATCATAGATAACTTATAATGGTATTTTCGACACAATGCATCTGCCACCTTTTTCTCTTTCCCAGGGTGATAATGTATTGAGAGGTCGTAATATTTAATCCACTCAAACCATCTTCTTTGGAACATATTGAGCACCTCTTTTGTGAAAAATACATTACATGATTATTATCAATATAAATATCACACCATTCACCATAAATATAATACCTCTATATTTTGAATAAAATGATTATAACATCAATATCCAAATCATGAGTTGGGTAATTTTGCACATGGATTTTCAATTTCCACGAGACATAAACTATCACATTATCATTTTTATGAGAACACACCACATCCCCTTCTTGGATGTATCATTTTAGATCACAAACCTTTCACCACAACAAGGATGTGTGAGTATAGGTGCACTGGCTAACCTTATTTTTAGATCATTGAAATTCTCTTCACATTCCTCTATTTAAATGAACATAACTCCTTTACGAGTCAATTTGGTGAATGAATTAGATAATATTGAAAAATCATTCACAAAAAGTGGATAATATCAATCCAAACCAAGAAAACATTGGATCTTATATTCTATTATTTGTATCGACCATCAATTAATAACATCTATTTTTTCGGGATCCACAAATTTCCCCTCTCTTGAAATTATATGACCCAGAAATGAATCTTTTTGAATCCAAAATTCACACATTATAAATTTGGCATAACTCATATCTTTTTCAGGGTGATCAATACAATTCTCAAGTGATCATCATGTTCTTACTTTCACAATGAATAGACATGAATATCTTCTATAAAGACTCCCACAAACTGATCAAGATTGTCTCTAATGACTCTATTCCCTAGATCCATGAAAATAGAAGGGGAATTAGTCAGAACAAAAGGCATCACTATAAATTCGTAGTGTCAATACATTTTATGAAATTTGGTCTTTGGTATTTCCTAAATATTGACCCTAAATTGATGATATCTTTAATGAAGATCAATCACGGAATAGAATTGAGCTTTCTATAGTTGGTTAATTATGTTGTAATTGCATGGAAGATGATATTTCTTCTTGATAGTGATTTTGTTAAGTTATCAATAATCTATTCAGAGTCTCATTGTTCCATCCTTCTTCATAAAATATAATATAGTTCCCCTAATGTGACTGACTAGTGTGTATGAATCCCTTATCAAGATTATCTTAGAGTTTCTTCTTCAATTCCTGCAACTAAATTTGGGCCATTCTACAAGGTGTCTTTGAAATAGGCATAGAACCCGGTATGAGTTCTATTGAAAACTCAACTTCAAGATTTGGTGGAAGACCAGACAATTAATCTAGAAATAAATCATCAATCACCCGTACAATGGGTGTATTCCTACTCATGATTTTCTTGATAACCATTAGGGATAAATAACCTTAATTTATTGGAATCAAGACCCATAAGATGGATAAAATATCCACTGGAAGGTTATATTCATCCTTACATCGATATATTATCTTATATTGATCTGGAATATGAAATGTTACTTCCCTTCATTGGAAATTGATACGAGATCTATATAAAGAAATCCAATGCAGTACAAGAATCACATAAAATGAATCTATATGAAGGATCACACGATTTATAGGATTCACATTCCCACTAACTTCAATTGGAGTAGAATAGTAAAATTTTGGTGTAATTGTTGCCCATTCAGAGTTGTCACAAAAAACTCAACATCTAATTGTTGAGGTAATACGGCGATACCCTATGAAAATTATTTAGAAATAAAAAAGTGGTTGGATCCAGAATCAGATAAAACATTTTATACTTTAGAGTGGATGGTAAGTGTACCATTCACCACTTAATTTTCTTACTCCACATTGTATATAGTAATCTCAAGTGACCATCCATTGTATTTGGACATAAGAGTTTTTTGACGTCGATCATCATTAATAAACCTTGGATTAGGGCATTGATTTTCATAGTGAGGATTTCCTTTAATTAGTAACATTGAATTGTTGGAGGTCCATTTTGTGTGGTCTTATCTTTGTTCACATCATTAGATATCTTTTTCCCATCACTTTGCATTCAATTTCTCGATGACATTCATTCCTAGACTTAAAACATATACTTAGTCCTTTAATAAAATTCCCACCATGCTTATTTCAAAACAATGAGGATAAGGGAAAAATCATCTTATTTCTAGTGTGTTCATTAGATTTTTTTCGAATTCCATTTCCAACTTCTTATCAAACCCATTTGAAGGACGAATTAATCAAATATCCATCTCAACATTGAGATCTCATCGAAAATTTTTACTATAGCTATTGAAGTCCCTTATGGATAATTCCCATTAGAGACTTGGTTTTAAACCACTAAAAAATCTACCAATATTACAGTCAAGTTGGAAAATAATTCTGGAAGAGTACCATGTAATCTTGTAAAATATTTTGCGTAGGTACCAATAGATTCATTGTCCATTTTCTTCTGTTCAAGAATCTCATTATGTTCCATTTTTTATATAATATGATGGACGCACTAATTGAAAAATATGTTCTTGAACTCATCCCATTCCATGGACTCAATTTCATCTCTATTCATAGTATTCTTGATAAGATTCCACCATTGATCACCTTCCAATTGATATAGTGTATGATGACATTAAAATGTTCAGAACATTGTAGGACTAAAAAATATTTTTATTGGTAATGATCCATTTTTAGCAACTAATGGATCAAAAAATCCATTGAATAATGGTAGATTCCACCTAATAAACGATTCAACATAGTGTTTCTCTTTCTTTTTCACGTTTAGAAGTCCAGAATGATTTATAGCTTTAGAAAGTTTTTTGATCATGCCTAAACTATTTTTAATTCCTTATCATATAACATTTGGTTGCTCAAGGGGAAAAAATTGCATTTCCCATCACATTCATCATTAACACGGTACCTTCAGGTTCCATCCATTGACTAAAACCAAGAAGTGTAATATGTGTAAAACTACATATAAATGGAAAACCAAATAATAAAGAATTAAATTTCAAAATATGAAATTTTAGTATTTATTCAAGGTTATTAATAGACATTTCTTAAACACTATAGTTGTATCCTATACTTAGACATATCTATATTGATCTTACTATATATTTCACATCCATGTTTCCAAAGGATAACTCTAACTTTCCTCTCATACCAACTATAACAACCCGTACTTTACATAAATTATAATTACTTTAGAATTGAAGTATATTTGTTACCACTTTTAACAAAACCATTATATGATGGTATAGGTATAGGGTCTTTAGAAACTGGGAAACATAAACACCATGTTCATAAAATATCTATAATGTATCACGTTTATTTCATCATAACTATAATAATTTTTGGCATATAATATTTAATAACATTATTTCTAAGCTTGGGAAAACCAAAATTCAAAAGGGTGAGCTCAAATGCTCAATATGAGTAAACATATGAAATATAAATCATATCATTTTCATAAGAACATAACATTTTAAAATCTTATCCTACATAAGAGATCATAATATCATGTCATGGGATAAAACATAGAAGTGAAATGTAATCCCAATAATCATAACATTAGACATGAAACATTTTCACATACACACATAATCATAAAAAATAATTTCATATTTTTCAAGTATCATTTCTAAGACCATCATAGCGTACATTGTCAATTACTAAATCGAGTTCACTCCTTGTTCTCGTACAGTATCACAGAATATGATTAAATTTTCATGCCATTCATTCCTATGTCATGAGATATAAATAATTACCCAATGCATTGAGGAAGATATTGGTTCCACAAATATCATAATGAAAACATTCTTTTGAGATACATAAAAAGAAAAACTTTAATCATAGTATAACCCATGTAATAAAATGAGATTCTTTAAAATAATGCCATCATAACATTATCCATATAATATAATAATACTTCATAAAAATATTCCATCATAACATAATCAAATAAGATTAATAATAGGGATAAAAACATAACCCTATATCTTCTTAGAAGGAATTTTTTTTTGATAAAACACATTAACTTAGTTCATGGGGAAAATATCCTTTCTTCCTCAAACAAATTTTATTTTCTCAATATGTCATGCATTTTTTAAAGAAACAAAGTTAATAGGAAATAAAATTGAAATCTTTTAGAATAATTTCATAAAGATAATTATATATGAAAATTTAAAAAACTGATCATGACTTATATCATAAAAAAATTCACCTTATTGTATTTGCGGAAAATTCAAAAAGTACATCACATGGTAAACCAAAGAAATATTCCTTCCATAATTGGGCGGTAAAAGATTAAAAAAGGGTAAAAAATGACATTAAACATTCATGGAAATATTAAACATTTTCTGAAAACAATTTTTAAATATAGGGACAAGGATGACAATATAACCCCCTTAAATACTTACAAATAAATAATATCACATTAAAACGAGATAGGAAAAGTTATCCCTTACCTTAATTCTGATATGATCCATATGTATCAGAAACTCCTGTATAATGATTAAAATAGTGTTTCGTATTTAATTCATAATCATAATAATTATTATGGTGACATTTATGATCATATGTTTATTCATTTTTTAGTAACATTTCATTATTACTCATTATTTGGGTATCAACTGCTTTATGTTCTTACACATGTTTTGTAAAATAAGATAGCATTCCACTTTTTAGGTTACATTTATGTCATTTAATGAATGGTACTTGTATAAAATTTAACATAATTATTCATTCAATTATTTTATATAATAAATTTTTACTAAAGATCATGTAGAATGAATCACACTTCACCATGGAGACAGTAAGACGTACATACACACAAGCGACAATATTGGTCCCAAAATTTTTTAATGCTATTGAAGTGGTTGGTTTATATTATCTCATTTATATAATGAGGTTATATTATTCATATATAAATATTATTTACACCATTATACCCATTTCATTATGTTCTTGGTGACAAACAGATGACATCACATCATGGAGCTGATAATCCGTATGTACGAACGCACAGTGATATGATTTTTACATAGGATGGATAGAAGGTGAAATAGGGGTTTTACATATTTATAATAACATATCTTTATATGAGTTATATTTAAATAATTATTTTACAATAATACAACTAAATAAGAGGACTTAAAAGAAGAAAGAAACTTTAATGAATCGGTATTGGAGATTAACTTCTCTAGATATGTCTCCTTTTAATTTCAACGAAGGGAAATTGATTTGGAATTTTGAGAAGACATGAACCACTGGAATGTTAATGTGAAAATTTAACAGTTTAATGGGTAGTAAAATACTGAGATTGAAGGCTCAAAATAGAGTAAAGAGGAGAGCGAGGTGGTGTCATTGTATAAGATATGTGAGGGGCACATTACGAAACTCTCAAAAATATTAATTCATAATAAAATGAAACTTTACCAAAAAACCTCCAAAGTGTCCCCCATTAGAAGATGAGAAGAGATAAGGTTAATATCGCATAATCCAATATATTCTGTACAAATTATTTTTTCAATTTAAACTTTATCTTTTTAACTGACCCTTAGTTATCTATTAAATTTTACTTTTGGTAATATCATTCTAAATATATAATTGGAATGAATATTTTCTTATGTGGTGTTAATTAACCATAAATGGATAATTTATGATATTTTAGACCCTAAAATATTCACTTTGTAATATTTTATTATTTTTAATATTTTTAACTAATTTAATATAGTATTATGTTTATAAAATATCAATAGTGTCAATTTTGATGCTATTCAATTATTAGACTTTAAATAAATATCACATAGAAGATAAATTCCAACCATAATATTAACTACAAAATTAAAATATCATAGGCACCATTAAAATTCATGGATAACATTAATTAGGTCATATGATATTTCAATTTACATTTTAAAAACTTTTTTTTTCAATTAATAAAATAATTTCTACATCGCTATAGTGTCACCATTAATGGTAATTATTTAATATCTAAAAATTAAAAACTAATTTGTATGAAGTGGGTAATTATTTTTTCTTTATAGAAACCTTATATATTGTATTTTTTCTTATAGTTTTTAATATATTAAAAAATAATACACATATATAAAAAGAGATTGTGACACTTTGGCCATTTCATTAGTTTTTGTTACATTCTAGTCATTTTTATAGGAAAGTGGAAATAATGGGATTACATTTCAATCAATAGATGATATGTGTCGAATTTAATCATACAATTAGATTTTCTCAGGTTATAATTTATTTTTAAAATATTATTATACCCTTAATTACCTGATTTATCTTTAACAATGGTAAGAAATATAATTACCAAATTTACTATTCATGATGCCCAGAAATAAAATTAGCCTATTATCATAATATGGACATAATTATTCAAAATATTGAATCCATTTCTCAAAATTCAAAATAATTAATTTTTAGTAAATAATTATAATTTAATCCCTTTGTTGAGAATATAGGTTTTAATGGTTAAAACATAGGAAACGATTGAAATGTTTTTACCAATGAATTTAGTGTAAAATTAATGATAATAAAATGAATTATATTAAATGGTAAAAATATATTCCATTTATACTTTAAAAACAACAAATATTAGAATTTATCCATATTAATTATCTCAAAGTAAAAAAAAAAATTATTTAAAATTTAACATATTTTTACAATTCAACAAAATATTAATGTTATAAAACAATATAATAAATTTTCCTAATGTAAATTTTTATACCCTGCTTCAAAATAACATGTATAAGTTTTCATATAAAAATAATTATTGTGTAAAAGTATTATGTTAAAATGGTTTTCCATTCAATGGAGTAAAATTTACATTTTCTAAAAAAATTCATGAAATAGGGTATTATTTATAACATATGACTAAAATATCCATTGAATGAATACAAAAAATATTCTATTTAGTATAAAACAAATATATATTATTAAATTCATTACCAAAATTAATTCACTCTAATATAAAAATATCTAAATGATTTGTATTTTTCATAATGTATTTTTCTATGTTAGTTATAATTATTCATCCTAAATTAACAGCTAGGCTATAATAGTTATTTTATATTAAGGGAATCTCAATGTTTGTTTAGACTAATGATGTCTTTCAAATCATGCTACTAAAGAATAAAAATTATTTAAATATTTCATAAAAATATATGGGCTTTATTGTAATATAATTTACCTTATATAAAACAATATTAGAAAAATATTTATTTTATTATTTTAATAGTATTTTTCAAAATTGATTAAAATGTTTTATAAATATTTTAAATTTTTATAAAATTATTTTAAAGATTAATAGAAATAAAATATTAAAAAAATATTAAAAAACTATCAATTAATTTGGTTTTAATTTATATTATATGTTGTAGAGTATAAAATCATACTGAAAATTTCACTATTAAAAATTTATGCAATATTTTTAAATAAAAAATATTTAATTTAATTTTTTTTAATTTTTTAATTTAATAATTTTGTTAAAATATTTATTAAGAAGTTTTTTATAAAATACATTTTTAAATTTAATTAAAGATTAATTTATAATTTATAAATTATATTTTTTTTGAAATTTTATAAAATAAATAAATTAATGTTAATATTTTAGATAAATATGGATATAGTAATTAAACCCTTATACTTATTATGAAATTTTTATTAGGTAAATTATCCTCAAAATCCATAAATTTTTTAGATATCATTTCAAAATTATGGGTTTTGAATCCATTGTATCATTTTTACCATAAAATTTAGAATTTGATTCAAATTAGACAATTTGGTGTTCATGTCGGAGATATTATCTCATGTGATGTGAAAATTTTGACAGTTTTCTATATGAAAATTTAGATTTAGTTTGTGAATGAATTATAAATTTTGGTATCTATATAATCATTATAAATTTTAAGAAAATAAAAATATTTGTTACTTGATCGATCATAGAACAAAATTGAGTATACGAGGATATTGTCCAGAATTTTTATGAATATGAAACTCAGAATGATAATTCAAATCCAGAATAAGAACAATCATTGTAATATGATTTTTTTAAATCAATTATGGAGGCATTATATCCCTGAGAAAAACAATAAAACATGGATTGGTTAAAAAATTCTTTTAAAATGTATTTTAATGTTAAATATTTTTTTGAAAAATTAAATTCTTTTTAAATATCGTAACATCCTATTGAAAATTAACTACCAAAAACATTCTATGGATAAAATTTATTTTTTCATTATTCGGGTCCAAGTTATTAGAATATCCTGGAATGATTAAATGATTCCGTCTTATATTATGGAAAATATGATTCATTGGTTAATTACTAAACATGTGGATAATCTACAATATAGTAAAATATGGAATGACTTATTTTACTTCTATTTAATATTTGTCTAAATTTATAATTATTTATTTATTAATGTGTCTATTAATGTATCACAACATAGTTTTTTGGATTTCTTGACATAGATCCATGTAAAAGCTAAATTAAACATTGTGATGGAGATTCATGGAAACATGTTGACCAAATGAATCCATTATTATTATAGAATCTCTTAAAATATGTTTTGGTCCCTCCACAAATGGTGTTTAGCTATTTGGTTATTAATATTTTCAATATTCTTACTGCCTTATTTTATTAACTCTACACTTTTATGCACTTTTAATGTCAATGAATGAATCATATAGAAATTTTGGAATATAAAGGAAATGAAATATGAATAAGAATATAAATATTTAATTGAAATCGTTAACATATGAGTGAATTTTAATAGGGAATGATAGTGTGCCTAATTTTCTTATAATTTTAAAAAGAATTATACATGGAAAAAATATTAATTTGTACAACATGTATCTTCAATGATTTTTGATTTATATTAGGATTGAGAAATCATGTATAATAATTTATTCATACAATATGGGTGAAAATAGAATTCACATTCATACATGTGGAAAAGAACCATTCATTCCAATATTCATAAGAGATTTCATTCAACAGATAATACTTTATTAAGGAATATAAAATAATTTACAAAATATTTTTTTGAAAGAGACATACCAACCACTATGTTATTATATATTCAAGGAAAATCAATCAAAATAGAATTAACACATATTTATTTTTCATAAACTATAAACTAATATAAAATATTATTTTATTAGACATATGATAATTTGATAAATAAATGTATTGTCTTGGGGAATTTCATTTCGATCTAGTTTTTTGATCTGTCACATGTCAGATGTAATCAATATTGTAATTAATTATTCTAAAATATATTTCATATTATGCTATGTACATCTGAGAAGTATAAATATTACATGAATTTATTGTTATGTCTCACCAAGATTTATAAGGTTTCGTAACACGATTATTTTGTAAATGATATATAATAAAACTGACAATGAGAAAATCTAATTACGAACATTTTAATGTCATTTAATTGTTTTTTTGGATTTGGTATCTTAGGTCAACACAAGGATATGCATCATATTTGACTCTTATTTGAAAACATTCATGTTATGAGGATAAGAATTCATGACATCAATAAAATAATTTAATGGTTACTTTTTTTGTTCTGATATAATTGTTTAATTCATTTATTTTTGTTATTTTGATAGAAATAACATATTATTTGGAATTAATTTGTTTTGAATCACTAGATTACGCAGCATGGAGTGTGTTAAAAAAGATATTATTTTAATTTTATGTAAAAATATTTAAAATAAATTCTTTGAAAATATTTATTTAAATGAAATATTTAATATTACATTTATATTTTGAATAATAATGTATATTTGTTATAAATTTATGATAAATGTTCCCATATGAGTGTTTTTTGAATAATTTGAATATTAATGTAAATTATAATGAATTTTTGGAAGTGAGAATTAAAATATTGTTGTAACAATCCCAAATATAGAAACATGGATTTGGTGGTTTATTTTTTACTATAGTTCATAATTTAAAATTTAACATCCCAAAGGATATATGAGTTTATTAGTCTTAGAGAATATATACATACATGATTCTCACAATAAATTTGGAAACATGGAGTATAATTTAATATTTCATTATGAAAATTATTTTCAATTCTTGTATAAAATTTAGATCATTTTCAGTTCACTTTTGGGAACACTATGGATATGAAACTAAACAAATATATGTTATCAAATTCTCAGAATTAGGAATCATACTAATGAATCTATGATAGAATACTAAAATTATGAATACTATGGTAGAGTTTTTAATATAATATGTGATAATTTGTTTTAATAATCTTTTTTATTTTTTGACAAATAAAATGTTTTTAAAATAATATATTTTTAATTTAGGATCATAAAAATTCCTTCAGAATGCATTTTGTAAAAAGAAGAGGTATTTTTTTTTATCTAAACTGAAAGGATGTGAAAGTTTTTATATTCATGAATATTTTTTCCTCTATATACAGGTTTTTGGAATAATGTTTCTAAACTAAGTTTCATTTGATGCTGAAGCAGTCATAATGATGAATATGTTGATCAGATGAAAAATAACTATATGTTCCATCAACATGTTATTAGAAAATCATCAAAGTTAGTTTTAGTTTAAAAAATAATATGTTCATAATAATGAAATTGATAATGTTTCTAAAGATGTTGAATAAAAATATTAACGTTAGGAGTTCTTAATGTTTTCATAATTTTTATCCTAAATCAGGTGATTCTACAATTGTCATGAATTTCTCTTTATTTAAGAAATCTATCATGAAAAATGATTTGGATGAAATACAGTAACCATAATGTTTTTATTGGTTATAGAAACCCATACAGAGAACATTACATCCAGGTGTACCTGACTATGTATTTATCATAAGTGTTCATTGTTATCGATGATATGATTTGATGAATTTAAATGTTTCAAAGTGAAAAATTTGATCATACGGAATATTTCATTATAACAAGGATTCCATTTTAATGAGGATTCTATCAGAATGATGTAGAGAACTGACCGAAATACATTTTAGAAGGAAATTATAAAAAATTATCCCTAAAAAGGATAATCATACCATAATGAGTTGAAGATAGTCAGATTGTATCAAGCAGTGGCTGATAATCAAACTGAGGATGAGCTAAACAATCTTACTAAAGTTGTGAAGGACAATAATTTGGATGGGGAGGAATATAATCAAAGAGACGATGAGAAAGATAATTGGATGGGAGTTGATATTGTTATCCATATTGATAAAGAAGATTTTATATTTGTGAATATTGATATTAAATAAAGCATGATAAGATTTTATGAAGTAAATGTTGACGATTAAACACGAGTTTTTCTTGAGATTTTTAATATCGACAAGAGGGAAAATGTTTCTCAAGTCAATGACAATGAAATTATCAGTCAATAATAAATAGAATCAATGATCATTATCATTTTAAAACATTCTATGAGTATAGATAATTAGGGGCACTACATATTTTTACATGTTTTTTTAGAATTCAATCACCAAATAAGGCCATGAAACTAAATTTTTTAATAACTATATTGAAGAAGATAAAATTTTGTATTTAATAAGAGATGATGTTTTTTAGATTAAGGCAGGGTGCATCATATTGAGTTTGTTAGACTAATGAATATTGTACTGAGTGTTTTGGAAGATCTCCATTATAAGATAAAAATTATGTTTGTAGATTCTCAAATACAAGAGGGGTGTGAATTGAATGTTTAAAAACATTTTTTAACCTCAAAAGAAATTTTTTTACATAATTATTCATGTAAATTCATAAACCCTTTTTAGTTCTTAAATAAATAATCAAAATGCTTAGGATCTTGAAATGTGGATCTTGAAATAAAAAATTGGAATAGTTTACTATGAAAAATATGATACCATCAAGCATATAGAACTTATTTATCAGAGAAAGTAAAAGTACTAGAATGCATAAGATGGCTATACTTTATTTCCATCAAATAATACAGTAGAAATAAAACTTGAAACAACAATGCAACAAACATATATGAAATATTTTAACCCATAGATATGGTTATCCAAAAAACATGGATAAAGGATCCATTATTTATACTTTCAAAGACTGTATTACCCACACCTCTGTAATCCCTCAATAAGAATATCAAAATATATCTTACTATATTTGCAAGCCCGTGATCTATAAGATATCTGGTACCTCTTCATTTCTATCACTAGAAACCATTCATTGTACTCTGCTGTAATCGGAGTCGCACGAAGTAAGGTAAACAATATTTTCATAGTTGAACAAGATATCCATAAAAAAAGGGAATGATAGTCTTTATGTCCCTTAAAATTACTTCACAACATGTAATCTCTAGGATCATCAATCGATATATTTATTATGAGTTCATTTGAATGATCCCCTATTTATAGGAAAAGAAATTCAATGGTCAGTTCCCTCCTCCATCAGTCAAACATTTCAATGAATCATAGAGGGACATGTGCACGTGTTACTCAACCAGCCGTTACTAGGAAAAAAAATTTAAAAAATTATTTTATATGGGAATATCTTGGGAGGTATTAACATGCATAAGAAACAATAAAATGTAATGGAAATAATGTAGTTTAACCCAAAATTAATAATCAGAATCTAGGGGGAAAATAATTCGGAGTCTAAACATATAAACAATCAGATTATATAAATATTGTTATTGGGATTATGTTTTTTAAAGATTTCATAGTATGAATTCTATAGAGTTTGGAGTTTTAATTTTGAGTAATTGGAAGTCAGAATTCTAATGAATTAAGGCTCTGAATATCATAGAATTCAGATCTTGAATTTTAGAGAATTTGGACTCTGAATTTTAGATAATTCAAAGGATTAATTTCATTGAATTTTGTGTCATAATTTTTGATAATTATGATTCATAAATTTATAGAATTCAGAGTCAAAATTTCAGATAATTTGGAGTCTTAATTTCAACGAATTGGAGTAGAATTTCACAGAATATAGACACTAAAATTTTGAGATTTTAGAGTCTAAATTTAAGAGAATTTAGTGTCTGAATACCAAAATACATGATATCCATGAAACTATAAAATACCAATGATTTTGATAATGATCTACATTTTTGACTTAGTTAAAAAATGGTTAGACATGTTTTTGAGATGACATTGAATAAGTTATTAAAAATCAGGGTAAGGATAAAACATTTACATAGGGAAAATTTTCCTTAAGAAAATAACTCACAGCGAATGATAATTTTCTATAAGAAAATGAGTTTATTATATTCAAAACATATAATAACAGAAATTTCATTAGGAAACCTTTTTTACTCAAAAATATCCCCCCTTTTTGGAAATGACATAAAACTTTTTGAAAAAGAATACCCTAAATAATAATTTTTTATTTTTTAACTACAAAACAAAAGAATATCTCCCTTTAATAATGAACCATGATGAATAGGACTAACTCCCGTTAGGTTTTAAAATTTCTTAGTATCGTATTTGGATCTTTCTAGAGAAGATACTTTTTCTTTATGAAGAAAATCATCTTTAACTAGACTCCTTCTAACATAAACTCACTATAACAAAGGAAATTATCATATTTATACTTAGTATTCAAATGATTATTATTTCCCCCCCTTTGTGATTTTAAAAAAGGAATAAATAGAATGAACAAAATAATAGTATCGAAAAGGTTAGTTATATAAAAGAAAAAAATATATAATGATAGAAAAGTATTTATTATCATAGGAAAAACTGTAATAGGGAAAAAATAAAACAAAAAAAATTGACATGAAAATCATTCATCCTTAATTTCCTTCAGCATGATCTTCCTCATTGAATCCTTTAGCTTTAGGTCACTTTGTGATCATCCTCAAACTTCTTGACCAACTAATACTGATCCTGATTGTTCTTTTCCATAGCCTTGAACTTTTCACCTTGAGACTTCAGAATTTCTTCCTGAGACATTACTACCAATTATTGCAGATTATGATTTTTTCCAACTGCTCCCCGATCTCCCTATCTCACATTAAATTTATTCAACTAAATTTAACATCCCATTCATATATTTATCCTCTTTCTTCTTGGCTACTTTCTCAAGATTTAGATTTTTGGAAAAACATGTCGAATGATTTTTGATTCTATCGTCTGACATAACAAAAGAATATTTTATTAAATCATGGAATTCATCAATGATTTTCATGTCTTCAATCATTATTTTAGACCATTTTATAATTTCTTACCATGATATCCTCTTAGAATCATAAACAAAACTAAATTTTTTGAAATGTCCTTCAAGAATGATAAACATTTCTATGAGCATTCTTATGGAATCTGATATGTTATTGATATAACGTTGAAGTAACTAACATCTTAAATCAATACAAGGGATCAAATGTATTATGATCTCTAACTTATTCATTGACTGAAGAACGAAATATTGACCCATCGATGTCGAAGATTCAGAATCTGATTCCTTTGTAGGAGTTGATATTTTTTATAGCTCCCCATCTATACTCTAGGATTATACACAATCATCCTTATTTGTTTATACAATCACCACCTTCTTAGGTGTATCAACAACCACATTTTTTTCTTTATTCTTTTTGGAATAATCCTTCTCATCCCTGGGAGACTCATTCTCACAATCATTGAGTGTAACTATATTATCAACATCAATATCTTGTTTCTCAAAATGACCCTTAATATCATATGGATAGATAAAATCATATTTTCAACTCTCATCATCAGTAGGTTTGTCAACCTCATCCTGCAAATCATTATCATTTATCTGGGAAATAATTTTTGTTGACTTAACCTGGGATATTCAGATTGATAGCATATCTGAAGGACAATCCTTCTCATGGTATTATTCTACAAGATTTATCAAATCATAACTTTCAACTTCTTCCTATTCTAATTCTTCTACTACATGAACTTTTTGATTTATCTCTTCTTCTAAAACTAGTTCTAGAATTAGAATTTTCATTCCTGAAGTTTATAAATGAATAGTTTCTTAGATGTAGGATTATTTTAACTGAATCTTTTTAGAGGCATTCTCTGTTTCATTGAGTAATGATTTGATAATTTCATCTTCTGATATTTCCTTCTTTAGCTTCTTCTCTTTTTCGTTCATTTTTTGTTTTTCAGTAGTTTGGATTTTCAAGTACTTTTCCTCAATAGAATCTTACCCAATGATTTTATATCCCTTATTATTTTTCTTCTTATGCTCCCTTAACTTTTCTTTTGCTTCATCAAGGAATGTTTTGTCTTTTTGGGATTTGGTGGAGGTAGCAGAGTTTCTAGAACGATAGAACTTTTTTGGATTCCCATTCCTTTTCTTTTCTATTCTACTATTATTTCATGGATGTTTATCCTACCTCCCCTTTATGGAATAAAATTGAACTTCTCTTTTAGAAGGATCATAAAACAATTTTCATTTAGTATTAAAATCAATATTCACACTTCTAAGGTGTCATTATTTAGAAAATGATCTGGAAGGTTATGAGTTTAGAAATGTAAGGAAATTTAAAGGATTATAAACAAAGAACTAATATCATCAAAATGATCATTAGATACATGATTATCAATGAATTGGGGGTTCTATTCCATATATTGTTGATTTTCAGATGGATGTACATAATAAGGTTTACCTTTATATGTTTAAAAAATGACTAGTATAATGAAAGAACTTTTTTTCATAGTGTCCTTGTATCTTTTTCATAGAATAAGAAAACCTTGTACCTAGAAGGAAAAATTTCGAATGTTCTTTGAAAGATAATTGATATTTGGTAATTTCATTCCCTTTAGTCCATGCAACTAAATTTCATTTTCCTTCTCTAAGATTCCTAACATATTAGGTAACTTGTGATTGAAAATGATTTCCTCACCAATATAATGACTTCCAAGAATATTTTTAGCCATATTTGAAGATAAATATTAGGTATTTCCATAGCCCTTAAAGTAAATATTTTACCTTCCCCCATATTCATAAAAACTAAAAGTATCATAAAAAACTATGAGAACGTCAGGATAAACTAGATCCCAACACTTCACCTGGGTAATAAAAAAACTCTCCCATCCACTTTACTTGAAATTTTTATTAATCAATGAATTATAAATATAAAATAAACTTCAATCATCTAACCTATCTCTGTATATTTTACAATCCTTGATTTCCTTGTTTGAGGAAATCTGATTCTATGGGGAAGCTTTAAGAGACATCATGTATTTAAGAAAACTTTGACAAACTGAATGACTTATTTGATGAGGAAAAGGGAATAAATGACTCATTTCATGAAAAAATATCTGGGAAAAGGATTTGGGGGCCTTTATATAGGCATTGAGCTGAGGGTTCGAATCTATGAATTGAACCAACATTAGAAATAAGCACAATCTGATCTGAATGAAGATATTTATATCAATGAAATATTTGGTAAGTTCCGATGTTTTGAGTTTTAAGGA
The DNA here is from genome assembly GCA_963277665.1 of Viscum album. Lineage (NCBI taxonomy): Eukaryota > Viridiplantae > Streptophyta > Magnoliopsida > Santalales > Viscaceae > Viscum > Viscum album. The sequence goes on along the minus strand of OY728146.1, from coordinate 1,779,015,577 downwards.
AAAATTAGAATTATAAAAACCGAATTAGATAGTGTTTTATTAGAATAATATAAAAATACCAACAAGTAATAAAATACATTTACAAAAATTTATGTAAGGAAACATACCAACCAAATTTCTTAGAATGACTTTTCAAATATGAAAAGGTTCCTATTAGTTTCCAAATATTTTTATTAAGGAAAACAAAATATTTTATTCCATAATTTTGGGTTTTGAATAATTTTTTAATAAAAAAACATTTATAAACTAAAATAATTTCACTCCCCCAATGAAAATGGGGTTTCTTAATGTATGGAGATAGGTTTTAAGAAAAATTTAATATGGAAGATTAACTTATGATAATCATACCAATGTTTTTTTAATTTACTTTAATCAATTTTAGGGTAAATATTTTGTAAAAATATTAGTAAATTGAGCTTTCTTTCCAATAAATTGCAGAATGATATCTTCTTTTAGTGTCTAATCTCAATGAAAGGGATTTCTAATATCATTTTGTTTTTAATGAGAGTGATGTTCATGGATTATTCTTAGGTAAATTGAACATGTATTATCAAAAAATATCTATGATTTGGTATGACTCATGACATGGTTTATGAGTTTGTGTTGCATCCACAACACATGAGCACAAAAAATTCCTGATGATACATATTAATCTCCAGTTGTTGAAAGTCCTTCTGAGTGTTTCTTCTTAAATGACTATGAAACTAATTAATTTATTAAGAAATTACATGTTCTGGATGTACTTTTCAATCCATTCTACATCAACCAAAATAATCATCTAAAGAACTTTTAAAAAGAATATCATTTCTAAAAGAATATAAATATCCCCAATAAATGGTTCCCCTTAAATTTAAAAAATTTATTTTCACTATTTTTAAATGAGATTATTTTGGATTTGATTGATATCATCCACATAAGCCTACTAAAAATCATATGTTTTGAAAACTAGTTATTATATATAATAAACATCCAACTATACATCTAAAAGCTGATTGATATACTAGTTTCCCAACTTAATCAAGATCAAGATAATTTGATTACCAATTTATGTGCTTATACTTTTACTTTTTTCATATCCATTCTTATTAAGAAGATAGTTTATATTCTCATGTTGAGATATATGTGCTCCATCATCTTTTTAAGATATTTTTAAATGAAGGAAAATATTTAACCCACCAATCATACTCATTTAAAATACATATTTCATGATATTGACAAACAAATTAGTTAAATATTGCTGAGTTTATCTGAATATAATGTCATAAAATTATATTTGAACAATAAAAACATTTTTATTATCATTATTTATAAAAAATGTTGGATCAAAAGTTCCCTTGACATATATTTTTAAAAATAATAATATAAGTCTATCATAATAGGATCTATTGGTTGTTAAAGTCCATATATAGATTTTTTTTGTTTGAAAACATGTTCAGGATTCTTTGTGTCTTTAGATCTAGGATGTTGTTCTACATAGACATCCTGGTGGACATATTCATTAAGGAATGCACACATCATGTCTATTTTAAAAACATTAAAATTAAATAATGTTTCAAAGGAAACTAAAATACAAATAGATTCATGTCTAGATAATCAACCATAGATTTCTTCATAGTCTATTCCTTCTTGTTGATTATATACATTATCTATTAATATAGACTTATTTCTTACTATGATTCCATTTTCATCACATTTTTTTCTAAAAACCCATTTTACACTAATTAAAAAATGTGCCTTAGGTATTTCATCAATAGTCTAGACATTAATCTTTTCAAATTTATTCTTCTCATCATACATGGATTTATTCAAATCATCATCACCAAAAGCCTCATCAGTTCTTTTTTGTTCTAATTGGGAAATAAATACACAATGTTCAACATGATTTCTAAATGAAATTTCAGTATTTATAGGATGATTTACATTTCTAATGATACTATCAATTGGATGATTCTTAAGAAACATATGATTTCAGTTTACTAAAAATTTTCATCAATATAAGGTAGAATGTCTTCTCAGGAAAATATTTCAGAAATATCTTGATATTTTTTTATTCAAAGTACTTTCCAACAATGGTTGATAATTAGTTACTAAAGAAACATTAACAAATTTATGTTAGGGTTGTCTAAATATAAAAGGATCAGTTTCATCAAATTTATCGTGGACTATTTGTTCAACATGACAAGTATTTTAGTTAAAACTATATTATCCTTGGAAGTGGTATTATATCCGAAGAAAATTACTTCATCGAATTTGGGAGAAAATTTATATAAGTTATCATTGGTATTTAGAATGAATATTTTGCATCGAATTCTTTAAAAGATGATATCCTAGGTTTTCGACTAGTCCACACTTTCTATGGTGTTTCTTAAGAAAAGGTCAGATTAAAACTCGATTATTAGTATATCAAGAAGAACAAACATCTTTAGCCAAAAAAATATAGCAATAGAATAATCACTCAATCTGGTTCTACTTATATATAGAAGAATTTGATTTCTTATTTCAAAAATAAAACTCTATTGAGGATTTCCTAGGGCTGAGATGTTATGAGTAATTCATTTTTCCATAAAAAACATTTCAAAATCTGAATTTTGAAATTTGTTTCTATGATTACTATGTATAGTTATCAATGGAATGTTTTTCCCGTTTTCAACTTGTGCTCTAAAAATTCTATAATATGAAAAGGTTTCATATTTCATTTCTAGAATATAGACCCACATGAATCTGGTGTAATCTTCAACTAAAATAAATACAAAATATTTGCCTCCAATTATTATAGTTTTATGTTGTACAAAAAAGCTCCATATGTACTAACTACAATACAATAAAAGGTGAGACATCACTAATTTATTTAAACCATGAATTATGTTTCATTATAAATTCATAGGGAAAATAAACTCTTGAGGAATAAAATCTAAGTTCTGTGAGATCCTTAAAAAATCATTTCTTTTAGAGTTCTCATATCTTCCTAAGTATAAACAATCATAGTGTTCTATTTCATAACCAATATTGATCATACATTTCACTAAGAGAAGTTAGGAATTGACTCATTATGTCATCTATTTTAAGTCTATAAAAATTATCATTCCTATAAGAAGAAAGAGTAAAAAATTCTATAGAATTGTTTTCTATGAATTTTCTGTTCCTATAATTTTCAAGGTTACCTTCATCACATAATTGTCTTATAATAATGAGGTTTTTGTTAGGAACTTTTCGAAATAAAACATTTGAAATAATTTTCTTTTCAAGAATAACACTATTACTTATATTAACAATTTCCTCTTACGAATTATCTACGAAAGTTAATTTTCCTTTATTCATCTGGATTGTCATTTTAAAGATGTTTTCATAACCAATCATGTTCTAGGAAAATACACTAACCATATACATTGTGTTTTTTCTGGTACAATCAATATTTTCCATAAAATAAAAGATTCAGACTTTCAGAATCCAAACATTCTTAGATCCTTAAGTATCTAAATGTAAAATCTTAGAATCGACATTTTAGTATATAATTAAAAATAATGAAAACCTAATGAATGGGTTTTTTTTAAAGAAAAAAAATTCCCAATTTCCTCCACGTTGACATTTAGTAAAAAATGTAGCAGTTGGGGGAACAAAATATTTTATACTAAAAACCGGTTTTGAGTGAGTAAAACCTATTCCAGAACTATTCCTTAGAGGAAAAATTGGTGAATAAATTTTATCAAATTCCTTCTTTCATGATGTAACATTATACCAATGTTTCTTTAAAGAAACAATTTCAGATTTTAGTATGATGAAAAAATTCTTATATACAAAGTAATTAGTTATAGAGCATTTTTAAAATCTAAAATATTTTTCATATAAATAACATTTCTATGACCATTATAATGTTTATCCTTCTCAGAATGAATGTCTATACGGGTTTTAGAAAAATATTCAAAATAAAAAATATTTCTGATCAAGATCCTTAGAATGATCTTGTACTTCTAAGGATAAACATAAAAATATCAAATTTTATCCCTATGACAATGTTTTTATCATACAATTTTAATTTTAATGTAATTTAGAAAAACTAGAAACATCTTAAAATGTAGGTAAGGTATTTTGTTTTAATGAGGTAGTTTCATCATACAAATATAAATAATAATAATAAATAGTAAAATTGGAATTTATATAAATATTGGTTCAGGATTTATTATTGTGTTCTGTAGCCGTAACAAAATGATTATAAATAGGTACAGTTGTTATTAGACCAATACTCTTCTGACTAGTAGATTCTAATTTTTAAGTTTCATCATAATAGCCTCCACCACAGGAACTACATGTGTAATTATTAATTAAGAATTTTTTAGCCTTAAATTTGTAATACATATTTTGGTTTATTTCAGAATTATTTTTATTCTTGAGATTTTCTCTTATGCATAAGAAAATAAACTTTGATATGTCCCACCATTTTACATTAATAATAGGTTACTTCAAAATAATTCTTTTCCATTCTATATTTCTTCTTATATCTATACATAAAATAATTCATTCCTACAATCTTATTCATCATTTGAGTAGTATTGGCTAATTAAATTCCATATTTACCATTTTCACATAATTAAGATATTACGATAGATTTCATAGATTTATATCTATATACCATTACTAGTTTCCTAACATTATATGTATTATTTAATGCTACACATCCATTACAATTCTTCTATTTCATAAATTCTTCATCTCTCTTAATTATTGTTTCATGATAAAAATAGTTCCAAATAATTAATCAAGAAAAATTTTAGAAACTTTCCTATTCACATCAATACATTTCCTCTTATGATCCACCTCATTATGCATGAAATCAATTATCTTATCTACAAGACCTTCATTATAAATACCTTTCTCTCCCATTGATTAAAGACTATTGAAATGGTAAAAAATCATTTTTGGACATTTCCAAAAACTTCTTTATAATGAAATAAGAATCCATGATTTTTAGATCTGAACATAGCTCTTCTAGATTCTATCGCTTTCGAAGCCCCAAAATATGTAACTTTATTTTTCTTCCACATTTTGGTAGAAGATTCACAAGGCGATATCTAACTATATATATTCCTGGTCATGGAACACAAAAAAGTATTTTGTACCTTGTAATTTAATTAATATTATAGTTTATCATTATTGGTGATGGTTCTAACATCCTTGTATGGATTAATGTAGTCTCTAGTGAGCATAACAATGGTTTCTACTCTAGTGTTGACAAAAATAAATTTCATCCTATCTCTCCAGTACTCATAATCATTACTATAAAAAATTATTGGTCTAGTAGGAGTAAATGTATCAATAGAACCATCATTTATACCAACTATTATATACAAAAAAATTATTCCACAAGGCTTTTTAAAATTAAAATTTTATAAACAAAGATAAAAACATTTACGAGAAAAATGAACAAGAAATGTTAAGAAAAAATCATCAACAAGAATACTTATATTTAAGTATATTTATTTATGAGACCCTCCTTTGATACCAATTTCAGGATCGAAATAATATTTGTATATTCTCTAATACACGAGGGGTGGGGGTTAATTGTATGTTTAAAAAAATTTGTTTTTTACCTAATGAAAAAACAATGTTTAGAAAAATTAATCAAGGAAAATTCACAAACCCTCTCCAGTTCATAACTATGAAATTAATGTTCTTAGGATCTAGAAATATGGATCCAAAAAAGAAACATAAAAATAATGTACATAGAAAAAGATTATACCTTAAATGGTAAATAATATTATTTATTAGTGTTTGTAGATGTACAAGAAAATATAATAAAGATATAATTTCATTCATTATAAAAATACAACAAGAATTAAAAACAAAAATACTGTCTAGTAAAAAAATATGATATATTTTAAACCAAAGGGTTGGGAATCCAACAAACATGGATAATGGTTCCTTTATTTTTACAATGATGAATTGTATTATTACCCACACTAGGGTAAGCCCTTAGTTTGAATATCAGAATCTATCTTGATGTCGCTAAATTCCACCAAATATTAAGGTAGTCAAAACCCTTGTCTTGTAATCCCTAGAAACCCTCAATTGTAGTTAAAAACAATTAGGGTCGCATGAAGAATGTCGAAGAAGAAGATAAAATATAAACAAGATGTTCATAAAACACACAAGGAATGAAAATCATTCTCTCACTATAAATAAAATCACAAAATGAAATCTATAGGATCAGTATTCGATATATTTATAATGAGATTATTTGAATGAGATCCTATTTATAAAAAAAACTTCAAAAGTTTCCCCCCTCCACCAATAGTTATATTTTTTCATGATTATTAGAGGGACATGTAAACGTGTTGTGTGACCAAAGATTAGCTAGGACCAAATTGTACAACATCATTTTATAAATGAAAATCATGGGAAGCATTAACATGACTAATAACCAGTAAAAGGTAAGGAAAATAAATTAACTTAACCAAAACTGAATAAATAAAATATAGGGAAAAATATAATTCAGTTTCTAAACATATAAACAACTGAATTATAGAAACATGGATATTCAGAATCTGTTTATCAAATAATTCAATGACTACATTCAATAGAATTTTATTTCTTAATTATACGGAACTCATAGTTGAAATTATAAGGAATTAAAATTCTGATTATCATAGAATTCATAGTTTGAAATTTAGAGAATTCGGAGTCTGAATTTCCTAGAATTGAATGTCTGAATATAAGATAATTTTAGAGTCTAAATTTCAATTAATTCGGAGTCATAATTTCAAAGACTTCAGAGTATGAATTCCATAAAACTCGAAATTGAAATTTTATATAAATCAAAGTCCAAATTTCAGGGAATCCTGATTCTAAATTTCATAGAATTTACAATCTAAAAACATAATGACTTGATATATAATCAACTATTTGGTTTTGAAGATTTTGATAAGGGTTCAAAATTTTTAATTAGTAAAAAATGGTTACGCTTAGTTTTGAGAAGTCATTGAATATGGCATTAAAAACGAGGGTAGGATAAAAAATTTAGAGAGGGAAATATTACATTCAGAAAATAATTCTTAGTGAAAGAAAATTTTCTTTATGAAAAGGTGTTTGTGAATTTTAAAACGTAGAGGAATGGAAAATTTATAATGAAACATTATTGAATCAACATTGAGAGGTTAAAATTCTGTAAAGGAACTACGTATTGAGCGGATCAGGCTGAGTCAATCAGACTAAGATTATCGACCTGAATGCCATCATACTTAGGGTCATCAAACAGAGGAATGTTTTAGAGTATATTTAATACATATTTCATTTTTTGGATCAAGTATTTTTTAAGAAATATTTTAAAATGATAGGAGTAAGTATAATCATTCATATTTGTAGATAGAATCTATTAGTCATTAATTTAAACAACTTGTATTCAGTTCTACATAATAATGAATTTCTATAGATTTATGAGAGTTTTAATGGTATAATGTAGGTTCTCACACTAATGAAAAGCCTTGTAAATATTATCTTCATTATGTGATTTCTACTTTTTCATACATGATTATTTACAAAAATATTATAAGGAAATCATTCATAACATTTTTCATGGGTTATGGTAAAAAAATGTATTAAAACTCATAAAAGTGAACCACTAATCTGACCCCCATATCTGTTTTTTTTTCAATCACATTGAATATCAGTTGGTATAAGAGGGAAGGTTCCATTTTAGCATTCTTATCATAGATAATAAAAATTCTGTCAACTATAGAGGGATTTCTACTGTAAAGACCCGTAAAATTCAAGGGAAATTTTTTCTTAATTTTCTTTGAAATTTTACTGAACGCGGATTCTGACCGCACCTGATTTCGAGGCCCGGAGTGCCCGGAATCAATTTCCGAAGTTCGGTTCGGGTACGTTCAGGGAACAAACGAGCGGGAAATTCTAACTTTTAACCTGGTGCTCGGAATTAAAATCTGAGGACACCGATGAACTCGCAGCGCCAATATTCGCTTAAGGAGACATTTTCTGAGGTTGCGTTTTAGGCGGGACGAAAGTTAGTTTTGGAGGAATTATAAGAAGTTAAATAAAAATGTGGAAACACTTTTTTTTAACTTTTTGGTTAACTCCTCTCAAAGGAAGTTGTGGGTGGGACCCACACCCACTTAACCTCCCTTGAGAGGATTATGTGTGGTTGGGCCCACACGAACCCTAACTTTTCATCTTCTCTCAAAACTCCCTTTAACCCCTCTTTAAATGACATGACAACTTGTTAATTAATTTAGAGTAATTTTTATTTGAATTTCAAACCTTTGAAATTAAATTTGTTAAGTGTGTGAATAAAATAAGACTCTAGCTTATTTTATATGGTTAGATTTCTCTAGCCTTCTTGAGAGAATTTGGTTTCTCCTTCATCTTCTTCAACTTTGACGAAGAACGTGAAGAACCTTCGAGCTCCGACGAAGAACGTCGCTTCCTCCTCAGACTTCCTTCGTCGGCTTACGAAGATTCTTCAACGACATACCTCTTCGGACGTACCTCTTTGTCAACGGAATTTACGAACGATTACTGCGAGGCCGACCTCCGCGACGCTTGTCTTCCGCGGGTCGTTGACGATCATCGATCTTGAAACAAAGGTAGGGGTTGTTGTTGTTTATTTATTTATTCTCGATCTTGGTTCTAGCATGGCAAACGTGAGGATAATTATTTATGTGTTATCGTCTAATGAGAGGGGGGTTGTACCGCACAAACACGGATGAATTCCTCCTCCTTTGTTCTTGATTATGATTTTCTTGTGGATGAACGAGATGGCATGGTGCCGTCGCACCACGCAGAAATTCGCACGGTTGTATTACGCGGCGCCATCGCGCCGCGCTGTGGAAGGACTATCATGAACGCGACGCCGTCGCGCCGCGTCGAAGGGAACCGAAGGCACTGCGGCCGGAGCGGGGCCACGGTGGAGGGGCGCGGTGTCGTCGCACCGTGCCGGACAACGAACACCGTGGCCGATTCCGGGCCGCTGCAAAACGGGAAGACCGGCGGCTTGCCGGGCCGTCGGCGTCAGAAGCCGGAAAGGGGACCGGCTTTGCCTGTCCCATTGAAGAAAAATCGATCCGCCAGGTGGGCCGTCCAGAAGGGGAAAAACCAGGGGAATTTATTTCCACCGGCCAGCTTGAATGCCCCCCTTAAAGAGGGGGGCCGGTTTCATTAAGGGGGGCAGGTGCCCCCCCCCCCCCGTTTTTCCAAACGGCAGGCCCCCACGAAGGGGGGGTCGTTGATTGAAAAAGGTGCGGCTTAATCCGCGCCGCCAACTAAAGAAGCGGGGGCCTTGCCCCCCGCGCGTGGCACCGAGCGGCGCCAGGCCGCGCCGCCGCCGGCCGGGCCGCGCCGCCGCGCCGGACCGCCGCCGGCCGGGCCGGGTCGGCCCGGACCCGGACCCCCCGTTTTCGAAATGACTTCGGTCTTTTGGCCATATCTTGAGCCACAGACCTCCGAATGGCGAACCGTCAGCGGAAATGCGATCCTTGATCGAGACAGTCAATTCGGTATATCGCACTCAAAGTTTCGGAATACTTTGTGTTCGGCCGGGTTGGTTCGTTCACGAAACCAACCGGGCCTTCGGAGCGGAAACACTCATATCTTGAGCTACGGACGTCCGATTGACGTGCCGTCAGCTTCGTTGTGTTCCTATTAGTGAGATGGATCTTTTGGTATACTCCGCCCGAGGTTTGGACGTAGGTGGAGTACGGTCGGGTTGGTTTTGCCTTAAAAACCAACCGGGCCCCTGGGACGAAAAAGCCAATAACTCTCAGACTGGGCGTCTGATCGACGCGCCGTCTGTTGTGTTGAGTTTCTGTTGACGATACGGAACATTTGGATAAATCAACTCTGGACTTTGTGACAGTTGATGTATCAGCCTCTCGGCTCGTGGAGCGGACCCTCCTATACGAGCTTGCTGTGTGCGGGAACCCTAGTGCTGGCTGCGACTGTTACTGTGACTGCTACTACTACTGCTACTGCTACTGTGACTGCAACGACGACAGTACAGAGATCATGTGTGGATTCGATGACGACTATAGCACTCAGCGATCCTACGTGGATCAGTGCTACAGGTCATGTGTGGGCCCGATCCTGTGTGGGTCTTGTGGGGTTTAGTTACCTATCGATCCTTTGTGGGTTCGACGACTTAGATGCATCAGAGATCATCTTTATCATCTTTCGAAGATGTATACCTATGTGAGCTGAATCCTGTTGCTATCCTGTGTGGATTGTGTTGTGCTATCCTGTTTGGATTTCGTTTGCTTTCCTGTGTGGAATACGTTTACTTTCCTGTGTGGACTGAGTTGTACTTGGGCTCAGAGGTTGGAGTATATTGGAATTTATGACATAGGTATATGTATGGGCATATACCTAAGCAATGTCGGTTGTTACTTCGTGATTGTATCTTCCTTTGTGGTTTATCCTTTGTGATTTTGGGAGACCTTCGGGGGTCTCGGGGTCCCAACTGAGTAGTTTATACTCACCCCTGCACAGGCTATGCCCGCACTACGTTCTGTTGGTTGCAGACGACGGACATCGTTGATCTTGGCCGAGGCTTGCAGAGCAGGACGGTACCTGGAGGTGGACCATTGGGCGGGTCGTACTCGGAGCGGACGGTGGGACCCGTGGAGCAGTGGAGCTATCTGTACCAACCCTTCAGGTGGGATCTCCAGTGGACAGCTTGGTGTAGCGGCTTTTACTTACAGGTGATGTTTTCCTTTTTGAGTTGTACTTTACTTTCAGTTTGGGTTTGTATACTGGCCCATTTACTTTTCCTCACTTTCAGTTGTACTCTGTTTTTACTTAGTGTGTAATTTTCCGCCTGCTTACTTTGTGGTGTTTGTTTACTTTACAAAGGCAATGCCTTCCCTTTCTACCGGGAATTACGCCTTGGTGCTAGTTGCCAGCCCCTGGCCTATGGAAGGCGGGTTTGGGGTAGTCACGGCACGGGCCCCGAGGACGTGTCGTGACAAATTGGTATCAGAGGAGTTCGGTTCTACCGCGAACTCTGATCTTTTCTATGTGAAGAAATAATGTTTAGTGTATTGAGTGTGGTTATCAGCACATGGAGTCCAGTGTTGGTGCGGCTGCCGACGTATCCGTACACCAGGACCCTGACTTCTGATTTTCGACTTAATGCACAAAAACATTGATTGCGTGTGTGTTTCAATGTTTTCTTTGTGATTACTTTGTGTCATCTCACCAGGTATACTGTTTGACCGTGGCACACCTGTTCCTTTTCAGGATGGCCCCACGACGGCAGCCAGCTAGGGTTCCGAGAGTTGAGTGTGACGACAACCCAACGAGCGAGGAGGCTTCGGTGCAGGGCCCTTTGTCAGTAGTTTCACTGGCGGTAGCTCTACCCGTCGAGCCACCGATACTTCCAGCACCAGCCGCTGACGATGCACGTCGCCTCAGCGCACTGCATGAGTTTCAGCGCCAGCGACCACCCAGGTGTCACGGGGAGACGGATCCCCTGCCAGCTGAGGACTGGCTGGAGGCAGTGGTACGTGTGTTTAGGCTACTGAGGACACCGGCATACGTCATGATGATCCTCGATGTGAGCCTACTACATGCAGTAGCAGGACGATGGTGGAGCTTTATGCTCCAGGTGCACGATGAGGCATCTCTTTTATGGACGGACTTTGAGAGCCTCTTCCTATCGGAGTTCGTCCCAGCCACCCTTCGTGCGGTGTGTATCGAGGAGCTTCTTCAGCTGCGGCAGGGCAGCATGACGGTAGCTCAGTACTCGGCGAGATTTACTGATCTCTCGCGCTACTCGACCGACATGGTACGGGACCCATTCTTCCGGGCCCGGACCTTCGAGCAGGGTTTGAGACACGAGATCAGGGCATCACTGATCTCCCTCAGCATACCGACTCAGACAGGAGTACTGGAGCGAGCCCTTTTGATCGAGAGCTTCCTTGCGGAGTCTACATCAGCGCTGAGACCCACCGAAGGGCGGCACGTGGCAGAGTCATCTGTAGCAGGCAGTCGACGGATGACTCAGGGGTCCAGGCAGACCAGACCTTCAGGAAGACGTCCTCAGGGAACTGGCTCAGCAGTGCGGGGCACAAAGCGAGGATCCATTCTTTCGAGAGGCAGGTAGTGCTACTCGTGCGGCGGGCAGGGCCACATGGCTCGTGAATGCCCGACCCGCCGTGCCGAGGAGCAACAGACGGTTGAGGAACCACCTAGGCAGAGGCAGAGGTTCGACCGTGGTGGTCCTTAGGGAGAAGGCGGATGAGGCAGAGGAGCTGGCCGAGCAGCAGGTGGTGGGCGACGCTTTGAGGCTCTACCACCACCACAACCAGGAGGTCCACCCCGACCTTAGGGGAGAGCACAGCTTCAGGTAGCTGAAGCTTACGATCATGGAGCTACGGAAGCAGGTGGACTAGTGCGGGACTAGCTCCAGGCATAGAGGCCTTTTCCCATAATGCCTCTAGCTTCGTAGTTTGTGTTGCATTGTGTCCTTGTACTTTAAGTTGAAGTAATAAAAAATACTTGCCTTGGTGACTTTTGTTTTCTTGTCTTTTGTTTTTTTTTACAAAGAGGTGCCGGTTAAAAACTGTTGACTTGACCCTCACTTGCGAGATTCTTACTAGGGGAAACCCAGAGACCACACACTGATGCCGACAGTGTGACTCAACCCTTGGAGGCGAGAGTGACGGTTTGGTCTCTTGGTAGCAGCGTCGAGGCCTTACGACGTCATCCATGACATGATTTAACTAATCATTACGGGATTGACTGTATTAGGCAAGGAACGTGGTTCATCCAGGGGATGAGACCGGATTTCACTTTTCGGCAAAGGAGAAATAGTTGCATCTTTGCCGTACGTTAATGAGGAAGGGGAAACCCTTCGTGTGGTCAAACAGATGTCATCAGAGGTTCTAGGAGCTGAGACAGAGATTGACCAGCGCACCTATCTTGAGGTTGCCTAATGAGGGAGTAGGGTACGTAGTTTACTGCGATGCATCAGGGACCGGACTCGGATGTGTTTTGATGCAGAAGCGGGCAGTGATCGCCTATGGATCACGTTAGTTGAGGCCGCATGAGAAGAACTACACTACCCATGACCTGGAGTTAGCAGCAGTGGTCTTCGCTCTGAAGACATGGCGACATTACCTGATGGGAGAACGCTTTACAGTCTTTTCTGATCATCATAGTCTCAGGTATATCTTCTCGCAGAAGGACCTGAACCCGAGACAGCGGCGATGGCTCGATTTCCTCCAGGATTATGACTTTGAGATAGTTTATACTCCTGGGAAGGGGAACGTGGTAGCCGATGCCCTCAGCAGGAGGATGGGCATTCAGCCACTTGAGGAGGCAACAGAGCATCTAGCCTCTTTGCAGATATCCTTTGTGGATAGAGATGGAGCAACCTTCCTTCATTCTCTCACAGTCACCCCTCCTCTACAACAGCGGGTCCGAGAGGCACAGCGTGAGGACGCTGACTGTGAGACACGGCGTGCATAGATATCCTCGGGACAGGCACCTGATGGTTTCTCCCTAGGAGCAGAGCACGACATCCTTTTCAGAGGACGTACCATGGTACCAGTCGCTTCGCGAGAGGAGGTGTTGAGAGAGTTTCACACTTCTCCTTTGGCGGTACATCCTGGAGTGGGGAAGATGTACCAGGATCTCTGAGGACAGCACTGGTGGCCGGGCATGAAGAAGGCAGTAGCAGAGTTCGTTTCTCGATGCCTCACTTGCAAGCAGGTGAAGGCAGAGCATCAGGTACCAGCAGGCTTGGTACAGCCCTTGGAGGTCCCGGAGTGGAAGTGGGACGACATATCTATGGACTTCGTGACTGGACTTCCACGCACTTCCAGAGGTCACGACTCCATCTGGGTGATTGTTGACCGACTCACCAAGTCGGCACACTTCTTACCCATCAGAGAGAAGGGCTCAGTGGAGAGATTTGGACGTCTCTACATTCAGGAGATTGTGAGGGTCCACGGTGTGCCATCATCTATCGTCTCTGATCGAGATGCTTGCTTTACTTCCTGGCTTTGGGAGGGGTTACAGGAGGTGTTCAGGATGCAGCTACGTCTGAGCACAGCCTTTCACCCTCAGACGGATAGTCAGACAGAGAGGACCATTCAGACTCTCGAGGACATGCTCTGTGCATGTGTCCTCGACTTTGGTCTCAGCTGTGAGGACCGCCTACCCTTGGTGGAGTTTGCGTACAACAACAGCAATCACTCCACCATCGGGATGGCACCGTACGAGGCATTGTATGACCGACCTTGTAGATCTCCTTTGTGTAGGACAGAACCTAGGGAGTCAGCACTTGTGGGACCGGAGATGGTCCAGGCCATGACAGAGAAGGTCCAGGTCATCCAGGAGCGGATGAGGACAGCGCAGAGCTGGAAGAAGTCATATGATGATAGGAGGCGGAGGCCACTGGAGTTCGTGGATGGTGACCACGTCTTCTTGCGGGTCTCACCTCGACGTGGTATTCGGAGATTTGGCCGAGGCGGCAATTTATCTTCGTGCTTCATCGGACCCTTCCAGATCCTCAGCAGGATTGGCGAGGTGGCTTATCGCCCGGCTCTACCACCTCAGTTGCACCGGGTTCACGACGTCTTCCATGTATCTCAGCTAAGGAGATACGTGCACGACCCGACGCACATCATTGAACATGGGGAGCTTGACATTGATGATGGGGCGACTTTTATGGAAGTCCCGGTGGAGATAGAGGATCGACAAGAGCGGGTCCTACGTCGGCAATCGATTCCTCTTGTGCGCATCAGATGGCAGCACGGAAACCTCCAGGAGAGCACATGGGAGCGGGAGGCTCAGATGCGTGCTCAGTACCCTCATTTGTTTCCCTAGTTTTTGATGTATCTTTACGGGGACGTAAAGCCCTGAGGTGGGAGTAATGTAAAGACCCGTAAAATTCAAGTAAATTTTTTTCTTAATTTTCTTTGTAAATTTACAAGAACGCGGTTTCTGACGGCACCTCATTCCGAGGCCCGGAGTGCCCGAAATCAATTTCCAAAGTTCAGCTCGGGTACGTTCAGTGAACGAACGAGCGAGAAATTCTAACTTTTGACCCGGTGCTCATAATTGAAATCCGAGGACACCGATGAACTCACAGTGCCGATATTCGCTTAAGGAGACCTTTTCCGAGGTTGTGTTTTAGGCGGGATGAAAGTTAGTTTTGGGAGAATTATAAGAAGTTAAATAAAAATGTGGAAACACTTTTTTTTAACATTTTGGTTAACTCCTCTCAAAGTAAGTTAGGGGTGGGACCCACACTCACTTAACCTCCCTTGAGAGGATTAACTGTGGTGGGGCCCACACGAACCCTAACTTTTCATCTTCTCTCAAAACTCCCTTTAACCCCTCTTTAAATGACATGACAACTTGTTAATTAATTTGGAGTTATTTTTATTTGAATTTAAAACCATTGAAATTCAATTTATTAAGTGTGTGAATATAATAAGACTCTAGCTTATTTTATTTGGTTAGATTTCTCTAGCCTTCTTGAGAGAATTTGGGTTCTCCTCCTTCTTCTTCAACTTTGACGAAGAACGCGAAGAACCTTCGAGCTGTGACGAAGAATGTCGCTTCCTCCTCGGACTTCCTTCGTCGGCTTACGAAGATTCTCCAACGACGTACCTCTTCGGACGTAGCTCTTCGTCAATGGAATTGACGAACGATTACCACGACGCCGACCTCCCGATGCTTGTCTTCCGAGGGTCGTTGACGATCATCGATCTTGAAACAAAGGTAGGGGTTGTTGTTGTCTATTTATTTATTCTCGATCTTGGTTCTAGCATGACAAACATGAGGATAATTATTTATGTGTTATCGTCTAATGAGAGGGGGGTCGGACCGCACAAACACGGCCAAATTCCCCCTCCTTTGTTCTTGATTATGATTTTCTAGTGGATGAACGAGATGGCGTGGTGTCGTCGCACCACGGGGAAATTCGCACGGTTGTATTGCGAGGCGCCGTCGCGCCGCGCCGTGGAAAGATTATCATGAATGCGATGCCGTCGCGCCGCGTCGAAGGGAACCGAAGGCGCCGCGGCCGGAGCGGGGCCGCGGCGGAGGGGCGTGGTGCCGTCGCACCGTGCTGGATGACGAAAACCGCAGCCGGTTCCGGGCCGCTGCGAAATGGGAAGACCGGCGGCTAGATGGGTCGCCGTCATCGGAAGCCGGAAAGGGGACCTGCTTTGCCGGTCCCGTTGAAGAAAAAACCGGCCGGGCAGGTGGGCCGACCGGAAGGGGAAAAACAGGGGGAATTTAGTTCCCCGGCCAGCTTGAATGCCCCCCGCTTCTTCAGCTGGCGGCGCGGCTTAAGAATAATGTTGAAAGTCATTATGGAACATGTTTTTTATGGTTGAAAACAAATTGATCATTGAAAGAATAATGTTGAGGAATGTGTTTTTAGACATCTTTAAAATAATGTAAAAAATAACAAAGAATATGTAATTTGTAGTGGTTGTTATTCACACATTAAAGTTTATATAAAGTAATTGTAACATTTTGAAAATAATACTGGAGGTTTTTTTACCTCTTGGAATGATAATTCCTATAATATAGAGGAATCATAATGGATGATATTGAAGTAAAAAATTCAAAATCTAATGATTTTTTGTTTTTTTATTGGGTAAAACATAAATTAATTTGTATATGTCAGCATTTTGATGATGGAAAAGAAATTATCTACAGAAATTATTTTCATGGTATCAAAAATTTTATTGAAGTAAAATTATATACAATGGAGAAACAACTAGTGGGAATCTCGTCCAAATATAAAGATTTAGAAACTCATATTACTTATGTTCTAAATTTGGGGATTCTGTGAATGAATAGAAGGTTTAGAATGATAAAAATAAAACATGGCATCATTTTTTACAACTTGAAAATAACAATTCATATAGAACAAAGATGGTAGAGAAAAATAAAATATTTAATTAGAATGGAGTAGTATTCTAAAATGAACAAAGACATCCCTTAAAATGATTTTCACATGTGTATGGTGTGGAAGTTGAAAAACAAAATTACCATGTTGAAATATTAAAAACAATTAGAAGGTTTATATATATATCCGCACATTGAAATTATAAATTTCATCAATTGGATGTGATGTCATCTTTATTGAATGGTGATATTTAAGAAGAAGTATACATAGAACAACCTTGTGGGTTTTTAATTGATTGGCATGAAAAGAATGTTTGTAAAATAATTAATGATTTTAATTGGCTGAAACAAGCTCCATGTTATTCATATTAAATACTAGAAATTGTTTTGAGAGTGTTGAAATTTTTAATGGAAAATTGGATACTAACATATATGTGAAATTTCTGGACTCCATAACCCTATTTTATTTTTTTAGGTGGATGATATAAATTTTAATGGGGATGAAAAAAATGTAATGTGTTTAATGAGGAAATTAAGAAGAAATTTATTTATCAGTATTGGGACAATTAACATTCCACAATGGCATATAAGTAATAATAATAATAATTTTTTATCTCAATAATTTTTTGATATGTAATTTTTAATGTAGTTTGAGATGGAATAATAAAAATATGCCTCTAATTATATATCTGTAATCACAATTTTTTGTTGATATTATTCTGAAAAAAGATTGAATTAGAAAGAAATTAAAAATCTGATAGAATGTAAATTTTACATTAAAAAGTGAAGGACTAATATTGTTTATGCCATGACATTTCTAGATAGTTGTCATTGTAGTCTGAATAAATAACATATTTTGTTAGAAATATAATTATATTATTTTTAAAATAACAAAATTCTCAGGGGTCATTATATGAAATAAAATATTGGATGATGTTTTAGGGTTATACAAATTCTGATTGAACTAGAGATTGTAACAATATAAAATCAACTAGAGGAGGAATATTTCTATGGGGTGAATTTTTTGTATGTTCCTATAGTAAGAAAAAATCCATAAAATTAAGCATAATAGAATCAGAATATGTTTTGCAATCATTGTCTTGTACACAAATGTTGTGGATAAATGTTTAGTTGGAGGACTTAAAAGTAAAAGCTTCTAAACCAAAAATTATACTTTGGGATTATCTGAGTGCAATTTATATTTCTAACAATCATGTCCATTATTAAATATAAAATATCATAGATATAAAATTTTAGATTATAAAATAGATATTTTATTCAAGATATGTTTTGATGGAATATAAATCAATGAAATGTCAAATTACTAATATCATTAAAAGGAAAATGCAATATTAAATGATTGTTGGGTTGAAGATATCACTTAATTTTCATCCTTCACTAATTACTTCTTAAATATTAAAAGGAATTACCACACATTTACTTGGATTATTTAGTCAAATGGACAGTGAATGTATCCAATTTTATAATTTGTAAGATGTTTTAAATAATCATTATCTGATGAAGATGAATCTATAGTTATCATAAAATGGGTGATCAAAAGATAAATATAAAAGGAAAATATATATTTTTTGTTTATTTTATCTTTATATGTCTGAAAAAATTTATTTTCAATGAGGACTGAAATCACTTCCATAAAAATACATTATCTAATACTGTGATTTCAGGACACTCTCTTTTTAGATAGAACATATTTTGATAAGATTTTAACACCTTGAGTTATTTACAAAATTTTTGTTGTAAAATTATTCTGAGAGATTTAAATGATATTAATGTGGGATTTCAGAAAAACCAAATGGGGAGGTTGGAAAACCTTTGTGGAAATTTTATTTAACATTTTTTATTTTTAGAAAAATACCCTTTGTTTAAAAGAATGTTATTGTTATTCCAAATTATACCCAATTCATTAGAATGTGTTTTCTTATTAAAGGTGAATGTTTCTGGATCTAAAAAAGGGATAGAAAAAAATTATATTTAAAAAAGTTGTTTTATAGACATAGGTTTCTAAAATTTGGTCTAATAATTGAGCGACATTGGATACAGAATCAATCATAAATATGATGTTGTTGATTAGATGAAAAATATTTCTCAAGTCTATCATCATGATTTTTATTATTTATCAAACTTGGTGTTAGATAAAAAATAAGTTATTCCTAAGAATAAATGATAGAATTAGGATGACAAATTAGAATGAAAATAAAAATTCCAGCAGTAAGAATTTTTTCATAATTACTAACCAATATCATATAATTATTATATGGTGATGAAGTACTCCAATGTCATGAAAAATATCATGATAAATGATTTTGAATAAATTGATGAATGATAATATTTTTATCAGTCCTAGAAAACTGGTCATAGAAGATCATATCCAAAAGCAGTAATATGATAATTTGTTATAACTCCACATGGTTATAGAAAATAATATTTGAATAATTTCAAGGTTATAGGTTGGAAAATTCCATCGTAAATGGAGTTACATTGTAATGGTAATTCCATCATTATGAGCTTCCATCAGAGTAACCATGAGATGGAATGATGGAAAAAACGAATATATGATAGGATTGTTATTGGAATAAAACTAAGAAGGAAATTCAATAAAACTAAATCTGAATAGGATACCTATATTGTATTGAGTTAAAGATTTTCTTTTCATAATGACTTGAAAAAGATAATTAGACAGAATCTGGAAATATAATATTAATTATGCTAGGAAATAGAATCATACAGTAACTAAGGATTATTGTAATACTAAAGATGAGAAATACAATCATACTATAGTAGAGAAAGTTAAATTGATAGAAGAAATGTAGTTTTTTCAATAAAGGCTGATCTTATGGAAATATTGTGAATTTTTGAAGAAGATAAATTTGATGGGAAAATGAGAGTTATTTTCAGATTTTTAACAGTTTGATAAGTGGTAACATCTTTTTAGGTTTCCAAAATTTAAATTATGTATCGCCTATAAATATAAAAAATTTTCATTCTCATTTCAAATATTTTCACAAGGTCCGAAAAGGAGGATAAATTCATAATTCCTGTAACTTTTACCATTCTAGACTGAGATATCCAAACTGTTTTTCCCTACATTTTTTTTAAATCGAACTAAATAATATTTTATTGAGGATTTGACTAGTGTTTAAGTTTTTTATATTGTGAATGTGTGAATCAAATTGAGTCATTTAGACTCAATAATATCATATGATTTTTTATCATAGTTTTATAAATTACGATTAAGTTCATGATCATTGTATTAGGTTTATTATACTGGCTTAATTTGAATGATGGTGATTAGACTCAAGATCATTAGACACATGATTTTTTGAGGAGAAATTTGAACAATGTCATCTATAATCTATTTGGTATCAAATTTTTTAATAAATATTGCAAATTGAAGAGAGTTATTATAATCATTCGTATCTAGAGAAATAATGTGTCCAACAGTAATTCTTAGAAGTGGTATTAACTTATTCATAACTGTTAATTTCTATAGAATCGCGAGTATAGCTTTGGGAAGGATGTAGGATCTCAAACTGAGGCGGAACTGTGTAAATTTGGTGTTCTTTACATACATTCTATCATTTTAATAAATGTTTATTTACTAAATGATGATAAATAAATTAATCATAATACGTTTGGGGGTTATGATTATAAAATATTTATAACTCATTATAGTGAACATCAGATTCACCTCCGATTCTCAGATGTTATTTGTTCCATAGGAAAGTCAGCCTTATTAATATTTAAATATATAATATTACTCATATAATGAAATTTTATTTTTTGAATTTCTAAAATAAAAATAAATAAATAATTTAATATAATAAAAAATATTTAGAGTGATCTAATTAAAAATTTTGTACACGATAATTTTAGGGCTAGGGACTTATCCATGACATCATACATAAATATGTAATTTATATTCTAATTACAATGGTTATAGTTTCTTTAATAGCATAAATATGAATTGAGTGGAATTATAATAATTCTTTTGCAATGATTACAAAATCATTCAACTTCATTAATTATATAAAAGTAATGAAAAAAAGTAAAATAAGCAATAAAAATGTCCTAGTAGTCAATAAACTTTTATGATAAAAAACAATCATAAATAATGTTAATATATTACCCAGTCAACTTATATAATAAAATTTACATAATCCATCTCGTGAATGATATTGGTTGATATTGTTACACCATGTCCATAATACAGTAGAAGAAAACTTATAGGGTGTTCTCGTAGATTAAAATCAACATTATATTTATTTCCAAAGTAATTTCAATGACGCTAAGAAACATAAATATTATTTTGAAATATTTTAATAAAATATTAGAAAAATGTGAATATAATTTTATTTAAAACCCCATGGTATCTTACAAAGGCATCATATTAACGTGGATTGGTATTGAATGTAGGATAGGGTGATCCTATTTGAAATATTAATAAACATTATTTTCACACATTCACATTGAATGTTAATAAAATATTAACATGATTTCATTATAAAATATTGAAAAATATCATAATTAATAGATAATAACCCAAAAATTAATGAATTTTTAAAAATAAATTTTTTTAAATAATAATGAAATTTATATAAAGTAAAAATAGATACTATACATTTTCGATTGTATTCTTAAGAAAAATAAATTTTCATTGAGAATGAAATTCATCATACAAATGGATTTTTACGTAAAGAAAAAGTTTCTATGTAATGAAAAAAACTTATAGGAATTATTATTGATATAATAAAATAAATATAAATAATTACAGTAGAGGATGATAATTTATGACCCAATAAATATGGCTATAGAGCCTATGAATCCCTTAAATCAGATATCCTCTTAGTCATAAGCCAGTTAACATCGCTAAATAATTCATCTAGGCTTATATTTATATAAATAAAAACATTATTAATATTTAATTAAATTCATACGACCCCTTTCTAATTTCGTGTTTCATATATTTAAATATTATTACTACAAATTAACATATAATCACTACCTATTTAGTATCCCTGACATACAAATGTTTCGAATTTAATGTCCTTGATTTTTTCTAGTGGATTCACCATGTAATAAATTTTAATGACAAGGTAATTATTTTTTTACATAAATTTTGAGTACCATGGAAATTTCATGTATCTTATTTCTATTAATGACATGGAATTCACAAAAAACTATTTTTCGTTGATTATATTATAAATAACACAAAATAAACATTTAAGGAAAAAAATATTTAAAAATTACAAATCTAAAATAATAAAAAACTATTATATTCATCATTACCCAACCATTCAAATATTATTTAATTTTTATTAAACATTATTGAGAAAAAAGTTATAATAATTAGGATGTAGTTGGTGAAACAAAAATACACGATGGACTTAAAAATAGTGAATGAGCAAGAACAAGTTTTGACATAATGATAATATATCTTCTATATAAAAATGTCTTTAATAAAGTATTTTTTAGTTGATAAATTGGATTCAAGAGTATTTCTATGGATAATATAATTAATTATGATTTTTGAGTAGTTATTAGATGCAAGTGTCCAATTGAGATCATCTTTGGAGGTTATATTTAACGATGAAAATTTTGTGTTTATATTTTTAATAAAATGTAGAAATAACATTTCTGAAACATTAATATTATTATATATATTATATATATTATTCAAATCCGTTCATATAACCATCTATCTAAGCGTGAAAAAAAACTGGAATAAATTTTTCATGGATTTGGTACTCTATACATTACGATGATGGTGTTTTCAATATCCAATGGGTTAATGAAAGGTAGATAATAGTTTTTAATTCAACATGATAACATCTAAATATACATATGATATGTTATTAAATATATTAGTATGTTTATAACAGATTTTGATGATGTTTAAGAATAATAAAATTTGATAGAACTCAGTTCTGATAAATACCTCTTCATTTTATATAATCCTTTAAAAGTATAGTAAATTCATCAATGATTTATATTTTATAGTGACAAAATACCACCTAAAAAGCATAGAGGGGGGTTTTTTATTTTTATTTTAATTAATTTTTTCAATTCTATGTTACATTATAGTGATGAGAATTTAGATGGGTAGGGGAATATTTTATAAGTGAGTTGTGTGGGATTTTTTTAATAGTCAATATATTTTATTTAACATAATTTAAATTCAATGAAAAGTTTATCCAAAGAGGTAAACAAAGGAAATGATACAATTAGTCGTAAAAAATATATAAAAACAAATTAAAGATAATGTTTCATGATATTTAGTGATTTTTTTCTATGTTTTAATCTTTTTATCTCACATTACGAATAAATTAATAACACCACTTCTGTAATAGTAACTAAATTTCATAACTAAGAATAAAATATACCATGTAATATAATGTGACGATTTGAATTTTTAATATAAATACCTTATTCAATATTTTTATTCAATATGTGGAAATCATTATTTTTCTTAAGTTTGTCCTTAACATAAAAAATATATTTTCAAAAAATATCATTTAATAATAAATATAAATTTAAAAATACATCATGTTTTTTAATAATTCCAATGGTATTAATTTTTTTTATTGTGAATAAAATTATATTTTTTTTAAAATTTAATGGAAATACTATACTGAATAGATCATTCATAATACTTAATTAATGTAATTGAGAATGAATATTTTTTTATTGCAATATAATATATTACATGGTATAAAATTTAAAAATAGACATATAAATTAAAATTAATATATTTAAATTTTTATTTTAAATTTAATAAATGTATTTTTTTGGGAGAATGGTTAAATTAATTTTGAATTCATGATTATCTAATGATGATTTCCTTAAATTGATTTTTTTAGATTTGTACTTTTTGTAATCACAAAAAATTAAACTATATAAGAAACTAATATAAAAATCACTAAATACTAAAATTATTTTGATAAATCATAAAATTATTTCTATACAATCAAATTTAAACTATATTGTATAAAAATACTAATTTTAAAAATATACATTAATATAACTATTGATGGAATATTTTGTGTAGAAAGACGATTGTGTAATTAGTTTATATATGTATTATGTACCTACTATAGTATAATGATAGGTATTACATTCCCTTCCACATGAAATATTTTCCTCAAAATTTTACATGCATGAACATAAAATATATTTGGGTAATTAAAATTAATTTTTTCTTTATATTGAGTCATTTCACAGAGTTATCTGATTTAGTAAAAAAATCGCTATACTTTTGAGAATTTGAAAAATGAATTTAATTTTAAGAAAATTTTGGATCATAGATTATTTAATCATAGTTATTCACATGTAATGGTGTAGGAATGAACATCCTCATAATTGAAAAATGGAAGAATCCATTAAGTATAGAGATGTGGTGTGACATAGCTATATAATAGGCCAAAACTCCATTTCTATTAGGAAATTGAAATTTCTTTATGTATCAGGGGCTTAACATCACAATACTAAAATACCA
Organism: Viscum album; assembly: GCA_963277665.1. Lineage (NCBI taxonomy): Eukaryota > Viridiplantae > Streptophyta > Magnoliopsida > Santalales > Viscaceae > Viscum > Viscum album. The sequence goes on along the minus strand of OY728146.1, from coordinate 1,778,991,189 downwards.
TATAACACTCATTAATGGATATAATTCTAGTATGAAATAATCCTTTATGGATAAATAAATTTCATTCCTCTAATTATTGGAAAAATAATTTTGTCTTCTTGGCTTTGTATTAATGTTATTATAAAAATATCAAACCTTAAAAATACTTTCCTAATCATGATCTGGGATAAATTTCATCCTCCCTCCAACTTCATCACAATAATTATATGTACTCAATTTCTTATCAAACAATTATTTAAATAATAACATTTTCAATATTGAATTATTGATATTTGTTTAGGAAAATTCCACTAAAGGAGAACACTGGTCCCATATTCCACAGTGCTCTAGAAATCAAGCTCTTAATAAGTCTTATATAGTTTGAATAATAATTATATTTTACCCATAAAATAATGGATGAGAAGAATCTATCAAATGTGTCTCAGTATTAAGATAATTTTGAAGACTCCTAAAAATTTATTTCTAAACTACTTTACATGATAACATACTATAAATAGTGGTATCCCTTGATCTTCTACATCTTCATTAATTTAATGTTTTGAATAGTGTTCATGGGGTAGATTCCCTCTTACTGTTCTGAAAATTATGGACTTGTTAAGGGTATCCAAAATGTACCTTATTTAATAATTACTCATTGGAGTATTTTTCTTTCCAATATCAAATACTATTATAAAATATTTGAACGTCAACATTATTATGGGGAGATATTACCTAACTCCTTTTCAAATATTTCTTCCATCCATTACCCACCAGAAGACCAAGCACCAAGACACATCATATATAAAATTTTACATGTTATATTCCCGACATAAACATTCTCATAAACCAATAAAAATTGTTTTACATTGGATAATAATTAAATTTGAGTATAGTTCATTAACAAGTAACTCTCTTTTTAGATCAGTTATAGATGAATCACATTGTCTTTTTTCAAACTCTTAGACACTATAATCATAGATGATGTCTAATGATATCCCACCAGTAATGTATTTAATTATTTTTATAATCAATATCATCATTCAATAACATTATTTTATTCTAAAATAATGATGGAGTTGAAATTTCTGTGGAACGTAATGATGTTTCCACATTCTTAACAAATATTATATTTCTCATTTCTAAATCCACGAATATGTGATCCTTTTTTATCATCATCATCGTTATAACTTCATACGTCCTTATCATTGAATTAATTACGTTCTTTTAATTCCTATTGTGGTTTTTTATAGATAAATCATAGTTCCTTAATAATTAAATCCATAAAAATTTCCTCACATTGATCTCTTTTAAATATGATATATATTTCAACTTTTTATTTCCAATATATACATTACGTATTTTTCTATACATATAGTTCCTCAAAATCATTAATGAAAACAAATTGTTTTCCACACAACATCATTATTTATAGAGTAAAATTATTTTATATTAAATCTCCTTGATTAATATTCAAAAAAAATATCATTTTCCATTAAGACATTGCACAATTTATTCATAAAAAAATCAATATATATGTGAAATCATTGTATTATGATTATATAGTTTTTACATGTGCAATACCCAGTATTATTTTCTAATCCTAAAAAACATCATCACATAACATTGATAACGTTAATTTAACCACTTGAAATGTATACATGGTGTGTAGGTTATGGAATTTATTGTTTTTTACTATATCCCTGATGAAAACCTACTAAACCTATGAAATTTTCTATATCAGTTAATTTATTCAGTGTATTCCATTAATTGAATGCCATTTTTTAAGGGATCAATAAATATACCATATAGGGAGGAAATATTTTAATGAAATCAATCTTCATTGGCCCAAAATTCATAATTATTGAATTTACAATATAATGTCATTTCAATTAAAGTCTTATGAAAAAATTTCGAATTTTTCACACACACATCTTATATTCTAAAAAATATCTGCATTTCATCAATTTATACAAGCATGAAATTATAATAATAATAAATAAATATTATATTCATTATATATATCAATATATATATTAAATTTTTAATCTAAAAGAAATTATTGTGAACTAATAATGCATGTCCATTGTATGAAATATCATCATTCATTTATCATCCTTTTACACCCACAATTGATGATAACCAATGTGATTATGGAACATTGAAAATTAATGAGATTCATTCTATTGATAAAATTAATATCCAATGAGTGATAATGGGTAATCATTCTGTAAATTAATGGAATTTATTTCCATATAGATGTGGAAATACCTCATCTCCTAATCATTCAATTCCAATAATAGGATAACCCCCGTTGTTAAAAGGTAGTGAATATGAATCGAGTGTCAAAAGAATCCAATAATGGTTTCTTTAACTCTACAACATCAATTGGATTCATCCTATATACAGATATAGATATAGGTTTTATATTATGGAATATTTTAATGGTATAATTAACATCATTCACTTGTGTGTGTCTAAGTAATTATTCTATAAATACATCAATGTATTATTGTACAATATGTCCATCCCCTATTGATAGGGTTTCATTCACATAAATATATTTACCATTCGCTTTATATTTTACAAAAATCATTTATATATACTAAATTTAAATCCATTAATGACTAATATAATGAAGTCCCCCCATAATGATAAGAGATATGATACATCTTTTATAGAACATAATCACTTTCGTTAATTAATTAATTGTTCAATTATGCTTTTGGAGGCAAAAATTACAAATGATTATGTCGAAGTGAATCATATGTATTATAATAATCATGATAGGTAGATAATATATTTATATTATAATATATAATGCATTATATATCTCTATTAAAATAACATTTACACTAAAATTAGTGAATGAAAATTACATTCAAAGAGTTTTATGGGATGATTCATTAATTTTTATAAAATTGATAGATATAAAATAGTGTATAGAAATGGAGTGAAATAAATAATTATCAAACATTTTGTTTATGATAAAATTGTTTATTATCACATCATTCATATCATCAACCATGTTTATACTAATCGTATATGCTATTTATTTCTCCCTTTGAATTTTTTGATGAAAATTAACATAAATTTTGTGGAATTCATTTGGATAGTTCATAATATCCTTACAGTTGATGAACTATTCATTTTATGATTCTTCCTTTCCCTCACGATGATGTGAATTATTGTATTTACTTATACACCTAATGTTCCAATACCCCCCAACTCCATGGTACCCTTCCAAGGATAATAAAAAATAAATAGAGACAATGGTTATCAACAAAATCCTCCAACAAAAACCTAATTGGTGACTGTGACCATGGGGTATATAATCTCACACAAAGGTGGATTTTCACATAAAAAAATTCAGAAGAGAGATATAATATATTAACAACCAATAATGATGTCTTACTCATATTAGATTAATATTATATCACATGACATAATTTTGATGACATACAAATGAAATAATAGAAAAAACTAAAATCGATCCTTAGAAGTTACCATAGATATTTAAAAGGTCTTAAAAACATGGTAAAAAATAATTTATATCTAGATTACTTACAAAATATTTATTAGTTATAAAACATTATATATATATATATTTACATCTATTATAACAATGAAACTCTATTAAATTTTCCTTGAATCCTATTTTGAAATATTAGAAATAATCAAGCTATATTAAATTGAATAAAAAACAAAACTAACTCATCACCAAAAAGTTGGTTATTTCTTTCCCATCATCATTATGGCTAACTCACTAAATAATGAATTGATGTATAAGTACAATATTGATAACATATATATAGTGAAATGGGTACACCACTACTATGTACCCATTGGTATATATCCCTCACACCCCAACAACCCACATCATGCTCTCTAATGTATTCATAAATCAAGATTTCATTGATTTGATTCGATCCTTGGACTTAACTACCTTATCCCAACATATGGATCGTAACATAATCTTAGCATCAATTACATATCATATTCATCACCATAATTATTGAATCCAAAACTAATCGTATGACTTGATGTGAATACAATTTAGATAAATGTGTTATATATCCTAAAATTAATCTCCATAAACTTATACATCAGATATTAATGTTCATTCACAACAAGATAAAATCATGCAAGATAACATCACAACATCACAACACATAATTCATGTGTATGATAAAATACACTCATAAATTCCTAGACATGATACTACATATAAAGAGATATGAGGGGAGAATAATTAGTCATCCTTATATATCCTTTCCAAGCTTGTTTTTTGGTAAAAAACCTATACAACCTCATGTGGTACGTTTCCCTTCAAATATATTTGGTATTTGAATGAAAGAACAAAAAAAATTAGTTGTATATAGATCTTACAGGAACATGAATGGAGAACTCCATGCTATAAATCATATAACTCTATCAACACAAACACAACTCCATGATTTTATCACTAATATCCATATATCTATCGAAAATTCTGGTATCAATATCAATTTTTATTAATTCACTATCAATGTATAAATACTAATACACATTAATTTCTAATATTATCATTTTAGACTTTTAAGGAAGTGCTGATTAGAGTATTAATTCATCACTTATATTCTCTAGTATTTCATTATTTGAAATAATCATCATGAATAAACATCATTCTTTCATTAATTCCTTATCAATTAATAAACATATATGTACTCGAGAAATCATCCTACGCTTCCATTGAAAAGATTTAGACATTGTTCATTGCATCAATTTTTCTCCTGCATTTTCAAACTAAAAATATATTGGAAGCCAACCATAAATACCTAAATAACTCATCCAGTGAGAAATAATAATTGATGAGAGAGACCCTCTAATAACCCATATCAACAACATTTTTTCCCACATAATTTTACATAAATGAAAATACATTACTGCATAGTGAAACCATAATAAAAAAGGAACATCATGCTTCCATGATCATCATAACCCAAACACCTTTCCACCACTGTCATCATTACTAAAACCATGCGGCACCCTCATTATCCAAAATTTCACATTCTAACACCATCATCACATCACCAAAATTTATTTAAATAAATCATCCACATCTAGTCTCTAAATACAGAGATAATATATATATAATTTCAATTTATTTTAATAAAATTATTAAAGGAAACTATAGAAAAATAAAAAAAGGTATTATATCCATTATAAATAATTAATATTCAATCATATAAGATAATATTTTTTAAATAACTATATAATATTTACCATATTTATTTAACTGATTAATAATGCATAAATAAAAATGGAATTAATAATGATAATTTACGACGAAAAATACTATTTATATAATATGGGATTATGCCTTAAGAAGTGTTCTCGTATTTTAATTAAAATGTTGATAATTATTTCAACATAATGGATTTATTATTATAAATATCTAACATCATTGAATTGTTAATTAATATAAATTAATATCAAGAAATCTAAAAAACTATAACTATTAGTAACACACTATCTATTGAATATCTGGTTGGAAAAATCATATATATATATATAAACAAGACACCACAAAACCAACTTATTCTAATCATGAATTTCAAATATATACATGTGATAATATTTTATCTTAGAATATAAATTTTTAAAAGGTATTGACATTTTATTTAAATTGTGAAGCAAATATTATAATATATGATGATAATAATTAGTGCATGAAATAATAATTATAAATCAATTTTTAAATCATTAGATTATAAAATTTCATGTGATATATTGTTTAGTTATAATTTATTTTAATTATATTCACATGATATAAACATTCTCTTTCCTAGATAATCACATGATTATTCATATCCAACATGTATCCAACATTAATTCCAGACACATGTGATAACAATTACCTATTGGTTTTTTTTATTATATAATAGTATTATATAAGTGATAAGATTTCTCTATAATTGAAAAATAATATTTTTTATTTCATGAGTCAAATATTTCTAGTTGAATAATATTTATAAAATGAATGTGATAATAAAAAAATTAACCACTTTTCAAATTCCTTTTTTTCACCCATAAATTATTTATAGAATCATAAAAAATATTTATTCACATAGTAGGGAATTAAATATTGGATTTCACTTTTTTTTATATTTTCAATAGTAATATAAAAATATTAAATGATTTCATGAAATATTAATTCCTTTGATATTACCATGGTAATAATTTTCATAGCATGTCATAGAAATGTCTTTTGAGATAAATATGTGTTCAAAATTTTTGATAAATATATAAAAATGTATGAATAATATTTTTACCACGTGATAATTATTTTTAATATTGAATTATTATTCAATAAAATATAATAATGATTTAAAATTTTTATTTTAATTTATCATTAATTATATATTTATATATTTTATGTTATAAATATAGTTCATGCATGTGATAAACCCTTTCTCATGCAGAGATAATTACAATGATTAGATAAAATTATCAATGATGATGTAAAACACAGAATATCATCATATTTGACTTGATTAATTAGTAATATTAAATTATCAGTATTTAACATTAGTCATTTCATTTTATTCACATAGAAATTGCGGATTATCATATAATAATTCATAAATTGATGAAATTCATATTTTTTCGGATAATTCTTAGTAAAATTTATTTAAACAATGAATATTATGAATCGTTGATTTAAATTTACAAAAAAAATTAATGTATAAGTATCAAATATACTAAAAGGATATGAAGATAGTCACATTTCACCTGAAACAGTGGTTTCATATACGACATTCCCACTCGGTAGAATATTGAGTGGAGATATAGTTGATTTAAAGATGGCCAAATGAACTAAAATGAATAATTATGGATTTCATGGAACTAATATAATCCTCCAAGATCACATAAAATGATGATTATCTGACTTTACCACAATACAAAAGCACATACAATGATATTTATCAAAAAACTCATTAATGATTCAGATTTTTTATCATTTCAGGATTCATTTGAATTCCAAAAAATACACATATAAATCATATTCATATAAGTAATGTATCTTATTAAATTTTAATTTTTTATAAAATTAAAAAGTATATTCATTGTTCATTTAATTCCATGTTTAATGTTAAATCCACATTTATAGAATTTCCATAAAAGGAAATCATGAGTTTTATTCAATTTATGATACCCATATGTGACAACTTACATTATGTGAGGGTGAAAAATTATTATAAAAAACCCATGGTTACCTTATGTAGTTATATGGTTCTCACTATAAAACTTTCATGAGATAAGGGATCCTATATGAACCCATATATAACTAAGGATCATATATTAAATGAGATAGACATTACCCTCACTCAACAATGGAGAACATGGGTTCCCCATACATTGCCTTTATATACACTTGATTACTTTTATGTATGTCATGGAAACACAAGGTATATATTAAAACAAACCCTTATTTAGCAATAAACATAAATTTACATGGGATTAAGAAAAATTATATTACCTTTAAATAAAACATTAGTGAACTACGTTACCCATACAGAACATAGGAGGAACATTTACACAATATAAAACATGAGACTTTACCCATATATATGTTATAAAAACACCACTTACCATTATATTCCCTTTTGAAAACTAGAGTTTCCATTATGTAAATGTACACCCATGAGTATGGGTCAATATATCTCCATAAAAATATTTAATTTGTGCTAATATATTGATATAATTAATTAAAAAAAGTTCATATTACTACATTATAAATTCTAAAAATTATTAGAAACTATATAAATCACATTAAAGACATCCACATTAATTTCCATCAAATCCTATAAAACCTTTAAATTACAATCAAATTTTTAAAAAAAACACAATATAAAAATAAATTATAAATAAATTTTTATATCCACTTTATAAATTACAAGATAATCATAAAAAATATTTTATAATTTTTAAAACTAATCTAGTACCACTATGAACGCCAGAATGACAAATAAAGTAAAAAATAAAAATCAAAACCATTACATTCTATACAATTCATACAATTCCCATCCCTGATAATGAAAATAAGAAACTATAAGAATGATAGATTATGGTGAATATAAACCACTCATATTATATCTATCAATGATATATTATTATTTGGATCACTAAAAACACACAAAAGGACCAATTTTTATAGCTAAAAATATACAAAAATGTATCTGCTGAATTTCATATATGAGACACCTGATAGACAAGAACATAGAAATTGATAAATATTTAATTATATAAGGACAATACATCTTTTATATCACTATGAGATCACATACATCACCCTATTAAAATAAATAATCAATTAAATTTGAATATTGGGCACATCTCTGTGATTTTACTTCACATGAAACATCACAAATATTCAACAAAGGTTACATAGAACACCATAAAATACCAATGATATTTGAATATAATCCCAAGAAATCCTTAAAATAAATTGATGAATTAGAATAATACAACATAAATAAAACACTTCAAAATAATTAAATTGAATGCATAAATCATCTTGTGGGATAATAAATTATTACATATAGAACATAAAAAAAATAACATATTCTATTTTGAAATGAAACATTAGATATTATTTATTTTCATTTATTATTAAATAAAAAAACATTATTACAATCCATAGATATTTCACTTATAATATATCATATTAAAACATGTCCTATTTGAAATGAATGATGATACAAAATTTCACCAATCCTTATTCAATCAGAATTCGACACATCTAAAAATCATTAATTGGTAATTGTGGGAAATTATTAACATTATAAAAATGATATCGAAAATTATATATTGAAAAAGATTATCATTATACCTGACATATTTAGAAATGATACCTTCTTTTTGTAGATTCATGCTATTATACTATTATAGATCTACTATTCTCTTTACCGGGTAAATATCAATACCCATTATATAAAAATTAGGGAACCATAATAAAAATATTAAATTAATCATTAAAAACATAATTTTTTTTAATACAGCATATCCAGAAATAATTTATTTGGATTGTTACAAAAAATTATTTAGCGAGAATAATGTCATGTAAAAACTTAAATTACCGCATATCCTATTTTAATTCACCATAGTTGTATTAAATTAATATGAATAGTTTTATATATCAATGAAAAAATACTCCATAGCCAATACAAGAACTATAATAAACATAAATAAAACTAATGATTCTAAAAAATCAAAGGAATAATCTAAAAAAACGTGATATTTCCTAATTTAGCCAATAATGTATCACCCATAATGTTTTAAAATTCCTTATGAAAATAATGTGTCATTATTAGGGAAATGTAAAAACTCTATAAATTATCTAGGACATATTATGGTTTATGGAATGAGAGAAACCCATTATGAAATCTTTGAAACATGATATCATAAACATGTCAAACAAAAAATCATATAAAACACAAAAAAAAGTTTATTAATTTAATTCCAAACATTATAATTGATTAATATAATTACTGGAATAACATAAAAAACAAGAAACATATTGTATTTTATTTACATGAATTGGGGTATATAATACCTATAAACTGTAAAGAATTGATTATAACAGTAGAATGCAATTAATAACCCATTACTAAGTAAAAATTACCCACCAAAAAAGGCCTAATAGAAGTTTATATGATGTATATGAAGAAATAAACCCATACCACATTTCATATCATCACATTAGCTATCATGATGAGCGTTTTATAGAATTATATAAATAAAGGAATATAAAAACTATTCCTAGAACATATTTCTATATAAAAACTTGTAACGAGGAATGTGTTATGCATACTATCTCAGTAGGACATTGTGAGTGGGATAGAAAATAAAGTATAAAGTTTTATAAGTAATAATTTTATAAGAATATAATATGTGGGTTTTAATACAATGAATGATGCGGTTTCCATGTACTCACATTGAATGAAAAGGAATTGAATAATGACTATAAACATAGTTATTAAATTCAAGGGGAAACCAATCAAAGGTTATCAAGATCAATAAGTAAAATCTAATATTTCACCATTTATAAAGAGTAAAATATAGTAATATTAAGTGAGGGGTAGACTAAAATTGTAAGAAATATTTCCCATTATGTTTAAAGAAATAAAATCTTTCTAAAATTTGGCCTATGTGTGTCCCCTATAAGACAACTGACACCTCGAATACACCGAGGAACAATATCTACCATTATTGAGTTTTCATACAAAATATCAACATAGGAAAAAAACCAATTTCATCCTATGAGATCCATGAAAAATAATTCTATCTCTACCTTATATAACCAAAAATTTCCCCATGATCAGATGTAGATCCCTTGGACTTATAAATATGGTATATCTAGAACACTTTGAGAGTCATCCTATATGTATATTCATCATCATGCATAGATATGTGCTGGTTTTTCTTATATTTCATTTTTAACATCATCATCATTAATATGATGGGGACATAAAAGTGTATCTATTACTATAAAAATTAAAATATTAGGGACTCCTAATTAAGAAAAAATTGTTTTTATATATAATTTTTTAGTTTATTATTTTTTTCATAAACTACATCCCATTATATAAAAATATAAAATATAGGCGCACAAAACCATGTTTCATGATCCATTTCCATGTATATTCCTCAAAAAATGCATCACATCAGTTAGCATGTTCGGTTTAGGTAAAAGTCCCCATATTGGATCACTAATAAGAAAAATATTATTTTCTCTCAATCAGTCCCCCTTATTTACTACACGTACTCATACGAGATGATACTATTTCAATACCGACCTATAAATCACTAATAGTTACTTTTTCCAAAATCTATCCAATCTAAAGGATACACTTGGAAACTACTATTATTTCCACCTCAATCATAAGGAACCTCTCCTTAGGTATAACTCGATAAAGTGGTATACTGATGCTCGAATCCTGCATTCAATAAGCTATGGGTTGGTGAATTGCTCTCATAGTATATAATCATAGACATGGTTGTAATTAACATCACAATTATATTAGATAAAAGAGATAATAAGAGATAAAACAAAAAATAGTGTAGTCTATGAATTAATAAAATAGAAATTTTAATTAAAGAATGTAATTCCATACAACTTAAAGAAAAAAAATTTCTTAAAATTAACCTTGATATAGAACATGACGCTAAAACATCTCGAAATTAACTCTTTGAATTTTAATTTCAATGATGATCACAAGATATATATTTCTATACTATAAAATAGATTAAATATACATATATTTTTGATAACATGAGCACTTATAAGGACAATCCTTGAATAATCACAAGAAAAATTTCTAATTAGCATACCAAAGAATAACAAATAAATAAATGAAACTCAATAATCATCAAAACATATCTACTAATATATTACAATGTAACCATGAACCAATAAAAATTAATAATCATATGTATATAAATAATATTGAGTACATATATATATATATATATGGGTACCTTGTAACCACTTCCCCACTAGTGTTCTTCATTTTCCCCAATTCCACATGGGATGAGCTCTTATATCTTCCATAAATCATTCCATTTCTAAATTTAGTCTATCATAAAAAATAACAACCTAATTCCCAAATAGATATAGACATATATTGTTGGAATTAGTTCACATTTCAAACACACCATATTTACTGTGGTCAATTCTGTTTATTTCAGGTATATTAAAAAATTATTACTTTCACATTTTTGTAAAATTGAAACATATTCTCAATTAAATAATGACTAGAAGTATCCTTTGTAGTAAAAAATTAAGGTAAGTAATTTAAATACTTTTACATATTAATATAATAATGTATAATTGAAAATATTCTAAAAATTGTTTTATTGAAAATGTAACCAGGGAATAAAAATATTCCCAACCAAAGAAAAATGATGGTTAGTTTCCCTAAAAAATTTATACAATAAGCATAGTTAAATAGAGAGAGAAAAATTAAAGTAAATATGTAATTTATATAATTTAATATATTAGAAATAAATCTATTTGTTTTTGGATAAAAACATCAAACACTTCCCCCAGTGGAGACTTATCTATTAATAAAACCGAATAATGATGAGTTTTAAAATAAATTGGTTGCGCTATTGTAACATTTGAACCATAATGCCTATAAACAAAATAAGATATAATGAGACATTTAATTTCATAAATTTAAAATTTAACATGAAATATCATTACTAAAATATATTATATACTCCATATAAATGTAAAATTCTATAAATATGGAATATATCCCATGGATACAAAAGTTGGTCGAGAAACCCTTAACTATGGTTTCTAATACATGGTAAGTTTTTTTAGAATACAAAAATAATAATAATTTCATATAATTATATTAAATACTATTTTTAATTATTATTATATTTTATATTTATTAAATATAATATTTACCTTACAATTTATTAATAATTCCATCAAAATCATTGTTTCTGGGTGATAAATGTTTTATTTTTTATTGAACATTTAGTTTGGTAGTTCATATTATTATTTAATAATGTTTCTATAATCTATAAAAAATAATAATGTAACAAATGTGATATATATAATGTAAATAAATCCTTATTCCAATATATGTATTAATGAACAAAAAAATTTCACATTTCATTGTGGATATGGTTGCCAATATGATTGCATGAGAAATGTTTCAATTTTCAAAACGATTGGTAAGTATGTTTGTAGATATGATATTTTAATTATAAAAAAATATTTTAAAATTGTCATAAATTTTTATTATATCCATCATTAAAACCATCCATTAAAACTGGGCAGTTTGATAAAATACAAAACTATATGGAGATGGTATGTAGTTTGTACACACGAGAATTGTGTTCCCTTTTTATTGGATGGAAAATAGATTGAAAATGGTTTCCCCATATTCATAACAACATGTTAATAAAATTATAAAAATAAATTAGTTATATTATAAAAGGAAATATATATTTATATGAGGTATAATGAGACAAAAATTAAAATTGTCAATTATGAATTAAAACTCCTTATCAAGAAACCTTATTTAGATTATAGCTTACACCATTATGTGATGGGATTTTTGGAATAAAAATAAGGTCTATGATATAGTGATTGATGAAATTAATAAATTTGGGTATGAATATATTTTTAGAGAAATCTGAAACATTTTGATTATTTATGGAGATGAGTTTACCTTTTATAAGTGTTGGGAGAGGCACTATTGTAATAATACAATGAATTAAATTAATAGAAATCAATTTTCCAAAAATAATGCTTCCAAAATTATTTAATACAATAGAATAAGTGGATAAATCAAAATCATCTCATAAACCATAATATGGTCATGTTTTAATTATGTTTTCATTGTTATCACTTTTTTAACAACCCCACCCCTCATTAACAATTTTTACCATTTCCATGATATCAGTTTTATTTACTCTTTCTTTCTTATGAATGATAATTAGTAGGAAAAGTGACCCATAAAAGGTATTTGGTTTAAATATTAAAGAATATATCATTAAATTAGATAAAGTTAGGATTTTTTTTTAAATTTAAATCATTTAATAAGATATTGCTTAAAAAATATCATTAATGTAAATTTAGGAAGTATGTAAAAGATTATAATTTAATTTGTGATTAAATCGATTAAAATAATAAAAAAATTAATTTATAATATTATAAGGATTATATTTTAATTTTAAAATCTTCCAACATGTTTTTAGAAGATTAGATATCATTATAAAACTTCTCATTTAGCCAAACTCCTCAGTTATCAAATTTCAACCAAAACCGATGTAATGAATTTTTATAATATCAATGTAATACGATTAAATATATGTTTTCATTTGGATAATTACTATAAAATAGATGAAATTTTCAACAATTAATAAAAAATTACATTTTAATTTTTTTTATAATTTTTTATTATTTTAACAAACCTTATTTAATATAAATAAGATTTAATGTTTTTTAATAACATTCCAATTAATTTAACAATGAAATCATCTTGAAAAATATTTAATTAGAATGTGTGACTTTAAAACACAACTAATATGATATATTCATTTTCAATATTCATGTGAATGTTTAAATAACAAAACCAATTTTATATTATTGTTTTTGAAATCAATAAATTAATTTTTTTTACTACTTGTAAAAAAAATTGTAAAACATATGTAAAAATATAATGAAATTATTTCATCTCAAAAAAATAAATTTAAATTACCATAATAAAATTAAAATATTTACAATCAAATCCTATTTTGTTTTTTTTAATTCAATATATAACCTCTTATATGAAATTAATATTTATTTCTATGTCATTTTTAATATTATAGAAATACGTATGAATTGTATAGGAATTTTGCTTATTCACATTATATATAACTCCAAAATTAGTATCAATAATTTAAATTATAAATAATAATTAATATTTAACAATTATGTAGTTAAAATAATTATACTTTTAAAATATTATGTTTTGGAAAACAAATTTTTTATTTCTGCTGTAGGCCATGAACTACGTCAGCCTTGAAAACGTTTTTTATAATTTTCATGAAATAAATTGTAAATTATAATATTTAAAATAGTTTACATTATCCTTTTTATATAATAATACCTAATTAATTTTAAATGTTTGACAACTTTTTCTTTGATTTTTTTCATGCTGATAAATTAAAAGTTATTACATTTCAAAAAACTGTGTTTCTTTATCATCCCCCCAAGAATTTAACTTTTTCAGAAAAATCAAACAAATTATTCTTAATATAAATTTAAATTTATGAATTAAAATATATTTTACATTTAATGAAATTAAGCATATCTAATTGATATTAATAAATTTAAATATATATTTGCAACGTTTAATGAAAAAAAAATTCAAAAATTATGTTTTAAGCCTAAAAAATTTATTATATAAAAATCATGAATATTGTTAATTATAAATTTGTTTAAATGAAAAATAAAATCCTGATTATTATGATATTGATGATTTTTATTCCTTATGATAGCCATATATCCTATAAGGATTGTATGTGATTTTTTTTCTATGTATTGGGAAGATCTAGTATTAGACACTACTCCCATTAAGGATAATTCACTACTATCAATAACTAAAAATTGAAGATTACTCACTATCAATGGTGATTCATTATTAGGACGAATATTTGGAAAATTATTGGAATTACCCACCATCATATATGACTCTTCGTTGAACCATTAAATTTGAAAATATGTTGGAAGAACCTAATATTATAGAAGAGTCACCCCCATTATGAAAATTTGGATATGTGTTGAAAACTAATACCGTTATAGAGAAGTCACCACCATAATAGAGTCACTATATGATAATCCACCATTAGAACATTCCAACCATCTGAATGGAAATTAGAAAATAAATTAGACTTACTCACCACTGTGAAATGTCACTATTGAGAATGACCCCAATTCATCCTAAGTCACTACAATGATAAACCACAACCAATGTTTTATCTACATTAATAAGATTCACCATAACAATTTCTATTTATTTATATTTAAATAATTCCAGTGGATCTTTTATCGAATTTAATTTTAATGATTTATTTTAGTGATTATGATTAAAATACTTCAGAGATTCTTTAAAGATTATGCCATTCATCCAGTTTAAGGAGAAGATGTTCTAGGTGATACATATTTCATTCTACTAATAAAATATATAAGTTCATTCATTCAAATAGTGTAATATTTTTTATGAAACATTAGTTTTATTAAAATTTTAAAAATACAACTCGAGATCATACCTATTCTACAATAAAGGAGTCTCATATTTCATAGCTCATCCGGTCAATTAGCACATCATTATTAGATGCTTTTTTATTTCTCATTCTACTTATAACATTAAAATTTTGAGCAGAGTGTGTTTTTTTTGTAAATGGAATTCATATTGTCTGTTTTAATTTAATTGGAAAATACTCAAGATCTTCTTAACATCCATTTTACTTGTTTTAACCATTATGTTATGGAAGAGGTCCATACATGGAATGTGTTTATTATTTTCCAATGTGTATTATAGAATAAGTCCTCCCTAGATTGTAAAATTGGTTATATGTTGTGTAAACCCAATTAAATTTGTGGAGTCATATTATTTTATGAAATATTCTTTGTAGTAGCTGATTTCAAATTGAATATGATTCATTGTCATCTTGATACTGAACTTCTTATATTTATTCTCGATGTGTGTTTTCTTTTATATTATATCTAATTATTATATTGAAATTTTTATAAATATAAAAAAAATAAATTGATATAAAATCTTAATTATTGTCTATACATGGTTTTAATTAAGATAGTTTATTTCAAAAGTTATAGTAATTCTCATAAATTATTTTAACTGAGTCATAATCACAAATTAAAAAATAATTTAAAATAGCAGAACATATATCAATCTACTATTTCGATTAATTGGGTTGGGATTATTTATTTGGTGGATTTTTTTAAACATGTTTTGAAAATAAACACCAACGGGGACTGAATTTACATCCCCTCTTGAGATACTCACTCGGACTAAAATTTTGAATAAATGTATTTTAAATTCAATCCAAAAATTATTTTAGATGAGTTTTAAAAAACTCATTTTGTTAATTTTTAAATTTATTTCATTAAATATATAATAGACAAAAACATTATTCAAACCATAGACCTATTTTATTTAGTTGAAATAATTATGAAAAATTGAAAATAAAAAACAAATCAATTAGAAAGAAGGCATTTGGAGACATGGTTTTCTATAGAAGATAAATAAGACTTAACTTATACATATAGTAATACATGGGTTGATTCTAATAAATGTTCCTATAAAAAAATCAAAGACATAAATTCTATTATTATTTATTATGAGGTGATTAATTTAATTCGATATCAACCCGTAAAACAGCGTATGAAATTTTGGTTAAATTATCTATTTCTCACGAATAAACTATTAATGTGATAGAAATGATATTGAATACATATAAAATTAAATATTATTCATTCAAAATGAAACATGATGAGTTTATTTATAATATTCACCTCGGGATCTATGAGATCGTGAACAAAATGAGCTCCTTGTGGAATATAGTTTCGGATAATGATCAAATCATGAGACTGTAGAGATATTGTCTTCATATATAGATAAGAACATCATTTTTAATAAGATAATCATGAGACATGGAAAAATATATATAGTTCAATTTATTGTGAATTTATGATTTATGAGGATGGATTAATGTTTACAATGAAAATGAAAATTAAATTACAAGAAGTCATGATACGTTAAGACTAATGCATCCAAAGTTTATGAAAAAATATATTAATGTATAATAAACCAATGATGATGAATCACTAGTCGACAGTGATGAGGAATTCAACAATATAGAAAAAAAATTAATAAGATCCATTACAACAATCCATTCTTCTTAAAACTGAACTAAAACTGAATATATTTTATTGGAGATAATTTAATGGACTAGAAAATTGATGAAAAATCAATGACATTACTTATTATGAGTTTAATGAAAAAGATTTGCTAAGGGTGATTGTCCTAGGTTGAAGTACAAAATCAAGTATAAGAATTAGGATAGAAGGAATAATATATCCATGGATGACACATGATGTGAATCAAATTGCATCTCTAGTGACTCAAACTCAACTCATGAAGGGATGTGTGATAGAGAAAATATGTTCTTCATTGAAAACATAACTAAGTTATATACTATATCTATTGTACATAATGCATATGATTATTGAGATAAAAATGATGATAATATTTTAAAATATGAATTGTTTGAATATTTAAATATTATTTAATTTAATTTTTACGGTATGAATTATAAATAAAAAATATTTATGAAACAACATAATTTCAAATATAAATGTAAAATTTTATTATTTTGTAGAAAACATGAAAAATTATCAATTATTTAATTTATATAATGAACATTTTTTTAAAAGAGATATTAATGAAATAAGTATATAGATTTACTAATGGAAGAGAAACTCATATAAAATTAATAATAATAATATTTAACATGTATATATTAATTGCCTTGTTTATCAACGCTGTAAAAGATGAATTTTTAAGAGAAATGTTGTTCTTAAATCAACTTATGGAAAAAATGTTTAATAATTCTAATTTATGAGGAAATAAAAAATTTCATACTTAAAATAGTTTCTGATCTTATTATTGGAAACCCATCATGAAACTATGGGTTCATGATCTCGTAATCACAAACATATATAGATGCATGAAAATCTTGGCACCAAAACCCTTATTAGTATAAAAATAATTTCCTTGGGAAATAGATTTAAAATATCATCTATAAATATTAGGTACATAGATAGAGGGTTTTCCAAGCATAGGATAGGAGATTAATCATGTTTCAAGATCCTAAAAAGGAAGATGGTCATCATGACTAAATTCGTGAAAATTCATAAGGAATTATCATTTACCATGGAAACATATATAACACCAACTCAGTTTTAATTTATAATATATTTTATTTTCTCACAAATATAATCTTTTTACTAACTCAAAGATTTGATATTTTTCATTTCAAGTGATTTTTTAAAGAAATTTATGTAATGTTTTTAATTATAAATATTATTTACTATTTACTTATTTGAGAAATGAGAATATATATGTTATAAATCATGAATCATTGATTTCAAAAACAATCTTACTAACACGCCATTATTATAGAATCTTGTCTTTGAAATTAGAAGCATGTCCAATCTATTATTTACTAAAATATAGAGATTATTATAAGTGGCTTAGTCAGGGATCTACCCAGACATGAATTCCCAAATGATAATGTATATAACTCCTATCAAAAATTGGAAACATTAAACAAGTATTTTTTAAATAAATGAAATATTTTTCACCATCTCAACATCCAATGTTGGTTTATATGTACTTGTTTGGATGATAAAGACATTCTAGTTTAATTGGGAAAAAAATTTCCATGTACAATTAGATGACTTTTTTAGTTATAATTGGGAAATATATTATCAGAAAAGAGTGAATATTGATCATGTTTTACCAATAATATTAAATTTATAGAGAACGTTGGTGGACTTGGAATTAATACCATAAGAAATCATAATATCAATGGGTTTTAAATAAAAAAAATGGTTATTATCAAAAAAATCTATAATAAGAAAATATATTCTTTTAGGAACCCTCAATAAAATATAGTGGTAGATAGAAGAAATATAACACTTAAATAATGATCCCTGATAATGTTTATTGAATATGATATACCTCTCTACTTTAGGTCAGATGATATCAATACATCCTTCTATATAATTAATATAGTTCTATTTAAACCTAATTTATTGAAGAAAAAAATAAATATTGGAATTATAGAAATCGTATTGCTAAATACATTATATTATTTGGTTAAAAATTCATAATTCATAATAGTAAGGATAATATTTACTAGATTTACTCCACAAGCAGTTATAGGAAATTGATTGATTTATTTAACTTCTATTAAATCCTTTATAGATTATAAAAAAATAATCACGACTCTGTAAAAGTATATCCATGTATTATTTACTAAGATATATCCATATAAACATGAAACCCAATTAGAAATCCATGAGGATAATTTATCCACTTTGCACCTGAATTCCAATCCTTCTAATTCTACTTTTAAAAAAGATGAAAATCATCTAGTTCTAAGGAACTTTTGTATCCTAGACTTGTAGAAGACACTGAGGTGACCTTCTATACATTTTCAAATGTTGATTGAAAATTTAAATATCAACATTTATATTTTTTGTGGGATACATTGATAGAGGTTTAAAAACTATATTTTATCTAAGAAACATGGTTTAATGTCTTGTTTTATTCACAATGGGAATGTGAAAAAAAATTATAGATTATTTTATGTTGAATTATAGTTAATGGTTTTTGGAATACAATCCTAATCAATTTGAATGAAATAATGTTTTCAATCTTATTGTTACACCCAAATACATGTTAACTAAAGGTACAAAATGGGTGTTTATAAACATGATTTATTAATCTATAATAACAGTGAGGAATAATTCTAGAATAGTTTTACAGGGGTATAGTCAAGAAGATATAATAGACGATAAATATACCATTTCAAATATAGCCATCCATGAATCCATTAAAATACTAATACAGATAAAACACATTTATATTTCAATGTCTATTTATTCAGTGACAAAATTGCATCCATGAATTGTTATATAATTGAGGATTTTTTGGATATAACCTTAGATTTTAAAATACTCATATTCAAAAACATGTTTTTATATTAATAAAATAAATATATGGATTATAACTAGCTCCTATAGATTGGTATCATATTATCAGTTCCTTTCATTTTTCAAAAGGGTTTTCAAAATTTAATTTTTAGCTTACTATAATTATAAACAGAATTTTAAAAGATATAGTAGTTATTCATCTCTATATAGGTGATATTTATTGTATCTTCTGAAAATTATGTATTTATTTTTGTAAAATGATGAAAAATAAATTTTAAATTAGTTTAATGTGTAAACTAAAATTATTTCATAGTTTTTAGATGTTTTAAAATACATATTGAATCATTCAAATCATTGTAAATTTAAAAATGTACTTGTAAATTTTTGGGGTTTGATATCATTATGATTAGTGAAACTCTTATTACTACCTTATGTATGGTGGATATTGATGGAGCTATAAAATAAGTGGACTAATGTAGTTACTAATGCATGATTGTAAGTCTTATCTAACTAACTACTTGAACACCTAAAATTATGTTTACTATGTATATGTGTTCTTTTTCTCAACAAAATCCAAACAGTTCTCAGTTAATTTATGTAAAATGGATTTTTAAATAACTTAATTAATCAACCAATTTTGGATATTTATAACCTATAATAATATAATTTGAAATACATCATTATTTATATAATGATTCATATAGTTTCATGTATGATATAAAAGTAACCTTTGGAACATTTACCATTTTGGGAATGTCTTTAGAATCTTTGTGGAGTATGGAAGAATATTATTTCACACTGAAAAATGCTAAATCATCATACATATTTATAGGTTGTTGTTGTTCTGAAGTTTGGATGAATAAACACACCATCCTAGACTATGGATATAAATTAACACGTGTACCTGTTAATTGTGAAAACACATATACTATAAACGTGTCTAAGAACACTTTATCACACTCTTGAACAAATAACATTGATATAATACATCCATTTTTCATAGATCATTTTGAATTTAGTGACATAACATTTGAAGGCATTTTTTATGAAGATAATCCTTCCTAAATTTTCAATAATATATTGATTTCATTGAAAATGAACTACATTAAACATGAATTATGAATGATTGATTTTGGATATGTTTTTTATTATGGCACCCACCATTGGAGTTAACCCACAGTTGGTGTTTAACAACCATTGGTGTTTACCCACTAATGATGTTTACTCACCACTATATATTAACCACAGTTTGAATTATCCCACTGTTAGAGGTTTCCCACCATTGTATTTTACCAACCTTTAGTTTTACCCACCATTGGTGTTTACCCACCATTTTTATTTACAAACAATTGTGATCATCCTTCATTGTCTTTTTGATTCATCTTTTCAAATTTATTATTATGGGCTATTTATTTAATTATTATAATGACTCAAAAAAATTAATTTAAAATCCCTAAATGATAAAAAAATTTATATTTGTCTTATTTTAGTGCACACACTTTCAAGAATTACTCTATAGAATTTTTGTGATTCTTTCTCTACAAATCGGTGGCATTCCATAGCCTTCACTAAAACATTGTATAATGATCACCGTGTTTAAAGTGAATAATGAAAAAACATATTATGAAAAATAATCACATCCTTGAATGAACTATATATGAGATTGAATCAATTTATCCATCAAACTAATGAATATGTAGCTTGCGAATAGAGTTTTCATACATGGGAAATAAGTTCAAGACGAGTGGTTGGTGTCTAAAATATTGTTGGTTCTTAAATATAGGCATGACCATAGATTGGTAGAGTTATTATGTAATAAGGAGGTACCCTTCAATCCTGGGTTATTGAACTAGTTCTATTAATATATCGAGTTTAGTATTGAGGAATAAGAAGACTCGTTATGAAAAATAATAAACATGCACAATGTTTTCTTTGTCTTCAACATAATGGGAAATATATCATAAATATCCTCACACTGTATTTTCATATGACTATAAATGAATTGTTCAAATTCACTGTGATACATTTTTCTACGAGGATACCTATGTGGGGATTACTGTAGGTGGGATTTTTATGACATCTTCCACTAATCATGATGGTGAACGTCACATTCTTCTCATGTGTATCGAACATATAATATGCATGAGGAATGATGATTTCCCCATAATGTGGTATCATGATGTATATATTTTGGTGTATGATGATTATATGAGAAAAGTTAAATCACTGTAGATACCTAATAACTGATATGTTTGATATGTGAAATACATATTAAATGTCAAAATCACTAATTTTTCCCATGTTTATTTAATCTAAACATGAGGCCGGGGACTAGTTTTTGGGGATAGATAAACTATTGTAATCTGTAGATTGTCTTTCATTACAAAACTCTTTTTCAATAAGAATAAGATAAGTTGGAACACCTGGATGATATAGTTCGATGGTTATGATGACTGTATCTATGAGGAATTCAGCCCTATTGATCACCCATCCTGATTTAAGAATCTTGTTGATGCACCCAATTTGTGTATACATTTTCTATATATATAATTGAAAATATAAAACAAGTTTTCATCAAATATCTGTTGTTTTATGACCATATTCTTTGATTTTGGTGATTTTGTTTACTTTCATGAGCTTTTTGGCTAAATACATGAATCAAGGGATGCATGTGAAAATTTTGAAACTACACGGAGTGTACTTTAATTCACGCCATGTACATCCAGGCAGGGACACGGACCGGAGGAGGGTGTACACGCCCATGTCACCAGGGAGAAGGTACACGCCGTGTGTGGCGGCGCTACACGCCGTGTACTACTTTCTAGAAGCGGTGGTTTCCGAAGAAAAGTCCACACTCCCATGTGGCCGTTAATGAAGACACGTCGTGTGTGGCGGCGCGACACACCGTGTACACTCAACATGCAGGCGGTGCCGTATTCAAATGTCAAAAACGACGTGCTTAGCCACCTTCCAACGGAGAAAATGGTGCCAAAACGCGTTGATGAAAAGTACACGTCGCGTACTTTATATACACACGGTGTACATTATTTTTCTATAAAATGATGCCTTGGACTACGAATTTAGGGGGTTAAGAACCATTAAAAAGAAAGAGAAGCTCTGCTATCACCATTCCTGAAGCTACTATCATCACTCAGTCGTTCCACCTTCCGATACTCCTCCTCAACGCATACACGATGAATCCTTCAGGTATCACGTGTGTCGTTTCTCTCCTAAATTCTATGTGTAAATTAACCCCTCATGTTGGGGTTGTGGATGATGGGATCATAATTTGTATTTTGTTTTATATTGTTGTGTTTGAATCATTGTAATTCATCTTACTCTACTTAAACCACTGCCTAATATAACTGATAATTCTTAGCCGGACCAAGGGAAGGATTCTCAGTGATACAAAAGAAAAGTAACGGTGAAAACCTCCATGGCCATTGGAAGGTTTTCACCAATTCACATAATGGACTGGACGTAGTAAATAATTAAGTACATTGACTACCAGACCAAGGAGTCAGCTACTCTAATTCCAAACAAGAGTAATCGGACCAAGGAAATATTGTATCAAAATGAAATCCTGAATGATTGAATTATTATGAACAACACTACCATTTAAACAATCTTCATAAGAACTCTTTATTTACCAAAGTCCCGACACGTATTTTCTTTCCATTTCTATGAACTCATTAAATTTACCCATTGTTTTCTTTCATACTGTATCCATTCTTCAATGTAAATCAATTTAGTTTCAATAAAAACCCAAAATCAACCCAATCATTTATAAATTTTGCATACTTCACCTAAATTAAGTATTAACTCAATTGAATTCATGCACTCCATGGATCCCTGTGGATTGACCCTAAACGTATGCTATAAAAAATTTCTAAGAATAGGTAATTAATTTGGGATGCATATAACTTCAATAAACGACAAGCGTAGACCAAATTTTGGCACCGTTTCTGGGGAACCCGTTTGGTTTTAGTGCTAAGATTTAAATTGTGTTAATAATTGATTTATGTGAAAATAAAAAAAACTCAAAAATTATCAACAATATCTTTTCTAATCCCATTTCAAGTTTTCTTTTTATTATTTTTCCCTTTTACGCCTGGTTTCCGTTTTTGTGTTGTGCAGAGATTAATGTGTATGTTTCGACGCTTTACACGATCCAAAAGTGCCGAGTCTTCGGAATTAGTTCCGGTTGACCTGGAAATCGAATGGACCTTGCTTCATTATCGGCGTACACGGATAGAAACTCACAACCATCTACCACAAACCATGGCGAAAAAGGAAGAAGGAGCACCGGTTGTAGATGCTATGACTGAGCATCAGTACCAAGATCAGAAGCCTCTCATTGCTGGTCTACCGGAGCAACCTCCTGGAGCCTTCAGGGAATTCCTCCCAAGGGATTACCAACGGCTGCCGCAGAAACTCTTCCCACGGCCATACATTGCCCCTCAGGAGCAGTTTATGCAAGCTCCACCCCATCAACAACAACCTCCAAGACGTACCCTTATGGAGTACAGACTTCCATCGATTCACGGAGCTGATACAGGCAACGTTCGTCCTCTGGTCCAAGCCCAGCACTTCGAGATCAAGCCTGATATCATGCAGCTGATCCAGAACACAGTACAATTTGGAGGCCTGGCCAGTGAGGACCCGAACGCCTATCTCTCCAACTTTCTGGAGAACAGTGATACCTTTTGGTACCATGGCGTGTCTGAGGACACCATCCGTCTTCGCCTATTCCCCTTTTCTGTACGGGATAAGGCAAAGGACTAGATCAGGGGGTTTCCGCAACGATCTATCCTCACTTGGGAGGAGCTAGCCCAGGTGTTCCTATCCAAATACTTCCCACCATCCAAGACAATGACAATCCGGAATGAGATTCATAACTTCCAGCAGCACGACTCTAAGTAGTTGTACGAGTCCTGGGAACGCTTCAAGGAGATGTTATGAAAATTCCCCCATCACAGACTCCCACTCTGTATGCATGTCCAGACCTTCTACGAAGGACTTACCACGAATACCAAGTCTGTGGTGGACACTGCTGCTGGAGATACGGTGATGCGGAAGTCCCCCGAAGAACTATTCGAACTACTGGAAGACATGTCAGCCAATAGCTTCCAGTGGCACCCCGAGCGGTGGACTCAAAAGAAAGGTATGTACAACATTGACACTACCACTATGTTAGCAGCTCAGTTGGACGTTGTGTCCAAGAAAATCGACGCATTGAACCTCAAATGAGCATCTCAAGTTCATGTGGTGAACCATCCAGCATGTGGCAACTATGGTGATAACCACACCTTGGGAGAATGTCCGGGTTTGGCTGGAGGCTTCTCGACGAGCAAGATGAGTTATGTTTCCCAAAATCGAGGGGCCAACCAGTACCAGCAGTACTAGAACCCGGCATGACAAGATCGATAGACCACAGGTTGGGGCCAACAACAGCAGAATCCTCCGCCCCAGCGACCTCCCAACTATAACCAGCCTCCATATAAGAACCAATTCCAAAGGCCACAACAACCCCAGAAGGGTCCTTATCAGCAACAAGGGTATCAAAACCCTCATCCACAGCAGCCACGATAGCCACCTCCTCCACCAGCTCAACAACCACCTCAGTAGGAGAACACCTCAAGGTTAGAGGATCTGATGACTAAATTCATATATACTGGTGGGACTCCGTTCCCGAATCAGGAAGCTTCAATTTGAGGCTTGGAGAATCAGATTGTCCAATTGGAAAATCAACTCTCAAGGAGGAAGCCCAATACATTACCAGGGAATACTGAAAATAACCCAAGGGAGGAGGCCAATTCTATCATGCTCCGGATTGGAAAAGAGCTCCACCAAAACCAATCAGCACAGCAAGGTGCATCCACACCCACTGTTGATGGAAAAGATACCAATACCGACCCTCCTCATTCAAAATCCCACAGATATAAGCTTTATAAAATAAATAAAATGAAGTAATCCAACCATTAAAGCCACCCTTACCCTTTCCGGAAAGATTGAAGCAGAGAAAGCTGGACCATCAATTCAACAAATTCATGGATGTTTTAAAGAAGCTACATATCAACATACCATTTGCGGAGGCCCTAACACAAATGACATCATATTCCAAATTCATGAAAGAAATCCTCTAGAATAAGAGGAAGATGGAGGGTTTGGGCGTTATTGCACTAACGAAGGAGTGCTCTGTAGTGATTCAACATTCCATTCCTCCCAAACTCCAAGATATAGGTAGATTCACCATTCCTTGTACAATTGGATCCTGTGAGTTTGAGAAGGCCCTCTGTGATTTAGGGGCCAGTGTGAACCTCATGCTCCTCTGAGTTTTCAAGAAGCTGGGACTACACAAGCTCAATCCTACCCACATTTCCCTTCAACTTGCTGATAGATTCATTATGCACCTGAAGGGACTACTAGAGGACGTACTAGTCAAGTTGGGTTGGCTGATTCTCCCTGCTGATTTCATCATACTTGACTTAGGGGATGACCAAGAAGCACCTCTTATACTTGGAAGGCCTTTCTTGGAAACTGGGAAGGTACTCATCGATGTGCACCAAGGAGAGCTTATTTTCTAGGTAGGAGACGAGAGAGTCTCCTACAATGTTCTCAAATCCATCAAACAGGCATCATTGTCCGATAATGAGGATTTTTATGCAATAACTACTATAGATGATCGCCTGGTGGATGATCTAGTATATTCTTATATTTTTGATAACATTAACATTCCAGACATTTGTGTTGAAGAAGAGCCCGAGAATTTTCAACTCCTAGATGGATAGGGCGGCCACTATTGGGACCATTATCCACCGTAAGTATCAGGTAAGAAAGGTAAGTAGGTCGATCCAACGACCTAAAACAAAGGTGCTTCCTGGGAGGCAACCCAGAGGTTGCACGCCGTGTCCCACTTATATACACGGTGTGTACTAATCATTTTTAATTTTTAAACTTAACAGTATAAATCTATAGAATAACAAATAACTAACAATGGATGATGCTGGTGCTGATGGAAAAGTCACTAGAGTTTATTCGACCTGTCCTCAGTTTGAATCCTCCTGACCAACCTTCGTCATGGGGTTCCTCCTTTTAATTACACGACATGTGTGGTATTTTGAATCTATATATATATATATATAAATGTGTTTAACAAAACCCATGATGGGGATGGACCGGTTGGCTAGAATCGTATTCTGGTTTCAAAAGTCCCGGGTTCGAATCCAGCCAACCGTCCCATTTCCATCATTTGTTTTTTTAATAAAACCACATGATGTGTACTCCGATATACACCGTGTGCACCATGATTTTTCAAGTATAAATGAAAACGTTTAAAAAAAAATGAAATTACATGCGGGTGAAGTTGGAGGACTGGAAAAGTCTCGGCACTAGGTTTCGAATCGCGCTAATCTCCACGCTTCACCACCATCCTTTCCTAAATAAAAACCACATGCCGTGCTTTTCGTTCTTTCCGTGTGTATAGGCCGTATAGAATATATATATATATATATATATATAATAAATATGAAAAGCAGAACAACCTTTTCTCCAGTGGGTGAGGGCGTCCGTTCGAATCGGCCGATCGCCGGTTCGAATCCCGCCCCAAGCACCGGACCAAAGGTTGTAATACTCTTTTTCTTATTTTAAAATACACGGCCTGTATTTCCCGATATACATCGTGTATATGTTTATGTATAATATAATTTGTAGATATATCTATTTTTTATAATAATTATTATATAGTTTACTATAATAATTATATTTATTTATATAAGTAAAAAAAATTGGGATACACATCGTGTACCAAAACTACACGTCGTGTACCACTACTATATAAGCAGCGGGGTACCTGGCCAGAGTTTGTGTTGCAAGGCCATCCTAATTTCCCCCCCTCTTCCCGTTTCTTCTCCCGAACACCACCCGACCCCCCCCCCTTTTGCCAGATCCGTCGATTTGGGGAATTTCACCTTCTAATTCTTCTCACAATGTGATCCTCAGTACAGGTATGCCGTTCTGCACCCTCTATTTCATGTTTTTTGAGTAATTTAGGGTGTTAATAAGATCGGCCGACCGTTTGGCTTCCGCCTATACAGAACCACGATATGATGAACACATGTCGGGTACATATGTACATGACCACACTCAAAATATTTTGAAATTTGAATGTACACGGTGTGTATGTTCGGTACACACCGTGTAGACCATTTCCTTGGGCCCGTTCGTGTGTGGCGCATAACATGGCCTGTTACCCCATGTTCCAGAACACGGCGTGTATGTTTGGTACACACCGTGTCCTTTATATATGTAGTCGGCCCGGGTCTCCCCCTCTACACGGCCATGTTTTTCATGTGCAATACATGTTGTGTCCTGTACATGCACGGCGGTGTGTATTGTTTTCTTAGAACTGATAGCAACATGGTTGTGTCCTTTTTATTACAAGACCACCTACACATTGATGTGAACATGGCGTGTATGTTCGGTACACGTCGTGTCCTATTAAATGGTATCTTTCCAACCTCGGCGTTTCATTCCATAGAACATGGGAGAATCTCCATTTCTGACTACACGCCGTGTACTCTGGAGTACACACCGTGTACTTTAATTTTACAGTTTTCTCAAATTTTATTTGTTTTTCTTTTTCTTTATGTTTTGTTTTCTTTTTCATTCTATTTAAAAATATGGCAGATCATGATCCTTCCTGCAGGAAGCGGCCAGCCTCCGCCACTGAGGGCGAGAGGCCCAACTATCATCGGATCTGACTCCAACCACCTACACAGCCGAACCCCGAAGCTCTGGTCTTTGAGCTCCCTCCGTTGGCCATTCTGCCGCCACTCACTCCCTCAGATGAGGCAGGGCCTCCATCTGCTGCACCAGATGCCACTTTCGACGTACCATCATCCTCAACAGCTGGTCCCTCTTCGCGCACGCCTTCCACCGAGCAACCTTCTTCTTCGGAAGATCCACCTCCAGAGCCAAGTGCTGCTGTTGCATCGGCACCTGGGTCGGGACTTGCAGGTGCTCCCTATCCCTGCATGGTATTCCCGGTCACCGACCTCACATATGATAGGATCCGACACTTCTCTCATCGGCTGATACCATTGATCGGTCAGTACCTTGACAGAAGCATTCCGTAGTGGCTCGGTATTTGGGAGGCGTTGAAGGTACTTCTCGGGCATACAACAATCCTCGAGATTTTCCAGCTCAGCACTCCTGTGTTTCAAGATTTGTTTTTTGAGTTTGTGGCCTCCTTTGAGTTCGATGGAGCAGAGTACCGGGAGACACCAGGTGATGTGGTGCCAGTAGTTCGATTCCGGCTAGGCGGCCGACGTTTTTCTCTGACGATGACAGAGTTTGGCTGAGGGTGCATATTCTACCCCCATCATATCACACCACCACTGTTTCTGACTTGACCTGGCCAGATTGCTCTTCCCTTATTTCCATGTGGTGGGAGATCATTGGGCCAGACCACCGATACTCCCCCACTTCCCAGAAGAGCACTCTTATCGCTGACCCTGTCTTTCGCTTCACCCACCGGTGCTTCAGTGCCATCCTTTTTCCCCACCATGAGGATATAGGGGTCATGACCGGTCGTGACATGAAGCTTCTTACCTGTGTCATCCGGCATGCCTACCCAGACCTCCGCTATCTTGCTACCTCCTATTTCCACTCCATTTTTACCGGCTGTTAGGGAAACCTGAACGACGGGTTTTACACCACCCGTCTTGCCCACCACTTGGGGGTATTCGAGCCCTCATTACCTCATGAATTGATAGGTTCACCCCAGCGGATGGACTTCCCCATGCTCATTCACATGGGATTGGTCCGGAAGCAGGGGGTGCCTACATCTTTTCTCAGGATTGAGCCCCGCCACCTGCTAACCCTGCCCCACCTGCTGACCCTGACCTAACTGCTGACCCCGCTCCTCCTTCCCGACCCCTTCCAGCTTCTCCACCTCACCCACCTCCTACTGACTGCACTTCTTCTGACCTTACTTCTTTTG
This sequence comes from Viscum album, assembly GCA_963277665.1. Taxonomy (NCBI): domain Eukaryota; kingdom Viridiplantae; phylum Streptophyta; class Magnoliopsida; order Santalales; family Viscaceae; genus Viscum; species Viscum album. The sequence continues at coordinate 1,778,960,914 of OY728146.1, read as the reverse complement.
TCCCATCCCCCATCCCACCTACCCCCGCACCCTCAGTCGATCCGACCCTTTCCCTCCGCCTAGCCACGATGGAGTAGAAGTTAGCCTGTATCATCAGCCGCCAGGACACCATTTCACGACATTTGATTCATCTGGACGACCGCCAGGACTGGATGGAGCATCTGTTGGTGCATATTGCTCAGCATCTTGGTGTTCCACTGCCTCAACCACCAGCCTCTGCCTCCGTTCCTGGCCCTTCTACTGCTGCTCCACCGCCGTCTCCTACGATGACCACAGATTCCGTTCGGATGACTACAGTGAGCTCTCCTGCTGCCACTTCTTCCGGGCCAGGGCTTGCTGCTGAGCTTCCAAACCCGATTCTATCACCCGCGGCTCTTACTTCGTCAGCTACCCTTCCCGATGCCGTGTCAGAGCCTCACCCTTCCATGCCTCTTGCACCGTCTCTACCGGTTGATTCTATACTGGATGATGCCTCCCCTGAGGCGACCCCATGATAGTGACATTTTCCTTTATATATATCATCTGTCATTTTATGTGTGGTGATGTTATGCATGTTTGTAGTTTTATTTTTTATCAACAGTCATAGGTATGGGCATGGAGCGCCTTGGGCATCACATTTCACGAGGGGAGTATTTTTCCATTTATGTTTTCTTTCTTTTTGGATTTACTTCTTCCACTACTTTCCCTCATTTTGTTCCCAATTTCTCCCTATTGCCCACCCTTTACATTGCTGTTGCACTTGGTGGACCATGTGCAGTATTATGTGTGGGGGAGCATCTATATCTTTCACCTTAGTCATTGCCCTTAATCTAACCTAGGAGACATCATTATTAGACTCTATATTTGAATATTTAAAGTAATTTTGGTTAATAAATCTTATAAATGATAGAGTTATCACTAGGTACATTTGTAAAGGTTACATTCTTTTTAGTTTTTAAGTATTATAAAATGATTGATGATATAGTTTCAATTGAAACCTTTCATCCTTGATTAAATTACACTAATTAGACTAATCATTTATATGCATGTCATGAAATTATTGTACCTTTATTATTTTTCCACTCCTGAGAGGTATTCTAAACAATTTTTCGTATTTCTCTTCTAATATCCTCTTTCTTGAGAGATTCTTAGGATATGCATCACTACCAAAATTCTCATGTTTTTCTTTTCGAAACATGAAGAAATTTTTGAATTACTTTAACATGATTGCGATGTTATATTGTTTCAACCACTTTATCTTGAGACCTACCCTACATTTAATCTTCGCTAAGCCCATAGAAACCATGAACATACTTTATAGGAAGTCACATTACAAGCCTATTTACCTTCCTAATCTATTTTTGTTAAACATTGCATGATTATTCATTTAATCTTTAAAGAGGGAGTTGGCAATACATGGAATATGTTTGTGTACAGCCATGAAGAAAAGTGTGGGGGAGTGCCTCATGATTATTTGGGGCAGAATTGTTTCCAAACATCTACTCATTGTATTCATAAGGGATGTCATTGTGTTTTGTTGAATTTATCTATAAAAAACAACAACAAAGAAATAAACAACAAGGGGACCTTATGCTTATTTTCCCATAAATCCTACTTACCTAAGGGAGTTGCTAATGATTAATAAATCATTTGACTGAGCTTTTCAAGGATGTATTTTCAAGTGACCTTTACATTGAATATCATGCAATGTTGTTTAAAGTAATTAGCCATCCTTTTCCAAGCCTCAGAATATATTTTCACATCTGAACCTACCAACCCTTAGCCATAGAAACATCTGAATCCTATTGATAAAGCCCTCATGATTTTTTTAATTCAATTTTTCTGAAGTAGAGAACAAGATATCTTGCAAACCTATGGATAGAGTGTATATGCCTTGGATTGAGCATAACTTCGAATATAAACATCTTGAGTGTGGAGTGTAATTTTAACTGGTAAGGTAAATCATCAAGTGGCATGATTATTTTTGAAAGGATGAACAATATGTTGAAAGATGATGAGTGTAGTTAATTACATCATATAGTAGGCATGATTTTAATATCTTATGAATTTAATTTTCTTGTGAATTTTAGAATTTTTCCTCAATAAATTTATCAGTGATGCGTTTGATTAATTAAATGACTTCCTTTTAAAGTATAGGTTATTTTAATTAAGTGTTGATATTTTTCTTGAGGGAGAACAAAAGACTATGTGTGGGAGAATTTGATGCACCCAATTTGTGTATACATTTTCCATATATATATATAATTGAAGATAAAAACATGTTTTCATCAAATATCTATTTTTTATGAACATATTATTTGATTTTAGTGAATCTGTTTACATTCACAAGCTTTCTGGCTAAATACACGAATCAAGGGATGCATGTGAAAATTTTGAAACTACCCAGCATGTGCTTTTATACACGTCGTGTACATCCAAGAAGGGACATCGACCGAAGGAGGGATTACATGCCCATGTCACCAGGCAAGAGATACATGTCGTGTGTGGTGGCTCTACACGACGTGTACTACTTTCTAGAAGCGGTGGTTGTTGATGAAATGTCCACAAGCCCGTGTGGCCATTAATGAAGACACGCCCAGTGTGGCGGAGCGACACGCTGTGTACACTCAACTTGCAGGCGGCGCTATGTTCAAAAGTCAAAAACGGCGTGCTCAGACACCTGCCAGCGGAGAAAATGGCACCAAAACGCGTTGACAAAAAGTACACGGCATGTTCTTTCAATACACGTCGTGTACTTTATTTTTCTATAAAATGAGGCCTTGGCAAACGGATTTGGGGGGTTCAGAACCATTTAAAGGAAATAGAATCTCTGCTATCACCATTCCCGAAGCTACTGTCGTCACTCCGTCGTTCCACCTTCCGATACTCTACCTCTACACCTACACGATGAATATGTCAGGTATCACGTGTGTCGTTTCTCTCCTAAATTCTATGTGTAACTAAACCCCTCATGTTGTGTTTGTGGATGATGGGATCATAGTTTGTATATTGTTTTATATAGTTGTGTTTGAATCGTTGTAATTCATCTTAATCTTCTTAAACCACTACCAAATATAACTAAGAATTCTTAGCCGGACCAAGGGAAGAATTCTCAGTGATACAAAAGAAAAGTAACGGTGAAAACATCCATGACCATTGGAAGGTTTTCATCGATTCACATAATGGACTGAACGTAATAAAGAATTAAAGACATTGACTACCGGACCAAGGAGTCAGCTGCTCTAATTCCAAACAAGAGGAACCAGACCAAGGAAATCTTGTATCAAAATGAAATCCTGAATGATTGAATTATTATGAACAACACAACCATTTAAACAATATTTATAATAACTCCTTATTCACCACAGCCCTGACACGTCTTTTCATTCAATTTTTATGAACTCTTTAAATTTACGCGTTGTTTTCTTTAAAACTGTATCCATTCGTCAAAGTAAATCAATTTATTTTCAATATAATCCCAAAATTAACCCAATCATTCTTAAATTTTGCATACTTCACCCAAATTAAGTATTAACTCAATTGAATTCATGCACGCCACGGTTCCCTATGGATCGACCCCGAACTTATGCTATACTAATCTTCTAATAATAGGTAATTAATTTGGGACACATATATCTTCAATCAATGACAAGTATAGACCACTTGTGGATCCTACTATGGAACCATATAAGGTGGTTTAGTGTTTATATAATGAAATAAAATTTTGTTTCTACCTCTAGTTTGGTGATGTTTATGTTGTAAGTAAATGGATTGACCTAGAAATTTGTAATGGTTTTACAACTACTTAAAATAGTTCTCATAGGATTCATTTATGTCTCCAAATCCAAGAGACACTCTTAAAAAAATTATGTGATATTGAATAAATAGATGTTTTAATTGAAAAAAAATTATAAGAACTTCTAAAGAATCTCACGAAATTTAAATTGTTGAGAATGGTGATTATTATGATGATTAAGACATAGAACATGAATTTGGTGTAGAGATTCCGTGATAAAGGTACTAACCACAATGTCATGAGTGGATAAATTAATGGTGATGATGCTGAGATTCTCTAGGAACATATTTTTTTCTAGATTATTTGTTGTCTCCATGTATGAACATAGACCCAGATTATTCAGAGATGGTAATAGAGCTTCCTGGGATCAGAAAAAAGACTCTGTTTATGGGGAGGGATCCCCATGTCTGGAATATTCACCGAGTTGATCTTATTGACAGATTTCAATGAATTCCTATAGTTTTTATGCCTACAGATGATGTACATACGATTAATAATAAGAAATGTGTTGATCAGTCAGTTTATGAGCCTATACTAACTTGTCCTATAGATTTTATGACTTATAAAATGTCTTCTATAAGATATGGGACTCAGATCTTGAGGAATTAAATAATAATTTAGGGTATGTTAGACTTGGTCTTGACTATATTGATTCGTATGATGAGTGACCTTCTATTTAAGAATATATAGATCGTAACAGATCATAGGCAGGGAATAATGATTATATAGGGGAACAATAAATATTTTATTCAAATGTTCTAGTACATGCCATTTCCTCTACACCTAAGCATGTACATCAAGTTGCACCTATTCCAGTTGATTCATATACTAGAACAAATTTGGAATCCATTAGATAGAGGATTATATTTGATCTTGGTTTTTTACTGATAAATCAGGCACCACTAGTAACAAGGATAAGTGGAAGATATAAATTATATTAATTTGATCTTGTAATAAATCATATCCATACCAAGATGGTGGAGGAATAATATAGAAAGTTATAATATGGGTTAGAGACTATAACATCTATAATGTATAAGGTGAGAAACAACATTGAATCTTATTTTGAATCCTTGATATATACAATAGAGAAACATTCTTTTTTAGATTCTTATTTGGGTGGTCCTCCACCAATTGACATTTATTTTTTCATGTTTTTTATATATAAGTGTTTTGTGTTGTTTTATGTGATGTATCTAGAATCCCATAGGTGGGTTTTAATAATATCATATATAAAAGTGATCATCTATATATGATGGATTGAGAATATAGAAAATATATAAAAACAGATATAGAGACTTTTACAAATTCAAAAAAGTATTACCTTTCTTGGATTTATATAAAACCTGATATCAACCCTGATATAAAGTTCCTAATTAAAAACCTCAGAATACCTCTATTCACCCAAGCCATTATATAAAATTTTAGTTAATTGAATGTGATGAAACCAATTTTCTAGTTCATTATGGTGGGGAAAAGTGACATTTCTATTATAATGGTCGGTGGAGGAAATATTATTCTGGGAATTTTATATTTAATGAATCATTTAATTAATGTTTCTGTATCATCAATCGTGGACCCGAATTCCATTAATGTTACTAATCGACTCACCTTTCCTCCTTCTGATCATGAGTTATTCAGAATAGGAGTTACCAGATATCCACATGCACCCAAAAATTCTCATTTCCATCCTTTTATTTTGACTCCTAGAGAAATAATCCAACATATTTGGAATATCATTATCTATGAGACTTCTTATATACATTTTTTTCCTACAACCAACCCTAATTTCGGCTCATATTCTTTTATAAAATGATCCGCTTCTAGAAAGGAGAAGGTAATATTACCAATTATTCCTACATTAACGCCTACAAGGCATTGACATTAGCCTTTCAGTCTTGTATAGGTATTATTTCTGAGTTTCTTTCTATATTATTTTTGTTTTACATCAATTACCCTTTTATAGGAAATCACTTATTATTCCTAATCTGTATATTCCCATTTTAATATTTAATTTTGAAATTTTGATAATCCCAAAAGGGAGATAATTAATGTGTGTATTTTTTTAAAGTACTGTTCCTTTGGAACCATATTTTTTAAAATATTTTTTTAATTACCTCTATTAAAAATTACTATTCAACTACAATTGGTACCATATTTATTTTTTATTAACATTTTCTTATACTATTTTATATATAATATCATTGATACTAATATGAAGATATTCTAATTATATATTTTCATTATTTTGGGATGATCAATTTTAACATCACCGTTTATTTTTTAAATGGTTTATAAAATGAAATGATTTTAGTAACGCCCCGATTCCAGAAGCTGCCTAGAGGCGCCTCGTACCAAGTTTGGAACATGGCCTCAACTGAATTTCCCCTAATTCGAGTGGCTGCTGACTAATGACGAAGACCTTGGGTGTCATAGTGGGGAAACTATTTACCCATTGGCACAGTAACATAGTGGAAGAGAAACAAATAACAACAGGGAAGTGGTAATAATGGCAAACAATAGTAAAGAGTGGAAGACTGAATGTAATATGCATCTGGAGAAAATATGTTCTGATGCATGATACATATGTCATGGAAAGCATCCAAACACATCACAATTCCAAAATACAGTACTAATCCAATGTATGAAGGAAAATAGTAAACAAATACTCAATATTGCAAGCCCCATCTCGGTCCCATGCTCTCCAGATCTGAATGAAGTCAAGAACTAATAGTAGAAGGGAGATTTCCCTTATCTATAACTACAACAATATAATAAACTTATACCCAAAATCATCACACTAATAGGGTGTCAGACTGAATTCTAGTAGTAAACCAATAAGAGTTCTGTGCTACTAGTCTGTCAATATATATGTCAGCTAATACCCAAAAGAACCAGTAAACATGGAAGTACTCAATTGTAAAAATTCCAATAGTTTTAAAGCATTCAAACACCACATATCAAGTAAGAAGATAATCAAATACAGGTAAACCTCTGGGATTTCTCACAACCTATCTCCTCTTGTCCTACCTTGCAAACACAAGCAACCCTCTGGGACATACACAATTTTTAACCCATCTAGTTCATCTTTTTTTAATGGATCTCTGAGTTAACAATCAATGTCAATTCCCCCCATAGCCAATAATGATAAAAGACACTATGAGGAAGTAATCACTGTCAATTTCCCCTATAGACTTTTAATGGAACATTTATTCACTCTAAGGAATCACTCAATGTCAATTCCTCCTCTATCCTTGTAACGTAACAATAGACACTTTTTGGGAGCACTCAATGTCTATCCCCCCTATAGTCTCACAACATGATAATAAATAGACACTCTGGAGAATCCCTTTTGTCTGTTCTCCCTATAGTCTACTACACCAGGTTCTCACGACCCTTTGTAAGCCAAATGATCAATGAAATGAAAAGTGGCCAATGTAAACCTGAATAACTACTTAGCTAACCATTCTACATTATAACAACAAGACAGATAATAATCACTTCATCCTAACAATAATAATCCTGGAATGTAAACAATAACGTAACATGCAAACTAGACCAAACGTTCAAAATAAGAAAACATGGGAAAAATATACATCACTTAGAAAAGGTAACCCTAATCTCAACAAATGAACTATATCCAATGAAACTAGGCATTACAGTTACAATCAGGGATAAAAACCAAGAACAGAAAATACCCAATTCATTTGTATTGGGATCTTTTGCACCAAAATTCAATGACTATCTATGTAAATTCACAAACCACATATCCTGGAGTTGTAGGATTATTATATGTGAACCTAAATCCTTGAATCTCCCAAGAACACGGTAGATCTAAAAAAACATCTAAAAATATCAATTGGATATAACATTATAAAGAAGAAGAATCAGGAAATTATGCTCTAGAAAATGGATGAGGATACTGAGGTGATCCCAACAAAATTAACGGCGGTTGAATCATAGAACAAATGCTTGATCGGGGTATTGGCGAAAGATCATGGTAGTATGGAAACTCTTGGGTGAAAAGAAGAAGAATAAAAATGTTCTATATGTCAGACGCGACCCCAGTACGTTTAATCAAAAAAGAGTACACATAGTGTACTTTCCCTGACCAACACCTGTATTAGGTAGTCTCCAGTTCACCACACACGACCGTGTGTTTGACTGCTACATGGTCATCACCCGGCTACCTGTGGTAACCGAGTACATGGTGTCTACTCATAATGTACCTGGTGTGTACTTATAAAATTTTTATAAATTCTTCTATTTCTAAAAAACACTATAAAAAGGGAAAAATAAATAAATAGAAGACTTCTGTTCTTAAAAACATCCCCCATAAAAAAATTCATAGCTGAATTTCCCTAGCAAGGCAGCGTAGTAGAAGATTCTTCAAATAGTTCCATCCACTGTGATGGTACATTGGATTCCCTCTCCAATGTCTTGTCCTTTACTCATCCATGCTACCACAACAGTCATACTAGAAGAACATACCGGTAACAGATAAGCTTCCTACTATAATCAAAAATCCAGATAGGATGCTTCTCAAATTAGGCTTCCACCTCTAAATCAACCTCCTTAGGATGAAAAACATGAAATGTGTCTGATAAGTAATTTCATAGTTGAGAAATGTAGAAGTTATCGTGCATATCCTGGTACCTATGAGGTAACTACAATAGATAAGAAATCGGAACAACTCTTTCCAAAACCTCAAACGGCCCAACGTACCTCAGTGATAGTTTACCTTGTCTTTTAATCTTCTTGTGCCCCAACCTCGATGCGACATACAAGAAAATATGATCCCCAAACTCTAACTCTAGAGTTCATCTTCGCTTTCCAGCATAAGACATATTTCATGACATTGCAGTAGACATTCTATTCTGAATCATCTCTATAGGCTATATGGTCTCCTTGACAAGACTAGGTACCAGCATAGTTGGTTCCCCTTCCACTAGCCCAAATAAGTGTGATTTTCATGGCCTACCATACGACTCCTCTTAAGGTACCATCAGAATAGTTTCTGAAAAACAATAGTTGTAGGAAAACTCCACATGGGGTATTTTCATCTCCCAACAACCTCCAAAATCTAGGATGCATGCATGAATCATGTCTTCATGAAAGGGAATTATACGCTTGGACTAGATATCGGACTGGGGGTGGTAATATATACTCAGAAGTACCTGTGTACCCAAAGCACTCTGAAGTCTTTTCCAGGCCCACGAAGTTAAATGATCATCTTTGTTAGAAACAATGGATTGTGGAACCCCATGTAGACGTACTATCTCGCAGATTTATAATCGTCCCGCCTCATTGAAACTGAAAGTCTCCTTAATCGGAAATAATTGAGAATCCTTCACGAGTCTTCCAATGACAACACAAACAACATCATTCCCTCGAGGTGACCTCGGTAGGCCTATCACAAAATCCATCACGACATCTTTCCACTCCCACTCAAGAATTGGTAACTACTGTAAAAGCCCTACTAGTCACTTTTGCTCCTCCTTCACCTGCTGATAGGTGGAACCCCACATCATGAAACTAGAAACATCTCTCTTGATACCTATCCACTAATACTAATGGTGTAGATCAAGATACATCGTCATGAAACCAGAATAAAATGCCCAATCTAAATAATGAATTCCCTACATTATCCCCCCGCATATGTCTGCTGACACCCATACATTCCCATGAAAATTAATGATCTCATTATTGGCTATGCTCTATCCATGAATATGGTCCTCTTCTGACACACTTTCCCATAGGACTAGGCCTTTATAATCTGATAGGTTCCTCACTCTCCCTCAATCATGAAGTTTAGGGGTAATAACTACAGATGAAAGAAACGTCTTCCCTATCCTTTCATGAACCTCCAAATGAATCTCAGAGAACAGAGGCAGAAGTCACCACTCACTACTGGCCTCCTGAACTGCCTGTATTTGTATCCTCCTTCTCAGTGCATCAGTCACTGCATTGTATTTCCCAAGCATATATGAAACCTCAATGTCAGAATACTTAAGGTACTCAACCCACCTTTTCTGTTTCAAATTCAATTAATGCTGAGTGAAGATATACTTGATAATTTTTTGGTTTGTGAAAACCACCAAATTCTCCCCCAACATATAATGTCTTCAACAACATAAGGCATGAACAACTCTAGCCAATTCGAGATCATGCATCGGTTAATTCCTTTCATGTGGCCTCAAATAACGAGACTCGTACACAACGACTCATTCCCCCCAAAATAAACAATTCTACCGGCCTGATACAAGAAGCATCACAGTATACAATATAGCTCTTTACCAGCTCTAAAATAACTAGTATCAGTGCTTATGTCAACCTCCCTTTCAACTCATTAAAGTATAACTCACAATAATCCTACCACAAGAACGTTTATCCCTTCATGGTCTGGACCGTCAGTGCTGCTTCTAAGTGTGAAATGTCCAATATGAAACAACTGTAGTAACCATCCATCCATAGAAACTATGTACCTCAAAAAAGATCTTCGTATTCTCCCAGGAATGTACTAATCTCACTTTCTATGAGTATATTGATTCTTCTGTCTCGGAGATAACATGACCCAATAACTAAATCTAATCCATCCAAACATTGAATTTTGAGAGCTTAGAATATAAAATATACCATCTTAGAGTACTCAAAATAATCTCAAGATGGGTATCATGGTCATGTCAAGTGTGAGAGTACACCAAGATATCATCCCCAAAAACCACCATGAAATAATACAAGTATAGATGATACACTCTGTTAATCAGATCCATTAAGATTTCATGCATATTAATGAGACCGAACGACACACCAACATAATTTTATAGACCATAACTACTTCAGAAGGCTGTAAGAGGTATTTTAGATAGTCAAACGTGGAAATGATGATAACCGGATCTCAAGTCAATCTTCGAGAACACTTGGGCTCCTCAAAGCTGATCAAAGAGATCATCAATTTGTAGAAGTGGGAATTAGTTCTTGACCATCAACTAGTTCCTCTTTTTATAATCCACACAATGTCTGCGGGAACCATCCTCCTTCTTCACAAAAAGGACAGGTGAACCCTAAGATTACGTGTTGGTCAGATAAAACCATTTTCCAGCTACTCCTCCAATAGCTTATTGAGTTCTTTCAACTCTTATGTATCTATCCAATAATGTGGAACAGACAATGGTGTCACTCCTTGGATGAGATCAATAGAAAATTATACCTCTTTCTCTAGAGTAAAACCTAAAAATTTCCCTGGAAATATGTCCTTGAAATGATCCACCACTAGACGAATGTTCATCCGAGAATTCCCCTAGTCATCTTGATAAAGACTATCAATTTAGGCTGTAACTCCTCCCAACCCATGATGCTCGGGTCTTGCTCTGCTCGCCTAGACATATAATTATCACTTATGAATAAATGATCCACCCTTTGTTGATGTTAAACTCCCCCTTCCATGATAAAAATAGACATCTACCTGGAATGGAACTAACCAATCCTTTATGAGAATAGAATCATATCACATCTTCTCTATGATATTGATGTGCCAAAACAAGTGACACTAAGAAACCTCAAGAGGGCACTCCATGCACTGACGTACACTAGCCATACATGGTCATACCTCAAACTGTAGAGGGTCTGGGATCCTGTTCCTACTGGGTCTACTCCACTATAAAAGACCGACCTTCAACGCAGCCCTATGACCCTTCATGGACACCCTGTGCTAATTCACCCTGTTGTATCTAAAATCGTGGCGATTGGATACCACATCCAGGACCTCAACCTCATCCAAAATGAACATAAGAACTCTAGTTCCCGGACTGATGAGAAACTGGTGGCGTTGATCTTGAATATGGAGTAATTGAAGAACCCCTATCACCATCTACTGGTGATATGATCTCGCAGAAACACTGACGATTACCCATCTTGCCAAAAGATCAGCACTCCACTGGGTCTCTAGAGAAATGTTGCCTTTTATAACAAACCTTCTCAGACTGGTATCATACCACATGGAAAGCTAAAGGTGAATCACACCTACTCGGATCTCCACGTATTGTCTCCCTACGGCGCTTCCAGCTATCAACTGGCGAATACCTAAATTTGGATTCTGAACTGACGTATCTCATATATCCAGAATCTCTCAGATTACGCTCTATGATAAGTGTCTGATTGACTATAGATGTTTTCGATGTAAACATGAAGATGTAAATCTGAGCCTGAATGCCCTGTCTGAGACCATCCTCAAACAGATTTTCCTGGAACAACCCATATCATCCTAGAAATGGTGGAATGAATTGCATCTCAGTGAAGAACTGCTCAAAACTCATAAAATCTCAGTCTACATCTTCCCTCAAAGTCTCTAGATAGAAGTAATCATAGAGGGTATGTTGAAACTCCTCCCAAGACATATCATGTTGGCCCCCCGCCTATGATGTTACATGCCACAATCTCTCAGTGTAATCCTGAAGCATATACGTACTGAGATTGACCCTCCTCTCTGGAGGCATCTCCAAATACTTGAAAGTATGCAGCATGGAATTTAGACATGACTCTATACTCTGGGTCATCCGTCCCCTGAATGACAAGCGTCAACTATTCCATCGATGTGGTAGAAGGTGGTACTCCCTAGAATTTCTTCATGAACCTCCTAAAGCCCTATCAGAACTGTGTGTCAGCACCTGGGTATGGAATGAAGGTCTGGGCCATGACTCGTATAGCTGATGGGTCTATTGGTAGTCCCGGACCTGCCATGTCCAGTTTCTGATCATTTCCCTGTAACATGAACACAACCAGAGGACATCATGGTGTCTTGACTCTATTAGGTCAAGTGCACACCATGGATCATGATTATCATGAACTAAAAACATGAAGTGTAAGGAGGGACAAAAAATTAAAGCATTCATTTGTTTCAAAACCTGGATACATGGAATGTATATTTAACTACATGGTGGGTTTCTTTAAGCCATTCACAAGGGTGTGTACTTCTGAAAAAACTGGTCGTGTGACAACCCATACATGCCATGTTTTCCTTACACACGGCGTGTACTTGAATCCTCTTCCCCTGCCAGAGTTCCCTTACACAGCTAGGCCATACAGTTCACCAAGAAAAGGACTACACATCATGTTAGTCCCAGAAATGGCATATACTAGATGAGAATCATCAACCCATGTAGTTAGATACATGGTCAATTACACGGCCCACACTACACGACATGTTCATGATGGACATGGTGTGTACTAAAATATTTCATCGTCCCTTGTTGTTATGTACATGGTCGGATTCCATGGATTACATTACACGGCGTGTTCAAGACTGACAAAATGTGTATTTGTTAAAATTTTATCCACTGGTTTTATTAGTCACACGGACATCGACTGGATTTAAACACATGGTGTGTACATCCGTTTCACAACATATCCAACTAAAAGTTTCCCGAACCCCTGTCTTTGCCCACACAGCTAGCGACACGATTAGAGACCACATAACATGTACATATATTACATTAAGTGTACTTAAGAAAAATAGTTTCTTTCTGAACAGAAGAACACATGGGGTCTACTCATCACTACACGACGTGTATTCTGGGGTTTTCTGGACAGTAATCCTCAAGAGCTACTACAGAGCCCAGAAAAACACTAAAACGAACATTAAAGTGCCAAATTATGATTTGTGTGGGCCCATACTCCCCACAAATCAATGTAGAGAATCATATACATATCATAAACAAACATTATCGTTGAATGATCCACAAAATTCCGATCCATGATGGACCATAACCCCTCAAGAACCAAATTTTTGCAATCATTCAAAAAAAAACCATACACAACCAATACCCTATCAAACTGCATGATTTTTTATCATGGAATCTATCACAACATCATGCATATCTAGCAAAACACCAATCAAAACAGCATGAAATCACTAATGAACCCTAAATGGCATGGTAAGAATGAATTACATGTGATTTTTAGAAAGTGACAATATGATGCATGAGATAGGATAACCTCATCTCATCAGGATTCAATAGAAATAGAACCGTAATAAAAACAACAATAACAACAGAATACTTGTGGGCCACCCAACAGTGAATATCAAACCAACTATAAAATTGCAAAAAAAATAAAACATGCAATAAACGAGGTTGATTGGATTTTCCATGTACATGGGTTAGCTAATTCCGGGTACAACATATTACCAAGTACCTATTTTTTCATATCCAAGTCTATAGTCTTCAAATAGTAATTCATGAAAAAATAATTCCTCTGATACCAATTTGAAACACCCCAGTTCTGGAAGCCGCCCAGAAGCACTGTGTACCCGGTTGTTCACATGGACTCAAGAACATTTCCCCTAACTCTAGAGGTTGTCGACTAGAAGAAAAGACCTTGGGTGAGATAGTGGGGAAACTATGCCCTCATTGGTAGAGTAACACAGAAAAAGGGATATAAATAACATTTTAGGAAGCAGTAATAATGGGATAAAATAGTAAACAGTAGAAGAATGAATGTAATAATTAGCTAGAGAACATATATAATGATTCACGATTCATATGTTTAGTAAAGAATCCAAACACATAAAAATGATGAAAAATAGTACTAAACCATAATACAAAGGAATACAGTAAACAACTCCTCAGCATCACCAGCTGCAACTTGGTCCCATGCTCTCCTACTCCAAAAGCAGTCAGGAAACTATAGTATAAGGGAACTTGCATTTATCTATACCTGCATCAATAGAATCTGTTTGGGCCCAAAAGCATCACCCAAATAGGATGTGAGATCAAATATTAGTAGGAAACCACCAATAGATATCTTCCAAATAGTCAGTGAATATATATCACAGGTAATAATAAAAACATGTAGTAAAAAAGGAAGTAGTCAAGAGTAAACATTCTTACGGTTTCAATGAATTCAAACACCACATATAATGTAGGCAGATAATCAAAAATAGGTAAAACATTGAGATATACTCACAACATATCCTCTCTGGTCCTGCCTAGCTAACACAAGAAAGCATCTTGGAATTACACACATTAAAATCTCTCTCTTCATTTGTAAAGTCTCTCTAAGGAATCACTCATCATCAATTCCACCTATAGCCAAGAATGTTCCAAGACTCTCTATAGAAGCACTCACCGTCAATTCACCCAATGGTATTTTAATGAATCCTACAAGAACTATGAGGAAGCGCTCAAGGGAAATTACTCATGTGGCCTCATAACGTGACTATAGACACTCGTAGAGAGCACACAACATCAATACCCCACCTATGGTCTCACAGCGTGATAATAAACAGACACTCTAGAGAATCCCTTACATCCATTTTCCCTATGGTCTATTACACCAGGTTCTCACAACCCTTTAATGTCAAATAAGGATATCAATGGAAAGAGGAAAAAGTAAACCTCAAACACCCCCTGGCCATCTAGTTTACAGCATAACAACAAGACAGCTAATAATAAATCCATCCTAACAAAACTAGGAATGGAATATAAATAGCGGCCTAACTTGATAAATAGACCAAATGGTCAAAACCAGAATACATGGGAACAAATCCATAGGATAGAAAAGGTATCAATAATATCAATAATAACCTCTATACAATTAATGTAGGAATTTTAGTCACAATCATGGCTAAAAATGAAGAACACACAATACATGGTACATGGGTGTTGGGAACGTTTTCACCAAAGTTTAATAACTGTCTATTAAAAGTCACAAAACACGTACCTCGGTGTTGTAGGATCATTATAAGTGAACCTCAAGCCTTGAATTTCCCAATAACACTGTAGATCTACAAAAACATCTTAAACATTCAACCAGATATAACTTGAGAAAGAGGATGAATGAGGAAATGGAGCTCTAAAAGAAGGAAGATCTCATCGAGGTGATCCGGACACAATTGACTATGGTAGAATCAGAGAACGAATGCTCAATTAGTGGATCGGGGAAAGATTACAGTCATACGGATGCTCTCAAACGAAGAAAGAGAATAAGAAGCGTGTTATGACCATCAGATGTGACCCCGATATGAGTAATGAAAAAAAATAAATTACATGGAGTTTAAATTATATGTACATGGCATATACATGCCCTTTATGGCCCCCACATTAGGGAGTCTCCAAGTCACCACACATGACTATGTGCATGGACACTACACGGCCAGCACCCGGCTACCCGCGGTAACTGAGTACATGACGTGATCTCATAAAGTATATGGTGGGTACTTAAGAAATTTCCATAAATTCCTCTTTTTCTATAAAACACCAGAAAAAGAAAAAAATTCCTGAAAAGATATCCTGGATCATCTGATTTTTTGATCATAAAAATGGGGGAGATTGTCATAAACCTTGTTTTTATAATCACAAAATCATGTTTCTTAAAATATTAAAGATTTGTATTCTTTATGATATAATTTTATCTTATATGGTATATTAGGTATTTTTTATATGTGTTGGAATGAAGTAACATTACACTCTACCCACCTTTAAGGAAAAGTCACCTCCAATAATAAATCATCGTTGATGATTTGGGGCCATTGGAGAATACTCAGAAACCAGATGAAAATTTATCTACTTGTGGGGAATACCCACCAACAGATATGACTCTTTGTTGAAAAAAAAAATTTAAAAAGGTGTGGAAGAAACCAACCATTATAGAAGAGTCACCGCTAGTATGAAATTTTATCTATGTGTAAAAATGTCCTACCACAAGAGAGGAATCACCACCAGACCAGAGTCACAATCAGATGATCCACAATCTAACATAAACTAACCTTGTAGTGATTATTTTGAGAAGTGTGGTAATAAATCACAATATGGACAAGTCACAATTGAGCATAACCCCCCATCAACCTAAGTCACCACTGGGATAATTACTCGCCATTATTGTGTTTCTTTTAAGAGGTGTCACCTTCACAATTTCTATTTATTTGGAATTAAATATATAAAATACATATATTATTGAATTTGATTCAATAAATTAGTTTAATAAATATTATTGATCTGTTAAATATATACATTAATGATTTTTTAGTCGTATAGTATGACTACATGAATATCTGAGTGACTCATCATGAATGAAGATGAGATATATGAAGTAGGCTCCCTCATGTAGATTGAGTAAGATACACATGCATATATATATATATATGAAGTGAGATAGAAATATATCACAATAACTTATAGAGTGATGCATGGTGTGTGTTTTTCTTGAGATCTTACACACTACATATTACTAACACATAAGGGTTAGAAATTAGATTCTGATAGAAATTTAAATCATTTCATATAGACAACAGAAGAGTTTATGACACATTATTTTTGTAAAAAATTTACAAAATAAACTTGAGATTTTATATGGGTTTCGTATGAGGAGTCTATTGTTTTAGATCACATTATATTGAAAAAATCATTCTAAACATCTTTTTTTCTTTCTATTTCTTCTCGTTACCTTTACATTTGGATATGTGTATGTTTTATTATGTATATTGAATCAATGATATCTCATGAGCTATAATTGAAATATTCTCGATATCATATTAACATTATTTCTACTTTTTGTTTACTATAGTGCTATTAAAGAAATCCATATGATTCATAGGTTTATTCTCTTCTAACAGTTGTTGTGGAAGTGGTCCATGCATTACTTGGATAGCGGGTTAGATGTTATTTATACTCGATCTAGGTTGTGTGTTCGGATTATTTTATATAATCTTATTTCCAATATGTAATTTCATAGTAGATATGATTAGGCATGGTTATGATGTTTTACCTCTTGTTCTTATTTTAATCTGTGTTTTATTTTTTTTATTTATAATAATTAAAATGAAGTAGTTTTAAACATTAAAAAAATATTTTAACATTTAATCTTAGTTTCTATTTATATTAGGTTTTTATGATGTATTTTTATTCAAAATCAAATTTATTTTTCATACATTACATTAACAAGTACTTCATCACTCTATGTTAAATGTATTTAAAGGTAAGAACATAGATCAATATGGTATTTTAATTAATTATGTTGTGTTAATGTATTTGGGTGATTCTATTTAAAGTTGTTTTGAATATAAATGTTATTGGGTACTCAATCCGCCCCCCCCCCCCCCCCCTCTAGAGATACGAACTCTGACCATCATTTTATATTGAAATATAATTATTTAGAATATTCTAAAAAATTAATCATACATAACATGATGATAAAATCAAATCATTAATTATAATTTTCAAATTACAGTATTTAATGGGAAGAAATGATTGTATTTTATTATTTTTAATTTTTATGATTTACTAGAAAAATTAATATTAGATAATTATAAAAAATAAATTCTAATCTAATAATTACTATCTTAATTAAAATATTACGTAAATTTTTTGAGTTGAATTTGTTTAAAGCAGAATAAATTAATTATATTATTTATTAAATAAATTAAAGAAAATAAAATTTAATGAATATATATAATTTCAATAAAATACTACTTTTAATAAAAATTTAAATGTTTCATCTATTTACATAATATATTTTTTTAAATTCATTATTCATATTCATTCCATCAATTTGACAGTTGGGCTATTAAAGTATACCATATTACGGTTCATTTAAAAATGGATATTAATGTATCACATGATATCATATAAATTAAATTTATTTGAAGATTGTTATTTAATGAAATATTGTTGTGTTAAATTTTACCGCCATAAATAAATTTCATCATTATAATGTTACCTTTTTATGAAGGATTAAATCATTGTTTAAGACCCATATAATTTATATGAATACTATATACCCTCTGAATAAGGGAATGTTGAAAATATAGCAAGTTTCTATAATATCTCATATTTACTTCCACATATAAATAAATATTTTTAATTTAAAATATGTTCATTGAGGATAAAGATTCCACCCATGGAATATTAGAGAGTGAATATGAACTTGGTCATGAAAAATTTAATGACCAAAAAACTAAAAAATATTTAGGGGTAAAAATATAGTATATTCCTTTAAATAAAATGTAAAAGGATAAATTTCATATTAATATATCCTTATTTTGGAGTTACGGAATTCTATTACCATATGGATAGTGAACATAAATAAATATAATTACGTTAAAATAATAATGTTTTCATGTATTAAATTTTCACTATAATCATGTATTATTATCCTAATGATGAAAATTCATGAAGAATCATTCCTGTTTGAAGCAATAAAATTAACCTAAAATGGTTCGTGCAATCCATAATAGAATAACAAGGTATTCTAGATGACTTTAGTAAAACCAATTTGTTTAGATTAATTTATGATATTTCTAAAAATTAATAATCCATAACATGAAAAAATATATAAATTAACAAATTTTAATAATAATAATAAATTTCAAACATATATTATTCCACTAATAAATTTACCTATATCCCAAAAACCACAATAACCACTGCATTAATGAATATATAGACCATATATTTTTTTCACAAGCCCTTTAGTTCATATATCCAAAAATATAATCACATTAATACCAAATAATCATCTTGGTAAACATAAATGTTTCATAATCCTCAACGCAATATAACATCTCTTGAAATATTATTAAAAAATGAAAAATCCAAAATAAAAAATAAATGTTTTTATACATTGATATGATTGCAAAAATATATGTTATATTTATTTATTAATTCATTAAGGAAAAACATTTCACATTAACTAGGACATCACATAGGACAGTGATAGTAATTTCACTCATAATAATAAATAATTCCTATAACATTCCAAAAAATAAGATGAAAATCCTAAAAACAATATTAATCATTAAATATCTTATTATCTCTTATTTTTTATCCATATAAATTTTTAATGAAAATTATAAATAAATATTATTACCTTAATATCATTTATCATATTAATACTAATAATTATCAATAAATTTAAAGCTATGTTCACAGAATGTAAAAGAATTATTCATAACCATCCCACTAAAACATAAGAATTTTGGTTGTATTATCATAAATTTAATACAAAATATCCATAATGATGTCAATCTCCCTTCATATAAATTTTCCAAAGAAGTATATATGACTTTAAACATATGATCATCTATAGTGTTATCAATCAAATATGCATTAGTGTTATAAAATATCATTATAGAATGTCATAGGATTGAAGGACCTCAAAACACCCTAATATAGGAGGGATAAATCAGGGTGTCAAAAATTTATCCCAAAAGTGTAAAATCTCATTCCCACAATGCTTGGAAATAGATAAACATGTCTACTGGGAATCCGTAGAAAAAAATTAACCACACAAAAAAGATCACACACCAATTTTACTTGGTTCACAACAAATGTCTAGTTCATCGAGCACAAATCAAAAGTTTGTTCATCGTACCTAAATCATATATTTTTCAATTGTTTTGTAATATAAGAGATAATAAATTTTAATCCTAATCCATCAACATATCCTTTTGAAGATTTTATGGAAAACACCCAATTTCCCTCAAACAAATTCCATCACCCCACCAAATAACTTCTTTAAAAGAAGCCTACATTAGTTTATCAACATGATGGTCACTTCAATATATTAAAAATAAATTATTTTCCATGTTAATAATGATTATCTAGTTGCACCATATACATGATCTGATTCACTTTGAAATCACTAATCACTAAATAATTGATGTTCAAAAACCTCCATTCACTAAGATCCTTCGTAATGCTCAACCATCAACGAAGCAAAGTTCCTTTGTAGAAAAAATTACCATTGTAAATATGACCAAGTGGAATACCGCTTCATAATAAAGCATTATTTTCTCAAAATAACTGGAATTAGTCAAAATGTAATGAATATTTTTGGGATGGTTACACTCACATACAAACCCAGATTCATAGCGCAACACTATTTTTTAAAAATCAGAGTGATTCTTGAATTTTCATAAATAATTTCATGGAAAATTGATTGGTGGGGTCTTTATATTTATAGGCCCAACCATTTTCAATACTCCACCCCTACAATTAATTTTATTGATCTTTCAAAAACATCTTCATCACACTCCTCCATTTTTAGTGCACCATTGATATGTTATGTTGTCAAGAATATTTCTGTCAAACCATCACATGCTCGCGATGCTCTAATTATCATAATTGCAGAGAAATCTGTCACAAATAATTAATTTATATTTATTCATGAAAATCATCCCAATATTTATGAAAAACTTGTATTTTGAATATTTCGAATATCTGATTCCAGAAAACAACCATTCCCAATGTTATCCCATCCTTATGAATTTCGACCAAAAGATTGTGCAAACAATGGGAAATGATGGAACCTTCAAAATTATTGTCATCATATACTATAGGATCACATTCCACTCAATCTATCTTATATTCTATGTTGATAATTGATATAAAAGACAAAACATACTCTATTTCAAGAAAATAATAGCCTCGATTCCAATATGGTATCTATATTTTTTGTTTTCTCATTCATCATAATGGATTATAAAAATGAGAATTATTGAATAATTATTTATATAAAGTGTCAAAACGAGAGTCTAGAAATATTGAAATCAACATCCACAAGAATGATTTTATAGATATAGTTTACCAAAACTTTTTAATGTTATTATGCAATGATGTATCTATTATAAATCAACATCCAAATGTATTATCCAGAATGATATATATCACATGGAAACCTATATAATCTATACCATACCATTGAAATTAAGATATTATTGAAAAATTATACATATTATAAATTCTAGTAAGAGTTTTTTGATTCACAGAATGTGTTTTTTGGAAATATAGATTAAATGGATTCAACTAAATATTTTAGGACACTTTCTATAAGACCATAACCCCATTAAAGAATGATGGTGCCTATATTATTATATTTTTATAGTATTCAAGGGATATATTACTGATTTATATAGAAAGTTATTATTTTTTATTTAAAATATGCATTCCATATTTCTTTATTAAATTAAAAATATATCATAATAATAATAATAGAAACACTTTCATCAGTGATATTATTTATAATATCATTCTTCATATAATGGAGAAATAAAAACAACTAAAGGGTGATATCCAAATATTATTAAGATATACATAAATTGTAAGATATCATCAGTAAATACACTATAATAAATATACAATGATAAATAACATAAATCACATTTCTTGTAACCAACAACATGAATATGAAAAATAATACGGTAAAAATAAATGTTAAGGAAATAATTCGATATGTGTAATCTTATAAACATAAAAAATATCCATTGATGTAATAATTATTAAAATAGTCACATTAAAATCAATATGTGATTTCATCAAGATTGAATGAAAAATTTTAAACATATTATTATTGGGGCTATAATCCAAGACATCGTAAATATACCTTCAAGGCCTCATACGAAGAAATCCTACATATATGGGGAAGGAATAATAAAAATATAGATACTAATTTGTCTTGGAAGACCTAACAGTACATATTGGGTTATGTAATTTCAGTACACATGTATAAAATATTGACTCTAATTTAGTCATAAAAAGGGAATAAAATAAACCATCATAAAAATTACTTAATAATAAATAATTTTCTTTATTATAAGAAAAAATATATAAAATTTAAATAATATTCATAGTCAAACTAATCATAAAAAATCCATAAAATAAATAAGGATGGAATAATCGTAACATCTCACAAGTGAATTATAATTAAATTTTTTTGGGTTTTTATGAATCGAATATCCATAAAAAATATAATTGGAATCATTTTTGAGGGAACCATCATTTAAAATATGAAAATTTATCATAAAATATATAATGAAACAAAAATATTAAAGGAAAGATGTCCATTGAATGTATCCATTGAATTTTTGAAATATGTATCCAATCATTCGGAGGTCATGGAAATGTGAATTTTTTATTCCAGTTATGTTTAAACATTATTCCTTCTATACATTATATAAAAATGTAAAATAATCATGTTATTCAGAAAATAGAAAGAAGATTCCAATGAAACATTTTTATATACAATACAACAAGGGTAAAAGTGTCTATTAAAATAAATTTAGTATAGAAAAATCTTTCTTGAAAAATATTTTGTGAAAATAATTACATGAATGAATAATATTCCATGTAGAATAGAGAACAATTTAAATTTTCCAAAAAGAAATTATTTCAATATCATGAGAAAATATAAAGATGAAAATGAAATGATAATATGTTATTTATAAAAATAAACCCATAAGAGTTATTTTAAATGGTTTTATGATTAATAATCAAATATATCCCCCACTAGATACCTAAATATTAAAAATACTGAATAATGATTATATTGTGAAATAAACCATTATTGCATTGGAAAATTATGATGCAAAACAACTATAAAATAGAAAACAATAAATGAAACTAAATGTAAAATGATCATAATAGAAATAATGTTATATCTTTTTAAAAGATAATTATTTAAAATACATGATTGAATAATGTGGTGGATATGGAATAGGTATCATGGAATGAAAATTTAGATGACAAACTCTATAATGAGGAACAACATAATTCAAAATTGATTTTATTTTATTTAAATGAATTTAAATTTACTAATATTATATAATATATTAATTTTCAAATGTATAATATCTAATATGATTCAATTATAATATTTCAACACCCATTTATTAAAATTATCTTTATAATATTCCTTTTGGTGTGTTAACAGTTACATATACAATGTTATTTTCTATTCAAGTGTTAAATATTGTATCATCTATATTGGATAATGTTTTCACAAATTATTATACTAGTTTTGCAATATCATAATTGTATTGTTTTCCAAATAATTTAATAAAATATTATTACAAAACAAATATTGTTAATGTAATTTTAGGAACTATTCAAACAATATAACATTGAAAATCAACATGAATTAAATTTAATATGAATTTATTACATTAAATTAAATTAAAATATGCAAGATTTATCATTGAAAATATTTTGAAATATTAAATCACCACAGAAAAAAATTAATTTTAGTATTTTATGAATAAATTTTTTTTTCGTTGAAACTGTGTTGATACGACATAAGAATTTAAGATAATTATATTGTCAATAAGAATTGAAATTATTTAATGTAAAAAAATTTATTTCAAAATATAATTTATTATTTTTAAAATTTATAATTTAATCTCATATATGTTCTGAATAATTATTTAGTATATCATTTCGACTTTTCTACCCTTGCGCAACATTTAACTACCACTTCAATATATCCCTTGTTATATAACATAAACATTCATATATATCTTGATAAATGATCAATAATAATAAAAATTTAATAAAAATGTTATGATAATAGTCAAACCATTTAAAATATTATCTTTAGGACACCAAATTTGTATTTTGTTTAATGTTTTGGAAGCACAATATCAGTACATAGAATGATTTTTATAATTATCTTGAAATATATTATAATTTAAATGATTGGAATTATTTTTTATGAAATTTGAATTATATTATCTCCCATTATTCTATTATCTGTTTAAAAAATAACATCATTTTTATATATTAGTGACATCATAAAAGTTATTGTAGTTCAATATAATTTTATAATTTTATTATTAAACTACAATATAAATTACACAGAAAAATGTCAGAAGAACATCTTATTATAAATTTCACCTTCTATATCTTAAAAATTAATTCATTTTTCTAAAATTAAATTCTTATAAGTAAAGAAGATTATTTTTGTATATTCACATATAACAAAATGAGAAACTACTTTTAAAAAAATGAATTTTAATCATAATCACGAATATATATCAAAATCATGAATATTATTCTCCTCAATATAATGTATAGTAAATCAATTTTTACCAAATCAAAAATCGAATGGGTTTTCATAATTTTCTCAATTTAGTGAAATCAAATAAGGGTATTTTAAAAATATGTAAATATCAATATTCACTGAAAAACAATTCATTTAATAAAATCATAAAAAATATAACTCAAATTTAATTATGGCATTATTGATAAAAATATAAATGCATTATATCTAATTCATTTTCTATATGCATCATAAATTTTATATTAATATTATTCATAAAAATTTATTTTTTAGGGAAAACTTTTTTTAAAGCATATTATTACTTTACTAAAAAATTACTTGAATCATAAAAAACATAATATTTTTTGGAACCATTTTTCCTATTAATTTTATATATTTAATGGAAACTTTGTAATTATAAATTATATTACAGTTCATTTTGACATAAGTATATACGTATCAAAATCCATCAATGATGTAAAATTTATTTGAAGAGATGTTTTTCAAAAAAAGATAGTGCTATTAAAGTTTTTCATCATATTGGATCACTACTTCTATTAGATCACTACCATATTCATCTTCCTTATCACATTTAGTTTTTCTAGGTTCGTGTGATATTTTATAGATATATTTTTGCCTTTAAAAACATAACTTTCATGGTATGAATCTTTCACAATATATAGATGCTATGTTGGAGTAAATATAAGCTACCCATTAATAATATGTGATAAACTTCTTGATGCATAACCTATTAATAATTTTACATAGATTTTTTTGAACCAATTCCTTCATCTACCATCATTTACGTCTTCAAGCTTCCATTGAATCATATTTAATTGATCTCAGTTCATTATAATTCATGTATTTTAACTGTAATTAATCATTTTTCAAAGATCAAGATCATCAAATTACTAATTTGGTTTATCTACCCTATTTTCTCTATTTTCTAAATATAAAAATATGATCATATATACTCGAACTAATATCAATATTATTCATTTATTAACACCCTTGATAATTATGAAAACTAAATACAAATAAAATGAATCATCATTAAATGGAATTGGATGATTCTATTTTCCTAATAAACTCCACCATGATTACTTAATAACCGAATTCATGGTAATTACTTCATGGATGTATCTCACCTATTTATAGTATTGATTTAAATGATATTTAAATAACTTTTTTTCCATCCATTAACAACTAAAACAAACCTTAAAAACATTTGACTCATCTGATAAAAATATGTATGTGATTGCTGAAACATTGATGTCCATTTTATATGTTCTTGTAATCAATTAACATATGTTGTACTCAAAACTAAATGATATTGATTGAACTCTTTTATGGTGATATAATTTTTCCTAATTCTTTCCCAAATACCATAACATTAAGGGCTTGGTCCCCTTCATTTGGTAATTTAATTTTTCCATATGACATATCAACCACGTTTTCATTCACTTCCATGATAGTATTATAGGTGTTTTCCTTCATCAATTCTGGTCTCTATAATAGATTCAACACTATGAAAAAGAAAATCTGAACACAGTGACATGCACCATGATTATTATATGATATTTTTCAGAAACCTTCACCAAGAGACAACATTTACTTTAACCATGGGAATTCTCTTATTCATTTACCCATTTAAAATAGCTGTACGGAAATTCTACGATGGGAACAAATAGTTTTTTTCCTTTTCTAGTTGACTATTCTTTGCATTATAACCATAAAATTTCCTCTACCATGGTTATGTCCTTTCCTATAATTATTGAAATCATTCATAATAACCAATTACTATAGTGTCTTATTTTAGGTTCTCGAAATATTCAATACATTACACCCTCTACCATGCATGTGTACTTCAAAACAAATAGGTTCTTCACACTTTTGTTATACATACATGTTACATTACATTAAAATTTATTCAGGACATCATCATCATGACAAATCAACACATTTTCAATATTTAAAATATGGAAATTATTAATTTTTATTTTCATCAATTCCTCATCTCCACCACCTTTTGGAATAAAAAAACTCCGAAGTATGGCATCATTAATTTTGATAGATTAGACATTTGTTTTCAATAAAAATGTTGTATTGAAATATAACATGATATATTGGGATAAAAAAACACATTTGGTCCTATTTCATAAAAATATAACAATAATCCGTCTATATTTTTAATAATACCACCATTGTATTTCTTATAATACTCAATGCATTCGAATAAAATAAATATTAATCCCTATTAATGATAATGAATTTAAATTAAACAATATTCCAAGAAATGCGAGGATACTACCTGAATAATAATTATTTTTATGGGAAACAAGTCCTTTAATTTTTGAAATAATTTCCCCTACTGATACTTGTAAAAAAACTCTATGAAATATATTCTCCACCATTTTCATCATCTTTAAAGAGGGTTTCCTCATGAGTTTCAAATCTCCTTATGATGATAAAAAGGACTTAACCATATCTTGAAATCTCTCATAAGCTAATATTAATAATTTTTTTTATTTGTGATATACATTTATATAGATAATTTAGCACTTTTAACATGATATGTTATTAATATCAATATACCGATTTTTCCAGATTTTGATGTAGAAAAATGTTTTTTCAATAATAAACAACAATGTGTTCCATGAAACTCATGAAAACAATAAAACATATAGAATCATTGGATCTATCACTTCTCAAAAACAATCCTTTGATCTCCAACGATTCTCCACAATACATTAATATTTAACATTTCAGAACCTTTTTTGATGGGAATACCACATTATTAATTAATTTATAACACACAAAATAAAATTTGATGAAAATTTTTAAAATAGCGATTGTATTTTAAAAAATTACATTACGTGAATGTCATTCATTTTGATTATTCATATTCATTAGAAATTTATTATTAGGAATAATAACTTTTTATTATAATCATATCCAATGTTGAGAATTTTCTTCACGTCACCATTTTTTGTAGCATAGATTGGGGATTCCATTTTATTAATTTAATTTGATCATATTTTTGGATCCCAATACCTATTATTTTCGTGAATAATTACTCCAAATGTTATATCCACCTTTAATTATATATCTCTAGATTAGTAGTTAGAATAATTTATCAATATATGGATATGGATCCCTCAATCTACCATAATGTTAAGTGAATGGTGAGAAACTATGGACCACTATTTTTCCATTATCTTTCATTTTAGAGTCTATCAATTGATATAAACTAGATTTGGTGGATTTTAACCACCCCTAATCTATTTTGGTAATATTACCTATTAAAAAATTGACAATATTATATTTAATGATAAAATTCATCACAATATTTTTCTAATATTATAATATAATGATTGTTCATTCTCCAACCTTCTTTTTCCCTTTATTATCCCATAATGAATTATTATTATTTCAAAATCCAACAATTATTTTGGATGTCTCTTTTTACCTAGACATTATTTCTTATGACAATGTTGTTAATTATTTTTCTTCAAATATATCATCATATCTCTCTAAGAAATCTGTGGTTTGGGTAGAGTTTTAATGGGTTTTTATTGAGATTCGGTAAATGAGTATTCATCATATTATATTTAATTATTTTTAATTATTATAATTGGATTTACAATGTATGTCTTCTAATAATTTATATTAATTAATATAGAATAATATATTAATCATAATCATAGGTCGTGGTTAAAATAAGAATTATATTTTTGATAAGGGTTATGCCTCCGTTAATGTTATTTGTGACTTGATATTTCATGTTTTACAGAGCTCCAAATAAATTTTATATAATCCAATGCCTCATAAGAAAAACTATATAAAAATTCCCCACAAATTTAAAAAATGTTTACATTATTTAAATTAATCAAAATACATGATATTTTACCTAATGTGGGGTTGTTTTTATATCCATTTATAGCACATTGACAACCATCCTTTTCATTGTAATATTCATAGTTTTAATATTGTTTTTTCTTATTGGTATTCATTTATATAAAAAAAATTTCTTACCCATGAAGTATGGTCCTTACAACATGAAAATTTATTCAGATCACTCCTCAAAGTTGGAATACATCTTCATCTAATAATTATCACTTATCGGCGAGTTAAATTAATTAATTTAACGAGTTATTTTTTTTATGATTACCGATGGCCTGAAACTAGATCCTGGTAAAATATAATAAATCATATAACAATTGGACCTTCTTGCTCTATTAATGTGAAGTAGTAAATTGTTATATAGGAGGCAACAACAATATATCTCTTCATCTAATATGAGTGATTTATTTTCCATCATGTCATATATACAATTCATGATATAATTTTTTAAAGAAACTAAAAATTAAATTATTAAATTCTTTTATTGTAAAATTTTATTCTCCACAACCACATGATCCATGCGTTCATCAAACTAATATTTCTTAAAAATTATTTTTGAAAATTTCATTGATTTATTTTTAATCATTTCAATATTTATTGAAATAATCTTCAAATATTCATCTTGGGAATCATTTAGATACCAATGGTCAATTATATAATCAATAATCTATTTTTATGACTCTTATATTTTTCCTCAATATATAGTACATTGATCTTAATATCTATAGAATAAATTTACACTTTCTATCTCAAAAATTATTACATGAATTACATGTCCACTAATAAGGATAAATGTGAGTCTTTTATATCATTTTTCACAATATCACATGGTATACATGGATATTTATCCATTCCATCAACATCATTAATGTGTAAAATACACTCTATATCTTGAATAGTTCTACCTTTTATTTGGGGGTTATATGTATAATTCCATATAATATCGCTTCATTTATATACCATTAAAAAAATTGGTTTTATATGTTTGCTACTTATTTTATTAATTCTATATATTATTCATGGTAAACAAGATAATATGTATAGGATGGCACCATAACTTCAATAAAGATAGAGTAAATTTAGAGATAAAAATTAAATAAAAGTAATTTTTCAATAATAAAAATTTTTAGGTGTCGTGAGGTGGTAAATGTGACATATAACCTTTGGGTGAATCATAATATGAAAATCGTGATAATTTTAAAAATATTTACTTAAATAGATCACTATTGTATTTGTATATTGACTTATTAACTATAAGTGTCACATGTTTTTCATTTTGGTTTGTCTACATTAAATTTACACTTCCCTTAACCTAACCAAAAATCTAATTATTTAATTACCTTTCTTGGGCCACCTTTATTATGAATGCATAATTTAAATAGGATAAAAATATTTTACATGATTTAAAATCCCTATTCGATTTATATAGAACATTAATCAGTGTTTTTTCTTGAAAAAAATATAATATACTTACAATCAAATGGTGTAGTTCGAGCTAGGTCACTAATTTTATAGGATCACATCCATATAATATTCTGGATCCACTCACTATCTCCCAAGGCTCATAAAACAATCATTGTATTACAACCATTGTTGGCTCAATTCAACACACATCCACATTAACACACAACTCTAGGGTGTGATTTTCACATGTGTGGAAATTTAATTCCCTTGAGAAACATATAATTTATTATATGAATCCTTTAATATAGATAGATTTTATGTTTAATGACATAATTTCTGCTCATCCATAATAATTAAACTACTCTTTAATGAAATTCCACCTCTCTACATTAATGAGAACATTTTCAAAACAAATTTCACTAAAAAATAGAGTTTAATACTCTTAAATGTTGATATATCTTTAGTTGTTTTCAATTTTTCATGATTATATCCCCTCTCTTAGAAATAAAATTTATTTATAGATTTATATCTTCAATGTATTCCTCATGATTCCCAATCCAATTTATCAATTTTATAAATATGAAAATATGTTCGCCATGAATCCTTATATACCCAGATTATGGCTATGGTGATGTTCCATAATAAAAAATATATCACATGACAAATAAAATTCTACTTATTTTTATGTAATTGGGTCATTATATATTCTCATTAAACTCCTTCATGATTTCCTAATTACTATATTTATGTTAAAATATCCATTGATGTCTGGCTGAGTTGATCCTTGAGAAAAATCATGATTAGATAATTATAAAATATAATTTGAGGATTAACATCAAATATAAAAACATTAATAAGTTTTATCATTAATTTTTTTTACTTTTTATTATTTATATGTTATAAAAAATTGTTATTATAAATTTTCAATTATCTTTAATAGATGTATTAATTATTTTCTTTCAGGATGTTGTTGTATTGTAAATTGATTAATTATGAATTTATTATTATTATTATTATTATATGATTTTTTTCATCACTTTTTTATAACAATTTTTTATCGAGGAATGCATAACATTGTTTATGTTATCTTATTCATTTCATTAAATACCTTCAAATTTCATGAAATGATTGTTAATACATGTTATAAAAGTTTAATGTTTTATAAATATGGTAAATAAAACATTAGGGTCCTTAAAATTATATTTATATATGATTTTATATTATTCACATTGTACTTGAATTCATATTCTACATTTCTGATTGTGAATCTACATAGAAAAATGTGAATCCAAACAAGCGATTTTCCAAAATCAGTTTCCTTTTTTGTTGAGGATATAAAAATGGATTAAAAATTATTTATGTAGTTATTATTTATTTTTTAGACATAGAACTATCTTTTATACCTTTAATTATTATAAATAAAATGATGAATCAATATCTATCAAATTCAAAATGATGTTAAAATTAATGAATGTTATCTGTATGAAATATATATTTTTATTTGATTTTTATAATATATTTATATGATAAAATAAGATAAATAACAAAAATTATTTTAATATTTTATAATTTGGAATGGTAATGAAATTATATAAATTTCATTCAGCTATATATATTGAATTTTTTTCTATTTAAGTGATTTATATTAGGTATGAAATTGTGTAAGTAATT
Source organism: Viscum album (assembly GCA_963277665.1). Classification (NCBI taxonomy): domain Eukaryota; kingdom Viridiplantae; phylum Streptophyta; class Magnoliopsida; order Santalales; family Viscaceae; genus Viscum; species Viscum album. The sequence goes on along the minus strand of OY728146.1, from coordinate 1,778,929,356 downwards.
ATCTTTTTCTAATTTCTAGAATTTGATACATGAATTTACTACTTGGGAAATAATATTTCATGATAAATGTCTTTGTGGATATTTTACATACTGTGAGAAAGTAATGTGAATTTTATTATGTGATATGGATATGTAAATTCCCATATGTAAATGGGTTATGTATATCCCCTTAAAAATTATCTTATGTTAAACTCACTTATGTGATTTCATCTAGGTAGGATTTCTTATGTTGTCTACTTTGGATAAGTGGATGAAGAAGGATTCCTAAATATCACTTTCATTCAATTTTTTATTTGTTTATAAAATTTTATATAGGTGTTTATGAAAATTAGAAATATGATTTTTATTTATGTATTTTTTATATTTTATCTTCATAGAAGTTAAATTTTATTATTTTTAATGTATTGTGTTTTCCAAAATTTGTCATTAATTATATAGAATCAATTTGGATAGATTTTTTGTTGTGTAATGATGAATTAAATATGATTCCAATGGGATTTAGTGTGAACTAATATTGACGCTAGAATTTTCAAACATTAAATAACCAAATCCAAATCTATTTAAATAAAATGAATCAGTGGCAAATGTTTTCATGGAATTTTTTATGGATATTTATATTCATTATTAACATAGGTATAAAATGCTATAATAATTATATTTATTGAATTTAGAGACCCAAAACTTGACGTACATTGACATTACATTACTTTTGCGGAATACTTAGTATATAAAAAAACACACACACAAGGACCGTAATAGTTTAGTGTCTTTGAAAACCCGGAATATAATCTTCTAATCGTGGTGAAAGATCTTCAACATCTCCCATAAAGATCTTCCTTTTTTCATACCTAAAACCTTTCTTTATATCCTGGGGAAATGAAAACATAAAAGGGTGAGCTCAAATTCTCAGTAAGGGTAAAGAAAATAAATATCAATCACATCGTATTCATAAGAACATATCTTTTGGAAATCTTAACCTGCAAAAGAGATCATAAATTCATAACATGGGATAAATCATAGTAGTGAAATGTAATCCGAATAATCATAACATAAAACATGAAACATTGTGGCATACACACATAATCATAGAGAATAATTTCTTGTTAGTCAAGACTCATTTCCAATACTATCTTAGTGGACAAAGTCCCATTCTGAACAGAGTTCATTGCTCGTTTCAGTCCTGTTTCACTGAACCGGTATAACCTACCGTTCCAGCCATGTCTGTCTCATGAGATATAAAATCTTTACCCAATGAATTGTAAGGAGATATAGGTCCCACCCATCTCATAATGAAACCATCCTTATGTGTGCCACAAAAATCATAAATCATACATCATTGCATAACCCATGTAATAAAAACGGAATTCTTAAACATCGTGACATCATAAAACAATTCATATAAGATAAAAGAATTCATAAAAATAATATTTCCATAACAACATAATCAAATCCATGTAATAATAGGGATATAAACATAACCCTTTATTATCATTTATGGAAAATAATTTTGATAAAACATTTGAACTCCATTCTTGAGGAAAATATCCTTTATACTTTAAAAAAAAATTTCCATTCTTAACAAGTCATACAATTTTAAACTAAAAGATGTTGATTAAAAATAATCCTGAAAACTTGTAAAGGAATATTCTTGGAAATAATGTTTTAAAAATCCATTCATGCCGTATAAGTTAAAAAAACATTCTTCTCATACTTTTGTCGGAAAAGTCAAAAAGTACCTCGAATGAAAAACGACAAAAGATTCCTTTCATATCATTTAATAAAAACTCATCGAAGGGAAAAACTGGATTTAAACTATTGTAAGTGGATCGAAACAATATTACATATTGAAGAAACATGTATGTGGATGATAAAATACACCCTAGTAAATACCAAAGTATAAAAAATCTCGGATAAAAATGAGATTGTGATATTTCCCTTACCTTAGGTCTGATTTGCTTCGTATGTGTCCAAACCTCCTGTATAGTGTTTTAAATAATGTTACTGAATTATTACATAATCATAATTATTTTTATGATATCATATATGGTCATATTCATAGCTTATTATTAGTAATATTTAATTACCACTTGTTATTCAGGTGTTTATTACTTTTTGTTCTTATGCGTGTTTTGTCGAATAAATTCTTATTCTTCTATTTAGGTTATAGATACCTCATTTCCAGAATGTTATTAGTGTAATATATATCATATTCATTCATTCCATTCATTTATATAATCATTATGAAATGAAGATAATGTAGAACGAGTCGCATCACATCGTGGAGACGGTATTCCGTACGTACGCACGAGTGATGATATCATTCCTATGATCGTGGAATTGTATTGGAGTGTATGTATACTATTTCAGAATCAATATCTCTTTATAATAGTCATATATAGTCATTATTTACACCATTATACCCATCCAAGTAAGGTGGTGGTGGAAAATAGATTACACCACGGTGTGGAGACGGTATTCCGTACGTACGCACGCACGATGATTTCTTTTTCTGTAGGATGGATAGATGATGAAATAGGGTCATTTAATACTTATAATAACATATCAGTATATTAGTGACACTGATTTTATTAATTTATAATGAATCAACTAAAGAAGAAGAAGTGGAAGAAGAAATAAAGATGAAAGAATCGGTAATGGACATTACCTCTTCTTTGTAGTGCTTCTTTGAGACCACCTTTTAGGGAACTAAAATAGGTCTTTGAAGAAGACCAGAACCTCTAGGATATTTCTAGGGAAGTGGAGAGAAGAAATTGTCAGGGGTTGGCCGAGCATGAAGGCTCAAAGTGGTGTGAGGACGAGGGGGAGGAGATGCCCTTTTATAAGGGAGGAGAGGGGCACCTTTGGAATAACTAAAAATATTATTTTATTATAAAGTCATGTTCGGTTTTAAATAGCTCCAAATTTAGTTATTTAAAAGATAAGGTGGGTATGGGTCGAAATCCTCTCATCTAGTAGAATTTAGACAAGTTTAGGTCATTATATTAACCTTATCCTTTAGTTTTTACTCTTAGTTAATTAGATTGACATTTACCATGTCTCTTTGTATTTTTATATTATATAGTTGATAAAATTACCCTATACATCCAAGAGACCCCCAAGTTGTGTTTTATTAATATATATAACCTTATCTAAGTCATTTTTCCAAACCGTAGGTTTTTAGGAATAAAATAACATTTATTACTATAATATTTGTTTTAAAAACTATTTTATGTCAATTTTGACAATATTCAATAGTTGATTTTTTTGAAACTCATAAAAGAAGTATTACTTCGACCAAAGTTACTTAAATCAATACTAACATGTCATATTAACCTATAAAATTAGTTTAGTTCATAAAAAGTCTCAAATTATATTTATTTGGGTATTTATAACATCAATTATGTCAATATTTTATTAATAAGATAATTTACTGCATTATCGTTGTGTCATAAATACATTAAATTATTTAATGACTAAAAATTACCAATAAAATACCATTATGTAGGAAATCTTTTTATCTTTCTAATGAATATTTATAGTAGAATTTATCTTATGTATAACCCCATATTAAAAATTATTTACTTGTTAAACTTTGATTTTAACTTTTTTTAACCCTTCTTTAAATAAATTAATAATAAATGTCCTAATCTAATCTAAGTGGGCCTAAATGGTCATATTTTATTCCTAAAGTTGTTTTTGGTCGAATTACACTTGTCCAATAGAATTAGGACATGTGTTATAGTAATAATAATTTCATTTTTACCCTTAATTACCCTATTTACTTTTAATCGTGGTAAAAAAAAGTAAAAAGTTACTATTCACCAAAAAATTATTTTCATCTCATTGAACCACATTTTACTTACTGACATCAACCATGTCTCTTGGATTTTCGGAATTCCACTCACAGAAGCGGTAAAATTAAGTTTTATTAAAAATTCAGTTTTTTAACTACCACTTAGTGGTTTCACTATTCATCAAAAAAATGAATGTTTCAAGAAAAATACCAAAAATTAGATCTAAGATATATTTGATATTATGAATTCAAAAATGATGTCTATTTTATCAAATTAAAAACATATCTACTGCATTAATTAATTTAAAAATTAATTTCCGTCGTCAAAACAAATAGCCTGTTTTTAAGAGATAATAACTATCAAAAGATTGACACTTGTTTATGACTGGATTAAATGTGAAATTACATCTAATGAACAACATTGTATTAAATTGTAAAAATATATTCTAAATATACTTTAAACCCACTCAAATTAATAATTTATCACTATTAATTATTTCGATTAAAAAAATTGTTTTTAATTATAATTTAGTAATATTCACTATTCATTAGAATATTAAAGTTATCCGAAAAGTACCAAAATTTCACCTTAGGCTAAATTTGATACTCTGAATCCAAAAATGAAGCCCATTTTGAGAGCTAAAATTTCTAAAATTTTAAAAGGTGGTTATTACTATTTATAATGGCTAGTTCTAATAATATTTTAATAGCATATCGTTGTTTAGTGAAACTCGGTATTGCGTACTACACACGCTATCGAGGAAGGTCGTGATTGCGTGTAATGCAAAGCAAGTCAAGGATGGGTGTTGAGCAAGCTCCTTTTTGTGTAGCGTACAACGCAAGACATTAATGAAATTAAAAAGAATATTTTTCATAAAATCCCAGGGAGTTACATTCTACCCCCCTTAAAATGAATTTCGCCATCGAAATTCTTCAGGGTTATAAATGGTTTACTATTCAAAAGATTCTTTAATAGAAACCCACATCGTAAAAAGGAATACCAAAACCAATCTTTAAAAACAAATGTATGAAACGTAACGGTTACCCAAATAAACTAATCACTGGGTTTCCACAGAGGTGAAAATATGGATATGGAAGAGAAATATAACAATCATGTTCTGATAGAGAGTGGTAGAGAACATGGCCATGGAATAGCCCGCAATCACAAAGCCATAAATTTGTGACGATCTAAGGTACCATCTGATTCATCGGATATAAGAGCACAAGGACATCATTTTTTGTTTTCAAGATCGTTTCCTTAAAGTTGATGAAATTGAAATTAGAAGAAATAATTTCGTGATTTCGGTATAGTCTCACCGTTGGAAAATTTCCACTTCATGTCTTACAGATATAAAGTTGAATTTTTCATTCGTGATGTGTTAGCAGATCATGTGATAAAATGATGGGTCATTCCATCTGTCTGAAACAAAAAGGTTAGAAAAGTTATCAAAACTTACATAAGTCCATCTATAGTGAGATTAATCATATATGGTTCCTAAAATGGAAATATACTTCATATATCATACTGCTTAATATAATAAAACTAGTTACCTACTAATCAGGGACTTCATGTAGGCCAGTGGTAGGCGCTAAAGGCCAGTCGCACTTCGGCTGTGGGTTCGATTCCCATGGCCTTGTCCAACGCGATGGGCTGTCGCCCATCCTGCAGGTTGTCCTTTTTCTAAGACTATATTACTATAACATCCCATCAATAATATCAAAAAAACAAACAATACTAACTTATGTCCAACATAATCCATTCCAATATTTAGGCTTATCCATAATACTATGGTCCACTCTCAGAGATTTAATACCATCTTTGATCCCCATATATCATATGATATGTCTTGTTGGTCACATTCCAACCATTGAAAGGCCTTAATCATGTACTCTCTTGAATACACATTAAACCATATTGAAAACATGAGTTCTGTTAAAAGTTAACTCTTTCCACAAACCAAAATCCTAAAAATTCTATTTACTCAAACCATGATATCACTTAGTCCATATATCAATCATGAGCTCATGAATACTGTCAAACATTTCATTTTCTCGTTTTCCCTTCATTATCCGCATATCGTCTTATTTCCAAAAACATCTCAATCACTTTCCATGTTTACCGGTACCATAAAATTATTGAATACCACAATAGAAAAATACATAAATATTCCAATATTCCATGATACAATATACAACATTATTTTGGAATCCCATTACATAAACACTTAATCATTCCACCACATCGTTGTCATATTCAACATCGCCAATAGTGATTTCATGTGACTTCCCTTTGTCCTTTGCCTTAAGTGGTTGCTCATGTCGATCATCACTAATCCTTGGATTAGGGAATTTATTAGCATAATGCCCCATTTCCTTGCACTTGAAGAATTGAAGTGTAGTAGGTTCATTTTGTGTATCCCTTACTTTGTTTGCATCAGTAGTCATATTCTTCCCATCATTGCATCATTAAAATGCCCAATGACCTTCCTTTCAACATTTGAAACATTTACTTATCCCTTTAAGACAATCTCCACCATGCTTCTTTCCACAAATTGAGCATAAGGAATCATTCATCTTCTTTTCACCATTATTCTGATATTTCTCATTGGACTCCATCTTTCGTTTCTTGTCAAAACTATGAGATGGATAAGTAACACCAACTTCCATTTCTACCTTGATAACACAACGCACAATTTCATCATAGCTACTGAAGTCTCTTATAGCTAATTCCCTTCAAATATTTGGTTTTAAGCCACTGAAGAATCGATCAACTTTACTTTCAGGTCGCATGATAAATCCAGATTCATACCTTTCAAGCCTTGTAAAATTCACTTCGTATATACCAACATATTCTTCATACTTTTTCTTTAGTTCAAGAAACTCCTTCTCCATCTTTGTTCGAAGAATACGAGGGAAGTACTTATTGAAAAATAAGTACTTTAACTCGTCCCATTCCATGGACTCAATTTCATCTCTTTGCCTCGTATTTTTGCTAAGATTTCACCATTGATCAGCTTCACCTTCCAAACGATATACTGTTAAGATGACTTTATCATGATCAAAACATTGAAGAACTGAAAATATCTTTTCAGTGGTACTGATCCATTGTTCAGCAACAAGTGGATCAGAAGACCCACTAAAAGAAGGTGGGCGTTGCCTCATGAAGGACTCAATAGAATATTGTTCCCTTCTCTACTCATTTGGATGTCTAGAATGATTCATAGCTTGTGTAAGTATAGCAATAATATTTTTCACTCCATCTCCCATAACATTTGTTTGTTTAGAAAGAAAATCATTGCATTGTCCATTGCACTGATCAACACGGTTCCTCCGGGTTCCAGCCATCGTCTAAAACCCAAAAAGAATAGTGTGAGAGGAAAAAATCATGCTAGGGAAAACAACATAATAAAGGGGGAGTATCCTCAATATATAAAATATTAGGTTGAATTCTATGATCGTTACCGTAGTTCTAGGACTGTATCCTATACGTATACTTATCCTTAGGGACATCCCTAGACATACCTTAGAAATATCTCTAGGGATCTCACTAACGTTTTCGCATTCTAGTTTCCAAAGGTTGACTAAACTTTTCCTCTGATACCAACTGTAGAGACCCGAATCTTGACGTACATTGACATTACATTACTTTTGGGGAATACTTAGTACATAAAAAAAACACACACACAAGGACCTTAATAGTTTAGTGTCTTTGGAAACCCAAAATATAATCTTCTAATCGTGGTGAAATATCTTCAACATCTCCCATAAAGATCTTCCTTTTTTTCTTACATAAAACCTTTCTTTATATCCTGGGAAAAAGAAAACATAAAAGGGTGAGCTCAAATTCCCAGTAAGGGTAAACAAAATAAATATCAATCACATCATATTCATAAGAACATATCTTTTGGAAATCTTAACCTGCAAAAGAGATCATAATTTAATAACATGGGATAAATCATAGTAGTGAAATGTAATCCAAATAATCATTACATAAAACATTAATCTTTGTGTCATACACACATAATCATAGAGAATCATATCTTGTTATTCAAGACTCATTGCCAAGACTATATTAGTGGACAAAGTCCCTTTCTGAACCGAGTTCACTCCTCGTTTCAGTCCTGTTTCACTGAACCGGTATAACCTACCGCTCCATCCATGTCTATATAATGAGATATAAAATGTTTACCCAATGCATTGGAGGAAGATATAGGTCCCACCCATCTCATAATGAAACCATTCTTATGTGTGCCACAAAAATCATAAATCATACATCATTCCATAACCCATGTAATAAAAACAGAATTCTTAAACATCGTGACATCATAAAAAAATTCATATAAGATAAAAGAATTTATAAAAAAAATATTTCCATTACAACATAATCAAATACATGTAATAATAGGGATAGAAACAAAACCCTTTATTATCTTAGATGGAAAATAATTTTGATAAAACACTTGAACTCCATTCTTGAGGAAAATATCCTTTCTACTTCAAAAACATTTTTCCTTTCTTAACACATCATACAATTTTAAACTAAAAGATGTTGATTAAAAATAATATTGAAAACTTGTAAAGTAATCTTTTGGAAATAATGTTTTAAAAATCCATTCATGCGGTATAATTTAAAAAAACATTCTTCTCGTACTTTTGTCAGAAAAGTCAAAAAGTACCTCGTATGAAAAATGACAAAAGATTCCTTTGATATCATTAAATAAAAACTCACCGAAGGGTAAAATTGGATTTAAACTATTGTAAGTGGATGGAAACAATATTACATATTGAAGAAACATGGATGTGAATGATAAAATACACCCTAGTAAATACCAAAGTATAAACAATCTCGGATAAAAATGAGATTGTGAAATTTCCCTTACATTAGGTCTGATTTGCTTTGTATGTGTCCAAACCTCCTGTATAATGATTTAAATAATGTTATTTACTTATTATATAATCATACATATTTTTATGATATCATATACGGTCATATTCTTAGCTTATTATTTGTAATATTTCATTGCCACTTGTTATTCGGGTGTTTATTACTTTTTGTTCTTATGCGTGTTTTGTCGGATAAATTCTTATTATTCTATTTAGGTTATAGATACATCATTTCCGGAATGTTATTAGTGTAATATATATCATATTCATTCATTCAATTAATTTATATAATCATTATGAAATGAAGATCATGTAGAACGAGTCGCATCACATCGTGGAGACGGTATTCCGTACGTACACACGAGTGATGATATCGTTCCTATGATCATGGAATTATATTAGAGTGTATGTATACTATTTCAGAATCAATATAACTTTATAATAGTCATATATAGTCATTATTTACACCATTATACCCATCCAAGTAAGGTGGTGGTGGAAAATAGATTACACCACGGCGTGGAGACGGTATTCCGTACGTACGCACGCGCGGTGATTTCTTTTTCTGTAGGATGGATAGATGGAGAAATAGGGTTGTTTCATACATATAATAACATATCAGTATATTATTGATACTAATGTTATTACTTCATAACGAAACAACTTAATAAGAAGAATTGGAAGAAAAAATAAAGATGAAAGAATCAGTAATGGACATTACCTCTTCTTTGAAGTGCTTCTTTGAGACCTCATTTTAGGGCACTAAAATAGGTCGTTGAAGAAGACCAGAACCTCTAGGATGTTTCTAGGGAAGTGGAGAGAAGAAATTATCAAGGTTTGTTCGAGCTTCAAGGCTCAATGTGGTGTGAGGAAGAGGGGGAGGAGATTCCCTATTATAAGGGAGGAGAGGGGCACCTTTGGAATAACTAAAAATATTATTTTATTATAAAGTTAAGTTCGGTTTTAAATACCTCCAAATTGAGTTATTTAGAAGATAAGGTGGGGATGGGTCTAAATCCTCTCATCCAATAGAATTTAGACAAGTTTATTTCATTATATTATCCTTATCCTTTAGTTTGTACTCTTAGTTAATTAGATTGACATTTACCATGTAACTTTGTATTTTTATATTATATAGTTGATAAAATTACCATATACATCCAAGAGACCTAAAAGTTGTGTTTATTAATATATATAACCTTATATAAGTCATTTGGCCTAACCTTAAATTTTTAGGAATAAAATAACAATTAATAATATAATATTTGTTTTATAAACTATTTTATGTCAATTTTGACACTATTCAATAGTTGATTTTTTTGAAACTCATAACAGAATGATTACTTCGTCCAAAGTTACTTAAATCAATCATAACATGTCATATTAACCTATAAAATTAGTTTAGTTCATAAAAATGTCTCAAATTATATTTATTTGGGTATTTATAACATCAATTATGTCAATATTTCATTAATAAGATAATTTACTGCATCATAGTTTTGTCATAAATAAATTAAATTATTTAATGTCTAAAAATTAAAAAAAAATACCATTATGTAGGAAATATTTTTATTTTTCTAATGAATATTTATAGTTGAATTTATATTATGTATATCCCCATATAAAAAATGATTTACTTATTAAACTTGGATTTTATCTATTTTAACCCTTCTTTAAATAAATTAATAATAAATCTACTAATCTAATCCTAGTGGGCCTAAATAATCATATTTTATTCCTAAGGTTGTTTTTGGTCGATTTATACTTTTCCAATAGAATTAGGACATGTGTTAGGGTAATAATAATATCATTTTTACCCTTAATTACCCTATTTACTTTTAACCGTGGTAAAAAAAAGTAAAATGTTGCTATTCACCAAAAAATTATTTTCATCTCATTGAACCATATTTTACTTACTAACATCATACGTGCCTCTCGGATTTTCAAAATTCCACTCACAGAAGCGGTAAAATTAAGTTTTATGAAAAATTCAGTTTTTTAACTACCACTTAGTGGTTTCACTATTCATCAAAAAAATGAATGTTTCCAGAAGAATACCAAAAAATAGATCTAAGATACATTTGATATTATGAATTCAAAAATTTTGTATATTTTATCAAATTCAAAACATATCATTTGCATTAATTAATTTAAAAATTAATTCACGTCGTCAAAACAAATAGCGTGTTCTTAAGAGAAAATAACTATCAAAAGATTGACACTTGTTTATGACTGGTTTAAATGTGAAATTACATCCAATGACCAACATTGTATTAAATTGTAAAATTATATTCTAAATATAATTTAAAACCACTCAAATTAATAATTTATCACTATTAATTATTTCGATTAAAAAAGTTGTTTTTAATTATAATTTAGTAATTTTCGCTATTCGTTAGTTTATGAAAGTTATCCGAAAAGTACCAAAATTTCACCATAGGCTAAATTCGATACTCCGAATCCAAAAATGAAGTCCATTTTGAGAGATAAAATTTCTAAAATTTTAAACGGTGGTTATTACTATTCATAACGGCTAGTTTTAATAATATTTTAATAGCATATCGTTGTTTAGTGAAACTCGATATTGCGTACTACACACGCTATCGATGAAGGTCATGATTGCGTGTAATGAAAAGAAAGTCAAGGATGTGCGTTGAGCAAGATACTTTTGGTGTAGCGTACAACATGAGACATTAATGAAATTAAAAAGAATATTTTTCATAAAATCTCCGGGTGTTACATTGAATGTTTATGTGGATGATAATTATATATGTTTATAAAATCACCAACTCTATGGCTGCATTAAAAGTTCACATTAAAAATTAAATATATAATAGAAAATTGAATGTTACTCTCATATAAATTATTAGAGTATAATAATAAAATAATCATAATCATTTAGGGATATATTTATTTATGTATTATTTGTATCATGTTCTAACAATTGTTTTTGTACAACATGATATTTATTTTCCCATTGTAAATATTATATTCCTCCAAGTGAAATTTTTTAAAATATAATTTATGAAGGGGATGTCTTTTTTATATATTGGGTGAAAAAACTTTATGGTTTTTATATATTAAATTATAAATTAATGTACATATGGGATAAGAGATGTGAAACTACTTTTAAATTATTTTATTCATTATTGGAAACTTATTTATAGAGCATCATTTTTCATCTTCATTAAAAAAGTACACTACATGATATCCGATCTTCTCTATTTCAACAGATTAATGGGCCTGAGAACTATATAATTCATTCACCAGAATAATCATTTTATATTATTTATTGGGTTAAAATATTTTACTAATTCATCATTATTTAATGGTATGGGTTGTATGGTCTCACATTGTGATTCTTTCATGGGATTATACTATCCTAACAAAATGTACATTAGTGTTTGGTATATCCCCTTAGAAAATAGAATATACTCTTTCCCCTATTACAAATGAAATTCAAATAACTTATAAATAGTGGATGAGAATATTTCTCTAGTAATATATTGGGATTATTCAATCCCATAATACCAAATATTTACTTAGACTTTTAATTATAAGAGTTTAGTGGTGAGATTTTGAAAGGCGAAGTACGGTCTGAACATTTTACATACATGATTAGGTTCTCTTCTATAAAAGTATTGTTTCTAAATAAAAATAAAAAAAATTAATATTAGTGTGGATTATTCCGATAAAATTCCCTTTTTTCATTATCCTATAAATTTTTTGGTTTTTCTATGAACACATAAATGACATGGTAATTGGTGTGATCCTCTGAGATTCAAATAAGTCCATGTAAATAGTTTTTAATCATCATAAAAAGAGATATACCATAGTTGGTTCCATACAATTTATTTATATGTAATTTTTATATGTAGCATCATTTTTATCCAATCTAAAATTAAATTCATGTGTTCATATTTTATGTTAATTAATTTACTTTCCCATTTCTTATATTGATGTAATTGAATTGTTTATTATTTCAACTGATCACAATATGCTAATTTTTTATAATATAGTTATTTTTTCATGAGATAAAATTAACTCCCTATATCTCAATTATATTTACATATAATCTCTGATATGCAACACATTTTATAAGTGAAGGGACCCTTCATGGAATGTTTTTTTATAAATATGTTTGATAACACGTATTTTTTTAATTGTTGTTTGGATTCTTGAGGATATATTTTTTATTATTTTATTATTCCTATTTTTTGTGTTAAATATCAATCCTAATCGTTAATGTGAAAAACATGATGATATTTTTTAGTGATTAATGACTTAAGAAATAATTGTTCTGTTATTATGACATTTTCACCACATTTTAATTAAAGTATATATACTCAGTGGATGATTCAGACTAAAATTATCAAAATAATAGTGATAATATTTTTTTGGAGATACTGTGATTATATCGTACAATTATCATAAATTTAATCTAGTTATTTTTAATTTATAAGATATTGATAAATATGACCTTAATTATTTGTTCATTAATATTATTTTTCATTTACGTGAAATATTATGGAAAAAAGTTTAGTTGCAACACAACATAGGAGATTTGGAAATATCTTGATTAAACTAACTTTTAATAATGATATTAATTGAATATATTTGCTCCAAATTAATAAATTTCTAGACTCATGAATGATATTTTTCCAACTATTAAAATTTAAATATATAATTTTCTAATAGTGGATATCATTCCAGGTAAATCATATTTGAATTTAGATTCTTCCAATTCTAGTTTTTATTTGTCCATGAGTATAAGATATACTAAACCTAATTGTATGATGCTAAATAGTACATGGAGGTACATGGATAAAAAAATAAATCTATTCATAGAAGGATTTACTCTGAAATATAGTTCACGAAGGTTAAAAGTCCAAAATAACATAAAAATGATGCATTTAATGCATAATATTTTTCGTAAAAATATTTATCACATAATTATTTTTGAAGATATATTGGTTCATATGGTGGAATATCTGGAAATATATTTATGAATAGACTAAGTAAATAGGTTGTTTTTAGTTATAATTCTATTTATTTTTTCTAATATGAAAATTGTGAGACAATTATTGATGATATAAAGGAAATGTGTGATTCATATAATAATAAAAAAACAAAATATCTACTATTTAGTAATCATTAAAATGTATATATATATAGGTTATGGAAATGATAAGGATAGTATCATCTATTTTGATGACTACTTTTATGATAAGAATATTTTATCTATAAAAAATGGCAATTTGGGGAACATGAATGTTTATTTTGAAATGTTTAAGCATAAAGATGAAAATTATAGGATTAAATGTTTTTTAACAATAGTGAAGGTAAATAAAAAATGTTAATATTGTTGTTGTATAATTTATCTAATGTTAAAGATTGATTTAAGATTCATAAAATTGAATATTGTTTTCATATAAAAAATTGTATTCCTTACATGAAAAACTCAATGGTGAATTTTAATTAGTTTTAAAATAAAAAGAATGCCTGAATAATGAATTATATAATGTTATAAGTTATATGGTTTTATTGACAAGGATAATTTTTTTATGTGATAAAAACTTCAATATTGTAATAATATCTAATTTTAATAACTCTAGTTATAAAATGGTTTATCTTGGTTCTTATTATTTAATTTTTATTATTATTAAACGTAATTTTTTGAAAGGAAATTGTACTATAATTTATTATTTTATGTGATTTCAATGTTGATATTAAGGTCATTATACCTATAATTTCTCTTTGAATTTCATTTAATATTTTTTTTCTCAAATTACTTTTATATCTAAATCAAATTTCAAGGACAAAATGATCAAAAAAATTACCACTTCTGTATTGAATGGTTTTTATTTTATCTGAGGTGTTATTGAGGAAATAATTATACCTAGGTAATAATTATATTTTGATTTTTATTTCCACTATGAATGTTATTTTAGATATCCTTACCATATTTGAAATTTTTTTAGAAAATTTTTTTTATCAATTTTCAAGCATGATATTATTTTATTATGTGGGAAGCTATAACATATGTTTTTTTCGTTAGAGATGTTCACTAATATTGTCTTTATTTTAGGGTTATATAAGAATTATATTTAAATATATTTTAGATTTCATATCATTAATATTATATCATTTGATATATTGGATTTCATAAATTATTTTTTTTAAAATCCAATTATGTAATATAATTACTTAATTCTAGTTGTTAATTCTATAAAATATGTATGATTATTATTATTTGGTTATCTTTGTAATTTTTAAAAGTTATAACATTTTATATGGATCATTGTGAAATTAATGTTCTATTTCCAGATGTGTTTTCTACTCGAATTAAAATTTTTATTTTACGGTTTTTTAAATTTTCATTTTTATAATTTTGAATCAATTAAGGGATTGTTACACTTGTTTTTTAATCGAAATATAAATAATAATAAAAATGAGAAAATTTGGTATTTACTATATCATTTATATCAGTATTGAGTTTTATATTTTCCATAAAAACAAATTTGTTTTAATTGACATATATAATTCATTCATCAAGGTGGAGATAAACTTATACCAATTGGGGATTTTCCATTTAAATTGGTATTCACGAGTTATTATCATTTTTATATATATTATATTATATAAAAAATATTTCTATCCTTTAAAAAAAGTTATTCTTTTATAAATATTTATATTTATATTTATTATTTAATTTATAGAGAGTATGAGTATGAATTTTTTTATTATTTTGATAAAATCAGGTGAAATCTGGAATCTGTATTTCCATATTACTAGTTTTAATTTATATTATATTTTTTATTATTACAATACTATGTGGATACATCATAAATATTATATGTTATGTTAATTTTAATTTAATATTTTATTTTTCATAAAAAAATTGTTAAATTAGGTTTTTATAATATTTTTAGTAAACAAGTTTTAAATTTCTCCTCACCATATTGACGTGGATGATTTATATGGAGATAATTGATATATGTATTTGAAATATTGATGACAAATAAATTTATAAAATATAGTTTTTATCAATATGATTATTTTTAATGCGTTGTTGTTTTTCTTTATTGATTTCAAAGAGATGTGTTTTCAAATGAAACATTATCATTTTGATAATTTTGATAGGTGAAATTTTTTTAAATTAAAAATGGGTTTGTAATTATCAAAATGTGGGATAATGCTGAGTATATACCTAAACCATATCATGTTTGTAAATGAAAAAATATCATACTATAATTAATTATAATATTCATAACATTACTATGTATTATCTTTAGGTATTTATTCGTTTTATTTTTCACAATTATTAAATCATTGATATTATAATTATTTAATTCATATTATAATAATATTAAAGTAAGCGTTCTCAATATTTTATGATCATATATTTTATTTCAGGAAGACAATATGTTGTTTTTATATAATCTATACTGTCTTTTTTTCTTTTATGAGTTTATAATAGTATGATTATTATTGATTAAATCTTATTATTCGTTGAAAAAATATATTTACATACTATGTTTTCATTATTCAAAACAATTTATACAAGTTTTATGATTAGATACTATGATAAATAATTTATTAGGGACCTTAATATATCATTTCTACATATTTTTATAATATTCATCACATAACTAAATTCATAATGTTGTAGCTAATTGGAAATCCATATAGATAAATTTGAATAAACCTAGTTTAATTTCATGAAAATGATACCTTCTATATTGTTCCGTTAACATTGTCATCAGATCTCAAAATTTATTGATTCTTGATGATTTGTAATGATAAATTTTTTTTGTAAATTTAGTTTAAATAAAAAAATATCTAAATTGATATATTTCATATAATAAATTTGGTTAGTGATTATATCATGTTTTTAGTCTAAAATATGTAGTTTTTCTAAAATGTTCTTCTATATTATATAAAGATAACTTATGATTCATAACATCTATTAGATTAATTCCCAATTATATAAAATTAAAATAAATTATATTAATTTATCTAAAATGGGACTAATTCTATTTCTACCATTTTGATGCTTTGTAATATGTCTAATATTGGATAAAAAATTAACTTTGTCAATTTTCTAAAATTATTTATGTTAATTAAGCTGCATGAGAAATTCAATTACTTCATAAAATTATATAAGGATATTTATCTATGTGATAAGTATTTAGTATGTTAATTGAATCTATAGATATTTTAAATTAGTTATGTGAATTTTCATTTATTAATTTTTTATGTAAATTCTGTTTTGTAAATTATTTATGTAGATTCCCTTATATAATTTCACATACATGACATTCACCAACATGGATTTGGGTATGTTTATTTTCTTATGTTGTGAGTATTTTGTATATGGATAAAGAATTATATGTGGAAGTAACTTATATAAATATTCCTACATGGTTATCCCTATTTAAATAGGTTATTTAGAAAAACTAAAAATATATAATCTTTCCTCATATGTTTTATATTTCAATTTTATTCTAGTTCATTTTTAATATTATTATTGTTTTATTTATTTTCTAATTTTTCATTAAATATATAAAACACATGATGATTTGTTTAAAACTTTTAAATGATGATGTAAATATTTGTTTCATGGTATTTATCATGGACTATTTCTGTCGGTCATATTTTCAAACTAGAAATATCTTAATTAAAATATATTTAAATATTATGAGTTTCTCTCGAATATTTTTACAGGGGTTTTTATGTATTTTAAGGTCCATTTTAAACATATATATTATTTATTTTAAACATAATATCGATAGAAAGTTCAAGTGGATGATAATTATGACTTATTATTTGATAATGATATGTATGAGTGCATCCAAATAGAAATATTTGAAATAGATTTGCATTTTTAAATGCAGTGTCAATATCACACAAATTAATGGATTATTACACGGAAATTATTATAAATATTTTGGATTATATATACTATTGTATAAATTTTTAATCATTTGGGAATATTTTTATAAAATAATTCTGTTTTTCATAATATAATAACAATATTCCAATAGGAAAAAAATTTTCCATGAAATTTGTCAACTATATTCAATGTATTTATGTGGTGAAAATAGATTCGACTATTTGTGTTAAAATGAAAAAAATGATTGAGGTGATGATAAAACAGATGGTAAAATGGTTTTCTTTCACATGTTTAATAGTTTGGAACTATATTATAGTTTTTCAGAGATAATCTTCTTATTTAATATAAATTACTAGATGATTGATCATCGTTGTTTCAACCTCTAGAAGTTCCAAAGGTGTACCTGATTCATTCACCATAATATCTTTTGATAATAATTTAATTTTACTACATTTTTTTATTTATTCAATGTACTATAACTATCTAGGCTTAATTTTCTCACATTGTATAGCTTGAAAGGGTTTATAAAAACTTAACAATAGGTATGTATGGGTTTTGTATTTCCACATAATATGTGGGGTTTAGTCTATCCACTTAGCTGAATGAATTCTTTAAAACCTATACAATTATATAGTAAATTTGTATACGTAAATTGTCTAGGTCTAGTCTATCCCCTTAGAATTGTGGTATTCTACTCATCCATTAAAAATAATATGTTAAGACTAAGCCTATGAAATTATAGGTTTGCTATGAGCCTTTAAAATACTAGGTTTACCATAATCCCAAAAAATATAAACATTTATATTGATCCTGTAAGATTGTTTGTTGTGTTTTCTAATATAAAAGGCAAGGTTTATTAATTATCCTGTAGTAGTCCAGAAAATTGGATTGAGCCTCCATGTATGAAAGAGTAAGATTTGAAGACTTTTTAATTTCTATAAAAAGTGATATAGCATAGTGTCTTCCATAAAATATTCTAGTGTATGGAGAGTAGATGTAGATATATTTTTAACTTTTCATCTATAAATTTTATTTCTGCAACATTTTTTGTTTCATTTTGACGTATTTTTCTCATTTATTATTGTTTAATCTTTTTGTAATGTATTTTTATGAGATATAGCAATAATAGACCTTTTAGACATGATAGTGGGTTATCAATGGTTACTACATGATTTTTAGAAATCGTGTAGTAGCCCGTGACAGATTGTTCACCCGGGATAGTGGAGCTATCCAGGCCATTCACCTAATTGTGTTCCTAGATCAAAGGTTTTTGTTTTGATGTAGAATCTACTAAATGGGTGTTCCAATTCCCCTAGAAAACCATGCAGCCTATTTTCCATAAGGATGCAGTTGTCTCATTATTTCCACATTATTTTGAAAACTGTGTGGGCTAACTATGTTTCTTATACAAGACATTAAAATGTGTAATTTTTTATTATAAACTTCACTATTTTTAACCCAAATCTACCCATAATTTGATCTATATAGGATTTATAGACTTATAAACTACCTCAACTCCCTCGTGGCTCCCATAAACACCATTTTTTTACGGCATTTGGATACTGAAATACAAGAATCATCATGTAAGTCCCTCCATTCTTGGTTTCTTCTTTATTCATGGGTTATTCATGGAACTTAAAAGGGTTATTCTCTCTCTTATTGTATGTTTTCCCTAATTTTTTTTGTACCATGGTTCTATAGGTTTAATATTTTTTATGGTTTTATCTTTCCTTTATAGGTTCCTTTGGTGGTGGGCCGATGGGTTTCCACTATATTATGGTTGTTTTCATCCTTGTGGTTGGAGTTTCCATGATTTCACATTATTATTTGATTTTAGTATACTTGATGTGATTTATGAATTTGTTCTGTGGAATTTTTGAGTGATTTGAAATGTTTAAAACAATAATGGTTCATAAGGGTTGAGAAATGATTTTACTAGTCAAATTGATTGGGTTTCATGTGTTCTCTCCATTTTTCATCTAAATAGATTTCATAGATTGGAAATGGGGTAAGGATTATGTATTAAAATCTATTTGGTGCCCATATTTATTTGAAAGTAGGTTCCCCTATGAAAAATTATTTTTATAATGTGTATTCATATATCTTATTCTCTGTGTGTATATTAATGTTGTGATCTATGTGATATTAGAAATAGAAATTGATCACAATGGGAATCCAAGGTTTCTATGTTGGATGACAATGACAAGTTTTCTAGTTTGATTAGTGGGTCTATGGTTTTGTTCCCTCTAGGAATAACGATGCTAAAAAACTAACTACACAATGGTGATTATTAAATACTACTAGATATTATGATGAGTTTCCCTCTAGTGGCTCATGCCATAGAATGTTGTGGGTTATGGTTTCTAAACCATGTTTTACTGAGGTACGATGATCCTAGGGTCTCACTATTTTCAGAGACATTACAGACTACCTATACTACTCTTATAATGTTTCTCTTACCATTTTCATATGGTGGACCTTTCATTGATTATTTTTCAATGAATTCTTCCCTAAAAATGTCTTCCTCAAAATATAATATGATAAATTCTTTCAATAATATTAATAAAAATAGGCCTGTTAGTTTTTTATAATAATATGGCATAAAATATATTTTGGGTTCTATTTTAATAAGTATTATATCACAGCCTACATATATCCTTAACTATAAGTATAATAAGCTATGTTTGGCCTAGGCAATGGATGGATGATCCATGGTCATGATGGTGGATCTAGTTCTAGTGTTTTATCTCTTAGAAGTTTTAGTGGATGTGGCATAAGTTTTATGGACATTATGATTCATGGATGTTTTGGATCACGTTCTTCATGGTTCCCCTCCCATTTTTGGTATTTTTGTTTATTTAAATATTAAACTATTGACTTCTGATTTATGTGAATCTTTTGGGAAAAATTATGATTCATTAATTGATATGTGATTTATTTAAAGTTTTCATGTTTGTTTATCATCTGTGAAATTATTCCCAATGGTAAAATGTTTATACCTAGGAATTAGTTACTTGATTATTGGGAATGGGAATTCCCTTTGTGCCATTCTGGGTGTCGGGATGGAAGGAATCACATGATTTTTCATGATACAAGGGTTTTGGAGGTCGGTATCTCCCTTTCATTGGGTCCTATTCTTTGGGATAGTATAGATTTAATGAATATAACACTGTTAGAGATTGAGTTTGTGGTTTCATGTGGGGTATCTATCCAATACCCCACATAAAAAGTATTAGACTCTATGGGATATTGGGAATTATTTTTTCTGCTCCTCTAGGTGATATGTAGGGGATACATACTATTCATTTGAACTAGGTTGGGGTGGAGTGACCATAAAAGTTACTTTTCTTGTTTATTCATTGGATTGTATTTATATTGATGAATAATACGTAATTCATTTTAAAGAAAATCAAAATGGTGGACAATAGGTTTTTATCTTTTTTTGAATGATGTGTCAAGATACATACTGGGAGAAATCATATAAAACTATGGGATAATTTATGATATTTTCACATCAAACTAATTTATAAGATACTAGTGGATGAAGTGGTTTGTTATTTCCAAGCCTTGTAACAGTGAGTGGGCCTTGGTCCTTCTCTGATCAGGGACGCAGAACCAAATCATCTAATGGACATGGAACATGAGTTTCTTAAGAACAATATTCCAACATTATAGGGTATTAAATATTCCTATGATGTATAGGATTCTATTGAAAAAGAGATAGTATGATTTGGTTTCATTAAATTCTTAAGAAAGTTAGTGTGAAATTTTCTCCTTTCATATTGTAATTTTCTAGTTGAAGGGGGTGGGAATTAGTGGTTGAAGCTATAAATCATGAGAAGGATGGATGAAAGGATTTAATTTTTTTTCAAATAACATTATTAACCAGAGACCCTGTCATTCACAAAAACTGATGTTTTTTTCCCACAATGGAAGATTGTATCATTATGGATCATGCCAAATATTTTTTCTTTGTTAGTTCAGTTTGCACATTTTGTAGAATTATATGATAAGATGAAGTCACAAAGGATTGAAATGGTGTTTTCATTGGAAATTTTATTCCATGGAATCCAATTAAAAATTAATATTCTTGTTGAAGATTATTAATGTTCTCTTACAGTCTATATTGACATCTCTGGAGGGTTTAGATTTTGTGGGAAATCATTAATGTTATTCTAGGCTATTTCCAGTTTTCCTGAGAAGAAGAGAAAGAGAGATTCAAAGAAGAAAAAGATATGTGGTATCCAACTCCATCCATCCTAACAATTCACGTTGGCATTATAAATGTTGGGTCAGTTCTACTTCATCAATGTGGGAAGGTAGGGCATATGTGCTCGATGTGTTCAACTCCCACTAGATTACGTCATCAATGTTGACCTCTAGGTATCTAACAATAGTTTTGATAATAGGATCTACCATATCATGGGGGTGTCAATTCCATATCCTATAGAGGAATTAATTCACATTCATAACCATCTTGGATTGTGGTTTCTATATTTGGCGGTCATGGTCGGAGGGCTAGATCCACTTTTGGGAAGAGTCATCTCAATAGATATCAATTGTTAAGTATGACAACCCTGATCCTTATTTTGTACTTAAACATGATTTAATAAATAAAATTAACTTGATACAATATATAATATCAATATTTATAGTATCATTGGAGCATAGTATCATTACATCACATTTTAAAACATGAAATACAACAACTTTATTGAAAATTTCCTTTGCATGACCACTAAATTCCATCATACATATCATTGCATTGGTTAACTTGAGGAAATGCATAAGAAAAGGGTGATCTATAAATCCAAGTAAGGGAAGAAACATGGAATAACACGAGGGATAAAATATATGTTAGAAAATTTCCATATCAATAGAGAACAAGAGAAACATAAACATAATGGCATGATATATCGTGATAATCATACATGGAAATGTGGCAACAACACTTAATATAGAATTTTCCTAAGCCAAGGCTCATTGCACATGGAGCATGAGTAAACCCTCATTGCACATGAAGCATGACTAAAACCTCATTTCACTTGAATTATAATGATTCAACACTCATTTCACATGACGTATCATGATACTATACGTTTCCTAATGCATTGGAGCACTATCAGGAAGCACCCTCTGTTAAATATTTCATTTCAGGTATAAGTGTGCCACATGGATCATATAACATGGAATCAATCAAAATAATAAGTTATTCCATGATTAAGTAATGTGTAATAGACACATTAATGTACCATTAAATGTGTATGTGTGAAATAAGTTGAATAACCTTGATAGAGACATGGATATGGTATTCACTACACAATGATCTTGGCTTGGGAAAACGCGGTGCAATTTTGGCAACATAATGACATGACATAGGATTCATGAAAATGTTTGAAAAAAGATAAATGGGTGTATCATCATATTTAAATTAGATTTATAATAAGGGGTATATATAGACACATGTCCCAAAAATCATAATGTAATTTATATTCAAAATAAAATATAATTACTTTGATGTAAAATAGGAGAGAGAAATCCTTCACCGAATTTCAGCATGGTAACAGGCATATATAAGAGGAATTAATGAGGGAGAAAAGGGAGTACCATCATCCAAACATAATTTGGGATGTGTGGGGGAGGTGATAAATCATTCCCTAATATTTTTATTTGAAAAAAAACGGGCATAACAACTTAATAAAACATTGACAAAAATGAGAAAGGAAGAAATCCCTTACTTGGAAGTTTGATCCCAAAGGCTTGGGAGAAGCTTGAGAGAGGCTTCTTGGGAGCTTGGTTCCCCATGGTAGGATTATAGAGAGAGGAAGGAAGGGTTTGGTCGAAATCCGAAGGAATTAAGTGAAGGGGAAGTGGGAGTAGGGGTGGGATTATATAGGAACGGAGGGGAATTCATTATTATTTAGGTTTTGGACACCTCACATTAAACAAATCAAAACCACAAACCAGACCATGGTTTTTGCCCAATGTTTTCTCCATGGGTAGTGGAAAACAATATTTTATGAGTCCAATGGCCTATCATCCTAAAATAATATGGTTTCTTTTGTAGAGGTGAGTCACACTCTCAAGGAAAACAATTTAAAAAGACAAAATGTTTTATAAGCCATTAAGGGTCCACTAAGGCTTTGAAAAATAAATCAAACTAACCAAAAATCACATTATTTTAATAGTAAAACATATATAGGCCTAATATAATGGTCATATTATTTTATTACATCATAATTGGCCCATTATTATGTCATAAAACACATTATATATTTAAATGGTAATTAATTTTACCCAAAAATTCGACTACCTTGAGAAATTATGAAAAATTTACCATAAGATAATTATGACGTCTTGATTACAAAAATAATATTCTTTTTATCTAAATAATTTTATAAATATGTGAATTTTTATTTTTAAAATAAAAACATTCATTTATAAAAAATTCATGTATTTTGACAAACACAGCTTTAAAACCATTATAAAATTTACAATTGCATTCATAAAAGTTGAATAATCATTTATATTTAACAAAAAGAACTTTATTTTTATTTTATTAAAATATTATTTTATTCAAAATTATATTAATTCATCAAAATATATTTCTTAGTTAAATATTAACTAAAAATAATACTTGTTCTTTAAAAATGATTTATAATGTAACAATAATAAAATGAATGCACAATCGTTATAAAAAATAATGTATATAGTCAAAGTGATAAGGTCTTGTTACATAACCCTTATAAAACATTCACAAGATTGGAGGGTAATTTGTGTGATGGTGACAGACTCATGAGGTGGCTCAGATAACATCACTCGGTTGGTAATCTCTATTAACTTCCACTTCTCCCATAGTCGGTTCTGCTCAAGCTTAATATATTCAAGTTCGGCTTGGGATTGGTCAAGAGAGAATCCCAATGACACCACCTCCTTTCGGAGCTTTGACAAAAAGTATTCGTATGGGGCAAGTCTATTGGATGAGTCTATGGATTCCCCTTTCTGAGTATATTGTATTTGTTAAAGCCCTATATTTATACTAATCAGGTTATCACTGTTAAATGACTATATTAGAAATGATCACAATTATTATATATATTTTAAAATCCAAAAACATAAAACCAATAATGTTCATATTTTATATAATTTAAGTATACATTTAATTGTTTAAAGAGGAATTTCTATTAATGAAAGTTTGGGTCATTACATTCTTTCCCCCTTAAGAAATTCTGACCTAGAAATTTTATTTTCCCACAATAAAACATATGTGGCTAACTCTGCTTCATCACTTCCTCTGATTCACACATCGCTACTTCAAACTTGTGATTTCTCCACAACACCTTTATGACGGGCATTATCTTATTTAGTATATATTTTTCCATATGATCTATGATCTAACTGGTTTCTCCTCAAAGAAAAATAATCCTCTTACTATAATACCTCCAATGAAATTACTTGTGAAGGGTCTGGTATGTACTTTCTTCAAAGAGATACATGTAAGTCATCATGTACTTTGGCCATGGTAGGTGGAAGTGAAAGTCTATAAGCCACAAAATTCACATGATCAATAATCTCGAATGGGGCGTTGTACCTTGGACTAAACTTATCATTATTTTGTAACCTCATGACCCTATTCCATGGATATATGCATAGAAATACCACGTATCCAACAATAAACTCAATGTCTTTTCGACAGCTATCTGCATAACTCTTCTGTTGACATTGTGCTGCCTTGATTTGTTGATGAATGGTTTTCACTTTCTCCATCATTTCTTCTACCATTTCTGGTCCAAGAATCATACACTCACTGACTTCATCCCAACATGCTAGTATTTTTCACCTATTCCCATATAGAGATTCATATGGTTTCATTCGGATGATCGAGTGGAAACTATTGTTGTAGGAGAATTCATCTAGTGGAAGATATTGGTCCCACCCACCATTGAAGTCCATATAAAATGATCATAACATATCCTTCAGTGTATGAATAGTTTGCTCAGACTGGCCATCAGTTTGAGGATGATGGGCCGTACTAAAGACCAGTTTAGTAACCAAATAATTTTTAAGACTCTTCCAAAACACCGAGTTAAATCTTAGATATCGATCAGATACAGTAGAAAGTGGTACTCCATACAGCCTTACCATTTCCATGATATATATATGTTCCAGTTGATCCTATGAGAAATTCACCAGAATTGCGATAATGTTTGCAGACATTGTAAGAATATTCACAACAACCCAAATTTCATTGTTTCATTTGGATTTCTTCGGATGATTGGTGACAAAGTCCATGATGATGTTCTCCGACTTCCATGCTAGTATGGACAACGGTTGTATCATCCCTTAAAACTTCTTCCTTTCTTCCTTCACTTGCTAACATACCAGGCACATTTATGTATACTCATTGATCTCCTTCTTTATATTATCCCACCAATAAATCTCTCGGAGATCTCGATACATCTTTGTGTTTCCTAGGTGAATAGAGAAATTTTTACTATGTGCATCATCCAAACGTTCTTTCTCAAGCTATAAACATGATGTAACACATAGTGTTTTCCCAAATCTCAAAATTCAATCTTCATTAACATTTAACTCCAAGGATTTCCCTCTTCTGATAGCATCCACTTTCTTATGAATTCCCACATCATCCTTTTGGGAATCCATTAACCTTTCCAAAATAGATGGTAGAGCAATCCTTTGTGAAAAGATTCATGATGTTTCCTTCTTTTTTATTCACATTCCCATCTTCTTCAAATTTAAGATGATTGTATCCTTCAAAATTCTCATCAGTGAAAGAATCATTGTGTCCTTTGTACTTAGAGCATCATCCACATTGTTCAATTTCCCAAGGTGGTAATTTATTGAGTAGTAGTAGTCTTTGAACATCTCTAACCATATTTTTTGGAGCATGTTCAAATATTTTGATGTAAATATATATTTGAGGATTTTGTGGTCTATATATATTTCACACATCTCCCCAAATAAATAATTATGCCAAATTTTTAATGCATAGATTAATGAAACCAAATCCAAATCATGTGTTGGATAATTCTTCTCATAAACATTCAATTTCCTTGAAGAATAGGTAATGAAATTGTCATTGTGCATCAACACACAACCCATCCCCTTCGTTGATGCATCACTAAATACAACAAAAAGATATCCTCTCGTGGTTAAACTGAGCATGTGTGTAGTGATAATCCTACTTTTTAACTCCATGAAGATTCTTCCCATTCATAAATCCATTCAAACTTTACTCCCTTTTGAGATAGCTTTGTAAGAGGGTTGGACAATCATGAAAAATGTCTCACAAATCGTTGATAATATCCAACTAACCCCAAGAAGCTACAAATATACATTACCAATGTTGGCCTTGTCCATCCCTCTATTGCATATATTTCGGAGGGATCCACATATATTCAATTATTGTGATGATATGACCTATGAATGAGATATCATTCAACTAGAAATCACACTTGGTGTACCTTTCATAGAGCTTATCCTTGTGCAAGGTCTCTAGTATAGTACATAGATTCCCCTCATGATCCTCCTTGATTTTAGTGTATTTCTGATTATCATCAATAAATACTACCACAACTTTTTTGGGGTAATCCCAAAAGACACTATTTATCACGTACTTGAAAATTTCTGGAGCATTAGTGTGTCCGAAAGGCATTACAATGAATTGATTGTGTCAATATCTTGTACGAAAAGAAGTCTTGGGGCTATCTTTCTTCTTCACCATTGATTGATAATATTCCAACCGAAATCCACCTTGGATATGTATTTGTCTCCATGTAGCTGAACGAACAAGTCCTCGATTCATGGGAGAGGATACATGATCGTTATCATGATTTTTTTATTCTCAAGATAATCGATGAAAAGGTGTATTGACCCCTCATTCTTCTTGAAGAAGAGGACAGGTGCACCCCATGGTGAAGCACTTGGGCGTATAAACACTTTATATGGATTCTCCTGTTGTTGTTTCTTTAGCATCTCAAGCTCCACAACAGCCATTCTATATGGAGTCTTGGATACTGGAAATTCCCCAGGTATAAGATCAATTGAGAATACATCATATCTTCTAGGAGGAAGACCAGACAATACCTTGGGAAACACTTCAGTGAATTACCTCACAATCATCTTTTCTTCAAGGATAGTTGACTCATTAGACTCAATCATCTGAGCTAGATACACATTCTCATAGGGAAGTAATATACATACTTGAGATGTTGGAGCTAAATAAGATTCATCTTCCTCAGTACACATGTACATAATCTGGGGTTGATTCTCTACATGGAGAGTGATTTCACTCTCATGGAAATTTATGTTGGCTCTATATAAGGAAAGCCATTCCATTCTATGAATTGTATCAAATTCCACCAGAGGGAGTATGGTGAGGTTCACTGGGAAGTTCAATCCACAAATTATGATAGGAGAGGAGTTTTATTCGTGAGATTTAGGGATTTCTGAATTTTCTGTACTCATAGACATCTTCACATCCATGATTTGTGGTGATGCTAGAATTGTTCTACTAATATTTTGGGATATTAAAGAATGCATAGAACCTGAATCAAGAAGTAAATTTTTAATTATGGAATGAATATCTAACAAACCTATCATGACATTATTTTTTATGTTCACTATGGTAGTAGTGATGGCCAAAGCTCACCCTTTCTGCATTGGTGGTTGTTGGTTTCCTCCAAAAACACTTTGCTTAGGCAACTAATTTGCAACATGCCCTTGTTATTTATAGTATTAGCAAAGAACAAATTGTTCAGGTTCAAACGGAGTGTTCCTCTCCTCTATTGTAGCTGTGGGTTTTTTCTTATCGGCAGTTAATTTCTAGGTTCCCTTATCTTCCACACTTAAATAATTTCCTCACCCCCTTCAGGAAATTTCAATGGTGCTTCTTTCTAATCCTTTGGCAAGTGGGGTGCTGGATCATCATAGCACAATTGGATTTATTCATCGGACCACCAACATTGAATTCCACCATATTCTTCTTATCCCAATGATACCCCAGAGATTCCCCGATCTCTATTTCATCCTCAAGGGCTCATCATACAATTTCCTCTTAGTTGTTGAAGTCAAGGATTGCCAGAAAATTCATTAGGCTATGTTTCAGCACCCAAAAGAAGTGTTTAGCCTTTAATTCGGGGGTAATGACAAAGATGGCGGTGTATCCTCTATGCCTTCTGAATATTTTTTCATATGGTCCAACATATTCATTTTCTTTTTTCGTGATTGTAAGAAAGTCCCTATCCATATGAAGTTGGAAGGTGCACATAAAATATTTATCAAAAATAATTTTCCAGAAATACTTCCATTCCAACACCTAGATTTCCTCCTCAGGATTTGTATTTTTATCCAACATCCACCATTGATCATCATCACCCTCCATATGATAAGAATCTAGGTGAACCTTCCCTTTTTAAGAACATAGATGTATGGAGAATATTTTTTTAATAGATTTGATCCATTGTTCGGTGATTGATGGATCAGATGATCCATTAAAAGTAGGAGGAATTTGTGTCATGACGCTCTTGATAGTGACTTGTTCTTTCTTTGGGGGGGGGGGTTGGACATTCCCCTTGACCCATGTTTCAATTCAATGCTTCAGTTAACTGAGAGAGATGCATCACATAGTTATCAAACCCCCTCCAATCAGATTAGACATCTCATTAGTATAGTCATTGCATTGATCTTCACATCTGTTGTTTGCCTGAGTCCTCCTATTACCGGCCATTGGCTGGAATAAATGGAATGTTAGGGGTAACACATAAAAGTTAATCCAATGATAAAACTAATGTCTTATATGTAAATTTTATTTATTTAACATATGAATCCATAGGCTTTTATATATGCTATTAATGATCCACTTTCATACATATATTCTTAATGGAATTTTTTTCATTTCATTAATAATGGTTCATACTATGCTTATGAATTTACCAATGCATATCCCCAGGAGTGTCGTCACCAAGAGTGCAGCAAGGCTCATTGTCGTGTACCAGGATACCATGGGTTAATCCTAATACTCCTTGTCGGGGTTTTCATCCATAGTTACATCAGTGCCAGATCCGCCTCTACCTGCTCGTATCCCAACTTGGATGTATTTTCTTGAAAAAACACATACTCAATACCCACAAAATTTGAGGGATGATTTTATTACACTAAGTCTCTTATCTAAGTCTCAGTAGTGTTTTCTAATCCTAATCCCAAAAATAACTACATATATCCTCTGAAATTTACTATGAAAACCCTACCCTTTATTTCATACTTAAACATGATTACTTACATAAACATCACTTGATAAAACATAAACGATTGATAGGTCTATTGTCAATGTGGCTTAAGATCAATACATAAAAACATAAAACATGAAATACAACATCAATAATGAAAACATTCTTTTCTTGACCACTACATTCCATCGTACATAGAATTTCAGGGGATAACCTAAGAACATGCCCAAGAAAAGGGTGATCTATAATGCCCGATAATGGAATAAACATGGAATAACATGAGGGATATAATAAAAGTTAAACAATAGTAATATCAATGGATCATAAGAGAAACCTGAATATAAAGTCATAATGAATCATGGTAATCATAATATAGAATTTCAGAAAAAACACATAACATGAAAATAGATTGAGCCAAGGCACATTTAACATTAAGCATGTCTAAACCCTCATTGTACATGAGTCATGATTAAACCCTCAATGAAATTTAATTATAAGGAGTCAAAACACATTTCACATGAAGTATCATGATACACTACTTTTTCCCAATGCATTACATTGCTATCAGGGTGATCCCTTTCTTAAACATTTAATTTCATGCATATGTGTGCCACATGGATCATATTACATGTATTCAATCAACATCATATATTATTAAATGATAATTTATTGTGGAATAAATAGCTGAAAGTACAATTCAAATTGTATATGTTCATAATATTGAATACCCTTGATAGAGACACTGGTATGGTATTCACTACACAATGATCTTGGCATGGTAAAACGCGGTGAAATTTCGGCTGCATAAAGGAGTTACATGAAGATTCATGAAATTTTTTTAAGAAAGATAAATCGGTGTCTCATAATATTTACCTAAAATGGAAAGTATTGGGGTTATATAGATAAATTTTCCAAAAAACGTAGTGGAATTTAGATGCATAATACAAAAGAATTACCTGAATGTAAAAGAAAAGAGAGAAATCCCTCACTGAATTTCATCATGGTAACAGGTGCACTTGAGAGGAATTAATCAGAGAGGGAAGTCTCCCATAATCCATAAATAAATATGGAAATATGGATGAGTTGTAAAATCATACCACATCATTTTTAATTGAAAATAAAAGGGCATAACCACATAAAATATTTTGACAAAAATGAGAAAGTAAGATATCCCTTACCTGGAAGTGTGATCCCAATGGCTTCAGAGAGGCTTGAGAGAGGCTTCATGGGATATTAGGGCACCTTTGTAGGATTATGGAGAGAGGAGGGAAGTGGTTGGTCTAATTCCAAATGAATTGAGTAAATAGGAAGTGTGATCTTGGGTGGGATTATATAGGAAATGAGGGGGAATGTTTTTTTATTTAGCTTTGGGACACCTCACATTAAACTGATAGAAACCACAAACTATCCCATGGGTTTTTCCTATGGTTGTGGAAAAAGAGGGGTGGAAAAAATATTTTAGGATTTCAATGGCCTTAAATATTAAAATAATATTGTTCCTTATGTGGATGTGAGTCACACTCCCAAGGAAAAAAATTTAAATAGACAGAATGTTTTTATAATGTTTGAAGGGTCCACTAAGGCTTTCTAAAATAAATCAAAAAAACCAAAAATAAAATTCTATTATAGGAAAAACATATATTGGACGAAAATAATGCTTATATTATTTTATTTCATTATTATTGGGTCATTATGCTATCATAAAACACATTATATATTTAAATTGTATTTAATTTTAACCCAAAATATTGATGGTCTTGGAAAATAATGAAAAAGTCATGGTTGGATAATTTGGTCCTCCTGATTCCAAATATAATATTCATTTTTCAAAATAATTTTCTAAATATTTGAATTTTTTATTTTAAAATAAAATCCATCATTTATCAAAAATTCATGGGTTTTGACAAAAAAAACTTTGAAACCTTAATAAAAATTAAAATTGCATTCATAAAAATTGAACAATCATTTATATTAAACAAAAAGTAATTTGTTAATATTTTATTAAAATATTATTTAATTCAAAAATCCATTAATTCAACAAAATAGATTTCTTAGTTGAATATTAACTAATAATAATATTTTCTCTTTAAAAACTAATTACGAATTACTAATAATAAAATGAATGCACATTCTTTATACAAAAATAATGTACAAAGTCATAGTGCTAGTGTCTTGTAACATAACCCCTTATAACACCCACATAAGTTCAAAGGGTATGGTTTAAGATGGTGAGAGACTCTTGGGGTGTCTGAAATAACATCCCTCAGGTGGTAATCTCTATTAACTTACACTTCTCTCGTAGTCGGTTCTGCTCAAGCGTAACGTGTTCAGGCTATGCTTGGGAATGGTCAAGAGTGAATAGCAATGATTCCACCTCCTTTATGGGCTTTAAAAAATGGGCTTCATATGAGTAAATTATACTAGATGTGGATTTCCCTACCCTTGTCTATGTAAATTGGATTTGTTAAAGCCCGATATCTATACAAACTAGGTGATCACTATTCAATGGATATATAAGGAACAATCGCAATACTTAATAGTATTTTAAATTACAAAAAACATAAAACCAACTAATTTCACATTTTTCATAACCATAATTAGACATTTAATTTGATAAATAGAAATATACATTAATTAATGTTTCGGTCGTTATAGTATTTGGCCGTTTTTAGGAATAAGCAGAGATGAACCATCCACATTCTCTATACCTAGATCTAATAGAATCTGATTCTGGACCAACCATAGTTTGAGATATGATCCACATTTCTTCATCCATTACATTATTTTCTTTTTGAAATGTATGCCTCTGCTCTATTAGTTTTTACACATCTTATAGATATGTTTACTTTTTCAATTGTGTTTATACCATATGTGATGTAGTTGGTTACAATTCGGGTTAATAATAATGATCTCAATGTCAAGTATTAATATTTTGAACTCAGTATATCAGGGATAGAATTATAATGATATTTCTTGGGGTTTAAGATCCACCAATATTAAATTATCCTCGGTATGAATATGATGGTGCATTTCTATGTGCACATTAATTTTTATATGATGTGATTGAGTTTTTGGCACCTATGGGAAGATAATATGACAATAAAGGTGAGTCAGATTCTCAGTCAGGATGTGTTGGACATCAACTTATGGATTTGGGTTGTATTTCTTTACATACCTTGATTCCCATGTTGGATGATTATGGTAGTTGATTTTAGGGTTGGTTACCTCCAATTTTTGATGAGTCCAAATATGTGTTTTTATATGACATATCGAGCATTACTCTAGAGTGGAACATGGAGTACACAATGTATTTTTTTCTATTAATACAACTAATATATATTCTATCATATTTTATGGTCCCCATTATGTTGATGGAATTGTAAATACCACTAGAGGATTTGGAATTCAAATTATTAATTCTCCTTAACATCTCACCTTGGTCTGCCCCTATCTTTTTTGAAATGAAGGCTGATGGATATCTCATTCTAGGTATCAACTACTATAATATAAATATATTAATGATCAAGAAAAAATATTCCTTTCCCCACATCGGTGAAGGATTTGATCACCTGAAGGGGGAAATGTTGTTCTCTAACATCAATTCCTATTACGAGTATGTGCAGGTCAACGTCAAGGAGGTAAATGTCCCACAAAATCCTTCTCAAGAAGGAAGGAACAATTCCAGAATTTTTATTCCCTTTAGGATGAAAAGTTTCCATAGTTTTTCATGGAATTCATGAATGATATGTTACACAAGTGTCTTTTCACTTCCATCATATTGTTTGTGGATGAATTCACCATATACTCTCGAACATAAGAGAGGCATACGTGTCATTGTACTCATTTTTTGGGGGCTCTTTGATATCATCATAATTATGACATGATATCACAGTGCACAATCTAGATTAGTGATATAATGTATCATGGTCATGTGATCATGGAATGAGGGGTTTTGTTGTACAAAAAAATCAGTATAATGGTTTCATAGGATAAATAATGAAAAATTTCTAAAATCATAAGTTTTGTGTGTCTTCTTGGGAATTATAGGCAGTTTGTTTGGGATTTATCTCTTTTTTCTTCCCCTTAATGACACTTACATGGAGATGGGAAAATTTGGAATAGATTCTTGATTATCCGGAATCCATTTATAAGCATAATTTGTGGGTCACCCCATCCCATTTGTGGATTTTTTCCATAATCTAGGAAGAGATACACGGTTTATAGTGATGTCATAGGAATGAGTATTAGTCATTTACTAATGAAAGATTATCATATAAAGGCATATGGTTCATTCCAAATCTAATCACACAAAAATAATAAAATATTTGATGGTATGTAATTACCTATAGTTATTCATGATCTATAGACTTGGATTCATTATTTAATTGTTAAATAATAATGTGGTATACATGGATCATAAGATAATTCATTATATTTTATTACATAAAGATCTAAATCTGATCCAGTGTTGTTGGGTTGAATAAAATCAAGGGTTACAAAAAAATATCCTGTAATCCATAGGAAATGGTAATGTGATAGAAGACCCCTTGAGAAGGTATATTTTGGTGAAGGAAGTGATTGTGTGCAGTTATGAATTAACCTTTATGGGTCTTATTTCACAAAAGAACATGAATACCAAGGAGCATAACATCAGTTCATTATAAGATTTTTTCCAACTATAACCATCCCTCCTAGAGTTGATTCTGTGGGAGTAGCCTCAAGATGAGTTTTTCTTGTTGTCTATGCATTTATTATAGGATGGGGATGAATCCTATTAATGGTATTTGTTTTTAGATGGGGATATTTGCTTCATGGGTCTTGTTGTTGTGTCATTATAAATTTGGAATGTGGTGATGAAGGATGACCACCAGTCTTAGTTGTCTATTCACTGTGAGACTGATAAGATTTTTTATGATGTGTGATGTTAGATAAGGTTGATGGGTATGAGGTTTGATATAGTTGACTTTTTATATTCATTTTATTCTTGACAGTTTGTTAATGCAGGATGGCAAAGGCACTCTAGATTTCATTATTGATTACCCATTTATAACTAGAATTGGGTTGACGTCACCATGGATTTAATTATATAATACCTCGTACACCATATAGATGCTGCACAAAATGGGTAGGGGATGACCATCTAACCAAATCATCCCATTTCATTATAATAAAGGATTCAACCAAAGTGAAGGAATTTGGTTTGTTGTATGTTTAGGAGATTGTGAGGCTTCATGTTGTTGAAGAAGTGAATATTTTAGATATAGAACGAATATTACCTATCATTTAATGGAATTGCTTTAGAAGGAAATGGTGTAATAGGTAGTGTTGAGTACACAATACCATTCCTAAACAGATGGTCAGAGATCATGGGTGACCCAGATCATGGAAGATATTCTATAGGAAGGTGTGCTAGATTTCAGGGGATCATAAGATAGTCATGTGGTGTTTTTGAAATTTCATATAAAAATTTTACAATCATAAATTTTTATGGATTTCTTAGGGGATCATTGTGGCCAGCAATGTCAGTCTCCAATATGTTGGGAGATGTTGGGTGAAACCTTGTTGTATTGGTCGAGACTTGGATACTAGTCATTAGACATGTTCAGGATGATCAAGAAGCAGTTGATGATAGTTAAAATATTCAATATGTCGTATTCTGATTAGTAGCATTGACCTTGGAAATTATTTATCGGTGATGGGGAGTTTCTAAATGGGGTCTAATTCTTGGGTCCTTTCTATTTGGTAATGAAAATTTATCTAACACTATGCTTGGTATAAACTATTTATGATTCTGAGAGAGTTTGTAAGGTGGCATACAAATTAGTTTTTCCATCCCAATTGATGTCAATTACAGATCTGTTCCATGTCTCATAGTTGAAAATTACAATATATATCTGTATAATGTGAAGAATTAAGAAGATTTAGAATTAGAATCTGATTTAACTATGTCCCAATGAGTAGGGAATGTTGTGGAATCCCTATAGAAAGTGATTTGTGGAGATTCAGTAAAATCAATAAAGGTTATTTGTATGTGTTTTAATTATGTAAATGATTTATGGGAGGGGAAATCGTGGTTTTAGGAACAACATCAGTTTTTCTCTCTGATAAAATGTTGATTTATATTTCTGATGGCAGAAAGATATCATGGTGAGGAAAATTGTCACATCCATGATTAAATTTATATGTATTTTTCTTGTTCATTATTTTATCACTATGAAATGGATTTATTATGATTTTTTAGAAAAATGTATTTTTTTACCTGATAGCTGGTGCCACCTAGTTGGTGCATGATTTATAGAAACAATGTGTTATCCGAAGAGACCATACACCCATGACATTGGCACTATCCTGACCACATATCATACTACACAGGCATATGACTAACCCTATGCCTAGACTAGAATTTTTGTATCGGGATAAAAATCTAAATCAAGGTCATATGACATACCCATGATAATATATGGCCTATTTTACATAATGATAGAGTTTCCACATGGTTAACACATGGTTTGAAATGTCATGTGTTCTTACCATGAACCACTTCTAGTTCATTGACATATAGAATTTATTATTTTTCCTATCCATGATTTTATCCCTAAGGAACCATATTTTGAAACACTCAGTATTTATATTCTAAGAAAACTCCTTCTCTACAACATGGATCCC
Source organism: Viscum album (assembly GCA_963277665.1). Lineage (NCBI taxonomy): Eukaryota > Viridiplantae > Streptophyta > Magnoliopsida > Santalales > Viscaceae > Viscum > Viscum album. The sequence goes on along the minus strand of OY728146.1, from coordinate 1,778,892,869 downwards.
TTGAACAGCAGTATTTTTGGTATATTTGGCATTAGATCTCCAAGACTCATCATGTTAGTCCCTCCATTCATAGTTTATTCCTTATTAATGGGTTATTCATAACATAATCATTGGGTTTTCTCTATCTAATGAGTTAGATCCCATAATGATGGTAAAACCATGGTTCTATTATTTTGATCTATATATTTATTATTTCATATTTCATTTATAGCATCCTATTGTTTTTAATGTTTGTGGTTTTCCACCATATTCTGAAAGTTTCCATTCCTGAGATAGGTGATTCTGTGCTGTTACACTATTAGATGTCTTTATCATGCAATATGATCTTCTTGAATTTGTTATATCGAATGTTTTATTGGTGAATTTTTTTTTGGAAAGGATTGGAAATGATTATGGGTGGGGAGAATATTTTTCAAATGAAATTGACTAGGTTTGTTGTGTTCTATCCTTATTATTATTGTATATGTTTTTTATAAATTATGAAATTTGTGTGAAGATTGATATAAAATGTATTTGTTGTTTTTGTGGATTTGAATATGGTTTTGATATTGAAAAATGATTTTTTTACATGGGTATTCATATTTAATGGTGTTTGTATTTGAAAGTGCTGATCTATGTGTCATGTGAAATGGAAATTTAGCATAAAGTAAATCCAAATTTTCTAGAATGGCATAATAGAACTAGTACAGTAGTTATATTGGTGGGGATGAGGAATGGTTTCAAATATTTGGATTGAAAATAAAAAGATAAGTAAACTATGATTATGATTAGAGACCACTATACATTGGTATGTGTTCCCCTATAGTGACGTGTTCTTGAGGATTGTATGGTTTTTGGTAGTTTGAACTAGTTTAAACAATGTACAAGTTTTCTAGAGTCCCTCTAGTGCTAGAGGGTTAAGGGATAACTCATTGTTCTCTTGTGATTTTGTTCTTACTGTTAGTATATTTTTGACCTTTCCATCATTTTTAGTTCAACACATATATCACTAAGAAATATTTTCCTTAAAATTTTTATGAAAAAATTAATCCATTCACTTTCATAAAAACATGAATGTTTATTTCTAATATAATTTAATGTCATGAAATCTATTTTGGGTCACATATTACTGCGAAATGTATCACACTATATATACAACCTCATGTGCATATATACCAACTTATGTTTGAACTGGGTAAAGAGAAGTTATTTTGAGGTGGTGATGGGGGATCTGGTTTCAATTTTTCCACTCTTATATGTGTTGGGGGTGGTGGATTTCGGTGGATCACCCTCTAGTAGCATAATGTGTTTTGAGTCATGATCTAGATGGGTCCCCAATATTATTATATTTTGGTTTTTTGTTACAATTTTAAATTATTAAATTTTGATTATTTTATCCCTTTTAGGTATAGTTATTTTTCATTATGTGATTTTTGATTTAAGTGAATTGTTCGTTTTTGCTGATCATAGGTGATGTCATTCCCAAAGGTGATGTGTTGATAACCTAGAAGTAGTGTCCTTCCCGTGGGGATCAAGAATGGTCTTCAGGCCATCCTATGGTCTTGGTCTAGTGTTGGGGAAGATAGCTTCCTAGGACGGTTCCTAAAATATCAACATTTATTTTTGGGTATTTTCATTTCATTCTCATCTCTTATATTAATGTGACTAAATTTTTTATTTATTGATTTTTTTATTTTTACTTCACACGGATTATACCATAATTAATTTTTAATGAATGGAAATTCACATGCTCTTGTGCTTGGCCATCACTCATCAATAACCTAACATGTCTCTCCACTTCTTATAGGGTGGATATAAATGGAACCCAAATCCCTCGTAATCCATCATTGGAAACATTGAGACTGTCAATTAAATATTCAAGAATCATAGGATAGAATCATTATCTATTTTTTTGAAAAAATTAATACTATTTAAAACATCATAATAACTAATTAACATTTAATAAAAAACTCGTATCCCCATATAGCTTACACCATACACTGGTTCAACACTTCAATTACCTTCCCATAAAAAATATTTATCACCACATGGGTGACCCTTCAAGGTTGGCCATTATGATTGTCCAATAAAATTTTGAACCATGCCCTCCTTCCTCAAGAGAGTTATTATATAGGTTACGGTCTTCTAGAATTGTAGGTTTTTGTGATAACTTATTCACAGCAACATGGCAACAACACCATAACGGAATACACTATGGTAATATTAGAATTTTGGTAGATTGTGCCCTGTGTTATCCATGGTATCTTACACTATTGTTTTGGTATTCATACTCCTCCAATATTTAATGGGTGAACATAAATGAAACCATGAAGGCCCCTACGGAATTAACCCTTTTCTACCTACACATTTTAGAATTAATCTTGTCTACATATCATCAATAGTAGGAATGGACACAGCTATACTTGTTTAAAACCTTCACCATGCCGAATCATATGTTAATTTCCATTCCATTGTTTGGTACCATTAACATAAGAAACTATACACCATGTTCATGTAGTTACTACCATTTATGTTTTTCTCACTATTTAAAAAAACTCATAGTGATTCAATTCCATCGTGCTTCCATAATTTATCTAATTAAACAAGAATTATGATTTAATAATTCAAAAAAGAATATAAATTAATATTATTATCAATAAATATTTATCCCATTACTATTTGGGATAAAAAACACAAAATCATCACATCATAAAATTACTCATCTTAGACATGTTTTTTCAAGAAGAGAATTGTTAAGAATATCAATCTTTATCCATTGAAAAGAAAATTATCCTCCTTCCCTATTTTGAAAATTTACAAAAAAATCCTTTTAGATTTATAAAAATACCTTGGGACATCATAGCCCATGACCATAAATACATGTCAAGATGGAGCCCCCATGACCAGATACAAGTGTGTGAAAGAACCATAAACCATCACATATTTCATCACTATTCTATGAGTAATAACCCCTATGAATCCCTACAAACAATACTATAAACCAAGATATATTAGGTTAGAGAAGGAAGTCATCCATCCATATCATATCTTTCTTGGATGATAGGGAAGACACCCCCCTAAATCTTTTGTATTTCGTTTATTTTTCCACATGGGTGGGGATAATACAAAATAAAAAAATATACAGTATATGCTGCTCATAACTACACAAGTTGAGACTGCCTAGCCTTTATATAATGTGTTTTCATCATCAAACATCAGAATAAAATACCCCCACTATGGTTTAGATATAAATTCTACGAAAAAGAATCATGTTAAATATTAATTAACTTATTATCCGTTAATTAAAATTATTCTGTCCTCAATTAAAAAATTATCATAATAGTCTTCCAATCCATGTATTATTTGATCTGTTAATTATTATCAAATATTCAAATATTTTACCATATAATAACTATTTGTTAAGAATTATCCTTGACAGATCATTATTATTTCATAGAAAATTAGGTACATTAATACACAATATATGATAACACTTAAATTATAAACACATAGAGAATATAATCAAACTATATATCATAGTTGTATTCTAGTCCTATAAATAACATGATGCCATGAGGAAATAAATCATTCATAAATAATGAAATAATAATCAAAGATAATTTTGTTATCTGAACTCATCTTGAATGGCCCAATGTCTAACAATATTGCACATAAAAAGACATCAACCATTATGTTCTGGTATCATCATCATAACTGGTACCCTTTCCCACCACCATCATCTTAATTGACACCCCATTAAACCATCATTATTTAATAATAACATCAAACAACCACAGAAATCATAATCAATACTATGTTTAAATGTCATCAAAAAGACCATATTAAGTGTTTATTGAATCACATAATGTCAAGAAATCAAAAAATCAAATATATATATATATATATATATATTAAATTCATATTTTGATATACATTTTAATGGATACTACCACAAAAACAATCACTGAATTAATTAATTTTTCAAAATATAATGGGATTTCTCATCAAAAAAAATGTGATTTAGTTAATATTAAATTTTCATTTCCATAATTAATTAATTGATTAATAATGAATAAATCACGGACTTATTTCCCAATCAAATTTACAAGGAAAATTATTTTTTATTCAATCCAGTGCTATAAATTTTTATAATTTACATGTATCAGCAGTCTCAATAATAATTGTTTCAATGTTCTTATTTCGTTATAGTCAATAATTAAAATTATTAATTAATTTAATTTCTGAGTATATTGAGAATCCTTAAAAACTATAAAATTATGTATCACACTATCTAGTAAATTTGAAGAGGCGACAAACATTTATATAAAATATATTGACTCACACATCCCAAATATTCCAAACCCACATATCAAATATCCACATGTGATTATAATTTATATAATATGTTCCCCAATTCCTCACCACTGAACAATAAGTTATTTAGAAATTCATTACAATTTCATATAATGTATATAATAATTCATGCATGAAATAATAATTCCATTAAATATTTATATTTTCATATTACAACACATCATATGAAATTTATTATAGTTACGAACAAAATGGCATTCCATCACATTATATAAACATACTCATTCATGAATAATATCTAGATTAACCAGGTCCAACACCCATGAAATATTAATTATGTGATAAGGTTTAATAATTTAAAATTAAATAATTCAAACCATAAAAGTACTCAAATAAATTAATATTACTATTTAATATGAAATAATTACTTTATTTATTGTGATAATAATTTATAAATCAATGTTATTAATATAATTCATGTTATTACAGTATTCCATATTGTTAATCAATATAAACAGTTTGTGATATTGTTTCTATTCTAAATATATACTATAATAATAATAAATTATTATAAATTCTTAAAACAATGAGATATTATTTTCCGATATATTTTTAATATTTTATAGGTTTATATGACCATATTATAAATTTTTTTACAAAATATAATTGTTTTATCATTTCATGGTAATAATTTCCCAACATTCCAAATTGATTTCTATGTTGAGAAATAATTATTCAATAAACATGATAATAAACTAAAATGAAACAATTATATTTTTATCATTGAATAATAATTTATTGTATATAATCATGGAACAGCTAAATGTGATAATGTATTGAAATGGTTTATTTATATAAAATATAGAATATGAATTTCTAATTTTGGTGTAACTAGGTTTGTTACAACATTTAAAAAAACATTTCTCTCTCAAAAAACAACACATGGATAATTATAAATTTTAACCATACCTCTATAACATTTTATAAAACCTTACATCAACATATAAATTAATAATATTATATTATCTATAGTTGAAAACATAAATTTTGTATTTATTATTTATAATCTCCATATTATCTTATAATATTTAATCAAGTGATTATTTTATAGATTTATATCTATATATGGTTTATCAAATCCAATTATAAAATGAAGATAAATCATGATTGATTTAAATTTGTTCATAAAATTAGGTATATTATTCATATCCATTATAGAGATTAGAAGGATTTCATGCTACACCAAAAACTATTGAGGGATAGTTGGTATGAATGCCTGATAAAAACAAGAGAAGAGATGTCGTCAATATTTATGATATCCTCTAAAATAAAATATTAATATTATTGGACTTCCCATGTAGTAATATTGTTTTAATGATCAAAAATATCATTAATGATCACAAATCTTATTCATCCTAGTTAACTCATAAATTATATCCAATTATGGGTATTTAAGTTTCATGTTCTCTCATGATTTATAATAGTTAAGCTCAATACATTTCTTTCATATCACTATTTAAGTCTGAATACAGATATTTTCCTAAGAACAAGGCACCGTGAACAAGACACAGTGAAGAGAGACACCGTAAGACATACATCGTAAGACAGTCACCGTAATCCAGACACTGTATGCCAGACACCGTAAGCCAGACATAGTGAATCCAGACAAATTGAACAAGACACAGTGAAGCAAGACACCGTAAGCCACACACAGTGAAGCCAGACACCGTATGCTAGACACCGTAATCCAGACAACATAATCCAGACACCGTAAGCCAGACACTGTGCATCCAGAAATTGTGAATCAAGACACCATAATGCAAGACACCATGAACAAGACACTATGACACTCAGATAGTGTGACACTTAGACACCGTGTGAAGGAGACATCGTTTTCATAACATATAGTGACACCGTTTCTTAAACTATTTTGTCATCATTCAATTTAATTTTTAACGGTCATATTTGATGCCTTTAATGCACTAAACTAATTAATGTTTATCTGTAGACATAGTACGAGGTACGAGGTGTAGAACACATGGAACCAGTGAGCTAAAACTCATGCATTTCGAAGATAATGAGCGAAGAGTTCCCACGAATGAACAAGCCCGATTCTAAACGAAAAAAACATATGAGCACGACTGCGAAGAACATATTGCAAGATTTTCAATGAAATCATTGTCTCACGCATGCAATCTGAATATGCTGAAGAACATACAAAGTACACAAGAATCCAGAGAACATCTTTACATTATCAAAACTCATGATGAACCCAAGATGAATCGTTATAATCTATTTTTCAAGATAAAATATAGATAAGGACTCAGGAGACTTTTAGTTTAATCATATGAGTCTAAAGCTACACTTCAAATCACTAGAGCTTTCTAAAATCATATCTACTCTCTCTCAGTGATTATTTTACTTACATTTTGAGCAGTGTGTTTAATTTGTATATTACATACACACACTGATTAGTGTTCTAAACAGGAGAATTTCTATATCCATACACAAAACTCGTAATAATTTTTTTTACCCACGAAAACTATGGAAGAAGACCCTATTTGTCCTGGATATTATTATAATTTACCCATGAAAATGTTAAAGGGTCCCTGTGTGACCTGGACAGTTGGTGTTCTATTTTTAACCCCAATCCATAGATTGGATCATAATTTATTTATATAAACTGCTTGGTGGTAGGTGATCACCAAGTGGAGTGCATTAGGTCTCGGCTTGAGACTGAACCACTAGTTTCGTATCTGCAGTGCTATTTAATTTTAGTCTTATATGTTTTACTGATTTATTGAATAATCCAGAAATCACTAATTTCAATTTGATATTTGGACTTGGAAATAATTTATAACTGGTTTGTCTTAGTAGGATAACTTCAAAAGTATTATTAATTATACAAATTAAAATTACTAAGAATTAAACAATATTCTAAGAAGCTGTTTAAAAATTCAATCTCTTATAACTGTAAAACCATGATTAAATAGGATATATCTATTTTTGGGGAAACTATTTATTTTTAAAATAATATTCTATTAACATAAATTTTTATAGTCACTCAATTAACCCCTCCCATATTGAGTAAACTACTATGAACAATAATTTGTATCAGAGGTTGCTTTATTAGAACTCTATGTAATCTTACACAAGTATTGTTATAGTTTTACTTTAAAGATATCTAATTTATATTTATTCCAAATTTATATAACTTTTAATGTAATTAGTTAGTATGGACAATATATTGGAAGGTTCTGCAACCAACAGACCACCATTCTTTAATGGAACCAATTATGCTCAATGGAAAATGAAAATGAAAATGCATCTAGAGATTATGAGCTTTGAAATTTTGTCATCTGTTATAGATGAATACAAAATTCATTTGACTAATAGAATTACATGGGATTAAACTACCAAACATGATTACAATAACAATTGCAAAGCCATGAATGCTTTGTACTATTCCTTAGGAGATGAAGAATTTAATATGATTTTTTCTTGTAAAACTGCCCATGAAATTTGAGATACCTTGTCTGTCTCACATGAAGAAACATATAGTGTAAAGGAAATGAGACTTAATACATATACTATAATATATGATAATTTTAAAATGAAACCTGATGAGACAATTTCTAACATTTATATCAGGCTCAATGAGATTTTCAGCACAATTATTTCTTTTGGAAGAGAATTCACGGCCAAAGAACATATCATGCGAATCATTAGATGTCTACCTGACAGATGGAGGGGAACCTCTGTCTCAATTATAGAATCATGTGACATCAGTAATCTACCTGTAAAATAACTCATTGGGAAACTAATTATGTATGAGGAAGATCATAAAGTTAAAAATAATAGGAGGATGAACCAAAGATGAAATCTGTAGCATTCAAGACCACCTTCTCGAAGCACAAAGACAAAGGGAAACATGACATTTCTGTAGAAAGATCCACTACTAAACAATCATCACCTGGTAGTGATGAGGATATGGATCAACTAGACATATGATTCAAACTATTTTACAAAAAGAAGGAATTTTTCAGAAATCCTAACTTCAAGGGAAATTATGATCTAAAAGTAAACTGGAAAAAGGACTGAAAAATAAGTGACAAAACTGATGAAATTGTATGATATGAATGTATGTGAAAAGGACATATAAAGGCTGACTGTCCAAAGCTCATGTATAAGATGAAATATTAGGACAATGAAAAGAAGTACAAAAAGGAAATGAAAGCAACCTAGAGTGACTCTAAGGATAGTTCTAGTGACTCAGAGACATCACATGATGAACATGATAAAGAGCTAATATCTGTTTTATGAAAAACACATCTAAGGTAACAATGAACCATTTTGTATATAATTAATACTATTATGAAGAGTAAAGTGACACTGAAAATATGACTAATGAATAAATTTTTTAATATTGTAACATGCTTGAAGAGACATTCAATGAATTTGAAGATTAATATAAATCTTTGAAGAAATAGTATGCACTCACAGTAAATGTTAAATCTGAACATACTACTTAAATAGAGAAAAATTATCAACTGCTCAAAGAAATCAATGAATTAAAAATATCTAATCGGTAATTAAAAAGTGACATAGAATAGTTTACTAATGTGAAAAATACCCTTACAAAAATGCTAAGAAAACAAATTTCCTCCAAATACAATACTGGTATTGGTTATCATCTTGGTAAAATAACCCTTGGTAGACCAAATTTTGTTTCAAGGTATAGTAAAAATGGTTTTGTTCCCAGTTCAGGACACAAATCAACTAGCTGAAGTCAGGATACATATTCTACTGGTTCATGTTTTTGTGGACCAAATGCAGATTATTTTTCAAATACTTTATGTAATGCTTATATAAAACCTATGAGACAAATATGGGTTCCTAAGGAACTAATTATTAATGTTACTGGACCCAAATGAGTATGGGTACCAAAATCATCCATTTCTTGATCATGTTATAGGAAATATAATTAATGAGCTCTTACAAAAATCTATGGTACTTGGACATTGGATGTTTAAGGCACATGACAGGAGGATACTCATGCTTCAAGAACCTGATAAAATTTATGGGGGACATGTCACATATAGTAACAATGATAAAGGGAAAATCATTGGCATATGCCATATTGGTAACTCTGATTTGATTTTAATTTCTAAAGTACTATTTTTTAATGGCCTAAAATATAATCCGATTAGTGTCTCACAATTATGTGATGATGGATATTTCGTTAAAATTGAAAATGATGCCTGTAATGTCTTTAAATCTAAAGCTGAATTAGTATTTTCATCATCAAGGAATGAGAACTTTTATTAGGTTAATTTAGATTCCTTAGCATCTCAAAATTCATCATGCTTATGTATATTTCATAAAGAATCTTGGCTCTGGTATAGGAGACTAGGACACTATAGTGTTCGATCTGTTAGAAAGCTAACGAGAAAAGTCCTAGTTAAATACTTACCAAAACATGAGTTTCCACATGACAAAGTATGTAATCCTTGTCAAAAGGGAATACAACACAAAATATCTTTCAAAACAAAGAAATATTTTTCTACTTCTCAACCTCTCAAATTGGTTCACATGGATTTTTTAGACCATCTAGCGTTTCTTGTTTAAATGAGAAGCATTGTGTTTATGTTCTAGTAGATTATTTTTCTAGATATACCAAGAACATCTTCATGGCTCACAAAAGTGATGTCTGCTATTATTTTAATAAGTATGTCAAGTCTGTAGAAAATCATATTGGCCTTAAAATTAAATCATTAAGAAGTGATCATGGTCCGGAGTTTGAAAATGAAGAGTTTGAATCATTTTTCTCACAAAATGGTAATAGTCATAATTTCTCTTCCCCTAGAACACCTCAACATAATGGTGCTATAGAAAGAAAAAATAGAACCCCGCTAGAAATTCTTTGAACCATTCTTAGTAAATATGACTTACCTATTTACTTTTGGGCTAATGATGTTAATATAACATGCTACATAATCAATAGTGTATTGATTAGAAAAATTCTCAAAAATACCCCGTATGAACATTGGAACAATAGGAATCATAAGGTTAATTACTTTAGAGTTTTTGGATGCCAAGTATTTATTCTCAGCACTAAGGATAATCTTGAAAAAATTTCATCCAAAAGCGATGAAGGAATTTTCCTAGGTTATTCAATTTTATGTAAATCTTATAGAGTATTCAATAAGAGAAATAAATGTGTGGGAGAATCTATTCATATCAAGTTTGATGAGACAGATCCACATGAGCCTAGAACCATCCTAGAAAATCAAGAGGATGATGTATCAAATCTGAACATCAAATCAAAATCCTGAAATTCCTCTATGAAAGAATCTGTGAAAACTTCAAATTCTGGAAATTCCCTACAATCGAGGCATAATGAACCTGGATCTATTGATGAACCAGAAATCAGTAGTCCCTCTTTTTCTAGAAAGGATAGAACCCATGAAAACCATCCCTTAGATGCTATTGTAGGAGACTTAGAGAAAGGAACACAAACTTGAGCTTCTCTTAGAAATATGTTTGAACATCAAGCCTTCGTATCACAACGTGAACCTAAAAACATTGATGAGGCCATGAATGATGAATTTTGGGTGATGGCTATGCAGTAAAAACATAGTCAGTTTAAAATACACAAATCTTGGAAACATGTTGAAATACCCAAGGACACATTTATCATAGACACTAAATGGTTGATTAGAAATGAGGTAGATGAAGCGAGAAATATATTTTGTAACACTGCTAGATTTGTTGCACAAGGATATATCAAGAATAAGGAATTTACTATGAGGAGACCTTTGGTCCAGTAGCTAGACATGAAGCCATCATGGTCATACTTCCTTATGATGGACATCTGAATTTAAAACTATATCAAATGGATATTAAGAGTGCATTCTTAAATGGGTATATACCTGCGGATGTCAATGTTGAAAAACCCCAAGTATTTACAAATCCTCATTTTCCAAATCATATTTTCAAACTATCAAAAACATTATATGGATTATAGAAAGCTCTAAGTTCTTGGTATGACAGATTGAGTACATTTCTCATTTCCAATGGTTTTAAAAAATTAATATCTGATCTTACCCTCATTATAAAACTAATTTCTAATGATGTTTCAGTTGTTCAAATCTATGTAGACGATATTATTTTTAGATCTTCAAAAAATTCATTATGTATTGATTTCATTAAAATGAAGCAAAAAGAATTTTAAATTAGTTTAATGGGTGAACTAAAACTCTTTCTTGGATTTCAAATCCTTCAAAATAATGATGGAATTGTTTTAACTCAAAGTAAATACACTAGTGTTATATTAAAACGTTTTGGATTGGATAACACTAAAAGTAGTGACACTTCCATGAGTACAACTTGTATGTTGGATCTTGATGAAGATGGAAAATCTGTTGATCAAACAACCTATAGAAGAACGATTGGATGTTTACACTACATAACTGCTAGTTGTACGAACATTATGTATATTTTGTGTATGTGTTCTCTTTTTCAAGAAAATCATAAAGGATCACATTTAAATGTTGTAAAGAGAATTTTCAAATTCCTCAAGCATATACCCAATCTAGGACTGTTTTATCATAAAGGACAATCATTTGACCATGTTAGTTATTCTGATTCTGACATTGGTGGATGTAAGATAGATAGAAATAGAACCTATGGAACATGTCACCTTTTAGGCAAGTCACTAGTATCATGGTGTAGTAACAAACAAAATTCTGTTTTTTTATCTACTGCAGATGTTGAATACATAGCTGCTAGCAGTTGTTGTGCACAAATTTTGTGGATGAAACACACATTACTAGATTATGGATATCAATTCAGACATGTACCAATAAATTTTTTCATCACAAGTGCTATTAACATCTCAAAAAATCATATTTCACATTCTAGGACAAAACATATTGAGGTAAGACATCACTTTTTGAGAGATCATTGTCAGAAAGGTAATATCACCTTGTAATTCATTAGTACTGAATATAAAATTTCTGATATATTCACTAAACCATTAAATTATGAGAGAATAGGCTACATGATACATGATCTTGGCATGATAAATCTTAAATAGATATCTTACTTGTCTTACTATTTCACATTTTTCAATATAATACTTTACTATTTCATGATTACAGTTTCTCAGTTATTATCTCTTATGTTTATGGTCTCACCATTAGAACTTTTTACTTACAATCTAACATTTACAGTCTCACCGTAACGCGCACTGAAAATCCCACTTTTTGTGTCATCGTGATGACCATTCACTGTCTCACCATGATGACCACTCACTCTCTCACCTTGATTACCACTTACTATATCACCATAACGACCATTCATGGTCTCACTGTGAAAATTATTTTTGATTTTCTTTAAACCTATATTGCAGTAATTATTATTTCACATATTTTACTTTTCCCTATTTTTATTTTTGTGACGTTTGGCATTCCTAAATGATAAAACAAAATGTTTCACTAGGTTATTCACTCGGACTTTCTCTCATTTAGAACCATTTCAACGTTTAAAATCTCTCTTTCTCTCTCTCTCTCTCTCGAACCTTGAGTGGTTTCCACAAATGAAACGTCTAAAATCATCCACACCTGAGAAGCACACCCCGAAGAAGAAGATTTCACCTAAGCTGACACTCGAAGGACCTCTAAATCTGAATCTGTTAAATCGCAGTGTTTTACCTGAGAAAGAAATCTACCCCGAATGGCTTTTGTCTAGAAAATATATAGTCTTAAAAGTGTTAAAAGAACAAGGCTGGTTAGAGTGGTTCTCAAGGGAGAACAGACCCATCTATCATTGGTTGGTAGATCAGTTCTACCAGTACGTATAGTTCTCTTTGGACTCTGGTGAAGGTTATGTTGTGAGAAGCAGAATTAATGGCCAAATATTCTCCTTATCTTCTAGGATATGGGATACATGCCTTAGGATACATCATGAGTGTATATGTGAAGATTATCAGTGAGGACCTCCTCCTACAACTGATTTCTTTGATCTAGAAGATGATCTGAAAACCTTAACTAGAAATGGCACCAAGAGAAGGGCCATCAATGTAGAACTAGATGGAGTAACAAGACTTCTGTTTAAGTTTGTTCAAAATAATGTTAGTCTATGAAAAGGTGATATTGTTGTGTTAATGTATCAATATGTGTTTTTGATTCATGTAATGAAAAATTTACATAAGTTCAACCTGTGTAAGTACATCTCTCATCATATGTGTGAGTTGGTCAAGGTTACATCCATGTCCACTTCTCTATTCTACTCTCGGTTAATATCAGCCATGCTTTCTGTAAAAGACGTGGTTAGGCCTAATGAAGAGGTTCTTATGGACAATGGGTACTAACTCTCTAAATCCATCATCACGAGAATTAAGATAAAATGGAATCCTTGGAAAAAAGAATAGGTGGAAGATAATGATAAGGATTATGAGAAGATTAATCGTGTGGATTATCCATCATGGCCGAAAGACATTTATGATCCTGTTTTGGAACCAGATGAACTAGTTGAGTATTCAAAAGAAGTGGAAGAAGAGTCTGAAGTACCACATAGGGAAGCAGTTATTGTGGACGAAGAAAGGACTATTGATCCTCATGCTGTGCTGGAAGAAGAAGATCCTACCCTGGGAAATGATGTCAATCTAGAAATCCAACCCGAATCTGAAAAATAATCAGTTGTCACAAAATATGAGCAGCATGACATGGAAGGTCCTACTGTAGATGAAGTCCCTATTGTGAAAGACGCAAATTTAGAGGAACTCCCTGTAGAACAATCTGTTCCGGAAATCATACCCTCTGCCGAAGAAAGGATGGAGCTGGCCTTTCAACCATCTAGACAAGAAATGAATGAGGAACAAGGAGCTGAGTCTGTGGATTTAGTCAAAGATACTAAGCCTCTCGGTCCTGAGAAGGAAGCACCTGTTGAGGTGGAGAAAACCCCAAATCAGGAGCCTAATTAAGCCTCACATCCAACTAAATCAAGTCATGTGGACACTCAGTAGAAATTTCCTAGTTTCTATGATGTGAATGAGTCTCACCAGGTTACTACAACCGGGCTTTATCTCTCATTCCTATTTTAGTATAAATAATTCACAATATTTTCATCTGATAAGGAACCTAGACCTGAACCTATCCTTGTACCAATTCCTACACCTGATCCTTTACCTAAACAGTCACCCCTTTTCAGTAACGATAATCTATAAGATTCTGGGGATACTCTCTTATCTGGATTTGAGAAACTTATGAAATCCCAAAATTGTCCTATGACAAATTTGAGTGAGAGAGATGCCTCTCTTAATTTGGAGAAAATTATCTGGAAAATACAACCTAAGATAATCCATGAGATTCATGAAGTACGAGTTGAAACAAAGCTACCGAGTAATATACTCACAACCCTGAGAATTGTGGTTGAAGACATGAAGAAAGAGCTACATTCAAGATCCGAGAATGTTGTCGCTCCTCTAGAACCCACTATTTCTCAGGTCTCACGACATGTTATGTCTCAGATTCACCCTTATCTAGCATCCTTCGATGAAAATATTGTGGAAAGGCACAAAAAGGTGTTAAAGGAAATGAGAGAGCTTGTGGTGAACCTGAATAAACTCACTGATGAGTACACTGTTTGTCTTAAAAAGGTACTAAATCAGCTCAAATATCAGACAACAACCATCAAAGCTTCTAATACCTGTGGTAAATCCTCTACAACTTCCTTTGACAGTACTTTTCTCAGATCTATAGTCAATTAAGACCTTCAGAATTCTTTTAGTGGATTTAATGTGGCTTCTATATCTGAAGTTGTCAAGAACTGTGATAGTGTTCTTGACGTTGTACAAATTCACTCCAAAATTGCAAATGACTCCCTGCAGGAGATTTCTATGAAAGTGGATATCTATTTCAACCGAATTTTCTTCAAGATTGATATGGCCAACCACTTAAAATACCATGTAGAGAATTTGCGAATTCCTCCGGTGACTCAAGCCTTCAAAACCCAAGTCCAAAAGCTAACCAAGTTTACCCGATTGTTAGACAATTTTATGGAAAACAAAGATGACTTTGAAAAATCCATGTTGTATGGTGGAGTCATTATTGCAGACATAATCAAACTCTTGAGAGCCTATCTTCATGTCTATAGTACATCAATTGTTGTTCCAATAGCTGCAACTCTCAGACTCGGGCTGCCTGCCTTTACCACTTCCTTAGTCTCAACTACCATGTCTATTGGCCACACTCTCTGTCAGATCAGGCCTGTGATTCTAGATTAGCAACTGCGTAGATCTTCTACTACTCCTACCTTGGCTCCCTTAGTCTTTAGAGGTCTCCCTTTACCCTCTTTATCTAACACATCTCTTTATTATTCTACATCAATAACTTCCCCTTTGGATTCCTCTTATTCTATTGATAATGGAAAAGAGAAGGCCAATCCATGAATAAGACCATTGCTTATGCCTTTTTGATGGGGATGTCATTATTTTCTGTATTTCTCCTTTATTTTGTAATAAGCTTTGTTTACTCTTAATAGAATGTGCACGGTTTACCCTCTCTTCTTTCAACTTTTTGATATTCCCAAAAGGGGGAGATGTTTCTATATTTTATTTTATCTAATGTTTTTTCTATAATTTCATTTAATTTACACTTTAACTATAAATTAATTGTGATCATCAAAAAGGGGGAGATTGTTGGACTCCTCATGTATTAATCATGTTTTAATGATCACAGATCTCATTAATGATCAAAAATCATATTCATCCTAGTTAACTCATAAATTATATCCAATCATGTGTATTTATATTTCATGTTCTCTTATGCTTTATAATAGTTAAGCTCAATCCATTTCATGAAAATCACTATTTAAGTCTTAATACAGTTATTTGCCTAAGAAAAAGGCACCGTGAACAAGACATCGTGAAGAAAGAGACCGTAAGCTAGGTACCATAAGCCAAACACCGTAAGCCAGACATCGTAAGCCAGACACCGTAATCCGGACAACGTATGGTAGACATCATGAAGCTAGACACCGTGAACAAGACACCGGGAACCAAGACACCGTAATCCAGACACCGTAAGAGAGACATTGTAATCCAGACACCGTATGCTAGACACCGTGAAGCCAGAAACTGTGAATCAAGAAACTGTGAAGCAAGACACTTTGAACCAGACAACGTGACACTCAGACACCGTGTGAAGGAGACATCGTTTTCATAACATACTATGACACCATTTCTTAAACTATTTTTTCGAATTTCAATTTAATTTCTAACGGTCATATTTGATGCCTTTAATGGATTGAAATAATTAATTTTTCATTGTAGACATAGTATGATGTATGTGGTGCTGAACACATGCAACCTGTCAGCTAAAACACATCCATTTCGAAGATAAAGAGTGAAGGGTGCCCAAGAATGAACAAGCACGATGCTGAATGAAAACCAAGCCTATGAGTACGAACAAGAAGAACATATTGCAAGATTTTCAATGAAAACATTGTCTCATGCACGCTATCCGACTCTGCTGAAGAACATATGAAGTAAACTGGAATCCAGAGAATATCTTCACATTATCAGAACTTTTGAAGAACACAAACTGAATCATGATACTCTATTTTTCATGGAAAAAAACCAGAGAAGGAATCAGAAGAATTTTAGTATAATAAAAGGAGTCTAGAGCTAAACTTCAAATCACATGAGTATTCTAAAATCATATCTACTCTCTCTCAGTGAATCTTTTACTTAATTTTTTAGAAATGAGTGTACTCTATATATTCAATACACACACTGACTCTTGTGCTAAATTGGAGGATTTTTAAATCCTTACACCAAACAATTTATACTTTTGTTTACCAAAGAAAACTGTGGAAGAGGTCCTTGTGTGGCCTAGTTATTATTATTTTTACCCACGAAAACATTGGAAGAGGTCCCTGTGTGACCTGGATATTATGTGTACTGTTTTTAACCCCGATCTAGGGTTTGGATCAATGTTTATTTATATAAACTGCTTGGTGTCAGGTGATCACCAAGTGGAGTGGATTAGGTCTTGGCTTGAGAAAGAACCACTTATTTCATATCCTTTGTTCTATTTAATTTTAGTCTTCTCTATTTTATTTCTTTATTGCATAATCCAGAAATCACTAATTTTACAATTATAGTAAGTCTTGGAAAGAATATATAACTGATGTGTCTTAGTAGGATAACATCAAAAGTGCTATTAATTATACAAATTAAATTTACTGAGAATTAATAAATCTACTAATAAGTTGTTTAAAAAGTCAAAATCTTATTACAATATAACAATGATTAACTGGGATTTATCTAATTTGGGGGGAAACTATTTCTTTTGAAAATAATATTATTTTAACAGAAATTTTTATAGTTACTCAATTCACCCCTCCCCTCTTGAGTAAACTACTCTGACCAAAAAATACATGTATCACTCTCACTTGATGTAGAAGACAATGAACTCAATTGAATATGACTCATTGACATGTAAATATTAAAAAAAGTACATAAAAAGATATAAAAAAAACACATCAAAATAGATTAATTTTAATTACCATAAAATATCATTTAGAATTTTTGAATTAAATTATGTTAAAATATTAAATTTAACATATTTAACTAACTCATAACCTTCCAATATCCCCATTTCGTTCCATATTTTCCTTAAAATTGAATTTACAGAAGGATATATGAATAAAATATTTTTATTGAATCAGTTTCAACTATCTATATTTGATTCCAAGATAATATATAATGGTATAATTTTTTTACCATTATGTGGATAATTACCCTTACACTTGTATATAAAACATACTAATAATTTTCACAAGCAACTGGAATCATACTAAACACTAAACTAACAATATTATATCCCTAAAATTGTGTACACATATAAGGCCTCGGCCTTAAACTTTACCTAATATTGAATTAAATGAATAATTCACATTGAGGATCTTTTCAGGTTTAGAGTTTTAGAGAATTAGGACATAAGTATTACATTTCAAAAGATTACAAAGTAGTCACTTGTACTAAATTTCCATAAAAAAAAACTCATAAAAAGAAACTTGTCTTGTTCTATGTATTAGATAGCATGACTTTCCCTTGATCACATCCTTTTCCCTATTCCCCATTAAGTCCTATGAAAAACAATCCAAAAAAACATGGGGTGAGAATAAAAAGCTCAGAAAGGGATACACAAAGAATGACAACTGTTAGTTTTTCAAAACAATAAGTAAACCATGTATACATTATCAAAGTAATACTTTTCACCTTTATGAAGTAGTAAAAACTCTTTACTGAATAAAATATCATTACTTACCCCATTTGAAACAACATGATTACCATAAAACCCATATAAAGAACAGATAACATTTAAAGGTATCTTGGGACATAAACATACTTAAATGGAATAAACATACGGTCGACTTCCACACATATCACTTAATGGAATAGCCATACGGCTGACTTCCATACCCAATGCATTGGAGGTTATAACGTAACCACTCGTCCTGGTATTCACGACACCATCCGTCATATGGTTTATCACGTAACCACCCGTAAAATGTCCATATACCATCATTAAACATAAAATATTGAAAATATAAACATTTCAATAACAACATTTCATTTGAAATTCACAATAAGTAATTCCAAGATATTGAATTAATCAATCCATTTTCCAAAGTCATTTAAAAGTGATTTTTGAATCAAAGTGTCCCATACCACATTGGAGATTTTAATGGAATTATAATTTTAAAACATTAGTGTCCATATAAATAAATACTGAAAACCATTTTGAAAACATGGAAATTAATGATAAAGATTTAGAATAATGAATCATTAAAACATTTAAAATTATATTTTTGTTAAAGAGTTTTTAACACAATGAGAGACTCTTGAATACAAATAATTGCGGAATAACATTTAATCTGAACTTTATAATATCATGAGAATAAAGAGATTCATGAGAAAATATGTCAAAGGACAGTATACACACCATATAAGAGTGACTTGGTGCCTAACAACAATGAAGTCTCAATGGAAATGTAAATTGAGATGAAATCCATTATAAAGATGGTATCCTTAAATTAAGGATAAATATATCACATAATTATGTGTGAGAAATATAAATACACCCAATATAAGTGGATATTAAGTGTGAAACAATAAGATTACATTCACACATAATCTTGGAAAAACAAAGCCAATGACATCGATATGTAACTCAATGAAATGAGATTGAGCTATGATTTCCCATACAAGTTCGTAAGAATTTATCAATGGGATGAATATGGGTAGAAATATTATACCCACAAAAAGGTTTATATAAATTACAAAATAGATAGTCCACACATAATCTTGGAATAAAAAAATCAAGAACTAGAGGTTTAACCCAAATAATTGAAAGTGGGTTAAGAAGTTCCCTTACAGAAATCTGACAGCCTAACGACGTAACTTTAAAATTATGAAAATGATTTGATGAGAGAGAAAATTGTATCTCATCACTTGGACATTAAATTTACATAAATAAGGATATATAAGAACATATACCAACATAATAGTATGTGAATTAAAATACATAACAAAAGAAGTCTTTTAAAAAGAGGAGGGTGAAAGGTTCTCTTACCGAGTTGGGTAACATTCGAAACGTACACCCCATGGAAGAAGGGTCATACAATGAAGATGTAAATACCCATAAATGAAATTATACTACACAAAGTGTATAATAATGGGCAGTACATACACCACTCAAAGGAAATAGTGGAAAACTTATCATAAATGTCACGGGAATAAAATTGAGATGAAAAATCCCTTACGAAAACTCAGCAGCCTAACGGTGCCACTTAAAACTTCCAAAAATGGATTTATGAGATCAAATAGGTTCTCTAATAATATTAACATAAAAAGTAAAGTATTAGGAATATAAAATAACCTCCCCAAACATCATAAAGATGATCATAAAAGAAACGACATAAAAGAGAGTACTTAAAAATAAAGAGAGAGGTTGGATCTCATACCTCGGGTCCGACTTGACTTGATCGTTCTTTAACGTCCTAAATAATATACATGAGTTAATTTCTACTTGCTTAAGAACCATTTTCAAGTTAATTATTCCTTTTATATCACTTATTGCCATGTTATAAACATTATGTAATCATTTAAGTTAATATTTTTTGTTTTGTCGATATTTGGTTCTTAAGTCGAAAGTGGATTTCTTACAATTACATGTTGTTCGTGTGGTCAAAGGTTCATTATATCAAGAATGATATTCATGATTTGGATATCATATATATTGTATATATCCAGAATATACATGTATTTATAATATTACATAATCATTTATAGGTAAGAAATTAAATGCACCGTTCATGGAGACGATAATCTGTACATACGCATGAACGCTGCCTTCATTTCTATGTCATATTAATGGAATTAAAACTAAATGAGAGGTATGTATATCATAATTCCAGAATTATATTCATCATTTATATGTAACATACATCATATATAATAACTTTAAATCAATCATTTATACATCCATCATATGGCATTAACGAATCAAATCACTTTGAGGGGGCTGTAGTGTAGAGACCCAAAGCTTGACGTTCATGGACATTACATTACTTTTTCGGAATTCATAATACATAACCAAAACAGACAGACAAGGACAGTAATAGTTTATTGTCTTTGGAAACATGGAACGTAATCTTCTAATCATGGTGAAAGATCCTCAACATCTCCCATGAAGATCTTCCCCTTTTTTTCTTACCGAAAACATTTCTTTATATCCTGGGGAAAAGAAAACATAAAAAGGGTGAGCTCAAATGCTCAGTATGGGTAAGCATGGATAAAATAAAACATACCATATAAATTTGAACTTAAAAACATGATTATTATGTTTAAACATAAAAATCTTGAGCAATGACAGAAAACATGGAAGTACATAAGGCATAGACCATAAAGAAACATTAATCATGATAAAATAGCATGGGTATAAAACATGTAATTATGGAAACCATTAAGAACATGATATGATTTCCATAATAGCCAAGGCATTGCTGCCAAGACCATCTTTGTGGATAAAGTCCCTTTCTGAATCGAGTTCACTCCTCGTTCCAGTACTGTATTACTGAACCAGTTTAACTTTCCGTTCCAGCCATGTCTATCTCATGAGATATAAATCTTTACCCAATGCATTGGGGGGAGATATAGGTCCCACCCATCTCATAATGAAATCATTCTTACTTGTGCCACAAAATAAACTTAAAACATTCATCATAACCCAAAGAATAAAATGGGTTTCATAAACATCATTACATTATAACATAATCCATATAAAACAAATGTATATCATTTCATCATAATAAAAGTGAAACCATGTAAATCATGGATACATTATACTTGAAGCATAAAAATATGAAATAATGTCATCTTAGATGGAAAATGGTTTTGATAAAGCACTTGAAATGAATTCTTGAGGAAAATATCCTTTCTTCTTCAAAATCATTCTCTTTTTACAAAATGTCATGAAATTTTAAAAGAAAAGGATTTTGTTGAAAATAGTCATGAAATATTTTGGAGGAGGCTTCATAAAAATAAGGCTTTATAAAACTATAAAAATCCATTCGTGTTGTATAAGTTAAAAAAAACATTTTTCTCATACTTTTACCAGAAAAGTCAAAAAGTAACTCGTAATGTAAACAAAATAAAGATTCTTTACATACCATGTAGTAAAAGTAAAAATGGGTAAACATGACATTAACAATACATAAAAACACTTTAAGAAAACATGGTCATGGATGATAACAATAACCCCCATAAATACTTACGTATAAGCAATCTCGGATAAAAAATGAGATTTGCAAAATTATCCCTTACCATAGGTCCGATATGCTTCGTACATATCCGAACCCCCTGTATAAAGATTTAAATAATGTTATTGACTTATTACAGAATCATATTCATTGTTACGATATCATATATGGTTCACCTATGACTTTATATTAACCGTTCTTTTGTAAATTCCATGTTAAAGAGCATTTTGGTTAAAATCGTTTCATTTGTCGTCCGTGTTTTGACTTGTAATTATTCATATGATTACTTAGACCATGATTACTTAATTCCAGAATATAAAACATGAGTTATGTATAATATATATTCAGAATACACATATATATAATAGATCGATAAATGGAAATAAATACACCGTTCCTGGAGACGGTAGGCCGTACGTACGCATGAACGCTGTTTTCGTTTCCTTATTGAGTTGAATGGAATTAAGTAGATGACAAACATATACATAAATACAGTAGCTTTATAATGTCATATTTTTCATTATTATTGCTTATATATACTTTATAATCATTCTTAAATGGTTAACATGGAGAATGAATATCATCGCGTCGTGGAGACGGTATTCGGTAAGTACGCACGCGCGGTGATTTCGTGTTCCATAGGATGGATAGATGGGGAAATAGGGTTGTTTCATACTTATAATAACATATCAGTGTATTAGTGATACTGATGTTATTACATCATAATGAAAAAACCTAAAAATTATAAATAAGTTATCATGGTGTAGATAATTTTATTAGATTTCTGGAGACTATTCATGTTCGAAGTTGTATGATGTTTATCACTAAATTAAAATTATTAAACTTATAAGATTTAAGAGAGTGAAATGTTGTCACTTTCTTTGGTTTTAATAATAATTAAATTATTTTCATGGTCAAAAGTCCATAAAATATATCTAATCCGACCCTTAGGTGATATGACTCAACTTTTAGCCATCCAATAGAATTTTTTCACGTGTTAGGGTTATTTTATAATATTATATTTACCCTTAATTACCTGTTTTACTTTTAACTATGGTAAATAAAATTTACCGTAGTTACTATTAATAATTACCAAAAATAAAAAGTAGCCTATTAACATAATTTGGACCCACTGAATCCAAATATAGAATTCATTTTTTCCAATTCAATACACAGAAGTCACATAAATTAAATTAAAATTAATCCCGTTGTCGAATGAAAAAGGGTTTTTGATTAAAACATTGCAAAAGATTGAATTGATTTAACAAACGAATTCAATGTAAAATCAATGATAATGACATAAATTATATTAAATGGTAAAAAAATATTATATTTATACTTTAAAATCATTGAATATTATAATTTAACCACAGAAGTTATTATGATGAAAAAAAATTGTTTTTAATGAAAATATAGCGTGTTTTTACTAGTCATTAAAATTTGAAAGTTATCAGAATAATATGAAAAATTTATCCAAAGTAAATTTTTATTTCTTTATTCCAAAGAATAATTTTATTTTGTCAAATTGGACTTATAAACATGACAAAAAATAGATTTAACGTGGCTACGCCATCAAAAGGTGGCAAAACAGCATTTTTTAAAAAATACTTATTTTACCCGAAAAATTAATTTAGTTCTTATACCATGTTCTAGAAAATGTGTAAGATGAATAATAATTTTATAAAATTCAAAATTTAGTTAATATCATTCATAACGGCTAGTTCATAATAATATTATAATAATATATCATTGTTTAGTAAACCCCGGTATTGCGTACAACACACGCTATCGAGGAAGGTCGTGATTGTTTGTAATGCAAGCCAAGTCAGGGTTGCGTGTTGTGCAAGAATCCTTCGTTGTTTCGTATAATAGAATCCAACCGTATTTCATTTATACATTGAATATATATATATATGTATATATATACTCAATGTTGCGTAGAATAACTATTATCAAAATTGTGTGTAACACGATCCAAGAATAGTGTTGCGTATACTGCAAGTTAATACGGAGTTGCATATAGCGCAAGGTAATCATGGTGTAGCATGCAACACAAGACATTAATGAAATTAAAAGAATATTTTTCATAAAATCTCAGTGTGTTACATTCTACCCCCCTTAAAATGAATTTCGCCCTTGAAAATCATCGGGGTTATAAATCGTTTACTATTCATAGAAACCCACATCGTAAAAAGGAATACTAGAACTTAATTATAAAAACTAATGTATGAAATGCAACGATTACACAATGTAACTCATCTTTGGGTTTCCATATAAGAAAACATAGGTGAAAATATGGATATGGAAGAAAAATCTAACCATCATGTTCTGATGAAGAGTGGTAGAGAACATGGCTATGAAAAATTCAACAAACACAAAGCTATTGATTTGTGATGATATAAGGTACCATATAATTCATCGGATATAAGTGAACTAGGACAACATTTTTGGTTTTCAAGATCATTTCCATAAAGTTGATGAATTAAAAGAAATACATGCATTATTTTGGTACAATCTCACTGTTGTTCGTGAATTGAACAATTTCCACTTCATCCCTTAAAGAAATGAAGTTGAATTTGTTATTCGTGATGTGTTAGCAGATCATGTGATAGAATGATGGGTCATTCCATCTATTTCAAACAAAAGGTTTGAAAATGTTACAAGTCCATCTTATGGTTAGATTAATCATATATGGTTCCAAAAATGAACTTATACTTCATATATCATTCCGCTTAATAAAATAAATCTACTTTCTACTAACCAGGGACTTCCTTTAGGCCAGTGGTATGCGATAAAGGCTAGTTGCACTTCGGTTGTGGGTTCGATTCCCACATCCTTGTCCGACGCGATGGGCTATCGCCCATCCTGCTGGTTGTCCTTTTTCTAAAACTACATTACTATAACATCCCATCAATAATATCGAAAAAAGTTCTATCCTTAAACAATACTAACTTCTGTCCAACATAATCCATTCCAATATTTAGGCTTATCCATAATACTGCATTCCACTCTCATATTATAGTGAAAACGATTACCAAATATTTCATATAACAAGCATGTTAATTCCATCGTTGATCCCCATATATCATAAGATATGTCTTGTTGGTCACATTCCAAACATTCTAAGGCCTTAATCATGTATTCTCTTGAAAAATGAATACCCATTCAACCTTAGTGAAAGCATGAATGATGTCAAAAGTTAACTCTTTCCACATACCAAAATCCAAAAATTCTATATACTCAAACCATGATATAACCTTCTCCTTATATCAGTCATGATCTCATGAATACTATCAAATAATTAATTTTCTCCTTATCCCTTCATTATGCGCATATCATCTACTTTCCAAAAATACTGGTACCATTCATCACACACTTTCAAAACTTAAGGAAAGACAATAGTGTTACAATCCTTAAATGTCTCTTTATTCCGTAGTACCATGAGATTACTTATAAAACATTACACTTGATAAACATGTAATCATTCCACTACCTTCTTAAACCATTTAATGAGATTCAACAATTCTTTCATCTCACATATCATTTGTATTCTCTTTATCATCATCAACATAAATATTACCCATATGACCAAACTGATTCTCTTCATGAGGCTTTACCTTAGGGAATTGGTTTGAAAAATTCATGTACATTCCACATTTAAAACAGTTAACCATTGTTGATTTCATAGCAACACCATTATCCTCATCCATGGTGTTAACTGAACCATTTCCTTTTCACTTACTGGCTTCATGTGCTTCTTTTCCACACCCAAATCATCTTCCATTTCCATTGAAACAATCTCCTTGATGCCTCTTCCCACGTGATTTACATAGGGGAAATTGAACTTTCTTTCCTCTATAATCATCATGAAACTCCATCTTTCTCTTATTATCTGAGTCTGGAAACATACCAAAGTTGAGATTATTGATCATATTATGAGATTTTTGATTAGGAATAATAATGATGTTTGGACTTTCGAATCCCATTTCATTTGGTTTCTCATGAAAAATATCATTCCATTTTCCGTCATTTCCTCCATTATCGTGAATCTTCCTGTTTCCAATCATTTTCTAAAACCCAAAAAGAATAGTGTGAGAGGAAAAAATCATGCTAGGGAAAACAACATAGTAAAGGGGGAGCACCCTCAATATCTAACATCTTACGTTAAATTATAATATCGTTAGCACAATTCTAGGACTATATCTTATACGTATACTTATCCTTAGGGACATCCCTAGACATACCTTAGAAATATATCTAGGGATATCACTAACGTTTTCACATCCTAGTTTCCAAAGGTTGACTAACCCTTTCCACTGACACGAACTGTAGAGACCCAAAGTGTGACGCTCATGGACATTACATTACTTTTGCGGAATACTTAATACATAACAAACTCAGACACACAAGGACCGTAATAGTTTAGTGTCATTGGAAACTTGGAACGTAATCTTCTAATCGTGGTGAAAGATCCTCAACATATCCCATAAAGATAATCCCCTTTTTTTCTTACCTAAAACCTTTCATTATATCCTGGGGAAAAGAAAACATAGAAAGTGTGAGCTCAAATTCTCAGTAAGGTTAAGGATGGATAAAATAAAATATACCATATACATTTGAACTTAAAAACATGAACATAATGTTTAAACAACAAAAGCTTGAGCAATGACATAAAACCTAAAAGTACGTAAAGAATAGACCATAAAGAAACATTAAGCATGATAAAATAGCATGGGAATAAAACATGTAATTGTGGCAACCATTAAGCACATGATATGATTTCCATATTATCCAAGGCATTGCTACCAAGACCATCTTAGTGGTCAAAGTCTCTTTCTGAATCGAGTTCACTCCTCGTTTCGGTCGTGTATTACTGAACCGGTTTAACATTCCATTCCATCCAAGTCTATCTCATGAGATATAAATCTTTACCCAATGAATTGGAGGGAGATATAGGTCCCACCCATCTCATAATGAAATCATTCTTACTTGTGCCACAAAATAAAATTAAAACATTAATCATAACCCAAAGAATAAAATGGGTTTCATAAACATCATTACATCATAACATAATGCATATAAGACAAATGGATATCATTTCATCATAAGAAAATTGAAACCATATGAATCATAGAGAAATTATACTTGAATCATACACATATGAAATAATGTCATCTTAGATGGAAAATGGTTTTGATAAAACACTTGAAATGAATTCCTGAGGAAAATATCCTTTTTTCTTCAAAATAATTCTCTTTTTACAAAATGTTATGAAATTTTAAATGTAATTTATTTTATTGAAAATAGTCATGAAATATTTTGGAGGAGGCTTCATAAAAATAAGGTTTTATAAAACTGTAAAAATTGATTCGTGTTGTATAAGTTAAAAAAAACATTCTTCTCGTACTTTTACCGAAAAAGTCAAAAAGTACCTCGTAATGTAAAAAAAGAAGGATTCCTTACATACCATGTAGTATAAGTCAAAATGGGTAAAAAGGACATTAAAAATAAATTAAAACAATTTTTTAAAACATGGACATGGATGATAACAATAACCCCAGTAAATACTTATGTATAAGCTATCTCGGATAAAAAAATGAGATTTGCAAAATTATCCCTTACCTTAGGTCCGATATGCTTCGTACGTATCTGAAACCACTGTATAATGATTTAAATAATGTTATTTACTTATTACATAATCATATTCATTGTTACGATATCATATATGGTTCACTATGACTTTATATTACCCATTCATTTGTAAATTCCATGTTAAAGAGTGTTTTGGGTAAAATCGTTTCATTTGTTGTCCTTGTTTTGACATGTAATTAGTAATATGATTACATAGATCGTGATTACTTAATTCCAGAATATAAAACACGATTTTTCTATAATATATATTCATAATACACATATATATAATAGATTGATAAATGGAAAGAAATACACCATTCCTGGAGACGGTAGGCCGTACATATGCATGAACGCTGTTTTTGTTTCCTTATTGAGTTGAATGGAATTAAGTAGATGAAATACATATACATAAATACAGTATCTTTATAATGTCATATATTTCATTATTATTTCTTATATATACTTTATAATCATTCTTTAATGGTTAACATGGAGAATGAATCTCATCGCGTCGTGGAGACGGTATTCCGTACGTACGCACGCGTGGTGATTTCGTTTTCCGTAGGATGGATAGATGGTGAAATAGGGTTGTTTCATAATTATAATAACATATCATTATATTATTGATACTGATGTTATTACTTCATAATGAAAAAACCTAAGAAGAAGAAGTGGAAGAAGAAATAAAGTTGAATGAATCGGTAACAGACATTACCTCTTCTTTGAAGCACCTCTTTGAGTCCTCTTCTTAGGGCACTAAAATTGGACTTTGAAGAAGGAAATGACCTCTAGGATGTTTCCAGGGAAGTGGAGAAGAGAATTTTGCAGGGTTTGTCTGAGCTTGAAGGCTCAAAGTGGTGTGAGGAAGAGGGGGAGGAGGTTCCCTTTTATAAGGGAGGAGAGGGGCACCTTTGGAATTCTAAAAAATATTAATTTATAATAAATAAAACTCCACTGAAAAACATCCAAAAATGACTCATATTCGAATATTAGATGATTTAGGGTTGTACTATTATCAACCAATAAAATTTAGAGATGTTAGGAATTTATTTTAAACATTATCAACTTGATTTATCCTTATTTAATCAATTTAATTTTATTTGTGGTAATAACATTATAAATTTTAAATTGTAACAAATAATTACTTATTTGTTGTGAATTATCCTTAATTGAATACCTTATAACATTATCTACCATATAAATTTAAATTTATTATTTTTAAATATTTTTGTGATTTTTAAACAATTTTATAATATATTATTTTTATAAAATAACAATAGTGTCAATTTTGACACTATTCATTTATTTGAATTTAAATAAAATATATAAATAAGATATGTTGAACTAAAAGCTTGAATAGATTTATAAATGGTTATATCTATATATAAAATTAGTGGATCACATTAAATAGTTCATATAATATTTATGTTATTATTTTTAAAACCATTTATTTGGTTTATCTCTTAATAAAATAATTACTACAACATTTTTTTATAATTATTTAATATACAAATTTTTTGCATAAAAAATAAAAATAAAATCATATGAGGAATATAAATCTATTACCTTTCACAATAATACTTTTACTCGAATTTATCATCTTAAAAATACATTATTTAAATTGTTATATTTATTAAATTATGAAGGTGACAACTTTGACATCATTTAAAATAAAATAATATAAGTGTCATAATAACTTTTATAAGGCTAAAAACGGTTATATATGAGGTCATTGGATAATTAAGGTGTAGATATACACTACCAATAAGTTTTGGTCAAGTTTGTGGGTCTTTTAATGGGTATTATTATTTCAATAAAAACTATATTACTTATTTCCCACTTAATAAATAATTTCTATATCATTAATGTATCACCATTATTGACAATTATTTAATTCCTAAAAATTCTAAATAAATTATCATGATGTAGATAATTTTATTATATTTCTGGAGACTATTCATGTTCAAAGTTTTATGTTGTTTATCACTAAATTAAAATTATTATACTTGTAAGATTTAAGAGAGTGACATGTTGTCACTTTCTTTGGTTTTAATAATAATTAAATTATTTTCATGATCAAAAGTCCATAAAATGAATCTAATCCGACCCTTAGGTGATATGGCTCGACTTTTAGCCATCCAATCGAATTTTGTCACGTGTTATGGTAATTTTATAATATTATATTTACCCTTAATTACCTGATTTACTTTTAACTATGGTAAATAAAATTTACCGTAGTTACTATTAATAATTCCCAAAAATATAAAGTATCCTATTAACATAATTTGGACCCACTAAATCCAAATATGGAATTCATTTTTTCCAATTCAATACACAGAAGTGACAGAAATTAAATTAAAATTAATCCCGTTGTCGAATGAAAACGGGTTTTTGATTAAAACATTGCAAAAGATTGAATTGATTTAACCAATGAATTCAATGTAAAATCAATGCTAATGACATAAATTATATTAAATGGTAAAAATATATTCTATTTATACTTTAAAATCATTCAATATTATAACTTAACCACATAAGTTATTATGATGAAAAAAGTTGTTTTTAATGAAAATATAGCGTGTTTTTACTATTCATTAAAATATGAAAGTTAGGATGGGGAGTTCATCTCTCTTGAATGGAGAGGTTCTCTCTCCTAGAGATCCCCATCTACTGGGGGGCGACGATGAAATTCTTGGACACTTCCATCTGTTTGCAGTGTGTGGTGTCAAATCTCGAAAGGATGTAGTTAGATATAACAGGGAGGCTTCAGAAGTTAAAGAAGATCTGGTTCCAGATCTAGATCGGGAACCCAGGTGCACGAATATCTCGCACTCGTGGGTTTTCAAGGTTGGGGATTATGGTGAAGCCGATATCTCAGGTGATGATCTCGATTTGGTTTACTGGCCGATAGTGGTTTCGGCGGGAGGCAATGTTCTAGGTGTACAATGTAGCGGTGATGATATAGGGAGTCGACGATTTCGGATATGGGGGCTTTCGGCTGGCTGGCGACGACTCCGAGCGGCGGTGTCACAACGACTTTGGGGCGACAGGATGGTGGTTGATTCATGCGTGACCGTCTTGATAGCGGCACAGGGATCCTGCGGTCTTCTGCGCGAGATCTGGGATCCTGGTAGTGGGATCTTTCTCATGGGTTGGGATTCCGGAGGTTCGGACATGGAACAAGAGGTGACGGTTCCTGGGTCCCTGGATCCGGCTGGTGTTGTGAGGCGATGTGTCGGCGGTGTCTGGAACGACCACGGATCTGCGGGGAGCCTGGCCTCACTGTGGATCACTGGAGATGTGGTGGCGAGCCGAGTCCACAGTAAAACTGGGCGGGGTTGCTGCTTGATGGGCTTGATGGATGGCCGACCTGGCAAGGATGGTGAAGGTAGGGACAACGAGATGGCGCTGGTTCAGCGTATGTGGGAGCAGTCGGCGGAGGGCTGTCGGCGCAGGCGCGTGGGCGTGGTGCGGCTGCTGGTGGGATCCCGACGGCCTTGGTTCCGGCGACGATGATTTGGGGACGGTGTTTTCTGTTCTCTACTTCAGTAATCATGTGCGTGGTGGGCTCCTTCTCGGGAGCTGGTGCAAGCTGGTGGTGTTGACATGAGTCGACTGGCCTTCATGTGGGTACTGTGTTTTGGAAAGGGGAGGTGAAGACCTCGATTTTTGGGAGGCGATGACTGTAGCGTGCGAGGTCACAGGGAGCAGGTAAGGCTGATGATAATGTGGTACAGGCTGTTAGGCATTGTTTGCCAGCGTTATGGATTGGCTATTTATTTTTCTGCTATTTAGGCGATGCAGGCTGTTTAGGTGTTGTTTTACTGGTATCGTCTGTTTTGCGGTACAGGCTGTTTTGGCACTATTTAGGTGTCGTTTTGCAGGCGATTCGTGGATGGTCATTAGTAATTGGTGGTGAATACCACATGTAGGTGGTTCTGTTTGTATGTATATTTATTTTCGTTAATAAATTTTGGGACCTAGCATGCTGGGATCCTGAACTTTTCTGGTAAAATATGAAAGTTATCAGAATAATATGAAAATTTTTTCCAAAGTAAATATTTATTTCTTTATTCCAAAGAAGAATTTAATTTTGTCAAATTGAACTTATAAACATGACAAAAACTATATTTAAAGTGGGTGTGCCATCAAAAGGTGGCAAAACTACATTTTTTTAAAAATACTTATTTTACCCGAAAAATTTATTTTGTTCTTATACCATGTTCTAGAAAATGTGTAAGATGAATAATAATGTTATAAAATTCAAAATTTAGTTAATACTAATCATAACGGCTAGTTCATAATAATATTATAATAATATATCATTGTTTAGTAAAACCCGGCATTGCGTACAACACACGCTATCGAGGAAGGCCGTGATTGTGTGTAATGCAAGCCAAGTCAGGGTTGCATGTTGTGCAAGAATCCTTCGTTGTTTCGTATAACATAATCCAACCATATTTCATTTATACATTGAATATATATATATATACACAATGTTGCGTAGAATAACTATTATCAAAATTGTGTGTAACACGATCCAAGAGTAGTGTTGTGTATATTGCAAGCTAATACGGAGTTGCGTATAGCGCAAGGTAATCATGGTGTAGCATACAACAAAAGACATTAATGAAATTAAAATAATATTTTTCATAAAATCTCGGGGTGTTACATTCTACCCCCCTTAAAATGAATTTCACCCTTGAAATTTATCGGGGTTTTAAATCGTTTACTATTCATAGAAACCCACATCGTAAAAAGGAATACTAAAACTTAATTTTAAAAACTAATGTATGAAAAGCAACAATTACCCAATGTAACTCATCTTTGGGTTTCCATATAGGATAACATAGGTTAAAATATGGATATGGAATAAATATCTAACCATCATGTTCTGATGAAGAGTGGTAGAGAACATGGCTATGAAAAATCCAACAAACACAAAGCTATTGATATGTGATGATATAAGGTACCATCTGATTCATCGGATATAAGGGAACTAGGACAACATTTTTGGTTTTCAAGATCATTTCCCTAAAGTTGATGAATTAAAAGAAATACATGCATGATTTTGGTACAATCTCACTGTTGTTCGTGAATTGAACAATTTCCACTTCATCCCTAAAAGAAATGAAGTTGAATTTCTTATTCGTGATGTGTTAGCAGATCATGTGATAGAATGATGGGTCATTCCATCTCTTTCAAAAAAATGGTTAACAAAAGTTATAAGTCCATCTTATGGTTAGATTAATCATATATGGTTCCAAAAATGAACTTATACTTCATATATCATACCGCTTAATAAAATAAAACTAGTTTCTACTAACCAGGGACTTCCTTTAGGCCAGTGGTATGTGATAAAGGCCAGTCGCACTTCGGTTGTGGGTTCGATTCCCACAGCCTTGTCCAACACGATGGGTTATCGCCCGTCCTGCAGGTTGTCCTTTTTCTAAAACTACATTACTATAACATCCCAACAATAATATCGAAAAAAGTTCTATCCTTAAACAATACTAACTTATGTCCAACATAATCCATTCCAATATTTAGGTTTATCCATAATACTGCAGTCCACTCTCATATTATAGTGAAAATGATTACTAGATTTTTCATATAACAAGCATGTTAATTCCATCGTTGATCCCCATATATCATAAGAAATGCCTTGTTGGTCACATTCCAAACATTCGAAGGCCTTAATCATGTATTCTCTTGAAAAATGAATACCCATTCAACCTTAGTGAAAACATGAATGATTTCAAACGTTAACTCTTTCCACATACCAAAATCCAAAAATTCTATATACTCAAACCATGATATAACCTTATCCTTATATCAGTCGTGAGCTCATGAATACTATCAAATAATTAATTTTCTCCTTATCCCTTCATTATGTGCATATCATCTACATTCCAAAAATACTGGTACCATTCATCACACACTTTCAAAACTTAAGGAAAGACAAAAGTGTAACAATCCTTAGATGTATCTTTATTCCATAGTATCATGAGATTACTTATACAACATTACACTTGATAAACATGTAATCATTCAACTACCTTCTTAAACCATTTACTGAGATTCAACAATTCTTTCATCTCACATATCATTTGTAGTCTCTTCATCATCATCAACATAAATATTACCCATATGGCCATACTGATTCTCTTAATGAGACTTTACCTTAGGGTATTGGTTTTCATAATGCCCGTACATTCCACATTTAAAACATTTAACCATTGTTGATGTCGTAGCAATACCATTATCCTCATCCATGGCGTTAACTGAACCTTTTCCTTTGCACTTACTAGCTTTATGTGCTTCTTTTCCACACCCAAATCATCTTCCATTTCCTTTGAAACAATCTCCTTGATGCCTTTTCCCACATGATTTACATAGGGGAAATTGAACTTTCTTTCCTCTATGATCATCATGAAACTCCATATTTATCTTATTATCTGAGTCGGGAAACTTATCAAAGTTGAGATTATTGATCATATTATGAGATTTCTGATTAG
This sequence comes from Viscum album, assembly GCA_963277665.1. NCBI lineage: Eukaryota > Viridiplantae > Streptophyta > Magnoliopsida > Santalales > Viscaceae > Viscum > Viscum album. The sequence goes on along the minus strand of OY728146.1, from coordinate 1,778,858,592 downwards.
GAATAATAATGATTTTTGGACTTCCAAATCCCATTTCATTTGGCTGCTCATGAAAAATATCATTCCATTGTCCGTCATATCCTCCATTATCGTGAATCTTCATATTTCCACTCATTTTCTAAAACCCAAAAAGAATAGTGTGAGAGGAAAAAATCATGCTAGGGAAAACAACATAGTAAAGGGGGAGCACCCTCAATATCTAACATCTTAGGTTAAATTATAAGATTGTTAGAGCAATTCTAGGACTATATCCTATACGTATACTTATCCTTAGGGACATCCCTAGACATAACTTTGAAATATATCTAGGGATCTCACTAACGTTTTCACATCCTAGTTTCCAAAGGATGACTAACCCTTTCCTCTGACACTAACTGTATAGACCCAAAGTGTGACACTCATGAACATTACATTACTTTTGAGGAATACATAATACATAACAAAAACAGACACAGAAGGACCGTAATAGTTTAGAGTCATTGGAAACTTGGAACATAATCTTTTAATCATGGTGAAAGATCCTCAACATCTCCCATAAAGATCATCCCCTATTTTTTCTTACCTAAAACCTTTCTTTATATCCTGGGGAAAAGAAAACATAAAAAGTGTGAGCTCAAATTTTCAGTAAGGGTAAGGATGGATAAAATAAAACATACCATATACATTTAAACTTAAAAACATGAACATAATGTTTAAACATCAAAAGCTTGAGCAATGACATAAAACCTGGAAGTACGTAAAGAATAGACCATAAAAACAGTAAGCATGATAAAATAGCACGGGAATAAAACATGTAATTGTGGCAACCATTAAGCACATGATATGATTTCCATATTAGCCAAGGCATTGCTGCCAAGACCATCTTAGTGGACAAAGTCCCTTTCTGAATCGAGTTCACTCCTCGTTCCAGTCCTGTATTACTAAACCAGTTTAACTTTCCGTTCCAGCCAAGTCTATCTCATGAGATATAAATCTTTACCCAATGCATTGGAGGGATATATAGGTCCCACCCATCTCATAATGAAATGATTCTTAATTGTGCCACAAAATAAAATTAAAACATTAATCATAACCCAAAAAATAAAATGGGTTTCATAAAAATCATTACGTCATAACATAATGCATATAAGACAAATGGATATCATTTCATCATAAGAAAAGTGAAACCATGTTAATCATAGAGAAATTATACTTGAAACATACACATATGAAATAATGTCATCTTAGATGGAAAATGGTTTTGATAAAACACTTGAAATGAATTCTCGAGGAAAATATTCTTTCTTCTTCAAAATCATTCTCTTTTAACAAAATGTCATGAAATTTTCAAAGAAAAGGATTTTATTGAAAATAGTCATTAAATATTTTGGACGATGCTTCATAAAAACAAGGTTTTATAAAACTATAAAAATCAATTCGTGCCGTATAAGTTAAAAAAACATTCTTCTCGTACTTTTACCGGAAAAGTCAAAAAGTACCTTGTAATGTAAAAAGAAGAAGGATTCCTTACATACCATGTAGTATAAGTCAAAATGGGTAAAAAGGACATTAAAAATACATTAAAACACTTTTATAAAACATGGACATGGATGATAACAATAACCACAGTAAATACTTACATATAAGCAATCTCGGATAAAAAATGAGATTTGAAAAATTATCCCTTACCTTAGGTCTGATATGCTTCGTACGTATCTGAAACCCCTGTATAATACTTTTACATGAATTTATCATCTTAAAATCACAATATTTAAATTGTTATATTTATTAAATTATGAAGGTGACAACTTTGGCATCATATAAAATTAAATAATATATGTGTCATAATCACTTTTATAAAGCTCCAAACGGTTATATATTAGGTAATTGGATGATTTAGGAGTAGATATACACTACCAATAAGTTTTGGTCAGGTTTTTGGGCCTTTTAATGGGTATTATTATTTCAATAAAAACTACATTACTTATTTATCACTTAATAAATAATTTCTGTATCACTAATGTATCACCATTAATGACAATTATTTAATCCCTAAAAAATTCAAAATAAATTATCATGATGTTGTTAATTTTATTAGATTTCTGGAGACTATTCATGTTCAAAGTTTTATGATGATTATCACAAAATTAAAATTATTATACTTCTAAGATTTAAGAGAGTGACATGTTGTCACTTTTTTTGGTTTTAATAATAATTAAATTATTTTCATGGGCAAAAGTCCATAAAATGAATCTAATACAACCCTTAGGTGATATGGGATGACTTTTAGCCATCCAATAGTATTTTTTCATGTGTTAGGGTAATTTTATAATATTATATTTACCCTTAATTACCTGATTTACTTTTAACTATGGTAAATAAAATTTACTGTAGTTACTATTCATAATTCCCAAAAATAAAAAGTAGCCTATTAATATAATTTGGACCCACTGAATCCAAATATGGAATCCATTTTTTCCAATTAAATACACAGAAGTTGCAGAAATTGAATTAAAATTAATCCCGTTGTTGAATGAAAACGGGTTTTTAATTAAAACATTGCAAAAGATTGAATTGATTTAACCTACGAATTCAATGTAAAATCAATGCTAATGACATACATTATATTAAATGATAAAAATATATTCTATTTATACATTAAAATCAATCAATATTATAATTTAACCACATAAGTTATTATGATGAAAAAAGATGTTTTTAATGAAAATATAGCGTGTTTTTACTATTAATTAAAATATGAAAGTTATCATAATAATATGAAAAATATATCCATTGTAAATTTTTATTTCTTGATTCTAAAGAAGAATTTTATTTTGTCAAATTGAACTTATAAACATGTCAAAAAACTAGATTTAAAGTGGGTGCGACATCGAAAGGCGGCAAAACTGCATTTTTTTAAAATAATTATTTTACCCGAAAAATTTATTTTGTTCTTATACCATGTTCTAGAAAATGTGTAAGATGAATAATAATGTTATAAAATTCCAAATTTAGTTAATACTATTCATAATGTCTAGTTCATAATAATATTATAATAATATATCATTGTTTATTAAAACCTGGTATTGCGTACAACACACGCTATCGAGGAAGGTTGCGATTGTGTGTAATGCAAGCCAAGTCAGGGTTGCGTGTTGTGCAAGAATCCTTAGTTGATTTGTATAATAGAATCCAACCATATTTCATTTATACATTGAATATATAAATATATATAATCAATGTTGCGTAGAATAACTATTATCAAAATTGTGTGTAACACGATCCAAGAATAGTGTTGCATATACTACAAGCTAATACGGTGTTGCGTATAGCGCAAGGTAATCATGTTGTAGTGTAAAACACAAGAAATTAATGAAATTAAAAGAATATTTTTCATAAAATCTCAGGGTGTTACAGGTAGTCCGCACATCCTAAAATGAAATTACTGTGATTACCACAATGGAAACCATAAAGGTATGCCACAAAAGAAAAATACAGAAGATTAAGTAAAAAAATAAACATATTATATATCATATATAAATATAGGTACATCTTAATTTCCACCTTTGAAGGTGTTATATGAGTGTTCAACAATCATCATTTCGTGAGGCAGAAATCCGCCATCCACAGAAATAGTATGTTCATTAACCATTAGATGTAGGTGTGTGTACGTGTAGCTCGAATTCATCTTATAACAACATCCTAGTATATTAAAGATACTGGATTTGTTACAAAATAACTGAATAGAAATAGTTTAGGGGGTTGGAGAAGAAAAATAAAACAAAAGAACACAAGTGAAGACATTACCTTAAAATTGGGAAACTCTTTTTGATTTGAGCTCAAAGAATCCTTGGGAAGAATTATGCCCAAAGTGAGGCTTCTAGAAGTAAGAGAGGGATGTGGAGAGACAAAATGGGAAGGGGTTGGCCGAGCCAAAGGCTTGAGAGGTGTGGGTAATGTGGTAGAGGTGGGGGCCTTTTATAAGAGGAGAGGGGGGCACTCTTGGAATGTTAAGAAAAGATACTTTATTATAAAATGTTTTTCGGATAAAAAAGTACCACAATTATATATTTAGAGGATCATGTGATAAGGGTTCGAAATCAACCCATCCAATAGGTTTTTGACAACTGTAGGTCTTAGAGTTTACATTGTATTTTCATTTTATTTAAATCGTTAAATAATGAGGTAATCACTGCATCATCATGATTTCATAATTAATTTAATTGTTTTAATGTCTGAAAATTATAAAAAAAATATCATGATGTAGAAAATCGATTTAGCTTTCTAATGAATATTTATAGTCAAAATTATGACTTGTATAACCCAATTTAAAAATTGTTTTAGTAAACTATCTCATGTTTGTGATATTTTTATTTTAACATTAAATAAAAAGTTATTAATGTCATTTTCCTACCAAAGTTGCTCCATGGGGTGCCCATGTTGTCCCATGGATTTTATTGGTCGGCCATGACACATCCAATAAGGGTAGGACATGTTTCTAGGTCATTTTATATTATTAAAACATTATTTTTACCTTAAACCACATTAATTACCTCTAATCGCGATTAAGAACATAAAAGTTACTATTCACCAAAAAAATTATTTTAATCCCATTGAACCACATATTACATTCAAATGACAACCATGTGTGTTGGATTTTTGAAATTCAAAACATATAGGTGGAAAAGTTTAATTTAAATGAAAAATCAGTTTCTTTAACTATCACTTAGTGGTTTCACTATTCATCAAAAATTGAAATTTTCAGAAAAAGACCAATAATTCACCCTAAGATATATTTGATATTCCAAACTCAAAAATGATGTATATTTTAAAAAATAAAAAACATATAAGTTTCATTAATTAATTTAATAATTAATTTCCACTGTCAAAACAAATAGCGTGTTTTTAAGAAACAATATCTATTAAAAGATTAACACTAGTTTAAGTCATATTTCAAAGTGAAATTAATTCCAATGACCACTATTGGATTAAATGGTAAAATTATATTCTAATTTTACTTTAAAAACAATTCAAAAGATAATCTAATCATATAAATAAATTAGATTAAAAAGGGTTTTTTAATTAAAATACAACATTTTTCACTATTCATTAAAAAATGAACTTTATCGGAAAGATACAAAAAATTTACAAAAAGATAATTTTGATGTACCGATTCTAAAGAAGAATTTTATTTTTTCAAATATAACACATAAAATTGTCGAAAAGTGGTTTTAAAAGAGGTTCTCCATCAAAAGGGTGTTAATCGACCTTCTAAAGAATATTAGAATGTTTACGCTTAAAATTGAATTCATTCACATTTTTAATCCTCTAACATTTATTGTAAAAAGTTAAAATATTTGACAAAAATATATAATCATTTTGTAGTTAGTTATGTTCATTGACTCCATTACAATGACTATGCATTAACTACCATTTAAAATAATATTATTTTATTATTATAGTGCAACGTAATATTTCAATGGAACTTGTTGTTGCGTATTGGGTAAGCCATCAAGCATAGCGTTCCCTTTATTTTAATATTAAAATTTTATTAAAAAATAGGGATAAATATAAAAATTTCATATTATTTATTTTCCTTGGGTGTTACATCCTTCCCCCCTTTTGGGAATTGCGTCCTCGCAATTTTAAAATTGGGCTCGGAAACATCCTTGAAAGTCCCATATCGGAACAAGAGTTGGTAAAACAATCACTTTAAAATAAATAAAGAGAAGTACAACGGTAACCCGAGTTAACACACACTAGGATTCCATTTTGGAAAACAAGGATATAGAGGAGAAAACATAGGGTCATGTTCTGATGGAGAGTGATAGAAAACATGTTTAGGAGAAAGTTAACCACAAGAAAATCACAAACTTATGATGGGTTAAACGGTATTCGATTCCCTAGGAGGAAAAGTTAATAGACAACATTTTTGTTTTATGTTACTTTTTATTGAGGAATTTATTCATAAGGAAACATAATTACTTATCATGTTGACTTTCAACTTTTATTATATTTCTTACACAAACTCATATTTTCTCCAAAATACGAGTATTTACGAAGAATTTTTCACATTAAGAGTACTATAATCAACTTCTAGAGAATCTCCTAATCCAAAAAAGAGAACTATATACATCCCATGTATTTATACTTTAACAAAAACCAAAACCAAAAATGTTAGTACAAGATCAGATAATCCAGAAAAGGATAACCCTTTATAAAAAGAAAATCTATTATTAATATCCAAAATTTGTCCAACAAAACCCAAAGTTCAACGAGGACCATTCGATAAACAATTTGTCCATAAAATTCATCAAAGTTAACCAAACTATAATTTAAACCCAAATATTTGAAGGATTTAGTCACATGGTCTTCCAAGTTAAATCGTAACATTTATCTCCAAACAACATCAGTTGCTCTTAAAGTCTCGTATTGAAAAGTAATTAACCTAATCACATATCCTCCATGATAGGTTAATAAATTTCCATAGATAACCCAAAATCAAGTTACTCTTAATTCATAAAATCATCTAACTAAAAAGAATCAGTCAAAATAACCAGGGACTTCACGTAGTCCAGTGGTAGGCGATAAATACCAGTTGCACTTTGGTTTTGGGTTTGTTTCCCGCCTCTTTTTCCGACGCAACGGGTTGTCACACAGTCTTCGTGTTTTCCTTTTTCCAAAACTATATAATTCTTAAAACATTCCCCAACAACGATATAAAATCTTCAAAAATATCCATGACATAATTTTACCTCAATTTTATCTCATGCCTTTCACTTTTCATCATAACATATAGCAACCCATAATTACCTCAAAAGTAAGGATCATATAAACCCAAATGATTCTTTATAACTATGTCCACAAAAGAACAGATAACTATTCCTCAAATAAAATTTTCATATATCAAACATCAGGGTTACACATACTATAAAAAGTCTTCTAATGTAACCCCATCAACAAAAGAGACTTAATACTCTTACGAATTTCACCAAAACTCTTGAATCCCTTATACATTGACTTCTTACTCATTCAACATTCTTCATGATCCATTAACCATTCCTTTCCAACTTATTCTGAAATACTTCTTTCCTACAAACAAAATCATGAATCATATCCTAAAATTCCAAAATAGGCAAACAAAAGTTAAGAAATAATCCATACCTTTGAATGGTCATTGTCAGTTTCTTCATCCTCAATCAGAATGAAATTAAGTATTGGTAAATGAATATTTGTACGATCTTGGTGATCCCATTACCGAAACATCTTCATAGGACAAGTGTTTGCATAATGACCATGTACACCACATTTAAAACATTCAATTGATCCCTCAGAAAGAACTTCTTTCCCCTTACACGAGTCAACTGGATGCTTCCTTTTTCCATGGTAGGTTCTTGCATTATGACCTCCATTTCCACATCTATAGAATATTTCTGTCCCTTTGAATAATTTTCCTAGGTATTTCTTTCCACATCTTTGACACATAGGTTTTTGAACACACTCACCTTTATGATTATTACTTGTAGTTCTGTAGGGATTTGTTTCTCGCATATATGATGCCATATAGAAATCACCAAGGTTTAGGTGGTCAATCATGACTCCAGATAGTTGGTTGAGGATAAACACAAGAGTTCTCATTGCAGCTCCCACATCATTCAGTTTCCCGCTCAGAAAACTGTGACAGTTTTATTCACATCCACCGTTACTTTGGTGCCTGCTAGATCCAGCCCTTTACTAAAACCAACAAGGTCAGTGTGAGCTTATCAACAGAACCATCATTTACTAAAGAGGATGATAAAAACTAAGATATCCTTACTCATTCACTTTATCTAAAACTTGGACTCTTTCTGAAATCCTAATCATTATTGTAATGTCACATATTCTTAGAGAATACTCTAACCTCTAAAGTTATCTAAACCGACCACTGATACCAACTATAAGGACCCGACCATAAACCTTACATAATATTAAATTAAATGAATAATTCACATTGAAGATCTTTTCAGGTTTAGAGTGTTAGAGAATTAGGAAAAAACTATTACATCTCAAAAGATTACAAAGTAGTCACTTCTACTAAATTTCCATAAAATAAAAACTCTTAAAAAGAAACATGTCTAGTTCCATGTATTAGATAGCATGACTTTCCCTTGATCCCATCCTTGACCCTATTCTACATTAAGTCACATGAAAAACATTCCAAAAAAACATGGAGTGAGCATAAAAAGCTCAGAAAGGGCTACACAAAGAATGAAAACTATTAGTTTTTCAAAACAACAAGTAAACCATGTATACGTTATCAAAGTAATACCTTTCACCTTTAGGAAGTAGAAAAAACTCTTCACTGAATAAAATATCATTACTACCCATTTTTTAACCAAAAGATTACCATAAAAATCATATAAAGAACACATAACATATAAAGTTAACTTTGGATATAAACATACATAAATGGAATAACCATACGGTCGACTTCCACACATATCACTTAATGGAATAGCCATATGACCGACTTCCATACCCAATGAATTGGAGGTTATAATGTAACCACCCATCCTGGTATTCATGGCACCACCCGTCATATGGTTTATCACGTAACCACCCATAGAATGTCCATGTACCATCATTACACATAAAATATTGAAAATATTAACATTTCAATAACAACATTTCATTTCAAATTCACAATATGTAATTCCAAGATTTTGAATTAATCAATCCATTTTACAAAATCATTTAATAGAGATTTTTGAATCAAAGTTTCCCATACCACTTTGGAGCTTTTAACGGAATTATAATTTTAAAACATTAATTTCCATATAAATAAATAATGAAAACCATTTTGAAAACATGGACATTAAATATAATGATTTAGAATAATGAATCTTTGAAACATTTAAAATTATATTTTTGTTAAAGAGTTTTTAACAAAATGAGAGACTCTTGAATACAAATAATTTTGGAATAACATTTAATCCGAACATTATAATATCATGAGAATAAATATATTCATGATAAAATATGTCAAATGACAGTATACACACCATATAAGAGTGAATTGGTGCCTAACAACAATTAAGTCTCAATGGAAATGAAAATTGAGATGAAATCCATTATAAAGATGGTATCCTTAAATTAAGGATAAATCTGTCACATAATTATGTGTGAGAAATCTAAATACACCCAATATAAGTGGTTATTATTTGTGAAAAAATCAGAGGACATTCACACATAATCTTGGAAAAACAAAGCCAATGACATAGATATTTAACTCAATGAAATAAGATTGAGTTATGATTTCCCATACAAGTTCGTAAGAATTTATAAATGAGAAGATTATGTGTAGAAGTAGCATACCCACAAAATGGTCTGTGGAAATTACAAAATATAGATTTCACACATAATCTTGAAATAATAAAATCATGAAGTAGAGGTTTAACCTAATGAATTGAAAGTGGGTTAAGAAGTTCCCTTACAGAAATCTGACAGCATAACGACATCACTTTAAAATTCTGAAAATGAGTTAATGAGAGAGAAAGGGGTATCTCATCACTTGAACATAAAATTTACATAAATAAGGATATATAAGAACATATCCCAACGTAATAGTATGTGAATTAAAAGACATAACAAAATAAGTCTTTTAAAAAGAGGAGGGTGAAAGGTTCCTTTTCCGAGTTGGGTAACTTTCGAAACGTACACCCCATGGAAGAAGGGTCATACAATGAAGATGTAAATACCCATAAATAAAAATATACTACAAAAAGTGTATAATAATGAGAAGTACAAACACCACTCAAAGGAAATAGTGGAAAACGTTGCATAAATTTCACGTTAATAAAAGTGAGATGAAAAATCCCTTACGAAAACTCGGCAGCCTAATGACGCCACTTAAAACATCCAAAAATGGATTTATGAGATCAAATATGTTCTCTAATAATATGAACATAAAAATTACAGTATGAGGAATATAAAATAACCTCCCCAAACATAAGAAATATGATCTTAAAAGAAATGACATAAAAAAGAGTACTTAAAAAGAAATAGAGAGGTTGGATCCCTTACCTTGGGTCCAACTTGACTCGATCGTTCTTTAACATCCTGAATAATAAACTTGACTTAATTTATAAATTCCTAAGAACCTTTTTCAAGTTCATTATTACTTTTATATCACTTATTTACATGTTATAAACATTATGTAATCATTTATGTTAATAATGTTTGTTTTGTCGATATTTGGTTCTTAAGTCGAAAGTGGACTTCTTACATTTACATATTGTTCATTTTGTCAAAGGATCATTATATCCACAATTATATTCATGATTTGGATATCATATATATCATATATATCCATAGTATACAAGTATTTATAATATTATATAATCATTTAGAGGTAAGAAATGAAATACACCATTCATGGAGACGGTAAGACGTACGTATGCATGAACGCTACTTTCATTTCTATGACATATTAATGGAATAAAAACTAAATGAGAGGTATGTATATATTAATTCCATAATTTTATTCATCATTTATATGTAAAATAAATCATATATAATAACTTTAAATCCATACATTATACATCCCACATATGGCATTAACGAATCAAATCACTTTAAGGGGGTGATAGTCTGCACTTCCTAAAATGAAGTTATCATGTTTACCCACAATGGAAACCATAAAGTTATGACACAAAAGAAAAATACAGAAGATTAAGTAAAACATAAACATATTATATATCATATATAAATATAGTGACATCTTTATGGCCACCATTGAAGGTGTTATGTGAGTGTTGAACAATCATCGTTTCGTGAGGCAGAAATTCGCCATCCACAAAAACAGTATGTTATTTAACAATTAGATGTAGGTGTGTGTAAGTGTAGCTCTAATTATTCTTATAAAAACATCCTAGTATATTTAAGATACTTGAGGTGTTACAAAATAAATAAATAAAAATATTTTAGGGGGTTAGAGAAGCAAAATAAAACAAAAGAACACAAGTGAAGACATTACCTTAAAATCGGGTAACTTATTCTGATTTGAGCTCAAAGGCTTCCTTCGGAAGACTTATTCCCAAATTGAGGATTCTAAGAGTAATAGAGGGATGTGTAGAGAAACAATGGGTAGTTTGTGGCCGATAAAAAGGCTTGAGAGGTGTGGGTAAGGTGGTAGAGGTGGGAGCCTTTTATAAGAGGATAGGAGGGGCACTCTTGGAAAGTTAAGAAAAGATACTTTATTATAAAATGATTTTCGGATAAAAAGGTTCCCACAATTATATATTAAGAGGATAATGTGATAAAGGTTCTAAATCAACCCATACAATAGGTTTTTTACATGTTTAGGTCTTATATTTTACATTATCATTTATTTTTATTTAAATCGTTAAATAATTAGGCAATCGCTGCATCATCATGGTGTCATAAATATTTTAATTTATCTAATGTTTAAAAAATATAAAAAAATATCATGATGTAGAAAATCGTTTTATCTTTCTAATAATTATTTATTGTCAAAATTATGACTTGTATAACTCCATTTAAAAATTGTTTTAGTAAAACATCTCATGTTTGTGACATTTTTATTTTAACATTAAATAAAAAGTTATTAATGTCATTTTCCTACCAATGTGGCTCCATGGGGTCCCCATCTGGACCCATGGATTTTCATGGTCGACCATGACACATAAAATAATGGTAGGATGTGTGTCTAGGTCATTTCATATAATTAAAACATTATTTTTACCTTAAACGACAATAATTACCTCTAATCGCGATTAAGAACCAAAAAGTTACTATTCACCAAAAAAATTATTTTAATCCCATTGAACCAAATTTTACTTCCTAATGAAAACCATGTATGTTGTATTTTTGAAATTAAAAACACAGAGGTTGCAAAGTTTCATTTAAACGAAAAATTAGTTTCATTAACTACCACTTAGTGGTTTCACTATTCATCAAAAATTCATGTTTTTCAGAAAAATACCAAAAATGCACCCTACGCTATATTTGATATTACAAACTCAAAAATGATGTCTATTTTACAAAATTAAAAACATATAAGTTGCATTAATTAATTTAATAATTTATTCCCGCTGTCAAAACAAATAGCGTATTTTTAAGAAATAATATCTATTAAAAGATTGACACTAGTTTAAGTCCAATTTCAATGTGAAATTAATTTCAATGACCACTATTGGATTAAATGGTAAAAATATATTCTAATTTTAATTTAAAAACAATTCAAAAGATAATCTAATAATATAAATAAATTAGATTAAAAATGGGTTTTGAATTAAAATACAACATTTTCACTATTCATTAAAAAATGAACTTTATCGGAAAGAAACCAGAAATTTACACAAAGTAAATTTTGATGTCTTGATTATAAAGAAGAATTTTATTTTGTCAAATATAACACATATAATTGTCAAAAAGTGGATTTAAAAGAGGTTCGCCATCAAAATGTGGTTAATCGACCTTCTAAAGAATATTAGAATGTTTACGCTTAAAATTGAATTCATTCACATTTTTAATCCTCTAACATTTATTGTAAAAAGCAATAATATTTTAAAAACATAAATAATAATTTTGTAGTTAGTTCTGCTCATTCCCTCCATTACAACGGCTAGGCGTTAACTACCATTTAAAATAATATTATTTTATTATTATAGTGCAACGTAAGGTTTCAATGGAACTCGTTGTTGCGTATTGGGTAAGCCATCAAGAATAGCGTTCCCTTTAAATTAATATTAAAATTTTATTCACAAATAGGGATAAATATAAAAATGTCATATTCTTTATTTACCTGGGGTGTTACAACACATATATCTTATAGACAATGAAAAATGAGGGGTAACTACCATATATCAATTAGAAACAGTCGTCGTCATTTACAAAGGTCTTGGAAAAATAATATTACAACACAAAATGGAGAAGTTACACTTATGATGCTCTAAAAAAATATGAATTTATTTTACCTATAAAAAATATACTGTTTCATGGGAATAATAAAACCATTACTACCTTTATTCAGAACAATTTATATCCACTTTACCCTAACACAATCCATGAGGTACCATTATAGAGTGTATGACGCCATAGATTACCCTTACATAAGATATTTTTAAATATTTTATTCATGTATTCACGCATTTAGTAATAATTTTTATCCTCGTGAATAATAGGCCTTTTAATAAGAGATCAAAACTTATAAAAAATTATTTTATATTTTTAAATAAAATAATTAATTAAGAAAATAAATTATTCATTTATTTAAAAATAAAATACACATTAAAAAATATATAATTAAATTTATAACATACCACAATAATTTCCAAATTTAATTATAAAACGTTGAAATTATATATATATATATATAAATTATAAAACAATATATCATCAATATAAGAAAAAACATTATTTTTGTTAACAAATTATAAAATAAAATAAAATTTAAAAAGCATATCATTTTTTAAAATATCACTTGAATCATTAGAATCCCCAAAATGGAAAAGGAATGAATTAGAACGTAAAATAAATACATAATGAATAATCACATTCCCTTTACGTGCTTATTTTGTTTTTTCAATCCCACTTAATATCATTTATAGAGTTATACCCATCCATTTATCCAATTTTCCTTATTTATCATTATAGTGTTTTGAACACCCACTCTTGTATTCATTATTTCCCATGAAAATATAAGACTTGTAGAATTATTTTTCTATCTTTATGTCAATTGATAATGTATTTACATATGCATAGAATGTATTAGGGACTAATTCTCATCAAAGACATGGAATTAGGCCACCAAATAGGTGATTAAAATTAATTTATAGATAACATATATAATTTTTCACATAAATTTGTAGCCTTTTAATTTTTGTTTTATATTTAGAAATAATATTCAATTCAAGTAGGCTTATGATTCACAAATAACATTCCATATAATCTTGTTTCTCACGAGGAATATATTTTTCAAATAATATATATTTTAATGTCTTCCATACCATATTATCTATCTTTTCCACCTCATTAAACATTTGTATTAGTATGCACCATTGGCCAACATATCTGCTTATATGATAAACTACCATAAAAACATTCTTCTGTTTTATACATCTCAAATAGGGAAATAATTTCTCTCAAAAATGGAATAATTTTAGTAATCCAATATATTAGTTATCACCATAAATAATTACAAGTTTTCTTATATGATGTGGTCACACATTATTACACCATGTTTTGTATCAGTTAAATTATCTATATGAAAATATTTATTGGTCTTAACATTTGAAAACATCCCTAATATGGTAATAATACACTTATCTCTAGCATCATCTTTATTAACTTCATTGATTTGAGAATGGGAGAAATCTATATATTCATTACATTATAAATGTTGAATCTTTATTAAATTATACCCATATATGTTAAAAATTATATAAGAGTTGTATAAATATTATATGTATTTACCATAATGTTTGTTTTACCATATTTTGTTTATTCTAGATCTAGTTACCAATGTTATAATTAAAATGGATACACTCGACTAGAAAAATTTATCCAATAGTTTATTAGTATTTATATAATATATTCATATAAAATTCTCAGATTATATTTGAAAACGTTATATTTATATTTACATTCTACTGAGAACATTTTTAATTCCTCTATTATATCCTTGTAATCAATTAGAGTTAAATTTTTCTACCATATAGACTATATAAAGAATAAAAGGTAGATATAAATATCATTTTATGTGGAAGAATACATCAGAGTCGTTAATAAAATAAAAATTTATAAATAATATAATAGAGGTAAATATTAATTGAATATTACATAAATCCAATATCAAAAATAAATAACATATATATGAAAAACATATAAATCTAAATAATGATATATAAAATTATAAATAGTTTCATAGTGGTATAAGTCACAATGATATAAATTTTAATGATATAATCAAGGCCTCCTTCTATGACCTGATATAACAATATTTTAGGTATTCATCAAATTGTCAGGCTAGTTTGTCTCTTGAGACCTACAGATGCATCTAGGGGATTTATAATTTTTGTACCCAATGATAACCCGATATTAGTAATTAATTTTCTATATAAAAATAATTAATAAATTACATATATAACAAACATTAATTGGGATTGATAAACATTCATATTAAAAAACTACTATCAAAAATGAAATCTTTTTTCGTAGTCAAAAAATATAATAAAAAGGCATAAAAATTATTTTAATTAAATTTCATGGTATTCGTAGATGGTATCCCCAATATCAACCAATAAGCATAAAACTCTTATGAAATTAATGAAAAACATGTACTCAAGAACATTGTGGAATTTTATTAAAAATAAGTAGATATATTATATTTATTTGTTAAATTTGAAAAATAATATAATATAATAGTGGGAAAGGATGTTTCTTTGAAATAATAATAAAATGGCCAATATGTACTAAGGAATAATTTTCATGATTGTTGTAAAGGGTGTTCATGTAGTAAATATTATGAAACTATACATTCCGTAATTTGGTAAAACAATTATAGTATGTAAAACATTGGAATGATATTTTATATATTTAGATATATAAATTAATATCTCATGGATTATAAAATATTACACTCATAGAGTTATATATAATAATTATCATGAAAGAATTCGTTGACATTGGTTATGATGAAGCTAAAAACATTATAAAAGTTAAAAATTATTTTTAACAAAATCATAATTTCATAAATATTGAAATTCATAATGGGATATGATTTTATAGTTGATATGTAATTTTCATAGATTGTAGACGAATATACGAGATTAGTTCGTGGATTTTTTGTATAAATGATTTATTATGGATCAATTCCAGGGGATATAGTAACATAGTCAAAAATCAAATTGTGTTAATAGAACCCTGATGATTGAATTCTACCACATTAGACTTTTTGGTTTTTTATTCAATTAAATAAAAAACATATTCATAATATTTCAATTTATAAAATATATTTAAAATTCCTTAAATAAAAAATAATAATTTATCTCATTAAAAATTACTGTGTGTTTGTTTATTGTTTTGTTTCCCTTTCTTGCTTTGATTTTTTTATTATATTCCTTGAGTATTGTTCATGTATTGACTATCCTGAAATTGTTCTAGATATATTAATTAATTTTTCTAATATAATTTTTAATTCCCATAGTCATTTCACATAATAATGTTTTTTGTTCAAATGCAATGAATTAAAATTCTATTCTCTATGATTATTAAATTAATCTGAATATAAAAACATATAGGGGAGAATAAAATGTTAATATTATCACTCTTGAATTAATGAGAAATATTAAATTGATTATTGTTACATATTATTACAGGTATTTAAGATTTCATAGTCATTCATGAGATAAAAATTACATTTATGTCTATGTTGGTGGTAAAAATTGTGAAATTATGATCACATTATAATGTTTGTATGAGAAATGGCATGTTATCATATCGTGGTAATATAACATTCAAAAATGCATAGAGGTTTCAAAAATGTAATTTTTTCTTAATAAATTATTTTCATGAATAGGTAGTTGACGAATATAAATTAATGACATTTAAATTATTTTATTACTTAAAAAGTGAATTGGTATAATTGTTTAAGGAATTTAAATTACATAACTACCATTTGTGGTCAAAATGATAAAAAAATTCTATATAACCTCTTTAAAACATAAAAAACATAATAAATATCATATTTATTCTTCTAATACTCTTATAGAGATATCCACGTAAGGATTTAATGATTAATTATGTATATTTTTCATGGAGCTTGTAGTCTTCGTGCAACATGAGAATGGTTTTCATTTTCTAATGGAAGAGAGAAATGTTGATAATAGTTGTTTCATTGACATAATAAAATTTCATTATAATAATGATATTGATTTCATTATATTGTGGTTGTTATAATTTGTTAAGATGAGGTTAGTTATGAAACTAAAATAATATTATTTCATATGTAAAAATATTTCTTCAGATGATATAATCATTTAAAACAACCCTTAAAACATCATAGATTTAAACATAAAAAAGAACCTATAAGGCATTAGAAAGAAGTTTATGGAGGGTATTTTGATGATTTTTGAACATATAATATTATTTTTAATTGAAGATGAATGGGTTTGTGATGGGACTTATTTATATGTGAGGGATTTGACATTTTTCATAAATTATCATTACATTAAATTAAAGAAATTTAAATAACAATGGAGCATGGACCTTAAAATGAAAATAATGAAAAGAGGGTAATCAATGGTTTAGAAATACCCCATAAATAAAATTATAGATTGTGTTTAAATATATTTTTTCCATTTATCAATTTGTTGTAATAATTAATATTTATTTTATCCATTTCCATGATAATTCAATTTTTACATCAGCTGCATAGACTTATAAAACATAAAAAATAATTGAGATTATAACCTTATTTAAAAAAAATTTTATTTTAAATTTGATCACTATTTTTTTGAATCATACCTTATTGGTGTTAAAATTTTATATTAATAAGAGTAATCTTAATGGTAAAAATGAATTTTATAGAAAACACTTTTTAATCCTAATGTAAAACTTACCCCATAATCATGTGTAATATTGATTAAACTGATATTTATTGATTTATTTTTAAAGGTATAAGAGTTTATTAACTTTAAATTAAAGGATATAATTAATTCGTCGTTGTTAATATTTAATTAAGTTGAATAGGAAAAATACTGTTTACCATTATTAAATAAATAATATGACCTAAAATGAAAAAACTATATTTCTAAATTATAAATAATATTCGAATGTAAATTATTTTACATATTTTAATACATTTATTCTTAAAAAAAATTCTTTTCCAAATTTATAATTCATTTGTATATCATGATGACTCCCAAAAAATAATGGTGTTGTGAAAAATATATTTTTATTATTCAGAAAATAAATCATCATTATAGGAAATTAGTAAAAAATCTTCACAAAGTAATTTTGACTTGATTGATACATAAATTTTGTCTGTATAATGAAAATAATAATATAATATTTAAAAATCTTTCTTGTAAACAGACTCTTGAATTTTTTTTATTTCAATACAAATTGGATGCGAATTGTGATGTCTTTTGGGGATTTAGTGTTCAATTTCTATAATAAAATCTCATGTATTATAAGATTACATAAAAAAACCATTATTTTTATAATATTATTATTTTATATTGGAAAATTCATCAAAAAATTCAATGGGACTCAATGAGGTAAATGATAATGATATTATAGAAAATCAATTATCAGTTTTTAAAAAATTTCATCTCTATTTTGGGAGACATCACGAGATATGAAACTAATATAATGAATAATTAGAGGCCAATGATATATTTTATAAATGTTTTTCAAATGAAGTGATATTTTTAGTACTTGAAATTTTTAAATATATTTTCAAAAAAATTATTTCTTATTTATATTACTATTTAGTTTATTAGTTTATAATAAATTCAAAAAAATCAATGAAAAAAATAAAAACAAATTGTGAATATTATAAATAATATAATTTTCATTCTTGTTTAAATAAATGGTAAGATTTATTGATTATGGTCTATTGTATAAATCTTATTTGTTATATTTTCTATTATTTATTATTTATTAAGATTTGAGTAACATAAATTGTAAATAAAATTTATAGTTCAGTTAGGCAATGTGGTATCCATCCATCCAAATCATAAAAATCATCTAATTCATAAATTTCTAATGAATTTTTATTTTATACTTGAATATACATTAAAATTAAAAAATAACTGAAAATTTAGTTTTTTTAAAAGAATCCATCATAAATTTAAAAAAATTATTTTGTTGGATAATAGATAATAAGACATAGTCATATTATCTATAATGGGATTAAAAAATCTTTTTAAAATGTATTTTATTGGATACTCATCAAGGGATTTAAATTCATCCATTACTTGGAATCTTTGACATTAAATTTAAAATTATTGATATAAAAAATGAACAATATATGATGGAATATACACCACATAATTTCTAATATTCAAATTAAATTTATTATTTCATAGATTAAAAGTATTTTTAGAGGGTAAATAAAATGGAATCTCACATAAATGAGTTCGTGGAAAATGATAGTGGTTTTATGAAACTCGAAAATATTGACCTTTTAAGAAAAAATACAAATAAATCCATTACATGTTGAGATATAAATATTTATAATCAGGACATATTGTTAATTTCCAATAGGGTTGATAATTTCAATGATCTAATCAATGAATTCAAAATAAACATAGATTATGTCATTGATGTTTATCTACAAATTTTAGATTCATAAGAGGATTATAAAAATAATCAACAAATTGAATATTATTTCAAAGTCAAATAATGGTTTATTACATTCAACATATAGTCATAATAAAAAAATAATTATTTTAGTACTTATTTATCAATTTTTAATATTTAATATTTTAACAAGCAATTATTTATAGGTCACATTGTATTATATCAATTTCAATGAAAATAAGTCTCCATGATCTGAATTCTCTATTCATGATCAGGGTTTAGTTATTTTCAAATAAATAAACGTTATTTACATAAAATTTATTTATTATTATTATTTTTGATTTTTAATATATATTTAGTAATATACTTCTATTTATTTATTTATTTATTAATAGTTAATGTTGTTATGATTTTTGTTGGAATTTATTTTTGTACATCACATAAATTGTTCAGTGTTATAAAATATCTTAGTTTCATTAAAATAAAAATTGAAATATTAATAAATATCAAAAAATTTATTTATAAATAATGACTTTGGAAATTAAATATAAAAAATAACTAAAGAATAAAATTATATATATATATATATATATTTATAATAAAAATTACTAAAAAAATAAATAAAATAATTGATTTTGAAAAAATTAAAATAACTAATAAAAAACATATTATAAAAACAATAAAAATAAATAATAATTAATATATTATGAAATTTATACATATTACTGAATTTGATATAATATTTATTGTATATTTTCATTTTCTTAAATGAAGTTTGATTTATTAATGAATCACTTGGAGGAGGATGAGCTACCTTAGGATGATCCTAAAGATTAATATTTCAAAGGTATATTTGCTAAATCAAATAATTGAAGTAGTTGATTCCTTGAAATATTTATTTTTCTAGATAGAATTACAAAGTGGATCTCAACCTTTGTTTTTTATTCTCATCAATGTAAATAAGTTTATATTTGAATAATATTTAATTTTCCTTTAATTATTTTTTATTAACTGTGTTAATAATTGTATTTATTTTTCATGATCTTAACATGTAATCATTTTTAAAATTATTTTTATTCATAAAAACTATTTCTATTGTTTTTATTTATCACAAGATTATGTTCATTGTGATGCATGTCATCATATTATTCTTCAATATATGTTACGTAAATGAAAAATGTATTTTATTTTAAATTTATAAAATTTCTAAATTACTATATTATAAAATATTTTATGATTTTATTTTATCTAATTGATGATATCATGGGACCCTCAATTATAGTGGAACATTTGGATCTCATGGATCATCATTTATTTTAGTTTCTGATGATATTTTACTACTGAAATTTTGAGTGAGAATCCGGTGATTTCATTGATGATTGTTTTCTACTTCAAGGACTAAATTACAACCCCTCCTAGGTGTGGGATGGATTATTCATTTATTATATATGATATACATTTTGATTTAGATTATATTCTATTTGTGAAAATAAAAATAAAAATAATGTCTCAAAAATAACATGGAGTCATTTATATACGATATATCATTGATTGCCTCTATTTAATATTATTTAATTATAAATATAAATTAAAAAATAAATTTATATGAAATTTTTTGGAATTATTCTATTGAACATTATATTAAAGATGTCTTTGTGTACCAGACGATGCAAATTTATATTAGTACTATATATATTTCTTGAAAAATATAATATCAAAATGTTTCTCGTATTTTTCTTATATTTTTTAAAATTAAAATAATTTGACTTGAACGACCTTTGTATTCAATTTATATATTCATAGGAGGAATATGATATAGAAATTTCATAAATTTGGGAGGTTCATTATGAACTATATTTTTATGGTGATATGTTCTTTATGTATCCATGTTTTTATAAGGTTTTCTGTGATGATGAGAAATAAAATGGTATTGAAAAAACAAAGGTGACTAGTTCTGTTTCATGGTCAGTGTCATCTAGTTACTATTAAAGTTACGTAATTGAATAATCTAACTAAAATTTATATAATTTTTGATCATGATAATACTTTTTTATAGACTTATATGATGATGTCAGCTAATTAAAATATTATAAAGAGATAGATGAGACAGTTTGAAGAATAGGGAACATGGTGTTCCCTATATGGTTAGTGACATTGATAAAATATAAAGTATTTGTGGAAACAAAAATGTATATTATGAATGGAGTTCCTTAAAACTAATAGAGACGGTCACCCACCGCCTTACATAAATTACTCTTACATTCCTTTTTGAGAGAATTTTTATTTTATATGTTATTTTATATTATAATAAATGTTTTCATATTTATTTTATTTTTTTGTGCATTTTATTGTCTAATTTATTTAGTGTAATTTTTGATGTATTTATGATTCCATAATAAATGGTTATTTCCCTTAAAAACTAAATTCATTTCAAATAATTATGTAGAATAACATTTTTGGATGATTTACAATATTTACATTACAAAAATGATGGTATGAAATATTATTTTTTACAATTAAAAGAGAATAAAAATATTAATATTTAATGATAATTATTTCCACCATGATTTGAATGAAAAATTGATTTAATGTGTTGATAAATAAAAAAATATTTTTATTTGAGATGTTATATTAATTGATTGGATCATTTTTATTGACTCCCCATATAATTGTTATTTAAATAAATATTAAAACACAAATATGATATTATAGGAAAAACATAACATTTATTGTGGTTGAATCATGAACTCATGTTACACCTAATTATTAACCATTTGGTCACTCCATTTTAATTTTCTTGGTATCTATAGGTATAATGTTGGGAATAGTTGATCGAAATGAAATGAGCATAGAGTATTTATTCCATAGATGCAACTCATTACAACATCCATATGTGTATAACTATAAGAGAAAATTATTATTTATCATTTTATTTAGGTTTTGTCCATCAAGGTGTTATCCATATATATTATATATTAATTTCATGGAAGACTATTGTTCAGATTCCATTTATATGATCTCTTCTAATCTTTTCTATAATATATAATACATTTCCATTTTTAGTTTGGTTAACTATCAATTCCAAAGGGTTACTAAGGAAGATGAAATTCTATTTCATGAAGAACCATAGAAATAGTTTTCTCTAAGGTATTACAATATTTAAAATTTAGGTAATGGAGATACGACAAAGTGGTCCATAGATAGATAAAATAGTTTTCCAATCCTTATGGGAATAGTGAAGAGTGTGGTATTAGTGGTGGCTGTGATTATAAATTTTTTTTCAGGGGAGTATGAAATGGATATACACTACTGGAAAATGGACCTATACCCACGGTTCTTCAAAAGTACATGGGTATAGGGTACCTTCTACCCACGGTTTTCAAAAACCGTAGGCATAGAGATTATATAGGAACTTATACCCACGGTTTTCCAAAACTGTGGGTATAGGTCATCTATACCCACAGTTTTGTCCAAACTGTGGCTATAGGGATTTCTCGGAAGACCTATACCAATGGTTTTTTCAAACTATGGGAATAGGGTTTTCTCAAAAGGCCTATACCCACTGTTTTGAAGAACCGTGGGTATTGGTGCTTTTTTTTCGGAAGATCTATGCCCACGGTTTAGCCAAACCATCGGTATAGCTCTCCCGCACTATGGCGGGAAAAAAAATTTCGCGGGGGCAGAAAAATATTTGGTGAAAATATAATTTTCATTAATATAATTACAAACATACACAACTAAATACCAAAAGTATTCGCAGCTTGGTTGGTTAGGTATCTTGTCGTTTGAGTCGATCCACTGTTCGAATCTCGCAGAGTTTTTTTCTAATAAATTACTTATAATTAATATAAGTAAATAGATGTCTGAATAAATTAACAATATTCCCACAACTTAGTTGGTTCGGCGACTTATATCCTACAACTACTGCGGTTTTCGAATCATGTCGTTCTACTTTTTCGATATGTGGTGATATTATTATATTAGTATAGATATATGATTATATATCAAACGTGTTGATAGCTTGGTTGGTCAGAGAGGGGCGCATCCAGTTGAGGCGTTCCTTGTTCGAATCCCGCGAAATATATTAGGGAATATAAATACCGATAGTTTTCAAACCGTGGGAGTAGTGGTGTGCCATGCTGGTACATCAGGGTGTCACGCTATAACATCCCTATACCCACAATTTGGGCAAACCATGGGGATAGCCTTAGACCCCTATTACGACGCCTCTCCGCCCCGTGGTTCCCAAAGCCGTGGGTATAGGCTATACCCACGGTTTTGAACCGTGGTCATAGGCCGTATTTGCAGTAGTGATATTAATTCATGGAGTCTCAAACAATAATAATTCTAGTAATTGTGTAGGATACAATTTATATAACATTTATTTTTACATTTTTATTGTGGATCTACATATACCTTTTTCACACGAAGCATAACCAGATATCAAGGTCACATTGTTGAGTTACATCTAGTGACGTTAGTGATATGCATTTTATTTTGAGATCATTATTATTCATTTTATTTTGAGTTCATTATATCTTAGTTTATGTTTATCTATGTCGTGAGTATATTATATGGAATCATTTTTTAAATATGTTGTTTCTTCAAAAAAAACCTCATATAATTTCATCTTTGAAATGGGTTGGTTGTATGTGGTTCATGATGTTATTTAATTTTCCTAAATTATAGTTGTTATTTTTTACCTTCAAGGAATGACTATATTTTATTATTGTGACCAGAATACTCATATAGATCATTGATGTATCTTAACACGTTATTTTTAGAAGGAAGAGTTCTTTTGGAATTATTTAATGTTACTTATATTGTATTCTATAGTGATATTGATGAATTTCATATTCAATTTTTTATATATTATGACAGTACCCATTTAAAGAGACATTGAATTCAAAATATTGTTAGAATCTAGTGGCCAACTGATCTCAATTCCTCATTAACATATAAAACAATATATATAACCTTATTTTTTTAAAATAATTTCAAATTAATTAAATTTCTTCAATATCAATTATTACATGAAACTTATTATTTTAACAAACTGAAATATACCAATATTATTATAATAATTTAAATTTGAATGTTATTACTTATACGTTATACATTGATTCAGGGTTAGAAAAATTTGTTTTAACAAATATGTTCAATGGTTTGATATTAGTAAATAAAATTGATAAAAAAGTTATTAATATTTATTAATGTCAATATAATTATAAAAAATATAATTCTATCATATAATGTTTTATTAAATTTTGTGTGAAAATAATGAAATCAATTTTCAAATCATTTCAAAAATATAATGGATAAAAAACGTCTTTTTTGTTTTCTAAATCTCAAAAAAATTACATGATTTTTATTGAATTTTCCGTAATGGTAATGTTTCCAATTAATTGTTAAAAATACTGAGTTTTATTAATATAATTTGTTCTATTTATTTAATTTAAATGGAAAATTTAATTCTAGTTTTTATATAAAATTAATATTACTTCAATTTTCTATTTTTAATCCAATTTAGGTCATTGGAATCAATTTAATACTGAATTTTGATATTAAAACATTTTTTAACTTTTGAAAAATTTCTCATTATAAAATCTCATTTTAGTCTCATTTGAGGGTTTAGTAATAAATTAAAATTTTTACATTATATTAGTGAAATTTAAAAAAAAAATTACACATTTTTATTAATAATAATTTATAATATATAATATGGTCTAAATAATTTTCATCCAAATCAATTGTAATAATATTATGAATTAATGCTTACAGTTAATTTCAAAACAAGGTTAACAATGGTTAAACTAAAATAATATTTTGTAAAATTACATAAAAAATTCAAAATTCCATTTTTCAAGAACAAATTTTACCTTAAATATTCCATGAATATATACATTGAAATTTATGATACATTTGAAATGTTATAAATGTTAGTTGATCATTTTATACAAAGAATTCCATTTGCATCCTCTCCCTCACATATAAAATGGAATCCCCTCTCATATCATTTCACACATCGAAAACATAATGGATCAAACAATACCTACCCAAATATCTTCAATATTTCCCTCTACACTTTATAGTTTAGTGTTTCGATTATACAACCCTCATAATAATGATTTTGGTATAACCCTATAGAGGGTCTCTGATGAAAAGTGAAAATTATAAACATTTTATTTTGATTTATTTGTTCATAAAATACCTTCACATTTTCATCATCTATTCTTTTATAATATAAAAATTATATATATACATATATTTTATTATTTTAATTTTATAACCAAAATGTTTTACCTCTTCTAAAAAATATGAATTCATTCAATTGGTTGTGTGTACATCGTATTACAGCCTCAAGAGTTGACATAATTAATTTTCTATAACATCCAATGATCACTCTATATATTGATTGATTTAATGTTTTTATAAATATTTTTTAAATTTTTATTCCTCTGTAATTATAATATCACTTATTCTTGCATTCATTCCATTTAGACTGAATATGACAATGTTTATCATATGAATGGAAGAATATCGCCTCATGAAGCTATGCAACAATCATTAAGCATATTCATTAAATTTAATGTAACAAATATAAATATAATGAATATAATTTTCTTATAAGAAATTTTAATGAATCATAAAGGTAATTTATTATTTATCATTTATTAATTCCATCCTTCAAGAATATGGAAACAATTTTCATACATATGTATAACCTACTTTGTCCACGAATGGGGTAATTCATATTCTATATTTAACAATAATGGATTGTTATATATAAATTAATGATTGAGGTATATTCTATTTATATATGGTTCAAAAATCCAGATATGATGTAAAAATGGTCCACATTAATGGACACATAATAAAAATTTTAAATATACAAATAATGATGGAGTTATTACATAAAATGTCGTTCTACCATGGAATTGTAAATAAAAATGTAATTAATTTTCATAATAAAATATTATCTGGAATGATAAATATATTTTTATAGTTATATAATATATGTGCAATATTCATATATTTATTATACAATATGTTCAAATGATTATAATAAATGACAATAGTTGAGGTGATGGAGTTCAGCTCTAACTGCATTATTTGGGATATATGATATGTTACGCATAGATCATCTTATAATTGGAATATGTAAATCCACATTAATATTTTATATCATGAATATATTTCTAATAATAACATTTAAAATTTAATTTTATGATATTCTGTAATTTTTCTTATGATTTAAATTTTATAAAATTGGTAATGGTTTTTTGGTACAATATCATTTTTTGTGAGAATTGTTTCTAATTATGAATCGAAGGATGAAAATTTTTGATATATATATCAATAAACTTGTGAAATTAATTATCCTATTCTTTTTTAATAAAAATTAATTTTTTCCATTTATTTGCCAACATATTTTTACTCAATATTCAAAATGAATGTTTTATATAAAATTCAACTTCATTTTCCTCTTCTGTCAGATATCCTTTTTCATCGATGTCTATGTTTTAGAAACGTTTTTTAAGAAAATATTTTCAAATTTCAAAAATAGTTACAAAATACATTGGAATCCATGTTTTAATTTTAAAAAATATGTTTTATATAATCTTCTAGTCATCTTAAAATAAATTATATTTTTATATTTTTTGTCAAAAATATTAATGGAGAAATCATTTTATCATATATAATATCAATGCATCTTTCAAAATTCATTAATGAAAGATTATTTAATTGTTAAATTTTAGTGTTTCCTGAATATTTAAAATGATAACTTTAAACTCAAAACATTGGATGTTTTATGATTTTCAATTAATGATTTAAAGGTAAAAAAATTATTCTCCTTATAAAATGTTTCATGTGATATTTCATAATAATTTTCCATTTTAGATTATAGATAATGGTATCCATTATTTTCTAAATGTGTATATGATCCAATTATATGATCCTTATTATTTCCTTATATGGTTTTGGTTTATAAGGAAAATATGTTCCTGAATCCATTTTCATTCCCATGGGATATGCTTGATGAAATGTTTATGAAACACGTTTCCTTTCTTTGGATAAAATAAAAAGAATTTTGTATGATATTTTAGGACAAATATTTATGGAATTAATTTTTTAATATGATTATTTTACAAAAAAATGATGGTGGTTGTGATATATCCATGGATAGTGGTTATCATATTACAACGATTGATTGTTACATTAAAAATAATGATGTATTGGACCTACATCTCATTACAATGAATTGTGTAATGATTAATATCTAATTACAGAATCAAAATAGCAATTGGTAATGAATAATTTTTTTAATGTAATTTTATGACGGTGATATAGTTTCTGGGAATCCATGAAAACTATAATGTTATGGCTAGTGAAACCATTCCACTATGATATCGTGGTTGAGAACCTTCAAAAAAACTAAAAAATATTTTATAATTAGGATTATGAAAAAAAAATAATTTCATATTATAGTTTTATTCTCTCTTGGATAATGTAATTTTATTTTTATAGGATTCATTTTCTATTAATTGACTGATATATTCAATGATCCTTGTTTGTGATCAATGATATGTCATGTATTGATTTATAATGGTATTCTCATGTTGTTGTAAAAATATTCTCATGTTATATTGATATCACCTTTTTTTATAATACAAAGAATATCATATAACCATTACTTATATTTCCTTTCACCAAATTAATATTAATTGTATCATTTATGATATATTTATATATAATAAGGGTTGTTGTTATGAATAAAATAGGGAGAAACAAAGTAGTAAATTTTTGAACAAATATTTATATTCCAATTTTTTGAATGTCACTAGACACATAAGATTCTAGTGTGAATTATTATATTCAATAATGAAAATTTAGAAATTAAAATATGAAATCATGGAATTAAATTTTTGGGTTTTAAATGATGCTATTAGATCTAGGTTTAGTTTCCCTTTGAATAATAGTATGAGAAATAACTAGAAAGAACCCAAAGGATATTCCTTATTGTAGTAAATTAAACTATATTTTTTAAGTATATAGTGAATGGTTTTGAACAGATTACATTCCTGTATTGATACTTAAAATTATTGTATATCGGGATAGTTGTAACTAAGGGTTATAAATCAAAAATGGTGTATTAGTATTTGACTTGATCATCACCTAATTTACAATATCGGACCTTAATAAAAACCATGTTTTACACTCCTATGAGATATTTTTTGGAAATTCACAATATCGTTATAAACAATTATGATGGATTTGAATAGGTGATGTCCATGAATAACATAAGATTAAATAATGTTGTATTGCATTGAAAAATTGTGTCATGATATAAAAATCCATGCAATAAATAATAAATGAAATTAAATATTCATAACGGTTATGCGGACTAATTTTTATTTGTTGTAGGATTAATGATATAATGGAAAATATGAGGTGGTAAAATGTATGTTGAATTATTGATGCACAATATATGGGAATAGTTATATGAGTTCATGTATATCATTAAAAGAATCTAAATATGTTCATTGTTATCCCCAAACATTATATTATGAAATATTAAGGGGGAAACCCAAATAGAACAATTTTTCTACACCACGTCTATGATTACACTCCAATTTAGTATTTTGGGAATGTTTTTCTTGTAAATCTCAATATATACCACATTTTGAAATTTATGATAACATACACATGGATTGGATTTGACTCTAAAAATACCATATCAGTTTTAAAAGATTGGAATTCAAGTATGATATTCAAATCCAACATATGATCTTCTATTAGTGAAGTGATAAATATTATCTTCTA
Source organism: Viscum album (assembly GCA_963277665.1). Classification (NCBI taxonomy): domain Eukaryota; kingdom Viridiplantae; phylum Streptophyta; class Magnoliopsida; order Santalales; family Viscaceae; genus Viscum; species Viscum album. The sequence goes on along the minus strand of OY728146.1, from coordinate 1,778,829,480 downwards.
ATAGAAATAACACTAATTTTATGGGAATGAATTCATATTAAAAATTTATTGTTATTTTAAAAATTTTGTGATAAAATCAATAATGATGACAAGCCTATTTCGTGATATAATGGTGATGAATTTCCCTAGTAGTTTTTTAGTCATACAATATATAAAAATTTGGGTTCTCCATTGATTTCATACCTAGTGTAACACATGTTTCAAATACACTATATAAAATGGACCCGATTGAGTTGAAATAACTAAAAAACAAACACCAGAACAATCATGAAAATGGATTTATTCAATCAAGGGTCTCACCTTATGGAACACATGTTCATTTTTTACAATAATTATGGAAATATATGACTCCTCATTGATTATCATAATGGAAACAATATCAAAATCATGAACAAGTATCATATGCACCTTATTAATGACTTATTTTGTCAACTCTGTGGTGCTCAATACTTTTTAAAAATTACCATTTGTTCTATATATTATTTATTGTGGGTTTTGAAGGAGGATATAAACTATTATTACATTCTATTAAAGAAATGGGAACTATGATTTTATTGTGATTCCATTTCACCTTACTAATTCCCTCTATATCTTTATGAATTTATTGAATTTAATTATTAGATATAATCATGGTAATTTTTTTGAATTATTTATAGATGATATTTTTATTTATTCAATGTTATTGAAAGAGATTTATGCTCACATGAGTATTATACTAAAGAAAATAATAATGGATAAACTATAATAAAATCTAAAATGTATAAATTTGGTTACATAGACATTCATTTTCTGATGATAAAATCTCATGGGGGGTTTATAGGTTAATCTATCAAAGGAATAAGTTATTGAGATTAACAATTATGACTGAGATCAAAATATTTCCTTAGATATTTGGATATTATTTGTATTTTTAGAGAATTTATCAAAATTTTAAAGTACCAATACAAAGTTAGATCAAAAGAGATCTATGTTCATAAGGAAAGATGAATATGAGGAAAATTTCAAGGATCTAATTTAAAGATTATTCAGAGCACCTATTAATTAATTAACCAATAGTCGATAAGTGTGTGTAATCTATTTGAATTCTTCCATGAAGGGGTCGGAATGAATTATCATGTTGAATTACATGGTTATATATTATGTCTCATGAAAATTGATAATTCATGAGAATAATTTCAAAACTCAACATTTTGATTTAGCTATTTTAAATTTTAATTAATTATAACGAGGCATTATTTTAATGGAAAAATGATTGATATATATGGGGGCAAAATTTATATTATATATTCACATATAATTATATCCACAAGTTCTAGAGATGATTGTTGGAGATGATTAAATATTATGAATACTCAATTCAATAGAACCTTGGGGAAGGGATCAAGGTGTATGATGCTTTTATTGTAAATGATCATAATTTCTTATAAATTATAGGGATAAAAAATATTAATTATTTTTGGATTGATAATATATTTATATCGAAATCCTATAGGGGGTGGAGAAATAATATTTGTGTCAAATGAGTGTGCAACCATCAATATATGTGACGATTAAAGAGTTATAGAAGAAAGATGTAGAGATAGATAAGAATGTGATCGATTATCCTAATTATACCATTATTTATGTTTTAATAAATATTTGAATCCGTCTCTATATTCCATAAATAATAGTTTTGAAGAAAGGTGTATGAGAGGAATTTTTTAGTTATTCATTATATATTTATACATGAACTACATTATGTATAGATATTAGAAGGAGTATTTATAGTGGGATAGAATAAACAGATATATTTCATAAATTTTATCTCATTTATTTTTATATAATAATTATAAGACTAAAATAAAAAATTGTAAGGGTGCATTTCAATACTCTCTTATAGATAAATGGAAATGGGAAACAATCACCATGGATTTTGTCATTTTAATACCTAAAACATCAAAAGGGAATAATGATATATGAGTTATAGTTGATATGATTACGAATTAACCACAAATCCCCTCAATAAATTAATATTCTTCTCTCTATCCTATTTAAAGAATACATATCATAGGAGTGGTAAGGATTAATGGAGTAAAAAATAATATTTTTTATGAATGAGATCAGACGATTTCCTTGAAGATCACTGATGTCTAAATCATTCAGATGATAAAAAATATATTTTCATCCTTGTGCAGTATCCTCGTATATATTACTAGTTAAAGATAACAAATATACCCATAGATCATACTTTATGATCTTGTTATATATATTTCAGTGGTATTTGTGATCAACACCTTTCACTGGTTGAGTTTTTATACAACAATATCATTCTCTCAGGCATTCAGTTATATCCCTATATATTAATCTATATAAGGATGTGTAGAACTCCAATGTAATGGGATTAATTTTGAGATATAAATATATTTGGATATAGGATATCTAATGAAATGTATGAAAATGATATATACATTCCCTAACACAAATGGGATGCAGATTGGATGAAAACATGGTTTGATAAGAATTTTTTGCTTGATCTGTAATTAGAAGTTGTTAACATGGTGTTTTAATGAATTTGTAAATTTTTTAAAGTAATGGAATTTGGAAATAATGTGAAACTAACTCCTATGATTATCAATAACTTTTAAATTATGTTTCATATTTGGATGGTAGCTCATCAATTGGTGCTTCCACAGAACCTCTCTCAAGTCAATGATTTTTTCCATGTATCTCTCAAGGAAGTACATACCGAAATCTTCTCATGTACTAAAATCGGTCTTCATACCTAAGTGGAAATACCATTCCTATGAGAAACAACAAGTGGAGTTTTTAGATCCTTTAGTAAAATTATTATAAAATAATACCACATAGACAATCAATGTTTTATAGAAGAACTATGAATTTGAAGAGGTTGCATTGGAAATGAGGATCATATATGGAAGTAAAATACAAATTATATATATCGAGGTGGTGAATTTTATTGTAAAAATTAATATTAAGTGGGGGTATTATGTAACACCATGGGTATTTATGATTTTTTTAAAATTAAATTTATTTTATTTGATTGTGTGAGTCATATGAAACACTTCGTTTAAATGAACTGCGATCAATTATAAATAGTATAGTAAAAAATGATCATTATAACCAAAATATGAATATTGTATTAATGAATCTGAATATAAATATTTAAAATTTTATGTTAAATTATTTTATATCAATAAATCATATTGATAAAACCATACATTAATTTTTGTAAAGTAATTATGTTTTTCAAAAATACAATTTTCTCAAAAAAAGAATAAATATTTTTTTGTGAAAATACAATTAAATTTTCATTACAAAGATTTGGAATATTTTATTTTAAAATTATGATTCAATTTTTAAATATACAAGTATAAATTATCATTGAGTTAATGATTGATAATTTTTTTCTAAATATTTATTTTTTGATGAATAGTAAAAATTATAATTTTTTTAAAAAACTATCTTTACATTTATATTATTTTCAAGATCTATTTTATTATAAGATGTTTTAAATATTAAAATTTTTTAAATTATATTTTTTTTCAACCAGTTTGGTTTATTTTAATACATTGTATATTTAATTTTGATATTATATTTTTATATTCTTATGAAAGATCACTCTTTCGAAAAATCTTGTCTCGGTACATATGTGTGTTTAGTTTAAATCATTATTTTCCAATTATATTAATGGAAATTTAAAAAATATTTTCCATATTTTTATCCTTAATAATTATTTTAATAAAATAAGGTCATCATTATTTTTGGAGAATATTAATAGTAATATTAGCATAAATTTACAATCATAGTTAATGGTAAAATGGGTTAACCAAGATGGTTAAACTGAAATGATAATTGAAAAGGTGAGATATAAAATTATTCAACCCCCTTTTTATTAATATTTTTAGGATATTATTCATATAATGTTAGATAATGGTCAATTTGTTATACTATTGGTGTGTTTAATACATAGCTACACTTTTTTCTTTTCAAAAACATCAAGAGTGTCCTCTCCAATTGTTATAAAAGGGAACACTCACTCCTTTCCTCTTGAGACATAAAAAAATTGGTTCTCCATTACCTGACCAAATATCTTCCTAAATTTATTAAAATATCATTATATAAATTATTTTTAATCAAATACCTTTTTAATATTTTTTTAATGTATAAAACTAATGATGTTTTTTGAAGATGATGTAAAATTCTATGACATGTGTCTATGTTTTATTTATTCTTCCATATCCTTAATATAATCATCAACTATGATGATATAATAAAAAATATCATCAATAAACTTATACTTAATAATGTTGATGGAATAACCTATTTATATCTCTTATTTTATCAAAAGGAAAATGAAACCATCGATCATGAGTCCGACAGACTATCGCCTTACGAACAGGTTTAAATCATTTTCCATCACCACCTCACACAATGGTATATGTTTATTGATTTATTTTTATATATTATATTTATGAAATATTTATACTAGTTTAATTTTAGAATCAAATATACATTCTTTACATTATGAAGTAACATGATAATGTCACTCGGGTTTTCAGAAGACTACTGCCTCATGAAGTGATGTAATTTATTCTTTACATTTGATTTACATGTAGCTAATATTGATAAATATTATGAATTTATTTGATATATATGAATTATTATCTACTATATAATATTTATATGTTATTTACATTCTATTCATTCTATCCGTCAAGAAAATAGTAATAGAATTCAAGTTCATGTATGAACAACCACCATCACGAACAGTGTAATTCATTTTTTATATTTAAATTTTCCACATTAAATTATATAAATATTTTATGAATTAATAGTATTATTATATGATTTTTAATATTTTAATGATTATGGTACCATGATCATAGTTAAAGGATAGAAAATAAAAACAAAATTATACAACAAAAAATGAAGCTTTTATTAACCAAAATGTTATTTTATTAATTAATTATTAATAAAATGAATATTAACGTTTATATATATGTAATATGGTATGGTATAAATGATTAATTTATATAAAATATATATAATAAATTTATATTTATAATAATTTATTTTTTAAATTTTTTTATGAAATTCAAGATTTAAGATATGTGACTTTCCTCTCAAATTTTCATCATCAGACATATGATATGTTAAAAACCAATTTAGGTTTATAAGCTGTAAATACAACCCAATTGAAATGTTCATTCACTAATATCCATATATTTTGGATATATAATGTTTCAATTCATGTTATTCTTTTATAAGAATAATGTTTCAATGGCTACCAAAGTTGTAATGGTTTTATGTTACAATCCCTTTATTTATTGTAATTGAATAAGATTCTGATTCCAATGAAAAACACTTATTATATATTTGTAAAAAATCCCCAATATATTTTTTATCAACTATTAATGTCATGAAATAAATATTTTCCATTCATTAAAATAGTTTTATCTATTTATTATTCCAAACCAATGTTTTTAATAAAAATACACAATATTTCGTTGTTCTGTGAGAACCCAATTTTTTGTTCATTATAATTTTTTAAAAAGAATTATTAATTAATTAACAATTATATAATGAATTTTTATATTATTTTATTATCAATTTTTTATTTTTTTTAAAAAACTATTTCATGATGAATCATTATATTGTATTATGAATGAGTATTTTTAATCATTTTACAAAAAAAGTAAAAGGATTCATTATCATAATGTGTCTGTAATGATGTAAATTTACACCATCACGAAGAATCAATTATTTGATGATACTTTTTCAGTTTATTATGTTTTCTTATAGAAATGTATTATTTAACTGTTTGATTTTTTTAATATTTTCAATAAATTTATAAAATATGATAATTTTGATTTCCACGATTAATGTTTCATGTGATATTTCAAAATCATTTTCCCTATAATATTCCATAATTTAATCTTGTTTATGTGTTACTAGGGATATGATAAAATTATAAAACCATTATACGTCTTCCGTATAAATATGGTTTCTATTAAAAATATTTTTATGAAACCTATTCCATTCAAATGGGTTATTCAATGATGAAAAATGAATGAAATTAATTTCTTTTCATGGGTTTTAATATGATATGTAATGTATGATATTATAGTACAAGTTTGTATAGTATTCATTATGTGATGGTGGATAAGTTATAGACATGGATGTTGGTTATGTTATTACTAGTGAAGGTGATTATGTCCTAACCAAATAAAATGGTTATATTATTAAAATGTATTATGGTTACCATATAACAATGGATGGGTGTGTCCTATATCTCCTTCTAATAGATTTTGTAATGATATAAAATTCATATTATGATATGGATTGTAATAGGGGGTGAACATAGTTCAGTAATGTACTTTCTCCACTATGATAGTCTTGAGTGTGAACCTTAATTAGTATGATATTTTTGTGGCTTGAACCCATTCAATAATGATATCTATATGAATGATCCTTGTCAACTATATGAATAATTTTCTATACATTTTTGAATTATCAAATTCTATGTACTATTCTAGTCTTAAAAAGTCATGGTTTATGTTCTTGGATTCCTTTATAATTATTTTCTTATAAACTATATTTTTTATTCCATGAAATGTTTATATGATATATGATATAAAGGGTATGGTTTTATAATTTTATTCTCATGTTATTATACACTAAAGATCATTTTATGTTGATATCATCTTTATTTATAATAACATATCATCTAATATCACCATTTATTATGTTTTATTTCCCATGATTCAAAGAAATGTATCATGTATTATATATCTAATACTGGTGATAATTATGAATAACATAGAAGTTGATCTTTTAGTTCACATTTTAACAAGTTTTTTAAAATCCTATGTTTTCAAAGGAACTATGACATTATTATTTGATATTGTATTATTAGGTTATGTAATGTATATTCTTATATTTATAAGATTTATTTTTTTATCAAAATTTTCTGTTGATATTTAATCTGAGATATTGATGATATATATATATATATATTGGTCATTTTTTATTGAAGATTTATATCAATCCAAATGTGTCACCTTTGGGTTCTAGAATGTTTATTAAAAATAAGTATCACTATACTCTAAGGTTGAGTGTAAATAATCAACAATTAATTCATTTGTTGGTGAGGAAAAAATATCTTCTATTAGTTAATAAATAATTATTATATTTTTTATGGGAACTATCTAGTTTTCAAAAATTTATTTCTAGTATGGATATCAGTCACTAGTAATGATGGAGGTAGATATAAAGAAGACTACATTTAGTTACGGTTTATAATATATTTAGTTTGTAATAAATCTATGGGATCTATAAAATAACCTAATATTATTAATACGAATTAGTAACTGAATTTTTTCAGATTTCCTTAGTGTTTTTAATTGTTTTCTTCAATGACATAATCATATTCATGTAGTTAGAAGAGGATGAATATATATATTTTAAAACAATTTAGTATGTCTCTCAATGTAACCATATACATAGAATGATATATAAATCAATAGTTAGAATATTTGTGGTGTATTTACAAGGTCATGATTTATCCCTATAGGTAGTTCTTGATGATACTTCAAATAATTTATAATATGTTAATTGAGTTTCTACCTATAATGTTTTTTAGTTTCATAGATTCATTGGCCTGTTATTATATTATAAGAAAATTAAGCCTATTTTTTTATTTTAGTATCATTAATATCATTAACTAAGAACGACTATGTTGTAGTATAGAAATATATGTATCATTTACTATTTTTGTATATGACAGATTAGCTTATAATTTAATATTTTCTTCGAATTTTAGATGCGAGAGATATGTTTCAGTTTTTCTATATTGCATATTTTCATTCAGGTGATGTATTCTAATGATGTTGAAGGTAATTATATCTTATATATCATCTAAGATTTCTCATTTATGGTTTTATTTTTGAGATATTTTATGTCATGTTATTGGATGAAAATAGAGTTATTATAGGATTACAAATTTGATATATCCTATAACTCATATAAAGTTATTTTTATACCTAATATGTATAATCAAAATTTACATAATGATGTTTCAAATGATTATAAATATATATTTATTATATTTACAATCAAATAAATCAGCATATAATAATGGATTAATATTATTATAAAAAGTCCATGTATTATATTGTTGTAAATTGAATATTGTTGTGGAATGTGGAGGCGTCTCAATTGGGAGATCCATATGTAGAAGTTTGATGAGATATTTTGGTTATAGGTACAAATAATGTGTGTTTTTTATATGATAATATACTTTTTTTACTTTTTAGGGATATGGTTTTTTGAACTATTATTGATATTTGTTGGGGATTTTCATTATTTTTCGAAGTAGCCATTTCCAATTAATTTTGGTATTAAAAATATAGATCTTGATATAAGGGTAAATTTATAGTAGTCTTGGACAAAGAGTTATATGATTGTGGTCAGGTATTAGTTTTTAGAGTAATAATAATTAAAGGAAAAGCATTATGTTTGTACCAGTTTACCACAGTCTATATACATATCTCAAAATAAATAAGACATATTTTCAATTTATTTCATCATATGTTTTCCATGAGTGTTTGAATTATGAGATTATATATAATTAATGATGTAAAAGTCTTTTACACTCTTTTATTTGTTATGTTCTTATAAGTCTACTTTGGTGGGATCTTTAATAATTTTATATATAGAAGTGGTTATATAAATTCCTGATGATCCAAGGAAAACCATATAAAATCATGCACATTGTTTTACCTTACGAGTCAGCAAGGTCATATGACATGATTTTAACTCTCATTATTATGTTTATAGTGCATTTCATCCTCATATGAATGACTAGATAATGTGCATTTCATGTACATGTTCCATAATTTGTCTTTGGAATTTTGAGGTTAATGGATAAATAATATTCTATATGAATTTTGTTATAATAGTTATAAATATTCCATTATTATTGCAATACTCAAGGAATTATATATTCCTCCAATAAGATCTATGTCAGGTAAATGGTGATTTATTTTAAAAAATTTATCCATGTCACAGGTAGTAGATATATAGTGAAGGTAGTAAGCATTCACCTCTTTTATTGAAACGTACATGGAATTAAATATTATTATCTATATATCATATATATAAGGCCATGCATTTTTTATGGATTAGATTTATTAAATTCACTATGATTCATAGATTCAATTTAATGTTAATATTGATAATAATATCAACTGGGTAGAGTAAGATATTGAAGAGGTGGCACATTTAATGAAAGAACTGTTAAGATTTAACTGCCAAAAGAAACTATGTTTTATTTATGATATATTACACTAGTTGGTTTATTATAGTGTAAAAATATATTCCATAACTATATGTGGGAGAGTGAAGGACAAATTGATTCTCAATATTCGTAATTATTTTAATTATTTATGTATTATTATGTTTATTTTGGTTTTATAATGATATATTTTTGATGTTTTCTATTTTACTCATTGTTATTATATAGTGAAGGGTGAAATTGTGTGTTTTCATTTATCTCTAATGGTTAATGGTTATATGGATTTTTGTATTTCTATGTTTTGAATTAATTCTCATGGATGATGAAAAATTGAGAGGTAAATAATATAAAAGCACATATGTTCATGGTTCAACACATTAGGTTTTTGAGCTATTACAATTGTGTATGTGTATTTTTAGAAAATTATAGTATATATAGATGTTGGATTTAGATAGACTAATATTATGAATAACACAATGAAAAGGTATGTTACACAATTATGAATGAGTTAGTGGAGAAGTGTTACTACAAACGTGTTTCATTTCCCCATAGTCTACATTATTAGATATTGATACTTAATTTTACAATATAGTATATAGAACATATGGTTTTCAATGATTATATATATGGTATAATTTATATCATTTTTTTCTACAATGATTATGTCACTGATCCCTTTTCCCCAATAAGACTTTTTTCATGGTATATTAGTGGCAACATATTTAGTGTAATTGAACTTTCATAATCCCAATTGTTCTATTGTGTTGGTATAAATTATAATTGGTATGGGAGAGATGGAAATTTCTTTAACTACGCTCCTCATGTGTTCATTAATTCTGGATCAATGATGTCCATTTGACCATGGTCATTATTTTTTGTGGGTTTTTTTGAACCCAATAATGAGGGAGAAAACACCCTAATTATTTGAAAGGACATATGTTTCACTATTATTCCTTGAATAATACTATGATTTATTCCCACCAACTATAATTTGAAATTTATGGTTTTCGAATAAATATTGTTAATCTCTCAAAACTTCCTAAGACATAGGAATTTTGTGATGCTTTTTTTTATTATCATTGACTCTATAATATGGGAATATTACCGCAATATTGTCATGATCAATTAATTATTGTCTGAGGTACCCATATATTCCCATAGGGTTTCTTTTATAATTTCATTATTAATTCCTCTTAATTTAAATTAAAAGGATAATTCCATGGTAGTTTGGTTTTAATCTAATATCATTAATTAGGATGATATGATATAGGAATTTTATGCATTTCAATTTTAATATTTGTGTTGTTAAGTAATTATCAACAATTATTATATATATATATATGTGTGTGTGTGTGTTATGCTTCAATCAATGATGAGAATTAAGACACACAATTTTTTAATAAATAAATTAATATCATTATTTTACACATTTCATATCATTATAGGAATAGTTCTTTATGATTAAATAATAAATTTAACTAGGTCTGAAAATAAATGGGTTTAATTGTGTATCTAACATTCTTTACATGTTTGAAAAAGTAGTATAAACTATTTCTTAAAAAATTGGGTTAATTGATGTCTATATTTTGTCATGGGAATGTATTTTTATATTTTTTGGTTTGAGGTATAGAAAGATGTCATGTATTTTAGATTTGTAATGGTTCTATTAGTGGTCATAATGGTGTTTCTTTATATATTAGGAACATATTTTCTGTATTAATTATATTTCATATTCACTACGGACCAATATTGGAATTGAGAATGATTCTCATATGGTGTTTTGGATATAGATTGTTTTCACCAAACTTCATGAATAGAGATTGTATGGATGTTTGACTACTTCCCCTAAACCACCTTATATTTTAGATTTTATATAACAATTAATGGTTGAATTATTACATGTATAGATTACAACATATTGAGGTTTTGGTAAAGGAATGTGTCAAGAAGATGTGGTTGTTATATATGATATGTGGTTTTTGTTATTTAGTCTGTTGTTGTGTAAATCATAATATGGTTTTGGTATGGTAGTTCTTCTATCATTAAGTGGTTTTTAGGCTTGTGGTTATTTGAATATGTGAGGGATGTAAAATCAAATAATTCATAAATTGGGGTGTGAGAGTTTTATGGTAAAGTTGACATAATATTCTAACACATTTTATATTTTCATAAATATTATCTTATATAACTTTTTGGAATATTTTTTGGGAATGACTTAGTAATTTTGTATCATATATTACCCAATAAAGGTTGTGTATTACTAAATTTTTAATATTAGGGTTTTGATAGGCCATCACCTTAATATTTTCTATGGAAGGAATAAAAAAATGAAATAACTCCACAGATCATGTTAGCACACTGCATAAAAATATTTTACATGGTTAATTGTTTTATAGGATATTTTCACCCATGATCGATTTAGAGTATATGAAAAATATTATAAGGAGTAGTTTAATTGTGAATACTTCCTCAAAACATGTCAGCACACTACATAAAATTTTTTTTAATGAATTATGTAAAATAATTATATTATAATACCAATGTTTTCTTATAAAGTAGTCTTCCAACAAATGAGGATTCGTCAAGGAAAAAACCAATCAATTATTTTAAAATAATTTCACATTTTACATTTCTAATAATAAATTCACTTCCACATATCAACACAAACATCCATTCATTTAACATGTAACTCCCTATACGCGAAAGTGGTGGGTCATCCACTCACTAAAAAATCACTTAATTATCCATTAGAATGTTGAGATCCCTAACCATTACCCCTAAAATTAATGATAGGTGATAATCCTTACCCTTATCCATTTTGAATCACATGAACACAAAAAACCATTATACAAAAACCTAATTCTCAAACAACCATTTAAATAAAATAATCTCTTATTAAAACCACATTTTCAACAACCGAATTCATTTCATTTCAATTTAACATTATTTTTAAAGAAAACATATCAATTAAACAATATTAGGAAAATCTATAAAAATTACATTTTAAAATAATTTTATTAAATTGAGAAATCCTGGGACATTTCACAAAGAACTATATAAAATTAGACAATTCATGAAAGAAATCCCAAAACATCCCTATATTAGATTTTATCATTATTTTCACAATAATTTTATAACCAAATCTAATAAAAAAAATTGTATCTAATCCTTATTTTTATAAATATAGGATTCAATATTGATGACACCAGTTTTGTGTTTCAAGAAGAAAATAAAAATGGCATTAAAGCGTTCATGAAACTGGGTTTAGTTTCTAAAATACCCCATTAGTGTTATTACATTATCATCAAAAATACCGAATCTAGTCATATTTGGTATCCACTATATTAGATCTACCCATAGTGGATATATATCTATGAGTCCAATATAGATGGGTACATATTACAGTGATAAAAAACTAAGAACAATAAAAAAACAATCACTTACCACTAGAATCTGACATCAAATCACCTATAGAATCCTTGATGTCACCTTTGGATCATTGTAATAAGCTTTATAACCCTTTCAAAATATATAATCTGGAGTTAGGGATACATATGTGTAAAAATGAAGTGTTTAGAGACCAAAACGTGTGAGATCCACAATTTAAGGATATCACCTTTAACCCATTCATGATTAGTCGAAAATTTAGTCAAAACATGTTCTATGAATGCACAGGACAATTCATAAAGGATGAACCCCAAATAGATGTTTTACACTATATATTAACAATGTTCTAGTTGGGAAAAATATAACTATCCAATGAAGAATATATTATCATAGTATTCCAAATGGTTTAGAAAAAATTTTCACCATATGTGTGCCTTATTATAAGCCCTTGTCTCATTGTGCACATATTCTAATAGGTGTTGTATAAATTTCCAAACCATTCACTAACCACACATATTCAGAAAATCCAGAAAAATATACCAAAAGTTATCAAAACTCTTTGAAACATCACCCATATAATTTATGTACCTATCATTAATAAAAAAGGGATACGTACATGTAAACATGGATTCTGCACGATTCCCACCATTAGCCTACACATCACTACAATTTATAAATCCATCATTTCTCTAAAAGAGTTATAGTGGTTTCACATTCATTTCATTTTAGGGTACCTTTTTCATTTCTTAAATCATACCATGTTACCACAACACATGCATTAGACTGATGTTTTTTCCACGTAACAATTTATCTTTCCAATACAAAATATGCACTATGATTTGTACCAATGAAGTTTCTGGATATTTTTCAACATGATCATATAAAATAAAACTTTTAGGGTCAGTATGATACATTTTAAACTGAGGTGCATGAAACAAGTCAGCCAGCACACAAATCTTTGGTGGTAATACCAACCTATATTCCACCTTACCAACCCATTCAATAAATATAAAATTGATTATATATCGAAGAGATAACTATCCAAGCATCCCAAAATGATGATGTCCATGTTTTTTATAGACCCTCAAGAACAAATGACCACCCACCTCAAATGAGAAATGCTATCACCGAGGATCCGCATATGATTTCTGATGACTCTGATCCATATACATATGTTTTCTTATCAACTTAATCTCCCACATAGTTTCTTATACAGGGATGGGCCCAACTATTGATGAATCTCCTTCTTTAACCCAAAAATGTGAAGAATGAAACGAACTATAATAAAAAACATAAAAAAAGTCGTTTGTATCATGTCCTTCTTACTATTGTTATATGGTAACTCCAAATATGGTACATACTTTTCCAATGAGACACAAAAATTCATTACAAAAGCCTAAAACATGTTTCCTAGTTTTTGAATCATCCTTTGGGATTAGTCATATGTCTTAGTGTGATACACTTTACTAATGGTCAACTGATTCTCAAGTTATTTCTGTAATAATTTCCAAAAACAAGGTGTAAACCACATATCTCAGTCTGAAATAATCAAAATAGGTTTTCCCATCCTCTTTACCACCTATCATGTATTTTTTTACATGTCGTCCAACATACCATATTCATGGATAAAATTGAAATGAGCTAACTTAGTTAGAAGATCCACTATCACCCATATGAAATCATCATTTGAAACTATTCTTAGGAGACATGTTACAAAATAAATATCCATATTATCCCATTTCCATAGATGGATAGGTAAACATTGCTACATACATTCAATTAATGATTCTTTTTTTATCCTACTAACAAATTTATTATCTAAAATCAAACTAAATAACTTTCTATTTAAAACAAACATGCCAAAAGTATGCTTTCAAAGTACTATTTATCTTATATATTTCAAGATGAATAACCCATTTCAAATGGTGTTAAAAATTTAGAATATATTCCAAAAAAAACATAGGTATGACCATTTGATCAGGAAACCAAAAAACTAAATTTCTATTCAACTTTTATCCATCAATGTTCTCCACACCATTAATTGTTGACCTTATAGAATCACATTCTGAATTTGATTCATCTCCACTTTAACCATCATTAGTATATTAGAATCCAAATAAAATGGAAATATTACCACAAAAACTCCTCAATATTCTCATTCCATGTTCATATTAGCAAGGACCAACATCAACTTCCACTCATCTCAATTATCTTTTTCCAACTGAGCATATGACTTTCTTCTTGATGCATTTGATACAAAATTTGCTTTACCTTGTTTATAAATCAACTGAAAGTAAAAAATTTGAAGATACTCCATCCACATTGTAAATCTCAGGTTAAAATCCTATTATGAGAAAATACTCTTCCAGATCATATGATTTGTGAACTTATTAAATTCATTACAAAAGAGTTGATGATGACATGTCATCAAACCATGGACTACAACCTCTCACTCAAAATAATGAGTTGGTTATTTATTATGAAGATACTGTATATATTATGATCTATGTGAAAAAAATGATCTCTCCTCATCATAACAAATCCCACCCTGATCCCAAATAATAAACACACACTACATATCCTTATCCTAATATTGGAAAAATAATGATCAATGTGGATGTAAGGTGAACCTTTAGGTATTGAAAAGAAATATTACAATTCCCATTATATTTTAATGGAATATTATTATTTTTAAATGTTTTCATATGTTAAACTAGTCATGGTAAGTCATGAATAACGTTTCAATAATAGCCAACAAATCAATGAAATGTGTGTATCATGAAGAAGTTCTTATGTGGGTTCTATTAGATTAAATCTTTTCTCTTTTTTGGATCCAATGAAATTATTCATTTATAATTTAAATTGACATAGAAATATAACTATTATATCCAAAAATAACACATAGATAATTTATCATACAAATGTTGATCCCTAAAAATTCCTAACATTGTCGCCAAATCTTTCACATTCTCTTCCCTGGTCCATGAATAAATGAGTATGTCATACAAAAACACCCCCATAATGGAAGATAGATATCTTTGAAATATCTTATTCATTAGTTCCATAATTATAGCTGGTTCATTTTTTAGACCAAAATTCATTACCCAATATACATAACTACTATATATTATTTTGAATTCAATCTTCGTAATATCATTATTCTGATCCTGTAATTTTTTATATCCTGATCACAAGTCAATATGAGAGATCTATTGAGCTCCACTCTATTAGTGGAATAAAAAATTAATTCATTGAAGTTGATATTGAATGAATATAATAACCAGTTTAGGATTATCATAATATACACAAAACCGAAGGCTTCCATCTTCATTGTTGATAAACAATTTAGGTGTTTTCCAAGATTATATACTAGTGCATATGAACCCTATTTGTAATAGCTCTACCAACTACACTTTCTACTCCATTTATTATGTGGGGTCTATCTAATAAGAAAATAGGGAAATATTAATGGTCCTTAGGAGGAGATCAATTATAAACACCACTTACCATATAGGTGGTGACCGAGATTAATTTTTGGGAAAAAATTTTAGAAACTAATCCACCATTGATGGAAAACTATTTTTCCAAATCTAATCCATGGATGTCAAAACAAAACTACCATATGGTACAAGATTGTTCTAAATTTATTTTCCAATAATCATGTTTCACCAAAATTTACATTCCTATCTCCTCAAAAGATATTCTCAACACCGTCAGTAGTTGTAAAACTATCCTCTATGGTGTAATAGAAGTTGTGATCCTTGAACATTGTCAACCAATACATAAATATGGTTATATCATCTTCAACCATCTCATGTACTGAGAAATTACATTTCAAATCAGAACCTTCAGTAGGTATAGAACTTTTCTTAAATAAAAAGGTTAATAATTATCTTTGACCCATAAGTGTTTAATGTTTTATCATATAAGGATCGATTGATAGTTTTAAACATTGAAAATAATAAAACCATATAAAAATAAAGTAATGGGATTTAATTGTATCCATAAACACTTTTTTAATGGTATAATTCATAAGAATAGTACCTCTAATGGTCAATGATCTAGACGTATCATCCTCAAAAATATATTCTCCTCTATGTTATTACTTCATCAATACATTGTGCTCCATATTTCCATATTGGGATTTCCGTTTCTATGGATTTAAGGTAGTCCTCAACTCCATGGATATATATATTATACTGATGGGAGTTATTCTTATTCCCTTATCACATTTAATAATACAGTGCCTACATTTTCTATGAAGTTTATGGAAAACATGAACTTGGAGAATTATGATAATAATGATGAAGATTCCCCATCGGATTGCAATTCTGGAATGTTCATTTTGGTTTCAAACATGGTCACCTCATGTCGTTGAATGAAAAAAATTGAAAACATCTAGGATGACTCTTTGTTTTGGGAGGATGAATCATCGAACCAACCATTTTATACTAATCCATACTCCCTCCTGTTAAATATCAATCCTTATTCATGTTTCTCCCAAAATTAGTGTTCCGATCATTTTATTTAGGTATCAATATAATTCTTTCACTAATAGCTCTTGAGATTTCCCTTTCGGCCAATATAAATCTATTTATAATCTTTGTATCATATGTAATATAGAGCACAAAAATCATTGAGAGAATATCCTACAGTATCACGGATTCAAGGATGTGTTCCTTTTAGGACACACTAGAAGAAAAATTTCATGATATGTGTTAAAAATTAACGAAATTATCCTCACGCTCTACTATAGAATGATTTCCATGATTTATGATGAAGGAGTCCCTTGTTCTTTGAATTATGATCATATGAGGATATAATTTTTTGTTAAGAAATATAATAAATATACTAATCTTAAGTATCCTTATTTCCATGTGCCCTCCCATAAAATATACATTCTCTTTCCCCTCCAATGTTACATATACCCTATCTGGGTTACTATCCCTCCACCCATATTCTACTCGCGATTTCCAACAGGTTCCCCTCCCAATTGTGTGTCTTGTGCTCTCTATCTAGGGCTCCATCACACCGAAGCTATCATCCTCAATCTCCGGAAAACTTTTATTCCCCTCCTTCTCTCTTCTAGATGTGGTTTCGTCAATTTCTCCACCTTATCACGCTACATCACATATCAACCTACGATTCCTATAGAACTAGATATTTATGTTTGACCAAAACCCATTTCCCATCCTCCCCTTCATGGATTCCCATGTATTATCCTTGGGCACAAACTCCAACAAAATCCTTTGAATCAACCCCATTTAATTCAATCAATTCCTAGTTCCTTTTCTACACTTATTGTGGTTTTTCCTTTCCTAAAAATTGATGCAATATATTTAATTCACTATTCTTCTCCAACCAGCTGGGTTTCCCCTCCAGTTGAGATATGGATCTCACATTCTCCGATCAACATCCCCCTCTATCTTCTAGTTCCCCCCCACTCTTCCAGTGCTTCCCTCGACAGTATCAAGGAAATCAATCAGTATTACCTTTAAATCCATGTTGGCTATACATTTCCTTCACAACCTCTACCACATGCTATTTCTCTCCATCCTCTTCATTAGGCTCCCCTAGAGGTATAGAAATATTTCACTTGATAATCCTATGAATTTACTTCCTTATACAAAACGTTGTTTTCATTCACAATGGTATTTCACCAATTATTTATCGTAATACTTTTTATTGGTCAATATTTATTCATGTCAATTTTATTGTATGGTTGATATATATTTCCACCACTACTTCAATGTTCAACCCATTTAACTTATTTTATTCGATACCTATTTTTACAGTTTCAATCATGCAGATTTCATGTTGTTTTCATTGTTTTTTTATAAATGTATTCGATTATAGGAATATTTTTCTCACAGATGTTGGGTATGTTAAATAATCACTCACTCATGTATATAACTATTCTCTTGATTGAATGTTATTTTTATTCCAATATTATAATTGAAAAATGTGCATTTTTTCACATTTCCATTCTATCTGAAATTTAAACATATGAGTTTTCTATTTTTTTCATTGGATATGAATTTTATTTTTTTACAGATTTCATGTTCAAACATATTTTAATATTTCTTATATAGAAGTTCCTTTGTACTACATCTTTCTTAAAAAGATTTCATATATAATATTTTTTAGATAGTTAATATATCATATTTTTCATATTACAGATTTCATATTGAATATTTATTATATATAATAGCTTGTATATTGATTATATATTAGTGTTTTCTTATAAATTATTATTTTTAGATTGGTTATAGATATGTACTTATCACCACTAATTTAAAGCGTGTTTTATTTTAGGTATGACTACTTAATTTGATTAAAAACACATTTTATGAAGTTTAGATATTTCATATTTCGTGTAGGTTTTATTGATGTTTCAATAATGGTATTTGATTTTATGTATACTGGACTGATGGACATTGGGTATATTAAATAAAAAGTGCAAATTTCACCCACTCAAGAATATAATTCTACTCTTCATTGACTGTTATTTTTATTTATATATATTATTTTAAAAATATTAATTTTTTTTTCATTTAAATTTCTTATATTGTCAAAACATACATTTTGTTTTTTTTTTCTATTCAATTCGATATAAACCAAAGTTATTTTCTCTTTTCAAGTTCATAAGTCTTTTAAGATTGCGTAAATATAAGTTTTTTCATATTGAAATGATGTTAAATTAATTTACATGTCTACTTTGATTTAGGTATTTTTATCCCCATATCCTACATTAAAATGTAATGGTATTAAAGATTCAAGTTAATTTAATATCACTATTATTTCTATTTCTATTTTCATAACGTTTCATTTATTCTTTTGTTTTTTGAAATCTATATTTTTTTGACACATTATTCTACATCTTCTAGGAAATCAATATTTCATGTATTTTTAAAATGAATATTTGTTTCAACTATTGTATTTTTTCTTTGAATGATGTACTATTTTAAAGAGGGGTTTTATTAGGTCATATTCATCAATTTAGAGAAGAAATCATGCCTAGGCATTCATCTTAGAATCGAGCATTATGTTTTTGTTCAATTGCAATTTGGGTAATTTGAAAGGTTTTTAGTATGTACAATATATTAATGTGTTTGAATTCAAAAACATTGATTGTTTTTTTATTTCCTTATAAAGTACAAGGGTTTACCTATTTGGCTGAAATATGTTCTAGGATCAGTGTTAGAAATGAAAAAGTTCCTTTTAAGGTTATTTTTGCAACATATAATAGTCAATTCAAGAACATTTTCTATAATCTATATTCTTTGTGCATAATTTTTTTCAAAAATTTGTATTATTTGTGTATATTTATCTTTGTTATTTATTTAACACACTTTTTTTTAATATTTATTAGATTATCTATGAATATTAATTATACCTTCTTAAGTAATTATTTGAAACCCTAGGGGTTTCCCTACTATACTCCAATAGTCATCCAACAACTAGAACACTCTCTATGTGTATTTTATTTTTCACATAGAAAATATATGCCTTGGGATGAAAATTATTATCATATTGGATATGTATTTACTAAATATTGGTTAGTAGTTAATTCATGCTTCATTTATGGATTAGAAATCACCATTCACTTGGGGTTCACTTCATTAAAATGTTGAGCATTAAATAAATGAATAATGACATTTCTTCTCATGATGAGAGAGTAATACTATTGTCCATTTTTTAATTTGATGTTGCATCGAGATCACTTTGAAAGGCCTATTTTGGGGTCATATTTTTATAATTCGCAATCTTTTGCAGGATTTATGATGTAGGGATATGAGAGTGATCATTTCATAAAACTATTAGAGGCATGGTTCCTTCTTTTTAGAACAAAGCTTATTCGGTTTTCCCCTTTTTAAATATCCAATGAAATGTATAGGGAATAATTTTTACACCTTTTTTGGACTGTTACATGTGTTATATTTTATTTTTCTAACGAACATGGGATATGTTCAGCCTGTTGATGAATATGGGTAGATAGTCGAATTATATTTTTCATATTTTGTATAAAACTACAGTGTTCAACTATTTTTTATTTTTTTAATTTAGGTCTCTCTTGAAAACATTTAGAGCGAAACTAGAAATTGTTTAATCCCCTAATAAAAACGCTTTCTCTCACTTCCCCCTCATCTCAAATTTATTTTGGGATTTCATCAAAAGTGAAATCCATTGTTTTGTTCACAGATAAGTGTATTTTTTGAACTATATATATATTGAATGATTCTATGAGTTAAATGAGTTGCATATTCAATGTAAAAAACCTTATTTTTCAAAACTTTCATATTGAATATGTTATATTAATCCATATCCATTTTAATAAATTTCATATTGAATTACATATTTTTAACTATATATTCAATTTCTAATTTTTCAGTTATCTATTTACTTTAAATTAAATTATAATGTTGTTTATCATTCTTTCACTACATCTGATTACTTTAGTACCAAAATTACATGTTCATCTATTATAATTTCATCTATTATACATAGTAATACTGATTTGTCATCTAATAATATAATTTAAATATAACCAACAATTTGAATCATTCATATAAGAATACATTATTAAAAAATGGGTTTCAGGACAACATTTAATAGGTACAAGACATTTGTAATATAATTTATAAAATGCTATGATTACTCAACGAATATTTAATGCATGATTTTAAAAAATACCATCTGAAAAAAATCCCAATAAAATGAATCCCCATATGAAGGAAAAAAGAAATAAAAATAATGAAAATAATTATTACAATATTATTATGCAATCTCAAGGTAATGTAATAACCTTATTTATTCTATTATTTTTACAGTGCAGGATGATTAGGAGTCAGCTACAATAGTGAAAGTGGATTTTTAATTACAAAAAAATATATATCATCTACTAAAGTAAATTTTTTATTCATTTATTTTCTTATATTTATTACATCATTGGAGTAAAAAATAATTAATTTTTCTAGTTTCTTTTACATTATGGTTAAAACATAGTGCAATTTGTTCTTCATAACATACATTTATTAAACATCATTAATTCATCTCCAATTATTACATTTGTCAAAATTCATGGAAGAATTTGGATTTAGGTCAATTATTTATGTAGAAAAATCGATTGACATGTTTGATTATGATGATTTTGTCCAACAAACAGTTATAATTTCTCGATACCATACATAATCATAAAGACTGAGAAAATTGACTATCATTAAGTTGTCCATTTCCAAGGTATCAAAAAACCTTATTGAACATGTACTTTTAAAACTATCTTATACATATTGACTTCAAATCTTAGCTCTAATGTTTTTATTGGTTACAAGTAACAATTTAAAAAAAATATAACACACACATGTATCCTTTTTGTTCAGTATAGCTGATACACTGTAATTTTATCACAATGTATTTTTTATCAGATATATTGAACAACTGCGTATAATTATTTTCAACCTTCATCTAGATGTCATCATCCATTTGATAATTGATGAACACTTATAGAAGGATTCATGCATGCTAGGAGAATATTTATTTGTTTTTATGACATGTATAATTTTTCTAGTTAACATATGATGTTTCTATTTTGGTTTCCACAATTTTTAGATAAAACATATACTGATATGAAAAAATATAGTTTTTTTATTTTGTTTTAAAAATATATCATTTATGCGGGACATAATTTTAGTTATACTATTTCAAATTTTATTATTACTGTCCATTAATTTAAATGTCTTATATTTAATTTTTTTTATTTCTCCATAGTGAAAATAAATTCTTATTCATTTCATAAAAAAATATGTGATTTTATATTGTTGTTATGTTTGATAAAAATACACATTTTTTTAAATGAATTACTTTATTTATCCTAATTTATTTCCTTATAGCTCAAATCAATGTAATCATGAAGAATAATAGTGTGTGTATTATATATTATAGTCAAGCAACATAATAGGGTGAAATTGGAGAATTTAATATTTTTTTATCAATTTTATAATCTAATACTGATCTTCCATTAAGATGATAGTAAAATATTTTACCTCTTACGAAGGTCATTTATTTTATTCTATTTTGTATACCTTAATGGTTATGTTTAATTTAAATAGACTGTTTATTTTAATAAAATAAAAAAATCATGGAGTTAATCTTTCTCTTCAATATGATCTCAACTTAGAGAATCACATATTCTTATCTCCTTAATTTATTGATAGTCTTTTTTCAAAAGACAACCATAATTTTTTCTTTTTGGTTCATTCTATTCATTATTTTTGTTAAATTAAATTGTGAATTATAAATATTTTTTTATTTTTTCACACAAACTTTTAGAAATTCATATGTAATTATTCATGCATAAAAATTTTCTTCTAACATGATTATAATGAATGATTGATTTTATTTGTTAAATGAATATATGTTGATAAGATTTTAATATTTCTTTTTTATCATATATATTGAACTACTATGGGAAACTACATTGAAGTCCTTAGGATGTGAGCATTGAAGAAATGAAGTGAGGATTAAAATAATGATTTCAGCATTGCATGAAACCACTTTTCATTCATTAACTTATATAAATTGTAGTCCTTAGGATGTGAGAAAATTATTATACTTTCTACAAATAAATGAGAATCCGAGGATTACAGCATCAAAACCAGGAACTTCTGTCAGGCTATTAATAATATTTATTTCTCTCACACTGTGTCATTACAATGTGAACCTCACATTCCCTAAAAACAATACCCATTGTAACTATTTTCACCTATGTTTTTGCAATGAAAAATTTCCTTATATATATGTTCTCATTTGTTAATATAATCGGTAATATGTTAATATAATAATTAAATATTAATGATTCAAAGTTAATTTGTAAAATTTATTATTTAAAAAGTATGATATATCATGTTTTTTCAATTATACATAGTTATAATAATGTTTCATTAATTTATATATATACTAAATGATACGACATGTTTTTCTGTATCTTCATCAATCATGTTATTTCCTTTTAATTCCTTTTCATATAATTTTTTGATATATGGTCTTAATATTCATTTATTTTCAATATTATCTATCACTAATGATGTAATTTTAACGTATTTAAAATAATTTTTATTATAAACAACTCAAAATATGATTACACTTTTGAAAATTAGATTTTAATTATGGCAATGTAAGTATGCACCAATGCGGTACTATTTATTGAAAATCATCACATTCCGGGTTTTTCGTTAATTTATCGAAAACTATGAAATCCCACTTTTGGAATGTAAGAACATCTTACATATAGGATACCAGCTTGATGATCTACTCTTCATGTGTGCTGATGAAATCGATTATACAATTCATCCTTTTAAGCCACACATCGTCTATCTATAGTTCATAATCACCCTAAAATTTCAGTGGGTTATATTTCTATAACTATATAGAATAATTCACTTTAGATGGATAGTCCCTATTATTCCCACTTTCTATATCCTAAAATACTCGAGCAATACTTAGAACAAACCAATGGTTCACCTGTAGCTCTAGTTTAACCACATTCATTGCATTCTCATCTGGATGGTTTCAATGATTCCTAACAGGTGTCATTTACTTGAAATATAACTAACATTATATGTCTCACACTCTATTTACTAATGGTTTTACATTTCAAAATTATACCATATCATAACCTTTCATTCCAAAGTCAATATTTTCATCATTTAACTGTTTAAAAAAATATCATCTTGATTTTGAAAATCATTCCATTTTGAAAAGACCACCACTATGAATGTTTTCAAAATATCTCATTTTAGAACAACGTTATCATTTTTCATAAATCAAAAAAACTCATCAAATGATCACTCCATATGATATATACAATATTAGTGGGAGGATATTCTTCTAATTCATGTCATTCTCTTCATATTGTCTAGACCCATGACAATGAGAATCCCATTTCTATTAGTGTGATAGCCCGGTGGGAATCATTAATTCCATTTAGTTTACCAAATTTTGAAATTTAGAAAGACAATAAAAAAAAGATTGCTAAACATCAAATTTATATTGGAATTTCAAGTCCTAAGGCGAACATATAGAGGGAGGGCTGGATAAAATTTTAATTAAAAAACATAAAAAAATAATGTTTTGAAGTAGTTAAACCTAAAATATTAAGTATTATATTGGGGATGAATTTTGGACAAGAAAATATAAAAAGGGTGTTGGGAAAAATGATTCTAGGTTCATGATATGTTAAGTTATGAATTAATCAATTACCAATCATGAAGTTGTCGGAAATAGGTCATAATGAGTACAATGGTCATGAAAAACACCCCATATCCTATGATATCCATTTCTCATGGATAGGTACATCAGATTACAAATAATTGTTAATCCGATACCTTATTTAAAAATAGGTAAGAAACAATCACAATAGTATAAGTGGATTTCTAAACCATTGATGACATATTGAACAAATCCATTCAATCAATCTAAGAAATATTAATTCTCAAATAAAGGAATAAATTATTCCCAATTCCTAACCCTACCCAAAATGGCCATGTTAGAATCAGGGAAGATATTGAAATGAATAATAGATGTCAAATACCAATATAAATTTTGTTAAAAGATTAAATATCTCACACAATAAATCCTCATTCATCATGCATTCCTTTTGAAAAAGAAATAAACCTCTCATTCAAACTAGGAGTGGGTTTAAAAAAGTATAAAAATATCGTAATGAAAATGGTGAAGCATAAATTTTTAGTAGTGCATGTCCCAGTAAATGGATCCTCATCAAGATCCATCTAAAATGATCTCCAAATGTGTGTCCACAAGAGATTTTATAGGCATTTTGGTCCAACATCGTTCATGCAGTAGATCTCTGTGTATCGTAATTTTTTATGTTTACCATAAGTTTCATTATTGGTAACATGTTTACATTTTATATAATCCATATCTAAAGATGCCTCATGCTTTTTGAATCCACATAAATGTCGTGTGAATCTTGTTCGAATATTTTAATGATCAATCAATTCATTGTTTAAAATTGGTACTCATGATGTGTAATTGTCCTTCAGAGATTATAACCTCATCACAACATATCTAGAAGAATTTACATAACTTGGTAATGTGAGAACCTAGAAATTAATTACACATTTTTTAATCATGTTTCCCCATTTTCCATCTTCACATTGGCTTCAAAATATAGTTGTGGTGCTGTGAGTGATGTTGAATGCGACAAGTGGATTTTAGATCATTATTTCTTCTTCTTTTTGTTAATTTTATGCAAATATATTAATTTATCTCTTTAAAAACAATATAAGTCAATCGTTAAAAATATTGGAAAAATATTCAATTAAATACACAAATAAATATAATAAAACAAACTTAAATGTATGCATAAAATAAACTTCTCAATGTTTCTCCAAAACACTATTGTTCCAAATTCATTTGAAATATCACGTTCAACATAGAGAGTTTAGTTGTATCTTTTTGTCCTCTACATGTAATGTTATGAAAATAATAATCCTATGTACTAACCCAACCAAAGGAACAGACCGGTATTAAGTTAACTCCAAGAATAACCAATACCCGGTCAAATATCAACCAAGGAACATACCACTTTTTCCAAAAAGGATTGACCAAACAGATTCCACTTCTTCCACAAGGATAATTTAAGGAACAACACTGATATCAATTTTAATGTCCCTCCACTCATCATTTGATTGAGATAGAAGTTGGATATCACGTTGTGTTAAGAGAAATAGCCAAATATCCAAAGGCTAGCAATAAATTTCATGGGAATCATTAATAAATGAAGGAATATTTCTTTTAAAAAAAATTATATAAACTACAATACATAATATAACCCAATAATCTAGTACATGATGCATTATATAAATCAATGAAAATTAATATAACCACTTTATATATTAATAAAATTAAAAAAATGAACCAAAAAAGAAAGATACAATATCAATGTACCCAATGTAGTATAAAATAATCTAAAACTAGGACTCTAGATATTCTATCTCTATGATCCAACTCCAACTCTGTGCCAAATATCACGAATCACTATTCGAGTAGTGTGATAATTTTCCTTTTCCCATTTTATAATATACAAAATCTACAAAAAGACAAAAGATCCATTGATAGGGTGAGTAATGAAACTATGTATATTTTCCCCAATGACATCCCTACTCATGATAATAGGATAGAATATGTTAGCATAATGCATAAAAAAATTTATATATAAATTCATCTTAAAAAAATTATATCATAATATAATAATTTCCATATAAAATAGTCTTCAAAATAAATGACTTCATATCATGTAAATAAACCAAACAATTCATTAGAAACAATTTTAAATGTTTCATTTGGCATAATCTATTTCATTTGAAATATCAACACAACAACCCATGCATGAAACATGTATCTCCCAATAATTGAATATCATGAGTCATCATTTCCCTAAGATGTCCCTTAAGGATTAATTTCACATGTTAGGGATGTGAATATTATACTTCCTACTATTTATCGTGGTGATACCTTACCCTAATCCACCTTGAATTCGAATTAACACACACAACCAATAGGTTAAAACCCAATGAAAAGCCATTATTTCAATAAAACCACCTTTAATTGAAATCAATTTTCCAAAAAACTGATTCAGTGAATTTTAATAATACCATCTTTTAATTGAAAAGAACTCAATTAACACATAATACCGAAATTCATAAAATCCAAAATTAAAATCCATACTTTAAAATCATAAAATTAAGGTGCATTTCACAGATTATTTAACAAATTTCACAATTCCACAAATAAACTCAAAAACATCACTAAAAATGGGTTGAAAATGAATTGTTCAATAATTTCATTGCTAATTATATTGAAAAAAATTGAATCTAATTCATCGTAATCTAAATTGTGTATTTCATAGTGGAGCCACTTATCTTAGATTTTGTGATGACAATGAAGAATGACACCAAAACAAGTACTGAACCTTGCATATTCTAAAAAACCCTACCTTATATCAATTCCCCTATAATAAAAAATACCTAATTTATTCATATTTTGGATCCACTGTCATAAATATATCCATAGTGTATATAGATATAATAAACCAAGATAGATAGGTACATTTATATAAGATAAACAACCATAAAGCCCCATGAATGATCACTTAGTGCAACAATACGACTTCAAATCACCCATAGAAGCCTTCAAATCACCTAATAGATGATTACAGAAGCTTTTTTAGACTTCAGATAATTAAATAACGAGTTAAGGCTATAAAAGAAAAATAATGTGGTAGTTTTATGCCAAAACATGTGAGATTCGTAATTTTAGGATCTCATTTTTCACCCACGCACATTGGGTCACACGGTTAGTCATTTCATGCGCAAGACACTTCCACAAGGATGAACCATACATTGTTGTCTCGCAGGATTTACAAACTATGCACTCGTTATAGAAAAGACCAATGTATATCAAAACATGGTTTATCATAGTATTTCCCATTGTTTAGATAGATTGTGTGCTACCTATGCACCTTCTTGTTAGCTCTTGACTTATTCTGTGTCATGTTCTGTATGTGTTTCATAGTTTTACCAAATAGTGAACCTTTATAAAATCCTGAAACACATAGAAATATCACCAATATATATAAAAAATCACCCATATGCATTGCATTCTTAAAATTTAAAAATAAATTGTTACGTACTGGAAATTGTTGGTGTTAAAACCCATAAATAATAACGCAATAAAATAAAACATACAAAATGATTATATCATATGCATTATCTAAAAAAAATTAATGATATCAATAAACAAACATATTCAATAATAATATATGAATTATTGTATGATATCAAGATAATAACACATTATCTTCATAACCAATCTATCATAAGTCATAAACATAATTCTAGGTAAAAAATATTTATCATTTCTAAAAAAATTAATCATAAGACTGAGGAATCATCATAAATCAATCATGTTCAATGAGTTGAAATAATAAAAATAACAATATATTTTATTTGATATTATCCATAGAAACCATTTCATATGTTAAGGTTATCTATTAAGACTATCATATAAAAGATGATTTTGATTCCACAAATATCTACCATATCCAAAATGATATGGAATCATGAACTATTTTTTATATTATAGTTGATCCTGAATCACCACCTATTTCCAATGTCATATTATATTAGGCATCATAACCAATTTATCATATTTGATCGCTAATCACAACTCAATTCCAATAATATATAATTATATAAAAAGATTTACCTAATAAATTGTAGGGATGAAACATACTTACATGTTAGGAAATGGAAACCATACATATGTGTTCCAATGATAATAAATAATCCATCAAAACATCGTATCATAAACCCTAAAAATATATTGGATTTAATAAAAATATCTTTATATCATACTTGAATTAACAGGGTAATTGAAAAGTTTTTCATAATGTATTTATTACAGTGATCGTGACTCACTTAGCCTACATTAATTCGTCCCCTTATTATGTTCGAATAATATACAAACTATCATACCATAAAAGATAAAATATTTTAATTTTCTTGTTAAACTAGATAAATACTTGAATCTCACATTACATTTGAAAACATGAAATAAAAAATATTTAACATAAAAAATTACACATATTTTACCTCAATAAATGATTCCTTATTCATATCATGTGAAAAGAAACTAAAATAAGGGTGAACTCATATTCTCAGCATGAGTTTGGTAAAGTTGAAGTTATCATGAGTAAATGAATCATAATAAAAAATTAATAATCTATATGTAAATAAATAATATATGAATACAAATACCATCTAATCAATTCCTTAACTACCAAGATTAGATAATCCTTAATAAATATGGAAAGTTAAATAAATGACATATATACCATTTAATCAGTTAAATTAGTAGAAACGAAATCCATTGTAAAAAAAATCAATAATCTCTTTGATAATAATAATTCATCTCTTAATGATTGAAATGTATAATATTGGACATCATGATCTCAGACCTCATAATATCTATTCTAGGAATACCTTTCATATGATAGATTAAAACTACGGGTAAAAACACATTTATCTTTATATTATTGAATCACCTCATGAAACAATTTACACAATAAGGGGCTATAAAATTATTCGATTCACCCATCACTTCATTTCTATTGTATTCCTCTTATATCGAATGATCTATTGAAATCATAAAAAATATAAGTTATTATTAAATTTAATTATTGAATGAGGAATAAATAATATGTGTATTCCCTTTCCCAATCATATGAAATATAACGTACATCACCAAATGTAGATATGTTACATATATTAATTAATTATGATATATACAATAAATAATAATTATATTTTGGAAAAAAATTATACTCCAATGATCACAGAAAAATGATTATTTTAAGGGAATGATAATTATTAAAAAATATAATCAAGGAAGATAATTTCAAAAATTTCACTAGTCCAAATAATCATAAAATATCATAATAAAGAACAATTATTTCATTAGAACATTATTTCTCTAGTGAAGAATATGTAAAATAATCTTGTTTTCTTATTTATTAATAGAAATACTATAAAAATATCATTAAAAACACTCATTAAGTCATTAAACATTTAACATTATAAATAAATTTTAAAACAATAAATTTATATAATATTAGAGATAAATTTTATTTGAAAATAAACATGTAAATATGAAAAGGAATTATTAAATTAGTTCGAGGACACATTGGAAGAGAAATTCAACTCATGTTGAGAATGATAAAAGCAATGATTCCTTTCACATTTTTGAATGAAAATTCGAATGTTCCCTCTTTATAATTTGGATTGAGTATTCCATAATAATATTTTTTTTAAAATGAAAATTATCGGTAAATATAAATTTAATCAATCATAATAAAAAATATTTAAAAAAATTGAAAATATGTATTTGGAAGAAATATTATTTTCAATCAATGAGTGAAATTTAGTAATTTTTTATTAAAAGAATATCAAAAATATTTAGTTCCCAAGTGATGAAAATTGAACTATTACATGAATATATCATGAGTAACTAGAGGAGTATAAAATTAAATTTTACTATTTAGAAATGATTAAATAATATTCTTCAATGGAAATTCAATTATAGATAATCCCAATTATAATTAGATTGAAACATAATCAACTTATTACTTTAGAAAATATTGAATCATATAAACCATGAAAATAATTACATAAAATATAAAATTAATTACCATTAATATAAATAAATTCAGTATTACAAATTTAAATATTTATGTATATGAACCTCATAAATTAATATAGGATTATAATGTAATATATGTCCCAATAGAAAAAAAATGACAAGAAACCCTTATATTTATCGTAATGATTGTGTGTGATGTAATCAATAATTTGATTATGTGTGTCAAATATAAATCATATTAAAAATTTCTTGTTCAAAAAAAATTCTAAAAATTATTAGACGCATAATATTAGAATATTAATGGAGATGACGAAGTAATATAACCCAACTAAATGAAATTTAGTTATGAAAACATCTAAAATATGGTAACATTAATTTCAAATCCCCATGGATGAAATAATTAAAATTTAAATTTAAAACACTATGAGGTATTAAATATTATTTTTATTACATGTATATGGGGAATTATATACACTAAATAAAATAAATTAGGTGTATAACATTACAATATGCCTCGATGAAATTAAATTGATATGAAAATCAATTACCTCACTCTTCCTTTCAGGTAGATTCAAATTAACCACTAGAATAATGGTTAATTTAATGTCATTTATTTATATCATAAATATTTTATTCTTTATTGTGTCATAAATTATCCTCTAATATCATCTTACAACCCTTTGTATATTAATTATTTTTTAATATTCTCATTCTAGTTGTTAATTTACTTGTTTTTTGAGGAATAATTTTTTATTATAGTTTCCTTTCATATGTGTGGGATATAGATAAATCATCTGAAAAATAATAATAATTATTTAAATATGATAATTATTTGTTTGATTCATTTAAAAAAACATTTTTTTATAGGTAAAAATAATTTCATTACTTTCTGGGCACTGTAGGTAGTACATATGCACAGGCGATGATGTCGTCACCTTAATGGTTCAATGGGAAATAAAGTGGATGTTTTTTAAATTTTATAAATTAATATCATGTCTTATTTATTGTATATATTATTCATTAAAATCATTATTAATGTCCTATTTAGTTAGTGATGAGAACAAAATTTCATTGATTTAATGGGTAGTATTCTTCTACACACACAAGGGATAGATTTGATTATTATTTCACAATAGTTTACACGGATAGGTAGTATAAAGTTAGCATAAAAAATATTAGTTAATGGGATATACTTGATTTATTATATCAGTAGTTATAATACATATTTTTATTTGGAAAAATAAGATTTAGAAAAAAGAGCATACTAGATACAATTACTATCATATATAAGAACATCATTTTGATCACCTATTTAGGACACTAGGTTTCATATTTTCGGAATACCATTCCCTATATAAAATTTTTAATGGTATTTTGGAATGATTTTGGACGGTTAAGGTAAAAATATATAGAATTTAAATTTGTGATTAGGTGAGGTGTGAAAGTGATCATTTATAATTTAAGAGAAAGACACCAAGCGAAATTTTGAAATGAATAAATCATAAACATGTTTTTAACATCAATAAGTTCTTGAAATGGTCAACTGTCTATGATTGGATGTTATATTTCCTTTATAAGGATGTATATAATTATTTAGATAAGATATTAGTCCATTTAAACTCATAAATAATTAATTTAACCCCATGATAAACACATTATAACATTACCCATTGTAAAATAATTTTAATGTTTTAACAATTAATTATGATGATAAATTGTTTTCAAAGCATTATATTGTATAAATTTTTATCAATTGAAATATAAAATTTATTTCTAAACATTCAACTCCAAAATGTGTAAAAGTAAAATTTAATATAATACCGATAGATGTGACAAAAAACAAGTTTTCAAGAATTTTTTTTCAATTATAAGATGATTTAATACTAACTATTGGTTTAAGAATCAACATGGTACATATTTAAATTAACACAGCAAGATATATGATCAATAAGTTTCATTTAAATAATTCTTAATTAATTATTATTTTATTTAATGAATATATAATAGGATTATGAATTTAAAAATAGTTTTTTGAAAATTGTGTTTTTAAACCAAGAAATGAACATATATTAAAATTAGTTATAATTATGATCCATTATTGACTATTTGTATTACATAAAATTAAATAATAATTTAATTAATTTGAAAAAAAATCAAATCATAATGTGACAATAAAATTATATAATTTATGTAACATACATAACTGTATTTGAAGCATCGGAATGTTTCCCTATTCATTGAAAAATCCTTATTTTTGGAGAATTCCAAGAATATATCCTGATGATAACATTGGTATGATGATATCACAAATGAAATTATTTTTATTAAATATTATCTCTAAAATCACTATAAATTTATCATTATATATATATATATAAAATGAAGACCATTATTCGATGAATATGTATTTCGAAGAACAAAATGACTCTAATAGAAATTTGAGAGATTATTTACTTAGAATTTAAAAAAAAATATTAATTAAAACATATATATCATAATTATGTTTTTCATATTTTTACTGTATATCCCAATATAATGTTTTTGATTGTTATATATATACATAGTATCTCTGGGTTTGTTTAAGCTCAATGTTTCATGTTGTATACGATATCAAATATAATGTTATTATTTAAAAGACACATGGTTGTTTGTACAAAAATATAACAAATTGATTAATTTTATTTAAAATAAATATATTTTAAAAAAATGGTTCCATATTCTCTAATACCTTAATAAAATCTATCCCCACAATTTTAACATTCACAGAGAACTAAATTGTTTGATATTTTAATATAACATTATCAAAAATCTATATCATAAAATGGGATGACAAAATATTTTCCTTATAAGAGAAAAATTGGATGTTTGAGGTTCCCCTGTAATAACACATAACAATATTTCCGTTTATTACAAAAAAAATTCCATGTGAAATTATGGACATCAATGAAAAGAATTGATAATTTTGGATAGTAATTGAGACCATTGATCACAATAAAATTAATGACTATGTGAATATAATAAAAAACTTTAAATCTATAATGATTTAAAATTTGAAATGATTCCTCACATATCAATAAAAGTTGATAATATTTTTATTTCAATATTTTTTCCAAATATTTTGAATTATTTTTTCTAACAATGAATATAAGGAAATATAAATACATTATATGTTAATATTATATAAATATAATTTCAACCATGGGTTGGTATTTGATCAACATAAACATTATATCTAACTCCTTAAATTTACTATTCAAAATGTTTTTTTATGTAATTCAATAATATATTAATTTTTTATATCGTTAGATCCATTAATGAGTGATGAATCATTCTGTGAGTTTTAAAATATTTTCCAAAACAATAATAGTTATTATAATTAAATATAATAAATTAATATTATATCATCAATATAAATTCACAAATATTATCAAAAACATTATATTTAAAATGTTTTATAAAATAATAATTTCATAAAAAATAATACATAATTTAGATATTTGGTAGGTTCTAAAACAATATATATCATTGATTTTGGGTCTAATCCTAAGATCCTCTCCATGTGTGATTTATTGTCACTTAGCATGTGGGTTTCACTTTTATGAAAAAAAATATTAATTTAATTTCAATAATTTAAAAAAATTTGATAACCCATAATTACTATAACATTAATGATAATATTAAACATAATGGATTCAAATACCTATAATCAAATTAATATAAAATGTAAAATAAATTTCATTAAATAATATTTTTATATAGTAATCCAATGGTTTGTATTAAAAGAAATATTTATAAATAATTCGTTTACTCTTGATAAACACCAATCACCAAAATCAGTAAAAATG
The DNA here is from genome assembly GCA_963277665.1 of Viscum album. Classification (NCBI taxonomy): domain Eukaryota; kingdom Viridiplantae; phylum Streptophyta; class Magnoliopsida; order Santalales; family Viscaceae; genus Viscum; species Viscum album. Next base: position 1,778,794,734 of record OY728146.1, on the reverse strand, counting down.
AGTTTTTAAAACATTAAATAGATTATGAAACATAAAAATAAAAACCCCATGATTATATATATAATTATTGGTTTAATAAATAATAAACACATATATTCTTCCAAAAATTAACAAAATCCATATATGTATCATGATTCTTATAAACAAGACTCCATTGATAAAAATAATTCTACAATGTAATTCATGAATCCAAATAAAATATGATTATATTTTGTTAGTAAATCATTGGTCCTTCATGGATCTTGAAGTTAACCATTGAACCATATAATAGACTATCATAATGGCCATGTTAACTATATCAAGGACAATGAACTACAAATGTATTCCTTCGATGAAATTTATTTTTCCTCATTGAACACATCACTTTTCAATAGATATTTTTTACTCAATGGCCTTTTTTTCACACGTAAGAAATTTTCATATTCTATTTAGAGAGTATATATGTTATATCTATTTTAAGTTATATTCAGATTGAAATTGAGCCACTTTTCATCCATGGTATTCTCCACTCATTCTCATAGATATCATCATATTTCTCTTCCTTGTGGAGTCCAATAAATGGATTTGGTATTGATGATAATATTATTTCATGATAACTGATTTTGAAAAATGATGATATCTATCACTATGATCATCATTCTAGTTGGATTTTCATAATATTAAAATTCTACCATATTCAAGGATAACATTATTCTATTTGGTTATAGCCATTGACTAATAAAAATTGATTTTTTGAAAAATAATAATATTTTTTGGAATAATGTATAACCATTTATAAGATTTATAAATATTGATGTGTTCTGTTTATTCTAAGACCCCATAAGAATTAAGTAGTTTTTTCATTTTTATCATCAATTAAAATCCTTTAAAAATTTTATTAAATAAAATGGGAATTATTGAAAAAAAAACCACTGAGATTTTCAATCTAAGTGCATTTTTTGGTTAGGTATCTTGAGCCTGATGATTATTATGGTAAAATCAAATGAAAAGTTTCATAATTATTTTCCATTTTATATACTATTACATAACCATGTTAACTTGTATTATCATATAGGGATGCATTTCTAGACAAAACTACAAAATATCTTTCTCACCAAAACCATCTAAAGTTATTCATTCAAATCCTCAAATTATTTAATAGGTTTTTGTTCATTAATATATGTTTTTTTAAATATATATAACATGTCCCCTGCTAATATTTATTTAATAGAAACATTGGTCATCTTGATGCTTGTAGACCATAGTCTTTAGTAATATTATTAAATTCACATAACATCTATGTGATCGCATGCCATATAACTTAATAGTTCAGTAGTGTTGGAAAAATAAATACATATTTGAATCTCACAAAACATTTTAAAAAAATTAAATACATAAAAATGGGAGTAAAATAATATAAATACCTAAAATAATTCAAAAATTTCTTTTTCGTATCCAAGAGAAAAGGAAAAATTAGGATTACATCATCTTCCTAATAATGTTTGCATAATGATTAATTTATTATTAATAAATAAATAATACTCAGCAAGTAAAAGTAAATACAGAAAGTTAAATATATTAACATGCACTCCATTTAATCTATTAAATGACTATCATTATTTTATAATGAATTATCAATATAGAAATTTATATAATTGAACATACAAAACATTTAATGAATAACATGATCAAAATATGCATCAATGGATAATAACAATTGAATAATCACATGGATAATAAAAACTAATATCATAATGATGGAAATTCATAATATTGGATTTCATGATCTCAAAAACCATAATATATATATATATATATATATTTTCAAGATCATTCCAAAGGAGGTTTAAAAATATGTTAAAGTACAGTTTAAAGAAATCGAAATGATTCACCTCATGATTATATCAATGCATCGAGTGAATATATAATTATAAGACCCACTCTTCACTTTATGTCCAATTCATTTCTCACATATTGAATGATATATTCAATTATTGAATAATATAAATTATCATTAAGTTTTCATGATGGAATAATGAATATGGAATATCAAAATTTTCCCTATCAATCTCATGACATTCAATGTAAAACTCCATACATTGAAATAATATTATTTTTCATTAATAGTAATCTAAAATATATGTAATATAGATATTCCTGGGAAATTTAATGGTCAATGATAAAAAATATTGTGTATATATCAAGAGAAAGTAAATGATTACAAAATTTAATCATGAAAAAGAATATCAAAACGTTATATGGTCAAACTGATCATAAATAATCTATCTTAATAATAATAATGGTATCATTACAATATATCTATAGTGTAATACATATAATATATAGGGTTTTTAGTTGATGAATAAAATTACATTAGAATTGACATTAAACATTTATCAAGGAAAACACAATTTTAAAATTAAGTAAAATTTTTTAAAAATAATTAATATTAAAAAATATATTATTTTAAAATATATTTATAAAAATGTAATGTATGATTCAATGTAGTGTGTGTTCATGGAAGTGGAATTGATATATTCTTGATATGTATTAAAAAAAATCGATTCTTAATTTCTTGAGTATACTCAAAATAATATTATTTCAAAAATTACTGGATGATTTCATTCTATTAAAAATTAAAAATAAATTTATTCATTGAAATTTATTTTAATAATCATATTACAATATTTTTAGAACATATGGAGTGAAAATAAAAATTGCATTCAACTGATTGCATAAATAATTTCATCTTTTTTAAAAACATTTTATCAATAATGATAAGTAAAATTAAGGGAAATGGTGTTGTCACGTGAAGGCATCATTAACAACTAGTGGAAAAGAATGTCAATTTTTTTTATTATACAATAGTCAAATAATTTCAATTAATGTAAATTAATGTATAATGAAACCAGAATGAAATTATATTGAAACATAAATCACATACCAATTAAGTAATTTTTTAATATTTAAAAATTGAAAAGTAATAAAATATAAAAAAAAGTAAATATCTTGTATATAAAGGGATTAATGAGATAATATATCAATTTGGATGTAGATATAAATCATAAAACAAGATATTGGTAATACATAACAGATACCCCAAAGATGATAATTCAAGATGAGAAACCCTTACATTGATCATAGGACTCAAGTCGTAATGAATAAATGAATTGATTATGAATATTCATTTTTAATTCATATCAAAACAATGAAATAAAACATAAGGTATAAAAAATTAATTACACACCTAATCATAGAAGATCAACGATAATGTAGAAGTAATATAACTTAATGAAATGGTATCGAGTATCAAAATTTATTAATGATTGGTATAATTCAATTCATATTCCCAATGATGAAATAATTCATTTTAAAATATTAAATACCATGTTTTATAAATTAATCCATATATAATATGTAAATGATTAAGTATATACACAATATAAAATAAATTAGGTGCATAACATTACAATATTTCTAATTGAAAATAAATTGAGATGAAAATTTATTACATAGCTCTACCTATTGTTATAATATTCATTAAAATCATATATATTTGATTATATATATTTTTTAATTTATAAAAAAACAATATTATAAATTTTAAAATAATTTACAATCCTATAATAATATCATTCCACCTGATTTTTCAAAATAATTAATAATTATTATTATTTCGTATGTTCATTGAATACTTTTCTCATATCTATTTTTCTAATGTAATACTTATAATGTATCGGATATAGTTGCAAAAACATAAAAATTATCGTAATTTTATAAATTTTACATTTATTTACAAGATGATATTTAGAAATAAATCATGAGTATTGGAAATAGAAACTGAGTTTCAACAATTTGTGGAGATGGTAGTTCCAATGAATACATGAGAGATGATAAACTTTCTATAATGTGTGAAAGAGTAAGTAATTTTATGTTATATTAATTATACATAATTAATATCATGTCATAAATAATATATAAAATAATTATTATCATCACTATTTCAATTTATGTGAGTATGTGAGGGAAAACAAATTACATCACTTCATGATGTGGTAGTTTGTCTTACTCCAGAGTGATAGCTCTATTTCCCATTTCATAAAGAAGGACATATAAATATAATATTACCTCAAAATAATGATGTATTAGAACATTTTACAATTTTTTTTAATATATTGTAACTGTTAATACAAAATTAAATGTGTAAATAGAAGAATTAAAAAGGGAGACCATAGTGAAGAAAATTTTGTTCGCCTTAGATTAACCTCGTTTGGATTTCTCATTATGGACACAATTATTAATAATTTGAAAATGGATGAATGTATAAAATGTTTATATGGATTTTAAGTAGGGTTTGTGTAATGTTTTGGTCAATAAAAATGGGTTTAGAGGTATAATGTTTTTAGGGAAGGGTGCGCCTGTTTTTTATTAAGGAGGTGGTTATGGAAAGAATTTTTTATTTGAATAAATCATATCCATGTTTCTCACTTTCTATAAGGTGAAACAAAGTATAATTATCAAACCATTTATGTGACATGGTTAAAATATATATTGAAAATTAGTTTTAATAATGTTTTTATGATATTTTATCTATTATCATCTTTGCATAACCACCTATAATCACATCTTTAACTAAATGATAATAAAATATTTTTACAGTTTCACTATTCATTATGACACAAACATAAGATGAAATTCTAATATAATATAAATGATCGTGATTCAAAATATGGAATCCATTTTTTCAAATTAATTTCATAGTATTTGAATAATTTAATTTAAAATAAAACCTGTATACATGACAAAAAATGGGTTTAAAATACATTTTTCAAGAAGAAATTTATCAAATATTAACTATTAGAGAAGTAATCATCACGAGAAGATTCTAATTTCATATAATTACATATATTATCTGTTAATATTTTTGAAAATATTAAAAATTAATTATTGTTTTAATTCAATATAATAGAGGAACAATATTCATTAAAAATCATTTTTTATAAAATTATGCTTTTAAAGAAGAAAAAACTTTAGCAGAATAAGTTAAAATTATGATTAATATGTAGTTAATTATATTAAAAAAATATAAATCTTTTTTTACTTTTAAATAAAATTATCTTTATATTTAGATATTAAAATTTGTAAAATTTATAAAAATATATAACCGTATTTAAAAATATGTTATTTTCAATATTCGTTGGAAAATAATGTTTTTCATAAACTTCCCACAATTTCACCATAAGATAATATAGATTGTATGATTTAAAAAAATGATACTATTTTTATAAAACCAAATTTTTTATAATTGATATAATTATATTATACATCCAAAAAAAAGAAAAATAAATCCATTCTATTAAGAATACATATTCCAAAGCATTAAATGACATCACAAAAAATATTTAACTGACTATTTACTAATCATTTTTCATTAAATTTGTATTGATTAGTAAATGTATATTTATATTTCATAACTATATTAATCTTATTCATAACCTCTAACTCAATAGTTTGATTATAACAATGATATTATTATAATATCTTGTGGGTCTTTAGGCCTAGGCTTGGGTTTCATATATGCTATCAAAAATATAATTATTTTTTAATATCTGGGGGATTTATTTAATAAATTCTATCGAAGACATTAAATTTAAATTAATTAATACATATTAAATCTAATGGTGTGTTATTATTAATAACTGATCAACTTGTGGGAACAAAACTACTTTAATAGAATCATCATTAAAATTATAATCAACACAGGTAATCAAAAAAGTGGATGGAATCATTATAAATTATCCATAGGGATACATACCAATACATAATTAACATTTAAATATATAAATAATACTATTAAAACATATTATGAACAATTCATTAAAAATAAGAGAATATATACATTTATTTTGAAAGAATTTTTTACCAAAAATTATTTGAATAATGAGAACATGAATTAAATTTAAATATATTAAATATTTTAAGGTATTATTTAGATATAATAATTTTCATGAACTATGAATAATATTTTCATTCATTATATGACTAAATTAATTATTTTGTTACATGTTTTTTATAAAATCACAAATAATCTGTTTAAAAAGTAAAAAAAGATCCATTTTAATCCTTTGTAAATTAATTCAAATATTATGAATAAAAAATATTTTGAACAGTACTTGTATACTAATGATCTTTAATAAAATACAACCAATAACATGGATATTTAATCAAAATTTTGTTGACCATAAAATAAATGATGTAATCTATTCATAATAATAATTCATAATTAATATTTACATGAAATAGTTCAGAATTTTAATAATATAAAAATATTATTTAACTAAATATAAGGAAAAATATATGGGGTCAAATATATATGATCAATAAAATTTCAAACCATGTAAATTTAGAAAATATAATACCGAAATGAAACTAGACTGTATATAATCCCTAAACACATTTTCTAACATTTGAATCATTTTCCCCATGAATGAATAAAAAATAGATATTCAAATAATATTAAAATTTATTGATTCATGATATAACATTTCATTGGGGTAGTATTTACACAACATATGTTAATATATGTTCATAACCTACCATATGTTTCAAATAATTAAATATTGTAAGATAAACCGTTACTTATTTATTAATGCCAAAATCAAAATATAATAATTTAGAAAACAATATATGGATATAAATTTTCCAATAATTTCTTGTGAATCGTCTAAAAATATAATAATGGGTATTATATAAACTACAAAATTTATATGATTATTGAATATTACAAGTGTCTCAAAAATATAAAAATGATATGTGAATCCCTATACTCAAGTATTATCTTATTTTTTATTCTTTCAAACAAATTTTATAATAAATATAGATATATTAAAATCCAATTACCACACCATAATCATATATATCATTTTATATTTAACTTAATTTAACATCTTATCTTTTATTTATTAATAATTATTTATTAATTTTTGTTTACTTAGTGATAAGTACATCATTTTACATGCCTATTTTTGTTTTGTAGTCCTGGTCGTTACAAATTTAACATGTTTCCATCATCTATAGAATATTGAAAATTTAATTAATATAATATTTAATTATTTTAGTATATATTATAAAATTTCATATGATTAAGTAATGAAAAATGATTTATATCACTTTTTGGATATGGTAGTTAGTACGTATGCATGAGAGACGTTTCCACTTTTTGAATAATTGTTGAAAGGAAACGTCAATAATAATTAAACAAACTAGAAATATAATAATAACAAAAAAATTACACACACACAGATATATATATATATATATATATATATATTAAAAACACTCATAACTTTAAATGTGTAGTGGGTAGGAAACATGATACATATCTAGTTATTTAGGTGGTAGTCCACATGTATGCTTGATCCATACTTTCAATTAACATTTGATTGAAATAATGAGGCTAATTTTTCGTATATTATTGTAATAAATATAATTTATTATTATTATATGGAATTAATTATTCTTTAATTGATGCTATAATATTTTAAAATGTATAAAAATAATTATTATATAATATAATCAGTTTATATTTGTATCTATTCATTGAAAAACATCTTATGGATTACACATGAAGCACTGAAATCGTACTATTTTAGATAGAAAATTTGATTTTGGAATTTTTAATAAATTATAAATGTTTTATTATTGTTATTTTATTATATATAAGGATAAACATTGTGGGTGAGGGATTGGGGGAGGTTCCCTTTTATAAGTTAGGTAAAAGAAAAACATGGAATTTCACAAAATATTTAATAATATATACATATATCATAATCAGGTCAACTTGAATCAAGGAATCATAAATTAGTAGATAATATGTTATAGTGTCTAAATTAACTCTACCGAACACATTTATATTACTTTTTGATATATTTTATGACTTATTTCCTAATTAAATCATTTTATACATGTTTTAACCATTATTGGGACATCATGACTTTTTACCCTGATATCATAAATATATAAAAAATGAAATTTTTGATGTAAATAAATCATTTTTATTACAAATAAATAATAAAATTTATCTGAAAAAATTATATAATCAGAATAAATTTCATTTAATATATGAAGGGAATACACATGTAATAGTGTTTTTAGGAAAATCCCTGATTTTAGAGTAAAAAACATTTCTCCTTAAAATCTTGTAATATGATAGTTTACATGATATTTATTAAACACCAATAATAAATTAATTTTTTTAAAAAAATTTACCGATCCAAAAATGAATTTAATCTTCCAACTATACCATTATATGGAAATACCAAAAACTGATTTTTAATTTCTATAAAATATTACCATTTATTACAAAAGACTTACTAGGATTCTTTAATAGAAATAACGTTCTAGTATTTAATATTTAACCCCTAGAAAATATATTATATGAAAAAAAACGCATCCCATAGTATAAATTGTTGCTCTAATGACATTTTCATTATATTACCCTGTAGTTTGAACATTGTTTTACTATTTTTACAGATATAGAAAATATTTTCCATGATTTAATGGGGGAAAATTAAGATAAAACTATTTAATTATAATAATTATAATTATGAAAATATTTAATAGGTTTCTACCTTGAATTTTATAATTTTTATTAATACCTATTAAAAATAATGAAAAGCAAAAGCAAACTATTTTTTGAAAAATTCATTTTTAACAATAAAATGGTTTTATTTTTATTTCATTCATATTAAAAATTCAAATGAATGTAAAATACATTAATTCAATATATAATATAAAATGTAATATATATTAAATAGTGAATAATAATATATTATGGTTTTCCCCTTTGATTGGAAATGAAGGATTCTCTGATGTCTATTATTTAGATTGTGGTATTTCTCGTGTTTTCATGTGGTTTTGTAGTTCTGTAGGTCCATGATATTGAGGAATTTCTTGGTGTGATGTGGGTTTCATCGTGGTCTGTCGATCAATGATTGGATTTGGGTTTTGTTCTGAGTGGTATGTAGTTCATGGGTTTTTGTAGACAATTGTGTATAAGAAGTTTTTCCAGATGAGGTGAAGGACAATGACTTCCCATTATTCATCACAATTCGTAATTGGATGTTTGATAGGGTAGGAATTCAGCCATCGGTACAAGGCCCATAATCATTTTCATGGGAATGGAAAATGTTCTTCTCTAATATAGTTTAAATTGGACTTAAGTTTTTTGTTACTGGTGGAGCTTATTTCTTGTAGTGTAGGGTGTTTTTTCTCTTGTCTCTTTGGTCTGTGGGGGCAGTTTTTATTATCTTGTAAATAATGTCACGATGGGTTTCCCCTCAGCCCTTAAAAGTGGTTTAAGCTCGATAAAGAAATAATTTTATTTCAAAATATTCCAACTATGATAAATTTTCAATTATGATTTTTAATATCATATATACTTATTCAAATTAAATTTCTAAAAGTGATATAAATTAATAAAAATATTTTACTTAGAAAATGATGCGAAAACCTTTTTTGAATTTTTTTTGAATCAATAAATGAATTTATTTAAAATATAAGAACATAAATATATTGTATTAATAAATTAATATAAATTAAATTATATATATAATTAATAATGTTTTAAATCAGATTCATATGTTTTGATTTAATAACTATGTTATTATATATAATGGTTTGTATTAATCTCGATGTGGCTTGAAAAGAAAGATATCGAACAATTAAAATTTTCATAGGGAGAAATATATTCTTAAATGCATCAGTCTTACATTATTCCAACAATAAATAAATTATTCCTTTTCTATTTTAATCTTATTTATTAATTTTAAAATAAATTCAATTATCATTGTTTAATACTTACATAGTACAATGGCATAATTAAAATTCATTTGAAATGGGGAAGTGGGTAACATAATGGTTTCCTAGAATAACAAATTATCATGTTACAAGGTATGAAAGTTATTTTAAGAATGATAAAATATATAAATGGAGGAAAATAATGATGACGATGGTAAAATAGCAGGTGATAGAGAATGTTAATGACAAAAAAACCATAAATTCATAAATAATCAAGATATTCAATTGTACAGCAAAAATAATGTTACATTGACTATATTTTTATTTTAAAATAATTTCCAATAGTATTGGGCTTCTATTACTTATAAATATATATTTTATAATAAAATTTACATAATTTCGTTTTTATCATTTATTAAGAACAATTACATCCATTGGTTGTGCTTTTATAAATTCCTACTCCAATATCATTCTATAATCCAAGAGATGAATAATCAGGATGATATTATCATGCCTAAGTAACTCAGATTTATTTATAGAGAGTGAGTATTCATTCAATCAATCTCTAAATATGTACCAAAAATAAAATTGTTTTAAAAATTTATCGAGAATGGATAAATATTTATGCGATGAAAATATAATTTAATTAATACATCCTTACCAATAAAAAAATGATGAACATAAATAATTCCCTAAGTAGGTAACCAAAAATATTTAAATGAATTTAAACCAAATTAACAACAAAAATAATATATGAATTTATTGAAAACCAATTTTTTAATGATCAAATTTAACATTTATATTGAAATTAAATAATGTAGCTCATAATGTAACATACCAAACACATCAATAATAATATAAATTATTATCCTAGAAAATACTAATTATTTCCCAAAATAAATTGAATCACCATAAATTCTCAATTAAAGCATAAATTCATTGAAATATAATAATAATACTATTCAAAATTTTCTATAAATGAAAATGTGTGATAAACATCAAAAAAGATATCATAAATCACATTGTCATCAAATCACCATTCAGTTTCATTAGCAATAATTATTTCATATTTACTTACTAATATCATTACCCGAAATAACTATTATTATCTTAACATAATGTATATATTAATGGTTATTTTTCCCTCAATAATTTTTTAGATACATATCACATTTTAACAAATTTAATATTTTATGCTATTCATAAAATTAAACCTATTATTATTGAAATTAATTATTGGAAAATTACATTTTAGTAATTTTAGAAATTTTATGAAATATTTTATTAGAATATTAACAATAAAACACTACAATAATATTGATCATATATCCTAAAAAACAATAATCATTCCACATCACTGATTAAAAAATCATAGTCCCATAATTTTCTAGGAGTTATAAATTTTAGTTGAGAATTGATTCAAATAATTCCCAATCCCTCACTCCTATGAAATTTATCAACAAATGGTATATTAGGTTTACATTAGTTCCCCACAAATGAATGAATTATATTTCCATAGAAATTACATAGTCTATTTTTTTTATCTAAAAGAAAAAATTTTCTAATTGTATTGATTTATATTCAGGGCTTTCATTCCATATCCAAGAAAATCTTAGTAACACCCCTTCCCTTCCTTATTTTATGCATTTTTAATTTTTTTATTTTTTTTCCTTTTTTTGGCTGCATTGTTGGATTATAAAAAATAGAGATAATTTTCTAGAGAAAATGACAAAAAAGTTTCAGTATGTTTGTTTGTTTTAATTAATGGACTTTGGTTATTATGTTGTAAATTGATGTATTGGGTTCTCTTTTTGATTTGTGATCATTCATCATTGGATCGGGGGATTTTTATCGAATACTAGGCAAAGTAATTCCCGCTAGACACTTTGACATTTTGAATGCGTATGGAATGTGAATATAATGTATAGAAGAGGTTTTTAATCTTATGAAAGGAATGAGAAGTTTAATAGTAGCTAAAAAATTTCACATAGTGAAACCAATGATCATGAATTAAATAAATAAGAGGAGATGAATTGTTGATTTATTTTTAGTTTGTGTGATTTCATTACATGAAATTTATTCATAATGTGAATTCCTCATGACCAGTGGTTTTAAAAATGCAGCACACCTGAATCATTTATCATTGTGAGTGAAACCATTCTTATAAAACCCTATGGTAATTTTGGATAATTTTGGGTTATCTCTCTCCATCTGGATCATTTCATTCATCACATTATTCGTATCCTAATTTCACAACATATACATGATAAGAGATCATTACTCTTCATTATTGCCTTTGTTTTTATTGGTAGAAACCAATATATTTCTATTTATTATTCGTCATTGACTGGTGTATTAATTTTTATCATTTTTAGTTACATTTCATGCCTTGTATTTTGATGGACTAAACATAGATTATTATTTTTTATTCTCGACGGATTATAGTAATACATTTTTCTTAAGGTTTTTGTATCCATGGAATTAGTTCAAGTTAATAAATAACATTATATTTTTTTTCAACCCTTTATGTTTTCATTGAAATAGAACTTTAAAGGGAGAATTGTTTTAATTAAATGTTATTACGGATTTATTATAAGTTTTGGAAAATCACTCAACATGGGGATCATTAGTGTCATCAAAAAATAGACATAGGTGACCAAATATTGTATTGAACCAGTAGGGATTTTTTTTATATCAAATAATATTTTATCAGAGTTGATATTTTTTTGAACCAACTAATTCATGCTTTAAGATTATTTAATTTCATGTATGTGTTAAAATAGGATATGGCCCAAATAGTGTGATTTATCATTTATTCATGTTTAATCACATGATAGTTTAGTTAATTGATATAACATCACATGATTAATTCACAAATTTTTCCTTATAAATGATGATATAATTGATTAGAATAATTTTTTATTTATTTATAGAAAATAATATGAATTTTAAAAAATTAATTAATTTATTTAAATTCCTTAGGATCTATAATTTTTTAACAATAGAACATTTTCATTATTGAAATTATATCTTGTATAGATCTGTTAGTTGAATCCAACGTGATTTTTTTAGATTCTAATAATTATTTTGTGACACTGTAAATGTTTTTTATAGGTATTAGGGAAAGGTAAGGGAATCATATAGTATTCTAGGTTCAATTTTCATCTATTTCCTTTGTATGGGATGGTTTGGTGGTGAAAACTAGTCTCATGGATAATTCTTCTCCTAGTCTTGAGTACATATTCCGAGATTATCCTATTATGATTGGGAATTATGGGTTTTTTGTAAAATTATTCAATATTATACTTTGGTTTATTCTATTATTTTCGAAATATTCAATATTTATTTCCATTATATTTTTATCCATAATTGGTGGATGGTTTAGTTTATCAGGGATAGATTTTTGGTAAATTTGTAGAATTGGTAGTAATAAAAATGATGTTTTCTAATAATTCTTTGTGTGGTTATATAATCAGATATTAAGGAGTTATATCCATCATAATTTGGATAGTATGTGAAGAAATTGAAATCTCTAGCTCACATCCTTTTCTAAACTCTAGTTACTATGTTTGGTGAAAAACATTTTACCATTTTTGGGATATTCTGTTTATGTTCATTTTAGTAAACTGAATAGGGGAATTATTTAATTGTAAATTACAATTAATAAATAGATTTAAATTCTAAATTGAATCATAATGTACTTAAATTTTTATTCCTTTAATATATTGATATCAATACATTATATTTGTCATATGATTTTTGGAATGTTCTCATGACTAATTGAATATTGTATCATAATTATTGTATAATTACTCAAAGAATATATCTTATTCATTATAATATGGAATATATGATACATGTTCTAAATTAAAATCCTAAGCTATACCTATATTTTTCAGAATAGATAATCTACACTATTCAAACCCTGTGTCATGTATTTATTGGGAACACATGAATATCTATTGATAATGAATTTGAATATTCATAGAAACATCAGTATAACTTTTATGGTGATAAATGAGAAAAGTAATATAATTAATGGATTGATATAATGGAGAGTATATTAATCATTCTAAAGAATCATTATTAAAAGAAAGTATGATTTAACACATTTATTCTAGAAGGACACTGCCATAGATAGTGAGAATATACTGGGATGCTAATGTTGCATAATAATCTTAACCTAGATTGAATCCAGAATATATTCAACCAGTTCCTTTATCCTAATTTCTTAGGTAGAACAATGAACTAATAATTTTTTATAGTAGTGTATAGAGAGAGTACTATTGTGGTTTTTTCACCTATTTTTCGGAGTTATTTCACTTTCCACCAGAGCTAGTCACCATTGATTACCTGATGTCATAGAAGATTGAGAATGGGAAATTGATGATATTCATTTGACACTAATTGTAATGATCATTCTATACATTTCGTAGGAATTTCATAATATATCTTGTAAAAGACTAACATATATAGAAAAAAATACCAGTGGAACTTCATTTGGTAATGTCGTTATCCAATGTATATCCTTTGTCCAAAAAAAGAATCACAAAGGTAGCTAGTTTTCATCAGGACCAGTTTTATCAACATAATTTTGACATGAACATGTTTTTTTGTATCAATATAGTTGGTCCAGTCAAAAAAATCAATATTGTAGAGAGTCTCCCAAGACTGTTCAATGTTGTAGACAATCAGTCCATCTAGAATAATGGTGGGACCAGATATACCAAGGTAGTAAGGCTAGATCCACATTCATGAATACATCTATCTTCGTAAATATTCTTTCCCTGGGAGGTGGGATGTATCTATATTCTAAAGGGGATGTTCATGTTGATACGAAATATTAGTGAGGATCAAAGAAAATACCTATTTATGTGGTGGATTGTGAACCATAGGAATATTAATTAGGTAAATCCACATTTAGAGGAAAGGTGTACATTTTATCTTCTATGTTACTAGGTTATGTTTTATAAAGTTGTTTGTATTTATTTTATATCATAAAATATAGGTAAAAGTCTTTGAAAATGTTCATATAATATGACATTCTTTTTGGTCATTCCAGGCACTTGGAAATGTGGTCCAAACAAGGATTTAGGGGCTCATCATGTCAATTAATGATAATAGAGCATGATTTGGAGTAGTAATTTGTAGTTTTAAATCATGAAATAATCAACATAATTATATTTATGGATTGAATTATCCATGTTCAGGATCATATATTCATTTAATTATGTCAAATTAAAATTTTATCTGTTAAAAAAAGTCACGGGACTATATAGTAAATTTAATATTTTAAAAACATTTAATATTTTTTAAATAATTAAATGCTCCAATAAAATGTTATTTTATATCTCACATAATAAAGTCTTTTTTTATATCTTTCATTGGACTTAAAATCAAGTATTTGTGGACAAAAGTATATTAATAAAATATTAAAATTTAATATAATGATATATGTCATATCCATTAAATTTAATATTATTAATAAGATAAACTAAATTGTTTATATATATTGTTTTCACAAATTAAATATGAATTTATTATTAATATATTTTTTAAAAATTAATATAAGAAAAAAATGAATATAAAATAATTGTAAATATTCTTACAATGGTGGTTTATACAAATAAATTAAATTAATTACTATTAGTGAATTTTATTAATGAAATATTAATGTTATATATTAAATTAAATTTTTTTTATTCATCTAATAAGTTTAATAACCATAAGATAAGAATAAATCGTATTTATTGCTTAAAAAATGTATTTTTAAAATAGTCAATTTTACCAGATTTTAATAGAGAATATATTTTAAATTCATATATTTAAAATTTAATAAATTCTTATTATAAAAAAACATTCATTTTGAAATTGGTTTGTAAAAGTAATCTTAGGGTTAATTTTCGGTATTTTCCTTTAAAGTTTCATTTTTTGATGAATATTGAGAATTATTGAATTTTAATTGAAATCATTTTTGTTATTGTTTATTTATATGGATACTTTTTTTGAATTTTTTTTAAAGTCTAATCACCTTAATTTTTTATTATTAAATACCATTTCGGTCTTTATAATAATTTCAACTTTTAATTTCAATATGAAAACATAGTAAACATTTGAACATTTTACATTAAAATTCATCATTGTCGTCCCATCTATAGGATAACTTTTAAATTAATTTTTTCCACATATGTTATTAGAGTTTTAAAAAATTAATTCCCTATTGGGAACCATAATAATTTATAATTACTTATAAGTTCAACTTAGTTTTTGAAAAAAAATATTAATGATAGTTATTGAATTTAAATATGGTGATTAAGAAAAAAATATCTTAACATAGGAACAACCCTTAAAAATAAGAATGAAATGACATAAAAACATGTCAAAAATAAATTGGATATTAATATTTATACCATATAAACCCTTGAACTAAATTATGTAATTTAATTTAGGCACATAATGTAAAGGAGACCACTAAATAGTGTTTACATTTTATATTTTACATGAATATCACTCCTCCTCCACTATAAAAAAGCATTAACCCTCATGGTAATTCACACCTCTAACACCCTTTTGATCGACCAAACCCATCCCAAATAATCTCAAAACATCCATAAACTTATAAAAGAGTCATATCCATGGTAATAAATTTAACCAACGAGGTATTTTGGTGTAAACTAAAAAGAGATATTGGAAAATGACATATCTTTTTCAATGATATCTTTTTTTTCATTTAAACACGAACCCTTAAAATATTTATATATAAAGAGTATATAATATCTTCATGATATTAAATATAAAAATATGTTTTCATTGTAACTCTCCGACCCCAGTTACCCATAGTAGAATCATTATTACATAGAATTTTCATGATCACAAGGAAATCATGTCTCGAAAGACCGACAAGTTTAGTATTATTAGAATCAAGATTCATACATAAGTTCAAATTTACACCCAGAAAGGAAATACAACACTAATTTAATCCATTAGAAACATTCAATCCTCCTATATTATGCCTGCAAGCCACTCATAAAAAAGTTTTTCATATCTTGGGAAAATGAAACATAAGAAATGGGTGAGCTCAAACGCTCAGTAAGGGAAACCAATACAGCTAAAGATAATATAAGTATTATGAATGGTGAATAATTTAAAACTAACTCATTTAATAATAATAAACATGAACACTTTTATGGAAGGAATGTGATCAGATTGAGTAATTCCATAATATAGAAAAATCATGCGTATTCTACTAGTCTGATGACCACATTAAGCGTCAATATTATTTTCATAATGAGGGAATGTACAATGTCGAACATTCTAAAACATTTTTTCAAGGCCTCATCCAAGACGTCTAAGAATGATTAAGGCCTTGGCCAAAACCATATATCATATTTGGAAAGGCCTTGGCCAATTCCAAATCTATTTTTCTCATGAGGCCTTCTAATGCATCGAGGAGATATACCAGGCTCCACCAGTCACTTACTAATTACAATACATTCCTCATATGAAAAGGTTAAAATATAACATAAACATTCCTAATAAAACTAGCATAGGAAATGTCAATACTTTAACCATAAAACATGAATGGTATAAAAATAAAACATACACTGTCAAAAATATAACAAAATTTTCAATACAGTATGATAGATTTTTATCATTATGAATCAACTTCAAACAAGATATAAAACCCATCAAATGATGTTGACATAGATGAAATAAAGAATATTTTAGAGAAATATCACTTTATTTTTTTAAAATAATTTAAGGTTACATAATTTTAAAAGAAAACAGTCATTTTGAAAATACACTTATATGCTTGTATGGGATGCTTTGATGATGTTATAATGGTGGAGAATAACTGCACCCACCATATAAGTTAAAAAACATTTTTACCATAATTTTGTCGAAAAGGTCGTAAATTACATTGTTTGGATAATGAGAAAAAGATTCCATTCAAAATATATGTGTTCAAATAAGGATATAAATGACATTATCTCATTGTCTAGTAAATAGAAAAATTGTATTCAAATACATTTATAAGAAACATGGATGTGGATGATAAAGAACTCCTTGTAGATACTTACGTAAAAACAACCTCAGATAATAATGATATTATAGAATTAACCCATACCTTGTACTTTTCCTTGGTCGAGGTAAAATTAACCTCCTTTATAATAGTAAAATAATTGTTATTAAATTATACAAGAACCATATACATAATTATTATATCATATATGATCCTCTAATAATTCTTTTTTAATAATAATTTATTATTATCATTGTATCGGGTATTAACTGATTTGATTTCCTTCATATTTTTTGTTACATGAGTCATGTTTATCATGGATGGGATGTATCTTATTCATATCCAAAAGTATATAATGTCTTTAAATATGGTTTTCAATCATTAAATGAAAACTACTCTTGAATGGTTATGATGGATAAGGAATCTCTTCGTGTTTGTGCAGACAGTAATCTGTACGTACGTATGAGTGACAATATCATTCTTTTGATATTAAAATCATATATAATTGGATGGTATATCATATATATATAATCATTAACATGTTATATTAATTATTTATATCAGTTATACATCATTATTATACACATCTAAAATAATGAATTGAATAACAACTACACCACGACGTGGAGACGGTAAGCCGTACGTATGCATGTTTGGTGACATTGTCATTCATATGATGGATACAGTAATGAATATGGTTGTACCATTTTTATAATAACATTACAGTATATATAATAATCTGAAGTTATTATTTCAGAATGGAAGCAACAAAGAAAGAGGATGTGGAAGAAGAAAAGAACTTGAAAGAGGTGGTGAGGTATTTCCCTCTACTTCGGGTTATGCATATTGATTTGATCAAAATGGCTCATCCGGTTGGTTTTTGGTTCAAACAAAGGCCACTATGATGAGACGATGATAGTTTGGAGGACATCTAAGTAGGGTTTGGAGAAGCAAAATGGCTTTGGAGCTGTGAATTTTAGATAATTGGAAGTGCCCTTTTATAACTGCAGTGATGGGAACCTTAGGAAAACATTGAAATCTTATTTTATAATAAAATCATTTTCTGTTTCAAATGTCACAAAAATAATTTCTAAAGAATCTAAGGTGGGTATGGGTCGAAATCTACTCAGCCATTAGGTTCTATACAGGTTTGGGTCAATATATTAATCTTATATTTTAGATTTAACTCTTAGTTAAAAAGATTGACATTTACCATATCTCTTTGTATTTTTTTATTATATGATTAATAAACTTACTATAAACTTACAAGGGAATCCAATGTGGTTCATAACTAATAAAAATATGATCATATAAGTCTTTTGGCAACACCTTAAATTTTTAGGATTATTATATCGACAAATAATATTGTATTTATTTTAAAAACTAATTTAGGTCCATTTTGATTTTATTTAATAATTGATTTATGTTAAAGTCCTAAGAACATAATTACTTCTAACTAAATAAAAAATTTCAATCCTAACATGTCATATTAATATATAAAATTAGTTTAATTTATCAAAAAATCTTCAATTACATTTATTTGGATATATATTATATCATTTATTTTTATATTTCATTATTAAGGTTATTACAACATCATCATTATATCATAAATAAATTAAAATATTTAATGTCTAAAAATAATAATTAAAATGTCATTATTTAGGAAATAGTTTTATAATTCAAATGAATATTTGATGTCGAATTTATATTGTTTGTAACCCTAGATAAAAAATGGATTAGTCATTAATCTTTGAATATATCTCCTTTAACACTTCTTAAAAAAAATAAATGCCCAAATATAATCCATGATTATGGAAGAGGATCATATTTTTTTATAAAGGATGTTTTTTTTTCTAATTATACATATCCAATAGAATTCGGACATGTCTTAGGTTAATAATAATATCATTTTTATCCTTAATTACCATATTTAATTTTAACTGCGGTAAATAAAAGTAAAAAGTTTCTATTCACCAAAAATTATTTTCATCGTTTTGAAAAAATAATTTAGTTACTAATATCAACCATGTCTCTAAGATGTTTGAAATTCCACTCACTGAAGTGGTAAAATTATATTTTATGCGAATTTGCAAATTCTCATAGGAGGTGGGTAAAAGACGGTGAAATGTTCAATAAAACAATATATATATAATATTATTACACAATGACTCACATGAATTAAATTGAACATTTATAGGTATTATGTATATTTTATGATGGATAATAAATTTAAATAAAATAATAAATTATTTAAATAAAACGTTATTTTTATACACCAATGCAGTGTTTTTCACTATTTGTCAAAAATTTAATGTTTTCAGGAAAATACAAAAAAATAATCTCAAGCTGATTTTGATATTCCGAATTCAAAAATAAAGTCCATTTTGAAAAATTAATTTTTTATATTTTTAAAAATTGGGTATTACTATTCATTACGACTAGTTCGATTGGTTGTGGTGTGTTAGAATCTCGAAGTTGCATACAATGTAAGCAATTATATTCTTCTAAGGGAAACGTATAGTGGAAGCTTGTGGTGTTACCTTCTCCCCTCTTTCAAAAAAAAATTCGTTGAAATTTCTAGAATATAACTACATAAATCATTTGGGTGGTTCTTCATCATAATTTCCTCGGGCACCCATGTTGCCTGTTCAATCATATGGTTTCTCCATAGAACTTTTACCAGAAGAGTCACCCGTGTTGTCAGCACATGTTCTCTGGTATCTAGAATCATCACAGGATCTTTAAAATAAGATTGATCGGGTTCTAGTTATAATTCCTCATAGGTGAGTACATTCTATGAGTCAGGCTTGTATTTTCTCAATAGTGATATGTGGAACACATCATGAACTTTGGAGAGACTTGTCAACATTTCCAAATAGTAAGCTATAGCCCCAATTTGTTTAAGAATTTTTAAAGGTACGATGTACTTGGGACTCAATTTACCCTTCTTACCAAATAATATAATATGTTCCCATGGAGATAACATCAATAATACATGATCTCCTAACTGAAATTACAAATAATTCCATTTCTTATCAGCATAGCACATCTACCTACTTTGAGCTACTTTGATGTGGGTTTAGATTACCTTCACCTTTCCATCGTTTCCTCAACTTGTTCTTGGCATACGATATTTCTTTCACCAACATCATCCTAACAGGATAGTGTGAGACATATCATTCTATATAACTCATCATATGGTTCCATCTAAATACTTGAATGAAAGTTATTTTTATAGGAAAATTCTACCAAAGATAAATATTGTTCCCGCATGCCTTGAATGTCATGTGTGCATGATCTCAATATGTATTCTAAGGTTTAAATAGTCTGTCCAGATTGTCCATCAGTTTGAGGGTGGTAGTCAGTTCTCTAATAAAGGTTAGTATCTAGGGATTTCTGAATACATTTCTATAATATTGATGTAAAACAGGGATCACAATCAGAAATAATCGATAGGGGTACTCCATGAAGTCTTACTACATAATTAATATATATTCATTCTAGAAGTTCATGTGGTGAATCATCACTTATAGACAAAAAATGTTCTAACATGGTAAGACGATCAATAATGACCCAAATTTCATCATTCCTTCTAGGAGTCTTTGGTAGTCCCATGACAATGTCCATAATAATATTATCCATTTCTAATCTGGAATGGGAAGATGTTTCATGACTCATGCATGATGTTTTCTCCCAGCATTCACTTGTTTACAAACCATACATCTTGAAAAAAAATCAGCAATCTCCCTCTTCATGTTGTCCCACCAAAAATTCTCCTTCAAATTTCTATACATCATAGTGATACCAGGGTTTGTAGAGAAATTGGAGCTATGAGAATCATCTAATAATTCCCATTTCATATCAGGTATATCAGGAACAAAAATTCTCTTCCAAAATTTTAAAATCTCATCTTTATATATGAATTCACTCAATCACTCGTCATTCACAGCTTTAATCTTCATTTGAAACTCCTCATCATTGGTCTGAGAAATCATTATATTTTATAGTAAAGATGGTTTGTCATCCATTCTAAAAAGCATTGATATTTCACCTACTATGGTTATTCCCATATTCATCTTTACTAGATCCATGTATATAAGATCCTTTTCAACTATCATCTTATTCAAAACTCCATGATCCTTTCTACTCAAAGCATCTTCAACCTTATTTTCCTTCCTCGAGTGGTAGTGTATAGTGAAATCATAATCCTTAAGTAATTCAATCCATCTCCATTAATTCATGTTGAGTTCTTTTTGTGAGAAAATATACTTCAAACTCATGTGATCAGTATAAATCTCACATTTCCCACAATATCTATAATATCTCCATATCATCAAAGACAATATTATAGCTTCAAACTCAAGATAATGAGTAGGATAGTTTTGATCATTAATTTTTAGTTGTCGTGATGCATAGGAAATAACTCTATCATTCTTTATAAGGACACAATCAATTCCTTTCTTTGAATCATCACTATAAATAACAAACCCACCATTCCCCGATGGTAGAGTCAAGAAAGGAGCATTGACTAATCTTCTCTTTAGTTATTTAAAACATTATTCACACTCTTCTGTCCAAACTAATTTAACCCCTTTACATGTGTTCTTCATTAATCGTTTAGCTGACTGGGAAAAATTTTGGATGAAATTTCGATAATAACCTAATAAACCAATAAAACAACGTACCTCAATTATACTCATCAGCGCTGAAAATTATTGGATTTCCTTGGTTATTGAATGTAACACCCCGAGATTTTATCAATTGTATTCTTTTTAATTAATGTCTTATGTTTTACGCTACACCAAAAGGATCTTTCACAACATGCATCCCTGACATGCCTTTCATTACACGAAATCACGACTTTCCTCGATTGCGTGTGTAGTACGCAATACCGAGTTTCACTAAAAGAGATATTATTAGAATATTATTATGAACTAGCCCTTATGAATAGTAATACCAACTATTTGAAATTTTATAAATTTTATCTTTCAAAATGGACTTCATTTTTGGATTCGGAATATCGAAATTAGCTTAGGGTGAAATGTTGGTACTTTTCGGATAACTTTAATATTCTGATGAATAATGAAAATTACTAAATTATAATTGAAAACAACTTTTTTAATCAAAATAATTAATAGTGATAAATTATTAATTTGAGTGGTTTTAATGTATATTTAGAATATATTTTTACAATTTAATAAAATGTTGGTCATTGGATGTAATTTCACATTTAAACCAGACAGAAACAAGTGTCAATCTTTTGATAGTTATTATCTCTTAAAACACGCTATTTGTTTTGACGACGGGAATTAATTTTTAAATTAGTTAATGTAACTGATATGTTTTTAATTTGGTAAAATAGACATCATTTCTGAATTCATAATACCAAATATAGCTCAGGCCTAATTTTTGGTATTTTTCTGGAAACTTTCTTTTTTTGATGATTAGTGAAACCACTAAGTGGTAGTTAAAAAAACTGAATTTTTCATAAAACATAATTTTACCACTTCTGTGAGTGGAATTTCGAAAATCCGAGAGACACCGTTAATATGATGGACTAAAATGTGGTTCAATGAGATGAAAATAATTTTTGGTGAACATTAACTTTTTACTTTTTTTACCACGGTTAAAAGTAAATAGGGTAATTAAGGGTAAAAATGATATTATTATTACCCTAACACATGTCCTAATTCTATTGAATAAGTGTAATTCGACCAAAAACAACCTTAGGAATAAAATATGACCATTTAGGCCCACTTGGATTAGATTAGGACATTTAATATTAATTTATTTAATGAAGGGTTAAAACAGTTAAAATCAATGTTTAATAAGTAAATCATTTTTAATATAGGGTTATACGTAAGATAAATTTGACTATAAATATTAATTAGAAATATAAAATTATTTCCTACATAATTATATTTTATTTGTAATTTTTATAGTTTAAATAATTTAATTTATTTATGATACAATGATGATACAGAAATTATCTTATTAATGAAATATTGACATAATTGATGTTATAAATACCCAAATAAATGTAATTTGAGACTTTTTATGAATTCTAATAATTTTCTATGTTAATATGACATGTTAGTATTGATTTAATTAATTTGTTTCGAACTAATCATTCTGTTATGATTTACACAAAAAAGAGTTACCAAATAGTGTCAAAATTGACAAAAAATAGTTTTTAAAACAAATATTATATTATTAATTGTTATAATATTCCTAAAAATATAAGGTTTGGCCAAATGACTTAGATAAGGTTATATATATTAATAATAAACAACATGGGGTTAGTTTGGCTTGTTATAGTAAGTTTATTAACCTTATAGTTTAAGAACACAAAAAGACACGGTTAAAGTAAAATTATCTAACATAAAGTTAAATCTAAATGATAAGGTTAAAATAGTAAACTAAACTTGTCCAAATTCTATTTGATGAGAGGATTTAGACCCACACCCACCTTATCTTCTACATAAATCAATTTTGAGCTATTTAAAACCGAATATGGATTTATAATAAAATAATATTTTTAGTTTTCCCAAAGGTGCCCCTCTACTCCCTTATAAATGGGCACCTCCTCCCTCTCTTCCTCACACCACTTTGAGCCTTCAAGCTCGGCCAACCCCTGGGGAATTCTCTTCTCCACTTCCATAAAAACATCCTAGAGGTTCTGGTCTTCTTCAAAGTCCAATTTTAGTGCCCTAAGAGGAGGTCTCAAAGAGGTGCTTTAAAGAAGAGGAGGTTTGGGTACGTACGAAGCATATCAGACTTAAGGTAAGGGATAATTTTGCAAATCTCATTTTTATTCGAGATTTCTTATTCATTAGTATTTACTAGGGTTATTGTTATCATCCATGTCCATGTATTCTAAAAGTGTTTTTATGTATGTTTAATGTCATTTTTACCCATTTTGACTTTTACTACATGCTATGTAAGGAATCATTCTTTTGTTTACGTTACGAGGTACTTTTTGACTTTTCTGGTAAAAGTATGAGAAGAATGTTTTCTTAACTTATACGACACGAATTTATTTTTAGGGTTTTATAAAGCCTTGTTTTTATGAATCCTCCTCCGAAATATTTCATGACTATTTACAACAAAATCCTTTTCTTTTAAAATTGCATGACATTTTGTAAAAGGAGAATGATTTTGAAGAAGAAAGGATATTTTCCTCGATAATTCATTTCAAGTGTTTTATCAAAACCATTTCCCATCTAAGATGACATTATTTCTTATGTTTATGATTCAAGTATAATGTATCTATGATTTACATGGTTTCACATTTCTTATGATGAAATGATATCCATTTGTTTTATATGGATTATGTTATGATGGAATGATCTTTATGAAACCCATTTTATTCTTTTGGTTATGATGAATGTTTTATGTTAATTTTGTGGCACAAGTAAATATGATTTAATTATGAGATGGGTGGGACCTATATCTCACTCCAATGCATTGGGTAAATATTTATATCTCGTGAGATAGACATGTATGGAACGGTAAATTAATCCGGTTCAGTGTT
The DNA here is from genome assembly GCA_963277665.1 of Viscum album. NCBI lineage: Eukaryota > Viridiplantae > Streptophyta > Magnoliopsida > Santalales > Viscaceae > Viscum > Viscum album. The sequence goes on along the minus strand of OY728146.1, from coordinate 1,778,769,397 downwards.
ACAGGACTGAAACGAGGAGTGAACTCGATTTAGAAAGGGAATTTTTCCACTAAGAGGGTCATGACGGTAATGCCTTGGCTACTATGGAAATAATTACATGTTATTAATGGATTCCACAATTAAATGATTTATTCCTATGCTATTTTATCATGATAGATGATCCATTATGATCTATGCCTTACGCGCTGCCATGTTTTATGTCATTGCTCAAGATTTTGATTTTTAAATATTGTGTTCATGTTTTTATGTTCAAATGTACATGGTTTGTTTTATTTTCTCCATGCCTACCCATACTGATAATTTGAGCTCACCCTTTTTATGTTTTCTGTTTCCCAGGATAAAAATAAAGGTTTTAGGTAAGAAAAAAAGGGGAAGATCTTTATGGGAGATGTTGAAGATCTTTCACCATGATTAGAAGATTAAGTTCCATGTTTCCAAAGACACTAAACTATTACGGTCCTTGTGTGTATGTTTTTGTTATGTATTAAGTATTCCGCAAATGTAATGTAATGTCCATGTATGTCAAGCTTCGGGTCTCTATGTTGAAGGATCAAAATAGATTCGATCAATAGAGAAAATATGGACTAGAAAAGAAATCACTTGCAGCCAGAATTCAAACATGCTAAAATTACCATATAATTCTTTTCTTCTATGAGTCTTTATAATAACGCACAAGTGATTTTCATGTTCTACATAGCTTTTGGAGTATACAAGGATATCGTCAATAAATACCACTACAAATTAATCATGATATTCCTTGAAAAATCTATTCATTAGATCCAAGAAAATAGAGGATGTGTAAGTCACCCCAAAATACATTACTGTAAACTCGTAATGTTCATACCTAGTTCAAAATGCTGTTTTCGGAATGTATTCTTTCTTCACACACACTCGATGGTATCCAGATCTATGTTCAATATTTGAAATATATTGTGCTTTATGAATTGGTATGAATAAATCATCAATGCGAGGTAGGGGATACTAGTTATTTGTTGTTTTAGCACTAATCTCCCTGTAGTCAATGAAAAACCACATAGATCTATCTTTCTTTTTAACAAAATGAACAGTGGATCCCCATAGAAAAATGCTTGGGTGAATAAATCCCTTATTACTCAATTCCCCTTGTTGTTTCTTTAGTTAAACTAATTCCAAAGTGGACATTCTATAAGGGGAATTCGATATGGGCCTTGAACTAGGAATTAAATCAACAGAATACTCAATTTCTCGTTCTGGAGGATGTCCATGAAAATCATCTAGAAACACATCAACATATTATTGAACGATAGGTACATCCTCTATTTTAACATTATTTTCCTCACCCAAAGTATTGTCATTATCTTCCTCCCCAATAATTGAATTTAGATGAGCTACTGGGGGTGGATCTAGATAAGAATCAGTTGGTGATGTTTTTGTTCTAAAGATAATGTGTTCTTTATCATCTTCACCAAAAATATTAACTTCCTTCTTCTTACAATAAATTATCTCATCATGGTCTGAAATCCAATCCATTCCAAGAATTATATCAAATTATATCATGGGTATGATGATGAGATCAGTAGATAAATAACATTTTTGTGACTTTATGTGGAATAATTCACAAAACATTTTTACAATGATACTTCCCTTAAGAGTTTTGATTTAAAACTCCGTTTTAAAATAAAATTAGAAATATCTAATTTCTTATCAAACTGGGATGATATGAAATAATGCGATGATCCAGAATCAATGAAAGCATTGGATAAATTTAAAGAAACCATTAAATTACATACCACCACGTCTTTTGGAGATTCAACCTCAATAGTAGTGATCATATAATCTTGGCCTAGATCCCTTGTCCTTTTCTGGGGTATGTTTTCCTGACATGTAGGACATTAATTTTCATAATTTCCTATCTCCCTACAATTTTAGCATTGAACATCGGTAGCTTCTCTCTTTCACTAACAATCATCAGTAAGATGGAATTTTTATCCACATTTGTAGCATAATATTTTTCCTTTTATATAGTCACCAGGGTGCTTCCTTCCATAATTATCACAGGGTGGAAATTCAAATCATCCCTACTTCGGTATTTCTTTATTTCATTTCCCATATTGTTCGGCAGATCTGTTCTTCACTTTCTTTGCTTTAATGTCATAAGACTTAGATAACTCCTTTTCTATATTGATATCACATGAGACAATATCATTTTATGATGAGAAGGATTCTGATACTAATGATCTACAGAGAAGTGGTTTTATCAGATCAAATAATGGTCAGTAATACATCTTGGATTACATATATAATCTACAACATTCCTTGCTAGTCTTTTAAAGATAGCCTCAAACTGTGCAACATTCTCATCCTCCTTTTGCCTCAAACGCAGAAATTTCATTTCTATATCCTATCGATGGTCACGAGGGGAGTATATTTCTAACATAAGATCTTTAAACAACCTCCATTCCATATTTAATACTTCATAATCTTCCTTGTTGTTTTGAGTCAATTACAACAATTGAGATGCATCTCCCATGAGGCGATAAACTGTCATGACAACTTTTTCCCTTTCGCTAATCCCCAGAGCATGAAATATTTTCTCTAAGGAATTTATCCATTTCTCTTCCACTAATGGAATTGTACTCCTATTAAATTTTTTGTGGCTGTTTCTTAATGAACCGATCTAACATTGATCCTCCACTTTGTGGATCAGGGTTCTCTATACGAGTAAGGTTATTATTCACAACCTGAATGAGTTGTCCTAGTATGGTGATAATATGATCAACACCAGTTGTATCACCAGCTCCACTATAATTATCTTTAGTAAGTGGGAAATCCCTACATGGAGTACGTGGGTTGATACAGTTTCCATTCCTTCCACTAGGTGACATTTCTAAACAATGGCATACACTGGATAATTTTATGAATTGCAATACATAATTCCAAATATAACACATAATTAACATAAATTGAACTGTTTATGGATATAATCCATAATCATAAAAAAATTATTTGAGGAGGTATATACTCGTAAATCCTTCTTAATGATTTGTAAAGATAATATGGATTTTCTTAAGCATATCCCCTGGGAGTGTCGTAACCAAAGTGAAGCAAGGAACATTGTCGTGTACCAGGATACCATGGGTCAAGCCCGAAACTCCATGTCAGTGTTTTCACTCCAAGGTAGATATGTGCTTGAGTTTCCTCTACCTTATTATATCCAGACAGGTATGTATTTCTCGAAAAATACAAAAAATCTCCACATTACCAAAATTCATGGAATATCTTCTATACTAATCTTCATATTATATTTTAGGATAATGTACTCTAATATGAGTTTATCTAAATCTAATTTCCAAGGTTTCTACTAAAATTTCTCTGATACCAACTGTAACACCCTGACCCCAGTTACCCAGAGTCATTGCATTATTAAATATTATCGACATGATCACAAAGAAATCATGTCCCTAAAGACCAATCAGTTTAGTATTATTGGACAAAAGATTCGTACATATTTTCAACTTTACAATTTGAATGGAAATTCAACAATAATTTATTCCATTAGAAACATCCCAGCCTCCTAGATTATGCCTGCAAGTCACTCATAACTAACTTCTTCATATCCTGGGAAAATGAAACATAATAAAGGGGTGAGCTCAAACGCTTAGTAAGGGTAAGAAGTACAGTGGAAGATAACATAAATATTATGAATGGTTATCAATTTATAACTCATGCCTTTAAAAATAATAAAAATGAACACTTTTATGGAAGGAAGATGCGTTGAATTATTAATTCCCTAATAAAACATAATCATTGGTATTCTACTAGTGGAATGACCACATGAACCATCAATATTATTTTCATAATGAGGGAATGTATAATGTAGAACATTTTGAAATTTTTTTCAAGGCCTTGTCCAAGACGTCTCTAAATGATTAATTCCTTAGCCAAACCCATATATCAAATTGGAAAAGGCCTCAGCCAATTCCACATCTAGTTGTCTCATGAGACCTACTGATGCATCGATGATCTATAGCGGGCTCCTCCCGTCACTTACTAAGTCCAATACATTCCTCATATGAAAAAGTAGAAATATAACATAAACATTAGTGTTAAATATAGCATACTATATTTCAATGAAACACCCCATGCTTCCATGGTATTCTTCTGTTGGAATAATATAGTAGTGAGTGTTGTACGCAACATCGAGTTCTAACACACACCACAACCTATCAAACTAGCCATTACGTATAATAATACCTATTTTTTGAAATTTTATACATTTTATATTTCAAAATGAAATTCATTTTTGGATTCATAATTTTGAAATTATCTTATGGTGAATTTTTGGAACTTTTTGGATAACTATCATATTTTGATGAATAGTGAAAATTACTAAATTTTAATTTAAAAATAAAATTTAATCGAAATAATTAATATTAATAAATTATTAATGGGAGTGATTTTAGAGTATTATTAGATTATATTTTTACCATTTAATACAATTTTGGTCCTTGGACATAATTTAACGTTTAAACTAAACATAAGTAACTGCCAATCTTTTGATAGTTTTTGTCTCTTAAAAACACGCTTTTTGTTTTAACAACGAGAATTAATTTTAAACTAATTTCTTCCACTTCTGTGTTTTGAATTTAGAAAAATAGATTCCATATTTAGAATCATGAGGTCCAAATTGTGTAAATACATATCTTTTATTTTTAGAAATTTTGAATAATTATTTCGGTAAATATTTTATTTTCCATGGTTAAATGGTAAATCCGGTATATGAGGGTTAAAAAATATTATTATGATAATATTAAATTACCCTATATCCTGTCCAAAACATATTGGTTGATATATGTCCGACCATGGTCATCTTGGGGTCTATTTTGAGAACCCCATGGATCCAATTTTAATTGATAATGACACTTTATATTTATTAAGTTGTAAATACAAAAATCACATAAGCATATATCTTTTTGAAAAAAAAATTACATAAGGTTACATATGTTATATTTTCAACTATAAATATTAATTAGAAATCAAAAAAGATTTCAAACATAATTTTATTTTATTTATAATTTTTATACATTTAATAAATAAATTTATTTATAACATAATAATGATGCAGCATTTTCCTAATTAATGAAAGAATCAAATAATTATAATTATAAATGTTTAAATAAATATAATTTAAAAGTTTTGACGAAATCCACTAATTTATTGGTTAATATTACATGTTTTTATATCTTAAATTAATTTGTTTCCAATTAATAAAGTTCTTAAGACTTTAACAAAAATCAATTATTAAATATTGTCAAAATTGACATAAATGATTTCCTAAAAAAAATATTATATTATTAATTGATATTATATACCAAAAACTATATGGTTCGTCTAAATAACATATATAATGATAGTTGTATTATTAATGGACCACACGGGGGTCTCATGGACGTTTATAGTATGTTTATTGCGTATATAATATAAAAATAATAAGAGACATGGTAAATGTCAAACTATATAACTAAGAGTTAAATAAAAAATGATAAAGTTAATATGGTGACCCAATCATATCTAAAGCCTATTTTTGAGTGGTTTTAGACCTATCCTCACATTAAACTTTAAATAATCCACTTTTAAGCCATTATAAACCAAATATTAATTTATTATAAAATAATAATTCTAACTTTTCCAAATGTTCCCCTGACCCCTCTTATAAAAGGGCACTCCCCCTTCTCTCGAATTCATTCATTAAAAGCCTTTTGGTTCGGCCAAAAACTGCCCAAATATTATATAAAATTCTATCACATCATCTTAAAGGCCATCCTTTATTCAGAAATCTAACTTAAATATCCATTTTGATCAAATCAAAAAGAAGAACCCGAAGAAGATGTGATAATTTTACTACCCTCTTTCAAGTTCCTTTCATCTTCCGCTTATTCTGTATTTGTTATTTCCATTATAAAATAATAACTCTAGTATATTATATATATTGTGATGTTATTATAAATATGGTAAAACCTTATTCATTATTCTATCCATACTCTGAATGACATGTCATCTTACGTGCGTACGTACGGCTTTCCGTCTCCACGTCGTGCTGTAATTGTTATTCAAAATATTATTATTTGGATGGATATGATAATGATGTGTAATTGATTTAAATAATAAGTATAACATGATAATTATTATTTATATATGATATAAAATTAAATTATATATTATTTTAATATCAAAATAATGATATTGTTGCTCGTGTGTACGTACGGACTACCGTCTCCACGAAAGCAATGAGATTCATTCCACATTGTATCCATTCAAGTATAATTCTCATTTAAGGACTATAAATATTGTTTAAGGACTTGGTATAACTCTGGATATGAATAATATATAGCTTATGGATAACAAACATGGCTTATGTAACAGAACATATAAAAGAAAACGAGTAAGTGAACACCTGAAACAATGTTAATACTAAGATATTATTAACAAAGCAATATTAAAAGATCATATATGATATTATATTAATGTATATGATTATTGTATAATTTAATTACAAATATTTCACCTTTATATAGGAGGTTAACCTACCCTTGACCAAGGAAGAGTACAAGGTAAGGGTTTATTTCACAATCATTTCATTATCCGAGGTTGTTTCTACGTAATTATCAACTTGGGACTTTTTATCCTCCACATCCATTTTTCTTAAAAATGTATTCCAATACATTTTTAATATTTATTAGACTATCAGTTAATGTCATTTATACCCTTGTTTATCTTTTTATAAAATGTTTGAAATGAATCTTTTCGTCGTTTTCCAAGCCAGGTCCTTTTTAACCTTTTAAACAAATTTATGCTAAGAATGCTTTTTTTATCTTATACGACACATGCGGATAATTTCTGCCATTATAAAATCATCGAAGCTTGCCTTACAATCTTATACGAATATTTTCAAAGTAAATGTTTCCTTTTAAAATTATATGACTTTTAAATGATTTAAAAAATGAGATATTTCTCTCAAATTGTTTTGTTTTTATCTATGTCAACATCCTTTGATGGATTTTATGCTTATTTGATGTTGATTTATTATGATACAAAACATCCACATTTTATTGAAGTTTTGGTGATATGTTTGACTCTGGATGTGTAATTTTATACCATTGATTGTTATGGACAATGTATTGACATTTCGTATACTAGTTTTAATACAAATGTTTGAGTTATCTTTAAACCTCTTCATATGATGAATGCATTGGACTTAATAAGTGACCGTTGGATACCGCTATAGCTCCTCAATGCATCGGTTTGTATCATTAGAAAAACTAGTGTCTTGAAATAAGGTCTTGAAAAAATAATATATGTAGTCTTGGCACAAGGACGTGACTATGTGGTTATGATAGTCTGGCATTATGCATTCCATCATTATGAAAGTGGTTAATGAAATTTCATGTGATTATTAGACTAGTAGAATATCCATGTGAATATGTAAATGTAATTATTTAATTTTATTTATTCCATATTATGATGAAGTTCATGTTTAAAAGGATTTTTTTTCAGTTATACATTGCCTTAAATGATTATACTTATTTATGAAAGTTTCCCCTATATTGTTATCCTTACTGAGCATCTGAGATCACCACTTTCTATGTTTTATTTTTCCTAGGATTTGAAGAAGTATTTTATGACGGACCTACAGGGATAATCTGAGGGAATATGAGTGTGGATATGAAGACATGATGTTTTTGTTGTTTTTCACATTATGATGTAATGTAAACTTTATGAATATATGAAGCGTTTCCAAGGCTAATAAACTAATCAGTCTTTCGAGACCTGATCTTTTTTTATCATTAAAAAGTTATGTAACAATGCACCCACTTTGGGTAACTAGGGTTGGGGAATTACATTTCGTATTAGAGAAAATTTAGTATGAACAATGGAAGTTACATTTAGATAAATGCTGATTAGATAACATAGACCTATGATGGACTTTGAGGATTAGTATAGAAGAACTTCCTATAATTTTGGGATTGTAGAGATTTTGTGAGTTTTCCGAGCAATACATCCTTGTCTAGATAAAAGTAGGTAGAGGAGTCTATGACACAAATGTACCTAGGGGTAACACCGAAAACACTGCTTTGATTTAGACTCGAATGGGAACTAGGGCATAACAACATGCCATGTTGCACTATTGATTACGACACTCCTGGGGGATATGCTTAGAATAATTCTCATTTTCTTTACAAAACATTATGAAGGGTTTATGAGTATGTAATTCCTCAAATAAAACATTTTTATGATTACGTATTATATCCATAAACTGTTCAATTTGTGTTTAGTGTTTTACAAGTATGGATTTATGTGTTGCGATTCATAAACTAATCTAGTGTATGTTATTATTTAGAAATGGAAACTAGTGGAAGAAATGGAAACTGTATCAATGCTCACACACCATGTAGGGATTTCCCTTCTTCTCAAGATAATTATAGTGGAGCTAGTGATTCAACAAGTGCGGATCACCTTATCACCGTACTGGGACAACTCACTCAGGTTATTAATAATAACCTTACCCGTATGGAACACCCCGATCCACAGCGTGGAGGATCAATATTAGATAACATCATGAGGCAACAACCACCAACATTCAATGGGGGTACAAATCCACAAGTATCTTAGCAATGGATGAATTCCTTAGAAAAAATATTCCATGCCTTGGGGAGTAGTGAAAGAGAGAATGTTATCATGGCAGTTTACCGCCTCACTGGAGATGAATATCAATGGTTGCGATTGATTCAAAAACGAAGGAATATGATGATGTATCAAATATGAAATGGATGGATTTAAAAGTGGTGTTTTTAGAAAAATACTTTCCTCGTGACCATCAAGCAGATATGGAAAGGCAATTTTTGAGTCTGAGACAAAAGGAGGATGAGAATGTCGCAAATATGCGGCTAAATTTACAAGGTTAGCATGGCATTCTGCAGATAATATATGTAACTCAATAAGTAATATTGATCGTTTCATTGATGGGTTAAAACTGTTTCTCCATCGAGCATTAGTCTTACAATCCTTCTCGTCATATGAATCTATTGTCTCTTGTGCTATCAATATAGAAAAGAAATTCTCTATGTCTTATGACAGAAAATAAAATCATGATAATAAGAGATTTTTCATTCACTCTAGTAATGGAAATAAGTGGAAGAAGGGAAAAGCTGAAGATCCATCCTATAGGAAATGTGGGAAGAAACACCCTGGTACATGCTTGAAGGGAATGAGAGTCTGTTACAAGTGTGGTGAAAAAGGCAACCAATCTCGTGATTGCAAGGGGAAGAAAGAATCTACCGATGTACAATGCTACAATTTTAGTGAGATGGGACATTATGCAAAATAATTTTCTAAGCATAAGGGGAACATACCTCAGAAAAGGCCAAGGGATCAACGACAAGCTTTTGCTATCACTACTGATGAGGTAGACGCTCCGAAAGACGTGGTGGCAGGTAATTTAATGGTTTCCTCAAGTTTAGAAAATGGATTATTTGGTTCTGGATCATCTAAATGTTTCATATCTTCCCAGTTTTCTATAAAAATTAGATATTTCCATTTTGATTTAACAAGGAAGTTGTCAGTCAAAACTGCTAAGGAAAGTATCATTGCAATACAGTTATGTGAATCGGTTCCCATTAGATCATATAAATGTTCTTTATCTACTGATCTCATCATCATACCTATGATTGAGATTGATATAATCCTTGGTATAGATTGGATTTCGGACCATGAAGGGAAGATTTATTGTAAGAAGAAGGAGGTTATTATTTTTGATAATGATGATAAGGAACACCTTATCTTTAGAGAAGATTCTTCACCACCAAATTTTTATCTAGATCCACCCCCAATAGCTCATCTAAATTTAATTATTTAGGAGGAAGATAATTAAATGACTGTGGGTGAGGAAAGGAATGTTAAAATATTGGATGAACCTATTGTGAATGAATATGTAGATGTGATTCCAGATGATTTACCTGGACATCCTCCAGTACGAGAAATTGATTTTCCCATTGATTTAATTCCTGGTTCAAGGACTATATCGAAGAACCCATATAGAATGGCCACTGTGGAATTATTTGACCTAATGAAACAACTAGAGGAATTGAGTAATAAGGGATTAATTGGCCATAGTGTTTCTCCATGGGGAGCCTATATCATTTTTGTTAAGAAGATAGATTGATCTATGAGGTTATGTATCGACTATAGGGAGATCAATGCTATAACAACAAAAAAAAAGTATCCCCTACCTCGAATTGATGATTTATTTGATCAACTGCATGGGTATCAATACTTTTCAAAGATTGACCTTCGATTTGGATATCATTAGTTGTGTGTGAAGAAGGAATACATTCTGAAGACAACATTTCGAACCAGGTACGGGCATTACGAGTTTAGAGTAATGCCTTTTAGGCAAACTAATGCACTCTCTATTTTCATGGATCTAATGAACATAGTTTTCAAGGAATATCTTGATTACTTTATAGTGGTATTTATTGATTATATCTTGGTATACTCCCATAGCTACGAAGATCATGAAAATCACTTGCGTGTTATATTGAAGAATCTGAGAAGACATGAATTATATGGGAAGTTTTACAAGTGTGAATTCTGGATTCAAGAGATTTCTTTTCATGGACATATTGTCTCTAAGGATGGAATCTCTGTTGATCCTTCTAAAACAAAGGCAATCCAAGAATGGCCAGCACCGATGAGTATGAATGAGGTATGCAGTGTTATTGGTTTAGCGGGTTATTATCGATGTTTCATCCAGAATTTTACTCATTTGGCTAACCCAATAACAAAGCTCACACATAAAGGGGTTAAATATGTTTGGACAAAAGAGTGTGAAGAATGTTTCAAAGAACTAAATAGATGATTAGTCAATGCTCCTATATTTACTCTACTATTGGGAATGACGGGTTTGTTATTTATAGTGATGGATTGAAGAAATGACTCGGTTGTGTCCTTATGTAGAATGATAGGGTTATTGCCTATGCATCATGACAACTGAAAATTCATGAGCAAAACTATCCTACTCAGGATCTTGAGTTAGCTGTTGTAATTTTTTCATTAAATATATGGATAAATTATCTATATGGTGACAAATGTGAGATTTATACTGATCATAAGAGTTTGAAGTACATTTTCTCACCGAAAGAACTCAACATGAGGAAAAGGAGATGGCTATAAATAATAAAGGATTATTATTTCACAATACACTACCACCCAGGGAAGGAAAATAAAGTACCAGATGCTTTGAGTAGAAAGGACCATGAAGTTTTGAACAAGATGAAAGTTGAAAGGGATCCTATTTTCATTGATTTAGTAAAGATGGATATGGGAGTAACCATGGACAGTGAAACATCAATGCTTTTTGAAATGGTTGCCAAACCATCTTTACTAGAAAGGATTAAGAGTTCGTCGACCGGTGATGAAGAGTTTCAAAAGAAGATTATAACTTTGAATGATGGCAGATTGAGTGCCTTTGTGTATGAAGATGGAATTTTGAAGTTTGGGAAGAGTCTTTTTGTTCCTGATATACCTAATCTAAAAAGGGAATTGTTAGATGATGCTCATAGTTTCAATTTCTCTATACACCCTAGGAGAACCAAAATGTATAGAGATTTGAAGGAACATTTTTGGTGGGACAACATGAAAAGGGATATTTATGATTTTGTTTCATGATGTATGGTTTGTCAACAAGTGAAATGTGGAAGGCAACATCCAGGAGGAGTCATGCAACCTCTTCCCATACCTGAGGGAAACTGGGATAATATCATGATGGAATTTGTTATGGGACAACCAGAGACTCCTAGAAGTAAGGATGTAATATGGGTCATTGTTGATCATCTAAGCAAGTCAGCACATTTTAATGCTTTAAAAGAAGATCTAATAATTGAATTTCTAGTAAGACTATATATTTATGAAGTTGTGAAACTTCATGGAGTACCCTTATCGATTATTTCTTTTCGTGATTCCCATTTTACTATAAGATTCTAGAAAACTCTTCAAAAATCCCTAGATACTGAACTTCATTTGATCACTTCCTACCACCCAAAAACTGAGGGATAATCTGAACGGACACGTCAAACCTTAGAAGCCATGTTGAGATCTTTCTCACTTGACTTTCAAGGTATGTGTGATCAATATTTACCTCTGGTGGAATTTTCCTATAACAATAGCTTCCATTCCAGTATTCAGATTGAACCATATGAAGCATTATATTTAACGATATGTCGCACACCAACCTGTTGAGATGATGTTGGTTAAATAAAACTCATGGGCCCAAAACTGGTGGAGGAAATGATAAAAAAGGTGAAGGTAATCCAAAACAACATCAACGCATGTCAAAGTAGGCAGAAGAGCTATGCAGATAACTGAAGGAAGGAATTGAAATTTCAGGTAGGAGATCATGTTATCATGAAGTTATCTCCATGGAAGGGAGTTATACGTTTCGGTAAGAAATGTAAATTGAGTCCCAGATACATCGGACCATTCGAAATTATAGAACGAATTGGGGTTTTAGCTTACCGTTTGGTAATGCCGCCAAGTCTCTCAAATGTTTACGATGTGTTCCACATATCACTATTGAGAAAATACATGCCTGACCCAATGCATGTACTCACCTATTAATAATTAGAACTATAACCCGATCTATCTTATTGCGAAGAGCCTGTCAAGATTCTTGATATGAGAGATCATGTGCTATGAAACCGGACGACTCGTCCGGTAAAAGTTCTTTGGAGAAACCATAAGATGGAAGAGGCCAAGATGGAACCCAAGGAACGGTTGATGAAGAACCACCCAAATATTTTCATGCATGAGTATTAAATAAATTTTTAGAAAGAAATTACTTAAAGGTGGGAAGAATGTAATATCCCAATCTTTCACGGTACGCTTCTCTTTTGAATAATACAGTAGTGTGTGCTGTACGCAACTTCGAGTTCCAAAACACACCACAACTAATCAAACTAGCCGTTATGAATAGCAGTACCCACTTTTTGAGATTTTATACATTTTATCCTTCAAAATAGACTTCATTTTTTGATATGGAATAACAAAATTTTCTTAGGGTGAATTTTTGATACTTTTCAGATAACTTTCATATTTTGATGAATAGTGAAAATTACTAAAATTCTAATTAAAAAAATACTTTTTAATTGAAATAATTAACAGTGATAACTTATGAATTTGAGTGATTTTAGAGTATAATTAGATTATATTTTTACCATTTCATCCAAATTTGGTCATTTGACATAATTTCACATTTAAACTGAACATAAGCAAGTGCCAATCTTTGGATAGTTATTATCTCTTAAAAACATGCTTTTTGTTTTAAAAACGGCAATTAATTTTAAATTAATTTTTTCCACTTATATGTTTTAAATTTAGAAAAATGGCTTCCATATTTATAATCATGAGGTCTATATTTTTTAAATAGGTAACTTTTATTTTTATACATTTTGAATAATTATTTCGGTAAATATTTTATTTACCATGGTTATAGGGTAAATCTGGTAAATAAGGGTATCAAAATAATATTATAATAATATTAAATTACCCTAAAACGTGTCCTATCCATATTGGTTGATACATCACAGACCATGGGCATCTTTTGGATGATTTTTGGACCCCATGGATCCACTTGTAAGTCATAATAACACTTTATATTAATTAAGATAATGTTAATACAAAAATGACATAAGCATATATCTTTTAGGAAAAAAAAATTTTCATAGGGTTATATATGTTATATTTTAGACTATAAATGTTCATTAGAAAGATAAAAATATTTCCTACATAATGGTATTTTATTTATAATTTTTAGTCATTTTTTAAATAAATTTATTTATGAAACAATAATGATGCAGTATTTTTATTATTAATGAAATAATCAAATAATTGGTATTATAATTGTTAAAATAAATATATATTGAACGTTTTGATTCCATAAACGAATTTTATTGGTTAATATGAAATTATATGATTTCATAAATGAATTTTTTTGAATTAATAATGTTTTTAAGACTTAAAAAAATCAATTATTAAATATTGTCAAAATTGACATAAATGATTTTTAAAACAAATATAATATTATTAATTGATATTATATTCCTAAAAAATTATTCTTCAGCCAAATAACTTATATAATGATATTTGTATAATTAATGGACCACTTTGGGGTTGTTTGGAAGTTTATAGTATGTTTATTTACTATATAATATAAAAATACAAGGAGACATGGTAAATGTTAGACTACTTAACTAAGAGTAAATTAAAAAAGATAAAGAAAATATTGTGACCCAAACCTGTATAAAACCTATTGATTGAGTGGTTTAGAACTATCCCCACCATAACCTTTTAATTATCCACTTTTTTTACATTATAAACTGAATATGAATTTATTATAAAATAATACATCTACCTTTTCCAAACGTGCCTCTCACCTCTCTTATAAAAGGGAACTCCCCCTTATCTCAAATTTATAACTTCAAAGCCTTTTGGTTCGGCCAACCCCAACCAAAATATTCTCTCAACTTCTCTCAGTTTATCTTAAAGGACTTACTTTAGTCAGAAATCCAACTTATGGAACCCTTTTGATCAAATCAAATGGAAGAACCCGAAGAAGAGGTAATAATATCATTACCCTCTTTTAAGTTCCTTTCTTTTTCCACTTCTTATTTATTTGTTACATCCATTATAAAATAATAACTCTAGTATCTTATATATAATTATATGTTATTATAAATATTGTACGACCATATTCAGTATTCTATCCATCCTTTGAATTACATGTCACCATACGTGCGTACGTACGACTTACCGTCTCCACGTCGTGGTGTAATTGTTATTGAAAACATTATAATTTGGATGGGTATGATAATTATGTGTAATTGATTTAAATAATAAGTATATCATGATAATTATTTTTTATATATGATATACCATCCAATTATATATTATTTTCATATAAAGATAATGATATTGTCGCTCGTGTGTATGTACGGACTACTGTCTCCACGAACGCGATGAGATTCATTCACCATCGTATCCATTCAAGTCTAATTATCATTTGATGACTAAAAATAATGTTTAAGGACTTGATATAATTTTTTATATGAATATGATACAACCTATGGATAACAAACACGACTTATGTTACAAAACATATAAAAGAAAATGATTAAGTGAACACCCGAAACGATGATAATACTAAGATATTATAAACAAAGCTATGTTAAAAGATCATATAAGATATCATATTAATGTATATAATTATTTTATAATTTAATAACAAATATTTCACCATTATACAGGAGTTTAACCTACCCTCAACTAAGGAAAAGTACAAGGTAAGGGTTTATTTCCCAATCTCTTCATTATTAGAAGGTGTTTATATGTAATTAACTACTGGGACCTCTTAATCATCCACATCCATGTTTCTCAAAAATGTATTCCAAAACTTTTGGACTATTTACTAGACTATAGGTTAAATTAATTTATAACCTTTTTTGACTTTTTAAAAAAAAATTAATGGAATCTTCCCGTCATTTTCTAAACAAGGTCATTTTTAACCTTTTCAAAAAAATTAAGGTAAGAATGTCTTTTCTTAACATATACAGCGGATGCGTCTAATTTCAGTCGTTATAAAATCGTCGAAGCTTCCCTACCAGCATATTAGTATATTTAGAGATTAAATGATTCCTTTTAAAATTATGTGACTTTTAAATGATTTAAAAAATAGAAATTTCTATCAAATAGTTTTGTTTTCATCTACGTCAACATCGTTTGATGTATTTTAAGCTTATTTGAAGTTGATTAATTATGATACAAAATGTCCTTATTATATTGAAGGTTTTGTGTTATGATTGACTATGGATGTGTTATTTTTATACCATTCATTGTTTATAAAAAAATTAGTAAAATTTTGTATGCTAGTTTTAATACGAATGTTTATGTTATTTTTAAATATATTCATATGAGGAATGAATTAGACTTAATAAGTGATGGGTGGAGCCCGCTATAACTCCTTAATGTATCGGTTGGTCTCATGAGAGAAACTTGTGTCTTGGAACAACGCTTTGAAAAAATTGTATTTGTATTCTTGGCATAAGGCCTTGACTATGTGGTTATGACATTCTGGAATTACAAATTCCATCATTATGAACATGTATATTGACATTGCATGTGATTATTCGACTAGTAGAATATCCATGTGAATAAGTAAATGGAATTATTTCATTTTATTTTCTCCATATTATGTTGAAGTTCATGTTTAAAAGGATTTTGTTTTATTTATACATTTCCTTAAATTTTTATGTTTATTTATGAATGTTTCCGCTATATTGTTATCCTTACTGAGCATCTGAGCTCACCACTTTCTATGTTTTATTTTTCCCTGGATGTGAAAAAGTGTTTTATGTCTGACCTATAGGGATAATCTTAGGGGATATGAGTGTGGATGTGGAGACAATATGTTGTTGTAGTTTTTCACTTTATGATGTAACGTAAACTTTAGGATTATATCTAGTGTTTCCAAGGATAATAAACTAATCTTACTTTCAAGACTTTATCTTTAGTGATCATGCCAATGTTATCTAATAATGCACCGACTCTGGGTAACTGGGGTTGGTGTGTTATAGCCAATTATTTAACCAAGAACCATGAATGTTATAAAAATAAATCATCCACAGTTAAAAATATCACAAAACCTTTAATACAATATGGAATATTTGTATTATAATTAATCGACTCCAAACAGGATATAAATTCCATCGAAGGATGTTGACATAGATGAAATAAAGACTATTTGAGAGAAATATCTCATTATTTTTTTGAAATAATATAAAGTTACAAAATTATTAATGAAAATATATATTTTGAAATTACTATTATAATCATGTAAGTGAATCTATGATGATGTTATAACAACGAAGAATAGCTACACCCACCATATAAGTTAAAAAACATCCTTACCTTAATTTTGTCAAAAAGGTTATAAAGTAACTTTTTTGGAAAATGACTGAAAGATTCCATTAAAAACATATAAGTTCAATTATGGGTATAAATTACATTAACCAATTTTCTAGTAATTAATAAAAATGTTTTTAAATACATTTTTAAGAAACATGCATCTGGATTATAAAGAGGTCCCACTAGATACTTACGTAAAAACGACCTCAGATAATAAATAGATGGTATAATTAACCCTTACCATGTACTTTTCAAAAGTAGAGGGTATGTTAAACACTTGTATAATAGTTAAATAATTGTTATTAAATTATACATGAACCAAATACATAATTATGATATCATATATGATCTTTTAATCATGCTCTTTTAATAATATTATTGTATTATCGTAGTTTTGGGTGTTAACTGATTTGTTTTTCGTTATATTCTTTGTTATGTGAGTCATGTTTGTCAAGGATGGGATGTATATTATTCTTATTCAGAATTATTTAATGTCTTTAAACATTATTTTTAATCATCAAATGATAATTAGTTTTTAATGGTTACGATGGGGAATGAATCTCATCGCGTTCGTGGAGACGGTAATCCGTACATACACACGACCGACAATATCATTGTTTTGGTATTAAAATCATATATAATTGGATTTTATATAATATATATAAAGAATCATTAACAAGTTATATTAATTATTTACATCAATTATAAATCATTATTATACCCATCTAAAAATAATGTATTGAATAACAACTACACCACGACGTGGAGACGGTAAGTCGTACGTACGCACGTTTTGTGACTTAGTCATTCATAGGATGGATAGAATAATTAATATGGTTGTATGTTTTTTATAATAACATCACAGTATATAGAAGATTCGGAAGTTATTATTTCCGATTGGAAACATCCAAGAAAGAGGAAGTGGAAGAAGAAAAGAACTTGAAAGGGGTGGTGATGTATTTACCTATACTTCGGGTTCTTCATATTGATTTGATGAAAAGGGATCCTCCAGATGGTCTTCAGATCAATATAAAGCCACTATGATGAGAGGAGGATAGTTGGGAGGATATTTTGGCAGGGGTTCGCCAATCCAAATGGCTTTGGAGGTGTGAATTGGAGAGAAGGGGAAGTATCCATTTAAAAGAGGGGTGAGGGGAACCTTCAGAAAAGATTGAAATATTTTTTTATTATAAAATATTTTCGGTTTCAAATAGATCCAAAATGATTTATTTAGAGCCTAATGTGAGTATGGGTCGAAATCCACTAAACTAATATGTTTTATACAGTTTTGGGTCACTATATTAACAATATCTTTTAGATATAACTCTTAGTTAAATAGTTTTACATGTACCATGTCTCTTCATATTTTTATATTATATGGTTAATAATCTTACTGTAAACTTCCAAGCGAACCCCAATTGGTTAATTAATGGTACACCTATCATTATATAAATATTTTGGATGATACATTGATTTTTAGTATTATTATATGAATCGATAATATTTTATTTGTTTTAAAAACTCATTTATGTAAATTTTTACATTATTTATTAATTTATTTTTGTTAAAGTTTTAAAAACATTATTACTTAGAAATAAAGTCATATGATCAATCCTAAAAAGTCATATTAATCTATAAAATTACTAGAATTCACTAAAAATATTAAATTAAATTTATTTGGATATTTATTATATCAATTATTGTAATATTACATTATTACGGTAATTACAGCGTCATCATTGTGTCATAATGAATTTAAATTATTTGAAGACTAATAATTATATATAAAATTACCTTATGTAGGAAATATCATTAAATTTCTAATTAATAATTACAGTCTTATTTATATTGTGTTTAAACATATATTAAAAATGGTTTTCTTATTAAACATTGAATTTATCTCTTTTAACTCTTCTTTAAATAAAATAATAATAAAAATACTAATCTAATCCAAGTTGACCAAAGAGGTTCATATTTTATTCCGGATGTTTTTTTGGTCTAATAATACTTATCAAATTGAACTAGGGAATATTTTAGGGTAATAATAATATCATTTTACCCTTAATTAACCAATTTACTTTTAACTGTGGTAAGTAAAGGTAATAAGTTGTTATTCACCAAAAAATATTTTCATCTTATGGAACCACATATTACTTACTAAAATCAACTGTGTCTCTTGGATTTTTTAAATTTAACTCGTATAAGTGGTAAAATTGTGTTTTATGAGAATTTGGAAATTCACTAATGAGGTGGGTAAAAGATGGTGAAAAGTTTAATAAAAATTTATATATCTAATATTATTAAAAAAATGACTCCTATGAATAACATTGAACATATATAGTTATTATGTATCAATTTTTATCTAAAATAAATTTAAATAAAACAATCAATTATTTTAATAAAAGGCAAGTTTTAAACAATAATGCAGTGTATCTCACTATTCATAAAAAATTGAATGTTTTCAGAAAAATACCAAAATTTCACCCAAAGATAATTTCAATATTCTGAAATAAAAAATGATGTCCATTTTTTAAAATTAAATTTATAAAAATTTTAAATGTGGTAATTTCTATTTATAACGGCTAGTTTGATTGGTTGTGGTGTGTTAGAATCTCGAATTTGCGTACACTGCAAGCTATTGCATTATGCAATGGGAAACGTACCATGGAAGATTGGGGGGTTACATGAATTTTAGAAGTTATAACTACACATACACACACATCCATCAAATTGGTAACTGACATATCGTTTGTGTGTACGATAACAACTATCTCATGAAATGATGTTATCTTTTTCATTTACCACCACTCATGGTTTTGAATTATGATGGAAATCATATTTATATATGTTATATGAGAGATTTTGTTGTACCAATTATTATTTAATTTTATTAAAATTGATAACTTAATACATTCCATTTTTTCATAAATATGATGACATCATTTGTGGATGTTTGGACTACCACCTCCTCAGAGCGATGTTATTAAATCACGCAATACATGTAATGTATTAACGATGGTTTTAATAAACTTAATTGTCATATATGATGTAAATATGATAATTTAATTATCATATACATGTAAATCATTTAATTTCCATTATTTTAATATAAGACAATGAAAAAGAAGTATCATTCATAGATTGTATGTCATACGTTCTACATGAACGGTGCATTTCATTTATAATTACCAAATATTTTTGATTAATCTAAACATATAAATATATAATATATATATAATTTACATCATGCTTTTCATTTTTTATTTTATGAAATAATTATCTATGGGATAGTAACAGAAATAACACGTTAAATCACATCCAAAAAATAGGCAATTAACACCAGAAATAGTGGAAATAATGTATGATTGATATCAAATCAATAATAATATATTATGAGAACATAAATTGTGATATTATAATAATAATTACTGTTATTTTTTATGTAAGTGAAACTAATTTTACCATTATAAATTATGTTAAAAAATTTTCACTATAAAAGAAACTCAAGGTAAGGGATTTTCATCTGACTTTTTTACTTTGATGAGATAATTATCACATTCACAACTCACTTATTTTTAGAAGTGTATCTATTTAAAATTTAGATATATTATTTCATTTAATATTTTATCGTCATGGTATTTGATATTCAATATTGGTTATTTATTATATGTGGATTTTAGTTAAAATTTACCATGTGGTAGAGAATTTCATAACCTGATTCCTTTTCATTGGGTTTCAATACATCATAATTTTAATTATTTTTAGAATATTATTTTTGTAATAACATTTTACTACCTATTATTTTATATAATATTTTTTTTGGATTTAAATTTGACACATATAATCTATTAATTGATTTATTCTTATATTAATGTAATGGGTTTTTCAAGGGTTAACTTCAGATTCACTTTTAGTTCCAGATTGTTTAAATTTTAATTTACCATAGAGTTAATTATTTGTTAATTTATTAATAAATACAGTAATTTTATTCTCCTATGGATATTAATGAATTTATAGTTTTAATATTTACATTTTCTATGTCTTTGTAATTAAAAAATGTTTCGAAAATATTTTCTATAAAACTCAACATCATTTTTCTTTTCAGTCAGATTACCTATTTTCTTCTAAAACCCATTGTTCATAAAAATCGATTAATTTATTTTTTAACATTTTAAAAATTATTTATAAATTTAATTTTCAACCTTTAATGAAATTATATACATTAAATTTAATTTCAACAAAATTTCTTTTTAAAAAAGATTTAAAAAATGATAATTTTCCTTATAAATGATTTAGAGTTATTCATTTACCTCATCAATGAAAGGAACCTTTTTTACACTATATGAGATATATTCTATTGATACATTAATTAATTTTCCTCTAGGTTGTTTATTTTATATCTCAATAAGGATAAAATTTATATTCATCTCCATGATTTATTTTTATTCCCCATACAATATTCAATTTCCAATGATCATTGAACACTGAATTTCAAATAGTTATCTATATAATATATCATGGATCTATTTATTTATTTAACCATATAAAATTTATACACACTATACTTACATGGATTGTTATTTTATTTTTTAGGGAAATATTGATAAATCTGCATCCATTACTCAATATAGATATTTGGTAAGGCATGTTACTTTGATTGAAATTGATTATTAGATATACAAGGAATGCTTATAACATGAATGAAATGGGTTGGGGACCATTTTATATAAACTTCTAAATTCATTGATAGTCTTATGATGCCAAATTAGTTGGCATCAGATCCATCCAGTTTTTTATGTTGAATAAAAGGGTTTGTACACACATATTAAAATAGTTTTGTTAATGGTCTTGACGTTATTATATTGAAATGTCTTATGAAATTTATTGATGATTAAGGTATCATGTTCAAGGGAAACATTAAATCAATAATTAAAATTTTACATGACTCATTATTCATTTTTTGTTATCGATTACATTTTTTATTTGACATTATCTATGGATTCATTTGATTCTAATTTCATTGATTAAATGAATTTTTTTTCTGTTATTATTCATTCTATATTTATTAAGTTTTATCAGGTTATTTAAATTTAATTTAATTTTTATTATTTACCTTTTCAAAATAGATATTCACTTACTTCTTTGTTTATTTATTACATGAAATGTGAATTAAGTATTTACCTTTCTATATTCTATATTCTCATTGATTCGTTATTGATTCTACTTTTTTGGGCCTTTAGTGAACATTTGAGCTCAAAAATATTTTCTGATTCCCCAGGATTCAATAAATTATACTAGGAATGATATGAATGTATTTTTTTGATGGAATAAAGTAATCCTATTTTAAAAAAATAATTTCTATTAGTGGATTATTTTTAAATTAAAGACTCATATATCTATGTAGATTAGCAATAATACCAAACTCGTTTGTCCTTAAATAAATTATTCCTTGAAATCATTACAATGTAATGGTATTAGAAAATGAATATAGATATTTTGGGGTCAATTTAGTAAAAAACTCGTTAAAAATATTATTAGTTAAATTCCACTAATCTAGTAGGATTAATATACTTTTTAAATATATTTTTTATGTTATATCTCAATATGTATCATCAGGATTGAGACACAATTCCACAATACCTCAATCTCCCATCTTTATCTTTTAGTGGATTTTGACTATTATATTAAATCCAAATTTGAAAAAACATAGAGGATATAAACTCAATCAGAGTGTACAATAATAATAAATAACTTAAAATTAAACAGGATACAATCTTAGTAAGAGAAATCTAATAACTAATAAATTGTATTATTTTATATATAATAAATGGACTAAACCACTAGTAAACTGTTTTTATCACCTAAAAGGATGATCACATAAAAAATAAGAAATAAAATACTATAGGATGCAATATTCCAACTATAATACACAAGTCAACCCGATCTCCAGACTCATAGAGTTCTATCACAGTAGTCGATCATCACAGGAATCAACCCAACTTTTAAACTCAACATGTAAGAGATTTTTGGGAAATAACGTTACATTGATAGCCTCAGATATATTTATCCATTCATTTGTCACATTAATATCACATATTATTAATTGAATACTAAATATATTACATTATGATCCATTTTAGAATAATATATAGGTAAGGTCTCTGTAAACATGGATACAAAAATTATGTGTTAAAAAATGATCTACATCATTAACTATAATGTTATTCATAACTAGTACCCTTATTAGTCATAGAATATATAAAACATTATTCTTAACCTAGAGAAATAAAACATAACAATGTGTGATATCTAATTCCAATTAATGGGGAAAATTGAGATACCCGTGATCATATAAAAATCATACTTATAAGGGGATGATATCATTATCATAACATTAGAAAACAAAACCCTTCATATAACTTCTTATAACATTAATTCATTATATAAATATTGGGTATTCATAATACATGAATAATAATGGAATCAATAAAGGGGATCCATAAAAAATAACATTGGGATATAAGATAAGTTATTTTGTACACATAATCATGATTAATATTATCCTATGCCATGGATTATAGTCATTACTATTATATAAGATTCTTTTTACTCCATATTCCATTATATGATTCATCATTGTTTACTCTAATACTATCATAATAGATATAATCCATTACTGAACATGGATTACTCCCCATTCTATCAATTATTATATAATTATATATCCATGTTTAACCAATTCATTAGAGGTATGTATAATAATATAACCACACTTCTTTTAATGTAAATACCTCATATTTGTACCAAAATATAACAAAACATTCTTCATATAATAGCACAGGGAAAAAAATTGGGTTTCATATAGATTTCTACATTTCATTGTCACACAACGCATTAAAAAAATTCGTTTTGAAAACATTATATAATAATTATCATAAACCATCAAATGAAATAATAATTATAATATCATATAATTATATCCATTTAAAACAAAAGTAATATCATAAAATTTAATCGTGAATGAAAAAACCTTTAATAAAAATCTAGAGTACTTTTTGAAAAAAACCCATTTTATTTTTCAATCAGAAATTAAGTATAAAAATTTTAGAAATATTTAAAAACAATTTTATTTAAAAAAACCATTGAAATATTTTATCAAATTCTTCAATTTATTGAGTGTTACCAACAATGAAAAACTATGTTCAATTTAATCTTTTGAAAATAGTGATTGCATTCCCTTTTTTATTAAAAAGTAGAAATTAAATTGTTTAGTATATATAAATAATAATTATTTGAATCATTTTTATAAAAATTTTAAAAAATTATAATTATAATTAAATTTCCATATAGAAATATTAAATAATTCTTGGAAACATTTTAGATAAATCATAGGAAAGGAAGAAAAACAATTTACTAGGGAAGAGAGAAATAATTTTCATTTTCCGTAAAAGATTTCGTTTAATTTATAAAGTTAAAAAATAGTTGAAAATTAAAATAAAAAACTTACTCTTTTTAAATATGTATATAAGTTGATATATAAGTCATAATATGTTTTAATCGGAATCTTTATTATAAATAATCCAGATAAAGAATGAGATGGTAACATAAATCCATTACCTAATGTTCAACAAACATCAAATTCACATTAGCATCATTTATAATAAATTCAAATATTATTTAAATATATTTTAAATTAATTTAAATTAATATAAAATAATATATTATATATATAATCTTTAAACGATCATTTTTCATTAATTACGTTTTAATATTATTTTTTGATGGTTTTAAGTTTTTAATTTTTAATGAGATCATTTTTTGGTAGTTCTATTCATTGTACATTGATAGTTGTTAGAAAATCATAATAATGTTATCTTTGACATAAATATCATATATATTTATTATATATTTCTTAATATTCATCCATTATGGAAATAGAGGGAAACTTGAGTTGACATATTTTTAGAGATTGTAAGTAGTACATATGCCTGAACACAATTTTAACATTGAAAGGGATGGAAAGAAAAAATGTAAATAATTATTATGATTTATATAATAATTATTATGTAATATATATCATATATATTCATTATCACTTCCCTTATAACCATACATTGAAATTAAAATTAAAAAATAAATCATATCGCTTTGTGGAGGCAGTAGTCCCAACATTCATACACGCTGCGTTATCATCATCCAATAGTATTGATGGTATGAATCTAGATGATATATTATAATTATTTATGAATAATTATTTCATAAATATAGTTTACAAACATAAAACTTTTAATAATAACCATCCCTGAAACATGGTGTAGTAAAATTAATTATATCACTATGTGGAGGTGGCAATCCACTCAGACACACGAACGATACATTCACTTACCATATCATGGCACTCAGGTTGGATATTATTTTTTGCATAATAATATTAAAATTTACATATATTTATAATATTAATATGTTATATTATGTTTAATAACATAGATTTATCGGTGGTATAATAACAATGAAATTGAATGAGGTCGAGCAAGATGATAATAGAACCCGTAGTTGGATTCCTTTAGCATCCTCTATAAGGAACCGTGTAGATGGATTTGAAGGAAACCTATGTAATGGAACATAATTAGTTGAAAAAAAACAATTTACAAGAAAATATATAGATCATGAAACACATTCAAGATTTCCACATTTGGGCGACAAGCACAATGCCAAACTAACTATCGCTTGGGAGTGATTTATCCATTGGTAAACTGACATGAACCATCCGTAAACTGTAGATACCACACCGATATCATCAAATATATCATAAATGATAAGAAAATACAATGAACTAAAAAATACCACAAATCATAAAAAATGTGTAATATGATATAAAACTATATACGTTATCTCTAAATAAATGGCACAAAATAAATGGAAAGGGAACAATGAAAAAAATATCCCCATGTATACAACCCAATGTGTAAAAAATAAAATAAATTGAATCGGCATGTGAAAATACATAAAAACCTTATCTCCTCTCAAAAACATGATATTTGGGTAATCATATTGGGCCACCCTATAACATGGGTCCCTTTCCATTATAATCTTCACATAATAGGAAATTATAAAAAACACACAAAATTGAGAAAGATGGGTGTGAGGCACGATTCCTATAATGATACCAAAATGAATATATTTGATTATTTTACCAATAAAATACCATAATCAATTTTCATGATATTATAAAAACTAAAAACATTGAAAATATAAAATTTCTATGTAATCCTAAATAATCCATTTGGTTTGCCTTTTCAATTCAATGATTGTGTTTGAAAAAAAAATAACAATCAAGTGTCACATAAATAATCAAGGCCACAATGTATTAACATTGTAAAACTAACCAAAAAATTAATAAGGGTGAGAATAAAAAACCAAAATCATATAACAATATAAATGAAAAATGAATTAAATTGGAATCAAACATATCATTTAATGAAAATGGAACTAATCAAATAAATAAATTATATCTGAAATATGATAAGAGTTATTTCAACCTAGTGATATAATTAATTGGCCCAACAAGAGTGAGATAAAAAATATACTATCTAGGGAATAAAATTGAATATCTCACAGCCTTTCATGGGTCAATATCAAAGATCTCAAAGAGTACCTCTACAATCAATTTGAATTTCACACAATCTCTCTACCCAAATTCTCCCTCATTCCTATGAAAAAAACAGAGGTTCACAAAATTCTCCCCCAGAATGATAAAATTGTGAATCAAAGAAACTCAAATCTCACACCATGGATTACCCATGTTATAATACATTCCCATAGTTCACAATAATGGTTCCATATAAATCAAGTGACAACATAATCCATTTCACAAAAAACTACTTATATTTCAAATCATCTTTTCCCAAGGCTAAATCATTTTATTAATACTTATATTTTGATGAAACCCATATTTTCTATTTAATAAATTTTAAAAAACACTTTATGTTTAATAATGGAAACCTCATGTTGGAAAACCACATTTATAACATCAAAATTTCCAGACAAATCCATCATACACATCAAACATGGAATTTGAACCGTATAATAAATCATTTAAATGTACCTTTTAAAAAAATGGCGATTATTAATTTAATGTTATTCCAAGTAAGATTTCCTTATATAGAGACACCTAAATTAGATTGGGACCAAATATGTTCCCTCTTTATTAATACCAATATTGAATTCCTCCTTTTTATTTCATAAATTTTCATTAAATTTTACAAATAAAGGATCTTTAATGTCTAATGTCTTGGAAATCAGGAACACTGTACATGAAAACAACACAAATTTTTTTCTTAATCCACATTTAAGGGATCATAAAAATTAATCATAAGAACATTTACTAAATGTCATAACCTAGATACATACATCAAAGGATACGGTCATCAGAAGGCCCAGAAAGGAAAACACGTGAAACAATTTACATGTGATCTTGAGCGATATCAATAAGAACATGAGGGATATCGTAATGGAATGTTAAAGAGGTACATCATGGGAATAATAACTTGAAAAAAAATGTTTAAAATATTTCTACACCATTTAATTTTGAAATTTATGATCATATCACCAATGTTCGTCCCCAAGGTGTCATTAAAAATACCATGGTTATTCTCCATGGTATCGTGAAACTTTTCATCTCTAGAGATTAAATTCGTTACCCATTGCATTAGAGACCTATCATCCCACACCCTTAATATGTATTCATTTTCATGTTATCCACATATATAATAATCATATATTTCTTAAATAATCCATAAATAGTAAAATAAATGGGTTTCACTTCAAAATAGTGATGTTTTTTACGTTCTTAAAAACATGATCGTTCTGTCATTTATAACCCATGGAAAAAGAATAAGGGTTTCATGTATGTAAATTACAAAATAGAATATATTTTTTTTGTGTCTTTATTAATACCCATAGAAAAAAACTGGTTTGGGCATTCATATAAATAAAATAAGATAATTTCTTGGGAAAAAGGGATAGATTTTGAAACGAAAATGCTGAATCATAACGGCTATACAGTAGTGTTTTAGAAATCATTAAAAAGAGAGTTGAAAAAGACACCCACTCATAAATAACTCATAATTCAGTATGGGTATAGAAAAAAAATATGATCATGGTATGGATATATGAATAACATACGACATGAAAATGATATATGAAAGAAAAGAGAAGATGTGATTTCTTTTACTTAAAATTTAATAGCCTAACAACGTCACAAAAAATTTTGAAAAAAATTAGTTGATGAGAGTGGAAGGGTATATCATAAAATATACATAAAATGGACATACTAAATGTCATATAAGAGCATACCCCAACATAATATGATGGAAACGAGAAGACACAACATAAAGAAAGTCGTGACTTAAAAGAGAAGGGTAAAGGGTTCCCATACCATGAAAAGTAACATCAATAGATCGAATGGTGAGACCTTGGGGGATAGAGGGAACCTTGGGAGGATTACATTGGAAGTAAAAATACAATTTATTAATTTAGGATAATTTTGGTATGAAATTAATGAAGTAATGGGTTTGTATTTATAAAAAAAGTGAGGTAATATTTAATTAATTTCCAAGGGACACCTCAGTAGTGGTATTTTCAAAATCGTGGGCATGCCCATGGTATTTTCCCATGGTATTGTCCCCTAGGGACACAACATAACATATATTATTATTCAAAAGTTGACTATAAATATTACATCATTAATGATGTCATTAATCACACCGAACCTCAAAAAAGTATTTTTACTGTTCACAGAAAAATGAAACATTTTATAAAAAGTCTCATAAATTCACCATCACCTAATATCGATGTTATGAATTTAAA
Organism: Viscum album; assembly: GCA_963277665.1. Taxonomy (NCBI): domain Eukaryota; kingdom Viridiplantae; phylum Streptophyta; class Magnoliopsida; order Santalales; family Viscaceae; genus Viscum; species Viscum album. The sequence goes on along the minus strand of OY728146.1, from coordinate 1,778,740,537 downwards.
AATGAACTCCACATTCTAAATATAATTTTTTAATTATGCAGTTTTTTGATTTTTATGTAAATAAAATTACCCAAAATATTCTAATACATAACCAATAATTTTTGAAATAGTTATTTACTTATGATATTATATCTCATTAACATTCAAGATGCCTAAATTATATTTATAATTATTTTAAGTGACGTTACTATTCCATTTGTAACATTACTATTCTTTAGGGTAATATTATTATTTAGGCATTACAATTCACTATCAATTAAGTTGATCTAATTAATATCTAAATTTATTACTCATCACAACTATAGAAGATCATTTTTTCAAAATAATTTCACATTATTAATTATATAATGTATTCATATATATTATAAAATACAATTTTTTCAAAATTTGACCAATAATATTTAACTTCAATAAATTTATCCTATATTTATCCAGAAATTTTAAATTCTCAAGTTTTAGTATAATAAGAAATAGAAATTTTATTATTGAAAATGTATTACACAAAGTAACTAAGGCATTGTTACATAGACCCTTATAACTCCTGCATGGGACCTATGTGTATGATGTTCTATGGTGATTGAATCTTGGGGTTGCTCAGACAACATTTCTTGAGTATTGATTTCTATCAGCTTGAACTTATCTTGTTTGAGATTCCATTCCAACTTCACATGTTAAAGCTCATCTTGGTCTTGGTCTAGAGAAAATCTTCGGGATTCTCCCACCTTCCCATGATCTGACCAATGGGATTTGTATAGCCCGCGTCTATTGAATAAGGCCACCTAATCCAGTTTCTGTAACAATTAACCATGAATACTTGTGTTTATAAACAATTGTCATAATCTTAAGAATATAGTTTCCAATGGTCATATTGACAAACAGTCATTTAACATTTGAAACCCTTCAAGATCATTTTAATTATACTCACTTCATTAATTAAATGATATAGATTTGTTGAGTATAAAATAAAATAACACACAAATTCAGGAAAAAAATATTATTCAAACGTTTAGGTTGTTACATTCCCCCCTTAAGAAATTTCATCTATAAAATTTTAACTCGTACACTCAGAAGAGAAAAGGTGTGGGTACATCTGCCTCATATAATTCTCTGTTTCTCAAGTGGATTCATCACATTTTTTGTTTCTCCACAAAACCATAACAATGTGGGTAGTCATGTGGCGTAGCATCTTTTCTATACGATCCAAGATCTCAACCTGATTCTCTTTATAAGAGATCTAATGCTCTAGTTTTCCCACCGATAGGATTAGTACATGTGAAGATATAGGTATGTAATTCCATAAGAGGGATATGTGGAAGACATCATACACATGGGATTGACTTGGAAGAAGTTCAAGACAATATTCCACTAATCCTAGGCGATCAAGGATTTCATAGGGTCCAATGTACATATGTCTAAGCATATCATTCATTCCAAACATCATGAATCTATTCCAAACTAAAATTCAAATAATTTTTTTTCACCAACATCAAAATCCATGTCCTACTTAAGGTTATTGGCATAGCTCTTTTTTTGAATCTGAGCAGCCTTAATTTGTTCGTGGATTGCATGGACATTTTCAGTCATCTCATGTAGTAAATCAGTCCCAAGAAGATTTATCACACCAAATTTATCCCAACAAGTTGGATTTCTATATTTCTTCCCATATATAGCTTCTTAGGGTTCCATTTGAATGATCAAGTGGAATTTGTAATTGTAAGGGAACTCATCTAAATGGAGATGTTGATCACGTACTCTCTTAAATTCTATTAAGCATATTCTCAGCATGCCATTGAATGTTTGAATATCCTATTCATATTGGACATCTATGTGGGGGTGAAATGTTGTACTGAAATTAAATTTGTTTCTTAGAGCATGTTGAATACTTCTCCTGAATTTTTATGTCAAGAATGGGTCACGATCAGATATGATAGAATGTGGAACTCTAAGTATCCTTTCTACTTCCACCATGTAAATCATATCAAGTTATCTAGAGAGAAACTTTTCTAAATGAAGATAAAATGGGATTTCTTGGTGAGACGTTCCATAATAACCCATATCGCATTGTTACCTTTGGATGTTCTCTAGAGACTAGTGAAGAATTCTATAGTGATATTGTTCCACTTCTCTACTGGTATGGGTAGTGGTTGTAGTAACCATTTTAGAATTTGTCACTCTACCTTCACATGATAACATACTAAGCACCTTGATGTGTATTTATAAGTCTCCAATTTTTTATAATCCCACCAATAATTATCACAAAGGTCCCTATACATTTTTGTGCCCCCATGATGTATAGAGAAAGTAGATCTAAGTGAATTATTCCTATTCTACTTCTTTATTTCCATAAAGGATGGAACATATAGTCTTGAATGAAATTTCAGTACACCTTCTCGATCAATTTGGACTCAAGAAACATTCCATCCTTCAAAGCCTTAAAATTATTCCATAACATAGGATCTTCATTCACATCTTTCATTATATTCTCATGTAATGAAGGTTGGGAAATCATTTGGGTGAGGGTTGATGATGTCCATTACCTTATAATTCTCATGACCATCTTTACTAGGACATTGATCAAAGGATCCCTTTGAGTCATTATCATGGAATGAATGACTGGGTCATTCCTTATAAATGCATCAGTGACTATGTTTTCTCTTCAGTGATGATAAAAAATTGAACAGTCGTTGTCTTTAAGAATATCCAACCATATCATTTGTATCATGTTCAATTACTTTTGTGTGAAAATATACATAAAAAAATTATAGTATGGGTCTATATCACATTTCTCCCCAATAATTATATTACCTCTATATCATCAGTGAAAAAACGATCATGTACAGTTCAAGATCACGCATAGGATTGTTTTTCTAATTAGTCTTCAATTGTCGATATGCATAAGCAACGACTTTTTACATTTTCATAAGGATATACCCAATCCCTTTCAAGGATTCATGACTAAAAATAACTAATCCTACTCCACTTGAGAGTAGATTTAGAAAGAGTGCAGTAACAAATCTCTTCTTCATATCTTGGAAACATTCCTTACACTTCTTTTTCAATAAGAACTTGACCCATTCTCGAGTTAACTTGTTTAATGTACAATAATGTCCTCAAAAGTTTTTCACAAATTTCTTATAAAATAACGCTAATCCTAGGAAACTACTAAACATAGTTATTATTATAGTATGAGTCCACTCCTCTGCCACCTTTGACTTTTTCGGGTCAATTGTGATTCTTTATTGGTTAAAATGGGCATCAAAAATGAAACTCGTTGTAACCAAAATTCAATGTTTCTAAATATTCCATAAATTCTCTCCTTCTGTAGAGTTTGGAAAATAACCCTTAGATGATCCTCATGATCCTCATGATTTTTTAAATATATCATAATACTATCAATAAAAACAACCACAATGTTATCAAGGTAGTACTTAAAGACTCTATTAATAAAATCCATAAAAATAGTAGGTCCATTGGTCAATCTGATGGTCATAAAAATAAACTCATAATGCCCATATCATAATTAGAATGCAGTTTTTGGAATATCATCTTTCTTCACCCTCATTTGATGATAAGCAGATCGAAGATCAATCTTAGAAAAGAATTGTGCCTCAGGAAGTGGGTCAAATAGGTCTTCAATTCTTTGATGTCGGTATTTTTTCTTCAATGTGATCCCATTAAGATCTTTGTAATCAATACAATGCTGCATTGGTCTATCCTTCTTCTTCATAAAGAGAATAGGTTCACCCCAAGGTTACACATTTGATTGGATAAACACCTCCCCCAAAAGATCCTAGAGTTGTTTCAATTATTCCTTCAGCTACACCTTTTCCACCCTATATGGGGTATTTGATATTGGATGAGATCCATGTCTGATTGCAATGGAAAAATCTACCGCTTTTTCTTGGGGAGTTCTAGGTAACTCATCAGAAATTACATCAATGTATTCCAGGATGTCGGGGACATTTTCTATTCTTATACATTCATTTCATTCCTCTTTTTCATAGACAAACCCCACAAAGAAGGATATGGGAGGATATTGAAGACATAGAACTGGTTGAGATATATCTCCATGGAAGATACCCTTATGTTTTCTATATTAGACTACTTAGATTTCTTTGATTATTCTTTTAATATTCTCATTATACTTTTAGATCCATTCCACCCCTAGTATAATGTTGAATTCTATCATGGGAATGAAGAATAAATTTGCAATAATATTGTTCCCACTAAATTAAATAATAGAGTTTATAAACACTAATGATTCTAGGATAATCCCACGATGAGTCTTCATTGATAACTCATCTTTTATCAAATTGGGGGTTAACTATAAATCCATTGTAAACATGGTGGAGAAGAAAGAATGTGTAGAACCATGATCAAACAAAGTACACTCTAGCTTTCGGAGAATAACAAGTGTACCTGCCACCACATAATTTTTCACTTCAACATTAGTCGTAGTAATTTAAAAATTATGACCTTTATGTATAGGCCATTGCTGAGGCTCATGGTGATTCTATTCTGCTACCCTCGAAATTGGATAGTGATTGGAAAGGTGTCCAATTTATGCAAACACAGATCATTATAGATCAGGTAGGGCCTACACTATCTTACCCTTTTCATTAGTGTTTGAGATTTTCGGTATCTACTCACAATGAATCTTCCGTGCAATATGATCATCTCTTCCAAGCTTCTATCACTTCTTGCTCCAGATCAAATAGTTACCCGAATTTTAATTCTAACATTTATAACACATGGGATGTTTCACTTCTTTCCCCCTCCTCCCAGATTGATGCTCCCCTCTAATATTGTCTCTATTTATCTCTTCTTGTCATTTGATTTATGATACCATTGCATCTCACCCAATAGTAATTTTACTTCCATCACACTTTGTATAATCACCTCATAGGTTTCATAGTCTTAGTTGGAAAGATTCTTCAGCATATGAGTTCTTAGTCCACCGAAGAATCTATCATCCTTCCAATTAGGATCAATGAAAATTTTTGAGGTGTAATAGGGAATTCATGTGATTTTCATCTTGTAGATTCCAACAGATTCATTCAACTTCTTATTCAGATCGAGAAACTATTTCTCCATTATTGTTTTCATGGGAAATAATTATTGATGAAAGACCATATGAACTCTACCCACTACAAAACATCAACCTCTATTCATATCCTAGTCTTTTTAATTAGATCCTCTCAATTATGAGGTTCTTTATCTAACTGATATATAGTAATGGTGACCTTCTACTCCTCTATTCAATGGAGCACAAAAAAGATCTTCTCTATAGAGGCCATCCACTATTCAGCAATCAATGGTTCAATCAATCCACTAAAGGTTAGTGGACATTGATGCATTAATGAATTAAAATAATGTTGTTACCTTAACGGTGAGATCAGTCTCTCATCATGATTCTTCTTATTTCTCATATCTTGATACATTTGGTACATCATTCTCACAAAAGATTCCATTCAGACTTCCATAGGAGGGCCATCAGTGCATGGTCTATTGGGGTCACCAATTTCATAGTTCCTCTTATTGTTTTCCATTTTCTAAATGAATAAAACATTTGTTATAATATTATTTAATTTGTGAATCTATTAACTATAATATATTTTTATGTGTTAATACTTCATGCATAAACAATTAATGTTCAATATAAATCCATCATAATGATTCATAAAAATCTGGTGATTAACCAAAAATATCCCCCGAGAGTTTCAAACAAGGAGTGCAGCAAGGCCCATGGTGGTGTACTAGGATACCACGGGATAAGCCAGAATCTTCTTGTAAGAGTTCTCACTCCTATGTACATTTGTGAAATAGCCACATCCACTTGTTCATATCTGGACAAAGATTTCATTGTTCAGAAACCACTTACTTAATATTTCACCAAAATACCAAGAGGTTTTCCTATATTTAAACTTTTCTATAGGGTTCATCCTAAAGTATTAATATCCTAGTATCAATTAATTATTAAACTATCCATTGATACCAACTATATAACCCACCTTATTATTTCATATCATTTCATTACTTCTAACAAATATTGGATCATTAAAGTCTAGTGTCTTGGAAATCAGGAACAATATACATGAAAACAACATAAAACATTCTTCTAATCGACTTTTAAGGCTTCATCATAAGTTCATCCTATGTATTGTTACTACATCTCATAACCTTGAGACATACATCCAAAGAATGTGTGAGCAGAAGGCACAAAAAGAAAAACAAGTGAAACAATTTTCATGTGATCTTGAGCAATATCAATAAGAAAATGAGGGATATCATAAAATAATGATAAAGTGGCATATCTATAAGGACCCGACCTTAAACATTAGAAAATCATTAATTAAATGAATAATTCACATTGAGTATCATTTCAGGCTTACAGTTTAATATAATTAGGTTATAACTATTAAATATCCACTTTAAAATTACATGTAGTCACTACAAATCAGTATCCATTTTTTAATTAAATAAAAACTCTTAAAAAGTATCATGTCTTCTTCCAAGTTTTAGATAGCATGACTTTTCTATGATCCCATCCTTGACCCTATTCATCTTTATTTCTAGTGGAAAACATTTCAAAAACATGGGATGAGCATACAAATCTCTGTAAGGGTTATAAAATAAGGAATAAAAATATTATCCCATCAATAAATAAAAAAAATGAAACAATACTTTTCAATCATAACACGCCTTATGAAACCATATGATTTTTGAATGACACATATAAATCATAAATCATCAAGGTAAATTGTGGAATACCTAACATACTTACATTACTGCTTTCATAGCTACATAGGGAGTTATGTTTGGAAAATCCATCAAAGTAAAATCCCAAAAACACTTAGAAGAATCACTAGCACTTACCTCTGTCACGGTACACAATGCATTAGAGAGTTGTATTAGGCTCACGTGCCCTACGTTTATCAAAGAACCACATATATATGTAAACAATTCCAAATAACTAGAACATATTCATAACACATAAAACAAGAAAAACAAATGGATAACATTTCCACATTGCAATCACAATATATAATTTCAATCTATATTCATAATCAATGATTTATAAAACGATTTTAAAAACCATTTAAAACATTTAATAAAGATAATTTTGAATCAAAGTGTCACATACCACATTATTTATTTTAAAGGTATTACCATTTTAAAACATTAATTTCCATATAAATAAATCCTTAAAAAAATTAATACACGGAAATGAATGATAAATATTTAGAATACTAATTCTTTAAAACAATATTTTAGTTAAGGAGTTCTTAACCAAATGAGAGATGCGTGAATAAAAATTAGTGATGAATTAAATTTCATCAGAATTTTATAATATCATATGAATAAAGGTATTCATGAAATATTATTACAAAGGATAGTATATACAACATATAAATTTGAATTGGTGCATAATAACAATGAACTCTCAATGGATTGAAAATTGAGACAAAATCCCTTATAAAGATGGTATCCTTATATTAAGTATGAATAAACTACATTATTTTGTGTGAAAAATATAAATAACCTTATATTAGTGGATATTTAGTGTAAAACAATCATATTTTATTCACACATATTCATATCAACGACATAATCAAGAAGTCTAAGATTAAACCAAAGAATTGAAATCTGTTGAAGAAGTTCCCTTATAGAAAATCGATAGCATAACAGCATCACATTAAAATTTAGAAAATGAGTTGATAAGAGTGAAAAGGCTATCTCATCACATAGAAATAAAATTTAAAAAAATAACGATATATAAGAACATATCCCAACATAATAACATTTTAAATTAAAAGATATAACAAAAAGAAGTCATTTAAAAAGAGGAGGGTGAAAGGTTTCCTTACTGATTTGGTAACATATGAAACATACACCCCAGTAAAGAAGGGAAATTAAATAAAAATTTCAATAACAATAAATTAATGTATATTAGAAAAATAATACAATCATGGGTATTACATAAACCACACAAAAGGAAATAGTTCCAAATGTAGCATGAATCTCACAGGAATAAAAGTGAGATGAAAACCCCTTACCACGTTTGTATCAATCAAGTCATATGACCAAAATTTAATAACCACAAAATGAATCTAAAAATAACATGAATATAAATTGAATTATTAAAATATATATCAAATGGAAGGAAATAATATGTCATATTCTATAAATAAGTTATGAACAATGGAAATTTCATGGAATTAAAAGTGAGATAAGAAACCCCTTACGTCGTGTTCGACTTGTCTCATTTGTTCCATGTTATTACTGGATAATAAACATAAGTTAATTTATACTTGTATAAGAACCTTTATAAAGTTTATTATTCCATTTATACCACTTATTACCTAGACACTACAATAAGTTAATTATTTTAGTTCATATTAGACATTTGGTCGATGTTCCGAACTTGAGTCAAAAATGATATTATTATAATTAAAAATTGTCCATTTGGTCAAAATTAAATTATATCCAAAATAATATTTATTATGTAGATATAATATATATAATAAATATCTAGTATATATTTATTTATAATATTACATACATTTGGTGATAAAAATCAAATAAACCGTTCACGGAGGTGGTTAGCTATCTGTACGCATGGACACTAATTTCATTTCTATTTCATATTTAATGGAATGAAAAAATAATAATAAATAAGTATTTTATAATTCCAGTATAATATGAAATAAAATTTAATTATCTCCATCTTTTATACATCCCACATATTTCATAAACAAGTCATATCACTTTGACGGGGCTGTTGTCCGCACTTCCTCAAATAAAATTATCATATTTACCAAGGATGGAAGCCATAAAGGTATTCTATTAATGAAAAATAAATAAGCATAAAAACAAAATAAATATAATATATATCAAATTTAAATATAGTTCCATCCTAATGACCATCAAGAGAGGCGGTAGTAGATAATTGAACAATCGTCATTTTGTGAGGCAGTAGTTCCCCTTCCACGGAAACAGTTTGATCTTTAACCATTAGAAGGAGGTGTGTGTAAGTTTAGTTTGATTCATCCTCATAAAAAAACCTAGTATGTTGATTATTACTATATTTTTATAAAATTAGGTAATAAAGAGAGTTTATGGGGTTGGAGAAGTAAAATAAATCAAAAGAACTTAAGAGAAGACATTAGCATTAAATCAGGTATCTCTCATTGGGTTGAACAAAAAAGTTTACTTGAATTGACTTATATCTAAGAGAATGGTTTTAGTAAAGGGATATAGATGTAGGTAAATTAATTAAGAAGTTTTTTTTTTGAACAACGGTTCTTGAGATGTTGGAGGAATGGGTTAAAATGCGGGCTTTTATTAGGGAGAGGAGTGGCTCTTTAGGAATGATTAAAACTAATATTTTATTATATAACTATTTTCTGTTTTTTAAGTTAAAAAACATATTAAAGTCGAAGATAATCACCTAGTGCTTGAAAACAATACTTACTGTTATCCTAGTTTTTAATTAAATGGGGGAAATCATATGATAAATCAAATTTTCAATAAAAATCATAATGAAGTATTTGGAAATAAATATATCCCCGAAGAATCAAATTTATAATTTTTATGTTAATAAATTAAAAATTCATTAGTTAAGATTAACTATTAAACCACTTTTTAGAATTATAAATTATGATTTAAAACCTAATTTTAATATCTAATCTAGTATATGTTATTGTCTACAAATGGATCATGGAATGAATAAGGGTTTCAATACTCATGGAAAATGTTGTGATGACTTTACTGTGAAAGCCAACACAACTTGTATTCGTATAAAAAATATAGTGGATTTATTAGGGAAGAAAATCCATGTTATAAAAAATAAAAACTACTATATAGGGAAACCTATTGTTTCACAACATGATTCTCCTATTATGGATCACTTCATGTGATAGAATTCCACATCATTTGGTATGACTATAAATCCAATGGTAAATAAGAAATCTACTATGTCTCATGAGAAGATATTATTTCCTAGGCATGTAATGGAAAAGAAATGTTGAAAATTATTATTTATTGGATTACAATATTATGTTTAATGTGGGTATTTCATCAATAATACCAAGGAATAATATGAAATAGAAAATATGGCTTGGAAATATTTTAAGGAGATATTCATTAAAATATATTTCCCTCATTGAAAATGAAGTGAAATTAATATAAAGATGCTCAAATAAATGATGTATTGAAAATATTGTATTTTTATTATAAGTATAACATTACCAGAATTTCCATGTATGATATGGATTATATATGAAACATAATATAAAATATTTACAAATTGGTTGACGTATTAAGCTATGTCTCTAAATGTCTCTAGTCTCTAAAACATTTTTTTAATACAGTAAAATAGTTTTATTCTACATATATTATTAGATTTAGTTGTTTATATATTATATGATCATTGGAATTAATTTAAATATGGGGTAGAATGAGTACCAATAAAAAGAATATTCAACTATTATAAGTATAGAGAAAACAAATTTATATCTTAAAAAAATGTTGACAAATAATTTTATGAAATTAATGAAGGAAAGAGAATTTTTATTATTGAGGAGATATGGTTCAACATGATAAATAAAGAAAATCAATTATAAAAAATTATATTACTTATTATTTCAATTGTATGGATATGGGACACAATAATTATAAGTCCCCGGCCATAAACAATAATTAATCTTGAGTTATTACAAGATTACACATTGATGATCTTTTCAGGTTTAGAGTTTTAGATAATTAGATTATAAAACATGCATTACATCCCATATTTAAACAAAGTGGTTAAAATAAAATATAGTATTCATTATTCTCATCAACGGAAACAAATTTAAAATAAAACATGGATTCTTTCTTGAAACTTCCTGGGCACTATCATCATATCATGTACCTTTTCTTTGACCTGTGAAAAAATTTCAAAAACATGGGATGAGCATAAAAAGCTCAATAAGGGATATAAAAATGTGGAAAGGAAACATGAGTACATGTATACATAAGAATCAATGAAATAATACTTTACTCATAAAACATAATCACGTTAACATACCTCATGAAATCATGAATAAATCATAGAAATCATAAGACATAAAGGTAACTTGTGGAATTCATAACATTCTTACATAGGGAGTATCCCTCTTTGTTACATTTGGAATACCCATCACAGTATATTCCCTAAATATCTTCAGAGAAACCTTAATGTTTAACTTGTTCGCATTACCCAATGCATTAGAGAGATATATTGGGCTCACCCGCCATTATTTTATCATGGAACCACCCATCTTCATAAACAATTCCCATGAACCATAACATAATCGTATCACATAAAACATGCATAAAGGAAGCATAAATTTTCCACATTTCAATCAAAAGATATCAATAAAACACATTGATATAATAAAAACATTATGAAAACAATTTTCAATACCAAAATAAAAGAAAATTAAAACATGGTATTTATTTTTCCATTTTTTAAAAAAGTTATCGCTTCAAGAGGAAGACAAACCTCAAATAATGGTCACGGCCGTGGAGAAGTCGTTGTCGCTGCAAACATACATCAAAAAAATTCCATTTGTCGGTTAATAAATAGATTCGTATAAACAAGATTCCTTTTGAATAAACTTAAAATTCAAAGGGGTTTATACACCATATAAAAGAATGTTGTGTATAAAACAATATATGCCTCGATGAAAGGATATTGAGGCGAAGTCCCATACCTCGGGTCCGACTTGACTTGATCATTCTTTAACCTCCTGAATAATAAACGTGAGTTAATTTATACTTGCTTAAGAACCTTTTTCAAGTTATATATTCCTTTTATATCACTTATTACCTTGTTATGAACACTATGTAATTATTTATGTTATTAATGGTCGTTTTGTCGATCATTGGTACTTGAGTCAATAATAAACTCTTTATAATTACAAGTTGATCATGGGGAAAAATTTCCATTATATCCAGAATTATTATCATGATTTAGATATCATATATATAATATATATCCAGTATATACATGAATTTATAATATTACATAACATTTAGAGGTAAGAAATGAAATGCACTATTCATGGAGACGGTAAGTCGTACGTACGCATGAACGTTACTTCCATTTCTATTTCATATTTAATGGAATTAAAACATAATGATACAAAATTTTACTATAACTTCAGTTATTATCACATATAATATCATTAAATATATCCTTTATATGTACCACATATGGTATTAAGGAATCAAATCACTTTGAGGGGGCAGTAGTCCACACTTCCTAAAATGAAGATATCGCATTTACCCATAATAGAAACCATAAAGGTATTCCATAAATGAAAAATACAGAAGCCTAATTAAAACATAAACATATTATATATGATATATAATTATAGTGACATCTTAATGTCCACCTTTTAAGGTGTTAAAAGAATATTGAACAATCATCGTTTCTTGAGGCAGAAATTCTCCATCCATAGAAACAGTATGTTCATTAACCATTATATGTAGGTGTGTGTAAGTGTAGATCGAATCCTTCTTATAAAAACATCCTAGTATATTGATGATAATGTTTTTTTTACAAATGAAATTAATAAAAAGAGTTATGGGGTTGGAGAAGCAAAATAAAACAAAAGAACACAAGTGAAGACATTACCTTAAAATCGGGTAACTCCCTTTGGTTTAAACCAAAATGGTTTCATGAAGAGCTTCATGCCTAAGGTAAGGATTCTAGGATGAGGATAGGGATGTGGAGAGACAAAATTATCAGAGCTTGGACGATCTAAAGGCTTGAGAGGTGTGGGTAAGGAGGTAGAGGTGGGGGCCTTTTATAAGAGGAGAGGAGGGGCACTCTTGGAAAGGTATAAAAGGTTACATTATTTTCAATTGAGTTTCAGATTTTAATGGTCCCACATTGATGTATTTTGAGGATAAGGTGATAATACTTCTAAATACACCAATCCAATAGGTTTTTGAAATGTTTAGGTCTTAGATTTTACATTATCATTTCATTTTATTTAAATCGTAAAATAATGAGGTAATCGCTCCGTCATCATGGTGTCATATATAATTTAATTTATTTAATGACTAAAAATTATAAAAAAAATACAATGATGTAGGAAATATTTTTAGCTTTCCTATAACTATTTATAGTAAAGGAGATAGTTTATTCAGACAACGTTAAAAAATGTTTACTCGGGTGATACATTCTTTGTTATATTTACTTTCTATAGAAAAATATATATAAAAAGTCATTATCACACAAAAGTGATTCCATGGGTAACCAACATTGGCCCAAGGCATCACATGGTCGTCCATGACACAACCAGTAGTATTAGGTCACATTTTGGTGTCATTTTTTATTATTATGATATTATTTTATAATCCTTAACTACTCGATTACTAATTAATCAAGATAATTACCGATAATTACCTTCATTATTATTCACAATGTCCAAAAACAAAAGAGTCTTAATTACATAATTTAGACCTTCTGATTAAAAATATGGAATCCCTTTTACAAAATTCTAAACATATAAATTTTAATAATTGATTTAAAAATAATTCTCGTTGTCAAAACAAATAGCGTGTTTTTTTAAACAATAACTATGAAAAGTTTGGCACTTGTTTATGCCCAATTCCAAAGTAAAATTAATTCTAATTAAGAACATTGGATTAAATGGTAATAATATATTCTATTTAAACTTTAAAACCAATTAAAAAGATAATATAACCATATAATTAAGTTTGACGAAAAAGTAGTTTTGATGTAAAATGCAGTATTTTTCATTATTCATTAAAAATGAGCATTGTCAGAAAAATACCAAAATTTTATCCAAAGTAAATTTAAATGTCCCAATCCTAATGAATAAGATTATTTTTACAAATAAATATTATAAAATTGTCAAAATTTAGATTTAAAAATGGATTTCCATCAAAAGGAAGTAAAACAATCTTTTAAAAATATTAGTGTATTCTATGCTTAAGATTGAATTTATTCTAATTTTATGTCTTTAAAACACTATATAATTCATAAATAGACATATATAAGAATATCTATTATTCATTACTTACTTGGGATGTTACATCCTTCCCCCCTTAAGAAAATTGTGTCCCCGTGATTTATTTACTTATCGAATAAGTGGGGGTATTTATCCCTCATTGCATTTTCCGATTCCCATGTTGCCTCTCCAATCATGTGGTTCTTCCAAAAAAACATTACATGATGAATCACCTTATTCTGAAAAACTTTCTCCCTATGGTCAAGAATCTGGAATGGGTGTTCCTCATAAGATAGATTCTCTTCCAGCTGAACTACCTCTAGGCTCAAAACATGAGATGGATCTGGCATGTACTTCCTTATCATTGAAACATGAAAAACATTGTGTACCTGAGATAAAACTGGAGTTAAATCCACTTGGGATGCAACTGATCCAACTCTCTATAGAATTTCATATGGTCCAATGATCCTTGGACTCAACTTTCCGTTCGTACCCAATCACAACACACTTTTCCATGGTGATACTTTGAGAAAAATTTGATCACCTACCTCAAAAGAGAGATCCTTCTTCATGTTGTCCGCATAACTCTTCTGCCTGCTCTGAGCTATTCTCATGTGTCTCTGTATCATCTAAACTTTTTCTGCCAAAACTTCTTTGAATTCTGGTCCCATCAATTTCCTTTCACCCACTTTATCCAAAAAAGTTAGAGTTCGACACCGCTTCCAATATAATGCCTCAAATGGTGCCATCTGTATACTGTAATGAAAACTGTTATTATAAGAAAACTCAACCAAAGAAAGATGTTGGTCCCAAATTCCCTGATAATCCATCGAACAATCACGTAGCATATCCTCCAATGTCTGAATAATTCGTTCTGATTTCCCATCTGATTGAGGATGAAAAGTTGTACTAAAATTTAATTCAGCATCCAACGACTTCTAGATGCCTTTCCAAAATTTAGAAGTAAACCTAGGATCACGATCAGATACAATTGATAGAGAAACTCCATGTAACATGACTATCTCATGATGATACAAATGGGAAAGTTGATATAGGGAAAAGTTCTCTTATAGCAAGGAAATGAGTAGATTTAGTCAAGCGATCAACAATAACCCAGATTGCATTATTACCTTGAGAGGTCTTCATCAATCCCATAATGAAGTCCATGGATATATTTTCCTACTTCCATTCTGGCACTGGTAAAGGCTGAAGCATCCCTTTAGGTAACTGTTTCTCTGCTATAACCTGTTAAAAAGTCAATCACTTCACAGTAAAATCAGAAATATCTCTTTTCATTCCATCCCACCAGTAATACTCATGAAGATCCTTATAAATCATAGTACTTCCTGGATGAACTGAAAACGGAGAACTTTGAGCATCACATAACAACGCTCTCTTCAACTGTGAATCACATGGCACACACAATCTCTTCCCAAATCTCAAAAAAAAATCATTATCAATGTTGAATTCATCAAACATACCCTTCTATAACAGCTTTACCTTTTTCTATAACTCATTGTCTTACTTCTTTGCTAGCTTAATTATGTCTGATAGAGAAGATTTCACTGATACCTGAAACAAAATAGAAGGACATCCTGCACCAAAAACTTCTATGCCAATGTTCACCAAATCTTTAACCAAAGGATCATGTTCCAAATGCAACATTATTAATGAAGCAATAATTATTCGACTCAAAGCATCAGCCACTTTATTTTATTTTCCCGTATGGTAATGAATTTTACAATCATAATCCTTGATTAATTCTAGCCATCTCCTCTGTCTCATGTTCAATTATTTCTGAGTGAATATATACTTCAAACTTTTGTGATCAGTATATATTTCACACTTTACACCATACAAATTATGCCTCCAAATTTTCAAAGCAAAAAAAACAGCAGCTAATTCCAAATCATGTGTAGGGTAATTTACCTCATGAGTTTTCAAATGACGTGAAGCATAAGCAATTACCTGATCATTCTGCATTAGGACGCAACCAAGTCCTTTCAATGAATCATCACTGTAGATAACAAACTCACCATTCCTGGAAAGTAGTGCAAAAAATGGAGCATTCACCAATCTTCTTTTCAGTTCCTAAAAATAATCATCACATTATTTTGTCTAGATAAACATAACACCCTTTCGAGTTAGCATAGTCATTAGACTAGATAACAGTGAAATATTTCTAACAAACATTCCGTAATATCATACCAAACCAATAAAACTACAAACCTCGGTTACATTTTTGGGTCTTGTCCATTCTTCAACAACCTTAGTTTTTGAAGGATCAACAGTTATCCCATCTTTTGAAACAATGTAACCAAAGAATGAAATTTTTTGCCACCAAAACTAACACTTTCTGAATTTCCCATACAATTTCTTTTCTTTTAAGGTTTGTAAAATAACCCTTAAATGATTTTCATGCTCCTATTTAATTTTAGAAAACACCAAAATATCATCAATGAAAACCACCACAAACATATCCAAGAACTCATTGAAAATTCTATTCATAAGGTCCATGAATACAGCAGGTGCATTGCTTAACCCAAAAGTAATAACTAAAAATTCATAATGGCCATATCTTGTACGAAAAGCGGTCTTCAGAATATCTTATTATTTTACCTTAACCTGATGGTACCCCGATCTCTGTTCAATCTTTGAAAAAAATTGAGATCCCTGGAGCTGATCAAACAAATCATCGATATGAGGCAAAGGATATTTGTTCTTAACAGTGATGTTATTCAAGGCTCTATAATCAGTGCAAAGTCTCATAGAACCATCTTTCATTTTAACAAATCAAACAGAAGCACCCTATGGTGATGTGATAGGTCGAATGAATATTTTCACTAATAAATCATTCAATTGCGCCTTAAACTCTAAAAGTTCAATTTCAGCCATTTGATAAGGGGGTTTTGAAATTGGCTTTGCATCAGGAACTAAGTCAATAGTAAATTCAACATCCCAATCAAGTATTATTCTATGAAACTAATTAGGAAAAACATCACGATACTCATTTACCACTGGCACATCATTAATATGAATAGTTCCTTTGTTTTCAACAATATGTGCAAGGTAACATTCATTTCCATATTTTACAAGTTTCATAGCCTCTTGATATGTTATCAACAGTAAGGGTTCATTCTTGTACACAAACTGAAAGTCTTTCTGAAAATAAAATTCTTTAGCTCTACAATAAATCTTAGCATGGTAAATAGAGATCCAATCTATACCCATGATAACATCAAACACTACTAGAGGTAAAGAAATAAGGTTTGGAAGTAGGTTCTTTCCATAGATAAGGATAGGAAGATTCTTATAAATTTTTTTTGCCTCAACATTTCCCCAATGTGTTTTTACCACAAGTCCATGAGTCATTTCTTGAGATGGTATTCTCATTTTACTAGAAAAGTTTTCAGAGATGAAAGAATGTGTAGACCCTAAATCAAACAACACACATGCATAATCTGAAAAAACAAACAAATTAACTGATACCACTTCATTTGATGTCCCAACATCTGCTGAAGTAGTTGCAAAGGATTTCACCACCCCTTTCTGCTTGTAGTCTGACTGCTTCCCATCACTCGAGCTCTTTGTCAGACACTCGTTTGCATAGTGACCCATCTAATTTCACATAACACAATTCACTAACTATTAATCAAATTTGGTCTTACCATCACCATGATCTTTTTCAGTGCAATCACGATCCTTATGTCTCATCATACCACATCGGTAGCACTGTCCAGAATTCAGAAAACATTCCCCATCATGCCTTTTACCACATTTATCACAAACTGGAAACTTGGTTTTCTTACCATCTCACCTTTTTGAAGAATTATTCCCTTTCTCCAGCCACCTCAGTCTCTTCTTTTGTCGGTTGTTATAGAACACTTGATCATCGGAAAACTCCATTTCCACCTTCTCAGTACATAGAAAAAGCTTTTCATAACATTTTAACTCACAAGAAGCCAATTCCCTTCGATATTTTGGCTTTAATCCTAAGTAAAAATGATTGATTTTACTATCAATTTCTGAGATAAAATTTGGAGGATACCTTTCCAAACGAGTGAACCTTTCTTCATAATAAACCACTGAGTCTTCCTATTGCCTCAATTCCAAGAATTTATTTTCCATCCTAAGTCGAATAGCCTTAGGAAAATATTTCTCAAGAAACATACCATTGAATTCATCCCACTCGAGAGCATCAATCTCATCAGTGTCCCTAATATTTTTAACCATCAACAACCACCGATATTCTTCATCCTCCAATCGATAAAAATAAAGACTAACCTTTTGATTGTCTGAACACCCCCTGACATCGATAAACTTCTCTTGTGCTTTAATACACCCTTCAGCTACCACAGGGTCAGATGATCCTCTGAATGATGGGGGATATTTCCTCATGAAATGTTCCACCACTGAAATGTTCCTCTTTGGTTGATCTCTCTGATCTCATGCATGGATACCACCAACATTTATCGCTTGAGTCAACTGTGCCATTACTGCAACAAACAGTTCAGTTCCAATTCTGACCATCTCAGGATGCTGATTCGGAAGGTCATTTCCTTCTGTATTCCTTCCCAGCACTACTTCCCTATTTCCTCTGCGGAAAACCATTCTGAACAAACATGGCTTAGATGAAGCATCATGGTAATCTTCAAATGCTATATCATTTCAATTTGAGAAAAAAATATTGTTGGATAATCATTTAATATAATTCTAACTCCTAAAGTTATCTAAACCAACATCTGATACCAACTATAAGGCCCCGACCTTAAACACTACATAATCATGAGTTATTACAAGATTACACATTGAGGTTCTTTGCAGGTTTATAGTTTTAGAGAATTTGATCCTAAAACATGCATTACATCCCACATTTAAACAAAGTGGTTACCATAAAAGATAGTATTCATATTTCCATCAACGGAAATATATTTCAAATAAATCATGGATTCTTTCTTGACACTTCCTTGACACTCTCATCATATCATGTACATTTCCCTTGACTTGTAAAAAACATTTCAAAAACTTGGGATGAGCATAACAAGCTCAGTAAGGGATATCAAAATATGGAATGGAAGCATGAGTACATGTATACATAAGAATCAATGAAATCATAATTTACTCATAAAACATAAGCATGTTAACATACCTCATGAAATCATGAATAAATCATAGAAATCATAAGACATAAAGGTAACTTGAGGCATTCATAACATTCTTCTGTAGGGAGTAACCCTCTTTGTTACATTTGGAATACCCATCACAGTATATTCCCTAAATCTCTTCAGAGACACCTTAATGTTTAACTCCTTCACGTTACTCAATGCATTGGAGAGCTATATCGGAATCACTCGCCCTTAGTTTATCACAGAACCACTCGTCTTCATAAATAATTCCCAAGAACCACAACATAATCGTATCACATAAAACATGCATAAAGGAAACATAACATTTCCACATTTCAATCACAAGATATCAATACAAATAATTGATATAATAAAAACATTATGAAAACCATTTTTAGTACCAAAATAAAAGAAAAGTAAAAAATTGTATTTATTTTTCATTTTAAAAAAACATATGGCTTGTAGAGGAAGAAAAAACTCAAATAATGGTCACGGCAGTGGTGAAGTCGTTGTCGCCGCATACGTACGTCAAAAAAATTTCCTTTTGTCATTTAGTAAAACTCTTCATTTAAAAAAGATCCCTTTTGAATAAACTAAAAATTCAAAGGAGTTTATAAACCGTATAATAGAAATTTGTGAATAAAACAAAATATGCCTCAATGAAAGGATATGGAGACGAAGTCCCATACCTCAGGTCTGACTTGACTTGATCGTTATTTAACCTTCTGAATAATAAACTTAAGCTAATTTCTACTTGCTTAAGAACAATTTTCAAGTTCATTATTCTTTTTATATCACTTATTACCATGTTATGAACACTATGTAATTATTTTAGTTAATAATGGTCGTTTTGTCGATCATTGGTAGATGAGTCAAAAATAAACTGTTTATAATTACAATTAGTTCATGGGGTAAAATATCCATTATATCCCGAATTATATTCATGATGTAGATATCATATACATAATATATATCTAGTATATACATGCATTTATAATATTATGTAAAATTTAGAGGTAAGAAATGAAATGCACCGTTCATGGAGACGGTAAGTCGTACGTACGCATGAACGCTACTTCCATTTCTATTTCAAATTTAATGGAATTAAAACATAATGATACATAATTTTATTATAAATTAAGTATGTTATCATATATAATATAATTAAATCTATCCATTATATTTACCACATATGGTATTAACGAATCAAATCAATTTGAGGGGGCGGTAGTTCGCATTTCCTAAAATGAAGATATCGTGTTTACCGATAATGGAAACCATAAAGGCATGCCATAAATGAAAAATAAATAATCTTAAGTAAAACATAAAATTATTATATATAATATATAAATGTAGTGACATCTTAATGGCCACCTTTTAAGGTGTTAAATGAATATTGAACAATCATAGTTTCATTTGGCAGAAATTCACCATCCATAGAAACAGTATGTTCTTTAACCATTATATGTAGGTGTGTGTAAGTGTTGCTCAAATCCTTATTATAAAAACATCCTAGTATATTTAATTTAATGGTGTTGTTAAAAAAGAAATTAATAAAAAGAGATTGGGTGGTTGGAGAAGCAAAATAAAACAAAAGAACACAAGTGAACACATTACCTTAAAATTTGGTAACTCCCTTTGGTTTGAACCAAAAAGGGTTTCTTGAAAAGCTTCCTACCTAAGGTAACGCTTCTAGGATTAGGAGAGGGATGTGTAGAGACAAAATGAGAATATATTGTTCGATCCAAAGGCATTATAGGTGTTTTTAAAGAGGTAGAGGTGGGGGCCTTTTATAAGATGATGGGAGGGGAACTCTTTGAATGGTATAAAATGTTACTTTATTTTCAAATGAGTTTCGGATTTTAAAGGTCCAAAATTGATGTGTTTTGAGGATACGGTGATAAGAGTTCGAAATCCACCCATACAATAGGTTTTTGACAAGTTTAGGTCTTAGATTTTACATTATCTTTTCATTTTATTTAAATCGTTAAATAATGAGGTAATCGTTGCATAATCATGGTGTCATATATAATTTAATTTATTTAATGTCTAAATATTATAAAAAAAGTACTATGATGTTGGAAATATTTTTATATTTCCAGTGACTATTTATAGTCCAAGAGATCATTTATGTATAAAACATTAAAAATGTTTTACTCAAGTGATACATTCTTTGTTATATTTACTTTCTTTAAAAAAATAAAAAGATAAAAAGTCATTATCACAGAAAAGTGACTCCATGGGGTCCCCAAGTTTTGCACAAGGAATCCCATGGTCGGCCATGACACAACTAGTAGTATTAGGACACATTTTGGTGTCATTTTCTATTATTATGATGTTATTTTATAATCCGTAACTACCCGATAACTAATTAATCAAGATAATTAGCGATAATTACCGTCGTTACAATTCACAAAGTCCAAAAAAGTCTTAATTACATAATTTGGATCTTATGATTCCAAATATGGAAACAATTTTACCAAATTCCAATCACAATAAATTGCAATAATTAATTTAAAAATAATTCCCATTGTCAAATCAAATAGAGGGTTTTTTTGAAACAATATCAATGAAAAGTTTGGCACTTGTTTATGCCCAATTCCAAAGTGAAATTAATTCTAATGAACACCATTGGATTAAATCATAAAAATATAATCTATTTACACTTTAAACCCAATTAAAAAGATAATCTAACCATATAATTAAATTAGATGAAATAGCAGTTTTGATTTAAAATGTAGTATTTTTTACTATTCATTAAAAAATGAACATTGTCAGAAAAATACCAAAATTTTATCCAATGTAAATTTCAATTTCACATTCATAAAGAATAAGTTTATTTTGAATAATAGAGCTTATAAAATTGTAAAAAAGTTTTATTTAAGAAAGGTTTTCCATCAAAAGGCAGAAAAACAATCTTTTAAAAATATTACTGTATTGTATGCTTAAGATTGGATTTATTCTCATTTAAAGACTTTAAAACACTATCTAATTCATAAATAGATGTATATAAGAATATATATTATTCATTACTTACATGGGATGTTACAACACAGACAAAGTCCCCAATTAGGATGAGAATCTTCCAAAAAATATTATAAATGGATAAGGCCAACATTATGCAATCAATAAAACCAAATTTGATGATCATAAATATTTGATAGAATTTATATTAGTGATATATTCATATTTATTAAATGATTAATTTTATTATTGAATATCTCATGATTTTATATCATAAATTTTTTTAAATAGATATTCCCTTATAATATTAAGGAGGGAGTTATTGGTAAAAACTTATAGTGGAAGTCTCACAGCAAATGGGAGGTGTAAGAAATTTCACATTATGACACAAAAACATTTTTTATTTGTTGAAATTTTATCATACCTTTACATTTATTCGAAATAATCCATGATATATACTATATTTAAAAATATGATTCAAATATTTATTATAGAAATAAATACATTTTTATTTTTGTTAAATATATTGAATTTTTTATATTTAGAGTATATAAACCATAATTTGATAAATTTCTAGATCCACCCTAGTATCTCTATAGAATGATATTTTGGGCCTATAATATTAAACAAAATCCAGGGAAAGAAAATGTAATAATAAAATTGATGATGAACCTAATATACAAAAATACAATGATCTATTTCCTGAAAAATGTCATGGTAAACCCTATAAGCATAAAATTGTGTTTTATATTGATTTAATCCTGGATTGAAGACAAATAAGAAATAATATATGTATAATTGACACTATATAATTAGTGTATTTTAAGAAACAACTTGGGGAGTTGTTTGATATGTTTTTTATTTACCCTAATGATTCACCATGTTGTTCCCATGTTATGTTCATCCTGAATAAAAATGGATACATGTGGTGGTGCCTTGATTATTAGAAAATAAACTATATTATGATAACTAACAAGTATCTTATTCCATTCACTGATGAAATATTCGATCAACCTTATAGAGCCCAATATTTTTCAAATATTTACCTTTGTTCTAGGTATCATCGTTAGATGTAATGAATAAATTAAATCTGAAGAAAACTTTCTGAATGTTGTATTGAAATAATGATTTAATAGAAATTCTATTTGGATTTACTAAGTAACTATATAATTATTGGACATAATAAATATAGTACTAATGAAATATCATAATGATTTTTTGGTATTCATTAATAATATACGAGTGTCTAATAATAGTTATGTTATTCGTAAGAATAACATTAGGATTATTCTTGAAACACCCCTTAGGATGTTTTTTTTAAATTTATTGAATTGGATTTATGGATTCAATTGGTTTATTTTCATGGGTATATAGTCTCCAATTATTGAATAACAATTGATTATATGAAGACAAATTAATTCATAAAATGTACTATATTATTGATAATAACTAAGGTATGTAGTTTCATTAACATCATACGTTACTATCTATGACTTATTTTTCAATTTCACATGATTTGATATCCCATTATCCAAGAGTACCTGTAACGGGGTTAATCTAATTCGTATAAAGGAATGTAAGGATGGTTATGATGAAATAATGTTTATATTGGTAAATGATATTATTATGATTATATCATATGGTAATAAAGGTTTTGTGATATATGGTTATGAATTTAAGAAGGAAAATTCTTCTGTCTAAATAAAAAATGGTAATTTTATGTCATATTCATCACAGAAATTTAAGAATATTACTCATAAATATTAAACAAATGATCCTGATTATGAAGATGTAATAATTTATATGATGGTTATATTCATATTCTATATGCTGAAATATTTGAGATATAATTGGATCATAAAACCATAAAATAAATATTCCCATATTTGAATCTCAATATAATGTATTGGATATGGATTGAGATACTGATGAATTTTTATTTCTAGATATACTTCAACCTATAGATAGAATAAAACATACATATGAATTGAGTAGGAATGGTCATGGGCTTGTGAAAAAAATAAATATTGAGAGACATCCTAAATACATGGATCTAGTAAATATTGAAATGGGAATTATTAAGTAAGGATATGCATCATTATCTTTTCAAATGATTGAGAAAAACATCATTATTAAATAGATAAACATTCATCAATAAGATGATGAGAAATTTTAGATTATAAAATAATTTATTGAATGAAGAGAAATTAATATAATTAATTGTTGAATATGATTCAATGGAATATGGAATGTTATTTTATGTTCTATCAAATCCTAGAAAAATTAATTTTCAAATGAGGTTCAAATCTTGAATTTTTCTATACATCATCAAAGAAACATGGTGTATAGGGACATGGGGGTCATTGTTTGAGGAAAATCATGAATATGGAAAATGTATACTGTAACACCTCACCCCTACCTCATTGGATTGGGGATGAGGGGTAGGTTACATGGCCTTAGGCGACATTACAAAGGCGATAAAGGCTGGAAATAAGTGCTGAGGGCTTTGAGAAAAAATTGTCGAATGATTTTCCCTTAAGACAAAAAAACCCAACCATCCACTAGCAACCACTATATGATGAATGTCAATCAAAATATTCAAGCATGTATTCCCTGTGGACAACAATGTTGTTCCAGAATACAACAAAAAACAAATACAACCAATACCATATCAGATTACTATGCAGAAGACTCAATAAAAGACCCAAAATAATCCAAGACACACTACATGGATCCACACCAAGATCCATCCTCCAAGCTTCACCAAGTCATCATAATGAACCACTAAGGGAGGGTGATGCCTTACCTTTGACCATGTCACGATACACAACATCTGGCAAGAAACCAACGTTCCAGTGAAGGGGGTGAGTACTAAAACTCAGTAGGATTTCTCCAAATTACTTCCCTACACATTCCACTAGGATAAAACCGTTAACACACTTATATAAAATAATTTATATAAAATAATTACAACTATAACCATTTCCATAAGACAAACACACCCTTACCATGCCATCATACCCAAACCAACAACCCAAGATAAATCCAAACAAACATGCCACAAGCCATTATATCATTTACACACTAGAATAACAATTTCCATCTTGCCAAGAAATGCACAAAAAACAACCAAAATGGTGGGACTTTCGCCCAAGCCGTTCACCCATTCACACCAAAACAACCAAAACAACCGCAATAGTGGGACTTCCAGCCAACCCATTCACCCATTCACAACTAGCGGTACTTCTCGACCACTACCCACAACAAGAGGTACATCCCAACCACTGCCAATATGGTGGTTTTTCCGACCACTATCCATCACATTTTATTGTTGGACTTCCTTCCCACTTCCAAACAATAGTTCAACCCATCTCATCCAAGCATATAACCCACCAAGGCCACAAAAACATGCAATAAACCAATTCCATCGCATACCAATCCACTTCACTAAATCATCCATTTATTGAAACCCATTTTCCATGGCAACCCACATTTCAAAAAAACAACATCTTTATTGAAAACCATTTTTCATCAAGTATTTTCCCTAATCAATCTCCACAACCAATTTTGAAATATCTATTTTAAAATCCACAACAAGATCCTTTCACAATAAAACCCCTTTTCCGAAAAATCACCAAAACATCACCCATGGGATGTCCAATCAAATTTACACATAAAACCACAATTAATTCAAAGAATAAAAAAATAATTGAAACCAAAACCATTAGCTCTAACCATGTGAAGTCGAGTGAGAAACCACCTAGCTTTAGGGTTCCGACGAACTCAACCCACAAGCAATTGAACCTCAAATCTTGCGAACACACCACCAAAACCTCTCTAGATCCCCTTCCCTAACCATCACAAGCCATAAAAGAAACATCCAAGGCAACCAAAACTCTAGATCTACACACAAAAAGTGTAGATCTAGAAAACCATGAAATATGGAAGTGTATATCTAGAAGAAAACACAAGGAACCCAAGATGAGAGACTTACTTGGGTGAAACCACCTTCAAACCACCTCAAAACCCCTTCAAAACGCTTCTAAAATGTGTGGGATAGCACCACCAACCCTTGAAAACTGAAGAACCCAAGTGAGGCTCAAGTGGGAGAGAATTTGGGGAGGAATAAGGAACGCTCGAATGACCCCAGGTTTTAAAACCCTACTTTCAAGTGGTCTCACGGTTATCCCGCATGGTTTGGAAAACTGTGTGCTAACCTTTCGCATGCTACTGTACCAAGAGAAAGCGTACGCACGATTTCCTCACATGGTTTGGAAAACCGTGCGTAGGCCATGCAAAGCCTACTGTCTCCCCTTGCACGGATTTCTGGAGCATCCCCACGGTTTTCCCTAACCATGCTCAAACCGTGCTCCCCAAGAAAAGCCTCCAATATTATCCAAAACCATTTCAAACACTCCCAACCTCTTCCCAAAAAACCACATGCACTTTAAACGCATAAAACATGCATAAAAAGGAAAGATACCTCAAAATATGGGTACTAAATTCACCCCACCATTGGAAATTCATTCCTCAATAAGTAGTGAACCCGCCCTTTGTAGAAATAGCTCAAGAAACTATTAAACCATCCCTTTCTCCTGCTGCCATGTATCCTATTGAATCTAACCATCTTTCCAAAAAACACAAACTAAACAGATGGTTTTACAATGAATGACTTTTTCTTGCCTATACACAACCCGCAGTGGCACGTGCTCCAACAAAGCTTCTGGTTCTAGATCGACATGATCGCATCGAATAACATGTTCACGATCCTACTGATACTTTTTCAACTGAGACACTTGAAACACATTTTTCACCACACTGAACCAAGGTGGAAAAGGCAAATGATAAGACACATCACCAACCTTATCAATAATCACAAAAGGTCCAATATACCTCGGAGGTAACATTCCCTGCTTCCCAACCCGAAGATGTCCAAAACTAGGAGAGATCCTCAAGAAAACATGATCAGTCACCTCAAATGACAACAATTTTTGACGATGATACACATACAATTTCTGATGACTCTGAGCCATATCCATTCTCTTACTGATCAACATGATTTTCTCCACAGTCTCCAGGACAAGGCTCGGTCCAACCATCGAGGACTCACCTGTTTCCACCCAACATAGTTTAGAAAGACCCGACCTCCCATACAATGCTTCAAACAGAGCCATATGTATGGATTCATGATAACTGTTATTGTACAAGAACTAAACCAACGACAAATGATCCTCCCACGAACCACCAAAATTCATAACACAAGCCCACAACATATCCTCCAATGTATGTATCGTCCTCTCATATTTTCTATCTATCTAAGGGTGATACGTTGTACTCATGGTCAACTTAGTTCCACGGTCATGCAGTAAGAATTTCCAAAAACAAGATGTAATACTCAGATCTCTATCAGATACAATCGAAACTCGAACACCATGCCTCTCTCCAAATCCCAGATATAGATTTTGGACAGATCCACCACTTTATGAGATTCACGAATTGGAATGAAATGGGCTGACTTCATTAGTCAATTATCACCCAAATGGCATCGTGCTTTCTAACCGTTCAGGGGAAACCTGTGAAAAAATATATCTCTATTTGGTCCCACTTCCAAATAGGTATTGGTAAAGACTACAACATTTATGTCGGCCACTAATTCTCTTCCTTGACCTGCTGACAAGTCAATCATCTCGAAACAAACTCAGCCACTCTCCATTTCATACCAGCCCACCAAAATAGTGATTTCAGCTTTTTATACATTTTATGAATTCCAGGATGAACATACCACCTGGAATGATTGTACGCCTTGAAAAGATTCTCCTGAAAAGAAACGGGTACAACCGTCTAATTCCGAAAACACAAAAATGATTCTCCATTCTGTTGCCAACCCTCAATGGTATCCCCACCAATGAGTCTCAAACCCATGGCCACACACTCAGAATCAGTTATATGTGCCTCTCTAACCTGGACAACCATGTTAGGAATAAACAAAACCAGAAAGAATACTGCTCTATCTCCCTGGTCCTTATATTCCAACCGCATTTCATCTATAACCAACATCAACTACCACTGGTCTGAAACCGGTTTCACCACCTGAGCATATTATTTTTTACTTATTGAAGTTGCCACCAAATTTCCCTTACCTTGTGTGCACATCAAGACAAAATAAAACATCTGGACATATTCCATCCATCTTCTTTCCCTCAAGTTCAAATCTCTTTGTGTGAGAATATTCTTCAAGATCTTATTATCTGTATATACAGAGAACTTCTCACCGAAGAGAAAATGATGCCAAAATTTCAAAGCATGCACCACTAATTTCAATTCCAAATAATTAGTTGGGTATTTATTCTCATGAAACCTCAACTGCCATGATACATAGACAACTACATGATTTCCTTGAATATGAATACACCCCAACCCTGATCTTGATACATCGCAATACTCCACGTACCCATTTCTTAATTCTGGTAAAACCATGATTGGTGCTGATGTAAGGAAACTCAATAGTTCTTCGAAACATTTCTAGCATTGTTAATTCCACTAGAATGGAACATTCTCTCTTTTCAATGATATCATCGGTGAGTCCAAATGTGAAAAATCACGAAAAAATTGCCGATAATACCCATTTAGACCAAGGAAACTCCATATCTCAAACACATTCTTTGGCGGTTGCCACGAGATAACAGCCTCTATCATTTCTAGATCCACTAAAACTACACTTTCAGAAATCACATGGCCCAAAAATGAACTTACTGTATTAAAAAGTCACACTTTGAAAATTTGGCATACAATCGATGATACCTCAAGATCCCTAGCATTGCCTTTAAGTGCTGCACATACTGTACCCTTGTCTTAGAATACACCAGAATATCGTCTAAAAATACCACCACAAATTAATCCATATATCTCTAAAATATCTTATTCATCAATTCCATGAACATTGCGGGTTCATTCGTTAGACAAAAGGGCATGCCCATATGTTCATAATGGCCATATCTACTTCTGAAAGGTGTTTTAGTAATATCATCCTTCCTCACCTGCAATTGATGATATCATGGCCTCAATTCGAACTTGGAGAACCATTGGGATCCCCTCAACATGTCAAACAAATAATAAATTCATGGAAGTGGATATCTTTTATTTATCATAACTTAGTTAAGTCTATGATAATCAACACAGAGCCTCAAAGTCCCCTCCCTCTTTTTCACAAAGAACTCCAGTGTTTCCCACGGTGATGTGCCCACTGCTAGTGCCAACAAACCCGATGCACCCTATCATTTATGCCTCTCTCCTCTAAAGAGATTTCTAACCCCATCATGTGTCGTAAAATCCATAATTCATGCATCACAGTCAATGTGAGCCTTAAACACCACCAACTAATCCATTCCCAGGATTACATCATTCCCATCCATCTCAAGCACTGAGAAATTACACATTACCTCAAGCTCACCCACAATGATACAACATGCTCTACACAAGAAGGCTTGACACTCTCATTGATCTAGAGGAGATTGATGTTTTAAAACCAAGGGCATCATTTATACACTTAAACCGATAAAATCAACCACACGTGCCACAAATAAAAAGTGTGAAGCACCCGTATCAAACAACACTTACATCAAGGTAGAATTTAAATGAATAATACCTCGCACTGTGGATGGTCCCAACTGATCATCCACTTCAACCGGATCAGCTCCAAACACATATTTGCTTTCCACACTCTGCTCTTTATTTCCATTCTGAGGCATCATGGTATTCTGCGAATCACCATGACCCACTTTACTCTACTACCGAGGGGTATGCTGTTGTCCTCGTCCCGTCAAAGCATACGAAGTCTGTGATCACTACGTAGTATCACATTCTCCCAACCTCAGAGCATTCCGATAATAATGTTTTAGATTCCCCATCTACTTACAATTATGACATGCTCGAGGTTGTGTCATACAATCTCACTTGATGTGGCTCATCGAACCACACTGAAAACATCCTGGTTTGCTCTGGGGCTTCAGAGGAAGATTCACCGATCCAGCCATCAGATTATGTGCCATACTCATGCCCTATAAATAATTTTCCCTCTTCCAATTGAACCCAGTATTAGAGTTTCCACTATTCCCCATGGTTACCACCATGCTTCCTCCACCCGGAGTGCCCAACAGATCCCTCTAACCCACTGAGGCTCTATTCACCATCCTTATGTAATCATCTTGTACACAGTAATACTATATTTGAATGCATTTCTTGCCTTAACCCCACTTAAATTATTCTTGCCTTCAATTATGTGATACCTACCACCATTAGTTTAAACCTCACTATGTTCATAAACTTCGTTGCATACTCATTTAGAGACATAAGTTCTTTCTTCAAACTGAAGAAATCAGTCATACAATGAATTCTGAACGTATTTGGGTAGAATTATTTATTAAAAAATTCCTCAAATCCTTCCCACATCACACCCTGGTCCATCCCCGCTTGGACAACCAACTCCCACCACTGAAGGGAAAGATCTGGCAACATATACGTGGCCAACTTCACCTTTAACTCTACCAGTGTTCCCAAGAACTCGAAAAAAATTTTCATTCTATTCAACTATGTGTTTTCCCTCTCCGACTCTGAATAAACTCCGATAATGGGTGGATTCTTCTTTTAAAACTGAACCGAATGATCCACATGCCTCGGTTCATCCATTTTATTTCCAATTTCCACAGCTTGGAATGCTTTCACTATGCTTCGCACCAACTGCTAGTTCACCTAAGGCTTAGGTGCTACCACATTGTCAGCAACCTCCACCGGATTGCCTCTATGACACCTACCTAGTGACATTTATATCAATGGAAAATAGAAAACCATGAGTCTCACTTCCATAGACATCATGAATTCCCATATCAAATCACATCACCCAACACTATCTCACAAGGATTTCCACAAGTGGACTTTTTTCATGTTTCACCATTTTGAAAACCAAACCATTTTCAAAATACCAAATTTATTCACATTGAAATTTTACACATTTAGATGACACCATAAATCATTTTACCTCTATGAAATATGCATCATAGTGGGAATTCATTTCTACCATGCATGTCATCCTCATATCATTGGTTACACCCATGACAATGAGATATCCAGTGCCTATAAGTGTCTCCAAAACACTTATGTACCCAACTCCCTGGTAACCTAATTTTCAGCGTAATAGTGTTAGCTACGTCCATTTATGCTATACATTCCATTTTCATAGATTCCAACACCTTTCTACCATCCCAACACAAGGAATATACCACAAAGAATGTCAAATACAAAACCAAGGCGCCAAAGTTACCGAACAACTGCTCTCACTTGAAAGCTAAGGACTAAACAAACTGATACCATGTGTAACAACCTGCCCCTACCTCATTGTCATGAGAAGGCGGTGATGGTTACATGGATTTAGGCGACATTCCCGAGGTGCCAAAGGATGTAAATAAATGTCGAGGGCTTGGAGAACAAATTGGGGAACGATTTTCCCTTAAGACAAAACAAACCAAACCATCCACTACCAACCACTATATGATGCATGTCAATCAAAACATTCAAGAATGTATTCCCTAAGGGAAGTCATGTTGTTCGAAAATACAACCAAAAACCGAGTCATCCAATACCATATCAGAGTACTATGAAGAAGACTAAAAAAAGACCCAAAATTAGCCAAGACGAACTCCATGGATCCACA
The DNA here is from genome assembly GCA_963277665.1 of Viscum album. Lineage (NCBI taxonomy): Eukaryota > Viridiplantae > Streptophyta > Magnoliopsida > Santalales > Viscaceae > Viscum > Viscum album. Next base: position 1,778,708,732 of record OY728146.1, on the reverse strand, counting down.
CCAAGCTCATTGTTTTAAGCTCTACCCAGACATCATGATGCACCACAAAAGGAGGGTGATGACTTACCTTTTCCCACATCATGGTACACAACATCTGAAAAGACACCAACTTTCCAAAGCAAGGGTGAGTACTAAAACTCAGTAGGATTTCCCCAAAATGACTTCCCAACACACGGCACTAGGATAAAACCTTTAGCACATTTATATATATACAATTTATATAAAATTATTACAAGTGAATCCATTTTCATAAGCCAAAAAAACCCTTACCAAGCCATCATACCCAAACCAAGAACCCAAGAGAAAGCCAACAAAACATGCCACAAGCCATTCCATCATTTACAAACTAGCACAACAATTTCCATCTTTCCAAGAAATGAACAACAAACATCCAAAACGGTGGGACATCCACCCAACCCGTTCACCCATTCACACCAAAACAACCAAACCAACCAAAACAACCAAAAAAACATAAATAACCAAAACAACCCAAATGGTGGGACTACCACCCAACTCGTTCACCCATTCACAACAAGTGGTACTTCCCGACTACTTCCCACAACTAGAGGTACTTCCCAACCACTACCGATATGGCGGTTCTTCCATCCACTATCCATCACCTTTTATAGTGGGACTTCCCACCCACATCCACAAAACAGTTCAATGAATCTCAACCAAGCATATAATCTACCAAGGCCATAAAAACATGAAATCACCAATTCCATTGCATACCAATTCACTTCAATAAATCACCCATTTATTGATAACCATTTTCCAGGCCAAACCAGATTTCAATAAAAACATGATCTTTATTGAAAACCATTTTCATCAACCATTTTCTGAAATCAATCTCAATAACCCATTTTGAAATCTCAATTTTAAAATCCACAACAAGATCCTTTCACTATAAAACCCACTTTTCACAAAAATCCCCATAACATCACTCAATGGATTTCCAATCAATTTAGCACATCAAACCACAATTAATACAAAGAACAAAAAATTAATTGTAACCAAAACCATTATATCTAACCAAGTGGAGCCGAGAGAGAATCCACCTATATTTAGGGTTCCAGTGAACTCGACCCACAAGAAAATGAACCTCAAATTCGGCGAACACACCAATGAAACCTCTCTAGATCCTCTTATCTAACCATCACAAGCCTTAAAATCAACATCCAAGGAAACCACAACTCTAGATCAACAAAAAACAAGTGTAGATCTAGAAAACCAAGAAATAGGGAATATTAGATCTAGAGTAAAACCCAAGGAACCCAAGAGAAGTGACATTCCTGGGAAAAACCGCCTTCAAACCATCTAAAAAACCCTTCATATCGCTACCCAAATGTGTGGGAGAGCTCTTCCAACCATTGAAAACCGAAGAATCTGAGTGAGGCTCGAGTGGGAGAGAATTTCGAGAAGAATGAGGCAAGACCGAGTGACCCTGGGTTTTAAAATCTTACTTTTTTGTGGTCGTAGGGTTATCCCGCACGGTTTGGAAAACCGTGCGCTAACCGTGTGCATGTTGCTGCCACGAGAGCGAGGGTACTCAAAGTAGCCTCTCCTGGTTTGGAAAATGGTGTGCAGGCCGTGTGAAGCCTGATGTCTCCTCTTGCACTATTTTCTGGAGTATCCTCACGGTTTCCCCTCACCGTTCTCAAACTGTGATCCCCTAGGAAAGCCTCCAAACATATCCAAAACCATTCCCAAACTATCCCAACCTCTTCCCATATAATCTCATGCACATTAAACACATAAAAAATTCATAAATAAGGGCCACATACCTAAAATATGGGGTACTACATAGACTATGTATTAAAATGCATGCTTTTCTATTATTGGGTTCTGTGAGATTTAATCAAAGATGAGTCTTGAATCCTCTTCCTATTCCAATATAGAAATGTGATGACATTAAAATTGACATTGTTAGAAGACAACCAATAACGTCAAGAAATAATTATGAAATATGTGTTATTATTTATCTACAAACTAATTTCCACATTTTACCCTAATTATTGATGATTTAATTCTTGAGATCCTCAAAATGATCTATATAAATGGATTTGTAAGAATTTGTGGTTCGACACTACAAAATGTGTCTAATAGCGATCAATGTTTTAAATACAAATTCAAGAGGATTCATTAGAAGGATATTAATATTGATATTCATTATAGAGCATCCTTATATCCTAAAACTGATTGAAAAACATAAATGACTATTCTAATAGAAGAAAAAAATGTTTAGTTCATGCTCACTTGATATTCATTGTATGTGGTAATAGTTTTTATCTTTTCAATTTTTTTCGAAAAACAATGTTTTCAATTAATTTATGAAAATGGAATATTATAATGAATTATCTGAAATTATAATTCATACAAAAACGTATTGGGATGATGTTTGTAATGGGAAACATATACTCCTAGAATGTGTTTTCGGGAAAACAATATAGTTAAAGAATATTCATGGTCATATTAAAGTTGTTCACTATTGGAATAATAGTTACACTAAAACTATAGAGAAGGATTTTAAATTCTATGAAAGTGATTATTTTTTATTGATATTATATTCATGTAATGTTTTAATATGATTTAATAAGGGATTCTAGTCCATAGTTACATCAGACCATTTGAAATCCTAGAATGGATTGGAGTTGTTTCTATTAATTTAGGAATTTCAAGAAATCTCTCAAAGGTACATGATGTCTTCAATATATCAATATATAGGAAGTCCATTACACAAACAATGCATGTGATCACATATATAGAAATAGAAATCGACCAAAATCTATATGCTTATGGATGACCCATACAGAATCTTCATACTATAGATCATTTATTGAAGAATCTGATGACATGATTTGTACAATACATTCTAAAAATGACTCAATGGATAACGAATTGTAGGATCCATATATTGTTATGATGAAGAATTACCCTCTTCTATTTAAAAGGTAATAATAAAAAAATTAGGGATTATATCATTTTAGAAGGGAAGAATGGAAACCCCTGATATTTTATTATTTTCCTCCTTCCATATAAATCCAGTCTCTTTGATATTTTTTAATGGAGAAAATTCTAGTTTTAAAATAAAAATTTTTTCTATTAAATTATTATTAAAACATGACTATTATATCGTAGAAAATTTATTATATTGAATGATTATGACTAAATAATTTAAGAAATTTATATGGTTTACACATTTATATAATTTGTTGAACTTGTATCTGTTGATTAGAAAGAAAATAAGAATTATTTGGAAGATAAATAAATTCATTATGAAAAGTAGTATTTTTCTAATACAAGGTTCTGTCATGATTTGTACACATAAACTAAATTAAAAATTCACCAATTTAAAACATTTATTTGAGAGATTTATTTTTTTTAAATAATAATAACAAATTAATTTCCTGGAACTCTCTAGAATGTTTATAAATCTTTCATTGGATGATAAATTTGAAAAAATACAAATTTTATTTGTAACATCATTTTTGGTAAAGTAATATTAAATGTAAAATTATATTTTAAAATATATTATGTTCTAATTAGTTAAATTATATTAATATAAATATTATTTAGTTCATTGTAATTAATTTCATATATAATTTTCATATTACACCTTCTATACATATGAGAATTTTAGCTTTGGAAATGTAATTTTTCTTCAACTCGATATGTATAATTTTAAATTAGATTCTCCTACTTTTGTTAATTGAATTTTTTAAATTGGATACAATATTTGGAATCAAAATAATTTTTATAATATAATATTTTTAACATAAATTGTTTCACTATGAAATTATAATATGTAACATAAATTACTATTGTTATGGAAAAAACTATTTTAAAAGGGGATTAAATGATATAGATAAGGATTAAAATGTCATACCATCTTGTCCAAAACCCATTATATGGAGATTTTTTTACCTTATAGTCACTAAGGGTTGATAATTACCCATTATATAGGATATTTTCAAGATAATAAAATGGGTGTAAGTGAGTATTTTGATAACATCCATGTGTTTCTTCTCCCCCACTTATAAAAGATTGTCGCTTTGCCTCCTCTCATTATAAATTTCATTGAAGATAATAGAGATAAAAATAATTAATATTGGGATATATATGATTTTATATTAATTATTTAAATTTAGCACATCATACATTTTTTAACCCTTTCACCCTTTATGAAAATGATATTGATGCACATATATAAATATGGACCAACATCTCCACAAAGCGATGCAAATAATTTTAAATGACTATATTTTAAGAATGGTCATTATAATTTATATAATTAGTTTATATAATATTTATATAATTTATATCATTTTGGATATGATTTAATTATATATATTTAAAAGAATTTGAACATTAATGTAAAATCATGCCTGAGAAAATAGGGAAATTAACACATTAAACCACAAAAATAATGATATATTATTAAAAATCAGTGGTAAAAGTTTGTAAGAGGATCATATGTGACATTTCAAATTTTAGTCATTTTCTTGAATAAATTGGTAACATTCTTAAAACAATTATAATTGTGCTTATTTGTTATTAAACCAACATTAAGTGTAACATAAAGGATTTTGCATCAATTTCCATTTCTATGAGACATATTCATTAATATAAACCTATTAAAATATATTTTCCTATATAATTATTCATTTATGAATTATATGTGAATAAATATTTATTAATTATGATTAGTGTTTAACGTGAATTTTACTCTTTAAGTGTTATTATTTAAATACTCCCAAAGAGGAAAATATTTTTTTGTCAATATCAATTTCAAGGGTGCTTATTTACTTTCAACTGAAACAATAACATTTTTATTATAATTTATCATTGGATTATAAGTTTCTATTACATAATAACATTCATATATGGTAGTCAAAATTATTTCTTAGATCATTTTTTATTTTAATATATAGTTTTTATATTTATTTTTATTATATGTAATGGATATGTTTTATAATTTGATGTCCTTTACTCAATACAGATTTTTGATGAGAAATATTATTGATCCATGAATTAAATCTATTATTTTATATACGAGTAATGATTTTGAAAATTTTTATGGGTGTGGATGGGTTATAGTTTACCCCTCAATGATTGATAGGTCCAATGTGACAAATAATTTTCCATATCATATGGTTTTTTACCCATTGTTTTATAATTTTATATAAGTGGTCTTGAAAGTATTAGTATCATGATGTATAAGTTCAAAAGTCCATTAATTATGTTTTTACTTCATTTGTATTTTATTTATTATTATTATCCATGATATTTTCACATTAATATTATATTTTGATATATTCAATTCTTAAATATTTGAGTTATTTTTTTTAGCAATTTACCATTTGAATATTGATTTTAACTTATGAAATTTTGAAATTTATGATATTAATTAAATTGAATGTTTTTCATTTAGTTACAATGAAATACTAATTATGAATTTTTTATTCAATATATATTCTTTTTAATACCATCCTTACTAGGAATATTAGATCACCCTTAATTTTTTTCGATTACCTAGGACATGTAGAAGATTTATTTTAATGTGTTTCAAAGATGTGGAGGTTTTTTTATTATTTTCATTTTAGGTTCATTTTTTATTTCATTTTGAAAATTGGGGGTTAAGTATATATGTATTTATTCCTAAATACTAAACTATTATATCCCTTCGTATGGGATCGATTCTGTAATATTCCAATCCAATAATGTAGATAAATCCTTGAGGTTACTGGATTCGAGTCCATTACATTGGATATGTGGTTTAGAAAATCTTCCACCAACCATGTGGGTTTTAATGCAGTTGAAGGAATTATCACACTGTCTACACATGGTGACTAATAGCTATCCACTAACCAGGTACCATTACCATAACTCCATGTTTCACACCCAAAACCAAAATAGCAACTAATATTACCTTGTAACTTCCTACCAATCATGGAATACCTTGAATATCATCATGATCCCAATAAATAGGCATGGAATGTAATGATAATATCATAGAAGAAATTCAAACTCATGCTTTTACATGAATAATAGTGGGTTTGACACTCCATCATTCCTTCCTCTTGAGTCCCAACCATCCTAGATCCCATATAACATTTTCATCTAAATAAAATGTCAAATAATTCAATTTTTAAATAACCATCCTACATTGGCTGAACTCTTACCTTGATATTACACTATATATGGGTCAAATAATGTTTTATATCACCACTAGATGGATACAAGAATCAAGAACAAGTAACTACCACATTGGAATTATTTCTATATAGGTAAACTGATATGGAACATCTATAAAATAATATGGCCACATTGATATCATCATAGTAAACATTATAAGATAATAATAAACCATGAACCAAAATACAAATCATATTAATACAATTTAATAATCTAATATAAAGATATATGTTCTGTCTCAAAATAGACTATAAAAATCATTTGAAAGAGTACAAAGAAAAATATGGCTTTAGTATAAAAACCATGGAGTATAAAAAAATTACTCTATATGAGCCAATCCATTTCAGACCACATCACCTATAAAACAATTTAGTGCTAGTAATAAAAAGATCAACATTGTAACATTGTTATCTTGCCTTTACCATTTTCAAGAAAAAAATAAATATGAAAAATCATAAAAGGATCATTGCATGGTTTGAGGAACGAATCCTATTAGGACACCACTGTGAATCTATTTAATTTTTTACACAGGAAAACAAAAAAACTAGTCTGAATACTTTTTCAAAACTAAAACAACATTAAAAATAATATTTTTATAAGTAAACCATCAAAAATCCATTTGGGTTTCCTTTTATAAAAAATGACTTTTTTAAAAAAATATCAAAAATGGATCAAATAAATAAAAAAGTTATAGGTGAATAAACATGCTCAATATAACTAAAAAAAATTAGATGATAGAAGAACATTGGAATTATATAACCATAAAATTTTAGAATTGAACAAATTTGAACAATACACATTGTTATAAAAAAATGGCAGTAATAAAATTCATAAAGAAAATAAAAATTTGAAAATTTGAAATCTGAAACTTTAGATCTATCCATCAGGCCTAATGTGAGTGAGGAAAAAAATTTCAATTTAGAAAATAAAATTAATTCCCTTTCATTCATCCTTCATCCAGACACAATAATATCTAATGTAATCTAAGAAATAAACAAGGAAACTAAAATGGTCACTCAACCCAACGTCACACTATTTAACATGGTAACAAATAGGGGAATTAATGATCACCAATACTAAGGATCATACTGTTCCTAAAACTAACATCAAAGTAATTTCATGGTTAACTTATGTGGTACACTTTTCCAAAACATAATAAGAAAGTTCCCATATCAATCAAGAATAAAAATAATCAATTTCACAACAAAAAAAACCATTTTTTCAAAAAATAATTTTGCATGAAAAAAATAATTTATAATGAAAATTTGAAAATATATTAATCTCATAAAAACCCCTTTATCCACTTTAACCATTCCATAGTTTTAAAAGATGGTACATTAATATGTAGAACCTCACATTTAACATCCAAAATTCCATATCAATTAATGCAATACAACAAAAATGGAATTCACACCAAGGAGAAATCAATTATATTTAAATTAAAAAACCAAAGGAGATTATAAATATAATGGTATTCAATGTAAAAATCACATAAATAGAGACATTATCCTGAGATTCAACAAAATTATCATCGTCCTGGATGAAGAGTTCCCATAAGTGGATGACCAAGCCTTAAACTTCTAATCTATAAATAATTGAAACGAACCCCCATTATAAACCTATATTCATCGAACACCTCCCTAAGAGTTTAAATTTTAAAAAACAAATAGAATAAAACAACATGATGAGAGGGAAATATGAAGAAACCATGAATTAATTTACATACACAAAACTTGAAACAAAATGATTAAAATAATAAATCACCACTAATGAATAGGAAGATACCTACATTAAAAGGAATGCGGATGTTGGAGATGATAAATGATCCATAATACCTTCAAAATATGAAAGTGAAAAATTTTATGTGACATAGACATGTAGCATGGTTTGGCTTCATACATAAGTAGAACTTGTTCTAGCTATGTAGATTCAACTTTCCTAAAGAAATATGACACATGGATTCCACTTAGGTATCTAATTATTAGGAAAAACAATCCTAGACCATGTGACACTACACTATCAAAACTACATCACTCCTCACATGGTTTTCAAAATAGTTATAAAGTGGTGTTCTAATATCATATTGTGGAATTTCTACACAATAACACGTGGATTAAACCCATAACAATTTGGAACTCCATTAACATGGGCAAGGACAAATAAAACAAAACCTAGATGTACTGATGACAAAAGAGGTTGTCACAACCATCACCACAAAAGTATGGATATTTATGTTTAGAGGATATAATTTCATGTTTTTGTGGTTGAAAAATCAATTTGTTATAATGAAAAAAAATTGTGTTGTCAATTCATAAGTGAGGGGGGACACCCATTGAATTTAATAAAATATTAAAATATAATTATGTAATTTTCAGAATAAATTCTTTGAAATTTCATGATATTAAATGTTGGGATAATATGATATTATAGTATATCTAACATAGAGAATTTAATCTTGTTAAATTTTTATATTTACCGTTATATTTGGGCTTTACCCACAATAAACCTATAAGAATCATAATCAATGTGAAATTTTTTAACTCTTTACTATTAATTATGAATCAAATGAATGTGTAGTCTTTACCAGATATGTAAATTATTATATAATTTATAATATATTATATCTAATTCAATCTATAAAATGTATATAAATTACATTTAAAATGTACTCTAAACATTTGACATTAATGGTTAAAAAATAACTTCCTTTGTAAACAAAATTATAAAAATAGAATCAAATAAGTAATTAAAATATTCATAATTTAATTATTTATAAGATAAATGAATTAATGGTTTATTCTACCCCATTTTATAATAAAATGAATCTTTTTAAATGATTTAAATTAAAATAAGGGAGTCAACTAAAAAGAAGATTTTTTAATAATCATCAAAATATATATCTTTTCATAAAATCAAAAATATTAACTACAATATAATTTTGAAATTTTTATTTCAAAAATTAAGTTATTTATTTCAATAAATTTTCAAATTGTGTAAAAACAATATTATTTTATCTTAAAAAAATTAAATGGAAAAATTAATTTTTGATGAATATTAAGGAAGTACATAAAATATATATTATTTATCTAAAAATAATTTAAATATTTAGAAACTTTAGTTATTTATATTCAAACCACATATTTAACAACTATTTTTTAACAATATTGAATATTTCGGTTTATTTTTACTCTATGTTTTTACTATGTGATGCGATCAATGAAATTAAATTTTTTTAAATTATATATCTAATATAATTTAAAGGCGTTAAATTTTACCCCAAAACATAAAATGATTTTTTCCTTTGAAAATAAAATTATATGTTCATAAATTGAAGATGTATCTATTTCATCACATCCTTTGGTTCCCATGTAGCTCAGTGAAATTAAAGATTCTTCTAAAGAACATAAAATTTTTGAGGAGTAATGTTCTGAAAAACATTACGTATATGGTATAATACTTATACTCTTTTTATCTGAAATATCTTTCTCCATTGGTAAAATATTAGATTATTTTACTTGTTATGGATAAGTTATGCACTTAATTTTTAGTGATACATGGATCAAAACATGAATATGAGATAGGTTTAGTGGAAGTTCCAAAAAATATGCACCCATGCCTATACGATCAAGAATATATAAGGAACCAACATACGTACATCACGATATTCCTTTCTTTTTTCTTATCTTAACATTATTCCATGGATAATTTTACATGAATAGCATCTTATAAAATTCAGATTACATATATTTTAAATGACGTTCAGTATAATATTTATGTCAACATTGAGGTGTTATGATGGCTTGCTGAATTTCTATGACAATATCTTCTATTTCATCATAATTCTCGCATCCAAAAATATTTCCTTCTCTATCTTTATCCTTTGATATTATATCACTTCACAAATATTTAAAAATTTATTCCTAAATATCTATATTAATGACCAAGTGAAAGCTATGTTTTTAAAAAATCTTCACTAGAGGGAAGTTTTAATCCCTTCAAACTTGAAAACATTAGAAAATAATAATCATATCCTCTAGGTAATGAATGGGAATAACAAATTTTTTATTTAAAAATGGATTAAAATATATACTAAAACACAACACTAAATTAATATCTTATATATGAAATATCATGAAATTTATGGTAAACCTTATACCTAGAAAAAATAGTTGAATATTGTAATATTTTAAACCATATCATATCATTAATTTATATTATGGAAATCTAAATATGGGATTAATCATATCTTATAGAACTAAAATATGATGAATTAATAGGGTGATCAAATACAACCCAACTCACATTATGTCCCATTGTCATTTTGTTGATTCATAGAAAAAAATATGTGCTTCTCTTTTACCATTATCATTTTATAATTTTAATTTGTTGCAATATTCCCATATAATTATCCCTCTCAACTATATATTTTTTCATACCAAGAACTATTGAAGCTACTCTGAAATATATATTCATGTTTTTTCACCAAAAAAACTCTTTTAAATATTTATATGATTCCAAACATTACGTATGAATTAAGAATTATGAACTATGAGAATCATTTCATCACAACATCAAATCTGGTATTTATACGAAAAAGACATTTTCCCCAGACCTATTCATCTAATAATAATAAATTCTGAAATCAAGAACATTTATCACCAAATTTTGAGTTTTATATCTTTATTTTTAACATGATAAATTTAGACTTAGAGAGATTGTTGGACACTCAGTCATTAAGAGACATTAAAACATAACATGACTTATTATGGTTTGAATATTCATGAAATTATACTCACTAAATAGTATTAGAACATAAAAATCAAAATTTAAGGATCATTTTGTGATAGAACTATCAGAATAACATGGTAAATATTTTTAATTCTTCCACATCATTAAATATCACTACATAAACCCTTTACCATAATAATCCAAAGATAATTGTTTAATACTTCACATAATAATATTTGAGTATATTTTTGAACATCACCAATAGATTATTCGTTCAAGAAGGTATTTATTTAAAACATATGATCAATATTACTTATATAATTTCCATAATATACCAGTTTTGGGAGAATAATAAATTAATATTCCTCTACTTCAAATCAATGTTATATTTGATTAAGATAAAGGCATTTATATATAGATTTTCATTTTATCATATGACTATCATTTTTTATATCTTTTCATCACGGAATTTTAATAAATATTATCCCATTACAATTTACCAGCATATATCAAATATATTAAGTGATTTGAGATCCTTACTCCATTAAGTGATGAGTCTTCATGAGTTTTTGTCTATAAACATAATTATTTTGGTCGATATTCATCTCAACACTCGTTTTTTGAAATCATTGATATCTGATTAAATAACTATTTATCATAATTGATAATTTGGATTTAATCAACGTTATTCCTCTTATAACCTAATAGTTAGAGCTTCCCACCTGGATTAACCAAAATAAAACACTAAAAATAAGCTATTAATACACAATCCATGGAATGATTTCTATGGCATGAAGTAACCTAGAAAGATAATCCAAGGATATTTATTGATTTTTATCCTTACACAGTATAATCTAGGGGTAATTGGATTCCTCCTAGAACAATATAATTATAAGATCAGGGTATTTAAACATTATACATTACATGGATTGTCACACATAAAAATTATTGGTTTTTAAAGCCTCATAAATTTAATATAAATCATATTCATATTAAATTGATAACTTTTATATCATAAGTAATTGAAAAATTATAATATTTTATTTTTTATGTGAATGTAGTTTTTTTAACTTATATTTGTAATCACTTTTCCTTAAACAATATTAAGTGGTACCACCATTTAAAGGTGTAAATATTTACATAAATCAAAATATGTGATCCTCACCACAAAATAGAAGCAAACCATAACCACATATATCTTAAGTAATCACATATATACAATGTATATGAATTTTTCATGTGCATTCATAGAGTAATTTAAGGTTTTTAATATCAACACGTGTAATCATGGAGAGATAGAACTAAAGAAATTCACAATTATAAACATGGAATAAGATTCCAAGATAGTTTTGTATCTATCCCAACATCCCCCTCCCTAAGGAAACCTTAATCAATATATAATTAAATTAATGAAAATTATTACACCTTGTATGAATAAACTACTCCCAACAACTAAATTCATACATACAACATTAATTAAAAACTATTTTCAATGTTGAAGAAAACAAAATTTTATGGGGTCGTGCATATGAGGAAATATACGGCTCAATCAACGGATAAAAATTTACCCTTAAAATAATGAAAATAAAATACTTACAGTATAAATTTTTTTAAAAACATAATTAATGGAAGAACTATCAAATAATTGGACATTTCAAAAAATTAAATATGTGTTTAATTAATAAACTATTTTATAAATCAACACATTTTATAAAAAAATTAAATTTAATATAAATATATTTTTATTTCATGATTTTTAGAGGTAAATAATCTTTTTAACCAATTTATATATAAACACTTTATCAATTTAAATTATATAGAAGTTATATATATTACATTTCATGAACTTTTGAATAATTAATATTTTATTATATAATCTTATATATATATATATAATTTATATCATTAATAAAACTATCTATAAATAAATATTGATGTGTTCTATATATTATCATTAATTAATTACCAAAAACATGTGTCACATGACATTATGTTCTAATAAAATGTAATATGATGCCAAAGATAATCCCATATTGATGATCAATAGAGAAAATAGTGAAAATATTAATACCCTATATTTTGAGGATTTTTGGTTAAATCTGTGATATCATTTTACAATTTATCCATACTCTCTTCCATTCTAGTTAAAAAATTAACATGATTGTTCTAATTTATTTAAAAAACATATTATATAATCTTTATCAGATAAAATAATTACAATTTAATCAAAATTTGAAACCTTTACTATATCATATTTTTCAATAATAGGAATGAATTTATGGTGATATAACAAAATCCTGGATGATCTAAGAAGGAATCATTATCATATAATAAATTAAATGTTTTTATGGAACATCACATGATTCACTGTAGGTGGTTGAATATAAATACTATATGAATGTATCCTCGAATGGATGAAAAATATATGATATTATAATAATTACCAAATCCAAACCACACCGTGTTTAACATATTAGTGGTTAGTTTCTCCATTGATGAAAAACATATTGATAATGAATATCATAATCATATTTTGGTCAATCCATTTAGTATTTGTGTTTTATAAATTATCCTTTTTTATCTTCATTTCAATATGTGGATATCTAAAGTACATGAGGTGGCCAAACACTATATCAAGATAAATTAATGTGTGTTTGGGAAGAAGGATCATCTTTAAGGTTTTCATGAAAATAATGATCACAATAATCATAGATGGAATACTCTATTCTAGTGATTTAATGAGAATAATCTATTATTAATTTAACAGAAAATTCATGTTAGTTATTAACATATATAATAAAACCAAAACCTCTTGATTGATAGCATTTATATTGAATGTTTTCAATGATGTTAATAAAATACAATCAAACTATTTTTAATGGATTCTAGTAAGTAGAAATAATTTGTGACTATTGTTGGTTCAATTGCAGGAACATAACTCAATCAAGATATATTTCTAGTCACACTACTTGGAACCAAGAACTTTTTATATATTCCTCAAAATAATATTTTTAATGAAATATACGTCATATAATAAATATTCATTATATGATTGTATAATATATAAAATATCAAAATTATATAAACACACAAAAAATATATGTACCATATAAATTTATTCAATCTACTTTCTTCATATGTTTAGTGTTATTCATCCATATTTTAATGGGAGATTATAGGGATGACCTAATAGAAAGCACTTTTATAATCACCCTAAAATTATATTTGATATTTTTAGGTTTTTTAAAATTGAATTTGTTTATTATTATGGTCATTTATATCTCAAGACATGGTGTTGGTTTGTGTTTATAATGTTATTAAGGTAAGTGTTTCTCATTCTGAGAATTTAATGAGTGATGTTGATTTATGAATTATAGTTCATTATTTTTGGGATATATTTTATTAAAATTTTATTGATTTTGTTAGTTGTTTTTCCTTTTTTAAAGAATATTTAGGGTGTTGATTCCCCAATATGTTTTTAAAACCTCATGTTCTAATCATAAACCAATTACCATTTCTAGAAAGACTGTATGGGTCATATTCTAATTTTCCCCCAACCCGTGAGAGTTTATAGTGGGGAAGGGTCGAGGAAAATATATTTTATATCATTCCCATTCTTTCATTCATGATACTTAAAAAGATACAGATATCATCATTATTCATGAATTTTATATTATAATAAAATAACCATGTCAATAATAGTTTATTCAAAACATCATCCATATAAACTTTTTAAACTCTAAATGATATGATGATTATCAAAAAAAACTATGAAACAAAGCTACTTAATTAAATGATCATAAGACATATTTATTTATACATTATTCCATTATTCTTTAATAATATTTTATTTTTTGATAGTTTGAAAGTGGTTGTGGAAGAAATAAGAAACAAATAAACGAATGAGTTTGAATAGAGAGATTAATTTTCTATTTAGAGATTAATCCCTTATACTAAACCATTAGACATCTATGTACGATCATTTGATGATAAAAAATATTATAAAATATTGATTGAATGGTTTCTGTGATATTTTTGTATAATATAGTATATGTATAGTATTTTGAGATCAGGGAGAAGTGGGTGGAAAGGTGGTGTGATGAAAGAAATGTATAGTTGTTTTCTGTTAGAATATTTATTAATTTATTATTTTTTCTCAAAACAATGAATCATCTTAATTATTTTATATATCAAGAGTATTTAATTAAAAAATAAATAAATATTTTTTTGACACATAAAAACTTATAAAATTTAATGATATCATTCGAATATTTAATTAATTATAATGAGTAAATGTTTTTATTATAATGAATTATATAATTTAATTTATAATATTGATATATGTAATTTCAATTGGGATTCATATATTATAAATATAATATTTTACTCGTTAAATATATTTTATTTTAGGAAAACATTATTTATATCATTTAGTTATTTTTTATTTACAAGTAAGTTAGTGTAAATGAAAGATGATAACATTACTATTCATATTAAATATTTTTTTAAATAAGATACCATAAAATCATCCATAAATAATATCAATCTAATAAATAAAACAAATATAAACATTTTATTAATTAAAATATCTAAATATTAAAATTTTAATATAAAATAGTGATTTTCCTTAAATATGTTATAACTTAACGAAATAAAAATTAAATATTATTAATACATTTAATAAATATAATTTTGGAATTTACTATTTTAATAAAATATTAATATTTAATTTTTTTATTCTTGGTAAATAATTTTTATTATACATTTTTCTATTCCAAATGGTTAGTTTTATATTATAATGGTCATAAAATCAATATAATTCTTATAAGTAAATCAAATTTTAATTTTTCATTATTAAACATTTTTATGATTCATTTTATTTTTTTAATAAATTTTCCCTTATTCCTATTTTTTTAATTTCACTTTTCTTTACAACTATTGTTTTTATATGAGACCTCATCCCATCAAATTTTCAATATTTTTATTTATTTCAATTTTATATTTTGTCCAACTATATGAACATATATCCTATGAATACTACTAAATATTTCTTTAAATTTATGATATAAATATATAATTTATATATTTTGAGACATCATATATTATTAGAATTCTAATTTAAAGGATCCACGAGATATTCCAAAGATGGAACTACCCTAATGGTTTCAACATTATCCTAAAATGTAGTATTACGTATTTATCTAATAAAGGTACTAAATTAAGGGAATATAACTTCTCACAAAATATTATTCTTAATATTATTCCCTTTCATAGGCCTATAGAGTCATTTGATATTCCCCCATTAGGTTTCTAGGGAATAAGGCATTGATATTTTTCCTTGGTTCCCTATTTTATCTCTCACCTATATGGTGTTCTATGAATCTACAAGCCTTATCAATTTAATTGACATTGGTTGGTTTGGATAGTAATTAATATATATTTTTTAGTTCACAAAGAAAATTGAATGAATGTATTTGTCTTTAGGATAATATGGTGGTTATCCCCCATATCACTCGTGAAATACTTATTTTTTATAATGATGATGATCTTATAGATTCAACATATATTTCCATGTTTTACTTAAGACATGTATATATTAATTTTCATTGATAGTAAATTAAAATTTATATTACCCAGGATCCCTTAGCTATATATATTTGTGTATGTCTCATTGTTATATAACACTTCTTCTAAAACCCATCCATTATAATTATGGTATGGAATGTAAATTTTTATTTCATACATATGATTCTATGTATGAACGCTATATTTTATCCCATAATACCCTTCTTTTTAGTGATTCATAATGTGGATAAAAAACTTGTAGAGTTTTTTTACAATCAAAATTGAGGGGGAGTATACTTATAATGAAGAGTATTTGTATGAATAATTGTTTTAATTCTATATATCTTGTAATGGTTAAGGAGTCATCACATAAGGATATCATATAAGGAGTATAACAACTCTGGTTTTTTAGTCATAATCATCTAATGATTCCTAAAAATATTTTTCTGAGGCATTCAATGATGGTTAAATTAGTTTGATGATTGTTTCATGGATGTTATGTTTGCATAATCTCAAAGGGTTACAACTACAACTATATCGAGGGATATCTAAGATCCTTAAAAATCAAATTAAGATGAATCATATCCAATGATTTTTTTTGTTATACTTTAAAACAAGTAATATATCATTTATATTTGATTATAGTTACTATATAGACTAGTCATGGTGATATTCGACCTACCTATAAAAATGTTGTGAACCTTAATATCAGCACATACATTACTATCTATAATAGTATTTCATTTTATAACTATTAAACAAACATGATCTATGTGATATCATATGATTATATCACTGGTTAAGTTTTACTAGTGATTTCTTGGAATAAAAATTATTATTATAATATAATGAAAAAAAAGAATTGAGATTCTTATATTTTATAAAAAATATAGCTAAAAATACTATTTTAGAAATATAATGGGGCTAAAAATTCCCACATTAAAGGGGATTTTATTGTCACATTAACTCATATATATATATATATATTACTCATTATAAGTATTTATTTAGAATTAAAATAATATTTATGAATCATAAAACAATCACACTTGAAGGAAAAATGGAGAATATTCCAAAGTTGACTCAGAGGGATGAAAAATAACTCTTATGGAGAAAGGAAGTCACCAAAAGTATTGTATAATGTTTTCTATGGTAATGATGACTAAGTCAGTGAGAATAATTTTTTTGTCAATTATTTTTATTATAACTTCACCAATGAACTCCATGATTCATATAATGGATCAATGACTAAGGGTAAGGACCATTAAGTCCCAGATTATAGAACCTTCTATTAAAAATCAAACATCTCTTAAATGATAAATTATATATTAAATATGTTTGTTAATTTTTCATGTGAAGTCTAAATCAATGTGAATTAGAATTAGAATTTTTATATATGATATTCTTTAAAAAATTTGTATATACTTGTTTTATTTCATTATCATGTTCTAAAATTTCATATTGAATGCTATGATTTCGCAACGGTACATTGATAATGTGAATTAAAAATTTTCACTTTATAACTATAGTCTAAGATCTAAAATGACTCCCCCTCATAATAAATACTATACAAAAACAAAAACATATCAAACTTTAGTATATGAAGTGGATATAGTATGTACTACATCATGAGGTAAAAATGGAACACGTTGTTTATTTGAGGAATTATAGATGGATGTGACAGTCAATATTACATAGTTTATATAATTTAAATAATATCCAAGGGGACATCGTTCCTAGTAAATAGATTTTACTTCATCCAAATCCTCAATACCCACTTCCATATAAATAATCCTTATAATATTTTACCCATATTATAAACATACTATTTCCTTGAATATTGTTAGTGGAGCACTATTAAGACAATTTACTACTATATAATTTTACTGAACGGATTTTTCATTCTATATTATCTCTTAATCAATTTCTCATAATAGTTAATTTTGTTATATATTTTTTTCATAAAATATATGTGTTCAATAATTTTTTTAAAAAAATTTATTTATATAGGGTTGTCAGAATTTATAACTGAAATATATTTGAATATAATAACATGATAAGAGGTATAATTTTTTCCGTTGTCCATTAATGTTTATGGAATATAATATATTCTCGTTAGCAATATTTTTTAAGTATAATATTATTTGAATAATTTTTTTGAGAATTATATTTCATATGACTGTTTAAAATAATGTTCAATTACTTTTTTATCCTCCAATACAATGAAATAATCCTTAGATCAAAATCATATTTAGTAAATAGTTTTGTCACATTTAGCCCTAAAACTCTTCTAATGTATATAATAACAGTTCGGTTAATTAATATGTTTTCATAATTGTGATAACATTAAAATAATTTTTATTTTTGTCAAATGAAACCCATATGTTATTGATTCTCTTAGATGTATTTAAATGATCAATCATATTTTACTTTATTATGATATACTAATTGAATATTGGTTTGGTTAGTAGATTCATAATCCATTTTCAATTCATTCATTTAACAATAATATTATTATATTCGAAGATCTATGATGTATATTATGAAATATCATTCATTATACCACTTTTTACTACCTAAGTGGATAAATAATGTTGAGATATGTGCATCGTGTAATATATCCCCCACTATCTTATAAATATCATAATCATTTTTTAATATTTTTATTCAGTAATTATTCATGATAAAAATTATTATTTTCCCCTTAATTCTTTTGTTCACATATATTTATATGACTAATACATTACTTTGTTCCATTATAATATTCATAAATAATAATGGTTGAGAAATCATTTTAGTGTGGTTGGATGGAATCCCCCCATTGTAAAATATCATTATCATCCTTTATATCTCTAAAAATAAAAAACATAATTTAATCCTCATCCTGGATAATTAAGTATATTATTTTTCTACAATGAGAATTTTCATGTTATTTCTCAGTTTTACAGTCATAATGGATTGACAAGTTAATGTATTTATTGATTTGATACCATATTTTTTGGTTTATAATGTGATTTTCCCATAATAATAAATAAATAAAGAATTAATGATTAGGATATGTTTTGTACTTATCTCTATAGAGATAAAGAATATAAAATGTCAATTTGAATATTAACCCTAAAAAATCCCTATCTTCTGTTAGTTAACTTAAATAAATGATATTTTAACATTTGGAACATAAGGTATCAATTTTTTATTTTTAATGGGGGAATAGTCAAATCCATTCATCAATGTATCACTGGGTATAGTAAACTCGTCCCCACATGAAAGTAGTGTTAGAATGGTTCCATTACCTAGTCACTGCTTCAAATTTTTAATTTATCTTCATTATCAATTAGCTATAAAAACATCAATAATTTCAATTTTTACGTGGATAGTAGGTTTCTAAATCATGTGAGGTACATAAAAAATATATATTTCCATGGTTATATAAACATGCCACATATTTCGATCACGAGTATAAGTATTTGACATCCATTAATCCTTTATATCATTAATGTATCATTACATATCTAATTATGTGTTTTCAAATTCCACTAGAATGTACTATTATCTACCCAAAAGAAACAATTTATCATATTTTTCATACTACTTAAACATTTTAAATGTCACAAATAGGTCACTAAAATGGTTCTCATATTCATAATTATTTTTATAATATATTATAATTTCATCTATAAATAACAAAAAATATTCTTATTGTGATCTTATAGGGATATTTTAATCATATTTATTCCGATTGTTAGAAAATTTGTGTCTCTAAATGGTGTCGATATCAACTGATAGTGTTCATGTCTTTAAATAAGTTTCATATTTTTATTATGATCCTATCCAAAATTCAATTGATAATATATAGATAAAATATCTTTATTTTAGAATAAATAATAGTTATATAGTTTATTAATGAAGTCATTCATCCTGGGAATAAAGTTCCTATTTATTATTTATATATTTATGAGGTCATGGAAATCAATATAAATATCATTATTCTATCCTTTTTATTCATAAAGATGATTAATTCACCAAGTGTAATTAGAAGGGAAAATAAAATCATAATCATAATTCAATTTAAATTACATCTATAATTGTTTTAGATTAATATAGGAAACTATAAAAGTACTATTGAATATAAAATACATCAAGGTATAGAATCTTTTGGGAACTAAATATTTAGTTCACTTAGTAAACCAGGAAACTATAGTGGTAATATATTAATATATTCCTTTACAATAAGAATTCCATAATGGATATTCATTTTCATTATATCAACCATTTGAGATAGAAAGGATTTCATATAAGGATATAATTAACAAGTTTGAGGTGTTTCCTAATGAGAGTTATAAATATCCTTGATTTTATAATAAATTAGATTCAATTTAATTTTATGATATGTGATTTCCGTCATTAATAAATAAATATTCGGTATATATAAGGATAGTAAATATATTCTTTTATAAGGACCATGTTATTTGGATTAGTGATTTGGGTCCTAACGTGGATCAAACATGTGTGTTTGGAACCAATAAATATCCTTATGGTTTCTATATATTATAGTAAATATGACTAATGAGTATATATATTCCATAGTGGTTAATTTGATATAAAATTC
This sequence comes from Viscum album, assembly GCA_963277665.1. Taxonomy (NCBI): domain Eukaryota; kingdom Viridiplantae; phylum Streptophyta; class Magnoliopsida; order Santalales; family Viscaceae; genus Viscum; species Viscum album. The sequence continues at coordinate 1,778,687,635 of OY728146.1, read as the reverse complement.
TATTTCATGAGTTTTCATGGCGAATATAAATTTTTTTATGGGTATAAAAAATTTGGGAAGCGAAAAAATAATTTGCTGAGTTTTTTGAAGGGTTCTTTACTAGTTTCATAATTTCATAAATTTTGAAAATTTTGTTTTGGGATGTTCATTTTAAAATTAAAATTATTCTTGTTTATATTTTTTATTAAAAAATTACCAAAGTCAACCCATACCATGTTTAATTAATTACTGCTTAGTTACTTGCTGAAAAAATAATGATAATGTATATCATAATAATATTTTGATCAATCAATTTATTATTTGAGTTGTATACATTATACTTTTATCATTGTTTATATCGGTCGATATCTTAAGTACATAAGGTGGTGCTAGCACCATATCAAGATAAATTAATGAGGTTATGGGATGAAAGATCTTTTTATGGTTTTTAGGAAAATAATGATCACAATAATATTTGAAGGAACACTCGATTCTAGTGATTTAATGATTATAACCACTTATTCTTTTAACAAAAAAATCATGTTAGTTATTTACGAATATACGAAAACAAAAACCCCTTGATTGATACCATTGATATTTAATGTTTTCAATTATGTTAGTAAAACGTTTTCGAACTATTTTTAATAGATTCAATTAAGTAGAAATAATATTACACTATTGTTGGTTAAATTTCATGAACATAACTTAATCAAGATATATTTCTAGTCATGCAACTTGGAACTAATCCCTTTGTATATATGCCTCATAAAAATATTGTACATGAAATATATGTCATATAAAAAACATTCATCATATGAATGTATAATATATAAAATATCAACATTATATAAACTTACTAATAATATATGTACCATATAAATGTACTCAATCTACTTTCTTCATATTGTTTTTATTATTCATCCATATTTAAATAGAAGAGTATAGGGATGACACAATATAAAACACTTGTATTACCACCCTAAAATTATATATTTTATTTGTATTTATTTTAAAAATGAAATTTTGTATTATGATGGAAGTTTATAGCTCAAGACTCAGTGTTGATTTACGTTTATAATGTTACAAATATAAGAGTATCTCATTATGAGAATTCAAGGAGTGACATTGATTTAGGAATGATAGTTTATTATTTGTGGGATGTGTTTTATTTAATTTGATAGGGATTTTATTAGTTTCATCTCCTTTTTTACATGATTTTTGGGGTAATGATTCCCCTATATGTTTTTTAAACACTGATGTTCTAATTATCAACCCATAACCGTTTTTAAAAAGACTCTATGTGTCATACTATACGTTCCCCACAACCCATGAGGGGTTATAGTGAGGGAGTATAGAGAAAAATATATTTTATATCATTCCCATTCTATCATTCATGATACTTAAAAAGATAAGGATATCATCATTATTCATGAATTTTATTTTAAAAAGAAAATATCTAGGATAATAATAGTTTATTCACCGAGTCATCTATATAAACTTTTTAAACTAATTATGATTTCCTGATTATCACAAAACTATAAAATAGACCAACTTCACTAAATGATCATAGGACCCATATTATATTCATATTATTTATATTTTTTTTTAATAAAATTATATTTTTTAAATTTTTGAATGTGGTTGTGGATGAAATAAGAATCAAATAAATGAATGAGTTAGAATAGAGGGATTAATTTCTTTTTGGAGATTAATCCATTATACGCATCTATCAGACATCTATGTATGGTCATTTAATCAGAAAAAATATTATAAAATATGTATTGAGTGTTTTTTGCTGATATTTTTGTATAATGAAGATTATATATACTCTTTTGAGATGGGATAGATGGGGGTTGAATAGAGGTGCGTATGAAAGGAAAGTAGAGTAATTATTTTGTTAAAAACATTTATTAATTTATTAATTTGTCTTAAAACAACTAATTGTGTAAATTATTTTGAATATTAATAGTATTTAATTAAAAATTATATACATATTTTGGTTGACACATTAATACTAATAATATTTAATGATATAATTAGAATATTTAAATCAATATAATGAGTAAAAAATAGATTTATTATAATAAATTATATTATATAAATTTTAATGTTGATATATAGAATTTCAATTGGGATTCATTTATTATAAATATAATATATAACTCGTTAAATAGATTTTATGTTAGTAAAACATTTTTATATCCTTTAGTTATTTTAAATTTACAATTATTTTATTATATATGAAAATATTATAATATTATAATTCACATTAATGAGTTTTTAATAATAAGATACCACAAAATCTCACATAGATAATAATAATATAAAAAAAACTAGAATCATTTTTTCATTTGAAATTTGTAAATATTAAAATATTTATATAAAATATAGATTATAATTAAATATCATATAATATACCATAATAGAAATTAAAAAATATTAATACATTAAATAAATATAATTCTGGAATTTATTTTTTTATTTAAATATTAATACATAATTATTTTATTCTTGGTAAATATTTATTTATTATACATCTCACTATTCAAAATAGTTAGTTTAATATTATAATGGTCATAAAATCAATATATTTCTTATAAGTACATCATATTTTAATTTTTCATTATTAACTATTTTTTATGATACATTTATTTTAATAAATGTTTTTATATTTTTAATTTTTTTCAATTTTTTTGTAGCCCTTTATTTTATATGGGACCTCAACCCATCGAATTTCTAATTTTTTTATTAAATTAAAATTTATATATAAAACAGTTATTAGAACATAGATCCTATAAATCATATTCAATATTTTATTAATTTTATGATATAAATATATATTTTCTATATTATTTGTCTATTTATATGAGTAGAATGATAATTTAAAGGATCTATGAGATATTCCCATGATGGAACTACCCTTATGGTTTCCACTTTATCATGAATTGTAGTATGAACTCTTTATTCAATAGTGGTACTACATGAAGGGATGATAAATTCTCAAAAAATATTATTTTTAATATTATTCCCTTTTATAGTCATATAGAGTATTTTGATATTCCCCTATAAGGTTTCTAGTGAATAATGATTTGAGATTTTTTCTTGGTTTCCTTTTTTCATCTCCCAACAATATAGAGTTCTATGAATCTATATGACTTATCAATTAATTTGAGGTTTGTTAGTTTGGATAGTAATGAATATATACTTTTTTGTTTATAAATATAATTGAATGAATGTTTTTGGCTTTAGGATCATATGGCGGTTATCCCCCTTAGCACTTGTGAAACGATAGATGTATTCAAATGATGATGATCTAATTGATTAATCATATAGTTCCATATTTTACATAAGATTGGTTTATATTAATTTTCAAAGATATTAATTGTAATTTAATATTAACAAGGATCCATTAACTATATATATTTGGGTGTATCTCCTTGGTATATAACACTTATTCTTAAACCCATCCATTGTAATTTTGATATGGAATGTGAATTTTTATTTCATACATATTTTTCTAAGTACCAAAACTATTTTTAATCCCAACAAAACCTTTTTTAGTGAATCATAATGTCAATAAAACACATGTGGAGTTTATTAAAAATGAAAATTGTGGGGGAGTATACATATAATGAAGAGGATTTGTATGAATCATAGTTTTAATTATATATATCCTGTAATGGTCAAGGGTTCAACACATATGGATATCATTTATGGATTTTGATCAACTCTTGTATTCTAGACCAAATCATCTAATGATTTTTATAAATATTTCTATGAGGAATTATATGAGGGATAAATTAGTTTTATGGTCATTTCATGGATGCTATGTTTTCTTAATAACTAAGGTTTTCACCTTCAACTATAATGAGGAATAACTAAGACCCTTAAAATTGAATTTAGATTAATCATATCAAATGGTATTTATTGGGTATGATTTGAAACAAATAATATAGTATTTACACTATATTATTGGTACTATAGAGACTAGTATGGGTAATATTTAACCTACCTCTACATATATTGTTAACCTTGTTTCCATCACATCCCTTTTTATCTATAATAGTAATGATTGGAATTATTATTAAAAATACACAATCAAAGTGATATTATATAATTATATCACTAGGTAAGTTGTATTATTGAGTACTAGGGATAAGAAATATTAATATAATATAATGGAAAAAATAAAATGAATTCATATTCTTGTATTCCCTAAAAAATTTATCTAAAAATTTAATTTTAGAAACATAATCGGTCCATAAAGTCCATCATTATGGGGGATTTTATAGTAACATTAACTCATATATGTAGAAATATTAATCCTATTATGAATTTATTTAAAATGAAAATAATAATGATCAATCATAAGACCATCACACTTGAATGAAAAATGAAAAAAATTCCTTAGTTTACTTAGAGGGATGAAAATTAACTCTTTGGGATAAAGGAAGACACCAAAAGTATTGTTTAAATTTTTCTATGGTAATATTGAATAGATTAGTGAGAAGAATTTATTTGTAAATTATTTTAATTATTATTTCACCTAAAAACTCCTAGATCCAAATAATGGATGAATGACAATGGGTATGGACAATTAAGTCCAAGATTAGTGTACCTTATCTTCTAAATAACTCTTCACTAAAATGATATATTCCATATATTATAAGTTGGGTAATTTTTCATGTGAAGTCTACATCAATGTGAATTTTAAAATATCATGTTATCACTTAAGGATAACATTAACATATAGTGGTTGAAATTCATATATGAATTTAACAAAAATGTTTTCAACAATAGTTAATTTTAATCAAGTTGTGCCTTTTTAGAATAAAATAGTCATCTATTTTTCATTATGATTACCTTATTGTCCTAGAATTAAAATCTGACAGCATTTATATAGGCCTTAAACTCAACCTCAACCTTAACATCAGAGATTTATCATGTAAAAATTAGTTAGATCCCCACTTTTTGGGTTCTAGTTATGTTTTCTGAAGGTGTTTTTCTGGTTTTTTTATGTATGATTTTTATTTCTATTTAAATATTTCTCCCATAAAATCTAAAATTTATTTATATTAAATAAAATAATGTTCGTAGAGATAAAATAGAAAAATTAAATGATAAAATTTGTCTATTTTTATAAAACAATTGATTCATATAAGAGACTATAATATATCATTCCAACCCTTTTAATAATATTATAATTATAATTTCAATCCATGATACTTAAAAAATGTGTTTACATTTGTTTTATTTCATAATAATTTTATGATATTTCTTACGAAACTTTAAGATTTCAAAAAATTACATTGATAATAGTAAATCAATTTTTTTACAATATAACTATGGTCTACGATCTGTAATGATTATCCTTATAAGAGAGATTATACACTAAAAACCATATCAAAATATAGTAGATGAAGTGGATAGAGTATGTACTTCATTAAGAGGTAAACATAGAACACATTTTTTATTTGAAGACGTTTTGGTTGAATTTTCAATCAATATTAAAAAGTTCATACAATTAAAAAAATCTCAAAGGGGATATTGTTCCTAGTAAATAGATTTCGCTTCATCTAAATCCTAAATACCCTCTTCTATATAAATATTCCTTATAATATTTTACAAATATTATAAAAATACCATATTTCTAATGATTGTTAGTGGAGCCCTATTTTAGACTATGTTCTATTATATAATGTTATAGAATGAATTATACCTTATCTTTTATCTATTAAACAAGTTCTCATAATAATTAATTTTTTTACATATTTTTTTAATAAATTATATGTGTTCTCTAATTTTTAAGAAAATATTTCAATACATTAGGTTATCGGAATTCATGACTGAAATATATTTCAATATGATGACATGATTAGATGTATAATCGTTCTCATAGTCCATCAATGTTTCTGAAATATAATATTATCTTGTCAGCAATATTATTTACATGAAATTTTAGTTGAATAATTTTTTTGAAGCCTATATTTCATAATATTGTTAAAAAAAATTCAATTATTTATTTTATTCCCCCAATACATAGAAATAATCCTTACATCAAAATCTGATTTAGTAAATAGTTTTGTCACATGTAGACCAAATAATTTTCTAAGTATATCATAAGAGTTTGATCAATTGTGATGTTTTCATAATTATGATACCCTTAAAATATTTTTTATATTTATCTTCTAAAACCCACATTTTATTGATACTCTTATTTTTATTTAAATGATCCATCATATATTACATGATTATGTTATACTGATTTAATGTTGATATGTGTAATAGTTTCATAATCCATTTTGAATCTATTCTTTTAACTATAATATTATTATATTACGTGATCTATGATGTATATTTAGAAATATCATGAATTACAAAACTTTTTAATCCCTAAGTGTATAAATACTGTTGGGATATCTGCATCATCTAATGTATCCACATTTATCTTATAAATTTCATAATCATTTTCTTAATCTTTTTATTCTATCATTATTGATGTTAAACATTATTATTTTCCCCTTCATTATTTATTTCACTTATATCTATATCACTACTAAATCCCATTGTTCCATTATAATATTAATAAATAATGATGGATGAGAAATCATTTTAATAAGGTTGAATTAAATCCTCTCATTGTAAAATCTCATATCCATCCTTTACATATCTAAACAAAAATTAATCCTCATCTTGTATAATGTAGTAGAAATTTTTTTACATTGATAATTTTCATGTTCTTTCTCATTTTGATAGTGATAATGGATTGATAAGTTAATGTATTTATTGATTTAGTACCATATTGTTTTGTACGTTATGATATTTTTTCAGAATAATAAATAAATTAAGAATTAATGATCAGTATATTTTGTGTACTTATATCCAGGGAGATAAAGAATCTAAAAATTCAATTTGAATATTGACCCTGGGAAATCCTTATAATGTGTTAGGTAATTTAAATCAAGGTAATTTAAATATTTTCAAATATTATGTATCAATTTTTCAATTTTTATGGATGAATAACCAAAGCAATTCTTCATTGTATCATAGTGCATAATAAACTCATCCCATATTGAGGGTTGTGTTAGAATGGTTGCACTACCATGTCACTGCATAAAATTTGTAAGCTATCTTCATTATCCATTAACTACTAAAACATTAATAATTTCAATTTTTTACATTTTTATTAGGTTTCTAAATCATGTTAAGTAAATAAAAAATAAATAGTTCCATGGTAATATATAAATACCACATATATAAATCATGAGTATCAGTATTGGACATTCATCAATCTCTTATATCATTGATGTATCATTACATATCTAATTATGTGCTTTCAAATTACACTGGAATGTGACATTATCAATCCAAAAGAAACAATTTATCATAATTTTCATACAGATTATACTTATTTAATGTCATAAATAGGTTACAAAAAAGGTTCTCATTTTCATAAATTTTTTAATATATTATAATTTAATCTATAAATACCACAATTTTTTATGGTTATATCATAGGGATATTTTAATCATATCTATACAAATTGTTAGAAAATTAGTGTGTCTAAATGGTGTCCATATCAACTAATATTGTTTTTATCTTGAAAGAAGTTTCATATTTTTAATATGATCCTATCCAAAATTAATTTGATAATATATAGATCATATTTTCTCCTTTTAGAATCACTAATGACTATATAGTTGATTAATGAAGTCATTAATCATAGGCATAATGTTATTATTATTTAATGATATATTTATAAGGTCATGGTAATCAATATAAAAAAAATTTAGTCCGGCCTTTTTAATCATAAAATGATTAATAGACCTAGTGTAATTAGAAGGGAAAATAAAACCACGATCATTATTCAATTTAAATTAATTCTATAATTCTATTCGTTTAATATAGGAAATTATAAAAGAAATATTTAATATAAAATAAATTAAGGTATAAAATCTTTTGGGAACTAAATATTTTGATTACTCATTAAACTAGTAAACTATTATAGGAATATATTAGTATATTACCTTATTATATGAATTCAGAAAATAAAAATCATTTTAAATATATCAACCATTTGAGATAGATAATATTTCATATAAGGATATAATTATCAAACTTTTAGGAGTATCCTATTGAAATTAAAAAATATCCATTATTTTATAATGAATTAGATGTAATTTTATGTTATGATTTGTGATTTTCATCACAAATAAATTAATATTAGGTATATATAAAGCTAATAAATATGTTTTTTTTTAAGGTCCATGTTATTTTTATTAGTTATTTTGGTCAAAACATGGATCAACCATGTGTGTTTGGAAACAATAAATAATGTTATAGTTTCTATATATTATATAGAATGGGACTCATGAGTATACATTTACTTGAGGGGCTAATTTGATATAAAATTATATTGCATGAGTTCTCAGTGTGAACATGAATTTTTTTAACGGTATAAAAATGTTTGGAAGGGAAAAAATAATTTTTTTAGTTTTTTGAAGGGTTTTGAGAATTCAATAATATTTTCCTACAATTAGAATTCTGGTTTAGAAAGATAATTTTAAAAGAAAAAATAGTTTTTTTTTTGAAAAAATACATAATTATTGAAATATAAGACACACCATATATAGTTAAGGGTAAAATTTTAGTGAATGTAATTAATAGGGGTATCTATTATAAATAATATGTTGAATAATTTTAAAACAATATATAAACATTTATGTTGGAAAATTTTTTATGGACATTCAAAAATATAAGACTAACATTTCATTGGATTTGGGTCGAAGTGTTTTCCAAAATTTCAATGTTTATATAGTTAATTAGTATTTTAATTTAAAATAAATTATAATTTGGATGATTATTATTATAGTGGAAATAAAAAATTTCTACCAGTATAAGAAATGCACCTTCATTTCTCTCATCATCATCATTTCTTATTCCTTATTGAGGGATATTCTACAATTCATATCCAAATATTATTCTTTATGAAGCATATCCAATTTATGGGGAAGGCTATCCATATCTATAGCAACCTATCCATTTCATACATTACAATTACATCATTTTAAAGATAGAAAACATAATATTTTTAGACATAGATGATCCAAAGGTTTATAGTTTTGGGAAATCTAGGACCATACATGACCATTAAAACATCAGGAATAAACATTTATTTAATTCCTTCTTCTTTAGCATATCATTGGCACTTGACCCCTCATTAGTACATGTAGCCAGTTGAGGATATACGTCAAAAGGGGTGAGATAAAAGCCCAGTTAGAGGATATATATATTTAAGAACAATATAAAAATGGGGAAGTATAACAATAACATAGGCAATGGATCATGAACATGAGAGGAAGCATTAATAAGAGACTAGAATTGTGGCAATGCAAAATATGATACAACATGTCATAGTGGTTAACTACTACACATGCTCGTGATGAAATCTATAATAATTTTCATGCATCATTTAAAAATAACTCATGAAATTTGTCACATTACCCAATGCATTTGAGAGCGTAATAATTCTGGGCTCACCCATCACATTGAAATATTCTTATTGCAATATATATTTATGGGCGCACCTGTCACATCTTAACAATGTCATTTATCATGAATGCCACAATGAACAAATATAATAAATGAACATAACTAACCAAAAAAATAAATGGGTTTCATCTCATAAGAATTCATTCCTAAATATTTGGTTCCCAAAAGGAAGAGGTAATTACATATATGTTACAATAACCGTCAACATTGAATAAGAAGTAAAAGGTCTGTTCTTAAATTAAGAGTACTTTTGGAAAAAAAAATGTTGACATAAACTCTAATGAAAAAAATTTATATCGTAGAAAAGGAAAGACAATGATGAAATAGTTATTTTTAAGGAGTAACCATATCAAAAAAATAATGAAAGACGGAGAACCCAAAGGATGAATGTTGGGTTTCATAATTTCTCCAAACCTGGTATCTAAAAGATTTATTCACTTTAATGTTCTGTATAACTTCATTAGATTCATTAGTTATCAATTCCAAGAGCCTTTTTACATTAATATGGTTCATTATGGTTCCTTAAGTTATTTTATGTACCTTTGTATGAGTTGTAGTGTTTAAAAACATTGTTTGAGATAGTTTGTTTTTATGGTTTTTCTTGAGCAGTTCACTTGTATTAATAAATTGAAGTTTAAGTAGAACATTGGAAAACATCTAGAAAAAATATTATATGTTATTAATTATCTTCCATTAATTTTAAATTATCTTATAATTTATTATATTATATACCATGTGGATAAATGGTTAGATAAGAATTAAGTTATGATTCATTGAGTTAATTTAGGCGGTTTTTCAACCACAATGAACATGTTTTGATTAATAATTTTGTAATATTTAAATAAGTTTTTTACAGAACATCAAATAAGACATAATAAATATATCATATTCTGTTTCAACAATAAAAATGGTATCGTGACCATATCATAAAGTAGACATGGAAAAAAACATGTCATTCTTGAAGGTGAAAGATTATCACCTCACGAACAATGTTTTCTTTTATAAAATAACAGGAAGATGAGAAAGTGGTTGGATGTTATAATATCACATTACTATCATAAAATTACAGTATATGTATGATATTTGAGTTACCATATAATGTAGATGATGAAAGGTGGCGAGAAAATAATAAAATAACAAGAAATTGAATGGAAATTATAGGAAAGAGGAAGAGAAATTACCTCTTGAATCCCCATATAAATATCCTCTTTAAGGGACCTAGTCCTTGTATTTTGATGAGACCAAAAGCACTGTGGAGTGTTTGTGGGGGAAGTGAATATTCTTGAGAATATTTTAGAAAAGGAATTAAGCTTTAGAGGTGTGAGGAAATGAGGGTGTGAAAGGTGGTATTTATAGTGGAGGGGATAGCGGATTTCTCAATTTAAAATTTATTAATTTAACATTTCCCCACAAGACAAGGAATAGTGAGTCCATCATGACCAAGAATAGTAATTTTATCATATTAACCCAACCCAATTGGTCTTATATCAGCATAAAATCAAGCATTTCTTGATAATTACATTATTCAACTTGTCACGACCTATCCCTTGGGGCCCGTGTCGTGACTACCCCAAGCCCGCCTTCCATAGGCCAGGGGCTGGTGACTAGAACCAAAGGCATAAATCCCTAAAACTGGGAAGACATTGCATTTATAACTTGAATTATCACATGACAGGGTACAAGCCGGAAGCAAAATACTAAGTAAAACTGTATAACAAAAGAGTACTGAAAAGTAAAAGGGGCTGGTAATACAAGCCCAACTGTAAAGTAAATGTAATTGCAAAAGGGAAACGAATCCTGGATCATCCACTAGGAAATACTACCAAAAGGGTATGTACAAATAGCCTCTATATCACTCCACTTCTATTTGTCTCCTCCGTGTATCGTCACGCCGTCTGGTCCACCTCTGGGTACCGTCTAGTACTGGTACACTCATCCTCGGTCATTACTATCTTTTGTCTACATCCAACACAACAAGTTACGGCCATATCCCATGCACGGGTGAGTATAACAACACTCAGTTGGGACCCCAAGACCCTCATGTTCTCACAAAATCCAACAAGGATAAACCACGAGGTATGAAATCAACAATTAACCCTACTTAGGTATATTCCCATACATATACCTAATTTCTCAAATAATCCATCTCAATCATGAGGTAAACATAAAAGTTACTGACTCAGCTCACACAGGTACACAACTTATGCAGAATGATAGAGATGATCAAATGTAGCCACTAAATCATTTATTCTGTTGAACCCATGTAGGACCCAGGAATAGTAGTCAGATCTGTCAAACCCACATAGGATCTAGGAACTATAGTCAGAGTCGTCGAACCCAAATAGGATCTAGAAACAGTAGACGAAGTTTTCAAACCCACACAGGATCCAGGAATAGTAGACAGAGCTGTTGAACCCACACAGGATCCTTGAATAGTAGTCAGAGCTGTCAAACCCACACAAAATCCAGGAACAATACAATGAGCATTCGAACCCACATAAGATCCAGGAACAATATTCAGATAGCAATCAGCCACAGGGTTTCCCCACAAAGAATTCGTGATTCAGGGAGGGTCCGCTCCTCAAGCCATGTGTCTATACATAAAGTTCCATGAAGTCCCACGAAGAATAATCCCAATGATCTACCACATCATAGAGGGAAAACCCAAAAAATTTGTGTCCAAGACATAGAAGATGATAAGACCATGCCATTTACGAAAAGGTACATGGTGTGTTGGAATAAGGTACATGTCGTGTAGTCAGACCTTGGGTATTTCCTGTGTGCAACGGTCTGTGTTGAAAGGCTGGTCGTGTAGAAAAGTATGTAAAGGGTGTGTTGTATGGTTAAACATTGTGTCCAAGGAACTAGGGTCGACACCATGTATGATGTCCATGTTCCCTTACAAGTCCGCAAACTTTTTTCTCTAACCCGTGTAACTGGTACACATGGTTGCCCGTGTCACTGGCCATGCCTAGCCGTGTAGTGGAGTACATGCCCGTGTACTTCAACCCGTGTCCGTGTATCCCCAAGATACACCCTGAGTCTCACATAGCCGCAACTTCAAAGTTGTGTGAAGAGTACAAGCCATGTGACAGTGGTCACATTCCATGTGATGTGCATTTGACAGCCGTAACCATAACCACAGTACGCTCATACTTCACGGCGTGTTCTTCGGAAGTACACGCCGTGTATTCTGGAATTTTACAAAAAACGATTCTTCTGGATAGCACGCCTCCCATGATGCCCGTTCTTTATTATGACAGCCCTATCTCCACGAAACTGCATACTCTAGGTCACCCCGAAGTTCCAAAATCATTACCAACATTTTTGGGCCACTTATCGTCTCCAAAAACACATTCTGATTCACCCGCTCGAAGAACGGTCGAAGAACGATCTTCCCTAACCAGTCCAATCTATCGCCTACTATAAACATCACACCTCCTCTAGGTCGTTGTGATGTTGGGTATTCAATTTGGGATCATTGGGTCAGACAATGAACCTACAATGTTCCATTATTCATCACCCAATAATAACGTGAAAAATACACCACAAGAAGTACGATGGAGAAATCAGGCCGTGTTAGTTTGTCCTGGTCCCTCTGCATTATTTTGATAGTAAGTTGTTGAAGGGAATAAATCAATATATAGGAAACAAGAACAAATGTTGATTGAAATCAAACACACCCCTACCTTGTTCACTGATCATCGACATTGACAGGAAAAGGCAGAGTTTGGTTCGTTTTAGACGAACACATCCTACGTCGAAGGAGGTTCCAAATAAGGAACTCGAAAACCCTCCTGACCGGAATTCTTCATTAGAAGAATGTGTTCTTCATTAGTGGAATATGATCGTATGTTAGGAGATTTCTCCCATGTTCTGTCCTCTCCTAAGTTCCACCAAAATGCCAGTGATCCCAGACAAAATAATAGATTTATCTATTATATAGTTATTGGCACAAAACAAAAATTCCGTGGATTTGGCCCCATAAAAGGTTCTGTGTTGGCTCCATTAAGGTTGAGGGTTGGTGCCACCATTATGTGGGTAGTTCAAGAGGTTTCTCCACACTTAATGGGGAGTTCAAGAGGTTTTAACATTGGGTAGTCCCCACTATATTAAACATGAAGAGGAGGATATGTCAGTGTGGGCCCCACCACCATAACATCTCATGGGAGAATAAGGTGTGGTGGTCCCCACCTCCAAATTACACATGGATGCTTAAACCATCCAAATGGAAAATAAAGCTATAAATTTATTTTTATTTAATTCATTCATTAAAAGCCCAAAAACTATCTTTTATTTCTGACAATATTCTATCGAGGTGAAAGTCTTCTTAAGTGAATATCGGTGTTGCGAGTTCAACGGTTCCCTAGGATTTCAATTATGAGAGCTGTTTTAAAATTTATAAAAACTCGGTCATAAATTTACTTAATTTACCCAAAAAGCATCAGGAATTGATTTTGAGCACACCGATCCTCAGAATCATGCACTATCAATTTTCATGGGCTCGTAAAATTCCTATTTAAAAAAAATTACACAGAAATTCTGAGTCGTTACATTCTCCTCACCTTAGGGATTTACATCCCCGTAATCTAAAACTCAATCTAAGATAAAAAGTTGTGGTACTGAGCACGCACCTGAGCCTCCCGCTCCCATGTCCTCTCCTGCAGGTTCTCGTGCCACCAGAAAAGGAGCACTAGAGGTATCGACTCACCACGAAGGACACTCTTCTATCGATCCTCAATCTCAACTACATCCTCCATTAATGATTACCACTCCTCAATGTCCAACTCTCCATGGTCGATGATGTGAGTAGGATCATGTACGTATCCCCTCAGCTAAGATAAGTGAAAAACATCATGCACCCAGTGCAACTGAGGGTGAAGTTCCAGATGGTAAGCCACCTCGCCTAATCTGTTGAGGACCTAGAAGGGTCCGATGAATCTCGGTGATAACTTACTTCCTCAGAAAAATCGATGTAGTCCTTTTCGAGGTGAGACTCGTAGAAAGATATGGTAGCCATTCTCGACCTCCAGAGGCTTCTGTCTCCTATCAACATATGAATTTTTCCTACTCTGTGCAGTCTTCATTCTCTCCTAGATGATATGCACCTTCTCCGTGGTTGCCCGTACCATCTATGGTACCCCTAGTGCTGACTCCCCATGGTTAGTACAACATAAGGGTGATCTGAATGGTCGCCCATATAACACCTAAAAAGGTGTCATCCCAATGGTGGAGTTTATCTGTTCTTGAATGAAAAATACACCAAAGGTAAGTGATCCTACCAGCTGCGACTGCAGTTGAGGATAAAAGCACGCAACATGTCCTGAGGGTCTGAATGGTATGCTCAGTCTGACCATCCGTTTGAGGATGGAAGGCTGTGCTCAATCGAAGCTACGCCCTGAAGTCCTCCTACAACCCCTTCCATTTCCGGGATGTAAACCATGTTTCAAAATCAGAGACAATATAAGAAGGTACTCCATGTAGCCTCACAATCTCATGTACATAGAGAAATCCTAAGCTCTCCACTGATCTCTTCTCTCTGATCGGTAGGAAGTGGGCCGACATGGTGAGTCGGTTGCGGATCACCCAAATAGAGTCATTACCCCTAGATTTACAAGGAAAACCAATCACAAAGTCCATGGATATCCCATCCCACTTCCACTCTGGGACCTATAAAGGCTTAACCAAGCCTGCTGGTACCTGGTGCTCTGCCTTCAACTGCTGACAGGTGAGGTACTGAGAGACAAACTCTGTAACTTCCTTCTTCATCCCTGGCCACATGTGTTGTTTCCAGAGATCATGGTACACCATCACCACTCCTGGATTTCCCGCTATAGGGGATGTGTTGAACTCCCTCAACATTTCCTCTTTAAGGGAAACTGGCACCATAGTACGTCCTCTTAAGAGGAAGACATTCTCCCCACCTTCAGAAAATATATTAGGTGCCTTCCCTATGGATATCTGAGCATGGAGTGTATCGCAGTCCATGTCCCCACACCGTGCCTCCCTAACTGGAAGAAGGAGTGGGGGTGTGACTGTGAGAGACTGAAGGACAATTTCTCAATCTCTATCCATAAGGGATATCTACAAAGAGGCTAGCTGGTCTGTCGCTTCTCCCAATAGCCATATAACATACATTTTGTTGAGTGCATATGCCACAATTTTTCCCTTACCAGGAGTATAGACTATATCGAAGTCATAGCCTTGGAGGAACTCAATCCAACGTCATTGTCTCAGGTTCAGGTCCTTCTGAGATAAGATATACTTGAGACTCTTGTGATCATAGTACACAATAAAACCCTCACCCATTAGATAGTGTAGCCACATATTTAAGGCGAAGATCACTACTGCTAACTCCAAGTCATGGGTAGCATAGTTCTGCTCGTGTTGTCTCAGTTGTCGAGAACCATTTGTGATCACTGCTCGCTCCTACATCAGGACGCACCCGAGTCCGGTCCATGATGCATCATTGTAGACCACATACCCTAAGACTTCCTCTGGAAGCATCATGATGGGGGAAATATTCATCCTCTTCCTCAGATCTGGGAAGCTCATCTAGAATCTCTCTGACCACACAAAGGTTTTCCTCTTCATCGTTAATGCTGAAAGTGGTGTTGCAACTCTAGGGAAGTCAGGAACGAATCTCTGGTAGTAACCAGCTAAACCCAGGAAACTTCGTACCACCATCACACTCATGGGTAGCTCCAAAGGAAGTACCAGATTATTATTCACTGGATCCACTGCAACTCCGACCTCTGAGATGACTTGTCCCAAAAAGTGAACATCTCGGATCCAAAACTGGCACTTTGAGTGCTTAACATAAAGTTGGTGATCTCGGAGCGTGTCTAGTACTACCTGCAAATGTTAGGCATGCTCCTCCTGAGTTGTCAAATATATCATAATGTCGTCGATGATGACTATGACAATGCGATTGAGGTATGGCTGGAAAATCATGTTCATGAGTCCCATGAACACTGCTAGAGCATTGGTTACGCCAAAAGTCACAACCATGTACTCGTAGTGGTCATACCGAAATCTGAAAGTCATCTTCTACACATCCTCTTCATGAACTCTGAGCTAGTGATAGCCTGATTTGTGGTCTGTCATTGAGAACCACCATGCTCACTTCAGGTAATTAATGAGGTCGTCAATCCTCGGTAGTGGGTACTAGATATTCATGGTCACCTGGTTCTGGCGACAGTAGTTCACACACAGCCTCAAGCTACCATCCACCTTCTTGTTGAATCGAATTGGGGATTCCCGGGGAAAAAACTAGGTTGGACGAATCCCTTCCCCTAAAAGTCTTCAAGTTGTACCCGTAGCTCTCGATGCTCCACAGGAGCTATCCGATATGCTGGTGTAGATATTGGTGTCATCCCAGGGTACTGGCCAATGTTGAGATCCACCTCACTACAAGGAGGGAGACCTGGGAAATCACCAAGGAAAACATTTGTGTACTTGTCCACCACTACAGGATAAGTCAGACTCCCCACATCAACTACTCTAAGGGTAAGGCTATCCAACTGATGAGTGATCGGTTGTACTCTCCTTCGAGAAAGTCCATCCTACATTGAAAAGTCTCCCTTATCACCGGTGAAGGTGAACTTGGTCCAATCCATGCTGACAGACCACACTTTGTGCATAATACAATAAATCTGAGCATTGAATGTAGATAAACAGTCCATACCCATGATGACGTCATAAGGCCTCAATGCCATTACTTGGAGATCCCAACTAAAGCTCTCACCCATTAGAGTAAGCTCACACTGCTGACACTAGTGATTAATCATCAAATATACTCCTGTAGGAGTCTCTAACCATAAGGATCGAGCCAACGGCTCCATCAGAATCTCTATGTTCCGATGAAGGGTTGTAGTATTGAAAGAGTGAATGACACATGTGCCTATAAGAACTGCAGCTATAGTGGAGTAGACACAGATCGTAACTCGAATCATCTCCGAAGCGCCATGATCATAAGCCTCGGCTTCCAGGAGCTGAGAACTCACATGTCCACCTTCTCCCTATGGTTTGGGTGGACCACCTGGTAGTGGTGGTGGTAACATCTCAAAACGTCTCCCAACAATAGCTACATAGCTGACTCCTCTTCCACGTTGGCCTACTCCATGCGGACCGTCGCGATCAAAAATCTGCCTCTTCCCTAGAGGTCCCTCAACTATCTACTGATCATCCAAATGGAGGGTCGGATAATCTCGAGCCATGTAAACCTACCCGCTACTTGTGAAACAATTCATGTTCCACATATGACTGGCTTTGTATATTGTTCCACACAAAACCAAACCCGAGTCCTGAGGTCGTCCACCGGATGGTCTGGTCCACTTAGATCACTATGACATGAATCTACTGCCAGCTGCAGAAGTCCCTGCTACGTTATGCATGGTGGCGGGTCTCGCAGCTGGTGACTTCTCAACAAGAAAACTATCCACTAATAGGGCTCTCTCCAATACCCCCTCCCACGTCGGGATGCTGAGGGATATCATCGAAGCCCTGATCTCTCACCTAAGCCACTACTCGAAGGTCTGGGCCCTAAAGAATGAGTCTCGCACAATATTTGTGGAGTAGCGCGAGAGGATAGTGAACCTCATTGAGTACTAGGCCACTGTCATGATACCCTATTGCAGATCAAGTATCTCATGTATCTATATTTCACATAGGGTGGCCGGGAAAAACTCTACCCGAAAGAGGCTCTCGAAATCTTCCCAGAGTAGTGTCGTCTCATCATGCACCCGGGGCATCAGGCTCCACCATATGCATGCTCCTACATAAAGGAGTCTGGCGACAAGGATCACCACAAGGTCGGATGGTGTCCCTACCTGTCTAATGAATCTCACCACAACCTCCTGCCAATCCTCACCTGCCTGTGGGCCCGTCTCACCCGTGAACCTAGGCGGCCTCTGGTGTTGAAACTCGTGCAATGCGCTCAAGTGTCATCCATCATCTCCTACTGAGGCTGGTCGCATCGGTGGCCCAATAGGTAGTGGTAAAACTGGTACCTCCATTGTGAGAGAGCCCTGCACTTAGGCCTCATCGCTCAATAGGCTGCCAAATCGTACAACTCTCGGAACCCTAGTTAGCGGTCTGCGTGGAGGAATCCAGATAAGAAATTGGCGTGACACGGTCAAAAAGTTATACTCAGTGATCTGACTCAATGAAATCGAGGAAAACTGTTCAAAACACACATGCAATCAGTTTTTTCGTGCACTAAGTCAGAAATCAGAAGTCAGCGTCCTAGTGTATGGATACGTCGGCTGTCGTACCAACAGTACACTCCATGATCTGAAAACCACACTCAATACCCTTAACACTATTGCATCAAAGAAAATATTAGTGTCTTATGTTCTGCAGTAGAACCGACTCCTTTGATACCAATTTTCCACAACTGGTCCCCTAGGGCCCGTGTCCAGAGTACCGCAAGCCCGCCTTCCATATGCTAGGGGCTAGAGACTAGCACCAATGGTGTAAATCCCTAAAACTAGGAAGGCATTGCCTTTATAACATGAATTCACACACAACAGAGTACAAGCTGGAACAAAAACACTAAGTAAAACTATATAACAAAAGAGTTCTGAAAAGTAAAAGTGGTCAGTATTACATGCCCAACTATAAAGTACATGTACTGGGAAAAGGTAAAATAGCTCTTGGATCGTCCACCAGGAAATCCTACTTAAAGGGTATGTACAGATAGCCTCTATAGAACTCTGCGTCTGCCCGTACACTCTGTGTACAGTCACACCATGTGGTCCACCTCCGGGTACTGTCCAGTCCGCATACACTCAGCCTCGGTCAATGTTATCTGTTATCTTCATCATACACAACGAGGTTCATGCATAGCCTATGCAGGGGTGACTATAACGATACTCAGTAGGGACCTCAAGACCCTCAAGGTCTCACAAGTTCCAACAAGGATAAAACACAAGGTATGAAATCAATAGTTAACCCCACATAGGTATATGCCCATACATATACCTATGTTATCAAGTAATCCATCTCAATCATGAGGTAAACACAAAATTTACTGACTCAGCTAACACAGGTATACAAATTACATAGAGAGATAGAGTTGATTATATGTTTCCACTGAATAATATATTTTATCCATCCCATGTAGGATCCAGGAATAGTAGTCAGAGCTGTCAAACCCACACAGGATCCATGAATAGTAGTTAGAGTTGTTGAACCAACACAGGATCCAGGAATAGTTGACAGAGCTGTCGAACCAATACATGATTTAGGAATAGTATACAGAGTTGTCGAACCCACACAAAATCTAGGAACAGTAGTAAGAGCTGTCGAACCCACACAGGATTCATGAATAGAAGACAGCGTTTTAAAACTCACAGAGGATCCAGGAACAGTAGTCATAGTATAGACAACCACAGGGATTCTCCACAAATCATGATTTATTCTCAGTGGTTCCACTCCTCAAGACATGTATCGATACATCAACTTCCATGACGTTCCATGAAGAGGAATCACAAAGATCCACCACATTGTTGAGGGAAAAACAAAACAATTTGTGTCCAAGACATAGAGGACGAGATGACCAAGCCATCTACCAAAAGGTTCATGGCGTGTTGGAATATGGTACATGCAGTGTAGTCAGACCTCAGGTACTGCCCGTGTGCAAGGGCTAATGTCAAAAGGCCGGTCATGTAGAAAATAAAGTACACGACGTGTGGTATGGTTACAGCCTATGTCGAAAAAACAAGGGTTGACTCCGTGTACACTAGACATGTGCCCGTACATGGGCCCAACCCGTGTTCTCCAACCTGTGTAACTGGTACACGGGGTTGCCCATGTCACTGGCCTTGAATGGTCGTGTGGTGGAGTACATGCCCATGTACTTCACCCAGTGTCCGTGTATCCCTGCGATACATGCTGAGCCTCACGTAGCCACCTCTACCAAGCTGTGAGAAGGGGACATGCCATGTGACAGGGTTCATACGCCATGTGATTTAAGTCATACGCCAATAACACTAACCATTTCACATCTGTATTACACGACATGTTCTTTGGAATTACACGCCGTGTATTCTAGAATTTTCCAGAAATGATTCTTCTGGAAAGTGCACCTCCCGTGATTCCCGTTCAACATTCTGACGGTCGGATTTCCCTGAAACTATAGAATCAATGTCGACCTGATGTTCCAAAATCATTATCGACCATTTTTTTTCCTTCGATCAGCTCTGAAAACATGTTATGATTCACCTGATCGAAGAATGGTTGAAGTACAATCTTCTCGGTCCAGTCTGATACATCGGCCGCTATTTTCGTCACACCTCTTCTAGGTCGTTGTGATGTTGGGTCTCCGATTTTGGATCGTTGTGTCACACAATGAACCCGCAAAGTTCTATTGTTCATCAACCATGATTAATGCGAAACACACACCACATGAAGTGCGGCAGCGAAATCGGGTCGTGTTAGTTTGGCTTGGTCCCTCTGCATAAGTTTTAAAGTAAAAAGATATAGGGAATAAATCTACATATGAGAAACAAGAACATTCTTGATCAAAATCAAACACACCCATAACTTGTTCGCTGATCGTCGACGTCGGCACGAGAAGGTGGACGTTGATTCTTTGTAGATGAACACGTCCTACGTCGAAGGAGGATCTGAAGAAGGATGTCGAAGATGCTCCTCATCAGCATTTTTCATTGGACGAATGCGTTATTCGTTTGTGGAATAAGATCTTCATTGGATGCTTTCTGTGATGTTCTCTCCTCTCCCAAGTTCCACCAAAATTATTGTGATCCTAGACTAAATAATAGATTTATCTATTATTCATTTGTTGGAACAAAATTCAAAATGGGTGTATTTGGCACCATAAATTCTTGTGGGTTAGCTCCATTAAGTTGTGGGGGGGGGTGGAAACACTATGTGGGGAGCTCAAAAGGTTTCTGCCCACATAATGGGGAGTTCAAGAGGTTTTAACCTCGGGTGGTCCCCACCATATTAAACATGAAGAGGAGGATAGAATCGATTGTGCCCCACCACCATAACCTCTCATGCGTGGTTAAGGTGTGGTGGTCCCCACCTCCAAATTTCACATGGAGGCTTCAACTAACCAAAATTAAAATAAAGCTACATCTTTTTATATATTCAATTCATTCAATAAAAATCCAAAAACAATATTTTTTTCCAACCATCTATCATCAAGGTGATGGTTTTATTAAATTAATATCAGTGTTGTGTGTTCAACGGTGCCCTTAGAATTCAATTTCGAGCACCGTTTCAAATGTTATAAAAATCCACTAGTAAGTTTACGGAACGTACCTAAACAAAACTTCAGGATTTGATTCCTAGCAGACCGGTCCTCGGAATCACATGCTGTCAATTTTCTCTAACTATTTAAATTCACATTTAATAAAAAAATCACATGGAAATTCTAGTTCATTAAATAATTTATATTGAAAATTATTGTATTTCAATATTCATTAAAAATTAAAGTATTTCAGAAAAAATCTAACATTCACTCCAATAATTTTTTGATGTTTAGAATCCATAACTGAAGTCCATTTTTCAAATATAATTTTCTAAAAATTATTATTTTAATATTTAATTAATATAATAATTTGTTATCAAAAACCAATTGTAAAACATTCATTAACGTATTCTAAAATATAGGTATATCATAATTTCAAATTAAATATTATTTATATATTATCATAGGTAAGGTTACTATTCATTTGGGTGTATCACCATTCATAAGGTTATGTTACTATTTATAAGGATATGTTACTATTGTAGTACCTCCGGTTTGAGATAAGTGACCCTTGATTCAGTTAGTTTGTGCTTTCTAAAGAGGTTGGTTGAAGTTTGGACAATTCTGGAAAAACATATAATGTTGTGGAGGTTGTGCAGGGGTGCACAGTTGGTGCACGTTCTGAATAAACCATGCGGCCAGCCCAGGAAATCGTGCACCCTTGATAGTGGGCTCCGTACGGGTGGCACACATTTTGTCAGACCATTCGGGTAATCTATGTGATGTACCTATGTGAGATAGTGGAAACTTCATGGTTGGCGCCTGGTTTTCCAAACTGTGTGGGAGAAACCATACGACTACTTAATGATCGGGTTTTTAGGTCCCGAGCCACTCGATATTTCTCATTTTTCCCCATTTTCCTCCCACTCATGGATCACGTGGGAGTTCCAATTTTTAGAGGTTGGGGGAGCTCTTTATCTTATTTTGGATGAAAATTTAAGGGGTTTCTTGGGGGATTGATGGCGGTTCTCCTCAGGTATGTCCCACTTTTGGTTCATTGAAGTTTTGTTTAGGGTTAGCCCTCTCCGTCACTTTTTTTCTATATATAAACAATTTTCATATAGATCTAGGGTTTTGTTAAATTTGTGTGTTAAAGGTTGATCATGTTGATGTTAGGGAAGGATTTTTTAGGTGGTTTTGTGGAGGCATTCACTCAGTTTGTATTTCATTTGGGTGAATGGTCGATTTCACAAAACACTAAGAGGTGGGTGGCTTCTCTCTCAACTCCAATTTAATTGAACTTGGATGTTGGATACAATTAATTTGTTTTGATTAAAATTAATTTTGTTTTTGATGTCTAAAATGGATTGGAAATCCCTTTGGCAGTGTTTTGGAGATTTTTGGGAAGAAAGCGGGTTTTTGGGTAAAATTCTCTTGTTTTGATTCTAAAATTGAGATTTTAAAATGGGTTGTTTTGTTGAATTAATTAATATGTCTTGAGAAATAGTTTTTCAAAAAAGGGGTTGTTTTATTGAAATGGTAATTGGTTTGTAATGTGGGTGTAAAGGTGTTTTCAATAAATTTTTGATTTATTGAAGTGGTTCGACATGAAATTGAATTGGTTAATTGCATATTTTGGTGACATTGGTGGGTTATATGCTTGGTTATGGCTTGTTTTAATGTTGTCTGGAAGTGGGTGGGAAGTACCACTATAAGAAGGGGATGTATAATGGATTGAAGAGCCACCAACAATACAAAGTGTGAGGGAGGTACCACTTGAGTGGATTGGTAATGAACGGGTTGGATGGGATGTGCCTCCATGGTTTGTTGTGTACTTTGTTGGTGATTTTTGTAGATGGGGCTTGTGAGTGATATATGAAAATGTTAATCTACTTGTGGCATGGTTTAATTTTCTTCCTTGTGTGGCATGGTTGATATGGATTCCTTGTGTGGCTTGATTGGCTTAGGGAATGTTTGGATTATAATAATTGTTTCACATGGTATTATTTTATATAATAATCTTGATATAAATGTGAAAATGATTTTATCCTAGTGGAATGTGTAGGGAATTCATTTGTGGAAAACCTACTGAGTATTAGTACTCACCCATAGCTTTGGAACCTTGGTGATTTTGCATACGTTATATTCTGAGACATAGGTAAAGGTAAGGAATCTCATTGCTAGTTGTTCATGGTGATTATTGGGCGATGTGGTGGTGTTTGGAGAATGGAGATTAGGGTGGAGTCGTGGAGTGTGTCTTCGTTTATTTTGGGTCTATTGTTTAGTCTTCCACATTGTACTCTGATATCGTGTTGGATTGTATTGGTTTTGGGTTGTATTTTGGAACAACATGTTTATCTTTTGGCAATACATGCTTGAATGTTTTATTGACATTCTTCATATAGTGGCTATTAGTGGATGGTTTGGTTGGTATTTTCTTAAGGGAAAATCATTCCCCAATTTGATTTCGAATCCCTCAGTGTTTATTTCTGGGCTTTAACACCTTGGGAATGTTGCTTAAGGAAAATTTACCCTCACCCCCTCCTCAAGACAATGAGGTAGGGGAGGGGTGTTACTAGTGGTATCAGCTTGTTCGGTACTTTGGATTTGATTCTCGGATTTGTTTTTGACTTTTTTTTGTGGTATATTCCTTTAGTCGGGATGGTAGAATGGTATAGGATTGTCAGAATATAGAATGTATAGAATAAAAGTACATAGCTCACCCTTTTATTCTGAACTTCAAGTTACCATGGAGTTGGGTACATAAGTGTTTTGAAGGAACATATAAGAATTGGCAATCTCATTGTCGTGGGTGTGGCCAATGAGATGTGCATGGAATATATGGTAGAAATGAAATCCCTATAGGATGAATATTTCATTTCGGATAATGATTTATGGGCTAAATTGATAAATGGTTTTTCAAATATTCGAATTTGTAATGTGATTATATTTGTTATGTTGAAAATTGTTTGGTGTTAAAAAATGGTGAAAAATGGAAAATGTGGAATGGTGGAAAGCCTCGTTGTGATAGTGTTGTGTAATGTGATTTGAAATGGTAATACTTGATATCTACAGAATTGAGACTCGTTGTTGTTTGTCTTCTATTCATAGAAATGGCACTGGGTAGGCGTCATAGAGACCAACCGGAAGTGGCCGATGAGAACGTCGTTGCACCTGAGCCCAAGGTGAACCAGCAGTTAGTCCAGAGCATAGTGCAAGATTTTGAAGCTATGGGAATTGTGAATAGAGCGGAAGAGACAAAGCATTTTGATTATGCAGCTCAGTTTCAAATGTAGGATCCACCTGTCTTTAGGGGTGATTCAGACACGGAAAGGGAAGATGTGTGGCTTTCAATAATGAACAGAATTTTTGAATTCATGGGGACAATGGTAGAGCTGAAATTAATGCTAAAAACGTATAATCTAAAGGATCTGGCTCTTCATTGGAGGAAGTTTGTAGTCAAAGCGGGGAAATACCCAGGTATCACATGGGAAGGTTTTTAGGAATTGTTTAGTAAACAATTCTACCCACATACGTTCAGAATTCAGCGCAAAACTAAATTTTTCAGTCTGAAGAAAGAGCATATGTCGGTTATAGAATATACAGCTATGATTATGATCTTAGTTCGGGTTGAACCTGAGGTGGACGTTAGCAAGTTGTTGAAGGAATGGATCTTCGAAGAGGGGATAAGGCAAGAGATCTGTTAAAAAATAGCAGTGTTGTGTATCAGTGATAACACAGAGATGGTGAATCAAGCATCTGTGGCTAAGTGGGATCTGTTGGGAGCTCAGGGTGGATGAAGTGTAGTGATACCCATGGGGAATAGTGGGAACTCAAACAGTGGGTTCAAGAATATGAGAGATAGATATTCCCAGGGTGGGAGTATGTCACATAATCCGACTACAGTATCAGCAAATCATCTTACGAAGCCCTAGTGCAAATCTGGATGTTTTTAGTGTTGCTCTACCACAGACATAAAGTGGTCCTATACGGGAAAACCTTGAGCATGACACAATTTCAAGTATATGGGAAATATTTACCACTATTGAAGTAATCATCTGATGTCGGGTGCACATGAAACACCGTAGGGATCACAGACATTGTATGCTTCGATGGGATGGGGACAATAGCATACCCCTCGTCAGTAGAGTAATGTCAATCATGGTGATTCTAAGAACACTACAACTCCTCAACAGATAAATAAAGATCATAATTTGGCAACCAAGGCATTGTTCGGAGTTGATATTTTTGTAGTGGATGAACAGTCGGGACCATCCACGTTGTGAGGTACTATTTTCTTAAATTATACCTTAATGAACGTGCTGTTTGATACGGGTTCGTCATAATCTTTTATTGATGCACGTGTGGTTGAATTGCTGGGTTTAAGGTTAGAAATGATGCCTTAGGTTTTGAAACATCAAACTCCTCTCAGTCGAAGAGATAGTTGAGCCTTAATGTTTAGATCATGTTGTATCGTTGTGGGTTAGGTTCAGCTAATGTGGAATTTCTCAGTTCTTCAGATGGATGGGTATGTTTTAATCATGGAAATGGATTGGCTGGTGTCATTTAAGGCCCACATCAACTGTAATGTGCAAATAGTGTCTTTTACGACACACTATGGTGATATACATCTGTTTAGATGAGAGATACATAAGGCAGGGTGAAACAGGTTTGTTGGCATGAGTAGTGGGAACGTTATCATATAATAGGTGGTGGTGTTGTCATTGGAATTAGTATAGGGTGTTGAGCAGAGTTTTCTTTCGGAAGTGATATCTGCTTCCAAAAATTGATTATTTGTTCGACCTGTTATGGTGAGCCCAGTGGTTCTCTATGATTGACCTGAGGTCGGGATATCATCAATTTAGGGTGAGGAATAATTATATTCCTAAAACAACTTTTAGAAGTAGAAATGGCCATTATGAATATGTGGTTATGCCCTTTGGTCTAATGAATGCGCCAGCGGTGTTTATGGAACTGATGAATCGAATAATTTAGAGATATATGAATCCATTTGTGGTGTTGTTTGTAAATGATATTTTAGTGTATTAAAATACATGGGTAGAGCATGAGCATCAATTCGCCACAGTTCTAGGGATCTTGAGGGATCATCAGTTTTATTCCAAATTTTCAATGTGTGACTTTTGAGATCAAGAAGCCCGTTTTCTTGGCCATGTGATTTCTGAAAGGGGTGTTTAAGTGGATCCATAAAATATAGAGGAATTTATCTCGTGGAAATCAGAAAATAATGTGTTTAAGGTAGAAATTTTCCTTGGTCTAGGTGGGTATTATCAGCGTTTTGTTCGTGATTATTCTCATTTGGATTCACCGATTACAGCTTTGAAAAGAATTATTGTTCCATTCCATTGGATTGAAGAGTGTCAGTAGTGTTTTGAAGAGCTAAAGGGTCTCCTTAAACCAGCACCAATCATATTTTTTCCACAACCAGGAAAAGGGTAAGTTGTATATTGTGATGCATCAGGATCCGGGTTGGGGTGCATTCTCATGCAAAGAAATCAGGTGGTTGATTATGGCTCATGGAAGTTGAGGGTGCTTGAGAATAACTACCCAACTCATGATTTGTAATTGGAGAGAGTTTTCCATGCTTTGAAAGTGTGGCGTTATTATCTCATCGATGAGAAATTCATGATATATATAGATCATAAGAGCAGGAAGCACATTTCCTCACAAAGGTATTTGAACTTGAGGCAAAAGAGAGGGATGGAATATCTCCAGATGTGGGATTTTGACTTGATCTACACACCAGGTCTGGGAAATTCAGTGGCAGATGCATTATGTGGAAAATAATATGCTCGGGTGGTGAAATAGGCATAAAAAAGTGGTAGTTGATGTCGGTTATAGATTTCATGTGGTACGAATATTAGGATCATGGTGATAGAGAGGTCATCATTTCAATTTTATTGATTCTGACATGGTTGGCATGGTTAAAGTGGCCGAGATATCTGATTCTAACTGTGTGACCATGAGGTCGAAACGAAAAGGTTGGGAGACCATTGAGGGTTGGCAAATGAATGGAGATTCAATTTTTTGTTTTCAGAATCGGATGGTTGTACCAGTTTCTTGTCAAGAGTATCTTCTCAGGGCGTATCGTCATTTTAGGTGGGTTGTTCATCCTAGAATTCAGAAAATGTACAATGAATTGAATGAGCAGTTCTGGTGGGTCGGTATGAAAAGAATAGTGGCTGAGTTTGTTTCGAGGTACCTGACTTGCCAGCAGGTTAGGGCAGAGCATCAGAGGCCAGTGGGAATGTTGTAGTCATTACCAATCCCTGTATGGATGTGGGAGAAAAAAGCGATGGATTTTGTCATAGGTCTCCCAGGAACGGTCAGAAATCATGATTCCATTTGGATGATAGTGTTTTAGCTAACGAATTCGGACCATTTCAATCCAATTCATGAATCTCATACGGTATAGGATCTGTCCAAAATCTATTTCCAGGAGGTGGTAAAGAGGCATGGTGTTCCATTTTCGATCGTATTCGATAGAGATCCGAGGTTTACATCTCATTTCTAGAAATCCATACCTCAAACCCTTGGAACAAATTCATCCCTGAGTACGACCTATCACCCATAGACGGATGGTCAATCTGAGAGGACAATACAACCATTAGAGTATATGTTGCAGGCTTTTGTCATGGATTTTGGTGACTCATAGGAGGAGCACTTGTCATTGGATAAGTTCTTATAGAATAATAGTTATCAGGAATCCATACATATGGATCCATTTGAAGCATTGTATGGGAAGCTATGTTATTCTCTACTATGTTGGGTGGAGACAGGTGAGTCCTCGATGGTTGGACCGAGCCTTGTCAAGGAGACTATAGAGAATATCAAGTTAATCTAGAAGATAATGAAGACATATCGTAGTTTTCATAAATCGTATGCAGATCATCATCGATGGTCATTGTCATTCGAGGTCAGTGATCATGTTTTCTTGTGGATCTCTCCTAGGTTAGAACATCATTGGTTTGGGATGCATGGAAAGCTATATCTGAGGAATATTGGACCTTTTGGTATTCTTGAGTAGGTTTGGGAGGTGGCTTATCGTTTGGATTTTCCACCAAGGTTCATTGTGGTACACAACGTGTCTCCTGTGTCGTAGTTGGGGATGTATCAGTCACATTCAGGCCATGCTATTCGATGGGATCATGTTGAGCTAGATCCAGATGCTTCGTTAGTGCATGTACCAATGCGTGTTGTTGATAGGAATGATAATGTCTTGTAGGGTAAAAAAATCGGTCTGGTCTGAGTTTTTTGGAAGCATGGTCAGATCCAAGAGGAGACATTAGAGTGGGAGAAAGAGATGGTCAATCAATTGCATGAGCTCATTCAGAAAAGGGTGGGTTCACTACATTATGAGGATCGAAATTCCAATGGTGTGGAGATTGTAGTACCCACGGTTTGAGGTATGTGACACCTGTTTTAGTTTTTTTGTGCTTTTTGAGGTGGTTGGTTGAAGTTTGGACAATTCTGGGAAAAACTTTTAAATTTTTGGAGGTTGTCCAGGGACACAAAGTTGGCACATGGCCTGAAAAAACCATGTGTCCATACTAGGAAACTGTGCACCCTTGACAGTGGGCACTGCACAGGTGGTGTAAAGTTTTTCAAACCATTCGAGCAATCCTTGTGAAGTCCATGGGTGAGATAGTGGCAACCGCACTGTTGGCGTACAGTTTTTCATACCGTGAGGGGTAACCGTGTGATGACATAATGTGTGGGTTTTTAAGTCTCATGCCACTCGGGATTTCTTATTTTTTCCTCATTCATCCTCCCACTCATGTCTCACATGATAGTCCCAATTGTTAGATATTGGGGGCAATTCTTGGCTCTTTTTTGAGGCAAATCGAAGGGGTTTTTTGGTGGATCGAAGGTGGTTCCCCTCGGGTAAGTCCCTCTTTTGGGTCACTGAGGTTTTGGTTAGGGATAGCCCTCTACCTCCCTTATTTTACTAGATCTAGAAGTTTTTCATATAGATCTAGGGTTTTTTTGACTTTTTGTGTTAAAGGATGAGATTTTTTGTGTTATTTATGGGTTTTTGAGGTGGTTTAAAGGAGGCGTTCACACGGTTTGGTGTGTTTTTGTGAGAAGGGTTGATTTCACTAAACCCTAAGAGGAAGGATGCTTCTCCCTCAACTAAACTTTACTATAACATAGACCTTGGTTATAATTAATTTGGGTTTCTAAAAATTAATTTTGTTTTTGATGTGATAAATTGATTGGAAATTCCTTTTGTGGTGTTTTGGGGATTTTTGGAAAGAAATGGGTTTTGGGTAAAATAATATTATTGTGATTTTAAATTGGAGATTTGAAAATGGGCTGTTCTATTGAATTAATTAAGATGTAATGTGAAATAGTTATTTTTAATAAAGGGGATGTTTTATTGAAATGGGAATTGGCTGGTAATTAGGTTGGAAGGGTGTTTTCAATAATTTTTTTATTTATTTAAGTGGTTCAGCATGCAATTGAAATGGTTAGTTGCATATTTTGGTGACCTCGGTTGGTTATATGCTTGGTTATGTCTTTTTTGAATATTATGTGGAAGTGGGCAGGATGTACCACTATAAAAAGGTGATGGATAGTGGACAGAAGGCCCAACGTTAATAGAAAATCGGTGGTATGTACAACTTGAGTGGATTGGTAATGAACGGGTTGGACGAGAAGTGCCACCGTGGTTTGTTGTGTGCTTTGTTGGTGATGTCTATAGATGTGGACTGTAAGTGAAATATAAAAATGGTAATCAGCTTGTGGTATGGTTGAATTGGCTTCTTGTGTGGCATGGTTGATTTGGATTCCATGTGTGGCATGGTTGGAGTATGGAATGTTTGGATTCTAGTAATGGTTGCACTTGTGATTATTTTATATAAACTTATTCAATAAATGTTTTAATGGTTTTATAGTAGTGTCTATTGTGGGAAATTCATTTGGGGAAAACCTACTGAGTATTAGTAGTCACCCCCTGCTTTGGCATTTTGGTGCTCTTGGAAATGTCATGTTCCGAGACATAGGTATAGGTAAGGAATCTCATTGCTAGTGATTCGTGGTGATGCTTGAGAGACGTGATGGTTCTTGGAGGATGGACCTAGGGGTAAAGTCATGGTGTGTATCATGGTTTTTGGGTCCCTTTTTTATTCTACCACATAGTACTCTAATATTGTGTTGGATTGTATTTTTCTCTGGATGTATTGTGGAATAACATGGTTGTATTTTAGGAATACATGCTTGATTGTTTTATTTACATACATCATACAGTGTTTATTAGTGGATGATTTGGTGGGTTTTTCTTGAGGGAAAAACATTCCCCAATTTTTTCTTGAAGCCCTCTTCATTTATTGACAACCTTTGGAAACATGGGAATGTCTCTTAAGGAAATGTAACCCTCACCACCTCCTCAAGACAATGAGGTAGGGGCTGGGTGTTACAACTATTCACCCGAAATTATGTTTTTCTTATTAGACTCCAAATGACATAATAATTACATCCATTTATGTCAGATTTTGGAAATTACAAATAGAAAATGGAAAAAACATATTTATAAAGGTCACCTAGCACTTAGAAGTTCATTATAATTTGTTTTCATCTGAAGTTATGACATTTTTATAAGAATGGAACTTCCATTGAATGAAATAGGGTTGTTACAGTATTATTGATTATGATATTCATATTTCAAATTATTCCTTCACCATTCAAAAAATAAAAACTAATTTCATGGATTTTAATAGATTTTTGGTGATTCATTTCATTAATAGAAAACTAGATAGCGGTAAATAATAAGTTCATCCTTATAAAATCCATGTAAGTGAAAAAAAATTATTAGTTAGTTAAATATTGGTTATTTGATGCATAAAAACTTGCATCAGTTGGGTTTCCAAGGTGAGACACAAAACAAAATATATTGGGGTTTTCATTGTCCATAATAGATAATAGTTGTAATCAAATACGGGGAATGGTGGGTTTCACCAGGAATGTATTTTTTTCATTCTAGATATTGATTTACATTATGATATATGTCATATATTTTTTATTCTAGAGATGTGATGTTATTGTGGTTGGAATATGTTATATTAATTTTATTTTGACTATTTACCTTATGGTGATGGTTATTTTTATGGTGTTTCTGATGATTTTGGTGACTACCTCCCACCCTGGGGGATGAGAGTTTTTTTTGTGGTTTCATGAAATCAAATAAAATCATTTTAGATTGTTTATTCCTCTCATTATGGGCTTTATAGGCAAAATCATCATGAGATGATTATGTTGACTGCCAATATTGGGGATGAAGGTACCATAGAGTCCATAATTAGTTATAATAGAAACCACCATATTGGAATTTGTTTCTCACCATGACAAGGGAAATGTTGTCGTGCAGTATTTGGAATGAGAAATGGATGTATTTAGAGAGAGTTTCTAAAAATGGTTTATGGTCATAGTAGATATTGATGACATGTAATCCTCGTGACATGGGTTTAATTTCAAGGCCTAGGGCTATTATAGTTTATCAGACTATGGAAGCATCATTGCACTATAATTCTTGATAATGCTGGTAAAGGCCCACTCATGGATAGTTGAGCCTATGTGGTCTATGTAGTGTAATTTATTTTCATTACTATTTACTATGATTTTTATATAATAGTATATTTGTGGTTATAATCTTTAAAAATTTATGTTTGTGGAAAATAGATTTCATACCCACACCCTACACGAGGTGTTCAACAAATGTAATAAAATTATAACTATATCTAAGTTAATGAAATGAAATTATCATTATTATATTAATGTATATGGATGTTCAAATTGTTTAAAAGAAATATTGTCTGGTTTTATAGGCTTCTCAGGTTGTTCAAAAGTGTAACAATTCTTGTTATTTTGTTTATTTATTTTAAATAAAAAATTGATCTTCCAAGAGAATATCTAGTTTTCACTATTAATATCACCAATCATCCCTAAATACTATTGGTTATATATTGTAATATGGGGGGTTCATATACATTATGGTGTCACTATGATCAATATAATGTAGATAGACATGGGATACTACATTAACAAGTTGTATCAAAATATTGTGGTTAGAATGTTGTATCACCAAGTGGGAATAATGAAAGGTTATTATGATTAATAAATTTATTAAATTATTATTTGTTTCACTTTATATAAAAATATAATAAATGTGTTCCTAGAGAATTGGAAATCAAACATGGGATGGTTGTAATGATCTATGTATAGTCACCATAATATAGACTGAAGTCCATGTTACTATGGGAACATAGGTTATTGGTTTCATTTTCCTAGATATAATGGGGTTATATGACTTGGAATAAATAAACAAATACATTAAATGATTTCTTTTTTAGACTCAGAGAACTGAGTGTCAAGAGATAATACCCCAACATCATATTAAACATGTATTTATCACATGAAAATTGTATTTTTCTTGTGATTGTTGTCTGTAACATGGAGTAAATAGGAATTATTTTGTATTTAATGTTTCAATAATGGATTAAAAATATATCTCTCCAATTGATTATTAAATTAATAATACTCAAATATGAAAGGAAGGGAACTAGTACATAAAATTAATTGGCTATTAACAATTAATTAGGAAAATAGTAACATTTATAATGTTTTCTTAAAGAGGTTCTCAGTGGAATCCAACTCCGTCAGACAAGATAGGATAATATTACTATGTAAAGGTATATATATCTTTAATTTTTAGGATGTTTTTTGTGCCTCAAATCACTATCAATATGTGGGTAAATGAGGCTGTAGGTTATATGACATGAGTATAGTAGAATAATGTATGATATAGTTGGATAAACATATGATTAAATTATTTCAAATTTGTGTTATATATATATATATATATTATCGTTATTTAGTCAATTATTTTATTTCTTATTTAAATTCCACCTATATGATCATCATTTAAGAATATGGTGGATAGATACAATGTTCCAACTATGTATGCACTGAAGCTGGTTCCTAAGGGAATACCCTAGAATAATACACATATTTAGTCTTTGAGAATAGTTATATATGAAAAAGGGATATGGGAGATGGGGTATTGGTTAGATAAATATCCTAGGGAGATCTTGGGCATATGATCATGTGTACTAATTGTGGTACACAATAATATTTTATATCCATGTCCTACATGAAAATAGATTTTCAGGTCATATTAACCTAATTTAGTTTAGGGATTGGGTGAACCATAGGATGAAAATTCAAAAATGAATTTTTGTAAAATAATTGATGCCAAATAAAAATTAAAATATAATGGGTGAATATATCTATATAAATTATTATTCAAATAAGAAACATTTTACGGGGATATGTATTTATAAAAAGGTAATTACCAAGGTTGAGTTCAATGTAATCTGAGACCTTATTCTTTTATAATATCTCTTCAATACAATAATCATATATATAAAATTAGATTTCATGGACACCTGATCTAGAGAGACCAATTATATACATATTAAATAGAGGATTATAGTTTATTTTCATTTCTAATGATGGTTGGATACATTAATACTATTTTTAGACAATATGTGGACAGTATCCCTAACATTATTAGAGTGTATATAAATATAACAATATTAGAATTATTCATAGTTGTTGTAAAATATGATGTAAAAGTATATAAAAATATTTTTGTAGAGATAATACCATTCTGGATAATATTTTAATGTGAGATAATTTTTTGAGAATCCAATATTTGATTATGGGGTGGTGAGGAGAACTAGCCATGTATTCCAGGGATTGCTGGGATGATGCCACTATATACTCAGTCATATGTGACATTACAATAGTGTGGGAATGTATGAAATTTTCATCTTTGGTTTAATTTACTTTAAAAAGTTATTAATTCATGTTTCTTGCAATGGAATTTGGTGTGTTTTTATTATAGGACATCATAGATAGATAGGATTCAAATACTAATCTTACTTATGCATCTTATATAGAACATTGTATCACCAAAACACATATCACTCAAAACAACTAGTGGAGATAAAACAATACCTCATTCATGAGAAACACAATAGTGTTATTGATTATATTTTAGGGTCTATGAGTTTAATTTGGTGACTATACCCTATATAAGAAAACAAAAATATATATAACAAAATAAAAAACACAAATAAATATAGTGAAGGTAAAAAATATTCCCCAATAACATTTCTCCCAATAATAAAATTTTTAATACTATATACCCTTCAGGTGGTGGGTAAAACCATGTTTCCTAAATTAAAACTATAAATAATAAAAAATAATATATTCTACTATATGTTTCAACATCGTTTTTACATATAATCCTTTGTCTCCATAGATCCCTATAACAGAACACATTCCCTTAATTGGATCTGTTATCATGAAATCATCACATTCATTGATATTCCCATGAATATTGAGTGTAAAACCATGAAGGAGACCCCAAATTATTCAAAAATATATGTTTAGATATATATAAAGGTGTATTTCATGGTAATGAAATGCATGAAAAAATAAGAAAATAATAGCATAACGAATGATTATGACTTTATTGAGATTCCATGAACACTATTCATACAGTCTTTCACTCAATACAAAAATTGTATCTAAATATTAATGGGATTTTCATATGTAGAGTAGATATCCATAATTATTCAGAGTAATATTTTATTCCCACAACCATAGGTCAAGCATCTTAGGGACATCATGCCAATTCAAATGGACCAAGGTCATAGGTTAAGACAAATAAGAATATCATACCACATATTCACTATTGAATATTGTATTAGGTCTCTAAAAATAAAATTATCCCCTAGTTCAGACAACATAAGGTAATATAGATATCAATTCTATTTTTGTCCAGTCCTAAGGTCATACCCTAAGTTTGAACAAGATTCCCCTCCAGGGCCACATTACTATGATGGGTCGAGATATCAATTTGGTAACATGCATAGAAAAATTAAATATAAGATATTGAAAATAAATGAAATGGAAATGGTTTCACTGTACCTGTCACATATATAGAGGAATAACATAACAAGAATCAATATTATGGCTAGAAAAAATTACAATGGTATACCATATCACACAATATCCCGTTATATGTTGTATACCAATAATACCACAAGTCATTTCCCACAAGAAAACTATGGATACACATGAACATACAATTGTACATGGTAACAAACTCATGATAAGTCCTTATATGGGTTGGACATATAACATTTATCTTATTGAAGAGAATCTATATGACCTGTCATGTGATGATACGAAAGTCACACCCACAAACCAAGAAGATTGATTATGCACAAAAATAATCCTTATAAATGACCCCAAATCAATTAAATTCAATGTTAAATAATGATATTAAATTATATTCGTAGTATATGGGATCATATCTGCACCAATATACCACTTGGTATCCACCAATGTTATTAGGACAAGGATTTATCAGTCGGAGGATATCAATGAACTCGATATTTTAATGATCTAACATAAAATAGTGAATTAATATTTATTTTTAACCAGAGTAAATCCACAACTTGCTTTATGGATGATTTTTCTATAGTGAAGAAGGGTATATTAAATGGATTCTAAAATAATGGATGTTTATATATAAGATAAAATAGTTCCCTAATTTATTACTAACTTGGATAAATCATAATAGAGTTTGGAAGGGAAATAATTTTATACATAGACACTATAGAGTATATAGATATTATTATTCTGGAAGTAACATTAATGACGTGTAAATATAGATGAGTTATGGATATTAAATTGATTATATAGATCATTAAATAATGAAAAATGGTATGGCCACATGGTTTTCTAAATTATGTATTATCCATGTCAGGCTATATGCACCTCCAACAAACATTAATTTTTTGATCTTATGATATGGTAAACATTAAAATTGTTATGTTTCTCATATATATCATGATTATTGGATTTTGGGGTAATGTATCATGGTTTTCTCTAACCATTTCCCAATAGTGTAACACTTACTACCATTCAAAAAACAAGCCACATATTTTCCTAAGGAGAAATTTTTTTCAATTATCCATTACCAATAAATTTACCTCTTTAATGGATTTTCAAAATTTTAAAAATCAATTAGACCCCCCCTACACAATTCATAAAAAATATTATTCTAAAAAACATGAATAGATGATAAAATCAACATATAAAACACCAGAAATATCATAGGTCATTATAGTATCACCTAAAAAATAATTATCAAACTCTAAAAGATTATATATGAATATTTGTGGAAGAAATCAGCACATTAAGTATAGAAATATGATTCAAAGTACCCATATTCCATCCAAATTTATTTATGATTCCAAAAAAACAGAACATGTATCACTATAGTTCACCACCATTTTTTCTTAGTCTACTTTATTATTCTCATTAGTAATTATGTGAAATTCGCATTATGATCTAGCTCAACATCATTACAATTGTTCAATTTCCAATTATTAGGCACATAACCTCAATTGTATGACTCCTGGAACACAACAAGCATACTATTGTCACATAAATCAGATCAACAAGGTAATCCGAATATATGATTCATCAATAATATGGAAAATTACATCAAATATCAAATATATATTTTCTATCTTCAATAATAGTTTGTATCCTAGTCAATTATTCATTAGTATGAAAACCAATTCCCCCAATGTGAACTCAAATGGTTGCATCCAATTGTCGACATATGATAATTTTCTTCTCTAAGGTGTTACTATCCACTTTTAGATAAACTGCACTCTATTAGAGGTAAATGTCATCTTTCCTAACACAATAATAACTAACTCAAAATAATCATGAAATAAAGTTATAAATAATAAATTTATCCATAGAGATCCTCAAAAAGTTACATTTTCCATGAATACTAGAAGATATTGTTATCTAACAATTTCATTAAGTATATGTGATCATATAATGCCCCACATAAAACAAAATACATTTCTCCATCATCTCTTTTAATATCATGATGATCCAATATGATATTATGTTAATGTATAAAAAAACTTGCTATTTGTTCATCTAAGAACCCAATTCCTTCTACAATAACATCCATTATCATGATGTAAAACACCTACCTAAGTCTAAATGGATTCTCAATAGAACCCCATTTAGGCATTTAATATCTCATAAAAATGGATTTTCTAAATCATCCACTAATAGGGTCACTCAAATTAATAAAAATGAACAACTTATGATATCAATTATATTTAATTTCGTTCCCTACAACCCACATCAATGATCATTATGAGAAACTATATTCATTTTTTTATTATAAATTACATCCCTAAAAAATCATTATTTTTATTCATTATATCATATAATGATATAATGTCTCATGATTTTCTTTCACCCTAAAATGTAATTGATGTTATCTGTTAAGATGATATCCCGATATTTTAATGATAATACTCTTAAATATATATTTCATAACATAAAGAAATTAAGTATGGGAAAAATGAAACAGTATATCTGCTGTGGATATTCATTGGATATTGAGGAACCTTCTCATGGCGTAAACCCTTTGTAATATCCAATTTAGGATATTATGATAATGAGACTCACAAATATAAAATACCTAGTTATATGTGTTATTGGATATTTCAATATACTAAAAAATTTATCTATTATATGACATTAGTAGTATAAATATTAGTATTATAAGTCATATAAATTAAATTATTGGTTAATATAATGGAAAAATATGTCATCATTCTAGTGGGATATATTGGGTGAGTCAGGTGTACTATTTCACTAATGTGTAATTAGAGAAAGTATTTTTACCTTTTTCATGAACATAAGTTGATATCTTAATCTCTTTAAATGAAATGATATAGCCTAAACACATCTATGTTCATTGGTTTTTTGAGGAATTTTTTGTTTCTAGAATGTCATAGAATGTGTCATCAAGAAAATAGGTTGATGAAAACAACATGTGACATACATGAATATAGATATCATGATAACGATTTTATATTACATAGTTAGCATCTATTTGTGGTTTTATATCATTTCAATTTTAACTACATTCTCTACATGTTCCGTGGCATATTACATGATGCTAATATTGGATATCATGATGATTCTCCTAATGAAAATTAGAATGAGGTGTAGACGGTCACACACTACGTGTATCCAAAACCTCTCTTAAATAATAATATTATTAAATGTTTCATAAAAATAAAAATTATTCCCTTATATGTTTTAATAATTTTTAATGATTTTCTGATTGGAAATGTTTCATCACCATTTATCTAAAATAATATTTTTTTAATAGAATATTTATTAAAAAATTATTTTATATTTATCGAATATCCGATTTGTTTTTTTATTTGTGAATAATGAGGTGATAATTTATTTTAAAATAAATATTCATTTTTCATGTCCTAATAATTGTTATAGAGGAATGTCAGACCGTGTTTAATAGTTCAGAAGTGAAATAATATATATTGAATATTATATGAATATATAATATTGAATATAATTATTAATTTTATTGCATATCATAATATTATAATATTATTATTATATACATGGGATTTTTGTGGAAATTATGATAGAAAGAAAACATGCACAATTATTAATTTCATGGAAATGAGGCATATAAATCCAATTAACTTGTTTAATATATCCAATTCATTATGTTGTTTATAACATCATTCATAGATAATACTCTCAAAGAAAAATATTTTTCCCTATCCCATAACTCTCTCAATAATTGAGATCAATCCTCCCATGTAACCACTCTCATGTATAGAGAGTTCGATGATAACCATTCCTTAAATAGATTCTCAAGACAAATAAAGGAGAATGATGCAGGAATTCTAATATATCAGTCAGGAACCCGAAGATTCCTACTAGAATCTTTGGAGGTTCATGTAACACTTGTGGATCATTTCTATAGGGAGTCTATTCTTTATTTTTACAATGCAATGATTATATGACATAGAGGAATTTTTAGATACATAACCAATGAAATAAATCCTCACAGAATAACAAATTATTTTATTAAATTTACTATAAATACAATACGATGATCATGCGTAGTTTTTTAAAAAAAATTATCATTAATATTCATTTTTTTAAATGATGTTTTTAACCATGTTAATCTCTGATTAATTCATTGATACAGGAAAAAAGGCTTTTTGTGCATTATTAATATAGATAATCTTCTATGCCTTGAATATACTTGTGGTTTTAGATCAAGGTCAAATAGTTTTTTATAATCATTTATTTATTTTTTATTTATTGATGAATTTTTCCTCAGTAATCAATTCCAGTGTAATAATTATTTAATTTTAATCAGTTTCTCTTCTTTCTTACTCTATGTTTCTCATAACTTTTTTCATCTAAATTAGTTTCATAAATGAAAAATATTTAAAGAAAAAATATGGAGATGTGGAGGAATATGGATGGACAACACCATAGTAAATTACATTCATCCCATTGGTACACACCCTATAAATATGTTTAATTAAATATGAATTAACTTAGAATTATTCAATCCATATTTTTTTATTATATGTTGAAAATATAATTACCCAAAATTTGTTAACATGTCCATCATGGTTGAAAGATATCAAAAAAACACATCATGTAACTTTTTTACATGACATGTTGTCA
Source organism: Viscum album (assembly GCA_963277665.1). Lineage (NCBI taxonomy): Eukaryota > Viridiplantae > Streptophyta > Magnoliopsida > Santalales > Viscaceae > Viscum > Viscum album. Next base: position 1,778,647,230 of record OY728146.1, on the reverse strand, counting down.
TTTAGACATATATGGGAAGTGTATTATATAAGATGGTCTAAATGAATGGTGGTCATGTAACATAGAAATGGAATGCCCTCAAACCCATATACATGTCATGTACTCAAATATTTTGTATTCAATAGTGTCAAGACATCCCCTCCAAATATTCTCCACTGGAGATGGAAATGAACGATGATAGATAATTGCCCCAGAGTCCTACCTCTAGTAGGACCTGCGGTGGGGACAAGAAACAATGGTATTGAAATATCACTAAATAAGAGGTATTGCTCTTTTTATAATATCCATTATCAATAGATAAGATGTACCAACCTAAAACAAATACAAGATAAATATATATATATATATATGAATTGAAAAAAAATCCCACATTCATGTTCAAAATTAAACTAATACAAATGGAAATGTCTCTAGTTAAAATAGAAATAGAAAATATAAGCTGTGACACAACAAATATTCCCAACCAAAAAACTAGTACCACCCAGCATAGTCCACATTGTCCCCCTGGAAACCTAAATGTTGTTTTATATATGTAGGGTGAGAATAAAATTATACTTAGTAGAAAAAATCAATGTCTCTTATGTACTATTAGTGGGGACGTACTAATTCCCCCGTGAGAAAATAGAATAAACGAAAAGCTCGTGACAATGTAAACTAACCACCATAACCTAACCAATGTCTTGGTCACTAAATAAATCAACTCATGTAATCTAATATAGAGAACATAGATGATAGGGTTCCCGGCACCTCTTTCTCGCTTATTATCCACTCTTACACCCTAAATAAAAACTTCTTGGTGCTCCCACTACTTCCAAACATACCAAAAAACATCCCACCCGTACACACCAAGTCATCACAACCACATCTCATTCCACCCACTAACATTGAGGACACAAACCACCCCACAACCCGAAGACACTTAGAAACTACAACACGTCTAATCCCAAAGACACTGGGGAGCTAAAAGACATCACTCCCTAAATACATAAGATAACTATAAACCATCTCATCCCAAAGACTCCTAGGAATCACAACTCGCTCACACACTCATGGGCATCACAAAATATAGCCTACCGAATGATTCTTTGGCTATCACTGCATGAAATAGGGAGTAAGGAAAAGATGTAGCCAACCTTCAATCCTCCCACTGAAATTTTTGGGAAAGACACCATCTTTCATTACAATGGTGTTGTTCATCTAATAATTAACAACTATGGTGTGGTGCATATAGAATCAAAATAATGTACACGAATATATATATATATATAGGTACCAAACACTCATCCCAACTGATGAGTTCTAAAGTAAAAAACGGCCCCATAATACTATCACCATTGTTTCTACCTCTAAAATAGACATATCAATATGAATGATGGTCACTTATGATGATTATAAAATAAATCCTCTTAATACCCAATAATTTTGATGTTATTAATAATTTACCCGTTATTCTATCCCTACATAGGAATCTAACAACCACAACCCACAATCTTCCTCACATCTATGCCAAAGAAAGGTAGAAAACTATGATAAGAAATCACACTTTACACTACTTCCCCACTTTCCATCCAAGACAACCACTTCCATTTTAACTATTCAAAGTCAAGAATCCCTCTCAATTATCTCAATAAGCTGAATACCCAACTTACATCCAATCCCCAAAACACACCTCATAACAACTAAACCTGACATCCCTTCTGCATATCTACATCACACTGGTCACACCCATAAACATCCAACCCCTCTTAAACACTACCATCAGCCTCCCCGTTACTTAAAAATATCATGCCCCAACAACCATAACACATACAATATGTGGTCTCACTACATAACAGGTTCATCCATTCCACAATCAATCAATCTCTCAACATGTGATTCCACTACACCATTTTGACCGACCAAACTACACACATCCATTATCCCAACTTGACAACCATGATATCACCACAATACACAAGGATGAATAGATCCATACACATTACATAGCCACATGAAACACTCAAAGTGTATTCATATTTAGAATCACACATTCATTAAATAACATTCACTATTAATGGGTGATCACAAAACAAGTTCAATCATGGGGCATAAATTTATTTATCCTAGTAAATGTGATTATTCATATTTCCAAATTTAATGCAGTCATCCACAAGATATTCAAGTTCCCAAAAAGAAACAACCAATGACCTTGATTTTCAGAAGTCATACATCTAGTAAAACTCACAACATTGTCCATGGACAGCCAATAAAACAACATAACCATCATCATCATCATATCAACCATTCATTAATTTTTTTTAAATTGGTTTCAACCAACCTCATAAGAACACATCATTATTCCCAACCATCATGATACAAAAAAAATGAGATGAAGGGATCCCTACCTCAAGAAATAAATGATAAAACATTCCTTATTCCACCCATATAGGTTGTGTGAAAGTAATAGGAGGATCCTTCAGGAAGACATGATCCAAGGGTGATACAGAGACACATTATAAATCATGGAAGATGGTTCGGGGTACCTCAGTATCAAGAAAAATGTATATAAAAAAGGGGTGAAAGGGTATTGGAATTAGAAAGGCTCTATAATTTATCAACATATCAAATAGTTTTCATGGCCTTTTAATGCGGATCTTGACCCAGACGACATGGATTGTCCATTTAGGATAATCTGGGGTGTTTGGAATTTAAGGATATAAATTACACCCTTTTAAATGGATTCAAAAACTCTTAAATAAGGTTTTAAACACATTTTACATCAAAAAAATGTAAAAGGGGAGGAATTTGAAAAACTGGGGAATGCTGGAAATGACTAACAAATGGGGGAGTCATCAATACCACCCATCGACAGCGAGTAACCGACATGACTCATCATTTTAACCCAACAAAATGACCTACCATACGTGAGTTTCCAACACTGACCCACTAATGCGGAGATATCAATGCTATCCTACAAATGTGAGTTACCTATGTTGAGCTACCGACATGAGCTATTGACCCTGAGGTACCATTGCAAGTGATGTACACTCAGCTACCAACACGAGTGAACGATGATGAGCTACTGATGTGAGAAACTGATGCTATGATAGAGACACAAGGTTACGATGTTGAGAAACCAACATGATATACCAATGCAAATCTATGGATGCAAGCTACCTATGCAAGCTACCAACATGAGATACTAATGCTATCCTACCAACGCAGAGCTACTAATACTACCTACCATAGGAAAAACTAGATTTTTGGAAAACATATGAAATGAGTCCCTATTGCCTCCCATAACACCCCAGACATTGGATTTTCCAAACGGGGTAGACCAGAGAGGTATAGTCCATTACATTAGATACTTGTCAATGTATTCTCACCCTTGAGAATTTAAAACAAAACCCCAAGAAAGTGGGAATCGAGAAAACACCGCATAAAAGGAATCTTAAGGACAAACCATCATGCTGGTTACAAAGCTGAAGTGAAACCTAGACATCCAATAACAACTCCTCTAATTCCTACTACCCCAACTGACCACAATACCGGCCACACATGCACCAAAATCCACACATTCTGAATAGATGAATTAGGGATTTTTTCTTCCATGTTAAGATACTATCGGATTTGGGTTTAACTATCTCACCTGAATGGGTTTAATCCCATTCCCATTAATGTATCTTAATTAGTGATTAGGTCATCAGTTTTTTACATATTTGGAATTTATCACACATCATGGAATAAAAGAAAAAATCATCTCACATAAAATAATGTTTAATAATTACAATGATAAATAGGGCACAAAAAAACTCAAAACAACTCAATGTACATGTAACACATTTTTGATTCTCACTCCTATGTACTCTCCTCCATGCTACCATGGCTCCACAAAACACAAACCATTAGAATGGTTCATCCATTAAACATATTCTCCTGACGATCCGAGATCTCCACCGGATGATCAATGAATTTTGTGTCATCTTTGATATCCAAATCTCATTAGTCAATGACATGGGATTCATCATGAATATATTGAAGAATTTGGGAGATGTGAATGTTTTGGTAGATCTTATCTAACTATGGTGGCTATTCCAACTAGAATTCCACATTAAAAACTCACCCAAACACCTCGAAAGGTCTGATGCACCTTGGAGAAAGCTTTCATACTCTACCCAACCTCCACTTCCCATGTCAAGGGGAAACCTTCAAGAAGACATGGTCCCCAACCTCGAACTCTAATAGACTCCTCCTGCAATCAACATGTCCCTTCTTCTTGTCCTTCAATGCCTTAATCATCTCATGAACAAGCTGATCCTTCTCAATTGTACGCTTCCCTAACATAGATCCAAGAACAACCATCTCCCCAACCTCTATCCAACACAATGTTGAAAGACACATACTTCTGTACAAGGCCTAAAAATGATCTATGAAAATGGAAGTGTGATATATATTATTTTAAGATAACTATACCAATGGAATGTGGTATATCACTATCCTCAAAAGGAAATGATTCATGATCACAACATGTCCTCCAACTCCTGGATTGTATGTTATTTCTTCCCATTAGTTTGTGTTTTTAAAGAAGTGGTGATGCATAAAAAACTGTGAAAATCATGATGCTATCTTCTCCAAATTTTGGAGGTAAATCATGTATCCCAGTACAAGAAAATAGACCTTTGAACTCCATGTATCTTCACCACCACATCCACATACCACCTAGTCAAGGAATCCACTATTCTTAATTCATTGATTTCCATGAGGTTTGTTAACTTTGTGGGTTGATCCACTACTACCCAGATTGCTTCACAATATCTTTATGCCTTGGTTAACCCTATTTCTAAATCTATCTAGATATAATCAAAAATCAACTCAGGGAAATCTATTGACAGAAAAAATCCTCCAGGAACAAATTTTTCATTTCTCACTTGCCGGAACACATATAAATTTTCTACAAACTCCACCATTGTCGTTTTAATCTCATACCACCAAAACTATTTCCTCAAGCAACAGCAAACCATGGAAACTATTTCTTGTACCGCTTGGTGTGAGATGTAAAAATCACATAGGTATCCATTAGACATTTCTATGAGAAAAAAAATCCTCTTAAGGAACAAAAATTGATTTTTCCATCCTATGATCATTCTTATGGAGCATCACCATGGTCAATGCAACTACGCATCACCTTTTCCTCCGAGTCTCTACACTGAAAAACCTCCACCTTCTATATCAAATATGATTGCTCGATCATCTAATAAAGAAAACCATTGCTTCCATCCTTTATTGGGTCAAATTTCAAGGTGAACAACTGCACCATCACCTTCTATGCATCTACATATTCTTGAAATACCTCGCACTGCAAATTTCTACTCGATGAATCATCTACAACATTCCCCTTTCATAAGTTGATGGACATCTCAAAATCATATTCCCAATGAAACTTCTTCCACCTCCACTTTCTCAATTTCAAATTTCAATGGGAAAAGATATACATCAAAATCTTGTGATCCATGAAGAGCACAATGTGCTCTCCAATAGGGTAATGTTTCCTCTACTTTAGTGAAAAAAATAACACTACTAGCTCCAAATCATAATTTTAATAGTTTTGTTCATGGTGATGTAACTTGATAGACCCATAAGAGATCACATTCTATTTCTGTATAAGAACAATTCCCAAGCCCACATGATATGCATCACAAATCACCTCCAACATAACTTCATCCTCTTAAAATAGTAAAACTAGAGCACTAACCAACATCCACTTCAGGTAGCTGAAATCTAAATAACACTAATAACTCTACACAATGTAATTTCTCTTCCTAGTCAAAGATGTAATCCAAGTAGAAACATTAGAAAATAGAGTACAAATATCTCATAATATCCAGCTAGACGAATGAAATTGTGAACCTCCACAACATTCATGGGAGATTACAAAGAAAAAACCACCTCAACCTTCTACAGGTCAGTTGTTGTGCCCTACAAATATACCACATGTCCATGGGAGTGGACCTCCTATGTCCAAACCTTGCACAAGGACAAGTTCTTGTATAGCTGGTGTCATCGATGGACCTCTATGATAGTACTAATATTCATGGAATACTCAAATTATGACATCAATTATATTAGAATACCGTCGATGAATATGAAGAAGAACGGGCTTATTCACTCACAAACAACAGAGTTCATAAGTCCCATGAATATGATAGGTGTGTTCGTAACACCGAATGGCATAACAACTATCCCAATGTTCATGTTCCTACATCAGAAACAAATCATCAGGATGTCTTCATTTTCACCCTTAAATGTCGATACCCAGAATCCACATCAATCATAGAAAACCAACTTTTACCCCTCATCTAGTTGAAAAGATCATCTATCCACATGAGAGGCTAATAGTTTTTTTCTATAACTTAATTTAGACACCAGTAGTCTATATATAACTTCAGACAACTATCTTCTTTATTTTCAAACAAGACCAACTCACCCCATGATGACACACTAGGATGGATAAGTCTCCTCTTCGTCATTTCATACATTGGAATCTTCATCTCACACAACTCATATGGTTCCATTCGATAAGGAGACATTGAAATTAGTGAGGCACAAGGATGTAGGTATATCACATCACATCAAGGGGGTAGAGTCAAAACCTCCTTGGTAAAGACATCCAATAACTCTCCAAAAACTCTGAGAGCATCCACCATCTTAACATCTAATGATTCTACTGACATCTCAGACATTAAATATATAAGAGGTTCCACACACCAACTTCCCACCTGACATCTCCACTCTCTGATGAAAGCCACACGCTGACCATCTATATCTAATAACATGACTCTCCTATGAAAGTATTCAATAATACCTTGTACAAAATATAAATGGTCGGTGCCAATAATTACTTTTTATGGCAACATCTTTAGCATGAAAATATCCCCATTGGACTAATGTGTCCACAACATCAGTCAACATCCTCAACATATATCAAGCAAGCTAGTCAGTCATTCAACTCGCATAATCAACATTAGGGTACTGGGAAGCCTCTCAACATTTACACCCAGATAATGGTCTAGACCAGGTGGATCAAGGAAGTATGAAGATTCTTAATTGAAAAAATCACAAGATATATTACTAAATAAGCTATTTGTTCCTTTAATTATCTCTACTCCAGCTAGAAATACTGCCCATGTGATGTGTAACTGGCCACTCCCAGTTCCTATTACCCTCTATAGAAAATCACCTCCTCAACCCTGCCTGGGTAGATGTCCATAAGGATCACCATAAAGTCGGCCTCTACATTCCCAGTCTCCCCTCGGGGGAGCATGATCCTACTATCCCATATACTAAAATGGCCTTGCCAAAAACTACTGATAAGGCTCACAATGAACATTCTCACCTCTAGAATATCATACATGATAGTCATCAGGCACTAGATCAAAAGTTTTGAACAAACTCCATTGAAAAACACACCATACCTAAGACTATAGGATAACCATGAGGACCCGAAGGCCAAAACAAAAACTACATATGTTGACTCCCTAATGGGTGAAATTTAAAAGGACATGGAAGGTGAGATAATTTTTTGTTGTCCATTACAGTCTAATAACCCAACATTTCTCCAATATAATGTTGTACCTACTCATGATTTCATTCTCTCAATTACCACTTCCTTCTTCTGGACCTCTATGAATGTTGACAAGGTAATTGAAGTAACTACGTACTAGAGGTAAGGAAAAAATTCCACCACTAAGCTTCTCGCATGAGACTCCACATCTGGAAATATATCCAATGAAAAAAAGGGGATCCTTGAATTTTATCACTGGCTCCCATAATGAAATACTCCCATACTAGAGGGAGAGTATCTCCTAATTCTTCTCAAAATTTATGGTCAATGAAAAGAAATATTCCCACAACTCCTTCTCAAAATCTACCAATATAATATCAACCTACTTTATCTCACCTATGTAAAACATCCAACACTAACATATAGATTCCATCATCTAACTAACCAGCAATAGAACCCATTAAATTCTCAAATCCCAGGTTAGGTTTAAGGTGATCAAAAGCTCCTTGAGCCAACTCTCTATATCCATGTCTGAAATGCTGACCTTGAACATTCCCAAAGCCTTCCCTAGGAGAGAACCTAACGTTTTCTACCACTAGTAAACCTCCTCTAGAGGGTTAATCCTATGTCGATCAACTAGGTCAGCCTTCTCAACCACCCCTACCAATACTACAGGTGAATGATTACTAAGTTCCATAGATTAATGATAAACAATGAATTTCTAAGCTCGAGTAGTATGGAATTTTATTTAATATTCATTTTAATGTTTTATAAATTAAATTTTCAAAACAACCAATTCGAACAAGAACAAAAGACAACATGATTCTTGTGCCTTTCCTAGGGTCTCTACTATACAGATAGAGTAGCATCACTTGTCATTCGGTATACCTAGAGTCCTTACATCGAATAAGGGTGGAATCCCATGTCGTATTCGATCTTAACTAGCCTATGTCACAGACCAAGATCACCTGACATGCATCCCCTAACAACCCATTCAATCCCCACTATGCCTAACTCCAAACCCAATACTTTAACATAATCATTCCTCTAACATCACTATGTCATCAGACCATCCCTCCGAATATTCCCCTCTTAAGATGGAAATAAAGGAAGATAGAAAATGACCCCTCGAGTACCACCTCCCATAGGCCTCAGGGTGCCGAACAGACCCACGGGTATAGAAATATGACAAAATGGGATTCATTAACTTTTTTAAAATAACAAATATCATGAAATAAGATTTCAGACCTCAAAAAATTCCATGAAATATATATATAGATAAAAAAATTTGAAAAAATCCCACATACATGATCAAAATGAAACTGGACCAAAACAAAAAACCATTAATGAAAATACGAAAAGATATTCTAAGCACAGACATAGAAAATATACCAAATATCTATGCTAGTGCAACCCATCATAGTACACTTAGTCCCCATAGTAACTTGAAAGTCATTTTATATACCCAGTGTGAGCATACAAGGATACTCAGTATGAAAAACCGAAGTCACATGTGTACAAGTGGGGGAGGCATACTAATTCCACTATGTGAAAATAACAGAAACCAAAAGAACCAAAAAATGTACACTAAGCATCCCAACCACACCAAATTCATGACCCCAAAATTACCAAAGACATGTAATGTAATATAGAGAAAATGAATTATAGAGTACCATGCACCACATTCCCATTAATTATTCACTCTCATGCCATAATGTATGATGTCTTATATCTCCCACCTCTTCTAGTCATACCACACCACATCCCACCTACAGACACCTGGGCCTCACAACCGCATCTATTCCCACCAATAGACACACGTGTCAAAATCCTCACCACATCTCAATGACACCTAGGAACTACAAAACATATCATCATGAACTCACTTAGGAACTAAAACACACCACATCCAAAAGACATATAGGAACAACAACACATATCATCCTAAAGAAAACTAGGAATCACATCCTACCCACAAACACTTGGGCCTCATAAACCACAACCTGCCCAAATATTCTTGGGAAATCACCACCTGGAAGAGGAAGAAGGGAAGAATGGGTGTCCAACCATCCATCCTCCCACCAAGATCTTTAAGAAAGATACCCTCTCAAAAACCAATGGAGTTGTTTAGCACATAGTGCTAAACATGGGCAAAGATTGTATAAAATTAGAAGAATCAAAAGGTATATAAATATAAGTACCAAAAAATTAGCACATCCTATGGATTTTTGAAAAAAACCACCCGATAACACTAAAACCTTTGGTGCTACCTCCAAAATGCACTTATCAAGATGATCAATAGTCACATCTGAAATTGATAAAATTAAGGACATTAACACCCAATCATTTCGATGATAAAAAGAATTTAACTATTAGTCCATCCAAACATGGGATACTAACAACCACATCAAACAACAGGCTTCATAACCAAGCCAATGAGTGGATGAAAACTGTGATAAAACACCTTAATTCACACTTCATCCCCATATAGAAGCTAGGACAACCAAATACTTTTTATTTCTTCAAATTCATTCCACCCTATTATTTTTCTCAACAAGAATACCCCCAACTAACAGCCAAACCCCATAAAAATACTCATCACAACCAATCCAGATAGCCATGCTGCATATACACACCACACTAGTCACATCCATCTCCCCCAAAACATTGCCATCCGCAGCCCCACTACGTAATCATGACATTCAACAACTAATATTACATAGTCCAGATGTTTTATCACCATATAAAAATGTCATACATTACTCAATCAATCGATATATAAACATTAGAATCCCCTACACCATCAGAACCACCCCAAATACACACAACCATACCCCTATCTACAACACCCCATGATTGAGACATGACACAATGACAAAGAGAACCATACCCAACACACAACAACACCAAAAAAACATGTTTATTCAAATTTAGCATCACTCATTCTTTAATTCCACTTTCATTATTCAAGGGTTATCACATAACCTGTTTAATCATGGGGAATCCATTTATTTAATTGGGTATTTGTCATTTGTCAGATCTCAAGCATTATAGTTGTAATCCACAAGGCACACAGATGCACAATCAAATACCATCAACATCAATGATTTTTAAAAGGCATACATCCGCTACAAATAATATCATGCATATAGGATGCTTACAAAACAATACGATAATTATCATCATCGTCCCAGGACATTATATATTTTCTTTAAATTGTATTCAACCAAACATACCAGAAGTCATAATTATACCCACCCCTCATAATACCAAAATAAGAGAGAGCCGAATGTTTCCCCAACTCCCGAAAATGATGATCAACAATTCCTTCTTCCACCAATATAGGTTTGGAAAAATAGCTGGAGGAACCTTCAATAAGATGTTATCCAAGGTTAAAACTTAGACGCACAATCAGTCGAGAAAAAAGGATGTGGGTGCCTTGGTGACAGGTGAAAAGAAAACACATATGGGATGAAGTGTTCTTGGATTTACATAGGCCATATATTTTCTCAAAGTATGAAATAGTTTCTATGTCTTTTAAATGATGATCATAACCAAGACCATGCATCTTGGCTGTTTAATAATGTCTGAGGTGTCAGAAATATAATGATATAATTTACATCCGTGTAAATTGAATAAAAACCATTAAATATAGTTTTAATCTCATTTTAGGTAATATAAAATGTAATAGGGTTGAAGCTAGAAAAACTAAGAATGTCTACAAATGATTCCCCATCAGAAATTCCATGAGGCCACTCTCTAACACTGATTCACTGATGCGACCCATCAGGGTGAACCACCGATGTGACATACCAAGAGTGAGTCATCAACAATAATCCACTGCTACTGAGCCACTGACATTGAGTAAATGTCACCGAGTTACCGATGTGATCTATCAAATCTAAGCTACTACCCCAGCTACCGATGGTGATCTACCAATGCGATCTAATGATTTTGAGCTACCAAAAAGATCTAAGGATGTTGAGATCCTTAAGTGAGCTACTGATGTTGAGTTACTAGCACGAGCTACTGATGTTATTATACTGATGTGAAATACTAATGTTGAGATACTGACACGAGCTACTGTTTGGAATGTTATTACACAACACTAATCAAAATATTACATGCTATATAAATACCAAGTGTTTATTGTGGGTATAATGTTTATTTTACATACAGTAAAATTATGTGAGTATTTTTGTATATTATATGAATCATGAGTAAATATAATATGAATATAAAACACATTGTGATGTTAATATGGGTACCCACCATGATGCCTCTAATCTCCACATATGGTAAATTGTTATTTTTATTTGAATTTAATTTGTTTAAAATAGTAAATGGTCGTATTATCAAGATACATTTAGATGATAATTAAGATACAAGTATATATTTATCATTAAAGACAATTAATTGATTTTTTTATTATTTATCATTAATGTGAAAAAATATAAATAAATTTTATTTTGGTCATATTAATTTAATGTAAATATATTATCATGAAAATAAACTATACCATTGTATGTGTTTAGTTTCGTTTAATTTTTTAACAAATTAATGTATTATTCTATGATCCATCATTTCTCTCATTTTTCAATAGAATATAAACCCTTGGATTCATTAAAATAAACCCATTAAACTATAATATTGTTTCATCACCTACATGTTAGAAAAATAATATGTAATCCACATAACATCTATGATATTGGAAACTATATAATTATGGATCATTGGCCTAAAAATCACAAAAAGATATGGAGGTTGATATGTGGAAGGCTGTAACATAAACCCTAAAATGGATCAAAATGATTTCCCCATACATTTACTATTGCTTTATAATCTACTATGAAAACTAACAATTTGTAAATGATCATGATCATTGCACTATATTATTTTATTTTTGATAGGTTTCATTTTTATATCATCATGAATTTTTTTTATGGTGACATGAATTAATGAATTAACAAACATGAATGATCAAACTAAAATATATTTTTTTATTTTTAAAAATTATCAATGACATGGTTAATCACTACATTAAATAAATTTAATGTTAACAATAATGTAATAAAGACAATTATTTGTAGTTGATGCATAATGATGAAAACTAACATTTTTATATATGATGTTAGTATATCCTTCAACTAAATAAGTTAATATCAAACCATAGTATAATATTTTTGACCATAAAATGTTGGGGTGCTTTCAAAAATCAAGGAATTTTAACATGATGTTTTGTGTTGAATAATCATTCTTCACATCAATAGATGGATTCCAAATTACAACATGGTTTATCTAATAGAAAACGGATGAGGACATCCAATTTATTGATTTCATGAAAATGGAGTCCACTCAATAGATTAAGGAACTATGAGTAAATGTAGTTGGAATGACGAATGCATACCAAAAACCCTTCAAATATCTTGTTTATCCCCTTTTATGGTGATGAAAAGGGGAATATGGATCCTCAATTATGTAATTTTAAATTAAAATAACATTATGATGATAATGGTGTGGGATCTTGGGTTTTGAAAAAATATTGAGATATTAATAACTATAATATTTATTTATTTTTTTAATTTTTTATAATATGAACTAAAACATTTCTCATATTATATTTATAAACACGATTAAAAATTCCATAAAAATATGGATCTTTACTGTACATGAGAAGTATAAACTTCTCACCATCACAAATTTCTAATAGCGGAAAAGGAATTTGTATGTTATCGTATACCATGATTGGAAGTTGAATGTGCAGGATGAACTTATTCCAAAGCCACTGGGTGAAGAGGATAGTGGGGAAGATTTGTCTCTATATGAGAAATAATTTAAAAATTCTATAGATGATCAGGGATTCAATATAAAATCCATGAACAATGGTATTATAAAGCCACATGTGGACATCAATGTGTATATTATGATATCTCGTAATCAGGATATCTATCAATGAATGTTGATATGAGAGACATAAGAGACCCCCAATAATCTATTAACAACTATGAATGAAGATTTGGTGCCATCTATTTCTCATGTAGTCATGATTAACTTATACATTGAATTATAAGACATCTTAGGTATTAAATTTATTCAGGAGATGCACAAAAATGTCATACATTCCTCACTACCAAGTCCTTATTCATTTTTGATGTTAATATTAACAAGGTAAATAATGAGATGTGTCGCTCAAAATATCATACAGTAATTAGTGATGTGTAAAATGAGATGTGGTGTGAAAAATCCATAGTCTTTTGGGGAATATAAAAATGATGAAAATGTGAAGGGGTCTAGGACTCATAACATGTCTAGAGCCCCAAATCACTATCCTTCCAGGAATTAGATGAATCTAATATTGGCTATGGAAAAGGAAGCCATAAATTTGTAATATAGATGGAATGGAAACTATAAAGGTATTTTTAGCCAAATGATAGGGTAAGATAATGGTGTGTTTAATAGAGAGTGTAATATTTTAGTTTATGAAAATTTGGTATTAGATATACCTTTTTTTCTCACATCTATATCCAAATACATGAACAATTTTGCATCCAAAATAATTTTATATGATGGGAAATATTCTGTGCTGCTAATTGTGCAAGGTCATATATATTTCCATTAGACACTACCACCATTCATTTCTAAGATTAATGATCATTATTTTAAAACATTTTTATTATGTACCATATATTATAATGAATATAATCTTTATGTTCATCCGTGATACATTCATTTAATGTTTTGAGAATAAAAAATGTTTATTTTATAAAGAAAATATATGTTATGGTACAGAATATTTAAATAAAATTATTTTTATATTAAATTATGAAAAATAGTTATTAAAATCTGAAAATGAATCATTTTCATATGATTTATATAACACTGAGATATGGAATCGCAATTTTTTAATTCTAAATGATATGCATTTTAAAATGATATATCAATAATTATATTTTGACCCTTTTGATATTAACCAAAAGATATATTTTGATATTTTTTACAAATAAGATGGACCAAAACAACATTCAGTAGGCATGGTTAAATGGATATAGAGCATCTAGGATTGGTACGTAATGATCTATGTGGACCATTTTCAGTATAATTTAGTGGTTTATATTGTTAATTCCTAATTTTTATTGATGAATTGAGTATATATGGATACATAAAATTAATGAGGTATATGTTTGAGTCCTTTTTTAAATTAAACATATTTAATAATGACATATATAATATACATGGATAATATATAATGTTGATTCAATTCAATTGAGTAAGTGAATATATTAAATAATATTTCATTGAATTTTTACCATTATTTGTGATTCTTTCTCAAATCACTCCACTACACACAACATATTGTAATAGAGTTAGCTAGAATAGAAATCGTACCTTTATTAACATTGTATGGTCGATATTGAGTCATGAAAATATCCTATTATCCTTTTTGGGATATTCATTAAAAAGTGTACCATAAAAATTATACTCAATGACAAATAATGATTCTAATTGAATTACCTTTGAGTTATGGAGTTGATATAGACCAATTTATTCACTTAGATGTGTATGGGGTTGTTAGGGGTTTGTTAAGGCATTATTATAAAATAAAATATAACCCAAGGTAACAAATTTTATCATTATAGGGCATCCTAAGGAAAAATAGGGATACTGCTTGTATAAACCCTCAAATAAGGATTTGATTGTGCCCAAAAATCCCATATATATTGATTGGAAGAACATCCTAAAAATGTATTTTGGGTGAAATAATGAATTTTGAGTAAATACTATATCAAATTTTATTATCATATAACTAGATTGGTGGCTCGTTCCAATGTTCCTTGGTCACAGTAACGAACAAAACACCTAATCATAAAGTGTCACCTCTTGAGATTTTTTTAATAGAGGGGTGTATTTTTAGTATGTATAGTTTACATGGAATAAAATATATCTAGAACCATGTATAATGGCCTATTTTTCATAAGCATGATTTTTAAGTGGTTGCTTTTAGAATTAAGGTTGTTAGTTGTTGGATCTAGTGAATCTGGGTGTCAATAAAGTTAGTACCCATGAAATAATGTAATTTTACATGATTATATCATGTATTCATAGAATATAATTTTAATAAACTCTTATCAAATATTTATTATTCATTTATATACAATAATATGTGATAATATCCTAGGAGTATTTCTTATACTAAAGGGCTATCATAGTTCCCCTCTATAATGAGAACCCTAAAGCTCCATGAAATTATTCTTAATTGTTTTTATAGATAGATATGATAACTTTAGGTAGAAAATGATACAGGCTATCAGTGTTTTAGGGTCATATTAATTTCAGTCACCTTCTCATGGATTATGCCTTTGTTAATTTCAAGTCTAGGATATTATGAGAATGAGAAATTCTAGTAGGAAATCTACATATACATGTCATTGAATGTTCCTATCTATAAAAATTTCTATTGATCCATATTCCATAATATTTTTATTACTGAGTATTATAATCCTTGTACTTGTATGTTGTAAAACAACTATTATGAAACATGATAATAGTGAGGTATGAAACATATTTATATGTCGTAAGTAATAATTAATCATCTTGTAATCAAATAAAGGATTTTTATTTTATTTTCTTTAATTGATTCTGATATATCATTCCCATTGATGAAAATATGACACCATAAATAAATCCATTTCCATTTTGTTCTCTAGTAATGTAAATTTTCTAAAATTTCAATAAAGATACATTGAGCACATAGGTTGATGGAAGCAACATGAATCATGATTTATTTGAGATATTTTGATATTGGGATTGTATAAGATAATAGGTTGTTGTATATTGTTTTATATCACTATGGCATGAAGTTATTTCTTTATTGGTGGATTGGATTGTATATAGACACTAATATTAAACATTTGGATATTTCACCTAATGCACTAGAGAAGGAGAATTATAGGGTCACTCACTATGTTTATCCAGAACACGTGTTAAATAATAAAATTATTTATTTGTTAAATAGTTGATGAAATAATATTACCAAATGTGGTTTTATAATTATCGATGTTTTCTTGATTTTATATATTAGATCAAACATTATTTGAGAGATTATTTTTGTGAGTAGAATATTTAATAAACCTTTTTATTTCATATATATAATATTTATTTTTTATTAGAGAATAATGTTGTTATATTTATTTGTAATCTAAATAGTAATTATTCAAGGACGTATAAATATTACAGGGGAATGTTGGACCATGTTTAATTATTAGAAGAGAAATAATATTTCTTAAACATTATTCCAATAAATTATATTTAATTCAATTTTTGAGTTTAACACATTCTGAGAAATAATAATAATATGTTTACTGTAGGCATGAGGTTTTGATGGGATTACCAAAAATAATATGGAAGCATGTGAAATTATAAAACTATAATGCTGGTAGTATATAAACCCAATCAAAATAATTTCTTAATAGAGAGAATTTATTTTTATGTGCATAGTGACATTGAGATAAAATCATCTTGAATCCCTATATAGATTCATATCATGAAATTATGTTAAAAATGGAAAGATATCCATATCCTAAACCGCGATAAATTTATTATATATAAAATAGAGCCTTTACTTAATGTTAGTCATGTGGAGATCAATGATAAATGAAGAAAGTGTTGGTACCATCAATTATAGAACCTGAGTATTTCTTCAATGACATTCACATGTTCGTGGAACATGCATGGATCGTTGACCTATGGAATTTATTTTACATTGTTATAATGAAAGAATGATTTGATGTAGATATCCTTTCAAATATATGAAAATAATAATGAATTGTTTTCTATGTAATTATTTAATAACATAACGTAATTATGAATAATATGTTATGAACATTCCCTTTCATTAACGATGTTTTCACCAATAGATATTTATTTATTTACTTCCATTGACCAATACATTTTTTGTTCTATAAAATTCATCTAAAATTATTGATTATGAGAAAAAAATGATTTGGGAATACAAAATATGTCACATTCATTGCACCCAAAATATACAAGATCAACTAACACCCGAAATACATCATGTCTCCTCAAGGATTGTGGTATCCTTATCATGAATTCCATATTCAACATTCCCAATCCCAAATAATAACTATATATAGACGATGGAAACCACCAAGACATTGACACTCAACCTGTACACTATGACATGTAAGGAATGATGTGGGGAAAAAAGATAATTCCTCTCATCATAGATGAAAAAAACTATAATCAGATGTCATGATACATTTTCATCATCCCTGTATACATTGTAAACTTTAAATAATGATAGTTTCTCATCATATTCATACTCAATAAAGCTACCACAATCACTCTCCCATGGACATAGATCAATTAATAATAATTTAATTTCATCCCAAAACAATTATTCCCCCTAGAATTCATACATAACCATGATCTATGGGTATTAATCTTATCTTGTTTCCATATGGTCCACCAAATAAGATATTATAACCAAAGTCACACATTCAATCACATAATGATCCTTCAATTCACCCATTAACTACATAACCACTAAACTCATCATATTCTATTCATCACAAGATCGTGACTCACTAATCGTTGATGTATAAAATATAATCCCTCTAAGATAATAACCAAAAATAATATACATTTATATATCATTGTAATTCCCCAAGATGAATGTATATAAAATATTCTACCCAATGCATGAAACTCAGATTGACGTACTGCTGGTAAAATATGCATCTCATGATCATATTTCCAATTTATATAACAAACCTCTCCCTAAAAAATGTCAATAACACTTCAACTATTATGCTATAAATACCAACTATATGTATTGTATCTGGTAGTTCCACTCATGGGATCACAACTGATGTGACCCATAAGATACTACTTGACACCGTAATCAACACAACTCTGAACCAAATAGTTTAGACATAAAAGTATAATAAATATAACATCATATTATATTGAAGAAAAACAATTTATGTTTTCATTAGTTTCATCATCAGATCGAATAAAACATAATCACTGTAATTAAAAAAATGGAACATCACCAAATTTTTCCAACCTCCAATATTAATGCAACAATACCATAGATGTCCTTGATAAATCTTGAATAACACTTGATATTCTAATGCAGACCCCCGATCCTAGAAAACATATATCATTCCAAATAAATCTAAATATCTACCTTCCCTAGGTCCAATGATATCTCTCCTTTATCAATTTAATGGATAAGTAAGCACTACACCTATATCCAAAAGTCTCACATGGTATTTTGGCATAATGGTGATGCAGAAAATCTGTGTTAGATATAATATCTAGGTTCTCAGATTGTATATATATATTCAATGAATATATAAGGATATCTTCTATCACCGCAATTATGATTGAGAAAAACTGTATATGGGAAATAATTTTCATCTGAGCAATGAACATCACTATATTATTTGAAATCTTATAGGGCATTACTAGATACCCTTAATGTGAATTTCAACTGATAAATGATGTCTTTAGAATATTACCTTCCTTTAGCCACGGATGATGGTAATCAGAATGATGATCAATCTTGTATAATCATTGAACTCCCAAAAACTAATAAAACATATCTTCAATAAAGGGTAAAGGATACATGTTATTCACTTTTGAATGGATCATCTTCATGTAGTCCATTAAAATCCATAGAGTCCCATATTCATTATTGGGAAACAATATCGGAGAAACCAAAAAAGTGATGTTTTTGTCAGTTAAATAATTTCACCTCTAAATCATATATATTCACCTACACTTTTCTCACCATCGTCATTTCATTATAATAACGTGTAATCGATATCAGTTATATCTATGGACACGGTCAATCTGAAACTCAATTCCTCTATCTATAAGATGAAAAATGATTTTGTCTTGAAAACATCATAATAATGTTCCACCACATGAGTAATGATATAATGAAATAGTGAATATTCTTTTAAATAGGAAAATATCATTAATAAAACCATGATATATCCAACTGGACATAGGTTTACTCATATCTTGTAGGCTATGATATCCCTCTAACATGAAAATACATGCTTCTCTCTATCAGGCATGGTGAATGTCACACATCAATGGAAACAATAATTATGAGATTAAAATCTAGAAAAATAATATATTATTATTCTAAAATAAAGACTAGTATTATTAATTATTTAGATATCACAAGAAAATCCATGTAAGACATCATCTACTAGAAACTCTTGAATCCTTTGTAAATGATTAGTCTTTTTTTAGAAGGGGGTATAATTTGAAATAAACTAATTTCAAAAACTAATTAGTATGTTAATTATTATGTCAAATTGAGTATATATAAGTTAATAGGAACAAATTGTATCATATATAGTTTTATAATGTTTAGGTATGATGATGTAAGCAACAATTACAACTAACAGACCCTCTCTACTATTTTAAAAATCTAGTCAAACACATACACCTAACCATCCTATGCTCCAAAAACCTATCCTGGATAAGAATGACTCACTTTAATCCTCCTTATTGGATGGTTGAGAAAATACAATCATGGACCCCAAAAATTCTTATAGATTGATTCCTATTCCTAACTAAAACCCCAATGAGATAACATTTGTGATACCTTAAAGAAGAAAAATAGTTGATGCCATATTGTTCCACATATGTGGAACATCCTTTGAGGACATGTGAAATACATGTGATAATTTCCACTCTATACAAAATTGTAATAATGGGAAATAATACTCCATGAGAGGGAATCAACGATGAAATAACACACACCTACTATCTATCACCATCCTCCTACATCTCTATAGTACTCCTTTTCTTAGCAGCTGAAGAAGAAATCATAACAAAAATATTTTTTATACACATTAAAACAAGGAAAAGTAAAATAATAACTGTATTTGAGTCCTCCTCCAACCCCTCATAGGTGGTATGAACAATTTAAAACACATCCGGGGTATGTTTTCTTGTAAATTTTCATCACATGGTTTCTGAGATATGAATGAATCCATAACTTGACTTTTCTCACCATCTCTACTTTCTTCCTAGACATGTGTGAAGATAAATGTTACAATATATGAAAATGGTTTAATATGATAATATAGACGACATCCTCTAATGAAATTATTCATGGAAAAGTGTAATTGATTTAGGAAATAAATTCATAGAGAATAAATTGCAAAAGCTAGTCCACATAATACCCTCATATCCTCAAATCTCGTTCATTGTACTCCAAAATCTCTTGGTGTGTCCCTAAACCATAAATTTATCTAACATAACCTGATATTCATAAAATTTATCTAGCATATAAAATTTTCACTCGATTTTTTCAATCCTGTCCTTAGTATCATTGGGATGTCTAGTTGCCTAAAAAGCTACAGGATAAAGGATCTAGAATTATAGATCATAATAAATTGTGGTCCTTTTTGTTACCCAACCCTAAATTTTAACACTAAAAAAGACAATTTAATACAAATTATCATTCTCCAAAATAACTCAATACGGAATAAGATAATCCTCACCTCCACTTAAATATATATTTGGTATTTGTAATATAGTGACATCCATTATAATATCATTCTGTATCAGTATTTTTGGTTGTCCCATCAGTCGTCTTCAAGGTTTTATTTTGTTGAAATAACGATATAAAATTTAGAACACATAAAACAAGTTTCTTACGTAAATAACTTAAGAGGATTTAAGTTACATATATGGGATCCAAATATGAACACCTATCATAAGAGATACCCAAACAAAAGTCATCACACTCATAGTTCTAAACAATGCTCGGTCGTATTCATATATACCTATATTTTAGTCACAAACATATATATATATATAACATCATATTATAATCCAAATTAAATAAAAAACTCCGAATATGTATAAATATGTTATAATATTAGAGATTACTGATATATCACAAATCAATTATAATTAATAATGTAATTTAATTGAAGAGCTACCATAAAAAACTCAGCAATTATAAATATGAAATGTGATCCTATGTGAATACAAAAGATTCACAAATTAACATGAATACCATAAAACAAAAACCAAAATACTTGGACTAATAACTCATAGGTCCATTCCATATGTGGTAGTAATGCACATATAAACTCCCATAACCATGATCTGTATAGACTATATTAATTTTACACTAATAAAAAAAAAAGAAATGACTAAATAGTAATTCATTTCCATTGATACCATTTTTTAATTCCACAACTTGGACTCCTCAAATGGTAACAATGTTAACACACTAAGATCAAAATTGTGTGCCACCATGTCTAAAATTTGATACCACATTGTAGCAAGGGTCATTGTATGTAGTGGGGAGACTATTCCCTTGGTAACAAAATCAATAAATTATAAAAATAATGAATAACACAAATATATGTAGTGGAATGTAAAAAATATTTCAGAACAATGTCATACAAATAAATTAAATATTTATAACTATATAACCCCATTGTAAAACAGCATACCTGGTATCATGGAATGGAAAGGTAATCAAATTCAGAAAAACTAATTTTTATTATTTCCTAAAATACCCTCTAACATCAATCCCCATTATCATCCACTCTTTATTAGAGGTCCATTACCCTTCATTTGATCCCTAGTCATAAAATCATCCGGAGAATCAAGATACCAAAGAATATTTTGAGTATAACCTAAGAATACACCAAGAGTTTGGATTTAGAATGTGGTCACGTATATATAGTGGAGTATGTTATCATAATTAAAAAATGTAAACACATGAAAACAATATCATACCACGTATCCATGCACTATCCAATATGCTACAATCCTGGTGGTACAAGATTTAGATTTGTATCAGATTAATATCTGAATGGTCATGGGAACATCATAAGTTGAAGGGATAGACACAAGGTTAATTTATTAAATTATAGACCAAACACCATATGTTAATCTTCATAAGGCTCTAATTCCCCATCTACCAGGCTAAGGCCACAAGTCAGGACACAAAATCCAAACATTCCCCATATTAATTGTTATCTTTCAAATTGGGTCACTGAATAACATAAGTCCCTATTATTAGGGCACGAAATAAAATTATTCAACATAATGTAACTTAGTCCTTTCATCATACAACATTATTTATTTGAAAAACATTCAACCTCTAGGGTCATCAAGCCACCATAATACCAGCTGTCACTTTCGAACTACATATATAATGAAAATAATTGTATTCCAAATAAATTACATAGAAATTATTCCATAATATAATTCATATATTTATATAGTTATATGAAAATAATACCATGTCTCACTGGTACACATGCACCCACATGAATACCATTTCACACAATAGTTCACGACCCAATGTCTACACATGGGCCGACATTTCATTTTACACTAAGAAATAATTTCATTTCATTCACATAAAAAAGGAGATTGAAATAAACTCATAATAAAGAACATATAATTTAAAGAAATACTACCTTTATCTTATTTAAATAATTCCCAAGACGCATTAATGGATGATACCCAAACCATGCTCATGCACCAATAATATTGATCCAACATGCCATGGACCCCTAAAATGAATCCCATTTGAATGAAATCTAGGGATACTTAATGAGAATGAATAATATCATAATAATAAATGATTTTATGCACAATTATAAACATCTCATCATATAACAATTTAACTAGATATTTTCTTGATAAGATAATGGACACCCATACACTAGATCCACCACTATTCTATGAATGAAAAAATATTTCATATTTAGATGGAATATAAGTCCTTACATATTTCCATGAAATACTAGATATATGATTCATATGAATGCAATAGTGGTAAATATTAAAGAAACATGAGTAAAGGAGATTCATGTATCACATAACTTAATTACCTAATTACCAACACCATTGGTTCCATAAAAATAATGCTCTAAAGGGATGGAAATTACTTAGTAGAGAATATTTATAAATTTGGTTCAATGTGAATTAAATTAGAAAAAAATAAAGAGTAAATTTAGAGGTTTTCTTGCTATGAATGTGTATTTTAATATAATTAACCCCCAAACACATGGTTTGGTCTCATTTGTTTCATTCATTGATCCAATTTTGTGGGGATTTCTGTCTCCCTTTGGAACATTAGTGATTTGGACAAATTTCTTGATTAAAAATCCACCAATAATTACTTTCTCCTTCATCCAATGAAATGAAATCATGTGGAATGAGATATATTTTTCTCTAACTATTCTCAAACCATGTATCACACAATTATCTTCTAAAAATAGGTTTAATGATTTCTTTGGGAGATCATTACAATTTTACACAATAATTCTCAATATTTCATCCACATAAATGGCCACTAAAACAATCTAAAAATACCCAAAAATATCCAAAAATCTACCCCCAAAAATAATCATTTAAGATAACAAGAATAACAGATAAAATTTACACATAACCCACATAAAAATTAAGTTATATAATTTTATACCACTAATTTAATATCATTATTGAGATTAATCTTTGGATATCTTAATAAAAAAACTACGGCCATTGAGGCCGATTAAAAAACTACCACTCACATGATTCCTTCATGATTCATATATTATACCACCAGATTATACAAAGAGACACAATATTCTCAAGATAAAAATCTTTTTGAAAAATATTATTTTGAGTGAGTGGTGCATGAATTATTTGTTATGATCGATCTCAATATTTTTAATGATGATAAAATGGATAGGATTGGGTATGTACCATTTATGAAACAACATATGGAAAAAATCAGGTATGTGTTGCTAATGTGGTAGAAAAAGTTAAGGTTTAGCCACATAGTTAGACCCATAATTAATCAAGAATGTTCTAATAAATCTAGTTGATGGATTATTTTTTTCCAAAATAGTTGACTCCAAAGTCGAGGCTTCACCCATACAAAAACCCTGGTCACAAAAAAAACTCAACGGGTTACCTCCCATATTGACATTCGATCTATGTCTATAGTAAGAGGTGTGTATTAGAATCTTACATATCTACACCTGATCTATTTACAATTTCACCATGAACAACCCCATATCATTATAGTCCACAACCCCATAATAGAATGGTGGTGAAAGGTATGATATGCCATTATGACCCTCAAAAGGCTCCAAATGGGTAGAAGAAAGGAATATTTTCATAAGATTATTCTACCAAGGCTATGTGATAATCTGAATATCAAATAAAATTTATTATTTATTTTGGTTACATATTCCCACTTTTTTGGATCATCCTCAATCAATTTCTAGCTTTATACTAATGATATGTTCTACAGATTTTTAGTTGGGTACCCAAAGTCTACTGTAAATCATTTATAAACTAATATGTAAACAAATGTCTCTATCTATAATGATTCTAAAAGTATTCCAGTTTAAGAATATGAACTCTCATATATAATGTTTCCATAAACCATACACTAATAGGGTATTTGTACACAAACGGAAATAAAAATCAGTCATTTGTTTATATACTACCACTTTAATGGAACCACGACACATCAGAGTCCTAGGAAACCCTATCCCAAAATCAATAATCACATCTGTACACTTCCAAAAATACAATACATGTGGCTGATGTAATCTAATATGATGTTAATGATCATTCTTCGCCCTCTGGTAGGTAAGTAAACACAAGTCAAATCTAGAAATTCAACTCTTCAAGCATTTCCTCCAAAATTTATTTTTGATTTCATGGTTAATATTTTAAACTCTATATATACATCCCACATTGATGTATAATAGTATCTCATAATCTGGTCCCCCTTGGTATTTGGAACAACCATTATCCCATGTATTTAGACCATATTTACACCAACTGAGGACAACCAAGGAACCGATTCTTCCCCATTAATGTATTCACACATTATTATGAATCTATGTCAAAAACATTTCTGAGTTTCACATCATTCATCACATAATATTTGAAATCCAAAATGAAAATTTCATCACACCATGATCGTTTGATGAATCATCTAGATTGACCTCTATCAAAATCATTAAATTTTGTAACTCATATGAAAGACACTATCCAAGACCATATATCTTCAATGTTTTTCTAATATGTGAGTCTACAATGGTAATACCCATCAATTGATAGTACTCCATCAAAATATCAAATTTCAAAATATGCACAACAAAAAATATCTACTTAACATTTAATTTGTACCAAGATAAGATGCATATCTTTCACTTAAGGTATATATAGAAGACCAAATTCATCAAAATGAAATAATTACTCAAACACAATATTATTAAGACAACAATTTTAATCTCTATTTCATGGATTAGGTACTTTTTCTCGTGTTTACACAGCTAACATGACTCTTAACTAACTTATTGAAACCCCAATTTAAACCTTGCTCCCAACCCAACTCTTATGTTTTCAAAATATTATACATATCCACTGTTAATATCTAGAATAATCAAAACAATGTTTGTCATAAATATCATATTCCACAGTTATAAAAACATTACACATTGATCATACAACTAAAGCCTCATCCCATTTTTAGTCATCATATTCATTATTCTTTCAATAATAGATATGTATTGGATCCAGTTTTAGTCATAAATTAACATCATGTCCTAAACCACTGGGTCCAAGAAGGAAAACAATATGACCTTAGGTGCACCTACCCGTATACCAGAGGTTGTCGAATAGTGTCGAGGGTGTCAAGTGAAATAGTAGGGTAACTACACGCCCTCTATCATGTTAGAGGGATGATATATAATAAAATAATTATTTAAATGAAATAAATAATCAATTTTATACATGATGAAAGTGAATGATGAAATATATGATACAACAAAAAATGGTATCTCAAGTACAGGTAAATATCGAAAATTAAAAATCCTACAGATGTCCTACCCAATCAAAATCCATCAATGACCACATCATTTAACTCCACCTAATCAGTTGTCCAACATTTGGCCTTCTCTATTTACTGGGCCTCTGGTCATGAAATCTACAAATGCATCAAAATTCCCTTATAGGGTTTGAGTATAAGAATCAGTAGGAAACCACCAAAGGAACTTCACAACAATGAATAAAGTATAAAAGAATATTCTATGAATATAAATACGGTATAGATGTAACAATAATATAAAAAAAAGTAACTCGTAAATGTTTGGTCCTTCCGTACTTCCTATACCTAATTCAGCAGCAACTTTAGAGAAACGTACCTATTTTGGAATACTTTTTGAATGAATGTAGGTGTCAATACTGACACATGACTTATGTGGAATATATATAAATCATGTTTGTCACATTACAACTATTAGGAATTCCTCAGGAACATAGCAACCATTGTCAATAATTCAATCATGATGGAAAATCCAGAAGTATTTTCCAAATCTCACATGTCGAAGAATGTGAAATATATCACTCTTGGAGGATATGCATGAAGAATGTGACACAGCCTGCTAGATGAAACAGCCTAAATGTATATGATGAAAAAATTTATACTTTATTCCACTTGGAGGATAGTTGAATGTGTGTGCCATGTCTCACATTTCATCCATGTTGACCAAACATGTGTCTTACCTTACATGGTGACCAATAGGCCAAAACTAAATGATCAAAAGGAGGAAACATAAGTACAATACGTATGATAAATAATGAAAATGATCAATCAGACATCACATTATTTCAAAAAGTATCATATTAAAATTCATCCTAGCCCATGTGAAAAAACACAAGCACATGTCAAGGGTTGTACACATTCACACACATCTTGTGATAATGAATCAAACATAGGTATCACAAACTACACAAAAAATTCAAAAGTCATGCAAATATCCATTATATAACATTGGAAAATGTTATTAACTTCCTACAGCTACACACTGACACACAAAATCATGAAAATAACCCATATAAGACATGTTCTAATTTCATGATCTTCTGATAGATACGTAGTCACACCAACAATAATTCCAGTAACATATTTAAAACATGTTCTTAGGTCAAGATATTTATATGGATATACATGACCACTAATAACCATTCCAATAAACCATATAAAACTCATGTTAATGTTAATATATTAAAAAATATATACATAAACTCCAATAATTGTTTCAATATCCCATATAAAAAATATGCTATTATTAAGAGCTTATTACTCACAGATTCCCAATCGGATAAAGACACATATCACATCATCGTATGTAATTTATAAAAAAATACATGTGATAAACATAAAAAATTAATAATAATACACAAGGAAGTGATGGAAAAAAGGTTCAAATAATTCTCTTAGGCCTACACAACCAATTAAACGCGTTCATAATATAACACGATTGTCAAATTTTCTTATGCATAAATCATATTAAAGAAACATATATAACACATCCCAAAAAGGAATTGAAATTCCAACCTTAGGTGAAACAACGACTGGTAGATAGAATTGACGTCCGAGTATAATTGAACCAAATAACCCTCATTTAATTCATAAAAAATGTTTAAAATTATTCTCTTCGAGATGAACCCAATGACACTAACAAAACATCAATCAGATCAATATCGTAGATGATACTAATGAATGACGTTTGAATTAGAATAGAAAAAAATAAAATAAAAAATATATATGAGGGAGGGTTGGAGATAGGGTAGAGTTATGCAAGAATTCATAACGTGTGCAAAATTGGATCTCCAGAACCACTTTTTATAATGAATTTATTTTATTCAAAATTTATTCATTTAATGATTCTATTAAACATTTAATTCATTAATTTTTTTATTTTTTCTTCCATTACGTCCTGAAACACCACCAATTATAACCTATTTCACATTTTTTTTACAAAATAATCATTCCAAACACATGAAATCATTTATTAAATATATTTTAATCGCTACAGAAATACACACACACACACACACACATTGATATATATATATATATATTTAAAAAATTATGTACACACACACACACACCCACATATATATAAAAATACATATATATTTAATGCATATATATATACATTATATATATATTCACATCCATGCATGCAAATATAGAACCCCATATATATATAAATATACACACCCACACATGTATATATATATATATTTATCCCATATATATACACATCAAAATTATTTTTCATTAAAATTTATCCCTATCAAAATTAACAATAATTATAATATTTAAAATATTTCATCACTGTTATAATATATTACCTTACATTATTGCCATCGTTATACTTTTAAATTCAAACACCATTGAATATTTAATAGATTAATATTAACCGTACATTTATATTTGATTGGAACATTTAGTGATATCATATTTATTACTTTGTACATTTTTTATTACAAACGTAATTCTATCATTTATTTATAGAAATATATTTCTAATTTTTATTTGACACAAACAGTAACACAAATAATAATAACATTATTATTATTATTATTATTATTATTATTATTATTATTAACATCCCAAAACAATATTTATAATCCAATTAACTTGTCCTCCTGGGTGATCTGACCTAATGTTCGTTGCTCAAAAATGTTATACCCCTCCTATGGTAAACCCTACATCCCAGACCATATTGAGGATTCTCATTTCTCATAATATGCATAGTTTGATATATGTTAATATTTTTTATTTAAAAAATGAAATAATACATTAATTAAATATATAAGGGTATTGTCACATGTGATGTTTTGAAACACGTGATGAATATAAAATTTATAACTCGTCTAGAATAAACCTCACATTATTGGCCTTGTGATGTTATCGTATTTCTAATATGACACACCATTTAAAAATTATTTCATTTTTAGTAAGAATCACGCATTTTATTGAATGATATATATTTAATATTTTTCTTCAATTAATGTTAAGCCTCTACATGACTCGGAATCCAGTGTTGAGTATGTTTCTAGCTACGAAAATATTCCATAAAATATTTTGAGGTATAAAAGATGGTTTTTTTTCACATTTTAAATCCATAATAAACACAACAACTGAAAAATTTAGTTATCACAACACAATACTTGTAATTTATTAAAATGTGGTTTTATTTTATTTATTAAAAATTAATATGTTATAGTTCTCCCCAATGAAAATTACCTCATCCTTGAAATGCACTTCATATCCTAAAACCACTACTCCCCATCATAGGAGTTTCAATATTAATTATATTAAAAGTATTAATTAAAACATTTTTATTAAAAAAATTTATTCTTATATAGTGGATTAGAATAAACACATTTCAATTCCATATGAACTCATTGAAAGGGAGGGAATAAAACTTACCACATATTCATGGATTATTTCCATATTACCAATATCTTAATTTTATTTACACCCACATTTATGTACTCTATAATAGAATACCACATGTTCAACTACAATATTTCAAGAAATAATTCATCTGGACACCTATCATAATTTTTTCATGCATTTTATAATATAAGTTCTACTTAATTAAAGAAAAAATGTGTATATAACATTTTAACATAAATTCCAAACACGATGCTTGGCCACACACCAAATTACATAAATCTCATATCTACATCATGTGCATCACCCATAGTGAATTTAATCTATATTAAGAACAGAATATAATTTCCCCATTTTTATAGAATCTTGAAGGACCACTATACAATCATGATCAAAAAATGGAATAGATATCCTAGCCAAGTCCCAACCATCGTAATTCATGTATAGCCTATCCTAAACCAAGGAAATTAGAAATGAAATGTTTGTGAATCCTGAACAATGATACAATTTTGTAACTTGATGACCTGAAATGATAGGTCCAAACCAAAAAGACACATGACATCAGGTGTGCCTCCCCATATTCTAAATGTTTTGGACATTCATCAAGTTTTTTGAGTGGACTAATGGGGAGATTATTCCCTCTATATCATGTAATTAGACTGATAAATAATAACATCAATATTTAAATAAAATAAATAATGAATCTACACGAGGATATTTAATGATGGCATATGTGATAAAATAAATGATACAAAACAAGGACCTCGGGTAAAGGTAATGCTATCAAATAAAATAATCACCTGAAATCCCACCCAAATTTCATCTAGTAATGATGAATCTTGTACCTATGCTTACTCATCCATCCACCAGAGGTCTGTTTACCTTCATTGTGTCTCCGTTCCAGATGTCTATAAGCACAAAGAAATGCCATAGTTTGGTGTCAATACAAGAATCAATAGAAAAACACCAATGAACCTTAAAAAGAGTGCATAAAATATGAAAGTGTGTTCCATGAATATAAACTAGATACATATATAATAAATATACATCAATCAAGTTCACCATACATGCCATGTCCTTGGAGACAAGATCAACCTGATTTGTCACCATACTAAGAGACACATACATTGTTCAACACACCATCAGATAGAATATCGGCAACCATCAGGACTCATCTTTTCTATGTAATCCCCCAAAATCATTTAAAACACATTCCCACCAGTAAATATATCTTATGAAGATACCAGAAAATTTCAAGAATTTCCTTATTAATGGATAGTCTAGAAGAATGCTCTATATATCACATGAGGACCAATGTCAGACAAATCCCTCTTAGATGATAGTAAAACATTATGTGACACATCCCACATCCTATAATATCCAAAATGTTCACTATGATCAAATTTATATTGTATTCAACAATGAGGATTGATTAAATTTTATTCCAAGTCTCACTTGTCATCAATGTTGACAAAAAATATGTCATATCATACATAGAAAGCAATATATAAAACATTCACACTCAGTTGTAGAAGAAAAAAATACAATACAAAATATATAAAATGAAAATGAACGATCAAATAACAAATTAAGTAAATTAGTATCATAATCATAGTAATCATAGTTCATAGGGAAACAACACAAAAAAATGTCCACGGTTAAGTATACCAACACTGGTCATGTGATAAATAATCAAACATAGGTCTCAAGGGAAACACATACATACCAAAAATCATACCAATAACTTATATATATAACATTCTCTAATTTGAATAATATCTTTTGGATAGAACCAAACACACATAAAATCATGTCATTAGCCCGTATAAGACATTTGGTAATGTCAAGAAAATCCTTCGGCTATATATTCATACCATAAATCGTAGAAATAACATGTATAAAATATTCACAAATGTCAATCGTATCATATGACTAGACATGCATGTCAATAATCAGGCTAATTAACCATATAAAAATGAGTTAATATCAATGGAATCCTACATCTATACATGCATGACAAAAATATTTTCAATAACACATATAAATCATATGCTTGTCTCGAGGGATTCCTATAGAAAGGTATCACATTGGGACACACAAACCTAACACATAACCATTATTATGGTAGCATAGAAATACATGTGATGAACATCGAACATGAATAATAAGATACATAGTAATCATGGAAATAGTGTCACAGAATGTTCCCCAAGATAGAAACACACCCACATGAATTCATAATATATCAAAATAATCAAATATGACTACAAATAAATCATATTAAGGAAAAGTGTGTAATAAATACAAAAAAGGTAAGGATATACCTACTAAAAGTTCAATGATAAGAAACAATGAGGGTTGATGTTTGAGTGTAACCGGACAGCTAAAACCTCACTGGTTTTGTAAATAAAAATATATTAAAAAATATTCTCATCGAGATGAACCAACGACATCAACGATGCATTAATATGATCAATATCATAGAAGATATAAATGATTTATGTTTGAATGAGAATAGAAAATAATAATAAGGTGAAGGAGAAAAAAAAGAAATATATGGGGGTGGGAGAAAGAGGGATAGCTAGGAAAGAATTCCTCATGTGTGTCGTGCTTTCACACAAAACCCACATTTTATTAATTTATTTTATTTTATTTACAATTCATTAATTTAATTATTAAATTTATATTTTAATTCATCAATTATGTATTATATCTCTTTTTAACGAATCCCCATAAAAAATTATCACCTCTTTCATGTTTTTTTCAAAATCCCCATTCCAAACACGTATAATAATAAATTAAATATATTTTAATGGAAACCAATAAATATATATAATATATATAACATATTATATATATACACACATATGAAAATATCTATCCACATATATATATATATATATATTCCTATAAATTTATCTTATATATATATATTATATAAATAGACATCCATAAATACGTATATTCGCCCGAAAATTTATTTATGTATGTATATATATATGTGTATATTTATCACATAAATATACACATAAAATTTATTATTATTTTCTAATTAATATTAATAACAATATTAATAATTTATTGTTGTTATTGTATAATATCTCACATTAACACCACTATAAAACTTTTAAAAATGGCTTCCATTAAATAATAAATAAATAAATATTAATCATACATTTAAATTTCATTAAAATAGATAATAATATTATATTAATTACTTTGGCCACTCATTATTACCACTATACCAACATCATTTATTTATATATGTGTATTTTAATTTTCTCCTTCAAATCAAACAACAACAATAATAATGATATTATGATTATTATTTCTATTTTACCCACTAAATATTCATAATCCCGTCAAATTGATCTCACTTGTCATTTGAAAATTCCTATGATGCTCAAAAATCTTATTCCATGCATATGTTAAACCACAACATTCAGAGAAGACGATGGTCTCATATTAGTTATATGACGATCTATTTGAGGGATATTAATTATTTATTATTTGAAAAACTCAACAAAAAATTAATTAAATATAAAAAGTTTATTATATCATGAGATTTTTCCAAGAACATGATATAGATAACATGTATTCCCCACCTAAGGTAAACCCTGAGTTTTAGACCATAGGTTGCTCTATGATTTCTCCTACGAATCACCGTTTGATAGTTATTAATTTTTTTTTGGAAAGAATCACATGTGTTTGGATAGATTATATTTAATTTATTTATTTTCTCAACTTAGAGGATCTACATACAAATGAATGTTATGATAAGGGAAAAATGATGGAATAATAAGATTGAAATTACCACTTTTGAGGTCCATTCACTTTTAAAGAGAGTTTCTCAACCCAAAAGGCATGGAAAGAGAATAATAAAGACAATATCTTCCCATATTAATTATTTCGAAAATATCCACTTACATAACCGACTATAAACGGTTTAATCAAGGTAGATCATTCTTGGTGATTCACCGAGCTCCATATAAATATTTTAAGAAATCATTAATCAGTTTTAAAATGAACATCTTCATCACTATTACCAAATTTTATTTCAGGTAGTCCACACAAATCTATACACTACCGTATTCATTCGTGGAAAAAACATAAAATAACCCCATGGATATTTTCTTAGTCTGATCAAGTATTCTTCCTCTAAATCATATATATAAACCATCAACTATATACAAACATTTAGTGCCATGTGTTAATAAGGAATTTAAATAGATTGTTCCCATGTACATGGTCAATACCAAATTCAATTATGTTATCCATAGAAAGACCTAATAAGTCCATAGGTAAAAATTATAATGATCCACTATAAGAGATAATATTGATTCAAATACTCTCAATTATTTGACAGTTTCCAGTTTAGCTACTTGTTCCTTATAGATAACATATGACTTAGGGCAGGTAATATCCTTCAAACTATGGGATCTGAATCATCGATCAACAAAATCAACTCTCTTCCATGCTTGGTGGAAGATACAAGTCTCTAATAACAATCGATTTTGTATTGATATGTTCTTATATAGTCCTTTATAAATATCACACCAGGTCCTGTTAACAATATTTATACACTCTAAGAACCTATGGGTATGAGAATCATCCTTTATGAAGGGGTTTTCTAGAGAAACCAACTCAGATGACATAATACTAGGGTTTTAAGTCTATAAAATTAACCTGAGAATATATAAATGAATGGGAGATAATAATATCAAATATTGTGGTATAAATAGTTTGAGTTATCAACACTATACCTCGTACAGTCTATGGTTTCTCTCCACTATCAGACAAAATCTTGTCTGAGGCATACACATGACATGTCTCAACTAGAAGACCATATCTATAATATTTGTGACTCACCTTAGTTATTATCATTTGAGGGGACTGAACTAACTATACAAGACACTATTCTACCCATGGATTTATGTCTATGTTTGGCTCAAACCATTTCAACATCTCCTCTTGGTTTCCTTTAATATGAATATTAACAGATTCCATATTTTTAATCATTCGTTTCCCATCCTCTGGGCCTATTATTAATAGTTATTATAATGGTTAATCTTCCTATAATTGTAAATTTTGAAAAATTACATCCCCAGTAAGGATTAAAATAACTTGTAGCATGCATCATCATTCAATTATTAATCATCTACATCTACCCATCCCTCATTTTATTAAATATAGAATATATACTAATCCCAAAACTATTTTTTCCACACACAAATCCACTAGTAAATTTAAGAATTAATAAATAGAATCCTCCTCTAATTGCTTCTAAATGCTGAGAGCCTTAGGAAACACCTGATTGAAACTCATCAGTTCACAGACCATATCTTGGAATTTTATTTTGTATAAAGATGTGTCTCAAACTTCCTATCCTTATGTTCATTATAGAAATCCATTTGAGGATAATAATTGATTGAATCTATAAAATAGGATGACAATGATGATACTAATATCTTACCCTAATAAAGATCCATAAAATATTATTTATTTTGGAACATTATTGAGTCATGAAAAAACTATTATTATTATAAAATGCATAAAAGAATTCAGTTTCATACACTCATATATTATAGTCTAGTTCAAGAACTTTAACTATCTCTTAGAGGGTCCCTAAACATAATAGAATCAAAATTAAACATATAGTCCTCAAGAATGTCTATAATGTACTATAAGGAATCCATGATTTCAATCCAGTATTCCTCTTACCTAAAATAATCTGTGATAGTGGTGCGTGAAATAGAGTTAATAATTAATAATGGTCAATAGTGTTCCCCTTCAATGAATATAAACAATCTTAAAAACACTATTATGGATCATCTCCACTGAAATATTCACAAAAATCGGTCTAGGAGTACATTGACATTTACCTTCATGTGTATTTTATAGTTTCATAGGGGATTTCTCCTTTTCATGAAAATATTTTCTAATAATATAGGTGGTTCTAGAATAAATCTATGAGGTTAAATTTTCTAATATTCCAGTTAAAATTTTGGAACCACTATAATAGGATTATTATGACAAACTCATACAAATATTATAAGAACACTAGTGGGATTCCAATCAAAATATCTATCCGGGGAGATACCTATTCACATATTATAACCCTATGGGTTCTACCCAATTCTCAATTATATTCCTATTTAATTTTAACTAGGTCAAAAACATATATTTTAAATCACAGCATGATCATGTTCACCAAAAAAATACAAAAAATATATATCCTAATAATAAATAAGATAGATGTATCACTCAATAATGAGCCCAAATAAATAAATCTAATTAGGGAGGTACATTATTTTATTGAAAATGTATGTATATCGTAATATTACATATGTTCGTACACATGATTCATGAAAAAAACTAAATCCCATAAAGCTATAAGGAAAATCACACCACCTTTAACATAGAGGAGTATTTCCAATGATCTTTATAGGATTATAAAAACCCCCTTACTTGAGTATAACATCACCTATATAATTTCTACCATAGCCCCAGAATAAATTAAATTATGGAACCATTGATCTGTTGAATCTATTATTTAATGAAACATACTATATCAGGAAAATTATATCCATGTGAAGATTATATAATATTTCATACATTCCTCCTTCTATGAAAGAGGCTACCAACAAGTAGTTAGGGTCTATTGGTGTATAGATAAATATATACCCTTGTTACAAAATAAAAATAAAACTAACTAACAAATGTAAACTACCAAAATTAAAATAGAGAGAGGAAACCAATATACCCAAAAACCATGCCTAAAAATTATAAAACGTTTTGTATCCTAGACCCCCAAAAATGGAGGTTAAGCCGTGTATCATGAAAAATAATTTAACTAAGTATTTTATCAATAATATGATGTACAACCAAATATCACCTATAAATCCATGAATATATCTTTTCAAAAACTTTTCGTAGGACCCTTACCAATAACTAAATTTATAGAAATGAAATAATCACTCAAATTGAGATTCTCATGCTGGGATTGAGGTAAAATAATTGGACTCAACAAATTCTTCCTTAATATATGTTCACACATATATATGTGTTTGTTTTTATGATAATGAATAAATGGACACATAATTAAGAAAATACCATAGGTAGAATCTATTCACGAACCATGCTGTTGTAAACCCCGTCCATACCCACATTAGAATCATTCTGAATTAAAACCTAAATATTCATGCGAACATCAATATTATTGCACCCAACCAAGAGGATTCGTTGAAATAACATTGGCGTAATAGAAC
This sequence comes from Viscum album, assembly GCA_963277665.1. Lineage (NCBI taxonomy): Eukaryota > Viridiplantae > Streptophyta > Magnoliopsida > Santalales > Viscaceae > Viscum > Viscum album. Next base: position 1,778,610,143 of record OY728146.1, on the reverse strand, counting down.
ATGTTAATACACATGAGGCTATCATGCCTTGTCTACTAGACCAAGGCCTAAGGCCAGTCTACATAAGGATATTATTCATTATCCTAATGATTTACACATAGGATAGGCCACAAATGGCCCTCATTCCCCCTTTTCCACTAGCACAAGTCCAACATGACCCGTCATAAAACAGATCCCTATCATCTTGTCACATATTGTTTCTGAACATGTGCTAACTCTAGTTCTACAAAGAAATTATGAGTCCACCTATCCCATTACTATCATCTATTAAGAAAAAAAATACTGAATATACGAAATACCAAAAATGGAAATATTTTAAAAATATTAATTAAATATATCTATATGTATAACCTAAAAGTCATGGTTCTCCTGGAAACAATCAAATAAGAATACCATAATGCCCAATATTTCACTATTACTTGTTTACAAACAAACCATAATCTAATGTCATATAAGAAACATATGTCTATTCAAAAACATATAATAGAACATAAAAACCTATATTTGAACAAGTACCTATATTTTAAAGACTTATTACCTTTATATTATAAATAATAATTTTCAAGAACCCTCGATAGATGATACATGAATCACACATGTGTACTAACCAGATCAATCCAACATGAAAAGTTACAAAATCAAATTAAAAATATGATATTCAATAAGATTATGAATTCATGTGATTTCATTTACACCATCATCACTATGAGGATCCTCTAATGTATCTATATATGGGATTGATAAAAATAAATATTCCAATTCATTTAATCCATTACTAGTGATCAATGTTCCAAAAAATACTTATTAAATGGAATCTGAGTCCACATATATGGAAACAAAAAGGCAGACATATCATTTATCTAAGGAGTTTAAGAGTTTATCTAGATTGATCAAAAATAAAATAAGTTTCTAGATCATATTCTTTAATTCCCCCATTAGGAACACACATGGATCCATTGGAATCTAGATTGTAATGGAAGGAAATTTACAAGGAAATCCTTTGGTGTCTCATTGACTAACATGGATATAATTATTAATAATTAATAAATAATTTATTTTTCTAATATCCATTTAATTTTTAATTTTGTTCTTAGATAATTTCCATGTTGTATTGATGGAATATATTTTCATATTGTGCACAAACCGTTAAATGATTTAACCCTTTACTGGGCACCCACATAGTTAGTCACATAGTTTGGAAAACCATGTTGAAATCGTGATTTTTTCATTTTTTTCCAATCAATACTATTTCTATGGAATGTAATAATGTTCATTGAAACCCCATTCTAATAATATTCCTTCATCAAAAAAGTTTTTTAGTTTCCTTTGGAAGACATCAACATTTCCACTAACTATTTATAGATAATGAACCCCCTTAAAAACCTATGTGAGACTAGATAATCAACTAAAAATCCTTGGATCCCATCCCACACATCTCATTGGTCATAAACACATGAAAAATGATGAAAATAACTAATGTTGAACATTAATAATTTTATTCCATTATATACCAATTGTAGGAATAAAATCTCATAGTATGGATTCATCTTCTTGTGTTGGTCAAGGAAATACATTGGATATCTAGTAGAAGGTATAGTGGATAGTAGTCTGTATGACTCCACACAAAGGAGATGACAATTATATTATTGGGTCTGCTGTATGTGATAAATATGACATAATCATAACAGGTATAGGATCTATTTATAATTATAGGTATATTTTTAGCATGAAACATTCATTTTTTATCATTGTAATACATAAATGACTTGTACATTTTGTATATGTGGGATGAATTGTCATTAGGTGTGAAGTAGGAATTGATGGTGAAATGGGATGAATGGAGGCAATAACATTAGTTGTGAGGCTATATGTTGATTTTCAATGTGGATGGAATTAATTTGTGTGATATCATGGTTATAAGAAAAAAAATGTGGTTTGGCTCAGATACTGAATTATATTTTTTGGAGTACCCATTAAAGTGAATATATTTCTTGATTTATATAGTTGGTGTTTCTTTATCATGTATGAATAAAATTGTTTCTTATGGTGTCATCTTATAAATATGTAAAAGGTTTAGGGGTTTTATATTTGTAGGTATGTAAAATAATGATGTTAGGCATGTATTAGATCAAACATCTAAATTCAAATACCTTTGAGGTGTTTCTTGTGTCTGTATAGAAAGAGGTAGGATCATTATGAGTTGGTCTGATATTTGTGGTTTAGTTTGTATAAACTATTATTAAATGGTCTTCCATTATGAATCTATTATTATTTAAAGATTTAAACATGAATAAAATGGATGAATCAAATTTTTCATATATGTTTTTGGATTATGGGATTGTAGTTTTTTATACTTTTAAAACATTAGTTCATAACAGTCAATTTTTCTTTTTCAAGAGTCATTTTTCAAATGTCTCCTGAAAAATGGATACTTATTTAAATATAAGAGTCCCCGTATTTTAGTATGAATCATAATTTGTTAAATTAAATATGTAACAGTAATAAATATCTATTTATATAATTAAGATTACAATTTTAAAACATAATGATAAATATATTTGGAAGGAAAAAATAATTGTAACAATAAGAAAAGAAGTATAAAATTTTTAATTGGAAGGGTCCTAGTGCTTGTATAATTTTATTGTTTTATTTTTATAGATATTTGAAAAAAAGTATAAAATTTAAATGTTAATAAATAACTTTAACAACAAAATGGGGAAATAACTTATTTTTTCTAGATGAATCTATGTATCTGTGTTTTTACAACTTCATTAGTCCTCTTTCCATCTTGGATGACCATCATTTATATTTTTAAATATCGTGTCGTCTAATTTTGTGAGGTTCCTTGGGAAGGGCTATTAAACTATTTCTATTTTATAAATATTTATTGATCTATCCATTGTTTTTTCACTTAAAACTTCTAATTTAATTGAAATTTATTAATTGTTATTGATCATTTAGTTGAAATCCATCTACATAAATGGTATTAACAAATAGAGTTCTAAATACCCTATGTATGTCAAACCTATAATTTTATTTTGTTGTATTTTTTTTTAATGTTTTGTAAACAACCATAGTTGTATTTTGTAGTTCTTATCGAGAATGGAACTTCATGGGATTTATATTGTTCATTGGGGATACAATAGGTCCTATCCTATGGGATATCATGGGGATTCTATAATATTTATTGGTTGTGTGGTTTTATTGATATATTAGAATCATGTATTCAATTACGTATTGGTTATTCATGATATATATTGTTTTTATTGACATATATTGTAATACACGTGATTTAAAACATTATTAAAATTGAAATGGATGTTTTATTGATGGTGTTTACTGTGATTTTGTGGATTATTATACACTATGGGTTATGATAGGGTATTGGTGTCCTAGTAAAAAATATATTGGCATGTGAGTTTATCAAGTCCATTTTATTTTTTGTAGTCATATGTAGACAAAAGATACATTAGGGTATGGTGTGTAGGATTAGTACGGGGTAGGTAAACATCATATCGATCATGGTAGGGAGAGAGACCCTAATATTAGAGAATGTTTCTCACCATAGTAATATATATGTTTGGAAAAGATTTTTTATAAACTTATATATATGATAGATGAAAATAATTATAGATCATTTAATGTCAATTTGGTAATGGATGATGTATACCATGATATAAATAGAATTGATTGGAATGATTACTTCTCTCCTAGTATTAATATTTGAACATGCATTATTCTACTCTACTACTAGCCAAAACTGGTAAAGGTTATGACTTCTCACGTAGATATTTAAGTGAGTAGGTTATATTATTTATTGTAATTATTCGTTAAAATATTCATTCAAATATTTATAATGGATATAAGATATGAACACCATCTATAGTGGCCAACTAAAATCATATTAACACACTTCACTAAAACTCTTTTAAAAATGTATATTTCATTTTAATGAAAATGTTTGGGAAGGGGATAGTTGTTAGGAGAAAAGAGGGAAGGTATTTGTAGATGGTACAAAAGGAACATTATGATATCTTATAGCTGGGTTGGGTTTTCATAAATTATTATATGGTTGTTAGTTTTGATTATTTTAAATTTTCATATGTGATTGGCTCACAATATATCATGTTTACTCATGTATAACAAAATACCATGAAAAATATTTTTCTAGAATATCAATATTTATTAATTTTAAATTTTTTTGGGGTTTTAATGGAATTTATATATTTTTTATTTATGTTTAGAATGTATATTCTGCCATTATCATCTATAGTAAATCATTTTTATTCCAACACCATTATCCCATGGAGGAAGAACTATGTTAGAGTTAAATTTTAATAAATTTGGTTCGAAGTGAGTTGATTCAAGCTATTTTACCAAATATAACATAAATTTCTACCCAAAATAGAATAGGTCAATTAAATAATGGTTATTCTGACCACTTAAAATTTGGGAATGTTTTATACATTTGATGTAATGTCTACAAAACATTGTGTTTTCAATTATTATTCAACCTCTTAGCCCTAAGGTGAAAATTTAATAATTATAGATGAAATACATGATATGAGAAATGGTATAAAATATTATTCAAGTACACAATCAATAACTATAAAAGGGGAAAAGGTTTATCTATCAAAACTAGATTTTCATGATACACCTAAATGGTATTGATAGTATAATCACTTCCTTTATCTCTTGTATTTTTAGGTATTTAATTTTTATTATCTTTAATGACCATTGCCATTTTGAATGTATATTTATAGTGTTCATGTTTTTTAAAATTGAGTTATTATACCATGAGTTGAGGATCAAGTGAAATCAAATATTCATCAATCATATTAACTGGATTATTTATATCCCATTTTTATTCTTGGGTATTATGTTTTCTTTTGAAAAAAATTCAAATACATCAATTTTTAGAGGTGTTTCGTAGAGTTATTTATCATAATCTTTTTACATAAGGATAAATGAATCTTTATCCATTGATGATATTAATTTGTATAACCATAATAATTGTTTGTCACCCCATTTATTGTTTTTTCTCTCCTAAAAGATCAATGATCATCACCATTATTTATCTCTACTTTACAGATTCATTTACCAATGTTTTTATATCAACTATAATTTTAAATCATCTTGAAACAATGTTTTTAAGACAATAAAATATTGTATAGTCATGTTTTCATGTTCAATGGAAAATTTATTTTTGTATATTCAACTTAGTTACATATTTCATTCTTATAAACTAATATAATATCACATCTTTTTGATTAGACTAGGGAATTTTCTCTCTAATTTGATAAGAACTATGTGAGGAATATATTTATTGAATTTTTTTCAAGAATAATTTATTTTTGATAGAAAAATTTTCTTCAATGGTGTTTCTGTTATTAATTTGTTTCAATTAATAATTTACATTCTACTATAAGAAATAAAATTTTAAAATAAATTTGATTTCCTCTACGTAATTGATGCAGAAATAAAATTTATAGGGAAATGTATCCATTGAACTTGAATTAATAGATAATACAATTATGTAAATTATGGTATTAGTTGTTATATAAATAAAGAAACCACAACATATTCTTCAATTGGATATTTAGGGTTTTAGAAATATATAATGTTATGACTTTCATCATTTTTGAATTAATCAATATCTGACATGATGTTTTAGATTATCACCCAAGTCATATTAGGCATCTAACCAAGGTAGTATTTACATTTCCCAATATCATGGTAATTTCTAGAGTTCCATATAAGATTACTCATTTTAAAATTAAATCAATGGTTATTTATGAGATTTAGTTATCTAATAATCATATATTAGTTTCTTTATCAACATACACAAATCCATGATTTATCATTACAAAATAATTTTTTTGTCTAAATCTATATTTTTTTGTGATTTATTTTTTATTATATTGGTTAATATTATTAAAAGAAAATCTATTTCAAAAAATATTATTCTACATCTTATACACGTTTTTGAGATAATTTTAATGTGTTCGGAAGATCTTTTATAAAATATTATTTTAATAAAACAAAAAAAAATTTGGTTTTTGAATCATAATATGTTACTAAATATTGTAATACACCTTAATTTCATGGGATATATATTGAATTAAAAGGATAAAAAATAAATTCGATATAAAGGATAATCATATTATGTACAATGATTATGTAGTAAATGTTTCAATAAGAATAACAACAAATTATAAAAGGAAGGAATCAAAAATTACTGCAAGAATTATTTATAATAAAATATGGTAACATTTAAAATAAATATAATGTATAATAAACCTAATAGATGTCCTTATTAATATATTTTGAGGATCAATACATGATAATAATAAAAAAAATCTTGTTAGCTACCATAGCACGATACATAGTATTCGAAAATGTGTAAGAAATTACCTATAGATTATTTCATTCCATAAATATTATACCCCACATCATATCATAAAACATCATAGATGTCTAATAATCATATAATATAAATTTAAATAAATCATAAATATTAAATTAACTCAGGTGAAGGTAATGTGTTATAGAAACATTTCGTGAAGTGTATACTACTGAATAATCATATTGGCACCCAAAATATAAAATAATAATATCATATTGGACATTAAATGTTTAATATTAGTAAATAATAAAATATTTTGGTTTATAAAGATTAGAAAATGGTGAAAGAAACCACAAAATAATAATCGATGAGAGGAGTTAAAAATAAACTCATTAACATCAATGGAAATGGAGATTAATTCACCAAAAGTAAATGAGGAGATTAATATCACTTGAAAATATATGTAAAATAAAACAAATGTCAATCAAGATGGTATAAAAAATATATGTTATGTAAAGGTGACTGATAGAGTTAGTGAACATAAAAAATAAAAAAACTATATTTTTTTATTTCATATTAATTAATATATCAATATTATTTATGTATAATAATCCACGTATTATCATAAAACACTCTTTTAAAATGTTAATTTATATTATTTCCTTCATTTTGGGTTGTCTGGTACACAGTTCCCAAATGGAATGGAATTAGTCAAATTGATTGAATATTGATAGAAATGTAAATGCATTTAATTAAATTTTATTCAAATTATTTGATATTTCATTTTTCAATAAATATTCAAGTCATTGTGGAAAATCGTTAAACATTTCATAGTACATGCATTTTATTAAATTACAGTCATTGTCACTATATACTATTAATATCATTATTACATTGCAAATTTTATCATTTTATAATCATTAAAATGAATTAGATATTATAAAAAATCATTTAAAACCCAACTATGAAAGGAAATAATATTTTTTTCATAACATCATCCATAAAAGAGATTTAAACATACCACGATCATTTGATTTTTGTAATTAAGAAAACAATTTAATTCAATATATGGTGATAAAGACAATATTTTAGTATAATTATACCTTTTCTTTTTTAATAAATAATATTTCCTTATAATTATTATTTTAATAGAGATGTAATTTGAAAAAATTCACTAATATTTTTTGATTGATGAATTTCATTTATTGAGATGACTATTTTGGACTAAACCATAATGATTCTAGGAGTAATATTTTGGATATACAATTGATTATAAAACATTTATAGGAGTGTTTAGAGAAATTATTCCAAATATATATATAAAATAATGAGGTATTATAAGTGATGATAAATTGGTGGATGGGGTTATATTTATAGGAAAAGCATAGAGGTGTTTTAGAAAAAAAATATTAATTTATAATTCTTCATCATGATATGCTACTAAATTAATTCATATTTATATTAATGGGAATGGATGAAAATATATATTTTTGAAATTTAAATTCATTGCATTTTAAATGGTAACATTTTAATATTTAATTAACTGTAACGAGCGAATAATTGTTTTTATTAGAATAAAACATAATATAGAATTTAGAAATTGATTCATTGGATTGGGAATCAAATTTATTATTATTATTTGTTATGTATTAATCATTATATATATTTAATGTTTTAAATTTTTTTAAAAAATATTGATTCATGTTCAATATATAAAAAATACCCATTTTATAACTCCCATAATATTCTTCTTTTTTAGAGGGAAATAATTTTTAATTATCTAATTTGAAAATATTTCATGAAAAAATTAAATTGGAATCATAAAAGTAAATTTAAGAAACATCCATAATTCAATTTTAATTTTAACATATAAAATTTTAATTTAATTAAAATGTTAAAATATATCATATTAAAATTATTATCTTGTACATAAACTCTGTTATATTATATAAATAATAATTTTTTGTTAATATTAATATTTATTTATTTTATTTATGGTAAATATTAATTATTATATAATTTAATATTCCAAATAGTTTTGTTACTATTATATTTTTCATATAATCCCATCATATCTTTTGAATACCTTTATTTCCTTTTTTGTTCATAAATAAAATTTTATTTCAATGTTATCAAGATATACTATTAAAAATTGTAATATATATTCAATGTTTTTTATTTAATATTGTTGTTTTGGCATTGGTATTTCTATGAGAACATGATGCAACCAATTTCATAAATTTAGGTGTATTATATTATTTCTAATATGAATATATTAATTTCTTGATTCTATGTATTATATTTATCTTTACATAAAATGGTATGTTATGAAATAAAAATAGTATTACATTGTTTCTTCCGGAATTAGATAATTTACACTAATTTTTTATTGAAATTAAATATCTTTGAGTAATATAAGTTTTATGGAAAGATAATTCATAGAAATAATTTATGATGCATCATATTATATTGTTCTTATCCTTTTTACACAATTGAATTGATCATGTCCTATAAATTTTCCCATTCAATAATCACATATCCAAAACTAGATGTTGATACATCATAATACAATTCATTACCTTTGTCAATAATTTTGTAGTCTTCCTCCTCTTTGGATCATTATAATCCCATTAAATCTTCTCCCTCAATTTGAAAGAAAAACATCCTTACATGGAAATGTTTTCAATTGTGATGTTATCATAAAGATGAACCCAATGAATTTTCTATAATATTAATCTAATTTGAGATAAAACTATTTGTTAAAAACATTACTATTTTTATCATAATGGAAATGTAATTAATATTTTTAAAACATAATTGAAACACCATTTTTATACATTAAAATACTAATAGAATCATCTTTGAAATATTAAACTATTATTATGAATGATATTTATATTACCTTAGATTTATAAATATTTTAGTAAAGATCTATATCTCCCTTTATATTTTTTTCTTCAATTACTATGTGAATTACAATAAGATCGATAAACACCATAATTATGTATAAATATATTATTAAAATGTTTTATTCATCATGGAATTAATAATAATATGATAAATAAAAATACTAGATTTAATTACCCATAACTTATAATATTCATAGACTATCCTAAAATCCTTCTTCATAATTCTATTTACATTTACCCTTTCATGGTTATATCCTTGTCAAAAAAAAATCTTTAAAAATTACATTAATCAATTTAATTATTTAAATATATAATTGATGTGATGTATATGGAATTTTTTTGTTGTGATATAAATTAGTTTTTATTCAATACATAATTACAACAGACCACCAACCTTATTAGAAGAAAATCACAATGTTTCCAATCCTAAATACCATATTTATATATATATATATCAAATTAATCATACTAAATAAATAATTAAAAAATATTTAGTTGTTGTAGGTGATATGATGAAATATATATTGAAGTATTTTTTGAAAAAAATTAATTGAATTTTATCTAAATAATAGAACCATATAAACTCCAAAATATATTTTACAATCAATTTTTTTAACAATACTATTATGTTATGTAACAAAACTTCAATGATCATATCAGTAGATATTATCCAAAAATTTCACAACCGGACCGATCCTAATTACAAGATCATGTTGGTTTTTCTTTAAGGAAAGTATGTCTCAATAGATATTCACATCACATATAATAATGGAATAAGATGTATATTTTACTCATTAGTTTATCATGTCTTGAGGTGGTGTTTCGATTGTCTTAGAATAAATTAGCATTTACTATTCATACTCAAATGGTCTATTAACCATGTTGTTAATAATGAATTATTTACTATAGTATCAAACATAACATTGATCATAATAGTGGGAATGAACAAATTACCTCATTCTATTACATGTATTAATTATAATACATTTAAAATATGATTCAAAATTAATAGATCCTATACATTTTTAATTAATTTTTTTCATGTCAGGGATTATCGTAATTAATTACGCTTGTATCTAATTCAAAATTAATTAGTCTCTATATACTCTTCCATTACATTTATGTCCGATTATATGTCGGAACAATCAATTTACATCAGAAATAATTATAAACCTATGTGGCAATGATTCTTCTACATGTTATGTGTCCAAAGATCATTGGTGTAGTATACTTTTAAAAGGATCATGATACCATGTATATAGAAATCCAACAATTTATTTAAATATGATAAACCAAGGGCATATGATTTACCATCACAACCCATCTATTTAATTTTTTATCCATATAAAAAATGATTACCTCCACTAAGTATTAGAATTGTATTACTTACACTTTTGGTTTAAATCATGTAACTTTTAACCATTGTTTCCCTATTCCCCAGGCGTAAATTTGTGGGAGTAAAAATAGCATGAAATTTAGACTAATCTCAGATTGAATTCAAATCATGAATCAACTTTATTTTTGGATATCATTTCTTATCAGATTTGATTAATATATTTATAACTCTATAAAATTTGAAATGTTGTCATAAAATTTCAGGTTTCTTTGATCCAAAAATTATAACTCCTAATATTTCCACAGCATCTGTGACCCAAGATGGAATTAATTATTGATAATATTCAAAAATCATACCAATTTCAAAGCCTTAGGAACATTCTATTTTATAATTTTTTCCAAAAACATCGAAGATACTCCCTCCAACAGGTAATTATAGAATTATAAATTAAATATAATAGGACAATAAATTAATATGAAGAATCAATAGAATATTTTAAACTAATATTTAACTACTTGTACATCAACCATACACCCAAAATAATTTTATATAGTGTCAATGAAAATCTACACAATTACTACTTGATTATATCGATCAATATGCATTCTTCCTCTACGCACATAAAATTATTTCACTAATGAACTATAGAGTTAAAAATAGACAATATATTCACAGCTCCAAGATCATGAAAATACTCACCATATAGAAACAAATCATTAATTCCATAACACTAAAAAATAAAAAATGCCTTATAAAACAATTCCTATTTTAGTATATCACAAGAAATATAAAATATTACGGAAATGAAACCAATATATATCTATGTGGATAAATTAACATTTTAATGATTCATTACTATTATATTTAATTATTCATGTAATGGAATCATAAAATAATTTGAATCAAATTCATTTTAATATAATATAATTAAAAACAATTTAAGTCCATTTCTAAACTCGTTTCATGATTCAGATATAATTTTTAAATAAAACTCCCATATATAATTTTTAAATAAACATCTATAATGATAGAAATATTTATTACCTATGTCATACCACTGTATTCATAGACACATATTAGAACTAATATTCAATAATAGATCCCCATTCACTATTGATAAACATAATCTATGTAAACTAATTTCTTATCCCGAGACATATTATCAATAAATTATTATTAGTACCTATTAGGTTTAAGCTATACTATTCTTTATGAACCCATATTTCAAACAATAAATTTCTCATTTATTCCCTAATACCATATGTAACCCCCTAAATTTTATTAATTTATTTTTACCCATTTCAAGATGTTGCAATCCAATATGATTTAAAAAAACAAAATAATATTATTAAAATACATTATACAAAAAAATTTCTATGATAAAAAATTAACTTATCTAGGAAAGAATATGAAAAATAGATAATAGTGAACTCTTATTATATTATATGTAAAATTATCTAATAATTAATGATAATAAAAAAATCCCTCTAAATACAAAAATATTATGATTCATAATATTAAAATATGGTGTAGTTTCCATTTATATCATCACAATAAATAAAGTATACATACATTGAGATATATATTTCATGGTTGATAATACAATTCTTTAATTGATTTCCTTTAATCACCCACATATTTTCCCATGAATGGTTTATTGAAAAATTATTACTATTATCATTAGAAAATATTTAAAACAGTGTATACAATAATAATTTAAAAAATATATTTATAATAAATTACTTCTTCTATATAATATCATCTCAAAATAGTGTTATCCAGAGGAATTATAAACCTAATATTCTCACACATAAAATAAGAAGTTCATTATCAATATTATTTGCTAGATTCATACCATATTAAAACCACTAATGTAAAATATTATATGCATTTCATCATATAATCAACAACTGTGGATCATTATCGAACAATTTTTTTTCAAATTAAAAACATTTCTTATGTATAATCAAGATATTGGATATTTTAATATATCTTAACTGTGTTGATATAAATAATTACCTAACTATTCAAATCTTTTTTAAACACATTCTAATCATTTCTTAAATTTATGATTTAATTACATCATTTTAATACATTTTCATTACAAAATCATTACTTATATAAAAACTATTCAATATATCATAAATCTAAATACATTTTATTTATAAAAAATTACATTAGAAATAAATTCCGTGATTTTTAAAAGACAAATAAGTTTTCATAAGTAAAATTCCATGATTCAAATATCCCAAGACAAGTTTTTCTCATCAAAATTACAAATTTCACATTTATCATATATCTATTATATATACATTTCTATATAAAAATTTTAATCAAATATTTCTTAAAATATTAATTAATATTTATTGAGTAATACAATATATCAATACTATATTAATTTTTTCTTAAATATTGGGGCAGAAGCCTCATTTTTATTATTAAATCAAAGAAAATGCCTCTTTTAACTAGGTAGAGGGAAACCCATTACATAGCCCGAAGGCCCAGTCGACTTGTAGCCCATTACATAGCCCGTAGGCCCAAATTCTAAGGCCAATTCACATTCTGTGAATAGTAACCTGCTGCTATAGTAACGCACTGTATCGCCACAACTACAGTGCCCTGCCGCTGCTACAGTACCCGCTAATGAACAGTGCAGCCATTGCTACAGTACCGCTACAGTACTGCTACAGTAACCTACGCCCCATGGGTTTTGAACCCCCATTTTCCATGTAGTATTATGGGGTGCTTACCACTAAGTCAAACCCCAACTACAATCAATACTATATTAATGAATCATAATAAAATACAAACGGAATATGATCCATATACCATAGATTCACTTCTTTATAAATTCTATAAATTCCATTATAATTATCTCTATAGAGAGATCCATATTTACCTATTTTTATTTATCAAAAATAAAATATAGTTTATAAATAAAATTACTAAAAAATGTAATTGAAAATTATTTTCAATGATCATGAAAATATTGATTGGGATTATATCTTATTAGAATAACACTTTTTTTCATGGACATCATTAATCTATATATATTATATAACACAGCCTCTAATGGATTATGTGGACTCATATCACAAGACAATATCATATGTAAATCACTTTATTAAATATTGGCATGAAAAAAATTGAGGGATAAAACTATAATAAGTAGAACGACCCCATGTAAAATTTAATAAATCCATTATTAAAACATTATAGGGAGAATTATGAAAATGTATTCATCTTGAAACCGGATTGGATTATCACATGAATTATTCCAATCATAGGTAATATATAATTTCTATATAATATACACCAATAATCACTCCAAATTACTGATCCTTGTTATATATATAAAAATTACATATCTCAAAAAAATGATATAACTCAATATTTATAAATATATGTAACACCATAAAATTTCAATGTGAATTTCCATTAAAATAAATATTCATTAAAATAGAATGGTTAACTTGAAACACCAAACAAAAATGTATTGTGAAACATTTTTATGGTAATATAGTAAAATGAAAGATGAAAATTAAAACATTAGTATTATACAACTCAATATATCCTTAATAAAACAAAATTAATTTAAAAATGTCATATAAATAAAAAGTCCATGAACATGTAACATTTATACTCATGATTTTTTATGAAAATAAGTACCTCAATTTATACTATAGAATCAAGAAAAAAATATATTTATAATATACATATTGAAAGATATCTAAATAAAATGAATGAATTTTGTTATTATTATAAGGCTTTATATAGGAATGAAAAATGAGTATTAAATATGTGGTCGCTAGATATATGGTTTTCTAAAATATAGTCATTGGAATAATGGTTGTCAGATATATGGTCATTATGTTTTCGTTTAAAAAAATTTATATTTAGGTTTTTTAATTATTTGTAAAAAATTGGAAATAATCTAAACCAAAAATGTTAAATAATGAAACAAAAATATAATAATTAATTAATATATTTAATAATTAATATATTTTTTCTATTATGTATTAAAATTATGATTATGATTATTATCAAATTATTGGTAGTGTTTATAATAGTTAATTATTTATTTGTATTCCAATATATTTATAAAATTAAATTTCTATATTATTGATAATTATCTTTAATAATTTATTTTTAAAACGATTTAATTTAAAACACTAATTTTTTTCTATAACAAATTTATTTAGTATAAAATTATTATCTTATTAAAAATATTTTCATCACATAAAAATATTTAATCTAAATGAAATATTGAATTAATATGAAAATATATTACCAATTGTTTACTTATTTATTGATATTTAATAAGAATACGGATGGATTATATTTAAAAATTAAATTTTTAGTAAATGACATAGGTATATATATTATATATAATTCATATTTAGGATCCACATCTTAAAAAATGAATTAAATTAAATGGGTGGTAACTCTAGTCATTATGATGAAATAAATTAGGGTGTCCAATTTCATTTTAAAATGTTTATATAAGAATTATTGTTGATCAATAAGTTACTATAGAAAATATAAAAAGATCAAAACGAGTTAATCTATGTGGGAAATACATCGAATATTCTAAAAAATGTATGAGTTAATTTGTAGATGAATTTTTACTAGGAAAACTATTATCCCGCATGCATTAATTTTTATCTTTTATCCTACTTTTCTTATAAAACGAAATCATTATACATTAATTAATGTGAATTTGTAGAAATAAAACTCATAACTCATAAATAATAGTATCCATTATCTACCCCAATCAAAAAAATAAAAAAAAAATCTACTTAAATAACTACAAATTTAACATCTCTCTGGGGAATATTAAGTGTCATGTATATTATAGTGCCACTAAAGAATCATAAATTTTACATTTTGAATGAGAATGTGTCGAGGAGAATAACATTATTCAATGTATATACCTCATTAATCAAAATTTTCTCCAATTAACATCTGAAACATAATCAATAAAATCACATTACCCAATATAATTATGATATATTGACATTATTATTCTTAAGAGAAAATATTATTACATATTTATAGCTCGATACTCTTAATCACTTCGTTAGTATGGAATGATTTTGTTTGGGTAGGCTTAACCACCTACTTAAAAAATGCTATATCAATACAATTATTTTCACCATGAATAACTATGAAGACAAAAATTTGTGTTGAATATGAAATTAATGAGTAATATATGTTATGATTTTCATTAAAAATGATTTAAAAATTTAATTGTAAATAAGTAACTCCTTTTTAGTTGGAAAATAACCAGAAAATTATTTTCCATGGATTGCATTCTCTTGAACCATACTCATTCCTTCCCTAATAAGAACATAAGAGTATATAAATCATAAAAAAGATATTTTACCATAATCTGAACTAACCCATCATTATTGAACATAGTATCAATGAATGATGATTGGCATCATTGTTTTGAATCTCTATAGAATAATATAAATTTAAAACATATGATGATGGAAATAAATGATAACTAAATAATATATAGATAATTAATGGATATAATTAAGTAGTAAAATAATTAATGTATTCATATTATTTTTTAAATAAGCAAATAATATTTTTATTCTCATTATATAGAACAATAAATAACAGTCATTGATCATTGGTGTTTATGTAAGGGTTTTCTAATATCCACTTTCCCTAATTGAGGCATGCTCTATTTTCTGTAAATTTTATATTTTTTTATTTTAAATACATCCATATAAGTATAATTTTTGAAAAACACATTTACATAATATATTATAAATATAATTTTAATCTTATCTATTTTAACGGGCTTTATTTAAAAATTATGAAATTTGTAGGGATTTCATTCCAATGTAAAATTAAAATAGAAATTTTATAGTTTTTTATATGAATGTATCTTATATTTTTATTAATGATGTTATATTTGATGGAAAATAAAAAATAATGTAATATAGATATGATATATTACAAAAAAATGATAATATTTAATTATTCTATTTTTGAATAAAAATATATTTTTTATGTGTTACATATTTTTATTATTATAAATAGAAAATGATTTTATATATTTATAAAATTAACAGAAATATATTAATGGATAATAAATAATAAATTAATTGTTTATATAAACAATGACTAATTTTAATATGATTTGGTCAAAATTATTTAATATTTAAAATTTGGAATTTTCAAATAACCGTTTTTAAAATATTATAACATTACCATAAAGATTGTGGTATATTTACTAATAAAAAATATTTTAACACTTAACTAATTAGTAATTTATATGAAATTACATTACATTAACGGAATTTTATAAAATCATTTTCTATAAAAAATATTTTTCTTATATATATATATATATATATATATTATGTTCTTAATTTCATATTAAATGTATGATATTTATAAATTGAATTGTAATACATGTAGTGAATTAATTTTATTCAGATCATTGACGTCAGTAACAGATTTATATTTCATTTTAACTAATAATAATAAGTTGTCGAGTTAAAATTTTATTTCCATACAAAAGGTAAAATGATTTAAAATGGGTTAGATTAAGTGGAAAAGGAATAAAATATCATGAAAAAATATCAATAGTATTTTTTATTTGGTATTGATAGACTCTTTTATTTTACAACATTTTGTCATGTTTCATCCTAAAATGAAACCCCTTCACATTAGGGAAAGGAAGTATATGGAAATTCAACTCAAAATTCACATATGAATGGAATTATCTTTATCCCCTCTATAAAAACTGAAAAAAATTGATCACCCATAACTATATTCCATTTACACCAATACCAATCCCATCATAGATTATTGGTAGCTTCTAGTAATAATAATGAAACCTAAATACTTCATTTTGAATAAACTATCATTGAGAATGAGCGAATTCGGCAAAGTACATAGTTGATCATATTAAATTTCAATTCCATTCACATATCCATTATTTTTATTTATAATTATACAATATAATTATGTTATATTAAAATCATTAATTTTTTACATAAATAAATTAATATTATATTACTCTATCCTCATAATCATTCCATTAGTAAGGTATGTTCATGATTGGGTCAGTTCAACAACCAATATGGATAATGATATACAAACATCATCACTATCATCATTGATACAAAAAAAATGTATTTAATGGTTATATATGATTTGAAGTGTTAATTTAGGTCATGAAAAGTCTCATAAAAGGATGGAAAAAATTCAATATAAAGTCAATTTTTAAGGGTAAATTACCTAGAATATGTTCAACATTAATTATATTCTCACAAACCTTATAGATAGATTCTATAAAATGAAAATTGGAATATATATATCATTATACAACAATTATTCCAAATTTTATGTAATTTATAAATTTTGAGCTTTGTATCAACAAAATATGACCTCCATGTCAAATGTGAAACTCATTCAAATTAATAAAATTTACAAACATCTAATGTATAAAATAAACCACATGTTACTAACATATGTTTATAGAATGACATTAAATGGAGAGTATAAAATTAAATTTATATTTATTATGTCATTAAATAATTTATTATAATGATTTCGTATATAATTAGTTAGGTAAATGTGATTGTTTGGAACATGAGAGTTATAGTAATGGTCTTAAAATATCATGTATATATCACTCAAATATATTTTATATTAAACAAATTTTTTATTTAAGAGGTATATATGAATCCCCATTGATGTCAACTAATGTCAATTACTATTAATTTATGGGATTAAAAAATCCATCTTAGGGTATATATTATTTGTTTCATTCATTTAAAAGCAGTTAAACCTATAATGGTTTCAATCAAAAATCAATTTCAATTCAAGATTGTAAATATATGAATTACTTCTTAGAGAAAACGTGTATTCTATCACTATTAAACACCATATATATTATTTACATCTGATTTGTTTAGTTCACATGTCATATTACCTGTCACCTCCCATTCTATATAAAACTCAATAAAAAATAATTTTGTAAGTCGATTCAACCATATATCTAATTTTTTTCTTGATATATTTTTTATACATGCCTCTATTCACTATATATATTCACATATTTCATTATCATTGATTTTGTATGTTTTTTTTCATTTTTAATTATAAATTAATTTCTTTTTTTTTAATATAAAATAAAAATCATTTTTTTGTATGAGTAGTTTTCAATTAATTTTACATTGTTTACATAAGGTTAAAATAAAACATGTTTTATCACTATTTTTCACATGGATTCCTTTTCCCAAATTAATTTTACATTTTCCATAAAATATCAGATTCTAATTTTTTAATTTTTTCCTTGAAAAATTCTATTCTTATATATTTTTTAAATTAATACATTTTAAAATTCTTTTCATCAAAGTTAAATGATATTTTTCTCATTTTTCCACTAAATTTTCCATGGTTAATTTAAATTTTTTAATCTCTGACAAAATACACTTATTTTTTTATTATTTACATGGTATTTTCCGTAATTATATATTTTCACCTTCTTTCTTGGATGGATTATGATCAATACTTTTGTAAATATTTGTGAAAACCACTTTATTGTATCTTGAAGGACATAATAGTTTGATTTTCTTGGAATACTATATATATACTTGAAAATCACAATATATTTTAAAAAACTAAATACTAATCTAATTTTTGTTGATAATTTCATTATTCCCCGTGGTTTATCCATGTATATCAATTATAAAACCACTTTATTGTATCTTGAAGAAAATAAAAAATGATAAATGGTTGATCTCAAATGATCAAAAATTATAAGAAACTAGAGGAATCCATGTATAAATAATAAATAATCAATATGAAAATTAAAATAACTAAACACATTAGAATTATTCAATAATATGGTCACAATAAAAAACCAATAAAATTTGCAAAAAATAATGACATATAAATAATCATATGAGTTAGAAACATAAAAATGGATATTAAAATTAATATAATAATCACAAGTAATAGAGTAAATATTATCATAATAATGGAATAAAAATTTTAGGAAATTTAAAATATATCATCAAATCATTTTTCTAATTCATCTAGTAAAATTAATTCTGTGTTCTAATACATATATATAAACTTGTAAGGCATTTTCTAAAATCTAGTCTATTTTTTGTCTCATGATACCAACTTATTCATAGAGTGTATACAGTGGTCCCTACCTATCACATACTAATTCAGATCAATTTCTCATAAAAAAGGTATGAAAATAAAAAAAAATATCTCATGTAAGAAAGAATATGACATAATAATAACATTACCCAATCAAAAATCATAATCATAAACCATCCAACATAATATAGATAATGAAATCAAAACAATATATCCCCAACAAAATTAATCATAAACCATCAAAATAAATATGATTAATAGTATAATTACTGAACATACTCAAAATCACAATATGTAAAAGATATTAAAAGTAATGAAGTAAAATTAATGATATTAATAATATCTTTTTAGGATAATGTACCCATTTTTTATTTGAAAATAATTTGTCAATTTTTTAAACTATGTATGTAATAATGAAATCATATTCTTTTAAAAGCACCAAGTATAATTTTAAAGAAATCATCAAGAATTATGAATTTATGGAGGAGGTAAATTATGTTCCTGCTGAATGTGTAAATAAACATTCCATTCAAAATTTTTTTATCATAAATAAAAATATAAATTGTTTGGAAAATGATAGAAAGATTCCATTTAGAACTATTTGTATAATGTAAACAAGGGTAAAAGTCACATTTAAAAATCATTGGAGGTTAGTAAAAAAAATTAAAATATTTTAATAAAAAATAGACGTGGGTTAAAATTTTTCCCATGTTGAAACTAAAACATAAATAATAATAAATAATTATATGATCATATAATATAATCTTAAAAATTTAGAAACATTCCAATCATAATCCCCATAAAAAAATAAAATCAAATGTTAAAAGAAATTCAATAAATATAAATATATACTTTATATAATATATCAATGTGAAATTATATACACTATCAAAAATAAATATGTGATAAATGTGAAATACTCCACATAGTAGTAAGAGTGAGGTGAGAAACCCTGACCTCACACTTCATTTTAGTTGAAAATTCATTGACATACATTATAGTGGAATTAAAAATTCATTAATATAATACATAACTATATTAATATCTAAAAATCATATATAATTATCTTATATAATATTATCATCTATTTTCTAAAAATATTTAATTAATACCCTTATTTCTTGTGTTCACGAAATCATTTCCCCATACATGTTTTTCATGTATGATCTGGTTATTATAAATAGAAAGTAGTTACATCATATGGAAAATTATATTAATTTCATGTATATCACATTTATTCATTATATAAATTTTCAGAATCATTATTTA
This sequence comes from Viscum album, assembly GCA_963277665.1. Classification (NCBI taxonomy): domain Eukaryota; kingdom Viridiplantae; phylum Streptophyta; class Magnoliopsida; order Santalales; family Viscaceae; genus Viscum; species Viscum album. The sequence goes on along the minus strand of OY728146.1, from coordinate 1,778,589,142 downwards.
ATGGTGGTTATAAAATGAATTGAATTAATTCTTGAAGATAGTAAATCATATGTATGCATCATAGAAGAAAAAAATGTAAATTGTAGAAAGGGAAATGAATTGAAAAATATATTAATTTTATAAAATAAAAAAAATCATTATTATCATATATATCCATTATTTCTATTTTTATAACCATCCATGGATATTTTTTATAAAAATAAATTACACTACTATGTGGATATGGTTTTCCATATATACACATGAGTGGTGAATTATTTTTTAATAAGGCCAATTATTGTTTTTTTGAAATTTATTAAAAAATATTGAAGATAATTTAGTAATTGATTATCATTTGAAATAATACATGAATAATTAGTTTTTGAATAAATATTTATGAATGAGTAGGTAAAGTTGATTACATGTTTTTCAATAGACATTAGATATATAATTTATTGAGGGCCTTATTGTTGGTCATTTGATGATAACAACACACCCATAACATGGATATTGAATTTTGGAAGTATAATTAGAATGAATTTTCTGATATAGAGGGTTAAATGTTGTGTGATGAAGTGTTGGAGGAGGTACCATTACTTAATTGTGGTGAGGGGAACTTTTGAAATTATTCAAAATATTAAAACATAATTAGAAAATTGTTAATCCAAATTATACCAAATTAAATAAAAAACAATATAAGAATTTTTTCTCCATATTCTATCCACATTGTGATTATTTAATATTTATTTTTTTATTAAATAATTTAATAAAATATTAATCCCATAAAATATCACTATTGAAAATTTGGATATTATTCAATACAAAATATTTAAATACACCATGTAAAAACAAAAAATATGAAAAAAATATTATATTATTTATAATATATGATATATTTATATATATATTTCATATAAAATATTCAATATATCAAATTTGGTTACATGTAATTATTTTTATATCATTTGTTTCAACATTCCAATAGCAAAATAATTTCTACATTAGAGTTGTGTAAGAATTTAACTTTATTTTTTTCAGAGTAAAAAATAAAAATAAAATATGATATTTAAGATATTAATATTATAGTAAAAATTATTATTTATAGTGATTTATATAAATTAGATAATTCAAAATTAAAAACATTATAGCATGTAAAAACAGTGGTGTGGCATTTTGACATTTCAAAAAATAAAAAGCCATATAAGTCTTAATCTCATCCAAATGGCCATAATATTTCCAAAAAAATTATTATGATTAAAAAAGAAAAATATTCAGAAAAAATATTGATTCATGTTTTAGGATCATTTTCTAGTCCTTATCAATTAATTTTGAAGAGAAATTAACTGATTTACCCTCATTATGGTTGTTGAATAACTATAGTTACTATTCATTTTGACTAAAAAATAAAAATTTAGTTACAAAATTGGGACCCATATATTTGAAACATAGGGTCCCTTATTTGATATTATACTTAGTGAAGTTGATTTTTTTAATTTATAATTAATCCTAAAAATTTAAGTATTTTTTTCTCTCGATAAATGTGTTTTTAATCCAAAAATTTTACTTAAACAAAAATATTGAATAAAGAAGATTAAAAATTAATTAATTAGATTATGTAAAATTTTATAATACATTAGTTTGTTTGATATAAAATAAAATTCATAAATTTACTTTTAATATATTTAAAAATATATTTTTATAAAAGACTTTTCATTTCACAATTCCTTCAAAAATAAGTCTTTTACTAAATATTTCATAAAATAGCCATAACATAATTTAAATATTGGAATTTTAAAAATTTATATTTTTTTATAAAACTATATTTACATCTAGTTCTCAAATTTATAATAGTATTCACTAATAAAATGCAAGATAATTATTTTTCAATAAAAGATATTTTTAAAGAATAAAATGATTTTACTAAAAATAATGTGATTATTCACAAAAAAGTAATTAATATATTACACATGGGAAGTAAAATTATATATTTCATAATATTGACAATAATTTTTATTCACTCCCCTTTAATTGAATTTTTATAATGATCACATAAATTAATATAACTTTATTTTTTGTTTCAACTAGGTTTTGGGTATCTTATATGTTATCTATTATAGTAGTCTTTTTAAATTAGGGTGTATAAAATTATCCTTACACTAAATAAATTTTTTCCATGAAAATTGAACAAGTTTTCAGTAATCAAGTAATTCAAATTTTAAAATTTCATTCTAGAAATCTAATTTCTTAAAAATGGTTAAAAATCATCTAAACCAGAGGGTAGGAAAATGTGAAGGTCGCCAAAAAACATGGCTTCATTATAGTGAAAACTCTGTAAATGTGAAAACATGGATATGAAATTATAAAAAAATGAACAATAATAATTAGAGAGTGATATAGAACATGATCATGAAAATTTTATCTATCAAAAAATGTAAATCTATGATGGGAAAATGGACATTGATTTCTGAGTAAGAAAAATAATAAGATCAAATTTTATTTCAAGGTGCATTCCTATAGTCAAATAATAATTTTAATATATTCATAAACTACCTTAGAAGAAACATACTTGAATTTTTTCCAATTCATAAAAATAACTAATCCATTGGTTGTACATTAATTGTTTTTATTTCAAATCCATCTATATAAAATTGGAAATCGAGATTAACGTTTCAAGCATGACGAAAATTTTAAAAATTTTATGATCTAAAACTCATTCCTTTAGCCTCTAATTATTTACTAAACCCAATTTGGTAAAAAATTTCATCCAATATATTATATCACACTTTAACCATAATCAATAATATCCAATGTTCTACTTAATACATACCATTAGTATGTAACCTTAAGACTCATCCAAAATAATTCTGACTATATTTGAAAAATAAAAATATTATCAAACATGTATATCTCTTCAATATAAATTAATTAAAACAATCCCATAACAAACATTCTTGTATACTATAGAAAAGAATATGTAATAAATCAAATCACTAACCAATTTCATGGGCACCAATAATATCACACGAGAATAATTTTATCATTATTATCTCAACTTAATGAACATAATAATGGTTATCATACCTCAATATCATATTTTAAAAATATATTAACATGCCACTAAATGAATTTCTGTCATTATCAGTACCATTCAAAATATTCTATCAAATCCACAAATAATTAATTTAGTAAAATATAAATAAATTCCATAATTATTATAACAATAAAATCATTAATAAAGTTATCTAAAAACATAATTCATGAATCATATTATACAGGTACATAAATTATTCAACATAAAATATAGTTATTGAATAACCAAGACCATCCTCACTAGGGTCCTTTTGTATTATATTGCCAAAATTCATGGAGAATTAATTTTAATAGTTCAACATCTGATTAAGGTTGAAATAACAAAAATTATAGTTTTCCATCATACCCTTCCATTCATGTTTCAGGTTTACATTCCTTCCACACTTGAAAATAACTCCCACTCCCTTTATGAATGTACCATGGTGTTTCATTCCACAATTATCACTTGTGGAAAACCCATTATTCCCTTCTTCCTCTAATCTATTTATTCTTGGTCACCCCTATATATTTTTATTCCCTTATAAAATATAATTATTGGATAATTATTTATCTAACATGATATCACATGAAGCTATGTCCTCGTATGAATATAAATTTTGCTAGAAAAGTTCCCTTGAAAATATTTTCTATTGAACAATAACAAAGATATCATCTATAATCTTTGGATTAGGTTCATCCATACAATTCCCATTAATTCCATTATATCAATTTCTATGCAATCTAATACACTAGAATAGATCATATGATTGTGAAACACAGTGTATAATCTCATAATTATTTAAAATCGTAATGTAAATTGAAATTATATGTATAAATAGTTTCTATATCATAAGTATCGATTCATTGGAACTATTTAAAAAAATCATATGTCTTTGTTCTCTAATTTATATTTTCATAAATCATGTTTACACGGTTTTTATAAAACTTCCTCCCATTAAAGCTATAGATAAAAATAGTCTAGTATCCCTGAGACAATGAAAACATTATTACATTTGAATAACATATATGGAATTAAATATGGATGGACCAAATAGTTTTTGCTTTTTAGTAATCTATATATATAAATGAAATTTCCAATAATATTAAAATAATGATAAAAAACCATCTATATAAATATATTATTCCCCTTAGTGACTACCTGTATATGAATCCAAAAACACGTCCTCGTTTATTGGGTAAAATAAAACTTAATAATGTAATGAGATTAGAATCTCAGTGAGGGTATTCATATAAAAGAATATATGAATTAATAAGTAATACATAATATAGAATGGTAAATAATGAAAATACATTCCATTGAATCAATAACATAATAATAATATGGAATTAATAAATAATGATTCAACAATGACATATAAATAATTATATGAGCATGAAACTTATCCATATCAAATATAACTAATTAAATAATAAAATGGTTGTAAATAAATAATTTCATAATAATTTAATTCATATTTTATGTCTCCTAAATCATAATATCATGTATTTGTTATATAAATGTAATATTATCAAGTCCTTCATCAAAGAAAACTATATAAATGGATAAGGCATTAGTGAAAATGCAAACAAGTTTGTCTCATGAGACCAACGAATGCAATGAGGGGCCCATAGAGGGTCCCACCCATGACATTCTACGACGAATGAATTCCTCAAAAAAAATGATTGTAACATAATCAACAAAATCATTCTAAATAAAACTATAATATAAAATTTTAATAATTTCCCCATTCAATAAACATCTATATAAACCATACAAAGTAATACGGTGAATGGAATCCAAATAGACAATCCCCAATCAAAAAAACCATAAAAAATAAATAAATATTATTAAGGGTATCATTAGAGTATATACTCATCCTAATATGAGTCAAATGATATTGACAAATATTGTAATAAATTTGTGATGTTAAGGGAATATTTCATGTGGAAAATACCATTTTTTATTTAATAATAACTTTTAAAATATATAAGTGGTTCACATAATAATGAAATTATTTTATATGAAAATGAAAATTTTAATTTTTTTAAAAAATATTCAATGCATTGATGAGTAATTAGAGTGGTTAGTTCGATTAATTTTATATAAGTACAAAAAATATTAATTTAAAACATTTTTAAAAATTTATATGTTCTTCGTATGGAAAATGATATAATTATTCTATTAAATTTTTCATAGATGTAAATCAAGGGTAATATGACTTTAAAGAAACAATGGGGAATATAAAAAATGTTTTTTTATAATTTTTCAAAAAAAGGATATGTTATCGAAATTCCCTACAATGGATAATTAATCGTATAAAATCTTTAATAATAATAATATTTAGAAATAAACTTGTACCACTGTAGTATGATTTGAATAATTATCCTAATGAATGAAATAATTTAAAATGGAAAATTAAATGTGATGAAGAAAAAGAGAATCATGATATAATATTTCAAATGTTTTTTATATATAATAAAAAATAATAATTGTTGAATATGGAATATGTCTCAAGAATGTAAATGTGATATTAGAACTCCTTACCATATACTTATATTTAACTAAACATTATTTAACATCCATAATTATGGTAATAAAAATATAATTAATATATAAAAAAACCATTTTCATATTTATAATATCATATATAATCCTATTATTTAATATTATCTTCCATTTTGTAATTATATTTCAGTATAGCAGTTATTTTAGGTGTTAACTACTTCATTTAAACATGCATGTTTTTCTTGTAATATCTTGTTACTGTGAATCTCAAATAATTCCATCACAAGATGAATATAATTAATATAATATATATATCATATTGATTAATTAGATACATTTTTACTATCAATATATAATGGTTTACATAGAAAATATATCGCGTCGCATCATAGGCAGGAAACTTGTACTTACGCAAAAACAATGATATCATCTATAAATGGTAGAAATTATAAAGAATTGAATTATATATTAATTTTATAGGACAAAAATAATTTCAAAAGTTTCATATATATATATTCATTATTTCCATGATATGAAGAATCCATGTAAAAAGTTGATGAAAAACTAAATGTATCACTATACGGAGATGTTAATCCATACATACATTGGCACAATGCATTCAATTTCTATATGACATATTATGGTTGGGTCATAATCATAAATACCTCCATATATAGATTATGCTAGATTTAATAATTATTGATGGATGAAATACCATAAGTGTATGTTTAAAAATAAATAATGTTGAAATTGTTTGTCAAGAGGAATACCTCTTCTTCGTGAGACCTTCTTCAGATCCTTTCATAATGGACTTAATGTTAAATTTTCAATGAGTCCATAAACCCTAGAACATGGATAAGGAATTTGAGAATAGTAATTGGTATGAATTTTTTTTATATTAATGGAATAATGTGGCTTGAATAAGTGAGGTATTATTTTACCTTTTATTTTTGAGGTGTGGTTAAAATTTAGAATTTTAGAAAATATAAAAATATAAAAACACTATTATAGATCTAAATTCTTACAAATGGACTATAAGTTTATAGGATATGAAATTTCTTAAAATATATTATCCACATTGTTAATATTTAATTTTTATAATATTTTTAAGTAATTTAATAAAATATTAATATCATATTGTATCATTATTGTAAATTGTATACTATTCATTACATTGAAATTAAATGTACCATGAAAAAATGTAAATTTAGAAAAAAAACATTTAATAATACTAAAATGTATTTATAATATATATATTTATTTATTTATTTAATATATGATGTTTTTATCCATTTATTAATTTAATAACATTTTTATGATTATTCTGTTAGTTAAATACTTTTTTCATCAATATAGTGTAAGAATATAAGTGAAATATTTCTTAACAAAAAATTCAAAAAATAAATTTCTTTTTTTTATTTAAGTCATTAATATTTCATTATAATATTTATATCCAAACATATACTTTGTATAACTCAAAATTAAAAATTAAATTAGATATTACCAACTATAGTGTGGTATGTTTTAAATTTTTAGAAAATAAAAATATATGAAGGTAATAATCTCATAAAATGGACATAAAATTCCATATGAAATAATAATGTATTATTGAGGATTATATTTTATAATTAAATTACTTCATGTGTCAATATCATTTTTTATCACTTATCATTTTATTTTTAATAAAATTTACCCAATTTACCATTACCGAGACAATAAAGTAACATTTGTTACTATTAACTTTAAAAAAAAATAAAAAGACATATATTTAGTAATTATTGACCCAATAATTATAAATATATAATCCAGTTTTTAATATTCAACTAACATAAATAATTTAATTTTATTTAAAATTCATCTCTAAACTGTACTAATTTTTTTTCATGGAAATATATTATAAATCGCAGAAATATACTTATACCAATCCACGGAATAAAGATGAATTAAATGTAATTATTTAGATAATATATAACTAAAAATATATAATTTTACATTTTTATGAAATTCATTTAATAAAGGTATTATTTTTGTAAATTATATTTATGTTTTGTTAAAATTGTTATTTCTCACTATTTACTGAAAAATAAATCTTTTTAGAAAAATTCAAAATAATAACCCAAATAAAATATTAATACTAGGATTTAGAAATTTATATTATTTTAATAAAATAGAATTTTTTCATGTTCAATAATTTTATTATCATATTATCTCATAAAAATCAAGAAAATCATTTTTGATAAAAATTTATTTTTAATGAATAATACGACATCAATAAAAATTACATTATTATTATAAATACATAAATTAATACATTAACAATGAGAAAGAATATTATTTATATTCTAATTTAGTCAGTATAATTAATTCCTTTCAATTTAATGGATATGTTATAAATATAACATTTATATAATATTGTTTCATTATTCGTTTAGGTGGGTGTTTTGTATCATGAACGCTATCAAATACATTTCTCTTTAAAAAAGGAGGTATTAAATTATTCCACTAAAATAAAATTTTCTCCTTAAATATGAATTTTTTTCATTATCATGTGTATAATATTTGAGAATTCTTTTTTAAAATCCCAAAATATAAAATGGTTTAGAAATTTTGTTCTTAAAAAGTTGGAATGAAAATACATTGGTCATAACAAAACTAAGTTTAAAACAATGTGAAATTTACTATGATGTGAAAATATAGATACATAAGAAAAACCAAATTTATAATGATTAATATAGAGAGATGTAAAACATATTAATTATAAATTTATCCATCACAAAACCATAAAACTATGATTTTCTAATAGGGTATTGATATCAAAGAAATTAATGTAATCAGATAAATTTTTTATTTTTAGGTACATATACAAATGTTGAGATATTATTTTCAAATCATGCTATATACTCATGAAAATAATATTATGCATTTTATTTCCATTCCAGAATAATATCATTGTTTGGTTGTGCTTTAACCAATTTCGAAAACGTCTTTTACTATAAAAAATGGGTATTTTATAGTAATGTATCATGTCTAATGAACTTATAAAAAATATATGAACCTTAATTACATCATTTATTATCTAATAATTTACTAAAACTAAAATGGTTATCACATATTATCAAATATGATAAATCATAGATTAACACCAAACAAAACTATATAATGTTTACATTAATCCATTCCATAGTTTTTCAACATTATATCTATTCCCAAATATTACACACCATATTAAAAATATCAACATTTGATGAAACATTTATCCCTAAACAATGTAATGCAATTCATAATGTCACATTCCCAACAAGTAGTAACGTCTATAAAAATATCACAAAGCCTTAAATCCGTATCCAATTTCATGGTCACCAACACTATACCATAAACTCATTTTTATCCTTATAATCTGATATTGTGCACATAATAATGGTTATATTATTTCAATGTTATTTTTCAAATAAGATAAAAATTCTAGTGAACCAAGTTTATTGGTCATCGATACCATTCAACATATGCTCTCAAATATTTACCGAAATATAATTATAGTAATATACACCAAAATTTTATAATTATTATAACCCAAATATAATTAATAAAATAATTATATATCAAAATTTTTGAATCCAAATACACATGTACATAAATTAATACACAATGATGGTAGTAGTATCATAATCATTACCAGGGTTATTTTTCCTCTACTAGGTATGATTCAAAAGATTATAGAGGAATTATTTCTTTTAGTTTCCCATCACCATACATTTGGAATACCAAAAATAATATTTTTATTTATTATCATTTTATTTATGTTCATGGTTACTGTTCATTCTTAACTTTTAGAAAACTCTAATTCCCTTTAATAATGTACTGGGTTGTTTCATTCAACAATTATCACATGATGGAAAATGAATCATTCCCTTTCACATTATTAATATTTCATTGTCTTTCTATTATTCTGTTGATTCCATTAAAATAAATAATACCTAGATATTTATTTCACTATCCTAATATCATATGATTTACAGTCATTGTGTGATGTATTTTCATTAGGTTTGTTCCCTTCAAAACATAGGCTTAAGTAAATGAACCAAATGATCATTCATAATCTCTGGTTTATGTACACTAACATAGTATAAATTTCTTCCTCTATGTTCCACTTATGACAAATATTATACACTATATTATAACATAACATTATCAAAAAAATATTTAATCTAAAAATTCATTAAAACATCATCAAAAATTTAAAATTTTATTATATATAATCATTAAATTGAATGCATTCTTTCATTAAGAATATTTCCCAATTCCATCATAGGGTTTAGTTATCAAATATATGATATCTTAACTGTAGATCTGATGTCTTATAAAAATCTTTCATTAATTCTATCATTAAAGGACCCAACTCTAGCATCTTCGTGTAAGAGGATATTTATTACATTGCGATAAGATACAAGTAATATCAAGCAGAAGGAATTAATTGTTTAGTATTATTTGCTAACAAATTACATACATTAAATTCATGATAAAATTTAAAAAATAATATAATAAAAGAATTTTCATTGATAACTCCATTAATCACATTGTTGTATACATTAATATAAATCCAATAACTCTTCCTCACATCATTGGGAAAATAAAACTTATGGTGGAGAGAGCTCCGATGCTTAGTAAAGGTAAGATAATAGAGAAATATGTGAATAAATACATTATATTGAACCTGGAAAGTTAAATAACTTATGTTCATTACATTTAATCAAAAACATGAAAATAATATGGAGGAAATATATGATGATCAAATAATTAATTATAAATAATTATATAATAATGAAACTTAACAATTGATATTCAAAGAAATCTAATTATAATAGGGACCTCAATAACTAATTTCATAATGAGGAAATGAAACAATTTTCCAATGTAAATCATATTGTCATGTATTTGTGTGAATATTTATAATACCCGAACATCCTTTCACTAAAACTTCTATATAAATGAGTTAGACCTCAGGCAAGACCCAAACTAGTTTGTCTCATCAGACCTACTGATGAATCAAGGGGCTATAGAGGGCAGCACCAAGTACATACAAAGTCCAACCTAGTCATTATGTATAATTGGTTAAACCATATCAACCTAAAAAAGTGTATTAAAACAATAAAAAATGTTAATAAATTTCACTAGTCAATAAACATAATCTTAAACAATCCATAGATATATATTTCATGGAATTTAAATAGTACATCCCCTTTAAAATGATCATAAAACATACAAATAAATATGATGAATGATGTCATTAGAATACATCCCAACATAAGATTCATGAAGGGATGTTAACGTAGATTAGTATACTATAATAATATTATAATAATATTTTTTGAAGAAAATACTATATTTTCATTGAAAATAATTTTTGAAATCATTAAACTCTACATTTAATAATGAAACAATTTTATTTGAAAAAAAAGTTTTAAAATTATAATGGAAGATTGAAAGATTAAATTCATCTTCATGGAATGAAATTGTATTCATGTCATGAAAGTGAAAAATCATCCTTTTATTCTTTTGTATGAAAAAAAATAACCGTGTTTGAAAAATGATAAAAAGTTTCATTTTAATGATCTTTTTAAAAAGTAAAACAAGGGTAAAAATAGAGTCAAAAAATTGATATTATTAAGAACATTTTTGGATGAATATCTATAAAACATATTCATGGGAGAATAAATTTTCAATAGAAGAGGATTAAACATAAACAATTAGGAATAAAGATGTTATTGTGTAATAAAACCTTACCAATTTAGTAACATTTTAATCCAAAGACTTATTAAAGAAATAAAATAAAAAAAAATTAAATACCATGAATTAAAATTTATTCATGATATAATATAGAAAAGTGGTAGTATATATAGGTCATAAAATGCATATGGTGTCAATATGAAATATATATCATGGTAGTAAATGTGATATTAGAAACCCTTAACATAGGCTTCCTTTTAGTTGAATGTCAATTGATTTCGTGACCTTTTACTCAAAATGATTACTCCTCTTGGGTCAGCAATGGGAGAAGATATATAGTTACCCCCCTAGTCCCACCTTTAGTAGGCCCTCATTTGGAGAATGGAACCCAGGGTAATGTTGACACACATATGGGAGGCATTACCCTAAAAGAGAAGAAATGCTAAAGGGAGAGATAAGAGAGACCTCAGCCAACTATTCCTCAAAATAAAATATATAATAAAACCCATGTACAAATATGTATTTTCATGAATATACTATGAAAACGTAAAATGAAAATTACAAGTACCCAAAGAAAGGAAATGAATGTAACCACGAAGCTTGAACAGCTCCTCCACACCCTAGTCTAGTAGTAACCAGCCTGATCTTCAACCTGCTCTATGTGACATAAAAACATTTTATATAACAAAGGGTTAGTAAAAATTTATTCCTAGTAGGATCCTCCTTAGAGTCTCTCATAAAAATTTAAAGGAATCATTATAAAGTACATTTAACAACAAGTGAAACTAACAAATCACCTAAATAGGTATATTAAGTATCCACCCTCACCATGGATACACTCAGAAAGTATCATATAAAAGATAATATAACATAATAAAGAATATCATGGGTATCCCCCTATCACGTCCCCACTGGATTTCCACTTTTCCCCAACATCGCATGTCCTAAGCATCTAGCACTAAAAAGGATTGCCCAAAGACATCTGGGAGAAGCATGAAAATATGCACCTCATGAAACACACTACCACATAGACATATCCAAAAATAACCGTGTGGTTTTTGGGATCCATCATATCCTGCTTAATGTATATCATACATCGGGATTTACTCCCCAATACATTATATCCCATTCACCATTTATCCTAAGGACATCACAACTAACCTATAATAGTCCATAAAAAACTATATCCAGAATAAATGTGTCTGAAATAACAACATTACATTACAAAACTCTACAGATATATATAAAAAAACTAACCATTGTGCATAATATCACATGTAACTATCGTGAGAAGAGAGTGAGGCCAATGTGGGTATTCATCCATCCATCTTTCCACCGGGACTTTAGAGAAAAAACACCTAGGACATTGAATCCTTTGGGTGTCAATCACCATAGCCAACAAGATAGTGTAGCTTATAGAAACCCAAAAATTACATTATATAATATATCATACAACCAGACTATGGGAAGATACTAGTCTTATAATCATCTACATATAACATCTCTTGGACTCGAGACAACCATTGTTACGACTATATACCCTATAAGAACTGAACCATTTAAATAACTATATTAAATTATGTTATCCTTTTTAAAATTTGGAAATTTACATTTATAAATTCATTAACCATTAATTATGAATTATAAACATCCATATATCATTACATTAGCATCACCACAATTTTTCAATCCCTCCAAGAATAAACAATCCTAGTCCATGTTTTCATAGAAATATAACATCATCATTACATCCCTAGTATCTCCAAATCCATGAGTAAAACAATATTTATTCATTTAAAAATCACTAACACTTTCCAAATTTATAGGTATTCATGGAAAATGTTATATTCTAACAAATATATGGGGCTAAAAATAGTAAATATATGAACTACTCATTGAGTCTTTTCCATCTATACTAGGTGTGTAGACCTATCCAACCCTGAGAATCTAAACATGGAAATCACATGGCACTTGTCAATTGTCTCCACATACTTAAGAAGGAGAGGAAGAAAAATTAGGTACCTCAAGAAGTAATGAAATTATAGATGATAAATTAACAAAAGATTAAACAGACACCCAACTTTTACATCAATGGGTAAGTCCATCTTTAACCCAATTCATAAACTCTAGTTTACTACCCAAAACCACCAGCAGAAACTGATGCATCTCAAAACTCTAGGAATCATCTTCTTCGACAAAAAATAGGTATACTTTCCCCAAAAACCACCACAACACACTAGTATGATCTATACCAGGCTCACATCACATATAGGTCTCCCCAAACCACATACCACATGTCTCATATCCATATCACATCACAACAATCTGGAAAAAACATAACCAGTGGATCTCGACACTGAATCAAGAACCCATACATCACACACAATGATCAGTCATGACTCAAAATCATATGGAACATGGAAATTATAAGAAATTTGGTAACTCAATTCCTAAAAAGTCATTATCTTTATCGCACTACTGATTCTTATTCAATCTTGAGTTAACTGATTAATTATTCGCACTTTCCAACTGTGGGAAACCTAAGGAACAACCTATCATAATCTATCAAAAAAAATTAACAAATTAATTTATCATGTATTTAATCATTTATCAATAATAATCTTCATGATTCAGGTTCATTAAACAGTTTAGTTAAAAATGCATATCTTCATCAAATTGAACAGCGTAGAATTAAAACAACAACTAAATTTGTTAAACATGCCTTTATATCTCTTCAAAATGAGATTATCAATTACATTAAGATTTATGTTCTTTTCTAATTTCTATCATGAAAATAATGGGAAACCATTAAAGGAATAGATATCACACTATCTAGAAAATCATGAGGAAAACTGTTATCATAATATAATGAATCCACATCATTACGTGATCAATAGCAATTCATTAATTTGGTTTCAAAATTTTTTATGCCAATTTTATATTTATATAAGGGGTTAAATCATTAGGGATCATTAATTTAGAATAATCAAATTAGGGGGAAAATCACCTACTATAAAATATCATTGATATTTTTCGCATGAGAATGGGTAAAGGTAATGAATCACAATCACCACTCCAGCAAAAACTGCATCCATATAAGGATTATGCAGTACAACCTCACCAACCAAAAATCATGAAAACTCTAATAGAAACATGGATATAATGATCCCTTTCTTATAATAGGTAAATGGGGGAATCTATATCGAAGAAATCTCAAGATCATCGGTATATCATGCCTTATTTGGAAAACATATCACTATATATTGATGGAGAAATCTAGGGATCGTTCCATGATGAAGGAATCCCCAAAATGCTAAAGGGAGGTTCGTCGAGTCTCCTTCGGTCAATGAAGAGTCACTATAGCATATACTTCTGAAATGTAGAGTGGAATAAATGTTTTAAAAAATACAGTTGTGGGGAATTACATCAGGTGTCACACCATTTCACGTCGTTTAATGCCTCGTGATCATTTTCCACAAAAAAAAAATCACCTCAACACTTTATTTTATTTTTAAATCCACAAATACAATAATGTCATGAAAACCAATTTAATTTGTTGAAAAAAAACCTTTATACATTATTTCATGTCATGTAATTTAGTTACACGATGTGAACCCCCTAGTTTTTACTTACCTGAACTTCACCAATATTTTTTCAAGCATCCTCTGAGAACATCAATCTTCACAAACACGCAAGGGTTGATCTACATAGATTTGGCTCCTTACATTATATACCTATAAAAATCTTCATTGAAAATCCAAAAAAAATCATAGTGGAAAGATAAAGGGTTTATTCGAATAGCCACAATACAAGATACATTTCCAATCTTTTGTGACCATTGGAGCTGACCACCTCACTACCGGAACAAGAGAAAAACCAAGAAATAGTCACAAACTACGCATAAAACTATCCTAATAGAGATACATCTCGAATAGAGTGATCTAGAACAAATAAAAATAGAAATCCATCTCATAAACATAAAGGTTCTTCAACCATCAATAAAATTATGTAATGAGATATGATCTAAATATCAAATAGATATGTGTACTAAGCATGTATTTTTTACTCCTAAAAATGTACCACAAGACTCATACCAATGGGATTACAAACCCACGCAACACATTTTCCTATCGGTCATGGATGTCTATAGGAATCTCCTTAAAGGCCGTATTTTTGTCAACATCGATCTCACCTTAATCAATGTTATGAGATTAATCATTACGATAACAACAGAGCTGTGACACAGGGAAAAAACATGTATCTGAATCATCCATAGGGGAAGTGATACCCAAAACACTATGGATCCAACACAATCCAACACCTTGAAAGACTTGAAAAACAAAAGATAATGCTTACTCCCATAAAAGATCCTTCACATCCCTTGACGGGGAGTCCCATTATGGAACAGATGATCCCAAACATGAAACTCACAAGGTCTCCTAATATGATCTACATAAGAAATATGATGATTCTTTACTTCCATAATCCTCTCAGGAATCACCTAAAACATCTCTTTCATATTCTATAACAATTCCTACCAAAGAATTGTTGACTCTATGGACTCAGTCTAGAACAATGGAGAATGGAATTATCAACCATAAAAGGATTAGAATAATTCCATTACATTATTGGAGTGTAAATTATTGTTGTAATAGAACTCTACCATGGGATTTTTCCTCATCCAAAAGCCTCCAAAATCATGGAAATAAGAGCACAACATGCCTTTATGAGTCTACATGGTCTATTCTGTCTAACTATCCTTCTGCAGATGAAAATCAATGTGAAGGCGTAGCTGAGAACCAAAATCATGCCAGACACCAATCCAAACCATTGATGTAAAATGAGGATCTCTATCAGGAATTTCCATCCTTGGGATTCCATGTAGCCTCACTACCTCCTTCCAAATTCTTCCCTAACAAAACCTCTATTGATCTATAATCCCTGATAACTATAAAGTGGGATGATTTAGTCAAATGATCTACTACTACTCATATAGAATCATAGCCTCCCTATGATTGAGGTAAACCGGTAAAAATGTCCATATAGATTTCATCCCACTTCCATTGAAGAATATTTAATGGAAATAAAAAACCATTTGGAACATAGTGCTCGACCTTCGCCGTCTGGAAGACCAAACATCGAGGCACAAACTCAGAAATTACACTCTTCAACCCAAGACTCCAAAACTAACTTCTCAAGGCTCGATACATCATCATCAAACCACTATGTTCCACTAAGGGTGAACTATGTATCTCTCTGAGAACCATCTCACACAATGCCAATGGAATGAAAAGCCTTCCCTAAAACAACAGCTAATGTTGTTTCTCCTCGAACCAACCATCAGCGCCCTCACCTCAAACCACTCGGTCTCTCAATATCCACACCTCAAGATACCCTAATTGTAACATCACAAGCTTCCATGATATGCTTCTCTTTGAATAATACATTAACGTGTGTTGCACGCAACTTCGAGTTCTAACACACCACAACCAATCAAACGCACTGTTATGAATAGTAATACCCACTTTTTGAACTTTTATAAATTTTATCTTTCAAAATGGACTTCATTTTTGGATTCGTAATATTAAAATTAGCCTATGGTGAAATATTGGTAATATCTGAAAACTTTTAATTTTTGATGAATAGTGAAAACCACTGAGTTATAGTTTAAAACCGAATTTTTATTTAAATAATTATTTATTTTATTTAAATTTATTATATGTCATAATAGATACATAATATATATATAAGTTCAATGTAATTCATTGGAGTCAGATTATAATAATTTTAGATATATAAAAATTTTATTGAACCTTTCACCGTCTTTTGCCCATCTCCTAGAAGAATTTGCAAATTAACATAAAACATAATTTTACCGCTTCTCTGAGTGGAATTTAAAAAATCTAAGAGACATGGTTAATATAAAATAGTAAAATGTGGTTCAATATGATCAAAATAATTTTTCGTGAATAGTAACTTTTAACTTTTATTTACCATAATCAAAAGTAAATAGGGTAATTAAGGGAATAAATGATATTATTATTACCCTAACACATGTACTAATTATATTGGCGAAGTATAATTTGACCAAAAGAAACCACAGAAATAAAATATGAACATCTTTGGTCCACTTGGATTATATTAGGACATTTATTATTATTTAATTCAAAGAAGAGTTAAATGAGTTAAAATCAATTTTTAATAACAAATTTTTTTAAATATGGTTACACATAAGATCAATTTGATTATACATATTAATTAGTAGTATAAATATATTTCCTAAAAAATGGTATTTTATTTATAATTTTTAGGCATTAAATAATTCAATTTATTTAGGACACAATGGTGATGTAGTAATTAACTAATTAATGAAATATTAAAATAATTGATATTATAAATATCAAAATAAATGTAATTTCAGACTTTTTATGAATTCCAATAATTTAATTGGTTAATAAGACATGTTAGGATTTCTTAAATGAAATTTTTTAATTAATAAAGTTGTTAAGACTTTAACAAAAATAAATAATTAAATAGTATCAAACTTGACATAAAGGAGTTTTTTAAACAAATATTATATTATAAATTGATATAATATCCCTAAAAATATATGGTTTGGCCAAAGGACTTTTATAATGATAGGTGTATCATTAATGAACCACTTGGGGTTCGCTTAGATATATATAGTATGTTTATTAGCCATATAATATAAAAATAAAAAGAGACATGGTAAATGCCAAACTATTTAACTAAGAGTTAAATATAAATGATAAGGTTAATATAGTGACCCAAACCTGTCTAAAAATTATTGGGTGAATGTATTTCTACCCATCCCCAACATATCATCGAAATAAGTCACTTTAGAGCCATTATAAACCGAATATGAATTTATTATCAAATAATATTTTAAGTTTATCCTAAGGTTCCCCTCATCCCTCTTATAAAAGGCACCCCACATTCACTCGAATTCATACCTTCAAATCCTTTTGGTTCGGCCAATACCTTCCCAAATATCCTCTCAACTTCCCTCAATTCATCCTAAAGGCATTCCATTAGTCATATAGCCAACTTAATGAGCCCTTTTGATCAAATCTAAAGGAAGAACCCGATGAAGAGGTAATGTTTTCACCACCCTCATTCAAGTTCTCTTCATCTTCCACTTATTCTTTATTTGTTATTTCAATTATAAAATAATAACTCCAGTGTCTTCTATATAAAAAATGTTTTTTTAAATATGGTACAACCATATTCAGTATTCTATTCATCCTTTGAATGACATGTCACCATACGTGCGTACGTACGGCTTACCGTCTCCACGTCGTGGTGTAATTGTTATTCAAAACATTATTATTTGGATGAGTATGATAATTATGTTTAATTGAATTAAATAATAAATATAACATTATAATTATTTTTTATATTTGATATACCATCCAATTATATATTATTTTAATATCAAAATAATGATATTTTCACTCGAGCGTACGTACGGACTACCGTCTCCACGAACGAAATGAGATTCCTTCCCCATCGTATCCATTTGAGTGTAATTATCATTTTATGATTACAAATAATGTTTAAGGACTTGATATCATTCTGGGTATTAATAATATACAAAATATATATAAAAAACGGCTTATGTAACAAAACATATAAAATAAATTGAGTAAGTTAACACCCAAAATGACGATAATTGTAATGGACTGGACCCCTCCGGTCCATTCCTTTTTTGAAATCGATGTTGCCAACACGACGCGTGTTATAATGATAATTATTATTACTTATGATAACATAAAAATATGGTAAATAATAATTATTATGACATAAATTGTGTGATTAATTAAACTAAAAATAGAATAATCATGATAAAATGATTTAATGGGTGTTATTATTATTAATAATGTGAAGTGGGAAGGTGTGCGATCCATTAGACGTTGATAAATGAAACATGTGGTTTATTATTAATTGAGTAATTATTGAAAATAAATTTTAATAATAATAATGGGTGTTGTGTTATTAATATTATTCATAATATTAATAATAATGAGAAATTAATGAAATGAGTCATGGTATTTATTTCAAACAAATAAATGAAGATGCACAATGGAAGCAGGGTGGTGCGTTAATAAAATTAAAGGTGAGTTTGTTATTATTATTATTTTAAATAATAATAATAATGGTGGCATAAAAATATGTTGGGTTTATTAAATTTAATTCTTTTAATTTAATAAAAGTGGTTTCAATTTAATTAGTGTGAAATAAAAATAAATAGAATTAAATAATTAAATTGATGGATGTTATGCGACATTGACATGGAATGGTCAGATTCAGATATCCAACGGGGTGGTTTAACGTGGTCAATGTGATGAGCATAAATATTATCTTTATTAAAAAAAATTAACGGTGATGAGTTAATAAAATAAGTTGATGAATTATTATTATTATTTAAAAAACAATAAATAACAATGATGGCGTAAAACTATATGCGAGAGGATAATGAAATTAAATGTATCAAAAATGGGTTGAATATGTAAGTTATATTAATTTTGTTTTCTCATTTAATTGAATTAATTAAAATGGTTTTGAGTCACATGGAATGGTTTTAGTTTAATATGAGAATAATTATGGTAATCTGATTTAATGGTATTAAATTATAACATTAATGATGGGTGTTATTAATATTAATTTTATTAATAATGACATTGAAGTGAGATTGGAGAGAGATTACAAAGTGATGGAATAATAAAGAAAAGAATAATAAAAACCATTAAGTAATGAAGGTTGGGGCGTGATGGGTATGGAATAAAAGGGGGAGGCGCCACTTTGGTTGAGATGTGATAAAAATTGTGGAAGAAAGGAAGAATATTGGAGAGAGAAACATGTTAAAATGAAATAAAATTTATAAAAAAATGAATATAAGAGAGAGGCGCCATGTGTAACCCCCCTAAAAAAATGGGATGCCTTTTTGAGCGAACCTCAAAGGAGATTGGAGAGAGAGTGTGAGAATTTAAGGAATTAAATTAATTAAATAATATAATAATGTAATTATTAATTTTGTTGGGAAAACCGTGTTTAGTCCATAACTTCTTCATGAGACGTCGGTTTTATGAGCCATCAGCGGTAGTGTAATCCTGAAATTATGACGGTCATTTTAGGACCAATGATGAATACCTTTTTATGAATCATATCTCAGGTGAATTAAACACCTATTATTAATTGAATTTATTATTATCATTAAACGCCTGGAAACCGCGTGACGTGTCGTGTGTTGACCAGTCAAACAGCGTAACAGTTGTATAGTCACATTGTGTATTCATTAATACACGATGCGTAACGTTTTAACTTTTTAATTGCCTATATAAGAGAGGAGCACATTTTAATTACGGACCTCTCTTCTTCTTCGCACGGCGACGCTCCCGGATGACCTAGAAGCATTCCTCTTAACTTCTTCATCCGGACTCCGATCGTCGATCCGTCAGTGACTGCGAGATCATGTTAGCGAGGAGAACATCGTACACCCTGTTATGTTCCCTCTTCTTTGACTTCCCCTCCGTAGTTTCCAACCAAGGAGACAGATGATAATTTACGGGAATTACGGTCTTTGACAAACGACTCTATAAAGGTACGTTAAACCTCTGTTCTTGTATTCTATTTCCGATTCTACTTCTCCCATTTTCCTTCCTTGCTATGACATGTGATCTCTGTGTGGATGGAGTTTCAAGTGTTGTTCATTCGGTGGTTCCACGACTTCCTTGGTGGGTGCATTCGTTTTAGGAGAGTCCTTGTGATCGTGGTTGTCATGTTCGTAGACGGACATCGGAACCTGTTGAGGTAGGGATCTTACCTTCATCTCTCAAAATTTGTGCATCCTACAGGGTGGGTGTCCTCTTGTTTACGTGAAACACATTTGACAAGTTTAATAAAGATAATAACTATATTATATAATGGGGATGGGAAGTTTGTGAATGAAGTTACATTATTTATATCCTGTGATATTATGTTGTGAATTGAATGAGCTTCTACCTACTAAAAATCATGGTTGTTTGGGACATTTACATACACAATTAAATGTTTCCCTCTCATTCTAGATTTTCTTATGGATGGTAATTTTATTGAATGTGGAAATTGGTAAATCACGTAAAGTTGGCTGATTAAATACCCAGAACCCTTGTGTGATCACCCCGGTTGTAAAACTAAAATAATAAACATGTGGTTGATGGTTAGTGTTTATTTATATGAAGGAGGTGTTATGTGGGTTGTTGTGGATCGTGTGAGCAGTGGGATGCGGTTGGCTTGGTTGTGGGTTGGTGTGAATGCTACGTTTGTAATGGGAAGTAGTGTTGTGATAAATGGTATCAAAGGGATGATGATGTATGAGATTCGGTGTGATTGTGGTTATGGTGGTTTGTAGTGGGGCGTCAGGGATGGGTTTGAATGTGAACGAACTATGGGTTGTGAATAATAAATAAATGTAGAAGAGTAAATGAATGGAGGGGCATGGTAATGGAACAAGAATAATAACAAATGCAGTAGGTAGGTTAATAAGAATGGAATTGTTCGTGTTTCTTGTGTTTTCCTAACAAGATTTGTGGATGGTAGGGAAATTTTTTATGAACGCTTGATCCAGTTTGGTTGTTGATAGTTGTCCAGTAGTTAAAAAACTGATAACTAATGCTGTTGAAACATGAAAACATTAAATGGGGTATTGGGATTGATTGTTGTGTGCATAATCTCGAATTATTAGTGGTAAGGAACATGCTCAGATCTGTGTGTAGAATCCATAGGATGTGATGAGTGGTTGTTATAATTATATAAATATGTATGTTTTATGTTTCTTTACACACCCCACCCAAGTTGAGAACTTTGTGCCGAACACCCCCATTTCATGGGGGAGGGTGTTTTTTCCAACACTTCAATTAGTGGCTGGTTATTAGTTCCTTTCTGCTCCATTTCCCGGATATCCCAAGTACCTTCGGGCAGGCTATGATGGCCTGATGTCCATTATTGGCCCAAGAATCTTTGGGAAGGGTAGTGTGGTGGTTATAACCCAGGTGTGTGTGGGCATGTGGTTTCCCAAGTGTCTTCGGAATGAGGCCCAAGTGTCTTCAGGCGTGGCAGTGGATCTTCTAGCCTAGGTGTCTTCGGGCATGACGATGATTTTTCAGGCCTAGCTGTTTGCAGGCGTGGTTACGTGTGACAGTTGTGGACTAGGTCTTCACGAGTGGGGTTTGGCAGTGGGACTGCATGAGGATGTGGCCCAGGTATGTGCGGGCGTGATGAGGCAGTGTGACTATAGTGAGAATGGCGGGATTGGTTCGATGCATAGGATGTCTTCAATAACTCGTGGGAAGGTGGTGTGGGGTACCCATACATTGATAACATTACTACTATACCCTATTGACTTGTGTTACATGGTGATTGTGACTGTTGATGCTGGGTGGATAGATTCCTTGCTAGGTTTTGGTTCTTCTGTATTCTCACGGGGCATTAGGATGTCTCCCCACTTTTGCACGAGAGCTTTAGGTTTCCCTACTGAGTATACATGTATTCTCAGCCTAAGTTTGCTTTTAGGTTTTCAGGTGGACTACAGGGACTGTGCGGGACCATACTAGTCAGGCAGGGGGAGTTGCTGCTATTTGATTTTGTTGTTTTTCATTACTTTTGGTACAGTAATTGGAGATTTTCTGTACTTTTAGTTTTGTTTCACTATTGTATAAAGCATGCATATGGGATTGGTTTTGGGCTATTTCTGTACTTGTTCCTTTTCTTCTTCTTGGTGTTTGAATAATCCTATTTCCCAATCATAAGTAAATAAAATGGGTAATGCCTCCCATATTTGTGAAAAACCCATACCCTTGGTGCTAGTCGCCACTCCGGGGCCTAGTGGAGGCGGGACTCGGGGGTCATTATTTCCCTTCCACCATTGCTAGCTCCAGAGTGGAATCTTTGGTGGGAGGGGGTTGTGATAGAATGTTTTCAAAGGTGATGGTTGAGAGATAGGATGGAGTTTGGAGTTAGGCACAGTGATGATTTCATGGGATGGTAGGGCAACAGTGTTGGTTATTCTTGGTGTGTGACATAGGTCAGGGAAGACCGGCTAGGACACGGGATTTTAGGGCCCCCATGATCTGATGCAAGGAATCTGAGCATACTGAATTACCAAGTAAGACTACATTGATTTCAGGGTATATACCCTAGGAAAGGTACATGAATCATCTTGATTTTTGTTTTACATGATTTAGGTGTTCTGGGAAAGTAATCAAAATAAAATGATAAAATTAAACCATGGGAAAATTTCCTTGATACTTGGGATTAGGTGTTCTTTGTTTACCGTAAAACTATGGCACATGGACTTCAACAGAGAGGCATAGGAGTGGGATGTGGACAGTTTCACGCAATAAAAGAAGAAACCCTAGCAAGGTCTGATATCGAGAGATATTTTTTCAGTTTTACTTAAATGCTCTGGTTTATGTTTTGATTAAATATAAGAGCATCATACTCCTTTGTTGAAACTCATTCTCGCCCATGCATTGGGCCTGGAACTTGTTTTTCATGAGTCTATAATGATAATTTGTTTCCCTCCTTCCTTTAAATGTGTGTAAAGAGTCCTAACATGTGGGGGGGGAGGACTTGATCCCTATTCGAGATACATTAATGTGGATGTGATTAAACCCGTGCAGGTGAGTCAGTGCCGCCTCAAGCGGATAATATCTCGTCATGGGAGAAGGAATTCCTCAAGCCATGTGTTCGGGCAATTTCTTGTTGTTATGTATGGTTTTGGGGCATTGTAACTTTTGAAAATCCTAATATATGGAAGTCGGAAGACCTAATTTCTAATCGAGATGCATTAATGTGGATGCAATTAAACCCTTGCAGGCGAGTTAGTGCCGCCTAAAGCAGATAATATCTCGGTATGGGAGAAGGAATTCCTAACTCATATAATTATGGTTGTCGATTGTTTTCTATTATGGCAAGAGCCCTGAGAGGTATCTTGCGGGGTAGTTGTTCCGACCCATTATTTTTTTTGGGATGGTTTTTAATTCTCAAGGACGAGAATGTTTTGAAAGGTATCTGATGTAATGGCCTGGACCCCTCCGGTCCATTCCTTTGTTGAAATTGATGTGGTCAACACGACACATGTTATAATGATAATTTTTAATACTGATGATGAGATAAAAATATGCTAAATAATAATTATGATAACATAAATTGTGTGATTGATTAAACTAAAAAGAGAATAATCATGACAAAATGATTTAATTAGTGTTATTATTATTAATGATGTGAAGTGGGAAGGTGTGTGATCCATTAGACGTTGATAAATGAGACATGTTGTTTATTATTAATAGAGTAATTTTTGAAATTAAATTTGAATAATAATAATGGGTGTTGTGTTATTAATATTATTCATAATATTAATAATAATGAGAAATTAATGAAATGAGTCAAGGAATTTATTGCAACCAAATAAATAAAGATGCACAGTGGAAGCATGGTGGTGCATTAATAAAATTTAAGGTGACTTCGTTATTATAATTTTGTTAAATAATAATAATAATGGTGGCATAAAAATATGTTGGGTTTATAAAATTGAATGGTTTCAATTTAATTAGTGTAAAATAAAAATAAATAGAATTAAATAATTAAATTGATGGATGTTATGAGACATTAATGTGGCATGGTCAGATTCAGATATCCAACAAGGTGGTTAAACGTGGTCAATGCGATGAGCATAAATATTATCATTATTAAAAAAATAATAACGGTGATGTGTTAATAAAATAATTTGATTAATTGTTATTATTATTGAAAAAACAATAAATAACAATGATGGCGTAAAACTATGTGCGACAGGCTAATGAAATTAAATGTATTAAAAGGGGTTGAATATGTAAGTTATATTAATTTTGTTCTGTCATTTAATTCAATTAAACGAAATGGTTTTGAGACACATGGAACGATTTTAGTTTAATATGAGAATAATTATGGTAATATAATTTAATGGGATTAAATTATAACATTAATGATGGGTGTTATTAATATTAATTTTATTAATAATGACATTGAAGTGAGATTGGAGAGAGATTACAAAGTGATGGAATAATAAATAAAAGAATATTAAAAACCATTAAGGAATGAAGGTTGGGGCGTGAGGGGTATGGAATAAATGGGGGAGGCGCCACTTTGGTTAAGGTTTGATAAAAATTGTGGATGAAAGGAAGAAGATTGGAGAGAGAAACATGTTAAAATGAAATAAAATTTATAGAAAGTGAATATAAGAGAGAGGTTCCATGTGTAACCCCCTAAACAACTGGGATGCCTTTGTGTGTGAATCTCAAAGGAGATTGGGGAGATAGTGTGAGAATTTATGGAATTAAATTAATTAAATAATATAAAAATGTAATTATTAATTTTGTTGGGAAAACCGTGTTTAGTCCATAACTTCTTCGTGCGACGTTGGTTTTACGAACCATCAGCGGCAGTGTAATACTGAAATTATGACGGTCATTTTAAGACCAATGATGAATACCTTATTATGAGTCATATCTCGGGTCAATTAAAAACCTATTATTAATTGAAGTTATTATTATCATTAAATGCATGGAAACCGTGTGACGTGTCATGTGTTGACCAGTCAAACTGTGTAACAGTTGTACGGTCAAATCGTGTCTTCATTAAAACATGTTGCGTACCGTTTTACCTTTTCAATTGCCTATATAAGAGAGGATCATGTGTTATTTACGGACCTCTCTTCTTCTCCGCACGACGACGCTCCCGGATGACCCAGAAGCCTTCCTCCTAATTTCTTCATCCGGACTCTGATCGTCGATCCAACAGTTACTGCGGGATCGTGTCAGCGAGGAGAATATCGTACACCCTATTCTATTCCCTCTTCTTCAACTTCCCCTCTATAGTTTCCAACCAATGAGACAGATGATAATTCATGGGAATGATGGTCTTTGACAAACGACTCTAAAAAGGTATGCTAAACCTCTGGTATTTTATTCTCTTTCCTATCCTACTTCTCCTATTTTCCTTCCATGCTACGACATGTGATCTCTGTGTTGAGGTAATTTATTGTGTTGTTGATTCGGTGGTTAGGCGACATCCTTGGTGGGTTCATTCATTCCAGGAGAATCCTTTTGAACATGGTGGTCGTGTTTGTAGAAGGACATCAGAACCTATTGAGGTAGGGATCTTACCTTCATCTCTCTAAATTTGTGCATCATGCAGGGTGGGTTTCCTTTTGATTACGTGAAACACATTTGAACCGGTTTAATAAAGATAATAAATGGCATATATAAGGGGATGGAAAGTTTGGGAATGCAGTTACATTATTTATAACTTGTGATATTATGTTGTGAATTGAATGAGATTCTGCCTACTGAAAATCATGGTCATTGGGGACTTTGCTTACACAATTAAATGTTTCCCTCTCCTTCTGGATTTTCTTATGGATGGAAATTTTATTGAATGTGGAAATTGGTGAATCATGTAAAGATGGATGGTTAAATACCTGGAACCCTTGTGTGATCACCCCGGTTGAACAAACTAAAATAATAAACATGTGGGTGCTGGTTTGGGTTTATTTATGTGAATGGGGTGTTTTGTGGGTTTTTGTGGATCAGCTGAGCAGCGGGCTGCAGTTGGCTTGGTTGTTGGTTGGTGTGAATGCTATGTTTCTAATGGGAAGTGGGGCTGTGATAAATTGTATCAAAAGGATGATGATGTACGAGTTTCGTTGTGATTGTGGTCATGGTGGTTGGTAGTGGGGCTGCAGGGATGGGTTTAAATGTGAACGAACTAGGGGTTGTGAATCATAAATAAAAATAGAATAGTAAATGAATGGTGGGGCATGGTAATGGAATGAGAATAATAACAAATGGGGTTGGTTGGTTAATAAGAAGAGACATGTTTGTGTTGCATGTGTTTTCCTAACATGATTTGTGGATGGTAGGGATATGTTTTATGAATGCTTGATCCAGTTTGGTTGTTGATAGTTTCCCGGTAGTTAAGAAACTGATAACTAAAGCTGTTAAAACATGAAAACATTAAATGTGGTTTTGGGATTGATTGTTGTGTACATACTCTCGAAGTAGCTGTATTAAGGTATGTGCTCATATCATTGTATAGAAGCCCTAGGATGGGCTGAGTGGTTGTTGTAATTATATAAATCTATATGTTTTATGTTTCTTTACGCACCCCACCCAAGTTGAGAACCTAGGGCCGAACACCCACATTTCATTGGGGAGGGTGTTTTTTCCAACACTTCTATTAGTGCCTGGTTATTAGCTCATTTCTGCTCCCTTTCCCAGATATCCCAAGTACCTTCGGGCAGGCCATGATGGCCCGATGTCCATTATTAGCCCAAGAATCATCGGGCATGGTTGTGTGGTGGTTATGACCCATGTGTGTGCGGGCATGTGGTTTCCCAAGTATCTTTGGGATGATTCCTAGGTGTCTTCGGGCATGGAAGTGGATCTTCTAGCCCATGTGTCTTCGGGTGTGATGGTGGTTGTTCTGGCCTAGGTGTTTGCAGGCATGGTTATGTGTGACAGTTGTGGCCCAAGTGTTCGTGGGTGGGGTTTGGCAGTGGGACTGCGTGAGGATGTGGCCCAAGAGTGTGCGGGCGGGATGAGGAAGTGGGACTACAGTGAGAATGGCGAGATTGGTTCGATGCATAGGATGTCTTCAACAACCAGTGGGAAGGTGATGCGGGGTACCCATACATTGATAACATTACTTCTATACTCTATTGACTTGTGTTACTTGGTGAGTGTGACTCGTGAGGCTGGGTGGATAGATTCGTTTTTTGGTTTTGATTCTTCTGTATTCTCATAGGGCATTATGATGTCTCCCCACTTGTGAATGAGAGCTTTAGGTTTCCCTACTGAGTATACTTGTATTCTCATCCTACGTTTGCTTTCAGGTTTTCAGGTGGACTACAGGGACTGTGCGGGACCTTACTAGTCAGGCAGGGGAAGTTGCTGCTGTTTGCTGTTGTTGTTTTTCTTTACATTTGGTACAGTAGTTTGATCTTTTATGTAATTTTAGTTTTGTTTCACAATTGTATAAAGCATTCATATGGGATTGGTTTTGTGCTATTTCTATACTTGTTACTTTTCTTCTTCTTGGGGTTTGACTCATCCTATTTCCCAATAATAAGTTAATAAAAAGGGTAATGCCACTAATATTTGTGAAAAACTCATACCCTTGGTGTTAGTCGCCACTCCGGGGCCAACTGGAGGTGGGGCTCAGGGGTCATTATCTCTCTTCCACCATTGCCAGGTTAGAAGGGGCATCTTTGGTGGGAGGGGGTCGTGACAATAATACTAAGATATTATTAACAAAGAAAAGTTAAATGATTATATATGATATCATATTAATGTATATGATTATTGTAAAATTGAATATCAATTATCTCACCATTATATAGGACTGTAAACTACCATCGACCAAGGAAAAGTACAAGGTAATAGTTTATTTCACAATATATTCATTATCCGAGGTTGTTTATACGTAATTATCTAATGGGACCTCTTTTTCATCCACATCCTTGTTTATTAAAAATGTATTTCAAATTATTATTAATATTTTATAGACTATGGCTTAAAGTCATTTATACCCTTGTTGAATTTTAATAAGATGTTTATAATGTAATATTTCCTTCGTTTTCCAAACAAGGTCCTTTTTAACCTTTTTGACAGAATTAAGGTAAGAATGTCTTTTTTTTAACATATACAGTGGGTGCGACTATTTTCCACCATTATAAAATAATAGAAGCTTACCTTACAATATTATAATAATATTTTAAAAGTAAATTTTTTATTTAATAATTATGTGACTTTTAAATGATTTCAAAAAATGAGATATTTCTCTCAAATAGTTTTGATTTTATCTATGTCAACAGACTTTGATGGATTTTAAGATTATTTCATGTTGATTTATTATGATACGGAACTTCCATATAGTATTTAAGGTTTTGTGATATGTTTGATTGTGGATGTGTTATTTTGGTACCATTCATGGTTTATGGATAAAGTATTGGCATTTTTTATGCTACTTTTATTGAGAATGTTTATGTTAGGTTTAAACCTGTTCATATGAGGAATGCAATGGACTTAATATGTGATGGGTGGAGCTTTCTATAGCTCCTCTATGCATCATTAGGTCTCATGAGACAAACTAGTGTCTAGGCACATGGGCTTGACAAAATCTTATTTGTATTCTTTTCACAAGGCCTTGACTATGTGATTATGATAGTTTTTCATTATGCATTCCATCATTATGAAAGTGGTTATTGATGTTGCATGTGATTATAGGACTAGTAGAATATCCATGTGAATAAGTAAATTGAATTATTTCATTTTTTTATTCCATATTATGCTGAATTCCATGTTTAAAAGGATTTTGTTTTAGTTATACATTTCCTTTAATGTTTATGCTTAATTTTGAAAGTTTCTGCTATATTGTTATCATTACTGAGCTTCTGAGCTCACCCCTTACTATGTTTTATTTTTCCCAGGATGTGAAGAAGTATTTTATGAATGACCTATAGGGGTAGTATGAGGGGATATGAGTTTGGTCTATGGAGACAAGATTTTGTTGTAGTTCTTCATTTTATGATATAAAGTAAACTTTATGAATGTATCTAGTGATTCCAAGTCTACTAATATAATCTTTCATTCAAGACATGATCTTTTGTGACCATGACAATGTTTTGTAATAATGCACTGACTCTGGGTATCTAGGGTTGGGGTGTTATAGTTGGTATCAGAGGATGTTTAGTAACAACCATGGATTCTAGATTTAGATAAACTCAGATTAGAGCACATAGACCTAAGATGGACTTTGAGGATTAGTAAAGAAGAACTTCCTAGAATTTTTGTATTGTAGAGATTTTTTGAGTTTTACGATCAATAAATCCCGATCTGGATATGAGCAGGTAAAGGCAGCTCTGGCACATATATTCCTAGGGGTAAAACCCAAAAACACGGCTTTGATCTAGAATTGAACGGGAACTGGTGCACGACAACGGGCCTTACTTCACTCTAGGTTATGACACTCCCGGGGGATATTCTTAGGATAATTCCTATTTTATTTACAAACCATTATCAAGGGTTTATGAGTATATACTTCCTCAAAGAAACATTTTTATTTTGATGGATTATATCCATAAACTGTTCAATTCATGTTAAGTTTTTTACATGTTTGTATTTATGTATTGTAATTCATAAAATAATCTATTGTATTACATTGTTTAGAAATGGCTCCTAGAGGAAGAAATGGAAACCATATCAATGAACACTCTCCATGTAGTGATTGCACTCCTACTCAAAATAATTACAGTGAAGCTAGTGATGAAACTGGTGCTGATCAGCTAATCACCATACTGGGACAACTCACTCAGGTTATGAATAATAACCTTACCCATATAGAGCAACCAGATCCACAACATGGAGGATAAATGTTAGATAGATTCACGAGGAAACAATGACCAACCTTCAATGGGGGTACAAATCCACTACTAGTTGAGCAATGGATAAATTCCGTAGAGAAAATATTACATGCCTTGGGGAGTAGTGAAAGGGAAAAAGTTATCATGGAAGTTTATCGCCTCACTTGAGATGCTGACCAATGGTGGTCATTGATTCAAAACACAAAGGAGGATGATGAAGTATGAAATATGGAATGGAGGGAGTTAAAAGATATTTTCTTAGAAAAATACATTCCTCATGACCATCAAGAAGATATGGAAAGGCAATTTCTAAGTCATGACAAACGGATGATGAGAATGTTGCAAAGTACGAGGATAACTTTACAAGGCTAGAGAGGCATGTAAAAGATTATATACGTAACCCATGGAGTAAGATTGATCGTTTATTTGATGGGTTAAAACCATTTCTCCGTCGACCATTAGTCTCACAATCCTTCTCTTCGTACAAAGATATTGTCTCATGTGCTATCAAGACAGGAAAGGAATTCTCTATGTCTTAGGACATTAAAGAAAAGAAAGAGAAGAATAGATCTTCCATTCACTTTGGGAATGAAATAAGAGGAATAATGGAAAATTTTAATATCTATACTGTATTAAATGTTGGATGAAACACCCTAGTACTTGCTTGAATGAAATGGGAGTCTGTTACAAGTGTGGTGAAAAATGCCACCAAGCTCGTGATTTTAAGGGGAAGAAAGATGCTACCGATGTTCAATGCTACAATTTCAGGGAGATAGGACATTATGCAAATGAATTTCCTAAGCGTTAGGGGAACATTCCTCAGAAAAGGCCAAGGGATCAAGGAAAAGATTATGCTATCACTACTACTAAGCTAGATTCTATGAAATATGTGGTGGTAGGTAATGTAATGGTTTCCTCAAGTTTAGAAAATTATTTATTTGATTCTGGATCATTGCATTGTTTCATATCATCCCATTTTGCTTAGAAAATTAGATATTTTCATTTTAATTAAACCAGGACTTTGTCAGTCAAAACTCCTAAGGGAAGTATCATTGCTACAATGTTTTGTAAATCATTTCCCATTAGATCATATAAATGTTCTTTATTTGTTGATCTCATCATCATACCTATGATTGAGTTTGATATAATCCTCGGTATGGATTGTCTTTCAGACCATGATGCGAAGATTTATTGTAAGTATAAGGATGTTACGATTTTTGATGGTGATGATGATAAGGAACACATTATCATTAGAGTAGAATCATCACCACCTAATTCTTATCTATATCCACCCCCAGTAGCTCAACTAAATTCAATTATTTGGGAGGAAGAGAATTAAATGATTGTGGGTGAGGAACAGAATGTTCAAATAAAGGATGTACCTATTGTGAACGAATATATAGATGTGTTTCTGGAAGATTTACCTGGACATCCTCCAGAACGAGAAATTGAGTTTTCCATTGATTTAATTCCTAGTTCAAGGCACATATAGAATACCCCTTATAGAATGACCATTGTGGATTTAGTTGACCTAGAGAATCAACTAGAGGAATTGAGTAACAATGGATTTATTTTCCCAAGTGTTTCTCCATGGTGAGCCCTAGTCCTTTTTGTTATGAAGAAAGCTGGATCTATGAGGTTATGTATCGACTAAAGGGAGATCAATGATATATCAATAAAGAACAAATATCCCCTACCTCGCATTGATGGTTTATTTGACCAAATTCATAGAGATAAATACTTTTCAAAGATTTACCATCGATCTGGATTCCATCCATTGTGTGTGAAGAAGGAATAAATTATGAAGACACCATTTCGAACCAGGTACGGGCATTACGAGTTTACAGTAATGCCTTTTGGATTGACTAATGCACCCTCTCTCTTCATGGATCTAATGAATAGTGTTTTCAAGGAATATC
This sequence comes from Viscum album, assembly GCA_963277665.1. NCBI lineage: Eukaryota > Viridiplantae > Streptophyta > Magnoliopsida > Santalales > Viscaceae > Viscum > Viscum album. The sequence goes on along the minus strand of OY728146.1, from coordinate 1,778,556,486 downwards.
TCGATTATTTTATAGTGTTATTTATTGATGATATCTTGGTATACTCCAAAATCTACGAAGATCATGAAAATCTCTTGTGCATTATACTGAAGACTCTTAGAAGACATGAATTATATGGGAATTTTAGCAAGTGTGAATTCTGGATTCAGGAGATTTCTTTTCTTGGCCATATTTTCTCTAAGGATGGAATCTCTGTTGACCCTTCTAAGACAAGAGCAATCCAGGAATGGCCAGAACCAACGAGTAAAATTGAGGTACACAGTTTTAATTGTTTAGAAGGTTATTATTGGCATTTTGTCCACAATTTTTCCCGATTGTCTAACCCATTAACGAATATCACACATAAAGGGTTTACATTTATTTGGATAAAAGAGTGAAAAATGTTTTGACGAACTAAATAGAAGATTAGTCAGTGCTCCAATATTTACTCTACCATCGGGGAATGATTACTTTGTTATTTATAGTGATGCTTCAAAGAAAGGACATGGTTGTGTCCTTTTACAGAATGATAGGGTTATTGCCTATGCATCACAAAAGCTAAAAATTCATGAGGAAAACTATCTGACTCATGATCTTGAGTTAGCTGTTGTAATCTTTGCATTGAAAATATGGAGACATTATCTATATGGTGAAAAATGTGCGTTATATACCGACAAAAAGTGTTTGAAGTATATTTTATCACAAAAAGAACTCAACATGAGGAAAAGGTGATGGATTGAACTATTCAAGGATTATGAATGCATGATACACTAACACCCTATGAAGGCAAATAAGGTGGCAGATGCATTGAGCAGAAAAGATCATGGAGGTTTGAAAAAAATGAGAGTTTAAAGGGATCAAATTTTCATGGATCTAGTAAATTTGGATATGGGAATAACCATGGAAGGTTGAACATCGATACTTTTTCAAATGGTTGCAAAACCATCTTTACTAGAAAGGATAAAGAGTTCTCAAACCGATGGTACAGAGTTTCAAAAGACGATTAAAGTTGTGAATGGTGGGAGATGGAGTGAATTTGTGTATGAAGATAAAATTTTGAAATTTGGGAAGAGACAACGTGTTCCTGGTATACCTGGTCTAGAAAGAGAATTCTTAGACGATGCTCATAGTTCCAATTTCTCTATACACACAGGGAGCGTGAAAATGTATAGGGATTTGAAGGACCATTTTTTGGTGGGACAAAATGAAGAGGGAGATAGCTCATTTTGTGTCAAGATGTATGGTATCTCAATAAGTGAAATCTGGAATGCAACAACCTGGTTGAGTCATGAAAACTCTTCTAATACCTGAGTGGAAATGGGATAATATTATGATGGACTTCATCATGGGGATACCAAATACTCTTAGAAGGAACGATGCAATATGGGTCATTGTTGATCATCTTACCAAGTCATCACACTTTCTTGCTATAAGAAAAGATCTACCACTTGAACATCTAGCAAGAATATATATTTATGATGTTGTGACACTTCTTGGAGTACCCCTATCAATTTTTTCTGATCGTGATCCCCATTTTACTTCAAGATTCAGGAAAAGTATTCTGAAAGCACTGGATACTAAACTTCATTTGTGCACTGCCTACAACCCCCAAAATGATGGACAATTAGAACAGACTTTTCAAACCATAGAACACATGTTGAGATCTTTCTCACTTGACTTTCAGGGTATATGGGATCTATATTTACCTCTAGTAGTATTTTCTATAACAACAGCTTCCATTCAAGTATTCATATGGAACAGTATGAAGGGTTATATGGAAAGAGATTTCGCACACCAACCTGTTGGGATGATATTGGTGAATGAAAACTCGTAGGCCCCGAACTGGTGGAGGAAACAATGGAAAAGGTGAAGGTAATCCAAAACCACATCAAAGTAGATCAAAGTAGGCAGAAGAGCTATACTAGTAACCGAAGGAAGGATTTGTAATTTCTGGTAGGAGATCATGATTTCTTGAAGGAATCCCCATGGTAGGGAGTTATATGTCTCGGTATGAGGGGTAAATTCAATCCTAGGTACATAATACCATTCGAAATTCTAGAACTAAATGGGGTTGTAGCTTACCATTTGGTAATTCCACCAAGTCTCTGCAAAGTTCACAATGTGTTCCACGTATCACTATTGAGAAAATACATGTCTGACCCGACGCAAGTACTCACTTATGAGGAAGTAGAATTGGAACCCGATCAATCTTATTTTGAAGAGCCCGTCAGGATTCTTGATACAAGAGAACAAGTGCTGAGAAACTGGATGACTCATCTGGTAAAAGTTCTATATAGAAACCATAAGATGGAAGAGGAAATGTGGGAACACGATGAACTTATGATGAAGAACCACCCATGTCTTTTCATGCAGTAGTATTCTGAAATTTCGAGGAAATTTTTTTTTGAAGGAGTTGATAATGTAACACACCAAGCTTCCATAGTACGCTTCTCTTTGAATAATACAATAGCATGTGTTGCACACATCTTTGAGTTTTAACACACCACAACCAATCAAACTAACTGTTATGAATATTAATACCAACCTTTTTATATATTATACATTTCATCTTTCAAAATGGAAGTCATTTTTGGATTCAGAATATCTAAATTATCCTAGGGTGAAAATTTGGTATGTTTCTGAAAACATTCAATTTTTCATGAATAGTGAAAACACTGAGTCGTAGTGTAAAACCGAAATTTTTTTTAAATAATTATTTATATATTTAAATTTATTTTCGGTCAAAATAATTTCATAATACCTATATATGTTCAATGTAATTCATTGGAGTTAGTTTATAATAATTTTAGATATATAAATATTTAATTGAACTGTCACCGCCCTTTACCCATCGCCTAAGGGAATTTGAAAATTCACATAAAACATAATTTTACCACTTCTATTAGTGGAATTTCAAAAATCCTAGAGACACGGTTAATATAAAGGAGTAAAATTTGGTTCAATAAAATAAAAATAATTTTTGGTGAATAGTAAATTTTTACTTTTATTTAACACAGTTAAAAGTAAATAGCTTAATTAAGGGTAAAAATGATATTATTATTACCCTAACACATGTACTAATTCTATTGAATAAGTATAATTTGACCAAAACCGACCTTATAAATAAAATAAAAACCTCTTTGGTCCACTTGGATTAGATTAAGAATTTTTTATTATTTAACTAAAAAAGAGTTAAAAGAGTTAAAATCAATGTTTAATAACTAACAAATTTTATATATAGAGTTACATAGAAGATAAATTTGATTATATATATTTATTATAAAGATAAAAACATTTCCTACATAATGGTATTTTATTTATAATTTTTATACATTAAATATTTTAATTTATTTATGACACAATGGTGATGCAATAATTACCTAATTAATGAAATATTAAAATAATTGATATTATAAATATCTAAATAATGTATTTTGAGACTTTTTATGAATTATAGTTATTTTATAGGTTAATATTACATGTTAGTATTTCATAAAATATATTTTTTTAATTAATAATTTTTTTATACTTTAACAAAAATCAATTATTAAATAGTGTCAAAATTGACATAAATGAGTTTTTTAAACAATTATTATATTATAAATTGATATAATATCCCTAAAAATATAAGGATAAAAAAGGAATTGTATAATGATAAGTGAATCATTAATGAACCAGTTGGGGTTTTCTTGGAAGTATATATTAATTTTATTAACCATATAAAATAAAAATACAAAGAGACATGGTAAATGTCAATCTATTTAACTAAGAGTCAAATATAAATGATAATGTTAATATAGTGACCCAAAACTATCTAAAATATATTGGATGAAATTATTTCGACCCATACCCACCTTATCCTTGAAATAAGTCACATTGGTTCCATTATAAACCGAATATGAATTTATTATAAAAAAAATTTAGTTTTTTCTAAGGTGCCCCTCACCCCTCTTATGAAAGGGCACTCCCCCTTCTCTCAAATTCATACCTTAAAATCCTTTTGGTTCAGAAAACCCCTACCCAAATATTTTCTCAACATACCTAAATTCATCATAAAGGCCTTCCTTTATTCATATATTCAACTTAAGGAGAACTTTTGATCAAATCAAAAGGAATAACCCGAAGAAAAGGTAATGTTTTCGCCACCCTCTTTCATGTTCTTTTCTTCTTCCACTTCTTCTTTCTTTGTTACTTCCATTCTAAAATAATACCTCCAGTGTATTCTATATAATGTGATTTTATTATAAATATGGTACAACCATATTCAGTATTCTATCCATCCTTTGAATGACATGTCACCATACGTGTGTACGTACGGCTTACCATTTCCACGTCGTGGTGTAATTTTTATTCAAAACATTATTATTTGGATGGGTATGATAATGATGTGTAATTGAAGTAAATAAAAAATATTACATTATAATAATTCTTTATATATGATATACTATCCAATTATATATTATTTTAATATCAAAAAAATGATATTTTCGCTCGTGCGTACGTACGAACTACCATCTCCACGAACGTGATGAGATTCCTTCCCCATCATATCCATTCAAGTATAATTATCATTTGATGATTAAAAATAATTTTTAAGGACTTTATATCATCCTGGAAATAATTATGATACCACCTATTGATAAAAAACACGTCTTTTGTTAAAAATCATATAAAAGAAAACGAGTAAGTTAACACCTGAAACGATGATAATACTAAGATATTATTAACAAAGAAATTTTAAAAGATCATATATGATATCATATTAATGTTTATGATTATTGAATAATTTAATAAAAATTATTTCACCATTATACAGGTGTTTTAAATACCCTCAACCATGTAAAAGTACAAGGTAAGGGTTTATTTTACAATCACTTCATTATCTGAGGTTGTTTATATGTATTTATCTACTGGGGCCTCTTTTTCATCCATATCCTTGTTTCTTAAAAATGTATTTCAAATCATTCTTAATATTTTATAGAATATGGTTTAAATTCATTTATACCCTTGTTAAATTTTTATAAGATCTTTACAAAGGAATATTTTTGTCGTTTTCCAATCAAGGTCCTTTTTAACCTTCTCGAGAATTAAGGTAAGAATGACTTTTTTTAACTTATATGGAGGGTGTGGCTATTTTCTGCCGTTATAAAATCATTAAATCTTCCCTTAAAATCTTATATGAATATTTTCAAATGTAAATATTTTATTTTATAATTATGTGAATTTTAAATGATTTCAAAGAAAGAGATATTTCTCTCAAATAGTTTTGATTTCGTCTATGTCAACATCCTTTGATGGATTTTAATCTTATTTGAAATTGATTTATTATGATACAAAATCTCCATATAGTATTTACGGTTTTGTGATACGTTTGAATGCAGATGTGTTATTTTTATACTATTCATGGTTTATGGATAATGTATTGACATTTCGTATGCTAGTTTTTATACGAATGTTTATGTTATGATTACACCTATTCATATGAGGAATTTATTAGACTTAATAATTGATGGGTGGAGCCTTCTATAGATCCTCGATGCATCGGTAGGTCTCATGATACAAACTAGTGCCTTGACATAAGGCCTTGACAAGATCTTATTTGTAGTCTTGGCACATGGCCTTGACAATGTGGTTATGATAGTTTGGCATTATGCATTCCATTATTATGAACGTGGTTATTGATTTTTCATGTGATTATTCGACTAGTAGAATATCCATGTGAATAATTAAATGTAATTATTTTTTTTATTTATTCCATATTATGCTGATGTTCAAGTTTAAAAGGCTTTTGTTTTAGTTATACATTGCCATAAATGTTTAAGCTTATTTATTAATGTTTCTGTTATATTATTATCCTTACTGAGCATCTGAGATCACCCCTTTCAATGTTTTATTTTTCCCTCGATATGAAGAAGTATTTTTTGAATGACCTGAAGGGATTGTATGAGGGAATATGAGTGTGGTCTATGGAGAGAAGATTTTGTTGGAGTTTTTCATTATATGATGTAAAGTAAACTTTATGAATGTATCTTGTGATTCCAAGGCTACTAAACTAATCGGTCTTTCATGACTTAATCTTTTGTGATCATGCCAATATAATGTAATAATGAACCAACTCTGGGTAACTAGGTTCGGGTCGTTACACTAATAGGGATTCCTCCACCTGATACACAAGATATGACTACACGAACATCTAAAAAAGAAACATATGTCCCTAAAAACTCCCATATCTAAATGTTGTGATAAAATATCTTCTATTACTCTTTAGGAATCAACAGATTCACGCACTGCAACACTGCATGACTTATTTCTCAATAAATCGGCCAATACATTCCATTATAAGGTGTATAGAAATTTAAAAACCATAATCCTATAACAACACTATCCATAGACATTGTCCCATATTCATGTTACATAGGAAGAAGTCATACCTCATGATTTTACGATCTAGGGAGGAAACCAAAAACTCACTAATGCGGTAATGTCTCCACCACATCAGAGAAAACACCACTTCTTCCAACTCGAGATAATCGGTGGAATAGTTATGCTCCTAGGGAAGAAACTACTAATAACCATAATAAACTATTGATAACATATATAAAAATAATAATCCAGCCCCAAACATGAAGTGACATAAAAAACCTCGAATAAAACTCCTTCTATTATGAGACAAAGAAATGTATCACTAACCAACTTCTCTATCGATACATAAAATCTGACTGACACTGATCATTCCATATTAATGTTGGGTCCATTCCCGTCAACATTGTTAGAGCAGTCTCATCCCATGAAAAATTGGATAAAACCCTCTATAATATAATTTAAGACCAATGACACTTTGCACCACGACCACTACAATGGGGGATTCCTAAGAAACTAATTATTTTATTTTTAAAGGATCTATTTATACTCCCTAATGGTATAAAACATTACCTAAGAAAAAAAATTTTGAGTTCAAGACTCACACATCAACTACTTCCCAAAAAGATTCTCAAGGTGAATAACTCCCAAAATAGCAGGCAGATTCCTTGCGTGATCCTCCACATAAGCAGAGTCCACAAATATTTCCTCAAGGAAACCGATCATGAACTAATCTAGGAGATCAAAAAACATAGTATTTATTAACCCCATGGTCAAATATATAGTATTCTTCATGTCAAGTGGAATAAAAATAATAATGCACCTTATGAAATCAAAAAGCAGTCTTTGAAATATTTTCATCCATTACACCCATCTAACGAAATCCTGACTACAAATCGATCTTTAGGAACCATCTTACTCCCTTTAATTTATCAAATAAATAATTAATACATGGATTCATATACTGGTTCTTCAACACCACTATGTTCAATCAATGATAATAAATACATAACCAAAAAATGTTGTTAGCCTTCTTCATGAACAAATCTAGTTCACCCCATGGAGACACAATCGACCGAACAAAACAACACTGAAATAGAACATATACCTATATATGTAGCACCCATAATTCTAAATCTATCATCCTATACGAAGACACTGAGATAGGATATACACTTTACTATAAATCGATCCTAAACTATATCTCTCATTGAGCGGGTATTCTATAACTGCTTATGGAGATACATCAAGGTACTCTTCCATTATAATGGAAATTTCCAAAAGCTAAACAACCAATTAACCCATCATCAGAACATTCATCAAGGATGGCATGGAAGGAAGATGCCTCTAACCCATCAGAGGGTCTCTCTCACCAACAAACACTATGGGCTCTCTGTCTGAATCAAATAATGAAACCTGCCTCATAATGTAATCCATGATAGCCAAAACTGAATACAACCAATCTATGGTGAGGATGAAATAATATTGTTTTATTCATACACATAATAAATCACCCCAATAATGGTGCTTCCCCATCACTATCTCGTAGTCTTTACATACATCAAACAATTAATCCTGAAATACAATTGGTCTAGTCAATGCTGAGTGCACTAGAAGTCACTTTACCTCACGTACCATGTAATGGAAAAGGTAAAGTGATATGAAAGTGTGTGTCACTCTTGAATAAAAAAAGGAACACACCCAAGTTTAGAAAAAGGAAAATGGTACCTTGACCGATGTCTGGATCACCTGGTACTGGAAGTGCTAAAGAATGAAGCTGGCCATAACCACCTCCCTGACCTCTCTGACCCTACTGAAGACCACCACAATGGACCCGCTCTACATTCTATGTAAAGGGAGTGTCCCAGGGATATCCTATTCATTTCCCATATTCTATATATTTATCCAAATATGGGGAAACCTGTTGTTAAATCCTCAACTGGAACTACCTCAATAGAGGATCTAGGAATAGAAGACCTAGCACATACTGACTGCTCATAATGGTTGGTCACTAATCCCGCTAATGACCTTAGCCTCTACAAGAAAAAAGATCTCAATCCCGTAGCATAGACCTGTGAGACATATCCCCTAGAGAAATGAGAAATTTAGTGATTGGACCAACCATTGGCTAACCAAAAACTCTTCTTCCTTGAAAACTAAGAACCCCAGAACATAGATCTTCATTAAGAGGAATCATTCTGACTCCCCTCTCATGATAATATAGTTATAGATAACATCCTCTCAATGAACTCTAGTCTTAACAACACCACATGATAAATCAGTATCATAAATGAGGTGACCTAGCACTGCATCTGTAGTTTCATTTCCTCTTAGAAATGTCTCGCCCTATCCTCCTCATCTAGAGACATGTCTGAAGATTATCACATATGGATTTGAAATAGATCCAAAACTATAACACAATGAAACTCCCCTATCAAAAGTAATGTAGCACCTACTAACTAGCCACCTTCAATGTCAAGGAAAGAATCTCATATCTGAATTGGTCTCAGATCTCCTACCACAAGACTACCAAATATTAATGGTCGCTTTTGAAAAAGAGCCCATAACCAAACTTCCCCATTCACCATCATCAGAGAAAACGATATCCATTGCTACTTCCATGCATAGATCGAACTGAAGGCTATCTCAACCTCCTCCAACCATTATTTTGTGACTTCATATGAAATGGAACCACCATATCTGTACATACTCCTCTAAAAAATCTCATAGTTTCCTCCTCCAAGTGTCCCCATCATCATCCTCGACTATTTGGGGATCTTATGGTGCAACCAACTTAACATATTCGATGAAAACCTGATGAGGACACCAACTTGGATCTATACCAATTAACGAACAAAAAACTTTGGATCGGGAACCTAGAATGTTGAAGGATATAACAATAATTAATTGATTTTTTTTATTTTGATTAGTCTAACACGTCCCAATGCATACAATTTAAAAGGATGAAACAAAGAATAATTATGCATGAAACTTTCTTATGTCTCTAAATTGCAACATGTATCACCTCATTTAGCATCCTCTTTATGCTTTATGTTTGATGCCTCAGATCACATGGGGCCATAAATACTTATGTATCATCCAGTGTCTAGTGTTTGAAGTGGTTAATAAACATGAGTAACGTTGTTTCCCAACCAAATCATGAAACCTCACTTATGAATAACTCCAAACTCTATCCTATCCCTCAACATGGACATTGATACCACTCTTTCATGATCCTCTCCCCACAATCTGTACCCGTCTTGGAACAACAATGGGATAAGAGATATTATGACTCATGTGTCACACCTCCATTAGGCCCCTGGGTTTATAACAGCACCAAGGGTATGGTAAAGACATATATTTGAGGAATTACCCTCTAAGATAACACATGTGGAAGAGAAAGATAAGATAGATACCAACCAAATACTTTTCAGACTAAAATATAAAATAAACCCCACATACACATATGTAATGTCGTGGAATGACTACTACAACTGGAAATGAAAACTAAATTTTCCCAAAAAAAGTAAATCGACAGCAACCATGAAGCTCGAACAACTCCTGCAAACTCTATGCTCATAGAAACCAGCCTGATTTTCATCTTGATCCAAGTTACCTGACAAAAAGGTTATACAATGTAGTATGAGTAAAAAATTATACATGGTAGGATCCTCAATGGATCCTCTCATGAAAATGTAATGAAATAATACTAACGCATAGTGAGAAACATGTGAAACTAACTCATCACTTAACAGGTTTAAAATGTTCCCAACCACACCATGGCTACACTCACCACATATCGCATAAAATAGAATATAATATAACAATGAATGTCCAGGGTACCCCACTACCATATCCCCACTAATTTACTACTTTGCTCCACTTTCAAAACAGCTCATTATCTCTCTCCAAAATGGCTATCCTAAAGACACTTGGTTGGAGCACCACAACAAGAACCTCGTGCAACACAGCACTATATCAACAGAACCAAAAGTAACCAAGTAGTTTCCTAGAGCCTTCACAATCCTCATAATGTGTATCATACATCGTGTATTACAACTCAATCCATTATAGACCATACACTAAGTAAGGATCCGCAATCTATCACAACCTAGACACATTATAACTATAGTAGACCATATGATACTATATCTATAATAAATTATAGTGAAATATCCACAATCCATTACAACCTTATACAAACATATATGGGGATACTTCCCATCATGAATATGAGAACAAGTAACTACCGAGAGAAGAGAGTGGGTTCAAAGGGGGTAGTCATCCATCAATCCTCCTGTTGGAATGTTTGGACCCCCTAGGGCTCAAAATCCATGGGGTGTTAGTCTCCCTAACTGACTTATTGATGTATTGTATAAGAATCCAAAAATTACATGATATAATATAGATCACACACACACTATGGTAACAACCACATCTTACACTCAACTGAATCTAACATCTCTCATAATCCAGGATTCCAATTATAAGATGTGATATCCTATAATAACAGAACCACATAATGATATATATTAAATTAATTTATACCATTTTTTCAGTTTCACTTTACATTAATTAATTCTATAATGACTAATTAACTATTATTAACATACGTTTTTAATTACATTAGCATCAAGTAAATGTTCTATTCCCTCCAGGAATAATCAAAACTAAGTCCACGGTTTCTCAAAAATATATCTTTAGCATTGCATTCCATCAAGCTCCAACACCATGGGTTAAAAATAATTTATTCATTGAAATTTCATTACCACATTATATATTTCTAGTTATTCTAGGAAAAAATTATACGTTACCAATGTGAAGGGGGTCATCTTGGTGAGTTGGTGAACAACCTATCGAGTATTTATCACCAATAGAAGGAGTGTAGAGCCATCCATCCACTAGAATCTAACAACTGAAATCCTTTGAAATACCCAGGGAATCATCACCTCATTTAGAAGTAGGGGAAGCAAATCCAGCTTCCTATTATAGTGGAGAAATTTTAGAAGTTAAAAAAACAATACATTCAATAAGAACAAATCATTCACATCAATGGGGGAGCCCAAATTCATGTTGTTCTATCATCTATGGTGTCCTCCACAATAACAAATGCATAAAACAATGCAGTTATCCACTATAGGCATTAACTGTTGCCACAATAACTATGAATCCCTTTCCCAAATACCAAAATATCCCTCCAAGATCATCCATCACATGCTCACATCACATACGGGCCTCCCTGACCCATATACCATAAGTCCGGTATCAAAATCACATCACAAGAAACATGAAAAAAAATTGAAATGAGATATCATACGTAAAACAAGGCATCCATCCTTTACACATGATGAGTTATTACAGATCTAAATAATAAGTCATTGGACATTACAAACAAGTATGAAACTTAGTTCCAACAAAGAAAATTTTTTTATCAATATACTTTTTCTTGTTCCATATTGAATTTACTAATTGATTATACACACGTTCCAACTACGATCAACCTATGTAACAAGCAATAAAAAAATATTAGAAGATTGTTAACCAATTAATTTATCATGCCTTTACTAATTTGACATAAATCATCAACATTTTTCATGTTCATTAACCAATTCACCGAAACATGCATCTCTACATCAATTTGTTCAACATAGAATTACAATATCAACCATGTTCATTAAACATGACTCTTTATCACATAGCTAAGTAATTATAAATTACAATCGAAATTAAATTCATTAAAAAAATTTATCAAGAAATTCATGATTAACCATTCAGGGAATATATATCAAACTATTTAGAAAATCAAGAGGAAAACTATTATCATTATATTAGGCAACAATATCTCTACATGATCGATACCAATTCCTTAATTTGGTTCAAATGTTTATTATCTCAATTTAAATGTGTTCTAAGGGGTTAAATCATGATAGCTCTATGAATACACGTAAAAAATATAGAATAAAAAAATCCCCTACCTAAAATGGTCATTTACACTCTTCAAATTAGAATGGATTAAGGAGAAAATCATGATCACCTCTCCCATAATAACTTCATCTTCCCAAGGATGTCACATCACAAAAATGCTAACCAGTAATCATAAAATATCAATTAGAAACACAGATATAATTTACCATGTTATGGAAAATATAATAAAGAGAAAAATAGATTGGATAAACTACAAGAACACAGGTATATCATACCATATTTGACAGACTGATCATTGTGGATTGAATGAGGGAGATAGGGATCATTACATGAGGAAAGAATCTCTAAAATAATTAAGAGAAGATTTTTAGATCACCTAGGGTCTAGGGAGAGTTTATGTAATTATTTTTGTGTGAAAAAAATGTTTGAATTTTTTTTTAAAACACATGGAAGTGTAGAATTACATGACATGTAATCCCCTTTCATGTCGTTTAATGCCTCTAGGAGGGATTCGATAGAAAAAAATTGCTTCAACACTTTATTTTATTTTCTAACCCTTAAATACTAGAACGTAGTGAAACCCAACATCACATCAAAAAATAACCCATGAAACATGATATCACGTTTTTATAGTAGTTACTTAACATGAAACCCCCTTCCATGTTTTATATAACTGAACTTCGACGAACATTTTCTGAGCCTCCTCCAAGAACCTCAATCATAAAAAATATGAAAAGTGCTGACCCACACAGATGAAAACAATTCCTATTGACCTCTAATTTAAGGGATTTATGATTAATAATAATTTAAACCATAACCATATTAATATTTATAATATTGTATAAACTCCTCTAATACAATTATATAATCCATTTTTTAAGAATATCTCATTATTACCTATATTTTGAGGGTTAAATGCTTTATTTTCCCATGAATTTTTTCTCATCTATGATCTGGTTCATATGAATAGGTAATATTTATCCAACCTAAAAAATAGTATTAATGTAAAATATATAAATTTTTTCATTATATGCATTTCTTATTCATTAATTAATTGTAGACATAGAAAAAAATCCAATAATCTAATGCATATGGTAAGCCATCCGTACGCACGAATGATGTTATCATCTCTCAATTGTAGATAGTTATACGAAGTGGAAGATATTTAAATTTTATGAAATAAAAAAAATGTCATAAGTATCATATATATCCTTTTTCCATCATTATATCTATCCATATAATGTGGTTATGAAAATTTAATTACACTACTACATGGATACAATATATCATAGATACGCATGTACATCGCATTCATTTCTGATAAATTAATTGTGGTTGTTTCCCAATCATTAAAATGTAGGTATATAGATCATACTCAAGTAATTAATTACTTATGAAAACAATGAATGAATTTCATGTATAGAATAAATTTACATCAAAGGGTTGGAAAATATAGTTACATCATCTTCGAGAGACCCTCTTTAGGTCATTACATAAAGGGACTTATGATTGGTATTTTTAAGGGACAAGGATAAATATAGAATCACTACAAAATTTGGGAAGTGTAATGGGAATGAATATCCCAATATATATGTATCAATGTTCTGTCAATAGGTTATACAGGATTTTTTCTATTATAATTTTGGTGAGGGGCACTTTTGGAATATCTCAAACGATTTAAATATAACATGACTATCTAGATTCAAATTCCTCCAAAATCATTACAAATGATTATGATGTTACATTTAAAAACCATATATTATATCCTTTGTGAAAATTTAATATTTATATGAATTTTAAATAATTTAATAACATATTAATCAACTAAAATATTATTATTTTCAAATTTGATAATTTTAATTAATTTTACTTTAAAAACTCCAAGACGTCAAGAAAATTTAGAAACAAAACATTATATATAAAAATTTATATAGTAATATAGAATTTCCTTTTATCACCTTAAATATCTCGAATTATTTTAATTTTAATATTTTTAATACAGTTTATTGAATTTTCTATTAATTAAATAATAAATTCATTAGCGTTCTTTACGAATTTATGTAAATTATTTATTCACATGAAATTTAAAAAAAAATCACCATGATAAATATAAATCATTAATATTTGAAAATAATATTTATAGGTGCACATATTCTTTTTGATAACCCCAAATTGAATGTTATTTTAATTAAAAATAATAGTGTCACATGTTTGACTTGTCTTGAAATAAAATATTATAAAGGTCAAAATCTAATCCAAATTTCCATAAAATTAAATATACATGAAAAATGGATGATTATGGATGAACATAAATCACTAAAAAAATTGTGTCATGTGTTATGGTAATTTTATAGTGAATATTGTTTTATCTTTATCCATTAGTACTCTATTTTCCCTTACCGTGGTTATAGAATTTCAATAGTAACAATTCATTTTGACTAAAAATAAATGAGACTTTTTTATCCAATTTTAATCCTACTCAATCAAAATATGGAATCAATTTTTAGTGATTCAACCCATGGAATTGGAATAATTTAATTTAAAATTAATCCCTCATAATTCAATGGAAAACAATTATTATGAAAAATGTGTTTTTATGCTCTATAAAGAATATATTAGAAACAACGGTATGAGGATGAGTGAAATTAAATTAATTAGATTATAAATTATTAAAAAATAATTATGTTTTTTATATCAATATAAAATCATAAATAAAAATTTTAATGTAAAGAAAATGAAAGTTTTATAAAATATGTATTGTTCACTATTAACTATACAATTAATCTTTTAGAAAAATATCAAAAAACACCCTAAGATAAAATAAATATTATAATTTAAAAAATTCTATTATTTTTATAAAATAAAACCTAATCATGTTCAATAAAATTAATATAATATTCAATACAAAAATAATGAAATCCATTTTTGAGGAAAACATATTTTGGAATAATAAAATTAATTAAATATAAAGTAAATTCTTATTAAAACTGTATAAAATAATACATAAAAATGATTAGGGAAGTTATAAATTTCTAAATGTGGTTAATAATATTAATTAAATCCCATTTAATTTCTATGTTATAACATTTAAATTTTAATAATAATATTTCATGGTTTTTTAAATTTTATGATGTGTGTCTTGTATGCTATATAATATATTTAAATATTAAAATATTAGGATGTTACAAATATGAAAAATTAGTATATTAAAAAAAATTGATTATCTTTTTCTTTTAATATAAAACTATGAATTTTCATGAAAATGTAATATTTCAAATATTTTGATCATTATTAATTAAATGGTATGAATTTAATAGTATAAATTTATGTTATATATGGGATATGAATTTTTAATATGATTTTGTTTAATAATCAGAGAATATTAATTCTGATATGAAAATAGTTAATTGTAAATTTAAATATTTGGAATAGGGGTATGTGGAATTGAAATATTCCTTGTGGTTAACAATTAAGATTATATATGCAATCAATGGTTTTTAAAAAGTTTTTATATATAAATACATATTTTATAATTGTGTCAATATGCATATATATGTTTTATAATTATAGTGTTTGGATCAATTATATTTTGTGATTATATTCAAAAAATTATGAAGTCTTTATCATTGTCATTTTAAAATTATATTAACATCACTATATTTATATTGACCTGGATTTTTCTCTGGTTTTATTTTTATAAATTAATTTTTAGTATTCCGATAACATGTGCTAAGGTGGTGTGAGATTCTGAGGATCTGTGTTCCTTGAACAATAACATGAAAAATGTTATGTTTTTAATAAATCGTACTGGATGTTTTTCGTTAAATTAGGAATAGAATATAGATAGGTGCCTAGATAAAAAATACAAGGGAACTGTTGCAATCAAAGTAGTGAATTTACCATAGGTAGGGCCTAAAATTTATTGGCGTGGGTCGACTGTGAATGTTAAGATTTGGACCAAAATGACTTGAACATAATTTAATAATTTTTTTTGGAGGAAGTGAGTTTATATTTTTATCAACCATTTTCAAGGAATTTAGGTTAATCACCATAACCCTTAGATTCCTCTGGGGCATGGAAGGAAACTCTCTCTACGATGATTATCGATAGATTGATGAGTCATGATCGAAAAACCATGGATTCAACGGATTGAATAACACTGA
Organism: Viscum album; assembly: GCA_963277665.1. Taxonomy (NCBI): domain Eukaryota; kingdom Viridiplantae; phylum Streptophyta; class Magnoliopsida; order Santalales; family Viscaceae; genus Viscum; species Viscum album. The sequence continues at coordinate 1,778,540,059 of OY728146.1, read as the reverse complement.
TGACACAACTTCTCCCTTCGACAATGATCATACCAAACATTGAGGTTGGGTGTTCAATCTATTTGTGATATCCTTTCCCTTCTTCAATTAGAATGATAAATGCAGACCAACCCAAAATATCGGCTGAACATGGTTATACCTTTATTAAGGTGTGGATAATTAATGCACGACTTAAAAGAGGTTATTTATTCTTTTATTTTTTTGTTTTTAATCTTTATAACATCAAATAAGAATTGTTCAATTCTAATACAAATAATGTTATGATCTGTTATTTGGGTACTCAGCTACTTTATCTCTCACCCCCAAAATCTATCTTGTTCTTTTTGCATTCTTCACCCTTGAAACCCTTACATGAATGATCGATCGATGTGCCCCAATAGCTGGTGAAACAATTTGAGTCTAAATTATTTGACCCTGTGAAGGCATATTAGTGGTGAGATGGAAGCATGTAATTTTTCGGGAAGACGACGGGTTATAGAGAAACAAGGACGTGGCATAAGGATGGTCGTCGGTGGGGGATGGTTTAGGGGGAGTGCAAGGTGGAAATGGGCCTGTAGTGGTAGTGACATGATTATGTCAAGAAGGACCGTGTGGAAGCCTATGATGTTGGGGCCTTGGTGGTGATTGATGGATACAAAAGGTGGCGGTGGTAGAGATATGGGATGCAATAGTGATTGGATGTCGTTGTTGGAGATCGTAGTGGAGATTTGGGATGCGACACAGAGCCTCATCAGAGGAACCCATGGTGTCGGTGAGGCCGTGGGATACAGAAGAGGATTATGTTCTTCTAGGTAAAATTTGGAATGATTCTTCATTGACCATGTAAAATTGAGGGAGCCACATGGTTAGGGTGGACCACATGCACTAGGGGGCACGGCCAGGGTGGGCAGCGTTCGGCAGAGTAAACAAGCATGTAGCATGGGCCAAACCCAAGTAGCTGGTCCACTCCATCATCCTAGTTGGATAAAACCAACAAACTAGGGGTCAGATTCTAGCTAGCCCACCAAGCTGAACATAGCACACTAGGCTGGTTCTGGCCAGACTTGAGGAGGTTTGGTCGGTATGGGTTCGACATGTTTAATCTAATGCTGGTCAGACATTTACACAAGAATAGTCATAACATTAAAACTGTTTGTCTGTTTGACGAACTGTTTGAGTCATGGGGACACATTAGATGAGTTGGAACTTTTGATATACTCTATTTATGTTTTCATGGATTTTTTATTATGAAAAAATAGCTTGAGAAGTATGTTCTCCCTAAACAAACACGCTGTAAGTAGAATCATTAAGTTGCCTATGACTTGGTGACTATGTTACTTGGGGGTTGAATGACTAATAAATGCTTCATGTTCCCTCGATTCTCTTCATGCCATAGACCCTCTATGAACAACTAATTCTCCATGTTCCATCGATGATATGTGCACCATCAATTCTCTATGCGCCATCAATGATATGTGTTCCATTGATGATCCAAGTGCTATCAACAGTCTATACTTCAATGACACTCTGTGTCTAATGGAAAATTATAGATAGGTCGACTAAAACTAAAAATTATTCTATTATTTCTTTAGACATATACATGTGCTATATGACTGTAATACATTTATTTCACTATTTTTTACTTCATCAATTTTGTTTTGGTCTACTTTATGTGTTTCCTAGTGATATTCCATTGTGGTTTTAGGGTATCCTACTGACTATTGTTTCACTCAACCCTACACTATAATTTCCCGCATGTTTCATCTCTTGTAAAAAAGGTTGACCCTTTGATGGAGTTCTAGGTAGACCTAGACCAAGTGGTTCCTAGAGGGATCAGATGGATGTGTTGTTCTCCTACAACATCAGGCCGCTATCCTACACATACCCATGAAGTTGGGATTTATGTGGATGAGTATCAATAATATGTGCATTGAAATTAAAAAACTATTCATTTTGGTGGGCTTGTATTCTTTCCCTATTATACATTTCATAGTATTTCATATGGATATTTTTCATGTGTACAAATTCTTAGGCCAATGCCACCCATTTTAGGGATATGCCTACTTAGTACTAGTCGCCATCCCTAGTCTATCGGTGGAGGGATTGGGGTAGTAATGGAAATGGCCCCTCTGGGATGGGCTGTGAAAATATTTTTTCTTGTCTTATATTCTATGAGGTTGTAAATTGATTATTCTATATTGTGGGGTTGGTTATTTGACATAAGTAGATATAATATATTTGATATTTTGGGTTTGGTTATAATATGGTAAATTTTATTTGTTCATAATATTTGAGTGAATACTAGATTGATATGAGTTGTGTCTAATGAAAATGTCATTGATTTGTCTTTTTATAAATTTTTTATTTATCATAAAATTTATATTATAGATGATTTTTCCCACTCAATATGAATTTAAAGTTGATGGAAATATGGAAAATACATTTAATATATTCATATTCACAACCTAACATTATTTACATTGTATTGTACATATTTTATGTTTATATTAGAGGTTCATTGGGGATAATATCTTTAGAAATTGATGATAGAGTTAAAATTTATGTGTTGTATTGGCATCATATTTTTTTAATCATATATTAATTGGAATTAGATCTTATGATGAGTTTGGTTTTGGATGTTTTAATAGTAATCGAGATTATATTAATATAATTTTTATAAAAAATGGATACAATATTTAATTTATAATATGAAAATCATGGTTTTATTTCAATAAATTTTATAACCCCTCATTATTGTGAGTTCATATGCATTGTTATTTCATTTGTCTAATAGAGTTTTGGACTTTATGATTAGGAAAAACATTTGTCTTAAAACCATCCAAGGATTAACAAACATCAAAATATATTCCTTAATATTATGATAATGAAAATATTTGGAATGGAATCACTACATGAGATATATATAGAATTAAATTATTACAATAGAAATTCATGAAATTATATTTTAAGGTTCGTAAACAAAAAAATTGTTATAGAATTAATAGAGATACTAAACAATTTTTTTTTTATAAAATATAACTACATTGTTTTACAAAGTATTTATAAATAAATAATATACTTTTAGGATTCATTATATAATTTATAAATAAATTAAAAAAATTAAAATCTAATCAACATGATAAATATTTTAACTCAACACCCATTTAACATTAAGAAGATGAATAATTTGTTATAATGATATGATGATGGTTTGGAATATAGTTTTAAAATATTAATAATTCATGTTTTAGAAGATGTATAATTGATTTAGTTGATGGTACTACATGAAAATGAAGTAGAAATACTCTTGCAAGGGTGGATGTTTCAGCATAAACATTGGATTTGTTGCAGAATTCAAACGATCTTCTGATGCACCAGTGTTACGGTTTAGGCTGTATATATTCTTCAAATGAATGTTATTTAGTTAGTGTTTCTCCTAGGAATTGTATTATAGAACTATGTTCAAATGTTCCATGATTTTAAACACCGTCCCTAAAAATCATTACATAGTACTGAATTCTATAGGTATGCTGGATAATGGGTTTAATGCTTTGTGGTATTCTTTTACTTAGTAGGGAATCTAATTGAAAATAATGTTAAGTGAGAATTAGTTAATGTGTTATATGAATACCATTTTGATATCCCATATAATAGGTATCAAAAAAGATAAAGGATCTCAAGGATTTGATTTATGACTTGAATAGTATGGGATTCATTGGGTATTCAACTTCCTCATGGGGTTCACCAATGTATTTATCTGATAATGTGAATAGAAATATTTTTCAATGTGTTGATTTTACAAATATGTAAAGGTTATGATGAAAAAAATATCCATTTTGAAGGATTAATGAAATTTTAAATCATATGCATGGATCCTGGTTGTTCTCTAAGATTTATCATTGATAAGATTATCACTAGTTCTGAGTTAGAGTGTAGAACATTCTGAAGACATTTTTTCTGAGTATGTAAGGATTTTATGACTACATCGGGATGTAATTCATGGATTCAATCATATCAGTACTATTCATGGACTTATTGAACAAGATATTTCATCCATTAATATATAAATTCATCATAGTATTCATTAACGATGTGCATACCTACATTCTAAATCCAATGATACTTGATTCGAACCAAAATATAAATCTACGTATGATTTAATAAAATTCTATTTACACTAATATATTGATGGCTGACTTTTAGATTTAAACAGTGATGGTCCTAGGACATGTCATGTATGACAGAGGTATATCTATAAAACCATATAAGGATGAGGGTGTAAATTTATGGACTTGTACATAGATTTTTTTATATAAGTCCCTTCCATTTTTTATCAAATCACTACTGAAGGTTTATCCAGGACGTCTCCCTACAGTCTTCTTCGATTAATGTTATAATTAAAAAATGAATCATGTAACAGTGGTCAAACATATTTGAAGTGTATTTCCTTAAGATAATGATAATGTTAGTTATATCTCTTATAATGAAACTATCTAATCCTGATATTGGATATGCAGTGTAATGTGTTTCACAAGGTGTTGGTCTATGAGTGGTTCTAATGCAATGAGATCTAGTAGTAGATTATGGGCCACATTATCTATGACCCAATGAGTGGAACTACCCTACAAATGACATGGATCTTGGATACATTTTCCATTATTTTAATTATTGGATCCACCACCTCATTGATGAGAGATTTATTATTTACACGGAACAGAAGATTCTTCATTATATCTTCACACAAAAATACTAGAACCTATAATATATGCATATGATTGATTTCTTATTGAATGTAAAATTTAATATAGTATATTAAACATGGAATGGTTTTATTATTATATATTATCGTATCTATGATCTACATGCTGAGAATGATCTTAAAGAGATGCCCTCTGAGGAGCATAGGTTCTTGATGAGATTATTGACTAATTGGGGGTCATATTCCAAAGAGAACTAGGGTTAAATGACATGTTATGCCTTTGTGGTCACATGTTTAATTTTGTATATGTAATATTATGAATATAATTTGGACATAGATTATTTTGAAATATGGAAATAACAATATTGTGGCTAATAAATACAATTATGGTCAAAGGACAATGATGATGCGATCATAGTGCATTAGAGAGTAATAGTACATAATTACATCATATAGGAGATAATGAGGACGTATCATACCTCTAGAGGGACATTACATCTTACTATGTCCATGATGTATCATGAAATTCAAGAATTAGTTTTGTTGGTCAGGGAGGATAAGATACATTGATGTTTTTGTCTATCGATGCCTAACATATACATGGGTGAATATGGAGAACCAGTATCCCGATGGATTCTTACATCCAATATTAATACCTATGTGTACATTGGAGGATATCATTATGGTTCTTTTTATGCGGTTATCGAGGATCATGAGTAGTATTGATGTAGTTTTGGTGGTTTTGGATCTTCTAATGATGTCCTTTCACTGCTCACCAACCAATGAGACTGACTCAGTCGATGATATGGGAATGATCTATGTTTGATAGATCATTCCCCTTAAAAGAGTTCGTTTTTGAATTTTTTCAGAAAGATACACATGTCTCATGTTTAAATTTTGGTAGGGCTTGAATAAACACCTTGGGAATCAATTGTTATCAACTTTACATACATATATTAGACCCATAGATAGTTCAAGAAAACTATATAAATTTTATAGGCTATGGTTCGATCATGCATCTTATAATATGGTGGATCATGGGATGATCGTCTATACTTGATTTAATTTGAATACAATAATTATTATACTGATTCAATTTACATGATGGATTATGGTGTCCTTATGGGATGTTGTGTCACTCAGTACTCTATTGATATGGTGCTGGTGATGAAGCAATTATTTATTGTAGCATGGTTTAGGAGAAATATAATAGTGTTAAATTGTTATATAAGAGGATTATCATGTAATTGACTAGATATAGATCATGTTATTACTATTTGGGTAGACCCTTGGTGTTTCATATGGTAGATGAAATTTTCATAATAGTGACTCATTGGTTAGGACATATATGTCTAGGGAAGTAGGTAAAGATAACCCCTAATTTTTGTGGAAAATTTGATTTACCTGAATGAGTGGGGATAGTGTGGTACCATTTGTAGATACGTCCATGTCATTGAGGTATGCATGATTTTTTTAATGTGGCTCAACATCAAAGGTAAATACCCAATCATAAACACGTTATCGATTAAGTGAAAATGGATTTGGAACTAGATGCATATAATTTCAAGAATAATCTAAAGATTATATTCTATGTGAGAATTTCATATGAGGTAAAAAGGTAACACTAGTCTTGATTCAATGTAAGAATAGATGGATCGACGATGGGACTTTAGAGAGTCATTCTGATGTTTGATCTTGGTGGCCTGATGTGTTCAATAGAAACATGTAGACAAACTTGTTAGGACGAAATGTCAATGTAGTGTGATAACTATAATATCCTAATTATTTTAATATAAAAAACATTTTTTTGATAATTTATGGTTATTTGTATGTGAACATGTAATTTTTCAATTAAAATAACATTATAGATGTTTTGGTGTGTTTTCATAATTGTAAATGAGTAGCTAAAATATTTAAATATTGTAATGACCCATCAATTCTCATTGGCTTGAGAGTACCACGAGACATTATTAGGCCTTAAGCGAAACCCCCATGATGCCAAAGACTGGCAATAAATGCCGAATGGTTTCAAATAAAAGTGGGGAACAATTTTACCATTATGAAATAATCCAATAAACCGACCAACCATAAACAATAATTCACTATATGATGCATGAAAAAATGCAACACAACTGAAAATCATCATGTATCTCAAAATCACATCATAGTAAGAAACAGTAGAATAATAACCAAGTATCAAAGTACACAGCGGATAGACTACACAAGACTCTATAACAACATCAAGACTCCATGATCCACATGCTCAATGATCCGAAATCTATGAACAGCCAAAACATCACATGGTAGTGCCAAAACGTGTGAAACATTATCTTTACCCATGTCTCAGAAGATAACATCTACAAAAGCACCATAGTGCCAAAGCTGGGGTGTGTATAAAACTCATGTGTTTTCCCAAATTTCAACACTACTAATTCCACTAGGATAGAAAATTTAGGAACAATTATATAAATTTTTTTCTCAAAAATAGTTTCTAAATAAATATAAACATGTTCCCAAAACCATTCATTAATGAAAGCATACAAGTGTAATTGAAACCAATTTTCCCAGCAAGATATTTTTTCATAAAAATAACTAAACAATCTTTAAACCCATTTAATAATCTCCATTTATCATCATACCCAACCATTCCACAAACCCATGAAACCAGCCATGCATGCTATGATATGGCAGTTCCATACTCATGGGTGGTTTCTCATCGATCTACCAAGTCATCACAGTGTAATTTTTTTCCATGTTCCATTAACCACTTGGAATAGAGAACAAGGTCATATTTCAACCAAGCTCTATATATGAAATCCCCATGTGCCATTAATCCTTTGGAACTGAGAGAAAGATCGCATTTCCACCAAGATTCCTATAAGAAACATGAACAAACACCACATATTACCAACGATCATTCCAAAACATCCATTTCAATAAAGACACTTTTTTATTGAAAACTATTTTCGCCAAAACCATTTCAATGAAAAAACATTTCAATTCCAAACCATTTAAATAAAACTCCATTTTTATTTACATCCATTTTAATTGAAAATATCATTTTCATCAACAATTTAGCAATTACAGAAAATTTATAATTTAAAATCATCATTTTAAATTCATGAATCTAAACCCCCTTTCGTACAACTATTTTCCAAGATCACGCAATTTCATAAAAAAATAATTTATCACATATGATGATTTTTCTATGCATTTTAGAATCAATAAACCAATTTGAATATAAGACAATAAATTCTATCAAAAGGAGTCCAGAAAAAATCCACCTACCATGAAGGTTGTGATGAAACATTGACAACATACGAAGAAAGCACAAGAAATAAGGTTGATTCTCCAAGAATGGCCTTAGTTATCTTCTAATAAAAGATCAAGACTAAAAATATAACTATATTTATTCCAAACAATGTAGATTTATCCACTAAAGGTTCAGATCTCAGAAATAATGGAGATTAGAGAAGTAGATCTAGGTAGATCTAAGACAACACAAAATCCAAGAAAAATAGTAACATTCCTCAATAAGCATACTCAAAATCACCAAGGTAAGGCTCTAGTTTAGATCCAACTCATGTGGGGAGGGTTCTACAGACATCTAGGGTGAGTAATATTAAAACAAGGGTGTTTTGAAGCCAAAATGAAATATATATAGTAAAAACGAGTAATCTACAAAAAAATTAGATCTTGAATTGACCTCTGTGCAAGGTTTGACCAGACGGTTTGGGAAAATCGTGTATGGATCGTGCAACCAATTTTTGGTCCCAACACTCCTTATAAACCCCCCAAACTCTCCCATCCGTCACCTCTACCATTTTTATGGAAACAATGTTTTAATGGAAACATCCCACATTATGGAAACAACCCACATTATGGAAACATCCCACTTTATGGGAACACCTTATAGAAATAACCCAATTTAGGGAAACACCCCACATTGTAGAAACAAGCCACTTTTTGGAAACAACAAAAAATATGGAAACAAACCACATTATGGAAACAACCAACATTATTGAAACACCCCACTTTATGGAAACTCTCTATTTTATTGAAACTCTATATTAAAGACACACCATTTAAAATAGATGAGGAAATGGGTTATGTACCCCAAACCGGGGGGTATTACATAATTTCAACCATTGGAATTTTGGACCCTAGAAAGTTGAAAACCCTCACTGGCCAAAAAGTGTTACAGAAACTACTCTTTCATTTTCTTTCTCACGTTCCCATGTCTCTTCTTGAATCTGACAATGTTTCCATAAAAATCGCACTATGCCGATTTTTTTCCCATGCATGAAATTCTCTTGTATACCCATGATCCACACTAGGATATGTATCTGTGATGCATATAATCCTAGATCAATTTGATCTGATCTGATCCCATGGTTAGGATTAGGGTGATACTTTTTCAACTAGAATACATATAACACAATATGCTTCGAACTAATCCATGGTGGCAGTGGCAACTGATATGACACCTTTCAAAACCATTCTAGTATCTCAATAGGGCCATTATATCTAGGAGATAAAATTATCTACTTCTCAAAGTGATGATGTCCAAGCCTTAGAGAGATCCTCAGGAAGACATGACCACCCATAGTGAATGACCACAATCTTCGATGGTGATCTGAATAATATATATGATGACTATGGGTCATATCTATCCTATTTCTAATCAACTGATTCTTATCTATTGTTTCATGGACAATGCTTGGACCTTATAGTGATGTTTTTCCCATTTCAACCCATCATAGAGGAGAATACAAGGATTCCCATACAATGCCTCAAATGAAGCCATGTGTATCGTTTCTTGATAGCATTTATTGTATGAGAACTCCATTAAAGGTATATGATCCTCCCATGAGACACCAATATTCATTACACAAGCCTGAAAAATATCTTCCACTGTTTGTATCATCTTCTTGGATAGCCCATATGAATGTGGATGATACACCAAGCTCATAGTCTACCGAGTCCCAAGGTCTTGCTGTAAGGATTTCTAGAAATGAGACGTCAGCCTCATATCTCAATCTGAGACTATTGAAACTGGTACACCATTCCTTTTTGACACTTCTCAGATACATATTATTGAAATATCCTCCACCATATTAGTCTCATGAATATGTATGAAATTTTCTGACTTGGTTAGATGATTCGTTGTATCTTAAATGACATCATGTTTCTGGACCATTCTTGGAGGACCTGCAACTAAATCCATTACTATCTAATAGCATTTCCACACTAGTATGGGAAATAATTGTAACATAGCAGCAAGTATCTGATGCCCTGCCATAACGTGCTAAAAAGTTATGCACCTTGAGACGAACTCAACCACCTTCCTTTTCATGTCTCCCCACCAATACTACGCCTTCAATGCCTTATATATCTTCTATGTACATGGATGTATAGCCCATCTCAAATAGTGGTAAGAATGAAGGATTTGTTCATGAAAAACCATAGGTACATCCATCCAATCCTTGAAACACAAAACCGAATGCCAATCATATTTCAAAACCTAATTGGTCTCCCCACCACTGAGTTTTAAAATTACAACTAGACATTCTGTATCAGATGATTGTGCCTCTTTGATCATTTTTACTAAATCAGGAACAAGTGTAGATGAAAATAAAACTGCAACATTGCCTCAGTTTTCACATTCCTAATTAAATTTCAGCTAAGACTGACATCCACTACCATTCATCTGATGATTTTTTTGGCAACTGAGCATATGAATTTCAACTCAATGAATCTACAACTGAATTCCTTTTCCCTAGCGTGTACATCATGTCAAAGTCAAACATTTGTAGACACTCCATCTATCACCTTATCCTCAGATTTAAATCCCTCTATGAGAAAATGTGTTTCATGCTTTTTTGATCCATAAACATAGTAAATTTATCACCAAAGAGATAATGTCTCCATGTTTTAAAAGCATGGATGACTACCACTAACTCCAAATCATGTGTTGGTTAATTATTTTCATGCACCCTCAAATGAAATGAACCATAAGAAACCACATTATCCCTTTCTATGAGAACACAACCCAAACATAGTCTTGAAGAATCAAAATACACAACATACCCCTGTCATGTTTCTGGAAAGATCTAGATAGGTGCTGATGTAAGCCTAACATTCAGTTCTGGGAAAGAGATCTGACATTAGTCTGTCTATTGGAACGAAGCATTCATCTTTTTCTGAGCAATCCTTGTGAATCTAGTCATGATAAATCATGCAAAAAGTGTCGGTAGTAACCATCAATATTAAGAAAACATCATATCTCTCAAAAAATTCTTCAGTGGTTGCCAAGAGATAATGACTTATATCTTTTTAGGATCAATAGAAATGTCATTCTCAGAAATTGCATGGACCAGAAAACCTACATCTTGTATCCAAAAAGAGAACTTTGATAAATGTGCCTAAAAATTATGATCTCTCATGATTTTTAACATTGTTTCTAGGTGAACCTCGTGATCAGCCATTGCCATTGAATAGACAACAATGTCATCCAAAAAATCCAGAAAAAAGTAATCTAGATGTTGTTGAAATATTTGATTCATCAATGCTATGGAGACTTCTGGTGCATTCATTAGACCCGAAGGAATGACTGTACATTCATTGTGGCCATATATACTTATGAAATATATCATTGGAATATCCTCTTTCAGAACTCTCAATGGGTGAAAACCTAATCTCAAGTCAATGTTGAAGAACCACTAATATCCCATTAATTAATAGAATAGATCATCAATGAGTGGTAGTAGATATATGTTCTTTATCATATCTTGGTTATTATTATGATAATCAACACAAAACTGAGGACTTCCATCATACATCTTCATGAACAAAACTGGTCTTTCCCCTGGAGACGTACTTGATCGAATAAAACCCTTGCTTTCTAGCTCCTCTAATTGAACTTTCAATTCCCATAACTCGGTTGGTTCCATAATATAAGACGTAAGGAAAATAGGACTATTCCACTAAAGGATATCTATCGTAAACTCCACTTCCCATAGAGGTGGTAACCCAAAGAAGTTGATGGGAAAGATATCTATAAATTGATCCACAATAGCTATAAAACTATTTTCCACGATCTCTTTCATTTATGTCGATGTAAATGCTACCAATTTGTCTGATTTAATTCCCACAATTGGTTCCAAGAATCACTTTTCACCATTCTTTACAATCCACTCTCCTCTAAAGAGATGCTCGATGTCATCCCTAGTCATGAAACTAACTGTTCTACTATAATAGTCGATTTGATCCATGAACGTTTTCAGCCAATACATAGCCAAGATTATGTCGTATAAATCCATATTCAACATCGAGAAGTACCATTATAGCATATCACCATAAATAGTTATAGCACATTTTCTGAACACAAATTATTGACATTCTCTTTCACCAAGAGTAGTTTAAAGTATCAAAATAGAAGAATCATTTCCAATTTTAAACATAGCATGTAAACTACACGAGAAGAAATGAAGGAATGTGATGCAGTAGTATCAAACAACACTTGAACAAATATATAAATCAGTAGAATCGTACCTCTCACTGTAGATAGTCCAGCCTGATCACCAACAATCATCTTCTAAGCTCCATGAAATTAATTATTCACTACACTGTTCTCCATGTTTCCAGGCTAATGTTTCCATGTTTGAGGAGTCATGGTATTTATAGAAGAACCATGTCTTTCTCTACTATATTGATGAGACTGATTCTTCTATCCTCATCTACTCTAAGCAATATGATACTTATGACACCTATGAAGTGTCTCGAGCACCTGAGCTTGGAGCACTATAATAATAGTGTTGAAGATGTCCCATCATGTTGTAATTATGGAATGCTCTAGGTTGAGTTGTATAATCTCACATTATGTGGTCGGGAGAACCACGTTGAAATAATCCGGCTTTTCTCTGGGGTTGTGGAGGAAGGATTATTGATCTAGTCATATGGTTCTGATATCCACTTAAACCTTGAAAATATGTTTCCCTTTTAAACCTGTTTCCAGTGGTTGTGTTCCAACTGTTTCATGTAGGTATCATCATGCCTCCTCCCATAGATCGTGAGATATCACATTGAGCTATAGTCTATCTGTTCACCATATCTATATAATCTATAATATAGTGACCCAAGCCTTTTACATGAATCATTTCATTATTTTAAGCATAAAGAACCATTTGAGTACAATCCAAGGATCGTTAAGTCATGTGTCTTGGAAGACTATCTACAAAAAACATAAAACATTAGGATAAAAAAAATTTCTTTATTTAATCTTTATAATGAGATCCTAACATCCTTTGAGCCCTTACATATACATAGTGTACCCTGGGGAACACATGAACAAAGGTATGAGCTAAAAATGCTTAGCAAGGTAATGAACATAAGGATACACCTGAAGCACATGAATTAAGAGGCATGACATAATGATATCCAAAGCATGAAACTTATGAAATCATTTAGTATAAGCATGGGATCATTTAAATAGGGAATTATATAAATGTGGAAGAATACTAAATAATATATTTAGTATGGGTCAAGGGTAACTGCCAATCCCGTTTCCAATTTTAGTATGGGTCAAGGCTAACCGCCAATCCCGTTTCACATCACATCTCATGAGACTTATCCTTACCCAAGGCATTGGAGCGCTATCTAGGCATACCAATCTCAAAATTTTCATGACTATTCTTGCCACATAAATATTCTTACCACATATACAATCATACACAAACATAAGGGTACCCATGGAATGAATTGGGTACCAAAATCATGACATAATTCATAACCAAAGGTCGTATCATGAAAGTGTCCATGTAAGGAAAGAATTAGAAAATAAAAGGACATTACTCGGGTAAAATTGGAATATAACATGGTAAGTGGTGTGAAATATAAGTGACAACATACAGAAAATGTATCTTAGAAACATTTGCATTAAAACATTTTTGTGCGGTCTTAAAGAAAACACTCTTGAGATTTTCAAGTAGAAAAGAGGACATTATTTTATATAAAACCATAATTGAACCAAGAAGGTTTCATAATAAAATTAATGATTTTATAAATACAATGGCGTTTTAATACATAGTATATAATGCACTTTAAATTTTGGTAAAAATATTGGGAAGTCCCCTTAAAACAGATTTGCTTATCATAAAGTTCTAAGGAGGGAATCTTTCAAAAACATGTATATCCCTGTAAGAATGTGTTGAAAGTGTCTTGATATAAGAATATTTTAAAAATGACCAGAATTAATAATAATCACATATATATATAAGATAACACCATTTTTAAATAAATATAAGGAAACTCGAAATAACAAAGAAGGTTCAGGTAGAATTCGTTATGATTTTATCGGCATGGTGTCGGGTGTGACCAAGAGGAATTGATGAGAGATAAATGGGGTTTATCATCACTTATAAATCCAGAAGGAAGTATTGGGGACGTTCTTAAACATACCCAATCACTTTATAATACACATAAAAATGCAAAGTATAGAGGACAATCATGATTAAGAGAGAAAAGGGGGGGATCCCTTACCTTAAATCTGTTGGTGTTCTCCACTTGTTATTAATGAACTGAATGAAAAAATTAGGATTATTAATTCATAAGTACAGAACCTCTCCTATATGTAATTTATTTATTATAAACCTTTTTAGTTCATTCAAATCCTTTTGATTAGTTATATGGTTCAATTTCATTGTTCGAGCTCATTTGTTTAGTTGTCTTTAAAGATCTGTTCACTTATGTTCAAGTTTGAATTATATGTTATATGAAAGTGATTTTCCAGAATTGAAGTTCTATTCATTATTTTATATCCAGGAGATTACATGATTTTAATTTATATTAGGTTACTTAGAGTGATGATTAATTATTACATATATAACCTTAGTGGTATTTGTTTTTGTTATTCGGTGGGGTTGATTACAAGGAATGTGTTTTGATTTATAACATAATTCCATTTGTACCCAAAGATTACAAAACCAAAAATATGATATATTACATATATAATAATCTGTTTCAACCATAACACAAATGGTTTCATGAATGAAATTAATGATATTAATAGAAATTGATAAACTGTTGTCCTTGAATGTGCTAAATTAGCACATCTCAAATGGTGCTTTCATTTATTTGAAATAAAAGGGTGGGGAAAGGGGAGAATATAATGAAATATACCTCTGGCATGAAGAAATTCCAATACATGTATGTTACTAGATTTATCATACTATTATGGTGAAGGGAGGTGAGGAAAGAAAATAAAAAGAAAAGAACTTCAAACAAAAGAAGAAATTTGGGAAGAGGAATTTACCTCTTAAGACTTCCTCCATTGAGAACCTCTTAATGGAAGAGGTTTTGGTATTTTAAGGAGCCTGAGAGCTTTTGGACGTGGGGGAGGACCTTAGGGAAGATTTGGTCAGAATTAATAGAAGTCTTGGAGCTTGAGAGGAGTGGAGAGAAGAGAGAGTGAAGGGGGGTTTGTAGTGGAGGAGAGGAGGGATTTCATAATATAATAATCATTAATTTATTATTTCTTCCAAAGACAAAGAATAGAAAGTATTCCATGACAAAGACTAGTAAATGGGCCAATGGAATTCTAACCATGGGTGGTGACATCATCCATGATTATAGGAATAGTTTATTTATCTTATAATGTATATATACAGTAAATTACCATATTTAACTATTCATCAAAAATTCAAGTATTTCAGAAAAATCTCCAAAATTCACCATAACCATTTTTCGACATGTAGAATCGAAAAATGAAGTCCATTTTTCATAAATAATTTCCTAAATATGTTTATTTTAATATTTAATTAAAATCATATTTTATTATCCAAAACAATATTTAAAAAATGAATTAACTCTTTCTAAAACATAGGTATATTGTACTTCCAACATCAATATTATTTTTATACTATAATAGGTGAGGTTTCAATTCATTATGTTATATCACTATTCATAAGGGTATGTTACTGTTCATTAGGGTAGGTTATTATTCATCAAAAAGTTATGTTTTTCTTATCGGGCTCCAAAAAAAATCTTGAACACAACCGTGTATGCCGGATTTTTGAAATTCCAAACACATAAGTAAAAAAGTTATTTTTAAAGGTCACCTATCACTTAGTAGTTCATTATGTTGAGTTTTCATGTGATTTTATTACATAAATATACGAAGATAATTTCTATTGAAAAACTTTTGGTCGTTACATTCTTCCCCCCTTATGAAATTTCTCCCTCGAATTTTTTTTTACATACTAAGACAAAAACAGGTGCAGGTAATTTTCTTTATTTGCTTCCTCTAATTCCCATGTTGCTTCCTCAAAATTAGGGTTCATCCACAACACTTTGAAAAGATGGTTTTCCTTGTTGCGTAGAACCTTATCTCTCAGATCCAGAATCTTTACTAGATGCTCCTCATAAGAGAGATCATCTTCCAGATGCACCACCTCTAAGTTTAGTACATGTGAGGGAGAAGGTATGTACTTCCTCAAGAGTGATACGTGGAAAACATCATGAAATCAAGCCATATTTGGTGGAAGTGCAAGCTGATAGGCCACGGCTCCTATACGGTCAAGGATCTCAAAGGAGCCAATATAGCTTGGGCTTAGCTTCCCTTTATTCCTGAATCACATGACTCTCTTCCATGGAGATATTAAAAAGAATACATTATCTCCACCGACGAACTCCAAGTCCATTTGATGGTTGTCAGCAAATAACTTTTTCCATCTTTGAGAAGCTTTGATGTGTTTCTGGATGACTTGAACCTTCTCTGTCATCTCTTATTCAAGATTGTGTCCAAGTAGATTTCTTTCTCCAACTTCATCCCAACAGGTTGGAGTTCTAAATCAATTTTTATATATAGCTTCATATGGATCCATCTGAATACTTTATCTGAAGCTATTGTTCTATGAGAACTCAACCAATGGGAGATGCTTATCCCAACCACCTTTGAATTCTAGATAGTGGGCTCTTAGTATATCTTCAAGCATATGAATATTCCTTTTAAATTGGACATCAATTTGGGGGTGATAGGCCGTGAAGAAACTCAATTCAGTTCCCACAGCATATTGAAGAATCCTCCATAATTTAGATATAAACCATGGATCACAGTTATAGACAATTGAGAGTGGAACACCGTGCAGTCACACCACTTCCTTCACATATAACATTTCAAGTGTTTCAAGCGAGATATCTTCCTGAATGGAGATGAAATGGAATGTCTTGGTGAGTCGGTCAACCACAACCCATATTGCATTATTTCCCTTCGACGTCTTCGGGAGACCCATGACAATGTCCATAGTAACATTTTCCCATTTCCACATGGGTATAAGCAATTTCTGCCTCATAACATTGGACTTTTTTCACTAAACTTTAACTTTCTAACATACCAAGCACCTTGATATATATTCCACAATCTCTTTCTTCGTGTTATCCCACCATAAGTGTTCTCAGAGATCACGGTATATTTTGGTACTCCCAGGATTGATAGAGAAGGTCTAGCTATGTGCATCATTCAATAGCTCCTTCTTTATCTCTGGATCACATGGTATAAATAATTGTGTCCCAAATCTTACAACTCCTTCCTCATCAATTTTGAAATCAGAGGATTTCCCGTTTTAAATAGCTTCCAGCCTTTTCTGAATTTCCACATCCTTTCATTGAGAATCCATTATTTTCTCCATGAGGGGTGGTTGATCAATCATTTGAGAAAGGATTGATGATGTTTATCCCTTAATTATTCCCATGTCCATCCTTTTCAAATCGAAGAAGATCGGATCCTTTTCAATTCTCATCATTGATAATGATGAAGGATCCTTTCTACATAGAGCATCTGCCACCTTGTTTTCCTTACCAGGATGGTAGGGGATTGAGAAGTCATAATACATGATAAGATCTATCCATCTTCATTGGGGCATATTAATCTCATTCTGTGTGAATATATATTTGAGATTCTTGTGGTCAGTATAGATCTCACATTTTTTTCCATAGAGATAATGCCGCCAGATTTTAAACGTAAAGATCAAAAACGCCAACTCCAGATCATGTGTGGGATATTTCTACTAATTTAAATAGAGCTTCATTGAGGCATAGGCTATCACTTTATCATTTTTCATTATCACACTACCTAATTCTTTCTTAGAAGCATCACTATACACCACAAAGAGTAATCCATCAGAAGGGAGTGTGAGTACCAGCGCACAGATAAGCCTCTTTTTCAACTTCTTGAAAAAGTCTTCACATTCTTGTGTCCAGATGAACTTTACTCCCTTTCATGTCATCTTGGTCATTGGGTTTAAAAATCATTAAAATTTCTTCATGAATCATCGATAATACCCATCTAGACCTAAAAATTTGCGGATCATTGTTACAAAAATTGGCCTCGGCCAATTTTTCAATTGCCTTCGTCTTGGAAAGGTCTATAGATATCACTTTCCTGGTGATAAAATTCCCAAATAATGATACTTCCTCTATCCAGAAATCACATTTACTATAATTTTCATACAAATTCTCCATTCGCAACGTCTTTAACACAGTTTCTGAATGCTCCTAATGTTCCTCCTTTCTCTTGGAATATATCAGAATATCATCAATAATGACCACCAAAAATTTGTCGAGGTAACCATTGAAGACTCTATTCATTAAATCCATTAATATTTCTATAGAATTCATGATCCTGAAGGGAATCACTATGAACTCATAGTGTCCATCCCTTGTTCGAAAGGCAGTCTTGGGAATATCTTCCTTTCCCACCTTTAGTTGGTGATATCCCGACCGAAGGACCACCTTATAGAAATAACTGGCCCCACGAAGCTGATCAAAGAAGTCAGCTATCCATGGAAGGGGATACTTTTAATTTATAGTTATTTTATTGGGCTCATGATAATCAATGTAGAGGCGCATTGATCCATCCGTCTTATTGACGAAGAGGACGGGAGAACCCCACGGTGAAGCACTCGGGCGTATAAAACCCTTCTCCATATTCTCTTGTAACTGCTTCTTCAGCTCTTTTAGCTCTATGGTGTCCATTTTGTAATGTGTATTTGTGATTGGTAGAGATCCAGGGATAAGTTCAATTGAGAAATCAGCCTCTCGGTCAGGGGGAAGAGAATGCAAATCTTCAAAGAATACATCAGTGTAATCCCTCACGATGGGATGTCTTCAAGCTTGATTATCTCCTTTGTCTCAATCATTTGAGCTAGGTATGCATGCTCATAAGGATGAAATATCCAAACTTGAGAGGAATATTTTAAAGGAGACTCATCTTCCTCCTTGCACATGTAATGAATCATAGGATGCATTGGGATGTGAAGAGTAATATCCCTTTACCGACAATTAATGTTGGACTTGAACAAAGATAGCCTATCCATACCCATGATAGCATCAAACTCCACTAAAGGAAGTATGGAAAGATTTTCGGGGAGGTTCAGTCCACAAACATTAACATGGGAGGAGTTATAAACCATGGATGCGATAATTTCCCCAATCATTGTTCTTAGAGATAAATTTTCCTCCAAATTTTGAGGTGGTGTTTGAATAGTTATTCTAAACATGCATGATATGAAAGAATGCGTAGAATCATAATCAAATAGTATGTTCACTATTCATGAATGAATAACAAGCTTACCTATCACCACATCATTTTCCAGCTCCACCTCAGTAGTAGTGATAGCATAAGACATTCCTTGTTGACTTGGAGGTTGTTGTTGATTTCCTCCGACAACCCTCCTCTTAGGGAAATTGTTCACATAATTCCCAAGCTCCATGCAGTTAAAACACGGCATTGTAGGCTGAGTGTCGATCAGAACCGTTTTTTATTTTTCAACATTAGCGGGAATTCTCATATCCCTTCGGCAGTTCGTGGCCAGATTACCAAACTTTCCACATTTGAAGAAATTCCTGGTTTCCGCGAGATAGTCACCAAGATACTTCTTCCCACAATTCTTGTAAAGGGGAAAGTAAGGCTTCTTTCCATCATTGGATTTGTTTGATGAACCACCCATGTTGTTCTCTATTTTATACTTCTTGTCAATAGTCCCATGAGTCTACTGAGAGTCTCCAATCTCCATTTCAACCTTGAGGGCACAACATACAATCTCTACATAGCTGTCGAAGTCGTGAATTGACAACAATTTTCGTAGTCTCAGCTTTAGTCCACTAAAGAAGCGATCCACCTTGCTTTTACTGTTCATGACAAAGCCATAGGCGTACCATAGAAGCCTTGTAAGGTTCTCTTAATACTCCCCGATGGATTCATCTTCCTTCTTCTTGAGTCCAAGGAACTCTCTTCCCATCTTGAGACGGAGGGTTCGAGGAAAATATTTTTTGAAAAACATCCACTTGAATTACTCCCATTCTATGGAATAAATTTCCACATGGGACATCATATTCATGATCAGTGTCCACCACTGATCAGCTTCACCATAAAAACGATAAACTTCCAGTACCACTTTCTCTTATTCCGAGCACTGGAGGAAAGAGAAAATATTTCAATGGAGTTAATCCATTGTTTTGGGAGGAGGGGATCAGAAGACCCGCTAATCATGGGAGGCCTTTGCCGCATGTAGGATTCTACGGCAACATGATCTTTCCATGGAGGAGGGGGATGTTCAACCTGATTCAAGTTGTTATTCATAACTCGATCCAGCTGAGAAAGTACTACCATGAAGTTTTGAGCACCCTCTTCCGTCACATCATGCATGTCATTAGGGAAATCATCACATTGCCTATCACATTGGTTGTTGGAATGTGTTCTTCTATTTCCCACCATTAACTAATAAAAATAACGTATAATTAGAGGTCTTGAATACTTATCTATTGAGCATAAAAAAGGAAACTTTGAACATTAAAGGATAATATTATAAAGAATAAGTACATCCTATCTTGTGATTCGTTATGATTATATCTAGCTTATCTTGGGTCTATTTCTTAACATATATTCTCATGGGATTTTTTTCTTTAATAATGGTTTTTACTAAGCTCATGAATCTACCAAATCATATCCCCCGATAGTGTCATAACCAAGAGTGCAACATGGCCCGTTGTCATGCACCAGTTCCCATTTGAGTCTAGCTCAAAGCAGTTTTTTGAGTTCTACCCTTAGATACATCTGTGCTAGATCCACCTCTACCTTCTCTTATCCATAAATGGATGTATTTTATTGATAAACCACTTTCTCTATACTTACCAAAATTTAGGATTGTTTTCTTATACTTGTTCTCATCCTTAAGTTTCCCACTTATGTGCTCTATTACTAATCTCCAAAAATAACTAGACCATCTTCTGAAACCAAATATAGTGACCCAAGCCTTTTACATGAAAAATTTCATTATTTCAATCATAAATAACCATCAGAGTACAAGCTAAGGATCATTAAGTCTAGTGTCCGGGAAGACTAGGTACATAAAACATAAATCATGGGGCTAAAAAAACTTCTTTATTTAATCTCAATAATGAGATCCTAACTTAATTTGAGCCCTTATATATGCATAGGGTACCCTTGGGAACAGATGAACAAAGGGATGAGCTAAAAATGCCCAGTATGGGAATGAACATAAGGATACACCTCAAGAACATGACTTAAGAGGCATGACATAATGATATCGAAATCATGAAACTTATGAAATAATTTAATATAGTAATGGGATCATATAAACATGGAGTCATATAAATGTGGAAGAATCATAAATTATATCTTTAGTACAGGTCAAGGCTAACCGCCAATCCTGTTTCCCATTTTAGTACGGGTCAAGGCTAACCGCCAATCCCATTTCACATCACATCTCATGAGACTTATCCTTAACCAATGCATTAGAGCACTATCTCGGTTCACCCATCTATTCTTTTTCACGAATATTATTTCCACATAAATATTCTTTCCACATATACAATCATACATAATCAATCATACACAAACATAAGGGTACCCATGGAAAGAATTGGGTACCAAAATCATGACATAAATCATAACCAATGGGTGTATCATGAAAGTGTGCATGTAAGGAAAGAATTAGAAAATATATGGACGTTCATAGGGTAACATTGTCATATAACATGGTAATAAGTGTCAAATATAAGTTACAACATACAATAATGTATTTTATAAACATTAGCGTTAAAGCATTTTTGTGCAGTCTTAAGGAAAAAACTCTAGAGATTTTCAACTAGAAAAGAGAAAATTATTTTATATAAAACCAGAATTGAACCAAGAAAGTTTTAATAATGAAAATAACGATTTTATAAATAAAATGGTGTTTTATAACGTAGGATATAGTGCACTTTAAATTTGGGTAAAATTTATGGGAAGTCCCCTTAAAACAGATTTGCTTATTAGAAATTTCTATGGATGGAATCTTTCAAAATCATGTACATCCCCATAAGAATGTGATGAAAGGTATTTCATATAATAATCTTTTACAACAAAACATAAGTTATAAGACCCACATAGATAGATAAGATAACACCAATTTGAAAGTAAGGTAAGGAAATCCAAAAGAACAAATAAGGCTTGGGTAGAATTCATTATGATTTTATCGGCATAGTGTCAGGGTGACAAAGAGGGATTGATGAGAGATAAATGGGGTTTTTCATCACTTATATATCCAGAAGGAAGTATGGTGGAGGTTCTAAAAAATACCCCATCATTTTCTAGTACACATAAAAAGATAAAGTATAGAGGACAATATTGATTAACAGAGAAAAGGTGAGGATCCCTTACCCTAAATCTGGTGGTGTTTTATACATGTTATTAATGACCTGAATAAACAAATTAAGAATATTAATTCATAATTCCATAACCAATTCTATATTTTATTTATTTATTATAATTATTTTTAGTTCTTTCAACACCTTTTTTATTAGTTATATGGTTCAATTTCATTGTTCGAGCTCATTTGTTTACATGGCTTTAAAGATCGGTTCACTTATATCCATGTTTACATTATATGCTAGAAGAAAGTGGTTGTAAGGAATTGAAGTTATATTATTTAGTTCATATCATAGAGATTACATGGTTTTAATTTAAATTAGGTTACTTATATTGATGTTGAATTATTACATATATAACCTTAGTGATAACCGTTTTTTTATTCGGTGGGTTTGATTACAAGGAATGTGTTTTGATTTATAACTTAATTCCATTTGTTCCAAAAGATTATAGAACCAAAAATAGGATATATTATATATATAATAATCTGGTTCATCCATAACATAAATGGTTTCATGACCAGAATTAAATATAATAATAGAAATTGATAAACGGTTGTCCTTGAATGTGCTAAATTAACACATCTCAAACGGTTCATTCATTTCCTTAAAATAAAATGCTGAGGAAATGGGAAAAGATAATGAAATATACAACTAGAATGAATAAATTACAGTACATTTATGTTAATTTATTTATAATACTACTATGGTGAAGGGAGGAGGAATGAAAATAAAAAGAAAAGAACTTAAAAGAAAAGAAGAAATTTTGGAAGAGGAATTTACCTATTGAGACTTCCTCCATTGAGAAACTCTTATGGGAAGAGTTTTTAGTATTTTGAAGAGACTGAGAGCTTTTTTACATAGGGAGAACTTGGGGAGAGATTTAGGCATAATTTAGAGAAGTCTTGGAGCTTGAGAGGAGTGGAGAGAAGAGGGAGTGAAGGGGGTTTTTATAGAGGAGAGGAGGGATTTCTAATATAATAATCTTTAATTTATTATTTCTTCCAAAGACAAAGAATAGTAAGTATTCCATAACCAAGAATAGGAAATGGATAATGTGAATTAGAACCATGTGTTGTGACATCATCCATGATTCTAGGAATAGTTTATTTAGCTTATAATGTATATATACGGTAAATTACCGTATTTTACTATTCATAAAAAATTCAAGTATTTCAGAAAAATCTCAAAAATTCACCCTAACCAATTTTTCGATGTGTAGAATCCAAAAATGATGTGCATTTTTCCAAAATAATTTTCTAAATATGTTTATTTTATATTTAATTAAAATCATATTTTATTGTCAAAAACCAGATTTTAAACATGAATTAACTCATTCTAATACATAGGTATAGTGTACTTCCAACTTGAATATTATTTTTATACTATCATAGGTGATGTTACTATTAATTAGGGTATATCAATATTCATAAGGGTATGTTGCTATTTATTATGGAAGGTTACTATTCACCAAAAAATTATGTTTTTCTTATCGGACTCCAAAAAACATCTTGAAAAAAACTGTGTATGCTGGATTTTCGAAATTTCAAACTCATAAGTGACAAACATACGTTTAAAGGTCAACTATCACTTATTAGTTCATTATGTTGTTTTTTCATGTGATTTTATGACATAAATATAAGAAGTTAATTTCCATTGAAAATCTTTGAGTCGTTACCTATAATACAAAGTAATGGAATCTTTGAACTAATCTCTTATCGTAGCCTGGATTTGAAGAGGTGTGCCTTCGAAGAGGCACATGTCACATATTCTGGTGCTTAGCGTACTATGTTCCTAAACATAGCCACATAATCTATGAAAGAGTGAATCTATTGTTTCACGATGAACAATTCCATCAATTTCGAGATCTTTAACATTTGAGGATATAATTGGTTATTTAATAATTCATCAAAATCCTTCCATGTCATCTCTTCATCCAATTTAGCCTACACTGCTAAATCATACCACTAACCTTCAATATCATCACGCATATATGTCCCCAATTTTACCTTTATCTCTTTAGTTGTGTGAAGGAAGTCAATGATACAATTCATCATACATATCCACACCTCCACCTTCATGGGTTCAAAATCACCATAGAAATTAGGTGGATTCTACTTTATGAACTGTGTGGTATGATCCACATGTCGTGGGTTATTCCACCAGTTCTCTCTGTCCACAACATGAAACTTTTTTACAATAATATTAACACGATATTGGTTCACATGTGGTTCTAGTACCACAACATTTCCACAACTTCTTCTGGTTCGTTTCGACGACACCTACCAGGTGCCATTTTCTAAACTAATAACAAACTCTGTTAATTTCACTCTCTTTAAATCGTTGGCCTAACATTTCAAATTCTATCAAATCAACTATAACAATGTTGTTTTCCAAAACAACCTTCTTCTCATGTTCAAAAATATTTTAGAACACTTCACATTCATTTAAAAATTAACCCATTTTCCAAATATGATAAGCATTCTCTTATTATAATCATTAATTTTAAAACCAATTCAAATCTTGTTCAAAAATTAACAATTTTTTTCACAACATGAATAATTCCTAGAAATTATGTATGCACTCAAAATGGGATGTAATTCCTCTACAATTCATGTCATGCTCATCTCATTTGGCTAAAACCATGATAATGAGATTTCAAAATTCTAGAAGTGTCTTCAAATACTTATTTACCCAACTACCTAGTAACTTTAACTTCATCATAAAAGGGTTAGCTATGTCCCTTTATGCTATACATTTCATGTTCCAACAATCCTGGCGTTTTTTAAGATTCCCACCCAAGGAATATAAAATAAGTGATTTAATATCCAAAATTATGAACATCGATGACTACTTGTAAGGAATATACTGAACAAGCTGATAACATTTGTAATGACCACAAATTCTCACTGGCTTGATAGTACAATGAGTAATTACTATGCCTTAGGTAACATCCCAAAAACACCAAAGGCGGGCAATAAATGGCAAGGGGTTTCTAATATATGTGAAGGACGATTTTCCCTTTACTAAATAAACCCATAAACCTACCAACCATAACCCAACATTCACTATATGATGCATGAAAAAATGGAATACAACTCAACAACATCATGTATGTCAAAATCACATCAAAGTAAGCAAAATTAGATGAATAACCATGTGTCAAAGTACATAGTGGATAGACTACAAAAGACTCTCCAAAGACCTCAAGATTCCATGCTCCACAAGATCCAAGCTCCAAAATCACTTAATATCTCAAACATCAAGGGGTATTGCTATAAACATATGAAGAATTAACTTTTCCCTTGACCAGGAATATAACATCTGCAAAAGCACTGATGTGCCAATTCAGGGGTGAGTATAAAACTCAATAGGTTTTCCCCAATGAGTTTTCTACTCACGCCACTAGTATATAATAGTTAGAAACAATTATATAAAATAGTTTATATAAAAAAAATTCTCAAAAATAGTTTATATCTAAATATAAACAAGTTTCCAATTCAATTCATTACCAAAAGCATACAAGTACAATTGAAACCAATTTTCATAGCAATATATTTTTCCAGAAATATAACAAAACAATCATTACAACCATTTCACAATATCCCTTTATCAGCATACCCAACCATTACTCAAACCCATGCA
This sequence comes from Viscum album, assembly GCA_963277665.1. Taxonomy (NCBI): domain Eukaryota; kingdom Viridiplantae; phylum Streptophyta; class Magnoliopsida; order Santalales; family Viscaceae; genus Viscum; species Viscum album. The sequence goes on along the minus strand of OY728146.1, from coordinate 1,778,514,030 downwards.
ACCAACCATGCATTCTTTGTTATGTCAGTTCCATACTCATGAATGGTTTCTCGTCGATCTACAGAGTCGTCAGAAGATAATTGTTTCCCATGTTCCATTTTCTCTTTGGCACTGAGAACAAGATCATATTTCAACCAAGCCTCGTGTATGAAATTCCCATGTGCAATTAATCCTTTGGAAATGAGCACGGGTTCATATTTCAACCATGCCGTGTATATGAAACATGAACACACACCACATATTCCCAACGATCATGCCATAAAAACCCTTTCAATGTATATACCTTTTTATTGAAACCCATTTCCGTCAAAACCATTTCAATTCCAAACCATTTCAATTCGAAACCACTTAAATAAAAATCATTTTTTTATTGAAAACCATTACTATTGAGAATATATTTTGCATCAACTGTTTTTTAATTCTATAAAATCCACAATTTAAAATCATAATTTTAAATTCATGAAACTAAACCCCCTTGTGCACAACTATTCACCAAGATCATGCAATTTCATAAAAACCATAGACAATACCAAATGATGATTTTTATATGAATTTCATAGTAAATAATCCAATTTTAATCTAATAAAATAAATTCAATCAATATGACTCTAGATAGAATCCACCTACCATGATGGTTTTGAGGAAACATTGACAATAAACAAAGAACACACAAGAAATCGGGTCGATTCTCCATGAACAGCCTTAGTTCTCTTATCCTCGAAAGACCACAACTCAACATTGAATTATTTGGAATCCAAAAATGTAGATCTACTGGATATAGGTTCAGATATAAAATATAATGGTTTTCAGATATGTAGATCTAACAAGATCTAAGAAAGCATGACAAATCAGGAAAGAATAGTGACATGCCTCAAGAATTGGAGTAAAAAACTCAAAGGGAAAGATCTAGGATGGCTCCAACTCGTGTGGGAGGGTTCTCTTGACTTATAGGGAGATTAATCACGAAATAGGGGAATTTTGAAGCCAAAAATAAATATATTGAGAAATAACAAGTAAGCTCTTATAAAATAGGATCTAGATTTGACCTCTACGCAATGTTTGATCACACAGTTTGGGCCAACCGTGCGTGGATCGTGCAATTTATTGAAATAAACTTCTATTGCAAAGATATTTTTCATAAACCATTTTTATATTCCAGAAAATCCATAATTTAAAATCATCATTTTATATTCGTGAAACTAAACCCCCTTTTTCACAACTATTCACCAAGATCACCCAATTTCGCAAAAACCATAAATCCTCACAAATGATGATTTTTCCATTAATTTCACAATAAATAAAATAATTTGAATCTATTAAAATAAATTCTATCAGTAGGATTCTAGAGAGAAACCACCTACCTCGACAGTTTTGACGAAACATTGACAACAGATGAAGAACTCACAAGAAAGCAGGCTGATTCTCCCAGAATGGCCTTACTTCTCTTATCCAAGCAAGGTCGTGACTCAAAATTGAATTATTTGGAATCCAAAAACATATATATATACCATATATACATTTAGATATGAGAATTAATGTATATTGGATTAGTAGATCTATGCATATCTAAGATAACAGAATACATCAGGAAAGAATGGTGACACACCTCAAGAATCAGACTAGAAATAACCAAGGGAAGGCTTTATGGTGAATCCAAATCATGTGGGGAGGGTTCTCCATATTTATAGGGAGTGTAATCTAATTATAGGGGCCTTTTGAATCCAATACTAAATATATAGTGACAAAATGACTAACCTCCTAGAAAATAGGATCTAGATTTGACCTATACACACGTTTTGATCACACAGAGTTCCTAGTATCATGTATAACCAATACACTTGCTGCATGCCGGACCAACACAGCTATAGTATATTGAACCAATACACCTACATGAATCCAGGCACCTAGGACAATATAACACACATAATCCAATATCACCAACACACATAATCCAATATGCATAAGACTCCAATATTTCAGACCCCATTCTCCAATACACCTACAGTAAATCAAATACACCGATAGAAAATAAAATACACCTAGAGACACAAGCCAATACACCTGGACACATAATACAATATTGCATACACTAGACTCCATCATTGCATATATTGTTCAAATTAAATTCGATATTCACCAAGAGATAACACTTTTATAATTTTCCTCCTAGTGCTATAGGTTACTTTCGATTCACTGTCCTTCTACATTACAAAATATTGAATCTCGGTAATAGTTGAATGTTTTCTCATTAGTCTTCCATCCACTCTCAAATTCTGAGTCTTGGTAATTTTTTCAACTTATAAACTAAAACCAATAATTTATACGAATTTTTGGGCATAGGTGGAGAATATCAATCTATGAAAGTTATATTTTACAATTGAAAAAACTAATGTGATTCAACATTTGAGAATGGGTAGTCGAGGCACTACATCCATCACTCTAATACACCCCATATTCCAGTCTGGTCACAACATTTTTCATTCAAAAAATCTTCCATTTGTTGAAAATGAACTAAAATGAAATAATGCATGATATAAAAGAAAAAAACCAACCCTGGGAAATATTTGGGATGTCTAGGGGATCTTCTTTTAGGTTGTCTGGGGGGGCTGTCCAGGGGGTGTTATCCTAGGGGATAGGGGAGTCCAGGGGGTGGGGTGGTGTCTAGGGGGTGATGGATGTCCAAGGCGTAGGCTGTGTCTATGGGGTGGGGAAGGGGGTTGTCCAAGGGGTTTGGGCAGTCCAGGGGGTTGGTGGGGTTTGTTAAAGGGGGGTAGGGGGTGTCAAGGGGGTGGGGGTTCATGTGGCTGGGAGTGTCAAGGGGGTGTGGGTCCAGGGGGTTGTGAGTGTCCAAGGGGAGTGGGGTGGTGTCCAAGGGGTGGGGGATGTTCATAGGGGTGGGGGCTGTCCAGGGGGGTGGGGTTGTCCATAGGGTTATAAGGTCTCTCTAGGGGGTAAGGGGTGTTCAGGGGGTTTGGGGGTGGGGTTGTAATGGTTTTAATGTAATGAATTTCATGTATTTTAAAATTATTGGTATTGTTAAAATGGTTTTGTAAGGGTGTTTATTTCAAAAGAATGTGTTTCTTTTGGAAAAAATGAATGATTTTGGTGTGTATGGCAGGAAGGGGGATTTGTTTATTAGGAAATGGATTACATTTTTATTTGGGACAATAATGGTTTATAATTTTTGAAATGGAACCTTAAAAAAGATTTTTATAAACCATTGGGGAGTTTTAAATAGAAATATCTCTCTATTATTTGATTTTGAAATGGTTTTATGATGATTTGTTTATGATGTATCTTTATTGTATTTGTGATTTTTCCCTTGTTTTAGAAAATAAAATTTATGTAATAAAGGTTTTTTTAATTCTTTATAATGTTACCACATACATGAATCAAAAATTCCATAAGGGGATATCTTAGGTAGCCATTCAACTGATCTAACTGTTGTCTTCCTAGTCTTGGTCTGTACTCAAACTCTTGTGGAGGTGGATTAACCATCTTCTTCTTGGATCATTTCTTATGCATGATAGTTTCTAAAATACCATCACTATATTTTATTTGTGATAAAGTATCCCAAGAGGCAACGAAGTGGGTATCTATGATTAATGAGATTTTTGAGCTGTTAGAAACCCTATAATCCATGGGGGTGGGAGCTGTCTAGGTGGTAGGGGTTGTCCACGGGGGTGGAGGGGCTATCCAAGGGGGTGGGAGGGGCAGTCCATGGAGTTGGGGGGGGGGGGAGGGGGTGTCCAGGGGCAGGGTTGGGGGGATTTCCATGGTGGTGGTAGGGCTATCCAGGGGGTGGGAGGGGATTTTCACATTGGTGGAGGCTGTCCAAGGGGGTATGGTTTTATAAGGAGGTGGGTGGGGCTATCTAGTGGGGTATGGGGTGTCTAGGGGGTGGGAGGGTTGTCCCCAGGGAGGCAGGGTTGTCTGGGGGGTAGGGGTGTCTGGGGGCTATCCATGGGGGGTGGGGAGTCTAGTGGGTGGGTGGGCTATCCACGGGGGTGGTGGGGCTATCCAGGTGGGGTTGGGGGTATCCACGGGTGTGGGCGGTCTATCCACGAGGGTGGTTATGTTGTCTCGGGGGTGGGATGTCTATGATGGTTGCAGGGCTATTTAGGGGGGTACATTGGGTCCAAGGGTGTGGTCGGGTTGTCCACGTGGGTGGGCAGGCTCTCCTTGGTGGTGAGGGTAGTCCAGGGTTGGCAGGGTCGTCCATGGGGGTGGGTGGGGCTATCCGGGGGGTATGAGGTGTCCACTGGTGGAGGGGCTGTCAAGGGGGTGGGTGGGATGTCCAGGGGTGGGCGGGGCTGTCCATGGGGGTGGGCAGTGATGTGCAGTGGGTACGAGTTGTATAGGGTAGTGGGCATGGTTGTCCAGTGGGTATGGGGTGTCCACGGGGTTTGGAGGGCCATCCATGGTGGTGGGGGATGTCTTCATGGGGAGGGGATGTCCACATGGGTGGGGGGGCTTTCCACGGGGGGAGGGGATGTCTAGGGGTGGGCGAGCTGTCTACGAGGGGTGGGGGCTATCCACAGGGGTGGGGGGATATCCAGGGGTGGCTGGGATATACAGTGGGGTGGGTGGGGCTATCCTGGGGGTCTGGGGTGTCCACGGGGGAGGGGTTGTCCCGGGGGTGGGCGGGCTATCCAGGGGGGTTGGCGGGGCTGTCTAGGGGGTGAGTGAGGTTTTACAATGGGTAGGGGTGTCCAGGGATTAGGCGTGGCTGTCCAAGGGGAATGGGGTGTCCAGGGGGAAGGAGGGCTGTCCAAAGGGGTGGGGGCTGTCCATGGGGGTGGGCGGGCTATCCACGGGGGTGGGGGGTTCCATATCAGAGGGGATATCCATGGGGGTTGGGGGTTGTTCATGGGAGGAGGGACTATCCAGCTTGTTGGGCGGGCTGTCCACTGGGGTGGGGGTTTTCCACTGTGGACGGGTCTGTCTAGGGTGGTGGGTGGGCTGTCCATGGAGATGGAAGGGCTATCCACTGGGGTACGGGGTGTCCAAGGGGTGGTCGGGGTGTCCACGGGGGTGGGGTGGGCTGTCAAGGGGATGGGTGAATTATTCACAACAAATAATCAATTCAAATTTTATTATTTATAGCTAAAAAGATAATTTTAACTACCTAATCCCACATATATTCAGAAACAACAAATCAATAAGCATCAAAGGTCAATAATATCAGTCAAAAATGTAACAGATCAATCTATCCCTCATCACCATCACTATCATCATCATCATCATCACTCTCACCCTCATCCTCATCGTCATCCTCGTCATCATCACTGCCCTCCTCGACACACTCCTCCTCTCCCTCGTCCTCATCGTTGGCCTCCTCATCAACCTCTTCTTCTGCATCGCCCTCCTCCTCTCCAACTTCTTCTACATCTGCCTCCTCATAACCCTCCTCCTTTTCTGCCTCATCCTCCTCCTTACCATCATCTCGACATCCACTATAACTGCCACTTTGTTCCTCACATATAGAACACATCGAGGAAATATATTCATCACAAGTAGTAAGGGCCTCTGGTTGTAGTGTGGGACATAAACCATCCATCAGTTTCTTAAATACAATTATTTCCCAAGCAATCTAGTTTCCCTCTCTGTTGTCGTTTTTCCGCCTATTCTACCTGTGCCTTGACCTGCTGAAACTAAGTGTCACTAAAACTCATATATGACGAGGGATAATACCTCGTAATAAAGATACACTTCCCAGGTCGGCAATAAACTCTACCAGGGTGATCATCTACCAAGACCTGTTGTAAGTGATCATTTGGACCAAAATTTTCGGGTTCATGGGAATCAATGGCCTCTAATGCAGTTTGTTACAAATATAAATAGATTATTAAGTTAAAAAATAGAGATTAAAATTTTAAATCCTCAATGTAAAACTTATAATCTTCTGCTGAGTCATTTCATTAATAGCAATTCCATCTTTCTTCCTTATACTATAGAAAAATAGTTTTGGTTGAGGGACATGTCCTTCTATATTCAATTTATGATTCTACAATGAAATTGATTGTATGAAACCTTAAAAAAATTAGGATACCAATAATTAATTTCATAAATAAAATTATATAACTACTTTATCAATCAAATAAATTAAGAAGGTAACAATAGAAAGTGAAAATTTTAAGGTAAAATTATAAAATGTCATACCTAATTCTTCTCATGATGTGGCACCATAGTACGTCTCAATGTGTGAACATATTTTTTGGAATCAATATTTTTTAATTTCTTCCAGATGAATCCTAAATAAAATTCAATAATTAGTATTAAAGAAAAACAAAAAAGTTTTCATCTAAATACCTCTAACGTGATTAATACCTCAAATTGTCTATTTTTTCAAAGAGTAGTCATTTTTTGTTCTATTTTAATTGAAAATAATCCACAAAAGTGACCGTCTCTAACTCTATGCCTACTCTTGCATTCCAACCAATGTTCATCTCATGCTTATAAGCTCTCCAAATCTCAGCTAAATCCTTTAGATGTATTGGTCATGCACCCTCACCATTTGGGAAATTAAAATTTATATTACACCAAAATATTAATTCTATATAAATACAAAAATTAATATATTGCATTAAATACAACATATTTTTTACCCATATCTATACCCATGATTTATCCTTGACTTCATTTGGAAGTTGTCTCCATGAGAGCCGGCTGATAGAAATGATGTCGGAGTATTTGAAAAGCGTCACCAAAAAACTCTGACATTGCTTCCCTGATTTTCAACCATCATACTATCTTCATTGTAAACCACCATCAACTACATAAGGCAATTCCACACCACACGGATACTTTTACAACCCCTCCCCCGCCACTTATTTGTATATGTATCTGTTTTATTTATCAATATATGTTATAATGAAAATAATGATGGTGCAAAAATTTGATAGGTTTGTATAAGTAATCCTGCAGTAGTATGATCAAAGGGCTTCACTGGATCCACAGAATCTAAAGGAACACTCTGTATAGATGGAGTGAGTCCCAATGTATGCTCCAAAAAGACAGACTCTTGGGGAGCAGGAGTCGAAGAAGATGGAATATAAAAGACTGAAGAGAAGGAAGCAGAAGTTAAATAAGATGACATGGATGGCTGTCTGAATGCTGGATGAGGAGTGAGAATCATCATCGAATATGGTACATATGGGTGAGGAGAATCAGGTGTAAAGGGTGGTGTAAAAATTTGAGGCCTAAACATCATGTGTGTCCTTAACGACACAGCGGGATCAGAATGTGACATGGATGGTATGTCAGTCGGTTGGGTAGGGTCTTATCATGTACGTGGACTAGATCGTCGAACTCTCATACCACCCCCTTGTACGAATGCCCTGAGTTCTGGGACCACCACTAGTCTTCTCATAAAATAACTATATATTAATAGATTGACCCAGAAAAAATGTTAAAAAAATTAATCACATGACAATATATATTATTTAAATAAATATATTTGAAATAAAATATTCACTACAGGCACTAGTGGTGGAATGCCCATCTCAGTCATGCGATGATCATTGTCCATAATATTTTTTTCATTTCCTCTCTTTAATTTGTTTCATTTTCTTTAATTTTAAAACAAATATCGAGGTTAATAGAAAATTATAACTAATGTGTATCCCAAAAAAGAAAATAAATGAGAGGGAATAGGGGGATTCATGGATAATTTAAACTATCCATTGTTTTTTTTGGGTTTGAACAGATATATAATGATGTTAATAAATTGCAGAGGATGTAATAAAAAATTAAATTTTTAGTAGGATGGTTATTTACTAAGTGTCATCAGGTCTATTGAAATTATGGAACATTGATTCTACCATATTACTAAGTGGTAAAGCAGTTGTCAAAATTAAGGAAAATTTTAATTTCATTAGCCCAGGTTGATGAAATGGGTTTTAATACATGATATTTAGAAGAATACAAAACATAATGTTCATTACTTGGTAAAATGATAAATATAGGTCTTAGGGTTATTCAAATTTTATACAATTGATAGTTGAATCATTGAAATGTTCACCATGTTACAAATGTTGGTTTTGTAGGTTTGAATACACTATAATTATAAATTATAAAATGTAATCCAAATAAAATTGCAACCAACAAACATTGAAAATTCACATAACAGTCTAGTCAGATACAACATATTATTAATCAATATTAAATCAATTTGAATAGTACCAACCTTAACAGCCCAAGTCGAGGTAAACCAAAAAGAACTGAGAAAATGATATGGACGATTTTATATATTTTCCACCACAACTTCAGGTTCACTGTCAACTCTAAAAATTGAGCTATCAGAGTCATAAAAATTAATAAATTTGATTGTTTCCAATGGTAGTAGGGATGGTGTCAATTCCATCATCACCATAATCAAAAACATATCATGGAATTAATTCAATAATGACACCAAATTTAGGTCAAAGATGGTATTTTACATAAAAGCATTGTTTCACTATTGATACCAATATATATGGTTCATCAGTAGCAAGAGTGTGAGTCATATCTGTTACTCGAAATCCACAATCATAAATAAATATTCCCTACCTCATCATCAAATCAAACCATTGTCATTTTATCAGCGTGACTCATCCAAGAGAATAATAATCCATTATTTTTATTTTTTCAATGACTCCATAATAACCTACATTTTCAATTCGTGGTCTTCTATCTAATTCACTTGAATATCAGTCTATTTTGGTAGTATCTATAACACCATAATGTTGTGTTCTCATTTTCTTTGCTCGTTCGGGTGATAATAAATTTGTACACATTGATAACAATTTATTTACAGTCACGAACCACGATATTAGGACCAAAATCCAAAGCTCATATTTCCTCAGAGATAGAGTCAGCAAGAAAACTCAATATCTGAAATATAAATCAATATTAAACATAATTAAATATTTGTTTAATTATTTTATTCAATAATATTATTACCTTTAATTTTAAGCAAGAAAAAATCAAGTCACCCTCCTTCTCAATGATTAATAATTGTGATTTCAATTTATCATTGCTTTATATACCCTATAGATGAAAATTAATATAGATTAATATATATATATAAGATATAATATTGAATTTACTTACATGATGTAGTCATTGATAAAAATATAGTTGAACAAAACTGTGGGGATTTTCCATTTCTCGCTCTTGAAGGCTTAATGCCTTAAATGTATATGATATAGTAATTACTCCTGTTTGAGGAAGTGATGGATAATAAGGTTCAATTTTTTCATACTTTTCTTCTTCGTTTCTCATTGGTATGTTCATTCTTTTAGTAAGATCTGACAACTACATAGAGAAAAAATCCATACATTCTTGAGCCAAGAAACTGTTCATGATAGAATATTTGGGATGATCCATATTATGACATAAGGCATTAATGTGTACATATTTAATTCAGTTTAATACATACGATGAAAAAAAATAGGTCCTCCAAGATATATATTAGTTGGAATATGGATATCCAGATGTATCATGCATGTGAAAAATGATAGAGGAAATATCATCTCTAACCCACATAATATTTAATGGGGAATCTGCCATCATTTTATGCAAGAAATACATGGAAAATTCTTAGCACAAGGATCTATAAAAAAAATGTCAGAACCAAATAACATCCATCCTTACATTATTATAAAAAAGATGAATACTTTCTATTGGAAAAAATTCTTACAGAACAATGTGATAATCATGATTTTTCAACTATTTTAGCTTCAACTATCTTCAATTGACCCATTTGGATATGATGCTTGAATAGTCCATGAGGAACTTTAATAGTCTCGTGTAATTCCAGAATTTTTTTTCTTCTGTTGGTTTAATCACATAAGAAGCACATGGAACTTTCCGTTTATCTTTATTGACACACACATGATGAAATTCTGGTCTGATGCCCTAATCCACCATGTCACGCCGAGAGACCGTAATTCATATTTTGTCTTTCCCAAAAAATTTAGAAGAATCAAAAGCAACATTTCACATGTATTTTTTTTCAATGTGATTTATGTATATGAAAATGACTTAACAAATTGGGTGAAAAATAAGTAAAATCAATGAAGATGCTTCTCTTCTTCATATTGTAGCAGGTTTTAGTGGAAAACATTCATTCTCATTCCAGATTATATTTGACCCATCCCTAATGAAAAACATAAATTTTTCAATTCGCTAAGCACATCAGTTCCAGACATACGTTGAGGTGGATCATCGGACTCAATGGTATTTTCAAATCTTTGATGATTATTTCTATATGGATGGTCCATTGGCAATAATCATCGATGCCCCATAAAACTAAAACTACAATGATGTTTCAGTCTTTTGGATTGTTTATTCTTCATACAATCTAGACATTATGGTTTTCCCTTCGTGCTCCATCCGTAAATCATTACATAAGAAAGAAAATCATTGATATTCTACATAAGTGTAGCATGCATCAATAATATGTCTTTCGAACATGAATCATATGTGCACACACCCACACCCTAATGTTGTTTCCACTATTTTAATAAATGTTTCATGTATATGTCTATATCTTTTCCTGGATCATAAGATCCAGATATGAGTATACTCATGAAAGTGGAGGGTTTTTTTATACACAACCATGGGGGAAGATTATAAATGTGTATAAAAATAGGATATGTGTTGTGGGATGTAAGAATCTTCCCAAATGGATTAAAACTGTCACATGGAAGACCCAACCTCTCATTACGCACGTCTGCTACAAAATCCGGATATCGAGAATCAAATCTCTGCCATGTAAATCCATATGCAGGGTGAACCAACTAATCATTAGTCTTATTTCTCTTGGTAAAATGCCACGACATTTTTATTGATATTACATCATACATAAAATGATTCTGGTGTATGGGAATCAATGGAAAGTGCTAGATTACTTTTTGTGGCACACAGGATGGTGTTCCATCAGCTTTTGGCTCCCAGTGGGATGTGAAAAAAAATTACTATCATTTCGTTCACCATTTTCCTCCTAGTATAAACTGCACTATTTTGGGAATGAATGAATTTTGTTTCTTGAAAATCTAGGTTCCTCAACAAAAATCCATGCCATACATTGTTTTGGGGGAATATATTCATCATCTAGAATAAGTCCTTCAAGAAGGTCTGAATGTCATCAATGGCAGTATTATAAATTCCATAAATAGTTTTCCCAAGAAACAATCGGATTAAAAATTCTAACTTTTTCATTTTACCACATTTTTGATATACTGGAGTCGTGAAAGCATCATTTAGTTTTTTCACCCTAACAACATCATCATTTTCATTAAATGCATCATGTTTTCTCATATCAAAATCTTCTTGGGTCAGAATCCTTTCTTTTGCATGATGATGAATAAAAGGAAATTGATCATCTAACAAATTATCCAGTCAAGTCCTCTCATTTGGATCATCAGAAATTTGATATGTCATTTTCTCCCCATTTTGATACCACACAGAGTAGTTTTATTGAAAACCATATTTGGTTATGTGGTAGCTAACTTATTTACATCTCAACCAAGGTCTTACAACACACTTGTAACAGGGGTAGTGTATGTGCCACTATCTAAAGCATTGTGATATGAAAAATCTAAAAAACTCTACAAATTGTTTTGAAAATTACTTGAGATCTTATTAGTTTCATTCAACCAACTTTTATCCATTCTGTAAAAAATTGTTATAAGTCATTTCGTCAAAAGAAATTCAATAAGATTGATGTTTCATCGAATATATATTTAAATAAATGAGAATTGTTCAAATTATTTGAAACCATAACTGACACACTACTCTATATGAGAATCATTATATAATATAAAAATACTATATTTATAAAAAAAATATATATGAAGAACTATACATGAGTGTATAAGATATTATACAATTGTGGAGAAAAATTATTCAGAAGTTGATTAAATTTTAGAACGAATAAATATTAAATTTTTTAAGATTATTTGAGTGATCACACACATTTCCCATGGGGGTGGGGGTGTCTAGGGGGTGCAGGGTGTCTAGGGGTGGTGAGGTTGTCTGGGGGGGTTAGAGGTGTCCAAATGGTATGGGTTGTCTAGGGGATCAAGCTGTTCAAGTGGGTAGGTTTTCCATGGAGTTGGGGGATATCCAGAAGGTATGGGGTGTTGAGGGGGGAGGGTAGGTTGTCCAAGGGTGTTACGGGGCTATCCAGGGGGGTCGTGGGTGTCCTGGGAGTGTGGGATTTCTAAGGGACTGTATAGGGGGTACGGGGTGTCCATGGGGTGATCGGGAATTCCATCAGGTGGAGGGGGGGATATCTAAGGTTATGAGCTGTCCAAGGGGGAGGGTGGGGTTTCCATGGGGTGGCGGGGTAGTCCCAGGTTGTACGGGGTGTCTAATAGGGTGGGTGGGCTTGGAAAGTGGGGTGGTCGGGCTATCCACAGGGGTGGTGGGGCTGTCCGGTGGGGTCGGGCATGTCATGGGGGTGGGGGATTTCTAGGCGTGGGGGAATCTAGGGGGATGGGGGCGTCCTAGGGGTGGTGGGAATCTCACCAGTGTGGGTGGGATATCCATCGGGGTGGGGTCTATCCAAGGGGTATGGGGTGACTAGGGGGTGGGCGGGGTGTCCATGGGGGTGGCGGGGTTTCCCTGGGGGGTTAGGGTGTCCAGGGGATTGGGGGAGCTTTCCAAGGGGTGGGGGCTACCCAGGGAGTACGAGATGTCCAGGGTGGTGGGTGGGCTATCCAGTTGGGTGGTGAGGGCGGTGGGGCTGTCCATGGGGGATTGGGATGTCTAAGGGGTGGGTGGGAAATCCAAGTGGGTGGTCGGGTAGTCCACGGGGGTGGCGGGGCTTACTAGGGGGGTCGAGGGTGTCTATGGGGGTTTGGGGTGGGGGGTCTGGGATGATGGGGATGTCTGGGGGGTGGCGGGAGGGTGTCTTGGGGTGGGTGGGCTATCCATTGGGGTGGGGGATATCCAGGGGTACAAGGTGTCCAAAAGGTGGGCTGGCCTTCCATGGTGGTGGCGTCACTGTTCAGGGGTTTGGGGAGTCCAGGGGGTGGGGTGGGGGGCCTTTCAGGGGGTACGAGTAGTCAAGGGGATGGGAGGGCAGTCCTAGGTGTGGTGTAGTTGTCCACGGGGTACGAGGTGGGTGGGCAGGCTGTTCATGGGGGTGGTAGGTATATCTAGGGGTACGGGGTGTCTCGGGGTTGGGCGGGCTATCCGCAGCGGTGGTGGGAGGGGGGGTGGCTTGGGGAGTATGGGATGTCCAGGGGGAGTGGGCGGGTTGTCCATTGGGGTGGCGGGTAGTCCGGGGGGGGTCCATGTGTGGGATTTCCAAGGGTGAGGGGTTATATATGGGGTACGATGTCTCCAGGGGGGTGGGCAGGCTATCCATGGGGTGGCAGGGCAATCTAGGCGTTATAGGGTTGTTGTGCGGGCTGTCCACGGGGGTGGAGGGGTTGTCCAGGTGGGTACAGGCAGTCCAGGGGGTGTGCAGGCTGTCCACAGGTTGTTGGTGGGCCATCCACGAGGGTGGTCGGGCTGTCTATAGGGGTGGCAGGGCTATCCATGGGAATACGGGTTTCCACAATGGTGCAGGTGGGGGGGGGGGGTCTATCCAAGGGGGTTGGGGGATGTCCAATGGGGTTGGGTGTCCACCCCCAAACCAGGGTCGTAAGATACAATCTTTATCAAATTATATAATGATTTCAATCCTATTATAGATGACCGAGAAGACTGTAGGTGTAAACCCTGAATATCATAAATATAAATTACAAAACACCCAATTGTAAACACACCAGAAAATATCATATGTGGATCAGATTTTAGGAACCATGTTTCTATGGGACACTACTCGTAGGAGTATAATCCATGTTATATCATTATGTTATATTGAGTTGTACAAATGTTATGTTTTTATGAGATCAATATGGATAGTGGAAATTTCCTTGAGTGATAATTCTTTATAGAGATCCCTTCTTCTTGGAAGGGTAATAGTGGGTGTATAAATTGATCTTCAAGAAAATTCATTACGTGTGAAAGAAACTATACATTGGTTAATGTTGTTTTTTATTTTTTGTAGAGTATTGGAGTGGACAACCCACCCCCTCCTTGGACAACCCACAACCCCCCCCCCACCTGCAACCCCCCTACCCCCCACACACCCCCCCACACACGGATAGCCCCCACCCCACATGGACACCCCCACCATACCTGGATAGCCCCCCCCCCCCACCTTGGACAACCAACACCCCCTCCGCCACCTGGAAAGCCCACGCCAACCCCCATGGACAGCTCACCACCCCTTGACAGCCCACACCCCTCCCCCACCAAGATAGCCCACCCACCTCCACCCCTGGACATCCCACCCCCTCCCTAGACTACCCACACCCCCTCCCCTGCAGCCCCTACCCCCTGACAGACCCCTTGGATGGCCCACCCCCTCCGTCTGGATAGCCCACACCCCTCACACAAGACATCCCCCTTGGACAACCCTTACTCCCCTACCCCACCTAGAGTTCCCCCCTAGATAGCCCACCCCTCCCGAAAAAACCCACACCCCCTCACTTTTGGCCCCTCCACCAAGACATCCCCCCCCACCTGGACATCCCACCCCCACCCCCACCTATACAGCCCACCCCCTGCCACCCCCACCTGGACATCCCCTCCAGGCCCACCTGGAGAGCCCCCACCCCAACCATTCCTACCTGGACACCCCACCCTGACCCCTTGGATAGACCACACCCTTCCATGGGCATCCCATACCCCCCTTCCCCACACCCCCACACCCATATAGCCCCCCCCTCACCCCCACATCCCCTACCCCCTGAACATCCCACCACCACCTAGACATCCCCCCATACCTGGACATCCCCCTTCCCATCCTACATTGCCCTATAGGGTAATTTTATTTGAAATCATTCTAATCATTATGAAAGGAAAACCATCATGCATTATCAATTTCATTCCAAACAACCCATTCAATTTATCAAGACATGACTAATTCAATTTATCAAAACATGACTAATTCAATTTATCAAAACATGAAAATTAAATTTTTAAGGCTCTATGGGGCACTTAGAAAATGACATTAGGGAAAGGGGAAATCAACTGCATTTTAAATTCAAATTTAAAAATTAGGTCATCCACTTAGTGGGTGTGGTGTTGTCTAAGAGGTGTGGTGGTGTCCATGGGGGGGTGTCTAAGGGGTTGGAAGGGGGGCGGGGTTGTCCAATGGGTGGAGGGTGTCCATGGGTGGGGTGTTTAGGGGTGGTGGAGGTGGGGGGTGTCCAATAGGGTGGGGGGGGCTGTCCAAAGGGTGGGTGTGTGTCCATGGGGGTGGGGGTGTCTCGAGTGTGGGGTGAGGGGGATTTCAAAAGGGTGGGGGTGTCCAAGTGGGTGGGGGTGTCCAGGGGGTGGGATGTCTATGGGAGGTGAGGGGTTTATAGGGAGGGTGGGGTGGGGGTGTCCAGGGAGGGTGGGGTGGGGGTTTCCAAAGGGGTTGGGGGAGGGAGCTATCCAAGGGGTGGGAATGTCTAGGGGTGGGAGTGCAAGGGGTGGGGGTTTTCCAATGGGGGGGGTCCAGGGGGTGGGGAGCTGTCTAGGGGGTGGGAGGTGTCCCGGGGGTGGTGTTGGGGGAGTTCATAATTCCAATCAATCACCCAACCAATGCTAAAATCCAAATCCAAATTTCAACTAAACTAAAGTCCATAAAAAGTACCATATCACCCCACTAAACAAACCGTTTACCATGTTTGAAGTTTAGAACAAAAAACATAAAACAAATTAAAGTGTTCGGTACTCCACCGACAAAAGAAATTATAATATAGTTGAAAAAACCAACAAAAAAAGGGGTAAGAACATTAAAACTAAGGTAACATTTTCTAATTCGAAGGTTAGAAATAAAAAGTTTCTTTGATTGAAGAAGTATCTATGGCTGGAAAGAGTTTCTCACCCGAGAGGACATCGGGAGGAGGACCAGATTAGAGTTTGCAATAGGGCCGAGTGGGTGTTGGGGTGCTAGGTATATCGGGGAAAACATTCCCAATGGTTTTTAAAAACCATTGGGAAAGCCTCTCTTTACCAATGATTTATCAAAAACGTTGGTATATCTTATAGAAACTAATTATTTCCCAATGGTTTGGGAAATACCATGGGAAATATTAAGTATATTTACACATTTCCAATGGTTTGACCAAACCCTTGGAAAATGTTGCCTTCTTTTTCACTACAGCAACGGTTTGAAGAAACCATTGGTATATTACAACTAGGAAAACACCAAATTCAAGTAATTGTTCTTATCAATTCCTTGGGTGGAAATCATAAAAAGGATGAGGATTGTCGAAACATTAAATGTATACAATAAAACGCCATAGCTAACCCCTTTATGTTGAACTCCAAGTTACCACTGATTTGGGTAAATACGTATTTGTAGACACTTGTTGAATTTTGAAATCTCATTGTCATGGGATGAGACAAGAATTAATTCTTCCTATTGAGGATAGAGAAATGACTTCCCTCTATAAGTGAATACATCATTTCGTGGAATGATTTATGTAGTGAAAAAAAGTGTTAAATTTTGAAAAATAATGGAATTGGTTTTCAATTGATAGATTTTAGAAAAAGCTAATGATTATCATATTTTGAAAATGGGTTAGTTTTCAAAGTTGTGTGATGTTTTATCAAAAATGGTTGAATATATGAAAGAGGATGTTATGGAAAACAATTATATGATAGTTGATGTGATATAATTTGAACTTCTAATCCAACAGTTGCTAGAGAGTGAGATTAATGGAGTTTGTTGATAGGATTAGAAAATGGAACCTGGTAGGTGTCGTCGAAACCAACCAAAATAAGCTACGGAGAATGTGGTTGCACCTAAACCATGTGTGAACCAAGAGCTGGTTCAGAGTATTGTTTATGATTTTCCAGCTGTGGACACAGGGAACTGGATGAATACCCACAACATATAGATCATACCACCCAGTTCATGAAGCAGAATCCACATAATTTTCAAGGTGATTCTGAACCTGAGAAGGCGGAGGTGTGGGTATGTAGGATGAATCGTATCTTCGACTTCATCGGAACACCAGTAGAGATAAAGGTCAAAATGGTGAATGTATATGCTCTAGGATCTTTCACGTTAGTTGTGGGATTTAGCGGTGCAGGATAAATTGGATGAATTAATTACATGGGAGGATTTTAAAAAATTGTTTAACAAAAAATCTATCCTCACACATTCAAGATCCAGAAAACAAAAAACTTCTTCCGCCTGAAACAAGAGAGTCTCTCTATCATAGAGTATGAATCTATGTTCATGAAATCGGTACACTTTGCACCATAAGTTGCATCAAGTGCCTTTTTGATGGAAAGCATCTTCGAATCAGGGATATGATAGGAGATTCGATCAATGATTTTAGTAATTTTAATTAAAGATTATACAGAGATGGTGAATAGGGAGAATATGGATAAACATGGTATCTCATGATCTATGGGGGGAGGAATGATGATACCTATAATAAATGGTGGGAACTCAACCATTGGGAAAAATAAGACAAGGGACAAATATTTCTAATGTGCAAGTAGAAATCATAACCAGATAGCTGGATCAGTAAACATTCCTCCATGACCATAGAGAAATCAGGTTGTTTCAATGTGGTTTGATTCAGCACATAAAGAGAGATTTTATGAATGTCATAATTATAACATGATGGGACATCTTCAGTGCTATTTTTGTAGTGCTCCAAGGATAGGTGCTCGAGACACTTCTCATGTGTTGGAAGCATCGTATGCTACAACTAAATAGGGACAAAAGAATTATTCTCGTCAGCAGAGCGGAGCAAGGCATGGTGATTGTAGAAATACCATGACTCATCAACCAAGGAAACCATAGCATGAAAACAAGGTGAATAGTGTAGTTATGAAAAAATTGTATGGAGATGAGAATATTATTATTGATGATTAGGTTGGACCATCTACAATGATAGGTACATTTCATTTGAATATTATCATGTTGTATGTGTTGTTTGATATCGGTGCATCACATTCATTTGTTGTTTCTCATGCTGTAGAGTTGCTATGTTTAAAACTCGAAATGATGCCTTCTGTTTTGAAACAGAAAACTCATCTTAGTGGAAGAGAATGTATATCCTTTATGTGTAGATCATGAGTTATAATTGTTGATGGAGCTGAGCTAAAATGGGAATTCTCGATGTTTGATATGGATTTCTATAATGTAATACATGGTATGGATTGGATGAAAATGTTCAAGGATGAAATCAACTGTTATAGGAGAACTGTTAGTTTCAAAACTGAGGACAATATTGATCTACTCTTTAGAGGAGAGATGATTTTAAAGAAGTGTGGAAATATATTTTCGGCACCAATGGTGGTTACTATCTATTACCAATTTGTGGTGTTGACTTTGAAATCAATGTAAGAGTTCGAGGAAAATAGTTTTCCAGCTGTGGTGGATCAATTATTAGATGTCTTTCTCAAGAATTTCTCAAAGATACCACCTCTAAGGGAAGTGAAGTTTATAATTTATCTCTATCCGAGGACCAATCTTATATCCCTTCCATCTTATAATATGGAACCAAAACAATTAAGAGAATTGAACGTGTAGTTAGAGAAGGTTGAAAGCTATGGTTTCATTCGACCAGGTATGAATATATATTAATGCCTTCAGGTCCAATGAATGCACCAGTGGTCTTCATTGAATTGATGAATCATATATTTCAAAAATATATGGATTCTTTTTTTTGTGGTGTCTGTGGATGACATTTTGGTCTATTCAAATACAATGCCTGATCATGAGGTGTATCAGGGAATAGTGTTACAAATCCTGAGAGATCATTGTTTGTATGCCAAATTACCATAGTGTGGTTTTGGGATAAAGAAGTATGTTTTCTTCTCTATGTCATTTCTGAGAAAGGAATTTCAATTGATCTAGAAATGATAGAATCCATTATATCATGGAAACCACTAAAGACTATTTTTGAGATACAATGTTTTCTTTGCCTAGATTGGTACTATCAAGACATTGTGCATGATTTTTCATTACTAGATTCTCCAATGATATCAATGAAAATAAATAATGCTCCCTTCCATTGGATGGTGGAATGTAACAAGTCTTTACAAGAACTAAAATTTTGGCTTTTGTCGGCACCTATCTTGATATTTCTAGAATCAGGACAGGGGTATGTTGTGTATTGTGATGCTTTTGGACCAAGTTTGGGTTGCGTTCTCATCTAAACATATCAAGTGGTTACTTATGGTTCAAGTAAATTGAGGTTTCATGAGAAAAATTCCCAAACACATGATTTGGAGTGAGTTTCAGTCGCCTAGTCTTTGAAAACATCGAGACATTATATATTTGGTGAGAAATTTACTGTGTTTACGGATCACTAAAGCATGAAACACATTTTATCATAGTGATATTTAAATTTTTGGAATTGGAGATGGATGTATAATCTCTAAATGTTTTCCTTTTTACTTGATATAAACAATAGGTAAATGAAATTCAGTTGTGGATGTTTTGAGTAGAAAGTCATATGTTCACTTGGTGAAATAAAATTTAGATGAATGATTGTTAATGTAGGTCTTAGCCTAAATTCATGTGGAATGTGAAGGCCAAGGTGATGTTACAGTTTTCTTTTTAGGTATGCTTGTTCTTGATTTAAAAAAAATGATCAAAGAGGCAGAAACATCTGATTCAGAATGTATGGTTGTATGTTCAAAACTCAATGGTAGGGAGACTATTGGGGGATAGAAACTTGAAGGGGTTCAGTTTTGTGTTTCAGAGATTGAATGGGTGTACCTATGGTTTTTCAGGAACAACCCCTTCATTATAACCACTATTCAATATGGGCTATACATCCTGGTACACAAGAGATGTATAAGGCATTGAAGACATAGTATTGGTCGAGCGGCATGAAAAGAAAGGTGGTTGAGTTCGTCTCGCGGTGCTTAACTAGTCAGCAGGTTAAAGAAGAGCATCAGAGAGCAGTGTTTATGTTACAATATTTTTCTATCCCATTATAGAAATTGGATTAGATAACAATGGATTTTGTTACAGGTCTTCCAAGAACATTCCATAAACATGATACCATTTGGGTGATAGTGGATCGTCTAACCAAGTCATCCCATTTCATCCCAATTTGTGTAACTCATATGGTCGAGGATCTTTCAAAAATAAATTTTTGAGAAGTGGTAAAGGGGTATGGTGTACCAGTGTCAATAGTCTCATAGAGATATATGAGGTTTATGTCTCATTTCAAGAAATTTTTACAGCTATCCCTGGGGACTCAGTTGACTATGAGCATGGAAAATCATCCTCAGATGGATGGGTTATCCGAGAAGATGATTCAAACGTTGGAATACATGTTTCGGACTTGTGTAATGGATATTGGAGGCTCATGTGAGGAGCATATACCCTTAGTTGAGTTCTCATACTATAATAGCTATCAAGCCATGATACACATGGCACCGTTTGAAGCATTGTATGGGTGACCTTGTCATCTCCACTATGCTGGGTGGAAATGGGCGAAACATTACTAGTTGGGCCAAGCCTTGTCCATGAAATAATGGATAAGATCCATTTTATTAAAAAGAAGATGGAGATAGCTCGGATTTGTCAGAAAAGTTGTGCATATCACCATCGAAGACCATTGTCATACGTTTTGGGTGATGATGTCTTCTTAGAAATCTCTCCAAGGCTTGTACATCATCGCTTCAGACAGCTTGGAAAGTTTTCTCCTAGATACATTGGCCCTTTTGAGATACTAGAATGGGTTGGAGTGGTGGTATATCGGTTGGCATTACTAACACTGTTTAGTTCGGTGCATAATGTGTTTCTTGTATCCCATTTGAACATGTATGACCCAAATCATAACCATGTGATCATATGGGATCACGTTGAGCTAGAACCTGATGTATAATTGATACATATCATAGTGTGGATCATGGATAGGCAATAGAAATTCATTTTTGGAAAAATCATATGCCTAGTTTAGGTTTTACAGAAACATTTTCAGATTCAAGAAGAGACATGGGAACATGAGAAGGAAATGAAAGAGCAGTGGACAGAACACTTTTTGTCCAGTAAGGGTTTTCTACATTCTGAGGATGGAATGTCCAATGGTTTGAAGAATATAGTACACCCAGTTTCGATTACATAACCCCTTTCCTCATGTTTTTTAATTTCATGTGTATAAAATAGATATCTTCCATAAAATAGATAACTTTTATAAAATAGAGAGTTTCCATAAAATATGCAGTTTCTATAAAATATGGAGTTTCTATAATATAGAGAGTTTATATTTAGTTGGGTGTTTCCCTAAAGTGGGGTGTTTCCATAATGTGGTATGTTTGCATAAAAAAATGTGTTTCCATAAAAAGGATAAAGGTGAAGGGAGAGAGATTTTGGGGGTTTTATAAAGATTTGATGGACCAAAAGTATGGTCTCATTTTCCATACATGGTTTTCCCAAACGATGCGGTCAAACATTGCAAAGAGGTCAAATCTAGATCTTATTTTCTAAGAGCATACTCATTTTTTCAACATATATATATATTTCGTTTTGACATCAAAATTCCACTATTTCAATATTACACTACCTAAAAGGTTGTAGAACCCTCTTCACATGATTTGTAACAATCCAAGAGCTTTACCTTGGCGTTTTCGAGTCTTATTCTTTAGGCATGTCACCATTCTTTCTGGATTTGTCATGTTTTGTTAGAGCTGCTTAGATATACTTCTCTGATCTCCACTCATTCTCAAATATGAACCTATAAAGGAAAGATCTACATTTTTTGATGCCATATAATTAAATTTTGAGTCGTTCTCTTACTTGGATAAGATAACAAAGGCTGTTATTGTAGAATCAACCCGCTTTCTTGTGCATTCTTCATGAGTTGTAAAAGTTTCATCAAAACAATTGAGGTAGGATGCTTTTCTTTCAACTCCTCTTGATATAATTTATTGGAATAGTTTCAAATTGGATTGTTTAAAAGTTATTGATTGTGAATGTGATAAAAAAACCTTTAGTGATGATTTATTGTTTTTGTGAAATTGTGTGATCTGGTAAATAATTGTGCCAAGGGGGTTTAGTTTCAAGAATTTTAAATGATGATTTTAAATTATACATTTTCTAGAATTGATAAATTGTTGATGAAAATTGGGTTTTAAAAAGAAATGGTTTTCAATAAAAATTTAGTTTTATTGAAATGGTTTGGAATTGAAATGTTTTGGAATTGAAATGGTTTTGACAGAAATGGTTTTCAATAAAAAGTTGTTTTTATTAAAAGGTTTTTTTTGGAATGATCTTTGAAAATATGTGGTGTGTGTTCATGTTTTATATATAGGTCTTGGTTGAAATATGTCCATGTGCTCGGTGACAATGGTTTAATGGACACTAGGATTGGTTGAAATATGACCTTGTTCTCGGTGCCAATGGGTTAATAGATCATCAGAAATAATTACCTTATGATGACTTGGTAGATAGACGAGAAATCATTCATGAGTATGGAACTTTCATAACGTAGAATGCATGGATGGTTTTATGGGTTTGAGGAATGGTTGGGTATGATGATAAAAGGATATTGGTAAATGGTTGTAAATACTGTTTAATTATTTATCTGTAAAAATAACCTTCTAGTAAAATGGGTTTCAATTTAAATTGTATGCTTTTGGTAATGAATGGTTTTGGAAACATGCTTATATTTAGTTTTATACTATTTTAAAGACTTTTTTTATATAAACAATTTTATATAATTGTTCCTAACTCTTATATCCTAGTGGCATGAGAAGGGGAGTCATTGTGGAAAACCAACATAGTTTTATAATCATCACTACTTTGGTGCTTTGGTGCTTCTGTAGATCCTATCCTCCAGGACAAGGGAAATGGTAATGTTTATCTTGTGTTTAGAACTAACTTTTGATGTATGGGTTTTGCAATGATTTTGGATCTTGGAGCTTATAGAGAATTGATTCTTGAGGTCTTTGGAGAGTCATGTGTGGTTTAACTACTCTGTACTTTGATTTGTGGTTATTCTTCCTCTGTTTATATCTTCGATGTGGTTGTGAGATAAATGATGTTGCTGAGTTGTCTTCTGTTTGTTCATGAATCATAGAGTGAATGATTGGTCATGGTTGGTAGGTTTATTCGTATATTTATTAAGGGGTAAATTATCCCCCACTTGTATTTGAAACCCTTCGTCATTTATTTCCAGCTGTGGGCATCTTGGGGATATCACATAAGGACTAGTAATGACTCGTTGTACTCTCAAGACAATGAGAATTAGCGGGTCATTAAAGTCATAAACTGAACCAAGCCGGGCTCAAGACGTAAATTTACAAATCATGCATTCATTTTCTAGGGGTTGGAGACAATCACTTAAGACATAACTAATCTCAGGGAGTCCATTTCCTAATATACCTGAATTCACACACCGAAAAACATATCAATGCTATAGTGAAGAAATATAAATAGTTGAAAATGAAATGAAGGAATACATCTATCTGAAATTAGTGTACAATAGTAGTATTGATGTAAAAGGGTAAAAACAAGTTCCTACCAAAAGAAGACTACAAAATCATTCGAATATCTCAGAATGAGGGGATCACTACCAAAATTAAGTACCTAAAGGCTCCTTATCCCACCACTAGTAAACACCTTGATAGATCTAGATACCTAAACTCCACCTACCTTTGGACCCTTATGGACTCATTAGAATGTTTTTTGGTCTATAAAAGGCATAGAAAATATATTGTAAAATCCCATAGATGGGTTTGTATAATTATTCTTTGTAGGTACCCCAAAAACAAAAAATAAAAGGGATCGGAAAAAGTCAAATTTTCCACTAGACCTAGCAAGAGATACTCCCATTGAGAGAGAAACTCCATCTCAAATCAACTTTTGTGGTATATGAATATTCAAATACATAAATTTAGAATCCACAATAATAGAGTGAGTGTAAAATTTTCCAATCACAAGTACCATAACACAGTGAGAAAATGAAATTCTCTTTGAATCTTCAATACATTAGGATAGTGGACTCATCCAACCATGAGATGTTAAACATTGAAATGACATGCCATACCCCACATTTAATTTCCTCCCATGGAAAAATAGTAAAAAGAATTTATTTTTATACAAGTGGTAATTATACTCAGTCCTCAAGGGGTGTCGACCAAGAATGTAAAAACACCGTAATGGCTATTGGGACGGAGAGTGATGGTAAGAGGGGGGGGGGGGTGAATTGCCTTTTCAAAAAAGTTTAACAATTTAAGAAAAAGTTAAAGCGCAGCGGAAATAAAAGAGGCAAGACACAAAATTGATAATGGAGTTCGGCCTAAATTCTAAGCCTACGTCTCCGCTCCCAACTCAACCGTTGAGAGATTTATACGACAGCTTGCTTTTTAATGGTTGTAGCAAGAAACCCACTAGACTTTAAGGCAGCCTAGAAACCTATTACAACTTGCTTTTTATTGGTTGTAGTAAGAAACCCACTAGCCTTCTTACAGGTGAAGGCTAGCTCACCTATGACTCAAGTATTTTACAGGGAAGACTTGACTAACCTCTTCACACCTTGAAGGTGGTGTGAAAACCCAAACAAAGGGAGGATGAGAGAAAGAAAGGTTTGTATGGACAAACTCAAAATAATGCTCAAAATGATAAAACAATAAAAACCGTAAATAAGAGAAGTCTTGGGTGCCAATGGATTGATTGGTGATGATGAAGGGCGCTCCCAGGCTTCTATGGTGGTGCTCCTTGGTTTTGGAAGTGAGTTGGAGCAGGTGGGGATCCTTGAAGGAATGCGCCGGAGGTTCGCCAAATGATCAAAAAATGTTCCCGTGGGCTGCCGTATTTTTCCGGGGCTTCCTAGTCCTCTATTTATAGGAGAGGAACACCCAAATGGCCGTTGGGGGTCTTCGGAGACGTTGGAGAGGCCTTCGGAGCCGTTGGGAGTCAAAAGTACAAGTCTGGTCAAAGCCCAACGGCTAGTTTGACTGGGCACACCGGCTGGCCGGTGGTGTCTCACCAGCTGGCCGGTGGTCCACCGGCTGGCCGGTCCTGAGCCACCGGCCGGCCGGTGCTCCAGACAGAGAGCAAGCTCTTTGCCCAGGTTCTACCGGCTGGCCGGTGGTCAGCCAGCGGCTGGCTGGTGACAACATCGGCTGGCCGAGGAGCTGACACCGGCTGACCGGTGGCTCTGGACAGAAACCATTGCTACTGCCAGAGACCACCGGTTGGCCGGTGGGAATCCACCAGTTGGCCGGTAGACTCAGAGAGTCTACTTTTAGTCATTCTTTGCCCAACTCCTTGGCAACCATTTGCCTATCAACAAAATCACTTGAAAACATGTTAGAAAAAAATAAGAGTGATTGTGATCATTAAAATCCAAGAAAGAGGGGACAACAATCTCCCCCTATTTTGATGATCACAATCATCAAAACAAGCAATGTAAAAGGCTGAAATGAAATGCATGCTTTAATGGATAAATTGAAAAGTAAAGCAAAGCCTGAGAGAAATATTTCTCCCCCAATCAACCAAGGAAATCTCCCCCTTTGTGATTATCAAAATAGCACGGGGCATAAAATTTGATTGAAGGAAAGGATTGAAAAACAAGATATATATTTTAAACCAATTTAAATTTTTGAAATTTGAATTGAAAGTTTTGAATTGAAAGTTTTGAATTGAATGATTTGAATTGAATGTTTTGAAAGAAAAACGCCAAAAGTCTTAAACAATCCTAACTCCCCCTAAATAAAAACAACAAATCACCGGGGAGAGGATTTTAGAACCGAGACAAATTTTGGTCCGGAGAGACTCGCTAAAAGGGATTTTTCAATCCAAAATTGTCTTGTGGCGGGTCTTCTCCTATGAAATTCATCGTTAAAGGAAATGGTTTTGGGCCTTCCATACCGGGCATTTTTGCAGTCGCACTCGTAAATTAAGTGGTCGATCTTTTTGCAATAGTTGCAAAATTTATATTGGAAGCTCCCCCTTACAAAAATAGTAGGAGCATGGGAAGAGGAAGCTTGCTTGGAATAGCCAAGCCCTTGGGTGGTTCTAGATATGCATTGGGAACCAAGGAGCTTCGAAAGGTTATGTTCACCTTCGGTGAACTTAGCTAGGGATTTCCTTAAATCCTTGATTGTTGATTCCATAGAATCGACATCGGGAAGGTTTTGGATCTTGAGGGACAAGTCTTCCTTCTCTTTGAGAAGTTGATCCTTTTCGGAAGACAGAATTTTGAATTTCTTTTTTAAAGCAATAAATTCAGAAGAAAGTTCGTGAAAGCCTTCCTCGAATTGATCTCTCGCATGTTGGAGATCCTCGTAAGATAAATGATTGAATGAATTGGAAGAACAAGAGGAAGAGGAGTCGGAAGAGGTTACCTCATGAAATGCCATTAGTCATTTTTTACCGTTGTCTTTTGAGGAGGAGGAGGATGAGGAGCTATCACTCCAAGTAGCCTTGAATGCCTTTTTCTTTTCCTTTTGCTTGGCCCTTGTCTTGAAGAGTGGGCAATCGGGCTTATAATGGCCTTTCTTGCCGTACCCATAGCATATTACCTCGGGCTCGGATTTTTCGTCGAGTTCATCCTTTCGAGCCTTGCGAGATTTCTTCTTTTTGTTCTTTTTCATGAATTTGTGCATCTTGCGGGAAAGGTTCTCGATTTCTGAATCGCCGCTTGAAGAGGAAGAAGATGAGGAGGAGGAGCTTTCTTCTTTGTGAACTTTGAAGGCAATTTTCTTTGGAGTTTTGATGAGTTTGTCTTCCTTTTCAGCTTGCCTCCTCATGGTGATCTCGTAGGTCATGAGGGATCCAATGAGCTCTTCGACCGGCATTTCTTTTAAATTCTTCACTTCTTGAATTGCCGTTACTTTCAGTGCCCATGAACTTGGTAAGATCCAAAGGATCTTCTTGACCATCATCTCTGCAGAAACATCATCTCCAAGAGACTTTCTCCCATTACAAACATCAGTAAAGCGAGTAAACATATCAGTAATATTTTCAGATGGATGCATGGTAAAAGACTCAAAATCTTGACGGTACATATCCAATCGAGTATCCTTAACTTTGTTGGTCCCCTCATAGGTAACCACCAAAAGTTTCCAGATTTCATGAGATGAAGTGCATGTGGAAACCTGATTGAATTCATTACGATCAAGGCCGCAATGAAGAGCGTTCATGGCTTTGCCATCAAGCTCGAAATTTTTAATATCGGCTTGAGTCCATTTGGATTCATCGGGAGAAGAGAGAGAGTAACCATGCATGACAATTCTATAAATAGGATAACCTATACTTCTAAGAAAAGTAGACATGCGGGTTTTCCAATTGGTATAGTCGGTTCCATCAAAAAAAGGAGCACGACCCAATGAATAACTTTCGGGGGCGAATGAAGATGAAGCCATCACAATGGATCTTGAATTTGAAACCGGTTAAGGTATTACACAAACACTTCCTCTGATACCAATTGTTTGGACGGAGAGTGATGGTAAGAGGGGGGGGGGGTGAATTGCCTTTTCAAAAAAGTTTAACAATTTAAGAAAAAGTTAAAGCGCAGCGAAAATAAAAGAGGCAAGACACAAAATTGATAATGGAGTTTGGCCTAAATCCTAATCCTACGTCTCCGCTCCCAACTCAACCATTGAGAGATTTATACGACAGCGTGCTTTTTAATGGTTGTAGCAAGAAACCCACTAGGCTTTAAGGCAGCCTAGAAACCTATTACAGCTTCCTTTTTATTGGTAGTAGCAAGAAACCCACTAGCATTCTTACAGGTGAAGGCTAGCTCACCTATGACTCAAGTATTTTACAGGGAAGACTTGACTAACCTCTTCACACCTTGAAGATGGTGTGAAAACCCAAACAAAGGGAGGATGAGAGAAAGAAGGGTTTGTATGCACAAACTCAAAATAATGCTCAAAATGATAAAACAATAAAAACCGTAAAGAGGAGAAGTCTTGGGCGCCAATGGATTGATTGGTGATGATGAAGGGCACTCCCAAGCTTCTATGGTGGTGCTCCTTGGTTGTGGAAGTGAGTTGGAGTAGGTGGGGATCCTTGAAGGAATGCGCCGGAGGTTCGCCAAATGATCGAAAAATGTTCCCGTGGGCTACCGTATTTTTCCGGGGCTTCCTAGTCCTCTATTTATAGGAGAGGAACACCCAAATGGCCGTTGGGGGTCTTCGGAGCCGTTGGAGAGGCCTTCAGAGCCGTTGGGAGTCAAAAGTACAAGTCTGGTCAAAGCCCAACGGCTAGTTTGACTGGGCACACCGGCTGGCCGGTGGTGTCTCACCAGCTGGCCGATGGTCCACCGGCTGGCCGGTCCTGAGCCACCGGCTGGCCGGTGCTCCAGACAGAGAGCAATCTATCTGCCCAGGTTCTTCCGGCTGGCCGGTGGTCAGCCAGCGGCTGGCTGGTGACAACACCGGCTGGCCGGGTAGCTCACACCGGCTGACCGGTGGCTCTGGACAGAAACCATTGCTAGTGCCAGAGACCACCGGCTGGCCGGTGGGAATCCACCGGTTGGCCGGTAGACTCAGAGAGTCTACATTCAGTCCTTCTTGGCCCAACTCTTTGGCAACCTTTTTCATATCAACAAAAACACTTGAAAACAAGTTAGAACAAAATCAGATTGATTGTGATCATTAAAATCCAAGAAAGAGGGGTACAACAATGGCTCCCAAATATCACCTAGATAATCTCAAAAAAGACTCTATGTCTCATGAGAGTCCAACCTCATTTCCAACATCAAGATTATCTTCATTTATCTAACGAGAAAATGAAACCAGGAAAAAACACACCACAAGCACAACCACCCCAAATTAAACTCGTTCGAGAGATACACTCCATTAGAAATATCTATATTATTCATAATGGTACATCTGAGAAAAAATCCTATATCATAACATATTAATAGGTTTATCTCTAGTTCTCAGCACTAGAGGTCCTTTTGTTGTCACCATGCACCCAACACAAGATAATAAACCCCAAATGAAGAAGTCGGACCCTCACCACTTCACCTAGTTAAGGTATCACTCATATATACTATGCTCCACATGCATTATCTATAATGAGAGAAAATGAAGGTACCCATGCCTCACCACTAGCCCGAAGTAGAGAGATTACTACTCCAAACTAACCCAGAAACCCTATTTTCCTCATGTATGGAGTATCATCCACCACATTCCATTGGGGAAGCACTATCTTCTTACTAGGGGTTACTCTAATTAAGTGGAGGTACCCACTCCTCAATAATTTACTCAAAATATATGGGACTCTAACACTAATGGAGGACCCACTCCCTACTGCAACTCAGATATAGGGGAGTACTACTCTGTAGGTGACAACCTTCACCTTGAAACGATAGGGGATTACTACTAATAGGATGTAGGACCCACAACCTAGTACAATAATGGATTAACAATCCATAGATCAAGGACCCGCACCCAAACCTAGTAGGTGAGTTCTACACGGTGGCTAAAGGACCAACATCCAAGTATGGAAGGGGAGTAAAGACACTTCTATCTAGTTTAATCTGGGGACCCACACCTTCGTACGATAAGATATTACCAACCCCATGAAAGATGACCTGCTCCCTGTCAATAAAGGGGAGTACCGACTCTATTGGACCATCATGTATAGAGTTCCCTCACCATGGAATGATAGGGGAGTTCCAAATATAATGATAGAGGACCCACATCCTATCTCGGTAGGAGATTACCCACTCTACCTTTATGTCACATATAGAGGATTGACACCCTAACACAGAAGGGGAGTACTAAACCCAAGGATAGAGGACCCGCAAACTATTTCACAAGGGGAGTTCCTACTCTATATTTTGAACATTTATTTTGTGATCATTCATTACAATGAGAGGGGAGAAGTTTCTAACTTTATGAACAATAAGGGGTAATCTTTCCCAAAATCATTCAAGGAGTACTGATAGTTCCAAAATCCCATTGATGATGCACAACATTTCGTTAATCTTCTATGAACATGTGAGTCTAAGGAATTAAATAACCTTACCTTTATACCATTCTCATTGTCCTATAATGACTATCTGACATTGTTTTTAGTTGCATCACCATGAGGTGTCTTGGTGGGCAATGATTTTACAATCTGTTTGATTCAAAAGCTATTCCAAACCATGTATCATGTAAAAGACCATTCGTGATGTAAAATAACCCATTCCCACAATGTGGGAGTTCTATATATACTAATTAAAAGAGGTCAGGGAAAACCACACCCTGATGCCATAGGGGATCACCACTATACTTGTTTAAAGTGTCTTGGGGACCCACATCTTGTTGTCAAAGGTAATGGTACAAAACCAGATGTCATCATAGTGATTCACACAAATCACTACCCATTATTTTCACCTCTAAACAAGAATATTTATTTAAACATTCCACCTCATACATCAACTGTCAAAACAGATTCCAACATCGCTTTGTATGTAGAAAAACACTTAGGATATTTTACTCACATACTATAATACGTGTCCCATGGAAGAAGATATAGAATGAGTAAAATATCAAGATGATATAATAAGTGTACACAAAATGATTCGAGAAACACATGAATTGTGATACCACCTGACTATTTGGATGTGTATGAAGTCTACATGGTTTCTAAACTATTTAGTGGTACACGTAATGTACAGGGGGTACACGACATATTCTACTTCACCCAGCACTTGGCCATGTAGTTTGCCTATGTTTTTATACTAGACCTCATGTCTTTGTACTCGAGAAGTGTTTTAGAATAGGACCATGTGTTTTCACATGGATTTCCATGCTATATCCCATGGCTACATGGATTGTTGTACTACATAGAGTATAACCCTGGTATAAAGAGTTCAGTCCCAAATTTCTTCTTCTTTCAATGGGAAGGTCTACACGACATGTCTAACAGAATTATACAGTATGTATGTGGTAATTCCAATCATGAATAACCTGGATAAACTCATTGCTCACCCTAATTAGACCCAAAACCCATATATATACATATAATTGACCATTAAAAATTGTAATTGGGATATAGAATCTTATAATAATGTAAAACGAATGCGATCTTGACCAAAAATAAAAAATGCCTATCTCGAATGTGAAATGAAAATTATTTGGTTGAAGAAAAGTTCAAAATTTTTTCTTCTTCTCAATTCATTGACAATCTACATTAGAAATGGATATAGGTGACTTCTCATTCTATTGATACATTTTTGATTCCATTCAACTCTAAATGGGAGAAGTGGAGAAGAGGAGGAGGAGAAGTGTGGATCTACATTGGTTCATGTTCACTAAATGTGTGGGTGGGGAAGGATATTAGGTTTTTTTTTATTTAAACAATTAAATATTTATTAAATCAATTAGTCCACCACATAACGCCCAATAATCTAACATTCATCCAAAACTCATGGAGCAGAAAATTTTATATTTCACCTAGGTTAAACATGATGTTCTCGACTCAACTATGGCCTTTGAAATATGATCTGAGACTCCACATTTGAGTTATTCCTCATTTAAAATGAAACATGGCACACACGATTGAATAGGAATAACAGTTTTTAAATCACTGCACAGAGGGTCTCGAGGCCTCATATTCCTTTGTCGACTCAGTACCTAGCTTTGAAAATATTCTTTAAAATATACCAATCTGTTATAGTTCAAAACCTATTTCTCTAATATAAATCTATAATGAGTCTCTAAAGTGTGTTATCACTTGTTTATTTTATGAAAATACATGTTTTCACATCATTTTCCTCTCTTTATCTACACATTATTCCAAATAATGATTTTATTGAAAACCAAATTTATTTATCTCTTTCTTCAAAAAATCATTTTCTTCCATATCAATATATTATAAATATGTTTCCAAAAATGTTTTATCATTTTCTAAAGGATATATTAATTTTATTCTAAATAGTTTAACCTTCTTGTAATTTTTAATAAAAGGAATCTTCTTTCAATTTTTAGAAATAATTCTCATTTTATAGATTATCAAATATATAAATGGAATCATTGTATTTACATGTACGACATTAACATAATATACTATCAAAATAACCATTATTTTATTGTTATCGTCCTTTATATTTTTTCAATAAAAAATTTGAATGAAATTATTTCAGGAATATTTAATTTATTTTAACTTAAAATGGAGTAAATTTTCAATTAAACATTATTTTCATCAAACAATGGTCCATGATATTTTCTTCTAAAATTATTTTCCATCTTAGATGACATACATTTATGTTATGTAAGATTTAATAGGAATATGATAATATTATTTCATTTGTATTATTTATCTATCTTCTTATGATTATGATGACTATATATTAATGAAAGATGTTTTTTTTCACTTGTTAAACTATAATGAAATGATTCTTAAATCAGTTTTCTTTTCACATGGTATGATATGATGAATGATTTATGATCTTTAAAAACACTAATTTTTTTATGGATATGACATGTATATTACTCAAATTTATTTAGAAATGATGGATAACCCTAGAATAAATATGTTATGCATGAACCTGATTACATGTGCTCAATGTGACAGGTGATCAGGATTAGATGTTTACAATATAATCTATTTACCTAATTACATATTCACATTTATATTCATCAACCTAATTAAAATTTAATAATATTAATAATTGATCTTAATTTCGTCTCTATATCTTTATGTGTCGACCTGGTTGCATATCTGGATTCTTATGTGAATGACTAATTTCTTTTGTTTAATAGAAAGACTGAAAATGTTTCTATTTGAGCTTGTTTGGAATATTATTTGATTACATGTCTTATTAAAATATAAAGGTATCATGGATCATGTTATTTGATTAAATTATGAATATTTTCTTGTTGTTATCATGATTTATTCAATGTCATTATTTTTTTCTATGATTAACATTGTGAAAGTCTCAAAATTTACTCTCATGTCCTCGTACATTTATTTTCATGTTATATTGATATCTCCATTATTTACCATTATTGAAAATCTAAGGTCATAATATTCTAGCATTACCTTCACCATAATATGATGAATGTTATTACATAGGAAATTTTAATGAATGGTTCTAGTTATAAATAACAATGTGGGAGATTACCATTCCCAATTACGGATCAGTTGTTTATATGTTGATGTTTCCATCGGAACATGATCAAAACTACTTTGGTGTAGATATTAATTTTATGTAATGAATATTCATATAATATGATGTAATATATATTTTTGAGTATTTTTTGAGTTTACAATATACACAAACTAAAAGGATATATGTGGAAATCATAAACT
This sequence comes from Viscum album, assembly GCA_963277665.1. Lineage (NCBI taxonomy): Eukaryota > Viridiplantae > Streptophyta > Magnoliopsida > Santalales > Viscaceae > Viscum > Viscum album. The sequence continues at coordinate 1,778,480,750 of OY728146.1, read as the reverse complement.
TATTTTTAAATGAAAGGGAATTTAAGATGAATAACAGTTAAAACGATTGTATCAATTACTTGAGAATTAATAAATAAATAGAACATTTGTAACAAATTTAAATCCATAAGAAATAATTCAAAATATTGATTGAATTTTGTTTTCAATTCACACATAATTATTGACTACAAAAGGGCAATGGAAAAGTCTTATAACCCATCGAAATTTTTTTTTGTTAATAACCACTTCACTAATTGGTAACATTCGTGTCAAATCCACATAAGTTAAATAATAGGAATTGAAACCTAAAATAACATTTCGTATGATGGATTCATTAAATAACTTAGATAATGTAAGTATATAAATAGTATAAAAAAATATATTCATTAGTATAATATATTCGTCATTAAAATGAAATTGATATGTAATCCTTTACATTATGTCCTGAATTTCCATGTAAGTCATTTAACTTCTTTCTAATAAAATCATAACAAATATTTTATTTTATTAAATCATTTTCTAGGATGAATACCATAACCATATTCCAATTATTTTTTTATTTTAATAAAATATTTATTTTTAGATTGAGTTAAACCGAAAGCTGGTGTTTTGAAGACATTCAATTCATTACATCAAAATGACATCTATTGGTTGACTAAGGTCAAATATAAAAATATTGAATTATCTCTAGAATAATATTCCATAAATAATTATCACTATTATACAAGAATTATAATTTTATAACCATTCATGAAAAATGATATATTATACATTTAATGAAATGGTGGGTCATACGTACACATGAGTTACATTCCCAATTTTCAACTATAATTACGGAAAATTTATTTTATTGATTTATATTCAAAAATTAATAATTATATCATAAATATAATATTAATAATAAAATAATACTTAAATGGTTAAACCATAGGATGTGGGGATTAAAAATATACCACATCTTCTCGTAGAGGCGGTAGTCTACACATTTTCACAAAAAACATTAAAATTTTCTATGAATGGAAAGGTAATAAATTAAATGATATATTATCTTATAATAATTTAAAATATTTTATTAATATCATAAAAAATATTAATTCCAAATTTATGACAATTCATGAGAGGTGTTAATGGAAATCAAATAACGTTGGTCTGCATGGAAGTAGTCCTCCAAACACATGAATGATTGTTTTTTCTAATTTTAAATAAAGATGAGGTAGATATATGTTATTCCATTAACATAAAAACTCAAAATCATATTAAATTTAATTTTTTTTCATAAAATCATGATAATGGAAAATTTAATGTTGGTGGAAGAATAAATAAATATAAATCATGTTGTTAAAAACTATATATTTTCATTGGAATGTCTCCTTTTATTAACACTATATGACTTATTGGTTTTGTATTAACTGTTAAAAAATATATCTATATTGAGGGTGGGTACTATAAGAATGGATTTGAAAAGTTCATTAATGTACACATATGGTTCAAGGTGATTTAATCAAATAGATTAATATATTCCGATTTACATGAGAATGGAGGGGAACTCATCGAAGTCGAGAAAATATTTAAATAATATAAAAAAATTCTTATTAAAAATTGAATAAAAAATATTTATCTAGAAATTTGGTTGATTAAGAATATATGTAATCTGACCCAATAAAAATTATACATGTTTTTATCATATTTTGATAGTTATCATTCACTTTAACCAATCATTAAACCCTTTAACACTTACTGTGACAATAAAGAATATTATAATTTAAGGGTTTACTTAATTAATATGAAGGAAAAATAGATCATAAATGGAACATGGTTGATATTGTAATAATATATGAATCACTTTATTGACTATAATATTTTTAGAAATTAGACACAATTTAATAAAATATTATTTATTAAAATTTATCATTAATTTCCATTTTTAGATATATTCATATCATTGAATTTAATAACATCATGAATAAAAAAATCAAAACAAATTACTTTTTCACATATATAAAAAAATTCTTATATTAAATTCGTGTATCTCATTAGTTTATGAAAATTATATTTCAATTTATATATTAAATATAGAATATTTTATTATTTCTTTAATTGAGTTATTATTGTGTCAACTTTGTCTTAATATTTAAAGTATTTATTTATTTATAAAAAACAATTGCCATGATGAAAATCATATTATCTCTATTTAAAAAAAATATTTAAAATCCAACATGTCATTGGATTAATTCTATGATAAAAACATATTATAGTTATTAAAAACAATAATTTGACATTTTTTTATTTAAATAAAATGTTATATAGGTTATAAACACAATAAATTTGAAATGGAAGGATAAATACTATATCTAAGAAAATTATTGAGAAAAATTGAATCATACAATAAAATTAAGGTAACTGTTAGGGTCATTTTATTTTTTTTATTTTCATATTTATATCATTAATGTCTAGATTTTATATTTACAGTGGTCACAAAAAATAGTTGGTAACTATTCATGTTGTCCAAAAATTAATGGGATCTATTTACCTAATTTGTATCACATAATTCCAAATACGGAATCCATTTATCAAAATTAAAAACACCTAAGAGGACTAATTCTATTTAAAATCATACAATAAAAACTTAATGAAATATTAATTTCATAAAAACTTTCATTCTAAATATTAATTCTTTTAACACTAAATTTATTTATAAATTTAATTTCAATAAATAGAGTTGTTTTAAAAAAAATAAAAAAATTATATTTTAAAAATAACCCTCAATATAAATTTATATTAAATATACAATAAAATAAAATATTTTTTTGTATAAAAATAAGTATTTTGGTCTATTTAGTAAAATATTACAAATTTCAGATACATATCAAATTTCCAAAAATAGAAAATTTTGATATTATTATTGCAAGAAGTAAATTCTTTTATCAAATATTATTTATCAAAGGTATAGAAATTATTTATATAATTTTATAAAAATAAAAAATAAAACCCATTTTTGAAAGAATACATATATTTGAAAAAAATGTTTATTTACTAAAAATAAAGAGACTTTATTAAAATAATTAATAAATATATTTTTATTTAATAGAATAATTATACGTATATATTTTAAAATTAATATAATATTATTAATTCATAATAATTTAATGTTAATGTTACCAAAGTAATATTTAAATAATAATATGCCATGTTTCTTTAAGGATCAAAATTGCGTAATTTGTATGATATCAAATATAGTCTAATTTGAAAAAAAACTCATGATATTACAAAAAAACATAGTTATCGGCCATAAGTATAACCATAATATATAATGTGTTAAAAATGGTAGAAGGTTTTTATTTTATATAAAATAGTGTATATAAGAAAAACATGAAATCATGTTATGTACTATATATGATAAAATGAACGTCCATAACCCATATCCTATTGCATCATGTGCCCAAAATTGGATCCCTTCTCCGATAATCTATCCTTGTATAGAAATAAATCATCTATATGTAGAAGCATTATAATATCCATACTTTTATCCATGAATTCAATCATGGTACAAAACGGTGGCCTAAAACGGGCATGAGTAATACTCAGTAGGCCCCCCAAAATGGTGACTTAGTCTATCCATTATATAAATATAAAATGAGATGTGTATAAGTAACCATAAATTAATATTTTTAAAAAGTTCTAAAAATTTAATTCATGGTTCTTCATCCTATACCCATATAATTCTAACTTTTAATACTTATGATGACTTGTCCATTAATAGTTACACTTGTACATTATAATTATAAGGTCAAGATAGAGTGTGTATAACCAAGGAATCTATATCATGTAATAATTATATGATTTTTAATTTCATTATAGTTTTGTAAATGGAATAATGTATAAAGGGGTGTATCTTTGGTAGGTAACCCTAAAGGGAAAACACGTGACTTGAGCCCTAAGATCATGTCCAATGTAGCCTTACAAGAAGGAATGAAGGGATTTGAAGGTAATAAATAAGGCATTCAGTAACATAAATTGAAATACAAGGATAATCATCCATGGAATTCAATTTAAATTTAGGGATATATAGTTGAACCATCAGTATGAAAATTGTACACTCAAAATCACAGGAATAAGATTTAATTCATGTGTATTCATTCAATTAGAAGACACGTCATTGAATTGGTTACTAATTTGTGATCCCATCCAAGAGAACCACATTGGGAATAAAAGTATCAGTCAAGGAGTACCTGACTATTAATGGTATTAAATTCCAATTACCATAGTCAATCTTGTTATAACAACAACAAAATTGTCAAAATTTATTAAAATATTCGTTACTTAGTTTTATAATTAAAAACGTTCTCGGTGATGATGTCAGAACATCCAATTTTTAATTTTGAAATTTAACAATATCAATGAAAATGGTGTGTAAACACACCATTGATGGTGGTAAAATTATATATCCTTATATTATGTAATATAAAATTATCACACAATTTATTTAATTCAATTAAGAAATCTAATTGGAAAATAAAAGTCAACTCACATTAATGAGTAAAACAACCAATGATAAAATTTGATACAATAGCTGACCTATATAAGGTGATAATAATTTAATAATTTAATTTTAAATTTAATTGTTTTCACATGGAAGGACTCTTGAAAAACGTGATAGAATACAATTTAAGTATCTATAATTTTTTCGAAAATCACTTTAAAAAAACAAATTATGGTATTTTTATCCTTATCAATTATCAGTCAATACTTTATGATTTAATGGGAGAAAGAAGAAAAATATAAAATCCAAATTGTTATAGTGAATAATATATCACAAAAAAATTCATTCTAAACATAATGGTAAACGATTAAAATAATAATAATGATTAAAGAGTTCCCCTATGGCTAATCAACATTATGAATGACAAGTTAGTCAAACATAATATGTCATAAAAGGCCTAATCATAGGTTTATGGTAGAAGATGATGCTTCAAATGAAGTTATTCATTGTGTGTGAATGTGATATGAAATTGGAGAAATAATTTTTAATGGTCTATAGAGGAAAAATTGAATTTCAAACAACTTTATTGGGAGAAAAATTTCTCTTCATAGTTGGCCAACCTTTTGTCGATCTTATGCCCCTCATATCATTGTAAAAGACCCCCTCACATGTATGGGTGTACTTTAAAAAAAACAATAACAACCTAATCATTCTTTCTATCTAAGTAGTCCACCCATTCACATTTCATGTAACCCAATTGTACACATCATGGTATAACAATTAATTTCCCTTTAGCAACATGTCTGATGTGTCCTTCATAGTTTTTAGCCAAATGTGAATAGTTATTCAAAATTTTAACATACCATATTGGACCCCATAGGTGCTACTAACAATTTTCTAACCATGAACCACATATTTTTTCTCCCAAAAACATTTCTCCTGGGTCTGAAAAAGACACGAATTCTCGTGAACCCTTCCATAATCTCTTCTAAAATTATGAAAGAATAAAATATTTGGTTAAAATAGAAATCAAATGGATAAAACCTATCTAATAACATAGATTATTATAATCACCCATACATAAAACAAAATTACCCCATGTTTCCATTCTGATGGTGGATGAACATTATCTGAGAATATTTCTATGAACTAAACATGTACATCAGTCTGTCCCCCCTGGTCTCATAATGTACATGGTCAATATACCATATCCCTAAAAATAGTGGAACTAACCATCCTAAAAGATCCATTTTGATTTTATTCCTAATACTTGTAGGATACTCATAAAAATAAGAATCAATATGAAACACTTCCATATATGGATGAATGATATGAGATGGTTCTGAATGATAACTATGTAATTGAGAAATTAAAAAATTGTTGTGTTTATCCTTTTATCTATAAGGGATTGATATATGATAATGCACTATTATGATACTGTATAAAATCTCATATGGTCCAATGTAACTACGTTCTAGATTCCCATACCTTTTAATCCACTAATGACACATTCTCAGTGAAACATGCATGCAGACCCGATCTACCATCCAAAATAGAAGCGTTCAATAGTGATTATTAAAATAATATTTATTCCTAGAATGTGCTTTCAACATTTTCTTCTTTATATTATATAAATAATTAGATTTATCTAAAATGATATGATTTCACAATATATTTTCATTCGATTCCTCAAGTACGAACATGGTGGAACAATTTGACCTATCATATTGGGCCCTATAGGGGGCCTTCTGTATAGTAGTTTGGGAACTATTATTTTATGAAGAAATAGTAAGAGAAATGTTTTTTCCTAGGAACCCCTATAGTCATGGACACATGTTTTTAAAATTTCCTCTATCTCCTATATAATAAGATTAGCCTAGACATTGGTCACTAGGTGATAGGTTGTAATTATAAGTACAGGTGAACCCAATTATTTCTATATCCCCTACTAGAACTCTGAGGTAAATTATTTTTCCCTACCCAAAATTAAGATACCTAGAAATCCATGAACTCTTATAATTTTGTGGACATATATCATCTCATGATCTTCCATGTAAATTATCTCTAAAATAGTTATTAAATTTGTTACATTCAAAAACATGTCCATGATAACCCATATAACATCACTTCATTATGGAGACAAAGGTAAAACCACTATGAAATTTAGATCGATTTCATCCCATTTTATTTTCATTAATTGAAAATGGCTCCAAAAAACCTTATATTCACTATTATTCCGCATTCACCTAATAAAAGGTGTCACACCTTATAAAAAACCCCAATATCACATTATTTTTCCTTAACCAACAACACTTGAACCATAAGTCACAATACATATTGGTGACACTTATATGTAATTCCCAAGAAGAGGTATAAGATTATCATATGAATGGTTTTTTTATGACTTCCAAAACCCTAAAACATCGATTAATGTTCATGATCATAGAACTATTGATGACCCAATGATGTAGCAGGTCCTCACTTGAAACACTCTCCATTAAAACCAAGTCCCCCAGATGATAAGGATATCCAATCATAACTCATTCTACTAGTGATGATGTCACTAAGAATTATAATAGTAGAGAATTTGTGAGATGATTAAAAAACTTATCATGTATCTCAGTTAACATATGCATAATATAACACTCACCAATTTCCTCCAAAAAATCATATGTATTTATCTTTATTTCCAAGGCATTATCCGCTACATTTCCATTCCTATTAATAATGAATTCATAAAATCCCAGTAGTGAACTTATTCACCAATCTACCCTATCAAAGATTCATTTCATATTACATGTTTCTATATTTGAAATTTTTTATACATGTATATGAATAATCAATCACCAAAAAAACAATTCCCTTAACAATGCATGGCATGTACAACTAAAATAGCCTTATGAGCTTTCATTGTGTAATTACATTCATTATTAATTAATTAGAGAGACTATATTCCACAAATCAATCACATTGCATTAGAATATATCCTAGAACAATTCATTATGTATCAAAATAACCTATATAGATTATATTGAAATTTTGATAAATTAGGATCATCGCAGAACTTATATTTTCATTAAATTCATAGTAGATTTTTTACATGTTCCATCACAACTAAAATTCATTCCAACCATGTTAAATCCCAAAAGAGGTGATGTAATGTGTGAAGAAACATAAATATAATTATTATAATAAATATATTTCCCCATTAAACTTTGAATATTATTTAGATTCTTTGGATAATCCAAAAAAACAATAGTACTCACCTCGTCTTGTGAAACACGCACTCTTATCTATTATAAAATGTTAAATAATACGTTAACCACATCAATAGAGATATTTAATTTTTTATACTGGCCAAAAAATTATTCCCTCTCTATGTAATCAAAATGGTGTCAATTTTTTTTCTATTTTTTTTATGTATGTGAGTACAAAATGCTGTCCACTATAAAATGGGCAAAAAAATTCCTAATATAAGTGGAAAACTCAACTCATCAGATCCGTGAAAACTACCAACACATTCTTTAGACATATATAAATTTCCAAATAAAACTAAATGCCAAATATTTTTCTGATTGTAGTAAGTTGTATATATGAAGGCATAAAACATACCTGATGATACTCTGACTTCAAATCATTATTTTTGAATACATGGGAACACCATATCTAATCAGTGATGTCAAATATTAGAGGAAGTGTATAATTATTATTAACTATAAGATTATTCAATTTTCTTTAGTCCACATAAATATTAGGGCAATGAATGACTTATTAGTGAAAATGATAGGAAAACACCTTGTAAAATACTAGTTTTTAATAAAAACATAGATTATATATCCTACGGTCATCTATTGAGTTCCTGAAGCTTTCTATGTGACACCATGTGATGACGAATATAAATTTTTAAGACACCAGGAAATATCTCAATAGTAAATTCTACCTCCTAATAGAATGTGGCCTAAAATATTCATAAGGGATGTCATCCATCAAAATTTCCACTATAAGTAGAATTATATCAAAAAATTTACGTAATCACTAGTAAAAAATTGTAAATACTGTCTATCACTCTAACCATCCGACATTTCTCAGTATTATCTTAGTTTTCGAAGATAGACCCTGCTCCTCTGTGATTATATTTTATACCCACAGGTGATGTGAAAGGAACCCCTCTATAATATTAATAAACATGTGGATGATAAGGTAAAAAATATTCCTTCTTCATAATTATATCAAAGACAAATTTATTAAGGATAATGATTCTATATATTAACTGATGTCGTTGTATATCTATGAGAACACCTTACATTGCAAGACACTCACCATTAAATCCTCATGTTTAGGTTATACTGCCAATATCATGCTTGATCCCCAATAAAAAGTCACAACCTCACTACCCAAAGCTGATCCACACTGTTAGTAATTCATAATTGAAGTTTGAATTCAACAATATTACCCTCCTCCCAAACATGTATGTCTAGTAGCAGACCATTTACTTATCTTATGTAGAGCTAATAATCCCATTCTAGAAACTAGAGTTGGAGAAAACCCTCTCACACTGGACATTGGATGAATGGTTCAATAACCCAACTAAATATGTCTCATAATTTTATAGGTCATGTACTCTACTGGGTATTTACTATATTGAGTATTTTTTTTCCCAGCAAACAACATTGATGAATGATCACACGTGCTCACAATCTCACACTCTGAACCCTAGCACCACCATAAGAAGTCTTGAAATGGTATATCCTATCAGTGATAAAATTAAAACAATGTCTAGAATATGAACCACTGTGTACCATGTCATGAGTTTCCCTCATTATTTTCTATGTGATACTATCCTGGTTCACAATCTCATATATGATAATCAATCAGATTAAAATTTCTTCAAAATGGACAGCATAAATATGGCTACCCTAAATCAAATACCCTATGAAAACTCAAAAATAAAGAGAGATGTTTAAAAACAATAATGATTCATGAAATGAGGGGATTATACCATAAAACATAAATTTCCCAATTAAGGTGCATATAATCACTGATTGGTTTAGAACTCAATTTATGAGGAATGAAATATTTATAGAATTTTTTCTTGTAATCCCTATGGAACATATCCCGATGAAGATCATTCATGGTAAAAAACATCCCACCATATCTTGGGTGACCCTATAAGCACGTATATTAAAAGCTTAAATATCTTTTCTGGAGGTGCCTCTAAATTCTTAATGATTTATTGTATAGTCACTATCCATGTTATGGGAACACAATTAATGAATTCCCATTAAACATTAGTAGGTTTCTTGATGCAGTATATTCCATATAAATTATTCCATAAAAGTTCCCTGTTATGGAGCAAACTTCATTTACTATAATAGCCTTAAAAACACTTCATTGTATTGAGCATTAATGGCCACATCGTGTAAAATAGGTGGTTCCACATGTGTCAATACGTGGGGTAATATGGGTGGTTCAGGTCCCACCAACTTCTGATAATAATTTTCAAATCCTTTTGAGAATGCAACTCGAGACCATCATGGTGGAATATTTCTAATATTCTAAATTAACTCCTCAAAATATGAATTGATAAAAAATCATAATTTAGAGAATAGGAAATGCACATGCATTCCAATAAAAAATGTGAAAACCCACATTTCTGATCCTAAATCCCATTCTAAAAAAAATATAATGATCAAAATGGATAAAAAAATACACCCAATATCCCACTACTATGGTTGGGTCCATGTCAAGGTCTCCTATCTCATTGAATAATTTTTTGTATAAGGAGTGTCAATTTCAAATTATAGAGGGATCTATATTAATGATTCCATTAAAATTCCCATTTAATGGAAACATTATCATTCATGTACTTCAATTAATTGATTTTATGTATATATATATATATATATATATATATCATATTTTAGTTATATGCATCACCTATTTTCAAGTAAAAAATATATACACTTTATATATTATAATATTTATTATATGATACTCAATCTAGGATATTATGATGGTTTAATTTTCTTGATCACCATTCCAATCTAATAGAGGTTTATACTCTTTATAAATTATGATTGGTATCAATTCAATGTCATCCACTAACATTTCAAACTCGGTGACCAATAGTCCATGTCTGGAACATTCAAAAATTTGTTAGTTATATTTCCACCAAATATCTATTTTGGAAAACACTAATTATGTTGATATAGAAAATTTAGTTAACTAATTATTTTTCACATTTATCCTATATAATTTTTATTCAAATAAATGATGATGAATTCACAGAAAAAAAATATGTTTCAGGAAATGTACACATAATAATGAACATATAATTGACTATACATTAAAAAAATCATGATGAACATATAATGATGGATTATCAATACTTCATTTTGGTACGAGGCCATGGGTAAAATAGATAGTGGCCACAACCTCTATAAATAATTTTTTTCACCCATAGGTAAAATTAGTACTTTTGTAATAGGAAAAACCTAAAACAAAAATTCCCATCAGAGTCAACATTGAAATCTTCCTTATTAGTGGTTTATGTGGTCTTATGAATAAGAATATTTTAAAATTATAAAACATTAACAATGTTTATATAACAACCCATAATTGTAAGAATAATGGAAAATATCATCTTATACCACAATGTAACATCCTATAAATTTTTTCAACCACATGTAATCAAACATGGTTGACTACAACACTATGTAATACCTCCTTGAAAAAAATATATTTCTAACAATCAGTGAGGCTCTATGATGATATAGTGGGTAGACCAAACCAAATTTATCATTGTGGTGGACAATGGTGGAATATATATGTTAACTAGAAGAAATAATTATAATGGAAATAAAATAATATAAATAATCTTATATAACAAACAAGAAGGAATAACCTATAATATTAACTATATCTGATAAAATATAAAAAAATTATTCCATATCTTGTTGATATTAAAATGGAGGATTACATATAAATAAGAATAAATATTACATTATATAAATAATAATCAAAAGGCCATACTCAATCTCTTAAAGAATATAAAGTTAATTAAAGGCCTCTTATCTTCTACTCCATAATAGTATCGAAGTCATGTATCTATAGCTAGGTGCATTCACTTATCATTACCTCCATCTATGATATATATTCGTGTACCAATCAGAGTGTAGAATATGTTGTGATAAAAACCTTGTTGGCCACCAGCAATGAGGTATAAGACTATCTATTATATAAATTTATAATTAATAGTCTTTAGGTAATAGTAAATGTCATGAATAAAAATTGAATGAACATTTTAGTCTAGTTTCCCCATGGAAGACCTGTCTAATAATCCCTTCATCGAGCTAAGATAACATGTCCTTCAATAGTTACACATATATGTTATGATAATATGTTCAGGACATTGGCATATAACTAAGGAAAACATATCTTGAGATAATCATATTAGTTTTTTTGGAATTCTAGTTTTATAATTTTAGTGTGTTCGAGAGGTGTTTACCCATAGCAGTTCACTGAAATGGGAAAAGGTTCCACACAATCCCTTTGGTCATTTCATAAGTAGCAATTGTGATAGAATTTAATTAAGACCTTTTAAACAACCAATTATATCCACAAAATAAAAAATCATATAATGGGAATGATCAAATACATTCTAGTTAAATATAAATAAATCTAAGTGAAACCTTGGTAAAAATATGGGGAACATACAATCATAAGAAAAAAGAGGGAGAACAAGTGAGGTCCTCCACATGGTAGGGAAAACTGTGAATCAGTAGGTATCCCATTATCAAATCCCAAGAAATCTATAATGGGATTCCATGTATTAAATAGGGAATTCTACACCAATAGAGGTATACATGTTATGTGAATATATTAAATCAATGTATAATAATTAGTTATTTCCCAAATTTTAAGTTGGACATGATTTCATTTTATAATTCATCATTGGCTTAGTGACTTTATTTCACCGTCCAACATTGGATTAAATAATTTATCAATTTTAGTTATAATAACATGTCACCATACCTTATAAGGTTTTTTAATAACTTATCATAGGCTTAGGGTCCTCGGATGGTGTCACACTATTTCATTTAATTCAATTTTGATGCATCCAAGATAAAACAAACTCAACACCCCAAAAGGGTGGTCTAATTTCACAATAAAGTTTAACATTCATTGGAATTTATATTTACACACCCTAATTGGGGGATCACATTGAGGTGTTTTAAATGTGATGATAAATTTAGGTTATATGGATCAACCAAAAATTATGATAACAACTTAATAATTTAATTTTACATTTATCAGGTGTATCATGGATTGTTTGGTTTATAACATAATGGTTCATTAATTAAATGGAAATAATTTAATGGAAAATATATATATCAAAAAACATATAGAATTAGTCAAATATTTTTCTTGTAATGTACTCTAATATGTTCTAGAATGGTAGAAATCATTTAAATATAAAAAATTTCTATAATTAAATAATATAAGGTCACATAAAATTTTCATTTCATTTTTTGAGATATGTGAAGACATAATGTATATATATTTGAAATGTTATTGATGTTTAACCAATATAATGAATATTCATTGAATTATAAATCATATGAGGGATGAGGATTAATGAATTATTTAATGGTGAAGGGGTAGATGTTGTGTGTGAATTGGACAAGAAAAATGAAGAATAAGGTATAATGGACTAATGGGTAAAATAAAAAAATTTACACACATTTAAAGGGTTTCGAGTTTTGACTCATTTTTGGCTAAGCCATGTGAAAATAGATCCCCACCATTGTCTAAGAGAAAAATACCCTCACTTGGATAGGTACATAGTTTGAAAAATTGTGAGAATCACATGCATGATTACTATCAATGTTTCCCACTAATTCACAAGGATAGGTTAATGGTTATAACAATATTGTGCCAACAGTCCATTCCACCTTGGAAATATGTTTTTTTTAATGATCCTGTGACCTACCATTATTTTTTATATATAGTATCTACCTCATATTTTTTATTACATGGTTGAGAATCTTGATTCGGATTAACATTACAACAACCAGTTGTCTTATAGTGTATATTAAAAAACTAGATATTTAAGCTACGAATATTCCCCAGATTCTTCCAAAACCATCCTTACCCCAAATACTGATATTAAAATAATAAACTAATATGATAAAACTAAATTCTAAAGGATCTATAGAACTACAAGTTGTAGGTATGTTACAAAACCATATGATTTAAATATATTTGGGTTATCATGGAACCATGGGAAGAAATTTCTATATTTTCTACATTGGGGACTCACCATAATGAATTTCCAATTCAACTATAGTGGAGAATGATTACATTGTTAAATGACTATGTATAGATCATCATGAAGCTCACCATATGGAATTTGTCTTCATCCAAATTCTATATCTCTTCTGGAAACTTCATTATAAACATATATCAAGTCATATATGTCAAAATAATTATTAAATACCTCTTATTATTTGTATACATCATTGGAAGCTAATAGTACCCAAAATATTTTTTATGATATTTTACATATATTTTGGATTATATGAATTCATTTTCCTTTAATAATGAAATGAAATGGAACATCCTTTTGAATTTGGTTTCTTACTATACTACTACAGTCCTATGTTTCTATATTTTTATGTAATCATATGGTGATACATGAATTTCATAGATAGATTTTACATGGTTTTTCGAATAATATTTACTGAAAATGACAATAATTCTTGGATATGATAATTATAGGATAATTGTATTTTGAAATTTTATGTATAGTAAACTTATTTCTTGAATTATATTCGAAATTGCCGTAAATGGTCTGTCTAACATAGATCTATTATGAGATTTTTTCATGACCCGATCCAAGTTGGGAGTCAAGGCACAACTACCCCAAGACTACCTCTATAATCCATGGGTGGAGAAAAGAATTAAAGGAATAAATATATTAGTGGGGAATTTGTTTAAGTAAATATAAAAAAAATTGAATAAAAATTTCCAAATGAAAGAGTAAAATATTAAACACTGATATAATGTAAACCAAGCATGAATGGAAATCATGATAGTAAAAAATCACATATGTAAAAATAGAATATTAAATGTGAAAAATCCGTGCCCAAACATGAATATATCCCAATCTGACTAAAATATGAGAAGAAAACAACATAGAGAGACCAACTCCAAAAAACCAATATTTTACCACTGTATGGGGTCTAGGATCCATGTATCCTTAATCTATTCAATACTCATCGTTAACCTATTTTTCTACATCATAAGACATGAAACATCCGAGAAAATCCCATGAAGGGTGAGTATATACATACCTAGTAGAAAACCCTAAAATCACAATGGGGATTAATAATAGATAAAATAAGAAGAGAAAGAAAATAAATAACAAAATGTATAGTGAAAGAGTACAGTTCAAACCAACCACTTGTGAAATAATGATAATCCAAACATAAGGGGATAAAAATGGTGAGTATAAAATTTACTTGTTGAGTCTTTTACTCCTATATCAGGGGAGTAGAACCATCCAACCATGAATATCAAAACACAAAATCACATGGCCTACCCCACACCTATTCGGTTCTTCTGGAAGGAGATTAACCAAACTTAAGGATTAGATAACGCTGATTTATATATATATTGAAATTCAATGAAGAGTAACCAAAAGTTCTATTACTCCATCAATGATACTCATCATCTCACACATATTCCCAAAATTAATTGTGAAAGTCTAAACACACCTTGTCATAATTCCAAATTGTAGAGGAGGTATAAAATCAAAGTAGAGAACCAGATCTCTAATATGTTTGTGTTGATCCACTCTGGTGTTGTCCTAGACCCAGTGATATGCTAAATGGGAAGGTACCACTTGGACAATGTTGAGGACCCACTACCTAGATATACTAGAGGATAACACTCAAAAGACATTTAGGAACCACTGCCCAGTTTTAATAGTGGGTACCTCTCAAAAGATGTTGTGGACCCAAAACCCAACTCAACTGGAGGGTACCACATAGATGATTTTGGGGACCCCCTATCCAACTCAACTAGAGGGTACAACTCAGAAGATCTCCAGTGATCCTACAAGATCATCACCAACGTTGGGTATTTCTTTTTCAAGTTCTATACCCAACCAATTTAAAATAATATCTCTAGTTCCAAATACAAGATAAACATAGAGTTCATTGTGAAAAAATGTATGTGATACTCATAAAAAATAATCATAGATTAAATAAATAATATATAATGATTAAAATATAATTTATAATGGACTGGGGGTACATAGTGTGTGAGTGGAAAAACATGATGTGTTGTCCATATTCCCTGCTTGGCCATGGCCTGGGCTGAAAAATGGTTATCGACCATATAGTATTACTCTTTGTTTAGGAGGAAGGCATAGTGTTTCCAGGCTACCGTGGGACCATGCCATGTGTTTCTCACTATGTTCATATACTGGACCCCATGTATTTGTAGTTTTTTACATGATTGTGTAACTCTTCATGTACCTCCACACAGATTCCCATTAATGTGATCCATCATATAGGTTTTCTATCTAAGAAGGGTTACATGGAGTGTAGGAGGACTACACAACGTATCATTCTCTAGTTTTCTGAAACCCTATCTACTGCCGCTGAGGGGGCTACATGCCATGTGTGTTTCCTTGAATGTAGTGTGTAGTCCAGTTTCACTCCAGATTTCAATATATGACATTTTTACATTAAATATATCAATATAATTTGACTTCAGCCTCAAATATACCTTAAAATGATGGATCTAGTCTCAAATCATTGATATCAGCCATTGTTCATCAGAAAATAACTCTACGGATGATTCAGTGGGTCATTGAGTGTTCTTCATGACTCAGTTAAATGTTATTCTTGATTCCATATTCCCATAACATTAAAATAGTCATATATGACTCTCCATAATCACAAATATGTGCTCAGTTCATTCATATGTGCTTCATTCCTCGATCTATCAAGGATCCGGATGTCAGACAGGGTTGGGAACCACCCGACAGTGTCAAACTGGGAATGGGAGGTCCAACTGGTGATGAATGTTACGAAATGAGGGATAAAAAAATAAAAAACAATGATAAAAAATTCTTGTCCACGAATTATTGGACATTAATCAAACAATGTGAAACTACGATTATAAAAAAATTTAAAACCAATTTAATTCAATACATGGACACCTGTAATTGCCCAAAAATTTGAATAGATCCAAGAACAAGGATGGATGTTCTCAACACTTTAATCAAATATAATAAAAAAGAAAAATGATAACTCATACCTCTATCATTGATATATTTTAATTTCATAACAAAACCAAAAAAGATTTTATATGATTAGTTTCATACACTATGTCTTGATCAAATCTGATCTGGAGTTTCATCGTCATTTGATGTGATTCGACAAAAGAGAAGGGACAAAGAGCTTTTTATTTCTCTCTATTCCAATCTAACTAACTCTTGAGAAATATTCCTGGGGATAATCATATTGATTTATACATTGAACATAAAAAAACTATGTAATTAATTTCATATTTAATTAAATAATTAAATTCACCACCAATGATACAGGGGTGAAAACATCACATGCTATCTAATTTAATATCATGCCTAGGGTAAAAAATGCATTATAAACTCATCAATGGTCTTAGATTTCAATTCTGATGTATGTTTTAAAATTTATCCCATTTTATTTGTGGTATCATGTGTGTGTGAAATATGATATATATTTAATATAATTATAAAAATTATTTCTCAGAAGACTGGTCCCTAGAATCACACAATGTCTTAACACTTGCATTAGGAAATATATATAGAAATATTTCAAAGCCTTGAGATGAAACAAGTAGGTCTCTACATCATTCCTTATTTAAATATTCTCATCCCAAAAAGAAAAAAAACATAGGATATAGATCCCTCAAATGGATCTCCCACTCCTAAGAACTCTCATGCCCAATCTTGTGCTAGAACAACACCTGATCCAGGGGATTTTCCCACCACACAACATTGACATCTTTCCATCCTTGATTTCGGTCGGGTGCCCTATAAAAGTTGACTAATAATCTTGTACAACCCTTCTTAGTCAATTATGTGCATATTTTCATTCCCATATCACCTTAGGTGTGAATTAAGGAAGTCACCGTGCACCCTCTCTAACTATGGGGGAAAGGAGATGCTATAAGTAACCTTTCCAACCCTCTACACTATCTTGAATCATCAGATTAACCTTGTGGATATCATGAATCCCCAGTCAATCCACCTCTTTTTTCATCTTGGGATAATATCAAGAAAATGAAGTCTCCATTCTTTAAATCCAAGGGCCTATGATGAAAATATGAAAATTATTTTTATCTACTCTAGATAGCCCTCATCATCTCATTAATAGCCTA
Organism: Viscum album; assembly: GCA_963277665.1. Taxonomy (NCBI): domain Eukaryota; kingdom Viridiplantae; phylum Streptophyta; class Magnoliopsida; order Santalales; family Viscaceae; genus Viscum; species Viscum album. Next base: position 1,778,462,854 of record OY728146.1, on the reverse strand, counting down.
AAAATTCTCCATTGTCACATGCTCTATCTCTTGTATCACTAGAGATGACTCAAAAATCTATGACCAATATAAGGGTGAGCTTTAGGATCCCTTGTACATGGCCTCAAAATATTCCATCCTAATGGAAGAGTGTTATCTACAGTTTTATGAAAATTCTACCAAGGTAAAGTGATCGCCCAACTCAGGAAAAACCTTAACATGAAAGACCTTTGCATATCCCCTAATACATGAATTTTTCAATCAGTATTCCAATACATGTGGGGGTTAAAGGCTGTACAAATACACATATATGTCATGAATTTCTCATGTATCTCTCTATAATTATGTTGTAAGTAGTTTGTCATTGTCAGATACAACCATCGATGGAACCCTATAAAGTAAAACTAACTCTTATATGTACAACTTCCCAAACACTACAATTGAATATTTTCCATGATATCAAGGAATTGTGTATCATTTAAGAGATAGTTAACTTTCACCCATATGGCATCATGACCCTTAGTTTTGTGGAATCCCTATGAAAAAATACATTGGAATGTATCCCCTTCAAATCTGGGATATCAAGGGGCTGAAGAAAGACTCCCAGAACATGGCACTCTACCGTTATGTGCGAAAATGTGAGGAACCGTGACATGAACATAGATTTTCATTACCTTATACCAGACCAAAAAAACATACATTGACGTTCTACGTACAGATTCATCAAATTGGGATGTACATTTATGGGATAAGTGTGTAAATCCCACATTACCTCTTCCTATAACAGGACTAGAACCATTGTTCACTCCTAGAAGAGGATAACATGATTTACCCCCTCATAACATACATCTTCTATATTTATTTTCTATTTATGATCACATAAGACATCAAATTTCATGTCTCTCTATTGGAACACTCTCACACACTTCAAGAGAAAATGTGTAAATACAATCGACTGTAGAAATTCCATACCATCGTGCTCTAGCAGGGTCAGCTACAGATAATCTAACTAATCTAAATCCTCATTCATTATAAGATCATGTGACTTCGTACAAGGGGAAATTTTTACAAAATTTCCCTCTCCATGAGTATAGATAAATATCAAAGTCATAGTATGATGAAAACTCTAGTTAGTGTCATTTTCTCAGGTTTAATAAACTATGTTTGAAGATGAAACTGACACTCTAGTGGTCTCTATAAACCAAAAATCACTACTCATGATGTTATTGCATCCAGATCCTTAAGATAATTAATATCTATTCATGCACTTTGTTTTTATTCAAGTAGTTCTTCTCATGGGGTGACAGCTCCCTCTACCCATATGCGGCATCTACGAGCAGCTTTAGTAACATGTAGTCGATCCCATCTCCTGATAAATCTCTATACACTACAAACAGAACTCCCCGCTCTAGTTTTTTGAAGAATAGATAAATCATTAGCCTTATCCTCAACCTCTCGATGTTCTTTAAAAATAGCATAGACTTGATAAATAGCTTCTATTTCCATGTCATGGTGGTCATAGGGGATAATATGTTAGATTGGTTTACCAAAAACCTAATTTAATACACTAATAAAAAAAGGAAACTTCACACCTATAACACATTCTTATGTGGCTTATAACAAATCACTTCATCAATATTCATTTGAACCATGAATAATACATGTTTAGAAATGATATTCCAAATAAAGTGATCATTATGAGTCTAGACCATTTACTTCTAGAGCATTCCATAAATCTATTTCTATAGAAGAATGTTTAGGTCCAATTTTATGTTATTTTCATGCTACACCTCTAATTTTTATTAGGAGAGAATGCATTTGATGAATAGAAAAAAAATGTACATGTATGGTAGGAAATGATATTTCATTATTGTCACAAACATGTGGGGGGATATTTCCCACCAAATATTACAATAAGTAACTCATTGTTTCTATAGGAATATTTTAATTCCTACATTTTAATAACATCCTTGTGAACTCTCAAATGGTGGTAGATGGACCAGAGATGGATCTTCGAGAACCATCTCAAACCTCATAACCTGGAAATTGTTTCATAAATCCTTTGTAAGGGGTACTTTTTATTTATTGTGTCCTAGTTTAGGTGATTATAATCCATTAAAATTCACAATCTCTAGTGTGCCTTTATCACAAACAATGATAGAGCCTCCCAAGGGTACACACTTGGTCATATGAAACCCTTATCTCAATGTTCCTAAAACTATAGTGAAACAATGTGAGCTCATTGGGTGAGATATAATATACCTCATAAGGTATTAGAGTAATCCGAATAAGAAATTAAATGAAAAAATCCATCTCTCACTTTATCGGTAGTCTCATGAAATCTTCGAGGGTGATTTTATTATTATTCTTTACATGTGAATGGAAAAAAATTCTTGATGATCTATCAACGCTTTTATATATACTCACTAACTAATTGGTGATGTATTTTGCCTCTTTCCCTAAAACCCACTTTACCTTCCACAAGAGATGACTCTCCATAAAAGGTGAACCTTGCCTCATCAACGCGTAACCATTTGACCTCTCTGTGTTGATAGTTGAGTGTAGCTTAGACCATTGAAATAAAATCCATTCCCAAGATCACATTATAGAGTTCCATCGTGAAGACCAAAAGTTAACATGTTAACTTATATCAAATAATTTATAGCTCAAACTATCGACAGATAAAATATACAGAAGAAACATTGCTTATAAGAAGTTCAGGGTGGATCTGTTAGGATATTTTCTCAACTGATATCAACAACTCTCACACTCGGAGTATATAGATAAATTATGGACTAAAAAATATTTCTAAAAAACACTAATGAAATATTATAAAACACCAAGTTCATACCTTTTATTACCTCATGCATTGTGGGATCATAGACATCCACATCCTATAGCTATCTCTGGCCCCGATCGCCTACTCAATAAGCCTGAATGGGCCTCCATGTAATGTTGGTGGAATGAAATTATCATGGAATCAACTAACCACATATATTCATGCTATTATTTTGGATGTTCTTCAATAAGGACCACCATATCCTCGACTAGTAGATCCCTGGTCATGGAATTGGCTTGGACATGGTGGTATATTAGATATATTCTTAGGCTACTCTGGACATCATGATAGGATGTCTCATGCAATGTGACCTCTCCCATCACATGTAAAACAAATCCCCTCTCTAGGTTGTCCCATAACTATTATTTTCCTTTGACAATGTGATGGAGTTTGACCGTGTAAATTTCTCTTTCATCAAGATCATGATGCCTAGAATTTTCTAGCTGTTGTATATGACTATGATCTATGGGGCCTAATTCTAGATACATGATTCAAGAGTATCTCTAAAAAAGATATATTTTTTCATTTGTTCCCACTCCAAAACCCAATCATAGATGTAGATTCACAAGGGAATAATGTTGTCTCATATCTCTATCCGGAGTCCCTACTAAAACATCTACACATGGAGGAAACCATCTCAGAGCATGTCATGGGAGTACCATATAAGTTCAGTGGTCCATTCTATCTAATCACTCACCGTTATCACTCCCTAATGTAGTACTATAAGCTCTATGATTTGTATAGAGAGAAAGTAGGAGTTGTAGTAATCCTCATAGAAAAACTACTCGAAGACAGAAAAGAGTGTATGAACTCATCCTGCAGCAATGTAATAAGGCTCCACAAGCACCCATATATTGCTAAAAAGAGTATAGATACTAGTGAAACTACATGATACATTAGTTCCTGATCTAGACTCTATATAAAAACCACAGAGTCCAGCTAATAATCTACTTTTGAGGACCAGTCTTGCCGAAAAACCACAATGGTCTCTGTTGTTGGAACTTGTGTAGTGCACTAAGCATAAAAGATTCCGCAATCTACTCTTATTGAATGATTTTATTATTTTTATTAGGTATTGTTACAAACACACCATGAGGAAGGGGATTCAGGGATATACATTGAATTATTCCATCATTGCTCATTGGGTCATTGTAACGAATCTGAGTTGGTATCCAGGTTTGTTGTTGTCGCAAAGGAAACCTAAATGTAGTAAGGGGGTACCATGGTCATATGAGAATTTATATATATATATATATAGTGAATAAATAAATAATGTTAAATATACAATCATAACAGATGCATGTACCACTAATACTTGAAACAAATGTCTCATCATGCTCAGCCTAAAGGAATGTAGTAAGGGTCCCGGTGAATGGATTTATATCTCACTGCACCATCACAAAATTCCCTAGACTTAGAGTCATGCTTATGTAAATTTTAAATTGTTTTCCAAAACCCAAGAAAATAATAATAAGGCTTCACATATGAAAAATTACTCTAGGAATGGTCTTTTTTTGATACCAAATAGGACCTGACCCAAGTTGGGGCTCGAGGCAAAAGTACCCCAAGCCCAACTCTTTTGGAAAATGGAGGTGATATGTACCGAATTAATAATTATCTCAGGGGGCTTCATAGGTACCTATAAACACACACAAATCTTGATCAATGCTAAAGTGAATAGGGAAAGATTACAATATCCAACACTTCAATAATATGAACAAACTATTCATGAAACTGTAGACAGTAGAAAAGTATCGTTCTGAAAATAAAAAATAAAATGGGTAAAATACATCCCCAACTAGAAATATGTCCCATCCTAATATAACCTAGATAAGTTAATAAATAAGGGATCCCCACTCCAAAAACACAATTTATGAAAATTTTCCATGGTCTAAGCACCAAGTATCCCAAATATATTATCTAGACAGAGTCGTCCTATTAATCATCTGTATAAGACACAACACATGAGAGAAAATACCATGAAAACTTGAGTATATACATACTTAGTATGACACCCCAAATGCTGAAGGGGGAGTAGTAAGTCATTCAATTTTAAGAGATAGATAGTAGTAAACAAAAGGTGCACTAAAAGAGTACATCTCAACCCAGCTAGAAGTGAACATAATATCTTCCAAACCCAATAGGATAAACATGATAAGTAGATGAACTGTATGTCATGTCTTAAAAACATATATTTTTATATCTCACTCAAGCAAAAACAATAAGATAAACACAAAAACCATGCGGCATACCTCGTGTATCATCTCCTCTCTTAAAAGTAGAGTAACCAAACCCAAAGTGAGGATACAAAAGAAAAATATATATACTTAATCAATGATTCCAAAATGAGAGTGTAAAGTGATCTCCATCCCAAATCTCATAACAATAAGAATGTTATATAATAGTTATAGACTGAAATAAAAAATGGCCATCATTTTACATGTCTATAAAAATGTAATTGTGCAGTCTAACTATGCATCATCCCCATACCACAATGTAGAGGGGTAAAAACACAAAGTGTATGAACTGCACCCAAATATGTGGTGGTGGGGTCTAATATGGTGGATTTGAGGACTACCTACCTAGATCAACTTGGGGGGTATGAATCAAAAGACATCGATGACCTAATACACATCTCTCCTAGAGGGTACCACTCGTAATACATTAAGGACCCACTACCAAGATCTCCTGGAGTGTACCACTCATAAGATATTTATAACCCATTCCTAGCTGAACTGGATGGTACCAATAGAAATATATATGGAGATTCTCCATGATCATCACCATCATTGGGCATTTCTTTATCATGTGTGATTCCATGAACATTTTACATCATATCTCTAAATCTTCAATCAAGGTCACCATCATGTTATATGTATAAGAAAACTAAATATAAGCTTATAGTGGTCCAAAATATTAGTTCAAATGAAGAAGATACATATAGATGAGATTTACATAAAAATTGACTAGGGGTACCTGACGTGTAGGGGGTGGTATGCGGTGTGTGGTACCGTTTCACCACCTAGACATGTCCTTATAGGGGACATAGTTACTGATTATTACAGAGTCCACATTGTGTGACTAGACACATGTAGTTTCTAGTTATCTGGTGTTTGGGTCATGTACTGCTCGTCGTGTCTGGGTACCTGACCACTTGTTTGTGTACTCTAGTAAATATCCATATACATAGTTGTGTACATTCACAAAGCTTCCAGCCTAAGTGACTCATCACATGGGTAATCCAAACTGGAAGTGGTACATGGGGTGTGTAAAGAATACATGGTATTCCATCCTTATGTTTTATGAACACTATATATCGCCACTTAGGGTGAAACATGTTGTGAGATCATCCTTGAACATGTCTTTAGTTGGGTTATTATCGAACTTTGCATATCCAATTTTCCAACTATAAATACCTATATCTACTTCAATTTCATTCTAAAATCTACCAAAAATTGATCTGTCTTCCCCAAAATCATACAACTCGACTGTCATTTGTCCAAAAATGGCTCTAGTTAATATTTAGTGGATCCTCATGTGTTTTGAATGCCTCAGTATGTTTTGATGTCCATCCATGATCCATAAAAAAATGAAATCACCATATACTCCACACAAATATCCTGTATATATTCTTAGTTCATCAAGAAATTCATTATTAATCAATTCATCATTTATTTGGGGGGTCTGATTGGGCTTGGTAACGCCCATTAGTGTCGAACTGGTACCAAGGGTTCCATATGGTGATGAATATGAGTAAATGAGGGATAAAATTAACTGAAAAAAGATTAAACATCATTTACCCTGATTTCTTTTCCAAAGATCATTAACAATGAAACCATGGATAGAAAATTATTGAAAACCATTTTATTTTATTACATGGGTGCCTGAAATTGTATAATAATTGGTACTGATATAAGAACAAGGCTAGATCTACAAAACAATTTAATCAAAGGGAAAAATCAAATGAAGTTCCCTAACTCTATTATGGATCAATCATCTTTATAGAATGAACCAAAAAATTCATTGAGTGGATTTTTTACATAAATTGTGTCCTCATATGCTCTAATAATGTGTTTTTTCATCATCTGATGTGATCTGAAAATAGAGGAGGGTAGAAGAGATCATTATTTTAACCTATTATAATTCGACTAACCCTAGAGAAACATCCTAGAGTCACTCTTATAGAGTTATTATTTTTTCATAAAAAAAATTATTTAATTATTTTATTAATTAATTAACTCATTAAACACAATTATAATGGTAGAGGGGTGTGAAAATCCTATGATGACCCATTTTATGTTTCACCTATGGTAAACACTAGATTCTAGAATCAACAACGGTTTAGATATTTTTTTATCCCGTTTTTTTGAGGTATCATGTTCGTCAAATATAAAATGTATTTAAAAAATTTAAAAAATAAATTTGAGGAACACTGATCCTTAGAATCACAGTCTGTCTCAAAGCCTATCCGTGGAAATATATGTAGAACTATTTTATATTCTGGTAAAGAATGAATAGGGTTACCATAGACATACCCTATTTCAAAATAAAATTATAACCTTTGGAAGTATAATCTGTAAAAAGTGTTGGCTTATATTTTCATCAACTGTAAAGAGAGAATATTTTAATCAATGATCATAATTGAACAAAATGATAAGTATAAGTCTATGAAAACATGATAGTGACATACAAAAGTTATACCCAATAAGAAAGAGATCATTAATCATGAGTATCGACATAATGAATTGTCAGAAAAAAGAAAAATTTCATATATCCGGGGAATTATGAATAATAAATTACAAGCTAAGATATTGTGTAAATTATATATGAATTTTTTTTCTTATAAAAATGTGTATTAAAAAACATTTCCATAGTCATATATCACTATCAAAACTATCATATTTGGCATTATCCCGTTGTGGATGTGTTTACTACCTATTCACATCATTTGCATGTTAATTATTATCATTTAAATTATCATAGATGGTAATGTCCCATAGATGACTAGGTTAAACCCCCATTCATTCACTTCCATAGTCAGGTTTCACTACCAATTCTATCAAAATGAAAAAAAGTCCCTTACTAATATAGATTCCAGTCACATTCCAATTCATATTATATTAGGATATATAAATAGTTTATCTATTCATTAGACTAATATATAACTCTAATACCACCTATTATATAATTAGAACTATAAATAAGTGTACCAAATGATATAAAACATTCATCATTATATAAACCATTGAATAGAAAAAGGCTTGATAATGATTTCATCATACCATTACTATCATGTGGGAATGTACCTAGTTTTATTGAATAATACATAAAAAATTTCATATATCATATAGTGAAATAAAGTGTATAGTATTATAGAATTATATCCTCTATGAATATTACCAATCCTTAAAATGTATTGAAAAATATTTCAAATCACTTTTATAAAGTAAATTGAAAATAAATAGAAACCAACAATTTTCCTTCTGAAATAATTAAAACTAAAATTCAAAATGAATTGGGAACAATATTGGGATTATGAAAAATTATAAATAGGTAATGAAATCTTCTTTTAGATAAAATGATATGATGGGATAAAAATAAATCCATGTTGTATATATTAAAATGGAACATTAGTTCAATACATTTTAAAAAACTCAAAACATATTGATAACAAAATCCTTTCAAAAAAATCATTTTAATAATTTTTAATTAAACCATGCTGTAAAAGTAATATTTATCAGTAATTTCTGTGTATATAAAATCCTGGACATGAATATGGATGATTTCTATGCTAATAAGAATAAATTTGGTCAACCATTATTTAAATCATTTTTTCGATCATTTTCAGTACCAAGGTGTAGAGATTGGCTACATGGAAGAGAAATATACAAGTAAACATAGTATAAAAAAATATAAAAGGTTTAAAAAATATGTATCATTTTATTTCACTAAATGGAAATGATTAAAAAAAACTCATGAACAAAAATGATTTTATAATATAAACACTTACCTCTAGTCCGATCATACATCATATAAATTTTAAACTCATATATAATAAATAAATAATTATTTTATATCCTTTAAAAAATAATATTCATATATGTATTACTATATATCATTCCCTAATAAAATAAAATTACCCTTTTTAACAATTATGTTATAAAATCATTATTCGGGAGAAAATTGGTATATTTTCCATGCACGGTTCAGTTATATTATTCTTATCCTTGCAACATGTTCATGGTTTTATCATCTCAAAAAATCTATAAAATTTCGTAATATCAATATTTATTCATTATATAAACTTTTAAACCCACATATATTGGTTGGTGAAGAAATAGTTAAATACATTTCATTGTGGAGAATTTTTTTTATATGTATCCACATGTAATGATTAAATTTTTAAATTTTTTTAATGGAAGGAAAATAATAAATTTCTATTCAAGTGTCTTGATTATATCAAAAACATCATATATATTAAAATATTTTTATTAAAAGACATATAAGAAATAACTTCAAAACTAATCCCCTCGCATCATAGAGGTTGTCGTACACTAGTACTCATGACAGATATTAACATTTTTAAGGGGATTAAGGGAATATGGTATATAATATATTCTATTTTGGCTAAAATTACCTATTTGAAAATTCATGAGATAGTGTCATGATAAATAAAAAACATCTCTTCATTGAGACGGTTGTCCATATGTATCTACGAGAGATGTTTTTAATTATAATAAAATAAATTGAATCATAATTTGATATATAATAACCATTAAAACATTTTATTATAATAATTTAATTTTATTCCATATATAAATATTTTTATTGATCAATTTGAGGATGGTTTGGAAAAAAATTGATGACAACGATCATTAAGAACATATAACAGTTACTTGGTTACCCACTTTTGAAATTAAACCTTATGTATTATTAGATGTGTCTTCTAGAAATAAAAACGCTTGACAGAAATATATAATTATATTGGGGTATTTTTGAATATATTTGCTTATATATATGGAGCATGTAGTGTGTAGAAGTGAGAATAGGGGGTTACCTCTTATAAGTGAGGTAGGTGGAAAACATGTAAATACTTCTCATTTTATTATATAATATATTTCATACTCACCTAAGGTAAATCAATATTTCTATGGTGAATATTAAAAAAAGGTTATGGTTTAAAAATAATCACCCTTATATAAATCACTTGGGTATAACTAATGAATATATTCAATGGTACTTCAAAGGCCACTAAAAATATCTCTTGAAATCATAGGGTTTTAGATTAAAATTTAATAGTGAGACAATTTTTAAAGGGTTCAATTTTTTTGGAAATATTTATGTTATAATAACATGAATATACTACTTACACCATGATTTAATGTTGTTGAATTGGGATAAAATTATGGAATATGGAAAAATATCATGCCACGGTGTTCCCTATCAGATCTACACCTGATAAACATGGAGTTGTCCATGTTGAAAAACCTATAAATTAGGAGTACAAAGAAATAGATGAACATATATAAAATATAATTCTATCATATAAATATAATAAATCCCCATAACTCATACATATGGCATAGAAACCCCGAGAAAAGGTAGACCCACATAAACTATCCCTCTCAATCCTCCGCATGAAAGCTTATATCCACTTTCTATAACAATGTAATCTTTGGTGTAGTACAATCCTCTACATTATATTACTATATTGCAATTAAAATATCATCATAACTCGAAATCCATCCTCTTTAAATACACCAATCAAAACCTCATAAAATAAAAAAAATAAAGTACAAAAAAAATTTGTTCCCATACAACAGATACCTCTAAAATATTTATCTCCCTCAAGGATTTAAAACCAAACACACTGAGAATGTAAGGAAATTGGGTTTCCAAAAAAATAATATTGTTAGTTACAAATCCATAATATTTACATGAAATTAGAAAACCCATTATCATAGAGGAACAAAGAATATATCTCTGAATCACTATGGTGAGATAGATACATCACATAATAGATAAATGGAAAAAACCATTGAGGAATGGAGAACAATATAATAATCAACATAATGGAAAAAATCAAAAATTGAATAAAAATTACTAATACAAGTCAAATAAATCATTATAGTAAATGTTTATATGGAGATAATTTTACGAGGTCCCCTTCCCCACTACACATTGTCTCTACATGAGACAAATTAGGAGAATATCACACTTGTGCAACACTTTCTCATAGAAGTCATGGACTATTATGTGACACTCCTTGAACATCATGTAATCATAAATGTGGATATCAACCATGTTTATGAGATAAAAATAATCATAAAGATATAGGTGATTCAATAATTCATAAAATACATAATTAATTAGATTCATCCTTAGGGTAGGAATTGATCCTTTTACACCATCTTCGATACGTTCCATCACAAAAAAATGCCCAAAAAGATATGGATAAGTCATACCTCCATGACCAAACTATAACATCCCAAAATGAATATTGAAAATTAAATAACAAATAATCACTATAATTTAACTCCAATGATCTGATTTTATAGCCATAATAGAGCCTTTAACAATATATTTCAACCTTTTTATATTCATTGATCACCTACTACTTTTTATCCACTTTAATAATAATTTATTATGAATTTATGACTATATAACCATTTTCCACTAAAATGTAAAAATGATTTTTATATGTTTAATTATTCGAATAGTTATATATAAATGTTGGATTGAAAAATATATTTCAATGAAATCACAATTAGAGTAAGGTGGATTACCCACAAACCATCAATATCACAAAAAAGTTACGAAATGTGTCTTCAATTGTCAGGATGGTTTTGTCAATCAATCTATCAATTTTTAGATAAACATATATTTTTAGGTACAATTTAGATAAAAAATATTTCTGAATACCTTTCCACATTATTACGGTGTAAAAATGATCATAATTAGAGATAATCCTCCTTGTTACGCCAATAATTGTTAGAACCTCCTATAGGAAATACCTAAACAAAACCACCATTGAGCTTGAATCAATGACTTCATGTATGTGATTAAATATATTAAACTAGTCCATGATTAGATAATTTTTCGAATATTTTATTGGTTATATAGGTTAACCATCGATAAAGTACATTTAAATGTCCTCAAACATCCAGTGAGGAATAATAAAAGGTTATAGAATTCCATCGTTAAAATGACTTTTATCTATATCCTTTTGGAAGAATAAACATTAATATATGAACACTGTAACAACCCAAACCACCCATGGAGATAAAAACACCTCTTATACCAGAAAGGGTGAGCTATGGAAATCTCAAAGATCAACCTCATGTAGTTATGAAAGAAGTAAATGTATTCCCTGAAACAACACCTAGTATTGATTATCCTCATAACATCCATCATTGGAATAAAAATATAGAACTCAATACCAGTAGACATAAACATAATAATACCTCGTCAGGGACCCCACCACCCACTACAATAAATCGATCTACATTGTCATCAGATAAAATAAATCATCTTCAATCAATGTCATCTATATAACATTTCATTAAAGAGTGTTCTTCCATTACTCTACAATAATATATATATTAATGAAAAAAATTACTACGATACATATTAATTATTGAATAAATTTTAAAAATACCCATTGTTAATGTATAATTACGTTTCAAGTTGTATTCCTATAATAATTTGATTCATAGTCATATTCTCGAGTTCAGGGCACACTAGGAGCATATATACGTGAGGTTATTATGATCATTAAGCATCAACAAACATTCAATGAAAATATAATTATCACAAAAAACATCATTTAAATCAATGTAATTTCATATTAAATTTCATGGGAGGATTTTCTATATCCATTGTGTTATCATAATAATTATATATAAGAATAAAATACTATCTTATACATTATATCATTTCCAATGACAAGATGTAAAGAAAATATAATACCACAATGTGTATGCCATCTTATAGTAAATTACGAATGGAGGATTTGAATAACATTTCCTTATGATATTAGAATTTATCGTAGAAATTGTTTTTCTAAAATAATGATTGATCAATTTTGGTCAAAATTGTGAGAGAGGTCACAATATGAGAATTTTCGGGTACAAACTTCCTATAGTAACCAGAAAGATCAAGGATACCCAACTGCTATAAAATTGTCTTTAGGTTTTCACATGAACAATTATCCATATTTTGAAGGATATAAGGCTACTCCATATTGGGAAACAAAATTACCCAATACAAAAAGTCGTAATCCCAAAAATCAAGCATTTATATATTCCCAAATAGTTGTTCCAAGATAAAAAATATAAAAAAGGAATGTAGATTATCTGCATAATCCTAAAAAATATAGTGTACACAAGGATTTAATAAATGAGAATCAACACTAACTGATATCCAGTCATCCATAACACTTCATTCATTAGTACAATAAAATCATCTAGTTCGTTCATCATAATGATTGAAATTATAATTAACACATAATTCCCATGAAGAAATAGGAATGAATTATTTGAAATATCATTATCCATCACTTGTATATAATGATATCCCAATCTGATATAAATCATTATGAAATAACATAATCAGTTAAATATATCGAATAAATTATTTTTCAATGGAATATGGTATAATGTTCTTACAATCATATGATTCAAGAGATGATAATCGATACATGGATCATATAATGTCATCACCCTTCATTGGGAACAAAACTGATGAACCTACTAGTAACAATAATAGTGGAATAAAACCTCCTAATAAGATACCATCATCCTTCAGCTAAGGCTACCACACTTCTAGGTGTTTCATTCTGTAAATATGCATTGATATCAAATATGTTTCAATCAATAAACCGGTATAATACCTAGTCACCCATCAATGGGATATGCCAAATCCTCTATATAAACGACCTCTGAGTATTATCCATAACTCTTGGAAACACCTCATACTGAACCACATATGAACTCCACATCAACATCACCATAAATAAACATATGTATTTTGAATTCTTATGACCCATTTAATGGTTTCTATCACCAATTTACATGGCCAAATCACTATTTACAACATATAATAAATTCATCCACTTGATGAAATCCATGAAATACTACACAAAATTAGGCAAGGTCATGTTTAGGGTAATTTCATGTGTTTATTTACCTAAATATATAAATTCATCCAATGACATTTATTTCCCTGGAATGGTCTAATATTCTCTACAAATGTCACAAAAAAATTCTTTGCCTCCAATTAATCTTTTCGATACTGAGGGAAATAAATGTTTTCTTACATGAAGTCCAAATTCAAAGATGATGATAGGTGAAATGAATCATTATGTATCTCCTTAAACAAATTTGGAATGAAACAAAGTTGAAAAAAAGAGTACATAACTGAGTAATTAGATTTTCGATCAATATTATATATATAACATGTATTTGGAGAGGACCCCCAAGCCTCTGTGACCCTGATTATGAGAACCTCCATGGTCGCATTTTTCATCTACACAGTTGTGGAGCATCATGTGGATATCCTTTAACTACCATATCTATATACTACTGATCATAGTATGGGACACCCAACTTATGATTCTACAACTGATATTACTTAATCAATAAAACCTAATGTGGAACACTAATTCGATGATAACAGCTCTGAAAGATCGGGTACAATTTACAATGATGAATATTTTTTTGAAAATATAAATAGTAATTAAATCACATCAAATGGGACTAATAGCATCCAACCCTGGTGGAACGAGATGAGGTATGATGAAGCCTATTGTTATCTATATGAAGAAAAAAATTCATGGAAACAAGTAACCCATAACAAAAACTCTACTAGGTGAATAGTCTTGAATACACTATTTACATAATGACTCAACCAAATCCAATTTCCTTTAAAAAAAATATTATATCACTAGTACATCAATAAAAATTAGTAATATAGAAGGAGTGATTTGAAAATATACATTTAGATGTAATTACACCTCGAATTGCAACACATTTTCCTCATCATTTAAAAATAGGTCAAGAAAACATATAATGTTCATTATACACATCCCAAACATTTACGTGATGAAGCTTCACTGTCGATTTCTATGAAACTCCTAAATTGTTTTTTTCCTTGTAATAAAAGACAAAAATTAGCTCGAAACTGATCTTGGAATTTCATCCATGAATGAGATGACTCCTCAAGATCCCCATGGAATAAGAGCCACATATTCATAGAACCCACTTGTGGTATTATCATTACTAATGATATATCGGTCTCACAATGAGATCATATTTATCTAGAGGATATCTATACTTCCACAAAAAGGTTTTCTATCAATGAATCTAAAATTTATGTTGCATTCTTTTTTAGACACTAGTTATGATGTCCTATGAGTGACCACCCCTATCTGTTTTCATCATCATCCTCGAACCCATGTCTATATTCATAAACTTATTATTGATGATGTTTGATGTTAAACTAACACATACACTAACATCGATAAATAACTAAAAATTAAAAAACATTGAGCAACTCCTAAATCATGAATATGGAAAATTTTAGAATAATAAATTCTGGTTAATGAAAACCACATGGTCGAAAAAATAATACCTAGGAACAAACATGAATAATACAAGATCTTTTATTAGATATGGAGGCGACAAGTAGTATTTCGTCACATAGTATGATCAATAAACATGAAAATAGTTTCTTCTATATGGTTGGGAGGTTAAATACATATTTCCTCACTTTCATTATCCATATTCATCAAAATCAAGTCTCGACTAATAAAATCACCAAGACAACCGATTATGTCCTAAGTAGTTCCCAATGATAATCCCCATCATATATCACAGCCTAACCCCAGATACAACTTTATCAAGAACCAATACCCATACAGTTCCCCTCATGGTATTACAACAATATATGGGAGATAGTTATGCCAAAATATTATATCTAATATCATTGGGGTGTGTGACTAGCATCGATGGGTTATCATACTCTAAGATGTGATGTATTACCCTTTTTAATAAATGAGGAATGATAGATAAGATGGGGCCACTAAAAAATCAAACCCATAATTATTGTAACAATTGATTTCTATACATTTATATAGAGTCATATATTTTAAAATACGAAAAAATGTTATATGTACCATGTAAATGTAATCAGATGAATCCTCAAACAAAAATTATCTCATGAATTATCCCATGTTCTAGTGATGTCTATCTCAATCACTAACCAACTGTATTTTACATATAAAATTATCATGTTAATGTAGGGTAGAAATAATTGGTATAATCATTTTTATCCACCCTATATATTCTCAAGTATAATGTAAATAAATTATACAAAATCATAGTGAATAATAATATGAAACTAACTCCTCACCTATTCATGTATATTAAGTTCCCTTCATCTCCTTGTCTCTCTATCTAGGTGACACATATGAGAAATTATATAATAATAATCATATTATATGATGTGAATGTACTCAAATATCAATTAAACACTAGTTTTCACTCTTCTGAAATGTCACGAAACCTAATATATTAATCTCTTAATAAGACACGTGTGTCAATTGTAACTCTATAATACCTTCCACCTCATGAGTATCTAAATATCATCATCTCTAAAGAGTTGTTAGGTATTTTCTGGGTTCCAATAAATCTCATACACCATGTATTATACCTCAAAAAATTGTTTTTTTACATATAATACATAAATAATTACATAGGATACAATATTCATATAAACATGTCTATAAAAATAACCACACTAGATTATAGACCTTCACACACAGATATAGGAAAATATCCCTTATGTATACTAGAACATAAAACTATTTTACATGGAGTGTAGATAAATATGTGGTAGTAAGCCCTCTTTTCCTCACCAACTCATATTTTTTTCAAATAACTCACAAGACTCCACTAGCATTGGTCACCCAACCATCAGTGTTGGGATAGAATATGAAATCCCAATACATCAACATAGATATATAGCTCAAAACCACACTATGTGAAACAAGTGAGCCATAAACTAAAAATAATGAATCATCTCTTAAAATCACTATATCCTCTAAGAAAGACTAAATATCACATTAAATATTCTAGACAATTTAAATTAAATTCTTAAATTGATTATTTTATTTTACATAACAATAATCTATTTTAAGTTACCCGAAAAAATATGCAAACACTTCCATGGGTTCTCCATGATTATCATCATTTATGTAGTCTATTAATCACCAAAACCCATTGTTTAAATAATTTTTAAATGACATTAAAATTTATATTTACTCACAGAATCATAAAAATATACCATAAAAATGAGTAGACAAAGGAAAATTTTCTCTTTCATGTAGAGGGGAATAAAATAAGGAAAATAAGCTCATCCAACTAAACATTAATGCATATTCACTATCATGATAGAATTCCTAATACATTAAAAAATAATAACATGAAATCCTAGAATCAACCAATTCCATTAGTCTTGGTGTCATCAAAACACAATAATGCATATCACCACCCGTCCATCATTCAATGTCACAAAAACTGTCAATAGACAAGGTAATCCCCTTCCATTTGATTATATAATATTTTCTCTATTAGGAAATCTTTTTGGAAAACAAATAGGACTTTTTGACTATAGAAAACACTAAATGAATATACAAAAAACCATAAATTATTAACATTAAATATAGACTCTAATCCCAAGTAATCATCCCATCATAAAAAACAAAATTATCAACCCCATGCAATTTTATGTAAAAAAAACTTTTCTGACATGAAATAATCGATTCATACATCACTGGTTATAAATAATTCAAATTAACGCATCAGATGTCAATAGTATATAAATTATTAAAAATTATTCCAGCCTAACTTCAATTGCCATCGATTATATAATTGAAAAAGTATAATTAAATAGGGATCATAATTGTTTAGGAAATAATAATTACCATCATTATGTTAATTATCATATTCAATTCATATCAATCATGAAAACTCATATTGTAAGACAAAATATCACACGATCTTTCAAATACAGTGAAAACCCACTAATAATGAATGAACACTATAGATCACTTCAATGAAAAATCAATTGTATCTTTATTTTGGGGTTAATATTAATTACGTTTAATTCCAAAATTACACAAATAGAGAAATCATGATTACTTCATCATTTAATAGTAAACAATGAGATGATATAAATCCCACACCACAAGGTTATCAATGATCTTTGAATGTGATCAAAAAACTTTTATAATCTCTAATCCCATATCTTATAAGGATCTGTAGATCCATATTTAGGATTTACTATAAGAACTCCAACAAATTTGAAATATTTTCATGAGAATAAAGGATAAGGGCAATCACATCCTGAATGATATAATAGGATAGTAGAAAATAAAAATGGTGAAAAAACATAAGTTAAGAAAGTCATATTTTTTTTTGAAATTTATTGGATTAATCTCTTGGAAATGATGGTTGAATATAATTATTGGTTCCTCAATTGACTTGAAAAAAATCTAATGGTAAACAATGATTCGTGAGGAAAATTAGGAGAAAGGAATGTTATATGGGGATTTTGTACTCTTTAGGAAAACGTGAATAAAAAATACAATGATGTAACTCTCTACTATATAGCATATACATGTTTACTCATGACAAAACTACATTAGATACAATGATCCAACACTATATTGTTCCATATTTAGGTCATATATAAGAAACATAGTGTTCCTGATGATGCATAATCCATAAATTAGGAGATGGAACATTTTATAGAAGAACCATTACACTGTAAAATTATAATACAAATGGTGAAGGAAAATCTATAACTCAACCCAATGGTTTATTGAACCCAACAAATAAAAAACCACCAATTACACCCCTGTCAATCCTATATGATTCATATCTTAATCTTTTATTATTGTTATGGATACTATTTTCTTGTATAATCCCCTACTTTTTAGTCCTTATATGCATTAATAAATTTATTTTTACCCCCTCCTCCTTTCAATGAGCTTCTTCTCTGAACTTTTAACTCATAAAATGAAATAGAATGAGATACATGGATATATTCCGTTATATAGTGTTTGTAAAATATGTATCTCCAACCACATTCCTAGGGAAATTGATATATTATGATTAATAAATTGAAAAATATTCATCTCCATTCTATAAATTTTTTAGTAACAGATAAAGAAAATTATTTACTAGTGTGAATAATATTTGGATATCAAATATAAAAATGTTGGTTATTGTAATAATGTCCATAAGAAATATTGAAACGTGATCATATTATCTTGGATAATTAAAATTTGGAAACACTAATACATTTAATAGATAGTTATAAAGGATCATATAATACTAAAATGTTTTTGGTGATATTTATTGTGGTAAATACAGTTATAGAGAAACCTATTGGAAAGCATTTATGGGTATTTCTTTTGAAAATTTTATTCATGATCATATTTCATAGGGAAATAATTCAACTCGATGTTTATTTTTTATTTTTTTAAACATGAATTGAATTATAATATTCCATAAAAAAAATTTATGTTGAGGAAGAACATTTTCTTGCATAGGTTTAATAATCAAGGGCTAATTATGAGGTGGCTAGTTTTGAATATAGAATAATGGATCATATGGTGTTGTCCATTGATATATATGAGGTGCACACAACATAGAAGGCTATAGTTTAAATATATATTTATCAAAAATAATTAGAGAATCAATTTCCCAAAATTATTATACAAATCTCGATGTATATAAAATTTCCTTAAATTATTGAGTTATAGTATATTTAAATTCATATTCCACGACAAGTATGTTATATGAACATTATTTATTTAGAAGTGTAAATAGTTTAACCCACATAGGGGATTCCCCAGAATATGATTTTTTAAGGAATATGTATAGAAAATATACGTTGGTACTTGTAATTAAACAAACATCCTCATCTGATTTTGTATTAACATAGTAACTATTTATTTATATATTGATAAAAATATAGTACTTCATAGGGAATTCCACCAAAAATGTTTTAAATTTTATCAAATTATTTTGGTCTTGGATTATATAATTTTAAGAAAATGTTTAACTATTATTTTCTTATAATAATCTGATGGGATGAGATTTAATCATTACTATGCATTAGAAATATAAAAAATTGGATATAAAAATCCCTTTATTTATTATTTTAACAATCAAATCTATTAACTAATCAAAATTACCATCATCATGACTAAATTAAAATATGGTCTATGAAAAAACTAAATAAAGAGGGGTTTTATTATTTTTCATAGTATTCAATTTATTATGTATTTTTATTTCAAAAGAATACAAATAATTAATTTAAACTAAATTAAAAAATCATTTTCAGTTAATGATATTCTTTAAATATAGTAATTTATTTTAAACATAAAAAAGTAATGATGATTTATTATCTCATTGAAAAATTTAATTTTTCATAAAATTATTTATATTATAATATTTATAAAAAACAATTCCAGGGGTTTTTTCACCTGAAAAAATCAAATATTCTTAGTGGTATATGAAACATTTTCACAATCATAAAATTTTCACATTTATTGAGAATCAAAGAAAATTTCTATTATGATAAAAAATTCGTAACTCTACGTTAATACTTTTTAACATTGAGATTTGTGTAAATGTTATTAATGAAACAATTTTGAATTCATTTTGATAAAATAATTTTAAACAAATTAAACATATATCATTTTATATTAACCTCTAAAATCTATGAACATCCTCATTGGTTTCCACATTGCTAGTAACATTCCGTAACTAACCAATCATTGAGTCAAATATGTATTCAAGGTGATAAACATTATACGGGAGGAATGTTTGATGTGTATAATGGGTGAGAAAACTAAAATTTTTATATGTGTTTAATATTAAAAATCATCATAATAGATAAATTAAATTAAAATTACTAAAAAATTAACTATTCATCCCTTTATCATTCAAAAATAATATAAAAAATAATATATTTATAAAATAATTAATTTATATAATGAAAAGAGGAAAATCCATCAATGATATTACTTAGTGTTAACCTCTATGACAATAAGGGGAGTATTGGAAGACCGAATCTATCATAAACAGAATTTGATAAAGATTTCTAGGATTATTCAAATATAAATCATTTATTTTAAATAAAATATAAAAATCCTCATTTGGGACATTATTTTTAAATTTTCTACCCAATAAATTTACCTATATATAATCCTTGAAATGTACTTAATTTTAAAATTTTAGACATATCAAAATTTAATATACTCAACAAAAAAAATATTATAATTACTATTCATAAAATTTTTTTAATAAAAAATGTAAATATATACAAAATAAAGAGAGATTCATTTACAATAAGGTCGGCACAAGTGTGTTTTTGATAAAATAGAAGGTAGAAATGAATTTTTATATAAATATTATGATATTTTTTATTTAGTGTATAAAAAATGATTAATATCAATATATATTATTAGATTTTGAATGTTTTTTTAAATATAATTTATGAATTTAAATTTTATTTAGATAATTTATTGTCTATTGAAATAATTTATTGCATTTATGTGGAGTTCAGTGGTTATGTGAAGTGGTATCTTGAATCCAAATTTATACCCATTTTTATTACATAATTAATTTTACATAATCTCATTATATTTAATTCATGAATTTTGTCTATAAAATTATGTTCAAAATAGTTTATTTACCTAATATTTATTTAATTGTAACATATATAACAGAATAATTATTTTATTATTATTTGAAAAATTAATTTTCCATTTTGAACAATTAATTATTTTTATTAAGGGGTTAATAGTAATTGGAATCTATGTAAAATCATGATGAAATGGAAATGGTGCAGGTTATCTTATGAAAAAGTTTATTGCAACCAATGACATAAGGGGTGTTATTTCTTATGTGATATTCATTCCCAGTTGATTAGAAGAACGAGATGACATGTTTCTTATAAAAATGGGATTCATTAAATATAATATATTAAATTTATTGGTTATGAAAGGAAATCACATGGGATGATCCATGAATGTTAAAAAGAGAATCATTGTAAATTAAATGATTAATTGATATCATACTTATAGACAAAGACTACCATCACCTATAATGTAATATTAAAATAGTTTATCTCAATACCTCTACCATACTATAATTCTCTAGTTTACAGTTGTTGAATATAGGAATAATATCAGCTTGTATTATATGGTTTTTAGTGGATATAATAATATTTTTTTCTAATTCATTAGATATTATAAGGCAGGAAATTTTATATGGTTATTATCACTTCTTATTATTTTGATATCAATGACATGATAGAAGAATGTACCTAAAGAAAATGAAATAATTTTTTTCATACAATAAAATAACTCTATGTAAATAATTGTGATAGAGAAGGAACCATTATCTTGTATTACACCAACTAATTTCATTAGTTGGTAAAAATGAAATTATAATGTATATATATTATTATAATGGTTTATTAATTTATATTCATCCAATCATACAATCTATTCCATTAATTTTGTCTAGGAATGAAAGACGGAATTAGGATGATGGGTGGCTAATGCATATTACAAATGATCTTATTATCTTGTGTTGGACACTTTATATTCATTATATAAATCTCAATAGCAATTGAAATATTCCATTTTGAATGTGGTTACTTGATGTTGATGCTTTTAGGAGAACACTATATAAAGAAATTTATTTTGATACTTTCAATAAAAATCATAATTTAATCTATATTATAAGTAATTATCAATCATAAATATATAATTTAATTCCATATATAATTTCAGATCAGTTTAACATAGATGGAACTTGTTATATTAGAGATCTCAATCATGTGAGAATTTCTTCTTAGATATCTCTGTGAGGAAAATTAAAATTACATAGTTTGATATCACTAAACATAGAATGACATACCATTGGAAGTAATGTGATAGAAAACAATTTTTCTCCATTAAATTTCACTCAATTATAATATGTATGTCATATAGGTTATGTTCCAAAAACAATGATCAATTCTAAAACAGTTCATGATAATTGTTTAAATGTTGTGATTTTATATGGGATGCTGTTTTCAATTTTTCATTGAAGGGGAATTTTATTGTAGAATGGATAAAATTAAACAATAACAATATTCTATTAGTATCTCTAGGACATTGAATGTGAAATAAAGACATCATTACCAATGAGGATATTCCAACTTGGATAGTCTATCCTAGAATATGTTTGTAACATCCTAGTTTCGAAAGCCACCCAGAGGCACCCCGTACTCGGTTGGTCACATGAACTCAAGCACATTTCCCTGAATGCCAGAGGCTGCAGACTAGTAGCGAGGGCCTTGGGTGGGATAGTGGGGAAACAATGCCCTCATTGGTAGAGTACATAGTGGATGTAAAAAAATACATACAAGAGAGGAATCAGTAATAATGGCATTCAACGGTAATAGTAGAAGACTGAAAGTATAAACTGGAGAATTGATTTATAAAATGATGCATGGTACATATGGCTAATAAAAAATACAAATAAGTCACAGTGCTGACATACAACAGTACTAAACAAAATTGAAAAAGGAAGCAGATAAACTCGTCTACATTGAAATCCATAGCTTGGTCCTATGCTCTCCATCTCCATAGCAAATCAAGTACCTGAAATAGAAGGGTACTTTCCCTTATCTATACCTACAATAATATAATCTATTTGGGTCCAAAAGCATGACCCAAATAGGGTCTGAGACTAAACACCAGTATGAAACCACCACAAGATATGTTCGTAGTATTCAATGAGTGCATGTCCTGTAAAAGTAGAAAAAAAAGTAAACAGGAAAGCAATAAGCATAAAAAATTCCACAGTTTAAAGCATTTAAATCACCACACAACATGCAACATCTAAAAAAAGAAGATAAACACAACATGTAACCCTTTGGGAAGTACCCACAGCCTATCCAGATTAGTAACTGAAAGTGGATAATATTCATTGTTAAGATCTTAATATTAATGTGTTTAAAAGTTCATAAACATCAATTTTAGTCCAGTTCAAAAATTGAACTTCATTTCCCATCATTGTGCAATTCATGCTTAAAGTTTCAATTTGGGCCCACTCAATAATTTTCATGTGGAAATTACAATATTCATTGTTTTAACTTGATATTTTGGTATATGATTCATCACTTTATTTGGAACATTTTTTCTTTTAGGTCTTATGGATTAATCTTAAGTGAAGATGGAGATGTTTGCACCTAAAGGCAAAAAATTGATGGAAAAAGCATAATGGGCCTAAGGCCCATCAAAAAAATGTGGGGCCCACAGAACAAGCCCATTGAAGCTCAAATTTATACAGTCGAAAGATAAAAATATGAGGATCATTTTATTCATCTATGGCTAGATCTAATTCTAATTTTTTCATGATGATAAAGGGATCTGAAGTTGATATTTAAATGGTGGACCCGAGATTAATCCACAATAATCCATCCCACCATTTCGACCATAACATCCAAACGACTGAGCCAAATTTCCTGAACATTTTATAGCTCATAGAGGACAGATGGAAGTAGATAGTTGTCTTCTACAACCACGCCGGATTCGGCTTTCTTCAATTAAAAATTTACACATCAATATGGTGGACGAATCTGGAGAGTTTTCCTGGTCAACTTTGAAACATCAATTTCCTTTTGATTATTCACCCTCCTTTTGACTCTATTAATTTTTGGGGGTGAATTGATTGTGGGGGTGGATCTAAGGCTCCTAATATGCCTATATAAGGAGCTAGTGGTTAAGGGAATTGGGTGTATATTTTTATTATCATCTTTTGTTTCTTGTTTCATTGTAAGGTTATGCTTCCAAATTTACATTGTAATGTTTTCCATTTCTATGTAAGTTTATTTTTTGTATCTTTATGTTATTAATCAACTTCTTTCTCTTATATATTTTCCATTTCATTTATTGAAACATTATTATCACAAAGCACAGTGATATCTCTTTGTTGTTGTGAATTAGTTCACACATAGGTGTGAATTTTATTCACACACACGGAGGAGTGCTCGTTATTGCCACGGTTATAATTTCTTCAATCCAATTCTTGTTAGTCATCTTCCGCCCACCATTGAGAGTATACCATAAATGGAGGGATAACCCCTTAATGGGTTGATCTTAGGAGGATGAAAAGGCTGGATTGAATGTTATTTTATGAATGAATTGTTGTTAATTGGATAATTAATTTAAGAAATCCATTCTTCAGTAATTTCTACTCTTCATCTTTACTGTGTTTGAGTAAACTAAATTCAATTACTAAATGACCATATACCTCGGAGAGATCATGAATTTGGTTATCTAAGTGTATAGGGGATTATTAATTGTGTTTAGTGAGTACCCATCCAGAAAATGATGAAGGTAGTGTTATTTTTGAAGAATGGATCCATCAAGAATTAATAAAACCAAAATTTTATAATGAAGTAAAATTCATTCAATCCACCCCGAGCATAATCCTATGATCGACCCATTTTATTTGAATTGAATTCACTTAGGTTTTTTAGTGTTCTTTAAACCATCCAAAATAAAACCCAAAGTTGGCTACTACATAGCCCATCCTTCACCAAAACTTGCTGCACTCATGAGGAAAGTTGAGGAGATTTATCTTATGATGGACCACAAAACCCATACTGTTGAGCATGTTTGTACAATTTGTAACAAGAATGACCACAATACTGATAATTTCCCAACCATTCCTTCCATCAAGAATGTTCTTTTAGGAGGACCACCAGAAGAAGTTAATACAATGAACTTTCAAAAGTCACAATTCACGAACACCTTTAATCCAAGTTATAATGACCATCCAGGCATTCATTGGAAGGACAATCAACAACCAACACAACAATAATGTATCAACCCATACCCTCAACAAAACGTTCAACCTCATAATCAGTTCCAACCACAACTGGTCCAATTCCAACATCCTCATGTCCAATATCAACAACCTATCCAATAACCAAAGTATCCTCCTAGGATAAACCCACAATCCCAAGCACCAACCCGAAATGTTCCAAAAAGATTACTAGAACAACTGTGCAAACAAATGGAAAAAATGAACTTAGAATTCTCATCCATTAAACAAGATCATCAAACCATCAAAACTGGAAAGGAACCCATGCCCACACAGGCCATTCCACAACAAAAATCAAGGGGAGAGACAAGTACCACTCAAAAACTCACGAACAACTAAAGGCTGTGACAGTTTTAAGAAGTGGTAAATCAATTGAAAAACCTGAACAAATAAGTCAAAAACAATGTGAAGCTTCAAAATCATAAGAAAATTCAACTGAACCACAAGCTCAAACTGAAGAAACTGATAACAATGTGAAATAAACAACACTTCAACAAATAACTCAACAACCTGCACCATTTCCTCAACACATGATGGGGAAAACCAACCTGAATTGAGTGACACATTGAGGTAAATCATCTCACAAGTCTAGTTGAACATTCCCCTTATTGATGCCATCGAAACCATACCTTCCTACTCAAAGTACCTTAAGGACTTGTTCACTTTTAAAAGAAAATTTTCACATAAAAACCAAGTCCTTTTGGCTGATAATATGAGTACCACCATTCAAGGGACCATTCCTCTTAAGTTGAAAGACCCATGATGCCCTTACATAAACGGTGAACTAGGAGAGAACAAAGTTATCAAAGCCTTGTGTGATCTAGGTGCTAGCGTGAACCTCAATGCTTATGGCATGTATTGTCAGTTAGGGCTCGAAGAACTCCAATCCACATCCGTCACTCTTCAACTTGCTGATCGTAGTGTTCGAGTTCCAAAGTGGCTCTTAAAAGATGTTTTGGTGAAAGTTGAAAATTTCATTTACCCAGCCGACTTCATTGTTCTGGAAAATCACCCAAGAATATTTCCTAGGGAGCAAACCCCAATCATCCTTGGTCGTCCCTTCCTTGCAACAATCAACTCTTTTATCCGAGTCTGAAATGGGAACATGACCATCACCTTTGGAAACATGAGTCTAGACTTGATCATCTACAATGCAAACTCTCAAATTGTGGATGATGAAGAGATCCATGATGTTAATTGGATTGGTATTGTTGATAACAAACTCAATGGACATTAAATAATTACCGAACGATGGTTATGTCAAGAAGATATTGATTTTCTTTATTCACATGAGGGAAATTTGTCTCCATGGATTGAATATCTTTCAGATAGCTCTATTGATGAATTTCTAGAATCACCAATAAATGATACCATGGTTGAAATTAATAACATTGAGTCCATAGCAATCCATGACACTACTCTGGAAAATTTAGTGGATGAAAATTTTGTTCACAAGGAACCAATTTTTTCATGAAATCTGAAAAAAGGATCTAAGTTCAATACAAAGTCTAATCCTTTCTTGGAATGTCATGACCAATCGGATCTTGAATTTAACGTCTTACTTTCATCACTAAAGTATGTGTGCTTAGGGGACAATCAATCTTTCTTGTTGTCATTTCTTCCTCTCTTGAAGCCGATCATGAGAGGATGCTTCTAAATGTCCTTAAAAGACACAAGAAATCCATTTGATGGACCCTATCTAATATTCCTGGGATTAGCCCACTTATCGGGACTCATATAATTATTCTTGAATCTGAGTCAATGCCTTGTTGTCAACCTCAGAGGCGACTCAATCCTAATCTCATGGAATTAGTGAGAAAAGAACTTTTGAAATTGTTAAAAGTTTGTATCATCTATTCTATAGCTGAGAGTGAGTGGGTTAGCCCAATCCATGTGGTTCCAAAGAAGGATGAAATAACAGTAATAACCAGCAAGGATGGAAAGATTCTTCCAACAAGGGTCAATAGTGGATGGAGAGTTTGTATTGACTATAGGAAGCTCAACTCTTATACCAAGAAAGACCATTTGCCCTTACCCTTTATTGATCAATTCCTTGAGCGAGTGGCGGGTCAACAATTCTATTGCTTCCTAGATGGATTCTCAGGGTATAATAAAATTGAAGTCCCCTTAGAGTATCAAGGAAAAACAACCTTCACTTGTCCATTCGGCATTTTTGCCTTCAAGCGCATGCCCTTTGGGTTATGTAATTCCCCTGGTACCTTCTAGCGGTTCATGATGGTAATATTCTCGGATATGGTGGGTGATTTTTTAGAGGTATTAATGGATGAATTCTCCATCTTTGGGGATACTTTTGAGGGATGCCTTATAAAATTTTAAAAGGTATTGTCAAGGTGTGTGGATAAGAATCTCATACTGAATTGGAAAAATGCAATTTCATGGAAAGGGAAGGACTTGTTCTAGGTCATCTGGTATCTGGTAGAGGGATTGATATTGATAAATATAAGGTTAAAATCATTCATCCCCTTCCCTCTCCTAAAACTGTTAAGGAAGTGAGGTCCTTCTTAGGACATGCTGGTTTTTATAGAAGGTTCATTATAAATTTCAGCTCTATTTCTCGACCACTTTGTGCTCTATTGGTAAAAGATTCTCCATTTTTATGGACAGTTAGCTGTGAGGAATAATTCTCAACACTCAAGTCAACTCTTATATCTCCACCTATCATGCAATATCCAGATAGGAAAATTCCTTTAAAGCTCATGTTTGATGTATGTGACTTCGTTGTAGGAGAAGTCTTAGGACAATGGTGTGATAAAACTCCATGTGCCATTGATTATGCAAGAAAATATTTAAATGATGCACAATTAAACAACACCACAACTGAGAAAGAGTTTCTTGCTGTTGTCTTTGCCTTAGATAAATTCAGGTCTTATCTCTTAGGATCACCCATCATTGTCTTCACTGACTATTCAGCCCTACAATACCTTTTCCAAAAACAAGACGCCAAGGCTAGATTGATTAGGTGGGTCCTTCTTCTTCAAGAGTTCGGTTTAACCATTAACGATAAAAAAGGGTGTTGAAAATATTGTAGTTGATCACCTCTATAGGATGGAATTAAAATATAACTAACACCACCTATCTGTGTCTGATTCATTTCCTGATGAGGACCACTATTTAGTGAATGATTTCCCTTGGCATGCAGACATAGCAAACCATTTGGTGGCGGGTGACATTCAAAAATTCTTGGGGACCCAAGCTAAGAGGAAATTCCTTTCTGATTTCAAACATTATGTGTTTGATGATCCTTACCTCTTCATGTTTTTTCCTGATCAAATCATCAGGAGATGTATTCCCGAGTCTGAGCAAGAGTCCATTCTGAAATTTTTTCATAGAGAGGCATATGGAGGCCACTTTTCTACAAAGAAAACCATTGCAAAGGTCCTCCAAAGTGGTTTCTACTGGCCGAACCTCACTAAGGATTCCTTCCAATTCTGAAAAATTTGACCTCAGTGTCAGCAATTTGGATCCATTACCAAAAGGAATCAAATTCCCCTCACTCCCATTCTGGTCATTGAAATATTTTATTGTTGGGGAATTGATTTCATGGGACCCTTTCCAAACTCTAAGGGATACCTCTACATCCTCTTATCTTTTGATTATGTCTCAAAATGGGTTGAAGCCATTCCCACCAAGTCCAATGACCACCATGTTGTGATCTGATTTCTGAAAGAGCATAAATTTTCTCGATTTGGAATTCCTAGGGCTATAATTAGTGATTGTGGAACACATTTCTGCAACCGACCATTCTCTTCACTCGTGTCTAAGTATGGTATTACTCATAAAGATTCCACTGCATACCATCCTCAAACCAACAGTCATGCTAAGTTGGAAAATAGAGAAATGAAGAAAATTCTTGAAAAAAATGTCAATCCCTCTAGGAAATATTAGTCCAAGAAACTCTTAGATTCCCTTTGGGCATATCAAACTGCATTATAAGCTATCCTAGGCATGTCACCATATAGATTGTTTTATTGGAAATCATGTCATTTACCTATTGAAATTGATCATAAGGCCTTTTTGGAAATAAAAAAAATGAACTTTGACATTTCTTTGGCTAAAACCAAAAGGAAATTAGATCTTAATGAACATTGAAATTTCTTTGACTTTTCTACCTAATGATATAAAGTGGTTTTTTTTTATATATCTCTTCTTGGATGATAATTTTTAATGAGCATGGACTTATGCAAAAAATTTATAGGATCACCATTGGGGGTGGCTTATTGAGATTTATTTCACACCCCCTGTAGGTTTACCTCAGTGTACATTCTCACATTATGTCTATGTTCACCTTAAGAATAGATGCATGATAGATAGAAATATTCCCTAGATTTCATGGTTGAGTTTTATTATCAGCTGGTGTCAAATGGTTGGGTTGGAACATCATGACAGGTTGCTAGAGGCTAGGAATGTTACATAGACCAATGTTGGAAGTATGGACCGATGTATTTTTGTTGTTGTTTATTTTGTATATGTTATCGGCCAAGTGGTTTTTTGGTTGTATTTATGACATGGACTTTCAAACCCATATAACATTTAACTTTATTATATCATGTTTCAATTATTTATACATTATGTGTACCCTAATCTCTATGATATTTGGATAATTTATTATGGTTGTGAACCCTAATGTGGGGGTCTAATCTTCTCACAATAGAAATTGGACCTCTTCATTGAGTCATAAACCTCTAGTGTATGGGGTGGTGCACCTAAGGTGATGTGTAACTCCATCCCAAGTAATCAGTATAGTGGTACCCATCTATGAACAATACAATTTGGTATTAGAGCTATTATATTCCATTCATTTTATTATCAATGGTTTGATATATAGGAGACAGAGGAAAGTGTCAGTTATTATGATAAATCCCCGCTCATGAATTGTGAACACCTATTTCGGTTATTTTCTTATTTACCAGGGGTTGGGATTGATGTTCTTTAATTTTTATGTTATGGTTTCATATGATATTTTACTTTGATTGACACTTGGGTGGTTTATACTCTATGTATTAAGATTTATTTCAGGTTCATAGCCCATTAGAAAGTGTCATGGGAGTTGTTATTCACTCTGAGACTTTATCAGAAGTTGTAATCTCATGCATCGTGGTAGTAATGATTGATCTAAATGTTATAGTCCTACTATTGTTTGATTTTATAGATCTATTATTGATGAAATGTTTTTCTGTTCTACTGTATGATTCTCAATAATGAGGATTGTAGTGTGGTCCTTATATAAGGTTGGTGTAGTGACCCATGTGATTCAGCAAGGCATACATGTATAACTGTTCGAAACCTTGGGGTCATCATTTTATTGGGATTGGATACATATCTGAGTCCTCTAGCAAGTGTTCCAATGTGATCATACTTAGATATGACATATTCCCCAATTGTGGGATGTTGGTTGGTATATTATCCCTTTATGGTTGGATACCCTAAAAGAGTGTGGTTTGTTTTAGTGATGTCTTTTTATGATGAGATAGGTGCATACTGATTCCCCATGAGTTGTGGACTTCAATATTTGTCATAGACGCTAGGTAGTTGGACCTAGTGACTTAATGTGACGATTAATCATGAGGGTGAGGTGGTAAGGCCTAGTAGAATTTTAGACATGACTCAATATTGTGGTGTTTGTTCAATTTTTTAAGGTGACTTGTATGAGGGGTTTGTCATGTAATGTGTGATTTTCATAAGAACAAATTGATTTTAGGGACTTTTGATAATGGTGAATGAGGTGTGAAGCTAGGTTAGAGGTTCATGATTGTCAGATTCCTTCAATTGTTTAATAGAACTTGTGTTCCAGTGTATCCACTTAGTGGTTGGTATCAAGAGGTGGAGGTTCATTCTGGTGGCTATCCCATGAAATGGATGTTTAGGGGTGTTGAACCTGGTGTATTGGAGTCAGAATGAGAGAACATGAGTTGATCAAGTTGAATTGTTAAGGCTTATGAGATGTTTTTAGGAGATTTAACATGCTGGAGTTTATTCTAGTTTTGTGTTTCGATTACATAAGGGCTTGTAACAATTTTATTATTGAGAAATCTTGGAGACAAGCGGACTAGAGATGTGATGTACTATTTAGAGGAGTTTGCATATGGTGTTTTTTTATTTGGGAAGAAACTTGTGAGTTGGATAGGAATTGTTGTAGGTGTGATGAGAGGCTTGGGGTAATAGTGACTAGAGGCACTTCGGAATGAACTGTTATGTTTAAGAATGGATGAGGTTGTGGTGGTATTCATTGATGAAATAATAGTATACACATAGTTTAAAGATGATCATTCCCAATATCTAAACATTTTCATGAGTTTTCAAATAGTGAATTAGCATTAAGCTGTTCTTTAATGATGTTTTCATCAGTTGATAAAGAGACTCCTAGGAGGTTTCTCTCATGGGGTAGTGTGTGTGTGTGGAGCTTCATGGTGTGGAATGTACCATCAACATTCATTTAGTGTGGTCTATATAAGGGATCAGATATCAGTGAATTCTATGGGATTCATTCTCATATGTTGATAATGAGGGATAGTAGATGTTTCCATTTTTAGGTCTTCTGGGGGGGAGATTTCCATGTACAGTTTTGAGTATTTCATGTGATTTGGGGGCATGGTTTGTGGAAAAGGTTCTTGGTTGAGAGAAAACTGTTATGATAATCCTTTTTTGTGGAGTTCCAAATCGGTCCTGGTGGTCTAAACCATGTATAGGTAGGGATGGAGATTCAATGAGGATACAATTTAATAGGTAGGTGGAAAATTGAGGATGTGTTTTCAAAGGTGACCCTAGTAATGGGAAGAAACATTGATTAAATTTAGTAGTTATGGATTGACATTTATGGTTGTTTGTACCAAATGTATTTCGATAGGTTTTAAATGACTTCCTGGTTAATCAGGTTGGATTGGTGATGTTAGGAAATTTACTAGTGATAATTTCATAGGGAAAAATGGTGGCTTAATTATGGATGGATTTTACACCAAATCATATGAATTGTGTAAATAATCTAGGTTTACATCCTCATGTAGAACATAGTGAGTTGATCATGGATTGATGACCATAGTGGTCTGTGATGTGTGGTTATTATACCAATGATTTTTATTATAGATTACAAGGTTTATTATGGGGAGGTTTTAGAGACTTGGGTTTTTTAGGATTTGAAATTTGATCCAAAATTTGATTTTTAGAATGGGAGTATTATACGATGTAAAATGCTAAATTTCATTAAGAAATGGACTTGAATAATTATTAAAACCACTCCATTGACCCTATAATTTTTTGTTTACCATAGGAAATACGTTTGTTGAAATTATATGTTGTTTTTTGGAAAAATATTTTATAATTTAGTAGTTAAATATTAAATAATTTTTGTGGTATTGGGTGGGAGTATCTTTAGAATAGAGTTTCTTAATGAAATTATAAATATAGGTATGAATTGTAAATGTGAGAGTTTTCTTATGTGTGTCATAAATGTTTTTTAGGATTCTTGATAGGGATTACAACAGATAGTAATTAATTAATTATCTAGATTAAATAAATGAGCCCCACCCCACTTTTTGGAAACCAATGCATGGTAGGGAATGGGGAGAGGGGTATCCATTATGCAATAGATGGATGAAGATGGTATGAGGTGGAGATACCACTATACATCATCCATCTTTTAGATAAGGACAAGGTCAATAACAAATAGCTTCTAAGACTGGATTTGGACATAATGTTTCATCATTTTTTCCACAAGGTAGGCCGATTTTTTTGTATTTTTCCCTAATATCATTAGATTAATTATTTTGAAGTTATAGAACCCCTTTTTAAAAAAACCCCCACATTGGTGTTGATATGTTCTTATCTAGGAAAAAATGAGAGTTTCTAGAGGTACATAGGGGATTTTGGTTCAAAAACCCAACATCAAAATGTGTTTTTTTAAGAAAACACCTCATGTGTTCTTGTTGTTCCAGGAAGCAGAAAAGAATATTACTATAAAATGTGTAGTCTAGAGGAAAAATTTTATAGTTTTAATAAGCATAAATCTATGTTCAAAAACACATGATACATGTATAGGGATTCATGTCCATTTAGTTTAAATTATGAGAACTTGTGTGGGTCACATGTCATATAGGAAAACACATAAAGTTAGAGACACATAGTTAGGGATTGTATGGTACATGGATAGGGAACCTATATAGGGTACATTCCATGTTCCTTACTTTCACATCATGAGTTTTACATGAATTGTTGGTTTTATTACATGCCTATATTGGGAAATGTGAGTACGTGATGTGAACTTGAGCATGTAGACTGTGTACTCCATTTCTATTACCCATTTGAGTGTTTTTAGAGTTTAGTGCCTCAGTGTTAGGGATTCACATGTGAGTGGTCAATTCTAGTCATTTTTTCTTATATAATTTTATTTTTTTAATATTATGTTAATATAAATGTAGTATGGATGGTTTATTATAAAGATAAATGTTCAGTATGATGATTCTAGTGAAATTTGAAATCAAAATCATCTTGTGGGTTGGGTTCTGGGAAATAAAGACTAGGTGAGGGTGGGGATCATGGATATTGTCCTAAATTAAGAATTCCATAGAGATAAATTTTAAGACCATTGGATGGATCCTAATGGGAAGTATTTATTAGTATCTTTGTGGAGATCTTGGATTTTCCCTAAATGTTGGGACAAGCAGCTCGAGGTTAGAGCAGTTAAGGTTTACATTATAGGTTTGAGGATTATAGTGGTTAGATACTTTGGTGTTGGTTAAAATCATAATATGGGGGTTCCAGATTTGTTTCATTATTGATCTGATATGATTCTGAAGGACTCTTGAGGAATTACTTGATGGTCTAGTTTCTTATTAAGGGATCATTTGATATCATAGTGGGGAATTGAAAATATTTACATCGCATGGTATTGCTTCTAGAAACCTTTGTTGGAATGTTGTTCGTCAGGGATTAGTTATAGGTCATTGAGTTCCACTTGAGGACTCTTATTATATCATTCATGTCCTGAGTACTTATATGATATATAGGAATCCTTAATGGGGTTTCTTAATCTTGTTGAGGTCATTTTGATATTCGAGTATCATTTATGGGCATGGGTGCCCAAGAATCCATTTTAGTGTTTTCTGTTAGTCATTAATGTTGATACATGGATACTACTTTGATGCTATTTTCATACAATTTGACTGGAGTATTTAAATCCAATTCTACAGTAAAGGCTGTGTTGTTAGAGATTTATGAGCATATGATCCACATGTATTGTTCTATGTATCTGTAATTGAGAAAGTTTGACAACATGCTTCATATCAGTATTAATAGCATGATTATCGATTTAATGTGGGACTAAGATTCATGAATATTGTGTAATATTGTTCATTATAGTGGATGTGTTGTAATATGTTTTTTTTATACTACAGTTTTGATAAATTATATTATACTATAATGTCAAGTTGTCAAAATGATTCTCAAGACACAAATAGTATGATTTGTAGTCTATATCCCTAACTAATGCTTTTGGAAATTATCGAATACCATCTAGGATGTATGGTTGAATTATTATCTACATTCATGGCTTACATGATGGTTTGATGCACTAGGAGTATTTTTTATGTAGTTAAGCTTCCACATGGAAGCTCCATGCATTATATTTTTGAGTAATGGATCATTTGATCGACTTATGGTTTGGGTACGATTGATTTCAATGACGGTTTAGAAATATATCTAATTATATAAGAAATATATATTTGATATATGGATTAAAAAATGGAAATATTCTCGTTGAAATGTTTTCTATGACGCATGAGATATATTTTAAACTGATGGTCTAGGAATGGTAGTACTTTGGAGTGCTAACTGGGATATGTGTGTCCAGGTGCTTGGTGTGAATATGGTTTCGGATGTATGGACTTAGTAGGGGATGGAATAGATCAGTATCTCATATGATAAGTCTATCATAGGATGGACCCTTGAAAATTTTAGTTTTAATCATAGCTACAATGTACATAAAACCGATAGGTTATTTGCGATGAACAATAATTGGGATGTGTTTGGAGACACATTGGTGTTGGATGAAGTAGTTATGGAAAATCAAGTTCATAGTCTTAATGATCAATGGTGTATAGTTTTTTATTTTTTAGTTTTCTTTTGGGTCGTATGAGTATATTTCACGATGATGAATTTACGGTAGTAGTTTATATATTCTCCATTGGTTGTGGCCTACTAAGATGTATTCCTCACCCAGTGTACAGGCACCTCAGTGTATGTAAAGATTTTTTGACCTATTTTATTTTGAGAATAGATGCATGATTGATATGTTCAAGGCCCCAAGAATTTGTGGTTGAGAAGGATGCTCATGTTGAACAGACAGGTCATCCTGGAGAATCTTAATGGTTTGTGGAAGAAAAAATATGTGATATGGATATGAGTTTATAGTTGGGACTAATGTATTAGTTTTTTAGCTGTTTTTTATATTATATCATCCTAGAGGATGGTTGGATGTAAGTATAACATGGATATTTTGAAATTAATATAAATTAATTTTATTATATAATGTTTTAATAATTTATTATTTACTTGTATTCTGATTTGTATGATATTTTTTAATTTACTTCTTTTTGTGAACACATATATGGTGGTATAGTCTCCTTGTAGTCCACTTTAGACCCCCACTGCTAGTTTAATTCCATTGGAATATGAGGAGGCACATTTGATGTCATGTTCCATTATGGATTTCGGAACTGGTTTAGTGGTACCCAATCAGGGATGATACATTGGAAATATCATTATCATAATTTAACTATTTTTCTTATTTATTTCATTTATCTATGAAAAGTGATAAATAAAAAATTTATTTAAAAATTTCTATTTAATTAAAATAATTTATAATGTTAGATTATATTTTTAATTAATTGTCATATTACATTAGACCAACTATATATCTATTACCCAATTTATTTACTTGAAATATTTTTCTTATTTAATTTTTATAACAAAGGTATTTTAATATTTTTCCATTCGTTCTGGCATAAACCATTTCTTATCGCATCTGTGAGAATAATTTTAAATTATATTTTTTCATATATATGAGTGGATTTTGTCAAAATCGATACCATTTTTGGAATCATAATAATTTATATATCTAGTAATTTCAATTTAATTTTTGGCCAAAATGAATACAAAAAACATTAAATAATTAATAAATATAGTTGAGATAAAAAAGGATTTACATGGAGTTAAACTATTATGATATGGGTTAAAATGTACTAAAAAGATGATTAAAAACTATTTTCTCGATTTATTTTTACCACTAAATATAAACTTATTTAGAATATTTAATTTTGGACTCTTTTGGAATAAGAAAATTGTGGGTAAACATTTGTTATTTCATAAATTACCGTTCTTCCACTCACCTCACATATAAAAGGGCACAACCTCTCATAACATAAACACACATTATAACCTTTTTGCATCATCCAATACCTACCCTAAAATCTTATCAAAATAATTCTTCTCATTCCATATGAAATATTATTTTTAGATGAAGTCCAATCTAGAATTTCTTTTGATGTAAACCTATGTACGTTACATGGAAATAGGTAGAATTATTCAATGAGGTTTTTCTTTTATTTCATCCCTAATATACATAAATTATTATTATACCATGATGATATAACAACATTAGGAAATTCCATATGATAATATTTTTTTAGAGGAATTACCTACAACCATATGAACATCCATAAAATGGGCTAAAAATCCAAATTCTTGTGTACAAAGGACAACCTCATCGCAAATCAATTTATTTCATTTTTACATTACAAACTATCACGGTTGGGTATGATTATTTTTAGGAACCAACCTGATTACCCAGGTAATCTAATAACTTATATGGCACTTACATATCCTAGTGGGTGATCCCAATCCCCATGGGTTGGTGACTAGCACCTGGCATCATACAAAATGATTTTTGGAATGATTTTTTCACAAAAATATTATGAAAAATATAAAAAAGAAAATATAAATACAAGAAAAAATACACAGTGTGAAGTGTACCAGAAGTAAAACCTTATAAACAACCTAATGAACTAAATATCATCACTATAAAATAAGAAAAAATTAAAAATTCCAAATGGATGCAACTTAACACATCCACATATCAATATATAGAACCACCTCCATGTGGTGTTTGTCCCCTACACGAACCTAGTATGAGATAATTTAAAAACACCTGAAATAATATGTACAACATGAAATATATAACCAAAAGGGTATAAACATAGATTCCATCAAAGATTCCAATATTCTATTAATTAAATAAATATCTTTCAATTTTAAATAAAATGTTTTTCCATTTCAAAATAATGTTATAAAAACTCATTCCTTTACATTTCAAATGATGGAATTACATTTAAACAAATTTCTTGAAGAATCATTTTATATAAAATAGATTATATAAATTAAAACTTCATGTCAAATAATTAAAAAAATGGTATATATTTATATCTCGTATTGATTAACAATATTGAAACATGTTCATCTACCAACAAGTACAATATTTCTAGGTCCTGGGATCCTTAAACACTCATGTTACAATAACCACAATGTGTACACATATCCCTTATAACTGGAAAGAGATGACTCATATATGTCCTAATATGGAAAAAATGTCCAATATGTTTTTTTAGTGTGGTAAAATGTCAATATGGTGTATGGAGTTCCCATCCATGCATTTTTTTCGTAAATAACTCAATATATACATAGCCTTCCATATGCTTTATTATAAATCAGTGATTGGGTAATGTATTTTTAGAAAACATAAATTTCCATTAAATCCAATTCACTAATTTCAAAAATTGAAATTTTCCCTTTAAAATCCAAATCATGTTTTTCATCAGAAAATTACATATTCTAAGATAGAACCCAAAGGTTTCTATCAAATCCATTTTAATTTTTTTTTTGAAATAATAATTTGAACCCAATTCACAGCTAATAATCTCAAACATGTTCCATATTTATTTTTAAATATTTAATTGAAAAAATTTCAAACAATTTTCCCACATAAATTAAAATTATTAAATCTCTACAATTTTACATTAATTTCACAATTAGATTCCAATTAAATGGAATTAGTGGTTTTCCCAATGTCAAAGGGAAAATAAATTTCTAAAAACCCATATTCAATAGAATTGGGTTTTTAAAAATTAAATTTAAATAAATATCAATTATAATATAAATTGAGTAGAAATAAACATTTGAATTTTAATGAAGAAATTTAGGGTTATGAAAAATTATTCAACAAGATAGAATGGCCTGCCTCAGAATTGCTAGATCTCCAAAATACACACCATAATCCGGATCTTTAAATGGAGAATGAAGAAAATGAAAACTAATAAGCAAACATAGGATTAAGAACCCAAAATAGAGTGTATTAGATCCTCCATCCGACAACTATTTCTAAAAAACCATAGGTAGGAAATGAAATAGAGAAGGAGAAATATAATGAGAAGAGGAATCTAATTATAAGAGGATTGACCATCATTCTCCATAATTCAATTTTTCTCTGGGAGGGTTCCGTGGGACCAAAAATTGTTCGTGGGATCTCTCTTAGATGGAGATATTTTTTTCGATTGTATTGGTCTATCATAGACCCAAAATATGGGTTTTTAGATTAAAAAAATATAATTAGATTTAAATATATGTACATATAATATTATAGGTAGGATGACATGGTTAGAACAAACCATATTCTTATGTTGTGTGCCTATTTTAAATGAGATTCACAGTTTCTCCAAAATGGGTTCCTAGTTTTTTCAAACTATGTGTCAACCATGAAAATCTTTACTACCATGGTCTTTATGGTTTTTTTGGGGGAACATTGTTTTTTAAAACCATGTACTGATAGTTCACTATCACATAAGCATTCAATTTTTTTAAAATCTCATCAAATTAACCTTTAAATGAAACCCACCCAAATAGTTATGAAAATAGGGGCTTTAGAATACCTAAAAACATTAATAGTATGTTATAACCTCTACAGGAAAGACACATTCAATTCCTAATAATCCTACTTAGATACTTTTAGTATAAAAAGATACGGCCATTGCCCTCTCATCGATGACTCCCTTTCCCGTGTCTCGTGATTATCAAAATTGTTATACCATAGAACATTGAACAATGGTATAAACCTCACATGATGTATCTTGGTTTCAGAATAAAATATCATTACTACACATTCAGTGACTGATAAATCTAGTCCAACCTCTATATCCCTCCATTTTAGAACATGAGATGGATCAGATAAATACGTTCTCATTGTGATACGTGGAACATGTTATGTATAAACATCAACTCTGGGGGATGTTGTAAATGATATGATAAATTTACACCTACCCAGTAACCTCAATATTTCCCATAAAATGCAGATATAGATTTCCTTTCCTCCAAATATATTTATAACATTACCAAGGTAAATCATTAGAAACAACTAGTATCTAACTTATAATTAAAAATTATTATTATAATGATATGAATATAAAATATATTGTCTCTATTCCATCAAAATACTATGATGAATCAATTGAATATTTTCCTCATCTAATTGACCATTCTATATCCAACCAAGGATCATTCACCAATCTCCTTCCAGTAGAATAGATATTTGCAATGCTGGAAATAAAAAGATTCAAAAGGATCCATTATGATTGAATACTAGTAGATATTACTATAATAAATCAAAATCAGCTAGATATGATCATCCCAAGCCCCAACAAAGTTATGAACACAAGATCAGAGCATGACCTCAAGAATCTGTATAGCTCTGTATGTCTAGCCATCTGACTATGAATGCTATGTCATACTCAATTGAACCTGAGATTCCATTTAATCCTAAAGGCCTATCCAAAAACTATAAGTGAACCTAGGATATCAATTAAAAACAATATAAGTTTTAACTCTGTGAAAATGAACAATATCCTTCACATAAATATTTCCAAAGTCATCAAACTTTTTCATATCATAAATTGCTATAATGTGTGATGATTTATCCATGAAATCTATCAC
The DNA here is from genome assembly GCA_963277665.1 of Viscum album. Classification (NCBI taxonomy): domain Eukaryota; kingdom Viridiplantae; phylum Streptophyta; class Magnoliopsida; order Santalales; family Viscaceae; genus Viscum; species Viscum album. The sequence goes on along the minus strand of OY728146.1, from coordinate 1,778,422,030 downwards.
AACCTATATCACATTCCACTATCACTGTGTATATGGAAACCTAAACACAAGGTCTATAGAGATATCATAACACTTCGAAGATGATGCTAGAAGTGGACAATGAAAAATTGAAGTTTTATTTTGCACATCCTTGACCTGTTAGAACACAAAATAATGAGGGATAAATTCTACAATGACTCATCTAGTACATGTCCACTAGAATTGATGTTTCATGACATAAAATTCATTTATGGTTCTTGTCTTCACTGCCCATTTTGAATAATTTCAATCCCCCATAATGTTTTCCATACCTATTATAGTATAATAAAACCATCCTTATATCATAGAATACCCCCTTTTCTGAATGACCACTGAACTACTGTATACCCACCATATAGAGATTCTCTAATGCTAAGAAACTCATCATAAACTTGATATTATAGAATTATAATCTTGAAAAGAGTGTATTTTTACTAATAACTAGTCATAAAAACCTCATCCTTTCATTCTTAGACTCTAATATTCAACTATGAAAAGAGAGTCATCAAGTTCTACTCTTTTTAAGATTCATTCATGGATTGGGTTATATGTTTTCCCCTCAAAAAATCTATAATGACATTCCCTTTACCTATGGTATAGGAGATGCTGAAAAATAAATAATATATGTATTCCACCCAATTTCTATGGAGGATAATAAAATATTTCTAAAAGAATACATAACTCAAGATCTTGTAGTATGAAAACATGGAAATCTTTTCTCCATAAAGGTAATTAAACTAAAACATAAGCACTTGCATCACCTCTTAATGTCTAAAGACATGAGTTGGAGAATTCTTATCATGTTGACAAAGCTGATGAGATCCATATGCATTGATGTGATCACCCTTCATATGAAAAAAACCCAAATCTGAACCTGATGCGTCACAAAATACCACATGGAACTAACCAGTATATGGAAGAGTTATCACCAAATAAATAATCAAAAGATGATTAATTACAATAAAAAAACATATAAAATTTTCATCACAACAAATATTACACCCTTGCGAGTTAGATAATTTAGCGGAGGATCCATCTTTGAGAAGCCATTTACCAATTGATGATTATATCCATCTAATCCCAAGAAGTTCCAAATCACAAAAACATTATACAGTTGTTCCCTTTTCATAAAATCTTTCACATTTTTAGAAAAAAGTGATATAATATGTTTTGAAATCTCATTTCCTACGAAATTCACATCCTAAAACCAAAAATCACATTTCACAATCTCGAAATAATAACATTTATTTCTCAACTATTCAACAACTTCTCTCAGATGAAGCAAATTAACCTCGTCGTATATAGAGTAAATGAGTATGAAATCTAAAAATAATACCCCAACAGTAAAAATAGACCCATGTAAAATCTTTTTCATTAAATACATGAAAATTTTAGGAGAATCGGTCATTTGATTACTCATAATGGTTGTAGCTTTATAATATGGTGGTTTTCTGAACAACAAACTATTTTACCTGCTACTAATGGTAACTTGATCAAAGGTTGATCTTCCAGAACAACATTTCTCCATTAATATAATCAAATAGACCATAAATCAATGAAAACAATTAATTTTTAGTTATAACAACATGATTGAGTTTTTTAATCAAAAATGGTGAAATAAACTATCAGCCTTCGAAATAAAGGAAATGGAATCCACGCAAGGTGAAACATTGGATCATATAAATCCTTTATCTAGAATATCTTCCAACTAATTCATAAACTAAATAATTTTAGATAGTTCCATGCATTATGAGGGAGTTGAAGCTGATAGAGTTTTAGGCACAAAATCAATAAAAAACTCCATCTTCTTTATCGGTGTAAAACCAGATAATTCAGAAAGAAACATATCGGGAATCAAGATGAAAAATATAAGGATATAACCACTGAAATCATCCCACTCTAGATAAAACCAAAAAATAGATATCACTTTCCCCAACTATGGATATGATGGTTCATATTAACTTGACCTTGGGTCCCATTATTAATGGAATAATCAATACACACAACATCTAGTGTAGTGAACGAGACTAGTCAAAGATAACAATCAATGCAAGATTTGTTGGCAATTATCATATACATACCAAAAATGAAGTCAATATATTTCATTTAGGAACCCAAAAACTACATGTAAACTTGAAATATGACATATATAAAATACTAGAGGGATTATGGAGACCATTTTCTCTCTTTGTACCAAGCATAGTAGTAATATACATTGTATATGATAAAATATCTATAAGAAGATCAAGTATATTAACAAAAAGTGTTGAAATAACTAAATGTGATGTGCATGTTTCAATAATAGTATTAACTAATGATTATGATAATGTGATACCATATATCAAAGTGTCTTGTCCTATATCTTCATCCTCTGGAGACGCTTCCACTATATAAACAATATTTGTTCCATATTCCTTTGGTAGGAACCATTTTGTTTGTGAAGCATCTGATTTACCCACAATTTAATATTAATATGAAGATCTCATGCTACTATGAAGATTTAAATAGATATAGAAAAACTTATGTAGTTGACACGAGTTTCCACATGAGACAATAATCTATAGTGCCTTAGTGAAACCCACAGTGTAGGTCCCCATCTTGCAATAGTGTTAAAAAAATCAAAGGACCTCTTATAGTAAGTGAATGAGGCCTAGAATGACCCAATGGTCTTGGACCACCATGAAAATAATCATGAACCCTCAATAAATTGGTGTATCTTACACTAACACTAAGATAGAAATTTTTTTGACAACCCTAACTTTCCCACTAGGTCTATTTCGTGAATCATAACTATATCAAGAACATTATCATAAGAAGGAATCAATGGGAAGAAAAACTGAGAAAATATATCTATTAAAAGTATCAAACTGAATCATTGATCCTTAATCATTTCATTTGATACTATCTTAGGTGAAATATTTACAATATCGTCAATTTTTTTCCACATTTTTTTATAGTGTAATCGTCCTACTGATGTTTGAATAACATTGTAGCCATTGATAATAACATCAAATCTTGATATAACTGATTACTAAAAAGACTTTTTAAATCATCCCACACTAATCCCTAATTACCTTTCACCTTAACCATCATGTCCCTGCATCTCTTGCTTTGTCCTTTAAGAATTAATATTGAAAACGTCACCCAAATTTCATCGGTTTTGTCTAAGAATCCAAAAAACACTTTATGCTACTCAAAAAATCCGTATACTTTTTTATTATCATTCGAATCCCTAAAAAATATTGGATTCTATAAAACATATTTCTATGAATAATTATGGAGATCATCCCATTGAGGTTTCACTATTAGATCTAGAACCTGAGCTGGTGTTGTTTTCTATTCTAGATAATGGACAATGCACACGATTACCTCAACTAGATTCAGGTTAACAATAGGATTTTGTCCATGAGGTTGAATAGAAGATTAATACTAGATCTGTTTTGAACATCTTCTCAGAGGCATGATTCTATAAAACATCAGCTCAAAATAAAGAGGACATCAGATTAACACTCAAACAGAGAAACAAGGGAGAAAAAGCAAAACATATAGATCAAAATGTTTTGGATTTCAATCTATCCAAAAGAAACATATGAATAAGAATATAACTAATCATCAAGATTACTTTCCATAACCAACTATGGTTACATAAGGTTATTATCATTCAAATATTTCTAGGAACACAATCACAACGACCTCTTATGTCACAATAAGAACAAACATTTTCATACTGACTACAAGACAAGAAGACCAACCAAGATCTCTCATGCCACCTTGTGATAATCTATCCCTGACACCTTGGTAACCCATTAACCAATCTAGAACTGATATAGCCTAATGGTAATTCCTGATCCCCTTGGTTCAGTGAAAATCACATATAATCATGGAAAATTATAGTGTGAACTATTTATCCGAAATCATTGTGTTATAAAGTTAAACAAGACAACACACATAGATGAAAAACATCCTAATGATAACTGTACCAAATGTAACATGGATATACACAACCCAAATTACTAAGAAAATGAACCATAAAACATGTAAAAATATCCATATCTTAATGGATGCAACTAACCAAATCCATAGATCAACATCTAGAACCACCTCCATGTGGTGTTTTACCCCTTCTTGAACCTATAGGGAGAAAATATTCAACTACCTAAAGGAATTGGTTGTGTGTGAACTAATATAATAGAAAGGTCTCATCAATGATTCCCTAAAATATTCCAACATTTAATTCACCAAATAATGATATTTTTATTTTAGATAAATATATTTTTCATTTCAAATGAATTTTTTTTAATGATAATGAATTACATGTCAAATAATGGAATTACATCAAAAAAATAAATTAAATTAAAATTGTGTATAAAATAGTTTACATAAATTAAAAGGCATGTAAAATGGTACATACACCTTATTATATATTTATATCTTATATATATAAGAAGTTAGAAGTATGGTAATCATCCTAAAGGTATAACTTTTACAGGTTATGGGATAATCTCATAGTCATGTGATAATAACCCCAATGTGTACAAACGTCCCTTATCATTGGAAATAGAGGACTCATATATGCACTACATAAGAATACAATGTGTAAAAAAGTGTATTTTAGTGTTTTAAAACATCCATCTAGATCTAGGGAATTCTCATAAATGATATTTGGTCCAAAATAACCCATTAACTACCTAGTATTGAATGTGATGTAGAAAAAATCAATGATAGGAAATTAATTCTAAGCATCCTCAAAATAAAATAAAATATCGTTATCCCATTTTAGAAATTCTCATTTCCCATTAAAACCCAATTAATGTTGTTTTAATAAAAAACATTCCATTTTCAAATATAAAACAAAAATTTTTTATATCAAAAATATTTTAAACTAATTTTCCAAAATAATAATTTGAAATTTATTCACAATTCAATTTACATAATTATATATGACCAATTAATTGAAACGGTTCCCCTAAAATTAATAATTAAAATTAAATATTTTAAATCTATAAAATTTTCCATCAATTTCAAAATGACACCCCTTTTTAAATAGAATTTGGGGATTCCTAGTATAATGAAAAAATAATTTTTCTCAAAACTCAAACTCAATGGAATTTTGTTTTTATATAAATAAATTGAATTAAATTTCATTTTTAAAAATAATTGTATTTAAATAAACAATTGAATTTTAATAAATCAAATTAGACTTAATAAAAATTGGGCATCATGAAAAAACCCCTTACCTCAGAATCTATAGATCTTGAAACTCCAAAACCTAATCAGGATTTTCCAATAGATAATGATAATATTGAAATTGGGAATAAAACCATTGTTTATGATCCAAAAATGTAGTAGATTATATCCTCTAACAAAAATAGATATCAAAAAATTAGTATGGATGAAGATAAATACTGCAGCAGATTGATCACATAAAGAAGAAACAAACTACAATAGAATCAATTACTATTCTCCAAACATCAGTCCACTTCCTAGAGGGTGCTAAGGGGCCAAAAACTACGATTGGAAGATCTCTTGGGTGGAGAAATTTGTTTGGGGTCATATAGGTCCATAGGGTACCAAAACAAGATCTCTTAGGATTTTAGAACATAATTTCAGATTAAAGGAATCTATACACATAGTTTCCAGGGAAGGGCCACAATGTTAGACAAAACTGTGTGCCATGTCCATATTTTTATTTTAAATGGGGTACACAGTTTCTCCTATGTGAGAGAATATCTTGTGAAACCATGTTAAAACAATGAAAATATCCACTTCTTGTGTTTTTAATATTTTCCATTAGAGAGGAATTGTTTTGGAAAATAGTTCGCCAACCATGAACTATCCTATAAACTTTTAAAACTATTAAAAATTTCACCCGATTCACCCTTAAACAAAAACCAATCCAAGGCATGCTAAAACGAGGGGTTTTGAATACCTAAAAATTGTAAATATCTGTTCTGTTAGATAGGGATTGGTGAATGTTCATTGGTTGGGCCGATCTAGGTCCAAGAGATGATAATATTGATGTAGTTGAATTTTCAGAGAATGGTGATGACAAAGATTTGATATAAGTTTAATACTGATAATAATTAATCAAAATTGTAATTATTAGTTGGTGAAAAGTGTTATTGAAGGTTTCAACTCGGTTGGGCCATCCACATCTTGGGAGGTAAGGTAATCATTTCCTTCGTTTTGTTGGACCATTTGAGGTTTTTTTGAGTATGTGGGAATTTATTATTTGTGTTTTACAAAACCTCTATAGTTAATGTTGATACATAATGTATCCCATATATCTCAACATGAAATGTATCTCAAATTAGAATATATCTATCATATACCTCTCTTGTTTTTAGCTAGATTTATCTTGAGGATTAACTTGATTTAATCATGAATGAACATTCTGGTAAGAGAGTTGATTTGGAAGACAAGGTACTTTGTGGGAGGATGATACCTTTAGTTTGTGTGCTATGGAAGCATGGTTATGATTCACATAAGACTTTGGATATTGAGGCACTAATTAGAGAGAAGTGGAACAATATTTTTGGCATGGAATATTTTAAGTAGGATTTTGGGGATGATAAGTATTTATGGAGGGAAGGTTCTAAAATCATGTTTTTCTATTAAGTTATTACTAAACCCATGTTTTTTATCTTATTTTTTTGGGTTTCATTTAAGAAATTTTAAGTGGAATGTTTAAATGTTCTCGATGTTTTTGGTCTAGTGAACGGTTGGTTCCTGGTTATCCCATACTTCTCACCCCTGTATAAGAAATAATGAAACCCCTGGATTTGGGCCTTTTCACAGATGGCACTCAGTTAGTGATATTGTTATACCTCTTAGGAGAATCTATACATCCCAATTAAAAAAATTCCATGGTTACTCAATATGGATTATTAAACCATGTGTCTCTTCCCATTAAACTTTTCATATGAGTTTTAAATTAATCCAAATATTGATTAAAAATTCTTAGACCCCCCTTTTAGTTCACTAATGGACAGGAAAAGACCATAAGAAATTTCTCCCTTCAATGGAGCTCCCAATATGTTATTGGCCTCAAATATCCCCCATATGTGATTCGACTCTCACGTAATTCTCTTTGATCCCCCCAATTAATTTTGTATTCAAAATCTCATTCAATGGTAATCTCTCTTATCCTCACTAGAGTTCGATGAATCTCCATATATAGTTATGGATATAATACCCATTTTTTGGATCTAAACCTGGGATTACTCTATAGATATTTCTTTCCATCATTCTCTGTAGGATTTTTTAGTGTGTGACATTGTGAATCAAGATCATGTGATCCTGAGGTACGTGGTTTTATTAAGATTCCCAGTTTATTTTAACCCAAATTTAATTATATAGTTTTGATTTTTAAATTAAATTTAAGTTATTAATTATAATTAAATTTATTTCAATTTTTTTGGTTGGAAACGCCCAATTTCATTGAAATGGTGTTTTAAAATGGGTATTTACAATGTAATTGCAAAAACCAATTTCTAATCAATTGGGTTCTCATTGTGAAGTTTTTTAAAAAAAAATTGTATAATATTTTAAAATATTTTATGAAAAATGTTTCAATCATAATTTCAAATTTAGTTTTTGAAATTAATTTCATGGATAATTATGAAAACCCCCCATATTATATTGAATTGGGTGGTTATTGTAAAATTTATGTAATCTTTTGAAAATTTAATTGTTGAATATAATTTTTGAATGTTTACTGTAAAATTGAATTGGTAATTTATATCAAATTATTATGTAGTGAAAATGGATCAAATGTGTTTGATAAGAAACATGGGTTCTTTCATAAAAAAGGAATGTTAATTATTAAAACAAAATTTGTTTCTTAGATTGAAATTGAAATATTCGAAATGTATAATAGCATTAATTTTATTTTACTATTGTTTCAAATAAATTACCCATTATTTTTCTACACTTGAGAACAATGAAACCTTAGGTACTAAGTGATTTTTTTGGATGGCACGTTACACATTCTATCATTCCAAAACATAATGGTTGCATGCCACATTCCTTAGGCGATGGATATGAGTCTTCTTTTTCTATAGTTCAAAGGGGTTTATGTATATATTACCGTGTCACCATGAGTGTGGAGTCCCTATAGCCTACAACTATCATACCTACTTAGGAATATGAACATGTTTCTATTATTTTATTTTAAATGAATCTATTCATTTTTGTAAAATATTTTATATTATATTATTTATTTATTTAATTTAAAAAAAGTTCCATTGTGTTTTAAAATGATCCACCAATTGAAAATCCAAGTAATTTTTAATGTATTTTCTCAATTTGAAATGTAAAAAATTAAATGTTTTATTTATTCTTATGAAATGACAAACCAGTTTTTTAAAACTAATATCACTCTTTGGATAACTTAATTTCGGCATCTGTTATGGAATCCATTGTGAGAAGCTTCAAGTGTTTTAAGATCACACACTAATTATGCCTTTATGTGTTTGTATATTATCTCATTCCTTGTTTTATAATGGGTAATGAACCATAAAGATGTGGTTCTAGCTATTTATTTATTGAATTGGTGAGTTTCCTGTATTGGTACATTGGTAGGTTTTCTTATTTTGTCAGACTTTTTGTTGTAGTAAATTTTCTATTTATACCAGTTTGAATTCTGTTACTTTACTCCCACTGGATTTTCTCTTATACGAAAACTAAATTGTTTAGTTTGTTTCTGCATTGGTAGAGGAAAAATCCTCCCCACATTCTTTCTTTGTATGATGGAAGGTACTAGTCGCTGGCCTATAGGGATCTGGAATGGCCTTCAGGCCATGTCAGTAGTGGCTTGGTTATCAAGATGTAAGGGTACCCAGGATAGTTTTGGACATAATGGTATTATCTATAAAAGTTATTCATTATTATTTTATTGATTAAATTTCATGTGTTTTTTATTTAACATTCAGTTTTCTTTATTACTTATTTTATTAAATATTATATTTTCATAATGGAATTATCTATGGATTCCTTTCATTATCAGTTCAATGTTTAAATATAATATGTTTTCAATTATTGACCATTTCGATATTTATTATTACTTGTCCTATTACACATGATAATTTTTAAAATATGTTATATCTGGATTATTTTTATTCTCAGATTATTGATTAAATGTAATATGTTTTCAATTATTTTAATTTCATTAATTAATATGAATTATCTAATAATTCTAGTAAAATTATTTAAATTTCATGGGTGATTAGTTATTTAATCTTCCTTGTCATTTATGGTTATTTATTCAATGTAGCTTCAACATTACTTAATCATTATCTATCATTAAACTCACCCTTGTTTTGTTTCATTTCCGATAAATCATTAAAGTGTACTATGATTGATATACAAAAATATTCTAAAGGGAATAATGATATCCTAATGAATAGTATTTAATTTTTCCAAATATAATATTGAAATGATGTGTGTATATAGTATAACAATACTATTAAATTATTTGTTCCTTTGGGATGTGATTTCTTGTATATTATAAAAATATAAAAAACAAGAAACTTGTTAGGAACAATCTGATAATAATAGTGATTTTTTCAAATTTCTTCTTTTGATATCAATGAAATGATTTGATGAAATGAAATCACCTCACTTTTAATACAGTGAAAATAATGATGAAAAATATTTTTAAAAGAATCAGACTAACTATGAGTCAAGAATGAGTGAGGCTCATAATAATGAATTGACAGTAATTATATTCACTCTAATTCCAAAATTAGAGTATCCATTTCCTTGAAAACATATCATGATGGACATAAATGGTCATTGGATTAACTCTGGATCTGCTGTTGAAGGCATTTTTGTTTTGATGAAAAATCTGAGTCTCTATCACAATGATAAAAATGTGATGATGCCTTTGTGATTTTTATTTCACATATATCATAAATTTATTGGGGGAACATATAATGAAAGACTCATTGATAAAAAGGAAATGAGTTTTTCCCAATATTACCAATATTTTCATATCGAGGTATGAAGATAGAGATGGTGCTAATCGTAGTAAGAATGATCAGATCTGGAGAAAAAGAAAAGGGTGTTGGTGATAGAATTCCAGCTGAGGAATAAAAATATCATACATAATATGATCATACCCAGAATGATCATTCCAAGTATGATCATATCCATAGAAATTTTATTCCAAAAAATTATACTCATGCTGAGATGGAAGGAAAATTTGTTTTTTTACACCATCCCATCATACTCAGTGATCCATCATACATAGGAAGAGTTGTTTTAAAAAGATAAAGATGTAAAAGGAATTTAGAAAAATCTAATGTATATCATATTGAAAGAGACCAATAATCATTGTATTCAACCATTTAATATTGTTTAAAAAATTTAATATGGATGAAATATATGATCCCTTAATTTTTTTCAAATGTATTCATCAACTGAATCAAGAGTTAAATCATTTTTTCCTTTCTAAAATGAATTTTTATGTGGGTCCAGAGAAAAGGTAAAATAATGAGAAATGGGTCAAGAGAATATATAAAGGGTCTTATTGAATATCCTGTCAAGGGTGAGCATGAAAGTCAAGAGTAATTTAATTGAATTAAAATAGATAATTGATTTCTATAATAATAGTATTATCCATTTTCTTCATAATCATGCGCTCAATTGATACAAATCCTTTTTTTTTGAATAATGAATTTTATGAGAATCAGACACATGAATTGAAATCGTATAGGTAATTGAAATTAATTTCTAAATTGGATGTGAATATTAAAAAATAATCTTGAAGCATCGTGATGAATTGACAAAGTCATGAATGCACCTGAAATTTTTGGGGAAATTGAGATTTGGGTGAATTTATATGAGAGGAAAAAATTTAGGGATTCCCACAAAACCCACTTATGGATGAACTATAAAAGGTGATAAGTATATAATACATATATTATAACTATTGTACTATTCACAAAATAAGAGAGAGAAGTTCTAGGTTTTTAGAGAGAATTAGAAGCTTTCATACCAAGCCTTTGTTCACTATTGTTTTGATGGATAGATGTGAAAGAGAATATAAAAGACCACAATGCAGTATTCAGATGACTATAATACTTATCATTTATCATACCCAACTGATAATTGTATTATCTTTGTCAATTATATTATCCAGATCATCGTTTCGGGATGGATTATTAAATTATGATTTCTATGATGGTATTTTTGGACTGGGGAAAATGATATTTGTATTATCACAATCATACTAATCTAATGTAATATTTCTCAAATTTAGTAATAATACTCAGAAGTATTGTACTTTGAATAATTAGGATGAAATAATTATACTAAGAGGAATCATATCCAAGAGGATTGGACTCATAGGAATCTCACTTAGAAAACGTGGTACGAAAATAGAGTCGAGTATTCATAACAATGTTAAATAAGTTGTTACCATCTTCTGGGTAATAAATTAAAGACTTTTTTTCAATTGAATACAATTTTGAAATTGAATATAAGAATAGGTAACATGAGTTATTACACAAACATAGTATTACCCTATTTGTGCTTAGAGGGTAAACACACACTATTAGAATTATTAAAATAGTGCTACATGAGTGAAATGGTATATCCTACTCATTGTAATTCAAGGATTTTTTTTCTAGTGGACTATGTGGTATTGTATCATTTCCTTACCATACCAAGAACATATATATTATTATTGAAAATTAAACTGTGTAAATAATTGTTTTCCTATAGATGTTTGTTTGTTTTGTTTTGAGTAGGGAAATATTTAATTAACATGAGATGAAGGTTGTTTCCATTACAAGGAAACATAAATAGAATAAGTATCACTAATTCAACCATACCCCTCTTAGGGATACAATTATCATAGCTGGGAACTTTCAGGTGGTATCAAAGCCCAAGTTCCCATATTTTTTTAATTCATAATGGATAATATGAATTTTCTGAATAATAATGGTTTTCTTGATTTTGGTTGGAAATAATAATCTTATATGGAACGATTGAATATTTAATTCTCTTATTTCTATTATATATGATGTCCTTAAAGATATAATGGATGGTTTTCCTGCATTTTATTTGAAATAACATTTTAAATCTATTAATAAGAATAATATAGAGAATGATGGAAGTGACAAGAATACAATATTGTCATCCTTTCTGAAAGATAATTCCTCAGGGTGAAAGTTTCTTCCATATCCAAAATTATATGGGATAAATTGGAAATAAATACGAAGGAAATACAAAAGTGTATACGGAAAAGTTACAAATCTAGATATTGATGTATGAAGATTTGTGGACGAGAGAGCATGAATATGTTCTAGACTTTTTTACCTGGGTGAATGAAATTTTCTACACTAATAGATTACTTCATGAAATTTTAGATTATTTTATAATTCATCAAAAGTTTATAGAAATACTTACTAACACTTTTTATGAAAAGTTTTATTCATTTGATGACATAGATCATGAAAAATTATCTCTTAGTGATTTTCATAGCACTCTCATAACTTATGAGATGAAAAGATTGAAATCTGTGAAATGAAGAAAAAAATGACAGATAAATTTTTCAAAATGATTATAAGAAATAAAAGTCAAATAAGGATCTTATTGATGATAAATATGGATATTCAGACTCTTAAAATAAGTTATGTAATAATCATGGTGATATTTTGTCCTCGTTTTCTATAATATGAAAAATGTATAGTGAAATACAATGGAAAAAATCCCTTGAAATATTTTGATTGTGTAGGCACTGGTCACATAGTGTCTAATCTTCCAAAAATAAATAATGAAGAGGAAAATTATGTAGAAGAAAAAATACTAGAATATTATAGAACAAGAAGGAAGACAAAAGAAAATTTTATTCCCTAGGGAATGAATGAAAAATCATGATATCCAAGGCAATAGTTTTATTATCTAAAAATGATGATGAAGAATGAAGTGATGAGAAATCTGAAAATACATTTGAGTATGGTATTGAAACCACTTTTATTTCATCAATTGTTGATGAATAATTCAGAATTAGTAGTTATCAAGAAGGAGAAACTCAACTTGTACAACATTAGAAAGCTGATTAAAATAATGTATAAGGGATATTAGAATAATTGAGAAGAAGAAAAAGAAGTTTGAATATTGATATGATTTTTGAAGCAATACATAATTTATTCCATATTAGAAGGAATGGTTGGTAAAATAGATTGATGATTTGAATAAATATCTTGAATAAGAAAAGAATCATAAGTAGAATTTGACGTTTAATATTATGGAAAAATAAAGAGTTATAACATGTCCATCGAAACCATTAAAAAGCTGAACAACGAAATACATGATTAAGAAACACTATCTCTGAAGTTGGTGAATGTTATCGAAAATAAAAACCTGAGATGAATCAACATAATATATCTTCAAAGCTTGAAAACAATGATGGAATTGTTTCTGAATGTTAGAAATTTGGGAAAGTTATATATGTAGCTAAGAACACCAATGTTGTAAATTCAGTAGTCTCAAAGATCCCTGGGTCCAAAAAAGTTTTGAAACTATTTTAATCTAGAAATGTTTCTAATATTATTGGTTCTAATAAATATGTAAATAAAGGGAAAATAGTTATTGATAGAAAATCATTGGTGGCTCCTAAAATAATGAAAAGAAGGTGGATGAGAAACTTTTTCAAAATTCTAGCCAGTATGGAAGTTTCTGAGTAAAATAATCATTTTATAGTTTTTGATATTATTTTTTAAATTCATCTATACAACATATATATTTTGTTTTAAACTAGAACATTACTATTATTCCATAATCTCTGAAATTAAAGGTTTGAAGGGGGGATAATTCAATCAATAGAAGAAACCTAAAAAGTTTCGAGTATATATTGAAAATTGGATCGAACCCCGAGAAACTATTTGTGAAAGATTTAAATAACCTAGGAATATTAAAATATGTTTTCTTGTTTACTTACTCGCACAAAAAAAATATTCCTATCAATTTTCTGAAGCAGAATATGATTTATGAAAATGAATAATGGAAGAATCTAATTATTGAAACCACTCTAAAAGGTAAAAAAGGATAATGTACATGGATTCCTGATAGTGGGTGTTCTTCATATAGTACATAAGATTTTAAATTCCTAAATAATGTGAAAATTTTTAAATAGAAAAAAGTGACATTTGGAAATGATGAATCCCTAAGATTCAAAGGTGATGGATTATTCATCAAAGGAAAAGAAAACTTTAAATTTATAAAATTTTAGTATAATGATTAGATGAAACACAATTTTCTATGTATTTCAAAAAAATTTGATGAGGGTGAAAAAGTTATATTAAAAAAGATGGTTTTTTTGTAAAATGTGAATAATATGGAATAATTATTATAAGATACCAACTTAAAAATATAATTTTTTTTTAGTGGTGAAATAAAAAACTCGTGTTACACAAGTATGGTAATAGATAATAAATTATGTAATAATAGGATTAGACACATGTGTCAAAAAACATGAGTAAAATATCTAAAAGGGATAGTTAATATAAAATTCATTATTTTAAAAGGATAATAGATTGTCCTGGCACTATTTTTCAGAGGGGAAATATTTTGAATTTTGTTCATAAAAATGATAATATTTGGTCAACAAAACCCAACAAGATGGGTATTATGATATCTATGGGATGATGAGAATGTTATCAACAAATTGATATAAGTACATCACTAATTTCATTGATTATTTTACTTGTATTTATTTTTTTAATTATATGAATGAAAAATCAGATGCTTTGAAAATGTTTAAATGTTTCAGTAGGAAAGATAAAAAAACATTGATTATTCTTTAATAAAGTTTATAAACGATAGTTGTGGTCAACACAAAACTGAAAATTTGAATTTCATTATGAGAGTCGTGGAATTCGGTATGAGTATAGTTCCCCATACATTCCTCAAGAAAATGGGGTTACTGAATGAAATAATTGAAGATTTCTGGAAATAAAAAGAACTATGTAACTGGAATATTATCTGTCTCATTACATTTGGAGGCAAGGAATGTTTAGTCCTTGTTTTATTCATAATTTTTTTCTACAATCTTCAATTAGATATAAATCCATATGTATTTTTATTGAAAAACTCTTTATTTTAAACACTTAATAGTTTCCAGGTGTCCGTGTATTTAAAAGAAGAATGGTGGAAACTATGGAATGTTTGAGTGGAAAGGTGAATATAGAACCTTTAATGTCCATGCTATATAAGGGAGAGAATAAAGATGATTCAAAAAATAAATATAAATAATTTTTTATTCAATTGATGTGGATTTACTTGAAAAGTTTGAGAAATACAAACATGATCAATCAGACAACACAATTGATCAAGTTAAACAAAACAATTATGATAGGGATAAAGTAAATTATATTCCTCATCTAGAAAAAGGAATAAACTCATATATTTTCAATGATGAATAAGATATTTTAAAATATCATCAATGGATGAGGAAGAAAGAGGTAGTTCAGAATATAATTGATGATCATCATCATAAGGTTCAAACAAAAAGAATATTCAATGCTATTACACATACATATTTATATTCAAAAGTGGAGTAAAAATGATGTGAAATAAGAAGTTTAGAATATGGAATGGGTTGAAGACATGAATGAATATTTAGATCAAATTGAAATGAATGATATATGGGAAATCATACCCAACATTAAAAACAATAACACTATTGTTGAAAAATGGGTTTATCGAAACAAGATAAATTAATAAAGAAAAGTGGTAAGAAACAAAGAGAGATTGGTGTGAAAATCATATTCAAATACTTAAGGTCTTGATTTTGATGATACATTTTCTCTACATGTAAGACTTAAAATAATCAGATTTTTTTTATTAATTCACGATGAGATTAAAATATATTTCAAATATATGTTAAACCTGAAATCTTAAATGTTGATCTTGATACAGAAGTTTTTAATGAAAAACAATGGATATTTGTTCTTGGAAAAGATGAAAGTTGTGTATACAGATTGAATAAGTCCTTTTATGAGCTAAAATAATATCCATGATAATGTATTACCCATTTAGATACACGATTAAGGAAGTTGAAATTTTTGAAATTAAGAGAGTATATCAATCTCTACATTCGATAAAGTAATGAGTGTTATGTCATTGTAATTTTTTATGTTGATCACAATATCATTAAGGGGATTGATGAAAGAAGTTTTGAATTGTTTTATGAAAAATGAAAAAGGTTTTTGTAATGTATATGTTGGGAGAAATTAAATACATTATTGGGATACAAATAAAAAATTAGAAAAAATAAATATTAATTTCTCAAGAATAATATGCTAAGGAAATTCTTAAGAAGTTTGAAATGGGAAAATCAAAACCTATTTCTACGACTATATTAGTGGGAAAAGTTTTCTAATTATGGAGATGGAAATAAAGTTGATAAAAATAATTTTGAATACTTATTAAAAGTTTTTTATATTTGATGGCTTCAAGAGATGACATTATCAATTTCGTTAGCTTTTTTGAAATATTTCCCACTGTTATACATGAATCACATTTACTTACTACAAAAATAAATCTCAGATACATAAAATGAACAATGGAATTCAGATTCTAGTATAGAAGCTCAGGTAGTATGGATTTTTTAGGGTATTCACAATCTTACTGGGAATGAAATGTTAATGATCTGAGATCTATATCTGATGAAGTATTATTTATAGGAATGAATTGTTTTAGTAGGAAATAATAATAATATTTTTAGGTAAATCTAAGTAAAATTGAATCTGAGTATGTTTCAGCCACTCAATCCAATACTCAAATAATGTAGATGAAAATGAAATTGTATTATTTTCTTCTTATAGTGATGTTATCCCTTCTCTTAGTTTTTTAAAATCAAAGTATAATCAATCTCATCAAGAATACTATTTGAAATTATCATTCAAAATAATATTAATATCAAATACCATTTCATCACAGATCATGTGTAAATGAATAAATTGAATTTGGAGATTGTTCCAACATTTATACAAGTTACTAAAATATTCACAAAACCTTTACTAGAAGAATATTTTTCTAAATTAAGGTTGATCATGGTTGTCAAACATATTTCTCATCCATTTAAGGGTATGTTTTTTTATCCCCTCTCTCATAATTCCTTTGGATTTTTTTGTCAAGGGGGATAATTGTTTCGTAAATCTATCTTTTTGATCTCATGTAAAAAAGAGGGAGTTGTCGGTAAGCTGTGAATTCAATAGTGTATTCTGTGTGAATTATTCAAATTTTTTTTGAGTGGTTGTAGGATATAATATTTTTATTTTTACAATAAATTTGAAGAGATGAGGGAAATTGTTATTGAAAAAATTTTCATGGTCACTTCTCTTGGACAACATGGTTTTACTGTCAACAATTCATATTTCCTATAATGATTTAGCTCACGTAGGATTCGAATTGATGAAGAATGATTCATTTCTCTAGGATAACAATTTAAATGATTTATGAATCATGGTAGAAAATAAGATCCAATGGGGGAGATTTTTATTACCATGCTGATAATTATGGAGATTATTTTTGAGTGTTGTACTTTCTTTCAAGGAATGGTTTTGATGAAATTAAATCACATCACATTATATTTGGTGAAAATTATGAAAAAAATTATATTAAAAAGAAGTAGGCACACCATGGGTCTAGTTTTTGAGAAGATCGTAATGAGGAATTGATTATCATATGATTCAAATTGAATCCAAATCAAATGATTAAATGAATTTAAAATGTATCATTCTGGATATAAATGATCATCTGAGACACTAAAGATCCATTGTGGAAGGTGTGTTTTTTTTGAATAATTGATATCTCTATGACTACGATAAAAATGTAATGATGATTTGTATATTTTAATTTCACATAAATCAAATATTTATTGGATAACATATGATGCATGATTTAAGGAAGAGAATAAAAATAAGTGTTCAAAATCATACTGAAATTTATTGTATTTGAGTGGGAAGATAGATATGGTGTTAATCATATTCAAAATGATCGTATCTAAGTGGATATAATAGTGTTCTGGTGATAGTCTTCAGGCTGATGAATAAAACTCTCATACTGAAAATGATCATACCAAGAATAATCATACTTAGGATGTTCATATATCAGAAATTCATACTTAAAAAATCATACTTAGGTGGGGTTGGAATGAATGATTTTTACTGTTGACACTGTTCTATCATACTCGGTGAACCATCATACTCAAGAAGAGATGTTTTGAATAGAGACCAATGGAAAAGGAAGAGAGAAGAAGCTAATGAATAACATAATGATAATGAAAAATAAAAATGTAGTCAATAATTTAAGATGGTTGAATGAACTTCTAAAGGAAGAGATAGATGAACTCTGACTTGTTTTAAAATTTCATCATCTACAGTATCATGAGTTGAGTCACATTATTTATTTTCAAATTAATTTTTCAAGTGGGTCAGAAGAATAGGTGAAATAGTGAGAAGTGGGTTGAGATTAGATGGAATGGAGTTTCATGAATGTGCTATAATTAGGGATCCTGACATTCAAAAAAATAATTAAATTAAAAGAGTCCATGTTTTAAATAATTAGAGTAGTATATATTTCTTAAAAAAGTTACACACAATTGATATATAGCATTATTTTGAAGAAATCGTATTCAGAAAATCAGACACATTAATTGAAATCTGGTTGGAAATTGAAAGGAATGTGTGATGTTGATGTAAATATTTTATAACAATCAAAAAGCATTAAGAAGTGTTGACAGTAAATAAATTTACATTATATTTTAGCATTAATTTAGATTTGGATGGATTTATGTGTGTGGGAATGATTTTGGATTCCTACCATAACCAATTATGGGTCACCTATAAAAGATGAAAAGTACATTTCACTTTTCAGGTTGACTAATAAACTATTCACCATAGAAGAGGGTGAAGATCCTAGTTTTTAGGGAGTAGAATAATATTTTATTCTGATCATTTGTTGAAAATTATTTTGATGGATTGAAGTGAAAGAGATAAGATATGATCACAAAGTTGTATTCAGCTGACCATCAAACTAAATAATTATCATACCCAGATGATTACTGTATTCAGATGATCATCACATTGAGCTATATTATCATATCAGTATATCCATGATAGGATATCTTGACTGAGGAAAAAGAATTTTTGAATTGTCTGAATTTTACATATCTTTTGTTATCTCATTTTGTGCAGAGAAATTGTATAGTGAAGTATCAAACATGGAAGATTCAGGCTCAAAGAATCATATTGAGATGAATAATATCTTTGATAATCAGGCCTGGAGGAATCAGATAGAAAAAAACATTCTAGGAATATTAGACTGGGTTTTTATAACAGAGTCTATGATTTTCATAATATCTTATGGGTATGAAATAGAAGAAGTTTTTTTAAAATTAATAAATCTTTATATTCAAAAGAATCAAAGGTGGATTTAGTTTTTAAAATAACATTGTATTTACTTATTTGTGTTATGAGGGAACCCACACACTATTTGAAATGTTTATATTGTGCTACATGAGTAAAAGTTTATATCCTACTCGTAGTAATCCAAGGATTTTTTGGTAGTGGGTTATGATGTATTGGATCATTTCAAAATCATACTAAGGATATAGATATTCATATTGAATAGTGAACCTTTTAAATACTTGTGATCTTGTGGATGTGTGTTTTTTTTGTATGGAAAGAAATCATTAACCAAAGGAGATGTCTATTTTAATTTCCAAGAAACATAAAATTACAAAGTATCACTAACATTACCCCTCCCTCTCTTAGTGATACAATTATCCTAATTGGTGACATTCATCACTTACATCATGAAACTGGGGTTAGGGTCACTACAATAATAATTATTAATAATTTTTCTGATCAAAATTTATTAAATATAAATTTAGAATTTATAATTATGAGACTCTTTGGAGATGAAACAGATATATTTTTTAGAGAACTGTTTACTTTTTAGGGAAACCTTTTTGATTAAAACGTAAAAATGTCTGTCAATATAATTTTTTAAAATAAGTAATTAAAGATGAATTATATATATGTTATGTATATATTATGTATCTAAA
Organism: Viscum album; assembly: GCA_963277665.1. NCBI lineage: Eukaryota > Viridiplantae > Streptophyta > Magnoliopsida > Santalales > Viscaceae > Viscum > Viscum album. Next base: position 1,778,401,932 of record OY728146.1, on the reverse strand, counting down.
TATATTAATTTAAAAAAATAGAACATCAATTAAATGTAATATATTAAAAATATTATCATCAAATTCATGGAATATGATATCCTTGAAACCATGTTTTTTACACTAGTTTGGGGTATATTTTAAATAGATATTTTCCCTATTATGTGATTTTAAATTGGTAATTTTTTTTCCATATTTGGTATCCATATAATTACTATTAGTTAATATTTTAAACATAATTTTTTGTCTTAATTAATAATACAAATAAAAAAATATTTAACATGGTTATTGTAAAAATATTTTATTAGCGGGGTAAATAAAATGATAATAGATTATTTTATAATGAAACTTTTAGAAATAATATTATATTTCCATATTTCGACCTTATCGAATAATAAAAAATAATTTAATGTCATTTCTATGAATTTTTATTCTAAATGGGGTTATCGTATTTGGATTCAGTTCGTAGATTTCAAAGTTATTTTATAGAATGTCACTAACCCCCACCCCCATTGAAAAAAGAACCCAAATACGTCACTAATTAAAAATTATTAAGACCTATAAACCCTTAAAAGTGTAATAAAAATTATCTCCCAAACAAAATTATCGACATTTTAGTGGTGGTAGTTCTCATAATGGACCAATATCCTCGTATTTAAGAGGATATCCAAATGATGTTTCTCTTAGAGAAGGTAATAATCATAGTGAAGATCTTTCATTTTCATTATTAAGTTAGAACATTAAAAATTTTCATATCACATTGAATATAATAATATTATCATCTCTAGTATACAGATATATTATTATTTTTATAAAATAATATTTATCCATCTTCCTCTCCATATTATTGGAAACATTTCCATCTTTCATGTGTGTGGTGGACTACCATCTCGCGAAACGATTTAATTTTGTTTCCTTCACCATTACATATGGATAATAATAATTATTTAAATAATACATATATATAATATCTATTACAAGATGGTAATTATATAAAATTATTATATAATCAACATATTTACCCTTTCACACATTAATGGAATGATATTATCACTTGTGTGTATGTACGAACTTCCATATCCAAAAAGAAATGTGACTCATTTTCCATACAGAACATTAAATAAATTTGAATTATTTAAAAAATGTTTAAATATGATATTTTTATCATTATTATAATTTTATATATGATTCAAATAAATCATACATTTTAACCATAACATTCATGACAAAAGATGCATGGTAGAAAATGGAAATTGACATCTGAATTAATGAAAATTATGAAATGTTATTAAAAAAGTTGTGGTAAGATATTATAAGGGGATAATGTATACTCTTATAAATATTTAAATATTAATTTTATAAAATATTAAATTGATCAAAACTATTATACTTGAGTTTAGATAGCTTTCAACTAAATGGAAGCATGAAGTAATATATTTATTCATAATTTATATTTGAATGAGACATACTTGTTAATATTCAGCTATTCACTTTTGTTAAAGTATATACTTCCCATTTAATTTATTCCACATGAATAAATAATAATTAATTCTTTTTCGTTTTTCCAATAATTTTAATTCTTTCAAGGTGTTATAATGTAATAGTTACCAATGAGGTAATAAGATATTTTACAACCTCACATTCTTTTGGGATTAATATTCCTTTAATTGATCGAATAATATAATTTATCATCAGTAAACTCTAATAATTTTCTTATCCAAGGGATATTTATGGTTTTTATATATTTTATTCCAACAATTTCTCTATTGGGTACCATAATCAATATATTAAATATATAAAATAAAAATTAATTTTTTCTCTATAAATAATACTTATTATTCATACTTTCACAGGTTTTTTATTTTTTTTACAAAAGTCCATGTATTGAAAAAAATTATTTCATAAGATAATTTTATGTTATTCTTGAGTTTTAAATTTTTTAATGATTTTTTTCAAATAATATTTTTTCAAAAAAAACATTAAAAGGTATGTCTTTTATATGTATACAGTGATAACGAAATTCCCTAAAAATATTAACATTTTTCAAAATATATATTCTTCTACAAATATTCAGTGTTGTTACAATTAAATTTCTATTACCAAATCTTATTGTCATATTTAACTTCCATTCTATTTATTTTTGGAAATAAAATGAGTTTATGTTAAAAATATATATATTCCAAATAAATATACAGTCACATATTAATTCCGAATTAATTTTTCTAATTGTTAACTTTCTCATGATAAAATCACATTATTATGACAGTTTTTCATTTCAGAATAACTTTCTACTAAATGATCATGTTTTTTGTAAAATTTATTTGATTATTAATTATACCATATTATATTTTTCTATATTATGTTTAAATTGAATGATATTGGATTAATGAGGAAATAATGATAAATTTGTATCATGTATAGAATAAAAAAAATTCATAAGAAACATTGATCTTGAATTATATCTCGCATTTGATATACTATAAAGTATATTGATATGTTGTGATGAATTGGACCTATAGTTATATAGCCCCAAAATTCATCGGTAGGTGTCGTGGGATAAATGTAATGGCCATATTATGTGGGATTCTACATAATTTTTTAAATTACATTGTGAAAGGTCTTGACAATACAGATATTATAATTTTTAATACCATTTTATCCAAAAATTATTCATTTTCGTTAAATGATAATTCAATTTTTATTCAAAGTGATATTATATTTTTTATATTATTATTGGATGCACATGGTTCCCATGTCAATGATTAAATAGAATGAATGGTCATTCATTTTCATTACCATATTTATTGTGCATTATCTAATCAATATAGACATGTTATTGATTAAAGGAAATTTTTCAGTAATTTTACTCTCTATATTAATTAATCCTTATCTTATAATGATAGTCATGATATTAATTAAGTGGATTATACATTTATTTATTTAATTCAACATATTTATAATTACTCATCTAATCATGATAGATTCCATTATAAATAATAGTTAATGATCATTTCTTGTTGGGGATGTAGAAGAGCTCGAGTACCCGTGAGCTACTCAGGCACTGCACGACCAATACTCGTTATCAGATCAATTTTTTCATGTTAATCATGGGATAAATCTACTCAAGTACTAACATCAGTCAAGGATGAGTATTATAATAACATAATCGAGTATCTTGAGATCATAATCGAGAATGTAATTTTTTCATATATAAATTTTATTCAATATTTAGATGCTAAATTTTGAGCTTGAGGTTTCAACCTCGAGTACAAATTCGAGCATGTTATCACATTTCTAAAATATTTTTTATTTAAATTTCTGAAAAATTTTACTAAACAAAACGATCCACGGCTGATCGAGTATTCTGTCATGCTCTAGCTTATTCTCTAGATAAGAAATCAATAATCGGTCGTGCACTAACCTGAGCTCGAGCACCAAGTTCAAGTGAAAAGCCTAATCTCTAGTAATGAGATACTCGGCTCACCTCGACTTCATTACACCCATGATTTTAGCTTATATTTATTTTCTATCCATACCCAAGGACATGAAAAATAATTATTTGAATGCGGTCTAGGATTCTGAATAATTTTCCATTACTATGTTTTATATTTAATACGTAATATTTAATAGGTGTCTTATATGTATCTGTCTCTCCAATACTTTTTAATTGATCAATCTATTGGTAGTTGACCGGTAGAATCTATACCAGTTAGTAAAATTATCCACTACCACTAGGATAATGTGTTTTAGGTAATTGCAAAAAACACCAATCCATTAGCATGTGTATTTCTCAAAAATACGACTTATAAAAAATATGTATAGTATCTTAACTAAAATCCTTTGTTTCCTTATTCATTTAAATCCCAAAAATCTATTCTATTCATCATGATATAATTTAATTAGTATCATATTTATAATAAAAAAATTATATTAATGGAATAGTTATTATATCACTCCCTCTCACTATTCTAAACTAAGATCTCCCCAAATATTATTGTTAGTTTATTGCCTCCATAAGTGATGCGAGACCTTTTACATAATCACATAAATGGATGGATAAATTTTTTTAAAAATTAAATTATTAATTTATAAACTAGAATAGTAATAATATTCTATAATATAAACATTATGGACATAAGATAAATATAATAGATTTATTTCCCAAAATTAATATCTATTCATTCACAGTATGACCACCTATAAAGACATTTTTTTTATAAAACTATCAGCACCTTCATGGGTTATTATGATATACCATATTATTATAAACTATAAAATTAATAAAGACATTATAATATGATTCATTTTCTATAACATTTGAATGATCCTAAAATTAAATTAATACAAATTATTCTTATAATTGTTGGTAGACCCTCTATATGAACACACCATTATAAGACAACTTATTAACATTTATTCAAACATTCATTTGAACCCATATTGATATTTGAAAACATTTGAACATACAGAATTTCATAAAAACCATATCATTACTCTTAATAATTATTAATTCAATGAACATGATCATTCAGTAATATGAATATGTCAATGAGACTTTGTACCATTGAAAAAAACATACCCAATTTGTTTTAAGTGAATGGAATGTTTAAATTAATGGATTAAAAAAGTATGGAAATTAATTATAATAATCAATTAAACATGTAAGGTTTTAATGAACTTATTTAATAAATTTTGTTTGATTATTATTGATGTTAAAATTGTGATGTAATCAGAGTCAAGACTAGAGGTAAGGTGTACTTATTACCCACTCTATTTGTTTTAGGTTATGTTCTATATAATTGTCCTTTTCTATATCTGTGATTTACTTCTTATTATTTGAAATTATGTATATATATTTCTCAATATATGTCTTTAATATTTTACCTTTCTTTTCTAGGTACATTTTTGTCCCTCTAGTCCACATTAAAATCTATTTTTTAAGTTATCTAGATTAGAGAAATAGTTTACTATAATTATTTATTTAAAAGATACAATTATTCAAATAATTTTCACTCTTTGAAATCAAATAATATCCCAGATTTAATATAACAAAATTTCAATCAATTTCATTTTTTGGAAAAATTTGGGGTCTTATCACCTATAATGATTTTTTTAAGTTTATTATTTTTTAGATAATGTTATATTCATTTTATAGTTATTTCATCATTTTATATTTTGTTCCCATTAAATTGAGATATAATTTAATAAATTATGATTATTTTTTTATTAATTCCCATGATTTCATAATCCCTTATTTTATTGGTGTCCTGTATAATACTGCATGGTTAATGATTTATTTAATTATTTTGTCCCTTCATTCTTTACCATGTCTTTACTTCATATTAGTGAATAATTTGTTTTTATTTTCTCTATGGAACTCATATTCATGATTTATTATAAGAATATTAGTGGGAATATAATTTTATATACACCTAATCAATTGGTTAATGATTTATTTCTAATTATAACAATAATTTTGGTCCACATATGCTTTGTCTTATTTACAATGTTATATGTGGAAAAGATGTTGTTCACCTTTTTCACAATGTAATATAAGGGGTAGGTTTATTTATCCCCGTCTAAATTATTTTGATATTTTATTAGTGATCCTTGACCAATTTTTTGAATTAAATTGCTCATGTTAGTGACATACTTTATGATTCTCATGATATTTTCTATCCTATTCCATGATTCCTTGAAACAATTTATAATCCCATTCCTTAATGTGACCATGCAATGAATTTGTGACTCTTATGATTTCGCATCTCAAGATTACAATATTATCTTCCCCTTATAGGTCTCTATGGAATATAATTTTATTTTATTCACTCAAGTGTATCACATTGAATTATAGAAGATCCATGATAAAAATGTCTATAATAATGGTTTACAATAAAGTCAGTATATATTATTGAAATTATTTAATTATGTTTATAATTCCCATGGATATTATGTATCTATATTTATTAATTTATTATTATATTTCTAATAAAAGGTTCTAATATTATTCATATGATATATTGGTTTTTATATTATCCATGTAATTTTCCCATCCCATTTCCTTTCCTTTTTACTTTATATTTTTATTTATATGTTTCGTATTTGGATTTTTATTGTTGAATATAGTTTGTATATAGTTTTGGATTTTATTAAAATTTAGTATTCCTTTGTAATTATAAATGGTTTATTTATTCTTATCATTTATAACAATGAATTTGATATATTTGAAAAAAATACATATGATAGGGTGTTGGGTATCTATGCAATGTTACTCATTGATGTAATGAGAAAACCCGAGTAGCAGTTATCTGATTTCTACATTATCACATTGGTTATAGATATAAGTTATCATGTCCCATAAGAAAGAGTAATTTAGTTTTTTTAGTAAACAAGATACATTCATGGTTCCCATATATCATTTAAATACGCAAATTAGGGAAAAATGTTTTAAAGAAAGTTATTATTCCCTCTAGAATATTCTAAAATATCATTCGTAGTAGACATCCCAGATTCTTTTTAAATTGTTAAAAATATCGGTGGGCACAAATTATATGAACTAGTGGTGGATAAAAGAAGATATCAGGAGTAAAAATATAATTATAAATAAGCTATAATTACAATTCCTCGACAATAGATGTCTAGAACCATTACATTATTTTAATACTTTGGAAAGATTACAAAAGAATCAAATCCCACTGGACCGATCAGTTTAGTAGTCTTGGAAAATATATTTTAATACTTGAACATTACATAAAAATCCAAACACAAAATATATATTAGATTATACTTTTAGAATGAAATTATTCTCCTAGATTAACCCCTAATATAAATCATAATACACTTCTAAGAATCCTAGTAAAATAAAACATAAGAGATGGGTGCGATTATATTCATAGTATGGTTAATAATACAATAGATGTTGTTATAAAAAATCAAAATCTTTAAGGAAAGTATAAAATTGAATCACAACCCTTTTTGAAATAAATTTGAACATAATAAGGAATCAATGAATAAAATAATGCAATTTAAACATTAAATTTAGTCTCATTAGACTTACCGATGCATAAATGGTCTATATCATGCCCCTTCTTTCACTTAATAATTCCAATACATTCTTCAAATTGAAAGGGAGAAAAATAACATAAACATTTGTATAAAAACTTCCATATTAAATGATAATACTTTAACAATATAAAAGGGATGGTTTAAAAAAGAACATCCATAGTCAAACTTATCAAAATTATTCAATACTATATGTTATGTTGTATTGTAAAAATTCGACCTCAATTTACTATAAAATCCTACAACTCATGTTCAGGTCGATGAAAACAATCAAATAAATACATTAATAATCTTCATGGGAAATATCCGTTTTGATTCTAAAAAAATTAAAAAGGTGTGATATATATAAAATAAAACATTTAAAATATATTTTTAAGTAAAAGTGCCTAATAAAAATTTGTATCTTTTTAATTTAATTATCATTTTAAATCATTCATGTTTATATAAATAAATCCATAATACAATTTTGAGAACACGGACATTGATAAGAAACATTTAAAAGAATAAATCATTAAAACAATTAAAATGATGTTTTATTTTAATATTTAATTACCTAAAACCTTAAATTGATTCATTTTTCGAAAAAAATTAAGAAACATGGACATGGATGATAAAGATTTTCAAATAAATAATTACATATAATCCATCTCAAATAATAATGAGTTTTCTAAATTAACATTTACACTAAAATTTACAATAGTATAGGGTTAGTTAGCCTACTATATAATGGTTAAAACAGGTTATTAAATTATACCATGAACATACACATATTTATGATATCATATTTGATCCTTATATATCACATTATTAATAATATTTCAGTATTATCAGAGTTTTTCGTGTTAACTGCTTCATTTTACGAGACATGTTTTATTGTTTAAGTCATGTTTTCTATGAATACGAAATATTTAATTTATATCTATAACTATATTAACCTCATAATAATTATTTTTACTCATCATATAAATTCTTCAATCAGTCTGAAATGGTTAACCTAGAGAACAAATCTCATCGCGTCATGGATATGGTAGGTCGTACGTATGCACGAGTGATGGTATCATTCACTTTATGGTTAAATGGTATGGAATTTTATGTTATATTAATTATAAATAATAATTATGATGTTTTATTTATTACTAAAATATTTTATACACTTCATTATACCCATATACATAAAATATCGTTGAATAAAAAATTACATGAAGTCATGGAGAGAGTAAGTCATACGTATGAACACATGGTGATATTAGTATTCGTAGGATGGGTAAAAAGATTTATAAGGTTTTAAAATAAATATAACAACATCGGAGAATTTATAATGTTTTTTATGTTTTATTTTATTGGTAAAAAACATTAAAAGAATAAGTTCAAGAATAATTTTTATTTGGAAGAGGTGAAAGAACAATTACCTCGTTTTTTGTATCTATTTTTGGTTTTCACAAAAGGACTACGTAGAATAGATTTATGCACAATTTATGGACTCTATGATGAATTGGGGTATGTTTACAGGATATTTTTGTAGGGTTTGGCTGAGACAATGGGCTATGGAGGTGTGAAATATTGATATGAAGAAGTACTTTTTTGTAATAGAGGTGAGGGGCACCATTGAAAGAATTAAAATATTAAATTAATATAAAAAATTAAATATAAATGTCCCCAAAGTGTATAATATCAAAATAATATGTGGATAAGTTTAATAAAATCAAAAATTAAAATTTATACATGTTTGTATTTTGTTTTAAAACATTTCATTCTGATTTATCCTAATTTAATGAATTTAATTTTAATATTCTAAATATGAAATGGTTATAGATATTTATATATGTGCTATTAATTGTTCATAATTAGACACTTTATGAAATTTTGGACAATATAATTTTTAGTTTTTAATTTTTAATGATTTTTGTGATTATTATATAAATTAATAATGTGTTTTTGTTTTAAAATATCAATAGCGTTCATTGGGATACTAATCATTTATTTGAATCTAAATTAAATCCACACAAATGTGAAAAGATAAAAAAAAATTAATATACTCTATTCATGTCATAGTAACCTATAAAATACTTGGATCCCATTAATTTATTAATATGGTATTTATTTTATATTTCTATTAATAAAATAATTTCTTCATCACTATTAATTCATCATTAATTGTAATTATTTAATATTTAAAAATTTTAAATAAATTTCTATGATGAATGAAATTATTTTATATTTCTAGATACTAGATATAGTTGATATTATTGCTTGTTTATCACTATATTACAATTATTATACTTATATAAAATGAGTGTTTAACATTTTCTCATATTCAATGATTATAGTAATATTATTTTCGTATTCATGGTAAAGTGGACATTATGTGATTCCATTTCAATGAATAGATTATAAGAATCTAATTTATTCATATAATAGAATTATTATAGGTGTAAAGGTAATTTAATAATATTTTTTACCTCTAATGACCAGATTTACCATTAACAATGGAAATAAAAATAATTACCAAAGTTCTTATTAATAACTCCCAAAAAATATTAACCTATTAAAATTATATTGAATAAATAATAATAAATATAGAATCCATTTTTTTAGATTTAAAACACCATAGTTGGAATAATTAAATTTAAATTAATTCCCATTGACAAAATAAGAAAACATTTTTTAAAAAATTAAAAATTATAAAAAATTTGAGATGTGTTTATGTACAATTTAAATTTGAAGATAATTCCAATTGCGTAATTTATATTAATTTATATAAGTTTAATATAATTATTCATTAAGACCAAATAAAGGATACTCTATCAATATAAATATATTTGAGGAAAATGTAGTTTTCAATTATGATGCACTATTTTTCACGAATGATTAAAATATAAAAGTTATTATAAAAACACCAAAACTTTGTACAAACAATATTTTTAAGTTAAAGTCCAAATAAGATTTTTATTTTGTCAAATTGTACATATAAATGTTTAAAATGTTGGATTTCAAAAAGGGTTTCCATTAAAATAGGTAAAACTGTATTTTTTGAAAAAAAATTTATATGAAAATTTGAATTTGTTCTTATATAATTTATAAGAAACAAATTAGATAAATATTAAAGTTATATGGAATATATAAATTAAAAATTTGGTTAATAGTATTCAGAACCTTTTCTTAAACAACCTGTCATTGTGTCCTCGAACTAAGAGATGTGTGTCGTGCAAGCTATTGAATCATTAAAATGATGTGTACCGTGGAAGATTGGGGTGTTATATCCCCCCCCCCCACAATAAATTGCTTCCTTAAAATTTAAACCCATGATTTAAAACTAGGGTTTTGAAAATTGAAAATACCTTCACTGAAATCCCAAATTGTAAAGGGGATTAATGAGCCCAGTATTTTAAAATATATAAAGGGATATATGAAGGTTAATGAATATAATATAAAATATCATTCCATGCAGGAAAGAATGTACAAGAATGAAAATTTTTGCACCATGTTATGATGGAGAGTGATAGAGAAAATTATTTGGGTAATATTAACAATAAGAAAGCTATAAATATATGGAGAACCAAGGGACCATTTGAATCATTGTAAAACAAATTACTAGGAAAATTTATTTTGTTTTATGATCATTACCCATGTGTTGTATAATTAATTTACATTATAGACTAAGAACACAAGTAATCATACTTAAATGACATGTTGAGTTTTATCCTCTATGTAATTCCTAACATAAACTCATATTTCTCTTCAAAAGATTATAAAACATAGAAATATGATATTTATATTATTCATATAATTATCCAGGTATAAACTTATAATCTTTAAATAAATTAAAGTATGTTATACTAACTATAGACTTCTTGTAGGCCAATGGTTGGTGAAAAATCCTTGTATCAAATCCATTGTGGGTCAATTCTGCCAGCCTTTTCCTACGTGACTGGTTATCTCTTGACATGTGGATTGCCCTTTTTCTCAAACTATATTATTATAACATTCCAGATATATCCTTATAAAATGTTTTAACCTCAAAAAATACCATCCAATGTGCAACATAATCCATTAAAACCATAATAATTTTCTAAAATACTTCTATCAAGATTAACCGTTTAAAAGGTCTCTAAATTTCCAAAATCAATTATAACATTAGATTCCCCAAACAATTTAAAATATTTATTATTGAAAAATACCTTTATAATCTAAAATTACATAATGAAATAATTTTGGCTTCCAAATCATTAAAAAATAATTACTGTAGTACTATCCAAAATATAGTAATATATTTCATGAAGCTAAAAAACATAAATACATTAATTATTTATCTTTGACTATAGTAAAATATAAGCTTGACCATGATCCATTTTCTTCTTCTGATCCATATTTGCATGATTCTTTGAAAAATAATTTTCATAATGTCCCATCTCATTAAAATTATATCATTTAATATTTAAAACTCTTTTATTTATCTTACAATAATGAGTTGTGTGACATTATTGTCCACACTTGTAACAAACACACATTTTTTAAGGAAGTACTATGGTGTTTTATCCCACAATTATAATAGAAGGTAAAATACTTCCCTAACTTTTTACCTTTACCAATATCTTTCTCAACCATTCCTTTTATTTCTTTCTTTAATTTAATTTAATAAGACATAGATAATTCCTTTTTCATCCTGATAGCACATGAGACTATATCTTCCCAAGATGAGAATGATTTTCAAACTAATTATCATCATAGTAATTTTTTTAACCCATCAAATAATCGATCAATATAACTGATTTGGTTATATATGTAGTCTAAATTATTACACACTAAACATGTGAAGTTTGCTCCACACTTTGATGAATTCTTATCCTCTTTCTATATTAGACTCAAAAATTACCTCTCTATATCCACTCGTATATCATAAGGAATATATTTTTCTGGATAGAGTTTTTGAAATTACCTTAACACCATATATTTTACCTCTTCATCCTCTTAAATGATTGGAATTTTCAACCACTATTGTTCAACATCTCTTTATAAGTGACAGGCTACTATAACAACCTTTTCCCTTTCATTAATCCCTAAATAAAGAATGAAAATTATCAAATTAACTTATACACTACTCAACAACCAAAGAATTTTTATTCCAATTAAATGATGGGGGTTGTTGCCTCATTAATTGGTCTAACATTGATCTTCTGGGTTGTCGATTCAGTTGATCCCTATGGGTAAGGATGTTATTTATAACTTGAGTTCGTTTTGTTAGTATGGATATAATCAATTCAGAAAAAATTGTATCACATGACCCACTATCATTATCTTTCATAGTAGGGATATTACTACATGTATTATGGGTGTTGGTGTAGTTTCTATTCATTCAACTATATTCCATTTCTAATCCATGCAATACACTAGATTAGGTTATGCGTCCTAATGCATAGTTCCATAAAATGAAAATTTTATGCATATTTAATCAATTATCATGAATATGGTTTATTTAAGAAAATATTTATTCATAAATCCTTCAAAAATTATGAAGAGAAAAATTGAATTTTCTTAATCGTATACCCATAGATTGTCAAATTAGATGTATATTAAGACCTGTTTTCATGTACCAGGTTACCTTGAGTCAAGAATGAACACCTTGTCGATGTTATTACTCCTAGATATATCTATTTTAAAACCACTTCCAATTTTAGTATCCAAACGGGGATATATTTTCTAGGAATACCCACATAATCTATATATTACCAAAATTAATGTATGTTCTTCTATACCTATCCCCAATGCCTATCGTATGGTAATGTTCCCTAATAAAAGTTTTTCTAAATATTGTTTCCAAGGTTTGTACTAATATTCCTTTGATTCCAACTATAACACCTGAAACCTAGTTGTATACATCCATTGCATTATATTAATACATTAGCATTATTACATGGAATCAAATCCAACAGTCTTATCAGTATATCAGTCTCAGAAAATATATTCAATACTGGAACATTACATTTCAAATTTAAATATATAATATATAATAGATAATCATTTTATGTCCCAATTATTCTCTATGTTTAACCATACATATATTTCATAATACACTTCTTATGATCCTTGCAAAATATGACATAAGAAAGGGGTGCTCTTATATACTCGGTAAGGTTAAATAATACAACAAACAAATTTATAAATAACCATAAACATTAAGTAATGTATAAAAATGAAACAAAATTTTTTTAAATATAAAATTGAATATAATATGGAAAGATTAAATCATATAATTCCATTTCAAAATTCAGATGGATATTATACTAGTCGAATAATAACTTTTAACTTCAATAACTAATTTCCTAATAAGGGAATGCATAATATCGGACATCTGAACAATACCATTGAGGCCTCGTCCAAGACATCTATAAAAATGGTTAAATCCTCAGCCATGTCCATATCTAAAATTTTTTTGGCAATTTATTAGCCAAGTCTATATAAATTATGTCTCATGAGACTTACCGATGAATAGAGGGGCTATGATGGGCCCCTCCCATTACATTCTAAGTACAATACATTATTTAATTGAAATTGGTGAAACATAATATAAAAGTTCATATTAATACTATCATAGAAAATGATAAAATATTAACAATAAACTATGAATGATTTAAAATAGCACATCCATAGTAAAATATATTAAAACATTTGAATGCAATATAGTGTTTTGAATCATAAACAATCATCCATAATTAATAATAAAATACAATAAAGGATGTGGACATTGATGAAAACGATCAAATAAAAACCATAAAATCATTGATATAAATATCTCTTTTGACATTTAAAACATAAAAAGATGGTAAATTTATAAAATATAACATTTAAAGTATATTTTTAAACCAATGTCTCCCATACCACTTTGAAACTTTTTGGAGGAATTAACATTTTAAAACATTCATCTATAAATAAATAAATCCTTCAAAACATTTTCAAAACATGGAAATTAATGAGAATTATTTTTAAGAATATATTTTTAAAACATTTAAAAAGAAATTCTATTTTAATATTCCCATAAATAAAACAACAAAAAGTTTCATTTTAATTTTTTCTAAAAAAATGGAAATGGATGATAAATATGTCTTGGTAAATAATTACTCATAAACAATCATATATAATAATGAGATGGAGAAATTAAACCTTACCTTAAACATTCATTTGGTAAAGGGTGAGTCAGCCTCCTATCTAAAGGTTAAAACTTGTATTTAAATTATACATGGAATATATCCTTATTTATGATATCATATATGATCCTCTTATATCATTTTTTTAATATTATTTCAATATCACCATTTTTTTGAGTGTCAACTGTTTCATTTTCCAATTGGAGTTTTTTTCATGTAATTCATGTTTTTAATGAATAAGATGTATTTATTTTATATCGAGGATGATCTTAATATCATAATTATTTTATTAACTCATCTTATAAATTTTATAATCATTCTTGACTGGATAACGTAGAGATAAAATCCCATCACGTCGTGGATATTGTAAGTTGTACGTACACACTAGAGACGATATGATTGAAATGATGGTTAAACTGTATGAAATTTGATATTATATTAATTATAATGAATAATTATCATGTTATATTAATTATTTAAATACATTATACACTTCACTACACCCTTCCAAATAATGAGTTTTTAAATAACAAATTACACCATAGCATGTAGACTGTAATGTTTTCGTGTGCCCATATGATGAAATTATTATTTTTATGAAGGGTTAAAGGATATATATGCTTGAATGATAATTATAATAACATATAATAATTTATAAAATACTAGATTGGTTGCATTAGTTTTAAATTAAAATAAAAGGAGGGAGTAGAAGACTAAATGATGTTAGAAAGAGGTGATAAAACAGTTACTTCTTTTTCAGATATCTCCTTTTGTTTGTACAAAAGTACTTCATAAAATTTCATTCTACCCAATTTATGGACTATATGATGAAGTGAGGGAATTTGGGAGGATAATGGGTTTGGATATTTCATAGCCTAAGGGATTTAGTGGTGTGAATGGAAGATAAGTATTATTGCATTTTTAAAAGAGAGGTGAGGGGCACCATTGGAATGCATTAAAATAATAAATTAACATAAATTAATTTTTAAATCCAAACGGATACAAAGTGGATTATTTAGAAAAAATTTTAGGATATGTCTAAATAGTCTCATAAAACAAAATTTTATATGTTTTGATTTTATTTTATTCCTTATCATTTTGATTTATCCTTATTTAATCTATTTAATTTTATTATTCTAAATATTAAATGGTGATAGATATTTATTTATACAGTTTAAATTTTCCATGATTATAAAAATTATGAAATTTTAGACCTTATAATTTTTTCTTTTTAATTTTTAATTATTTTTAATATTTTTGAATAATTTAATAATATGTTATCTTTATAAATTATCAATGGTGTCTATTTTGACAATATTCATTTATTTGACTATAAATAAAATTAACAAAATAGATAACTTCTCAAAAATATTGAATATACTCCCAAGATTTTATAATCACCTATAAAATTAGTTCAGATCCTTAATTAATTAAAATTATAATTATTTTTATATTTTTTAAAAAATTTATATGATATTTATATTAATAAAATAATTTATGCATCACTATTGTGTCATCATTAATGGTAATGAATTAATATCTAAAAATTAAAAATAAATTTCTATGATACTGGTAATAATATTATATTTCTATATAATACATATAGAAATAAATTTCCCATAATTATCCCTATATAAAAATTTATATAATTATATAAAATAAGAGTGTGACATTTTATCCCATTCATGGATTTTAATGATATTAATGTCATGTTCATGGGAAATTTTTCATTAAGTGACACAATTTAGAACCATTGTTGATAAGTGTAGAATTTAATAATCCAATAAAAAATTTACAAGTGTAAAGGTAATTTTTTAATATTATGTTTAACTCTAACAACCTGATTTACCTTTAACCATAGTAAATAAAATAATTTCTAAAGATACTATTGATATTTCCAAAAAATAAAATTAGCCTATTAATGTAATTTGGATTCACTTTTAAGAATCATGAATCCATTTTCATTATTTAAAAAACAAAATATGAATTAATTAATTTAACATTAATTTATGTTGACAAAATGAGAAAACAATATTTTTAGATGAAAAAATTATCAAAACAATGACATCTGTTTATGTCAAATATTAAATGAAAATTATTCTAATGAACCAAATTATTTTAAATGATAAAAACATAATATAATTATACTTTAAAAAAAATGGACACTCTAACAAAATATGTACTTTATATGAAAAATAAGTTTTTAATTAAAATGTAGTATTTTACACTATATATTAAAATTTGAAAGCTATTAGAAAAAACAAAAAATTTGTAAAAACTAAATTTATTTCCCTTTAATATAAATTAAATGTTTGTTGTATCAATTTTAACAAATAAAAGTGGAAAATATTATATTGGAAAAGTGTTCTTCATTAAAAGGTCTTAGAACTGTATTTTTTTAAAAATACTTTTTTTCGAAAAATTGAATTTGATTTTATATATTGAATCAGAAACAAATGAGATGAATATTAATATTATATATAATTTATATAATTTTTAAAAAAATATACTATTATAAGATTCTTTTTAAACAACTAGTCAAGGTGTGCTCAAACTCATTGTTTTGTGAACCGTGAACTATTTATTATTAAAAAGATGTATATCTTAAATTCTTGGGGTGTTGCAGAAATTAGTATGGAACCTTAAATATCTGAAAAAAAACATAATTAGATCAATTACATGACTATCATGATTGGATAAGTCATAATTAACATGTAATGGAATATAACTGATGACACGTGACATTTAATCAATTACATGAGCACAAAAGACTTCCATGGAATATACTAATGTAATAATCTAATGGAAAATAATAAGTAAAAACATCATGCTGGAAATTATTAATTTTTGGATGACATTATATCATACATCATGATAAATTTAGCATCAATAACTTTTTCAAATATATTTTAAGTGATGAGTAGTTATACCCTAGCAACCCATTTACTTATGTCTAGCAAAATATTTCAACGCTGGAATCTACTATGGAATTTAGTGTCTATATATAATTGGACCTACCTATAATTTCATTTCAATAAAATTTCTTTAAGATTAAATTTCTGATTTTATTCAAAAAAAATATTCCTTATCCAAAAAATTACATATCATGTATGGAAAATATATTTATTTTTAATTTCAACAATCAATCATAAAACATTCAAGGTAAAAAACCATATGTATAAATGATATACTATTTAATAATTATAAATTTTCATGAGATTTAATTTTCATATTTTTGGAAAATTAATTTTCCAATAATCTAATGAATATAAATATTTCATGGGAAAGTTATTTTTTTAACAAATAACCAATAACGAGGATGTCAATAATTTCCCTAGCCAAACTGATTGAAAATCATCTAGAGAAATAATACTAATGTTATCATTATAAAATATCTATAGTGTTGACTATTTTAAATAAATGGTGCCTTTATATGAATAATATAAATACCATAAAAATCTCACTGAAAACTTTCTTACAGAGAATTTCATTTTCACATTGAAAAAAACATTAAAAAATTAACAATTTAAATAATATTATAAAAATCATTTTATTTCTGAATAAAATTTTAATCTTATAATGGATTTTAAAATAAGTTATTTTTAGTTAAAGAAAAATTATATATTCATTACCAGTAAGATAGAAACATAGATGACAAAAAAATATTTATATAAAAATTTAAATTACATTTTTTGAAAAAATGGAATGATTAATTTTTAAAACATTATTTTTAATAATGTTTCTATAAAAAAATATTTCAAATAATCATAGTAATAATATTCTAAAAACATTTATTTAAATCGTTGATTTTGATGTAAATTTATTTTTTTCCAATTTGAGAAATGAAGTTAGATTTTATTAATAAAATTATCACAAAATTTTTTTGTAAAAAAGAGAGAAATGTGTTAATATTAACATAATATTTCAGGAATAGTTTATGTATAAGTAAATGAATGGAATTTATAAGGTATTTATCAAATAATTTATTTTAATATAAATTAAATTAGAAAAAATCCAAAATAAAGAGATATAGAAACATAAATATGATAAGACATTCATCACATTTGAATCATTGACCCCATAAAAGGAATAACATCAAAATTTACACTAAATAACTTAAATATAATTAGATTGTAGATATAACATATACAATGGGAATTAGATACACATCTATAATAATTATGGCTATATAATATGACATATTTCCTAGAGAAGACACTTTTTAGGAGAAACCCTTACAATGATCATATTGTTTATATAAGATTTCATTAATTAATTTATTATTTATATCATATAAAAATTAAAATAGAATAAGTGGGAATACAACATCAAATAATAGAAAATCATTAATCATGTATTTTATTAATATCAAATATTATTACGATGTAATATAACCAAATGAAATTAAATTGGGTTATGGAATTTTAACTACTTTGTAATTTTCTTATCAAATACCATTGGTTGAAATAATTCATCATTAATCATAATATAAAATTATGAAAAAAGGATTGAAGTTAAAATATGTCAAAGGGGAGGTACATATACCATATAAAATAAATTATATTCATAGAAGGAAAATAAATTTAACACCGTGATCTTTTATGAAATATGTTTATAAAATAGTTTTCATTTATTTGATAGGATTGACTACATGAAAACCGGAGTTTTAATAAAATATGAAAAACTATTAAAATTTCCTTATTTAATATTTTAGGGATCTCCTAGCCATTTGAATGGTGATTATAAATAAAATTAAGTAAATTATTAAATCATATTGGTCACAGAAATATAAAAAATTAATTCTCTGGTAACCAGTTAATTTATTAATGTAAATAAGATCCATATGAAAATAATGAAATTCATTGTATGATACGTGATTTTTTTGTGAAAGATAATATTTTACCTTAATAAAATAATTAATTAACCTTTTTAAAATTAAATAAATGATATTTAATTATTTTATATTAAATAAAATATCTATAATTACAATTTTTCTATAAAGAATATAAGAAAAAAACCAATGTAATGCTTAAAAACGTTATTTTTATAAATTACAGTTTCATCCCCCTTTTTTCACATATTTTAAAATCTAATATTTATTTTACATAATTATTTTTAATTTTTAATTCTTTTTTTTAAATACATTCAAAAATTTCTTGAATTTATTATTTGATTATTTTATAAAAAAATAAAATTTTTGGTGAATATTCAATTGTAATAGTTTTTATTAAAAAGATAGAGTTTCATTCATGACATTTAAAAGAAAAAATTTAGTATACTATGTTTTTAATGTAAAATTAGGTAAATTATATATCTATTAATCAAATATATGTTATTGTAATAATTTTTATATTAAATTTTTAAAAAATGTTTTTTAAGACTTTTGGAACATTTATCTATGGAGAACAATTTCTTCAGCACATCTATGGGATATATTGTAAATTAAATTCAGCATATTATGTGATTATAATTTGAAAATATGGATTAAATTTTAGGAATAATCATAATTTACATTATATAGAATTTTAAACATAAAGTTTTTCCAAAAGAAAAATTTAAGAATGAAAATATTAATTATGGTAGTTAAGATTAAGGCATGTTTACCCAAGGGTTAATAAAAAGATAAAAAAATGAATTAAATATAATCATTTCAAACACCCATTATTTCCTATATTATATCCTTATATGATATTATTTTAATTAATTTTCCATTTTGGAGCATTGTTTCTTGTGAAAAAAATTGTTAAAAATTTATCTTTAAAATAATACATGTGTTCCACCAACCTTATGCATAAATTTCCACCCCCTCCTACCATATCCACACAAAAAATACCTATTGTATTTTTAATACCTACCCATATAACTTCACTAATTACTTCCTATCATTTGATAATCCTTAGTTTGGTCAAAAATCTATTCTAAAAATCATTTTGATTCAAAAAATAATAATTAGTCTCAAGAAGATGTAATGTCCCTAACCAATAATTTTATTTTATTTCTTATTCCACATAATTATATTTTTATTAAAATATTATTATAAAATAAAACATGTATCTACCATATAATACTATTTTATTATGTTCATTTAATAATCAAAATCCATCTCATCTTCTATCAAATGGGATACAGAATCGTGACTTGTGTGTATGGTGGTATACTATCTTGTGAAACAATGTTATTTTCCTTCCATAACCACCTAAAATGGATTAATATAATGAAATAATTTTGTTTATAAGATATATTTATAATATTTTTATTCTTATAAAATTATAATATCACAACTACCTTCATACGGTCGAAATAATTGGTAAACTATTTTGTTGTTCACGTGTACGGCAGACTACAACCACGAGAACTCATACATTGTTTTCATCTTATTTAAATTTTATTTTATTGTAATAATTATATATTAAATTTATATGTTTTATAATTATAACATAATTATTAATTTGAAATCACTATATCCCATATACCTTTGGAAATCCATTTTCTGATACGATAACATCATTCGTATGTACGGTTAACTAGCTCCTCGTGATGTTCGGTGATTTTAATTCCACTAACTCTTTAAATGGATGATAATAAGGTTAAATTTAATGCATATATTTGATATATATGATGAAAAATTTTCTGGATTTTTAATATTTTATTTAAATATATTTTTTATCTTTTATTGAGAAAATGGAAACATTGTTCATGAGTATGTATGTCATACAATCTCCATGTATAAATTATTTCATTTTCAATATCAATAATCTATGTATTAATATAAATACATATATAAAAAATATATATGATATTTATATCATGATTAACATTAAGGATATTATGGAATTATGATAAAAAAATAGGGATGAAAATAAAAAATCAAAACATACTAGAAAAAGATATGTTATTTCATGAAACATGGCAATAACAATGTGTTCTTAATAAAAGGGAAATATCATGTCATAAGTAAATCATTTATGGTATGATATTTATTTGGTTTTATAATATATAAATATATATAAATTTTATTTTAATATATGATTATTGAATGTGTTCAAATGAATTCAATACCTATAGTAAGTGATTTATGGCTAAATTTTTTTTCTGAGAGACACATCACAAATTCACCATGTCTTTCATTTTTTGTCAATATACATACCATGAATTTATTTTATGAATATTTTATTATAAATTATAGGTATTTATATGAAGTTTTTTTACTAATCTTTCATGGAGATTATGATTCAATTGTTACCAAAGGGTTTAGGGTTTTTTGTTTTAATTTTCTGTTCTTGAGACATATGTTGGGAACCTTATTTAATGTGGTGTATATAAATTTCCATTGACGTGTTATATCATGAATCAATTGAAATTCATTATAAATTAAAGTTTTTATAAATTTATAATTTCAATGGGTTTACAATTCAATGTTACAAAAGTGGTAATATTTTTATGATATAATCTCATTGTTTATAATGATTATTTCTATTTACACATCAAATTTTGAATCAATATGGTCTATCTTTGAAGAAAATAATGTATTATATTTTAAATTTATTATTTAATTATACTACATTCATTCCCTTAATTTTAATATTTTCTTGTACTCAGGATTCCAAAATAAATTTTAAATTAAAACTGATCTTATTTCTCCCTTTGGTCAAATCCTTTTTTTCTTACATATCTATGTTTTCAAAGAAAACTATTTTAAAATTTTCCCAAATAATTATTAATTTAATATCTACTTATTTGAAACTATTATAAAAAAAATTAAAGATAATATTAATGAAATTTTTAAATACAATGAATGTTTTATTTTACCAAAAATGTGAAGGATATATTTGTTTACATATATGGAATGAATGAGATTTAAACATTCCTGGCCGTTGTTTCATTTTTATGTTTTCAAAATATATTTTCAAAATATAATATATTTGATATGTTTTTTATTTATGAAAATTCAATTTGGAAAGTATATTTTCTAGATGAAATGTTTTAGATTATTTTTATATATTAATGTGAATATTTCAAAGGATTATTTCAATGAAAATTATTTTTAAAATGTATTTTGTTTTAAAAAGTGTTTTACAAATTAGAAATATATTTTACCATACATATTTTCCATTTGACCATTAAATATATCTTTTCATATTAGATGACATGAATTGATGATACTTATTCTCTGCTGAGGATATGATCCCTAGATAACATTGTTGTTTCTTATCTGAATGGTATATGTTTATGATAACAAGTTGTTTATGAAACCTGTTCATCATTCATGGGTTATACCATGATAAAATAATTAAGAATATTTTTTATTTTATAGGATTATTATATGAAAAATGATGAAATCATTTTTAAATTGTTTTCTTTAGTATAGGTTATATTGTGGTGGAATATTTATGAAACACATATCTTTTTAGGTTTTTTGATACGATGAAGATTTTGTGATCTTATTGCACACATATGTATTATTTTATTACATTATACATGGTACCTATATATTACTGTAATTAATTAGGTATATATAGATATCTCATGATACATATAAGGGTAGAATTATGTGTAAACCTATTTTAGTATGGGGTTTTTCCCACTATGATATACTTGAGAGTGAACCTTGACTATTCTGATGGTTAGGGGAGTGATCACATTCCATGATAGTATACACGGATATGATCCTTGAACTAATAAAGATATGATTTACTTTATATATATATATATATAATATTTGAAATATTATAATGTTAGGATCTCATGGATCATGTTATTTGGTTACATTATGTATCATAACATACTATCTTATATTATTGGTTCAATGAATCGTTTTTATTATTTAAGATATATATGGTATGGTTTTTTAAATTAATATGATCATATTCTAATACTTTTAGGATCATGATTTATTAATATCTCACATGTTTACCCTTGCAAATAATCTGATCTAACCATTTAGAATGTTTATTTTCTAGAGCTTATGAAGAATTCTTTAATGTAGGTTATGTTTATGAAGAGTATAAAATTGGATGATATTTATGGAATATGTTTAATTTTATATCATGAAATAATGTTATTGTGTTTATTATGTAAAAATACAATGAATTGATAGGGTTCACATGCTAGTGTTTATAAAATATATTGAATATTTGTATGAAAATATGTGATATTTATGTTAAGAAATCATGGGTCCTTACTATTGGTATGGGATGATAGGTTTATTAAAAAAATTAAACTAGGATGAGAAAAAAAAATTGAGAACCCATGTATATGTATAATAATATGTCTTTTGAAATATCTATGTACAATGCAATGGATAAATCATAGTATATCACAATGACCTAGTATTTTGGATAATGATAATGAAAGTGGTTTTCAGGAAATTAAATCCATGTCTGGAATTTATAAGGTGATGCGGATCTAGAAAATAAGTAGCTTAGTGTAATAACACTGAAATAGACACATCTAGTAAGACTCGATCATCACATAGTGCGTGAAAATCTTCATTCATGGATACCTGTTTTGAAACTCCCAAGCGATATGATTTTCTTATTAAAAAAACTCTTAATGAATCATCATGAGGATTAAAATAATGACCGTGGATGAACTAGGTTTCGCTGTATGTATCATGTATTAAAAACTAGGTTACATAATTTATACATAATATGAGTTATTTATCATGATTACTCCACTTCCAATTATGAATATTTTTAGTCAAACTATGTATTTTTTTAACTAATGTTGGGAATGAGAATGAACTTTTTTAATTTTTAATGTAATATAAAATGTTTTTAATAAAAACCCTATCGTATTATTGTTGTAGTTAATAATATTTTGGTTATAAATAATCATTTATCATGATATTGGACTAAAAACATGGACATTAACCAATTATTGGACCCACAAAAGAAAATATTGATATAATTTTTTTTTATTTATAGTGGTTGAGCCCATGGAGGAAATAATAGTCATTATCTGGTATGTCATGAATATGGGATGAATTACCCCTGTGAATGTCTCAATGGAACATGATGAAGTTTTATGTATGGATAATAAGGGTATTGAGTCATAAATTTCCATGAAACAAAGTTAAAACATCAAAGGATACCATGGAAGGGAATATTGGTGTCCCTATGGTATTTGTAACGCCCCGACCCCAGCTACCCAGAGTCGGTGCATTAATTACATAACATTGGCATGATCACAAGAAAGATCAAATCTCGAAAGACCGATTGGTTTAGTAGCCTTGGAAACACTAGATATATTCATAAGTTTTACATTACATTATAAAATGAAAAACTACTACAACAACATAATGTCTCAATAGACCACACTATTATCCCCTCATAAAATCCCTGCAGGTCATTCATAATTTACTTCTTCACTTCCTGGGAAAAATAAAACATAGAAAAGGGGTGAGCTCAAATTCCCAGTAAGGATAACAATATAGCGGAAACTTTCATAAATAAGAATAAACATTTAAGGCAATGTATAACTAAAACAAAAGCCTTTTAAATATGAACTTTCAACATGGTATGGCATAAATAAAATGAAATAATGTCATTTACTTATTCACATGGATATTCTACTAATCGAATAATCACATGCAAAAATCAATAACCACTTTCATAATGTTGGAATGCATAATGCCAGACTATCATAACCACATAGCCAAGGCCTCGTGCCAAGACTACAAATAAGATTTTGTCAAGGCCTTGTGCCAAGACACTAGTTTGTCTCATGAGACCTACCGATGCATCGAGGAGCTATAGCGGGCTCCACCCGTCACTTATTAAGTCCAATGCATTCCCATATGAAAAGGTTTAAACATAACATAAACATTCGTATTAAAACTAGCATACGAAATGTCAATAATTTCACCATAAACTATGAATGGTATAAAAATAGCACATCCATAGTCAAACATATCACAAAACCTTCAATACAATATAGAAGTTTTGTATCATAATAAATCAACTTCAAATAATCTTAAAATCCATCAAAGGATGTTGACATAGATGAAATCAAAATTCTTTTTAAAGAAATATCTCCTTTCATTTTGAAACCATTTAAGATCCATATAAAATAAAACATTTTCTTTGAAAATATTCTTATAAGCTTGTAAGGAAATCATTGAAGATTTTATAACGGCGTAAAATAACCGCACCCGCCGTATAAGTTAAAAAAACATTCTTACCTCAATTCTATCGAAATGGTTAAAAAGGACCTTGTTTTGAAAATGACGGAAAGATTCCTTTATAAACCTCTTATAAAAATTCAAACAAGGGTATAAATGACTTTAACCCATAAAAAATGTTTTGAAATACATTTTTAAGAAACATGGATGTGGATGATAAAGATATCCCAGTAGATTATTACGTATAAACAACCTCGGATAATGAAGAGATTGTGAAATAACCCTTACCAATTTGGTAACTTATGAAACATACAACCAATGAAAGAGGTATCATACAATGGATATGTAAATACACATAAATTAGAGTGTATTACACAAAGAATATAATTATGGGCAGTACATACACCACACAAAAGGTGATGGTGCCAATATGGCATGAATCTCACGGGAATAAGGAGTGAGATGAAAACCCCTTACCTTGTACATTTCCTTGGTTGGGGTAGGTTAACCTCCTGTATAATGGTGAAATAATTGTTATTAAATTATACAAGAATCATATATATTAATATGATATCATATATGATCTTTTAACATTGATTTGTTAATAATATCTTAGAATTATCGTCGTTTCGGGTGTTAACTTACTTGTTTTCTTTTATATGTTTTGTTACATAAGACATGTTTGTAAAGGATAGGTTGTATATTATTCATATCCAGAATGATATCAAGTCCTTAAACATCATTTTTAAATCATCAAATGATAATTATACTTGAATGGATACGATGGAGAATAAATCTCATCGCGTTCGTGGAGACGGTAGTCCGTACGTACGCACGAGTGACAATATCATTCTTTTGATATTAAAATAATATATAAATGGATGGTATATCATATATACATAATCATTAGCATGTTATATTTATTATTTACATTAGTTACACATCATTATTATACCCATCCAAATAATAATATATTGAATAACAATTACACCACGACGTGGAGACGGTAAGCCGTACGTACGCACGTATGGTGACATGTTATTCAAAGGGTTAATAGAATACTGAATATGGTTGTACCATATTTATAATAACATCACAGTATATGTGAGATACTGGAGTTATTATTTCAGAATGGTAAGAACAAAGGAAGAAGAAGTGGAAGAAGAAATGAACTTAGAAAAGGGTGGTGAAATCATTACCTCTTCTTCGGGTTCTTCCTTTTGATTTGATCAAAAGGGATCCTTAGGTTGGCTTTATGATCAACCTAATGCCTCTAGGTTGTAGTGAGGGATGTTGGGAGAGTATTTGGGCAGAGTTTGGCCGAAACAAAAGGCTTTAGAGGTGTGAAGAAATGAGAAGGAGGAGTGCCTTTTTATAAGAGGGGTGAGGGGCACCTTTGGAAAAGCTAGAAATATTAATTTATAATAAATTCATATTCGGTTTCTAATGGCTCCAAAATTTACTATTCAAAGTTTAAGGTGGGGATAGGTCCAAAACAACTCAACCAATAGAATTTAGACAGGTTTGGGTACTTATATTAACCTTATCTTTAAGTATTAACTCTAAGTTAATTAGTTTCACTTTTACAATGTCTCTTTGTATTTTTATATTATATGGTTAATAGACTTACCATATACATACAAGAGACCCCCAAGTGGTCCATTAATGATGATCCTATCATTATATAAGTCTCTTGGCCGAACCTTAGATTTTTAAAAATTTAATATCAATTAATAATATAATATTTGTTTTAAGAACTCTTTTATGTCAATTTTGACACTATTCAATAGTTGATTTTTGTGAAACTCATAACAGATTGATTACTTCAAACAAAGTCAATTAAATCACTCCTAATATATCATATTAACTTAGAAAATTAGTTTAATTCATTAAAAGTTTCATATTATATTTATTTGGGTATTTATAATATCAATTATTTTAATTTTTCACTATTTTAGAAATTACTGCATCATCATTGTGTCATAAATAAAATAAATTATTTAATGTCTAAAAATTATAAATAAAATATCATTATGTAGGAAATATTTTTATATTTATAATGAATATTTATAATCTAAAATCCTACATATATAACCCTATGTAACAATTGTTTTGCTAAAAGATATATGCTTATGTCATTTTTGTATTCATTTTAACTTTATTAATATAATGTGTCCCTACCACATACATGTGGCTCCAAGGGGTCCCCAAAATTGACACAAAGATGCCCATGGTCGACCATGTATCAACCAATAGGGTTAAAACACGTTTTAGGGTAATTTAGTATTATTATTATATTATTTTTTAACCTTTATTTACCGGATTTACCCTTTAACCATGGTAAATAAAATATTTACCACAGTAATTATTCAAAATGTGTAAAAATAAAAGTTACCTATTTACACAATTTGAACATCCTGATTCCAAATATGGAATCCATTTTCCTAAATTCAAAACACAGAAGTGGCAGAAATTAATTTAAAATTAATTCCCGCTGTCAAAACAAAAAGCGTGTTTTTTAGGAGATAATAACTATCAAAAGATTGACACTTGTTTATGTTCGGTTTAATTGTAAAATTATGTCCAATGATAAACATTAAATTTAATGGTAAAAATATATTCTAAATATACTTTAAAACCACTCAAATTCATAATTTATCACTATTAATTATTTTGATTAAAATTTAGAAATTTTCACTATTCATCAAAATATGAAAGTTATCCGAAATGTACCAAAATTTCACCCTAGGCTAATTTCGATATTCCGAATCCAAAAATGAAGTCCATTTTCAAATATAAAATATATATAATTTCATAAATTAGGTATTACTATTCACAACGGCTAGATTAATTAGTTGTGGTGTGTGTTAGAACTCGAGGTTGCGTACAACACACGCTATCACATTATTCAAAGGGAAACGTACCGTAGAAGCTTGGGGTGTTACATTCTCCCCTCCTTCAAATAATTGCGTCCTCGCAATTTCTAGGGTATTACTGCATAAAAAGACTCGGGTGGTTCTTCATCATAAGTTCCTCGGGTTCCCACATCGCCTCTTCCATCTTATGATTTCTCCACAAAACTTTTACCAGACGCGTCGTCCGGTTTCTCAGTACTTGTTCTCTTGTATCAAGAATCCTGACGGGCTCTTCGCAATAAGACAGATCGGGTTCCAGTTCTAATTCCTCATAGGTGAGTACATGCGTCGGATCAGGCATGTATTTCCTCAATAGAGATACGTGGAACACATCGTGAACTTTGGAGAGACTTGGCGGCATTGCCAATCGGTAAGCTACAACCCCAATTCGTTCTAGAATTTCGAAAGGTCCGATGTACCTGGGACTCAATTTACCTTTCTTACCAAAACGTATGACTCCCTTCCACGGAGATACCTTCAGAAAAACATGATCACCGATATGAAATTCCAAATCCTTCCTTCGATTATCGGCATAGCTCTTCTGCCTACTTTGAGCTTCTTTGATGTGATTTTGGATTACTTTCACCTTTTCCACCGTTTCCTCCACCAGCTCTGGGCCTACAAGTTTTCTTTCACCAACGTCATCCCAACAGGTTGGTGTACGACATCTCTTTCCGTATAACGCTTCATATGGTGCCATCTGTATACTCGAATGGAAGCTATTGTTATAGGAAAATTCTACCAGTGGTAAATATTGATCCCACATACCCTGAAAATCAAGTGAGCAAGATCTCAACATGTCTTCTAAGGTCTGAATAGTCCGTTCTGATTGTCCGTCTGTCTGAGGGTGGTAAGCAGTGCTCAAATGAAGTTCAGTATCCAGGGATTTCTGAAGACTTTTCCAAAATCTTGAAGTAAAACAGGGATCACGATCAGAAACAATCGATAGGGGTACTCCATGAAGTCTCACAACTTCATTAATGTATAGTCTTGCTAGACGTTCTAGGGGTAGATCTTCTCTTATAGCAAGAAAATGTGCTGTCTTGGTAAGACGATCAACAATAACCCATATTGCATCGTTCCTTCTAGGAGTCTTCGGTAGCCCCATGACAAAGTCCATCGTAACATTGTCCCATTTCCACTCCGGTATGGGAAGAGGTTGCATGACTCCTCCAGGCTGTTGCCTTCCAGCTTTCACTTGTTGACAAACCATACATCTTGACACAAAATCAGCAATCTCCCTCTTCATGTTGTCCCACCAAAAATGTTCCTTCAAATCTCTATACATTTTGGTGCTCCCAGGGTGTATAGAGAAATTGGAACTATGAGCATCATCCAGCAATTCCCTTTTTAGATCAGGTATATTGGGAACACAAAGTCTCTTCCCGAATTTCAAAATTCCATCTTCATACACATAGTCTCTCAATCTCCCATCATTCACAGCTTTAATCTTCTTCTGAAATTCTTCATCATCGGTCTGGGAACTCTTAATCCTTTCTAGTAAAGATGGTTTGGCAACCATTTGAAAAATCATTGATGTTTCACCTTCCCTGGTTATTCCCATGTCCATCTTCTCTAGATCCATGAAAATTGGATCCCTTTCAATTCTCAACATGTTCAGAACTCCATGGTATTTTCTGCTCAAAGCATCTGCTACTTTGTTTGCTTTCCCCGGGTGGTAGTGTATCGTGCAATCATAATCCTTGAGTAATTCAAGCCATCTCCTTTTCCTCATGTTGAGTTCTTTTTGTGAGAAAATATACTTCAAACTCTTGTGATCAGTATAAATCTCACATTTTTCACCATAGAGGTAGTGCCTCCATATCTTCAAAGCAAAGATCACAGCTGCTAACTCAAGATCATGAGTAGGATAGTTTTGTTCATGAATTTTCAACTGTCGTGATGCATAGGCAATAACTCTATCATTCTGCATAAGGACACAACCAAGTCCTTTCTTTGATACATCACTATAAATAACGAACCCATCATTCCCCGATGGTAGAGTCAATATAGGAGCATTGACTAATCTTCTCTTCAGTTCTTCGAAACATTCTTCACACTCTTTTGTCCAAACAAATTTAACCCCTTTACGTGTGAGCTTCGTTAATGGGTTAGCCAATCGGGCAAAATTCTGGACGAAACGTCGATAATAACCTGCCAAACCAATAAAACTACGTACCTCAGTTATACTCGTAGGTGCTGGCCATACTTGGATTGCCTTGGTCTTAGAAGGATCAACAGAGATTCCATCTTTAGAGACAATATGGCCAAGAAAAGAAATCTCCTGAAGCCAGAATTCACACTTGCTAAACTTCCCATATAATTCATGCCTCCTCAGAGTCTTCAAGATAATGCGCAAGTGATTTTCATGATCTTTGTAGGTTTTGGAGTATACCAATATATCATCAATAAATACCACCACAAATTCATCGAGATACTCCTTGAAAACTCTATTCATCAGATCCATGAATATAGATGGTGCATTAGTCAATCCAAACGGCATTACAGTAAACTCGTAATGCCCATACCTGGTTCGAAATGCTGTTTTCGGAATGTCTTCCTTCTTCACACACAACTGATGGTATCCAGATCGAAGGTCAATCTTTGAAAAGTATTGAGCTCCATGCAGTTGGTCAAATAAATCATCAATACGAGGTAGGGGATACTTGTTCTTTATCGTTATAGCATTGATCTCCCTGTAGTCGATACATAACCTCATAGATCCATCTTTCTTTTTAACAAAAAGAACAGGGGCTCCCCATGGAGAAACACTAGGGCGAATAGATCCCTTATTACTCAATTCCTCTAGTTGTTTCTTTAGTTCGACTAGCTCTACAGTGGCCATTCTATAAGGGGTCTTCGATATAGGCCTTGATCCAGGAATCAAATCAATAGAAAACTCAACTTCTCGTTCTGGAGGATGTCCAGGTAAATCTTCCGGAAATACATCTACAAATTCTTTCACAATAGGTACATCCTCTATTTGAACATTCCTTTCCTCACCGACAGTTATTTCATTCTCTTCCTCCCCGATAATTGAATTAAGTTGAGCAACAGGGGGTGGATCTAAATAAGAATTATGTGGTGACGATTCTGCTCTAAAAATAAGGTGCTCCTTATCATTATCATCAAGAATCGTAACCTCTTTCTTCTTACAATAAATCTTCGCATCATAGTCCGAAAGCCAGTCCATACCGAGGATTATATCAAACTCAATCATAGGTATGACGATGAAATCAGCAGATAAAGAAAATTTATGTGCTCTAATGGGGACTGATTCACAAAACTTTGTTGCAACGATACTTCCCTTAGGAGTTTTAACTGACAACTCCCTTATTAAATCAAATTGGAAATATCTAATTTTCTTAGCAAACTGGGAAGATATGAAACAATGCGATGATCCAGAATCAAATAATGCATTTGCTAAACTTGAGGAAACCATTAAATTACCTGCCACCACGTCTTTAGGAGCTTCTACCTCAGCAGTAGTGATAGCATAAGCCTGGACTTGATCCCTTGGCCTTTTCTGAGGTAAGTTCTCCTGACGCTTAGGACATGCATTTGCATAATGCCCCATCTCCCTGCAATTGTAGCACTGAACGTTGGTAGCTTCCTTCTTCCCCTTGCAATCATGAGCTTGGTGGCCTTTTTCACCACACTTGTAACAGACTCCCATTCCCTTCAAGCAAGAACCAGGATGTTTCTTCCCGCATTTACCACAAGATGGATATTCAACCTTTCCTTTATTCCCCTTATTTCCATTCCCAGATTGATCAGCAGGTCTCTTCTTCTCTTTCTTTGCTTTAAAGTCATAAGACTTAGAGAATTCCTTTT
Source organism: Viscum album (assembly GCA_963277665.1). Lineage (NCBI taxonomy): Eukaryota > Viridiplantae > Streptophyta > Magnoliopsida > Santalales > Viscaceae > Viscum > Viscum album. Next base: position 1,778,369,878 of record OY728146.1, on the reverse strand, counting down.
CGGTCTTGATAGCACATGAGACAATGTCTTCGTACGATGAAAAGGATTGTGAGACTAATGCTTGACGGAGAAATGGTTTTAACCCATCAAAGAAACGATCAATCTTACTTCTTGGGTTGCGAATATAATCACCAGCGTACCTCGCTAAACTTGTAAAGTTAGCCTCATACTTTGTGACATTCTCATCCTCCTTTTGTCTCAGACTCAGAAATTGTCTTTCCATATCTGCTCGATGGTCGCGAGGAAAGTATTTTTCTAAAAACAGATCTTTGAACTCCCTCCATTCCATGTTTGATACTTCATCATCTTCCTTCATGTTTTGAATCAATGACCACCATTGATCAACATCTCCAGTGAGGCGGTAAACTGCCATGGTAACTTTTTCCCTTTCACTACTCCCCAATGCCTGAAATATTTTCTCTAGGGAAAATATCCATTGCTCAGCTACTAAGGGATTTGTACTCCCATTGAACGTTGGTGGTTGTTGTCTCATGAATCGATCTAACATTGATCCTCCACACTGCGGATCAGGGTGCTCCATACGGGTAAGGTTATTATTCATAACCTGAGTAAGTTGTCCCAGTACGGTGATTAGCTGATCAACACCAGTTGCATCACCAGCCCCACTATAATTATCTTGAGCAGGAGGGCAATCCCTACATGGAGTGCGTGCATTGATACGGTTTCCATTTCTTCCACTAGGCGCCATTTCTAAACAATGGCATAAACTAGATCAGTTTATGAATCAAAATACATAATCCCATACTTATAAAACACTAAACATAAATTGAACTATCTATGGATATAATCCATAATCATAAATATGTTTTCTTTGAGGAAGTATATACTCATAAACCCTTCATAATGATTTGTAAAGAAAATGAGAGTTATCCTAAGCATATCCCTCGGGAGTGTCGTAACCAAGAGTGCAGCAAGGCCCGTTGTCGTGCACCAGTTCCCGTTCGAGTCTAGCTCAAAGCGGTGTTTTCGGGTTTTACCCCTAGGTACATCTGTGCCAGAGCCGCCTCTACCTGCTCGTATCCAGACAGGGATGTATTGCTCGGAAAACTCACAAAGTCTCTACAATACCAAAATTCTAGGAAGTTCTTCTATACTAATCCTCAAAGTTCATCTTAGGTCTATGTGCTCTAATCAGAGTTTATCTAAATCTAGCTTCCAAGGTTTGTACTAAACTTCCTCTGATACCAACTATAATGCCCCGACCCCAGCTACCCAGAGTCGGTGCATTAATTACATAACATTGGCATGATCACAAGAAAGATCAAATCTCGAAAGACCGATTGGTTTAGTAGCCTTGGAAACACTAGATATATTCATAAGTTTTATATTACATTATAAAATGAAAAACTACTACAACAACATAATGTCTCAATAGACCACACTATTATCCCCTCATAAAATCCCTGCAGGTCATTCATAATTTACTTCTTCACTTCCTGGGAAAAATAAAACATAGAAAAGGGGTGAGCTCAAATGCCCAGTAAGGATAACAATATAGCGGAAACTTTCATAAATAAGAATAAACATTTAAGGCAATGTATAACTAAAACAAAAGCCTTTTAAATATGAACTTTCAACATGGTATGGCATAAATAAAATGAAATAATGTCATTTACTTATTCACATGGATATTCTACTAATCGAATAATCACATGCAAAAATCAATAACCACTTTCATAATGTTGGAATGCATAATGCCAGACTATCATAACCACATAGCCAAGGCCTCGTGCCAAGACTACAAATAAGATTTTGTCAAGGCCTTGTGCCAAGACACTAGTTTGTCTCATGAGACCTACCGATGCATCGAGGAGCTATAGCGGGCTCCACCCGTCACTTATTAAGTCCAATGCATTCCCATATGAAAAGGTTTAAACATAACATAAACATTCGTATTAAAACTAGCATACGAAATGTCAATAATTTCACCATAAACTATGAATGGTATAAAAATAGCACATCCATAGTCAAACATATCACAAAACCTTCAATACAATATAGAAGTTTTGTATCATAATAAATCAACTTCAAATAATCTTAAAATCCATCAAAGGATGTTGACAAAGATGAAATCAAAATTATTTTTAAAAAAATATCTCCTTTCATTTTGAAACCATTTAAGATCCACATAAAATAAAACATTTTCTTTGAAAATATTCTTATAAGATTGTAAGGAAATCTTTGAAGATTTTATAACGGCGTAAAATAACCTCACCCGCCGTATAAGTTAAAAAAAACATTCTTACCTCAATTCTATCGAAAAGGTTAAAAAGGACCTTGTTTTGAAAACGACGTAAAGATTCCTTTATAAACCTCTTATAAAAATTCAAACAAGGGTATAAATGACTTTAACCCATAAAAAATGTTTTGAAATACATTTTTAAGAAACATGGATGTGGATGATAAAGATATCCCAGTAGATTATTACGTATAAACAACCTCGGATAATGAAGAGATTGTGAAATAACCCTTACCAATTTGGTAACTTATGAAAAATACAACCAATGAAAGAGGTATAATACAATGAATATGTAAATACACATAAATTAGAGTGTATTACACAAAGAATATAATTATGGGCAGTACATACACCACACAAAAGGTGATGGTGCCAATATGGCATGAATCTCACGGGAATAAGGAGTGAGATGAAAACCCCTTACCTTGTACTTTTCCTTGGTTGGGGTAGGTTAACCTCCTGTATAATGGTGAAATAATTCTTATTAAATTATACAAGAATCATATATATTATTATGATATCATATATGATCTTTTAACATTGATTTGTTAATAATATCTTAGAATTATCGTCGTTTCGGGTGTTAACTTACTTGTTTTCTTTTATATGTTTTGTTACGTAAGACATGTTTGTAAAGGATAGGTTTTATATTATTCATATCCAGAATGATATCAAGTCCTTAAACATCATTTTTAAATCATCAAATGATAATTATACTTGAATGGATACGATGGAGAATGAATCTCATCGCGTTCGTGGAGACGGTAGTCCGTACGTACGCACGAGTGACAATATCATTCTTTTGATATTAAAATAATATATAAATGGATGGTATATCATATATACAGAATCATTAGCATGTTATATTTATTATTTACATGAGTTACACATCATTATTATACCCATCCAAATAATAATATATTGAATAACAATTACACCACGACGTGGAGACGGTAAGCCGTACGTACGCACGTATGGTGACATGTTATTCAAAGGGTTAATAGAATACTGAATATGGTTGTACCATATTTATAATAACATCACAGTATATGTGAGATACTGGAGTTATTATTTCAGAATGGTAAGAACAAAGGAAGAAGAAGTGGAAGAAGAAATGAACTTAGAAAAGGGTGGTGAAATCATTACCTCTTCTTCGGGTTCTTCCTTTTGATTTGATCAAAATGGATCCTTAGGTTGGCTTTCTGATCAACCTAATGCCTCTAGGATGTAGTGAGGGATGTTGGGAGAGTATTTGGGCAGAGTTTGGCCGAAACAAAAGGCTTTAGAGGTGTGAAGAAATGAGAAGGAGGAGTGCCTTTTTATAAGAGGGGTGAGGGTCACCTTTGGAAAAGCTAGAAATATTAATTTATAATAAATTCATATTCGGTTTCTAATGGCTCCAAAATTGACTATTCAAATGTTAAGGTGGGGATAGGTCGAAAACAACTCAACCAATAGAATTTAGACAGGTTTGGGTACTTATATTAACCTTATCTTTAAGTATTAACTCTAAGTTAATTAGTTTCACTTTTACAATGTCTCTTTGTATTTTTATATTATATGGTTAATAGACTTACCATATACATAAAATCGACCCCCAAGTGGTCCATTAATGATGATCCTATCATTATATAAGTCTCTTGGCCGAACTTTAGATTTTTAAAAATTTAATATCAATTAATAATATAATATTTGTTTTAAGAACTCTTTTATGTCAATTTTGACACTATTCAATAGTTGATTTTTGTGAAACTCATAACAGATTGATTACTTCGAACAAAGTCAATTAAATCACTCCTAATATATCATATTAACCTAGAAAATTAGTTTAATTCATTAAAAGTTTCATATTATATTTATTTGGGTATTTATAATATCAATTATTTTAATTTTTCACTATTTTAGAAATTACTGCATCATCATTGTGTCATAAATAAAATAAATTATTTAATGTCTAAAAATTATAAATAAAATATCATTATGTATGAAATCTTTTTATCTTTATAATGATTATTTATAATCTAAAATCCTACATATATAACCCTATGTAACAATTATTTTTCTAAAAGATATATGCTTATGTCATTTTTGTATTCATTTTAACTTTATTAATATAATGTGTCCCTACCACATACATGTGGCTCCAAGGGGTCCCCAAAATTGACACAAAGATGCCCATGGTCGACCATGTATCAACCAATAGGGTTAAGACACGTTTTAGGGTAATTTAGTATTATTATAATATTATTTTTTAACCCTTATTTACCGGATTTACCCTTTAACCATGGTAAATAAAATATTTACCGCAGTAATTATTCAAAATGTGTAAAAATAAAAGTTACCTATTTACACAATTTGAACATCCTGATTCCAAATATGGAATCCATTTTCCTAAATTCAAAACACAGAAGTGGCAGAAATTAATTTAAAATTAATTCCCGCTGTCAAAACAAAAAGCGTGTTTTTTAAGAGATAATAACTATCAAAAGATTGACACTTGTTTATGTTCGGTTTAATTGTAAAATTATGTCCAATGATAAAAATTAAATTAAATGGTAAAAATATATTCTAAATATACTTTAAAACCACTCAAATTCATAATTTATCACTATTAATTATTTTGATTAAAATTTAGAAATTTTCACTATTCATCAAAATTTGAAAGTTATCCGAAATGTACCAAAATTTCACCCTAGGCTAATTTCGATATTCCGAATCCAAAAATGAAGTCCATTTTCAAATATAAAATATATATAATTTCAAAAATTAGGTATTACTATTCACAACGGCTAGTTTAATTAGTTGTGGTGTGTGTTAGAACTCGAGGTTGCGTACAACACACGCTATCGCATTATTCAAAGGGAAACGTACCGTAGAAGCTTGGGGTGTTACAGTATTAATATTTGGACGAATGTTTCAAATATATAATGCATATGTATTATGAAAATTGATTAATTTGGAGGATATATTGTGAATAATGTAATAATTTTTTTTGGATTTAGGTTTATAATTATAATTAGGGTGTAGTATAAAAAAATATAAAAAGAAATAAGAATAATGGAATATGATGGTGTAACCTATTTAGTAGTTTAAGAATGAAGTCGAATGAATGAAATGTTTATATATAATAATTGAAGAATTATGATATATTAATAATTATATATATATATATATGTATGAATTTTTTAGAATAGGTTTTTCATCATGTATTTTTTAGAATATTTTGAATAGTACTTATAAACTAAAAAAGTAATTTTATAGTGAATAAAAGGTAATTACGGGTAGATAACCCTTAATATGATTTGGATGTTGAGATAGTGATATTGGGATAATGAAATTATTTATATAGGTAAATTAAATTAAAAATTATTTTTATCTTGTAATTGATTGATGATTTGATAACAAGGTGTTTTAGGTTATAATTGACAGAGATTAATTTTTTTTGGATTTATGGAAAACATAAAATAATATGCGGTTTATTTATAAAATAAATATGTATGTTTTTTTCAATACGTTTTTATGGAAATTCAGATTATGAAAAACATTTAGATAATAAATGTTAATTTTATACACAAACTATGTATCTAACAATAATGAGGTACTTTATATTGTTTGGGGATCAAATACTGGATGATTTTTAAAATTTATATGCCATATTTATAAATTTTGGGATCTAAATTCTAGGTAAACATAGAGGACCCTTATGGTTAAATATTAATAAAATGGATTAAGATGAAATTTGGATGTTATTGTATAACATATGATAATAATTTAATTTTTTATAATAATTAGAGAATGATGGAATACCATTTCATTATTGTGTGGATCTTATGATCAAATAATGCATCTTGAATGAAAAAATCCACCTCATTTCATAGAGTTTATGATTATGTGGAAATTTATTGAAGCGGATCCAAATAAAAATATTGTTCTTATAAAATAAAATAAAATCTTGTATCTATGTATTCTTAATAAAACTATTCAAAATTATGAAATATATTTTCAAATAAAATTTCATATATTTACCTTAATTTCTTAGGAAATAATAATCTTTTCTCATATTTCATATATATATATCTTTCATCATCAAAATTCTCCCTCCCGTACTCTCTATCATTCTCCAATAGAATTTCAATGTTATTGTTATCTTCCATGTTCATGATTTTACAACCCAGAATTATTCTCTTATATAGAACCCAATCTATCTATTATTCTATGTGACCTTCACAAATCACTTTAACTCTTTTCAAGAGGTTGTCTTATCAACCAATTTTATGATGGGGGTTTCCCACAATTGGGATTTAAATTGGTAAACACTTATCTACTGAGCACAAGTTCAAATTATTAATACACATATTATTTTAGATTGATATAATGTAACACCGCATGATTTTATACTTCTATTTTTAAAGAATTTTAATTTCATTATTATTCTTCACATCAATCAACAATATTTTTTACCTAAACAAGACATACTATTAAAATATAATTATATTTTTTGTGTAATTATCACCTAGGAAACAGAAGGAAGTGTTTGAATAAGATTAAATAAATTATGAAAATAAATTGTTTAAACATAAATATAAAATCAATACATTGGTTGCGAATTAATTTTAAAATAAAATAATAACAATATTAAAATTAGAAAATTATTTTCTAGAAATATATTTTTATATAAACATACTTTTTTTACCTTAATAATTGAAAAAAAATAACATATATTGAATTATTTTTAATAAACATTTCCATCATAAGTTCAATAAAATGTTTAAAATTAATCATTTTTAAGCTGTAAGAACAAATCCGATTTTATGCTTAAAATGATGTATTTTTTATAAAATAAATGACATCTCATTTTGTGCACTTATATTCAAATTGATTTCCAATTATAGAAAAATAATTTATGAAAATTTAATTTAATTTTTAATCATCGTGTATAAATTATTTTAATTTTTTATAATTATATTAAAAGCTTATGAATTCATTGAATAGTGAAAATGTTTGTTTCTATTAAAAATATTGGTTTTCATAAAAATAATTTACCAGATTGATTAAATTTTAATACGGTTTTAAAAGTAATTATATTTACATAATATATATTTTAATATAACTTATCTAATATTCATCAATTTCATAATGAATTTTAATATAAAAATAAGGTAGTCTAATGAAACCTTTCTCATCGAAAAACCTTTCATCTATCAACCCCTACAATATTCATTTTAAATAAAAAATTTCTAATTTTTTGAGTGGAATTTTAAAAAATATATTCCAAAATTTAAAACAAAATTATTTATATTATCTTATAAATTTAAATTAATTAATGACAATAATGTATCTTTGAAATAAAATAAAAATTTATTAACACATTTTGGAAAAATTGGAGTTACTAGAAGCGAAACGAAAAAGAAAAAAGGAAAAATGATCCAAAAATATTTTCAACAGCCATTTTTGGAATTATTTCAGCCATATGACACCTGAATTTCATGAATGGAAGATTTTCGAAAATTATATAATGTGAATAAAAATGGTACACAATTTTTTTCAAAAATTAAAATTGTTCCGCTAAACTCACTTCTAAAATGGAATCCCCTCCCCAATCCACTTCTGACATCCAAAACCAATATGTTTAGTAAATAACATCCAGAATCACATATATAGTTCCTTCATAACATCCATTATTCTTTAGTTTAGTTCTAAATACAACATTAGAATTTATTTAGTGAAAACCAAAATATGTTTACTAAAGAAGAGTTAATGTCCCTAATAGAGGGTCTTATATTATTTCTACCACCAGCAACATAAATTTTTATTAAACTAAGATTCTAAATTATTAATATTATCTTAAATATAATAAAATTTTCTTATGTTAATATAATAATAATACTTCTTTTAAAAATCCATCAAATGGGATGCCAAATCATCATTCCAGTATAAGGCGGACTACAACCTCGTGGACTGATTTTATTCTTTTTTCATCACCACATCATAAGGATGGTCATATTGATTTATTTAATAATTATATAGGATATTAATTATAATTTTATATATTTTTTATAATATTTCATATACCTTATTACAATTCAACTCATTGTAAAATAATATTTTCACTCGTGTGTATGGCGTAATACTACCATGTGAATAAATATGATTTCATTTTTGGATTTTCTATTATATTTGGAAATAAATGCAGACAAAATTTAATTAATATTATATATATATATAATAAAATTATTTATTTAATTATTATATAAAATATACCTTCTCACTTTCAATCCAGTGATTTGATAATAGTGTTCGTTTTTTGAAGACCACCACCTCAAGAAGGTATGTGAATTATTATCATGATCAATTTTCATGGAAGATAATGGGGATAAATTTACCTAATTTATGTGATATATATGATATAAAAATGATTATGTGATTTTAATATATTATTTACCTCGCTTTTATTTCATCCATCATGTAAATGGAAACAACGTTCATTCTTATAGATGACCATATACCTCAATGAATGATATATTTCTTTTTCTAACACTAAAATTTACGGATTACTATAAAAATATATATAAAAAATTTATATTATATTTTCATCAATATTAAAATCCATTATATTATTGAATAATGATAAGTTTAAGAGTAGTGATAACAAAAAATAAATACATTCATGAAAATCAAAGTGGTTAATACTTAAAACATGATTTTTATAAAAAATTGTTAACAAAAATATAATAAAATGACAAAAGTAAAACAACATAGTTAGATATATATATATATATAATTATTATTATATAATAAATGTATAATAAACTTCTAGTTATTATAGATTTGATTCAAACAGGTATGAGGGATGTTATGGCTTATAGTAAGGGATTTCCATCATGCTTTTATTTTCTATGAGACACACTATATATTCACCATGTTTTTCAATTATTTGGTTTATATAATTCCCATGAATGTGTTTTATTATTAATATCCTGAAAATTATTGGTATTAAAATATAAAATTGTGTATCTCTATTCTGTGTGGTTTATGGTTCAATAGTTAACAAAAAAGTAAGGGATTTATAACTCAATTTTCTTTCTTTTAGAAGTATGTTTTAAACCTATATTATTTTATGTAGTGTAAATAAATTCAATTTTAAATTTTATATCAAGTATATTATTCTATTAATGATTAATCATGATTCATTTAATTATAGTATTTCATGGGGCTTAGTTCTAAATGATATCGAAGCAGTAATGGTTTTAATAAACAATATAATTATATATTAGGCTTGTATATTTTATGATTCTGATTCTGAAATATTATCATCTATCTCTAAAAAATCATTAACATTAATTTATATTAAATACTTTTTTAGAACATATTTTTTATCTTCATTTTTTCTTCATTATATACTGATGGTATAAATATAATGTTATAAAGAAATGAACTTATTTTTATCATCTATCAAAAACCCTTTTTCATCCATATAAAATTTTTTTAAAAAAATAATCCATATTGTTACCATATTAATAGGAATTATTAAGAAAAAAAACCCATTTTTTACCTTTACAAGAAAATATATTCTTCATTTATTTTTCAAAATTAATATCCATTTGTCTCTTATAAGATATGTAGATAAAATCATTTTTCTAGAATGTATGGAATGAATAAGATTTCAACTAACATGGAAATTATTTACATTGAATCATAAATTATAATATTCAAAGATAATTATAAATAAATTATTTTTATAAAATTTTTATGTTTTAATTTTTTTTATGTGGAAAATATATTTTTCTCAAGAAATGCTGTAATTTTTTTAAAATAATCCTTTATAAATATAAAATTTTCTTTTCAATGAAAGTGATTTATAAATTTTTTCATGATATTAAAAGTGAAATTTAAATTTGAAAGGATATTTTCCACTATAAATATTATATGTGGTCTTTAAAAAAATGTTTCCCATTTTTGATGGCTTCCTTTGGTGTTAGTTTTTCTTTACATAAAATATGATCTCATGATATCATTATTATCCTTGGTATAAGTTTATAATAAAACCCTGGTTTTGAAACTCATTCCTATTATAAGGGTTTTAACATGATTATATTTTTATAGATATAAGGACCCTACCTTAAAACATTACCTAATATTGAATTAAACCAATAATTCACATTTATGATCTTTTCAGGTTTATAGTTTTAGAAAATTAGGACATAACAATTAAATCTCAAAAGATTACAAAGTAGATACTTCTACTCAGTTTCCATTTTGTTCATAAAATAAAAATTATTAAAAAGAAACATTTATAGTTCCATGTTTTAGATATCATTTCTTTCCATGATCCCGTCTATGATCCTATTCATCTTTACATCATTTGGAAAACATTTCAAAAACTCGGGATGAGCATAAAAAGGTCAGTAAGGGATACACAAAGAAGGAAACTGTTAGTATTTCAAAACAAAAAGTAAACCATTATTACTCAATCATAAGTAATACTTTTTAATTTTATGAAGTATTATATACTCTTCACTGAATAAAAGATCATTGCTTACCCCTTTTGTAAACAAAATATATCCATAAAACCAATATAAAGAACACATAACATATAAATGTAACTGGGGACATAAACATACTTAAATGGAATAACCGTACAGTCGAATTCTACACATGTCACAAAATGGAATAGCCATATGGCCGACTTCCATACCCAATGCATTGTAGGTTATAAAGTAACCACCCATCCTGGTATTCATGGCACCAACCGTCATTTGATTTATCACGTAACCACCCTTCGAATTTCTAAGTAGCATTATTAAATCGTAAGACAGAAAATATTGAAAACATAAACATTTCACTATTAAAATTTCATTTGAAATCACAATATATCATTTCAAGATATCAAAAAAATCAATGATTTATCAAACTATTTTCAAAACCATTTAATAATGATATTTTTGAATCAAAGTGTCCCATACCACGTTGATGATTTTAAAGGAATAGCCTTTAATTAAAACATTATAATATCATGAGAATAGAGGTATTCAAGATATAATATGCCAAAGGATAGTATATACACCATATCAAAGTGAATTGGTTCATAACAACAATGATGTCTCAATGGAATGTAAATTGAGATGAAATCCCTTATAAAGATGATATCCTTTGATTAAGGATAAATCTATTACATAATTATGTGTGAAAAAATAAGAATACACCCAATATAAATGGATATTAAGTGAAAACAAATCAGAGGTGATTCATAGGTATATTATAATTTCAGTATAATATGTATTTAATATATGTTACATAAGTTCATAAATTATATCCTTTATATGTTCCATGTAATGGCATGAAAGAGTCATATCACTTTGATGGGGCGGTAGTCCGCACTTCCTAAAATGAAGTTATCGGGTTTACCTATTATGGAAACCATAAAATTATGAAATAAATGAAATATACAGAAGCATAAGAAACAAATAGACATAATATATATCATATATAAATATTGTGATATCTTAATGGCCACCATGAGAGGCGGTCAGAGATAATTGAACAATCATCGTTAAGTGAGGTAGAAGTTCACCATCCACAGAAACATTATGTTCTTCCCCAATTAGATGGAGTTGTGTGTAAGTGTAGCTCGAATAGATCTCATAACAACTTCCTAGTATATTGAAGATACTGGTTTTGTTACAAAATAAAAGAATAAAAAGTTTTTAGGCGGTTGGAGAATCAAAATAAAACAAAAGAACATAATAGAAGACAATACCTTTAAATTGGGTAACTCCCCTTGGTTTGAACCAAAAGGGTTTCTTTAAGTGATTTCTACCTAAGGTAAGGCTTCTAAGATGAAGAGAGGGATCTTGGGAGCTTATTTGAGTAGGGTTTGGACAAGGAAAATGGATTGAGAAGTGTGATAAACGGGTAGGAATTGGGGACTTTTATAAGGGAGAGGAGGGACTCTTTTAGAAAGCATTAAAATATTATTTTATTATATAATGATTTTCGGTTTATCGAGGTCCAAAAATCCTTAAAGTAGAATATAAGGTGTCCCATGTTCGAAATAAAATCATCCAATAAGAATTGGATAGGTTTTGTATATTATATTAAACATTATCTTCTTATTTATTTAAATCATTCATTAATGATGTAAACACTCTGTCATCATTGTGTCATAAATAATTTTATTTATTTGATGCCTAAAAATTATAAAACAATTACCTTGATGTAGAAAATATTTTTATATTTCTAATTTATATTTGTAGTCTAAATGATAATTTATATAACCCAATGTAAAAAATGTTTTAGTTAAATAATACAAGTTTGTGACATTTTTATTTTTAATTTAAATAAAAAGTTATTAATGAAATTATCATACCCAAATGGCTCCATGGAGCCCGAAAATTGACCAACAGATTGACTTGGACGTCCAGTAATCATCCAATAAGGTTATGACATGTGTCAAGGTGTATTTATATTTTTATAATATTATTTTTACATTAAATTACCAAAATTACATTTAATCGAGGTTAATAAAACTCAAAAGTTTCTCTTCATCAATAATTATTTCCATCCCATTGAATCACATTTTACATACTAATGACAACCATGTATGTCAGATTTTTTTAATTCAATTCACAGAAGCGGTAAAATTTAATATAAATGAAACAATCAGTTTTTAACTACTACTTAGTGGTTTCACTATTCATAAAAAAATTGATGTTTTTTGAAAAAATACCAAAAATTCACCATAAGCTATATTTTATATTCCAAATTCACAAATTATTTCCATTTTACCAAATTAAAAACATAGATGTTGCATTAATTAATTTTATAATTAATTCGTGCTGTCAAAACAAATAGAGTGTTTTTAAGAAACAATATCTATCAAAAGATTGACACATGTTTTGTCACGAACCAGGCCGGGTCACCATCCGACCCAGCACCCAACCCGGTCAGCGACATGGAACGAAGGGCATTCCCGATCCCCATGGGCTAGCACAAGTGCCCGGGTACTAAGAGTAACAAGTGGGAACGATTTACCCGAAATAAAAAAGAGAAAAACAACTAGCAAGATAAATAAACTAAAACTAGAAGTAGACAACCAAACACGCCTTTAAACAATAAATAGGTTTAAAGTCTACAACTTGAACCAATAGCTAAAAACAAAATATGACAGTGGAAACTAAAACTCTGACCCAAATCTGCCAGAAAAGGAGATGCCACCTCAACCCCATTCTGCACGAGAAGACCAACAGCAACCAGAACCACCAACGCAGAGCACGATGTCACAACCTGGAATACACAAGAAACAAAATCTACGTACACCCAAAGGTGTATGTAGGGTGTGAGCCAAAATCCTAGTAGGACAGCACCAAATAAAAAGGTTCCATGCCACAACATCAAAAAGACAATTTAATGTGCTTATTCAAGTTATAATTTTGAAGTACTTTAAAATAAAACATTTACAAACCAAATTCTAAAGGAAAACACTAAAAAGAACACATTTCACAAACACGATTTTAAAGAGGGAGAGAAAGGTTCATTATGGTCACACACACACTCACACACACACACACACACATACTCACACACACACACATACATGCACACACATACACACCCAAGTGGTCCTCAATATGCTGAAGGAAGGCACCACACCATCGATGATAGAGCACTATAGGTAAATCCCCTAAGGTTCATCTGGCTCGAGTGGGACCCTAGAACCTCGTGTCTCAGTGAAACGTGGCTTAGAAGGCCACTACCCTCAGAAAAAGTGTCTTAGAAGCCCATGACCCTCAGATATCATATGTTTAGTTAGTGTTGCGATCGTCAATCCAGCTAAGTGAGACAGGGACGATACCCATCCGGTTCACTAGCGCACTAGTTCTAGTCCGCCTACCTAGATACCCAGGGTTTTCCATTATGCTCAAAAAAGTTTCACATTCACATAGTATATTTCTTTCTCATATCACGGACCAAAAAAGATATTGCACACAAATGTCACCATTTGCATACCCAAACAACATTTCAAAAACTCACGCACACCAAAATACCTTTCCAAAAAAATACATCTGCCATTACGTAATCATTTCAGAAATCCACATTTGGAAACACTCAAAGAACATAAACAATTCACACAACATAGAAAGCATTATTTAAAGAACACAACAAGGGTCGACGCAAATAAACACACCCAATTGCAAACAAGAGATTCGTTCAAACCACTTGCTTAATAAATTATCTTTAAAACTAGTTTCACACCAACTACATAATTATCTGAGCCATCTTCACCTAGAACCCAACTTGAAAACATTACACCAAAACAAAAAATATTTTTACGTGAAAAGGTCATTTTAAAATCAATTTCACACTCAACCATTCTAAAACCTCACTTACACCATATAAACAATTGATTAAACAATTTTAGGATTTACCCCAATAAGGTCGAAATAAAAAACATGAAAGTTTCTAAAGAAAGGGAAATTTTCAAAATGCATACATGTCAAATATTTTATTTTATTTTTTAAATGCATTTTGCACAACCTGTAAAGCACGGGAAACCATTTATACAACAACAAACGTATAAACAACAAGACCATACTATTTTGGAAATTTGATTTCATCAAACGAGCATGCAAAACCATTTTAAACATAGATCACATCACGCAATTAAATCATATAACATATTAAATTAACTAAACAACCAAATTAAATTATCCAAAGGATGTCGAGGCATGGAACCACCTACCTCGAGATAGTGGCGGACTGGACCGAGGTGAACCAAAACATTGTGAGCTTGGCGCGAAACACCCGTTGCACGACCATCGCACCTCAAAGGACCTCACGCAAACACAAAACATGAATTCAACAAAAACTTCATGTGGGAACCTTAAAGACAACATATTGACAAAAGAATTAAAATCGAACCCAATTCAGCACAATTTGGACCCAAAAGACATTGGACTCTTACCCACAACTCTACCATGATTAAACGACAAGAAAACAATGAAATGCACTTACAACGGGGGTGCGGGAGGTCGGCTGGAGGCTGACAGAGGCTGCCAGAGGTGCGCTAGGTGCGGGCGGCTGTCCAGCGGAGTGAAGGAATGTGGGGTGGCTGTCCGGTGACTTGAAGGGGTGTGGGATGGCCGGTGCGAGGCTGTCCGGTCGGTGAGGTCACCGGAAAAGGGAGAGGCGGCGCTGGCAAGGGTGCGGGGCGGCCTGTGCGAGGATGGCCAGTCTGAAAGATTGCCAGAACAAGGGGGGAAGGCAGCGCCGGCAAGGGTGCAGGGCAGCCAGACCAGGGGGGTTCGCCGGAGCAGTGGGTCGGCTGGGAGGGTGGCTGTATGGTAGTGCGGTGTACGGTGCGAGGCTGGCCGGAGCGACTGAAGAGGGAGTTGCGGCGGCCGAGGGGGAGTTTGGCCGGGAGTGTGGTCGCTAGACAGAGGAGTGGCCAGCAGGGAGGTCGCCAGACAAGTGGTGCGGATGGAAGGCTAGCGCGAGGCGGTCACTGGACGGAAGGAAGGGGACGTGATAGCTGGACGAGAATAGCAGGTCCGACGAGAGGTAGGGTTTGGCGTGGTCTGGCGGCGTGGCACGAGGGAGAGAAGGGAGAGGGAAATCCAACAGAAATGGGAGAAAGAAGAAAAAAAAGAGAGAGGAAGAAAAGAAGGGAAAGAAAAATAAAATAAAAATAAAAATAAAAATAACTAAATGAAATAAGATAGAATAAAAGAAAAATCAAAACTCACCCCATTAATAATAATAATAATATTATTGATATTAATATTCTAAAACAAAAACCGTGAGAATAATATTATTATTATCATCAAACACTATTTTTTAAAACAACTCATTCTCATCATCTCTATCCACACATTAATTTTATTTCATTATCATTATTAACTTATTTAGTTAATTAGTTGTCCAATGAGAATGGTCATACGCCGGACCTGGCGAAGCCGCACGGCTTCGCAATTATGCTTCGCTCGTGCGTCGCATGATGACAAGCCCCGAAAGAAGGAAAAAACTCATTTAATTATATATTTATTTACCATTACTTTCTTTTATATAATTGTATTCACACTGGGTGGGTGAGCAGTGAACCGGGCGGGGCCGCACGGCGACCCAAGCGAGGCCGCGCAGCTTCGACCGCGTTGCGTCGGACGCAATCAAGACCAAAACACAAGGAACTCAAAATCTTAATTCGGGTTTCAACCCGAACTAACCAACGCAACGGAATTTAATAAAATAAATAATTTTTGAAATAGCAGGTGTGACAATTCTCCCCACCATACTGCTTTTCGTCCCCGGAAAGCCACAATAAAGGCTGAGACCTAAAGTAGGGAACAACAACCCCTTGAGGTTCAAAGATGATTCCCACAACAACAAGCGAGAAAAGGCAAACACATCGTCCTCAGAGAAAGTGACTCCAATGAAAACCTCAAGAAACGCATAAAAAGACTTTCTGGTATGTGTCGCCCACCCCAAAGTGCTAGAACGCCTCTTGTTGACTAATCGAGGAAGGGAACTCTCACACCCATGGAAACCAACTTCACAAGCCGAAACAACTCAACATT
This sequence comes from Viscum album, assembly GCA_963277665.1. Taxonomy (NCBI): domain Eukaryota; kingdom Viridiplantae; phylum Streptophyta; class Magnoliopsida; order Santalales; family Viscaceae; genus Viscum; species Viscum album. Next base: position 1,778,353,048 of record OY728146.1, on the reverse strand, counting down.
ATTAAACGAAAATCACATCATTTGGTTAGAATGGTCAAACCACGTCCAAGAAACACTCTTATCACATATCCCCAATCCATTTTAATAACAGAGCATAAGGTTAACAAGAGGAGGCCCAAGGGGCTCCCCACCATTAGGAACTCAGTGACGCTCGAAACGAGACTGGAAAACCTACAGCGGTAGGTTCGAGCGGACTCCCCACCATTAAAGAAAAGTCTAGCACAAATTCATTCCAGATACATTCGTACGAGACAAAATGTGGGTCTCCCCACCATTTGAACTAATGAAAGGTATATAACTTTGAAAATTTCTCAATGGTGACCAAACACCCCACCACAAGGGGCGGGGAGGGAGGGGCCCGACTACCGGGCGTCAAAAGCATGACCCAAGACAAACCATCATTCCCACATTCCTGGATGAGCATTTTTCAGATTTGGGACATATTTACTCAATAAAATCCCATAAGGACCACTAAAACGATTGCATCCAAGGGGACGCAATCCCCAATACATTATGGCAATGAGACGAAAACACCTCCACATGGTCGCGAAAACCTTATGCAACCAGACATCTCATTCAGAGCAGAAAAACCTTGGAAACAATTTAAACTACCTCTACATTCAACACTGGTAACAGAAATAAAGTTGGGGTCCCATACACTCCAGAGGTTCCTGACAACGCGCTAGATTCACTCTGAGGCCTACGGTTGGAGCCCTGATGTTTGAAGCATATTCTGCCTCACAGTCAGGCATTGAAGACTCCCGAGTGGAGCTTATCATTTTGGTGACACACACAATCATATTGCACCCGAGGCAACACCATCAAACACAACACATCACAGCATCTGACTGATCATACCCGGAACATTCACCAACACTAGAGTTGAAATGGTGCATGCGCATCACCCCTTTATCACGCTGAATGAGAACACGACACCACCAATCGTCACCTGAACCTGACTGTTTCTGTTGAGAGAAACTTTACACTGAGAAAGGCTTTAAACCATGTCTTGAACAACACGTGATTCTTGTGAATGACCATAGCAGCCTCATATGACTGGGTTTGCCAAACTAGTATCCTAACACGAACCATTCCTTAAACAAAAAAACCAAAGACCAGAGGTCATTTAGAATGATAGACCGCACCAACAACTTCAAGTTGCTTCCACCTTTTCCACACTGGAGTCTCCATTAACGCTTCCAAACAACCGTTGACTATCAAAGGGACCTCATGCTACAAGACATCACTAAACATGACCCTTGCATCTGATGAAAGTACTACAAAGCCCTTCCAGACACTGGTCAACACTAATAATTCCGAACCGCCTTCAACATTTCCCACTGGAATTTCTTTTACTGCTTCCAGGGGACCTTTAGACACAATGATTTCAACTTCATACCCGACGAGTCAGACAACTCAAAAAGACAAAAACTCCCTTAAGCTCCCCTCTCATCTATCATTCCACTGCAAGAGGATCCGCATAACTGAAGGAAAAAGGAATTGGCTTAGCATTGTCACACACAAAAAAAGAAGAGTGCATACTTTTTTCAACTGGAGGGTCGGCCAACGGTGAACCATCTGTGGTCTCACGTCATTATCACATTAACTCTTTATTGGGGGTGTGCACTAGCCAATAAAGAAAACCATGGACCCAACCGAACTGCTCCAATGGTCAGGACATACCACAAGCGAACACAAAACATGCAGGGGAACCCACTAAAAAGTCTCCCCAATGTACCTTTCAAAAGAATTAACTAGATACGTGCTTGCAAACTAACTTACAAATAGGAATTCAAACTCAGGACACAACCATTCAGAAAAATTTCTCAGCTAAAAACGTCTCACATCCGACATTTTCAAAACACAAGGACACGCCACAAAAACACTGTTTACTAAAACACTAAATTTCTTTCCTTTAACAAAACAGTATGAAAATAACAAAACCCAGTGGGTTTCACAAACACCAATGGTGTCCCATGAGCCTCGCACATGCATGTTCTCGTGCTGCACCGGCACCCACCTCATGCCATCCAGGCACTCATCCTCTCATTCCATTAACCCTTTCTCTTTCCATATACACTCATGCATGTGGTTTCCCATGAGAACACCAAGGATCAAAACCAGACCATTCCATTTTTTTCAAAACCAAAACATCCAACCCACACCTTCCAAAACATTCACATCATTTTGTTTTTTAAAACTCTTCATTTCAAAACATTTTCAAAGACCAAATCAGTTTTACTTATAAAACAAATTTCCATGAATCCAAAAAAAGGAGACGAGAAACAATGTAGGGGGAAACTAGTGTCAGCGGGTGATTGGAGAATATGGTTGGCGGCCATATACCAATCATGCCATTGGCCACGAAGAGTATTTTAGGATAGTGTCCCCGGCTCCACAAGGATTTCCAGACCTTTCGAGCACACTAAGACCACTGACCTTACTCCCTTTTTATTTCCCTTAGACACGATTAACTGCGAGGACCAAAACTCAAACAACCCCCAACATACATTGGTGACTTAAGTCCCGCCACGAGTTGTGCTGGCCAGGCACCTTACTCGTAGCTATGACATCGAGTCCCGAAAACTTTAACTCAAGTCTACTGTGACTCTATCCCAAAAGAAAATGACCCTCGAGAGAAAACCTTTCCCTTTGATACCATTTTGTCACGAACCAGGCCGGGTCGCCATCCGACCCGACACCCGACCCGGTCCGCGACATGGCACGAAGGGCATTCCCGATCCCCACGGGCTGGCACAAGTGCCCGGGTACCAAGAGTAACAAGTGGGAACGATTTACCCGAAATAAAAAATTGAAAAACAACTAACAAGATAAATAAACTAAAACTGGAAGTGGACAACCAAACACACCTTTAAACTATATACAGGTTTAAAGTCTACAACTTGAACCATTAGCTAAAAATAAAAGATGACAGCGGGAACTAAAAATCTGACCCAAATCTTCCGGAAAAGGAGAGGCCACCTCAACCCCATTCTGCATGAGAAGACCAACAGCAACCAGAACCACCAACGCTGAGCACAATTTCACAACCTGGAATAAAAAAGAATCAAAATCTACATACACCCAAAGGTGTATGTAGGGTGTGAGCCAAAAGCCCAGTAGGACATCACCCAATAAAAAGGTTCCATGCCACAACATGAAAAATACAATGTAATGTGATTATTCAAGTTATACTTTTGAAATACTTCTAAAGAAAACATTTACAAACCATATGCTAAAGGAAAACACTAAAAAGAACTCATTTCACAAACACGATTTTAAAGAGGAAGAGAAAGGTTCATTATGGGCACACACACACACACACATATACTCACACACACACACATACACGCACACACACACACACCCAAGTGGTCCTCCATATGCTGGCGGAAGGCACCACGCCATCGATGTTAGAGTACTATGGGTAAATCCCCTAAGGTTCGTCTAGCTCGAGTGGGACCCTAGATCCTCGTGTCTCGGTGAAACGTGGCTTAGAAGGCCACAACCCACAGAAAATGTGGCTTAGAAGGACACGGCCCTCAGATATCATATGTTTAGTTAGTGTTGTAATCTTCAATCCAACTAAGTGAAATAGGGACGATACCCATCTGGTTCACTGGCGCACTAGTTGAAGTCCGCCCACCTAGATACACAGGGTTTTCCCTTGTGTTCAAACAAGTTTCACATTCATATAGTATATTTCTTTCTCATATCGCGGATCAAACAAGATATTTCACACAAAAGTCACCATTTTCATACCCAAACAACATTTCAAAAACTCACGCACACCAAAATACCTTTCCAAAATAATACATCTGCCATTACGTAATCATTTCGCAAATCCCCATTTGGAAACACTCAAAGAACAAAAACAATTCGCACAACTTAGAAAGCATTATTTAAAGAACACAACAAGGGTCGACGCAAATAAACACACCCAATTGAAAACAAGAGAGTCGTTCAAACCACTTGCTTAATAATTTATCCTTAAACCTAGTTTCACACCAACTACACAATTATCTGAGCCATCTGCACCTAGAACCCAAGTTGAAAACATTGCACCAAAACAAAAGACATTTTTACGTGCAAAGTCCATTTTAAAATCAATTTTATACTCAACTATTCTAAAACCTCACTTTCACCATATAAAAAATTGATTAAACAATTTTAGGATTTACCCCAATAGTGTCAAAATTAAAAACATGATCGTTTCTAAAGAAAGAAAAAATTCAAAACGCATACATGTCAAATATTTTATTTTTTTAAATGCATTTCGCACAACCTGTAAAGCACGGGCAACCATTTATACAACAACAAACGTATAAACAACAAGACCATACTATTTTTTAAATTCGATTTCATCAAACGAGCATGCCAAACAATTTTAAACATAGGTCACATCACGCAATTAAATCATATAACATATTAAATTAACTAAACAACCAAATTAAATTATCCAAAGGATGTCGAGGCATGGAACCACCTACCTCGAGACAGTGGCGGACTGGACCGAGGTGAACCAAAACATTGTGATCTTGGCGCGAAACACCCGCCGCACGACCATCGCAACTCAAAGGTCCTCACGCAAACCCAAAACATGAATTCAACAAAAACTTCATGTGAGAACCTTAAAAACAAAATATTGACAAAAGCATTAAAATCAAACCCAATTTAGCACAATTTGGACCCAAAAGACATTGGACTCTTACCCACAACTCTACCATGATTAAACGACAAGAAAACAAGGAAATTCACTTACAACGGGGGTGCAGGAGGTCGGCTGGAGGCCGACAGAGGATTCCGGACGTGCGCAAGGTGCGGCTGGATTTCCGGCGGTGTGAAGGAATGCAGGGTGGTTGTCCGGCGGCTTAAATGGGTGCGGGGTGGCCGGTGCGAGGATGGCCGATCGGCGAGGTTGCCGGAAAAGGGGGAGGTGGTGCTGGCAAGGGTGCGGGGCGGCTGGTGTGAGGCTGGCCGGTCGGCAAGGTTGCTGGAAAAAGGGGGAAGGCAGCGTCGGCAAGGGTGCGGGGCGGCCGGACCAGGGGGGTTCACCGAAGCAGCGGGTCGGCCGGGAGGGTGGTTGTACGGGAGTGCGGCGGTCGGTGCGAGGCTGGCCGGAGTGGCTGAAGTGGGAGTTGCGGCGGCCGAGGGGGAGTTCGGCCGGGAGGGTGGTCGCTGGACAGAGGAGTGGCCGGGAGGGAGGTCGCCGGACAAGAGGTGCGGCTGGGAGGCTGGCGCGAGGCGGTCGCCAGACGGAAGGAAGGGGAGGCGATAGCTGGCCGAGAAGAGCAGGTCCGGCGAGAGGTAGGGTTTGGGGAGGATTGGCGGCGCGACACGAGGGAGAGAAGGGATAGGGAAATCTGACGGAAATGGGAGAAAGAAGAAAAAAAGAGAGAGAGGAATAAAAGAGGGGAAAGAAAAAAAAATAAAAATAAAAATAAAAATAACTAAATGAAATAAGATAGAATAAAAGAAAAATCAAAACTCACACCAAAAATTATAATAAGATTATTATTGATATTAATATTCTAAAACAAAAACCGTGAGAATAATAATATTATTGTCATCAAACACTATATTTTAACAAAACTCATTCTCATCATCCCTATCCACACATAAATTTTATTTCGTTATCATTATTAATTTATTTAGTTAATTAGTTGGCCAACGAGTAGGGTCATATGACGGACTTGGTGAAGTCGCACGGCTTCGCAATTTTGCTTCGCTCGTGCGTCGCATGATGACAAGCCCCGAAAGAAGGAAAAAAACTCGTTTAATTATATATTTATTTATCATTAATTCTTTTTATTTAATTGTTTGCACACTGGGCGGGTGAGCGGTGAACCGGGTGGGGCCACGCGGCGACCCAAGCAAGGCCGCGCAACTCAACCGCGTTGTGCCGGATGTAATCAAGACCAAAACACAAGGAAATAAAAATCTTAATTCGGGTTTCGACCTGAACTATCCAACGCAAAGAAAATTAATAAAATAAATAAATTTTGAAATAACGGGTGTGACATGTTTATGTCCAATTTAAAAGTGAAATTAATTCCAATGAAAAACATAAGATTAAATGATAAAAATATATTTTAATTATACATTAAACCCAATTAAAAATATAATCTAACCATATAAATAAATTATATTCAAATGCAGTTTTGAACTAAAATACGACATTTTTCCCTATTCATTATAAAATGAAGTTTATCGGAAAAATACGAAAAATTCACCCAAAGTAAATTTTTATGTCTTGATTATAAAGAATAATTTAATTTTTTATAACATATAAAATTTACAGAAAGTAGATTTAAATAGGTTTTTCCATCAAAAGGTGGTTAGTCGACCTTTTAAAAAATATTAGAATATTTATGCTTAAAATTGGATTTATTCTCATTTTATGCCTCTAACATTTATTAGATAAATATAAAAACATTTAACAAACATGTATAATCATATTATAGTTATTTATATTCATTCCCTCCATTAAAACGTCTAGGTGTTAACTACCATTTAAAATAATATTATTATATTACTAGTGAGAAACGTAAGATTTCAAAATAACTCGTTTGTTGCGTATAGGGTAGGCTATAGAACATAGCAACACATTTAAAGTAAAAGTAATATTTAATTCAAAAATATTAATAGATATGAAAATTTCATATTATTTATTTACCTAGGATGTTACATCCGTCCCCCCTTTTGGGAATTGCGTCCTCTCAATTTTGAAATTGGGCTCAGAAACATCATTGAAAGCCCCACATCGGAAAATCAGTCAATAAAACAATCACTTTAAAAGAAATGAAGAGAATTAAAATGGTCACATAAGATAACCCATACTAGTATTCCATGAAAACATGGACATGGGGGAGAAACTAATTGTTAAGTTCTGATGGAGAGTGATAGAAAACATGATCACAAGAAAGTAAACAATCTGAAATCCACAAACATGTGATGGGTTAAACGATATTTGATTCCCGAGTAGGAAAAGTTAACAGAGAACTTTTCTGTTTTAAGTTACTTTTCATCGAGGAATTTATTAATGGGATTAACTATAACATAAGGAAACATACTTCCTTTTCATGTAGAATTTCATGTTTTACTAGATTTCTAACACAAACTCATATTTTCTACACACGATGAGTATTTCCGATGTCTTGTTCACATTAAAAGCACTATAGTCAACATCTAGAGGATCACATAATCCATAAAAGATGAACTATATATTTCCAATGTCTTTAGACCTTTTCCAAAACCAAAATGGTTAGTAAAAGATCTGATAATCCACAAAAAGGATAATCTTTTACAAAATGAAAAACTATTCTTAATCTCCCCAAATTTGTCCATCAAAACACAAAGTTCATCAAAGAAAATTCAATAAACAGATGTCCATAAAATTATTCAAATTAATTCAAACTATGATCGAATACAAAAACTCAGAAGAATTTTATCACATAGTATCCAAAGATATATCTTCACATTTGTCACCAAATAACATCTGCTACTCTAAAATTATCATACTAAAAAGTAATTATCCTAATCACATATCATCCATGATAGGTTAATCATTTCCCTAGGTAACCAATAATCCACTTATTATTGATTCATAAAATCATTTAACTAAAACGAATTACTCAAACTAACCAAGGACTTCGTGTAGTCCAGCGGTAGGCGATAAATACCAGTCACACTTTGGTTGTGGGTTCGATTCCCGTAGCTTTTTCCGATGCGACGGGTTATCACATGGTCAGCGTGTTATCCCTTTTCAAAAACTATATAATTTTATAACATTCCCAAAAAGATAAAAATTCATCAAAAATAATTATAAAATATTTTAACCATGATGGTTATCTAATAACATTCATTTTGCATCCCAAAATGTATTAACCTGTAATTGCCTCAAATTCAATAATCATCTAAACCCAAATGGTTATTTATAACTATATCCAGAAAATAATAGATTATTATTCCTTTAATAAAATTTTCATATATCAAAATTTAGGGTTACACATACTATAAAAAGTCTTCTAATGTAATCACATCATCAAAAGAGCCTTAATACTATTAAGCATTTCATCGTTCTAAAATCTACCATAACTCTTGAATCCCTTATATGTTAACTTGTTACTCATTTAACATTATTCATGATCCATTAACCATTCCTTTCCAAATTATTCTGAAATACTTCTTCCCTATAAACAAAATCATGAATCATATCATTAGATTTCAATAATAGGAAGACATATGATAAGAAATAATCCATAACTTTCATTGGTCATTCTCAGTTTCTTCATCCTCAATCGGAATAGAATTAGTTATTGGTAAACAAATATTTGTACAATCTTGGTGATCCCATTCTCGAAACATCTTCATAGGACATGTGTTTTCATAATGACCATTAACACCACATTTAAAACATTAAATTTATCCCTTGAAAAAAGTTTTTTTTCCTTTCCTAGAGCCAATTGGATGGTTACATTTTCCATGGAAGGTTCTTGCTTTATGACCTTCATTTCGACATCTATAACATCTTTATGTCCCTTTGAAACATTTTCCTAGGTGTTTCTTTCAACATCTTTGACACATAGGTTTTTTAACACACTTACCTTTATGATTATTACCTAATGATTCATAGGGATTTGTTTCTTGCAAATACGATTCCTTATAAAAATCACTAAGGTTCTGGTGGTCGATCATGACTCTAGATAGTTGGTTGAGAATAACCACAAGGGTTTTCATTGTAGCTCCCATATCATTTAGTTTCTCATTCAGAAAACCGTCATAGTTTTCTTCACATCCACAGTTACTTTGGTGCCTGCTAGATCCAGCCATTTACTAAAACCAAAATGGTTAGTGCCAGTATATCAGTAAAATAATCATTTAATACTAAGATATAATTATTCATGTTATCTTAAACTCATTCACTTTATACGAAAAAACTATGACTCTTTCTTAAATCATAACCATTATGGTAGTGTCACTTATGATTAAATATTAACCTAACCTCTAATGTTTTCTAAACTACCCTCTGATACCAACTTTCAGGACTCGGCCTTACAACATTACATAATATTTAATTAAATGAATAATTCACATTGAGGATATTTCCAGGTTTAGAGTTTTATAGAAATAGGACATAACTATTACATCTCAAAAGATTACAAAGTAGATACTTCTACTCAGTTTCCATTTTTTTAAAAAATAAAAACTCTTAAAAAGAAACATGTATAGTTCCTTGTTTAAATATAATGTCATTCCTTGATCTCATCCTTTACCCTATTAATATTTAGGTCATGTGGAAAACATTGGATAAGCATAAAAATCTCAGTAAGGGATACACAAAGAATGAAACTGTTAGTTTTTCAAAACACCAAATAAACCATGAATACATAATAATATGTAATACTTTTCACCTTTATGAAGTAGTAAATACTCTTTTCTGAATAAAAGTTAATTTTTTAACCTTTTGTAACCAAAATACCACCTTAAAACTCATATAAAGAACACATAACATATAATGATAACAAGGGACATAAGCATACTTAAATGTAAAAACCATACGGTCGACTTCCACACATGTCACTAAAGGGAATAGTCATACAAATGACTTCCATACCCAATTCATTTTATGTTATAACATAAGCTCCCGTCCTTGTATTCACGGCACCACCCGTCATTTGGTTTATCACGTAACCACCCGTAAAATGTCAAAGTACCATTATAAAATAATAGGAAATAAAATATGGAAAATATAAACATTTAACTATTAACATTTCATTTTAAATACCAATATATCATTTCAATATATCGACAAAATCAATGATTTATCAAACTATTTTCAAAACCTTTTAATAAAGAGTTTTTTAAATCAAAGTGTCTCATAACACATTGAAGCTTTTAAAGGAATAAAATTTAATAAAAACATTATAATATAATTAGAATAAATATATTCATGATATAATATTCCAAAGGATATTATATACACCATATCAATGTGAATTGGTCTATAACAACAATGAATTCTCAATGGAATGTAAATTGAGATGAAATCCCTTATAACGACGGTATCCATTGATTAAAGATAAATCAATTACATAATTCTGTGTGAAAAATAAGAATACACCCAATATAAATGGATATTATGTGAAAAACAATCATAGGTAATTCACACATATTCATAGGAATACATATTCAAGAAGTACAAGATGAACCCAAATAATTGAAATTGAGTTAAGAAGTTCCCTTACAAAAAATTCGACAGTCTAATGGAATCACCTTAAAATTTATAAATATAGTTGATGATAATGAAAATTTTTTCTCATCACTTGGACCTAAAATTTACATCAATAAGGATATATAAGATGTAACACCCCGACCCCAGTTACATAGAGTCGGTGCATTATTACATAACATTGGCATGATCACAAAAAAGATCAAATCTCCAAAGACCGATTGGTTTAGTAGCCTTGGAAACACTAGATATATTCATAAGTCTTACATTACATCATGAAAATGAAAACTATAACAACATCTTTTCTTCATATTCCACACTCATATCCCCACATAATATCCCTGCATGTTATTTATAATTTACATATTCACTTCCTTGGAAAAATAAAACAGAGAAAATGGGTGAGCTCAAATGCCCAGTAAGGATAACATTATAGCGGAAACATTCATAAATAATAATAACCATTTAAGGCAATGTATAACTTAAAACAAAAGCCTTTTAAACATGAACTTCAACATAGTATGGTAAAAATAAAATTTAATAATGCTATTTACTTATTCACATGGATATTCTACTAATCGAATAATCACATGCAATATCAATAACCATTTTCATAAAGATGGAATGCATAATGCCAGACTATCATAACCACATAGCCAAGGCCTCGTGCCAAGACTACAAATAAGATTTTGTCAAGGCCTTGTGCCAAGACACTAGTTTGTCTCATGAGACCTACCAATGCATCGAGGAGCTATATCGGGCTCCACCCGTCACATATTAAGTCCAATGCATTCCCATATGAAAAGGTTTAAAAATAACATAAACATTCGTATTAAAACTAGCATACGAAATGTCAATACTTTCACCATAAACTATGAATGGTATAAAAATAGCACATACACAGTCAAACATATCACAAAACCTTCAATACAATATATAAGTTTTGTATCATAATAAATCAACTTTAAATAAGCGTAAAATCCATCAAAGGATGATGACATAGTTGAAATCAAACATCTTTTTGGAGAAATATCACTTTCTATTTTGAAATCATTTCTGAGTCTTATATTTCTGAAATAAAACATTTTCTTTGAAAATATTCTTATAAGATTGTAAGGGAAGCTTCGATGATTTTATAATGGCGGAAAATAACCGCACCCGCCGTATAAGTTAAAAAAACATTCTTACCTTAATTCTGTCGAAAAGGTTAAAAAGCACCTTGTTTGGAAAACGATAGAAATATTCCTTTATAAAACTCTTATAAAAAGTCAAACAAAGGTATAAATGACCTTATCACATATTCTTTTAAATAATAAAAATGTTTTTAAATACATTTTTAAGAAACATGGATGTGGATGATAAAGAGATCCTAGTAGATTATTACGTATAAACAGCCTCGGATAATGAATAGATTGTGAAATAACCCTTACCTTGTACTTTTCTTTGGTTGGGGTAGTTTAACCTACTGTATAATAGTGAAATAATTGTTATTAAATTATACAAGAATCATATACATTCATATGATGTCATATATGATCTTTTAACATTTCTTTGTTAAAAATATCTTAGTATTATCGTCGTTTCGGGTGTTAACTTACTCGTTCTCGTTTATATGTTTTGTTACATAAACCATGTTTTTCATTGATAGGTTGTATATAATTCATATACAGAATGATATCAAGTCTTTAGATACTATTATTAACCATAAAATTAGAATTATACTTGAATGGATACGATGGGTAATGAATCTCATTGTGTTTGTGGAGACAGTAGTCCATACGTACGCACAAGTGACAATATCATTCTTTTGATATTAAAATAATATATAAATGGATGGTATATCATATATATAGAATAATTAACATGTTATATTTATTATTTACATGAGTTACACATAATTATTATACCCATCCAAATAATAATATATTGAATAACAATTACACCACGACGTGGAGACGGTAAGCCGTACGTACGCACGTATGGTGGCATGTTATTCAAAGGGTGGATAGAATAATGAATATGGTTGTAACATATTTATAATAACATAACAGTATATATATGATACTGGATTTATTATTTTATAATGGTAATAACAAAGAATGAAGAAGTGGAAGAGGAAAGGAACTTGGAAAAGGGTGGTGAAATCATTACCTCTTCTTCGTGTCCATCCTTTTGATTTGATCAAAAAGGCTCTTTAGGTTGGCTTTTTGATCAAACTAAGGCCTCTAGGTTTTAGTGAAGGAAGTTGGTAGAGTATTTGGGCAGATTTTGGCTGAACCAAAAGGCTTTGACGGTGTGATGAAATGATATGGAGGGGTTCCCTTTTATAAGAGGGGTGAGGGGCCCCTTTGGAAAAGCTAGAAATATTAATTTATAATAAATTAATATTCGGTTTCTAATGGATCCAAAGTTTATTATTAAAAGGTTAAGGTGGGGATAGGTCGAAAACCACTCAACCAATATAATTTAGACAGTTTTGGGTACTTATATTAACCTTATCTTTAAATATTAACTCTAAGTTAATTAGTTTCACTTTTACAATGTCTCGTTGTGTTTTTATATCATGTGGTTAATAAACATACAATATAAATCCAAGAGACCCCCAAGTGATCCAATAATGATACACCTATCATGATATAAGTCTCTTGTCCGAACCTTAGATTTTTATGAATTTAATATCAATTAATAATATAATAATTGTTTTAAAAACTCTTTTTTGTCAATTTTGACACTATTCAATAGTTGATTTTTTTGAAACTTATAACAGAATGATTACTTCGAAAAAAGTCAATTAAATCAATCCTAATATGTCATATTATCCTAGAAAATTAGTTTAATTCATTAAAAGTCTCAAATTATATATATTTGGGTATTTATAATGTCAATTATTTTGATTTTTCACTATTATGGTAATTACTGCATCATCATTGTGTCATAAATAAGTTATATTATATAATGTCTAAAAATTATAAATAAAATATCCTTATGTAGGAAATAATTTTATATTTCTAATGAATATTTATAGTCTAAACGACAACATATATAACCCTATGTAAAAATTGTTTATCTAAAAGATATATGCTTGTGTCATTTTGTACTTATTTTAAATTAACTAAAATTAAGTGTCCCTATCACCTACAAGTGGCACCATGGGGACCCAAAATCGACCCAAATATTCCCATGGTCGAACATGTATCAACCAATAAGGTTAGGACACGTTTTAGGGCTATTTTTGTATTATTATAATATTGTTTTTTAACCCTTATTTACCGGATTTACCCTTAACCATGGTAAATAAAATATTTACCGCAGTAACTATTCAAAATGTCTAAAAATAAAAGTTACCTATTTACACAATTTTAACATCCTCATTCCAAATATGGAATCCATTTTTCTAAATTCAAAACACAGAAGTTGCAGAAATTAATTTAAAATTAATTCCCGCTGTCAAAACAAAAAAGGTGTTTTTAAGATATAATAACTATCAAAAGATCGATACTTGTTTATGTTCAGTTTAATTGTGAAATTATGTCCAATGACCAAAATTGTATTAAATGGTAAAAATATATTCTAAATATACGTTAAAACCACTAAAATTCATAATTTATCAATATAAATTATTTCGATTAAAAAAATTGTTTATAATTAAAATTTAGTAATTTTCATTATTCAACAAAATATTAAAGTTATCTGAAAAGTACCAAAATTTCCTCTTAGGCTAAATTCGATATTTCGAATCCAAAAATGAAGTCCAATTTGAAATATAAAATATATATAATTTCAAAAAATAGGTATAACTATTCATAACGGCTAGTTTGATTAGTTATGGTGTGTTAGAACTCGGTGTTTCGTACAACACACGCTATCACATTATTCAAAGATAAGCATACCATAGAAGCTTGGGGTGTTACATTATCCCCTCATTCAAATAATTTCATCCTCAAAATTTCTAGAATATTATAACATGAAAAGACTCGGGTGGTTCTTCATCATAAGTTCCTCGGGTTCCCACGTTGCCTCTTCCATCTTATGGTTTCTCCACAAAACTTTTACCAGACGTGTCTTCCAGTTTATTGGTACTTGTTCTCTCGTATCAAGAATCCTGATGGGCTCTTCGCAATAAGATAGATCGGGTTCCAGTTCTAACTCCTCATAGGTGAGTACATGTGTTGAGCCAGGCATGTATTTCCTCAACAAAGATACGTGGAACACATCGTGAACTTTGGAGAGACTTGGCGGCATTGCCAATCGGTAAGCTACAGCCCCAATTCGTTCTAGAATTTTTAATGGTCCGATATACCTGGGACTCAATTTACCTTTCTTACCAAAACGTATGACTCCCTTCCATGGAGATACCTTCTAGAAAACATGATCACTGACTTGAAATTCCAAATCCTTCCTTCTATTATCGACATAGCTCTTCTGTCTACTTTGAGCTGCTTTGATGTGATTTTGGATTACCTTCACCTTTTCCATCGTTTCCTCCACCAGTTCTGGGCCTACAAGTTCTCTTTCACCAACGTCATCCCAACAGGTTGGTGTACGACATCTCTTTCCATGGAACGCTTCATATGGTGCCATCTGAATACTCGAATGGAAGCTATTGTTATAGGAAAATTATACCAGAGGTAAATATTGATCCCACATACCCTGAAAGACAAGTGGCCAAGATCTCAACATGTCTTCTAAGGTTTGAATAGTCTATTCTGATAGTCCGTCTGTCTGAGGGTGGTAAGCAGTGCTCAAATGAAGTTCATTATCTAAGGATTTCTGAAGGCTCTTCCAGAATCTTGATGTAAAATGGGGATCACGATGAGAAACAATCGATAGAGGTACTCCATGAAGTCTCACAACTTCCTTAATATATAGTCTTGCTAGACGTTCTAGGGGTAGATCTTCTCTTATAGCAAGAAAATGTACTCATTTGGTAAGACGATCAACAATAACCCATATTGCATCGTTCCTTCTAGGAGTCTTTGGTAGCCCCATGACAAATTCTGTCGTAATATTGTCCCATTTCCACTCCGGTATGGGAAGAGGTTGCATGAATCCTCTAGGCTGTTGCCTTCCAGCTTTCACTTGTTGACAAACCATACATCTTGACACAAAATCAGCAATCTCCCTCTTCATGTTGTCCCACCAAAAATGTCCCTTCAAATCTCTATACATTTTCGTGCTCCCAGGGTGTATAGAGAAATTGGAACTATGAGCATCATCCAGCAATTCCTGTTTTAGATCAGGTATATCGGGAACACAAAGTCTCTTCCCGAATTACAAAATTCCATCTTCATACACAAAGTCTCTCAGTCTCCCATTATTCACATCTTTAATCTTCTTTTGAAATTCTCCATCATTAGTCTAAGAACTCTTAATCCTTTCTAGTAAATATGGTTTGGTAACCATTTGAAAAAGCATTGATGTTTCTCCTTCCCTGGTTATTCCCATGCCCATCTTCACTAGATCCATGAAAATTGGATCCCTTTCAATTCTAATATTGTTCAAAACTCCATGATCTTTTCTACACAAAGCATCTGCCACCTTGTTTGCCTTCCCCGGGTGGTAGTGTATTGTGTAATTATAATCCTTGAGTAATTCAAGCCATCTCCATTGCCTCATGTTGAGTTCTTTTTGTGAGAAAATATACTTCAAACTCTTGTGATCAGTATAAATCTCAAATTTTTCACCATAGAGGTATTGAGTCCATATCTTCAAATCAAAGATCACAGCTGCTAACTCGATATCATGAGTAGGATAGTTTTGTTCATGAATTTTCAACTGTCGTGATGCATAGGCAATAACTCTATCATTCTGCATAAGGACACAACCAAGTCTTTTCTTCGATGCATCACTATAAATAATGAACCCATCATTCCCCGATGTTAGAGTCAATATAGGAGCATTGACTAATATTCTCTTCAGTTCTTCGAAACATTCTTCACAATCGTTTGTCCAAGAAAATTTAACCCCTTTACGTATGAGCTTCGTTAATGGGTTTGCCAATCGGGAAAAATTCTGAAAGAAACGTCGATAATAACCTGCCAAACCAATAAAACTACGTACCTCAGTTATACTCGTCGGTGTTGTCCATTCTTGGATTTCATTGGTCTCAAAAGGATCAACAAAGATTCCATCTTTAGAGAAAATATGGCCATGAAAAGAAATCTCCTGAAGACAGAATTCACACTTGCTAAACTTCCAACATAATTCATGTCTTCTCAGAGTCTTCAAGATAATTCGCAAGTGATTTTCATGATCTTCGTAGCTTTTAGAGTATACCAAGATATCATCAATAAATACCACCACAAATTCATCGAGATACTCCTTGAAAACTCTATTCATCGGATCCATGAATACAGAGGGTGCATTAGTCAATCCAAAAGGCATTACAGTAAACTCATAATGGATGTACCTTGTTCGAAATGTTGTCTTCAGAATGTCTTCCTTCTTTACACACAACTGATGGTATCCAGATCGAAGGTCAATCTTTGAAAAGTATTGAGCTCCATGCAGTTGGTCAAATAAATTATCATTGCGAGGTAGGGGATACATGTTCTTTATTGTTATAGCATTGATCTCCCTGTAGTCGATACATAACCTCAAGGATCCATCTTTCTTTTTAACAAAAAGAATAGGGGCTCCCCATGGAGAAACACTAGGGAGAATAAATCCCTTATTACTCAATTACTCTTGTTGTTTATTTAGTTCAACTAATTCTACAGTGGGCATTCTATAATGGGTCTTCGATATAGGCATTGATCCAGGAATTAAATCAATGGAAAACTCAACTTCTCGTTCTGGAGGATTTCCAGGTAAATATTCTGGAAATACATCTAAAAAATCTTTCACAATAGGTTCATCCTCTATTTGAACATTCCTTTCCTCACCCACAGTTATTTCATTCTCTTCCTCCCCAATAATTGAATTTAGTTGAGCAACTGGGGGTGGATCTAAATAAGAATTAGGTGGTGACAATTATGCTCTAAATATAAGGTGTTCCTTATCATCATCATCAAGAATCGTAACCTCTTTATTCTTACAATAAATCTTCACATCATAGTCCGAAATCCAGTCCATACCGAGGATTATATCAAACACAATCATAGGTATGACGATGAGATCAGCAGATAAAGAACATTTATGTGCTCTAATGGGGACTGATTCACAAAACTTTGTTGCAATGATACATCCCTTAGGAGTTTTAACTGACAACTCCCTTGTTAAATAAAATTGGAAATATCTAATTTTCTTAGAAAACTGGGAAGATATGAAACAATGCGATGATCCAGAATCAAATAATGCATTTGATAAACTTTAGGAAACCATTAAATTACCTGCCACCACGTCTTTCGGAGCTTCTACCTCAGCAGTAGTGATATCATAAGCTTGGCCTTGATCCCTTGGCCTTTTCTGAGGTATGTTCTCCTAACACATTGGACATTCATTTTCATAATGCCCCATCTCCGTGCAATTGTATCACTGAACATTGGTAGCTTTGTTCTTCCCCTTGCAATCACGATCTCGGTGGCCTTTTTCACCACACTTGTAATAGACTCATGTTCCCTTCAAGCAAGTACCAGGGTGCTTCTTACCACATTTACCATAAGATGGATATTAAACCTTTCACTTCTTCCCCTTATTTCCATTCCCAGATTCATCAGCAGGTCTCTTCTTCTCTTGCTTTGTTTTAAAGTCATAAGACTTAGAGAATCCCTTTTCGGTCATGATAGCACATGAGATAATGTCTTCGTACGATGAAAAGGTTTGTGAGACTAATGCTCGACGGAGAAATGGTTTTAACCCGTCAAAGAAACGATCAATATTACTTCTTGGGTTACGTATATAATCTCCATAATACCTTGCTACCCTTTTAAAGTTAGCCTCATACTTTGCGACATTCTTATCCACCTTCTGTCTCAGACTTAGAAATTGCCTTTCCATATCAGCTCGATGGTCGCGAGGAAAGTATTTTTCTAAAAACAGATCTTTGAACTCCCTCCATTCTATATTTGATACTTCATCATCGTCCTTAATGTTTTGTATCAATGACCACCATTGATCAGCATCTTCAGTGTGGTGGTAAACTGCCATGATAACTTTTTCCCTTTCACTAGTCCCCAATGCCTGAAATATTTTCTCTAGGTAATTTATCCATTTCTCAGATACTAAGGGATTTGTAATCCCATTGAACGTTGGTTTTTGTTTCCTCATGAATCGATCTAACATTGATCCTCCACGCTGCGGATCAGGGTGCTTCATACAGGTAAGGTTATTATCCGTAACCTGAGTGAGTTGTCCCAGTATGGTGATTAGCTGATCGGCACTGGTTGCATCACCAGTTCCACTATAATTATCTTGAGTAGGAGGGAAATCCCTACATGGAGTGCGTGCATTGATACAGTTTCCATTTCTTCCACTAGGCGCCATTTCTAAATAATGGCATAAACTAGATCAGTTTGTGAATCAAAATACATAATCCCATACTTATAAAACACTTAACATAAATTGAACTATTTATGGATATAATCCATAATCATAAGAATGTTTTCTTTGAGAAGTATATACTCATAAACGCTTCATAATGATTTCAAAAGAAAATGAGAGTTATCCTAAGCATATCCCCCAGGAGTGTCGTAACCAAGAGTGCAACGAGGCCCATTGTCGTGCACCAGTTCTTGTTCGAGTCTAGCTCAAAGTGGTGTTTTCGGGTTTTACCCCTAGGTACATATGTTCCAGAGCTGCCTCTACATGCTCGTATCCAGACAGGGATGTATTGCTCTGAAAACTCACAAAATCTCTACAATACCAAAATTCTAGGAAAGTTCTTCTATATTAATCCTCAAGATCCATCTTAGGTCTATGTGCTTTAATCAGAGGTTATCTAAATCTATCTTCCAAGGTTTGTACTAAACTTCCTTTAATACAAACTGTAACACCCCAACCCCAGTTCCCTTGAGTCGGTGAATTATTACATACCATTTTCATGATCACAAGAAGGATCACATCTCGAAAGACCGATTGGTTTAGTAGCCTTGGAAACACTAGATATATTCATAAGTCTTACATTACATCCTAAAAATTAAAACTAGAACAACATCTTTTCTTCATATTCCACACTCATATCCCCCTATAATATCCCTGCAGGTCATTCATAATTTACTTCTTCACTTCTTGGGAAAAATAAAACATAGAAAAGGGTTGAGCTCAAATTCCCATTAAGGATAACAATATAGCGGAAACATTCATAAATAAGAATAAACATTTAAGGCAATGTATAACATAAAACAAAAGCCTTTTAAACATGAACTTCAACATATTATGGAAAAAATAAAATGTAATAATTTCATTTACTTATTCACATGGATATTATACTAATCGAATAATCACATGCAATATCAATAACCACTTTCGTAATGATGGAATGCATAATTCCAGACTATCATATCCACATAGCCAAGGCCTCGTGCCAAGACTACAAATAAGATTATGACAAGGCCTTGTGCCGAGAAACTAGTTTTTCTCATGAGACCTACCGATGCATCGAAGATCTATATAGGGATCCACCTGTCACATATTAAGTCCAATGCATTCCCATATGAAAAGGTTTAAAAATAACATAAACATTCGTATTAAAACTAGCATACGAAATGTCAATACTTTCACCATAAACTACGAACGGTTTAAAAATAGCACATCCACAGTCAAACATATCACAAAACCTTCAATACAATATAGAAGTTTTGTATCATAATAAATCAACTGCAAATAAGCGTAAAATCCATCAAAGGATGTTGACATAGATGAAATCAAAACTCTTTTTTCATAAATATCTCTTTCTATTTTGAAATCATTTAAGAGTATTATATTTATGAAATAAAACATTTTCTTTGAAAACATTCTTATAAGATTGTAAGGGAAGCTTCTACGATTTTATAACGTCGGAAAATAACCGCACCCGCTGTATAAGTTAAAAAAACATTCGTACCTTAATTCTGTCGAAAAGGTTAAAAAGCACCTTGTTTGGAAAATGACGGAAATATTCCTTTTTAAAACTCATATAAAAAGACAAAAAAAAGGGTATAAATGACCTTAACACATATTCATTTAAATAGTAAAATTTTTTTGAAATACATTTTTAAGAAACATGGATGTGGATGATAAAGAGATCCTAGCAGATTATTACGTATAAACAACCTCGGATAATGAAGAGATTGTGAAATAACCCTTACCTTGTACTATTCTATGGTTGGGGTAGGTTAAACTCATGTATAATAGTGAAATAATTTTTATTAAATTATACAATAATCATATACATTCATATGATATCATATAAGATCTTTTAACATTTTTTTGTTAATAATATCTTAGTATTATCGTCGTTTCGGGTGTTAACTTACTCGTTTTCTTTTATATGTTTTGTTACATAAGCCATGTTTGTCATGGATAGGTTGTATATTATTCATATACAGAATGATATCAAGTCCTTAGATACTATTATTAATCATCAAATGATAATTATACTTGAATGGATACGATGGAGAATGAATCTCATCACGTTCGTGGAGACGGTAGTCCGTACATACGCACGAGCGAAAATATCATTCTTTTGATATTAAAATAATATATAAATGGATGGTATATCATATATAAAGAATACTTAACATGTTATATTTATTATTTACATGAGTTACACATCATTATTATACCCATCCAAATAATAATATATTGAATAACAATTACACCACAACGTCGAGACGGTAAGCCGTACGTACGCACGTATGGTGACATGTTATTCAAAGGGTGGATAGAATACTGAATATGGTTGTACCATATTTATAATAACATCACAGTATATATATGATACTGGAGTTATTATTTTAGAATGGTAATAACAAAGAAAGAAGAAATTGAAGAAGAAAGGAACTTGGAAAAGGGTGGTGAAATCATTACCTCTTCTTCGGGTTCTTCCTTTTGATTTGATCAAAAGGGCTCCATAGGTTGGATTTATGATCAAAATAAGGCCTCTAGGTTGTAGAGATGAAAGTTTGGAGAGTATTTGGGAAGATTTTTTCCGAACCAAAAGGCTTTGAAGTTGTGAAGCAATGATAAGGAGGAGTTCCCTTTTATAAGAGGGGTGAGGGGCACCTTTGGAAAAGCTAGAAATATTAATTTATAATAAATTCATATTCAGTTTCTAATGGCCCCAAAGTTTATTATTCAAAGTTTAAGGTGGGGATAGGTCGAACACCACTCAAACAATATAATTTAGATAGGTTTGGGTACTTATATTAACCTTATCTTTAAGTATTAACTCTAAGTTAATTAGTTTCACTTTTACAATGTCTCTCTGTGTTTTTATATTATATGGTTAATAAACATACTATATACATCCAAGAGACCGCCAAGTTGTCCATTAATGATACACCTATCATAATATAAGTCTCTTGGACAAACCGTAGATTTTTAGGAATTTAATATCAATTAATAATATAATATTTGTTTTAAAAACTCTTTTATGTCAATTTTGACACTATTCAATAGTTGATTTTTGTGAAACTTATAACAGAATTATTACTTCAAAAAAAGTCAATTAAATCAATCCTTTATATGTCTTATTATACTTGGAAATTAGTTTAAATCATTAAAAGTCTCAAATTATATTTATTTGGGTATTTATAATATCCATTATTTTAATTTTTCACTATTATGGTAATTACTGCATCATCATTGTGTCATAAATAAATTATATTATATAATGTCTAAAAATTATAAATAAAATATCATTATGTAGAAATCTTATTATCTTTATAATTAATATTTATAGTCGAAAATACAACATATTGTACCATATGTAAAAAATGTTTTTCTAAAAAATATATGCTTGTGTATTTTTTGTACTTATTTTAACTTAATTAAAATTAAGTGTCCCTATCACCTACAAGTGGCACCATGGGGTCCCAAAATCGACCCAAATATGCCCGTGGTCGAACATGTTTCAACCAATAAGGTTATAACACGTTTTAGGGTAATTTTACTATTATTATAATATTATTTTTTAACCCTTATTTACCGGATTTACCCTTAACCACGGTAAATAAAATATTTACCGCAGTAATTATTCAAAATGTCTAAAAATAAAAGATACATATTTACAAAATTTGAAAATCCTGATTCCAAATATGGAATCCATTTTTCTAAATTCAAAACACAGAAGTGGCAGAAATTAATTTAAAATCAATTCCCGCTGTCAAAACAAAAAGCGTGTTTTTAAGATATAATAACTATCAAAAGATTGATACTTCTTTATGTTCAGTTTAATTGTGAAATTATGTCCAATGACCAACATTGTATTAAATGGTAAAAATATATTCTAAATATACATTAAAACCACTCAAATTCGTAGTTTATCAATATTAATTATTTCGATTAAAAAAGTTGTTTTTAATTAAAATTTAGTAATTTTCACTATTCATCAAAATATTAAAGTTATCCGAAAAGTACCAAAATTTCACCTTAGGCTAAATTAGATATTCCGAATCCAAAAATTAAGTCCATTTTAAAATATAAAATATATATAATTTCAAAAATTAGGTATTACTATTAATAACAGCTAGTTTGATTAGTTATGGTGTGTGAGAACTCAGTGTTGCATACAACACACGCTATCACATTATTCAAAGAGAAACGTACCGTAGAAGCTTGGGGTCTTACATAAGATCATGTCCCAACATAAGAAGATGTAAATTAAAAAACATAACAAAAACAAGTCTTTTAAAAAAAGAGGGTGAAAGGTTCCCTTACTGATTTGGTAACTTATGAAACATACATAATATAAAAGAAGAACCATAAATTGTTGATGTAAATACCCATAAATTAAATTATATTACACAAATATTAGAATCATGGGAATTACATACACCACTCATATAACGACCCATACTTTAGATACGTTGTTAATACTTCAAAATTGAAGCACACTTATTACAACATATGACAAAACCACAAAGGACCGTATAGGTATAGTGTCTTTAGAAACTGGGAAACATAAACAACTGGTTCATAAATCTTCTATAGTGTCTCCCATTTATTTCATCATATCTAGGGTCCCTTTAGCATATTCTACTTAATATCCATCTTCCTGACCTGGGGAAAAGAAAACATAAAAGGGTGAGCTCAAATGCTCAGCAAGGGCAAATAATGGAAATAAAAATCATATCACATCTTTTTGAAAATAATATCCTGCAAAAGTGATTATAATACCTTAACATGGAATAAATCATAGAAGTGAAAATGAGATCCCCATAATCATAACATGAAACTTGAAACTTTGTGGCATGCACACATAATCATGGAAAATCATTTCTTGTTAGTCATGACTCATTGCCAAGACTATCTTAGTGGACAAAGTCCCTTTCTGAACCGAGTTCACTCCTCATTTCAGTCCTGTATCACTGAAACGAAATAACCTTCCGTTCCAGCCATGTCTATCTCATGAGATATAAAATCTTTACCCAATGCATTGGAGGGAGATATAGGTCCCACCCATCTTATAATGAATCCTTTCTTATGTGTGCCACATAATCATAAATCATACATCATTGCATAACCCATGTAATACAAATTGGAATCTTAAACATCATGACATCATAAAACAATTCATACAAGATAAAGGAATTCATAAAAATAATTCAATCACAGCATGATCCAATCAATGTAATAATAGGGATAAAAACAGAACCCTTTATTATCTTAGATGGAAAATAATTTTGATAAAACACTTGAACTCCATTCTTGAGGAAAATATCCTTTATTCTTCAAAAAATATTTTTCCTTTCATAACATGTCATACGACTTTAAAATAAAATAAGTTGATTAAAAATAAACTTGAAAACTTGTAAATTAATCTTCTTGGAAATAATGTTTTAAAAATCCATACATGTCGTATAAGTTAAAAAAACATTTTTCGTACCTTTGTCGGAAAAGTCAAAAAGTACCTCGTACAAAAAAAACGACAAAAGATTCCTTTCATATTCTTTACTAAAAACTCACCGAAGGGTAAAATTTGATTTAAACTATTGTAATTGGATGGAAACAATATTACATATTGAGGGAACATGGATGTGGATGATAAAATACACCCCAGTAAATACTTACGAATAAACAATCGCGGATAAAAATGAGATTGTGGTATTTTTCCTTACCTTAGGTCCGATTTTCTTTGTACGTGTCCGAAGCTCCGGTATAATGGTTTAAATAATGTTATTTACTTATTCCAAAATCATACATATTGATAAGATATCATATATGGTCATATTCTTAGCTTCTTGTTAGTAATATTTCATTGTTACTTGTTACTCGGGTCTTTATTGCCTTTTGTTCTTATGCGTGTTTTGCCGAATAAATTCTTATTCTTCTTTTAAGGTTATAGATATCTTATATCCAGAATGGTATTAGTGTAACATATATCATATTTATTCATTCAATTCATTTATATAATTATTATGTAATGATGATCATGTAGAACGAGTCGCTTCACATCGTGGAGACGGTATTCCGTACGTACGCACGAGTGATGATATCGTTCCTATGATCGTGGAATTGTATTGGAGTATATATATATATATTATTTCAGTATCAATATTACTTTATAATAATCATAAATAGTCACTCATTACACCATTATACCCATCCTTGTAATGTGATGGTGGAAAATAGATTACACCACGGCGTGGAGATGGTATTCCGTACGTACGCACGCGCGGTGATTTCATTTTTCTGTAGGATGGATAGAAGGTGAATTAGGGTTGTTTCATATTTATAATAACATATCAGTATGTAAGTTATACTGATGTTATTACTTTATCATGAAACAACTAAAGAAGAATAAGTTGAAGAAGAAAGAAATTGAAAAGATCGGTAATGGATATTACCTCTTCTTTGGAACGCTTCTTTGAATCCTCCACTTAGGGAACTAAGATTGGTCTTTGAAGAAGACCAGGACCTCTAGGATTATTCTAGGGAAGTGGATAGGAGAAAATGTCAGGGTTTGGCCGAGCTTGAGTGCTCAAATTGTTGCGAGGAGGAGGGGGAGGAGGTGCCCTTTTATATGGGAGGAGAGGGGCACCTTAGGAATACCTCAAAATATTATTTTATATTAATGTCAAAATCAGTATATAATGGTTCCAAAGGGTCTTATTTCGAAGCTAATGTGGGTAAGGGTCGCAAGCCTATCAACCAATAGTATTTAGACAAGTTTAGGGTATTATTTTAACCTTATCAATTAGATTGAACTCTAAGTTAAATAATTTAACTTTTACCGTTTCTTTTTGTTTTCTTTCACTATATGGTTAATACACTTACTATAACATGCCAAACGAACCCCAAATTGTTTATTATTAATATATATATATCCTTATCTAAGTCATTTGGCCAAACCTTAGTTTTTTAGGAATAAAATAACAATTAATAATATAATATTTGATTTAAAAACTATTTTGTGTCAATTTTGACACTATTTGATATATGATTTTTGTGAAAGTCATAACAGAATTATATGTTCAAAAAAAGTTGATTAAATCAACACTAATATATCATAGTAACCTAGAAAATTTGTGTAATTCATAAAAAGTCTCAAATTACATTTATTTGGGTGTTTATAACATCAATTATGTCAATATTTCATTAATTACTGCATCATCATTGTGTCATAAATAAATTAAATTATTTAATGTTTAAAAATTACAAATAAAATACCATTATGTAGGAAATCTTTTTAGATTTCTAATGAATATTTATAGTCGAATTTATCTTATGTATAACCCCATATTAAAATTTTTTTACTTATTAAACTTTGATTTTAACTATTTTAACTATTCATTAAATAAAATAATATTAAATGTCATAATATAATCCAAGTGGACCTAAATGGTCATATTATATTCATAAGGTTGTTTTTGGTCGAATTAAACTTATCCAATAGAATTAGGACATGTGTTAGGGTAATAGTAATATCATATTTACCCTTAGTTACCCTATTTACTATTAACCGTGGTAAAAAAAAGTAAAAAGTTACTATTCACCAAAAATTATTTTCATCTCATTGAACAACATTTTAGTCATTGATATTAACTGTGTCTGTCGGATTTTTGAAATTCCATTCACAGAAGCGGTAAAATTAAGTTTTATGCAAAATTCAGTTTTTAACCTACCACTTAGTGGTTTCACTATTCATCAAAAATTGAAAGTTTTCAGAAAAATACCAAAATATCACCCCAGGCTAATTTCGATATTCCGAATCCAAAAATGAAGTCCATTTTGAAAAATAAAATTTATACAATTTTAAAAAGTGGTTTTTACTATTCATAACGGCTAGTTTAATTTTTATAGCATATCGTTGTTTAGTGAAACTCGGTATTGCGTACGACGCAAGCTATCGAGGAAGGCCGCGATTGCGTGTAAAGTAAGCCAAGCTAGTATGTAGTGAAATATTCCTTTGATGATATATAAAAAACAAAATATTACTCATAAAAATCTCGAGTGTTACATTCTACCCCCCTTAAAAAGAATTTCTCCCTCGAAATTCATCACTTTGTAACAAACAGATGAGGATACTTCTCCCTCATCATATCCTCAAGCTCCCATGTAGCTTCTTCTAATTTTTGGTTCCTCCATAAAACTTTCACCAATCGAGTGGTCTTGTTTCGTAGGACTTTTTCACTACGATCCAGAATCTCTATCGGTTGTTCTTCATAAGAAAGATCTTGCTCCAGCGGTACAACTTCTGAGCTGAGTACATGTGAAGGATCAGGTATGTACCTTCTCAGGAGAGATACATGGAACACATCGTGAACTTGAGAGAGATTCGGTGGAAGCGCCAATCGGTAAGCTACCTTTCCAACACGATCCAGTATTTCGAAAGGACCGATATATCTAGGGCTCAACTTCCCCTTCTTTCCAAATCTCATAACCCTCTTCCAGGGAGATATTCGTAAGAACACTTTATCACCCACTTCAAACTCTAGGTCTTTTCTTCGGTTGTCGGCATAACTTTTCTGTCGACTCTGAGCTGCTCTTATGTGTTCTTGAATAGATCTGACATTTTCTGCCATTTCATCAACGAGATCAGGTCCTAATAGCTTTCTTTCCCCAACTTCATCCCAGCAAGTTGGAGTCCTGCATTTCTTTCCATAGAGAGCTTCATAAGGAGCCATCTGAATACTGGAGTGAAAGCTATTATTATAAGAAAATTCCACCAAAGGTAGGTGTTGATCCCAACCTCCTTTGAAATCCATAAAGCAAGCTCTCAACATATCTTCTAGGGTTTGAATTGTTCTCTCAGACTGACCGTCTGTCTGAGGATGATAAGCGGTGCTGAAACTCAACTCTGTATCCAGAGTATGCTGAAGACTTCTCCATAACTTCGAGGTAAATCTCGGATCCCGATCAGATATAATAGAAAGTGGTACTCAATGCAATCTTACCACTTCCTTTACATATATCCTGGCAAGCTGATCTACAGAGAAATCCTCTCTAATAGCAATGAAGTGTGCAGACTTTGTAAGACGATCAACTATGACCCAAATAGCATTATTGCCTTTGGATGTGTTAGGAAGTCCTGTGACAAAGTCCATAGTGATGTTTTCCCATTTCCATTCGGGTATGGGTAATGGTTGTAACATCCCCTTAGACTTTTGTCTCTCAGCTTTAACTTGTTGACAAACCAAGCATCGAGAGACATATTCAGCAACATCTCTTTTCATGCCATCCCACCAGAAGTACTCTTTCAGGTCCCTATACATCTTCGTGCTTCCAGGATGAATAGAGAATGAAGAACTATGAGCCTCATCCAGTAGCTCCTTCTTTAATTCGGGGATGGGAGGAACACAAACCCGATTCCTGAACTTTATTATCCCATCACAATCAAGGTTGAACTCAGGAACATTTCTCACCTTCTTTTGTAACTCGACATCTTCTTTCTATGCCTCTTTAATCTTCACATGTATAGATGGTTGAACATTCATTTGAGAAAGATAAGATTTTCCCCCTTCCATTATAATTCTATGATCCATCCTTTGTAAATCCATAAATATTGGATCTTTTGTGATCCTCATCATGGATAAACTAGCATTGTCTTGTCGACTTAATGCATCTGCCACCTTGTTTGCTTTCCCAAGGTTGTAATGGATTGAGCAGTCATAATCCTTAATCAGCTCCAACCATCTTCTTTGACGCATATTCAGCTCCTTTTGTGTGAAAATATACTTTAAAATTTTATGATCAGTATAAATATCACATCTTTCACCATAAAGGTAATGCC
Source organism: Viscum album (assembly GCA_963277665.1). Lineage (NCBI taxonomy): Eukaryota > Viridiplantae > Streptophyta > Magnoliopsida > Santalales > Viscaceae > Viscum > Viscum album. Next base: position 1,778,324,504 of record OY728146.1, on the reverse strand, counting down.
TCCAAATATTTAATGCAATGATTACCGCAGCCAACTCCAAATCATGAGTTGGGTAATTTTGCTCATGGATTTTCAACTGTCATGAGGCATAAGATATCCCCATATCATTTTGAATAAGAACACACCACAATCCCTTCTTGGATGCATCACTATAGATCACAAACCTTTCTCCACTACAAGGCAGTGTGAGCACAGGTGCACTGGATAACCTTCATTTCAACTCCTTGAAATTCTCTTCACATTCTTCCGTCCAGACAAACTTAACTCATTTCCGGGTCAACTTGGTTAGTGGATTAGATAATCGTGAAAATTCTTTTACAAAACGTCTATAATATCCAGCCAAACCAAGAAAACTTCGGATCTCAGTTACTGTTGTTGGTCTCGACCATCTTTCGATGACCTCTGTTTTTGCTGGATCCACAGATATCCCCCCTTTTGAGATTATGTGACCCAAAAATGCAACTTTTTGAAGCCAAAATTCACACTTGGTAAATTTGGCATAAAGCTTCTCCTTTCTCAGGGTCTTCAATATAATTCTCAAGTGATCTTCATGCTCTTCCTTGCTCTTTGAATAGACAAGAATATCGTCTATAAAGACTATAACAAATTGATCAAGATAGTCTCTAAAGACTCTATTCATTAGATCCATGAAGATAGTAGGGGCATTAGTAAGACCAAATGGCATCACTATAAATTCATAGTGTCCATACCTTGTACGGAAAGCCGTCTTTGGTATATCCTCCCTTTTGACCCTTAATTGATGATACCCTGAATGAAGATCAATCTTGGAAATGTATTGAGCTCCACATAGTTGGTCAAATAAGTCATCAATGCGTGGGAGAGGATATTTGTTCTTGATAGTGATCTTGTTAAGTTCTCGATAATCAATGCAGAGTCTCATTGATCCATCTTTCTTCTTAACAAATAGAACAGGTGCTCCCCAAGGTGACGCACTAGGGCGTATGAATCCCTTATCAAGATTCTCCTGGAGTTGCTTCTTCAATTCCTGCAACTCAATTGGGGCCATTCTATAAGGTGTCTTTGAAATAGGCAAAGCACCCAGTACGAGTTCTATTGAAAACTCAACTTCACGATTTGGTGGAAGGCCCGGTAATTCCTCCGGAAATACATCATCAAACTCTCGTACAATGGGCATATTATTAATCGTGAGTTTCTCACCAACCATTTGAGATAAATAACCTTCATTTAGTGGAATCAAGACCCATAAGATGGAAGAAATTTCCACTGGAAGGTTATATTCATCCTTGCATTGATAGACGATCGTAGATTGATCTGGAATATGAAATGTGACTTCCCTTCTTTGGCAATTGATATGAGCTCCATGTAGAGAAAGCCAATCCATTCCAAGAATCACATCAAATTCCACTAAAGGAAGGATCACAAGATTTGCAGGAAGCACTTTCCCACAAACTTTGATCGGAGAAGAATTATAAACTTTTGATGGGATTGTTGTGCCATTAGGTGTTGTCACAGCTAACTCAACATCTAATTGTTGAGGTAGTACGGTGATACCCTTAGAAAATTTTTCAGAAATAAAAGAGTGGGTGGATCCAGAATCAAATAAAACATTTGCTACTTTAGAGTGGATGGTAAGTGTACCTTTCACCACTTCGTTATCGTACTCCACATCGCTGATAGAAATTGCATGTGACTTTCCTTTGTCTTTAGACTTAATATTTTGTTGACGTTGACCATCATCATCAACCCTTGGATTTGGGCATTGATTGGCATAATGCCCCATCCCCTTGCACATGAAACATTGAAGTGTAGTAGGTTCATTCTGTGTATCCCTTCCTTTGTTTGCATCATTAGACATCTTCTTCCCATTATCGCGGCATTCAAATGCCCGATGACCTTCCTTTCCACATTTAAAACATTTACTTGTCCCTTTAAGATAGCTCCCTCCATGTTTCTTTCCACACTTTGATCATAAGGGAATGTTCATCTTCATTTCAGTGTGCTCTTTAGATTTTCCTTTGAATTCCATATTCCTCTTCTTATCAAACCAATGTGACCGATGGGTTACTCCAATCTCCATCTCGACTTTGAGAGCACATCGCACGATTTCCTCGTAGCTATTGAAGTACCTTATGGATAACGCCCTTTGACGACTTGGTTTTAAGCCACTAAAGAATCGATCGATCTTACTCTTAGGTTGGATAATAATACCAGAAGCGTACCTTGCAAGTCTTGTAAAATTTGCTTCATAGGTACCAACAGATTCATCATCCCATTCCTTCAGTTCAAGAAACTGTTTCTCCATCTTTGTTCGGAGAATACGAGGGAAGTACTTATTGAAAAATAAGTTCTTGAACTCTTCCCATTCCATATACTCAATTTCATCCCTTTGCCTCGTATTTTTAATAAGATTCCACCATTGATCCGCATCTCCTTCCAAACGATACACTGCTAGGATGACTTTATCATGTTCAGAACATTGAAGAACTGAAAATAACTTTTCAGTAGTACTAATCCATTGTTCAGCAACTAATGGATTAGTAGACCCACTGAAAGAAGGTGGACGCTGCCTCATGAAGGATTCAACAGAATTTTGCTCCTTCCTTTGCTTGTTTGGAAGTCCTGCATGATTCATAGCTTGAGAAAGTTGTGTGAGCATGGCTACAAGATTTTTCATTCCAGCTCCCATATCGTTTGGTTGCTTAGGGGGACAACCATTTCATTGCCCATCACATTCCGCATTAACACGGTTCCTTCGAGTTCCAGCCATTGACTAAAACCAAGAAGAATAGTGTGAGAAACACTAATTATAATAGGAAAACCACATAATAAAGGATAAAATTTCACACTTAAGGTCTTATCCTAGGGTATTCATGGCCATTTCTAAAACACTATGATTGTGTTCTATGCTTAGACTTATCCTTAGGGTTCTTACTAAGACTTTCACATCCTAGTTTCCAAAGGTTGACTATACCTTTCCTCTGATACCAACTATAGCGGTCTGGAATTACTTCCAGTGGACTATAATTGATACCTATCAGGGCACTCCATGGGAGGCTACACCCCCTGGGCGGGACACACCACCATCCCCAGTGGCAGCCATTTCCACATGAAGCCCTTGGGCGGAGAGCCATGCTTCGTCCAACGCTCACATGTGAGAGTTCCCAAGGATTGGATACATTCCTACCTCCTTTGCCATTGATACCAAATATAACGACCCATACTTTACATACATTGTTAATATTTCAAAATTGAAGCACACTTATTACAACATATGACAAAACCACAAAGGACCGTATAGTTATAGTGTCTTTAGAAATTGGGAAACATAAACAACTGGTTCATAAATCTTCTACAGTGTCTCCCATTTATTTCATCATATCTAGGGTCCCTTTAGCATATTCTAATTAATATCCATCTTCCTGACCTGGGGAAAAGAAAACATAAAAGGGTGAGCTCAAATGCTCAGCAAGGGCAAATAATGGAAATAAAAATCATATCATATCTTTTTGAAAATCATATCCTACAAAAGAGATCATAATATCTTAACATGGAATAAATCATAGAAGTGAAAATGAGATCCCCATAATCATAACATGAAACTTGAAACTTTGTGGCATGCACACATAATCATGGAAAATCATTTCTTGTTAGTCATAACTCATTGCCAAGACTATCATAGTGGAAAAAGTCCCTTTCTGAACCGAGTTCACTCCTCGTTTCAGTCCTGTATCACTGAACCGAAATAACCTTCCGTTCCCGCCATGTCTATCTCATGAGATATAAAATCCTTACCCAATGCATTGGAGGGAGATATAGGTCCCACCCATCTTATAATGAATCCTTTCTTATGTGTGCCACATAATCATAAATCATACATCATTGCATAACCCATGTAATACAAATTGGAATCTTAAACATCATGACATCATAAAACAATTCATACAAGATAAAGGAATTCATAAAAATAATTCAATCACAACATGATCAAATCAATGTAATAATAGGGATAAAAATAGAACCCTTTATTATCTTAGATGGAAAATAATTTTGATAAAACACTTGAACTCCATTCTTGAGGAAAATATCCTTTCTTCTTCAAAAAACATTTTTCCTTTCATAACATGTCATACGACTTTAAAATAAAAGAAGTTGATTAAAAATAAAAATGAAAACATGTAAAGGAATATTCTTGGAAATAATGTTTTAAAAATCCATACATGCCGTATAAGTTAAAAAAACATTCTTCGTACCTTTGTCGGAAAAGTCAAAAAGTACCTCGTAAAAAAAACGACAAAAGATTCCTTTCATATTCTTTACTAAAAACTCACCGAAGGGTAAAATTGGATTTAAACTATTGTAAGTGGATGGAAACAATATTACATATTGAGGGAACATGGATGTGGATGATAAAATACACACCAGTAAATACTTACGAATAAACAATCTCGGATAAAAATGAGATTGTGGTATTTTCCCTTACCTTAGGTCCGATTTTCTTTTTACGTGTCCGAAGCTCCAGTATAATGGTTTAAATAATGTTATTGACTTATTCCAGAATCATAAATATTGATATGATATCATATATGGTCACATTCTTAGCTTCTTGTTAGTAATATTTCATTGTTACTTGTTACTCGGGTCTTTATTGCCTTTTGATCTTATGCGTGTTTTGCCGAATAAATTCTTATTCTTCTTTTAAGGTTATAGATAACTTATATCCAGAATGGTATTAGTGTAACATATATCATATTTATTCATTAAATTCATTTATATAATTATTATGTAATGATGATCATGTAGAACGAGTCGCTTCACATCGTGGAGACGGTATTCCGTACGTACACACGAGTGGTGATATCGTTCCTATGATCGTGGAATTGTATTGGAGTATATATATATTATTTAAGTATCAATATTACTTTATAATAATCATAAATAGATACTCATTACACCATTATACCCATCCTTGTAAAGTGATGGTGGAAAATAGATTACACCACGGCGTGGAGACGGTATTCCGTACGTACGCACGCGCGGTGATTTCATTTTTCCGTAGGATGGATAGAAGGTGAATTAGGGTTGTTTCATATTTATAATAACATATAAGTATGTAATTAATACTGATGTTATTACATTATCATGAAACAACTAAAGAAGAATAAGTTGAAGAAGAAAGAGATTGAAAAGATCGGTAATGGATATTACCTCTTCTTTGGAACGCTTCTTTGATTCCTCCACTTAGGGAACTAAGATTGGTCTTTGAAGAAGACCAGGACCTCTAGGATTATTCTAGGGAACTGGAGAGGAGAAAATGGCAGGGGTTGGCCGAGCTTGAGTGCTCAAATTGGTGTGAGGAGGAGGGGGAGGAGGTGCCCTTTTATAAGGGAGGAGAGGGGCACCTTAGGAATACCTCAAAATATTATTTTATATTAATGTCAAAATAGGTTTATAATGGTTCCAAAGGGTCTTATTTCGAAGCTAAAGTGAGGATTGGTCGAAATACTATCAACCAATAGGATTTAGACAAGTTTACGGTATTATTTTAACCTTATCAATTATATTTAACTCTAAGTTAAATAATTTAACTTTTACCGTGTCTTTTTGTTTTCTTTCACTATATGGTTAATACACTTACTATAACATGCCAAAAGAACCCCAAATTGTTTATTATTAATATATATATCCTTATCTAAGTCATTTGGCCGAACCTTAGATTTTTAGGAATAAAATAACAATTAATAATATAATATTTTATTTAAAAACTATTTTGTGTCAATTTTGACACTATTTGATATATGATTTTTGTGAAAGTCATAACAGAATTATATGTTCGAACCAAGTTGATTAAATCAACACTAATATATCATAGTGACCTATAAAATTTGTGTAACTCATAAAAAGTCTCAAATTACATTTATTTTGGTGTTTATAACATCAATTATGTCAATATTTCATTAATTACTGCATCATCATTGTGTCATAAATAAATTAAATTATTTAAGGTCTAAAAATTACAAATAAAATACCATTATGTAGGAAATCTTTTTAACTTTCTAATTAATCTTTATAGTCGAATTTATCTTATGTATAACCCCATATTAAAAATGTTTTACTTATTAAACTTTGATTTTAACTATTTTAACTATTCATTAAATAAAATAATATTAAATGTCATAATCTAATCCAAGTGGACCTAAATGGTCATATTATATTCATAAGGTTGTTTTTGGTCGAATTACACTTATACAATAGAATTAGTACATGTGTTAGGGTAATAGTAATATCATATTTACCCTTAGTTACCCTATTTACTATTAACCGTGGTAAAAAAAAGTAAAAAGTTACTATTCACCAAAAATTATTTTCATCTCATTGAACCACATTTTAGTCCTTGATATTAACCATGTCGGTTGGATTTTTGAAATTCCATTCACAGAAGCGGTAAAATTATGTTTTATACAAAATTCAGTTTTTAACCTACCACTTAGTGGTTTCACTATTCATCAAAAATTGAAAGTTTTCAGAAAAATACCAAAATTTCACCCTAGGCTAATTTGGATTTTCCGAATCCAAAAATGAAGTCCATTTTGAAAAATAAAATTTATAAAATTTTAAAAAGTGGTTTTTACTATTCATAACGGCTAGTTTTATTTTAATAGCATATCGTTGTTTAGTGTAACTCGGTATTTCGTACGACGCAAGCTATCGAGGATGGTCGCGATTGCGTGTAAAGTAAGCCAAGCTAGTATGTAGTGAAAGATTCCTTTGATGATATATAAAAAACAAAATATTACTCATAAAAATCTCGGGTGTTACAACTCAAAGGTGATAGTGACAAATATAGCATGAATCTTACGAGAATAAACAGTGAGATAAAAACCCCTTACCTCATTGAAATAAATTGAGTCGTTTGACCAAAAGATAATAAAAACCAAATTAATCACAGAATACCATGAATATAAATATAATCATGATAATATATATCAAATTTCATTACACAATACACATCATTAAATAAATAAGTGGCGAACAATGGAAATCTCACGGAATTAAAAGTGAGAAAAGAAGTCTCTTACCACATGTCCGACTTGACTCACCCGTATGATCCTTTTTCTTCATGAATGATAAAAATAAATTAATTTCTAATTGATTATTAATATTTTTCAGGTTTATTATTCTTTTTATATCACTTATTACCATTCTATAACATTTATTTAATTATTTGAGTTCAAAATTGATATTTTGTCGATGTTCAGAACTTGAGTCAAAAAAGTACTTTTTATAATTATAAATTGTCCATGTGGTCAAGATTACATTATCTCTAGAATTATATTAATCATTTATATGTTATATATATCATATATATATCCAGTATATATATGTATTTATAATATTACATAACATTTGGCGATAAGAAATGAAATGCACTGTTCATGGAGACGGTAAGCTATACCTACGGATGAACGCTACTTTCATTTCTATTTTATATTTTAATAAAATTAAAACATAGTGATTCATAGGTATATTATAATTTAAGTATAATATTTATTTCATATATGTTACATAAGTTCATAAATTATATCCTATATACGTTCCACGCATGGCATGAACGAGTCATATCACTTTGAAGGGGAGGTAGTCCGCACTTCCTAAATGAAAAATAGAGAAGTATATGAAAATAATAAACATAATATATATCATATATTAATATAGTGACATCTTAATGGCCACCATGAGAGGCGGTAGGAGATAATTGAACAATCATCTTTACCTGAGACAGTAGATCGCCATCCATAGAAACTTTATGTTCTTCAACCATTAGATGGAGGTGTGGGAAATTTTAGATAGAATATATCTCATAAAAACATACTAGTATATTTAAGATACTTTTTTTGTTACAATATAAAGGAATAAAACAAGTTTAGGGGGTTGGAGAAGCAAAATAAAACAAATTAACATAAGAGAAGACATTACCTCTAAATCGGTTAACTCCCCTTGGTTTGAACCAAAAGGGTTTCTTTAAATGCTTTATACCTAAAGTAAGGCTTCTAGAATTAATATAGGGATATTGGGAGCTTAATTTAGTAGAGTTTGGATGATCCACAGGGCTTGAGAAGTGTGATAAAGGGGTAAGAAGTGAGGTCATTTTATATGGGAGAGGAGGGGATCTTTTTGAATGCTTGAAAAAATTATTTTATTATATAATGATTTTCGGTTTCTATAGGGCCAAAAATCATTAAAATAAAATATAATATGTCCCATGTTTAAAATAAAATAATCCAATAATAATTTCAAAAATTTTGGATATTATATTAAACATTCTCTTCTTATTTATTTAAATCATTCATTAATGACGTAAACACTACGTCATCATTGTGTCATAATTAATTTTAATTATTTTATGTATAAATATTATTAAAAAATACCATGATGTAGGAAATCTTTTTATCTTTCTAATTAATATTTATAGTCAAAATGATAATTAATATAACCACATTTAAATTTTTTTTTAGTAAAACATACATGTTTGTGACATTTTTATTTTTACATTAAATAAAAAGTTATTAATGTCATTATCATACTCAAGTGGCACCATGGGGCCCCCAAATTGACCAATGGACTGTCTTGGTCGGCCAGGAATCATCCAATAATGTTAGTACATGTGTCAAGGTATTTTTATATTTTTATAATATTATTTTTACCTTAAATTACCCTAATTACCTTTAATCGTGGTTAATAAAACTCAAAAGATACTATTCACCAAAAATTATTTTCATCCCATTGAACCAGATTTTACATACTAATGAAAATCATTTATGTCAGGTTTTTGAAATTCAATTCCCATAAGTGGTAAAATTTCATTTAAACAAAAAATTCAGTTTTTAACTACTACATAGTGGTTTCACAATTCCTAAAAAATTGATGTTTTTCATAAAAATAACAAAAACTCACCCAAAAAAATATTTGCTATTCCAAATTCAAAAATTATTTCCATTTTACCAAATTCAAAACCTAAAAGTTTCATTAATAAATTTTATAATTAATTTCCGCTGTCAAAACAAATAGTGTTTTTAAGAAAATATATATCAAAATATTGACACTTGTTTATGACCAATTTCAAAGTGAAATTAATTCCAATGACCACCATTGGATTAAATGGTAAAAATATATTTTAATTAAACATTAAACCAAAATAAAAAATAATAATCTAACCATATAAATATATTATATTAAAAGGAAGTATTGAAAAAACAACATTTTCATTATTCATTAAATAAGGAACTTTATCGGAAAAATACCAAAAATTTACCCAAAGTAAATTTTTATGTCTTGGTTATAAAGAAGGATTTTATTTTTTATAACATATAAAATTGACAAAAAGTGGATTTAGAAAGGTTTCTCCATCAAAAGTTGGTTAATCAACCTTTTAAAGAATATTAGAATATTTATGCTTAAAATTGGATTCATTCGCATTTTAAGCCTCTAACATTTATTAGATAAATTTAAAAACATTTCACAAACATGTATAACCATATTTTAGTTATTGATATTCATTTACTCCATTAAAATGGCTAGGTGTTAACTACCATTTAAAATAATATTAATATATTATTATTGTGGGATGTAAGATTTCAAAGAAACTCGTTTGTTTCGTATCGGGTACGCTATAGAACATATAAACCCATTTAAAGTAAAATTAATACTCAATTCAAAAAAAATTAATAAATATGAAAATTCCATATTCTTTATTTACCTGGGACGTTACAATAGAACCCACATGTTTTTATATGGATTTTTTAATGATGAGATGATGAAATAATTATAAAACCTAATTCATTTCAATATATTGATCATAATGAAATGTTTTTGAAACCAATTTCTTTTCTTGTATAATGATATGATAAATTTTGTATGATCATGTGGGACACTTATGTATTGTTTTTTATAAGAATGGTTGGACCTATAACTCTCTTTAATATAGTTGGAAAATATTTTATTTCACTACACAATTTTGATTACAATGGGGTGTGAACCCTGTTTAGTGCGTGAATTTATCAATTATGTTATTATGGGGATAGACCCAAGACTACTTAGTCATTTTGTGTAATGAATCAATTAAACTATGATAATTACATAAATGAATCTTGAACTCGAGGGTCACATGACCAAAATCATGCATCTACATTTTTGAGAGGCAACCAACTACCATCAAGGGAGTAATAATGCTATAATGGGGAAATTATTCCCTCCGAATTAGTAATAAATATAGTTGAAAAAATTAATGTTTTCTGAATAAAATAATAAACTTATAACATGTAAGGATCCAAAATGGCCAACAATGCATGAATTATAATGATACATGTACAATGAAATCCAAACTAATTATAGTTATTATGTACCATAGTGAATGACATAGATATATGTATATAAATATATAAAGAGACCCATAATTAATATGTGTCCTAAGTAAATTCTCAATCTATATCCCCCATAATAAATACTTTCCTAAAATATGTATTATTTGATCATCTAATTAAAAAGTCAAAACCTATCGCCAATAGATATTGTATGGTACTAAATAGAAGCCTGGACATGGTGTGAGAAAATCTCTATAGGCCACCACCAATTGTGTCCAATGCATTTATAGTCTTGTATGGTAAAACATGAAAATGTGTAGTATATTAATTATAATATTTTAATGTGTTGATGAACCAAGATAATTCTACCTAATTCAACCCTGTATGGATTCTTCATACCATACAGATAGTAGAGTAATAATAGGACACATTGATATAATCCCAAGTGTTAATGAAAATTCCACAATGTTAAATATGTGAAATAGATCAAATAATTCCCATATATTATAAAATAGTAAAGATGAGGAATACTCCATTGATTTCTAGAAATAAAACATGATATCCTACCTATGGTTATGAAAAAAAAACTATTTCACTATGCTATAGAATCTCTAGGATAAACCCTCGCATTAAAATTTGAAAAATAGCTTTAACCAAAGAAAAGTATCTCGCACATGGTAATCTAATGAGATACCAGATTAAAATATAATGAGGTAATCAAATGCATTCCATGTTGGAGGACATAATGATTACTTTTTCATTTAGAACCTCATTTTCTAATATTTTTAGAGTTTACATGTGAATATTCAGTATATGTTGACTCATTATCAAATATAACACACATATGAGGACCAAGGTAGGATTCCCCATTTGAATTCAAATCAATTAATCTTTTGATATCCATTATTTTTTTTCAATGAATTAAAAACTAGTATCAGGAACATTACCATGGACTTTATTAATTTTAATCAATAACCGGACATTATATTATGATATTTCAAACAATTATAAGGTATTTATGAATTCAAAATAAAATTATCCGTGGAAATAAAAAATCTGGCTAAGTACATTGTGTTAGAACACTACCAATGAAATTTATTAATTGTAAAATTATTTCATTCCATAATCTAATTTTAATGTGATAATTTTTTATAATGTTTTAAAAAATACCGATAGAATTTCATTAATTTATACACTACATGGTTCCCCTTGTAATAATCATTATGTTCTAAACAATTATAAAAAGGGAAACCAGAGAATTCAAGTTATAGGTCATAGGTTAAGTAATATAATCTTATCAAGGATTTAAATAAAATTTTACCACAAACTTATAGGTTCTTCCAATGGTTTCCCATGGGGTTCTCATATCATCTTATATATACATTAGTAAAATTATTTTTATAAGTACTAAACAAGATATAAAACATGGATCAATACTTTTTATATGAAACTATAAAGTCAAAAAAAATATGTTTGTAACACAATAGATTACTATAGTCCATACAAGAGTTCAATTGTTTAAGTAACTTCCCAAAAACACTCTATGGAGTGGTTCTCAAAAAATAGAATTTTTGTTTTATTATAATATCCAATCCAAAAACAAACCAAGGTGTGCTTCGGATACACCATCGTTATGTTCATTGAAAAAATAAAATCCAAACAAAGCGTAATGAGTTCTTTTGTTACATATAGGAAGAATACATTAGGTCTTTACTAAATATTAATCCAAACACACTTTATGATATCTTTTAGTTTTAAAAAAATTAATGATTCCATGATTAATAGGATAATGAAACTATAATCGGTGGTTTTAGATGAGTTTTTAAACTTCTTACAGTGTAAGAGTGACTATTCTACAACAAGGGTATACATTATTGGAAAAAATAATGCAATTAAAAATTTTATGGGAAATTATCATCAAATTAATGATAAGTGAAGAAAATGATTATTTAAAAATTAATAAAATATAATGAAATATAATTTAAATAACATACCATCATCTTAGTAATATCCACTTATTAGTTATCGACCACTAGTTTGGTCTGAGACAAGGGAAAAAAATATGCTACTTATAAATCCAAGAAATATGAAATAAATAACATAAATAGTTAGAAAAAACATCTTATAAATAAAAACTAATAAAAGAATATATTGGAGGGATATACATTACAAGGGGTCCTGATTGTAGGTAAAATTAAATATTTTATCCAAGAAATAGACAATATCTATAATAGAGGAATGGTAAAATGATGGGGAATGCCTGGAGATGATTTTAGAAAAAATAGAGGAAAATTAGGTGACAAAAATTTAAAGTTGGTGGGAAAATTCACCAGTTTTTCATTATCATGAGGTCAATGATTTTATCCATGGTATTGGAAAAATTTTCACACAACATTCGGACTCACTATAAAAATTACCCCTTCCTTACAAGGATTCATCGCATGGTTTAAAAAACTATGTTCCAATTTTATGGATATTCTTTCACTTCTTTTGAAATAAATAATGTTTTCTAATAACTATTCTCTTTTTATGTAAAACATGTTGTAGTAAAAAATAGGACATATGGTTTTTAGGAAACAATTGGAAGTAACTACATAATAATAGGTTTCCCTATCTTGAAACACAAAAGAAAATTTCATCAATGAAGCTCTTAAAGATTACCCAGCCAACCTACACACAACATAGGACACAATCTATTTCAAAAAATACTACCCATTAAGGCTTTTAAATTCTCAAAATTCAATTATTCACCATAAATTCAAAAAAATCCCTTCCAATAGGTTTAAAAATTCATAGTACATTTTTAATTAAGAGAACATATGAAAATGTGAATATAAAACCTCCCCAGTTTAAGAAAAAATGAAAATTAGCTACAGTTGTGTGAAAATTACATTTTAACCAGGCCCACTTCCACAAATAAGGATACACTGATTCAAGGAATTACATCCTAAGGCTCTATTCCTATCTTAAAACCCCTCTATGGAGTTAGAGTATGACATTACCTAAATTCATATTCAAATTAAATATTTAGAGTGTAAGGGTCAGAATGATCACAAAAACAAACTTACCTCAAACATCTCATTCTTATAGTTCCAGGACATTCATCATCAATTGACAAACCCAATTTGACAACAACCGAGAAATACTAAGTATTTACATTGGCTCATTCCCAACCTTAATTGGTTAGAATATTAAAATTTCACTAAATTAATTTCAATGGAATCCAAAAAATATTCCACTTTAATATAATATATCTCTACCATAATATTATCCATCTATTCATCGCTACTAGAATTCACTCACTAAAGATTGATTCTAATAGTCAATACAGTAGAAAAATTTGGTGATGGAACCTCCCTTACAAATTCATTCATGAATTTTAATTACATAATGATAAATTCTTATAAAAGGATTTAATGGGTACAAAATAGGTCATTCATATGAAATATTATTACAAGAAACTGTTGGAACCAGGTTCTTCAAAGCATGATTTGGTGTATGGTTTGTGTTTGTTGTCAATCCTCAGTGGAAGTTCAGGGTGTGTACCAACAAAGCGATCATACCGTTCAAGCAGAAAACAATAGTGAAGGTGGCGCTGTTTCCCAGTGTTTGCCAAATTTTTGGGCCTAAAAATCGGCCAATAAAGTAAAGTGTTTTTGGCAAAGGTACTTGCGCGCCATGCTCTTAGAGAATAAAAGACTTGCGCGGCATATGTTTTTGAGGATCAGAACATCAAAATTTGTCTAAGGAAATAAGGTCCCGCAAGTGTTGGTTGGGTCGCGCAAGTGAGTTGCGCGACAGAGTTTATTGAAGACAAGACTTGCGCGCCGTCGAGGGACTTGCGCGCCGCCGCGCAGGGGGGTCCAGTTTGCCTATAAATACTGGACCACCCCTCCTCATTTCTAACGAAGTTCAAGGCCGAGAGATTGTTCGTGCTCTCGTCGCGCAGGTGGTTGAGTCACGCAGGTGGTTGTTTTGTCGCGCAAGTGGAGCTTGCGCGCCGGTTTTTGGTTGTGCGCCCAAGGTGGTTTGGAAGAGAAAGGAAGTGGACCGCGCAAGTTTATAGTTGGGGAAGGGAAGAGTCGCGCATGTGTGTTGATGACACTTGCGCGCCAGTTTGGACTTGCGCGCCGTAGTGGGACTTGCGCGACTGTCTTGGAGAAGTGCGCCCGGTTTTGCTGAAGCCCACCGGCGTGTTTGGAGCTGCACGAAAGCCGAGAGACTACTCGGTACATTCGAGGAAAAGTGATATTCTTCTTCTGGTGAGAATCGGACTTCAATAGAGCATCTACATACAACAAAGGATGCACTCTTATGGAAATGAAGAAGAGACCCTCACGTCTATAAACTGAGTGGGACTTCACCAACGGCAGTGAGCCAGGGGGAGTCAACGGGAGTGACCCGAGGGAAGTAGTGAGCTATCCCTGAACCTTTGTAAAGGCAGTGAGCCTGCGACAGAGCGACTGTACCCGAACTTTTGTAATCTACAGCTAGTGAAGCATAGTGTATTTTGGTACGACCGACAACCTATCGGCGTATTCTCCTTGGACGTAGCCCTTAGTGGTGAACCAAGTAAAAATGGATGTGTCTTCTCTATGCTTGTGAATGTTTTCTTTCTGATCATAATCTTCATACAGGTTCAACAAGTTCCTACCAACGTGGGAACAAGATCCATCACATGAAAAGAAAAAGTGGTCACCCTGATTCACCCCTCCCCTCTCAGGGTGTCCCGGGGTCCTTCAAGTGGTATCAGAGGGTAAAGGTTGCTGGCGTTGAATCTGACCTTCTTCGTCATGGAAAACGCGATCAATGTCAGCGGAGTCCCTCACTTCGATGAAAGCAATTTCCAGATCTGGAAGAACAGAATGAGATCGAATCTAAGATCTCTTGGAATGGATGTTCTTTTTTCTACTGTGCAAGGAATACAAGTCACCGATCCAACAGGCCTTTCTATGACTGAAATAGACAGGAAACTTCTTGATGCAGATGCTAAAGCACAGAATGCACTCACTGCAGCCCTTTCTGATTAGATCTACCTAAAGGTGATGAATTGTACCTCAGAAAAATCCATGTGGGATAAACTTGAGAATATTTATGAAGGTGATAGCAAAGTGAAGGAGGCGTAACTACAAGTGCTGCACAATCGGTTTGATGATTGAAGATGCATCCAGACGAGAATGCAGACTCTTTCTTCAATCGAATTACGAAGTGGTTGGATCTATTCAGGGTCTAGGCGAAGAAATAAAAGACATTGATATTGTAAAGAAAATATTGAGAAGACTTCCACCTCTTTATAAATCGATGGTGTCAGACCTTGAGGAAAGAGATATTTCCAAACGTTCTTTAGAAGATCTACTGAGCAGTTTGGTAGCATATGAAATGAGAGTCAAACCTGAAGATGCTACGACTCGGCGGTGAGCAATGAAATGGAATTCAAGGCCATGGATAAACTGAAAATATCAAAGGATAGTAGCGGTGAAGATGACGGAGAAAAAGAAATTCTTTCTCTCATTGCAAAGAAGTTCCAGAAGGGGAAAGGGAAATTCAAAGGGAAGTTAGCTCTCGCGTGTTTCCATTGTGGAAAAGTTGGGCACATTGCTTCTCAGTGTTTAAAAATGATCAATGATGAAGATAGTGAGGATGAAAACTTCAAGAATCCTCAGAGAAGGTTCTTCAAAAAGGGATACTTCAAATCTGGTAAGAAAATGAAAAGAAAGAGTTTTGTCTGTGAAGAGGAAGAAGATGATAATGAATTATGTGATGAAGAAGAACCAGAATTCAAAACTGGGAACCATGCTTCTATGATGGCCACTGTTGAAAAGCCAGAAGATACTGAAGGAGAAAAACAACTGAGAACTTGTGTAGATCCTGATATGCAACTTAAGGATGCAGGTAGTAAGCTTAAGATTAAATGTAAGAGCTTCAATAAGTTGAAATCAATTGTAGAAGAATCAACTGAATATGTTGATCAACATGAAGCTAAAATTGAATGACTGGAAGAATTTGTGAAGGTACAATCTAAAATAATTTAAAGCAATGATGATGTAGTAGATCTGAAGCTGAGAATTGAAGAGCAGGAAAAGTTCATCAATGACCTCACATCCAGACTGGATGAAAAATCCAAGACTGCTGAGGGTCTTGAGGAGGAAGTAGTTACTCTAAGGAGTAAACTGGAGACTGAATCAGTTCCAAAAGAATCAAGAAAGAAAATACACTTTGGACGATTCTCAGATGCAGAATTACTGGCAAGAGCCAAGTGTGGTTCAGATGGGGTTGGAAAAATCTTGAGTGATCAAAGACCCGCTTGCATGGGAAAGAGTGGAATTGGCTGTGAGGCTGAGTCATCAACTGCTGGAAGTGCAAAGATCCAAAAGAAAGATAAGATGAAAGTTGAACATGTTGAAATGTGACCTAGAGTGCTGAAAAAGTAACCCTCAATCCAAACTAAAAGGAGACCTGAAAATTATCCTCAAACTTTCAAAAATGGCAGACGGTCTTGCTATTCTCCCAAGGAAGAAGCTATAAGGATAAATTCAAGTGAGAAGACATTTCTTCTCATGAAGTGTCAGTTATGTGGCTATCTGGGCCATACCATGTCTTATTGTGAAGAGGAAAGAAGCTATCTAAATGGAGAAGATATAGATGCTCAACAAAGGAGAACAATTTCATATCCTAATTCTTATAGAAGAAATAATTTCTATGGATATTGTTTTCATTGTTGTAACTTTGGTCATAAGACCATTAATTGCGGGCAGAGAAGGGACATTGACACCTCATACAGAAGTTCCAGACATGTCAAGTCTCGTCAGCAAGACGATGTTGCTCTTTCAAACAGGTTCTCAACTCTTAAAGAAGACTTTGACTATGAAGAACCTGGGTTTGCGGAAGAGATAGTTGAAAGGCCATCAGTTCTATATACTCAATCTAATGTCTCATGGAAGGAAAGGAGGAAGATTGAGAAATAAAACCTTGCAGAGGTAGCCCTCAAAGCTACAAAGAACAACAGTACCTGGATTCTAGATAGCGGTTGTTCATATCATATGACAGGTAATTCCGGCCTACTAACAAATATCATAAACAATGTTGATGGTACAGTAAGATTTGGTAATGATGGGGCTCTGAAAATCAAAGGGAGTGGAAGTACCAAATTAGCTAATGGAGAACTAAAGAAGACTGGTGTCCTTTACGTAGATGGCCTACGTCATAATCTCCTCAGCGTGAGTCAACTCGGTGACTCAGGACTTGTTGTTACTTTTAATCAGAAAGGCTGCACTATCAAGGTAAAAACTGGAAATTCTCTCATGAAGGGATGCAGAACAGAAGGAAACTTGTATCAGGTTGATAGTGAAGAAAATGTATTTTACATGACTGTTGAAGAAGAAAACAATCTGTGGCATCAGAGATTGGGACACATCAATCTACAAGACATGGAGAAAATATCAAAATTGAGAATTGTCATGGACATTCCCAACCTGAAGTGTGAGCGTGAAAAATCGTGTGATGCTTGTATTCGTGGGAAGCTGGTCTGCAGTTCATATCGGCCAAAGAAGAAAAGGGCATCTCACCTTATTGATCTGATTCATACAGATGTTTGTGGTCCAATAAATGTTGCAGGAACACATGGAGAAAGGTACTTTGTCCTTTTCATTGATGATTATAGTAGAATGGCATGTGTGATGGTCATTCACAGGAAAAGACAAGTCCTTTACTGCATGAAAACATATCGGTGAATCGCCGAGAATGATACTGGATGAACAATCAAAGTGTTGCGATCTGACAATGGAGGAGAATACACGTCCATTGAATTTGAGAATTATCTAGAGAAGCATGGGATACAACATGAGGTAGCTGCTGTGGTAACTCCACAAGAAAATGGAGTTGTTGAACGTAGGAATCGACAGGTGAACAACATGGCACGAACTATGCTGATTGAGAGTCGTATTCCACGACATTATTGGAAAGAGTCTGTTCAAGCTGCAGTGTACATTCAGAATCGAACAAGACTTTGTATGGGACAGACGAAGACACCATATGAATTGTGGCATGGACGGAAGCCGTATCTAAAATACTTTCGTGTCTTTGGAAGTAAATGCTTCATCAGGAACAAAGAAGGAAATCAAGGGAAATATGGTGACAATGCAGATGAAGGAATTTTCCTTGGTTACTCAATGAACAGCAAAGCCTTCAAATGTTTCAACAAGCGTTTGGGAAGAATTTTGGAAAGCAGTGATGTTAAGATAATTGAAGATAAAACCACAAATGCTTCAAGGAAGTCATATGTTGATGTGATAGAAAGTCAAGAAGAATGTGAACGTGAAGAAAATACAAGTGCAGAAATAGATGAAGTTGTCCAAAACACTCAGCAGTCACATCATGATGTTGACTCAGAAGAAGAATCTAAAGCAGAAACTATGGCTGAAGAGAATACTACTGAACCTCACAGGAGAAATCAAAGAGCTGAGATTGATTCATCCAACATAATTGGGGACAAGAGTGCACCCACTCAAACAAGAAGGATGAGGAATACCACGCAATCTGCATTTCTATCAGTTGTAGAGCCATCCTCATTCGAAGAAGCTGCACAAGATATATCTTGGGTGAAAGCCATGAATGATGAATTAGATCAAATTGACAAGAATCAGACATGGGATCTTGTCCAGAGACCCGAAGGTCACAATGTGATTGGTACCAAATGGATCTTCAAAAATAAGTTTGATGAAAATGGAAGTGTCGTCAGAAACAAGGAATGACTGGTATGTAAAGGATACTCTCAGATTGAAGGCATTGATGTTGAAGAAACTGTTGCTCCAGTGGCTAGACTGGAGTCAATCAGGCTTTTCCTTGCCATGGAACTCCAAAGAGGATATAAAGTATATCAAATGGATGTCAAGACAACATTCTTGAATGGTGTACTCGAAGAAGAAGTCTACATTGAACAACCAGTGGGCTTTGTCTTGGGTACCGATGAAACAAAGGTCTGCAAACTAAAGAAAGCTCTATATGGTTTGAAGCAGGCACCACGGGCGTGGTACTCACGGCTAGATTCATACCTCAAGAAGTTGGAATTCAAAAGAGGAGGAGTTGATCACAATCTCTATATGAATAATTCTCCAAAAGATCAATTCATGGTTCTTGTCTACGTTGATGATATCATATTTGGTGGCAGTAGGAAGAAATCAGTGGATGAATTTTCCAACCACCTGAAATCAGAATTTGAAATGTCTATGATTGGGGAGCTCACATATTTCTTGGGGCTGCAAGTGATTCAAAAGAAGGAATACACATTCATTTCTCAGGAAAACTATGCAAGAGAGCTGCTGAAGAAGTTCAATATGCAAGACTCCAAACCAATGTCAACTCCGATTGCAATTGGAACTAAACTTGGAAAGCATGAGGATGGGAACTCTGTTGATCCCACAATGTACAGGAGGATCATTGGAAGCCTACTGTACCTGACAGCGACAAGGCCAGATATTGTCTTTGCAGCATGCCTTGCGGCCCGCTTTCAGAGTAATCCAAAGGAGGAACATATGGCCGCAGTAAAAAGAATCATGAGGTACATTCAAGGTACACATAACTTCGGGTTATTTTTTGCTGCAGGCAGGGATAGTGAATTATCAACATTTTCTGATGCTGACTGGGCTGGTGATGTCGTAGATAGAAAGTCCACTAGTGGTGTAGCTTTCTATATTGGGCGGAAATGTGTTGGCTGGTTGAGCAAGAAACAAGAAATTACATCTCTTAGTACTGCTGAAGCTGAATATATCTCCGCCACAAAAGCATGCACTCAACTTCTTTGGATGAAGCAGCAGCTAACAAATATTGGTGATAAGGTGCAGCAACCAATGGTGATTTATTGTGATAACAAAAGTGCAATTGATCTTACAAAGAATCCGGTTCAGCATTCTCGTACAAAACATATTGAAATACGGTATCATTTTATCAAAGAAAAGGTTGAACAAGGCGTGATTAAAATAGATCATGTTGGAACTAATGAGCAAGTGGCTGATATCCTAACCAAGCCATTGTTCGCGGCTGTGTTCGAGAAGCATCGGTTGAACCTCGGTGTTCGACCACCTCCTACTGCATAAGGAGGCTCCGGAAGTCCCCTCTCCCCGTTTGTTTTAACTGTTTTTATATGCTTATGGCTGTGATGCAGGTTTATGGGGGAGATATTATCTAGGGGGAGTATGGCTTGAGCTGAACGTTGAACAAAATTTTCGGTCTTTGGTTTTATTGTCAATGGGGGAGAAAGGAATAAATTCAAGGCAAGAAATTCCTCTGTGATGAGAAGTGTAAGATTGTGATGAGAAGTTTAATAAGGATAACATCGGGCGTCATGGAGAATTTCAATACACTAATACCCAATTCAAGCTTTCTCTCTTGTTTTCTACACCGAGCATTGCTCACGTAGACTTAGAGTGTTGGCTGACTTGATTCTTGCGTTTTGGATTTGCTCATGGTTGGAGATCTATTGAATTTATTCTGATTGCCAACAAACCCAAAGGGGGAGATTGTTGGAACCAGTTTCTTCAAAGAATGATTTGGTGTATGGTTTGTGTTTGTTTTCAATCCTCAGTGGAAGTTCAGGGTGTGTACCAACAAAGCAATCATACCGTTCAAGCAGAAAACAGTAGTGAAGGTGGCGCTGTTTCCCAGTGTTTGCCAAATTTTTGGGCCTAAAAATCGGCCAATAAAGTAAAGTGTTTTTGGAAAAGGTACTTGCGCGCCATGCTCTTAGAGAATAAAAGACTTGCGCGGCATATATTTTTGAGGATCAGAACATCAAAATTTGTCTAAGGAAAGAAGGTCGCGCAAGTGTTGGTTGGGTCGCGCAAGTGAGTTGCGCGACAGAGTTTATTGAAGACAAGACTTGCGCGCCGTCGAGGGACTTGCGCGCCGCCGCGCAGGGGGTCCAGTTTGCCTATAAATACTGGACCACCCCTCCTCATTTCTAATGATTTTCAAGGCTGAGAGATTGTTCGAGCTCTCGTCGCGCAAGTGGTTGAGTCGCGCAGGTGGTTGTTTTGTCGCGCAAGTAGAGCTTGCGCGCCGGTTTTTGGCTGTGCGCCCAAGGTGGTTTGGAAGAGAAAGGAAGTGGACCACGCAAGTTTGTAGTTGGGGAAGGAAGAGTCGCGCATGTGTGTTGATGACACTTGCGCGCCAGTTTGGACTTGCGCGCCGTAGTGGGACTTGCACGACTATCTTGGAGAAGCGCGCCTGGTTTTGCTGAAGCCCACCGGCGTGTTTGGAGCTGCACGAAAGCCGAGAGACTACTCTGTACATTCGAGGAAAAGTGATATTCTTCTTCTGGTGAGAATTGGACTTCAATAGAGCATCTACATACAACAAAGGATTCACTCTTATGCAAATGAAGAAGAGACCCTCACGTCTATAAACTGAGTGGGACTTCACCAACGGCAGTGAGCCCGGGGGAGTCAACGGGAGTGACCCGAGGGAAGTAGTGAGCTATCCCTGAACCTTTGTAAAGGCAGTGAGCCTGGGATAGAGCGACTGTACCCAAACTTTTGTAATCTACAGCTAGTGAAGCATAGTGGATTTTGGTATGACCGAAAACCTGTCGGCGTATGCTCCTTGGACGTAGCCCTTAGTAGTGAACCAAGTAAAAATGGTTGTGTCTTCTCTGTGCTTGAGAATGTTTTCTTTCTGATCATAATCTTCATACAGGTTCAACAAGTGCCTACCAACGTGGGAACAAGATCCATCACATTAAAAGAAAAAGTGGTCACCCTGATTCACCCCTCCCCTCTCAGGGTGTCCCGGGGTCCTTCAGAAACAATATTCTATCACCTAGGACTATATAAATTAATTGTTTCAATACATCTTAAGGCAGATCTTACATAAATGGCTTGAAAAAATATACTAACACAACATTAACTCACTCGATCACAATTAAAAAACACCAAGGAATTCATGTTATCATCATAGCAAAGTCATTTATGTTTGTGCCCAACCTATAGTGATATTCCATTTTTAACCATCAATAATTGTTTTAACTACATTTCTATATCAATTAAAATACAAAACCTTATATTACTCTTAAAAAATTGTCACATTCACTTACTCTTGGGACGATCTCCATTATAAGACATTACTTGTCACTCACCAATGAATGTCACACTACAAGACATCACATACTTGTTGTGTGATGACATTCCCAAGATATTTTCAATTCTTTTATAGACGTATCACTCAATCCCAATTCGGACATTTATATACCACTATTCCACATTTACCCATATTCTTATCAATATAATACAAATCATACCATAAACCTAGAACAAATTATCCTTGTATTAGGTTCATACCTTTATATTCTCCAATCACATTAAATATGATTCATAAAAATAATTTTTATATCAAAACATCATTCCAAACTAAATATCCTATTGTACCATTAATAGTTGGCATATTAATGGGTTGTTAAACTTAATATCTAACAAATTATTTAAGGAAATTATCACTTTAACTCATATATTATGGGTACATTTAATAATATGGACACACCAAAAAAATTCAATACCTTAGTCATAGTTTTATTTAATAATTTATATTAAAACAACCAACACATAATTGTGATTGTATACATGAACTGACACTCCTCCCATCTGTCACAGTTCCGAGATAGAATATGAACCGAGTCTATGAATCTGTGTTACAAAATTATTCCAAATCTATATTGAATTTGAAATCTAGCACCTTCTCGAGGATTTGAATTCTCAAACATACCATATCTTCGACTCCTGAAATATATAAAAACCACTCCATACTGGCCTTTCAACTACCACAATCCTTCCATCAAAAATATCATTCTATCTATGATTGACATGATGATCAACATCATAGGGGGTTCCAAGGAGTTACTTAAAAAATGTAAAATTTATTCACATAGAATAAGATCCATCCACCACCGAATGTTGTATTCTGAAATTGACAACACACAAAAACTATTCACGAAAATGAAACTACATCTTCACATAGGTGGGAACCCCACACGTGATGTCGATTTTTCCAATGAATATCTTTTGGTGTTACTCCCACCAAATATATAATTTTATTTGGATGAAAAACATGTATAGTTCTATTTATATATCCATGTGTGATTCCCTTCCCGATACACACTGAAGTACATCATACTCACTAGACACTAAATAAAAAACTGCACTTCAGATCACCAGTCTTACAGCACCCAATCATTTTCACACCCATCCCACATACTATAATAACTCAAATTTTTTTAATAAAATCTTGTGGCTATGAATATTGTGTTAAAAAAATTCTCACCCAATTCACCAAACTCTATGAGTAACCTAAAAACATATCCTTCCATAAACCTTGTCCGCTTTTTATGTAGTTGTGAACTAACATAACTCACGTATTCATCACAATTGCACCACTAAAAACCTATTCACATGAATGCTTAAAATAATCCAAACAAAACTCATACCACTAAGATGTACTACAATAGGAACCTCATATGGAAATTCAAACATCCTCAATATTACATCAACGCAACAAACACACACATCTCAAGAAATACCTTGGCCCAAGAGGATCATAAATCCTAGTATATCGTTTTGATAATGAAATGTCAAACCTATATGTCAAGCTGATTTACATGATGAGTATCATATTGTTCACTTTCTCAGACCTACATCAAAAGAATTTTATGATCCACATAACACACTATGCACTCGACTATGCTAATGGAATTAGAATATCATTGAACATAAACATCCATGATTATCACATATTTAACAATTATTAACATACAGAATGACGAAACAGCTACCTATAGCATCATTACATAATCTAGGAGAACCACCCGAGACCAGATAGAATATGAATGGAACAATTACTAGCTAAAACATTGTGCAAGAATACATCAATGATTCTTATATCCAAAGAATCTACCAAAAATGGCAAACCCCTTCCCATTGTGGAATGCATCGAATCCTAAACTATTTTCCTGACTAAATGTTCCCCATAACACCTAATACTCCCAATGAATTTATAGCACCAACCAAGACTATGGTGCCACATAGATGTTCTCATCCCTGTAATTTATCTGAGAATTATAAAATTAATGCCTCCATAAGGGTTATTCTATTAATATAAATAATTTTTTTAATCCATTATATCAATACACATTTTTCAAAATAATTACAAAGTCTTAGGGAAATGAAATTGTATGTACTGGTTATATAGGAAATTGTTTTCTAAACTGCACATGAAACTCTATTTTGTTGATGTCGAAAATAAGTCTAGAAATATTATCTTATAAATTCATTTCAACCACTACCTATCACTCATTTATCATAATATGTATTAGTTAATAAAATATTCAATGACAATATATATTTTTAAACACTATTTAGGTCTAAACTATCCATTTAAATTAAAAGAAACCAAAAATAAATAAGGCCCTAAAACCATAGAAAATTACTTTGATCATATTAAGGGATCAATTATGTATGATTCCACCATAAATTTATATGAAACACCATATGAGTTGATGTTGTAAAAGTATATAAAAATCCAATTTAACATAATCATATAGTATGGGGTTTTGTACCAATGCATTTAAGATGTTATCGACCAACAAGGGTCACATCAAGATAACCCATGATTGGTTATACATGTATAAATTTCCAATTTATGGAGGAAATTCTCAATACATTTCAATTTACATATAATTTATGTGAAATCCATATTTATGAAGTAAACATTTGTAGGTCTAAATATATAAATTCTGTTATATGGATTTTTTTTCCAATTTTTTGAGACAATTATCTGAATATTCTAATTTTCACACCATTTAAGATGAATAAACATTTAGTTTTTATTACTATAGGACATAGAATTTCAAAAAAAAAATACACATATTTTTTTAGTTATATGTATTCCAATTCCTAGTATATTAATGTACAAACAATAATACTTTAGAATGGGAAATAAATTTAATTTAAATCAAATAAAATACATCTCATGAAAATTTTATTATAATCCATTAATAATATTAAAACTTATTAATTTAATTTATGTCGTGATGTTATAAAGGATATCAAAATTTAGGATGATACAAACCCATAAGTAAATTTTTTTCCTAATTGTTTTTTTATAATATAAAATCACAACATTCAAGAACATGAAGTGTGATAAAATTAATAAATGGAATAGAAACATGAATTACATGGAATATAGATGAAATATAAGTCCATTAATTCTTATTAGTATGTATGAACACACACTCCCCCATATCATACCACCCCAAAAGTAGAAATCATATAAATAATTATTTAGTGGAATGAAGAATAGTTACTAGATGTTAAAAAACAATCTAGATTAATATAAAAACACATGATCAATAATCCGATTCGTGGTAACATAATCGTTCCCCCCAAGTGTGGATTTTCCATTCCCAAACACATACTATTTACAAACATTTTAAAAAATAATTATCTCCATTATAAATTACCAAATTATTATGAAAATTTAAAAAAGAACCTATGATATAACTTTTAGGTTTACAAGTCCTGATTACCTCAAATGTAACAAATATCTAGGCCACATTGTCTAATGGACACCTCCATATATTCTAGAGGCTACTGACTAGTACCATATATCTAAATATGATATGGTATGTAGACAATACCCTCATGACTAGTAATAAATATAATTGAAATATTGAAAATATATGTAAATAATAATAAATAAGAAACTCATAATGTTTCAGAAAACACCCACCACATGTGGTGTGTAGGGCTATATTTACATGGAAGCCGAATATAACAACATTAAGTACATATAGTATGGAAATATAGAAAAATCAATAAATATGTAACCCAAGTATGAAAATAATTTCATGTATATTCACGGTGTATAGCTACGGTTCTATGTCAAAGCCCCATACAAGTATCAAATAACAAGAAACCAAAACATTCTCGACCAACAACCAATAAATCATATTAGGTATGAAATAGTGGCCTGATTAGGGTGTGAGTAAAACATAGTAGGACACCCAAATGGGTGACTAATTAATTTTTTTAATATTTATATCAAACATAAAATTAGTTTGTTATCAAAATAACAATGAATTATATTATGGATAAACATTGAGAATAACACCTTCTATGACCTAGGTTGGCTATCATTGAAGATATTGATAACTGGGTTGTCATGGAATCTAGGCTATCATCCAAAAAATCAATAATCAATAATCAATGGTGAATCCACATAACATGATCTAGAATACCCATATATAAGATCTAAAAAAATCCAATGAATAATCTATTTATATCTATATACAGAACTTGTGATCAAACCTATGGAGGAAAATCCATGGTGCATAACTCAAGAGATGAGTCTAAAGGATGAACACTCAACACTATACTTTCTAAAAATACTATAATGAATCCCAAGGGGAATGTAAGAAGTAATATTAGGATAGGATTTATTTTAATATAAGGAGATAATCAAATATATTTTTTGGGACATCAAGCCTAATCTTTGAGAAGATAAAAAAAATTGTATTATTTTTGGAGTATCTATGTGAATAATTAGCACTAGTCCTAGGGATTCACAAATATATGAAATTGATTAGATATAAAGTTGGATCACCCCTTTATATTTTGACCAATGAATCATGTGAAATAATTAAGGTTTATCCTTGGAATTAAAAATTGGAATCCAATACCTTCCAATGGAATTTCTCACATCTAAACTAGAACCAGTCTTAGTATAATGAAAGGGATTAGAATTATATTGTAATTAGAAATGAAAATGAAAAACTACACAAGGAAAACACACATTATTTCTCAATACTATTTATAAGATACAGGGAAATCGAATTTAAATAAATATAATACCATTTCATTACATAGTTCCTTTATCATGTTATAATATATTATTATGGGCATAAAAAAAACCATGACTACTGCATTAATTTTTATATGCATGTCTACCTATAACAATAAGAAAGTGATGAAAAGGAATTATATAAAGTAAACCCAATGAGTCTCTAGTATAATTAACAGGAAAAAAAGTTTTAATCATATCATGTATTTCCTTAAAAAAAGTGAACCATAGAGGTATCTTCAATGGTTTACCATAAGCTAATTATAGAATTTGATAAGTAAATCAGTATATTTATATTATAAATTACATAACAAGAAATTAAAATGGTATCTAGCATGTATTAATAAAACCCAATGTGTTTTAAAAGTTTCTGTATCCCAAGTAATTCATATGTTCTATTGATGATTTCAATTATTTAAGTGATTAGATGACCACACCAAAAGTTCATGCAGCTATTAACAGATATTGAAGAGAATAATTTTTTAAAAAAATAATTATTTTTTAAAACATGGGATTTTATATTCTCTTATGCTGTTGGTGTATTCCGTTTATACATGTTATCATATATTAAGTTCATATTATCTAATTTTAGTGTGTTACACTCTCTACACCTTAAATGAATTTTTTCCTCAGAATATAAACATTATCACCGGAATAAAGGTTTTAATATTTGGAAATTATTGTTTTTTGACAACTGAAATTGAAATAATAGTTAATAAAACATACCCTTAATAATATATTATGGGGTGTATAATGTTCATATAAAATAACACATACTAGGGGTCCATATAGGATAAAATAGGTGGAATGTTAAAACATGTATATATAAGAGAAAAGTAACACCCGAATTTTGATAATGAGTGGTAGAGAACATGATCAAAAGGATGTTAATGGCCACAAATAAATAGACCAGAGGCGTGAAAAAGTTGTTTGATATCATCAAACATGATGATTACATGAAAAAATGTTGGTTTCAAAACTATTTTACTATAGTAGAGCAATTAATTACTTTATAAAAAAGTACATCAATATACTTAAATGATATATTATTATTTCATAGGAAAAAATACATCCTTTAGTTCCACATCATTCAATTTCCAGATAAAATCTTAATACAATAAATTAATATAAAAAAAGAATTGTTTTGTATTCCTCATGCACTAAAATTTACATTTAACATATCATAATATCCGTATAATACAAAGATGATATTCTACTATTCTTAACTAAAACTAGTATTGTTAGAAACATTTATCTAATAATACCAAATGTTCATCTTGATCCTTACCATAAATAGTACTTCTCTAACAAAATTTGTCTCAATAAATTTATAGGGAATTTCACTAAATCAACATTATATTTCGTAGACAATATAATGTATCTATTAATGCCACATTATGAAAATATGAATTCCTTTATCACCAAATAACCATAATTTATACATGAATGTTTCAAAAAATAAACCCATGTGTTGTTAGAAATATTCCATATATACAAACATATAATAAACTACAAAAAAATATCATATAAATCCTCAAATCACTACATAATTTCAAAGTCACCAATAATATCCCTTAAACATGTTATTTTTGTTATTATCTCAATATTGATCATATAAAAAGGGTTATATTTTCTTCATCATGTGTTTACAAAAAATTCAACTTTCTATTAATCATTTTTTAGCTTACATTCAATATAATATTTCAAATCCCTTATAGAATATATTTATTGAAAATCATTTGTTGTTTCATGATTCATATAATGTAAATATTATCAATAAAATATTTTTATAACCTCTTTCATTCATCCAAATACACAAGAACCTCAATAATTTCAATTTATTTGTATCAATAACTTAATATGGACCTTTATAACTTAGATTGTTCAGAGGTATATTCCCTTGATACATGGGAAATTCAATTGTGTGTTTCCTAATCATTTTATTGTGGAACCATTTTACATTGGAAATTTATTTCATTCCATTTCATTCATACGAATGGTGGAAATTATACCAAATCTTGTAGAAAACATTCATTCCCTTCAAGCAAGTACTAGGGAGTTTCTTTCCACATTTATCATGTGTGGAAAATCAATCATTCACTTCTTCAATTTATCATTTTTCTGGTATTTCTTTATTTTATTAACTTTCTTCCATTTGAATCCATAATACTTGCAGAATTATATATATATATATATATATATATATATATATTTCAACTATTTCATCATATGAAAACATTTATAGATACATGTGCACTTGAGATACATGGCTTAGTCTCCTCAAAAAAAAAATAAATCATTGCCTAAAAGTTTTAAATATAGTTCATATAATACCTATATAAAATTGTAAATTTAACTTTATACTCTAACAAAAAATCTTGCTCTTATTTCATTATGCTATGAAACATTATCATTAAATAATTTTATTTATTATGATGGAATTATTTTACTATGAATTTCTACTTAAAATAATATATTTCCATTAATTATATTTCCAATTTATTCTTAGTAATCAAGACCAAAATAAACATTGATTGTTATCTCCATTAAAACATTACACTAAAATTGTAACCATTTCATTTTCAATGCATCTAATAGACATTAATATCTTCCCCATATACTTAATCTCTTGTTCATCTACGCTTGGATTATTTGTCCTTGAAAATTATGGGGGATTCTATCTAATATAGTGATCAATCGTAGGATAATATTGGTTTGGAATTTAATTCACTATTTAGGAATGGTTATTTTATCAAACATGATTAATATTCTCTAATATATACATAATCTACATGGTTCCAATACCCACTATATTGGATTCTCCACTATGGAAATATCTTCATTGTCCATGAGTATTGATACCTATAACCTTTCAGCTTTCATTCATATACAATAACATATACTGGATTAGCACATAAAATTCATAACATTAATCCTAATTATTAATTCAAAATGAGGTGTAAAATATAGTATAATTTCAAAAGAATGGATAATTAATCTCACAATAATATACCTGTTCTTTTGGGATATCATTGTTTTTATACACATTATAATGGTTTGTAATGAAAATTTGAATTTCCTTAAACATATCACACTCGAGATTCAATCCAAGTTTGTAGTAACACCCATTGTGTTTTCCTAGGTTATGTTCAGCACATGCCCAATTCACCCTTTGTGGATTTATTAACCCAAGGTAACATTTCTCAATAACCAAGTCAACTTATAGCATCCAAAAAGTGAAGAATTGACATGAAAAACCACATTATATGTACCTTACCAAAACCATAGTATTTTTTCTATAATTATGCTCAAATAATATAATAGGATTTTGTTCTCAAAATAATTTTATCTCATTTCATGTTTCCAATGTTTCTATTAATCGTCCATTGACACCAACTATAATGACACTAGCCTATGTAACCCTAAGTTGGGGTCTAATTTATTACATTGACGTAAATACAAAGAATACAATCCCAAAGGACTAGTCATTTTTTAAATTTTGGAGAACTAGATAAAAACACGATATAGATTTTATTTTATTTTTATTAAAAATAAAACATAATATATAACCAGAGAAAATGATATGCATCATTTAAAACTCCTTTAATGATCTCTTCTTAACATCTAGGGGAATATAAAACATGTAAGGGTTGTCAAAAATTCTTATTATGTTTTATGTATAGTGGAATATATCATGAATAAATAATCATAATCAACTAAGAAAGGTAAAAAACTGAGCACAAATTCAATTTAAATAAATTTATTATCATGATATGATAAAGAATAATTAGTATTGAAATGAAAATAACTAAAAAACATTCTATTTAATCAATAAAAATATAATAAAATTCATCCAACGATAATATCATCGTGTAAATATAATGGAAAATAATAAATAAATTATTAATGATATAAATTATTAATTATTGGATGTTCGGATCATAGGCACCAGGATACCTCTATTGGTAAAACCATTCACTAGATATATTAAATAATAGAAGTAGAACCCCATTTAATTTGGCCAACTTATTTGTCTTATGAGACCTACTGATGCATTGATGGGTTGTATTATACTAGGTCACACCCTTCACTATAGGTCCAAATCATTACCCATATATAAAATGGTAAATTTAATACATCATTAAACGTTCCTTATCATTAATTTTCCATATTGAGTAAGGGATACATATTTATCAATATTACCCAATTAATCAAATAACAATTAACGTAAACACTATATTTAAAAATGTTCTATTTTTAAGAAATAATAAAACCATAATAAAAAAAATATAGAAATGTATATTTAAATCAATTTTTAATGGAAAAAATAATGTTACTTTTTTAAGAGAAAGTTAACAATCCCAAAAGGAAGTAAGATTGGACCATTAATTTTTACCACATGGTAATTATCACATCATATCCCCTATATTAAAATAATATCAATTGAAACATAAAATCTCATAAATTAGGAATGAATCATGATATTTCAATTTATATTCATTATATACTCCTTATAAAATAAATTTGGGGCAGAACATTCTAATATAACTTAATGAAGGGAAATTGAGACGATGTCCCATAACTCATGATTTCTATGAGTTTAACAATACTTAAACTAATGTATAATTATTTTATTCATGTCATTAATTTATAATATTACCATAATCATATTACTAATATCTTATATGATCCTATCATATTATTTTACCACAATTTTGTTAATAATACTTCATTACATTCCTTGTTTTGGGTATTAGTCGCCTTCTTTTCCCATTCATGCTTTTTTATATGATATTGTTATTATAAATATATAAAGATACATATATTATATAATATTAATAATGACATATTTTTATTTTTATTTTTTCATTAATACTTGTAATACAAAACATAAAATATGGATTTGATAAATAAATTATGTTTCAATCATAGAGATGGTAAGGTGTAAGTACACAAGACAAAATTTTCAATTTCCCAATAATCATTACGGAATAATGTTAAAAAAATGTTTTTACATTTATATAATGATAATAATGTCATTTTATTTGTATAAATATGTGAACATATATATCATCCATGTAGTGTGGTTGTGAATTGATAGTCACAATGCTTCAAGAAGGCGGTCATCCACATGTTCAAAAACGATGTTATCATATTTTAGAGAGTGAAAAAGTAGAAAAGTAAAATTATACAATGGAAAATATTTTTTCCTATTTTAGGTATGTTTCCACATTTATTTTATAATCCAATAATTAGATATCTTCATGGGTTCTCTTTAATTATTGTGTCGAATTGTTTTGAAGGTTTATTTGGTTTGTGCAATGTTTTTTTGAAATTTTTTTATACATTTCCAAAACATGAATCCTTGATAGAAGAGGGATACATGGTTGGTGCAATTTTTAACTTACCATGAATAATAACAACACATCTCATCCAGTTTCACATTTTTGGGCACAAAGTTAGGTGCATGGTTTGAACTAACCATGCGACCAAACCCAAAATTGATTACCATATATTTTTAATACTAGAAACATTTTATTTAAAATATTCAAACACCACTAATTAGAAAAAAACATTTTCCAATCAATTGTAATTTGAACTATTAAATTTTGGGATCTATATAGAACGGATTTGGATCATCTAAACTCATTTTTTGGTGGTTCAAACTACATATCGAAGCAGTTATCCTCTTTTGATTAGTTCATTTCTCCATGGCCATTGATCTCTCTCTATATTTTGATTCATTATTACCAAAGGTTATTATGGACTTTTAATTATTATATATTTTATTATTGATGTGTAATTTTGTATAGAAGTTATTTTATACCATCTCTCATGATACATATTCTTAGATTCATTAATCATCATCGGTGATGAAGTATCTCATATTTGTTGTGGTTGGATATTTGATTATCATTTTCACTATTTCTATTATTTTCCATAATTTTTTTAAGTCATTGATTACTAAACATTTATATATATGATCCTCCTTCAAACATATGATATTTAATTTTGAATCTTGAATTTCTGTGGGAATTCCTATTTGATCCTCTTTAAAATAAATTCTGCATGGAAATAATTAAATAGATGTAATATTTATCTCTATATATTTTTTAGAATTTTTAAATACTATTTTTTAGTGTATTTTTTAAGATACATTAATGGATTATTTGGTGAAATTGATGGATTTCCCATGATTTTTTTCCTAATGTTTTTTACTTCCTTTGAATGAATTGATTTAAAATATTTTATATTTTTTATATTATTAAAATGTTTGAATATTTTGACATTACCAAAACCCAAATTTAAAATTAAAATTCCATTGATATGAAATAGTATATATTAGATTATTTGAAATGAGGGAATTATTAAAGTTTATATATAGTATATACCCATGTTTGGAAATGTAATAATACATTTTAAAATTTTAATAATTTATCTTATTTCTTTAGTGTTTCATTGAAATAAATGACAGTATTAAAGACCCATTTGGAATAATTATGATGATTTTTTAATGGAGGTGGTTGTCATTACCTTTTTTATTATTGGATTATATAAAATTTTTCGAAATGAAATTGATGGTTCTTGAGGACCCAGTCGTCACATTATGATAATTCTATAATTTAATAAGACCTTATTGTAACGTATTTGTTTCTAATACATCCCATTTTTTGGTATTTAAAATGGTATTATTTAAAATTAGGGTGATCAAGGTGGATAATTTGATGTGATTTGAGGGCATTATCCCATGATTGAAATTTTGAGGTCTTGATTATGTGATTGATATTGATACGGATCCCCATGTTACACTCATAACATGATTATCTCGCTAACCTATTTTTACTATATAGGGGAACCTAGATACTAATAAGTGTCCTAGATATATTTTTCATTAGTGGGATCACACCCCATATAATTGATACAATGAGAAAACTAATGTTTTGGTCTATATACATGTAGCCAGTAATGTTGGTGTTCATAGAAGAGCTTTTATTGAGACTTGTGAAACTATATGTGGGCCTGAATATTAGACATGGTGATTTTTTTAGCTGTTGTATGGTGGACTAACTATCACACCTAAGGTGTACCCATGACATCAACATAGTGGATTTTGATACATGGAATCGTTTAATATCTCTAATTATCACTAGATTTTCCATGATTGCTAAATTGTTTATTGAAATTATACTACATGACTATATTATGTTGACTCTTGTTTGGATTTTCATAGTACATTCATATTCAGATAATTTCATGATTATATGGCATTGGGTTGTAAAATTTTTCTAAAATGTTTTCAAAAAATGGATTATTCTTAAATGGTTAAATGACATTTTTTACAAGTTTGGTTAGATAAATGATCTTAAAATGTTGGAAACTCTGTTTTCAATATATGATTTTTATTCCCTTTATCACACTCCAACTTATTCATATTTTTCTTAACAAATTATGTAACAACATATAATTTTTTTGGGAATACTACTTGGCTCTTTATCTCATACCGTTCATGCATCATTTTGAATTTGAAACCTTTATGATCTTATAGATGTTGTTCCTTCTATATTCATTCGTTGTGTGTATGATCAAGGGTGACCAAGGATTGATGATTTCAAATGTGGTGTCAGGTCATAGACAAATAGGCTATTGGTTTTGGGAAGTTATGTTTTGTTTCCCAATTTGTATCATCTCATAGTACATGATATGATTATACTAATGTATGTATTTGGTGACTTTTACACATCAGAATTTTTTATTTAAAATCATTTTAAGAAAAAAAATCCCAGTTGTTATTTATTAATACCCATGTGATTATTTTTGAACAGTGGAGATCATGATTTCTCAACAAGATAGTGTTTATTCAATTTTGATATTGATTTGGTTGGTATTCTAGTTTGGATCCTTAAATATTTAATCGAATGAAGTTTTTTTCAGAAATAAACTACTTCTTAATGATATCCCTAATGTTATTTGGGGTGAGTCAATGTATAATAGTGATTAAGAATGTTTTGGGTCTCATGATGTAGTTTGGGAGAGGCTTTATGATCCCCACCACCTAATGATGATACATGAGTTTCCAGGTATGTGATAACATTAGTAATTCTTTTTAGATATTATTTTTCAGATAAATAATGCAAGTTAAATTTCCAATTCTAAAATTGTTGATTTTAGGAATAACATATGCATTTTAACGATAATAGAAGGATGACCATAGTTGCACCATGTTTCCATGTTCTAGTAATATGTGAGAAATCAATTTGACTGATCAAGAAATCAATACATTAATTATTTTTAGGTTTTTGTATGGTTTACTATCTCATAATACAAAACCATGCATAGTTATAACATAGATCAAATATTGAAACCATTTTCAATTTCTTCGGGGTGAATTAACATGTGTGAGGATAGTTAGGATAGATATAGATGTGGATTTTTTTTATCTTGTGTTATTTTTTATGATTTAATCCCTTTTTTATTATTTCAAATCCCTTTTTAAAACCATATTATGGCATAAAATAAGTTGTAATTTTCTTATTTCGTAAATTGTTTCAACTAAAAAAAAGTTAGTTTTATAAAAAATTTGGTTTTGAGAAACGATTTTCAAAGATTGTTTCATTTTTTGTCAAACAATGTCTTATGAATAAATTTTTTCTTTTAATGGATTTAAAATTATAATAGTTTTGATAATGGGAAAATATGAATATTTTTTTTGAAATAATGGAATAATATCCATGAAAAAGTAAAATATTTCTAAATATTCTAACAGAATTATGACATGATTTCTCATTTTGAAAGTAAAGAGTAAAGGTTTATAAATAGTTAACTCTTTCTTGTTATTAAATCAATGATTCATTGATTATGATGTTCATTGCTTGATTTAATGCCTTTATTTTGATTTAATTTTCATTAGGTTTTGTGTCATGCAAGATTTTATGAGCATGTTTTTTATGATGACATGAAATATATTGTAGGAAGCATTACTTGAATAATAGAGTGTTCATTCATTGGTTCTATTTCCATATTGATCATTCATGTTTTACATAAGTCTGGTATCTTTTTTATGACTCTATTTAGACTCCATAGAAAGTGGTCAATCATGGGACCTAAAATCCATTGAATTCAATACTTAAATTTGAGTAATTAAATCCAACATATTATAAAGGTTAATAGGGTTTTCCTAAGGCGTTAAAATGTATTAGAGATGTTAATGAGATTTTTTAATCTCTAGAGACACCAAATGTTTTGATGTTAAAGTCTATAAACTCACTTTTTTGATGGACCTATATAGTAGTGGTTGGATGTTTTGATTTTATATTTTTTATTTGAAAGAATTTTATTTTAAGTTTCTATGTCAATATTCATTTGTTGGATGTATATTAAAGAAATAAAGAATTATATTGTTTATAAGTTATTAGGATTCACTCAAGATGAGCTATGGGTTGTGTAGTACACCATGAAATTATCGTGTTTGGTATGTTTCATTTGGGTTGTTTTTTGTGTTGAATTAATTAAGGATATATATTTTAGGAATTTAATTCACCTATTCATCTTAACCAACATAGATATGGCTAGGTAGATCTCTTATTTGTAGTTTCTCAATGAGTAATTTCAAGTGGATTGGGATCTAGTAAAAAGACATGAACAAAAAAAAGCTTCATTCAAGGAATAGAATGGAACGTCAATTTTTTTGGATAAGAGGCCTCACATGTGTTTCCCTTTTGAAGAAAATGGCCCCAATAATAGGATGTTCTTGAAATAAAATTTTTTGTAGATTTTTTGTCTATTAATGTATCCATAAGAGGTTCTTTATGTCAGGTAACCCCCAAAGGGATGCTTTCATCATGATCATCAGCTCCTAACCATGGGGAAGTATATGTACCAAGATGATGGTGCTCCAGCAATATTCCTTGGAGTGAATCTTCTAATTAATCATATGAGATTTCTATTTTCAATTAACCTTTTACAAATGTGGTTTATGATTAAAAATATTTTGTTTCCAACATCACAGGGGAAGCTTATGATTTTTTCATTATTATAGGTTTTATAGTGTTTCAAAACATTTGTTTTGGAATATTTTTGAATGATACATTGTTCAACTCAATATTTTTTATTTGTACATTGAAGATGTGATAATGATTTCCTTTTGTTCATATATCTATGGATTTTCCTTGTTAATTTTTTCACTTACACTCCTTGACATCATATCAAATTACTATAGTTCCTTGATGTTCATATTTCATCTTGTGATGTAGTAGAATCCTATGCTAACAATCCTTGATATGTTTATTGATTGATTTCCTTGGTTTTATCTTATTTTTTCAATACCATCAAAGGATAATTTTTATATAATGGTTGATTACCCTTGTGGGAGTTCACTTCCCTATGGTGTCGTGACCAATATTTTTTAGCAATTTCTAGTTATACTTGGAAAGACCATGATATTGTTTATAGGTAACTAAGGAAATGAGGATTAGTTATTGACTGAACACTGAAGGTGATGGAATTTTATTTGATGAGCTCATCATGGGGTGAGTGTTAGTTTTGAAAATACAAAATTTTTCTCTGGTACTTACCCTATGTATGGACCCTTGTTAATTATTTTCAATTATTGTGGAAATTTACTCTTAGAAGTCCTTCCATTATGACTGGTTAAAGTCTATCCTTTGGTTAAGGGTATTAACTTTTCATATGTTTCAATTTTTTTTGAATATTTTAATGGTGCATAAAATTACACTAGGTCTCTTGTATTTTTATGGTTTTGGGAGGAGTGAGGATCATTGTTTTTTTATCTTAGAGTTTTTTTGATTTTTGAAACATTGGGTGAGTCTTATTTCGAGACCACAAAATTTCTACCTCATAAAATGAGTGAGGGAGTTCATATTTTGTTACCACATTCTATAATTTATATTATAAGATTTATAGTCACATAATTTCCTATTTGCGGGAGGATGTAACATCAAAATTATTATTTTTAAAATTTTTGAACAACTAAATTGATCATATAATGATTAGATTAATTCATTCGTTGTTTCCAATGTTTTATGGAATTTGTTTAATATTTTTTTGTATCTAGATAACTTACACATTATTTTCACATGGTTTTCCAAACCATGAATCATGGACAGAAGGGGATCCATGGTTGGTGAATGATTGTAAAAACTATGCAATATAACCATGATGATCATCGAGTGGGTTTATTTGTTGGATCATGGTTTGGTGTACAGTTAGTATTAACTATGAAATCTAACCCATGAAGCTGTTCAATAGTATTTTAAAAATGAATGATTAAATAAAATCATAAAACCGTAGTAATTAATTCAAAAATTATCCAAATTATCCCAAATTAAATCTATATGATTTTTCCATCCATATAGATTCATTTTTTCTCTCCCAACCTCATTTTATGGAACATAAATATGTTTATCAAAGTATTGCTACTCTTCAGATGAATTCATTTCTCGTAAATATTTGAAATATATTAATAATTATATGAATTCTTCTTATAGGTTATGGTGGACTTGTGTTTCTTTTTATAATGGATTATTTAGGTGATGTTGTTGATATAATGTCTTTTCAATCATCTCTTGTTATACCTCTTCTTAGGTTCAATTATCACTATTGGAGTTGAAACATATAAGATTCATTTTGGTTGGATATCATATTTTTTTTCATTTCCTTTTTATATTTTTTCTATGTTTTGAAATTCAAGGTTTGTTGATAATTTATATATATGTTCATCCTTCCAACACATGTTATATAATGGCTGATATTGAATTATCATGAGTATAAGTCCCCATCCTTAAAACTTACTTCATCTTGAGTTATTACAAGATTACACATTGAGGATCTTTTCGGGTTTAGAGTTTTAGGGAAGTAGATCATAAAACTTGCATTACATTCCACATATAAACAAAGTGGTTACATAAAGATAGTATTCTTCATTCCCATCAATTGAAACATATTTAAAATAAACATGGATTCTATCTTGACACTATCATCATATCATGTACCTTTCCCTTGACCTGTGAAAAACATTTCAAAAAACATGGGATGAGCATAAAAAGCTCAGTAAGGGATATAAAAATATGGAAAGGAAACATGGGTACATATATACATAAGGATGAGATAATACTTTACCCATAAAACATAAGCACTTTAAAATACCTCATAAAATCATGAATAAATCATAGAAATCATAAGACATAAATGTAACTTGAGGCATTCATAACATTCTTACGTAGGGAGTAACCCTCTTGGTTACGTTTGGAATACCCATCACAGTATATTCCCTAAAATATCTTCGGAGAAACCTTAACGTTTCACTCCATTGCGTTACCAAATGCATTGGAGAGCTATATCGGGCTCACCTGCCCTTAGTTTATCACGGAACCACCAGTCTTCATAATAATTCCCAAGAACCTCAACATAATCGTATCACATAAAACATGCATAAAGGAAACATTACATTTCCACCATTCAATCATAATATATGAATACAAAACATTGATAAAAAAACATTATGAAAACAATTTTCAATACCAAAATAACAGAAAAGTAAAACATGGAATTTATTTTTTTTTATTTTAAAAAAGGTATGGCTTGTAGAGGAAGTCGAAACTCAAATAACGGTCACGACGGCGGAGAAGTCGTTGTCGCTGCATACATACGACAAAAACATTCCCTTTTGTCGTTTAGTAAACACTTCGTATAAAAAGATTCCTTTTGAATAAACGTAAATGTGAAAATGGTTTATACACCATATAAAAGAAGGTTGTGTATAAAACAAAATATGCCTCAATGAAAGGAGATTGAGACGAAGTCCCATACCTCGGGTCTGACTTGACTCGATCGTTCTTTAATCTCCTGAATAATAAACTTGAGTTAATCTCTACTTTCTTAATAACCTTTTTAAAGTTCAATATTCCTTTTATACCATGTTATGAACATCATGTAATCATTTAAGTTAATAATGTTCATTTTGTCGGTATTTGGTTCTTAAGTAAAAAATAGACTTCTTACACGTACATGTTGTTAATTTGGTCAAAGGTTCGTTATATCCAGAATGATATTAATGATTTGGATAACATATATATCATATATATTCATCATATAAATGTATTTATAATATTACTTCACATTTACAGGTAAGAAATGAAATGCACCGTTCATGGAGACGGTAAGCTGTACGTACGCATGAACGCTACTTCCATTTCTATTTCGTATTTTCTGGAATGGAATCATAATGATATAAGATTATATTATAATTCCAGTATAATAACATATATAATATCATTAACTTTATCCTTTACACATCCCACGTATGGTATTAACGAATCAAATCACTTTCAGGGGGCGGTAGTCTGCACTTCCTAAAATGAAGATATCGTGTTTACCCAAAATGGAAACAATAAAGGTATAACCAAAATGAAAAATACAGAAGCTTAAGTAAAACATAAAAATATTATATATCATATATAAAAATAGTGACATCATAATGGACACCTTTGAAGGTGTTAAATGAGTATTGAACAATCATCGTTTCGGGATGCCGAATTTCGCCATCCACGGAAACCGTATGTTCTTTAACCATTTGATTTGTTGTGTGAGAGTGTAGCTCGAATAAATCTTATAAAAACATCCTAGTATATTTAAGATACTGGTTTTGTTACAAAATAAGTAAATAAAAATAGTTTAGGGGGTTGGAGAAGTAAAATAAAACAAATGAACATGAGAGAATGAATTACCTTTAAAAGTGTAACTCCTTTTGATTTGAGCCTAAAGGCTTCATTTGAAAGGATTATTCCCAAAGGGAATCCTTTAGGATGAGTATAGGGATGTGGAGAGAGTAAATTGGCAGGGGATTTCCGAGGAAAATTCTTTCGGGGTGTGGGTAATGAGGTAGAGTTGGGGGCCTTTTATAAGAGGAGAGGAGGGGCACTCTTGGAAAGTAAAGATATATTACTTTATTTGAAAATGAGTTTCGGATTTAAATGGTCCCAAATTGATATAATTCGAGGATAAGGTGATAAGGGTTCGAAATCTACCCATCCAATTGGTTTTGGCCATGTGTAGGTTTTAGATTTTACATTATCTTTCCATTTTATTTAAATAGTTAAATAATGAGGTCATCGTTGCATCATCATGATGTCATAAATAATATAATTTATTTAAATTCTAAAAATTATAAAAGAAAATTATATGATGTAGGAAATCTTTTTATCTTTCCAATGACAATTTATAATCTAAAATATGATCTTTATAACCCCATGTAAAAATTGTTTTCGTAAAATATATGATGTCTGTGTCATTTTTACTTTTACATTAAATAAAAAGTAATTTATGTCATTTCCCAACCAAAGTGGCTCCATGGGGTCCCCAAGTAGACCCATGGCTTTTCTTGGTCGGCCATTACACAACCAATGAGGGTAGGACAAGTTTCAGGGTGTTTTCATATTTTTATAATATCATTTTTACCATAAATTACACTAATTACCTCTAATCGCGATTAAAAACTTAATAAGTTACTATTCACCAAAAAAATTATTTTAATCTCATTGAACCACATTTTACTTCTTAATGACAACCATGTATGTCAGATTTTTTGAAATTCAAAACACAATGATGGCAAAATTTCATTTAAACGGAAAATCAGTTTTTATAAGTACCACTTAGTGGTTTCACTATTCATCAAAAATTGAAGTTTTTCAGAAAATTACCAAAAATTCACCCTAAGCTATATTTGATATTCAGAATTCAAAAATGAAGTCTATTTTACAAAATTCAAAACATATAAGTCACATTAATTAATTTAAAAATTAATTCCCGCTGTCAGAGAAAATAGCGTGTTTTTATGAAACAATAAGTATCAAAAGATTGACACCAGTTTAAGTCTAATTTCAAAGTGAAATTGATTCCAATGACCACCATTGGATTAAATGGTAAAAATATATTCATATTACACATTAAGACCAATTCAATAGATAATATAATCATATAAATAAATTAGATTAAGAAGTAGTTTTGATATAAAATGAAGTATTTTTCACTATTCATTAAAAAAATGAACATTGTCAGAAAAATACCAAAAATTCATACAAAGTATATTTTGTTGTCCCAATCACTAAGAATAAGTTTATTTTGACAAACATAGCTTATAAAATTGTAAAAAAGATAGATTTAAAAATGATTTTCCATCAAAAGGCAGTAAAACAATCTTTTAAAAATATTAGTGTATTCCATGCTTAAGATTGGATTTATTTTCATTTTAAGCCTCTAAAACACTCTCTAGTTCATTACTAGACATAGATAAAAATATCTATTATTCATTACTTACTTCGGATGTTACATCCTTCCCCCCTTTTGAAAATTGCGTCCACGCAATTTATTTACTTATCGAATAAATGGGGGTACTTATCCCTCATTGCATTTTCAGATTCCCATGTTGCCTCTTCCATCATGTGGTTTTTCCAAAAAAACCTTTACCTGATTAATCACCTTATTCCGTAACACTTTCTCCCTGTGGTCATGAATATGGAACGGTTGTTCCTCATAAGATAGGTTCTCTTCCAGCTGAACTGCCTCTGAACTCAAAACATGAGATGGATCTGGCATATACTTTCTCAACATCGAAACGTGAAAAACATTGTGTACCAGAGATAAACTCGGAGTTAATGCCACTCGGTAAGAAACTGATCCAACTCTCTCCAGAATTTCATATGGTCCAATAAACCTTGGACTAAACTTTCCTTTCTTACCAAATCTCATCAAACATTTCCAAGGAGAAACCTTGAGAAAAACATGATCACCTACCTCAAAAGAGATATCCTTCCTCCTGCTGTCTGCATAACTCTTCTGCCTACTCTGAGCTGTTCTCATGTGCTTCTGAATCAGCGGAACTTTTTCTACCATCTCTTCTACCAATTCTAGTCCCATAAACTTCTTTTCACCCACTTCATCCCAGAAAGATGGAGTTCGACACTGCTTCCCATATAATGCCTCTAATGGTGCCATCTGTATACTGGAATGAAAGCTGTTATTATAAGAAAACTCAACCAATTAAAGATGTTGGTCCCAACTTCCCTGATAATCCATCGAACAAGCTCGTAGCATATCCTCCAAGGTCCGAATTGTTCGTTCTGACTGCCCATCTGATTGAGGATGAAAAGCTGTACTAAAATTTAATTCAGTACCCACCGACTTCTGAAGGCCTTTCCAAAAGTTAGAAGTGAACCTAAGATCATGATCAGATACAATGGGGAGAGGAACTCCATGTAACCTGACTATCTCTTTAAGATACAAACGGGAAAGTTGATCAAGAGATAAAGTATCTCGTATAGCAAGGAAATGAGCAGACGTGGTCAAGCGATCAACGATAACCCAGATTGCATTATTACCTCGAGATGTCTTCGGTAATCCCACAACAAAGTCCATGGATATATTCTCCCATTTCCACTCTGGCACTGGTAAAGCCTGAAGCATCCCTTTCCTTA
Source organism: Viscum album (assembly GCA_963277665.1). Taxonomy (NCBI): domain Eukaryota; kingdom Viridiplantae; phylum Streptophyta; class Magnoliopsida; order Santalales; family Viscaceae; genus Viscum; species Viscum album. Next base: position 1,778,280,799 of record OY728146.1, on the reverse strand, counting down.
ACTTCCGCTCTACTTTAACCTGTTGACATGTCAAACACTTCATAGTAAAATCAGCAATATCTCTTTTCATTCCATCCCACCAGTAATACTCCCGCAGATCTCTGTACATCTTAGTACTGCCAGGATGAATTGAAAACAGAAAACTATGAGCTTCACATAACAACTCTCTCTTCAACTTTGAATCACAAGGCACACACAATCTCTTCCCAAATCTCAAAACACAATCATTATCAATGTTGAATTCAGGAAACTTACCTTTCTGAACCAGCTCTACCTTTTTCTGCAACTCACTGTCTTACTTCTATGTTTGCTTGATTCTATCTGATAGAGATGATCTCACTGATACCTGAAACAAAACAGAAGAACTTCCTGCAACAACAACTTCTATTCCAAAGTTCATCAAATCCTTAACCAAAGGATCATGTTCCAAACTCAACATTTATAATAAAGCATTACTTTTTCGACTCAAAGCATCAGCCACTTTATTTGTTTTTCTCGAATGGTAATGAATTGTACAATCATAATCCTTGATTAATTCTAGCTATCTCCTCTATCTCATGTTCAATTATTTCTGAGTGAATATATACTTTAAACTTTTGTAATCGGTATATATTTCACACTTTACTCCATACAAATGATGCCTCTAAATTTTTAAAGTAAAAACAACAGCTGCTAATTCCAAATCATGTGTAGGGTAATTTACCTAATGAGTTTTCAACTGTCGTGAAGTATAAGCAATTACCTGATCATTCTGCATTAGGACGCAACCAAGTCCTTTCAATGAAGCATCACTGTAGATAACAAACTCACCATTCCTGGAAGGTAGTGCAAAACTGGAGCATTCACCAATCTTCTTTTTAACTCCTGATACTACTTAATTCGATGGCCCAACATCTGCTGAAGTAGTTACAAAGGATTTCACCACCCCTTTCTACTTGTAGTTTAACTGCATCCCATCACTCAAGCTCTTTTTCAGACACTCATTTTCATAGTGACCCATCTCATTGCACTTATAACATTTCACTAACTATAAATCGAATTTGGTCTTACCTTCACCTTGATCCTTTTCAGTGTAATCAAGAGCCTTATGTAACATCTTACCACATCGGTAGCACTTTCCAGAATTCAGAAGACATTCCCCAGCATTCCTTTTGCCACATTTATCACAAACTGGAAACTTAGTTTTATTACCATCAGTCTTTTTTGAAGAATTCTTACCTTTCTCCTGCCACCTCGGTCTCTTCTTCTGTTGGTTGTTATATAACACTTGATCATCGGCAAACTCCATTTCCACCTTCTCAGCACATCGAACAAGATTTTCATAACTTTTAAACTCACGAGAAACTAATGCCCTTCGATATTTTGGCTTTAATCCTGAGTAAAAACGATTTATTTTACTATTAAGGTCTCGGATAAAATCTGGTGCATACCTTGCCAATCGAGTGAACCTTTCTTCATAGGTAGCCACTGAGTCTTCCTCTTTCCTCAATTCCAAGAATTGATTTTCCATCCTAAGTCGAAAAACCTTAGGAAAATACTTCTCAAGAAACATACCTTTGAATCCATCCCAGTCAAGAGCATCAATCTCATCGGCGTCCCTGATATTTTTAACCATAGACCACCACTGATCTGCCTCACCCTCCAAATAGTAAATAGCAAGACTAACCTTTTGATTGTCTGAACACCCCATGACATCAAAAATATTCTCCAGTGCTTTAATCCACCCTTCAGCTAGTACAGGGTCAGATAATCCTCTGAATGATGGGCGATGTTGCCTCATGAAATGTTCCACCACTGACATATTCCTCTGCGGATGGTCTGGCTGATCTCGTGCATGGATACCACCACCATTTATAGCCTGAGTCAACTGCGCCATTACTGTAACAAACTGTTCAGTTCCAATTCTGACCATCTTAGGATGCTGATTCCGAAGGTTATTTCCTTCTGTAAACCTTCCTATCACTGCTTCCCTGTTTCCTCTGCGGAAAACCATTCTGAACAAACATGTCTTAGATGAAGCAACATGGTAATCTTCAAATGCTATATCATTTCAAAAAAAATCGGATAATCATTTAATAGAATTATAACTCCTAAAGTTTTCTAAACCGACCTCTGATACCAACTATAGGGCCCCAGCCTTAAAACTTACTTAATCTTGAGTTATTACATGATTACACATTGAAGATCTTTTCGGGTTTAGAGTTTTAGAGAATTAGATCATAAAACTTTCATTACATTCCATATATAAACAAAGTGGTTACATAAAAATAGTATTCTTCATTCCCATCAATGGAAACATATTTAAAATAAACATAGATTCTATCTTGACACTTCTTTGACACTATCATCATATCATGTACCTTTCCCTTGACTTATGAAAAACATTTCAAAAATCTTGGGATGAGCATAAAAAGCTCAGTAAGGGATATAAAAATATGGAAAGGAAACATGGGTACATATATACATAAGGATGAGATCATACTTTACCCATAAAACATAAGCACTTTAACATACCTCATCAAATCATGAATAAATCATAGAAATAATAAGACATAAAGGTAACTTGAGGCATTCATAACATTCTTACGTAGGGAGTAACCCTCTTGGTTAAGTTTGGAATACCCATCACAGTATATTCACTAAAATCTCTTCATAGAAACCTTAGAGTTTCACTCCTTCGCATTACCCAATGCATTGGAGAGCTATATCGGGCTCACCCGCCCTTTGTTTATCACGGAACCACCCGTCTTCATAATAATGCCCAAGAACCTCAACATAATCGTATCACATAAAAATGCATAAAGAAAACATAACATTTCCACCTTTCAATCACAATATATGAATACAACACATTGATATAAAAACATTATGAAAATAATTTTCAATACCAAAATAAAAGAAAAGTAAAACATGGAATTTTTTTTTAAAAGGTATGGCTTGTAGAGGAATCTGAAACTCAAATAACGGTCACGACGGTAGAGAATTCGTTGGCGCCGCATACGTATGACAAAAACATTCCCATTTGTCGTTTAGTAAACACTTCGTATAAAAATATTCCTTTTGAATAAACGTAAAAGTCAAAGGGTTTTATACACCGTATAAAAGAAGGTTGTGTATAAAACAAAATATGCCTCAATGAAAGGAGATTGAGACGAATTCCAATACCTCGGGTCCGACTTCACTCCATAGTTCTTTAATCTCCTGAATAATAAACTTGAGTTAATCTCTACTTGCTTAAGAACATTTTTCAAGTTCATTATTCCTTTTATACCATGTTATGAGCATCATGTAATCATTTAAGTTAATAATGTTCATTTTGTCGGTATTTGGTTCTTAAGTCAAAAATAGACTTCTTACACTTACATGTTGTTAATTTGGTCAAAGGTTCGTTATATCCAGAATTATATTAATGATTTGGATAACATATATATCATATATATTCAGCATATACATATATTTATAATATTACATCACATTTAGAGGTATGAAATGAAATGCACCGTTCATGGAGACGGTAAGCCGTACGTACGCATGAACGCTACTTCTATTTCTATTTCGTATTTTATGGAATGGAATCATAATGATATAAGAGTATATTATAATTACAGTATAATAACATATATAATATCATTATGTTTACCCTTTACACATCCCACATATGGTATTAACGAATCAAATCACTTTCAGGGGGCGGTAGTCCGCACTTCCTAAAATGAAGATATCGTGTTTGCCCATAATGAAAACAATAAAGGTATACCCAAAATGAAAAATACAGAAGCTTAAGTTAAACATAATAATATTATATATCATATATAAAAATAGTGACATCATAATGGCCACCTTTTAAGGTGTTAAATGAGTATTGAACAATCATTGTTTCGGGAGGCAGAATTTCGCCATCCACGGAAACCGTATGTTCTTTAACCATTTGATGTAGTTGTGTGAGAGTGTAGATCGAATAAATCTTATAACAACATCCTAGAATATTTAAGATACTGGTTTTGTTACAGAATAAGTAAATAAAAAGAGTTTATGGGGTTGGAGAAGTAAAATAAAACAAATGAACATGAGAGAATGAATTACCTTTAAAAGTGTAACTCCTTTTGATTTGATCCTAAAGGCTTCTTTTGAAAGGATTCTGCCCAATGGGAATCCTCTAGGATGAGTATAGTAATGTCGAGAGAGTAAATGGGCAGGGGATGGCCGAGCCAAAGGCTTTGGGAGTGTGGGTAATGAGGTAGAGGTAGGTCCTTTTATAAAAGGAGAGGAGGGGCACTCTTGGAAAGTAAAGAAATATTACTTTATTTGAAAATGAGTTTCGGATTTAAATGGTCCCACATTGATATAATTCGAGTATAAGGTGATAAGGGTTCTAAATCTACCCATCCAATTGGTTTTGGCCATGTGTAGGTTTTATATTATACATTATCTTTTCATTTTATGTAAATCGTTAAATAATGAGGTCATCGCGACATCATCATGATGTAATAAATAATTTAATTTATTTAAAGTGTAAAAATTATAAAAAAAATACTATGATATAGGAAATCTTTTTATATTTCCAATTACTATTTATAATCAAAAATATGATCTTTATAACCTCATGTAAAAATTTGTTTCGTAAAACATATGATGTCTGTGTCATTTTTACTTTTACATTAAATAAAAAGTTATTTATGTCATTTCCCAACCAAAGTGGCTCCATGGAGTCCCCAAGTTGACCCATGGATTTTCTTGGTCGGCCATTACACAACCAATTAGCGTAGGACACGTTTCATGGTGTTTTCATATTTTTATAATATCATTTTTACCTAAAATTACACTAATTACCTCTAATCGTGATTAAAAACTTAACAAGTTACTATTCACCAAAAAATTATTTTAATCTCATTGAACAACATTTTACTTCTTAATGACAACCACGTATGTCGGATTTTTTGAAATTCAAAACACAATGATGGAAAAATTTCATTTAAACGGAAAATCAGTTTTTATAAGTACCACTTAGTGGTTTCACTATTCATCAAAAATTGAAGTTTTTCAAAAAATTACCAAAAATTCACCCTAAGCTATATTTGATATTCCGAATTCAAAAATGAAGTCTATTTTACAAAATTCAAAACATATAAGTCAAATTAATTAATTTAATAATTATTTCCCGCTGTCAGAGAAAATAGTGTGTTTTTATGAAACAATAAGTATCAAAAGATTGACACCAGTTTAAGTCTAATTTCAAAGTGAAATTGAATCCAATGACCACCATTGGATTAAATGGTAAAAATATATTCGTATTACACATTAATACAAATTCAAAATATAATCTAATCATATAAATAAATTAGATTAAGAAGCAGTTTTGATGTAAAATGCAGTATTTTTGACTATTCATTAAAAAAATGAACATTGTCAGAAAAATACCAAAAATTCACACAAAGTAAATTTTGATGTCCCAATCATAAAGAATAAGTTTATTTTGACAAAAGTAGCTTATAAAATTGTCAAAAGATAGATTTAAAAATGGTTTTCCATCAAAAGGCTGTAAAACAATCTTTTAAAAATATTAGTGTATTCCATGCTTAAGATTGGATTTATTTTCATTTTAAGCCTCTAAAACACTATCTAGTTCATTAATAGAGATAGATAAAAATATATATTATTAATTACTTCCATGGGATGTTACAATGAGAAATCCTTTTTTTTATTCTATTTTGAATAAATTGATCATGGAATAAACTGAATGGATATAATCTTGATCTCTATCACATTTTTCTGAACTGATAAATTCTAGGTTTTTTGGATTTATTTATAATGATTTTAAAAAAATATTTGTTGGGGAAATTGAGGGATCTGGCCTTTGTTTTGATTTTTGAAGTGAAATTCCTTAATATGAATGAAATAAGTTGAACTATTTTCTATTTTCTATATAGAGTTATATACCTAGAAAAAAAATCAATGGAAAACCAACTCACTATAATTTATTTTTTCTTTGTATTAAAATGGGTGTTCTTGGATTATTTGAAATGAGTGATTTATTCACAAGGAAAGGGGTGTGATATTTTGTTTTAAAATATAATAAAACCTTATAAAATTGTAATACTTCTTTTTATTGATTTAGGGAATCTTTGAAATAATCGATTTTTAATGGCCCATATGGAATAATTATGATATTTTCTAAAAGAATGTGGGTATGATTATCCTTCTGAATGATGAATTGTATAAATTTTCTCAACTAATATTTATAATTATTGACCACCATGTTGTCACTATATGTATATTTTCATATTTTATTATCCCTTTTGTAGATTTTTTTATTCATATACTTCCCAATAATGGATGTTGAGAAGGTATTATTTTCTAAGATGGAGTTCAACGGTAATATTGAGATTTGATTTGAGGGAATGTACCCATGATTAAAATGTTGACATATTGAGTAGATGATGGATAATGAAAAGGATCACTATTGGAATCTCATAAATTTAATTTTCCACTAATATATTTTGAATATTTATGGGACTATGGATACACATATCATATGTATTATATAAAATCAGCATTATCAAACTCAAAACCCATATAGTGGGTCCATAGAGGGAAATAAGGGTTTGATCACTGAAAGTGTATCTAAGATAGAGAGTGTGCAGGGAACTACATTTCATGATTCTTTTCTAACTAGATGTAGTCGTAGTGATTAGTTATAAAGTTTTTTTATCTATTCTTTTGTGGAATAACAATCGTACCTTTGTTTCACCCATGAAAACCACACATTTGATCTCAATACATGATAGTGATCATTATCGCTACATGGAAATAGATTTTCCTTTCCTAATTTATCTATTTATTTATGTTATTCACCTTGAATCAATTATATTGACTCTTTTATAGCTTCTTAAATTATGTTCATATTCTAATATCTTAATCATTATCTCACATTATCTTGTAAAATGCTTCGCAATGCTTTCAATGAAATTTTTACAATGGTGAAATTGAAATTTTTAAAGGGATAGTTTGATAAATTAGTTTTAAAGGATTAGAATTTTATTTTAAAAAAATTATGTTTACTCTAATTTATGTATATTTGACTTACCTTTTTATTTAACTTCATAAAATACTTGGTGGAATCATAATGGCCTCATTATCTCCCACACTACTAGTACCATATTTTGTTTAAGCCTATTGTGATCTTAGAAAAGGTGTTTCTATAATTGTAATACATCATGGGTTTAATCTAGGATGAAAAGTGGTGTGTATCCTTTGACATGGTCTGTGTTTGTGGATCACTATGCCATTGGTTTTTTGAAACATTCTTTTGTCTCCATTTTTATGTCATCTTCATGTACATGATACAATTATATTGATGTATATATCATATTAAAACTTTGTAATTTAATTTTTATTGTAAAATTTTGTGTTTTAATTCATCCACTAAATTGTTTTATTGATTCCCAAATTCTTTCCTCTAACTCTTGGATATCGGGAATTCTCATAGGGTTAGTGGTGAATCAGCTCAGATATTCGTTTGGATAGTATTATGGGTTGGCTCATTACATATATTATTTTTCAAAATGACAAATATATAATAAATATAAAAAATACGTCATTTATATCACATATAACCATTACATTTATCCTTATCAGCTTCCATGTAAAGAATTAGGGAAAGACGAATCAGATCGCTTCGAGAGGCTATAGTTAGTCATACAAAATGGAGACGTTATCATATCCCCTATTAAAGGGAAACAAGACGTGTATATATGAAATTATAACTCCATGTTTGTAATTATTTTATAATCCTGATTCATAAATGTAATTTATATCCATTATAATACACATACATAAGTGGTATTACTAGAAATAAGAATGACATTCTTTTGTGAGGCGGTTGTCCACCGTACATGAAAATTGTTTTTTTATAACCCATATATTGGATTTGTAGATGGTTATAGGCCATTTAGTTAAAATAAAATCATCCTAGGGAATTTAACATACTACGGATACAATATCATAATGTTTTAATTATAATTTATCAAGTTATAGTAAGGAATATAATAAAGCTACTCATCAAAGAACCTTTTTACATATTTAGGTAAATTTTTTATGTTTGAACAAAAACACTTCCTTGTATGGATTTATTCCCATAATATGTATTCTTACATGATGAGATGTATGTGGGTAACTGATTCTATTAGTTATTAGTGGATACAAATACGTTTTAAGGTGTAAAGAGGAGAAGAGACGGGTGGCCCTTTAAAAGTGATATGAGAGGAACACTTGTACTTTTTTGGAAATAAAAATATCTTCCATTTTTTTAAATGATAAAGTATAAAAAATAATATATTTGTTAATATTATACATGATAAAGTCTAAAAATAATGATAATTAAATTTTAGACATGTTGTTGGTCACTCTAACCATTATATCTTTAGATTAACCCCTGATAAATATTTTCTTACTATAACCACGACAATAATTTTTAGTGATTAAACAACTTATATTGGTATATAATTAAGTTAAAATTATCAAAAAAGATAAATTATATTTATTAAAAATTCGGAATCTATTTTTTTAAAATTTCATTCAAATATGTGGGAAAATATAACATTAAAATAGTCATGCCTATACAATGAGGTGTGGCTTTAAAGAGAAAATGACTGATATGTTGAAACGTTTTAATGTAAAATTTAAATATAAAAAATGATTTTAAAGAAACTATTTTTATTAATATATATATATATATATATATAATTGAACTAGTATTACTATGAAAACAATTAAAATTGTATTTAATTATTATAAATATTTTAAATGAAATTTATGTTTTTAATAAGTATTCATAATTTTCTACTATTAATAAAAAAGTGTAAAATTTCATATAATCCAAACAAATAAAAAAAAGACAACATTTATATAATTATATCTTAAATTATTTACAATTTAATATATAAATTTTCTATAATTCATAAAATGTAATTTTAAATTATTTTTTTAAAGCATGAGTAAATCAATTTTTTAGAAGAAATACATTCTTTCATAAAAATATATCATTCTTTTAAAGGATTCTTAATTTACTAAAATTTCATTGATAACAAAATTATGACTGATTTAGTACTATTCATAATATCCCACTTAACAATTTTGTTATAATTGTATATCATGTTATATTTCATTTGGATTCAGGGTCACATGTTCAATAATCTATAAAAGAGATTAGAATTATGTAAAAATATATATTATAAGATCTAGAGGTGTTGAACTCCATTATATTCATAATGTTTGATGTTATAAACTATCTCAAATATAATATTCAAATTTTAATTTTTCAGGTTGTTACAACATAAGTGTATGTGCACATTGATGTGACCACGTACATTGCCTCATGATCACAATATAGGTACCACGTAGAATTTTCATGTGAATACACTTACACCACTAAAACTACAAAACATTAACATTCACTATTCAACTGATAAATCCCTCAAATTGACCAAATGATAAAAAACAAGTGTCAATATGGTCTCCAAGATACCATTATAAAAAATACTATAAATTGGTGAACTAACCAGGCCCTCATGATATGTATACATTTCACATTCCCACATTTCCTCTCCTTATCACATCCACTTATGAAACATTGAACTAAAAACCGCATCTCTACATTCCATCACAAAACTGAATATTAGTGAGTGATTCCAAAGTACATGACATTCCTTTTAATGTCTGGGCTCACCAGGATTTTTTCAGATTCCACACCAGCCTCTACAGAAGGATATGAAGTCTTTCAAACCAACTATCCACCTCATAATGAAGAGGTAACATACATCACACCAATCCTCTTTATTATTTTCAAAACAATATTCTATCAAAGATGTGTTGTTATTCTAGAATAAATTATCTAATTTAATTTATTGGAATAAATTTTAATTTTTTATTTAGCTACATTATTTGTAGTTGAGGAATAAGGGGAGTAAGGATAGAACTATTATAACATTCACAATGATAATGAAGGAAGCATATAAAATATTTGAAGAATAGTCCCATATAGGTTTTCTAAGATGGAACCTCCATGATTCACTGTTTTCTCAAAAACCAAATTTCCACTCTAGAATCAGATATATATTAAACATTATTATTTAGTGAAATCTTTGAGTATTTTCTCACAAATATACATAATTGACCCAAATCCATCATTACACTTGATGTTGAACTTATGTGAGTCATATATAAATTTATCACAGAAACCAAGGGCAGTATAACTCTATTTTTAATTTAAAAAAATAATCTCAACATTTTAGGCCTAAATGCAATGAAAACATGTTTGAAATCCAATCTATCTACAAAATGTGGACTAAAACACCTAACATAAGCACCAACTAGAGTGTTAATTTTTTATGCTTCCCAAATCATCCAATCACATAACATTGTTATTTACTAAAACCTACACATTCATGGTCATGGGTTGAAGATACTCTTAAAAAACATTATCTCAATAATTATCTGTTAAAAAATGGATTCCATATTAGAAATGAATTATATTATTCAATGCTTAATGTGAGTAAGACGTATATTTCATCCTCAACTCTTATAAATATTTTTTCTCATTACCACATTAAAATATTCAACATCTATTAAGAAAAGGTCATGTTTTATGATATTGTTTTCTGTACTCCATTAAATAAATTAAATATATGATTCAATCAATTTTTATTCACTTATTTGTGTTTTTATATTCACCTCTAGTTTTATATGTTTTAATGAAATGTATATATTTTTACAATGAGAATTTTCTTTTCATCTCCAAATATATAAAGAACTGAAATAAGGGCTAGGATCCAGGGTATTTTAAACATGGACATATTTATTTAATATTATCTGATTTCAATCCTTGAGTATGTTTTACATTAGATATAATAATATATATGATTTTTATATACCATTTTTAATGAGATTTGTTATACTCAAATATAAAAAATCACTTCTCACACACTTCTCTCGGTTTATGTTGCATTCAAATTGGGGGATGACCTATATTTGATAGAGTTGGTTTTTGAGATAGTGGATACCTTCATTTATTATGTCCACTGCCTATTCCTTATAGAGGATGTGGAACGGGTTGTACCAATATATATTTCAATGGTGTATCACATAAAATTAGAGAGATAATTTGAATCAAAGAATGTTATTAATGTTAATGATGGATGATAATTAATGATAGTTATGAAGAATATGTGTGATTTCCCCAGGATCTAGACACCACTAATTTCAATTTCTTTTTTTGTTTTTAATTCATAAATAATGAAGAAAACATGAAAAATAACTCATTTCTAGTTATTCTAAAAATTAATAAAAAAATAAATATTAATATGTGAATTATTTGTGGATGACATGAGCCACACATTCTCCTTTTGAAATGTTATTGGTCACCACTATGACAAATTACAAATTTTAATGAAATAGTACATATCTTAGACTTTAACCTATGATAGATGCATGATCGACTTATTTGTATTTTCTAGAGATTAATTAAGAAGATTCATTTATTCAATTTAACGTTGTGAATAAATTTCTTTATTTATTAAAAATTATATAATCAATCATTTTTTCAATATGAGGATGGAAATATTTCTATAATAAAATGAAGAAAAATTAATGTTAAAATATAAAATTTTAAATATTTACTAGATGTTATTTAATAAATTATATTGACATTAATAGATCAAATATTGAGTGGGGAGTATTATTTCAATGTTATCCAAAATCCATAGAAAACATCCTTTATATTTAATTACTAAAATATGTATCTCTATCACACCTCCCTATGAAACCTCACAAGGAAGTTGTGAAGAAAAAAATATATATTAGATAAATAAAATAAATAATGGGGACGAATGAATTCTTGGATCTATTATATATTATTCTATTAATATTAATTTGGAATATAAATACATTTACTTAAGGAAATAAACTAAACAATTATACCATATAAATAATAAAGATAAAGATTTGATTCTAAATAATTCATTCTTAATATCATTCAATATGAAAATTATAATGAGATAATATATATATATGTGTGTGTTAATAATTCAGATGCAATATATGAGACCTTAGAGATAGAAAAAGTATAAAACCCTAAACATTGCTAAATAAAAAACAATTATTGGAGTGAAGATACATGAAAAACTAACCATGTTCCCTTAGGATGTAGTATAGGAACTCTTTACAACACAAAATTGTGGAAATTTTGGTATGGAATTTTTTCTTATAATTTATTAAATTCAATTTTTTTTTCTGAATATCATTTTATTGATTTTGAAGTATCATTACTAGAGGAACATGTAGTTTTTTAGTAAACTGATGTTGGGAAAAAATCCCCCAAGGTATCATTGAAGCATTTTGGACATGATTGTGTTTTTTGACAAAGTGGACAACTATGTTGTGATTATTGACAAAGAAAATCAATGACATATAAATTTTTTGACAAAGGGTATTTCATTGTGGAATGTCGAGTTCAAGAGCTATGGTCAACGATCCATGTTTGATTCAAGAACGTCAACAAAGTATTGGATGATCTAGAGGCGGTACAAAAAGAACAGATACAACATGGCGCCGTTTTCCAGAGTTTGCCAAATTTTTGGGCCTAAAAATCAACAAATGAAGACAAGTGGTTTTCGGAAGAGGGGCATGTGCACAGTGTACTTGAAGTCTTGGAAACTTTCATGACATATGTTTTTCAGGATCAGATCATAAAAATATGGAAAAGGGATAAGGGTCGTGCATGTATTGAGTTGGTCGCGTAGGTGACCTGCGGGTCAAGAGAATGGACTTACGCGACGGTGCCTAGGAATATTGGAAACTTGTGCGCCAGTTGTTTTCCAAGATATGAACTTAAAAATATGGAAAATTAAATAGGTTTGCACGAGTTTGGAAGTGGTTCGAGCAAGTAACTTGCAGGGGCAGAGACCTGCATGCTGAGACGTGCGCGCCGAAGGGAGACTTGCGCGCCCTCTTGCAGAGTGGTAAAATTGCCTATAAATACTGGACCACCCCTCCTCATTTCTCAACAGAGTTCAAAACTTTGAAGAATCATAGCTCCCGTCACATAGGTGTGGTGGTCACACAAGTGGTGGTGTGTCACGCAAGTGGGTCTTGCGCGCCAGATTTGAAGAAGGGCAGTTATTGTTAGTTGCACGCCAATATTGGATTGGGCGTAAAGGGAAGCGCGTCGTGCAATTTTGGAGTTGTAGAAGATTGTGTCGTGCAAGTGTCTAAGGTATACTTTCACGCCCGTTGTGACTTTCACACTGATACTTGTGCGTTGTATTAGACTTGCGCGCCATGTAAGGTTGATTTTCTAGCTGTGTTTTCAAGCTTCGTGGAAGCTGGAAGTTTGCCCGATACCTTCGGTGCAATGTGAGATTCATCTAAGGGTGAAAGATAAACATTAACAGAGCATATACATATAGGAGAAAATGCATTCCTTCAGGGAAATGAAGAGACCTACAGGTCTATAAACTGTGAGTGGATCCTTTCCAAAGCAATGAGCGAAGGAAGAGGAAGAAGGGGATCCTCTACATCGACAGTGAGCCAGAGAGAGAGAAACAGGGAGTGACCCTTGGGAAAGTAGTGAGCTAACCCTAAACCTTTTAACGGTAGTGATCATGGGACAGAGTGACTATTCCCAAACCTTTGTATCCAGATCTAGTGATGTTTAGTGGAATTTGGTACGACCGAAAACTTGTCGGTGTATGCTCCTTGGACGTAGCCCAGTGAGGGTGAACCAAGTATAAATCTATGTGTCTGCCTTATTACTTCCCTGCATTGCATTTAAAGCTTCATCATCAGATAAAGAAGAAAATAAGTAATCATAATAAACACACAAGTGAAATCAAAGTGACCCTTGTAATAAAGTGGTATAGATCTAGTGGGGCAGGAAGAACTTTGAAAAAGAATATCCATGCCTTGATTCATCCCCCCCCTCTCCGGGTATCTAGGCCCTTATTGTTCTTGAAATATGATATGGTGGGGGCTGGGCCCAAGGATACCTCATAAATCTTCCCACCACACCCATTTTATGAGGTACATCACACTGATGCTTTTTTATACAATCAAGGGGTCCTCCAATATGTGAATATGTGGATATGGGTTCAACAGAAAACTTGGTGGTTTTATTTGTGTAAAATAAACCCACATATAGATTGGGGATAACCACTATAATATCCAGCTATATATAGTGTAAATATAGCCTCAATGAATCTATTCAATTCTATTTCATTTTACATCTATTACGTTTTAATAAAATTTAATACAGTTTAGATTGGTTTTATAGGTTTGACATAGGTTTAAAGAACAAAGGAGGCTATCTCAGTAGACTACAACATGTAAGGGGAGAGATGACATCGATCCTATTATAATAATAAATTATAGGATGTGTCTGTACAACCCATTTATTTTTTACAGTACAAATTTATATCATTTATATCAATACTAATTTCCATGATTGAAAACATTGATGGTAAAGTCATAATGTGTGTTGGGAATAAAGTAAAATATTACATGAGTAATATTACATTTTTTAGTAAATATATTAAATTATGTAAATAAAAAAAACTCACTATTTTTATTTTGTTTTAAATAAAAAAATAAATAAACTAAACCACAAAATAAAAGAAGATGGATCAAAAACCAAAAAACCCCAAATATTTTTATGAACCATTACATATTTTATATTGTTTATTGTTCTTAGATATTTGTTGAAAAAAATATAAATGTCTTGGTATATGTAAAAATTGTACATTTATTTTTCATATTTTTTAAATCATTCAAATATTCATGAATTAAATGAAAAAATCAATCAATTTTGTATTCTCTATGATAATATGAGAAAAACTATCATATTATTATAACTGAAAAGATTAAATTATTTGAATAATTTATATGATTTCTATGGCTATGGTTTTCATTCATTTTCATGAGTTTTGTGGAAATTGAAATAAAATAAACCCATGATTAACTATCCCAAATTGTAGTTCTATCTGGAGTGGTTTTTTATCCATTATTTAAATCATCATTATATTACCATCACTTCTTGATTGAATCTATGGATTACTTTTATAAATTAGGACATTGATTTATTATTTCTATAACATTTGGAATTCATGAACTATATTCTATATGATTGAGGATTATGACCAGAATACCCATCATTTTTCCTTGATACCAACATTGATCATTGGTCCTATATAACCCCAAAGATAAAAATGAATGGGTGTAAGATCCCATAATTTTTCCATCCTTCCTCATCTAATCCCTAGGGATACTCATAGAAAATTAAGATATATTTATTCATCTACAGTCATCAGATTGAGGTGTTTGATTCCAGGTTTTGATCCTAGATCTCTTATTTAATTGTTAATATTACTATTTTTCATCAACTGAGGGTTGTTTTGGGTGATATTTTATCAATAATCATGAGTTATTTTGTCAAATTTGCAACTCCAATTACTTTAAATTCAATAGCATGTACGAAATTGTGTAATTCCAATTTTGACATTGAGAAATTTCATCCAAAAATGAATTGACCAATTTATTCATCAAATGATTATGAATTTTGTAAATTCTACGCTAATGAAGTTGGATGAGCAATGGGAATAATGAAATTTGAAATTAATAATTTTTGAATTTTGTAGTCTCACTTGGTTTGAGATGATAAGATAAAAATAATGATTTTTAAATTGTTCATTCTTGAAAAATGACATTGGAAATTTTTTAATATTGAATTATTATAATTAATGACAAATGCTTGTAAATGGTAAAACGGGAGGTGATATCTGTGAATGGGTTACAGTATATGGATTAATTCACTAAATATGTATGGGGTGATAGATTACCTCTCATGGCCCCTAATATATTTATATATACATGTCATCATTGAGTATTGGGATAGGTACTACTACTCCAAAATACCTACTAGGTTCAAAACTGCATTTCTAGAACTCCATTCTATGATTTATGTAATTAAAATTATTTTTTTAATGGAACCCCATGATATAATGAAGTTTGATATCCTTTTTGGGACAATTCTGACTCAAAATTGGTCTGAAGAAGGTATTGATGGTTAGGGTGTCATCGTGAACCCTGGTTTTCTGGGGTTAAATAAAAAATAATTTAAATTGAGAAAAAGTTTAATTTATTTTTAAATTTATATTTTATAAAAATAAATACACTTATATGGAAATTATGTTGTTTTAGATACCATTGGGGATGGCCTACCAGTTTGTACTCACACCCTACTCAGGATTCTATATCGGTTCCAAAATAGACTTCTTGGCTGGTGGACATGACAGGGGAAATGTCCCTAGGATATATGGATAACTAGTGATGAGGCATGGATTAGTGAACAAAAATTGTTGTTGGGAACCACTTGGGAAATATCAGTGTGTTCATTTTTGTTTTGCGTTTGACACTTGGAACATACATGGCATGTCCTATCATTATATTTTGTTTTCATATTATTTATTTTAATTTGGTTTATCATGCGAAACAAGTCTATATTGGTTATGGTAAAATTCTAGTAATTTTTTATTATCTTTTGGGTATTTTATTATTATTTACACAATTGAGATTATTTGATAAAGACGGTATAGGCTTGCTATGATATATAAATATTATACGAGTGTAACTAGTTGGGATTCTCGACCATATGGGGAGGAATACCCTAGGTCATTTTACCAACCAGAATAGGGCATCAGTATGTGGTACTCGTGATGGACATTACAAAAAGTTATCAAAGGTGTTTTCTTTTTAAGTCTATTGTCTCCCTATTTTGGAAAAGAACAAATGATACTAAGAAGTGTTGGGGCATGTTCAAGAGTTCATGAATTGGTGTAGCTTACCGTTGTATGGTTTAAAAACCATGCAATCAGGGTGCGATTGTTCTTATTGATATATATTGTTACAGTTGGATGATATTTCACTTTAGCTGATGCAGATGTTATGTGTTATTATTGTTTTCTAATATTTCCCTTTGTGCCTTAGTATGGCTCCTGAGTTTTTTATAAATGAATTAATTTGGGAACACTAGATTTAATGAGACAGTCGTCATTTTGGGAATGAAAAAAAAAAGAATGTTTTTATGAGTTGTTAACATGAAATAGTTTTACTTTTAGGTAAAAATATATGAAAAGTTTCCTGATAAGAAATTTAAAATTATATATGATTTTAAATTTAGTAAATTAAAAAATCTAAATTGGTGTTAAATAGGTAACATTAAATATGGAAATGTTTTTCCCTATGTTATATAAGTCCCTGGTGAGGGATGGTTAGGGGTAGTGATAGTTCCTCAGTTTCGACCTTTTGATGGGGTATGTGGGATTAGTTGTTATAGCTTTATATAAATCCAACATGATAAAAAATGGCAACGATGTGTTATGTTTCCTATGTAATGTGTTTATAATTATAGAGATATTTATATATAATGAATCTTTGATAGAATGATATGTGGTTATGAATAGAAATGTTCATCTCATAAGGGAACATGATGCAAATTTAGTTCCATGTGAGAAATATGGGTATAATAATGGGGAAAATTTTCATTCTTTATGTAGTTTATGTAAATAAACCATTGAAGGGTTATATAGAGTATATACAACTTAAGCCAGGGGTTCCAGTTGCTACAACCTTTGACATTCATTAGAGTGGGTGGACGTGAGGAAGATGAGTTCATGATTGAGTCTATCATGTTGATTTGTTACCATTTATAGACACATGCTAATATGAGAGTGAAGGTGTTGTCTTATATGTTATATGGTCAAGTGAAGCATTGTTGGGACATCATGGATCAGCATAGATTACTAGATAATATGGATTGAATTTACATTCATGGGAATTTCATGGAACATTTTTGACACAAATATTCTCTATAAGGATTGAAAAAACTCATTTATGAGGTTGAACCATTGTAGTATGTTTTAGATTGACAATACTTGTCTGTTTCCAATGCCTTTTCTAGGGCACACATCCATCTGTTTTGGAGGACGTGTTGATTGTTTCCCCGCATTCCCAATTTCCAAAGGTGGGCAGCATCCATCGCTTATTCATGTATGTATTATCCTTGATCAAAATAGGATGATGGTATGATGGTTCCTCCTTCCATGTATTCCTCCTTGGAACTCGTTTTCTAGTCTAGGTCTCCCTTAATGATTATGTAATTTTTCGTGAATGTCATTCCTGGTGCCATAACATTGTGGACGTCAGTAAATTACATTACATTCGTCAAGACATTCCATGGGGTATTGACACGGTAGAAACATTTCATCTGAGTAGATGTCAACATTAGGCATGTTGGGGCATATCTGTATTCGTGGACATTGGGGAACATGTATTCTTCTTCCAAAGAGGGCATCACAAGGGTGCAGAACCTAAGGCATCCCACGTCGCATGTGGGGTGACTTATGATGCAGGCATGTCTATGATTTTTTCCATATATTCCCATGTTTAACACGGGGTATACATTGATTTTAACATCTAGCGGACATGGTTAAGCCAAATCCATGTCTTCCGAGGTTTTCCTCAGACATCACATGTTTAACACGAGGTAAGCTGTGAGTTTAAAATATTGTGAAGAAGGAATGAGAATGATCAGAACACCCCAACATGGCCTATTGGTAGATCCCTAGGATGGAGAAATAGGATTTTTTACCAGGTGGATGGGTCAGAACGCCCAATCAAGAGAGATTTGGGGTGGGGTGTCCCATATAGGGGAGATGTCACACCATGAAGGATGATCTGGACACCACTGAGGGAGGATCAGAAATAGTGGACCAATTAATGGGGGACACCAAGGATTACCATTGGTTTGGATTGAACCACATGGAGGTTATCTACATGCCCTATGTAGAAGACAGGGATAAAACCCCATTTAGTTCGAAGGGGTGATGAATCGGGGTCTAGAAAATAGACAACAACCTAGAGACATGCTGGTGCATACACATAGTTAGTGGCACATCGTAAGATGGACACTCTTGGCTGAATGACTATGGATTGTGTGTGGCTTATACATGGTTAGATGTCAGGGTGCTGTAAGGAGCATCACTAGGATGAATTTTTATGATCTCACCGGGATGTGGTAGCATGGGTAAGAATTATGATGGATGATGGAGAGTCTAATTAAGTGGAGGTGGAATGAAATAGAACTGATGTAAGGATGATGGTGATGTTGTTCTTGTGCCTCGAAGAGACTTCCTAAATATCCTCATGGAAGGGAATCCAAGTCTACATAGTTTGGTGGTGTGATGGGACACATAATGACGCGGCCCGTGAGAATTGATACATGGATGGGACCTAGAATAATTTAAACCTATGGGTTCGGGCATGATCTTTTAAAGAAGCATAAGCTTGTGAGAGAGACCATTATGGGACATTAGTGATGTGCTTGATCCTCAGTAAGGCATCCTACATATCCCCGTGATAGGGAATCAACGTCCATGTACTTCATGATGGGGGAAGAGAATCAGGGTGTACAAATAGAATAATGATGTGATGATATACTAGGGCTTACGCATGGATAGAAACCCAGGGTTGTCTTGATTCTCGAGGGGAGTACTAGAGGTGTGGGTCCCAATAAATGAGACTATAACTACTTACTGTTGATTGCTAGCTATGACAGCTTACCACTGGTTGAGTGCAATGGCTTATTGATGACTGGGGTTCCAATGTCTTACCATTGGTTGGAAATCAAAATGGCTTATCATCTATTGGGGAACACAACGGCATACTGTTATTTGGGACTGGACCTTAGGAAGGATTCCTACGTACATTGTCTATGAGACAAGAATCAAAGCCCAAATAGTTCTAATGGGTACAGTTTAACGTCTTTCAAGATGAAAATGGGGTGCATTTTAACATCATGCAGGATGAGGTTGGACCAATGTGAAGTGTTAGGGACTGATGGGTGTTGGTCTTGAACCTCAAGGAGGCATCCAACATACCATTCCTTGACAATGATCAATGTCCATGTAGTTTCAAATGGTTTGATGAACCAACGTGAAGGGGTCAGGATTTGTATGTGTTGGGATTTAATCTCAAGGAGGCATCCTATGTAACTTGCTTTGGAAAAGATCAAATTCAACGAAGTTCAGGTGAGTTTGGTGAACCAACGTGAAGCAGGTATGGACCAATAGGTGTTGGTCTTGAATCTCAGGGGGGCTTCCTATGTACCTTGCCTTAGCAAGAATCAAAGTCCATGTAGTTCTGGATGGTTTGGGGATTACACTCTAAGGTGGTCTAATAAGGATCTCATCATCAGCGCTTACTCTAAGACCATGTGATTCATGCATGATGTGTGAAACAATAGGTAGCAATGACATGCCGATTATGGTGCTAAGGTGCAGCCACAAATGGTGGTGAATGGGGATTACACATGTAAGCTTCCAAGGTTCTTCAATGGATCGTAAATGGTGGTTTCGGGTTAGGAAGGGATGCTACTTGGGTTCCACTATGGATTGGTAATGGTGAATGGGGCTTACGCATGGATATTTCTTGGGTGCCACTATGGAGCAGAAATGTGTGGATGGGGCATACGCATGGATTTTGCCCAAGTAGAACTAAGGAGAGGTAACAGTGAATGGGGCTTACAAATGGATGCAGCACATGTGCTTTTAAGGAGTGGAAATTATGGATGGGGATTACACATAGTACCTTCCTAAGTTCCACTAAGGATAGGAAATAGAGGATGGTTCTTATAAAAAGAAGCTTCATGGGTGCTGATGAGAAATGGAAACAGCGTATTTGGATTACGCATGAGGGCGGCCTATAAAGTCTTCCTCATGTATGACTAGGAGGGCATCCCAACTCATTAGTGGGTTAAAGAATATAATTGAGGTCTACACTTATGCACTATTACATAATTGGGATAATTCCAAGGGTGTTGGAATCAATCCAAAAAAAGGAAGATTAAATGTGTGAATCACATGCATCGCATTCAGAATGAGTTGAGGGTGGAATGATTGTAGAGGATAAAAATTGACCATGTTCGAAACACAGCATCCATATCGTGTTAGCCTCGAATGGGGACAAATAAATTAGGGTCAACTATTGACCATGTTCGAAACATAGTACCTATCGCAAATTTCATCTGATGTCTTTCAGGGCGTTGGCTCAAAAATATATGTGAGCCTATATAGCATGGGATTAGGCCATCAGGGGGTCCCTGCTGGCATTCAAGAGAATTAAGATCCGAATGAAGGATACACAATGTGTGAGATGGAATGATGGAATTCTCGAATGGATTCCAATTCTATTTAAATTATGATACTATAATCAAGTCATGTGGTATCTTATGATTTTCACATAAGTCATTCCTTATTTTGAACAAGAGGCGACTTGTTATTGGATGATAGGGAATGCTACAGTTCATAGTCATGCCACGAGGGCTATTGGCATCTTATTCTTTCCTAATAAGGCATCTCTTGTTTGGAGCATGAGGCATCCTATATTTTTCATATATAGAGTTCCACAGTTTATATTCATGTACAGAGGACTATTGATATCTTATGCTTGGAGTATAAGGTATATCTTATTTGGAATAAGAGGAATCCTATATTTCTCTCATCAGGAGTACTACATTGTAGAGTTAGGTAGATATGACAATTGTCATCTTATGATTATCACATATGGCATCACTTATTTGGAAAAAGAGGCATCCCATTGTTTAATAAAAGGGTATGATATAGTTTAAAGTCAGGCAGTAAGGACTATTGGCTTCTTATTCTTCGCATATAAGGCATATCTATTTTAAAGTAAGAGGCATCCAATTATTGAAAGATAGGGAATACTACAGTTTATAGTCATTTAGAGATGATTATTTTCATCTTATTCTTGGTTCATGAGGCATCTATTGTTTAGAGCAAGAGGAATCTTATTACTGAATGATAGGGAATGCTACAGTTTATAGTCATGCTGAGAGGACTGTTGGTAACTTATGCTTTGTGCATAAGGAATCTCTTATATGAAGAATGAGGCATCCTATATTTGTCACATAGGGAGTGCTACAGTTTATAACCATGTAGACAAGACTATTGACATCTTATGCTTGGCGCATAAGGCATATCTTATTTGGTAAGTAGAGTGTACTACAGTTTATAGTTATATTAATAGGTCTATTAGGCATAAGGCACCTAGTAATGATTTGATTTAGGAATTAATCAATATAGGATTTTTCTGGTGGATCCTTGCATAGGAGGCAGGTGATGAAGATTTGGAGGAGTTTCTTGAGGAATGGTATGACTCAAGCTACTCATGGAAGTGATGACAAGAATCCAAACACACGACATGTGCAAGGGACCAAGAGGAATTTTTCAACAGAAATTATTTTCTGGAGTATGTGGGAGTATCTCAAATCATGGTATTCTATTGCTAGGAGGACGATGTGCATAAGGGAACAATGGAAAATGTCAATGTCTTGGCCCAAAAATTCTGTGGTAGGACTCTCCATTTCTCATGCAGGTTAGTGATAGAAGCAAAGGGACCCACCCGGAGTCTCGGGGCCACAACCTGCCACTGATCTTGAGTGGGGGATTGGGGCGTAGGCCCTACAATTTGGACCGGTGGGCATGAAGGATGGATCTTCACGAAGGAAAGGTGCTTGGAGAGCATGGACTTGCTGAGAATAGGGACTCACAGAGCAAAGATGCTTGCTATGAAAAAGGGCTTGCAATGCATGGGGTCTCAAAAAGCATCTTCCCTAAGGAAAGAATCTTGTGAATCATGACATCTTGTAAAGAATAAGATCACATTGGGAAATGGTTCTCATGGAGAAAAGGTGCCCATGGAGAACAGCGGTGCATAGAGAAAAGAGGATCGTGGAGAAAAGCATCCCACAGAGCAAAGCGGCTGGTGGAGCAAAGCAGCTCGCAGAGCAAAGTGGCATGCGGATCAAAGCAGCCCGCAGAGCAAAGCATCCACGAAGCAAATCGGCCCATGGATCAAAGCGGTCCACGGAGAAAATTGACTCATAGCTAAAAGTGTATCATGGATCAAAGCAGATCTTGGAGCCTCGAGCAACCCGATGGGGCTCTCTCCTTCGCAAAGGGAGGACCCCATTGAGAAGGGCATCAGTTCACTGTGCTCTAGAGCCCCACGAAATGGGAGATTGGCTGCCCAAGGGTCGGCATGACTATGCTTGTGAAGGGGGTCATCCGGCTATTTATAGGTGTGGGAGGAAAAAGGAGCACATCGTGGGGCACATTTGTGCTCCACGAGTAGATATTTACACCGCAAAGGAAATTGTGCTTCGAAACCAGAGGGAGTTCACTCGAGTTTGATGTATCCATGAAGTTGACTTTCATCGACCTTCATGGAGCTCATGGAGGCACCCGTCAAGATCCCTCAAGGTCATTGTAATGGTGGAGTCGACTGTCATCAACCATCACAACACATGCGGAGGCTCCGGTCAAGTTCCTCTGCTTCGTGATTGTGGAGGGAGTTGCATGAATAGGCTCTGAGAACCAGTTTTCCATCGCAACATCATATGTCCAAAACTCATAATTCGTAACTTTATTTGGGCCTTAAAACCTATCATACAAATCTTGCAAAATTAGATTCAATATTTGACCATTTATAGTACCATTTGGAATATTTTTTGGATGCGTTATCTGGTGCCAACAAATTCCCCCTATGAACGGGGTCCAATGAGGAATAGGAGGGGAGGCGGACCACATTCTGAGTAAATGACTAAGTAAAATGCATTCCATGGGGTCCAATTTATCTCCATCTCGTTGAGGAAATAGCCGAATAAATATCTAAGCCCCTATGAACCATTCTCAGTACAGTAAACAAGAGATAATAGGGGGACATTCACCTGTACGAGAGTTCTAAAAAATGGATGGTATGAGGAGATCAGAATGGGACATCGATCACCATTAAGAGCATCCTAAATGGGAAATTGCGGCCAGAGAATTCAGATCCTTGAATAGCGAATCATGATTTCCAGGAAGAAAGAGAGATTCTTGATTGGAGAATGAAGGTCTCAGAATAGTCAAATTACTTTTTTCCCAGTATGCTCTAGTTCACGAGCAGGGTAATGCTAGGGGAGTTGGAATTAATCCAAACATAGTGGAGTGGAATGTATGAATCATGATACCCAAAATTTATTAAACTGTATGGATGGCGTGAAAATGAAGGATAACTATTAATCATCTTCTAAAAACTGTATACTTATTGTGTTTCCTGTAATGGGGATAACAAATGAGGGCCAACCATTGGACGTGTTTGAAACATGTGGCCTGACACAAAATGTCATCCATTAGTCATCTGAACCATTGGCCTAGGATAGTAGGTGAGCCATATGCCGAGAATCCATACTATTAGGGGGTACCTTTAGATGTGAACGAGTGAGAGGGTCTGAATAAAGGGTATAAAAAGCATTGAGGGTGGGGTGATGTGTTGTTCGAATGGATTCCAATACTCTCGAAATTATGCCACCATGGAGGAAACATATTAGGTGGATGCATCAGTCTAATCAGGGATCAAACATATTTCGATACAGGAACTCTAAAAAGGGGACCTAGAATCCCATGCAGTTTTACACCATATAGATGAAGATGATGAACAGAAAAGTTTAATGTCATATGAATAGGTCGTCACACATAGTTTTAAGTTCATACTTCCTAGAACAAGGTTAATAGTTTAAAGTCATGTTACATGGACTATAAGATTCTAGTTTATGGTCATTGATACTGGACCGTAATCGGGGATGAGGGGCCAAAAGGGTCAATGACCCTAGGGCTAGGCCTAAAGAGAATTTCATGGGCGTCACTACATATCCCATGAAGTAGGGAATAAAGAAAAATTTAGTTATTGAAGCATGGCATGGATAGAGACCAACCCAGATAGGGGAAATCCACTTTGGCGGGGGATCTGAGGCATCCCCTTGTTATTATGGGCCTTCCTAAACTTGTCCAGGGTAGATCATAGTTTAAGGTCATGTGCCGAGGACATATGGACTCATGAAGTTTAACGTCATACAATAGGACAAGGAGTGAAAGGGGAGATCCCATGAATGGAGTATGTGATTCAGTATCAATAAACCTAATGTTAATGTGGAAATAAGGAGTTCACACTACACCAATTATCCCCAAATGAAGTTTTTTAGGCCAAGGGACCAATAGTGATAGTTAGGCTTGGCCCAAGGAAAAGTGTCTGGGTGTTCCTATGTACCCCATTCATATGGGAATCAATCCGCACAAAGTTCTTGGAATAGCATGGTTAGAGACCAACACTGGTAGGGGGAATCCTCTCTAGAGAGAAACCTCATGCACCCCATAATTATAATGGTTCATCCTGAACTAGATCAGGGTAGGGGTCGATGTTTAAAGTTAATCATTGATGAAATGGCCTCCTTGAAAGGAAATGTTTTTTGTGGAACATACCCTGATGTGAATGAGGACCATAAGATTCCTTGCCACACCACACACTCTCGGGACAATCCTTAGGTCTAGGGACTGAAGGTGAAAACTTGGATGGGACTAATACAGGCTTTCTGGGTGTTTTTGCATATCCTATGTGGATTGGAATCCAGCCACATGTTGTTTTGAGAGTGCAGTTTGACATCATGCAGGATGAGGGGAATGTTTAGTTTGGCTACACCTGCACACATCCTACCAAAAACACTAAGCCCAAGTGATTCATGATCGATATGGGAAACACATTTTAGTTGTGGGAATTTACTAGTACAGGGACACACACATTAGTGGAAATGTGACTCTAGTTGAATGACATCTCAATAATACTAACCTCCCTACTTAAAGATCCTATATGTGCGATGGGGTAAAGCAGAGTACGTTGGAATTCCACTTGAAAATAACGGAGTGGAAATATATGAATCTTGATGCTCAAGAAATAAACCACAATGATGGTGGTGTGACAACAGAGGATAAATACTGACCATGTTAAAAACACAGTATATGTTTCGCATTTTCCTAGAATGGGGACAAACAAATGATGGTTGGATGCTAACCATGTTCGAAACATTGGACCTGTCTCAAATGTCTTATGAGGTCTTAAGGGATGTTGGCCCAAGATGGTAGGTAAACCAATGTGGCATGAGACCAGGTCCTAAATGGGGTCGCATTCAGATGTCGAATAGGATGAGGATCTATATAAAGGGCTCATGAAGCATGGACATGAAATGATGGGATGTTTTAAAAAAAACTAAATTCCTTGCACTCTTTCCCATGCCACATTTAAATACAGCAATGAGACATGTTAGATAGTGAAAGGAAAATCCCTTTCTAAGGACAAGGGTCATGGGGTCACACGCTCCAAGCTTAAGGATGTAGATTAGGAAATTTAGAGGGCACCTGGGTTAATGGATTGTGTGAAGGGAAGCGAAGTATCCAAACTCAACATGTAGTTACCATAAGGAAATCATATTTTAGGGTCATAGAACTCAGACCACATAGTGAAAAAGAAATAAAGTAACATGGTGAGATTGTTGAAAACCCCTATGTGAATGAGAACCCAAAAGGTAATTGTCACACCACATGTTCCCAAAAGAAATCTGGCCAAGGGGACAAACAGGAGGTAGGATTTAAGATTCCTGGGTATTGACCAACAGACTGAATGTCTGGGAGTTTCTATGTATCCCATGAGGATGGGAATTAGGCCACACATAGTTCTAGTGGATGATGTATAGTTTTACATCATGTGGAAATGCAGAAGATAGGGGAAAATTATCTCAACAACTGATGTGTATGGCATGGAGAGTAACCCTCTATAAATGAGGACACAAGCTCATACCTCACCGTACAATCCCGAAAGAGAACTTTGGTTAGGGGGGAATGATGAGGGACCTGAGGCCAGGCCACAGAAGAAAATTCGAATTCAGTTTCACTTTAACATCTTGTAGTGAGGATGATGGTGATCTTAGATTATGTTCATAGTGCTTGGACTGTAGATTCCTAGTTTAATGTCAAATGCATGGGACAGATGGGTAGAAAGGATGATTCACCATTATTATTATGTGGGAGACCACAAAATAACTACATTGATCAAGGATAACTATTGACCAAGGTCGCAACACAGTATCCACATTGTGTGACCAGGGATGGGGGAAAACAATTGAGTGTCGATCATTGTACATGTTCGAAACACATGACTTATATCAATTTTCGATCACAATCTTCGGGGACGTTGGACCAAAATGGTAGGAGAGACCATAGGCAAAACATTTGTTCCATTCGGGGGTCCTTCTGGATGTGAATGATGGTAAAAACGCAAATGATGGGATACATGAAGAATGGTGGGACTAATTAATTTTAATATATATTGGTGATAAAGAAGATGGAGGGGTGTCTCACGGGGATGTATGTTGTGGGGAAAATAGCTCGACCTGAACATGGACATAATCCCATACCACACCAAAAAATCATTGCTGAAAACCTTGTTCAGCGGCCTAGAAAGGTCGTGGGACCTAAGATGATAAGTCCCGGATAGTTGATAGGTAAATGTCTTTCAATAAGGATGATGGTGAGCTTAGTTTAATGTCAGAGAGCTTCGACCATGGACACATGAATCATTATGCGGGTATTTCCTTACCAAAAATCATCAGCCCAATTGAGAAATTCTTGGTGTGGGAAACAAGGAATGAGACCTTGATCTCCCCAACATATAAGGGTAAGACATCCAAACTAACACTCATTCCTAAGGCAGATTGATGTTTGAAGGGATAACAAGACAAAATGAATCATCACCCAATACTTGTGACATATTGGGTGGTAGAAACCATTAAGGATAGCTATTGACCATGTTCAAAACACAACATCCATATCATGTGACCTGAAATGGGAATAACAAATGATTGTTAACTATGGACCATATTCAAAACATGGAAAGAATATCAATTTTTTGTTTTAGGGTGTTGAGGGAATTTTCCTGAAATGATAGGTGACCCCTCAGGATAAGTATATATACTTTTCGAGGGACCTTTGGAGGTGAAATATTATAGAGTCCCATGTAAAGGGAGTGTGTGAAGCATAAATGTACCTGTATATTTTAAAGTCATGCAGGATGGGTAAAGAGGTGGTGATCTCTGAAGAGAGGGATACATTGTCTGGTCATGGTGAAATAAATGTTAATGAGGGAAAAATCCTGAATTAAACCATGTGTTTCAACCAAAGAGGAGATACTAATGTTGGTTCTATCCAATTGGATGAAATTTCCGGGTGTTCCTACGTATCCCATGAGGATGGGAATCAAGCCATACATAGTTCTAGAAGTAAGATGTGTAGTTTTAAGTCATGCGACAATGACATAGGAGGATAGAAGAAAGAGGAGGGGCATATGCTGTGATTATCAGAATCCTGACATGAGTAGGGACAATGAAGGAAACACTACACGACAAGGGAGACTCTATGGAAACAACACCCAGAGGGGATAGTCCAAGAGAATATTTAGGGGGTTGGACTCAGGATGAGGCATCCAAGCATTCCTACATATCCCATGAGGATTGGAATCAATCCATATGTAGTTCTTGAAAGGGCCATGCAGTTTAATGTCAATCCATGAGGACATTTGCAGGGTAGTTTTATGTCCTTCATCCCCAAGGAATCACACGTTTTAACGTTATGTGGAGAAGGTAGAATAGTTTAAGGTCATACAGGACCGTAAAGATCTTAGTTTATGGTAATAGAGATCAGACCATCTTGTTTTTTATCTTCATGTGGGACTGCAATACATTTAATGTCATGATGGATGAAACAATTTAAGGTCACTATGGACCAATAATGTAGTTCTACATCATGCAGGATGACAATGAGTAGTTTAATGTCTGGACAGAAGATGTTGAGCAGTTTAAAGTCATGTAGGTAAATAATGAGCATTTTAATGTCATGAAGGATGAAGATTAATAGTTTCATGTTATAAAAAATGAAAATAAGTAGTTTAAAGTCATTCAGGATGATAATAAGAAGTTTAATGTCATGACAGACGAAGATGAGTACATTAAAGTCTTACAGGATAACAATGAGTAGTTAAACATCATGATTGATGAAGATGAATAGTTTAACATCATGAAGGAATAATATGAGAATTTTAATATAATTATAGATGATAATTCAGTTTAACATCATTCATGATGATAATGAACTGTTTAAAGTCATGTAGGACCATAATTCATTTTAACATCATGCGGGAGGTAGATGAATAGTTTAACGTCTTGCAAGATGATAACGAGCAGTTTAACGTCATGAAGGACGATAATTTAGTTTAACATCATGTAAGATGATAATGAAAAATTTAATGTCATGTAGGAAAATAAAGTAGTTTAACATCATGTGAGATTAAGATGAATATTTTAACGTCATGGAGGACGGTAATAAGCAGTTAATTGACATGACAGATGAAGATAAATAGTTTAACATCATGCAGGATGATAATGAGTTGTGTAACTTCATAACAAAAAATAATGAATTTTAATGTCATGAAGGATGATAATGAATAGTTTAATGTAATTCAGGATGATAATGCAGTTTAATATCATGTTGGAATAAGATGAACAGTTTAACATCATGCAAGACGATAATGAGCAGTTTAACATCCTGACAGATGAAGCTGAACAATTTAATGTCATGCAGGATGATAATGGGAAGTTTAACATCATGACAAATGATAATGTTGTTTAACATCTTGCAGGATGAATATTTCTATGTTTCTCTACCGTATCAGTACACATCCTTCCAAAAATACTATGCTCATGGGAGTCATGCTAAGTGTGGGAAACCAGAATTAATGATGGTACATTGCTAACACATGGAATAAAACATAAAGTGGAATGGAGATGTCAATATGGGAATATCATAGGAACACTGGCCCACTTATTCAACATGAAAAGATGCACAGAAGGGTAACACCATGGGTGTTGGAGTTCCACCTAAACATAGAGAGGTGAAAAAAATGGGTGAATCATATCATTCAATATCTGTATTTTAATGATGGTGGTGTAACAATGGAGGATATTTGTTAACCGTGTTCAAAACACAACATACATATTGTGTTACCGTGGATGAGGATATACAAATGAGGATCGACCACTGACCATGTTCAAAACATGGGACCCATCATAAAACGTCACCCTAAGTCTTCCGAGACATTAGCTGAAGACTGTTGGTGAGCCAATGTCGCATGAGATGAGGACATTATGGGTCCCCATCAAACATGAAGGAAGGTGTGGATCCAAATAAAAGAGATGTTATAAATCATGTAGATGTATTGGTATTATATCCATTTGGAGTCCAGCACTATATGTTCTACACCACATTGCATTAGTGCGTGTCTGTGGGAATATGTAGATGAACACAGAGTAATAGACCCCGGTGTTGCAAAATTGTTACACTATTATTTATTGGACCAGTGGTTCTTAGTATAAGGTCATGGAGTTTGGACCTGGTGCATATTTTAACATCTTGTAGCTAGGATGAGTGATTGATGGAGTTTAGGTCACATTTCTTTGACCATTGTAGTTGTGGCTTTAGGTTGCGTTGCTTTGACCAAAATGTTGTACAGTTTCACATCATGAAACCAAGACATTGTCCTATAGTTTAACGCCATGCGATCGAGATAATTTTTGTTAGGTAGTTTAATTTCATGCAACTAGGACAATGTTCACCAGTTTGATGTCATGTGACTAAGAAAATGGATGTTATAAAGTTTAACGTCATGACACTAGGATGCTATTATAAAATTATTGTTTTAGAAGAGGTATTTCCATCTCTACCTTATATTTATGGTTTTGGATCCCTGATGATGAGGGGGAACCCATATGATTGGATTACCCTAAAATACCCCCAGTGTATGCATGGATGCTCTCCCTGTGCGAGCTAGGCTACCCCACGGTTAACATTCCACATGATCATGTAGATTAGTAGGAGGGACCTCTTTAGTTGATGAAATGACATAGTTGGGAGGAAAAAGAGTGTCTCAAGGGTGGTAGGGATGAAAACATTCCCTCATACTGGTTGGACAATGGATCTTAGAAGGTATGGAAGCCTAGAGTGTCAGTACGATAGGGTGATGGAACCCAGAATTCATGGAAGCCTGGAACGTCGGTATGGAGGAGGAGATATATCCTGAAAGGTATGGATGCCTGGAACATTGGTACGATGGGAGTGATGGATCATGGAAGGCTTGGAAGGCTGGAACATCTGTATGACAGGGTGATCGACCCCATAAGACATGGAATCCTAGAACGTCAGTATGATGGGGGCGATGGAGCCTAGAAGGAATTGATGACCGGAACGCCGGTATGATGGTGGTGATGTATCCCTAAAGGCATGGAATCCTAGAATTTTGGTACGATGGGTATATGGATCCTGGAATCCATGGAATCCTAGAACGTCAGTACGATGGGGGTGATGGAGCACGGATGGCGTGGAAGCCTAGAACGTCGGTACGATGGGGGCGATGGAGCACGGAAGGCGTGGAAGCCTATAACATCGGTACTATGGGGGCTATGGATCCCCAATTCATGGAATCATGTAACGTCGGTATGATGATGGTGATAGTGCCCAAAAGGTGTGGGATCCCTGAACGTTAGTATGACGAGGGAAATAGAGCACAGAAGGCATGGAATCCTAGAGTGTCAATATGATGGGTGATGGATCCCAGAAGGCGTGGAAGCTTTGATTGTCGATACGAATTGGTGAAGGGGCCCGAAAGACATATAATCCTGAAGCATCATCTCATAAGGCAAGGAAACATTGTTGAATCATAAAGGGGACCTCGATGATGGTTGATGTAGGGGATGGGGAGAACCTCAGTCTTGAATGGTAGCGGTGCGAGGACCACCACCGTTGTGGTTGGTGATGGCGACATAGAGGACTAACATGCCTGATGATAGAAGTATATATAGGATCACTATAGTGTATTTTGGTTGCAGTGGGGTCAACGAAGAGCTGATAGAGTTGGGGATGGATTCCCCCTACACGGCCTCTTAAGGTGGTAGTGTCAGCGAGAAGATGATGGAGTTGGGGGGATATGCCCCATACGCGGCCTCTTAAGGTGGCGGGGTCAGTGAGGAGCTGATAGAGTCGGAGGTGTATTCCCCCTACATGGCCTCTTAAGGTGTTGGGGTCATCTAGGATACAATGGAGTCCGGGTTTGATTCCCCCTTCACGGCTTCTTATGGAGGCGGAGGCGGCGAGGAGCCAATGGAGTCGGGGACGGATGCCCCCTGCATGCCCTCTTCGGGTGGTGGATCTGGTGAAGTGCCGATTGAGTCAAGGGATGGTGCCCCATTCACAGCCTCTTATCGTGACAATGTCAGAGAGTAGATGAAGGATTCGAGGATGGATTCCCCCAAAGCATCACCTTATGGTGGCAGATTCAGTGAGGATCTGATGTAGTCGGGGAATAATGCCCCCTGCAAGGCCTCTTAAGGTGATAGAGTTTGTGAGGAGCTGAAGGAGTCAAGGGAAGATCCCCCTTGCATGGAATCATAAGCTGGAAAGGTTGGCGAGGAGCCGATGTAGTCGGAGTGGATGCCCTAGTGTGGCCTCTTAAGGTGGAAGGGTCGGCAAGGATCTAATGGAGTCGGTGGAAGATGCCCCCTGCACGACCTCTTAAGGTAGTAGGGTTATTGAGGAGCTGATGGTTTCAGGGGGCGGATGCCCCATTCACAGCCTCTTAAGGAAGCGGGGTTTCCGAGGATCCAATAAGTTAAGGGGAATATTCCCCCAGCATGGAATCTTATGGTAGTGGGGTTGGTGAGGTGTTGATGGAATTGAGATGTTGATACCCCTGCACAGCCTCTTAAGGTGACAGATTCGGCAAGGAGCCAATAGAGTTGGGGATGGATTCCCCCTACATGGCTTCTTAAGGCAGCGGATTCGGTGTGTAGTCTATGGAGTCAGGGGATTATCCCCCCTTCATGGCCTTTTAAGGTGATGGAGTGGGTGAGGAGAAAATGGAGTTGGGGACAGATTCCCCCTGCGCGGCCAGTTTATGTAACATAGTTGGTGAGGATATGATAGATTCGGGGGGTTGAATCCCCATGTGTTGCCTCTTTTGGTGACAGAGTCGGTAAGGAGATGATTGAGTTGGGGTCGGCTTCCCACTACACGGCCTCTTATGGAGGTGGGTCGCTAAGGAGCAGGCGGAGTCAGGGTTGTATTTCCTCGTCCCAACCACTTAAGGAGGAGGAGTTGGCGAGGAGATAATGGAATCAAGGGCAGATTCCCCCGGGGCAGTCTCTTAAGGTGATGGGGTCGGCGAGGAGCTGGTAGAGTCGGGGGAGGATGGTCCCTGTGTGGCATCTTAAGGCGGTGGCGTCGGTGAGGAGACAACGGATATGGGGGTGGATACCCCCTATTCCACCACTTAATGTGGTGGGCTCGGTGAAGAGCTGATGGATTCAGGGGTGGATTACCCCTATGTAGCCTCTTAAGGTAGAGGAGTTGGTGACGAGTTGTTGTACCATAGTATTTACACACCTGGTGGTACTCATCCTCTCACATATGAATGATAGGGGGTTTAGATGGGTGATGCCTCAATTTTCCAGAAATATTTGGTCTAATCGCTATTGAAGGAGAAGATATTCACGTCAGGTTCACCATTTCTATTTCCCACAAACTCATTGAGGCACGCATCTCTCTATCTTGGAGGACACACTGATTTTTTCCTCAAATTCCCTCTTTCAAAAGGCAGAAAACATTCGTAGCTTACTCAGGGACGTTTTCTGCTTGATCAAAACAAGATGATGGGATGTCGGGTCCTCCTTCCATGGATTACCTATATGAACTTGTCACCTAGTCCGGGTGTCCTTTAATGATTAAGTCATTGTTTGTGAATCTCATACCCAATTCCATATCATTGTTGATTCTGGTTAATTAAACTACATCTACTAGGACATTCCATGGGGTCTTGACATGATAGAAACCTTTGGTCAGAGTAGATGAAAAAATCATGTATGTTAGGTAATATCTGGATTTGTGGACATTGGGGAACCTATATTCATCCTCATAAGAGGTCATATAAAGGGAGCAGAAATCATGGCATCCCATGTCAGTCATGGGGGTTTTTATTCCAGAGGCATGTCTTTGAGGTTTCCCTCATCTTAGCATGTTTAACAAAGGGTATTCCATGAGTTTAAAATATAGTGGATATGGTTACGCCAAAGTCATGTATTCCATGGTTTTCCTCGGCCATCTCATGTTTAACCCAAGGTTGGCCGCGCGTTTATATTCTTTTACAGACTGAATGAGATTGATCAGAACACCCCATGGAGGCAGATCAGATTGGTACATCCCTAAGAGGGAGCACCTGGAGAGTTTTCCAGGTGGATGGATCAGAATGCCCAATGAAGGTGGATCTGAGGTGATGTGTCCCATAGGTGGAAGATATCTCACCATAAATGATGATTTGGACTCCAGCGAGGGCTGATTAGAAAGAGTGGACCCAAGAATGGGTGACACTAAGGTTTTCTCTTTGTTGGGATTGAACCTCATGGTGGTTTCCTACGTACCCTGTGTAGATGACAGGTATCAAAACCCATGTAGTTTTAAGGGGTGAAGAATCAGGGTGTACACAAAGGACAATGACCCGGAGACATGCTAGGGAATACACATAGTTAGAGGCTCATTGCAAGAGTGTCACTCTTGGATGAATGATTATGGATTGTGTGGGGCTTATTCATGGTTAGCATCCCGGGTGCCGCAAGAAGCGGTGCTAGGATGAATTGGCATGATCTCATCAGGATGTTGTGGCCAGGGTAAGAATCAGGATGGATGATGGAGAGTTGAATCAAGTGGAGCGAGAATGAGACGGAACTGACTTGAGGACTAAAGTGATGTTGGTATTGAGCCTAGAAGAAAAATCATACGTATCCCAATGGCAGGGAATCAATGTCTGCATAGTTTGGTGTGGTGATGGGACACCTAATGATGCAGCTTGTGAGAATTGATGCATGGATGGGTCTCATAATAAGTGGAACCTCTAGGTTGGGACATGATCTTCTTGGGACTCAAAGTCTCGAGAGAGAGACCATTATGGTACACGAGTGATGTTATTGATCCTCAGGGAGGATTCTTATGTATCCCCATGATAGAGAATCAATATCCACATAGTTCATGATGGGGGGCATAGAATCGGGGTGTACAAATAGGTCAACGTCCCAATGATATTCTGGGGATAACACATGTTTAGCATCCCGTGGTTGTCCTAATGCTCGAGGGGCTGGCCAAATATGTGGGTCCAAACAAAGGGGACTACAATGGTTACCGTAGATTTCTAGATACAACGGTTTACTGCTGGTTGGGTGCAACTGCTTACTGCAAGTCGGGCTTCCAATGGTTATAGGTGGTTGGGTGTCACAACGGCTTACCATCGATTAGGAAACACAACGGCATACTATTGGTTGGTATTTGACCTTAGGTAGGATTAATATATACCATGTCTATGAGATAAGGATCAATACCCATGTATTTTGAGTGTGTATAGTTTAACATCTTCCGAGACGAAATGGGTGGTGCATTTTAACGGCAAGTAGGATGAGGGTGGACCAATGCAGAGTGGTTGAGACTGATGGGTGTTGGTCTTGAACCTCACAGAGGCTTCCTATGTACCTTTCCATGGAAAAGAAAAAGGTACGCATAGTTCCTAATGGTTATATTAACTTACATGAAGGGTCCGGGACCAATAGGTGTTGGGAATGAACATTATAGAGGCTTCTGATGTACCTTTCCTCGGAAAGGATCAATGTCCACATCATTAAATAGAGTTTGGTGAACCGACATGAAGGGGGTCAGGAACAATAGGTGTTGGTATTGAACCTCAGGGAGGCTTCCTATGTAAATTGCCTTAGCAAAGATCAAATTCAACATTGTTTAGGATGGTTTGGGACATACACTCTAAGGTTTCCAAGGAAGTATTTCATATTCATTACTAACTCTATGCAAACATGATTCATGTTATTTGTGAGAAACAATATGTAGCAAAGAAATGATGATTGTGGTACATAGGTGCGGCCACAAATGGTCGTAAATGGGGATTACGCATGGAAGCTGCCCATGTGCCACTATGGAGTAGAAATGGTGCTTGGTTATTAGGAATGGACGATGCCCATGTGTCGTTAATGAGTGGAAATGGTGAATGGGGATTAGATATGGATGTTTCCCAGGTGCCACTATGGAGCGGCAATGGATGGATGGGGCTTACACATTGATGATGCCCGAGTGCCACTAAGGAGTGGCAATGGTGGATGGGGAATACTCATAAATGTTTCTAAATTGCTGCTAAGGAGAAGAAATGGTGGATGGGGCTTACACCTGGAAGTTTCGCTGGTGCTTCTAAGGAGTGGAAAAGGTGGATGGGGCTTACGCATGGTAGTTTTCGATGTGCCACTGAGGAGCGACAACAACATATGAGGCTTACGCATGGAAGTATCATGTAATATCTTATGAATTTCTGGATATGGGGGCATCCCAACTCACTGGTCGGTTGAGGCATATAATTTATTTCTACACTTATGTGCTATTGCACAAGTGGAATAATTCCATGGGAGTTGGAATCAATCTGGACTAAGGGAGATGAAAAGTTTGAATCGCATGTCCGACATTCAGAATAAGGTGAGGGTGGCATGATGATGGAGGATAACTATTGAATGTGCTCTAAACACAACATCCAAATTTTATTAGCCTAGAATGGGGACAAAAAATGAGGTTCGACTATTGACCATGTTCGAAATAGAGGACATGTCACAAATGTTGTCTAAATCTGTTCAGGGTGTTGGTCCATAACGGTAAGGGATCCGAGGCGGTATGGGACCAGGACATAAGGGGGTCACTTTCGACATGAAAGAAGATGAAGATTTGAATTAAGGACATAAAAATCATGAGGTGGAGTGATGTAATGCTAAAACGGATTCCGAAACTCTTGAAATTATGACACATTAATCAAGGAATGTTGTATCTTATGCTTCTCACATAATCCATCCCTTATTTTGAACAAGTGGAATCCTATTATTGAATGATATGGAATTCTATAGTTTATAGTTATTCAGAGATACTGATTTGTATCTTATTCTTGGTGCATATGTAATCTCTTGGTGGCTGTAAGTATCATCCTTTATTTGTCTCATAGGGACTAGCATAGTTTATAGTCATGTGGAAAGAACTACTCATATCTTATGCTTGGTGCATAAGGCATATCTTATTTGGAACAAGAGGAATCCTATATTTGTCACATTGGAAGTTCTATAGTTTATAGTCATGTATAGAGGACTATTGGAATCTTATGATTGGTGTATAAGTTATCACTTATTTGGAACAAGTGGCATCCTTTAGTTGAATAATATGGAGTGCTACAACTTAAAGCCAAGTAGTAAGGACTATTGGAATCTTATGCTAGGTCTATATGGTATCTTTTCATTAGAGTAACAGGAAACCTATTATTGAATTATAGGGAATACTATAGCTTGTAGTCAAATATAGAGGACACTTGTCATCTTATGCATGGCGCGTAAGGAATATTTTGTTTATAGAAACCAGAATTCTATTATTTAATGATAGGGAATGCTATAGTTTATATTCATGCAGATGGGAGTATTGG
The DNA here is from genome assembly GCA_963277665.1 of Viscum album. Classification (NCBI taxonomy): domain Eukaryota; kingdom Viridiplantae; phylum Streptophyta; class Magnoliopsida; order Santalales; family Viscaceae; genus Viscum; species Viscum album. The sequence goes on along the minus strand of OY728146.1, from coordinate 1,778,243,209 downwards.
TATCTTATGCTTGGTGTATAAGGAATATATTGTTTGGAGAAATTGGAATCTTATATTTATTCATATATGGAGTACTATAGTTTATAGTTATGAATAGAGGACTATTGACATATTATGATTAGAGCATAAGGCATCTCATTTTCTGGATCAAGACGAATCCTATGTTTGGAACATAGGGTGGAAGATTGTTTATAGTCATGTAAATAGGAATATAAGGCATAAGGTTCCTAGCAATGGAAGGTGTTGGAATTACACAAGAGGGGCCCTTTCTGGGGGATCCGGGCATAGAAGTCTGGTGATGGGGGTTTGGAGGAGTTTATTAAGGAATGGTTTGACTCAAGGTACTCATGGAAGTGATGACGAGAATATAAACTCATGACATGTTAATGGGACCAAGATGAATATGTCAAATCAAGGAACTTAATGGAGTATAGATTATTATTTCAAATCATGGTATTCCATCGGTGGGAGGTGGATGCACATAAGAGTGAAATGTAAAATGTGGATGTCATGACCTGAAAAGTTCGCGGTGTGACTCTCCATTTGTCATCGGGGTCAGCGATGGAAGCGAATGGACCCTCCTAGAGGACTGTGACCGCAACCTGATACAAATTCTGTGTGGGGGGCGGGGGAACATCCCCTATGGTATGGACAGATGTGTGTGAAGGAAGGAGATTTGAAAATGAAAGGTTCTGGAGAAGGATGGACTCACCGAGTATAGGGGTTTGAAGAGCAAATCTTCTTGCTCAGGTAAGGGACTCGTGGAGCGTGGGCTCAGTTTCACAAAGGAAATCTACTCATGAAGCATGGATGCTCACAAAGCATAGGATCTCACAATTCATAGGATATCATGGAGCAAAGGGAATCACGGATCAAAGGGGATTTCAAATCAAAACAGTGTGTGTGGAGAAAAGCGGCGTGAAGAGCAAAGTGTCCTGCGAAGCTAAGAGGCCCATGGAGAAAGGCGGCCCGCGAAGCAAAGCAGACTGCTAGGAAATGTGGAGCGTGGTGGAAATAATCTCTTGGAGAAAAGTGAATTGTAGATAAAATTGGATCATAGAGATAATCATCTTGTGATGAAAAGCGGTGCACGAAGAAAATAGTCTCACGGTGCAAAGAATCTCAATTAGCAAAGTGGCTCGCGATGCAAAGTGGCTCAAGGAGCCTTGAGGAACCCAAATCAGATCCCTCCATCGCGAAGGATGGAGCCATGTGTGAAGGGAATCAGTTCGCGGCACTCTGAAGCCCCATGAAATGGGAGATTTTCCACCAAAAGGGCAGTGTGACCTTACTTACGAAGGGGGTGAGGATGTTATTTATAGGTGAAGTAGGTCAGTGGAGAACATCGTGGATCCCAAAAGTGTTCTGCGAAGAGAAAATTACGTCGTGAAGGAATTTGTGCTCCAAAACGAAAATGAGTTACCTGATGTTTTTCATAACCATGGATTCAACCGTCATCGACCTTTGTGGTGCTCGTGGAGGCTCCAGTCAAGTTCCCTCAAGTTTTTCATAACCATAGAGCTGACCATCATTGACCTTCATGGTGCTCTCGGAGGCTCCGGTCAAGTTCCTCTACTATGTGATCATGGAGGGACCTTCGTGAATGGGCTCCACGATCCGGTTTTCCAACCCAACATCAAATTTAATTAACTCCTAATCTATAACTCTATTTGTGCCCTACAACCTGTAAAATTGAAGCTTGAAAATGGACTACAATATTATATCATGTATGGAAGAATTTGGAATATTTTTTAGATGTGTTTTCTGGTGTTAACTCTATCTATTTATCAATTTTAAGGGCATTAGATTTACATTGGTGGAATATGAGGTATCTTGATTAAAGAGATTTCAATTTTGTCTTAGATGTGAGAAAATTTTCCATGTTAATATCATTTGGTAGAAATTATTTTGATATGGTGAATCTGGATCTCAATAATGAGGGAAATGTGAAGGAAGAATCTAGTATATTGTAGGTCGTTTCTATTGGATAATCATATGGTATGCCTTCTATGGAAATGAAGTAACACTATGAAAATTTCAACCAGGGAGATGGAAAATAGAGTGGTCAATAAGAAGGATCAGTTACACAGAGTAGTAACCATATGTCCTAAAAATGTTGTGTTATTTTGGGACACATTAGTACCTATTTTCTATGACCACCAGTGGTGTTCTATGCTTTTGGAACAATGAGTCACCTATAGTGGTATTTTAGAAACCCTTGACCTATGTGTGGTGAATAACGGGATAGGAAGAGTCATAACATCGCGAGGGGGTCTTCTACGCTATATCATTCAGGTATTTAGTGTTATACTATAAGTGGTGGATGAGGTATTGGATATGGTATTTTAGGACTATATAACCCATAATTGTAGAGTGTTTTAGATTAGTGTAATTATAAAACATCACATAGAGTAGTGGTAGGATTGTTTCATGAAGTAAAGCTTGTACTTGTGGATATCTAGGCTCATAAATCAACTATTAGATGTTCTAATATTATCGATTCTACATTTTATACTACATTATTTGATATATGATCCTATAATTATTTTATATCTATAAAAATTGTTAATGTACAAATATTGGATGTAGATTTTGTGAGTGGGGTTTTTATATTCGGTCTACCTTTGGTATTATGGTCAAGAAACATCTTTCTGGGATATGACTGTTTCTTTGGGGACAATGAGTATCATTTCTATTGGGATCTCAACACCATTGACATTTCCGGTTTTGAATTCATTTGGGTTATGGACTTTTTAGTTTCTTATAGAGAGAATGTAGATTGTTACTATAGGAGGGGGACCATAACATCTCTTCTGGGTGACCTCTATGTTCATTGTGGAGTGTAAGATATCCAAGAAAATTATGAGTGGATAGTTCACCAGTAAATGGAGGAGCTCACCACCAAGATTTCAAATCATTTTCTAGATAATAGGTGTGTGAATAGTGATTCATTTTCACCCATAGTGTACCTCTTCTAGTAAATTTTTCCAACGTAAATATCAGGGATTACAACATAGAGGGATGTTGCGTTTATAGTTCATAACATACCCTAAGATAATCCATTTTCTTTTCCACCATACATAATGTAACAAATAGAGATTTCATCAATTAATACTCAACTGGAAGTGTTTATAGACAAGAAATTTATTTATCTGAGTATTTCACCATACTGATTTTCAATTCTATTTTTTATGATGGTTGACATGACTATTCATTTATCAGTAGATTGTTAATAATAGAACAGAATGATTGAGATGAAATGGTATCCTTATCAATGTAACAAAAATATACTTGAGTGGTTGAGAGAATCTTGTGTTTTCTCCAAGATTGGATTGAGATCTGGGTATCATCCGTTGAGGGTTATAAATTCTTACATACCATCGACATTTTGTAGAAGTATGTATGGCCTATATGAGTTCATCATAATACTTTTTTGGGCATATGAATACTTTGGAATCAGTTATGGACCTGATGAACGAAATATTCCATATATAACTATATAGGTTTGTTGTATTTTTTATTGATAAAATCTTGATTTATTAGATGATTCATGATGATAATTCCTAACATCTTGACATTTTCATGAGTACACTAAGAGAGAAAAAGATATTACCAAGCTATCTACGTTCCTGTTCTAAATCTAAATGGTACAGTTCATAGGTCACATCCTCTCAATGGAAAGTGTGTCAGTGGAACCATGTAATGTTCAGGGGTGGTTTCTTGGGAGAATCCAAATAATTGTTTTGATATCAAATTATTCCTAGTATTATTGGGGTATTATCATATGATAATCAAATAATTCCCTAACCTGGAAGCACCACATTAAATATTGTCCAAGAAGATTATCATGGTTTAATGAAATGGATCAGGTGGTAATTAATTCTTGGAGTTGAAGAATAAGTTTACTACATCACTTATCTTAATACTACCTAAGATAGGCGAGGAGTATAATATGTTTTGTGATATATCTGATATCATTATTCAATTATTATAGATGTAAGGAGATCATGTTATGAAATATGTTTGTCTAAATGTGACACCTCATGAATATAATTACTCTATGTATGACCTCAAGTTAGTTGTAGTGTTTTATTTATTGATTTTTTGTGGAAACATGGTTGTGTGTAGTAATAAAAATGGTTGTTGGAAGAGATATGAAGACTCAATTTCCCAAACATATTACTTTTGAATCATTGAGATTCTTGGGAGTATATCATGAGGAAGAGTTTTCATGAGGTGAGGATATTATAATAGTAAATCCTTTATTCAACATTCATACAATCAACCCTGGGGCCACTCAAAAAATATTTGGCCTGATTTTTTCATCTCTTAAAGTGGTATATTTGTGTTAGATTTAAATTTTTTATCCAATGTAACCTCTTAAATGGATATTTCAACCATTATACATAAATTCAAGGTTTTGATTGGGAAATTTTTAATTATTAATCTTTAGTTAGGTAATCTAATTTTCCATTTCCATTGTTTTTATTTCCATTTCATGTATATAATTGTGAAATTAGAGTTTCCATGTAATGAAATTACAACTTATATTGAATTGATCAATTTATTCGTCACATGATTATAAAATTGTTAAATATTTTGATAAAGATATTTTTGGAATAGTGAGAATTATAAATTGTTGATAAATGTTTGGTGAAACTCATTTCCATCCTTGGGGTGTTCCCATAAGATGAATATGATTCTTTCTAAATTGATATATCTTGATAAGTGAAATTGTGAAATGTGTAAATAATGAATTGTGACACGTGACAAGAAATGGTTAAAAATATAGAACCTTGAAGGGTGATATCTAAGAATGAGTGGGGGATAGGGAATGATTCTCCAAATACTCATGGTGTTCCATACTACCTCTATAGGACACACATATAATTAATTTTACAAGTGATAACGAAGTTGTGCGATAAGGACTACTTCTGTAAATACCCAAGGGGTACTAGAAAGCAGCTTTAGGACCTATTTATATAAATGATAGAATTGATTTGATTTGATTAATGGAAACCCATTTTAGAATTTAATTTGATACCCTATTTGGTAAGGTTTAGATAATGGAATGAATCGAAGTTTGTATTAAGGGATATGGTTTCATTATGAACCCATAATTTTTTGTGGTTAAGTAAATTATAAATTAATGTGAAACACATATTACTATATTATTTCAATTTATTATTTATATTAATACATACACTATTATAGATTTGAATTATTTAAGACATCATTGATGGTGCCCTACTTAGTTTAACTCACATCCAACATAGTCAACATGATCGGTACCCATATAGAAATTATGGTTATATGCGATTATAATGGAATGATCCCTATATTAGATGGATCTGTTGGGATGGAACCTTGATGTGGGAACTTCACTTTATGTTTGGACCCACATGGGTGTTATCAGTGTGTTTATTTTCGTTTTTCCATTTGACACATAACACTTACAGGTGTCATTTACTACAACATTACCCAAGCCACCCTTCTCACACATCATGACAACAATCCCGAATCAGCAATACTCTAATAAAATCACAATGATCACATGGAAAACACATAAAAATTTATTAGGATCAAAATAATTATGAAACATAAGAAATGGGACCTCAAAAAAGGAATTCATCATTCTCATGAAAATGATCTCTCACTGATCCAAAACAAGGAACTCCACATTTTCATGAAAAATGTCAACTCGTTCCCCAATAAAATATTCTTTTACAAATTAATGGTTTTTATTCTATATTAAATTAACCAATTCATTTATTAACAGGTTCCAACTATGGGAACCCTAAGGCATAAATCTATAACAAGATACCAAAAACTAATTAAACATTTAATTTAACATGACTTTTTTATTATTATCAACATGAAAAAAACCATGATTCATATTGTTTATCAATTATATTAATCACATGGAATATCAATTCAATTAAACTTTCACATTTCATTATATTTCTATCCCGAAATTACATGAACAACCAAATTACATACAAGCCTATTTAATTATTCATAATACAATTTATTATCTATTAATTACAATGTTACATTATTTAAAAAAAATCCACCAAGATTAACAAGTTATCAAAAGAGGTCATATATATCACATTATCTAGAAAATCCTGAGGAAAACCGCTATGACAATAAAAAGAAAAATCAACTCCAACATGTGATCTCTATCCAACTCTTTAATCAGGTTCAACATTTATAAGCACAATTAAGTTTCATTCAATGGGAAAAATCATTCCATAGTTATGAATTAAAGTAAGTAAAATAGAAGTAACAAATTTCTTATAGCAGAATCCATCAACATTCTTTACACAAGAACAAACCACAGTAGGGATCTCTAATAAACCCTCCAGGAAGATCTATATCCATTAGATGTCATCACGACAAACTGGACCAACCAAATGGAAGAAAAACCCAATAAATAGATTTAATAGGTACAAACTTCTACAATTAAAATTAATAACACACCTCGGATCACCATATATCACTATATATTGAAGAAGGCTCCCAAAAAATCAATCCTTATCGAAGGAATACCCAAACACCAAAGAGAGGGATGATGGATCTCATGTAATCAATATAGAGATGTTGAAGCTATAGGGTTTGGAGAAAACCTGAGTTTATGTACCCTTAACAGATGCACAATATTGGGGAATTATATATAATTTAATCCCCGGACATGTGGTGTAGTCCCCGGTGTTCTGTTGATGCTAAAAAAATGCCACTTTTTTTATTTTACAATGAAAACAAGTATGTCATGAACCTAACATACAAGGAGTGTAATGATTACATGGAATGTAATCTCCATTTTTCTAACACATCAAATCTCTACCCCTCTATACCCCTTCTATGCCTCCTCTGATATCCATAATCCCAAGAAACATTCAAAGGGTGAGTATTCACATAAATGGACCCTTACATATATCAGTAATACAAACCATGCATACTGGTATGGAATTAATATCCCTACATAATAACTAATAACATTAAAAATATATATATACAATACGCATTCCTTGAATTCCTAGTCCATATATTCATATCACATGCATTCGTTTTGGTCATAATGCCTCAGTTCGACTCCTTAACCTTAGAAATATTGGGGTTGGTTTAGAGACTCAATATAACCTAACCCATGAGCACTGGTCCTCAAGCCCAATTCCCACCATAAACCACTAATCCATGTTCAAATTATTCTTTAACCATTTAACACATATGTCATTTACAATACATAAATCATTAAAAACATTTACCACTTATAATACATAGTTCATTCAACACATGTACCATCATCATGCCTTAACACATTAACACATTTTCCATTTACATGCCTTGTCACTTGTAAAACATATACCATCAAGAATTAATATCTCATTATCACATATACCATTTAGGTGACTTGACCCATTATCACACATTCCATTTACACACGTAACCCATTAAACACATTTTTATTACACATAACACCCCCAAAATCTATGTAATAAACTAATCATAAATCATATTGGTTTCCTTTCATATACCCATGTTATTATGATAAACATAAATGTAATAGGTTATATCTCAAATACCACTGGATTTAATATTTAATACATAAATACCATGTTCATCAATGTGTAATATAACATGGGTGGCCTCTTCCCTAGTCTAATCAAACAAAATGCATCTCTCATGATCTAAATGGGATCAATTAATTATATAACCAAGAATTTTTTTCTATGTTTACTAAGTTAATAAAATTAAAGACAATAATATAATATATCACCACCAAATACACCTATAAAAACATAAAAAATTCTGGATATTACCTATAGACCATATACATAGAATTTTTTAGACACTCTCTCTCTTAACATTGTCCATTAGTTCGGTGTCAAAAATCCTTTAAACCCCAAACATAGAATTCCTAGAAAAAATAGGGTTTTAGATATTTAGTAAATGATGAGTGGTTCTAAAAGATTTAATAAACAAATATGACTGAAGTGTAGCATTATACTAATTTGGAGCATCGATCAACACCCAATGTCACTATAAAAATCATACAAATTTTAGAGATTGATATTTGAGATGTTTGTGAGGATGTTTTATTCACACATGGATACTATAAAAACAAAGAAGATGAAATATCAGTGAGGAAATTTAAATCCCATGTGGGAAATCCTAAATTTCCCCATCTATAGTGAGGCACATGGTTTAGCCCTACATTTGCCCAATCCTTGCATGAATGGAAAGCCACTATTTGTCACAGATGGGGCATGGTTGTATGATCTTCTTGGGAGTTGGAAAGTGCTTGAAATCCATGCAGGGTGCCTCAATCCAATATCATATGTTATTTTCCATCCCCATTCAAGGTTTTATAAACCATATACCACCTATTATAGGAATGCATGGTTATAGAACAAGGTTACTACTAACTATGTGCCAATAGTGCAACTTGCACTAGATGGCCACGTTTTCCCCATATTCATTCCCAAAACCTTAGAAAATCCATGAGGTGCCTCATATACTAGTGAAAAATATTAGAGTCCAAATTAAAAGGATTTAAATAAAAAAGTAAACAAGAACATTCCTTATTATAATCCCAGGATCTTACAACCTCCCCAATAGATAATGTCCCATCCATGAGTTGCACTAAAAAAACATTGTGTATAAAAGTTAAATTGATTGAGCCCCTAGGGTATAACATTGGCTTATCGTTTCAGTTTCTACTCTTGAACATTATCATGCTTCCATAAAACATGAACCAATGGAATAGTCATTATTTTCAAGACTTCATCACTATGATCCAAAATACGAAGTAGATACTCTCTAAATGATGCATCAACCTGAAGCTCAAGATCATCAACACATATCCCATGGGAAGGGTTATGGTGATACTTATGAAGCTTTGACACATGTAAAACATCACACATTCCACTATACCACTATGGGAGAGCCAATAGGTATGCCACCATTCTAATCCTCTCCACAATATCAAACGACCTCATATACCTGGTATATATCATACCTTGTTTTTTTAATTCAAACTGTGACCCAACAATAGTGATATTTTATTGAACACATGATAAGCCATAATAAAATCAATAAGTCAATGATATCAATTATGAAATTATTTCTTCCTACGTTGAGCTATGGACATAAGATTCAGAATCAACTAATCATACTCCAATTTCATATTCACAAGACATCATCCCAATAATTCAGATTCTTCTACCTCCATACACCATAATGGAGTTGTACACCACCTACCATAGATAACCTCATAAAGTTTCATTTGAACATCATCCTGTAAACAATTTTTATAGGTCAACTAAACAATCAAAAAGTTATTCTCCCACGATTAACCATCGTATTAAACACATTACCTTAATATATTCTCGAGAACACTAATATTACACATTGATTGTCCATTCATCTATCACAGATTGTTTTCATCAAAGACACCTAGGTACTATGAACATTCTGTAACATCAGGATAATGCATGAATTAAAATATAGATCTGGGTATGGAAGTATAGTATGAAGAATCTCGTTCAACCATCCTATCTCCCAACCATATAAATCACCCAACTAGATAATAGTAATGTTATCGTGAATCAGTATGAAATATGATACCATGGTAAATTGGTCCACAACTATTCATATTTCATTGGTCTTTAAAAGCATCCTTATGATACCTACAAAAAAATTCTTTCTAAATCCATCACAATTTCATTTTGGAATATTAAAGGGAAATAAAAAACCACCTAATCACTAATTCTTATCCTTCACCTACTGAAAGTTGTAGCCTCATGTCACAAAATCTATAACTTTTTTCTTCATCTGTGGCCACCAATACCATCTACATAGTTCTTGGTACATCTTGGTCAAGACAAGGTGTGTCGTCCACTTTGAGTTGTGAAATTCATGAATCAAAAATTCCCACATACAAATAGGCATGAAAACATGGAAAAAAACGTAAATGGTCTCATATTAATTAGTAGTAATCCAATTAAAAGTCGACTCCTTACAATCATGACATTTCCACAAGGCCTAACACTTCAAATACTCATTAATCCTCTCAATAATTCGGCTTAGATGAATGGAATCAATTGCCATGGATGAAAATGTTATCTCCCATTTCTCATCTTGAACATATAGATGCATCTCAATAAACAATTAAATCACTCTCCACTCAGAGAAGGATTCCCAAACTACCTAAATTTGACTCATCTGACTCAAATCATCTGTAACTTGGTTTCCCATACCAGGAATGTTGTCTAGCCCAAAATAAATTGATTTCTTATACTCAAACCATCTTCATTGTCGAATATTAAAATAACATTTGGAGTAGATGTACCAAGGTATTTTCTGATAGGTACATATAATAAACATTTATCACAATAGATAATGTCTCCAACACTATAAATCATAAACCATGATGACCGTCTCAAGATCATGCATAGAGTAATTTCGTTCATAAGGCCTCAACTACTGTTAACCATATTCCAAAACCCCATCATCCTGAAATAATATTTCTCTAATACCAACACAAGAAAATCACAAAACAATGTATACTCCTTACAAAGGTATGGTAGGATCAAAATTGATATGGTATTCAACCCCTTATTTAAATCATAGATAACATCCTCACAGTGCCCTGAACATTCAAACATTACTCAAATCATGGTGTAGAGCGAAATTGGTTGTTCCAAATGGGAAAAGTCTTTGAAAAATCATATGTGATAATCTTAAAAACGAAAAAAATAAGATATGAAAAATATTCCATAGTTTCTCCGAATATAAAATGACCTAAATTTATCTAGGTCCACTAATGAACTTTTATTCTTGGTGATGTAACCTAGGAAATATACCCCTATCAATCTAGAAATGACACATATATAGCTTAAAATATAGGATCTTATCTCATAGTGTACTCAATATTATGTCACAATGCATATAAGGATCATCATGAGTTTAGTTGTATACTGATATATCATCCACAAAGAAAAAATCATGTTTTAATCTATACCAGAGAAAGATTCAGTTCATTAGGGCTGTCAAAACTACATAAACATTGTTCAACCTGAAAGACATCACAACAAACTCATATATATCATACCTACTCAGGTAAGAGTTCAATAGTATATCCTGAGGTATAACCCTTATTTGATTATTCGTTGATCTTAAATCAATTTTGGAGAACACAGAGGCACCTCTCGGCTAGTCAAAAAGTTCATTGATCCATAAGAAGTGGGTATCAGTTTTTATCTGTCTTTATATTCAATCTCTGATCATAGAAACATAACAAAAACATATTATCATCCTTATTAGTAAAAAATGGAGGTCTCCTAGGTTAATTACACAAATGAATAGTCCTTTTATTCTCCAATTACACTAATTGGTTTTTATGTTCTTTAATCTATGTTGTGGCCATTCTATATGGAGGAATAGAAACAATCTCTTATCTATAAACCAATTCAAAAATTAAATCAATGTCACTCTTAGGATGAAGCCCCATGATTTTCTCTAGAAACAAATATGATAAATGATCCACCACAGGAGGAAGTGAACCCTACTATAATCCTCTATAATTAAGTACAAGACATTACACATGGGATGCGATCTCATCCAACATCTGATTAATGGACCTTACATGACCTTTCTAGAAATCCCATAAATAATGGTGAACATTAGTATCCACTATACATAGAAATTAACATTACCTAATGAATGTAAGGGCCAATATGGTCCTGATACAATACCATCCAATTTATCCAAAATATCTTGTCAAAAAAATTATATATCGTTAGAGAAGATGTCCCATGGGAATGAGTACGTTCCAAACACATGAGTACACATCTTACACAATAGAATACATTCTATTCGTACACCAAATGGATTATACATAGACATAAGTGCACACATTATTCCACTGCAAGACAAAATAGATTCACAAACTAATTGGATATAAAAGACTGTGAGCCCCCTATATCAAATAAACCACTATGAAGCATAATGGAAATACAAATTGTACCTTAATTTGTAGATGATATTTCCTTGGAACCGTTAGGTTTTGGCTAACCTACATGGATCTTATATTTCCATATATCATGGTCCGTATACTATGTTCCTAGTGATTCACTACTGCACTGATAAGGATTACCTTTCCTTAGATCACCAAGCCCACTACCTTGACTTTTACAATCAATAGTTATCGAATATCCTTCATGGTTTGGGGTAACTAATCCTTGACATTTAATATAAATTTTCCATGATATTATTTCATTTAACATATATATAAGGTTTCTAAAAACCTATACACATGTCACAACTTTTCTCATGCTCGACACTCAATAGGTGATTAGTGGAACTAGTGATGCATTTTCATCGGCCTACGACACTAATAACAGAACCCCTAGTCACCACCCATAATGTCAAAAATTATTCCCATTGTATTATTTCTACTACTTTATTATTGAAATCTCTCAAAATGTGCTACATAAAATTAGAAGACTCACCCTTGGGTCACCCATCTAGAACCACTTGTCCACCAATATAATATTCCTTCATGTTACTTTCTATAATATTTTCTTGGTCTTCCAAATCTGATAACCTCTTTAAATAGAAGATATTTACCAAGTACATGATATTATGTATATGACTATCCTGATTACATATCTCTATAGCATCCTCGACCCATTATAATGATGTAATTGTTTTGCATGTTAGTAGAGTTTCCAATGTTATCTATCACTATCATAGTCTCCCAGGTAATCCTCATAATCTATAAATCCTTCTCCTATATCCAGGTATTCATATAGTAATGTCCCAAAATTGATTCATTGAAATATTTACCCAACATACCTTCATCATGCTCAGTCTATACCATAATATCTCACATTCTCTTTTTCGTTCCTCATTATATATAAGACACCAACATGACACTCTTCTCAAGAGGAGTCTCCAAGTGATACTAAATCGTCCAAATGGACTCAATCCATAGCTCTCCAGTTTCATTTCCACACGATATATAAAGTGTACAAGGTGATATGACTAGAACTAAAACATGGTCATCATAAACTGCCCCCGGTATCATTCAATAATCTATATAAAAAAATTTATTTTTTCCATGAATTTCCTCTCCCATCTGTTACCCTGGATAAATTGGGATTTTAACATTTGTAGTAGATGATTGTTCTCATAGAAATCCTCATGTTTCCAAATAGATAGAGTTCATTTTTGTGGAATCTCTCTATAATTCCAAACACACAATGAAAAATACGTAACATAAAACAACCTTATTTTGAGAAAAAGAAGGCACCATACATGCCATAAGAAACCAATTTCACATATACTATCCCAAAAGATATATTCACATATTTATCACTACCCTAATCCATTCCTCATGTGAATCATGGTCAATGTGGTGTAAACCAACTTGCATAGCCACATGTTTTTCATTATTCACCATTTTGACGATTTTACCGTCACAACATAAATCCTTATTATTGAATAAAATTTATATCTTTACAAATGATGAAAAGTAAATTTTTATGAAATTAAAAAACATCATTAGGCTCTATTATTTAACATTTATTTCATATTTGTTTCATTTAATTAATTGAATAATAATTATTAGACATAATTTCATTGAAATTAAAATAGAATTGTAATTAATTATATTCCACTCATCTCACATGACATTCCAATGTGATCGTATCCTAATGAATGTCACATATATCCCTAGGTACCTAGAATTATGCATGTATGCACAATGTCATGGAATTTCAACTGTGATAAAAATACTATAAAATGTTGCATCACACTACAAGTGCATAACCCAAGGTGATATATCATCCTACCATAACAGAAAACATCATGAACAATAACCCCAACTTTGTTACATGGGTTATCCCTTGTACATGGGTCAGCTACTCCCATGCACGATCTCATTTCCATGTCTCTGTAGATCCAGGTCTCCCTATATCATTATGAAATTTTAATATAACTGAAATGAAAATCCCTTATGATACCACAATCCAATTTTCCGACATGGGTACCACTATTATAGTTCCTTGAACCTGTATTCCACTTAACCCCTAGCTCACATCCCCATACACTATAGGATTGGGAATAGTATCGAGGGTAAAATAGAACATGTGTGGATACTATACTCTCTTTTTCAGAGTAATACATAGTAAAAAAATATGATATAAGGGAAATAAATAATAAATTAACCATGAATAAAAATTCCATTTCCAAAAACATTGTATGATCCCACAACCAAATCGTAAATATGTTGTATCTTGTAATACAGTTTCATGTGTAAGGTATAATGAAAATCAATAAAATATGAATCATCTGCGAAATGGGTCCTAACACAACATCTGGATCAGTTATCCATAAACATCACATAACCAAATAAACCATCAATTATAGTTTTAACGACCAACTACTAACATAGATGGACATTAAATAAATTTATACCAATATTTAGCACATTATACAAGTACATTCTTGAGGGAAGTAATAGTCTAATTTCATTGGAAACATGGATAGATAATCTTCTATCTTCGTAAAAATATTCAACATCTCCCTTGAAGATATTTCTCTTTAGTACTCCTACATAAAAACATGCTTCATAATCTGGGTAATGGAAACATAATAAAGGGGAGATATCAAATTATTAGTAAGCCTAAAAAATGAGATATGTAATAATACCATGATAATAGTGGTATGATAACATGATCATTATATTATAAGATGATATACTACATATCATAGATCATAATGAAGTATCACAGAATAAAGTTTAGTAGTTCATAAGAAATAAATCCTAAAGTAATCAATAGAAAAATACATGAAATCATAACACATGATTAATACTTGGAATTTTTGGAAGAATCACATACATGAAAAATAATTCCATAATCCAATTCACATTTCCCAAACTTATATGGGAACACTATGGTGACTAAAACTACTTGGAGGGACACACCACCATCCTAATTCAAAGTTGTTTCCATATAGTAGATCAGGTGTCCCCTTCTTCCCATATTGAATAAAGCTCATCGGCACATTACGGTCATTATATTATGAGATATAAATATTTACCTAATTCATTAGAGAGCTATAACGAGCTCACCCAGTTCTTTCTGCACCCCCCCCATTGTATAAGTTATAACAGGATTACCCGATACTATTTGATCCACCCCATCGTATAATTTGTAATAGGATTACCTGATTCTATATGGGCAACCACATCCTATAATATCTAATGGGGTTACACATCGATATCATGGAAACCCCATCAAATAAGATGCAAAAGGATTTCAAAGCACTAACTACCCCACACCCTCATATAAGATATAATGGGATTACCCAACGATATCTAGGATACCCCATCATATAAGAGATATTTATTAACTATATAATGAATAAAGTAAGAAATAACATTTATATCATTATAAAATTATAAAAACAATTATTTTATTCCATGTAAATGTAATTGGTTTCATGTCAATATCTTTGAAATAGGGATATCCTTTTAGACAGAAAAATGTTCCATAAACATTATTCCATAAAAGAAAAAAAATTCTAACAAATAATATGAATGGTTTCATTGGATCATATCCCTACTAACTCATCAACTATATTAAATGAAGTCATCTTATATGGAGATTTATTTTGAATTATCTCTTTAATCAAAACCATTCTTTGAAAAATAACTTTTTAAAACCATAAGAAATTTTAAAAATCCTTCTCAGGAAAAAATTGAAATCCTATGAAATAATTGGTAAAATTAATTTAAGACAAATATTTAGGAAAAATTTACTTTTTTCATTAAGAATTTTTTTTTAAAAACCTAAACATTAGGAAAACCATTTCTTTTGAAAATAACCTTGAAAATATTTAATAGATGTTTTGAAAAAACATTTAATCAAAATTTTAAAACATAAAATATTTACTGAATTTTTTTTCCATGATAAATAGAAAAAAAATTATTTAAAATAATTAAATTGAAAAATTAGAAAACATTGATTTTGAAAAAAAAACATAGATTTCTGACCAAAAAGGGAGATAAGGTCAGCTTTTCCTAAGTACAATTTTTTAATTAAATGAAGTTCCAAATATTTGAAGAATGGTAAAATTTATGGAGGATATAATAAATAAAAATAATATAATAAACTAAATTATTTTTCATGATTTATGGGTAATTATTTTTCATTAATTGAATAATAATCACAAATAATGCGGATAAATGATAAGATTATAGAAACAAAATGTTACAATTTTGGTAACATTGAACATAATCCCCATGAAAGAACTAATTTTCATTAAAATTTAAATATATTTAAAAGAAATTTATTCATGATATAACATTTAAAATGGAATTATATATACCCCATATAATAATATAGGTTCCTAACATGGCATATGTCAAAAGGAAAACCAAGGAAAAATTACCTCACTGATTTGGTATCTTATTAACTATAATCCACTTGAAATAGATATCATAAAATGTATACGTAAATAAAAAATAAACTGAAGGAAAATAATCATATACAACATTTTTGGGAATTATATACCCCATAAAACAAGAATAAGTAGGGAATATATCATATATATCATAGAAATAATAGTGATATGAGAAAATAATGACGTTATGTAAGGACATTATTCATACATATTAAATAATACTTTTTAATAAATATAAGTTTATTATACATATTAAATATAACCATATTATTATGTATGATACCATATATGATTTTATTATGTCTAAATGTAATCATTTTATTAACAATTTCGTGTTAATGTTATGTTTTAAGTAGTATCTACTATTTTTTCATATGTATTTTGACTTTTTATTCTCGATCCTCTTACATAGATCATGATTAACATATTTAAAAAATATAAAACATGATAGATATATCATATATATTTATAATATTATTATTTATAATAATATATATAATATATAAATATGAAATGTAATACACTGTTCATTGAGACATTAGCTATACTATTTCTGTTTTCCTGACATACTGAAATGGAAAAACCAAATGACATATATATATATATATATTGTTATAAAATTATAATTACTATTTTAAATATATCATTTAAATTTACTAAATCCATATTTAATAAATTCCATGAAATGTGTGAAGGAATCACATCAAATTTAGGATGCATTAGTCTACATATCCTTAAACAATGTAATAATATTTACAAAAAATGGATAGAATGAAGGTATTTTTATTTTAATAGCTTCATAAAAACAGTAACATAATAAATATTATATATATCATATAAAAACATTATGTACATAATATTTCTCAACCATTAGACGTAGTAATGAAAAGACTAAGGACTTAATTTCAGGAGGAGGTAGTCTGTTGTACACACAAACTGTATGTCCGTTACCCATTTGAGGGTGGTGTGTCTAGGTGTAGGTCAAACCCTTATAATAAAAAAAATTCAGTATATTTAGCGTAATGATTTTTTAATATAATAATGTAATAATATGAATTTGTTGGCGGATAAATTAATAATATTAAATTTCATATTTATTGATGTTTCCTCTTCTTTAGGTAACTCATCATGGTTTTCACCAAAGGGTTTTATTGGTTTTCTCTCTGACCAAAAGATGATTTCTAGGATGAATGTTGGGATTTTTGTACTGTAATTGTCTATGGTTTTTCTGATCCAAATTTTTTTGGAGGTTTTAATATGGGAGGGGGTGAATTATTTTTAATAGTTGAGGAGGATTGACATTCATGTAAATAAAAAGGATGAAAAAGTAGTTTTAAAATTAAAATTAGCGTTTCTTCACTATTAAAAAAAATATAAAACTTCTAAAAAACATTAAAAATATCTCCCAAAGTAAATTTTTATATTACTCTTTCAATAATGATCTTTATTTTGTCAAATTATAATTATAAAATTGATTAAACATATATTTAAAGGTGTTTCTCCAATAAAAGCTGGTAAAATCCCCCTTTTGAAAAATACCTCCATTTAATCATATAATTAGATTTATAATACAATTATTACTATAAAATAAATTGTATCGGTATCAAAATTTTAAATTAATATATAATATATAAATTTTATTTTAAATAGTATCAAAATAGTTTGGTTTAATTTATTGAGATAAAATTATGCTTGTAAATAGAGAAATAGAATTTTTATACAAGCAAATAGAATATCTTAAAATAGTTCTTCATATCATATATAACTAATTTATAACCAAATTATTAATTTTATATACATGTGTAAATAATAATTTTTGAAATTTGGTTAAAAATATTCATAACATGATATCTAATGACTGTGTGGTAACTATACTAATATTTTAATAACAATAATAATATTATATTTTAGTTAATTAAAACTAAACCTTTTTGGACCCAAAAGGTTTCTAAGAAACCAATAATTGTTTTTAACACAATCAAAATATTGTTTTGTGTGTACCGTAAATTAATCTATTCGAAACACGTAGTGCAAGAATAAATTGTTGTTGTGGTAAAAGAAATCCAAAATTTTTCTTTCATATAAAAATGATATATCTAATTTTGTGTGAAATGAAAAATATCAAAATGATTAAATTAATTAAAAATAAATTAACAATTCTACAGGAATCATATCCTACCCCCTTAAAATGAATTTTAACCGTGAAATTTCTCATGGTCCTCAATGGTTTAATACATGAAGGTCCCATCCATAAAAACCCACCTCATAAAAATGAATAATAGAAATTTATTTTTATGCTAAAATTATAAAACATAATGGTTTCCCAATTTAACTCATAACTAGGTTTCCAAGTAGTACAACATTGGTCGAAAGGGAAAACATGGACATGGGAGAGAAATATAACTATCATGTTCTGATAGTGTGTGATAGAGGATATGGTTAGGATATTTTTAGTGATCTCAAATCCTTGACCTAATGAGACTTTAAAATGTCATTTATATCATAAAAATGATTGTAATAGGAAAACATTTAATTTTGAGACAGTATTTCCTAATGTTAATCAATTTTTGTGAAAATAAATAATTACTGGATTTAAGGTCTACCTGAACCTTTTTCAACAATGATCAATTACCACATCGTCTCTTACTCCATGATAATAAGGTGAATTTTTCATTATGGATGTACTAATAGATTTTGAGGTAGAGTTAATATTCAATCCATATGCATTTAGTTATGATAACAAAAAATGGTTAAAATAAGTTATCCAATATTCATAAATCTTGAAATTAAGATATAATAAATGAATCTCTAAAACCACATCTGATTATCAACTTAAAATATTCCACATATGGTTAACCTTATAACCCTTCTGAAAGATGATAGTCCAAAACATTAGGAAAAAGGTCAATAAATTTCTTAAAACCAACAAATCATGGATACACCATTTATCATAAATTATCTATTCTTGTCCACATACCAAAAATTTGAACAACTTCATCATGTATTCTCCTAAAACATGGTAATAACATAAATTAACTTAAATAATAGTTGAAAACATGAATGTTTCCTTATTGAAATTATTATTGAATATATTTCTTAAATAAAAAATGATTTAAAATTCATTAATGATAAAATTACCAACTTATAATAAAAACCAAAATTTGTTCCAGGGTAATCAATAACATGAAATTTACTTATTCATATCCAACATATCTTAATAAAAAATATATATTAACATAATGAATATATTAAGCGATATCATTTCATTAATCATGTGTTTCCCATGAATATGACCTTTACCTTAAATCTAATTTATTTCCTCTTAGAACAATAAAATATATTATTATAAATCCTTAGTGAAAAACATACACTAAAAAATCCATATATATTTCATAGATCAAAATTCTTGAATAAAAATACATAAACAAATACATTATTCTACATATTAATTATGCCATAAAAAGGATACCTAATCTCTAACTTAATTCCTATATCCATTCACAATTCTTATATAGTGTAATTATAAAAAACAATACAACAATTACTCATACCACCTTTATTATTCTCTTAATTATATTTCAATGTAAGACAATAATTTTCATAATTCCCGTTGATTAAACATTTAATGCATTCAAACTCTGATGCAAAATTAGGGAGGCCATTATGCTTATTCATTTCATTAAAAAAGATTTCATTTTCCCTTTATAGTTAGTCACTTTTTTCCTTATTTAACATATTCAAGAAATTTTCATGTTCTTATAATTAATTATATTTATTGATTCCTTATTCATTTTTAACATAAAATAATCTGAATCTTATTTACTCAATGGAATCCCTTACCCAAACACACAACATTCTCATTTATTATCATCTATGGTGAGTCTAAGAGTTTGTTAAGGTATAAATTTTTTATCATGTTCTATGAAAACATATTATGCTTCATTACAACATCCTTTACTCGAGTGATCATCCTATTTCACTACTCATTAGTAAATTATATTTCACAACCAATTTGAGACCATTTTTATCTAGTTCCTTCCATTGACTAAAACCAGAAATTATAGTGTGAAAATAAATTACCATTTCAAAAACGCACCTAATCAAGAAAAATAACTTATATGAAATCTATAATATAAAATCTTATTTTAAATATAAGACACATTAGGATTAAAATTATACACATCATTAAACATATCCTTATAAATGTAACTTGGGGTCATAATAAATTTTTTTCATAGTAGTTTCTAAATTTTTAGTAAACCATTCTGTTGATACAATCTATACAAACTTATGAATAACATAGATGATTATTACATTAATATAGATGAATATTTAGAACATTACAAAAGTGAATTCTTAATTACCATAATTGTAATGGAATGAAATTTTTTGGTCCATTACATTGTGAGAATCTATTGATTTATGTGTTCTAGGATATCAAGGTGAATCATTCCAGAATGTTACCAAATATCTTGGTTTTCTATGTTTTCCAATAGTGCCTCACCAAAGGCATCACCTTGAGGTGGTGTCACCCTAGTGGCGTCACCACTAGCAGTGTCACCACTGGTGGTGTCACCATAGTGGTCTTTCATTGGTAGTGTCTCACCCTAGTAGTCGCATGTTGGTTGTATCTCACCCTAGTGATCGCTCGCTGGTGGTAGCTCCCCTAGTGGTAACTCATTGCCAGTGCCTCGCCCAGGCAGTAGCTCACCCAGTGGTGCCTCATCCAAATATTCCTCATCAAGTGGTGCCACATCCAATAGTTCCTCATCCAGCAGTGTCTCATCCAACGATGTCTGGTGTAATGGTGACACACCTATAGGTGTTTGTGAATAGTGTTTCTAGTTCCAGTTTCCCACTTCATGATGACTCCATTGATGTAAAATGAAATTAATGAAAAATATGAAGGTATATGAGTCTGATTAAAATCCTATAAATTGAATCAAAATTTTATAAATTTATGTTAAATTTTATATAGTCAAAACATTTTAACATTACATGATCTTCCTTTAATGGAATACCAAAAACATATCAAAACTGATTCCCAATTTAGATCATTTCCATTATGATACGACCTTCTATATTGTTCTTCCTTATATTTTCCCTAAGTAAGAGATATTGAGTTTTCTTATTCTTTTAAGAGTCAAATGATTGGGTTTTGGTTTAGGTATCATGTTCCCAATGTGTTTTCCTACAGAATAAGTGCGCATCTTTCTTAGTGAAATTGGGAACATCATATTAATTATTCTTCCAATTAGGTTTTCCTTCATCTCAGTAAATTGTGTATCATGCACGTTGGGTGTATATATGTTTTTCCTTTGATATTATGGTTGAAAACCAATTAATAAAGAATATTGAATCTTAATAGGATTAATATTCTCGAGTCTGGATAAAAGTGATGCATGTTTTTATTTTTCACTGTTTCGTTTTAATATTTTGACCATTATTGGATAACTAGCCACTAAAAATTATGGTCATTGGGGGTATATTTTTGTTCTTGGTATTGTTATGGAATACGTGTTTATTTATTTTCCTTGAACACCATTATATAAAAAAATTAAACACGTATATCCGAATAATAAATGGATTCCCTAGGATCATACTATTTCCTTAATAAATCCAAAATTACAATTTTAAATAAAATAAGAGATTCATAATAAAAAATAATAGTTATTGATTTAGTCAGCAGTGTAATGTGGTTGTGTAAAAGTACATGCATCGTGGTTTGTTTGTTTTGTATGGTAGTTTGGGCATTGTTTCATGTGCAATTGGGCTATAGAACTAGTTGTGATTTAATGTGTAGCTAGATGTGGATACGAGTTGGGGCTTCTCTGGGATGGAATGATGGTTTTGGAAGGATGAAATTAAATAATTATTTTAGGGTTTGGTATTGGTATTTCACCATTTATAACATGAAAAATGCTTCACCCTGTGTCTTGGGATCATTATCTGCTATGTCATTAATGGGTGTTAAACGAGGAGGTTGTGGAATGGTGTGTCTTCAATGTAATGTTTCCTTTATTTATCAGTATCTTTTCCTTTTTGAATAAATTATTCTATATTTCTTAGTTAATAATATTGTGATGGAATTGTTAAAAAATTTAATAAATAATTAATGTGGTTAAATAAATTTGTTTAGAATGTGAATTGGATTTTGGACGTGTTGCGTGGTTTGTGACTTGAGAGGTAGATACAAAGTAATAAGTGTTGTGACATGGTATAGTTTTTGAGAAACCATTGGTTTTTTAAGAGTTCTTGATGTCACAAATGTATATACTTTTATTTTCCTTTGATTTATATATTCAACCCACCATATTTGATCACTATGTGTCGAATACCAACATCGTCATGAGGGAGGGTGTCTTTCTCAAACATCCCTATGGGAGGATGGATGGTTTTCCACTCCCCATTCAATGTTCCATCATTAAGGTGTTGATTTACCATGATTCATTGTGATGTTTATGGTTTTTGGGCTCCATGTGTGTGAGGTAGAGATTTTTTTCAAGGTGTTTGTAAGAGGGATGCGGTTGTGAGGCCCATTTTTCAACGGGTAGGATGCTGAGGCCCACGTGTCTGAGAGCGGGACGTGGTTTTGAGTCCCATGTTTATAGAGGCGGGATGTGGTTATGACGCCTAGGTTTCTATGGGGGGGGGGTTAAATTTTTAGATGCCTACGTATCTGTGGGAAGGTTAGGAAATGGTCTGTTTGGAATAGGGGGAGCACTATGAGGTTTTCTATTAGGGTGTTATAGTAGATAATGATTGGGAAATTATTGTGGTTTACCATATCATTGATGTGATTTATATTATACTTCATGAATTCCATTATATTTTTAGTTTTACTTAGTGTGTTTTGGGTGGTTAGTTTACCTAAAATGGTTCTTCTAGGGATATGTTGTTTTAACATAGGATCATTAGTATTATTCATTAACATATGCAAGAGAGAAATTGGTTTTCCAACTGATTTTACACGTTTTCTCACCCTACATCTATTAAACATATTTCATGTTAGAGGATTACGTAAATTGTGTTGGACACTAATGGCTTGGATCTTGAATGTTGTTGTGTTTCTTATTTACTTTACTTTTGGTATTTACATTTTATACTTTTGTATTTCTATTAGTTCTACACTATGAATTTATGTGGGATGGTGTTTTTGAAATTCTTATGTGTGTGTGTAAGAGTTTCTTTTTGGATGATTCATCAAATATCAAGATCATATTCCAAAAAATAGGGTAATGCCCCCATATAGTGAGATTTGTATTCCCTTGGTGCTAGTCACCAACCCGAGGCCTATTGGAGGTGGGACTCAGGGGTCATTATCTCGTTTTATTCATTTCCAGTATAGAAGGGGCATCATGAGAATGAGGGGGTCATGAAATTGTGGTATTAAAGGTGGTGGTTAGATAAAGGATGGATTTTGGAGTTAGGAATAGTGAGTATTGTATGGGTTAGTAGGGAAATAATGTCAAGTGATCATGGGGCATGACATAGTCTAGGGAATACTATCAAGTACATAGGATTTTTGGGCCCCATGTGAACTGATAAAAAGTTTCTAAGCCTACCAGATGGCCAAGTGAGGCTTCACCATTTTCTAGGGTAGATGTAACACCCCAAGGTTTTCTAAAAATATATTTGAATGCTTGAATTATTTTTAAGTAGATATTCTTAACAATCCATTAAATGTAATTTTTCCACTTCTATGTTTTGAATTTCAAAAAACCATCATCTAAAATTGTGTTCATTATGTTATTTAGAGTTTAATGAAACCAACTTGATTTTTAGTGAATAGTAACATACCCTTATGAATAGTAATTTGAATAGTATTATGACCCTAATGAATAGTAAATGTTATTATTATTTTATTTTCTTAAGGATTTATGATAGTGATATTTTGGTTAAATTTTCAATGTGATATAAAAATAGTTATAGTTTTAAAATTGTAAATTTCTAAATAAAGAATAACATTATTTAAAACTTAAATTATTAATATTTAGAAAATTATTTTCAAAGAATGAATTTTATTTATAAATTCAACACATTGGGAAATGGTTTGGATGAAATTTTTGGATTTTTCTGATATTCTAGAATTTTTTTAATGGATAGTTAAATACGATAAAATACTGTATATTGAAATTATCACATAAATACACTAGTTATGACATCATAAGTGATGTAATTAAACTAGATTAGAACTAAAATTCCATTATTACTTTTAGGGGTCACATTAGTTAAGACTATTCAATGTCTTGAGAAAACATATTGTCATAATGGTTTAAATAAAGTAAAATCCCTCCTCTCCTCCATTATAAATTCTACCCTCATTCCAATATTCCTCTGACACCTCTCAAGCCTTGATCCTTACCTATGTTCTGAAAAATAATCTTCCCAAGACTCTTCCCAAATTCATAGGTCTTTTGGTCTCATCAAAAGGATAAAACCAAATGCTTTAAGAAGGATCTTAAGGAGAATAAATCAAGAGGTAAAAATCGTATTTTTTTAATTCTTGTCATAAATTTTATGTTATAAATTTTAATTTCCATTGGATTTTGTTGGGATATGTCATTAAATATCCCCCTTAATTCCCATATTATTTAATAATCATGAGATACCATTTTTCTCTTATCAAAATATTTTATTAAATTTTAAGCGACATTGTTAGTCTGCCAAATTTTCATAAGGGGTTTCTCAACTTTTATTTTCTTTTAAGATTCCTTTCGTTTCATTTTCTTTCCTCACCTACCCTTATCCAAGAGGAATGAGTGATACAGTATCTTAAATATTTTATATTTCATAATATTTATGTAAGAATCATCATTGTACATTCATTCCTCCACCCCCCTTATTCAAGAAATTAAAACATCATCCCTGATGTGTGGATTTACAAACATCGTGGATGATGTGAATTCATATTTCGTTTACTTCCTACAAGACTGGTCAGGAATCCGTTTTTAAGAAAGTAACATGTTATAATTTATGTATTATATATAATATAAGATATGGAATCATTTTTTAAATATTTTATTAATTCTTAAAACAAAAGGTGTTCTTTATGATTGAAGAATCTCTAAAATGACGTAAACAAATATCCATAATGTTTTAACATATGAATCAAACTCATTTAAGAATTAAAAATGAAAAATGGAATGAATTATGTTTTTATAACTATTTAAATATCACCACATTCAAATTTATTAGTTTCAATTCGAATCGAGAAGAATATCTATTATGAACTGGTCATGGAAATCATGTAAATAACGGACCCCAAACAATGTAAGGAACAAAATACTAACAATAAATGGGAAAAATTATGTAATTAAATGATCATATAAGGTATTATAAACATCAATATTTGTCTATAAGATATTATTAACACTCTTGTAACTATTATATGGGAGGTTTAAACATGTTTGAATTAAGACAAACCTGAGGTAAAGGGATTCTTAACCCATTTTTCATTCTTTTGGCTAACTTTCTACATCATTTTTCACATGGTATTAAAATTGTTTATTTTATGAAATTTGTTTATATTATGGTGAATAATTTTTATTTATAGTGTATATAAATATTCCATCCACTATATTAAGTATCTTTTTAATTATATGATATTTATAAGGGACATTACTTTTGAAAACCTCTTTTAAACTTCTGTTTTATGAAATTCCAAATAAATGTTTTTATGAAATTATTCATGTTGTATGTTTATGTTTAGGTTATTGGGAATTTTTTATGATGATGGGTGGGACCTATATCTTCCACTTATTCATTGGGTATGTGTAATTTGGAGTTCAGTTATATGGTTTCTCCAAGTGTAATTGTGATGATTACACAAATTGTAAGGTAGCCGTGACGGTTACTTATTTAATGGTAGCTAAGAGGGTTACAAGATTATGTAAGTAATTAAAAAAGATGTACTTATGGTTATATTTATGTTATTATGTTTTTTTAATATTTTTGAAATATCATGTTTCAGAATGTTATTATATTAGGGGGATAATTTTGTAATTTAAAAATGATTTCATACGTTAGAAGTATTCAAGGAATAATGTGTTATTTTTTCTTTTATAACCCTTAATGAGATTTATGTTCTCATACCATGTTTTTAAAATATTTTCACCGATTATAAGGATTTTTATTCCAAATAAGTAATCCATGTTAACTGATTTATTAATTGTCAAATAAATCATGTTTTATTTGAATTTTTTTATATTTGGATGAAATGAATACTATTTTTTGTATCCACTCTATATTAATGTGTATGGTTATGAATGTGTTATCTAACTTTTCTCTAAATCTATAAACTTTAAAATATTCTCAATGTTAAAAGAAGTGATTTCTTGACTAAATTCATGATTATGTAATTTAATAAGGCCAGGTATTTATTGTTGTTATCAGAGGATGGTTTAGATACCTTTAAGGGTTAGGTTGATGTTAATATAATACCACAAATGTTTTTTTACTATGTAGTTAATCTTAACTATTGTAGAATTTAAATATTACAAGGTTTATTAAACTAAGATATGTTTTTTCATAATTTTTGTCCACAAAAGAAATTGGGATGTTAAAGAGAAGAGGAACCGATGGAATGATATCCTTCTGAATCTGTATCATGTAATGGTAGGGATATCAACTGAGCAGTTTGGGAGAGTAATGGAACAGCTGATATAGGCAATAAATGGAGGTGGAATACATGAAAAAATAGAAACCAGAGGTAACACAGTGGAATATTACAATACTGTAAAATTTTATCAGAAAACTCCCTCTTGATTTCAATGGATATTCTGACCCAGTAGCGTTTGAAGGATTGATTTATTTCCGTGAAAATATATTTGATGTAATGGGTTGTTCAGATAATCAATAAGTAAGTCTTTAGATTTATCATTTTTATGGTGAAACTAATCAGTTGTGGTCAATGGTATGGAATATTATGGATAGATAAGATATTGAATCCGTAGAGTGGGATGAATACAAAATTATTTTCCATGAAAAATATTTTCCTAAGGTGGTAAGACTTAGGATGGAGATAAAATTCTATAAATTAAAGCAAAAGAAGAGGATTAATGGATGTTAATGGATAAAACATCCCTCAATTGTTGAGGTATTCTCTAATTATTATTCCAGATTTTGATAGAAATATCAACCACTTTTACACAATATTTATGCCAATATATTGAAGGGAATTGTCCTCCTGTGAATTAAAAAGTTATAAGAATCTTGTTCGATGTGATGAGAGGGTAGGGATGGAGTATTCTGATGATCATGTGAATTTTGAAACCATAGAGATGTAAAGGTCCAGAATGAAAGTGATGGGTAATAATCAACCAGCGAAATCTGATGGTATGATAATCTATTTCCCATTTTTTGAAAAGTGTGCACAAAGATCCCTGGGGAATGTATTACCAAACCTAGGATGTTCTTTCATTGTGGTATGTTTCGAAACATGGCCTATGATTTTTATGAAAATGATCCTAAAACTAGTCTTGATAATAAAACTAATAAGTGTCTTAAATGTGGTGAGATGGGTCATTATGAAAATGCTTTCCCAAAGGGAGATCCAAATTATGTAAAGAATACCAAATATAAGAATAAAGGTGTAGTGAGATCTTTTGTGGCTACATATATAGATGTCAGAAAATCCAATGAAGTTGTATTAGGCTCTTTATTATT
Source organism: Viscum album (assembly GCA_963277665.1). Taxonomy (NCBI): domain Eukaryota; kingdom Viridiplantae; phylum Streptophyta; class Magnoliopsida; order Santalales; family Viscaceae; genus Viscum; species Viscum album. The sequence goes on along the minus strand of OY728146.1, from coordinate 1,778,215,066 downwards.
TTACTCAGATTTTTCTAAAGCATTTTCTATTATGAGCTCTACATATTCCTTCATTTCTATGAAATTTTTTGGTAAATTGGAAACATCACCTCAAAAAAGGAATCCAAAATGTATTGATAAAACACAAGGTAAAAATATTATATCAAAGAGGAAGTATATGAATTATTATGTTGTGGTCTTTGAAAATGGTTTACCCGAAAAACTGGTTGTTTTTCCCTTAGTAGAGATTGATATCATTCTAGGAATGGATTGCATTTTTATTTATCATGCTATGATTATATGTAGTGCTAAATAAGTTTTTATAGAAATAGATTCAGTTTGTATATAACAACGAACCAATACAATTGAAAACATATCAAGAATCTGAAAAATTGTTGAAATATTGAAATGAATGTTTTCTGACTCATATTTTTGAAAATAAGGGAACTATTCAGATTATTTATTTTCCAGTGGTAAATAAATCCCTTGATGTTTTCCCTGATTAGATACATTATTTCATACCAGATCGATAACTAAAATTTTCAATTGACTTACTTCCCGATTCTAAGACAGTTCAAAACCCCCATATCATATGGCTCAAACAGAACTCCTTGAATTGAAAAATCAAATTATGAATTTTCTTGATAAAAGCTTCTTTCGACTAACCACTTCACCATGGAGGGCTTCTATTTTGTCTACTAAATAGAAAAATGTCTCCATAAGAATTTTCAATGATTATAGATCATTGATTATCATCAATATTAAAGAAACTATCTTTTGTCTCATATCGATGACTTGCTTGACCATCTCCAAGGAGATTAGTACTTTTCCAAGATAGACTTGAGATTCGGATACCATCAGTTGATGGTGAAGGAGGATGACATCCTGAAAATAGATTTTCACACTAGATATAGGCATTATGATTTTTTTAATCTTGTTTGGATTATCTAATGACCCTTTTGTATTCATGAATCTTATGAATATAATATTTCTTGAGTTTATGGATATGTTTGTGGTTGTTTTCATTAATGATAATCTGGTATTTTCTATAAATAAAGTGGTTCATAAAAAATATCTAAGGTTTGTTTTAAAAATATTAATGGAAAAAAAGAAACTTTATTGAACATTATGAAAGTGTGATTTCTGGTTTCCATAGATTTATATTCATGGGAACAACATAAATAAGGATTTTATAATAGTTGATTCATCTAAAAAAAGTTGATTATGAAAGGCCCAGACCAACAAATATTTGAGATATTCATAGTTTTCTTGGATTAGTTGGTTATTACTGACATTTTGTTGATAACTTTACAGGGTTATCTATCCCAATAACTAAGCTAACACAAAAATGAGATAAATTTATCTATACTGAAGAATGGGATGATTGATTTCTGGAAATAAAGAAGAGATTGGTGAATGCTCTTGTTTTGGCCTTGCCTTCCCAGAATGGTGTGCTTTTTTATCAATAATGATGTTTCATTTAAAATAAATGGTTGTGTTCTTATGCAAATTGATCAGGTAATTTCTTATTCTTCAAGATAACTAAAAACTCATGAGTAAAATTATCCCACAAATGGCTTGGAATTGGTTGTAGTGGTTTTTTCTTTTAAAATTTGGAGGCATTATTTATACAAATCCAAATGTAAAATATATACTAACAATAAAAGTGTGAAGTATATATTCACTTAGAAGTAATTAATCATTATGAAAAGAATATCGATTTAATTGATAAAAGATTATGATTTCTTGATCAATTACCATCCATGATAAGAAAACAAATTGGTAGATACCATGAGTCAAAAACATCATTCATCATTAACCACAGTACGTTTGGAACATGGTCAATTGATTAATGATTTGATGAGTTTTGGTTTTGATGTTTTTGGTGTAAAAAATACCACTGTTTTGTTTTATGTTTTAGTGCAGTCATTGTTATAAGATTTAATTAAGTAAGCATAGAAGGAAGACCATGAACTACATAAAATGGTATAATTGGTTAAAATGGGTGAGTTTCTAGAATTTAACCAGGATAAATATTGTGTTTTAAGATTATGGAAAGGGTTGAGCATGCCTTGTTATTCATAGTTAAAGAAGTATTTGTTTTGTAAATCTCAAAGTTCTCCTTTTTCAGTTAATCCTAGAATTACTATGATGTACAGAGATGTTCACGATTATTATTATTGGTGGTATGGAATGAAAAGAGATAATGATGAGTTTACCATTTAATTTTTGACAAGCCAATAGGTTAAAGTAGAGAGGTAGTTACTAAAGGGGATGCATCATCCTTGTCCAATACTAGAGTGTAAATGGGAGAATGTATCCATGGACTTTGTGGTGGGACTACCTAAGACTTATTGAGGTAATAATGTGATTTGGGTAATTGTTGATCAGTTGAAAAAATATGAAAAATCTATTTCAATTTGAGATATAATGTATTTGGATCAACTTTCATGATTGTAACTTGAAGAGATTATCATGTTACAAGGATTTCCTCTTTCCATTTTATCGGATCGAGATCACAGTTTCACTTCTATATTTTGGAAGGGGATTCAGAAGTAGTTGGGCAGAAAATTAAAATACAATATATCTTTTCATCCTCAATCAGATGGGCAGTAAAAATGAACGATTTAGTCTTTGGAGGATATGCTTTGATCTTATTCAATGGACTACCAGTTTATTTGGGATCAACATATTTATTTAGTTCAATTTTCTTATAATAAAAATTTACATTATAGTATATAGATGTAGCCTTTTGAAGAGTTTTATAGGAATCATTGTTGGACTCCATCATTTTGGGATGAAGTTGGTGAAAGAATGTTGATGGGGCTTGAATTAGTAGAGGTGGATGAGAAATTGAAAATGGTCCAGAAGCACATGAGGACAGCTTAGAGTGGGAAGAAAAGTTATGAAGAAAAGAAAAAGAAAATACTTCCCTTTTGAGGTAGGTGACAATGTTTTCCGTAAAATATCCTCTTTGGAATGTGTGATGCATCTTGGTAAGAGAGGATAGAAAAGTATGCGGTTTGTCATTAATTTTAAAATTCTAGGTAAATTTGTACTAGTTACATACAGAGTATCATTGCCTCCAAGTTTGTCTCATAGACACAATGTTTTCATGTTTTTATGTTGATAAATTATGTACCAGATTCAAATAATATCTTAATACCAGAAGCAATTCAGCTGGAAGAGAACTGTTCTTATGATGAGAAACCAATTCAGATTCATGATTGAAGTAATCATGTATTTCAGAATAAGGTATTCCACTAGGTAAAGGATTTTTGGTGAAACCACTAGTTTGAAGAAGCAACATGGGAGTCTGAAAATTATATGAGGGGAAGGTAACCTGACTTGTTTAATAAGTAAATAAAATTACAAGGACATAATTTTCAGAAGATGGGGATAATGTAACACCCCATGGTTTTGAAAAAATAAATTTAAATGCCTTAAACATTGTTTTAAGTAGATTTATATAACTATCATTTAAACATAATTTTACCACTTCTATGTTTTTTATTTCAAAAAACAGTCATCAAAAACTGTGTTCGATAAGTTTTTTGGAGTCTTATGGAACCAACTTCATTTTTGGTGAATAGTAACAGTCCCTTTTGAATATTAATATGAATAGTAATTTGGACCTAATGAATATAAAAATGTATTTTTTTTCTTAAGGATTTATGATGGTGACATTTTTTAAACTTTTCTAATGTGATATGAAAATAGTTATAGTTTAAAATTGTTAATTTTTAAATAAATAGATAATTTATTAAAAATTAAATTAATAATATTTAGAAAATTATTTCCAAAAAATGATGTTCATTTTTCAATTCTACACGTTGGAAAATGGTAAGTGTGAAATTTTGGGTTTTTTTAAATTATTTAATTTTTAATGAATAGTGAAATACGGTAAAATACGATATATTCAAATTATCAGTTAAATAAACTATTTATGACATCATAAGTAATTTAAGACCACATGGTTTGAAGTAAAATTCCATTATTACTATTTTGGGGGACCTGAATTAAGATTATTCATAGTCATGAGAAAAAATATAATAATAATGATTAAAATAATGTAAAATACATTCCCTCCTCCACTATAAATACCACCCTTATTCCACTCTGCCTCCCAGACCTATAAAGCCTTGATCCATACGTATGTTCTTCACAATCCTCCTCCTAATACTTTTATGCACGTCAAAGTGCTGCTGGTATCACCAAAAGGAAAAAACCAGAGGCCTTATGAAGGATCTCAAGGAGAAGAGATCAAGAGGCAAGCATCCAATTTTGTTTTCTTTATTTTCTTTCATTTTATGTTATTTTTTAAATTTTTTGAAATATGTTGGGATATGTCCTTCCATATCCCACTTACATTCCATATTTTTATGAATTATGAGATACCCATTTTATCTCATCAAAATATTTTATTAAAATTTAAGCGACGACATTAGGCTGCAACATTTTTGTAATGGATTTCTCACCATTTCTTTTAATATGAGATTCCTTTATTTTAATTTGTTTCCTCACCTCCCCTTATCCAAGAGTCAGGAATGATCCAGTATCTTAAATATTTGTTTTTTCATCATATTTATGGAAGACTAACCATTATACTTCTTCTCCACTCCCACTTATTCATTAAATTAAAACATCATTTGTGATGTGTTGATTTACCGACAATGTGGATGATTTGATTTCAATTTATTTTACCTCCAGAAGAACTGGTCATAAAACCATTTTCATGGTTAAAACGGATAATAATAAATGTATTATATATTATATATGGTTTTTTAATCATTTTTTCACATGTTACTAATTAATAAAACAAAATGGGTTCTTTATGATCAAAGAATCGCCAAAATGACAAAAAACAAGTATCAATAATGTTTTAGTTTATGAATCAACAACATGTTAGAATTCAAAATGATAAATTTTATAATATAGGGTTATAAAAATAATTAAATACCACTACATTTTAATTTTGTAGTTTCACATCCAATCGAGAAGATTATCCATCATGAACTGATCGTGGTAATCATGTAATGAACACACCCAAAACAATGCAAAGAATAAAATACCATCAAGTAATGGGAGAGATGATGTAATTAAATTAGAATATGAGGTATTATAAACTTTATTATGTTTCATTAAGATATTCGTTACACTGTTATAACCATTATAAAGGTGGTTTAATTTTTTTTAAGAAAGATAAACTTGAGGTAAGGGGATTCATAACTCAATTTCTATTGTTTGGGTTAACATTCAACTTCATTGTTTACATGGTATTAAAATTATTTCTTTCATTTAATTTTTTTATATTATGAATAATTAATTATATTTATAGTTTATATACATATTTCATCCACTCTATTAAATATCACTTCAATTATGTGATATTTATAAGGGACTTTTCTTTTAAAAAACTATTCTAAAATTCTGTTTTATGAAATCCAAATGCAATATTTTTATTCAATTATTCATGTTGCATATTTTTTTTAGTTAATCATAATTTTTTATGATGAAGTGTGGTACCTATATCTCCCTCAAATTCATTTTATATGTTCAAGTTGGATGTTGTCCATATGGTCAGTCCAAGTGTAACTGTGATGGTTACACAAATTGTATAGTAGCTGTGAGTGGTACAAATTATATAGATGCTAAGAGGGTTGCATGATTATGTAATTAATTCCCTGTGATACCTTTATGGTTCTATTTATGTTTTAATTTTTTTGTAAATTTTATTGAAATATCATTTTTCACAAACTATATATATATGGGTGATAAGTATGTCATTTGAAAATAATTTCATACATTACAAGTATTCATGGAATAATGTGTTCATTCTTTTTTATCCATTACTAAGATTTTTGTTCTCATCCAATGTTTTTAAATGATTTTCATAGGTTATAAGGATATTTAAGACAAATAATAAAACCATGTTATGTGATTGATGAATTGTCAAGGAAATCATGTTTTATTTGAAATGTTTTATATTTTAGAAGAAGAAAAAATCTTTTTCTTGGTATCCGCTTTGTATGAATGTGTAATGATATAAATGTGTTATCTCCCTTTCACTAAATATCTAAACATTAAAATATCCCGAATGTTAAAGGAAATTCTTTTTTTCACTAAATTCAAGACTATTTAAGGTAATAAGGTTGGGCCATTATAGAAGAGACCTAATAGGGTATATGTATCATAATGAATTTTGTTCATGTTTAAATTGGGTCATTTTTTGAATGTATAAAATGAATATAAATGAGTTAAATGAATTAAAAATGAATCTTATGTAAAATTTCATACTTCTCAGGCTTAGGGAACTTTTTTTCATTTCAGTTGTGGATCTTGGATGTCTTCCATGTGTCACTGAGAGAGTGGAGGTTTAGAAAGCTAATGTGTTTGATCATTGTACTATCTGTCCAGTTTAAGAGGAAGACTAGTATAAGAAGACATTGTGTGATTTATAGTGAAAGACATTGAGAAATTATGAGGGTAGTTTTTATAAAATGGATACTAAAAGCTATCACGGGGATCATGATATCACCTTCAGTTTTATCTGGTCCTTGACAGAGTACCAATATCCCTTGGTGGTAACCCATATAAGGGTTGTTGTGTTCTAGTGGTGGATTCTTTATCTATGGTATAGAAAGGAAGCATGATTTTTTTGGTTCAACTTTTAGATGGGGTTCTGGGTTGAGATTATTTTGTCAACTATTAGGCTATGAAGATGATGAAGCTACTTGACATAATTTAGATAAGTATGTCATTATGGAAGATCAGGATCATGTTTTTGTACCTCCTTCATTTTTTACTATATCACTTTATGGACAAGGAGTCTTGTGCGAGATGTCTCATGGAGGTTCTTTTTCATTCAATCAAGTATGTTGTTATTCCATTTACAAAGCCAACATATCTAGAGGATCCGAAGAAGGAGGAGGTGATCGATCATATGAACCAATGACGAGGTATACCATGAAAGGATATCTAAAATAGTTATTTGAGTAGAATCATTGTCTGTGGTAGGTCTAAGGCAACAGGTTCATAGAGGTTTTGGTTGGAAGGGAGATGATCTTAACTGATTCCTTTCCGAACATCTAGTTCTGATAGCTTCCACGAAATTCCCATGGGATTGGGCTGATGTGTTTATTCATTTGAGTTCTGGTCTATCCTTAGATTTGGTGCCTAGTGGCTGACCAACTCCTTTTTGGTGGAGGTGGATAGGCTCAGCATCAGCAACATCCTCAATAGCAGTTGTCGCTGAGACAATTTTAGTAGTAGGGACTGCAAGCTTTTTCTCCAACATAGGAAGTTGAAGCGGGTAGAGGATGACCTTAGGATGTCGCTCCTGATCAGGGACCATGACCCAAAGCATGTACTTGGAGGTGGTCATCATCCTAGAGGCAGAGGAGCTAGGTGTGTTTAGTTTCATATAGTAGAGGCAGTAGTTCCAGTAGGCCCATAGGTCATTATAGGTACAATCTCTTCATTGTGTACCTTTTCTTGTTATTTTTTTTTTAACTCATAAGAATCAGACTCCTTTATTTCACCCACTCCGGACCATGATATATGACTCGACGTAGATAATATTCTTGGCTTAAATTGTTGAGTATGCCAGTAAGAGGCCAAACTTGTTTGTTTGATGCGTTCTGGGGTTGTAGGATAATGATGGGACCACATCAGTTCCATATAGTTCTCTTCCTGTTTTAGGTGCAACCATAATATGTCATCATCAACATCAAATGGTTGTATTCTGTACATTCTGTTACATACTACTTCTATAAGAGAGTCATGTTTTTAGATGATGATAGTCAGCATGTTATTTTTGTTGGTGAGCAGATTTATCAGTTGGGAATTCATAATTTGGATCCCATTATTTTATTTTTGGATGATATGTCTGTCAAATTGGTTGAAATTGAGATGGTAGAGGTTACCATAGTAATTGGGGAGTTCTTACATTTTTTCACCAATGAGGATTTGAATATACCCCCCTTAAATTTATGTTGATTTCGAGATCAACTTGTTTCCCGGTGCTTCTTTAGTTATGATATCTTTTTATTAGATGACACCATCGGTGCTGTGAGAGTTGAGGATTCAGATTGTAGATCTGATGTGGATGGATTTTATCTATCCCACTATGACATCATGGGGTTCCACGGTGTTGTTCGAATCAAAAGAGGAAAGTGGTCTGAGGTTATGTATAGTCTACTAGTAGCTGAATCAAGTGACGTTCAAGTACTGTTACCCTCTTAAAATGATAGAAAATCCCTTTAACCAGATTATAGGGGATTTTTTTCAAACATCAATTTGTATTTTGGATATCTTCAGTTGAGGGTCTTGGAGGGAGATATCCTGAAGTCTCTCATAGATGAAGGTATGTGCACTTCGAGATTGTAGTCATGTCAATCAGTGTTACCAATGCACCAGCCATGTTCATAGGGATTATTAACCTTTTATTTCATAATTTCTTGCATTGGTTTGTCATTGTGTATATAGAGAATATTTTGATCCACTAAAATTCAAGGAAGGATCCTGTAAAAAAAAGAACACATTGTTTTATGAGCGGCCAGTGGAGATCAAGGACTTTTAGGAGAAGATTTTGTATGGATGAACCATTATTTTGGTTATTGTGTTTTGGATTCATGATGGCAAGGAGGAGATTACTTGGGACTGAGATACACAAATACATGCATATTAACCATATTTTTTTTTTGAGTTTTACCTTGTTATGTTTTGTTTTATGATGTATTTATTAAACCTTCGTTTATATGAGATAACCTATTTTCCATTGGAAGTGTTATGTGTAGTGCACAGTGTGATAATGTCCTGACATTTAGAAGGGGGTGGAACTAATTCAAAATAAATATTAATTAATTTTAATTTAGATTGACACATGTGGGTGAGTTAGTTCCACCGAGAGTGGATATTATCTTATATAGAGGAATGAATTATCTAGTATTCTTGTTCGGAAAGTGTGTTTGTTGTGCTTGTGTGTTGTGTAGTGTTGTAATTTGGTTTAGAGGATGTAAAAGGTGGTGTTATTGGATGTGGGGGTTTCCAATCAATATTTGGAACAATAGAGGGTTTTTTATTGTTGGGCATTGATGTTTTTAGTTGTTAGTGGTGTTTCAAGTGTAGCGAGGCCCCTGATAGGTATCTCACGGAGTGGTTGTTCAGACCCCTCTTTCTTCTAGGCTTGGTTTTGAATTAGTGATGGTTATAATTTAATTTGAGGTATATAATGTAACAGTATGAACCTCTCTGGTCTATTCCTCTTTGAGAATCTGGTGTTTGTATTTATAAGGGCGATCAAGGGGACTCTTTCCTACAGTTTTCAAAATTTCCCAGTTTGTGCATGTTTTCCAATATTGTCATGACAATGGAGTCACTTGGTGGTGGTTTCACCGGGGAGAAATCCCCACTGGTGGTGTCACCAGAGACATTAATTGCTGGTGGTGTCTCACTGTAGCGGTCATTCACTACTGGTATGTCACCCTAGCGGTCGCTCGCTGGCAATAGCTCACCCTAGTGGTGGCTCTATGGTGGTGGCTCACCATAGTGATCAGTCACATAGTGGTTCCTCATCCAGTGGGGCCTAGTCCATCTATGCATCTTTCAATGGTTCCACTTCATGTCGTGTCTCAACCAATGGGGTCTCTTCCAACAATGCCTCACCTGGTGGTGTCTAGTGAACAATGTTTCTCATTCTAGATTTTCACTTTTTGACACCTCTTTGATATAAAATTACATTAATGCCATATTTTAATGTATTTGAAGCTATTTAAAATCCCATAAATCCTAACATATAATACTATGTGCCAGGAGAATTTTACTCTATCATAACAAGTTATCTTGACCAGATCCTCAATTAATGGAAAATCAAAAACAAATCTAATCTGTTGCTCTGTTCAGATCTTTCCCTGGTCGAGATACCCTTCACCCTCGTTATTCTTTCTTGTTTTCTATTGGTAAGGTATTACTAGAGTTATTCTTCCCATAGGTGTCATGCGATTAGGCTATGAATTTTGGATCATGTCCCCCGAGTGTTTTCCAAATGTATATATGATCCCATGTATTGGTATAATCGAGAAGTGAAGATGAACTCTTCTTCTAATAAGGTTTTCCTTCATCTCTCCCAATTGTGTATCATGAGGCTTTAGTGTATGTATGTTTTACCTTTGGGAATATTGTTGAATATAAATAAATAAATATAATTGAATCTTCTTATGATAAATATACCAAAGGAAAGAGAAAAGTGATCCATGTTCTGACTGTTTGTCATTACCTTTTGATATTTTGATCTATATGGGATAAATACCCACTGAAAATCAGGGTCATTGGGGGTATTTTTTTACGATATAGTTAAGTAATGTTTGTTTTATTTTCCATGAACACATTTATATGAAAACAATTTCACCACATATACTCGGCTAATAAATTGATGAATCTATATCATATTTTTTCTATGATAACCTATAAGTTGGAATGTGAATTTAAATAAAAAATTCTTTTTTGAAACTAAATATGTATTTATTTGGTCTATCTGGTGATGCATTTGTGGAAAATGATGTAAACATGTGTTGGTTTTGTGGAAATTTTAGTCTTGGTGTGGTATGCCTATGTAGTAGGGACGCAGATTTGGTTGTGGTTTAATGTGTTGCTTGATGTTGTTGTGAGTCGGGTGTTGTTATGGTTCTCATTGCGATTTGGGTAGGATGGCATTAATGAATGATGTTAGTTTTTGGTATTGGTTATTTACCATTGATAACATAAAAATGATACATCCATTGTATTGGTATCAATATATTTTATGTCATAATTGAATGTTAAATATGGGGTTGTGGAATGATATATCATCAATGTAAAGCTGTCTTTATTTTTGTGGGTCTTCAAATTTTTGAAAAACTACTTCTATGTTTATTAGTTTACTTGATAATTACTGAATTGTTAAAAAAATTAATAAATAATGAATGTGGTTAATTTCATTGGTTGGGAATGTGAATTTTATTTTGTGACATATTGTGCAGTGTGTGCATTTAGAGGTAGCATCATGTTGGCAGTGTTCTGACTTAGTATTCTATTTAAGAACCCATAGGTTGGGTATGAGTGCTTTTTATCATATATGTATAAAATTTCATTTTCATTTTGATTTCTATATGCACCTCACCCATGTTGAGCACTATTTACCGAACACCCCCATCATCACGGGGGAGGGTGTATTTCCCAAACGACCTAGTGGGAGGATGGATGGTTGGACACCCTATCTTTCCTACAATTTCTTCTAGTAAGTGATAGTCCATTATTTTTTGGGTAGGTTGAGGTTTTTGGGGCCCAGGTGTGAGTTTCTGAGTTATTGTTTCCCAGGTGTCTATGGGAGGGATGCTATTTTCAGGCATAGGTGTCTTTGGGGGGGGGGGGGTTGTGAGACCTAGGTTTTTGTGGGTGGGATGCAATTTCGAGGCACATGTATCTCTGGGTGGGTCATGATAGTGTATTTTAAAATGTGGTGGGATAACCAAGACTTTTTCCATTAGGTTGTGAGACCAATCAAATAGTTAAAAGTGGTGTTGGGTTCCCTATCATCGATGTGATTTATATTATACTATCTAACATCCTCTATTTGTTGAGTGTCCCTTGGTGAGGCCGAGGTGGTCATTTTACATTCTTATCTGCTGTTTTTGAACTTATATTTTCTCACATGATCATTAGTGATCTTACATCATATTTTCATGATATAATTTGGTTTTCCTAATCAGTATAATTGTATGCTAACCCTATATATAGATAACTGGTATCATGTTTCTATGAATATTATGCAGAATGTGTGCGACCCTAAAAATATTGGATCTTGACTATTTTTGTGTAACCTCTTAGCTTTGATTTTAGTATTTACTTTGGAGACATTTGTACTTGTAACAGTTCTACTTTATGCAAGAATGTGGGATGTTGTTTTTTTATTTCATATATATATATAGGGTTTTATTTGTGGATGATCCACCATATCACCCCACCTAGTTTCAACAAAAAGGGTAATCCCTCCCATATTGTGAGATTAATATACCCTTGGTTCTTTCCACCAACCTGGGGGCCTACTAGTGGTGGGGACTCAAGGTTCATTAACTCCCTTTCTTCATTTCCATCCCAGGAGGGGCATCTTTGGAGGAAGGGGTAGTGACAGTAATAGTTTAGTGTTTTTGGAAACATGGAAACATACTCTTATAAGATGGTGAAAAAATCGTCAATATATCGCTTAAATATCATTCCCTTTATTAATCCAACTATAAAACTCTCTTCACTACCTATACAAAGGAAAAAATAACAATGGTGTGAATTCAGATGCTAATTAAAGGTAAAAAGGTATATATGTAGGCATAACATGAGTATAAGGGTATGATAACATGATCATATCATCATAAGATCATTCCCTACATATCAAATATCATAATCAAGTTTCATGAAATAATGACTGGAAGTTCATAAGACATGAATCATTAAGGAATCAAAATCATAATCCATGAAAGCATAACATAGGATTAAATCATGGAATATGTGGCAGAAGCATAACCATGTAAAAACAATCCCAAATCCATGGTCCATTGCCAAAACATATCTAGGTACTTAATTGGGACTACATCTATTGGGAAGAACACACCACCAACCCCAGTCATATTCATTTCCATATAGTGGATCATGTTTATAATCATCCCATAGAGGAAAAAGAATGTTGAATTGTTATCATCATTATCTTTTTATATATAAATCATTACCCAAATAGTTTTAGAGATAGAATGGGCTCACCCGACACTATCTAGGCATCCCCATCGTATAACTGGATATGGCCATACATGAAGATCTCAAGACCGGCCCATCATATATTATGTAATGGGTTTACTCGATACTATAGGGGTCACCACAACAAAAAAGTTGTAATAGGATAAGCTGATGATATCTAGGACACCCCATCATATAATTTGTAATGGGATTACATTATGCTATTTGGGAAACCCCATCATATAAGTTTTAACAGGATTACCATGCCACATTTAAAAATATCTATCATATAATATATATCCATGAACCACATCATGAATATGTACAGATTTCATTAATATCACCATAATTCTCATAAATTGTTTTTCATTCATAACTTGATTAACCCATGGTAAATAAATGGGTTTCATATCAATCAATTTGTAACATTATTAGACCAATGAAAATAAATGAGTTCCATAAATATGATTCTATAAAGACATAAACCATTTAGAGAAACAATATGAATGGTATCATTCAATCATATCCCTAGTAAAGCATAATCTATATCAAAGGATGTCATATTATAAGAAGAAGGATTTTAAAATATCACATAAAACCAACCCATTATTTGAAAAATAGAATATTTAAAACATATAACATTTTAAAAATCATTATATTTGAAATATTATTTTAAAAAATAAAAAATAATCATTAAAACTCATTTAAAAAATATTTTGATGAAATTTTTTTTCTTTATTAAAAAACTTCTTTTAAAACATTAAACATTTTTTAAAACCATTTATTTTGAAAATAACCATGAATATTTATAAATAAACCTTTTAAAAACATTTTTCAATATTTTTAAAATAATATTTTTTAAACCCTTTTACATTAAAATGTTATTAAAAAGGAATTATGAATATTTTGGCAATATTTTTAAAAATAATAATTTTGAAATAACCTAGATTTATCACCAAAGAGGGAGATATAATAACATTTTCATAAAAACACATTCTAAATTATCTTCAGTACCAAAGATGGGAAAATGAAACTATTAATTTATGTTTTAAATAATAAGTAGTGAAGAATGAAATTAATCAGATTTCATGATAAATGGGTTATAGGATTTCATTAATGGATTAATAGTCATAAACAATCTGGATATACTAAGAGACTGTGGTAATAATACGTTTCTAATTGGGTTACATAGAATCATAATCTACAAGAATGAAAAAAATTAAATGAATTTTAGAATATTATGAAATGAAATAGATTCATCATATAAAAATTAATGTTTATATACATACACATTATATAATAATACAGGTTCATAATATGGAATGTTTCTCAATGAATTATAATTGAGACAAAATTACCTTACCGATATGTAAAATTTATACCTTATAACCCATGAACGATATATATTAAAATGGATATGTAAATACATTAAAATTTAAATATATTAATCATATATTACATTCATGGGAAGTTTATACACCCAAGAACAATACTAAGTTTCCAAAATGGTATATAAATCATAGAAATAAATGTGAGACGAGAAAACCCATACCATAAGTATTGAATTTATTCATAAAAATTAAGAATAATTTTTTATAACTATATATTTATTATAAAGGTTAAATAAAACCATATTATTATATAAAATATAAGATATTATTTTATTATCACTTTTTATTACCCATTTGGTAAGAATTCCAGGTTAAGGTTGCGTTTTGGGAAATATCCACTTTGTTTTTTATATATGTTTGGACTTTTCATTCATGACACTCTTACATAGAACATGATTTAATCATTTATAAAATATTAAAAAATATATAAATATCATGTATTTTCATGATATAAATAGTTATAATAATATATAAAATAAATAAATAAGAAATGGAATACATCATTCATGGGGATAGTAGACCGTACGTACAAGTGATTGTTATTTTTATTTTCATGTCATAATGAAAGAACTAAATTAAATGATATATATATATATGTATATATTATTCTATTATAATTATTGTTTTATATTTTTTATATATATTTAATAAACTCATCTTTATTACACTCTATACAATGCATGAATGAATCACATCGCTTGGAGTTGGTGGTAGTCTTCACGTCCACAAATGAAGTTGTCATACTTATTCAAAATGGATATCATGAAGATATGTTTTATTTATTTATAAAATAAGAATAATTAAATCATATATATCATAAATATTTCATATAAAAACATAATTTCCATCATAATCCTTAACCATGATAGGTTGTAAAGGAAAATAAAATGACATCTTCTCGAAAGGTGGTACTCCAGCATACACACAAACAATAAGTTTGTTACCAATTTGATGGATGATTTTGCAGGTTTAGTTTTACCTATTAAAATAAAAACATATTAGTATATTTAGGACGATTTTTTCATTATAAAATATAATAATAATAAGAATTTATGGGGATGGAGAAAGAAATAAAATAAATGTTCTTATTAAAAGATGTGACCTCTTCTTTGGGAAACTCTTCTTGGTTTTCACCGAAAAGATGTATTGGAATTATTTACACCCATATGGAGGCTTATATGATTAATAATGTGAATTTGGGATGTTATTTGTGTAGTTATAGGCTGATAAAAATAGGTTGAGATGTGTAGGTATTGAGTGGGTGACATCCTTTTTTGTAGTGGGTGAGGAGTTGAATTCATAAAAATTGAAATAGATAAATAGTATTGACAGGTCTCTATTTAAAAGTGTTTCTCCATGATTGTTCAATGTTTTACAATAGGAATTATTGTATAAAAATGTGACATAAAATTTCTTTTGGATATGTTTCAAGGGAATTCAGACACTTAAAATAAAATTTAACCACTTAGTAAACTTGGTTTAACATTAATCATTATAAATAATTTTAATTAATTTGTATAATTAGTTAAGTAAAGAACTAATTTTTGATAATTATCAATTAAAAATTATATCTTATTCAAAATATGGAATCCATTTTTCAATATTTCATTGATAGAAGTTGAATAAATTAAATTAAAATTAATCCCTTAGATGTAACGATAAAATAGATTTTTAATGTAAAAATTATCAAAATATTAAAATGTTTTAATATCTAATTTCAATGTAACATTAGTTAAAATGACATAAATTTTATCAAATAATTTAAAATTTATCTATATATACATTAATAAAAACATAAATTATAATTTTTCATTTAAATAAATTGGATGAAGAAGCAGATTTCAATTAAAAGTTAGTGTTTTTTCATTATTCATCAAAAAATGAAACATCTCTAAAACATACCAAAAACTCACCCAAATTATGTTTTTATATTTCTCGTTCAAAATTCAATTTAACTTTGGGATTTAAATAATATAAAAGTGTCATCAATTTAATTTAAATTATGTTCTATGTAAATATGTGGTAAAATTTCATTTTGGAAAAGTACATCTTTTTAATCGTTTAATTGGACTTGTTAATTTTTTTTCTTATCAAATTTGATTGATTATTATAAAATATTGATTAAATAAATGGTATTTAAATATTATTTAAAAAACTATCAATTCTTTTTTTAATTTATTGAGATAAAATTGTGTTTGACCATAGAAAAAAATGTCTTATAAATGTAATTTCATTATTTTCAAATAACTATTAAATTAGTTTATAACTAACGAATGACCAAATTATTAATTTTATTTACATATGTAAATAATATTTTCAAATTTTAGTTAATCTTATTCATAACATCCATTCAAATGGATAGTTGGTAACTATAATAATATTTTAATAATAATATTAACAAAATATTTTAGTTCGGTAAAACTCATCCTGTGTGTAACACAAGTGATCAAGAAAAATCACCATTTAGTGAAAAAAATACACACATAATGTTGTTTGTATTATAATATAATATTAACTCTTGTGTTTAGTTCATGCGTACCTTTTTGTTGCATTAAAGTCAATCTGAACATAGTGCTTTCATATAAGAAAATTTATATTTAATGTTTCATGAAATGAAAAATATAAAAACTATTAAATTAATTCAAAAGAAACTAAAAAAACACAGGGTGCTATATTATAACCACGTAAAATTAATTTCTCTATAAAATTTAATTTGGTTTATCACTGGTTCAATCCTTCAATGTTCCTTTTATATAAACCCACATTCAACACCCCCAAATGATAAATGGTTAAATGACTAAATGATATGACTCATGTCAACAAGGTGCACCTTCCTTTTCGGAAGCCTGTCTGATTAAAATTGCACAGTTAAGCGTTCTTGGTCTGGAGTAGTGATCAGGATGGGTGACTTCCTGGGAAGATTCTCAGGGTGTGTGTGAGTGAGGACAAAACAAACTAAAAATGATATGTGTTGGCCTGTGGGGACTCTCATTAGTAAGTTAACTCGTTCAAGCATGTGGGTGGGACCTAGGGTGGGACCTAGGGTGGAGCCCACATGTCTGCGGAGCAACTGGTGTTGCTTGGAGGGCCAGGACCCGACGATCGTGTTATGGCGGGGTGTCTGTGCTATCACGGGGGCCCAACTGTCACATTTTGTATCAGAGGAGGAACTCAGCCTTATGTGCAGTGCACTGCCTGGGATAAGATGTAGGGCCCACAATGAGGAAATTGTGCTCTAAAGGGGGGTGATTGTAACACCCCACAAATTATAAAGTGTTAAATTAATAAATTATAGGACTCATGTCAACAAGATGCACCTTCCTTTTCGCGATCCTATCTGATTAGAACTCCACAGTTATGCATGCTTAGCCTAGAGTAGTGATCTGGATTGGTGACCTAATGGGAAGTTTCTCAGGTTCTGTGTGAGTGAGGAAAAAACACACTATAAAGGAAATTAGTTGTCCTATGGGGACATTCATTAGTCTGATAACTCGTTTGGGAAAGTGGGTGGGACCTAGGGTGGGGCCCACGTGTCTGCGGGCCAACTGGTGGCACCTGGCGAGCCAGGACCCGACGACCGTATTAAGGCGGGGTGTCTATGCTGTCACTGGGGCCTAGTTGTCACATAGTGTGGCACCATGGAGGTGTTGCGGTCATCTCGCAGCGCGGCCAGCTACGGTTGGCCGGTTCGGTTTGTCCGAGCGGCCCGCGGATGTGGGCCGTGGTTTCCCCTATGCGGCTGCCGCCTCTGATCACCGCCACCTCTGGTCGCCGCCATCTCCAATTATCACCACTAAATAAACAATAATTTTTGGAGGGTCGTTGGGCCGTTTTTGTTCAGCCCATATCACTCTATGTTAGGCGATATCAAATGGCCAAAGACAAACTATGCATTCATCAAGAAGGATATATAATTTTATTCAATTAAAATTATACAAAACCCTTACCTCGATTTCAAGAACGCTGCCCGTCTACAAGTCGCGGAAGACGAGCATTGTGGAAGACAAATGTCATCCCATCAAAGTCAGAGGGAATGACGTAGTCGTTGGCGGGGCTCTTAGCGGACAATGTCTTCTCCCTTGATAACGATAAAAAAGAATGAAGACGAGCGTTCCTCATGGACGTCGCCTCACATTCTTTCCCCGTTTGAAGAAGTGGAGAGAAAGTTCTTCGTCGAGAAGAAGGTTTTGTTCTTCGTTGAAGATGTTCTTTATGGAGAGGAACACTTTTCTTCTAATTCTCTAGAGCCTCCCCAATAAAACTACGCTACCCATGACCTGGAGTTAGCAGCAGTGGTCTTCGCCTTGAAGATGTATCAGCACTATCTGATGGGCATGCGCTTTACAGTTTACTCTGACCACCAGAGTCTCAGGTACATCTTCTCACAGAAGGACCTGAACCTGAGACAATGACGATGGCTCGAGTTCCTCCAGGACTATGACTTTGAGATATTCTATACTCCTGGGAAGGGGAACATTGTAGCAGATTCTCTCAGCAGGATATCTGGCATTCAGTTGCTAAGAGAGGCGATAGAGCAACTAGCCGTGTTGTAGATATCCTTTGTGGATAGATATGGAGCAGCCTTTCTGCATTCTCTCACAGTCACTCCTCTACTTCTATAGTGAGTGAGAGAGGCAGAGCGTTGGGACATTGACTGTGAGGCGTGACGTGCTCAGATATCCACAAGACAGGCACCTGATAGATTTTCTGAAGGTGGGGAGCACATCATCCTCTTCAGAGGGAGTTCCATGGTACCATTTGCAGTACATGAGGAGATTCTAAGGGATTTTAACACTTCCCCTCTAGCGGTACATCCAGGAGTGGCGAAGATGTATTAGGACCTCACACAACAGCACTCATGGCCGGGTATAAAGCAGGTTGGAGTAGATTTTGTTTCGTGATGCCTCACTTGTCAGCAAGTGAAGGAGGAGCACCAGGTTCTAGCATGCTTGGTTCAGCCCTTAGAGGTCCCAGAGTGGAAGTGGGACGGAATATCCATGGATTTCATGGCCGGGATTCCATGTACATGAAAAGGATATGACTCTATCTGGGTGATTGTAGACCGACCCATCATGTTGGCCCCCTTCCTACCGATTAGAGAGCCGGGCTCAGTAGGGAGCTTGTGACTCCACTATGTCCAGGAGATCATACAACATCATGGTGTGCCATCAACTATCGTCTCTGATGGAGATTCTCATTTCGCTTCCCAGCTATGGAAGGGATTACAGAAGGATTTTGGGATGTAGCTTCACTTGAGCATTGATTTCCATCCTCAGACATATGGTCAGACTGAGAGGACCATTCAGACTCTCGAGGACATGCTTCGTGCATGTGTCATCGACTTTGGTCGCAGCTGGGAGGATCAATTACCCTTAGTGGAGTTTTCATACAAAAACAGCTACCAGTACACCATCATGATGGACCCATATGAGGCATTGTACGACCGACCTTGCAGATAACCTTTGTGCTGGACTGACCCTCAGGAGTCACCACTTGTAGGAACAGAGATGGTACATGCTACGATGGAGAAGGTGCATATCATCCAGGAGAAGATGAAGACTGCACAGATTAGACAGAAGTCATATTCTAATAGGATATGGAGACCACTTGAGTTTGAAGATGGTGACCACGTCTTCCTATAGGTCTCACCTCAACGAGGTCTACGGAGATTTGGCCAGGGTGGCAAGTTATCTCCATGATTCATCAGACCTTTCCAAGTCCTCAGAAGAGTCGGCGAGGTGGCTTACCGCCTGGCCCTTCCACCTCAGTTTCACCAGGTGCAATACGTCTTCCATGTATCTCAGGTGAAGAGATACGTGCATGTCCCATTCCACATCATCAACCATAGAGATTTGGTCATCGATGATGGGCCGACATTCATGGAGGTCTTGGTGGAGATCAAGGATCGATAGGAACGGGTCTTTTGCGGATGGTCGATTTCACTAGTGTGCATTCACTGGTAGCACGAGAACCTCTAAGAGAGAACATGGGAGCTGGAGGCTCAGATGCATGCTCAGTACCCTTATTTGTTTCCCTAGTGTGTGTTGTAGTTTTACGGGGACGTAAAGCCCTGAAATGGGTGTAATGTAAAGACCTGGTAATTTCATTGAAATTTTTTTCATAAATACTTTGGAATTTTATGAGTCTATAGTTTCTGACGGCGCCTGATTCTGAGGCATGGTGTGCCCAGAATCATTTTATGATGTTTTGTTTGGGTATGTTCAGTAAATGTACATGTGGGTTTTCCTATATTTTGAACCGGTGCTCGGAATTGAAATTTGAGGGCACGGATGAATTTATAGTGCCAGTATTCGCCAATGGGGACCTTTACCATAGTTGTGTTTGGTCGGGAGGAGAAGTTATATTTTGGGAATTTATATTAAATTAAATAAAATTGTTGTGTACACAATTTTATTATTAAGGGGTGGTTATTTCCTCCAAGGAGTATTTGGAGGTGGGCGCACAACCAACATAACCTCCCATGGGAGAATAATGTGTGTGGGGCCCACACGAACCCTAACCCTTCAACTCCCAATGAAACCCCCGTAAACTATTACGCTTCCAACTCCCCTCATTAATTGTTTAACTCTCCACCTCCCACTTGTTTTCATAAATATTGCCACACCATAAATTAATTAATTGAACTCCACAATTAATTAATTAATTTTAGTGTTTGAATTTTTTTTGAAAACATTATGCCAACTTTAAATGAGTGAAGCCTTTACTTCATTTGGGGATGGAATAATCGTTGGAAAGCCTTTGGAGGAATTGCGAGGATGTGTTCTTCCCACAAAGAACATAAATAACATTATCAACAACCTTCCTCTACGTGAAAGGTGTAGGAGCCGCCCGCGGGGAACATCGACAACGCTTCATCCTTGGATTCTACCCGACGTCAACGAAATCGACATCCTCCCTCTTTTCGCAACTCGACAACATTCAACGACAAGTTTCGAGGTAGGGGTTATGATCAATTTTAATTGAATAAAATCGTGCTTCGTTCTTCTTTGAATACCAAGGATTTTCTCCAGCCATTTGATATCACCTAACGTAGAGGGCATGGGCCGAACGAACACCATCTGACGACCCTCCGTTGATTCTTGTTTTTATTCAGAATGGAGGTGGTAATGGAAGGGGCGGTGATGAATGAAGGCGGCGATGACAAGGGTGGCCGTGCGCCGACTCATTAGAGGGCCACAGAACCTGGTGCCACATGGAGGAAAGACCGCCGCCAGCATCCGTGGGCCACTCGGCTAAAGAAGAACCGGTCGGTCCCATGACCGGCCGAGCTGGAAGAACAGGCCGGCTGAAGCTGACCGTGAAGGAGAACTGCGGAACCTCATGGTGCCACGCTATGGAGAACCGCGGCCCACGCTTGGTGGGCTGCTTTGGTGGGTGAACCGGTCAGGCAGAAGAAAGCCGTAGTGCCAAGCAGCGCTGAGTGGAAGAGACAGCGGCCCGCTGTGCGGGCCGCTCGCGCTGGAGAAGACCGGCCGGCTTCGCCTGACCGAGCAGGAGATGCAGCGCCGCTCGACACTGCTTTTTTTAGAAAATTGGGGGGTCACGCCTCCCTGCTCCGCTCGGCCAGCTGGCAGAGCCGCAGGCTGGGCCGCCCTTGCGTGGGTCGGACCACCATTGGGTGGGTTGGGCCGCCTGCCGTGTGGGCCGGGCCGCCCTCGCGCGGGCTAAGCCGCCGTCACGCGGGACGGGCCAAAGCCGTCGGGCCGGGCCACGCCCCACCGGGTCGGGCCGACCGCCTTCAGGGTCAGACCCGCCAAACTGGGACAGGCCAACCCACCAAACTAGGTCAGGGCAACCCGCCATCCCACTAGGCTTGATGGGTCAGGCCCGTTACGCTTAAACGCAAATAACTTCTAGACTGTGCATCTGTTCGACGTGCCATCTGCGACACTGGGATCCTCATGATGAGATGGTCCTTTTGTGATACTCTATTTGAGGAAGAAATGTCAGTAGCTACGACAACATGTCGGTAGCTGAGTATTCATCAAGGCGTACCGATCATTCCTGGTACTCTATTAATACGATACGATCAGTGCTTCGGAGCTTGGACCTCCGAGTGAGATGTGTTTAGGGACATCCGAGTCGTCACATTATTTTTCCTCTATGCATTCCTACCTATGTTAGGGTGATGGAGATAACCTTTGTGGATTGAATGTTCATTGGATGAGAGGATACATCCGGTGAATGATAGTAGTGGGAAAGCAGGAAACTAGAACAAGTCTCAGAGACTTGGGCATGTAAACTGTTTCAGAAATAGGATGTAACAGGGACAGAAAAATATGTAGGGCAGCAGATGTGGAAGCATAGAAAGGAATGAAGCATGAGGTGGTGTACATTTTGACTTGTTACTACCACCCACCTTTGTAGTCACCGCCAGGCAGAGGGAGCTGGTGGGCAGAGGTAGAGAACAGTTGCATGTGGTCCAGGAGTGTGACCCAGGGGTTCTCAGAATGATTCGAGGTATGGACTGTGTATACTACTAGCTGTTGTATCAATAGACATATGTACCAATAATTCCTTCCTTCCATGAATCTTGTCCCAGACCTAGAGTTTCCGGTTAAACCATTTACTTGACCCTCACGTCTGGAGATACCTTTGGGAGGATACTCAATAATCACACTTACGCTAACAGTGTGATCTAACCCTTGAGGTTAGAGTTTTGGTTGGAACATCTTGGTGGTAGTGTCGAGGCCCTAAGACGTTAGTTTTAGTATGGACTGGGAAACCACAGTTCATACATAGATTGACTGTATTAGTAAAAAAGGATGTGGTTTATCTACAACTTTGAAATGTGGTTTTCCTTAGTCGGGAAAAAGGAATATCAGGAAGCACAGGTTAAACTCATGCATAGGAGGGTGCAGCTGATCACTCTTGATTCGTCCAGCCTTATCCTCTTGGCAGCAAGAGTTTTCAGTTTTCAGTTCCTCCAGGATAATGACATTGAGATAGTCTATACTCCTAGGAAGGGGAATGTTCTTGCGGATTCACTCAGTAGGAGGACTGGTATAGAGCATCTAGGCAAGGAGATAGAGAAGCTGGCGTACATACAGATATTCTTCATGGATAGAGATGGATTAGCCTTTATAGAGTCTCATAAATTCACTCCTCCCCTTCATTAGAGAGTCAGAGAGGCACAGCATGGAGACGCTGACTGTAAGACACGACGTGCTCAGATACTCACAGGGTAGGCACCTAATTGATAATCTGAAGGTGGGGAGCACTTCATCCTCTTCAGAAGATGTACCATGATTCTAGTTTCATTTCAGAAGGAATTGCTGAGGTAGTTCCACACATCCCCTCTAGCGGTACATCCATGTGTGGAGTGGATGTACCAGGACCTTCGACGACAGCACTGGTGGACAGGTATGACGAAGGCTCTAGTGGAGTTTGTCTCTCGATGCCTCACTTGTCAGCAAGTGAAGGCGGAGAATCTGGTACCAGCAGGCTTGGTTTAGCCATTAGATGTCCCGAAGTGGAAGAGGGATGAGATATCCCTGTACTTAGTGACGGGTGTTCCACTTACGTCTAGGGGACATGACTCTATTTGGGTGATCACCAGCCGACTCACCAAGATGGCCCACTTCCTACTGACCAGAGATGGCACGAGCTACCACGGAGAAGGTGCAGGTCATCCAGGAGTGTATGAAGACTATACAGAGCAGAGGTAAATCATTTGCTGACAGAAGATGGAGACCTCTGGAGTTCGAGGATGGCGACCACTTCTTTCTACGGGTCTCACCTCGACGAGGTCTACGGAGATTTTTCCGAGGAGCAAGTTATCTCCAAGATTCTTCGAACCTCTTCAGGTCCTAAACAGTGTTTGTGAGGTGGCATACCGCTCATCTCTTCCACCTCAGTTGCACTGGTTACACAAAATCTTCATCGTATCTCATCGGAGGAGATACATGTACAACCCTTCCCACATCATCGACCATGGGGAGCTGGACATTGATGACGTGGCGACTTTCATGGAGGTTCCATTAGAGATTGAGGATCTAAAGGAGCGGGTCCTGCGTTGACAGTTTATACCTACGGTGCATGTTTTTTGGAAGCACGAGAACCTCCTGAAAACACATGGGAGTGACAGGCTCATATGCATGCTTAATAGCCCACATTTGTTCCCGTAGTTTGAGTTTTAGCATACGGGGATGTAAAGCTCTGAGATGGAGAGAATGTAAAGACCCGAAAATTCCGTGGAAATTTTTTAATTTAATGACCAGAAAATTCCATGTAATTTTTTTGTTCTTAAATACATGAGAATTTTATGAGTACGTAGTTTTTGACGGAGCATGATTCCGAGGCCCGGTGTGCCCAGAATCAATTTCTAAAGTTTGTTTATACTTAAGCTAACGCGTGTAAGATGGTTTCCTAAAAATGTGGAAAAAATCATAAAAAGTAAATCAGATCTGAAATTTGAGGGCACCGTTGTGCTTAGGATGGCGGATTTACCTTAGGCGTGACTTAAGTTTAGTCGGTGCAGGCCTCCTGTGAGAAATCCCGAAAATGGAATAACCATAAATAAAATAATTAAATAATGTTATTTTATTTTTCAAATGCTTATAACTCACAAACAGTAGCTCGGATTAAAAATCTGAGACCACCGCTGAACTTGTGAGGGAATGCTTTATTTAAGCAGATAATTACTTTGGCCGGCGTGGGCCACTTGAAAAAGATAGTTTTTGGCTGCAAATAAAATAATTAAGTGACAATTATTTTATTCTAAAATTCATAACTTCTAAATGGTAACTCAGATTGAAAATCCAAGAGTTCTTTTGGGTTCATTGCAGCGTGTTCCACCTAGGCAGAGCCTATCCTTGACCATAGTGTGTCGAGGTTGATTGATAATAAATTTTCGAAACTTTTTTTTTGGGTACGATCAGTAAACGTGTGAATGACGTTTTATATCTTTTCAACAGGTGATCAGAATTGAAATCTGAGGGGGCCGTTGAACTCAAAACATCAGTAATTTCTTAGTGAGACCTTCACCGTAGTTGTGTTCTTACGAGTTTGGAAGCTAGTTTTTGGATTTTTATTAAAAAATTAATAAAATAAAGTGTACTATGATTTATTTTATTCTAGACACCTTGTGAGTGCGGGTAGTTCGAACCTCCACTTAGGAGATGGTGGTAGTACCCGCCACACCCTAACCACCGATGAGAGGTTATGGGGGTGGGGCCCACCCAAACCCAATCTCCCATGTGAGGTTAAATGTGGTGGGGACAAAACGTGGCCACCCGACCCCGATTAATGGGAGGATTCCATAACCTCTCAACCGCCCCTATTAATGGTGCCACCACCACCCATTTTAATAGCCAAAACCTCCTCATTGATTTTGTGACATCTCCTATAATTAATTGCACCAACGCGTGTGAATTAAATTAAGGGGATCCTCTTGACATCCTCCATATTAATAGTGACACCCCTCGTGCATTTTATTTGGTGAAGCCGGGATAATTAATTCTACCATTTGAATTACGTTCCAACATGATTTTAGATAAACCCTCCCTCTCCTATATAAAGGATGTTAGGGGAAAGGTTTTGGGACGGCTTCATCAAGCGGTGAAATGCTGGCAAAGAGACGCGTCGCCCAACCCTTGGAGAATTATTCTCCCAACGAAGAACACGAAGAACACCAGATTTCTTCTTCAACTTCTTCCTCGGACGTCTTCTTCCTTCTTCTATTGGAATAAGGAAAGGGAAGCATCATCCACAAAGAACGTCGACGTCATCCTCGTCTTCTTATTTTACGACGTCAACGGGACGACGCCCGCTTTCCATGACTACATCAATGATGAATAACAAGTGAGGTAGGGGTTTTGTTCTAGCATAATATCATGTTCTTTTTATCTTCTTCGGATTGAAAAAGATTTGATGTGTGGTATTAAAAACAATTGAAGAACATCTCCTCCCTTCCTGTTGAGATAATTGTTATCACATAAAATGCAGAGGATGCAGGCTGACCTAACAGGGCCTGACATCCTCCGTCGATTTCATCACTCTTGTGGAGTTCTATGGTAAGGCATTGAGGCGACAAAGATGAAGGAAACAAAGACTACAACTGTGCTACCCGCGGCCTCCGCAAATCGCGCCGCCCCTGAGGCGCCCCGATGCTCCCGGCCAAACAACGCAGCCCAAGCAGCGCATGACCTACCTACCCGCGGCGTCCCCGACATGCGCCCCGCGCCCCGCCGGTGCACTGCACGGCTCCCCTGCGCCCCGCCGATGGCCTGCCCGGTGACCCCCACACCCTGTTGGCGGCCCGCCTGGCCCTTGACGGCGGCCTTGCCGGCCCCTGCCAGCGGCCTGCCCGGCACCCCCGACACGCTAGCCGGTGCACCCGCGCCCTGCCGGCGGCCTGCACGACACCACGACGCGCTGACCCGGCCCCACCCTCGCCCCGCAAGCGTCTTGCCCGGCTCCTGCCGGCGGCCTGCCCGGCACCCCCGTCGCCCTACTGGCGCCCTCGCGGCCCCCTGTCACGGTCTTTCCCATCGCCACGGTGCACTGCCTGCGCCCTGGCACGCTACCTCGACGCGCTGCCTACGCCCGGCCACCCTGCCCAGTGCCCCCCGCGGCCTACCCGTAGTCCAGCCGGCATGCGCGCTCCCCATGTGGCCTACCCGCTGGTCTCCCGGTCGTCAACCTCTCGAGCCGCACACTTCACAGTGCTGACCGAACCAGTCCCGACTTTTGGGCCGATGCCGCCTGCGTGGGGGAATCCAGACGAACTGCCCTTGTAGTCCGTTGGGCCGGGCCTAGCGGACCGGGTCAAAACATAGTGGGATGACCTGCCCAACGGGCTGAGTCGGACCCAGAACGTCTGACCGGGTCGACCCAGACAGGGATGGGCCAAGTCGGTCTGACTGAGTCAGACCGGACCTGGGCCCACAAATGACCCATTACTTACTTTGGCCTTATATTTGGCACTGGATGTCCATTTGACGAACCTTTAGTGGCGCTGGTAATATTGTTGTGAAACGGTCCCTTAGAGAATACCACATTGGATTTCAGGGTATAGTTGAGGTATAGTGGGGTTGGTTCATAAATGAAACCAACCGGGACCCCGTGACTAAAAGGCTAATAACTCACATACCGGGCGTTTGATTGACGCACCGTCTGTTGCATTGAGACCCGTATGACCCGGCGTTCCTTTGTGATATTTCTACGTGAGAATTCGTGACACTTGGAGTATAATCTTGTGTCTTGTGGAACAGACCCTCCGAGTGATGAGCGAGCAGATTGCAGAGACCTAGTAGCTGGCTGAGACTTGACGTCTTTTTATCGATCGACTCATAGTGAATAAGATGGCCCAGTGGGGAGTTCATGGTTGTAGCAGCACACCCACGGCGGTGGAGCACTTTGTTGTAGCAGTAGACCCGCAATACTCAACAAAATGAGTACCTCTGTAGGATATGAGGGGGAGCTCTTGGTTGTAGCGGCAGACCCATGGTGGGAAGCACTTGCTTGTTGCAGCAGACCCATATTACTCGACAGGTGGAGTACTTCAGCAGTCCAAGGTTAGTGGGAAGCACTTGGTTGTAGCGGAAGGCCCACTATACTCGATAGAGGCGGAGTTCTCTAGAAGAAGTGGTTTTGACATCATGAATCGAAATCCTTGTTTTTGCTGAGTCATTGACCTTTGTGTTTTCTTATTTATGGAGATGGGTTATTTGATAACTTAGGAATATGTAAGGCCATATACCTAATTAATGGTTATCTGTTGATTTCATACATTGTGGTTTATCCTTGTTGGATATTGCGAGACCTTGAGGGTCTGGGGGTCCCTACTAAGTATCGTTATACTCACCCCTGCACAGGCTATGCCCGCACCTCGTTGTGTTGGATGCAGACGACAGATAGCGCTGACTGAGGCGGAGTGTGTGAGGACTGGACGGTGCCCAGAGGTGAAAATCACGATGAAATGGTACCCAAAAGAGACGGAAATACGTGGAGCTCTGAGGAGGCTATCTTTACATGCCATTTAGATAGGATCTGTGGTGGACGATCTAGGAGATTCTAGACACCTTCCAGCTGTTTGTCTTTTAGTTGTACCTGTTTGTCTTTTCCTTGTAATTTACTGTTGGGATTGTATTTCCGGCCACTTTTACATTCCAGCACATCTTTTTTTATACAGGTTTTACATAGTGTTTTCTTCTTCTTGTACTCTGTTTGTGTGTGTTTTTGTTTTATATAGGAAATACCTTCCCAATTTTAGGGAATTACGTCATTGGTGCTAGTCGCCAACCCCTGGCCTATGGAAGGCGGGTTTGGGGTAGTCACAATACAGGTCCCGGGGGATGGGTCATGACAATTGGTATCAGAGGAGTCGGTTCTATCACAGATCTTAGGACTCTGATATTTTTTTTCTTTGAAGAAATAGTGTTAAGGGTACTAGGCATGGTTTTCAGTTCCAGGAGTCCATTGTTGGTGCGGCGTCCGACGTATCCATACACCAGGACCCTGACTACTAATTTCTGACTTAGTACACGAAAACACTGATTGCATGTGTGTTTTCAAAAGTATTCTTTAAGTCAGCTCAAACCAGGTCAGCTCCCCAGGAATAATCTTTTGACCGTGTCGCATCTATTCTGAATGCCTCTATGCGGATATCCAGTTTGATTTTCAACAGTGTACCCGATGACAACCCATCGAGAGATGAGGCTCCAGTGTAGGGCCCTCATACTATATTGGCACCATTGGGTGTCATACCAGCAACTCCCCCACCAGTTGGGCAGCTGATACCACCAGCATCAATGGAGGACAGTGTATGCCGACTGAGCGTGTTGCACAAGTTCCAGCGGCAGACGCCTTTGAGGTTACGAGGCGAGACAGATTCCCAGGAAGTAGAGGACTGACTGGTGGTGATTGTTAGAGTTCTCCACCTAGTTGAGACACTATTAGAGAAGACAGTGATCTTAGCTACTTGTGTTTTCTAGTGAGTGACCATGAGGTTGGTCTGCATAGTAATGAGGTTTATGAACTTGGAATGTTTTCCAAGATTGTACCTTCAGGTAGTGTGTTGGTTACATCACTGCATGTTGGTCAAAAGTTTCAACCGGAGGTACCGGTTAATGACACATGTGGGCTTAGTGCCTTACACGTGTTTTAGAATTAGATATCCCTCATGTTTCGAGGCGAGCCCGACATGCAGGTGGCTAAGGACTGGACTAAGGTGGTTTCTAAGAGTTCTCTATAACATATGCAGCTTTGGAAGGACAACATGTCGGTAGCTAAGTATTCATCGAGGCGTACTGATCGTTCCTGGTACTCGATGAATATGATACGATCAGTGCTTCGGAGCTTGGACTTCCGAGTGATATGTGTTTAGGGACATCTAATCCATCACTTTATTTTTCCTCTTTTCATTCCTACCTATGTTAGGGTTATAGATAGAACCTTTAGTGATTGAATGTTCATTGGATGAGTGGATAAAACCGTTGAATGATAGTAGTGGGAAAGAAAGAAACTAGAGCCAGTCTTAGAGACTTGGGCGTGTAAACTGTTTCAGAAAGAGGATGTAATAGGGATAGATGAATCTGTAGGGCATTAGATGTGGAAGCAGATCAAGGAGAGCAGCATGAGGTGGTGTACATTTTGACTCGTTACAAACACCCACCTTTGTAGTCCCCGCCAGGCTCATGGAGCTGGAGGGCAGAAGAAGAGAATAGATACATGCGGTCAAGGAGTGTGACCCCAGGGTTCTAGGAATGATTCGAGGTATAGACTTTGTCTACTACTAGATACTATATCAATAAACATAGGTACCAATAATTCCTTCCTTCCATGAATCTTTTCCCAAACCTAGAGTTTCCGGTTAAATTGTTGACTTGACCCTCACGTCTGAATATACATATGGGAGGAGACTCGATAATCACACTTATGCCAACGGTGTGATCTCACCCTTGAGGCGAGAGTTTCGGTTGGAACCTCTTATTGGAAGCTTTGAGGCCTTACGACCATAGTTTGGGTATAGACAGGGAAACCATAGTTCATACACATATTGACTGTATTAGGCAAAAAGTTTGTGGTTTATCTACAACATTGAGATGAGGTTTTCCTTATTCGGCAAAAATGAAATCCCAGACAGCACAATTTAAACTCATGCATAAGAGGGTGCTATCCATCACTCTTGATTCTGCCATCCTTAGCCTCATTGGAGGAGGATTTTTGAGTTTTCAGTTCCTCCAAGACTATGACATTGAGATAGTCTATACTCCTTGGAAGGGGAATGTTGTTGCGGATGCACTCAGCAGGAGGACAAGTATATAAATGCAAGATGATGCAATAGTGCTGCTAGCTTCCTTACAGATATCCTTCATGGATAGAGATGGAGCATCCTTTTTCAGTCTTTTACAGTCACTCCTCACCTTCATCAGCGAGTCAGGGAGGCACAACATGGAGACGCTAACTACAAGACACGACGTGCTCAGATACCCACAGGGAAGGAACATGATGAATTTTCTGAAGGTGGGGAGCACATTATCCTCTTCAGAGGACGTACCATGGTTCTAGTTGCACTTCTAGATGAAGTATTGATGGATTTCCACACATCCCCTCTAGAGATACATCCAGTTGTGGAAAAGATGTACCATGACCTTCGATGACACCACTGGTGGCCAAGTATGAAGAAGGCGGTAGCAGAGTTTGTCTCTCGATGCCTCACTTGTCAGCAAATGAAGGCAAAGCATCAGGTACCAGTAGGATTGGTTCAGCCTTTAGAGGTCCCAAAGTGGAATAGGGATGAGATATCCATGGACTTCGTGAAGGGTCTTCCACATACGTCTAGGGGACAAGACTCTATTTGGGTGATCATCGACCGACTCACCAAGTCGTCCCACTTTTTACTGACCCGAGATGGTATGAGCTACCATTGAGAAGGTGAAGGTCATCCAGGAGAGAATGAAGACTGTACAGAGCAAACAGAAATTGTATGCTGATAAGAGACAGAGACCTCTCGAGTTCGAGGATGGAAACCACATACTACTACGGGTCTCACCTCGATGAGGTCTACAAATATTTGACCAAGATTGCAAGTTATCTCCAAGATTATTCAAAACTTTTCAGGTCATCAACCGTGTTTGGGAGGTGGCATACCGCTTAGCTATTCCACCTCAGTTTCATTGGGTGCACGGCATCTTCCACGTACCTCAGCTGAGGAGTTACGTGCACGACCCTTCCCACATAATCGACCATGGGGAGCTAGACATCGATGATGGGGTGACTTTCACAGAGTTTCCAATGGAGATTGAGGATCGACAGGAGTGGGTCCTGCTTGGACAGTTCATACCACTAGTGCATGTTTTTCGGTATCATGGTAACCTCTAGGAGAGAACATTAGAGCGAGAGGCTCATATGCGTGCTCGGTACCCCCCATTTGTTCCCTTAGTTCAATTTGTAGCTTACGGGGACGTAAATCCCTGAGGTGGGGAGAATGTAAAGACCCAGAAATTCAGAGAAATATTTTTTTTCTTAAATACATTGGAATTTTAAGAGTCTTCAGTTTCTGATGGTGTATGATTCCGAGGCCTGGTTTGCCCAGACTCAAATTATGAAGTTTTTTTTAAACTTAAGTTTATGTGAGTAAGCAGTTTTCCTAAAAAATAGGAATAAATGTTAAACAGTAATTCAGATCAAAAATCTGAGGGCACCGTTGCACTCAGGATGGCGGGTTTACCCTAAGCGTCACTTATGTTTAGTCAGTGCATGCCTCCTGTGAGAAATCTGGAAAATCACATAACTATAATTAAAATAATTAAATAATCTTATTTTATTTTTCAGATGATTATTACTCACAAACGGTAGCTCGGATTACAAATCTGAGACAACCGCTGAACTTGTGAGGGCATGATTTATTTAAGAAGATACAACTTTGGCAGCGCGGCCCCCCAGAAAAAGTTAGTTTTATGTGAAAATAATATAATTAAGAGACAATTAATTAATTGTAAAATTCATAACTTCTAAACAGTAACTCGGATTAAAAATTCCAGAGTACAGTTGGATTAGTTGAGGAATTTTTCTCCTAGGCTGATCGTCTACTTGACCGCAGTGGGTTGAGGGTGGCTGATAATAATTTTCTGATCTTTTTTTCAGGTACATTCATTAAACGCGCGAACGACGTTTTATATCTTTTGAACATGTGCTCAGAATTGAAATCTGAGGGCACCGTTGAACTCACATTTTCGGTGATTTCTTAGTGAGACCTTCACTGTAGTTGCGTTCTGATGAGTTTGGAAGTAAGCTTTTGGCTTTTTAATAAGAAAATAAAAAAATAAAGTGTGCTACAGTTTATATAATTCCAATAGCCATGTGTGTACCGATAGTTGGAACCTCCACTTGGGAGTAGGTGGTGGGACCGCCACACCCTAACCTCCTATTAGAGGTTACGGTGGTGGGGCCCACCCAAACCCAATCTCCCATGTGAGGTTAAATGTGGGGGGGGGGGGCACACGAGTCCACCTGACCCCTATTAATGGGATTAGACCATAATCTCTAAACACCCCATATTAATGGTTCCACCACCACCCCTTTTAATAGAAAAAACATCCTTTTTGAATTTGTGGTATCTCCCTTAATTAATTGTGCCAACGCGTGCGAATTAAATTAAGGGGAGCCTCTTGACATCCTCCACATTAATTGTGACACCCCTCATGAAATTAATATGGTGGGGAACTATTTGAATTAAATGCCAACATGATTTTAGACAATCCCTCCCTCTCCTATATAAAGGAAGATTGGGGAGTGGTTTTGGGACGGCTTCATCAAGAGGTGAAACGCTGGCAAAGAGATGCGTCTCCCTACCCTTGGAGAATTATTCTCCCAATGAAGAACGCGAGGAATGCCAGATTTCTTCTTTGACTTCTTCCTCGGACATCTTCTTCCTTCTTCTACCAGGACAAGGAAATGGAATCATCATCCACGAAGAACGCCAATGTGATCCTTAGATTCTTCATTTTCGACATCAACGGAATGATGCCCACTTTCCACGACATCATCAACGATGACCGATGATCGAGGAAGGGGGTCTGTTCTAGCATAATATTCTGTTCTTTTTCTCTTCTTCGGATTGAAAATGATTTGATTCGTGGTTTTAAAAAAATTGAAGAACATATCCTCCCTTCCTATTGAGATAATTGATATCACATTAAACGCGGAGGATGTGGGCCAACCTAACATGGCCCGACATCCTCTGTCGATTTCTTCTCTCTTGTGGAAATCTACGGCAAGGCGTTGAGGCGACTACGACGAAGGCAACAATGACGACGACCACGCTACGTGCGGCCTCCATGAATCGTGCCGCCCCTGTGGTGCACCGATGCTCACGGCCAAACATCGCCGGCCAAGCGACGCCCGACCCGCCTACCCACGGTGTCCCCAGCGCCCTACCTGCGCCCCGCCAGCGTGCTGACCGATGCCCCCGCACCTCACCGGCGCGCTTCAAGGAACCCCCTACGCCCCGCCGGCGGTTGTCCCGGTGCCCCCGTGCCCTGCTGGCGGCCCGCCCGGCAACCCCGACGCACCCGCACCCAAATGGTGGCCTGCCCGACCCCTTCCAGCGGCCTGCCCGGCACCCCGGTGCCTTTTCGATTCCCCGTAGCCCCATTCCACAGTCTTCCGGGCACCCCGGTGTGCTGCCCGCGCCCTAGCGCGCTTCCCCGGCGCGCTACCCGGTGCCCCAACACCCTGCCCGGTGCACCCACGCCCTTCCTAGAGTCTAGTCGGCCTGCCCACGCCCTGCTCAACATGTCTGCTGGTCTCCCGACTGTAGACCTCTCGAGCCACACCCTTCATGGTGCTGGTTGAACTAGTCCTGGCTTTCGGGCCGATGCCGGATGCATGGCGGCATCCGGCCGAACAGTCCTCGCAGTCCGCTGGGTTGGGGCCAGCAGATTGGGACGACACATAGCGGTCTGACCCGCCCAATGGGCCGAATCAGACCCAGCATGTCTGACTGGGTCGACCCAGACTAGGTCTACCTAGACTGGGATGGGCCGAGTTAGTCCAACGGAGTCGGACTGGAACCGGGCCTACTAATGACCCATTGCTTACTTTGGCCATATCATTGGCACCAGACATCCGTTTGACGAACCATCAGCGGAACTGGTAATCTCGTTGAGAAACGGTCCCTTGGAGAATATCCCAAACGATTTCGGGGTATAGTTGAGATACGATCGGGTTGGTTTGTACAAGAAACTAACCAGGCCCCTAGGACTAAAAGGCTAATAACTCGTAGACTGGGCGTCCGATTGACGCGCTATCTGTTGCGTTGAGACCCCTATGACATGGTCGTCCTTTTTGATACTTCTACGTGAGACATCATGACACTTGGTGTATCGGCTTGTGGCTCATGGATCGGACCCTCCCAGTGATGAGTGAGAAGATTGCAGAGACCTAATAGCTAGTGAGACTTGACGACTGTTGATCGATCGACTCAGAGTGATTCAGATGGTCCAGTGGGGAGCGGTTGGTTGTAACAGTAGACCCATGGTGGAGGATCACATGGTTGTAGTGGCAGACCTGCGGTACTCGACAGAAGAAGTACCTCTATAGGCTATGAGGGGGAGTGCTTGGTTGTAGCGTAAAACTCATGGTGGGAAGCATTTGGTTGTAGCAGTAGGCCCACAGTACTCGACCAGTGGTGTAATTTTGCAGTCCAAGGTTTGTGGGAAATACTTGTTTGTAGCAGCATGCCCACTGTGCTTGATAGATAAAGAGTTCTCCAGCAGCCGTGGTTTCGAAATCATGAATGGAAATCCTGGTTTGAGTCGAGTCAATGACCTTGTGTTTTCCTCATGATTGAGATGAGTTACCTGATAACTTAGGTATATGTATGTGCATATACCTAAGTAATGGTTATTCATTGATTTCATACTTTGTGGTTTATCTTTGTTAGATTTTGTGAGACCTTAAGGGTCTCGGCGGTTTCTACTGAGTATCGTTATACTCACCCCTGTAGGGGATATGCCCACACCTCATTTTTTTTGGATACAGACGATAGACGGTGCAGAGCAAGGAGGAGTGTGCGAGGACTGGATGGTGCCCGGAGGTGGACCTCATGACGAGACGGTACCCGGAGGAGACGGGAAGACATGGGGCGCTGAAGAGGAAAGTTGTACCTACCATTCAGGTAGGATCCGTGTTGGACGATCCAGGATCTACTAGACACCTTCTAGTTGTTTGTCTTTTAGTTTTACATGTTCTTCTTTTCCTTGTACTTTTGTATTGGTCTTGTATTTCCGTCCCCTTTTACTTTCCATCACATCTTTTGTTATAAAGTTTTTACTTAGTGTTTGCTTTCGCTTGTACTCTGGTTGTGTATGTTTAAATTTTATAAAGGCAATGCCTTCCCAGTTTTATGGAATTATGCCTTTGGTGCTAGTCGCCAGCCCCTGGCCTATAGTAGGTAGGCTTGGGGTAGTCACAATACGGGCCCCAGTAGTCTCATCCTCAGAGGAGTTGATGTGCGGAGTCCATGTTTTCCTGTTGTGGTGGATCAGTACACTGATGTTTTCCCTGACGACATTCCTGGACTACTTCCTCGCATAGTGGTAGACATATACATTGACTTGTACCTTGGAAAAACACCGATATATACTACAACATATCGTATGGATCCCACTGAGCTTCGTGAGCTACGGGTACCACTAGAGGACTTGCAGGTGAAGGGATTTATCCGACATAGTGTTTCACCCGGGGCATCACCGATTTTTTTCTCCAAGAAGGCGGATGGGAGATTGCGACTGTGTGTATACTACCGTCACAAGAATCAGGTGACTGTGAAGAACAAGTACACACTCTCGAGTATTGACAACTATTTTGTCATCTCAAGGGAGCACGATGGTTCTCGAATATATACCTCAAGATAGGATATCACCAGCTCAGAGTTCAAGATGAGGATGTGCAGAAGACGACCTTCAGTTTTCGGTATGGCCACTACGAGTTCTTGGTTATGCCCTTCGGCTTAACCAACTCTTTAAAGCTGCCTTACCGCTTTCAACATTTACAATGAAGGGAAAAACCTTCGTGTGGTCAGAGAGATTCTAGAATATCTTTCAGGAGCTGAGATAGAGATTGAACAGTGCACCAATCTTGAGGCTATCGGAGGTGGGTGTTGGGTATGTAGTTTACTAAAAAGCATCAGGGACTGGACTCAGGTGTGTCCTGATGCAAGAGGAAGCAGTGATCGCCTATGGTTCACGATAGTTGATACAACATGAGTAGAACTACGCTACCCATGATCTGAAGTTAGAAGCAGTGGTCTTCGCCTTGAATATGTTGCGACACTATCTTATAGGACAACATTTTATAGTCTACTGTGACCACTAGATTTTTAGGTACATATTCTCGCTAAAGGAACTGAACCAGAGATGATGACGATGGCTTTATTTTCTTCTGGACTAGGACTTTGAGATATTCTATACTCCTGTGAAGGGAAACGTTGTAGAAGATGCTCTCATCAACAGATCGGGCATTCAACTACTTTGAGAGGCGATAGAGAAGCTAGCCGCATTGCAAATATCCTCTGTGGATAGAGATGGAACAACCTTTCTACAGTCTCTCACAATCACTCCTCCACTCATTCAGTGAGTCAGGGAGGCACAGTGGGGGGATGATGACTGTGAGACACAACATGCTCAGATATCCTCAGGGCAGGAACCTGATGGATTTTCTGAAGGTGGGGAGTACGTCATCCTCTTTAGGAGATGTGTCATGGTACCGGTTGCACTGAAGAAGGAGGTGATGAGGGAGTTCCACACTTCCCCTCTAGCGGTACATCCAAGAGTGGAGAAGTTGTATCAGGACCTTAGACGACTGCACTGGTGGTCAGGTATGAAGAAGGTTGTAGTAGAGTTTGTCTCACGATGCCTCACTTTCCAGCAGGTGAAGGCGGAGCACCAAGTAACAGTAGGCTTGGTACAAACCTTAGAGGTTCCAAAGTGAGAGTGGGATGGGATATCCATGGATTTCGTGATGGGACTACCACGTACATCTAGAGGGAACGACTCTATCTGGGTGATCGTTGAACGACTCACCATGTCGGCCCACTTCCTACAGATCATAGAGCAGGTCTCAGCAGAGTGCTTAGGATGCCTCTATGTTCAAGAGATCGCAAGACTGTGTGGTGTACCATCGACTATCATCTTCGTCTGAGATGCTCATTTCACTTCCCGGCTATGGAAGGGGTTATAGGAGGCGTTCACTTCCCCTGACCTATGGAAGGTGGGATGGTGCCGAGTGCGGAGGAACTATGGCCCACTATCCATGGGCTGCTCGCGCCAGAGAAGACCAACCAGCTTCGGCAGGCTAGGCAGGAGGGGCGACACCTCCATTTTAGAAACCCCCCCCCCCCGCTTCGCTGGGCCAGCCGTGGGCCAGGCCGCCTTTGTGCGGGTCGAGCCTCCCTCACACGAGCCAGGTTTCCCTCGCGTGGGTCGGGCCACAGCGACAGGCCAGGCCGACCCCTCAGCTGGGTTGGACCCGCT
The DNA here is from genome assembly GCA_963277665.1 of Viscum album. Classification (NCBI taxonomy): domain Eukaryota; kingdom Viridiplantae; phylum Streptophyta; class Magnoliopsida; order Santalales; family Viscaceae; genus Viscum; species Viscum album. The sequence continues at coordinate 1,778,177,433 of OY728146.1, read as the reverse complement.
GAATTGTTTTGTTCTGACCCGCCAGCCCACTGGGCTTGACGTGTCGGGCCCATTTTACTTAAACGTGAATAACATGAAGACCATGTGTCTTATCGACGCCCCGTATGCGGCACTGGTATCCTCATGAAGAGACAAAACTTTTTAGAAACTCTATGTGAGTTTGGAACATCTTTGGAAATGGCCGGGTTTGGAATGAGCGTAATTCCAACCGGGCCCCTCGAACAGAAAAGCCAATAACTCTCAGACCGGGCGTCCAATTGACTTTCCGTCAGTCGTGTTGTGTTTCTTTTGATGATATGGAACTTCTAGATACATCAAATCTGGACTTTGAGATAGTTGATGTATTGACCCCTTTTCTCGAGGAGCAGACCCTCCCGGAATCAATCGTGTTGTGTGCGGGAACCCTAGAGCTGGCTGCGACTGCGTCGACTACTGTACTGGGATCCTTCGTGGGTTCGACAGTGATGAATACCGTATAGGGATCTTCTGTGGGTTTGATGGCGATGACTACTATTATTGTATCCTATGTGGGTATGACTGTATTTACTTCTGTACTTGTATCCTATGTGGTTTCGACAGAGTAGATGGTCTTGAATCATGTGTGGGTCTGACAGCTTAGATGAATCAGTGACTACATCTAATCATCTCTATCGCTATACAAGAGATGTATACATGTGTGAGCTGAGTCTTGACATTCAATCGTTAACATTGATGTTATTGACTTACTTCTCGTGTGGACTGGGTTGTGCTGGGGCTCCAGAGGTTGAGTCAAAATGATATTGATAACTTAGGTATATGTATGGGTATATAACTTTTTAAGGTTGGTTGATACTTCGTGCTTGTATCTTTCTTCTGTGGTTTATCCTTTGTGGATTCTGGGAGACCATTGGGGTCTCGGGCTCCTTATTCAGTATTGTTATACTCACCCATGCATGGGCTATGCTTGCACCTTGTTGTGTTGGATGTAGATGACGGACAACGTTGAAAGAGGCAGAGGGCGAGCTAGGAGCAGACAGTACTCAGAGGTGGATCACACGGCGAGACGGTACATGGAGTGGACTGATAGATGTGGAGTGTTGAGATGGACATTTTTACCTAAACTTCATATAGGATACTCGGTGGACGTTCCAGGAGCTTCACTTTTTAGTTGTTATCCCTTTTTCAGTTGTACATGCTTTCTGATGTACCTGTAATTTACTGTTGGGCTTTTATTTCGGCCCCATTACTTTCAGCACTAACTTTTGTAAACATTATTAACATAGTGTTTACTTCCTGTTGCGTAATATATTGTGTTTTTTACTTTCAAAAGGAAATGCCTTCCCAGCTTGGGTATTTATGCCTTTGGTGCTAGTCACTAGCCCCTGGCCTATGGAAGGCGGGCTTATGGTAGTCACGACACGGGCCCTGAGGATGGGCCGTGACAAATTGGTATCAGAGGAGTCAGTTCTACCACATAACTCAAGACTCTGATCATTCTTTACTGTAATGAAATAGTGTTAAGAGTATTGAGAGTGGTTTTCAGTCCAAGGAGTCCAGTGTTGGTGCGGTGGCCGACGTATCCATACACCAGGACCCTGACCTATGATTTACAACTCAGTGCATGAAAACACTGATTGCATGTGGGTTTCCTTTTAATTTTTTTTGATTACATTGTGTCATGTCACCAGGTGTACTGTTTGACTGTGGCACACTTTTTTCTTTTTAGGCTGGCCCCATGAAGGCAGAATGCTAGGGTTCTGAGTTACGTACGAGATGGTAGCTCACTGAGTGATGAGGCCTTAGTACTGGTCCCCATCACAGAAGAGGCACCAACAGTACCACAACCCATTGGGCCGTCGATACAACCAGCTCCAGCAGCAGAGAGTGCACGCCGCCTGAGTGCATTGCACGAGTTCCATTGACAGAGGCCGCCCAGATTCCACAGAGAGACGGACCCACAAGCAGCCAAGGATTTGCTGGAGGCGATCGTGAAAGTTTTCAGATTGGTAGGGACACCAGCCAACCTCATAGTGATCCTTGTCGCAAGTCTCCTTCATGTGGCGGTGGGCAGATGGTGGAGCCTGATGCTCCAGGTGCATGACGAGGAATATTTACTATGGACAGACTTCGAGAGTCTCTTCTGCTTAGATTTTGATCCAGCCACCCTTCGTGTGGTGATGATTCAGGAGTTACTACATCTGTAGCAAGGCAGCCTGACAGTAGCTCACTACTCAGCAAGGTTCACCGACCTCTCCCGCAACTCCACGGATATGGTACATGACGCGTTCTTCAGGGCCCGTACCTTCGAGTAGGGACACAGGCACGTGATCAGGGCTTTAATGATTACCCTTAGCATTTCGACGTAGGCGGGGTTGCTAGAGAGAGCCCTTCTAGTGGAGATTCTTCTCGCTGAGCAGTCACCAGTGGTAGGACCCACCGCAGGACAAAACATAGTGGAGTCTACTACAGCTGGTAGTAGTTAGTTGATGCGGAGGTCAAAGAAGACCAGACCATCAGGTGGGAATCCTCAGGATACAAGTTTGGTTGTGCACGTCACACGAAACAGATCCATCCTTACGAGGAGAAAGCAGTGCTATTCATGCAGCCGGCAGGGCCACATGGCTCGTGACTGCCCGAACATCCATGCAGATGAGAAATAGACAGTAGAGGGACCTCCTAGGTAGAGGTATTGGTTCGACCGTGGTGGTCCGCCGGGAGAAGGCAGATGTGGCAGTGGAGCTGGTCGAGCCGCGGGTGGTGGACGATGTTTCTAGGCTCTACCACCACCACCACCATGAGGTCGACCCTTGCCACATGGAGCTGGCGGACAGAGGCGGGATTAGCTCCAGGCAGTCGAGGCCTACGACCACGACACACCTGAGATGATTCGAGGTACTATCTGTGCCTAATCCACCCTTGCTGCTGTACTTATAGACACAAGTGTGAGTCATTATTTTATTGCTGCTACCCTTGTTTAGAGCTCGAAGATTATGACAGAGTCGTTATCTCGATCCTTACGGCTAGAGACTCTTATGGGAGTAGACTCGATGATTACGCACTGGTGCCGATAGTGTGTGATTAATCTTGGAGGCTAGAGCTTCGGCTGGGATCTTCTTGTAGCGGCGTCGAGGCCTTAGGACGTCATCTTGGGTATGGAATGGTTATCCAAAGTTCATACTCAGATTGACTGTATTAGGAACAAAGTGTGGTGTATCCGCATGGATGGGACCAGGTTCACCTTCACCGACGAGAAATAAGCCTTAGCAGCGTAGGATGAACTTGCGAAGAGGAGGGGGAAGCCGATCACACATCAGTTGGCTAGTCTCATCCTCAGAGTGGTTGATGTGTGGAGTCCATGTTTTTCTGTTTTGGTGGACCAGTACATGGATTTTTTCCATGATGACGTTCTAGGACTACCTCCTCATAGAGAGGTATACTTCTACATTGACCTTTACCCTGGGACAACACCAATATCTACTCCAGCATATCGGATGGCTCCTGCTGAGCTTTGTGAGCTGCGAGTACAACTAGAGGACTTTCAGGGGAAGGGATTTATCTGACCCAGTGTTTCACCCTGGGCATCACTGATTTTGTTTGCCAAGAAGGCAGATGGGAGGTTGTGACTGTGTTTCGACTACTATAGCCTGAATCAGGTGACCGTGAAGAACAAGTAACCAATCTCGAGGATTGAATACCTCATTGATCAGCTCAATGGATCATGATTGTTCTCGAAGATGGACCTCAGGTCAGGCTATCAACAACATAGAGTTCGAGATGAGGATGTGCAGAAGACGGAATTTAGGTGTCGATATGGCCAATACAAGTTCTTGGTTATGTCCTTCAATGTAACCAATGCTCTAGAAGTGTTAATGAGTCTCAAGAACAGGATCTTCCAACCTTACCTTGATCTCTTTGTCGTAGACTTCATTGAATACATACTGATTTACTCGACTACTAAGGAGGAGCACGCCTACCATTTTGGGTAGTACTGGACACACTCTGAGAGCACTAGATTTATGGTATGCTCTTGATGTGCAAGTTCTGGATTCAATAGGTTCACTTTTTGGGACGTGTCATCTTTGAGGCTGGAGTTGCAGTGGATCCAGCGAACATCGAGGCAGTACTTTCTTGGGAGCCACCTAGGAGTGTGACGGAGTTACATAGTTTCCTGGGTCTGGCTAGATACTATCGTAGATTTTTTCTAGACTTCTGGAGATTTTTTGCACTGATTTTAACATTTAAAAAGAATGGAAAACCCTTCGTGTGATCAAAGACATGCCAGTAGATCTTTCAAGAGCTGAGGTTGAGATTGACCAGTGCACCCATCTTGAGGCTACAGTAGGAGGGAATTGGGTACGTAGTTTACTGCGATGCATCAGGGAACGGACTCGGTTGTGTCTTGATGCAGGAGAGATTAGTGATCTCCTATGTTTCACGACAGTTGTGACAGCATGAGCAGAACTACGCTACCAATGACCAGGAGTTCTCCATAGTGGTCTTCTCCATGAAGATGTGGCATCACTATATTATGGGTGAGCATTTTACAGTCTACTCTGACCACTAGAGTCTCAGGTAAATCTTCTCATAGAAGGACCTGAACCTCAGACAATGGCGGTGTCTTGTGTTCCTCCAGGACATTGACAGTGAGATAGTATATACTCCTAGGAAGGGGAACGTTTTAGGAGATTCTCTTAGCAGGAGATCGGGCATACATCTTCTTGAAGAGGCAATAGAGCAGCTATCTGTGTTGTAGATATATTTTTTGGATAGCGATAGAGAAAAATAGTTTTAGTATATCACTATCACTCCTCAACTCCTTCAGAAAGTCAGAGAGGCCCAGTGTGGGGACGTTGACTGTGAGACGCGGCGTGCTCAGATATCCTCAAGGCAGGCACCTGATGGATTTTCTGATGGTTGGGAGCATGTCATCCTCTTCAGGGGATGTACCATGGTACCAGTTACACTACAGGAGGTGGTGGTGAGGGAGTTCCACACTTCCCCTCTAGTGGTACATCTAGGAGTGGCGAAGATGTATCAGGACCTCAGACAATAGCACTGGTGGCCGGGTATGAAGAATGTTGTAGCAGAGTTTTTCTCATGGTGCCTCACTTGTCAGCAGGTGAAGGCAGATCACCAGGTACGAGCACACTTGGTACAACCCTTAGAGGTTCTAGAGTGGAAGTGGGATGTAATATTCATGGATTTTGTTATGAGACTTCCACATACATTCAGAGGGCATGAATCTATCTAGGTGATCATTGACCGACTCACCAGGTCGGCCCACATCCTACTAATCAGAGAGCAGGGCTCAGTAGAGATCTTGGGATGCCTCTACGTTCAAGAGATCGTACGACTTCATGGTGTACCATTTAATATCGTCTTCAATCGAGATGCTCGTTTCACTTCCCAGCTATGGAAGGGGTTACAGGAGGCTTTTGGCACACAGCTTTTCTTGAGCACTGCCTTCAATCCTCAAACAGACAGTTAGACTGAGAGGACCATTCAGACTCTCGAGGACATGCTCCATGCATGTGTCCTCGACTTTGGTTTCCACTGGGAGGATCAATTACCTTTGGTGGAGTTTATGTACAACAACAGCTACCACTCGACCATCAGGATGGCCCCATACGAGGCATTGTATGGCCGGCCTTGCAGATCACCTATGTGATGGACTGACCCTGGGGAGTCAGCACTGGTAGGACCAGAGATTGTGCAGGCTACGACGGAGAAGGTGTAGATCATCCAGGAGCAGAGAAGACTTCACATAGCAGACATGAGTCCTATGCTGATAAGAGATGAAGACCACTGGATTTCGGGAATGGTGACCACGTCTTCCAACGGGTCTCGCCTCGAAAAGGTCTACGGAGATTTGGCCGGGGTGGAAACTTATATTCACGATTCATTGGACCTTTCCAGGTCCTCAGTAGAGTAGGAAAGGTGGCTTCCCACCTGGCCCTTCCAACTCAGTTGCACCGGGTGCACGACTTCTTCCACGTATCTCAGCTGAGGAGATGGGTGCACAACCCATTCCACATCATCGACCATGGGGATCTGGACATCGATGACGGGAAGACATTCACAGAGGTACCATTGGAGATTGAGGATTGAAAAGAGTGGGTCCTAAGATAACTGTTGATTCCTCTGGTGTGCATTCACTGGTAGCACGAGAACCTTCAGAAGAGCACATGGGAGCGGGAGGAACAGATGCATTCTCAGTACCCTCATTTGTATCCTTAGTGTGTGTTGTACCTTTACAGGGACGTAATTCCCTGAGGTGAGGGTAATGTAAAGACCTGGAAATTTCAACGAAATTTTTTTCTTAAATACTTTGGAATTCTGCGAGTCTGCAGGTTCTAATGACACCTGATTATGAGGCCCAGTGTGCCCAGAATCATTTTCTAAATTTTTTTTCCGGTACGTTCAGTAAACGTACATGCATGTTTTTATATCTTTTGAACTGCTGCTCAGAATTGAAATCTAAGGGCACCGATGAACTCGCAGCACCGGTATTTACATAAGGGGACCTTTACTTTAGTTGCGTTTGGTCAGGAGGAGAAGTAATATTTTGGGGATTTATAATAAATTAAATAAAATTATTGTATACACAATTTCATTGTTAATGGGTGGTTATTTCCTCCAAGGAGGAGTTGGAGGTGGGGCCCACATTCCACATAAACTCCTATGGGAGAAGAATGTTTGTGGGGGCCAAACGAACCTAACCCCTCAACTCCCCCTTTAAACTCTCTTGAAACCCCTCATTGATGTGGTTAAAACCTTCACATACCACCCTCCTGTCATGAATATGCCAACACACTCTCCATTAATGAAAAATTAATTCATTCGATTCTCTAATTTTTGATTTATTTTGAATTTCATGGAATCATTATAAATTTGGAGAGCCTGTTATTCCTTTTTTGCCTTGGAAAATATTTTGTTGAAAAGGCCTGGGAGAATTCACCTTATCCAACGAAGAACTCGAGGAATTATTCTCTCGAAGAAAAACATCTCCCATGAAGAACATCGCCAATGACTGGCAACCTTTTTCCTCCGAAGTTTACCGAACTATATCCATCCTACGCGACGCCGTCTTCCACAACGCCCGACCTCCGCGACCCTCATATTCAATGGCTTGTCGATGTGCAACGTTCATGAAATCGAGGTAGGGGTTTTGTATAATTTTATGTGAATAAATTATCACGTTCTTATTGAATCCTCTGGAATGTCTTTGACCATATTCTATCGCCAAACATAGAGGTCGTGGGTCGAACAAACACAGAACAACGACCCCCTGAAGTTTCTAGATTATTTTGGCGGCGGTGACCGTAGGCGGCGGCTGTGCACCGGCCACGTGGAGGAGAACCACGGTCCACAACCATGGGCCGCCTGGGCTGAAGAACTGGATGGGTTGGTGAATCGAGACACCCGCAAGTGCCATGCAGAAGAGGTGTGACCCATATCTGTGGGGCCCCTGCTGGCCGAACCTGTCGGCCGATGTCGGCCAGGCTGCAGTACCGCGGAGCCCTCTTGGTGCCAAGATGTGGGAAGACTGCGGCCCATATTGCAGGCCACTCTGCTGGTGATCTGACAGGACACCTACTGGACGGGCTGAAGGGACCCGCGGTACCCGCTGGTGCCACGTCTGGAGGAACCACAACACCCAATGGTTCCACGTCCGGAGGAACCGCGTCCCGCAACCAGCGGTCCACTCACGCCGCAGAAGACCGGCTGGCTTCGGTCTGCCGGGCAGGAGGGGCGACGTTTCTCGGAGCCGCCGTTTCCGAAACCCCCCTGCTCTTCTCGGCCAACTGGTCGAGCCGCAGGTTGGTCCACCCTCGCGCAAGTCGGGCCATAGTGCCAGGCTGGGCTACGCCCCACCGGACCGGGCTGACCCCCCATCCGGGTCGGACCCACGAACAGGGCTGGGCCCATTTCCCTTAAATGTAAATAACTTCAAGACCGCACGTCCGACTGATATGCCCTCTGTGTCACTGAAATCTTCATGATGAGACGAACCTTTTGAGATACTCTAGGTGAGTTATGTACATCTTTGGAAAACTTCCAGGTTTGGAATTAGTGTAATTCCAACCGGGCCCCAAGAATGGAAAAGCCAATAACTCTTAGATCGGGTGTCCGATTGACACGTTGTCAGTCGCGTTGGGTTTCATTTGATGAGATGGAAGTTGGTGTACATAAAATATGGACTTAGAGATATTTGATGTATCAACCCCTCTGCTCGAGGAGCGGACCCTCCCGGAATCGAGCGTGCTGTTTGCGGGAACCCTAGAGATGGGTGCGACTGCGTCAACTACTGTACTGGTATTCTCTGTGGGTTCGACAGTGATGACTACCATACTGTTATCCTTCGTGCGTTCAAAGGCGATGACTACTATTCTTGTATCATATATGGGTCTGACAGTATTGACCTCTGTACATGTATCATGTGTGGGTCCGATAGAGTAGCTGGTCTTGTATCCTATGTGGGTCTGACAGCTTAGTTGGTCTTGTATCTTGTGTGGGTCCGATATCTGAGATGAATCAGTGACTAAATCTGATCTTATCTATCGCTATAGAAGATATGTATACCTATTTGAGATGAGTCTTGACTTTCAATTATTAACATTGATGTGATTAACATACTTCCTGTGTGGACTGGGTTGTGCTTGGGCTCGATAGTTAGAGCTGAACTGAGATTGATAACATAGGTATATGTATAGGTATATACATAAGTATGGTTGGTTGATACTTTGTGGTTGTATATTCCTTCTGTGGTTTATCCTTTGTGGATTCTGGTAGACCTTTGGGGTCTCGGGGTCCCTACTGAGTATCTTTATACTCACCCCTGCACGGGCTATTCCCGCACCTCGTTGTGTTGGATGCAGATGACGGGCAGTGTTGACGGAGGTAGAGAGCGAGCCTGGACCAGAAGATACTCGGAGGTGGACCACACGGCGAGACGGTGCACGAAGCGGACCAATAGATGTGGATTGATGAGGTGGACATCAGTACCTACTCATCATGTAGGATACTTGGCAGATGTTCTAAGAGCTACCCTTTTTAGCTGTTGTCACTTTTTCAATTGTACTTGATTTCTGTTGTACCTTTACTTTACTATTGGGCTTCTATTTCTGGACCCTTTACTTTCAGCACTACATTTTTTATACAGTATTCCCTTAGTGTTTACTTCTTGTTGCATACTCTGTTGTGTTTTTTTACTTTCATAAAGGCAATGCCTTCCCAGATTAGGGATTTATGCCTTTGGTGCTAGTCGTCAGCTCCTAGCCTATGGAAGGCGGGCTTGAGGTATTCACAGCACGGGCCCCGAGGATGGGTTGTGACACCAAATCATAAAAATTACATATAAAATATTCTCTAAAAATGGGATGTTATAAACATAACTGTTAACCAATGTAACACATAAATAAATTTCCACATAAGAGAACATAGGGGGAAAGTACAAAATTACATATAGAATAGAAAGTTGACTATCAAGTTTTTATTGAGTGTGATGGAGGACAAGGTTATTATATAGTTAACAAAAAAAACACATAACCCAATGTGTATTGAAAAGAGTCATTTATATCATAAAAAATGATGGTAACATAAAAAAATTATTCCAAGAACCATTTTCATAAATTTGAAGAATTTTCATGAAAATATATCCTTAAATTATTTATTTAAAAGCTATCCCCTTTGTTACCTTGATCAATTTACAAATCACCTATTACTCTAAGAAAAGTAGATAAAATTTTCATTCTAGTAGTACTGACATATTATGATGTATAAAGATAAGTCATTCCATGTCTATTTAGTTATAAACATAGAAAAATAGTTAGCATAGGTTAAACAATATTCATATGTCCTTATATGGAGAGATAATACTCTAATCTCTAAGACCTTAATCCGATGTTTAACTTAACCAATTCAAAAAATTATTAACAATTATACCCTTTTAAAATATAAAATTTCAAAAAAATATAAATAATGTAACAAAATTTCTCAAAATCATATGAACATTGATCCCCCATATATCATACAGTATCTCTATTTTTTCACATTCAAAACATGTGAATACTTTCATCATGTAATGTCATGAAACTTGGTAATAATTTTAATTACCAAAAATCCTTATTTAAAACAAATATGTTTATTTATTACAATGTATATGGGATATATTTCATATATCCAATAATATTGTAAACATCGTCAATGAAAGTATAAACCACTTCTCAAAAAATCCTAAATTAGTTCCATGTCAATCAATACCATCCAATTTAGTTATTCATATCGAACATATCATTATCCAAACATTATTATCTTAATAAAAGTAACATATTAAGGTCTATCATTAACATCATCAAGTGTTTCCATTGAAAATAACTTTTACATAAAATAAATTTTTCATCTATAAAAACCACTCAACATATTATTTTAAATATTTTTAAATAATATAAATTAAACAATCCTTAAATATTTCATATATAATAATTATAATATCCAAACACATAAACACTTGGATTATTCTACATCACCCTTGAAATATTATAATAATAACTCATACTATTACATGATACCATTTTTCAATAACATTTAATCTATAGTCTCATCATAATTAATAATATAACTAATAATCATACCATTTTTCTGATTCCCTTCATGAGTTTTCCACTTAGGACAACAATTTTCATAATTCATATTCATTCCAAATTTACTGAAGTCCATTGATGATGATACCATAGAGAAGAAATTATTCTCATTTATTGAATTAACTAATATTTTCATTTACCCTTTATAGTTAGTCTCTCTATGCCATTCTTCTACATAGTTAAATAATCATCATTTTCCTCTAAGTCATTCACGTGGGTACTTATTTTTAAAAACTCTACACAAAGTAAACTAAATCATATTTCCTTGATGGTCACCATTACATAAACTCCCAGAAAATTCATTCATTCCCTTTTCTTGTGTGTCCAAAAGTTGATTAAAGTACACATTTTTTATTTTCTTCCATGAAAAATAATTTGGGGTTACGTCAACATCCTTAAATCTAGTGATAAACACATTTGAATGGGAATAAACAAATTTTATATCAAAATCAATGCTTTCTCAATTATTATTGGTTCCCACCATTTACTAAGACCATAATGAATAGTCAAATAAGCACATATAGTGGAGGAAAACTACATAATAATGAAAAAACATTTAAAGAATGTCTAAATTATGACACCATATTTTATATTTAAGACACATTAGTATTATCCTTTGATAAAAATATTGTAAAATACGTAGAATCTATCCCTATGGTTGTCACTAGTGTTTTCTCATCATAGTTTCAGAAGGTTGACTAATACATTCCTCTAATAGCTACAATAACAATCTTGGTTTAAAATATATGTATATTACTTCAATTTATATGAATATTCATCACATTAAAATGTTCATTGATGAAAATTTTAATAGTTTATGGTATTTGGAAACCATTAATGGAAATATTCTAACATGGTTTAAAATCATCACCATATTCCTTATTGTTCTTTCCCTTTAGTACTCCTACATAAAAAATATTCTCTACAACCAGGGGAGTGGAAACATAAGAAATGTGTGAGATCAAATAGTTAATAATGGTTAAATATATATTTATGTCATCATAACATGGGGATAAGAGTATGAAAATGTCATCATAACATTATAATATCATAACCAAAATTTCAAATATCATAATCAGTTGTCATGGAATAATGATCGGTAGTTCATAAGAAAGAAACTATAAGTGAACCAACTCTACAATCCATCAAATCAGAACATAGGATTACTACATGTAATTTTTTGGAGAATCATAAACATGTATAAACATTCCCTAACATAAGGCTAATTGTAAAAACATATCTAGGCACATCATGAGACTAAACCTACATTGTGGGACACACCCACATCTGCAATCACAATCCATTAATTTTAGTGGATTGGGTTTCCCATTCTTCCCAATATGTATAAATAACATTTACTTGTTCCCATCATTATCTTATGAGATATAAATATTTCCCATATGCATTTGAGAACTATAATAGGATCACATTATGTTATTTGCATCACCCCACCGTATATGTTGTAATAAGATTATACTATTGTATATTGGTCACCCCATCGTATAATCTATAACAGAAATATTTAGTGCTATATGTGCCACCATATCACAAAATATGTGATGGTATTAACCAACATTATATTGGAAACCCAATCGTGTAAGCTGTAACGGGCTTACCTGACACTATCATGGCCAGTATATCATATAAGTTGCCAAGGGCATACTCGTTGCTAACTGGGATAACCCATTGTAGATGCTATTTTTATGAGATACATTATGAATAATGTATAATATAAGGACCCAGCCTTAAACTATACATAATCTTGAGTTATTACAAGATTACACGTTGAGGATCTTTTCAGGTTTAGAGTTTTAGAGAATTAGATCATAAAACTTGCATTACATTCCACATATAAACAAAGTGGTTACATAAAGATAGTATTCTTCATTCCAATCAATGGAAACACATTTAAAATAAAACATGGATTATTTCTTGACACATCCTTGACTCTATCATCTTATCATGTACATTTCCCTTGACCTGTGAAAAACATTTCAAAAACTTGGGATGAGCATAAAAACTCAGTATGGGTTATAAAAAAAACATGGAAAGGAAACATGAGTTCATATATACATAAGAATGAAATCATACTTTACCCATAAAACATAGGCACTTTAACATTACCTCATAAAATCATGAATAAATCATAGAAAATCATAAGACATAAAGGTAACTTGAGGCATTCATAACATTCTTACGTAGGGAGTAACCCTCTTGGTTACGTTTGGAATACCCATCACAGTATATTCCCTAAAATCTCTTCGGAGAAACCTTAACGTTTCACTCCTTCCCGTTACCCAATGCATTGGAGAGCTATAACGGGCTCACCCGCCCTTAGTTTATCACGGAACCACCCGTCTTCATAATAATGCCCAAGAACCATAACATAATCATATCACATAAAACATACATAAAGGAAACATAAAATTTCCACCATTCAATCACAAGATATCAATACCACACATTGATATAAAAAATATTATGAAAACCATTTTCAATACCAAAATAAAAGAAAAGTAAAACATGGTATTTATTTTTCTTTTAAAAAGAAGGAATGGCTTGTAGAAGAAGCCGAAACTCAAATAACGGTTACGACGGCGGAGAAGTCGTTGTCGCCGCATACGTACGACAAAAACATTCCCTTTTGTCGTTTGGTAAACGCTTCGTATAAAAAGATTCCTTTTGAATAAACGTAAAAGTCAAAGGGGTTTATACACCGTATAAAAGAAGGTTGTGTATAAAACAAAATATGCCTCAACGAAAGGAGATTGAGACGAAATCCCATACAAAGATAATTTTTAAAATAAAATAGATACATTATGTGTATTTACTATAAGTACACATAAATAAAGTACCAATACAAGATACGACATAATAACATAATGACATAATTTGAAAGTAGGAGATTAACCCAAAGAATGGAAATTGGGTTAAGAAGTTCCCATACCTCGTATCCGACTTGACCCGACCGTTCTTTAAACTCCTGAATAATAAACTTTAGTTAATCTCTACTTGATTATGAATCTTTTCCAAGTTCATTATTCCTTTTATACCATGTTATGAACATCATGTAATCATTTAAGTTAATAATGTTCATTTTGTCGGTATTTGGTTCTTAAGTCAAAAATAGACTTCTTACACTTACATGTTGTTAATTTGGTCAATGTTTCATTATATCCAGAATGGTATTCGTGATGTAGATATCATATATGTCATATATATACAGTACATACATGTATTTAAAATATTACATAATCATTTAGAGGTAAGAAATGAAATGCACCGTTCATGGAGACGGTAAGCCGTACGTACGCATGAACGCTACTTTCATTTCTTTGTCATATTAATGGAATTAAAACTAAATGAGACTTATGTATATTTTAATTCCAGAATTATATTCATCATTTAGATATATCATTAATTATATATATCCATTATATACATGTACTTTTAATAGTACATTACATTTGGGGATAAGAAATGAAATGCACCGTTCATGGAGACGGTAGTCCGTACGTACGCATGAACGCTACTTTCATTTCTATCTCATACTTTAATGGAAATAAATGATAATGATATATATAGGTATATTATAATTCCAGTATAACATCATATATAATAACTTTAAATCCATCCTTTACACGTCCCACATATGGCATTAACGAATCACATCACTTTTAGGGGGCGGTAGTCCGCGCTTCCTAAAATGAAGATATCGTGTTTTACCCATAATGGAAACCATAAAGGTATGCCAAAAATGAAAAAACAGAAGCTTAAGGAAAACATAAACATATTATATATCATATATAAAAATAGTGACATCATAATGGCCACCTTTGAAGGTGTTAAATGAGTATTGAACAATCATCGTTTCGGGAGGCAGAAATTCGCCATCCACGGAAAACGTATGTTCTTTAACCATTTGATGTAGTTGTGTGAGAGTGTAGTTAAAATAACTCTTATAACAACATCCTAGTATATTGAAGATACTGGTGTTGTTACAAAAGAAGTAAATAAAAAGAGTTTAGGGGGTTGGAGAAGCAAAATAAAACAAATGAGCATGAGAGGATGAATTACCTTAAAAAGTGTAACTCCTTTTGATTTGAGCCTAAAGGCTTCCTTTGAAAGGATTCTGCCCAAGGGGAATCCTCTAGGATGAGGAGAGGGATGTGGAGAGAGCAAATGGGCAGGGGTTGGCCGAGCCAAAGGCTTGAGAGGTGTGTGAAATGAGGTAGAGGTGGGGGCCTTTTATAAGAGGAGAGGAGGGGTACTTTTGGAAAGTAAAGAAACATTACATTATTTGAAAATGTGTTTCGGTTTTAAAAGGTCCCACATTGATGGAATTCGTGGATAAGGTGATAAGGCATCGAAATCCATTCATCCAATTGGTTTTGGACATGTGTAGTTCATAGATTTTATTTTATCTTTCCATTTTATTTAAATCGTCAAATAATGATGTCATCGCTGCATCATTATTATGTCATAAATAATTAAATTTATTTAATGTCTAAAAATTATAAACAAATTACTATGATGTAGGAAATCTTTTTAGCTTTCCATTGAATATTTATAATCAAAATTTTGACTTGTATAACCCTACTTAAAAATTGTTTTCGCAAAACATATTATGTTTGTGTCATTTTCACTTTAACATTTAATAAAAAGTAATTTATGTTATTTCCCAACAAAAGTGGATACATGGGGTCCCCAAGTTAGGCCATGACTTGTCTTGGTCGGCCATGACACAACCAATGAGGTTTGGACATGTGTCTAGGTCATTTTATATTATTAAAGCATTATTTATACATTAAACTACACTAATTACCACTAATCGCGATTAAAAACTTAATAAGTTACTATTCACCAAAAAATTATTTTAATCTCATTGAACCACATTTTACTTCTTAATGACAACCATGTATGTCGGATTTTCAAAATTCAATACACATTAGTTGTAAACTTTCATTTAACTGAAAAATCAGTTTGCTTGATTACCACTTAGTGGTTTCACTATTCATCAAAAATTGAAGTTTTTCAGAAAATTACCAAAAATTCACCCTAAGCTATATTTGATATTCCGAATTCAAAAATGAAGTCCATTTTACAAAATTCAAATCATATAAGTCACATTAATTAATTTAATAATTAATTCCCGCTGCCAGGGCAAATAGCGTGTTTTTACAAAAAATTAAGTATCAAAAGATTGACACCAGTTTAAGTCTAATTTCAAATCGAAATTGATTCCAATGACCACCATTGGATAAAATGGTAAAAATATATTCTAATTTCACTTTAAAACCAATTCAAAAGATAATCTAATCATATAAATAAATTAGATCAAAAAGAGGTTTTGAATTAAAATGCAACATTTTACACTATTCATAAAAAAAATGAACTTTATCAGAAAGGTTCCAAAAAATTACACAAAGTAAAATTTGATGTCCCGATTCTTAAGAAGATTTATATTTGGTCCAATAGAAAGTAAAAGAGTGATCAAAACTATATTTAATGACGGTTCACCATTAAAAGGTGATAAGTGAACCTTTAGTGAAAATTAGAGTATAAAAGCCTAAAATTGAACTCTTTCCATATTTTAAGCCTTTATCTTTTATTGGGTAAATGTATAAACATTTAAAAACATATCTATTCATATTTTAGTTATTTCTATTCATTCCCGCCAGTACAACGGCTACTTGTTAACTAACATTTAAAATAATATTATTATATTACTAGTGTGCTACGTACGTTTCAAAGAAACTCATCGTTGCGTATCGGGTACGCTATCGAACATAGCAACCCCTTTTAATTAAAATTCATATTTAATTCTCAAATATTAATAAATATGAAAATTATTTATTCTTCATTTACCTGGGATGTTACATCCTTCCCCCCTTTTGGGAATTGCGTCCTCGCAATTTTATTCACTTATCAAAATAAGTGGGGGTATTTATCCCTCATAGCATTTTCAGATTCCCATGTTGCCTCTTCAATCATGTGGTTTTTCCACAAAACCTTTACCTGGTGAATCACCTTATTCCGTAACACTTGCTCCCTGTGGTCAAGAATCTGGACCGGTTGTTCCTCATAAGATAGGTTCTCTTCCAGCTGAACTACCTCTGGATTCAAAACATGAGATGGATCTGGCATATTCTTTCTCAACATCGAAACGTGAAAAACATTGTGTACCTCGAAAGATAGATCCTTCCTCTGGTTATCTGCATAACTCTTCTGCCTACTCTGAGCTATTCTCATGTGTTTCTGAATCAACTGAACTTTTTCTGCCATCTCTTCTACCAATTCTGGTCCCATCAACTTTCTTTCACCCACTTCATCCCAGAAAGCTGGAGTTCGACACCGCTTCCCATATAATGCCTGAAATGGTGCCATCTGTATACTCGAATGGAAACTATTATTATATGAAAACTCAACCAAAGAAAGATGTTGGTCCCAACTTCCCTGATAATCCATAGAACAAGCTCGTAGCATATCCTCCAATGTCTGAATTGTTCGTTCTGACTGCCCATCTGATTGAGGATGAAAAGCTGTACTAAAATTTAATTCAGTACCCAACGACTTCTGAAGGCCTTTCCAAAAGTTAGAGGTAAACCTGGGATCACGATCTGATACAATGGAGAGAGGAACTCCATGTAACCTGACTATCTCCTTAAGATACAAACGGGAAATTTGATCTAGATAGAAAGTATCTCGTATAGAAAGGAAATGAGCAGATTTGGTCAAGCGATCAACAATAACCCAGATTGCATTATTACCTCGAGATGTCTTCGGTAATCCAACAACAAAGTCCATGGATATATTCTCCCATTTCCACTCTGGCACTGGTAAAGGCTGAAGCATCCCTTTCGGTAACTGCCGCTCTGCTTTAACCCGCTGACAAGTCAAACACTTCACAGTAAAATCAGCAATATCTCTTTTCATTCCATCCCACCAGTAATACTCCCGCAGATCTCTATACATCTTAGTACTGCCCGGATGAACTGAAAACGGAGAACTATGAGCTTCACATAACAACTCTCTCTTCAACTGTGAATCACAAGGCACACATAACCTCTTCACAAACCTCAAAACACAAACACAAACTTATCCAAGAACTCATGGAAAATTTTATTCATAAGGTCCATGAATACAGTAGGTGCATTGGTTAACCCAAAAGGCATAAATAAAAATTCATAATGGCCATATCTAGTACGGAATGCAGTCTTCGGAACGTCTGCTTCTTTTACTTTCAACTGATGGTACCCCGACCTCAAGTCAATCTTCGAAAAATACTGAGCTCCCTGGAGCAGATACCACTTCATTCGATGGCCCAACATCTACTGAAGTTGCAAAGGATTTCACCACCCCTTTCTGCTTGTAGTCTAACTGCTTCCCATCACTCAAGCTCCTTGTCGGACACTCGTTTGCATAGTGACCCATCTCATTGCACTTAAAACATTTCACTAACTGTAAATCAAATTTGTTTTTACCTTCACCTTGATCCTTTTCAGTGCAATCACGAGCCTTATGTCCCATCTTACCACATCGGTAGCACTTCCCAGAATTCAGAAGACATTCCCCAGCATGCCTTTTGCCATATTTATCACAAACTGGAAACTTAGTTCTCTTACCATCAGACTTCTTTGAAGAATTCTTACCTTTCTCCTGCCACCTCGGTCTCTTCTTCTGCTGGTTGTTATAGAACACTTGGTCATCGGCAAACTCCATTTCCACCTTCTCAGCACATCGAACAAGCTTTTCATAACTTTTAAACTCTCGAGAAGCTAATGCCCTTCGATACTTTGGCTTTAATCCTGAGTAAAAACGATTGATTTTACTATCAAGGTCCCGGATAAAATTGGGAGCATACCTTGCCAATCGAGTGAACCTTTCTTCATAGGCAGCCACTGAGTCTTCCTCTTGCCTCAATTCCAAGAATTGCTTTTCCATCCTAAGTCGAACAGCCTTAGGAAAATACTTCTCAAGAAACATACCTTTGAAATCATCCCAGTCAAGAGCATCAATCTCATCGGCTTCCCTGATATTTTTAACCATAGACCACCACTGATCTGCTTCACCCTCCAAACGGTAAATAGCAAGACTAACCTTTTGATTGTCTGAACACCCCATGACATCAAAAATCTTCTCCAGTGCTTTAATCCACCCTTCAGCTTGCACAGGGTCAGATGATCCTCTGAATGATGGGGGATGTTGCCTCATGAAATGTTCCACCACTGACATGTTCCTCTGCGGTTGATCTGGCTGATCTCGTGCATGAATACCACCACCATTTATCGCTTGAGTCAACTGTGCCATTACTGCAACAAACTGTTCAGTTCCAATTCCGACCATCTCAGGTTGCTGATTTGGAAGGTTATCTTCCTCCTGATGTCGTCCCAACATAGCTGCTTTGTTTCCTCTGCGAAAAACCATTCTGAACACAGAAATATCTTAGGCGAAGCAACATGGTAATCTGTAAATGCTATATCATTTAAATCATATTATAATTTAACACTTTTCTAACTCCTAAAGTTGTCTAAACCGACCTCTGATACCAACTATAAGGCCCCAGCCTTAAACTATACATAATCTTGAGTTATTACAAGATTACACGTTGAGGATCTTTTCAGGTTTAGAGTTTTAGAGAATTAGATCATAAAACTTGCATTACATTCCACATATAAACAAAGTGGTTACATAAATATAGTATTCTTCATTCCAATCAATGGAAACACATTTAAAATAAAACATGGATTATTTCTTGACACATCCTTGACTCTATCATCTTATCATGTACATTTCCCTTGACCTGTGAAAAACATTTCAAAAACTTGGGATGAGCATAAAAACTCAGTATGGGTTATAAAAAAAAACATGGAAAGGAAACATGAGTTCATATATACATAAGAATGAAATCATACTTTACCCATAAAACATAGGCACTTTAACATTACCTCATAAAATCATGAATAAATCATAGAAAATCATAAGACATAAAGGTAACTTGAGGCATTCATAACATTCTTACGTAGGGAGTAACCCTCTTGGTTACGTTTGGAATACCCATCACAGTATATTCCCTAAAATCTCTTCGGAGAAACCTTAACGTTTCACTCCTTCCCGTTACCCAATGCATTGGAGAGCTATAACGGGCTCACCCGCCCTTAGTTTATCACGGAACCACCCGTCTTCATAATAATGCCCAAGAACCATAACATAATCATATCACATAAAACATACATAAAGGAAACATAAAATTTCCACCATTCAATCACAAGATATCAATACCACACATTGATATAAAAAATATTATGAAAACCATTTTCAATACCAAAATAAAAGAAAAGTAAAACATGGTATTTATTTTTCTTTTAAAAAGAAGGAATGGCTTGTAGAAGAAGCCGAAACTCAAATAACGGTTACGACGGCGGAGAAGTCGTTGTCGCCGCATACGTACGACAAAAACATTCCCTTTTGTCGTTTGGTAAACGCTTCGTATAAAAAGATTCCTTTTGAATAAACGTAAAAGTCAAAGGGGTTTATACACCGTATAAAAGAAGGTTGTGTATAAAACAAAATATGCCTCAACGAAAGGAGATTGAGACGAAATCCCATACAAAGATAATTTTTAAAATAAAATAGATACATTATGTGTATTTACTATAAGTACACATAAATAAAGTACCAATACAAGATACGACATAATAACATAATGACATAATTTGAAAGTAGGAGATTAACCCAAAGAATGGAAATTGGGTTAAGAAGTTCCCATACCTCGTATCCGACTTGACCCGACCGTTCTTTAAACTCCTGAATAATAAACTTTAGTTAATCTCTACTTGATTATGAATCTTTTCCAAGTTCATTATTCCTTTTATACCATGTTATGAACATCATGTAATCATTTAAGTTAATAATGTTCATTTTGTCGGTATTTGGTTCTTAAGTCAAAAATAGACTTCTTACACTTACATGTTGTTAATTTGGTCAATGTTTCATTATATCCAGAATGGTATTCGTGATGTAGATATCATATATGTCATATATATACAGTACATACATGTATTTAAAATATTACATAATCATTTAGAGGTAAGAAATGAAATGCACCGTTCATGGAGACGGTAAGCCGTACGTACGCATGAACGCTACTTTCATTTCTTTGTCATATTAATGGAATTAAAACTAAATGAGACTTATGTATATTTTAATTCCAGAATTATATTCATCATTTAGATATATCATTAATTATATATATCCATTATATACATGTACTTTTAATAGTACATTACATTTGGGGATAAGAAATGAAATGCACCATTCATGGAGACGGTAGTCCGTACGTACGCATGAACGCTACTTTCATTTCTATCTCATACTTTAATGGAAATAAATGATAATGATATATATAGGTATATTATAATTCCAGTATAACATCATATATAATAACTTTAAATCCATCCTTTACACGTCCCACATATGGCATTAACGAATCACATCACTTTTAGGGGGCGGTAGTCCGCGCTTCCTAAAATGAAGATATCGTGTTTTACCCATAATGGAAACCATAAAGGTATGCCAAAAATGAAAAAACAGAAGCTTAAGGAAAACATAAACATATTATATATCATATATAAAAATAGTGACATCATAATGGCCACCTTTGAAGGTGTTAAATGAGTATTGAACAATCATCGTTTCGGGAGGCAGAAATTCGCCATCCACGGAAAACGTATGTTCTTTAACCATTTGATGTAGTTGTGTGAGAGTGTAGTTCAAATAACTCTTATAACAACATCCTAGTATATTGAAGATACTGGTGTTGTTACAAAAGAAGTAAATAAAAAGAGTTTAGGGGGTTGGAGAAGCAAAATAAAACAAATGAGCATGAGAGGATGAATTACCTTAAAAAGTGTAACTCCTTTTGATTTGAGCCTAAAGGCTTCCTTTGAAAGGATTCTGCCCAAGGGGAATCCTCTAGGATGAGGAGAGGGATGTGGAGAGAGCAAATGGGCAGGGGTTGGCCGAGCCAAAGGCTTGAGAGGTGTGTGAAATGAGGTAGAGGTGGGGGCCTTTTATAAGAGGAGAGGAGGGGTACTTATGGAAAGTAAAGAAACATTACATTATTTGAAAATGTGTTTCGGTTTTAAAAGGTCCCACATTGATGGAATTCGTGGATAAGGTGATAAGGCATCGAAATCCATTCATCCAATTGGTTTTGGACATGTGTAGTTCATAGATTTTATTTTATCTTTCCATTTTATTTAAATCGTCAAATAATGATGTCATCGCTGCATCATTATTATGTCATAAATAATTAAATTTATTTAATGTCTAAAAATTATAAACAAATTACTATGATGTAGGAAATCTTTTTAGATTTCCATTGAATATTTATAATCAAAATTTGGACTTGTATAACCCTACTTAAAAATTGTTTTCGCAAAACATATTATGTTTGTGTCATTTTCACTTTAACATTTAATAAAAAGTAATTTATGTTATTTCCCAACAAAAGTGGATACATGGGGTCCCCAAGTTAGGCCATGACTTGTCTTGGTCGGCCATGACACAACCAATGAGGTTGGGACATGTGTCTAGGTCATTTTATATTATTAAAGCATTATTTATACATTAAACTACACTAATTACCACTAATCGCGATTAAAAACTTAATAAGTTACTATTCACCAAAAAATTATTTTAATCTCATTGAACCACATTTTACTTCTTAATGACAACCATGTATGTCGGATTTTCAAAATTCAATACACATTAGTTGTAAACTTTCATTTAACTGAAAAATCAGTTTGCTTGATTACCACTTAGTGGTTTCACTATTCATCAAAAATTGAAGTTTTTCAGAAAATTACCAAAAATTCACCCTAAGCTATATTTGATATTCCGAATTCAAAAATGAAGTCCATTTTACAAAATTCAAATCATATAAGTCACATTAATTAATTTAATAATTAATTCCCGCTGCCAGGGCAAATAGCGTGTTTTTACAAAAAATTAAGTATCAAAAGATTGACACCAGTTTAAGTCTAATTTCAAATCGAAATTGATTCCAATGACCACCATTGGATAAAATGGTAAAAATATATTCTAATTTCACTTTAAAACCAATTCAAAAGATAATCTAATCATATAAATAAATTAGATCAAAAAGAGGTTTTGAATTAAAATGCAACATTTTACACTATTCATAAAAAAAATGAACTTTATCAGAAAGGTTCCAAAAAATTACACAAAGTAAAATTTGATGTCCCGATTCTTAAGAAGATTTATATTTGGTCCAATAGAAAGTAAAAGAGTGATCAAAACTATATTTAATGACGGTTCACCATTAAAAGGTGATAAGTGAACCTTTAGTGAAAATTAGAGTATAAAAGCCTAAAATTGAACTCTTTCCATATTTTAAGCCTTTATCTTTTATTGGGTAAATGTATAAACATTTAAAAACATATCTATTCATATTTTAGTTATTTCTATTCATTCCCGCCAGTACAACGGCTACTTGTTAACTAACATTTAAAATAATATTATTATATTACTAGTGTGCTACGTACGTTTCAAAGAAACTCATCGTTGCGTATCGGGTACGCTATCGAACATAGCAACCCCTTTTAATTAAAATTCATATTTAATTCTCAAATATTAATAAATATGAAAATTATTTATTCTTCATTTACCTGGGATGTTACATATAATGTGAATTATAAAATCTTAAAAGTACAAAATAATAATTTTTTTTGAATACATGGCAAACCGATAGAAATGAAATGGGTTTTATTTGAATCTCATAGAAACGTGGTCATCCCACTAAAAAGAAATGAGTTCCATAATCATCATTCCTAAAAAACATAAACCATTAATAAATATATATTTATTGTATAATTAGATCACATATCTATCCAAGAATAAAACATATTATTGTAAATCACTATATATGAATAAGGATTTTGAAAGGCCACATAAATCATAACATTTAATTGAAAATTTTGTTTTTTCAAACATAAAAATGTTTCAAAAGATTTTTATTTTAAAACTACATTAAAACCTTAATAAAAACCCATTAAAATTTAAATATAAAATTTATTTATGAATATATCATTTCTTATTTTAAAAACTCATTTTAAAATATAAAACATTTTAAAAACCATGTCTTTTAAAAATAACCTTAAAAAGTAATAAAGGAATCATTGAAAACAAATTAAATTCACTCTTTTAAACATTATTTTTTAAAATCCATTTCTTTGATTATTATATTCAAATCTCACTTAAAACATTTTAAACCCATTTTTAGAAAATATTTTCTGGAAAGAATGCAAATTTCTTATTGAAGAGATATATATGGTCAGATTTTCAAAAAAAATAGTTAAATAATTTTCATAGGTACTAAAGTGTGAAAAAAAATTAACATTCCTTGAAATTAACATGAACAAATATAATAAAATAAAATACATGATATTTAATGAGATATGGATCATAATATTTCACTAATGTATGAATAATCACAAAAAATCATTATAAACGATGAGATTGCTACAATAAACAGTTACAAATTTGGTAAATTTGAATTGTAATCTCCCAGAAAGAATAAAAATACAAGAATATTAATAAATAATTAAATTAAATATATTCAACATTTAACATTTCAAAGGGTAGTATATATACCTCATATAGTAATATAGGTTCAAAACATGCGATCAATCTCAATAAAGTCCAATTGAGGAAAAATTACCTTACTGATTTTGTATATTTTTAACTGTAAACCACTTGAATGAGCTATCTTACAATGGATATTTAAATACACATAAATTTAACTATTATAATAATTTTTTAAATTTATGGGTAGTATATACACCACACAACAAGAATATGTGTTGAATATGACATATATCCCACATAAATAAATGTGAAATGAGAAAACCCTTACCTTATGTTTTTTATTTCATCGTACGCATTCTTTGCTCAGGTATAATAAATTTATGTTTATTATAAACCTACCATATTTTTATATCGAATAATTTATATTATTTCATTATGAATTTATATTTCCCATGTATTAACAATTCTATGTAAATATTATGTTTCAGGTAATGTTTTATTTTTTTCATCCATGTTGTGAGTTTTTATTTATGATATTTTTACATAGATCTTGATTTAATTATTTAAATTATTAAAAAAAATATAGATATAATGAATATTCAGTATATTAATAATTGTAATATTATTTATAATACATAAATATGAAATGGAATACATTATTCATGGAGATGTTAGACAGTACGTATGCGTGAACATTGTTTCTATTTTTATATTGTATTGAGTGAAATAATTTAATTTAAATATATATATTATTCATGTATAATTATAATTTCATACATATCCTATAAGTTTACTAATACATTCCTTAATACATTCCATCCAATGTGTGAATGAATCACATCGTTTGAGGAGGCGGTAGTCCACACATCCAACAACAAAGTTATCATATTTACACAAAATTGAAAGAATGAATTGAATTTCTCTATAATGATTATAGAAAAATAAATACATCGGAAATATCATATATACCATATAAAATTATTATGTACATCATAATTCCCAACCATGCGAGTAGGTAAAGGAAAAAACAACTGACATCCTTTTGTGAGGCGGTACCCTACACATGAATGGTACGTTTGTTACAAATTTGATGGAAGTGTGAGTATGTTTAAGAAGATCCATTAAATTTAAAAAAATATTTATTGTCTATATTGAGGTTATTATATAATAATGTAATAATAATAACTCAAATGGTTGGAGAAATATATAAATTAAATGTTCTTGTTGAAGGATTTTACCTCTTCTTTGCATAAATCGTATTGGTTAGAACGAAAGGGATTCCTTGGATATATTTCATACAAAAAATAGACTTTTAGTATAATGTTTAGGAATTTAGTAGGATATTTTTTATGGTTTTGGTTGATCCAAATGGCTTTATATGTTTGAATATTTAATTGGGGTGAGTTCTTTTTATAGTGGAGGAGGAGTGTAATTCTTGTAAATAAAAAATGATAAACAATTTTGAGAGGTCTACCATATATAATATTTCTCAAATTGTGGTCCATTTCTTATCCCATGGAGGATATGGTTGAAATATTTCCATAAAACGGCCTTTTTTACATGATTCTAGGTTATTCGGTTACATATGTTAATGAATAACCAATAAGTAAACAAATTTTTACATTAATCATTGTAATTATTTTTAATTAATTTCACTATGATTTTTGATAAAAAAAATATATTTGACTCCATTAAATATTATAAATTAGTTTAATTCTAAATAAGTAATCCAATATTCAAACTTACAATCACATATATGGAAGATATTTATTTTAAATTAACCAGGCATACATGATAGTAAATCTTGTTTTTTAAGTAAAAATGTTCAAATTTTATAAATGTTTTTATAACCAATTTCAAGGATCAATTGGTCTCAATGACATAAATTGTATTAATTTAGTTATAATTGACCTATATATCTTTTCAAACCAATTTAAAATTTAATTTAATTCTATAAATATATTATATGAAAAAGTAATTTTTCATTAAAATTCATTATTATTTCATTATTCATCAAATAATTAAAAATCTCTAAAAATACCGTTAATTCACCCAATGTAAATTTTTATATTTATATTTCAAAAAAGTAGTTACTTTTTGAAATAAAATTTACAGAACTATAAAAACATTGATTTAAAACATATTCCCCATTAAAACATGGTAAAATTTCCTTTTTGAAAAACAAAACATTTTATACATATAATTATATTTATTTATATCTTATGTCTACCAGGTATATTGTATAAATATGAAAATTTTTATTGTTTATATTATAGATAAATTTAATTAAAAAATTATCAAAATTGGTTTTTTTACTTAATGAGACAAATGTTTTTTCACATATAAAAATAGTTTATATTGAAAAGTAATTTCATTATTTTTAATATTTCTTACAATCATTTATAAATAGTTGATAACCAATGGATTAAATTTTTATACATGTATAAATAATATTTTGACAATTTATTTAATCATATTTTTAACTTCCATTCCAATGGCTACGTGTTTATAATAGTAATATTTTAATAAGTATATTAATTGTATATTTTTGTTCAGTAAAACATGGAATTGCATGTAACCCATGATGTCAAAGAAAAGCATAACGTTTAATAACACAAGAAAAACATAGTGTTGTGTATTTTTCAAGACAATCGATGTGTTTGATGTAGTGCAGTCATAACATGGTGTTCTGTTAAATGAAAGAAAAATATAGTGATTTCTAATTAAAGAAACTATATTAATAGTGTTCTATGAAATGAAAAATATAAAAAAGATATAATTAATTTGAAAAATAATTCATAAAATTTCATTGT
This sequence comes from Viscum album, assembly GCA_963277665.1. Taxonomy (NCBI): domain Eukaryota; kingdom Viridiplantae; phylum Streptophyta; class Magnoliopsida; order Santalales; family Viscaceae; genus Viscum; species Viscum album. The sequence continues at coordinate 1,778,150,387 of OY728146.1, read as the reverse complement.
GTTTCAATAGGACACTTCCTCTTTATTCTCATACAAACATGAAGTCACCTCATGTACCGAATGATCACTTGAGTAGGGTTCAAGGAAAATTTAGTAGGCCACCATAAACAGTGTCTGAAAAATATCAAGTCTAAACATATTGTGTTTTAAGGTATATAAGGAATAAAATGATAAATAGAAGAGAAACCATGTGCCATTAGTTAAGAATGTTTACTTTAATAACATTCATCATTTGTTTCATAGAAAACCATTTTCCTTAAAAAAACTTTTCCCCACGTCATCCATACAAACCATGAATTAGGTGAAGGAATCATGCTCCATACATGAAAAGGTAAACCATTAAACAAAAAATATATAACACATACCTTAGAGCCTCCATTTAGGTATTACCATAAAATTCATTCATTAGGGGTATAAAGCCTTAGTCTGAATCGCTGACAGAAGTAACATAGGTTTCGGTCTTAGAGCCTCATTCTATATTGATATATGGGATTAGATCCTCAAGTCCAATACCCCAATCATACCACTAATCCATGTGAACATTCTAATTTAACTATTGAACAGATATATTATTTAAAATTCATAATTCATTGAACACATTTACCATTTACAATCCATAGTTCATTAAACAAATGTATCATCTTCAAGTGTTAACCAATTAACACATTTACTAATTAAATTCCATAGATCATCTAACAGAAATACTATCCCCAATTCATTACTCATTAACACATAAAACATTTACACACCTTAACCCATTAGCACACATTCCATGTAAGCACATACGTCATTTATCATATTTACATTACACTATACTCCCGTCTATACCATTATATCAACAAAACTTAATTATAATTAGTTTCATTTAAAAAATCTATGTTAACATGATAACCATAACTATCATTGGTTCTATCTCACAAACCATTAAATTTCATATTTTATAATCTAATACCATGTTTACAAATGTGGCACAACTCATGGGTAGCCTATTTCCATGTCTAATCATCCTCAACGCATCCTAGAGAGATCATAAGGGGTTCAATTCATCATTTTACCAACAAATTGTTTAATTATTTCTAAGGATATCAAATGAAAAAAAGAAGGTTTTATATCACCACCACATACACAACAACAATACATCAAGGCTATGGAAAATCAATTATAGGCAACCTGTCAATTCTGTACATCTATACCCTCATTACCTTAGATATTGTTTCGATCTCAAACCACCTTGACATCCACCATCTAGAATTCACTATAGAAAGAGGTTTTTATATATTTAAAATAATTTTAATGATTCCAAAATTCTAAATATTTCAATCATAATGAAGAGTAATGTGAGTCTCACCTAGAGATTTAATATGCACCCAAAGAAGCACTAAATGAATTATAAATGTGGGATATTTATCCTTCAAAATTTTTTGAGGAAGGGGCTTTCACTCATAATATTTTATGAATAATAATGAGGAAATTAATTTAATTTAACATAAATCTTTAGTGAAAATAATTGTTAATTTACCCATCATTAATGAGGCACAAGGTTTCGTAACATTGATGGATAAACCATGCACAAACTATATACCACACTTTGTCTAAGAGGGTTACATGTCACACCATCTCATGAGGATCCCTTACATGTTGAAAACCATATGGTAGATGTGTGAGATATATCTATCAATGCGCCCATGGTTTAGTCCATCTTGAAGTAGGATGTTACCAACTCTGCCCCACCTCCTATAAGGAAAAAATGTTTTGGCGCACAATTACTACTATTTATGTACAAACTATGAAACATGAACTGAATGACCACGTTTCCACCACATTAATTCTTGAAACCCCAAGATACCCCTCGAGTCACCTCACACACTTGAGAAAATTTTCATTACCCAATTTAAATGTATATAAACTGAAATTTAAACAAGAAAGTTCCACATTAGATACCTTAAATCTTACATTCAAGAAACACCAAAGAACACACCATATATACATATGGATTCTATCATCTAGAGGACGGTTAATTCAAAAACTAACAATGTATAATATTTTAATGATATTCCTACTTGTTGAAAGCCTGATTAATATGAGGGTATAACCAATCCACCAATCCAATTACAGATTATTGAATAATATACTATCCAATAATAGTTGTTCATTTGAATGAAATTATCAAATTTAATATTTTTTTAATAAAATATTACTTTTCATTCATTCCCTATATATGTATATGGTGATTAATTAGGCAAATTTTATTTCCCAACACACCAATCCCTTGAAAATCTAAATATTGGGAAAAATATTTGAGGAATTATACCACTAAATATTTTTAATATTGAACTTCTATGATTCAGTTTTTTTTCATAGACCATAATTAAACCCCATATTTATTTGTCACCATGAGCATTAAATATTATTTCACATCATAAAAAAATCCCACTATTATGAATGCATAAACTTGAAAATTAATTTATCATGATGCTCTATTTGATTTAAGATCACATGGATTGATTATAGAAATCATGTTTAGTCTTACTCCACCTATAATCTAGATAAACATGGCCCACCATTAGAAGCCTAAAAAAATTAAAAAGAGTCCCATTACAAACCTAGTCTCTAAAACAAGTGACAAATCACATCTCATTGTCAATAAATATATCATCTATTTTCAATGGTCTAAAAATATTATATCACATCAGATATAAAATTATCTCAAACCCCAATATGTGAAATGATGGGATGAATTTTTCTCCAACTTAACTCAGCTCAACCATGATCTAGGACACATGAAACCCGTCTTAGAAAATAATAACATTCATTGATTCTGAATATATAAAATAATAATCAAATACCTTGATACTTATACTTATTTTTCATCTTCCCCTATTTGAAATATTATGTACCTCATGTCCATTGATAATGTTTTCTGAAAATATATTTTTCATTATTTTTTTAAATTTTAACTGATTTTTTTTTATCTTTTTTCATTTAATTATATGTTTTTTTCTCTTATCCAATGATTCATTGGGGGTTTCTTAAAATTATTTGTCCTAATTTTGAAAATTTTATATTCATATCCATAGCTATGGAGTAGTAACCTGAGTGCTATTATTGAGAGGGAGATCACACATGGACTAATTTATTTTATATTATCTCATTTCAAACATTTATATAAATGTACTTTGGATGAAGGATTGATTATTTTAATCTTCACATTTCAATGACTTGATGCATGATCATATATATCAAATTTTTTCGACCTCCCTTCTATTTTATTGGGCTTCATACCATTGGAGAAATATGGAATGGTTGATAAATAAACATATAATGGAACTAGGTGTGGAGATTTTGGATAAATTGATTTGGTATGGTCACTTCAACTTCAATATGGATGAAGTGGAAGTAGATAAACCATGATAGATTTCTCTTTTTCATGTTCATAACATAATATTAGATGGCGAAGTGAAATCAACGAATCATATTGAATGAATTTTCATTTTCCTTGATAATATTGTTTTTGTTTTGATAAATCCAATTCCACACATTATTACCTTAATTTATATAATTTAAAATAACAATTTCTCAAATATTATACATTTATGTTGAGTTTTTAATTACTTATTCTTGTTAATTTATCATTTATTTTTTATTTTTTCATATGAATATTTGATAAAAAAATTTACTCATAGCCATATATAGATGAAAATATACTATAATTTTGTTATGTGTGATAAAAAATCTATGTAAATTCGACCTTACATGAAATCTATATTACCATTACCTAACTAACCTTAACAAAAATTTTCTTAATAACATTGTGTAATCTATATATTTTTATCATTTACATAATTTTTATATGTTTTATATTCATGTAAATATTTTTTTTATGTATTAATGAAATGATTGAATTAAATTTCTAAAACACCCATATTTAGTTTGAAAAGACTCATATGTAATCTAAAAAGTATCATACAAATTTAAAATTGAATAATATGAATAGTTTTTTCTAGTATATCCTTTTCACCCATATAATGTTATGTTTTTTTAATAATATGAATTTACGATAACAAAATAACCCATTATGGGAAATTTTTTACATGAGATTATTCTCAGATGATTTTTATATGTGGTATTTTGTTTTATATTATATTAAATGATTGTTATCTCTAGGTATGAGTCATGATTTTTTAATTATTATTCCATGAAAAATATATATATTGTTTCACTCCAAAATTTATTTAAGATATGTATTATTATTAGTATACTCTATGTTAGATTAACTGTAAAATATGATAGAATTTTATTGAATATTTTATTGAAGATCATGGATCTGATTAATAATATTGAAATACATTTGGATATTACTATGGATCTCTTGTAATATAAAAATTTACAATATTTTTATAAATTTGAATTGAAAAAGAATTATAGATTTTATGAAATAAGTTAGAAACTGTGAAAAAATATTAAAAACTAATATTCTTCTATGTGGTTAGGAGAGATCATCACCAAGATTTTTTCATGAAGTGATAAAACATGAATCAACAATTCTTTTCATTTTTATTATGGTTTTCATTGTTTTTTTCTTTTATTTTATCATTATTCTTAAACTTTTGATTTATAATTTTTCCTTATAATATCTGTTCTCTTGTTCTTGGTTATACCCCCACTAAAAGGTATGTCGGCTGAATTTTGAAATCTCATCAAAATTAATAGATTTTCATAGTCATTTCTTTGATCCATAAAAATTTTGGAAAGTTATTCATTGTTGTTAGTCCAGATGAAAAAAATGAGGTGTACATTCTTATCATATTCATTTAAAATTGAGTTGTATTTGTATCGGTGTTATTTATTTCTATATAAAGGGTGGTATGGAGATTAGGTGTAGGATAATTTTTTTTCTAAACTACAATAAAAATATGGTATAATTTGTTCATTATTTTTTTCCATTATGCATGCACACATACATGAACCTAAATATTTTGTACGAATATTTGTGTCTTCATGAAAATTACTCTAATATAATAATTCCAAATTTTAGTCAATTAAAATTTAATTATTCCCTACTTAACCCCAACATAAATTCAATATCTCTTACTAGGAATACAATTAACATCATCACTTAAACTTATTGGACGTTGTTTTTATATATTTTTATTAATATTATAGAAATTTAATATAATTAATTATCTAAGGAAGAATAATTTTTGTAAGATTTAAGGAATGAATTAAAAATATGTGTAGATCCCTCGAAAACTACTTCGAATTATTATGTATATTCGATGGAATTAATGAATAAACACCTTAAACATTTCATACAGACTATGTGACTATATTTGAAAAACCATAAAAAATACATTATTTTGATTTGGATAAACATATAGGTAAAAATGATATAATATGATTTTAATTATATTGTTATGGATATATTGTTTCGTGTTATTAGATAAAGTATCTTTGTAACAAAAAACTGGGATCAAATCAAATAGTCAAGAAAGATAGTCTCTAACATGGTGATGTATAATAAAACATCCAAACAACTCTCACCTATGACCACGAAAATGTTAACATAAAGGAAATGAGAATATGAAAGATAATATAGAACCATGATCCCTAAAATTTAAATAAAAAAATTCCAAACTAGAGATACAAAACAAAACATGTCTATAAAACTCAATGTGTGGTCATATTTCACCACATGACCATACAGTTTTGGTTATGATGATAATAAGTGAAAATAGAATGTTATAGAACTTCCTTCCATTTTATATATCCCTAAAAAATATTTACAACCACCTAAAGTAAAAATAGTATGATTTGATCACAAATCCTTGTATTATTCCTCAAAATAATCAATACAAATTCTAATATCAATAATTTATTAACATTAACAAAAAAAATAATGTTTTATAATTACCATTTTAATAAAATAAATCCATTTTTTAAATCAAATGTTTCTTTTCATAAATTTATACCACATTCACCAAATATAAAAGATTTCAAGGACTTGTGATAGACAATTTAAGGAAAAATAAAAAACAGGGATATAACATATGATACTAATGTGATAAACCAACAAAAAATGACAAATACCACTATTTTGGGTCTAACCTAAGATAATACATACAAGAAATAAAAAAAATACCCAATATAGGCATGTGGGGGATCTAACTAATATATAATCTCTTGGAATTACTCACACTAAATGGACAAAAAAACTATTGTGGATTTATAAACACAAATAGTGGAAATTCTATTTCCCAATAAAAGCAAGGATACCTAGTGTGATATGTTTGTAAAAAACCAATTAAACCCCATTTTAATGTTCCTGAAAAACAAATTCACACCAAATCCTTTCTGATTCTAGGTATGAGAACCCATTTTAAATCCATTACAACTATTGAGTAATTTCATCAAATAGTTAATTTAGAAAATATATATTGTCAATGATATACCACATTAAAAACATAAATACTTTCAAAAAACCACTATGATAAAAAAAATTCATTGAAAAACATAAATGAATTCACATGAACCCAAATAAATTAATGATTTATAGCCATTGAATAGAGACAAAATCCTCAAGAAGGGATGAAACCTATTCATATTCGAAAAATAAGGGAAAAATGATGATAAGACCCTAAAAACATGTTTTGAGGAAAAAAATAAAAAGGATCAATATAGAACAGATATTAATCACTTGATGAAACACAAATGCAGACCACACCACTATAATGAAAAAAAGAAGAAGTAATGTGTCTTACTAAATAGAAGTGAAAACACCATGCTAGAGATTATATACTAAAAATTGGGATCCCAAATAAGGAAAATCTCTAACAACACACTTCATGGAAGCCATGGTTTTGGGAGGGAGGCCTATAGGGATAATGGGAGAGGTGTTATACTTATAGAATAAAGAAAACCCCTAGACCAGATGGATTCACATCATGAACACAAAATTAATTTAAGGAATTATAATTGTTACATGTATACTGAAAAAGTTTTTTTTTCAAGTTAAATTACCATAGTTGTAGTTTTCAAAATGTGAAAACGATTTAATTCTGGTAATTTTTTTTTCTAAACTATTTTCATGGATCATGCTCTACACCAACTCATGGACTATACCAAACTCATAGTATCTTACTAGAGATAGATACATTTCATGAATCATATTCATAGTGTGAATATATTCTATATGTATTCTCTATACGAAGACATATATAATCTCATTTAATAACATTAAATCCCATAAAAACAAAGAAAAAATAAAGTATAATTAAAATATACATACCTTTTTACCAATAATGAAAAAATTCTACCTTCCATATAGGATTTATATATATGAAACATGTTTACTATCCTAGACACTAAAAAAGATAATTCCACTACAACCACATTAATATTTCTCCCTTCCAAATCCTTTGGATATTCTATCTGCACTACCATATTACAAATAAAAGGGGGAGAGTTATACTATGTTGTAACATAACGTCACAATCCAAAATCTGAACTAGATCCTCATTAATAGTCTGGATGGAATTTAGATAAAAATCCCTTGTTAAATCACACTAGAAGGATCTTATAGATAACTCCATGGTTGGAAAACATAGAAAATATCATAAATTTATGTCAAAAGATAATATAGTTCTAAAAGATACACCATCATTCCCATTCATCCAACGATCTCAAAGTGGCCTACAAACCATGGTTCTAATTAGCCCATCATACCCAATCAACAGTGTCTAAATTAAGGTTAATCTATATGAAAACAAAAATCACCACAATCAAACTCAAGTGGATAAAGATGATGGTCATCATATTATTTATGAAAACTTTTTTCTTTAATAAATCTATTTGGGATCAAATACACATTTTCCTTCATATTGAGAAAAAACACTTCTAAACCAAAGACCTCCCTCCAAAATTAATCGATCATATATGAGGTATATATGTACACCCATATAATGACTCATAAAGGTCGATATCAATCGATGCCTGAATATTATTTTTATAAGTACTCTCTTCCACTGGATGATGATTTTTCCCAGAACAAGAAAAATAAAACACTCGTGCCCTGGAAAATTCTCAAAAACATGATAGCTCAATCTCTATGTCCATCCATCTGTAGATCATATTTCTTCTAACATGTTAACAATAATCCATTTTCATTAGAAAACATTACCATAGACATGGTGAAAATATGGTTCCTTTTCTGAAAAAATAGCATAGGGAACCCCATGAATTCCCAAAATCTCTCAAAAATACATTTCCTTGAGCTAAACCACCTCCATCATCACCTTGAGATAAATTAAATATTATGATCTCATGATTTGATCAATTTTCATCCAAATATAATCTTCATTAAAATGACATAGTGGAAAACCAATGAATATTCCAATGTAAATTGCATCAAATATAAATAATGGAATGGATATATGATATAATAACAAAACATTTCTCTAGTATTAAACCATAATTACCTTACACATAATGTATCATGATAAAAATACACAATAGACCATCTAATCCTTATCAACCAATACCAAACTCTAATATTATGGTATATCATAGTAGTCCTATAGTGTTTGAACTAACTAGATTGGTGTCCCCTGTCCATCAACTTCTTCCTCTGAGAAATCAGAATGACCAAACTCTTTCAGATATCGAAAGCACTAATCATAGACCAAGACCAATCACTCAAGGTCCCCTATAATTATTAATTTTATTAACACACTATAAATATATATATGATACCTTTTCAAGAATAAATTACTCATAAAATGATGAATCACTATTCTAAAATGTTTAGAAAACCATCCAACCATCCTTTTCTACTACCCAAAAAATCTCAATAGATAAACTCATTATAAAAAGATTATCCACTAAATCATTTTAGGAGTGAATTTTTAATTTTCTTATCATTGCATAGGAAGCCACATTTTCTATCTGAAGATTAAAAATATTATTAAAATAAAATGTTTCACGATATGAAACCAAATGTCTCTATCGCCTGTTCATATCCCTCTATGTGTGAATATACTTATACTATTAAAATATAACTATTTTATAAAATTTTCCTAAAATAGATATTTGAACCACATTTGGAGTACCCACATTATCACGTACAACTGAAGTTCATGGGTTCATAAATACCCTCTTGAGGGTGTAATTACTTAGAACCATATGCCAGTACCTATTTACCCTACATAAAAAACATAACCCAATCACGTACCAAAATAATTACAAAAAATATCATAAATTGAACCTTGTTCTACAATAATTAAAATTTGGGATGAAGTTTTCATCTCATTAAATTCATCAAAATATCTCCATCACTTGTCATTCCTATAAAACATCACAACCATATTGTTTAATACTCTCATTAGAGAAGAATGTTTTGAGATTTCCTGCACCAAATACCTTTAATAACTATCTAATCTCAGGTATCTCTAGATCACAAAAACATTTACAGACAACTTCTAGGTCATAACTTCCTGTATCTTTTCCAGATCCACCAATATTATATATTCAAAAATAAAATTTAAAAAAAAATCAATTCATAAATAAAAATTCAGACCAAGAAAACATTACAAAGAGGTGATGTTCTCTTATGTTCTAAGAATGATATCCAAATGATCCAGGTTCTTCTCCTCTAAATTGGATAATGAAAAAATTATCTTCAATGAAAACAAATAATATTGAGTCTAAAATTAATGAAAATTATGATTCATCATCACCATAAATACCATAGGATAATTAGTGGGACTAAATATCCTAACAATAATCATGATGTTCCCATAACATCTCCTAAACATTATATTTCTTATATCCTCTTCTAAAAAAGTCAACTGGTTGTACCCATTCCAAATTTCATTCCCTGAAAACCAACAAACAACATTACATTGATCAAAAAAATATTCATCCTTGGAAAGAGAAACCTGTTCATAATATTAACCCAATTAATCTTTTGATAATTGATACAATTTATCATCCTCCAATATTCCATCATAGAAAAGTTTATAGGTGATGAACACGTTTAAACACTAAGATGAATAAATATCTTAACTTCACAACATATAATCGGAAAATTCAAATCCATTAACGTAACAGGTTCATTATGATAGGATGGAACATAAATGGGAAGTTTAATAGGTTGCATGTCGATTATAAACATGACCTCTCTAAGTGGTGGAAAATCAAAACAATCACCCATTACTATCTTAGGGTACACAATAACCGCTACAATGGTGGACTTATCCAATGAGGATCAATGGAATCAATAAAAATATTTGAAAACTATCATTATATCACCCCAACCTATGTAAAAGTTGGCCCAGCACATCCACATCTAGAATACAGCTTGCCCTTCAAGGCATGAGTGACTCCATCGTGAGAAAGAAACTAAACTTGAAAATGATAATAGTTGAACTGAAGATTATTTTTGATAAACCAATACATTATATTAATAAATTTAAAGACATCAATAACATGGACTGTGAAATCTCACGCCACGCCATATTCAACTATCATTACCAAACAAGGGAGACATTTTAAAACAAGTGTGGACCACTTCCCCTTAATCAAGGAAAAATAAAACAAGAATGACATGATATCTAAAAAAGTCTAATTTTTTATCAATTCAGGAATATATATAATAATTTTTTAAAATATTTACAAAAAAACTGAGAACCATATAAAATGAGATAAAATCCGTACATATAATGTTAGAAGTCCCTCACATAGATACCCAAGGTGCATATTCAACTATTTAAAGATGTATAGTCTTAGCTCATCCCTGTGTGTTATTAGTTATGTTAACATTACCATTGGCCTATTTGTAGGTCCTCACACACATGGAAGCATCATAAATTTTTTTGAACTCTCTATTAGAGTGGAACAAGCACACTACACTGGGAGAACCTTCCATAAACATTCCTCAAATTTTTATATTATTTATAACGATGAAAATTATCGGAGACATCTACATTGTTGGTAGTGGTATGTCCAATCTGTAACACCCCAAACCCAGTTACCCAGAGTCGGTGCATTATTACGTAACATTGGTGTGATCACAAAATATCAAGTCTCGAAAGACCAATTAGTTTAGTAGCCTTGGAAACACTAGATACATTCAGAAATGTTACATTACATCATAAAGTGAAAAACTACAATAACATAGTATCCATTGTCCACACTCATATCCCCTTCAGACTATCCCTACAAGTAATTCATAAAATATTTCTTCACGTCCTGGAAAAATTAAAACATTGAAAGGGGTGAGATCAGATGCTCAGTAAGGATAACAATATAGAGGAAGATTTCATAAATAAACATAAACATTTCTGGCATTGTATAACTAAAATAAAATCCTTTTAATCTTGAAAATCAGCATAATAAGGGAAAATAAAATGAAATAGTTCCATTTACTTATTCACATGGATATTATACTATTAGATTAATCACATGCAATATCAATAAACACATTCATAATGATGGAATGCGTAATGCAAGACTATCATAACCACATAGCAAGGGCCTCGTGCCAAGACTAAAAATAATATTTTTTCAAGGCCTCGTGACAAACACTAGTTTGTCTCATTAGACCTACTGATGCATTGAGTAGCTATAGCGGGCTCCACTCGTCACTTATTAAGTCCAATGCATTCCTCATTTGAACAGGTATAAACATATCATAAACCATAACATAATTGTATCACATAAAACATGCATAAAGAAACATAACATTTCCACATTTCAATCACAAGATATCAATACAACACATTGATATAATATAAACACATTAAAAACCATTTTCAATAACAAAATAAAATAAAATTAAAACTTTTTATTTATTTTTCATTTTAAAAAAGTTATGGCTTGTAGAGGAAGCTGAAACTCAAATAATGTTCACGGTGGCAGAGAAGTCATTGTCGCCTCATACGTATGACAAAAAAACATTCCATTTTGTCATTTAGTAATATGATTTGTATAGAAAATATTTATTTTTAATAAATGTAATAGTCAAAGGGTTTTATACACCGTATAAAATAAATTTGTGTATGAAGCAAAATATGCCTCAATGAAAGGAGATTGAGACGAAGTCCCTTACCTCGTGTCTGACTTGACTCGATCGTTGTTTAATCTCCTGAATAATAAACTAGAGTTAATATCTACTTTCTTAATAACCTTTTTCAAGTTCATTATCCCTTTTATATGACTTACTACCATGTTACGAAAATTATGTAGTCATTTAAGTTAATAATGGTCGTTTTATCGATCTTTGGTACTTGAGTCAACAATAAACTTCTTATAATTAAAAGTTGTTTATGTGGTAGAATATCCATTATCTACAGAATTATATTCATGATGTAGATATTATATATATAATATATATCCAGTAGATACATGAATTTATAATATTACATAACATTTATAGGTAAGAAATGAAATGCACTGTTCATGGAGACGGTAAGCCGTACGTACGCATGAATGCTACTTTCATTTCTATTTTTTATTTAATGGAATGAGATCATAATGATAAAAGTGTATTATAATTCCAGTATAATATCATATATAATATCATTTACTCTATCCTTTACACATCCCACATATGGAATTAAAGATTCAAATCACTTTGATTGGGCGGTAGTCCGCACTTCCTAAAATGAAATTATCGTGTTTACCCATAATGGAAATCATAAAGGTATTCCATAAATGAGATATAAAAAATTATAAAGAAAACATAAACGTAATATATATATCATATACGAAAATAGTTTCATCATAATGGGCACCATGAGAGGTGTTAAAAGAATATTGAACAATCATCGTTTTGTCAGGTAGTAATTCGCCACCCACAGAAACAATATGTTCTTTAACCATTAGTTGAAGGTATGAGTAAGTGTAAATATAATCCTTCTCATGAAAACATCCTAGTATATTTTAGATACTTGTGTTGTTACAAAATAATGGAATAAAAAGAGTTTAAGGGGTTGGAGAATCAAAATAAAACAAAAGAACATAAGAGAAGACATTACCTTAAAATCGGGTATCACTTTTTGATTTGAGCCAAAGGCTTCCTTGGGAAGACTTCGGCCCAAAGTGAGGATTCTAGGAGTAAATAGGGATGTTGAGAGATTATTTGGGAAGATTTTGGCCGAGTCAAATGGCTTTGATGGTGTGAATAAGGTGGTAGAGGTGGGGGCCTTTTATAAGAGTAGATGAGGGGCACCCATGGAATGTCATGAAATGTTACATTTTTATGAAGTGATTTTCGGATTTCAAAGGTCCCAAAATTATATATTTCTAGGATAAGGTGATAAGGGTTCTAAATATACTCCTCCAATAGGTTTTTACAAGTTTATGTCTTAAATGTTACATTATCTTTTCATTTTATTTAAATCATTAATTATTGATGTAATCACAGCATCATCATTTTGTCATAAACAAATTAATTTATTTAATGTGTAAAAATTATAAAAAAATATCATGATGTAGGAAATATTTTTATCTTTCCAATGAATTTTTTATTTTTGAAATTTTAACTTATATAACCACATGTAATAATTGTTTTAATAAAACAACACATGTTTGTAACAATTTTATTTTTACTTTAAATAAAAAGTTATTAATGAAATTTTCTTACCCATGTGGTTCCATGGGGTCCCCAAGTTGAACCATTAATTGTATTGGTCGTACATGACTCATCCAATAAGGGTAGAACAAGTTTCAAGATATTTTCATATTTTTATTTTATCATTTTTACCTTAAATTTCACTAATTAACTTTAATCGCGATTAATAAAACTAAAAAGTTACTATTCACCAAAACATATTTTCGTCTCATTGAACCACATATTGATTCCTAATGAAAAATATGTCTGTTAGATTTTTGAAAATCAAATCACAGAAGTGGTAAAGTTTCATTTAAACAAAAAATCAGTTTTTTAACTATAACTTAGTGGTTTCACTATTCATCAAAAATTTATGTTTTTTAGAAAAATACCAAAAATTCACCCTAAGAAATATTTGATATTCTGAATTCAAAAATGATGTCTATTTTACAAAATTAAAAACACATAAGTTGAAATATTTAATTTAATGATTAATTCTCATTGTGAAAACAAATAGTGTGTTTGTAAGAAATATTATCAATCAAAAGATTGATAATTGTTTATGTCCAATTTCAAAGAGAAATTAATTGTAACGAACACCATTGGATAAAATAGTAAAATTATATTATAATTATACTTTAAAACCATTCAATAGTATAATTTATCACTATAAATTAATTTTATTAAAAAAGATTTTTTTAAGTATTTTTCACTATTCATCGAAAATTGGATGATCTCAGAAAAAAACAAAAAATTCAACATAGGATAATTTCAATATTACGAATCCTAAAATGAAGTCCAATTTGAAATATAAAATTTATATAATTTCAAAAGGTGGTTATTACTATTTATAACGGCTACTTTGATTGGTCGTAGTGTGTTAGAATCTTGAACTTGCGTACAATGCAAGCTATTGCATTATTGAAAGAGAAGCGCACCGTGGAAGCTTGGGGTGTTACACAGTCAATCCAACCCAATAGAAAAAAACCAACTACACTCCGGATGAAGATCCTAAAATTCATCAAAATGAAAAATGGAAACCTTTTGCTTCATTTATTTTCAATATAAAACACCATAGCTAGACACTACTTCAACTGACACTCCAGCCAAACCTATTTTACCATATATGTCGAAATCCACCATAACGACTCTATAAACTAAATAAAAAAAGGTGTAATGGTACATAAATTTTTCCATTTTCTAAATATTATCCCTCAGTCCCATCTCAAAACTTTGATCGTTTAGATTATCATTTGTAACGAGCACCATTGATGGGTGAAAAATCATAGAGAAATGAGTAGAATAATTTCAAATTTTACACTCTCATATAAATATGGTTTATAACTCCTAGGTATTCTTCATATGAAACGTCACAAGAAAAAAAATACATGTTCAATATTTTGTTGAATGAATCACATATAATATTCTCTTTTGACATAGCTTCCACAAGAGTTCACTTCCATATCCTTATCATTTCATAAAAAATATACATGGAATAACCCACCATAGGATCTAAAGGTTCCTTTAGAAAGATAATGATCGAATAAATATTCTTAAAAAAACCCTTCAAATATTTTATACATTTTTCCATAGACGAAATTTTGATACTTCTTAGTAAATTCCACACTATATTCCAATAGTCATCCTAGGTTACTCACTTGCACTGGACCCAGACTTAATGGTGTGGATTACGGATTCCACTATAGTAGGGTCCACCTGAGGATTCACCAATGGTGATTTTCTTGAAACATCCTCTCGTATAATCAGAAATGATATTCTGAGGGACATTTTATATTAAACATAAGACAACAGCCAAATTACTTAAGATAAATTTGTAAAATTAAAATTCCACTTCAAGAATCCATTTCAATGACATTAAAAATGATAAGCTATAGTATTTATAAATTATATGGCCAAAAGGAAAATATATTAAAATTAACATGTCTATTTAAATAAAACTCACTTTTTATTCATTCATATAACCTACACCACTATGTATTTTGATTAGATAAATCACATACCAACAATGGTAACTCAATTTTTCAAATAGAAGTCAGCTTTCCAAGGACCATCCCGTACTTATTATCCATGCATCGATGGTCATAAATCATATCTACCAAAGACCCTAAAACTATCAAAGGATTTTTTAAATAACATATTTATATTTTTTCCCATTGAAACTATTTTTGAAAGAAATTTCATGATTCAATAGGACATGACATCGAATAAGGTTTAAAAAATTGTGATCTATAACAAAAGAAGCAATCCCATATCATATATAATTAGAACAAAGTAAAAAACAAGAACTAACTAGAAACAATAAATTACTCAACCCTGATAGATACAATGCCATGTAAAAAAGTCCATACTAGAGATATAAATCAATAAATTTCATGAAAGTTCCTAGTTTTATAATCCATTAACACCAACCCATCCCGCTAAAAAGACGATGATGAAAAGAGAAACCATAATGCAATAGAATTCCTTTTCCTTATCCCAAATCCTACAATAAAACCTCTAAAACCACCCAATTTAAATAGTTTTCTGTAAGAAATAATACTATTAGTATTCCACAAAATAACCTATACATGTTCAAATATCAAGAATTCATTAGCCCTATCCAAAAACAAATTCTTGTTTATAAGTGATGTCAATAAAAGAACACCATTTTTTAAATCATACATTGGTTTTCATTATAGCATAACATATTCCTCAATTTAAGAATATGTAAATTACATATTATTAATTATGTATGAAAAATAAAAATAACCCACTTATAAACCATAATAAAATCATGTTTGAAAATAAATTTTATGTAAACCATATTCTGATAAACCAAGCATAATTGGAAAATCACAATGTTCAGATCTAAATAATATGAAAACATACTAGACATGAAAAAATCCCCAATATATGACTATGATGGATCAAGTGAATATAACTTATAGTGTAATTAGATATAATAAAGTGACATAAAATAGATATTGTGGCATTGCACACACAAAGAGTAAGATTCATATTTTCTAACACACCCAAGATTACCCAATATTCTATGATTGTAAAAAATAAATTAAAAAACTAGTATCACATATTATAAAACATTTTTGAATAATAGACATTTCACTAATGTTCTATAAATCCTATTTTAAAACCAAAACCATGATTGAAACATTTCATTGAAAAACATGTATTATCAATTTAATTGTTAATGGAAAAAACCATTAAATATAGAAATCCTTTAATAAATTCCCATGAACACAAATAAAACAATTTCATTGAAAAATATAAAGGAATTTACAAGAAATATTATAATTTTAGGAGTTATAATCTTATTAATGATAAACTTACCTCATGAATATAGGAATCATTGCTTCCATCAAAAATATATTTTGAAATTATAATATCATTCCCTGAACTAAAAGAATAATTGGAAATTAAAAATGATCTATAAAGTAAATGAAATGACCACAAGTAAATCTGAAACCAAAACATATTACATTACTGGGACCAATGGATATGAAGGAGTAAAAGTTGGATTACCATAGAGAATTGGGGAAACTATTTTAGAAATCGAAGCTTGAATGAGGTGATCTGGTAGAAGTAAAATCACACAACATTATTCTATATGAATCATAAGGTTTTTTAGTTTGAACTGTATAACGAATGGGTGGGGAGTTATATTTAAATTGACAAAATACCACTGGATCTTAAGGATTCATGTTGTTAGCCTCAGATTCACATCATGAATTCATTGAGTTCTATGTATATAGAAAAAGATTTCACTATGGGATAAATAAACCTTATTATTGTTTTTTGGTTTTAAAATGATTCAAAACATTTTTATTTTATTTCTTTGATTGAATATTAGGGAATATTCCATGAGATGATTCAAAAACCTTACCAAACTCACAGTATCTTCTTAATAATAGATTTAGAATGTGAATTAGATTCATAGTGTGGATATTTCCAACATCATGCATATATCCTAGGTATTTTTGAAACATCTAGAACAATAACAATTCCCTTCGATCCCAAGCAACAATCTTTTAACAATATATGAGGCATTAATTTTTTTTATCGGTATGTTATAGTGTTTATCTACCTCTCTACGTGTAATACAACTTAACATTTTTTATGAATACATAGAGTCACACACTATATCATAAGCATAATTAATTGAAAATAATTATAATGGCATTTTTTGGAAAATTAGGGCATCATGATTGTAATTGATGAATCCATGAAATAAATGTTTTATAGATTCATTGTAATCATAAAATAGAGTGAGTTCACTGAGAGATGATCTAGATAATATAGTGTATTTTAAAATAGAGTTTTGGTTTCTATCTAAAAGTTGAAATCATGGAATGTTTCAGTTTATGAGAGTAAATATTATAATGAATATACCTTTGGTGAACTCATTATTTCAATGATACATCAAAAATCAAGATAAATAATTTTTTTGATAATGATACTTCAATGATAAAATCTATTTCATTAAAAGAATATTTATATTTTTAAAAAAACTTTTATGGATCTAAGAAAAATTAATAAGATATTGATAGAATATATATCTTTAGTGAAAAAGTTTATAAAATAATGAAAATGGAGAGTAGATTTTAGAAGAAGTATTTATAAGATTACAAAAAAATTGATGAAAATAAGAAATTAAATTTTATTGGAAATAATTTTATTTCGAAACTATAATTCATGGATTTCAGAAACAATGCATATATAATGTAATGTTTTCTAATGTAAAATCATCTATAAAGGGGAAATAATTATAGGAATAAATTGAAATGGGAAATTATTTTTGTATAGATCTGTATTAATGACTCAAATTCTAATTGTGATTTAGAAATGGAAATGTAATTAGATAATATGTGATTGATGACTACAAATATAAATGAAATTATTACTCATCTGAATTATAA
Source organism: Viscum album (assembly GCA_963277665.1). NCBI lineage: Eukaryota > Viridiplantae > Streptophyta > Magnoliopsida > Santalales > Viscaceae > Viscum > Viscum album. The sequence continues at coordinate 1,778,131,847 of OY728146.1, read as the reverse complement.
TTATAGTTAAGATTCATATTTTTAATGTGATGTTAATGAATTAATAAACATTAGAATAATTTTTAAAATGATTTTATAATAATATAAGGATTATAATGAGAAGATCAAGGAGAAAATAAAACACTTTTTAAAAAAAATAATGGGCTCACCAATGAGAAAAATAATCAGTATATTGATATTCAAAAGATAATAATGGTTGAATCCAAAAAATTTAATCTATATAATAAAATTAATAATTTAAATATAAAATGTTTGAATATAAAAGATAAGAATTTAAGGCCCATATATATTTTTTCAAATAATAAATAAGGGAGTGAAATAAAATATAATTAAAAAAATTTGATGTCATGACTCATGTAAATAATGATTGCAAATATGTAAAATGATGAAAATAACATATTAATGAATAAAAATAAATATTCTTCTTTAAATTTTTATAGTGATTTGGAATGTCTAAAAATATAATGAAATTATAATGTAGGGAATTTTTAGTTAAATGGGGTCATTATCTACATTCTCATAGAGAAATATATTTTTGTTTATATGATGGCTTTAAATATCCCAGAAATGATAAAACTAGTTTCACCTACGCATGGTAAATATATAAATTATATATTAATTTTTGTGTTATAAGTACCCAAGTTAATATATCTACAATTATATGAATCAGGATTAATATGAAAGGTAATTATGAAAATTAATTTTCATCGATATTTACATAATATTTATGACACACTAAGAAGTATATTTTTTGGGATTTATCATATATATTGTGATAGAACATATTTTTTATATATGTTTTCTCACCTATTAAATTAATTACTAATCCAATTGGACCCAATATATCATAGGTAGTGAAATTATTTCATTCTTGATTAATTGTAAAAATATATATACCTAAGGAGTGTTAAGGACACAAGGAATATATACACCAGTTTCTCAAAAAAATTGAGTTATGAACAATCTAACATTCTTTTTCATAATCCGGTGATATAGGCTCTTTTAAATGTAGTGATAACTCATAAGTAATATTAGTGTATTTTTGTAAGTGGGTGTTTTTAATATTGTTTACATGTATAATTTATTATATTGTAATTATTTAAATAACAATATAATAATTATTTTATTGTTTTTTGAGGATGGAATGAATATTAAGTTTGAATATAAAAACATTTTGGTTTTTAATAGTGGATATGTTTTATTTTATCAAAAATAGGAAAATATTTATTCTTTATATTTCTCTCAATATATAAGTGTAAATATTAACTATATTAAGGAAATAAAAATAGTTGACATCATATATCATATAAATCATTTAGATGTTTTATTTTAGATACTATATAAATTTTTAAAGAAAATAAAGGTTTTTTAAATTACCAAATGAAATAATTAATTATATTTTTGTGATTCATGTTTGAAGGGAAAGAACATATGAACCATTCATGTCTATTAATAATGTTAAAATAGTAATACCTTCGGAAATATAACATCTATAAATATTTTTGAGTATTAAACTATTATCCTATGAAGTTAAGAAGAATTGTTTTCTAATAGTTGATTCCTTTCCTATGTTTAACTAGACCAATTTCAGGTCTCATAAAAATAAAACATTATCTAAATTTATTGTTTCAAGTAAATTTGTTAATAGTTAATAGGGTAATATAATTATATTAATCTGAAGTAATATATGTTGTGAATTTTTTAATATATAATTTAATACGTTCTCTTAATATAATTTTCATTTTAACTATTTTTTCTCCAAATATTCCATAATAAAATGTTGTCATAAAAAGAAAAAGTAGAACTATAATTGAGATGAATAGAACAATTCATAATGAAAAAAATAAACATAAATATTTTTGGTTGAATATTTTAATATTGACCTATATTTTTTAGTATGATTATTTATTATACCTTTATTAAATATATCACCTTATGAATTATTTAATGAAAACTAATATATGGTTGGACACATTTGAGTTTGGGGTGTAATGTGTTTATTTTGAATAATAAATAAATTTGATAGATTATTAATTCTAAAAGAGGGGAAGTTATTCTTCTAGAATATTGTATTAATAGTAATTATTATTGAGTTTATAATATATTGACTATAATAATGGAAGAATATGTAGTGGTTAAAATTAGTGAATCAGGTTTTAAATATAAAAGTTCATATTTATATTAAATTAGACAAGGGTTTATAAAGTTATAATTTTGTAAAAAGATACCTCAATTTTATAAAATATATTTTGAGAGTGAGGATAATATTTTTCAGTGTGATATTACACATTAAAACTTTTAGATAGGTAACAATTTAAAAAAATTGTTTGGAAAATTTGGTTTTGGATTTAAAAATAGAAAATATGTTTGTAATTTTTATACTATTTCAACTTTTGTTCAGAATTTGAAACTAATAAAATAGATGATGCACAAAAAGATGCTAATTGAATATATTCCAACCCCGAAAAATTAAATCAACTTGTAAAAAAAATTCCATATGTTCATTAAACACTGTAATTAAAAAAAATCTATGAACTATATGGATTTTTTTTCAAAAATAGATGTTCGATTTTGGTCAAATAGTAAGAAAATAAACTAATTTCTCAAGAATTTTTCGTCATTATGGAATATATTTTGTAAAATTTTGTTAACATTTTTCTAGTATTAAAGCTATTCAAAATTTATTAGAGATTTCTTCTTTCCCTGATTAATTTTTTTCATATTGTTGTTACAAGTTCATCATAAAATAGTGTGATTTATGATGTAGTGTACATTAATCAACCACGTTTATTTTAACATGAATAGATCAAATATATTTTTTAACTATAAATTTTTTTATATGGTCTAAATAATTCTCATATATTTTTTATAATAACATTTTTGTTTTTAATTGAATTTTGATTCAAATAATTATAATTTTGATCCAATATTATTTATTAAGAATAATACTAATGATATTTTAATTTTGGAAAAAATTTTGATGATATACATTTTTTCATAAAGTGATGTCTTATTTTATCCTTCAATCCTTCTAAAATTTATTTTTATTTATTTTTTATGATAAATAAATTTTAATGATTAATGGTAACCCATACATGTGTCAAAATAGACTCAATGATTAAAGCTTAACTATTCTTATAAACAAATTAATTATTTGAACTATGCATCTTATGTAGACTATAAAAATCTGAAATATATTCCACTATATTTGGTCATGAATATTCTTATTGAATGGTGTAGTAATATTTTACCAAGTTATTATGAACTTATATATATTTATATTTCCCATATTAAAACCCCAATGTAAGATATAGTTTTGATAGTTAAATTGATCTAATTATTCTAGATTGGTTTTAAATTAAAAATATCATTAACATATCTCATTATATTTTTTATTTAGAAAATTACATGGAATTGAATTTCCAAAATATTATTCTTATACTAAATAAGTTGGTCCATGGTGGCCCTTCTTTATCCCCATATTCAAAAAATTTATTAGTTGTTGTTATTGATCATCTCATAGGTCATTATCTCAATAGCTTCAAGATCAGTTTTTTTGTAATAATATGTTCCTCCATATTTTTATTTTGAATTTTCTATTCTTTTTAAAATGGAATGTGTTATAATTATTCATCTATACCCTTCTCAAAATCCACTTTGTTGGACATGATAAATTCAAATAATAATTTGGAATATTTTTCACTATAAGGGATGGAATCCAAATGAAATTCCACCCACGGTTTATAGCAATATATATCAACTAGATGGTCGCATAATTTTCTATGTGAAAATCCATTGGTACCAAAACCATTACCTTTTGGGCAGTCATCATGGGATTGGTAAGAATTGAGTAATGATTACATTATCTTCATTCCTTATTCTTGTTGAAAAAATATTTTATGATGTCAAGACCTATATTCAATCCCATATTAATGCCTAAAATAAGTGATATTTCAGTTTGAATATCCTGCATGATGTCTAATTCATCCAATAAATGGATACCATATTATTTTCATCTACTTTTTCATTAGTTACCATTTTGGGGCAATCATGATAACATTCATTTAAATGATTGATAATAGTACACTTATTTAAATTCTATCATGGAAGTATATCTTTACAAACCTCATAATATTTGTTGACAATAAATATAAATCTAAATGAATGAAACAATTATTAAATAGAATTATAGAATTTTACTACTTTAAAGTAGTTCAATTGAGAAGTATATATCTAGTATATTATATATAATTGGAACCCAAAAATGAAGAAATAAAACCCTCCACCGCACTATGTATTCATTACCAACAGAATGGGTGTGAATTGCTAATATGTGGATAGATCATGGACATCCATACAAATAGGTTTGGTGTTCATGTATCCTTCTAAATATTTTTAATCTAAGGCTGAGGTTCACATCCCACAATTAGAGTAATGCTATCATTTATATCCATAAAATAGGAGAAAATAATTGGATCCAAAAATAAATTGAGGGATACACCAAATATTTCACTCACATTAGGCAAATAAGTAGTATTCTAATCTACCTATGTTTTTTGTCTAATAAAAATTTTCCAAATACCATGCCAGTAAGATTGTTAAAGGTGGGCTAAATGATTAAATAAGAATGATGTCTCAAACTAATAATTGAAATTCATCCTCTAGAAGTACCAAAATTCATCTCAACCATAATACCAATATATTCGATCATATTCTTGTAGATTTATAATTCTATAAAAATTTACATAGAAATAAGATTGAACATGGACATGGAAATAATTTCTAGGAAAAGAAATCTTCGAGGTAGATTTTAATGAAATAAATAAATTTATTTGTTTTAAAATGAGAGGGGACGGATAGGGAATCATGAATAAATCATTAAAGTATTTGGATCATGATACATGATAAGTGTGAAGTACCACTAGATGATGAATAATAAGAAAACATTAATGAGACAAACAGAATTAGATCATTCTTAAAAAAAATTATCTGCCATAAATAACATAATTATAATTTTCCATAAGTCAAATAATTCAATCAATTTTGAGGGATTAAATGGCTACAAAATGCTAAATAAAATATATCCAAACACTCCATTAACGACCCTTTCAAATTAATCCATGAAACTATAAAGGGATGTAGTTTAATCATAGTTTATTTAATCTATTCATGATCTATTTGGATATGTTTTCTTATTTAGATTTAGGTTTTTTTGATAGAGAATTGATTGGAAATGTACATATGGTATCTGTCATTCAATTGATTAAAGTGTAATATCATATATATTTAATATGAAAATATTATTTGAATTATCCATAGTTAAGGATTAGTTATAGTTTATAATAGTTTTTATTCTCAAATTCAGTATATTAATTAATAAATCATAGTTTTTGAGGTTTAATTTTAATAAAATGAATATATATTATTATAATGATTTTATTATATAAATTTCAAAGAAACCCTTATTTATTTTATCATACAAGGTTATTAATGTCATATTTTATTATTTGAGGGTTCATGTTAATAAAACATATATAATATATGAATTTATTTCAACTGATGATCAAATTTCTTATATAATTACTAAATAATTTCATTCATAATGGGAAAACTAAAAAAATTTAATCCTATTATGATTTATATTTGGATTGAACTATTGGATATTAAATTTTTATAACTTTTTTTAGTTTCCAATAAATATACTTTACAAAATTGATATATTTTTATTTTCAGGAATTGATTTGATTTGGTAAAGGTTACTTCTTTGTCTTATACTGAATTTTAATGATATTATCATTGATTTACATATGATTACATTATTTAATTTGTATGTATTTATTCAAGGGTATTTATTAGCTATTTATTCTTGTGTTTAATATAGATATATATTTAAAATTATTTTAAACATGTCCCTATATTCTAGATTAAAGATTCATGTACCTTAAGATTTGTATTTATTTTATATTTTCCTTGTTTCATTATACTGAAACATATTCACTGCATCATGATGGAATTTACATTAAGAGGTGAGATTTTTACTTTTAAATAGATTTTATCTGAATAAATCTTGCTTTAATATAAGAAATAAATAGATAATTTTTTAAAAAAAATATAAATATTCTTCACCTTTTTATAAATTTAAAAATTCATGAGATTTATTTACAATATTTTTAGGTTTTATAATTTTACCGAGCAGGTGATTTTTAGAGTTATGATTAAGGTTGTAGTTTAAGAGATTGGTTTATTTTTTTGTATGTTTTAATTATTTGATAATTATAATACCAAAACATATTATATAAATTTAATAAATTGATAAATATAATTTCACATAGTATTATTCATTTTTATTCATATTCATGCCACTTTTTCTCAATTATTTATCATTTTATTATTATTTTTATTTTAAAATAATAATTTTTAACTGTGTTTACCCTTATATAAATTAAAATACAGTCTTATGTAGTTTTGTTGGGAACACTTTCTATGTATATTTTCTTTTACATGTAATTAATATTATCCTTACATAGATGAAATTTATTAAAGTATTTCTAATGGCCATTAAATTATCTAGTAATGTCATACCTTTATATAATTTTTATATTTTTTAACATGAAAAAAATTTCAACTAAATCATGATAAAACATGATATTAACAATATCATTTCTAGAGTAGTAATACTAATATTCAAATTTATCGTAAAAAAACTATAATGACATAAATAATGTCTAAAATAACTCAAATTAAAATTGATCCCTATAATGTTATAATTCACCGTTATAATGTTTTGTTTTTTTGGAAAGTTGTGATTATTTTAATATGTTACATCCATTTCTGTAAAATTTTTGAATGTGAGTTTATGTATATGTGATTTATCATTAATTAATCTATTTCAGATACATTTTAAAATTTATATATTTACATTGGGATTATTGTCACATTAAAAATTCTTACGTGATAAAATTTATATTTTTTTTCACTCAAACATGGATTGGAAATATCTATTTTTATTATTATTGTCATTAATATTATTATTTTATACCCTCTAAATATGTATTCCTATTTAGAAAATGTGTGAATTTTGTAAATTCATTTTCAAGATCAATAAGAGGAACAACAATATGAAAAAACATGTAGATAAGATTGTGGATCTTTTGAGGTTAACTGTTGTTCATTCGGAAATAAATTTTAAGTGATTGTGTGTAGAAGAATATATGAAAGGAGATAAAATCTAATGAAACCAATATACAATGAATAATAAAATTGTACAATGTGATTAAGAATTAGATTCAATAAGTGATCTATTTTAATGAGTTATTTATTTGTAATTGAATTATTTTTCTTCTTTTATATTCTAGTTTTCAAAGATGTATTATTTTAGTTTATTTTTTCATAAACATTCCAATTATTATTTTCCATTCTAACTGAATTTCGAATTGTTAATGTTTATACATCCATGAAATTTTATGTCTAGTAAACAATTGACGTTCCAGATAATTCATGGTTTTGATTGGATGTGTCTTGGTGTATTGAAAGTATCCATAGTTTTCTTTGTTGGTAATCTAGGTGAGAAAAAATTAATATTTGTAAAATTATAATATTATCATTATAAAGTGATATTTTTCTTAGTGGGTGCCATTAATCATGAGGAGAAGATAAAAAGGAAGAGTGTACATCATTTATCTGTAACACTATGTAAATATTTTTTCCCTTTTTTATACTTATTTTTATTAAAATATCTCACAAAATTGACCAAATATATTTTTTACATGAAGAAGTGTATGGTGGATCTAATATCTACTCTTAAACATTAATCTATTAATATATGTAAATTTTACAATGTGCATTTCAATCAGCACCCTCATTGACTTTTTCAGATTATCCCACGGGTATGTTAAAGTAATCAGTGATTCATGGATATTAATTAATTTGGAGGTACCATAGAATTAAATTATTTAAGCCATCATTAATTAAAAATTTTAATTTTAAATCTTGTCATTTAAAAAATATTTTCTCTATTTTTATTTAGATTTCCAAATCCCATAACACTAAATTTTATTTATTTTCTTTTTTCTCTAATTATTCATCCCCACAATTTAAAATTTCAACTAAACATAAAGGATCATGCCATCATTAATATAATTTTCATCACTTATATCATCTACATTGCATTGTCTATTTTCAATGGAATTCATATGATCATTCTCAGTAAATACTTTTCTATATTTAATATATTTCACATACCATTACATTATGGATTAAAAATAATATGAATAATTGTTCTTCATTTTTATTAAAATTTTCCAAATACTATTATTAAATTTTATTTTTCATTACAGTTATTATCCTTGGTCAATCATAATCCATTTTATCCAAAAATTTCAAGAAGCACATCTCATTTTACATATGATTACTATCATTCATTCATATCTAAAAACCCATTTAGATGATTTTTATTTTATCCCCTAACACATTATTGGGATCTCAATCCTATATCATTGAATCCATTGGATTAATATGAAGAAGAAAGTTTCATAATAAGAATATTATAAATTTAACATAATTAAAAATCACTCCATATCCAATTATATCATTCATTGAAGAATTTATATTTTTAAATAATAAAACAATATATTCTTTTGGATACATCCTCATGTATCAATATTTATTAAGAATGTTATATTTTTTATATTTTCAACATCATCAAACATTAATATATATTGAGAAATTTTTCTCATTTTTCCTACCTGGACTTAGATAGAATTAACTTCATTTTATTTTTTTAAAATTATCTCCCTAGTAAATTAATAAGATTGAAATCAGAGTTCAATTTACTACTATAAAATTTTATGAGTTTCATAGAATCTATATTTAATTAAATAAAATTTATATTTATCATGTACACAACCATTCTAAGTGATCAAAATTTTGGTTTCATCTAATCTAAATGTATTCTTAATCTATTCCCATCAAATATCATAATTAGCAAAATATTGATTATCGTATCCATATCCTCTTAAAAGAGAAATCAATTTTATAAAATAAAATTTATAATTAATACTACGTAAAGGTCCCACTAGTTTTTAATACATAATAGTGGGTGATTTAATACATATCAACAAAAATATATCCATAATAATGATTGCATACCCCTTTACATCCAGTATCAAATTATTCAAATGACAATAAATCATTGATTTTATAATAATATAACATAGACATGGTTATATACAATATTTATACAAGGGACATGTGCTATTATACCAAATATATTTAACACATTACATGTTTTGATTTTTCAGAGTGGACTCAATATCCTTCTTATTTTAGATATAATAACACATTGATAAATTAATGGTATCATTTAAATTATTATATAAACTATCATATAAGTGAATGTAATTTTAATAATTAATCAAAACAAGATATATTAAACCTACATTGTTTCATAATTCACTCTATATTCTCTGTGTTAATAAAAATTGTATTCCACGTTTCTTTCTTTAGAAGAAATACCTCAATGAGTACCAAAAAACTCAATAATTTATATATTCTATCTATGAACCGACAATACCACGTTTTCAATATAATTTTATCCATAATATTATCTTTTCCAATAGTTTTTAAAACATTTTTCCCTGGTATAATAAATAATCTTAGTGATTAGGATAACATTATATATTTTATTCCTTCCCAAATAGTGACACCAATAATTATCCACTATGGGATTATAAAATTTATCCCAAACTATTTAATTATATCTATTTATCTCATTATGATACAATTTATTTTAAAGTAATTGAAATTCCAAAAAAATAAAATATCAATAAAAACATGAAATTCTTCTATAACCTATGAAAAATATGTTTAATTGTGAGATCCTCTAAAAACTGTAAATAAATTAATATGTTATAGTAAATTTTAAATTTGTATCAATGTTTTGATATATATAATATTGTTATTTATATTGTGTAATAAATTAATCTTTTCATCATTCTATCATTATTTCCAAAATTCACCTTATGATTACGACATAAAGAGCTATATTAAATTGATAATCCAAAATTTATTCCATTAGAATGCACCATTAGCTACAACCCAAAACTTTTCAATAAAAATTAATATGAATCTTTTTTTAGATTGTATAAGATACCACCATTGGAATATAAAAAATTATTACCTCACACTATCTATCCGTGATGTTATATAGGAATATTTTTATCCTATATAAATCTGTAAAAACCATGAAATATAACCACGATATAATCACCAAACAATTTTATTTATACTGAACATATATATTTACCTTCATTAAATAAAATTATTATTTAATGTCCTCAAAAAACTATTGCATAATAAGCTAATTTATAAAATGGTTATTTGAATTTAATACAAAGAACATTTTACATTACCAAACCGTCATATAATAATGTTAGATTATTTTTTTGATGATAATATGATCCTTTTAAAATGAATTACATATAGATTTTGAAAGAAACAAAATACCAAAAAACTAAATTTATCTTTTCTAACATGATCATATATGATTTTTCATTATAAAAACTACTTATTTTTTAATATTAAATTTTTTGGGGATCAAATAAAATTTTCCTTATGATAATATCCATCCAAAAATGTGGTAGTTCATGTAATAAATAATATAATGAGTGATTTATAGTGAGTTTTAATTACCTCATTATTAAAATGTTAATATATTGTATGTATTGTGGGTGGTGGGTAACATAATGATTGTTTTTAATTAATATAATCTGCTAGATATTATATTTTATATCGTGTTTAATAAATTTGCAATCATTTGTTGGTATATTTATAATTTCAACAAGAAATATAATTATGTTAGTAGTAAATATTATTTACTATGTCAATATCTATGTTATAGAAATTTTATTTTTTGATTATTATCAATATAGGATAATAAATTATGAGTTATATAAGAAAATAAAATGATTATATAAAATTATATAATTAAAAATCAAGTCAACCAGTGTACTTTTTTCATGGGTGTTGGTATGTTTTCCCTTGAGAATGAATAGAAATTTATAAGGGATAATAAAAGTATTGTAGTAGTTGTTTCTAAGTTAATTTAGTAAAAATTTATATTCCACAAGAACGTACATGACTATGAATAATAAAAAAATTAAAATGACCAAAGTTTATTTTCACTTCAAAATTAAATAATAATATTCCTGAAAAAAGAAAATTGTATTAACAAATAATTCTATCCCCTTTGGAAACATAAAAAGATAATACACCATAATTATATTAAATTTCAAAAAAAATTATTCTTTAATATATACTTCGTCATTTTTGTTCAAATTTTTTATACATTGTGAAAATTATGTTTATTTATTATCTAAATAAATTATGTCAATCGACTTATAGAAATTTTTTGGAAATAATAATTCATTATCGATGATACGACATGATATTCAATGTTTATATTGTATTGATTTAAATATTTCATATCATAAAATATTATAAAACGAAAAAATAAAAAAATTAAAATTAATTATATAGTATATTGTAATTAAATACAAGACGTAATTATTTTCCACCAACCATAATACAAGTCAGTGATAAAAAATTCATTTAATACCATAAGTTTCATTAAAAACCATCAAAAATAACATTTTAGTTAGTCATGGAATAATTGAGAAGGGAAATAATAAATTCATGAGTGTCATCATTCTTTAATTACCTTTTACTAAAATAAGTTATTTTCCTACGTAATCCCTCTTAAATATCTTATAAAAATGGATATAATAAAATGGTAAATTGTTTTTAGAACTTAGCCATTTTGTATAATAAATATCTATTTAAACAACCTAAAATTATTGATGTAATATTGACCATAGATGTGATTCCCCATGATTTTCATAAGGATATAAGGCTAAACCCTACCCATTTGTTTGAGAAAATTTAATATTTTCAACAAATACAATTTCTATATATTTATAAAACCATGATTAAAATTATTTATAATTAAATATTAAATTAAAAATAATTAAATAAATAAATATTTAGGGTAAATTGAGAAGTATTATGAGTTCATGCCACTAGTAATATTCATATGTTTAGGAGAACTAGCTTGATTGATAATTAAATCATTATTTTTCTAACCATATATGAGAATTAGTTATCCAGTTATAAATTGATAAAATTTAAGTCAAATTTAATTAAATCTTATCATTAGAATTAAATTTACAAGGAGTTATGGTTCATAGGGTAAAGAAATTTTAATTTTATAGCAACCTGTAACTAACCTTATTCTACAATATCATAGTAAAATAGTGTTTTATGGTTATTAAAATTGTTCATAGTGCTATTATAATAACATGTGGAATTGAATGAGAGTTCAGTGGGAAATTTATACAGTATAAAAAAATGAACATATTAATTATGAGATAATTATTTATTATAAATAGGGAATATTTCATATAGTTTTATGACTATAATACCTCATTGATAATTAATAAAATACTTTTAATATAAAAAAACTATAAAAAAATTACTATTTTATAAGTCTAGAAGGAATCTAAATAAAAATTAATTGTGGTTATTTAACCAAAACTAATTATATTACAATATTTATTGGATAATTTTGTATGTACATTCACAAAACCATTTTTTGGAAATATTTATAGTCAAATATAAATTAGTTGATCGAATTATAATTTAGACATGGTAGAACATTGGATTATAAAAAATTTAATTTTCGCTTGTTTTCTATTTTTTCAAAATTTATTTTCTTCTTCTAAAACATACATATATCAACTCATGTTTTACATGAATCCTTTTTCAATTTAAAATATTACCTAATATTTCATTTTTCTATATCATTCTAAATGTCTATAAAAATGGGTTCACCGTTAATTATTGGAACATATGACTCCATTATCACACCTTAGTCTTATTTATTTGATATAAACAATTACAAAAACCTTTTTTTTAATTTTTTATTAAAAATGTTGTGAAACCTAGAAAATATTATTTCCCTATTATATCCATCACCATTATTCATTCCCCTGAATTTTAGTTCTTATGTACAGAAGAATAATTTTCCATAAATTTGAGGATGATCCCTCATATTATTTTTTGAAACATGGGAGTATAATGTGTTTAGATTAATTTTGGAATAGTATTATTAATTATATATTGTCATATTGAGTTCTTGGAAATTCATTCAAGACTATTTCCATTATATAAAATGGTATTTTGAAAAATAATTGGATTTTTTTTAATTATATGAAAATTTCAATATGATTGTAGATTTAATAATTTTTTTACATTTTTAACTTTTCATTTTAATATTCAAAAAAATTCATTTATAGAGATTAATTAAAATAACCTTAATTGAGAAACAAATTAAAAAATATAATGGATATATTACCTAATAAATTATAAATATATTTTACAAGAAAAAAAATAATTTTAATAAAAAAAATATTATACAAAGATAAAAGTTTCAATTCAAACAAAAAACAAGAGACCTAGTATTATAGATTATAAAAACAATATTTTGTATGGAAAAACTATGTTTTAAACAGATAACCTTCTAATGTTTAATTCCCTTACAATTTAAAACAATCAAAAAATAAAACAAAAGTGAATAGGTTTAGTTAGTTTAACACTTAATTTGGATTTATATTTACAATGAATTGGGTGATTGTATAATTATTAATAACACGAATATTACTTTTGTTAAGATGAAAAAATTATAGGAGGTATAAATTCATAAATTATTTATATGGCCATAATATGTTCTCTAATATGATTATGTATAAAAAATGTTATTTATTTAGGGAATTAGGTGAGTAGTAAATTTTTAATCTTATAGAGCCTAAAAACATATTAAATCAAGGAGAATGATTCTATGTTAGTTGATGAAGTTATATCTATGAAACAATTAATTGTAAATTTTTGCTTTTTGTTGTATATTTGTTAAAAAGTATTATTGTAATTGATCACTATCTTTCATAAATGAACAAAAGAATTATTAGTCTGAAAGGGTAAGATATATTGAAACTAATAGAAAATTATAATTATTTTTGACATAAGGATGTAATGTTTTCATATGGTAATAGCTGGATTTCATTATTCAAGTATTAACTGAAATATTTATACATTATGTATAAGAAATATAAATATTTAAATATTTAAAAAATATAAATTCATTTAAGGAAATGAGAAATGATCGATTATTTGACTGTATAATAAAGGGTTATGGATTAACTATAAAACATTTAATTAGTAAGGTACATTGGGAAATTTTTTTAAGTAAATACAGAAATTATTGATTAACAAGATTCAATGAAGTAATCAATGATTTAATTGGGTTAATGTTCTCCTAGTGTCTTTGATATTTATTCCTTACTTAGTTATTATTTTTCATGGTTTCAAATAGATCACGTGTAATGGGTGATTCCATATATTATTCTATAAAATAATTTCAATCCCTATAATTTAGTATTATTAATAATGAGTTATATTATTTTTCATGTTAATTGTGAGTACATTAATGAGTCTTAAATAAGGTATATACTTAGAATTTAGGTTTAATAAGAATAAAATCAATTGATATATTCAAGGAGTGGTTTTACCAAGGCTCTATAAGTGGTTTCATAGTGTGGGTGACCATATAAACATTCAATGAATTGTGGTTTTGTAAGGATAGTAAAATGAATGGTATACTAGATGGTTATGAGAGACCATGAATTTACCCTTGAATTCTATGTTTTTCATAAAAAAATACTAAATCATATGTTATATATCATAGAGAATGTGATACAATGTAATATATGCACAATTAAGATAAATTATTTTAATTTAAATCAACCATATATCTTCAAAACTACCATATTATTCTATGAGACCAAAATAAAAAAATTTATTGAAAAATGAGGGTGATTTTAAAGGATTTTCTTTCTAATATCATGGGGTAATTTTTGTGGGAATAATTTTTTTCACCAATTCCTAAATATGATTCTAATATATTTTCATATTCTAATATAAATTCAAAAATATACAATATTCAAAAAGTTTGATATACAAATATATTTTAACGCATCTTAATTTTTATTTCATTATCCTTGGTGATATTTTTGATTTATGATATAGGGTTTCTGTGACATGACACATCAATGTAGTTTTTATGGTATTATTTTTGGAGAGTGGATAATTTTATTATACTTTTATGAATAATTTTTTATTATTATTTTTTTTAATTTTATTTCTTGATAGACATCATGATTTTTTTAAATAATTGACATGAAATTTATTATCATTAAATTGGGGATATATGATTTTTTGGGTTCTTAAATGGAAAATTATATTTTTCAAAAGGTTTTTAATAGATTTATTACATTAGGGATGTTTTTTTAATTAATATCATTTATTTTTATGAAAATATATTATTTATATAGAACATATCTAATACTAAATTCTTTGGGAAATTGATTACCTGTTAAAAAATTATTAGGTTTTCAAAAAACCTCTAATATTAATATAATAAAATATAGTGTCTCAGGTATTGTGTGTAAATTTGGGAACCATTTGGGATGGATGTTTTTTTTTGGATACCCCATCTACATTCCATGGTATATTGTATAGTTTGAGTTAGTTTATAAAGGAGTGATGACTTGGTTTAAATGTTGGACTAGGAGTTTGTTGACTCGATTCTGTATTTGAAAACAAATATTCATTTTAAGTAAAAATATAGTATGTTATTTTAATATGTAATTATTATCCATAACATGAGATAATTTTGTGATATTGTATTCAATTTTAATAAAACATAACCTTCAATTTCGAATTATAGAAACATTACATTTCTGACATTGATAATGAAAATTGTGAGCCAATATTTTTTATACCAGCCTTACAAACATCAAATAGAAAAATTATATCACCTAAATACTAGAGAAACTGATAAGTATATTGTTTTATATAATTTGGGATAGATCAATAATAAAATTTCAAATGACATTAAATGAGAATTCTTCCCACATAACATAGATTTTTTTTTCACATTAAGATATCACCGTCATCCATATGTTGACCCTTCTACAAATAACTCATTTAACATAATTTGTTTTAAAAATTTTAAAATGTAAAATAATATGGGTGATATGAAATTCTCAATGAGTCAAAACATGAGAATTAACATATTAATTTCATATGTAAGTATAAGAAGATAATACATATAGGATGACCTAATCAATGTTCATGATTATAAAATAAGTATATTCCTTCCAAAAAATATAGATTGTAAAAACTAAAAACATGGGAGAAGTATTTAAATACTTATATATTCATAAGAAGCAATAATAATGGTCTATGTGATATCAATCACGAGAAAAGGAAACATCATAACCCCATAGAAAAAATGGATGAAAACATATTGGTATCTTATAACACCACCTAATATAACCAATATAGAACTCAAACATTACCACTATAAAACCCATGAGAAATATAATCACTATATATAAATCATGAAATATAATTCTATGGATAATTGAGTCATTTCAAAATGCATTGGATCCCTATATAGTCACACTAATAATATAAGTTATAACAGGTTCTCCAAACATTATCTGGGAGCACCCATCATTTATAATGCATAAGAATAGAATATTAAACAATTATAGATAATTAATTTCATTAAAAATCATTTAAAATAGATTATAAATTTATTATTATGATTAACTCATGGAAAATAATCATCTTCTATAACAATCTTTTTCAAACAGGGTTAACCTGTGGAAAATAAAATGATTCCACAACAATCCCAGTGAAACAATCATAATCCATCCAATGAATTAATGAAGACAGTTTAAATAATAAATATCCATCAAGGAGGATAAATAAAAACATTTTTGTTGATTTAAATGAATATTAATACCATTTAATGATCATTACATATATTTTGAATAATATACACGTTCATTTTAAAATTCTCTCTTTAAAAAATTAGTCATTTTGAAAATCCTTTCTATTGAAAATAAAAATGAATGATTATAATTGATGATTTTAAATAAAATTAAAAAATTTATTGAAAAAATATCCCTGATTCTTTGGAAAATACTTGTAATACATTTTTCTAGAAAACAAATTTTTGGATGAAAACATATTTTTGACCGAAAATAGAAATGATGTTGGATTTTCCAAACAACATTATTTTAATTATTTTATGTACCCATGAGTTAAAAAATGATACTATTACATGAAAATATTATTAATAAATATAAAATGATTAAATAGAATGTGTTTATTAGAAAATGATCAATTATTTTCCATCAAAAAATATAAAAGTATAAACATTCATGATAAACAATCGGTATGAAAAATAAGATTATTTCAACATTGGTAATTTTAAAATGTAATCCACATTAAATAATACGATAAAATGAATCATAAATTATCATGAAAATAAGATGATTGAAGATATAGAATTTAATAAAGGTAATTATATATAACCCATAAAATAATATATTTTATAACATAACATAACATACGTCTCAAAGAAGAAATTTTTAGATGAAAAAAATTTCTCACCGCTTTAGTAACATTGAATCGTAATCCTCATGAAAGGATACGATTAAATGAAACATATTTTATCATAATAATAATTATATTAATTATATTCTTGTAGAAAATTTATTATATACACCTCATTAAATAATATAGTTGTATAGAATATCAGACGTTTAAAAGAAAGAAAATTAGGAAAGATAATTCCCTCACCACTTTGGTAATTTAGAAACTGTAAACCCCATGAAAAAATAACCACAAATGCATATTTAAATTCCTATAATGATATTTATAATAGTTATACAACACAATAATGGTAATTATATACACAAAAAAATTTGAGGTAAATATTTAAAATATCTGATTGAAATTAAAGTGAGATAAGAAAAAACCCTTACGTTCAGTTCGATTCACCATAATTGTTCTTTATCTTCATGAATAATAAACATACATTAATTATTTTTCTCATTGAGATAATTTTAAACTTTTATTATTAATTTTATCTAAATTATTAATAATTTATACATAATATATTATGTTCCTGATGGATGTTTTTTCCATTTTGGGATTATATAACAAAAAAGACATTGGTGGCATGAATGTTGTCCAAAAGGACATAATTTAAGCATATAAATAATAATAATAATAAAATAATTTAAATAATTATAATTAAATTATAATTTTTTAACCACTATGAATTATTTTCAAAAACAATTAATATAAATTACAATCATGGAGATAGTAGGTCGTACATACACATTTGTAACGATTTCATTTTTCAATGATCTTTTTTGAAAGAAGGTATCTATAATTAATAATTACCAAATTATAATAATATCATATATATAAATTATTATATATATATATATATAATAAATGTTATGTGGTAGTAGAAAATGTAACAACATGACTTTGAGGAATCTATAGTCCAAAAGTCCATGACTGAAGTTATCAATTTTTTTCAATGATTGAAAAGGTAAAAATAAAATGATTTATTATATTAAAAATATGATAAATATGCCATTAATTTCATAATTATTTCATTTATATCACATATATTTATTATTGTTACACCTATAAACTTCCAAATAATTCATTAATTAAAAATGAATCAGATCACATCATAAGGTAGTAGTATCTCGTACACACAAGCGACGTTATTTTAATGCATATAGAATGGAAGATAAAAATATATTTATGATATAATGAATTTATATGTATAGTTATTTTATAAAATTTCATATAAAAACATTAAATATATCATCATACCCAACCATGAGATTTGGTAATGTAAAATTTAATGGCATTGTTTCATGATGCGGTAGTTAGTCGTACACACAAATAATGATTTAGTAACACATTAGATGGAAGGGTCTATGGTTTTATATAATTAACATAAAATATAACCTTCTAAGTATATGTAAGATACTAAATTTATTATCCAATCCTAATATAAGAAAAATCTAGGGGGTGGACAATGAAATAAAATAAAAATTCTCATTGATGAATGTTATGTCTTCTTTGGGTAACTCCTTTTAGTTTGTACCGAAGGCCTTCCTTAGTTATCTTTCTGGAAAAATACAGATTCTAGGATGATACAAATTAATTTAAATGTAATTTTTGTATGGTATTGATTATAAAAATGTATGGAGAATTTTGAATAAGTGAATGGAGTGAATTCACTTATATTATGGAAGAGGGGTAGAATTCTTGTAAATACCCATAGGTATTCACTATTGGTTGGTCTCATTTAATTTATATTCATCCAAAAATTGAATAATATTGTATGGGAGGAATTATTTGTTCAATACCAACCTCCACCATGAAAAAATAATCACATCTGATTCATGTAATTATTTATTCGTGATGTTTAATCAATTTTACCCTTTTTTACAACAGTAACATGAATCTTTTTATTTACCTAGGTAATTTATCTTCTTAAAACTAAAATATAGAGAAGAAATTTTATGTAATTTATATTTATTAATTAAAAATATGAAATTCAATTTATTAAATAAAAATCTAATGGGTTCTCATAATTTATTTTAACATAAGACCATAATCTTGCAAAAGCAATGTTTTAACCATTACTACGCTAACAGAGTTTTTATTAGTTAGGGATAATTATACAAATGAAAAAATAATAATTGTACCATTAAAATAAAATGGTTGATATTTGTTTTAATATAATAATAACGTGGAAGGATAAATTATTTATAGAAATTTTAAAACAATTAATAAAATATAATTTTTCAAAAAAATTAACATTAATGTAAATTTTGACATTACTCATTTAAATTGAATTCTAAAAAATATAAATACAATGATGTAATTTAAATCAATTATGTTCCCACACGTCTAGTATGATATTCTATCTAAAATAATAATTGAAAAAAATATTTAATATTTTTAATTCAAATACAATATTGTTAGAATCAGTTCTTTTATTTATTAATATTTAATTAATTAATTTTTTGGAATTAATTAATAATTTTAAGTAATAATTTAATATAAATAGATTAAAAAGAAGTTATAATTAAAAAAATTACATTTATATTTTGAAATAATTTTTATAGCCAAACCATTAATTTATTTCCCTACCCAAAAAAATTATAGATATTAAACAGAATAAAAGTTCATTTCTTGTCTTTTTTCATTAATTATCATATTAAATGGGTCATACTCAAGGGATAGTGGTAATAAATTAACATATTTGGTAGAATTTTATGTAAAGGTTATAAATAAAATAATTCAATAAAATTAAGAAAATATTTTATGTCATTTTCACTCTTATCATTCTAGTTTAAACACATTATTATTTTTACCATAATATAAGAAATTAATATTTTAACGCATTCACAATTAATTAGAGTTAAAAGTTATGTTTACCTAAATGTATTATTTAAATTTATACAATTAAAATATGGAATACATTTTTATAATTTGAACTAATAAATTTGGAATAAAATAATATAAAATTAATCATGCAGATTTGGCGAGAATGTAGGTTTTTAATGTAAATTATTCAAAAGTATAAAATGTTATTATATCAAAATTTTATATGAAAATTATTCTAATAATATTAATTAGATTAATATATATATAATTGAACTATTTATATTTTAAAACTAATAAAAAAATATAATTTTAGTTTATAAATTAATTTAAAACATATATAATTTTTATTTAATATTCAGTATTTTCACTATTCATTGAAAATTGAATATTTTCAAAAAAATACCGAAATATCACCCTAATGTATTTTGGGAATTTTGATTTAAAAAATTAAAGATTACTTTTTCAACTAGATTTCATAAAAGTGAAAAAAATTAGTTTTAAAGTAAGTGTGCCCTAAATATTAAACAAAATTATTTTTAAAAAAAATATGTAGTTTAAAGTGTAATATTAGATTTATTTAAAATATCCTATATAGAAAAAACATAAAATAGATGTTGATAAAAAATTGAATATATTATATATAAATTTTATTTATATATTCCATCAGTAATAAAATGTTTAGTTTGTTAGTTTAAAACACATATTTCCCCATTAAAACTATTTTTCATAAAAAGATTTCATTTTATTTTTAGAATGGTTTTATTTTAACTTATAATTAATATTTAAATAAAGAATTAATTATATTTAAATATTTAAACCATATTTTGATAACAAATTAATCATTTTAAACCTACCAATCTAACAACTAGTTGATGATAATAATAATAAATAAAAATATTAATAGTATATAATTGTTAATTAAAAACAGTAATGCATGTAATGCGATGTAACTAAAAATTCTTGAAGGTTCCATTTTAATTTTTTTCAGGTGATTGTGTTTTCCAAAAAAGTTATGACTTGGAATGATTATGGTTGGTGTTACCAAAGCATATAGTTATGTATGCACATTTTCTTAGTTTTTGGTAAATTTTTGGGGATCAAAATCTATAGTTTGTTTTATGGAAATGGAAATTTTTTCAAGAATGTGTTCATTAATTACTGTCCATGGAACCTAAAGCATAGCTGGCCTTTTTCCAAATATATACATAGAATGAAGAAATAAAATCAATAAAAAAAATATTTTTTCATAGCAGTGCCATTTGAACTTCAAAGCTCACTACAAGAACAGCATATAGAAAAATAGTTCTAGAGAGGCATGAAGTTTGAAGTATGATCATCAATTTGCAATAGCCATGTCGTTTTTGGATTGGAGTGATGATCATGTATGCCCAAATGTTTTTTCATATTTATATTACATCATCCACCAAAAAGGATTAGGGCATAATGCTTAAAACATAACAGTTCACGATGATGGATGTACTGCATCAAATTATTGGGTAACTAAGATTATCAAGTATTATAGGTTTATTTGAAAAAATAAGACCACTGATCAGATGATTAATTAAATAAAATTTTATTATAAAATATCATTTCTCCATGAATAATCATTTAATTTTTGAAGTTGTTCCCAATGGATACTTATTCTAAAGAGAATATTTCCCGATAGGGGATTCAATAAAAGAGGATGTAGTTTGTGAGAACAATTATAAAAGTATTATTTTTGGGATCTGTACTCCAAAAATGAAATGAGGTAACACATAGAATATGTATTTTATGAGGCATCAGTCATCTGTGAAGCATGGACAATCTGAAAAGAATAGGATTGAATGTGATGCACTTGAGCCATGGGGGGAAGAATAATTCACTAAGGATTCATAGAAGTTCACAGATGATGCATGATAGTTCAAGGAAGCTATTAAACTATTCATAGAATAAATTTCTAAATAATAACAATACACTAAAAATATGGACTTAATTAGATAATCTACTTAATGTTGATGATGAATTCATTAGTGATAATAAAGGTACATGCTTGTCCATAAACTATATGAGGATCCTTTATAGTGTAGTGAGAAAAGGAAGAGGAATAAGGTGAATCATATCACCAGTAGTGAGCTAGAGAAAGAGACTTAGGGTGTGATCCATCAGAAAGTCGTGTGAAGACCCTAAACCTAATAAAGAAAGTGATCTTGAGTAGGAATATAATATAGCCTGGACCTTGTAATTTGGAAGATAGATTTAGTGGATTTGGTGCATCAAAACATTACAATAGAATACTCTATGGACATAGCACAGTATGCGTGAACAAAGTAAAATTGATGCATCTCATGCATGATATACTTTTTTTCATACATTTCAATGGGAAATAGGGAGAAGAGTGTTTAGTTTAACAATGAGAAAGATATCAAAATGATTTTTTTCATCTAGTATATCATAATTTACCCCCCAATCAATGTATTTAAACTACTTGCACTAACATATGAGATATTGAAGAGTGTATCTTTTTCATTTATCATAAGATTAAATTAGTGTTTATTTCCTTTTATATTAATAAATTTAATTTTATTCTTTAAAAAACTACGGGAGTAACATTACCCTTACATTTGATAAATTGTGTCCTCTCATATTGAAATTTATCTTGGTAATGAAAGGTTGGATATTTGTAAAAAAATAATATACCCATATAATAAAATGGTTTAATAAAAAATCTCAAAATATAATATAACTGGAAAAAATGTTCATATAGAATAACACATATATAGGTTTCAAAATAAGATAACATTAGTGGGAATAGAGGGAAGGAGTATGTAGTTATATAGTGTGGTGAAGGTAACTTATAAAAAGAAACTGAATGATCAATATAAGGATATGGGCCAAAAACAAATTACTATATGATGACCTAAATTTCCATGGGTTCATCATAATTAAGGGTAATAAGATAATATCTTTACATCAATATATTTTTTTACGAGTTTAATAATTCTAATACCATGAAGACATAGAGAATATAGAAATATGCCTCATAGATCAGTATAATTTCATACATTAATTAATTTCCACCACAACCTCATATTTATATCCAAATGATTATTATTGAGGATGAAATTTTCATGCCTAAAGAACAAAAGAAACTATTTAAAGGACACATATTATCGAAAATAATAATAATATATTCATAAAATATTTAAATATTATACAAATAAAATATAACTAATACATAGTAAGATAAAATAAATAAATCAATAAATTAATATACATTAATATCCCTATTTCTGTAGTAATAACCAAAGTTCATTCCAAATAATTTAAAAAAAGACCATCTTTAAAATTCATCAATCATTTTCTAACTATGTTCAAAACCCAATGATTAGAAGGATTTTATCATATAATATTCCATGTTAAATCAAATTATATTCTATAAATAATGACCCGTATTTTTTTCAAATAAAAATAATCTTTGCCTATAAAAATTTCATACAAAAATGGACATCAATATAGTCAGTAGTACACATGAATCACTTATCATCATTTGGTCACGGGTTCAAACCCCATCGTCATACCTAATGTGATGGGTTTTTTCTCAATATATGAATTATCATTTTTTGTTTTACATGAAAAATAATTCCTCCTTAATTATTAATTCAGGTTCATCCTAGGTGTTAGAAATACATCCACCCAAAGAAAACATCTCAAAAATTACATTAATAACTACAAATGTTTTCTAATTAAAACATTAAATGGGGTTTCTAAGACTGTGAAACCTTTATCAACAATAATAATAAAGATTTATATTTATATCCATAACTATTAATTAATACTCTAGATTAAAACATCATAATATGAAGATTTATCAAAAAAATCCTTTGGTACCAACTATAATAACCCATAACCTGAACTATCGGATTCAATAAAACATTAAATTTCCATATTTGATGAATATAACTGGGACAAAATTTTTTCTATAATCCCATACAATATAAAAATCAAAATTAGATCACATGCATCCTCAATGATCTTATAGGATTGGAGTGTTATGGAAGTATGAATAAATCCTAAAAAAACAATTCACACGATTTTAAGTGAATATTTATCCCCCTTATCCAAACATTTCATTTCCACATAATGAATCATCATCATCCAGATAAAATAAATTCCAGACATAACTCATTAAAACTATTTATTTATAACTATGTGAAAAGGAATCATAATAAGGGAGAGCTCAATGTCTTAGTGTTTGAAGATGAAATAATTAAAAAATTATTTTCTTAGGTGAGAATAATATGATCATGAGGGTATGATGACACAGTCAATGTGCATGAGTATAACATCAGAATATTCATAACCATAAATACTTGGATCATCAAATATGAAATCATTGAATAAGTATTTAAAAAAGAAAATAATCATAATAATCAAAAATAATAATCCATTTGATATAAATATAGATCATATAAAACATTATAAAACAAAAATAATCATAGATATATCATTTTGGTATCTTGGAAAATCATTAAATAGAACCCTTTTGTAACCCTTATAGAACCTAGATTAATTGGAATATTTATACTACCATAAATAAATAAAATTTTCTAGAAAAAAAATTCATTACCCAATCCATTGGAGCACTATTTGGGGTTAGCTATTGAATAATCTAAAAAGGGCACACCCGGTTCTATTTGAGAACATCCATAAATTATAATTTATCTGAACAAAATAATGAATAATCAAAATAGAGAATTATTTTTATCGTAAATCATTGGAAAATCCAATTTTATATTCAAAATATTATTAAATAATTGAAAATAATTGGGTTCCATAAAAATATCTTTGGAACATGATTCACCCATTGAAAATAAATATCTTCCCTAAAAATCTCTTTGAATAAATAATAATCCATTTAAAGAATGAATTAGGATGGTATCAACACAAAATAACCCCACTAAAGGATAAGTAGAAAAAAGGGTTGATGATATCGATGAATTGAAATACCATAAAAATATCATTAAAGAACTTTTAAGGGAAATACGTTTTCATTTTGAAAATCTATTTTTAAAAAATAAAAACAATTGAATATATTTTTCTTTGAATAAATAATTAAAATAATATGACATAATATTTTAAAAATCCATTGAAAATTTTATTGAGAATTTTAACCATTCAGTAATGAAAATCACTTTTTAAAATAGATTTGAAAATGTTTCTTTAGAGTAATTTTTTTTAAATAAAACAATTTTCTGATAGAAGAGTGGTATGAAATAAGATACTCCTAACAACATTGTATTAATTATATTAAGATCCAAGAAAAGGAAAATGGTACTATTAATTTCAAATATAATTAATAATCTGAGTGTGATAAAATGTAATGGGTTTGTTATTTAACTATCAATTAATTTCCCAAGATAAAATACATTAATAAATAATCTTGATAAAATATCATATTGTAAAATGAGACTCTTAAAACCTTTGTGATTTGGAATCATAATACCAAAGAGAGAATAAAATTATTGAAACAAATATTATCATAAATATTTTGATATTCATGATATAGTATCTTAAGATGGATGTATATGAACTTTATAATATTATATATGCTTATATTAAAACAAATTTCTAGAATAAGGAAAATTGAGACAAAAAATTCATCATTACTGGGTTACCATTGAGTCATAGTCCCCATGAATTAATATGATTAAATAGAACCTAGTTTATAATTAATACTAGGAGATATATGATATAAATTGTAAATAGTAAATTATATACACTACATAAAATAATATAGGGGTATAACACAACATATGTCTCAAAAAAAGAAAATTGAGACAAAATTATCTATCACCACTTTGGTAAAAATGAAACCATAAATCCCATGAAATGGTGATCCTAAAATGTATATATAAATCCACATAAATTTATGTATAATAATTATATAACTAATTCATATAAATTATATAAACTACTAAATAAAAATGAGTTTTTAATATAGCATATATCTCACATAAATAGAAGTAAGACAATACAAAACCCTTACATCGAGTTCGATTCATCACACATATTATTTTTCATCAGAAATAGTAAAAATATTTAATTATTCAGTTTATTGAAAACCATTTTCAAGTTTATTATTACATTTATTTTACGAATTCATAAGTTATATATAATCACCTAATTTATTAATTTTAGTTGGATGTTTTGACCACATTCAACTTCTGTGTCAAAAAAAGAAATTTTAACATTGAATATAGTTAAAGAGGTATTTATTTAAACATATATAGAATAGTAATAATGAAGTTATTTTAAAATTTATAAATAAATTATAATTTAATAAATACATCATGAATAATTATTCTACAAAACGAACTAATATAACGATCATGTAGATGGCACTCTGTACATACGTATAAGTAATATCTCAATATTTCGGTGATCATTTTTGGAAAAAAGAAATGTAAAATTTATCTTTCCAGAAATAAAATTATATAAAAAATACTATACTGTTTAATTATTTATACATATATATATCATTCATGTGATGTTATGGTGAAAAAATGAATCAAGTCGCTTTGAGGAGGAGGTAGTCCACACCTCCATGAATGATGTTATCATTTTTTCGATGAGTGAATATGAAAAAATGATATATTATATTTAGAAAATGTTAAATATGACATTCATGTCATAAATATTACATTTATATCATATATTTTTATTATTTCACACTTCTTACATTTTGCATCAGGATTTATTGAAAAATGAATCATAGTGCTTCATAGGGATGTACTCTTACAAACATGCAAGTGACATTATAATTGACAATAAATTGAATATAGAAATATATATGAAATCAAATGCTTAATTAAGTATAATTATATAATATATATCATATATAAACATTATTTACATCATCATATGAAACTGTGATATGTGGTAATGAAAAAATGATTGAAATAATTTCACGAGGTAGTATTACTTCATTCACAAGATTGATGATTTTATAACACATTTTTATAAAAGTGTGTGTATTTTTATGTTTTACCCTTAACATACAAAAATATAATTATTTGGAAAAAAATATTTTCACTATATAATCAAGGTATTAAAAAATAAAGTGGTGTAGAAATAAATAAAACAAATATTATTAGTCACTAAAATTACCTCTTATCCAAGTAAATCCTTTTGGTCTACACCAATGGCTTTCCATGGTTTTCTTTCATCTCAATGTAATGATTCATGAATGATATAATGAATGTTTAGAATTTATTTGAGAAGGTTTGGGGTGAATAAAATCTCTTTAAAAGTGCAAATAATTAAAGGGAGTGAATTTCCATATATAATGGGGGATTAGTGTAATTCTTGTAAATACCCATAGGTATTCACTGTTTGGAGGTCTCACTTTACTCATGCTCAACAAAAAAAATTAATAATAATTTAAAGGAGGGTTCATTTATTCAATAAAAACCTAAAACATACAAAAATAAACCCTTTTGTATCATTTTATTCTTTAGTCATTATGTTAACTCAATGTTACGCTTTTAGTTTTTACAAAAGCAACCTATATCCACTACTAGAAATGTGGTTTTTACCAACGATTCTTTACCAACAGTTTTCTTAAACTATTGGTAAAGAAGTTTTATGGAACCCTTTGCCAACAGTTTCATAAAACCGTTGGTAAAGGGGTGTTTAAGTTACCCTTTCCAAACGGTTTTATAAAACTGTTGGGAAGGGGTACCCCTTTTCCAAAGGTTTTATTGAACCGTTGGGTAATGGTACCCTAAACAACCCTTTTCCAACAGTTTTTAAAAACTGTTGTTAAAGGTTTTCCCCAAATACAGTCGGGCCGCTGCTCTCCCCCATTCGCGACAGAACCCTAAAATCAATTCGGCGCTCTGCTCCCCTCGCAATCTCCCCCATCCGAACAGGTGAAAATCCATCTGAATCATCTCAAATCAGGTATTTTATTATTTATACACGTATGCTACCTTGTTTTTATTGTTATTGACCTAATATTTTAGTCTTAAGTTTAGATTTTGATGTGATTTCACCGTGAAAAATAGGGAAATGAATGAATATTTTGTTAATTAATTAGTTTCCCATGGAATATCATTTTTGTTATAATGTCCATGCTAAATAAAGGGCTAATGTAAAAAAGGTCTTGAATAAATTGTGGAAGTTGGGGTATGTTGCTTCTATGAGAGGTTTTTTTTTGTTTCATTGTATATTGTAGGCTGTTGTATGGTGATTGTGGTGAGCAATTGGGATTTGTGATATGTGGGGTTGTAATGTGATGGTTAGTGGGCATGGATGTGACATGTGAAGTTGTGTGATAGTGATGATGTGTGGTTTTGTTGTGTCGTGTAGAGGTGTTGTGTGATGAGGTTGTGGTGTATTATGTGGTGAGGTGGTTTTGGTTGTGCGGTGGTTTGTGATGTGAAATATTTTTGTTGTGATAAGTGGTTGTTTTGGTGAGATTGGTGGCCGATGTAACCTGGAAACGATGGTTATTGTTAGATAGTGAGTTGTTGTGTAGTGGTTTTATTAGTTTCCTGGTTATATATGGAATAAATTATGCTGTGAAAACAAAAATACAAGATAGTAAATAAATTATATGGAATAGAAATGGATGTGTGGTAAATGGATTAAATTAATTTAACATTAAATGAATGGAAAATGTTAGTGTGAATGAAGTGGCTTATAAATGAATGTGGGAAATGCAATGCGTCTTGTGTGGTGGTGGTGTGGTGTGTTGCATATAGTGGTTAAAGTAGTTGTGATGGTTTATGTGTTGTATGGTAATAGTGAAGTGTGTGATTATGTGGTTAATGTGAACCCATAGGTTGGGTATTGTATGCTATCTATATATCATGTATTTTATGTTATTTCTACGCATTCCCAACTAGAGTAGGATAAACTTACCAACGATCAGAGGTTTTGAGTTAAGGGTATTTTTTCTAATATCTAGGATGGTGGTTATATGGTTGGATAGCTACCATGTCTTCCCTACTCTCCATTCATAAGTGATTGACCATGTGTTTTTAGGCAAGATGCGATGTGATTATCCGTGTGTCTTCAGGTGAGATGTACTATGATTTCCATAGTGTTTTCAGGTGAGGTGGGATGCGATACGGCTATAATAAGATGTGGCATGTGGTTGGGGTCATGTAGGGTAAGAGGACGACACAAGGTTGATGTTATTCATGTTCATGATACCCTAATAATATGGTTATGGGATGAGGCATGTTGTGATGTGATAACATATTAAGTAATTATTGGTTTTACATTTTTTCAATAACACATTAGTATGTTTTTTTCATATGTGTAGTGATACCTTGATTATTTTCTTCCTTTATCGTTTACTTAAATGTATTTTCTATTAATGTTAAATCCTATTGAATTGTATATGACAAAATTACTTATATAAATTTTTTTTACAGAATGGACAGAAGATGAATGTATGAAACCGATCTGATCTCATGTGATTTTCAAAACAATTTAGAGAGCTTTATAGATTTTTCATTTCACAATGCTTCAGATAGTGGTCGCATACACTACCCATTTTCCAATTGTGTTGCTAGACCTTGGTTGATCTGTGAAGAAGTTAGCTACCACATAACCCAAAATGGTTTTGAAGCAAACTACTTTGTGTGGTATCACAATGGGGAGAAAATGAAATCTCAAATTGGTGATGATCGAAATGAAAGAACTGGAATGGATAATTTTTTAGATGATCAGTTTCTGTTTATTCATCATCATGAAAAAGAAAGGATTTCGACTCAAGAATACTTTGATATGAGGACAACTGATGCATCTAGTTAAAATGATGATATTGATAGGGTGAAAATTGAATGATGCTGCCACGACTCCAGTATATCAACAATGTGATAAAATGAAAAAGCTGGAATTTTTAATCTGATTATTTATTGGGAAAACAATGTATGGGATTTCTAATACAGTAATCGATTACATTCTTACCCTCTTGAAGGATTTACTTCCAAATTATGCAGATATTTCCTCAAACCACTATATGGAATGGAAGTTAGTTGAGGAACATGGATTTTGAAGAAACAAAATTCATGCTTTCCCAAAAGATTTCAGTTTATTCTGGGAGGAAACCGCTAAATGAAATGATTGTATAAAATGTGGCACATCCCGCTGGAAGTCAAAATCTGATGGAACACTATCCCGCATTCCACAGAAAGTAATGTGGCACATACTATTGATCCCCAGACTCCAGAATATTTTTATGTCTGATGACCTATCAATAAAAATGATATCGCATGATACCGAGAGAAAGAAGACTAATGATGAGTTGGTTTATCCTGCAGATGGATTTGCATGGCAGAGATTTGATGCTCAACATCCTGATTTTGTAGCTGACGTGCATAATGTGTGGCTGGGTCATTCATGCGACGGTTTTAATCCTTTTGGGAAGATGCTTACTTCGCACAGCACATGGCCAGTTTTTATACACATTTATAATATTCCCCCATGTTTATGTATGAAAAAACATTTCACATTCATGAGTATATTCATATCTGGTCCTTCTGATCCCGGAAATGATATTGATGTATACATGAAACCTTTAATAAAAGAGTTGAAACTTCTTCGGGATGTCGGTGTGAGCACATATGATGCATGTTCGAAAGACATATTTCAGATGCGTGTTGCACTAATGTGGATGATCAATTATTTTCCGGCTTATGCAATGATTTATGGATGGAGCACGAAGGGAAAACTGTCATGTCCTCTTTGTATGAAGAATACATGATCCATAAGACTAAAAGATTGTTGTAGTTTATGTTTAATTGGACATCGACGATTCTTGCCAAAGGATCATCCATATCGATTGAATCGTCGAATATTTGATAATACCATAGAGACCGATGATCCACCTCAGCGTATGTCTGGAACTGATGTGCTTAATGAATTGAAAGATTTCGGTTTTTTTGGGAAGGGTCAAATGAAATCTGGAAAGAGAAAGAATGTTTCCACTGAAACCTGTTACAATTGGAGGAATTGGAGTGTCTTTTTTGATTTTCCTAATTGGTCAACCAATTGGTTACGCCATTACTTAGACATAATGAATATTGAACAGAATATATGTGAAATGTTTCTTTCGGTTCTTTTAAATGTCAAGGAGAAGGAAAAATTTTATTTACGATATCGGTATGACTTGGTGGATTGGGGAATCAGACCAGAATTGCATCCTGTGCGTATGAGTGAAAATAAATGGAAACTTCCATCTTATTCTTATGTGATGACACCTAAGAAAAAAAACAAATTATGGAAGTATTAGTGACTAGTAGAGTTCCTGATGGGTATGTAAGCAACATATCTAAACGGGTCAATAGAAGAGAGTTGAAGCTAAAATTTTTGAAGACTCATGATTATCACGTTCTACTGCATGAGTTTCTTCCAATAGCAATCAGTCATCATTTTTCCAATAATGTAAGGGTGGCTGTTATTCAGTTGTGCCATTTGTTTAGAGATCTTTCTGCTAAGAAGTTGTCCAAGTATTTCTTGCAAAAAATGTTGAAAAATTCCCCATTAATTTTGTGTGAATTGGAGAAAATATTTCCTCCATCATTTTTCACATGCATGCTACATATGACTGTCTATATTCCCACTGAAATACTTCTTGGAGGGCCTGTTTCTATTCATTGGATATATCCAACTGAAAAAAATATGTTCACATTAAATTGTTATGAATGAAACAGAAATCATCTCTAGACAGCCCCCCGGACAGCCCCC
Organism: Viscum album; assembly: GCA_963277665.1. Taxonomy (NCBI): domain Eukaryota; kingdom Viridiplantae; phylum Streptophyta; class Magnoliopsida; order Santalales; family Viscaceae; genus Viscum; species Viscum album. The sequence continues at coordinate 1,778,099,717 of OY728146.1, read as the reverse complement.
CCCCCCCCCCCCAACCCACCTCCTTAGACCCCAGACAACCCCCCGAACTCCCCCAGACAGCCCCTCGCACAGCCCCCCACCCTCCTCATTGGTCCTCAGACAGCCCCCCGGACACCCACCAAACAGCCCCCCGAACAGCCCCGCCGGACAGCCCCCCCACCCTTCTTGATTTCATTTACTACTAGAAAATCTATAATATATATTTTATTTATTTCATCATGATAATCAATGTAAATCACATTTACACATCTAATCAATATCATAGATTCTTGGTATGTTATAAAAGAGATGTATTGATTGGGCATGACATTGTTAGCTCTGAAATGTTTCATAGCATGATAAACTAAAATCTAATCCATACTAAGAATGATATAAAAAGATTTTATATGAATGTCCACAAGATTTTATGTAAATACCATTCCACTAATAGACACATGAAGATTCTCATAAAATGGACAAAATATTAAGTACATATGGAAAACCGACCAAACGCATTTGGTTTTTATTGAAACATTAGGAGAACAATCCATGGGTCATATATGACATGTACGAATCAACCTCGTCCTAATCTAAGATGTGGTGTGGCCGGCACCACTCAATGTGTATGTCTTTTGTTTCAAAAGGACGTCACATAAATTGAAAAACATTAACTAGCATATAAAAATCCAACCAAATGCATTCAGTTTGTGTTGATACTTTAGCACAACGATCCATGCGTCATATGTGACGTGTACGAGTCAACCCCGCCTCAATCGGAGGTGTTGTGTGGCCGACACCATTCACAGTGTCTCTCTTTTTTTTAAAATGGCCAGGATTATAAGTGAAATGATCAACTAACATACACAAATCCGACCAAACGCATTCGAAATGTGTTTATGCTTCAGGACAACGATCCATGTGTCATATGTGACAAGTACGAGTCAACCCCACCAAAATCTGAGGCACGGTGTGGTCGGAATCACTCAAAGTGGCTCTCTTTTGTTTAAAATGGACAACATTTTAAGTACATATGGAAAATCGACCAAACGCATTCGGTTTCCGTTGAAACATTAGGATAACGATACATGTGTCATATGTGACGTGTAAGAATCAACTCCACTTCAATCTGAGACGCGATGTGGCCGGAACCACTCAATGTGTCTGTCTTTTGTTTCAAAAGGATGCCATTTTAATTGAAAAACATCAACTGGCTTACAAAAAACTGACCAAAAGCATTAGGATTGTGAAAATACTTTAGAACAATGATCCATGGGTCATATGTGACGTGTACGAGTCAACCCCGCCTCAATCCGAGGTGTGGTGTGGCCGACACCATTCACAGTGTCTCTCTTTTGTTTAAAATGGAAAGGATTATAAGTGAAAAGAACAACTGACATACCCATAACCGACCAAACGAATTCGACATTTATTGATGCTTTAGGAAAACGATCCATGGGTCATATGTGACGTATACGAGTCAACCCCGCCTTAATCTGAGGCATGGTGTGGTCGGAATCACTCTATGTGTCTCTCTTTTGTTTAAAATGGAGAACATTTTAAGTACATACGGAAAACCGACCAAATGCATTCAGTTTCTGTTGAAAAATTAGGAGAAAATATCCAAGGGTCATATGTGACGTGTAAGAATCAACCCCACCTCAATATGAGATGCGGTGTGGCCAACACCACACAAAGTGCCTATCTTTTGTTTCAAAAGGACGTCATTTTAATTGAAAAACATCAACCGGCATACGGAAAACCGAGAAAATGCATTCGGATTATTTCTATACTTTAGAACAACGATCCATGGGTCATATGTGATGTGTACGAGTTAAACCTGTCTCCATAAAAGGTACGGTGTGGCCGAAACCACTCTAACTGTGTCTCTTTTGTTTTAAATGGACAGGATTATAAGTGAAAAGAACAACTAGCATAAGGAAAACTGACCAAACGCATTCGTAATGTGTTGATAATTTATCAAAATGATCCATGGGTCATATGTGACCCGTACGAGCCAACCTGGGCTCCATCCGAGTCGCGGTGTGGCCAGTATCAGTCTAAGTGTCTCTCTTTTGATTAAAATTGACGCTATTTTAAGTACATACGAAAAACCGACCAAACACATTCGGTTTCCATTGAAACTTTTGGAGAACAATCCATGGGTCATATGTGACGTGTAATAATCAACCCCACCTCAATATGAGATGTGGTGTGGCCGAAACCACTCAAAGTGCCTGTCTTTTGTTTCGAAAGGACGTTATTTTAATTGAAAAACATCAACTGGCATACGAAAAACCAAGAAAACGGTTTATGAATAAGTTGATAGTTTAGGACAATGATCGATGGGTAATTTGTGACATGTACGAGTTAACCTCGCCTCAATCTGAGGCACGGTGTGGCAAGATCACTCCTTTTGTATGTATTTTGTTTAAAATGGACATGATTATAAGTGAAAAGAACAACTAACATAAGGAAAACTGACCAAACACATTTGAAATGTGTTGATGCTTTAGAAAAATGATCCATGGGTCATATGTGACATGTACCAGTCAACCCTGCCTTAATCTGAGGCATGGTGTTTCTAGAATAACTCTAAGTGGCTCCCTTTTGTTTAAAATGGACAACATTTTAAGTACATACAGAAAACTGACCAAACTGATTCTTATTGTGTTGATAATTTAGAACAACGATCCATGGGTCATATGTGATGTGTACAAGTCACCCCCGCCTCAATCCGAGGCGCGGTGTGGCCGACACTATTCATAGTGTCTCTCTTTTGTTTAAAATGGACAGGATTATAAGTGAAAAGATCAACTGGCATACGAAAAACCAACCAAACGCATTCAAAATGTGTTCATACTTTAGGACAATGATCTATGGGTCATATGTGACGTGTATGAGTCAAAACCGCCTCAATCTGAGGTGCGGTGTGTCCGAAACCATTCACAGTGTCTCTCTTTTGTTTAAAATGGACAGGATTATAAGTGAAAAGAACCACTGACATACGAAAAACTGACCAAACGCATTCAGATTCTGCTGATGATTTAGGTCAACGATCCATGGGTCATATGTGAAGGGTTGGAGTCAACCCAGGCTCAATTCGAGGCACAGTGTGACTGGTATCACTCTAAGTGGCTCCCTTTTGTTTAAAATGGACAACATTTTAAGTACATACGGAAAACTGACCAAACGCATTCGGTTTCCATTGAAACATTCGGAGAATGATGAATGGGTCATATGTGATGTGTACGAATCAACGCCGCCTCAATCTGAGACGTGGTGTGGCCGACACCACTCAAAGTGTTTGTCTTTTGTTTCAAAAGGGCGTCATTTTATGTGAAAAACATCAACTGGAATACATAAAACCGACCAAACACATTCGGATTGTGTCGATACTTTATCACAACGATCCATGGGTCATATGTGATGTGTACGAGTCAACCCCTCCTCAATCCAAGGCGCGTTGTGGCCGACACCACTCTAACTGTGTCTCTTTTGTTTACAATGGACAGGATTATAAGTGAAAAGAACAACTGGCATACGGAAAACCAACCAAACGCATTCATAATCTGTTGATAATTTATCAAAACGATTCATGGGTCATATGTGACCTGTTTGAGTCAACAAGAGGTCAATCTGAGTCGCAGTGTGGTCGAGATCAGTCTAAGTGTCTCTGTTTTGTTTAAAATGGACAACATTTTATGTACATATGGAAAACTTACCAAAAGCATTCGGTTTCTGTTGAAACTTTATGAGAACGATCCATGGGTCATATGTGACGTGTACAAATCAACCCCACCTCAATATGAGACGTGGTGTTGCTGGAACCACTCAAAGTGTCTGTCTTTTGTTTCAAAAGAAGATCATTTTAAGTGAAAAACATCAAATGACATAAGAAAAACCAAGCAAACGCTTTCGGAATATATTGATACTTTAGGACAAAGATCGATGGGTCATTTGTGATGTGTATGAGTTAAAATCACCTCAATCTGAGGCACGGTGTGGCGGGATCACTCCTTGTGTATGTATTTGGTTTAAAATTGACATTATTATAAATGATAAAAACAACTGACAAACAGAAAACCGACCAAACACATTAAAAATGTGTTGATGCTTTAGGAAAATGATTCATAGGTCATATGTGATGTGTATGAGTCAACCCTGCCTTAATCTGAGGCACGGTGTGGCCAGAATCACTCTAAGTGGCTCTCTTTTGTTTAAAATGGACAACATTTTAATCACATTCGGAAAACCGACCAAACAGATTCTGATTGTGTTGATACTTTAGCACAACGATCCATGTGTCATATGTGACGTGTACGAGTCAACCCCGCCTCAATCTGAGGCACGGTGTCGCTGACACCATTCATAGTGCCTCTCTTTTGTTTAAAATGGACCGGATTATAAGTGAAAAGATCAACTAGCATACGAAAAACAGACCAAATGCATTCGAAAAGAGTTGAGGATTTAGCACAATGATCCATGGGTCATATGTGACGTGTACGAGTCAACCCCGCCTCAATCCAAGGTGCGGTGTGGCCAACACCATTCATAGTGTCTCTCTTTTTTTTAAAATGGACAAGATTATAAGTGAAAAGAACAACTGACATACGAAAAACTGACCAAATGCATTCGGGATCTGTTGATTCTTTAGGTCAACAATCCATGGGTCATATGTGATGTGTACGAGTGAACCCGGGCTCAATTCGAGGCACGACGTGGTCGAGATCACTCTAAGTGTCTCTCTTTTGTTTAAAATGGACAACATTCTAAGTACATACGGAAAACCGACCAAATTCATTCAATTTCCATTGAACAATTAAGCAAATGATCCATGGGTCATATGTGACGTGTACGAATCAACCCCGCCTCAATCTGAGATGTTGTGTGCCGACACCACTCAAAGTTTCTATCTTTTGTTTCAAAAGGGTGTCATTTTTAGTAAAAACATCAACTGGTCTACAGAAAACAGACAAAACGCATTCAGATTGTGTCGATAATTTAGCACAATGGTCCATGGGTCATATGTGGCGTGTAAGAGTCAACCCCGCCTCAATCCGAGGTACGGTGTGTCTGACACCACTCAATTGTGTCTCTTTTGTTTAAAATGGACAGGATTATAAGTGAAAAGAACAACTGGCATATGGAAAACTGACCAAACGCATTCGGATTCTGTTGGTAATTTATCACAACGATTCATGGGTCATATGTGACCTGTACAAGCCAACTCGGTCTCAATTCGAGGCACGGTGTGGCATGGATCACTCTAAGTGGCTCCCTTTTGTTTAAAATGGACAACATTTTATGTACATACGGAAAACAGACCAAACACATTCGGTTTCCATTGAAACATTAGGAGAATGATCCATAGGTCATATGTGACGTGTACGAATCATCCTCGCCTCAATATGAGTCACGGTGTGGCCGACACCACTCAATGAATCTGTCTTTTGTTTCAAAAGGACGTCATTTTAAGTGAAAAACATCAACTGGCATACGGAAAACCGACCAAACGCATTCGGATTGTGTGCATACTTTAGCACAACGATCCATGGGTCATATGTGATGTGTACGAGTCAACCCCACCTCAATCTGAGGCATGGTGTGGCTGAAACCACTCTAACTGTGTCTCTTTTGTTTAAAATGGACAGGATTATAAGTGAAAAGAACAACTGGCTTATGGAAAGCCGAACAAACGCATTCATAATCTGTTGATAATTTATCACAACGATTAATGGGTCATATGTGGCCTGTATAAGGCAACACGGGCTCAATCTGAGTCGCGGTGTGGCCATGATCAGTCTAAGTGTCTCTCTTTTGTTTAAAATGGACAACATTTTATGTACATATGGAAAACTGACCTAACGCATTCGGTTTCTGTTGAAACATTAGGAGAACGATCCATGGGTCATATGTGACATGTAAAAATCAACCCCGCCTCAATTTGAGATGCGGTGTGGCCGGAACCACTAAAAGTGTTTGTCATCTATTTCAAAAGGGCTTCATTTTAAGTGAAAAACATCAACTGATATACAGAAAACTGAGCAAACGCTTTCGTAATATGTTGATACTTTAGGACAACGATCGATGGGTCATTTGTGATGTGTACGAGTTAACCTCACCTCAATACGAGGCATGGTGTGGCCGGTATCACTCTAGGTGAATGTATTTTTTTTAAAATGGACATCATTTCAGGTAAAAATATATGGTATAAAAAAACCGATCAAATTATGAATTGAATTCCAGATTCCACATATAATTGTGATCTAAATTTTAAATTGAATTCTAAATGAATTATGTGTGTTTATAATTACGTTATGAATTCTAATTTAATTATGGATATGTATAGTTCCAGGATGCATTATATGTTAAATGTGTATGAATTTATTCTCGATATGTATGTGTTAGTTGGTTATTGCAGGTAAAATAATTGTATATGTATATGTTAGTTTATTGAAGGTAAAATTATTGGATTTAAAATGGGAGGGAATGCACAAAATGAGGCTTACTGTCCAAATTGTAAAGTTGTAGTGCAAATTGCAGGCTGCTGTGCAATTTGCATAGCATAGGCTATGCCAACGGTTTCAAACCATTGGCATACCTTATCTGATTCTTTTTTAACAACGGTTCAATGAACCATCTTTAAAAAAACATTTCCCAACGGTTCAAGCCAAACCGTTGGGAAAACTATCCCAACGGTTTGGCACAACTGTTGGGATAGGTTAGGCTTTCCCCACCCTATACCAACGGTTCACAGTAAACCGTGGGGAAAATCTTTCCCAACGTCTTACTTCCCTGCGGTTTGAAGAGCTGTTTCTATAACATATACCAACGGTTCAGAACCATTGGGAAAGACTGTATTTCCAGTAGTGATCTTTTTATTTACCCATATAATGTAAATTTTAATAAAAAACAAGTTTTTTAATATAATTTAGACATGAATATTATCAAAAATAAATCAAATTTATTAAAAAAAAGCTATGTGTGACGATATTTTAACACAAGAACATGATCAGGGAAAAGAATTATTTTATATTTAACTACGCTAATGAAGTTTTTATTATTAATGGGTAATTATTGAAATTGTAAAAGAACAATTGTCCCACTAAAATGAATATTTATATTTATATTCAAATAAATATCTATTAGAATAATATTTTAGTTATAGTAATTTTAAATCATGAAATAAAATATATTTTATCACAAAATAACATTATTCTAGATTTCGATATTATTCATTAAAATTGAATTTTAAATAATATAAATACAGTGATAGAATTATATTATATTATATTCAGGCTTCTATAATATGATATATTGATCCCAAAAATAATGGAACATAATATTTCATTAAATTTAATTGAATTTAATTATTTTTAGTATTAATTATGTTTTTATTAACTACCTAATTTCTATGCTAGAATTACAAATCATTTTAAGTAACTAATTTATTCACAAAAATTAATGAAAAATTATTATGATAACAAAAAACCATTCATATATCAAAACAAAATTTATATCTAAATAAATTATTTTATTTTTCATAATATTAAATAATTATATTTATTAAAAGGAATAAAAGTAAATTTTTTTCCTTATTATTTACTTAACATAATATATTGTTCATGTATAACAGAAGGCTAAATGTAATTTCAATATTTAATTTTCGTTTATAAAAATTTCAACATGAATTTATTAAATAGATTTAATATAATATTAATTTTCATTTTCACTCTTATAATTCTTTTGTAACCCCATAATATAATATTTTTTCACTTAATTTTGGAAATAAGGTTTTACTACATTCACAATTCATTTTGGTCAACAATTTAATTTTACCTTATAATATAATATAAATTATTCTAATTCAAAATATTGAATCATTGTTTCAAAATTCAACTAAAATAAGTTCTATAATTTAATAAATAATCAATCCTCTATAAGTGATGAGAAATTAGGTTTTAAACTGAAAATGTTCAAATTTTTACCATGTTTTTATATCAAATTTCGGAATCAAAATCATTCCAATGACCGAAATTGGATAATTTATATAAAAATATATTAATTTTATATTAAAACCAATTCAAAATTAAATTTTATTTTAAAAATAAATAAAAGATATTCTAATTTTCAACTAAAATACAATATTTATCAATATTCAACAAAATTTGAAACATTTTCAAAAAATAAATAAATAAACCTAAGATAATTTTTTTATTATGAATATTTAAATGATGTTTATTTATTAATATAAATTTTATAAAAGTATATAAAATTAGTTTTAAAATAACTGTTCCCAAAAAATGTGAAAAAAATAATTTCTTTAAAAAGAAAATACATTTTTAATCATAAAATAATATTTTTTATTATTCCATTTTCTTGAAAAACAGATAAGATGACAGAAAATACTTATATTAAATATATTATACATAAATATAATTAATATAATCCCACTAGAGTTATTTGATTAAATTAATGGTATAAAACACACTTGTGTGCCTTAAAATAGTTATTTATAAAATTATATATTTTTATTTTCAAAAGGGGATTATTTTAATTTATAAAAATTTTGTCAAAAAATCATTCATTATTTGTACATGTATAAAACCTATTATAATAATTCAATTAATCTTTCTCATACACTAAATTCCATTAACTAGTTTATTATTATCCTATTAAATAATATTATTAATAGTGTATTGTTCTTCAGTAAAACTCAGACTTTTGTGTAATGAATGTTATTTAAAAATCATTATGGGGTGTATCATAAGATAAAATCGTTGTTTAATTCCTTTTAAACTATTTAATATAAATTTATTTATTTTAAAAATGGGTTTTTTACATCTATACTGGTGAAATCCCTAAATAATGAATCTATAATGAAGTATTTCAGGAATTTAGGATTTCCCAGTTTGAACGTGGGGAAAATAATTTATATTTGGAAGTGCATTTTCACTAAGAATATTATTCTTATTAATTATTTTTAAAATTATTTATTTTCCTTGTTTTTCATTGAAATTTTCTTTTTTGATACTATTGGATATAATTAAATTTTATATCATAGTTTTTTGAAGGTTTGAATAAATAAAAGTTTTAGATAAAAACTTTTTTTGAAATTTATTTAATTGCAATAAATTTTTATATTTTGTAACACATATAATTATAATAATATTATTAGATAAATAAAATAATTATTATATTCACTCTAACATAAACACTTTTGTGTATATAGAGAAATTATTGGTCCTAATTTCCGAAAGGGGAAGACATCTAGATTTATTTTTATTAATCCAAAAATACAAATTAGAGATATAAAATGAAGTTGTTTTTATGATATGGTGTTTCTTTAACCTTTTGTAGTGTCGTTCCTTGAATTACACTCAATTATCCGTTAATACGGTGAGGACAAGACCTTAAGATCACCCTTTTGAATACCAGAGGTGCCCATTAGAAATGGGGGCATATGGTGTGTCTGTGGGGAGACTATGCCCACATTAATCAAAGTGGAGTGTAAAATTAGAATTATACATAAATATATATAATAAAATAATAAATATAACATGTATTATAGATAATAGATATCAGCAGAAAAATTATAATAGAAAATGTATTTTATGTAAATGAAATGAAGAAGTTGAGTAATTGAAATATATGTGAATATGATGATCATTGTAATGTAGATATAAAACAATTACATTGATTGGGATGAGTATAAATACATACAACACATACTAAAAAATATACAAAAGGTATGAAAGTCATAAAACTAGAATCGTGAAAATATGCTCCATCCTCTCCCTCAGACTCCATCATAGAATAGTCAATTTACCATTATGAGATGGATGCTTCCCCTTCTCCATCCCTATAACATTTAAGTCTTATTGGGTGTAAAGGGAATCCCTAATAGGGTGTGAGATACAATATTAGTAGTCTACAACATAGAGTTTATATGTTAATCATTTCTGTGTCATATAAAATGAATAGTGTGCTACAATTAATTTATACAAAACAAAAAAAACTAAACAAACCGGAATGGGTTCTATTAGAAATCCATTCCAATTTCATTTCTTAGGCCTAATCCATTATTTTTAAATAGAGGTATCATTCTAAGGTAAATTGAGTGATAAAATAGAATAAAGAGAAGGTTGGTTCCGAATATTGTGATTGGTTTTGGAGGACATTTCCATTTATATCCAAGACCAATACATAACATATTATTTCAAATAAATCGTTTAATATTAAAATTTTATTGAGAAGACTATTTATAAAATATAAAGGGTCACCTTAAGACCTTCCATGAAAAAACTTATAGGAGTTTCAAATTATATCATGAGGGTCTTGGTAAAAGAACCATTCCGTGAATTTTTTAAAAATTAACCCAAGGTCGATGTCCAATGTGTCATTGTAATAATGTTGTGCTAACATCAAGAACTAACCTCCATGTCTATACCTTATATCGTATGTAGGGTCCCATGTATCTCTCAATGAATGGTACAACAATCATACCATTAATCCCTTACATGTGGTCTCCCTGGGTAATAGTGGAACTCATCTATAGGTAAAGGAAAAAATGATCAGTGATCCCCTCCTAAACATAGCTAGTGTCACTCATGGTGTATTTTCAAAACATTGGCAATTATAACAAGAGGAAATGAGAGTCCATGAAAGGGGTACTTTAGTTAGGAAACCTTGTTTCACCCGCCATACTAATTTAAAAGAATTAAACAATAAAATCATATAAACCATGTATAGAACAAAGAGCTATTTTATTTATCTCAAGGATTTATATCACAATAGGAACATGGGTAAAGGAATTGCTATTTGGAAAACCATTTATGTCCTAAGGAATATTTCTCAGGGACTATTGTTGTATCCAATTATACTAGTTCAAAAACTTCATTCATAGGTGAAGGTATTAATTATTTAAAAACACTACCCAAAGGGAGTTTGATAAATTTTTATCAGTGGGAAAAAGGTATCTAAGGAGAAGCACACCCATTTGGGTGGATAATTCATGGTGATCAAACCATGTGGTTCATTAACCACTATATAGGGTCCCAACTAGAATGGTGAGGTCTCTAGTTTAGTTCAATTATAAAATTTGATGCATCTTTGAAGGGGTATGGCTCGTGGTATGATGACACATACCATATAATGTAATGAAATTAAGTGAAAGAACCCGGAGCACTTTCCTTATCCTAATAGAGCTTCCCACTTCTAGTGTCGACCATTTATTTGATATAGAGAATAAAAAATTGAATAACATATCTAATTACCTAAAAATGGTGAAACTTAGCATGCATCGATATAGCATAAAATTGGATGGAAAACCTTAAAATATCAGGAAGGGGACAGAGGACCTTACTGAGATCTTTTTGATGGATTTGATGACAAGTGAAATGGATGTCATATAGATTTGGTGACCTAATCCATAGGTCTCGAGGAAGGAGGATAACCTACATGAGAAATAAGAAGAGACACTAGAGAATAATGGGATGGAAAAAATAAATAGTTTAAAATAATTAAAGAGGGTAAAATGGGTAAATTCACCCTAAAAACAAGGGCACTGGGTTTGGACATGGGATTAGCCATACTGTGAACCAGCAATGTTCCAAGACATTGCTTAAATGGAAACCATACATGGTTATAAACATAATTTTATCTAACTATGAAAAGATATGAAAAATTCCACTATTATAATCTTACTGTTGGCTACAAGGGTGTGCTCCTGGTGTCTCACAGTTGCAAAAAAACATACGCCCCCATCACCCCACTATATGAAACAACAATGTTTATGGACTCTATGCAAGCTAACTTTAATTGTTTATACTAACCAAATGAACAAGTTTAGTTCTTTCGATTTTGGGGGTTCAGGCTATGAATAATCAGCATACACATTAAAGACCATCTTGACATCATTATGAATCATTATTAGAGATAAAAAATGAATTTAATCAAGAAAAATAATGGTATATACATTTGAAGAAGTCAATATGTTAAAAAATACTCTAAATAAGTAAACTTTTACTCTTCATTCCATTATAAAAGTGTTAGATCATCATCTAAGAATAGTTATATCCACTACGCATAGACATCAACCCCCTGCTCACAAATCTCATCTTGTACATGTCTATGATGAAAAAGCACCCGAAACAGAGTAACTAAATTACCTCAGAGAGCCTCCATTCCATGGTCGATGATAAATATTATATTCTACTTAATGAATTCAACCACTTACCTATAAATATTTTCAAGGTAAAAGGAATTAAATGACTCAGGATGATAATATTGAAGCTGAGATGCATGGAAGACATCATGTGTGGAATGGTACCTCTGAGATAACTTCAATTGATAGGATACATTCCCAACTCTCCCCTCTACCACCAAAGGTCCGACATATCGAGGTTATAAATTCCTTATATTCAAATTCAACTATGATCCAATCTAGGCTATACATGTAGAAAGAATCAATGTCCCACCTCAAACTCTATAGGGCTATGGCAACGATCTATATAAATATTCTATATAGACTAATCTATATTCATAAGATTATAAATCTTTTGTAATTCCTATGCACTCTCTTTAACTATATATAGACCTAGTAGAGTTACCTAAAACTACTCAATCCATCATAGAGGAAAATGATTGGGCCTTCCATAGGGAGACTAATATGGATCCATATTAATTATTGTTAAAAATATGTTATTGAAGTCTAAATTAGCCAGAGGAAAATTATTTTTTCTTGATCATTCAAAATAAATGATTCATAAATGAATATTATCCTCTAAAAATATATCACCATCTTGTACATCCCATCGATCTAAGGGAGATATGATGTAATCAAGGGAATTTGTGAACATGGTGCCTTTAACAACCTTTCCAGAACTGTGATGTAAACAGAACATCTCCTTCAGAAATGATGCAACGGGGAGAACAATGAAGTAGAACTAAATCCTGGATATAATTTCTTTATATTCCATCAATATTGATGGTATACCAGATCCAAAAAAAATTCAAACTTGGTAACCCTCTCGATGATCAGTTATACTGCATCACTGACTCGAGGGGATCTTATCAATACTATCAAGAAATCCATAGTGACATCATACCATTATTATTTAGGAATGAAGTGAGGTATTTTAAATCTATAAGTTAACTATATCTCTGAAATACCTAGATGATAGGTGGTGCAATGAGTGTTGAAACATTATATCCATCACTTCATTCATGGACACAAATAATAAAAACAGATTTCTTGGTAAATTTTGGTAAAACCAGGATAACCCTCCCAAGCAAAAAAGTAATGTTATCACATCATATTTTCCCATATATTTTAAGGCACCCAAACATTCCCATGGAATGAAAGGGTATAATATCTATCAAAAACCCAACCACAAGATGGTTTCTCACTTGTGATGCTCCCCCTCAAAATGGTTCCCTCATAATAAGGTAATTTCAACATTCGAACTCACTCTATAAGGGAGTATGAAACCTCTAGATATTTTAATACAAGTTTCCCATTCTATTCACAAACCTCTATGTGATTATAAGAAAATATAAAAATGAACATCTCCTCACTAATGGGCTCCTTGAAAACATTCATTTCAGTGTTCTGGTTCAATGCATCAGTTGCGACATTTCCACATCCAGTAATTTAACCTAGCACAATTTTGAATGATTAAAGGTGCTCCACACATATTCACTTACATATATTCATTTACTGACGAGGGTATAAATATTTAGGAATTTAATTATCCATGATAACAACGAATCACTAACCTAATATATAGTTCATCCAACAACATAAGGCAAGAACCACAATAAAAAGATTGAGGTTGTGTGTATAGTAATTCCTCTCATGAGGTATTATTTGAAGATATCCATAAAGTATAACTTGATCAAGCTACATAATAATTTTAGTCATTTCGAATTTTAAATAAATAAATTAAATATTATATCTTATTTTCCACTCGAAAAGAATGAAGATTTGAATTAAATGGACTCTTCCATTTAACACTAGAAAATATATATCACAAGCTTCATTCTAGTTGAATTTCACACCCTTCATGGTCAAGAATTTATGAATCAATTCTAGGAATGAGAAATATATAAATAATATCATATAATATTTAGAAAACCATATGATGTGTTATACCTCAAAAAAATTCTTTGGTAGCCCATTGGAAACCATGGTGCTCACCTTATTTGGGTCTACTAATATACCTTCTTAAGATATGACATGACATGATAAGTGAACATTACTTATCCAAATGTATAATTTAATCACCATTACATATATCTAGTTCTCTGTAGTTTACTCATCAAGATCTCGATATGGTTAGAATGGTCATGCCTTGATCACAAATACACTAATATCTCATTCCTACTAACTACCCTACAGAAATCATGATATGGGTAAAAAATTGATTCAAAAAATCAATGATGTTTTTTCGGTTTGTTATTTAATATAAATGTAATGACTTGGTATGTATACAAGCTATACCTACTCCGAAATGATGTATGTGGTATGTCATATTTTCTCACTTGCACCTGATGGTATCCCAACATCAAATCAATCTTAGATAAAATGATTTCTCCTCGTATATTTTCTAATAAGTAATCTAATTGAGGTAGTGGATACTATTTCTTCACCATAAGAAATATTAGTAAGTGGAAATACAGACATAATCTGAGGGTACCATCTACCTTACTTAGGTAAATGACTGGTGAACCCCATGGTGATGTGATTGTCCGAATAAAAATTTAGCCTCTAGATCTTCAACCTAATTCTTAGGTTCTTCCAGCCTTTTAGGTGTCATCCTATAATGAAGAATGGACATGAGTTCCACACCGAGCGCAAATTAATATGTGAACTCAACCTCTCTTTTAAGAGGTATGATGGAGAAATTTTCTGGTAAGATGTCCCTAAAATGATCCACCACGGGAGGGAATTCAACGAGTTTCATTCCATGATATCTTAAAAAATGGAATAGCCATCTAGTATGTTTCTCGGCCTATCCTAGTATGATTGATTCCATATCTACTCTCCTATATATCCCATTCTTTCTTATGGATATACATACTTCCCATGGGTGATGTGAACGATACTCTTTAGTGAGAGAAATCCTCCTGTGACCGATAAGGTACAAGTCAGTGCATAACGAGAATAATGTCAAGGCATGTAATCTAAAT
Source organism: Viscum album (assembly GCA_963277665.1). Classification (NCBI taxonomy): domain Eukaryota; kingdom Viridiplantae; phylum Streptophyta; class Magnoliopsida; order Santalales; family Viscaceae; genus Viscum; species Viscum album. Next base: position 1,778,084,546 of record OY728146.1, on the reverse strand, counting down.
GGTGAAGAAACTCCACAAAAAAACTATACCCACATATCTTGGTGGGAACTCCTTTCACTAGAACATAACCTTTTATTGAACTCCTACTGTCATTTCAGGGATCAAAACACCACAAGGGCACTCTATCACCAAAACTAGACTTCCCATTGTTTCAAAAAATAGAAAATATTGAAACAAACCTCTATCAAAATTAGATGAAACTAATGTGGTTTCTACCAATATAGTACCTATAACTATATATTTCCCCAAAACATTCTCTCCAAATGTTGTATGAGTTGTGTAAATTTGGTCTGAACTACAACCTTGAGATGTTTCCTGAGTATCCTGATTAGGTCCACTCTACTGAGAGTAAAAATCATTGGCATGGACACCATGACCATGACCAACCACAATGATATAATGCCCTCTAGAAATCCATATTTCCCCCCTGAAGATTATTTATAGATCCTTTACCTGAATTATCAGTTGGAAAATATCCCTTCTCAAGTGAAACATGAGAAAATGTTCACTGAAATGATAGAGGTGAAACATTATACCACAAACCTGACACTTGATCAGGTTCCTCATACACTGGGTCTTCTTATGTCCCCACCTTCCACACATGTGATAGAACATGTTTATTTCAGTGAATTCCAATTGTATGGTAATTCCCCTACGGGTCCCATTAAAACATTTCTTCTTGATGTGGAATATACCACTACTATGTTTGGAAGCTGAACAACCAAATTTCCCATTACTTAATTCTCTCAGGTTTTTCGTGCTGATAAGGAAACGTTTCAATAGTTCTGATGTGATGGTTTCCTGAAATATATTCACATATGAGAACATTCTAGATTCAATAATATCCTCAAAACTCCTTGTATTGGTCATCTCAACACAGGTCAGGGTTTTTCCAAAGTGTTTTAATTTGGTGAAGCGATCTAAGTATTCCATCACAGAAATGACACCATGGTGAAGGTACATGAACATCTGAATGTGATTGTTTCTCAAGAATTGAGGAAATCACTACTTTAATAATGATTTCTAAAAGTCTATCAAGACCATTACTTACTTTTTTCTAGTCTGGATCAGAATGTCCCACCAACACTTTTTCAAATCATGTAGCTAATAGGTATTATACTTTACCATCCACTCTTGATGTGTCTCAATATTCTTTATGTTGTAATTTAGGACCTCTAGCCATGAATTTTCATACTTATGTCCTATATTCCTAGATATGGTAGAATGATTCTACTACTGGAACACCCATGTGATACCTTCTATATAAGGGGTAGTTCGAGGAGCCCCATGAAACATATGTATGGAAAGAAAATATGTTGTCATAGAACTGGGAATTGGAACCTAATGGAATTCCTATCAGTGTTTCCTTGGGTGGCTCAACCTGATGTATCACATGAATCTCAGTGCCCACCACCTCAGGAGTATTGTCATTGTCATATTATTTGCGTATACAAGGAGGTTGTAGTGGTAGAACTATTCTATAACTTCCATTTTCATGCCTCATATTGGATTTAAAATAGATATGGAAAGATATAAATAATGGAAAGGTACACTACATCCTAAAATTATTTCAATACACTTTTCCTGCTCTAGGAGCCTTTATGGGTGATATAAAATGTTTATAGAAAGTTCATATAAGGAATAGCCTATATCCCACTTCTATGGTCTATTCAGGGAAAGGTCTCGTATGTTAAAATATAAGTTTTCATTTAATTTTAATGATAGCATTCATTTTGATTCATTAATGTATTTAAATTTTTATTAAGTGGTTAAATAATATGGATCAACATCTTAAATTTCTAAGGGAACATATGACTTATTAATTGTGGGGTGGTGTCTATTTAATCCTATCCATAGCACATTCCATCACATGCGATTGATGCGGCATGACTCAATGTACCACATTTATATGCTTAAGATCTGTATTTTAACCAATGTAAGAAAACACAATTACTTTAAGGAAGTTAATTCAATTTTTATTTATCCGTTATAAAATAAATATTATCACATTTCTATATATAACAATCTAATAATAGCATTTGATAACTAAAAATTCACGATCAAAAATTACAAGAAGAACATGCAAGACACGTTGATTGTAAATATGGCATGGAATAATGCATGAGATTTTAATCTAGATGTTCCTAGTATGATGTATTCTCATATTTGACCTCATATATGAAGGAAAAAATATTATCCATATCAACAATATAATAAATAAAACAACAAAATTGTGTTATTATATGGTGACATCCTATAAAAATGTGACATGTGAAAGAAACAACAACATTTAACCATCCAATGTAATTTATGTTTCCCTTATATGAGGGGTCACTAGTCCGAAACATAGAATAATTATATATTTCCAATATCATAGTCTACTATATAAACCCAAATAGTAAAATAACTAAAAAATAATTAAACTACTTAATAGGATCCCACCCTAGATGCCACTCAAATGGGCCCTCAGGCAGTAGCCACCAGTTGTCAAGAGTGCCTCCCCGAATGCCAGAGGCTACTAACTAGTAGTGAGGTTCTTGGGTGTTTCCTTGGGGATAAAATTCCCTAATTGACCAGATTTAATAATATAATTATTTATATATAACAATAATATAAGTAATAGAATAAATAATATAATAATAAATAACATTAGAACAATTTTAATAGAACATGCAATCTATGTAAATGATAAGAAGAAGCTAAATAATAATAAAATATTTAAATATGAGGATCATTGTAAAATAGATACCAAAAATAAACTCTCGGGTGGATGGGGATATAGGTTTATAACACATGCTAAAAAATATAAAAATGGGAAAAAATGCTACATCTAGAATCTAGATAATGAAATCAGTCATCTCCCCCGAACTCCATCTGAAAATAGTCAATCAAGCATTAGAAGCTGGATGCTACCCCTTATCAATAGTTTCAACCACAATGTATGATTCGGAATTGGGGAAGCCCAATAGGGTTTCAAATACATTATATATAGTCTTTCACCCACAATGTCTAGTCCAATCCGTTATATGCAATATAAAATGAATAGTATTATATAATTAATAAATACAATATTTATGTAAATAACTAAACAAACCAGACATGGTTCCTTTAGGAAACCCTTCAAATTTACCTTATTATTATTAATATGATGTGTCTTAACCAAGGGACCCTGTGAATGTAATCTGAGTGATAAATTGTTGTATGGAGATGGGCTGTTCCCAAGATTTCCATTGTTCTTGGAGGACATTTCCTTATGTTTCCCAAACCAATGAACCACTTATTATTTGAAATCAGTCATTTAATATAAAAATTTAATTAAAATTAATCCTCATAAAATATGGAGATTCACCCTGAAACCCTCCATGAAAATTAAAATGGCGTTTCAATATATCTCTTAAGTTTCTTGGTAAAGGGAAAATTCAATGGATTCTACCCAAAATGACCTAGGGATGAGGATCCATGTGTCACTCAAATAATATTTTGGTGACATCAAGAATTAAAATTCTCGACCATACCTGGAATTTCAAATAGGGCCTTGAGACTCTCTCATATCATAGTACAACCATCATTCCATTATGCGCATACAAGGGTTCTACCCTAGGGAACAAGTTTCACTCATCTTGAGGTAAATCCAAAAACACTCAGTGAGGCCATTCTAGGAATTTCCACAATATCCTCATATGTGTTTGAAAAACATTAATGATTCATACTAGATGACATAAGAATCTGTCCATGGTTTCTTTATGTCAGAACAATATTCTCCCCTAAGAAAATAATTTTAAAGGATTAAAATATTAATAAATTTAAAACATGTCTAAAACAAAGGTCCATTTAATTTATCTCAAGAATTTATATCAAAATAGTGACATGGGTCAAGGAATTACCATTTGGAAAACCATTTATGTCATGAGTTGTATAGAACAAAACCAATAATCAATATCAATTCCTCATGTTAAACTACATCATTTATAGTTCAAGGTAATAATTATGTGAAAACACATCCAAAAGGGTGGTTGACCCATTATTATCAAGGGTAGAATATGAATATATGGAAAAGGACACCCATTGGGGTGTCATAATTCATGGTGATCAACCAATGGGGTTGATTCACCACTATCTTGGTTCCCAATTTGAAATTTGAGGTCTCCCATTTAATTTAATTATAAAATGTGATGCATAATTGGATGGTTTTGAATCATGTAAAAATGTTTCATATTATATAACACACAATAATGAGGGGAATGAACCTAGACCACCTAACTTATCCACATAGTTGTTCCCTTATCCAACATAACCATTTGGTTGGAGCTATAATGGATGAAATTGAATAATCTATCACGTTCAAGGAAAATGGGGAAAATGATATTCCACTGATATAGAACAATATAGGATGGAATAACCTTAAAATACAATGGAGGGGAAGGAGGAACATACCGATATATTTTCAATGGAACTGGTGGTGAGGGAAATAGATGTCGAATGGAATAGTTGTCTTAATACCTAGGTCTCAAGGGAGGAAGAGATAATTCCTGGGAATGAATAGAAGAAATAAGGGAAGAATTGGGTGAATGAAATAAGTAATATAAAATCATTAAATATGGCCCTATTTGAAAATTCACCCTAAAAACAAGAATAAAATTATTGGTTGGGTAGTTTTCCAAATCGTTCACCAAAGGAGTGTCAATACACTTATACAATGGAAACCCCAAATGGTTAGGAACATTGTTAATCTAAAAGTGTCCAAACAATGAAAAATTAAACATTTAAACACCTATAGTTGGTCCCATGGGAATGTTTCTGGGGTTGCACAGCTATAGAAAAACTGTGTGGCCCAAAACTCCCTATAGTATGCAATAACATAGTTTAAGGAAACTGCGTGGGTTATGTGGAAGAGTTTATTCAAACCATGTAACCCAATTTACGTCTTCCAATTTTCAGGATCCAGACTCTGTAAGACTCCCATACACTTCTAATACCTCCTTCACATCATTAAGAAACCTTATTAGGTACAAAAAAAGGAACTTAAACCAGAAATATAATTCTCGACCCATTTGGAAAGAGGTAGGATATTAAAACTTATTAATTTTTTATCCAACATTATGTCATTTATGTTACCTTAATGATATATTTTTATATAAATTTGTTAACTAATGTTACATTATTTATGTATGAGATTTTTTTAATGTGTTTTAAATATGTCATAAATTATTTATCTATGTTTTTTAATATATTTTGAGACTAATTTTTATCCAAAATTTTTTCTTCTTCATTAGTAAACACTATTTACTAGCATCTAGTGATATAGGTTCATGACAACGGCCATGTGGTGGTCCAACATGGATCTAGAGATTCTAGTATATTAGTGAGGTCGTTAGAAGATGATATCAAAGCCATATTTTTTATTGATACAATGGAAATAATAGTAGTTTGGTAGAATTAGTGGGTTACAACATTAAGTATGTATAGGTGTACACATTTTGGAAAAAAAGGAGTAATCATGATTTCTACTTAAATTAATAGGTTAATAAAAAAAATTTGAGATATTTTTAAATGTTCTAATATATACTATGATGGGATGAATATGGAATGTTTTAATAAATCATCATAGGAATAGATTTAGATACATCCAAATTACTATGGTTTTAAATGAAAAAATATTATACATTAAATAATTTATTTCCAATTAAATGGCAATGATTTCAAAAATGACATTTTGAATCTATCAATTATAATGAGATTTTTTGGATGTTATAAAAAATTGTAAAAAAACATTATCCAATATTAATTGGATAAAAATTCAGTTGGATATAATAACATTTAAAATCAATTATAATGATAATTAAATATGTAAACATTATCTAATATTGAATTAATTTTCATCAATATTTTATAGTCATGTTTTATAAAATCATTATTTATTGATGAGGATGAGGTCTATAAACCATTGATCAAATAAGTTTACAACTTCTAACCAAAATTGTGTATGTTATCTAAATGAATATTAAAGTGTTCAATCAAGATACTCCATGGGAAATGGATCATATCTAATAGATATAAAAATTCAATCATTATTTAATAGTGTAGATGAAGCAGAGTATGTTGATGTAAAGTTAGATACGTTTAGTCACATATTTTATTTAATCAGTATTTTAGGTATTAAAGGTGTAATTTTAAACATATTTATTAATAATAAAAACTCAAAAAATAGAAATAATTGATAATGAAATATATAGTAGAAAATAATCCAAACTAGACAGGATATCATGATATTTTTAATTATCATTATTTTCCCAAATAGTTTAAGAAATACAAAATATTGGAGTTTTTGTATTTTAAGTAAGTCTATAAATATTATATTTTATTCATTTGTTATTTATAGGATTTTTGGATATATATAAACGTTAATTATGATAAATAACATATTAGAATGAAGGATCAAGATTAGGATTCATTAAAAGTTATTAAATTCTTAATTTATAATTCATCTATTTTTAAAGGGAATTTGGATTCTTTTTCAAAGTGTTGTAAAATAAAATATTATCTTATAAAATAAATCCATATAAAATAAAAATTATTTTTTATCAAAATATTTGTTTTTTTCAATTATGAGGATGTTTATAATAATTCAAAATAATTTAGTTTTTTTAACTTTTTAAATTCATTAATTAATCATTAATTGTTTCTTGCACTAAATTCATTTTTTTGGAGAAAATTGATATATCCTAAAAGGAAGCCATTGATTTAAATTATTTTAGTGTGGATTTTTTTTTGGAATTATATTTTATCGAAACCCGTTATAATATAATATTTGGTTCCAATAATGATAGTGGACCGTGTTTCTTCATGATTTAGATTACCTCCATTAGTTTCTAAGTTTTTTACATAAATTCCAAAATATAATTAAACATAATCAATGTGGGGAGATTGTGGTTCTATGAAGATGGATTAAGAAACATTTTCAATTATATTTTTTCCATTTATTAGATTGGGTCAATTAAACATCATTTGATTATTTAAAATTTATATTAAATAATCAATGACATAAATTCTTTTTTAATTTTGAATTGTATTCCATGTTTTTTTGGAACAATAACATCTGACCAAATGGACATATACCGTTGATCATGGTTTGGTATTTGGTTACATCCAACTATATGGATACAGTATGAGAGTGAAGGGATGATACTAAGAATTATATTACTTAGGGAGATGAGAAATAATGATAAGTGGGTTTTAATGGGATGGTATGCCATATTCTATTAGGTGTGGGAGGTTTTAGCTTTAGATGAGATATGGTGTGATATTCTGGGATAGTTTAATCTAGAAAAGTATGGGTAATGTGAGTTGTTAGAGGTGGGTATTTTTAGTAGATTGAGTAGGGGTAAATTGTATATATTGTAGTGATTGAGCTTCCATAAAAATAATTAAAATGTAAAAAATTGATTAAGAACAAGTTTACTGGTTAAATTAAGTAACTCTCTTGGATTTGCAGCATGATGTGTGTCCACTATTGAATCATGTCGTTTCCTATAGATATTATGGGGATAGTGATGATAAGTCCAAGGTAGTTAGGTTTTCTTGGATATCTTTTTAAAGTTATTTGGATACTATAATGGATAGAGATGATCCTTAACTTTAATTGAGGTTTCCACTACCATAGAAGAAGGACATCCCACATGGGATGGATGAAAACTTCAGAGATGATTGGGTGAACTCTTCCATGAAATTGGTGAGTCTAGTAAACCTAGTATTTTCAGAGTGAGATCTGAACCATACTCTGTATAGAAGATTACATTATATATATATGAAGTGTGTGTGGATAACATGTTAGGTTAATAAATAATATTATTGTTAGCATTGAAAATAGTAATAAAGAATAAAATTATATATATGAGTAAAAATATATTATTTTCATTCTAGTCTTTGAATGTGATACGTAAAATGTCATTCCCACTAATTTTTTCTTATTGATTTTGATATTTATATTTTTATGATAAAAAAGGATCATTAAATGGTGTTTTGGTGTTCTATAATATTATATACAATGATTTTCAATAAATAAACATATTTTACATATATTTACAAATAAAAAAAATACTACTTTTGACTTCAATTGGATTGTTTATAGTTAATAATTCCATCTATTTTAAAGGGAAATATTTGTACATGAGTGTGTGAATAAACCATTTTAGGATTATAATGATTATTTTGATACATTATGAGATTCTATAGAGACCAATGAGAATGTTTATAATTATGATGACTCATACTAATCATGTGTTAAGTATGATACAAGGATTTTTTAATGTCATTTTCATGGTTTTTAGCAATTAACATCCCATTAAATATATGATTATGATAATTGTTGGTTTGTATTTTGACGTGCATGTGATGATTATACATATGAGTTACTATAAATACAATTGTATCCTCTTCATAGTAATAGTATAGTAATAGTATGAGGAACTTGTATTATGTTGAACCTTCTATATTTTAATGGAATGTGTTTTTTATATATGATGTGTTATTTGGGGAGTGATGCATGAAATGAGATGAGGAATATTATACATTATTAAGTTGAAGATATGATTTAAGTCTTTATGGTTTCTATAATAGGCCATATTTATTTTTTGTTTAATATGTGGTTTATTGTTGAGATAGTTTTTATCCGATGTTTGATAAATATTACCCTAGTATGTATTATCCTATTAATACAGGACTATGGATTCTAATTTTTCAACTATAATCATTATGTTTGTCTTTTATTGCCTTGGTGGTTCAACTTTTTGGGATGGTATAAAGAGTTCATCTATATATATACCAATATTTTATATAATGTGTTTGAGGATTATTTTGGTTGAGTATTCATCTTGTATCATCTCATTGACAGATGATAACATTTTGACATTGGTGAATATGGATATGTTTGTGTGCCGAAACTACATATGGTTTGATTTTATTTTTCTCTATATTTGGTGTTATATTTTTTTCAATAGTTATACTTGTCATTATTTGGAATAATATTTTATGAAATTAATTCCTTTATTGTATTGATATTTTTTTTTAAGGTTGTTTAATTTTTCATGGCGGTGGATTGATGATTATTTTCTAAATATTTTTCCCTAGAGAAAAACACCACCAATTTTTTAGATTTAAACTATAGAAATCATCACCAATAAAAGCACTATCAGACTTGATATTTGAGGGTTAAACTAGCCCAGCACTAATACAATGGGGGTATCTATGTGGTTGGGTTATGAATGTCAGTTATAAATTTTTTTATAACCCGGTGTTTGTTCATAGATAGGTGTATTTTTTTGTTTCATTTGGTTTAGGAAATCATGTGAAACTGTATTTGAGGTATCAGTGTTCAGTCTGACTAGACTTATAACTAGTCTAGGGTTTCAAAATTCAACACATTCCAACTTAATGGCTAGAATTGTTTGTTGAATAAAATTAGTACTTAGTTCAATTATTCCATGGTATAGTTATCTTGTTAAATACAATATTTCATTATCATCATATAATTTTTTCATGCATTCTTGTGAAGGGGGAACTATTTTAAAATGAAAATTTAAAAAATATAGTAATGTATTATAAAATTCACTATTTATTTAACTTAAAACAGATTTTGGTATGTGGATTGAATTGAATTAAATAATATACAATATAGAAACATTAATTTAATTTCCTTAAAATATATATAATGGTTATGAACCTTTGAGAGTGTCATTCATTTTGCATCATGAGAATTATAAGGATTTTTTTCAGACACATGGACATAGGGATCCTACATATAAATCCATACCAATGATTTAACTCATTTATGTGGTCATAATATCTCCTTTTTTATGGTTAGGTATGATTTTTATTTACTTATTCCACTCACATGGTATTTTGAACATGAAACTAGGTTACAGAGCCTTGAATGGATAATATTTTCATGGTGTTTTTTTCGATTGAGTGTACCTATATCTAAGATACCTCATTCATGATGATCTTATTTCATGGATGGTTATTAGGTGGTTAATAATGATCATTTTGGGTAAGGATATGAGTCTTTTTCTCACAACCCGTCCCCTGGGGCCGGTGTCGTAACTAACCCAAGACTGCCTTCCATAGGCCAGGGGTTGGAAACTAGCACCAAAGGCATAAATCCCAATAAACAGGGAAAGAATTGCCTTTATAAAAGTAAACAAACACCAATCAGAGTACAAGCAGAAGCAATCACTAAGTAAGAATGAAAACAAAAGTAGTGCTGAAAGTAACGGGGCCGGAAACACAAGCCCAACTGTAAAGTACAAGGTAAAAGACAAAGCAGCCAGAAGGTGGCATGCAGCTCCCAGATCGTCCACTATGGATCCTACCTGAAGGGTAGGTGCAGATAGCGTAGCTCCTAGATTGTCCGCATTGGATCCTACCTGAAGGGTAGGTATAGATAGCCTCCTCAGTGTCCTCGTCTGACAACCTCCTCCAGGTACCGTCTCGTCGTGAGGTCTACCTCCGGGTACTGACTCATCGTGAGGTCCACCACCAGGTGTTGTCCAGTCCTCGTACACTTGATATCCGACAGCGCTGTTCGTCGTCTGCATCCAATACAACGAGGTGCGGGCATAGCCTGTGCAGGGGTGAGTATAACGATTCTCAGTAGGGACCCCGAGACCCTCAACGTCTCTCTAAATCCAAAAAGGATAACCACAAAGAATACATTCAACAGTTAACCCTTACATAGGTATAAGCCCATACTTATACCTAAGTTATCAAGTAACCAAACTCATTCATGAGGAAACACAATGGTTATGAAATCAACGGATAACCACTACATAGATATATTCCCATACATATACCTAAGTTATCAAGTGATCCATATCAATCTTGAGGTAAACACAATGGTCATAGACTCAGCTCGAACCAGGATTTTCATTATCGAAACCATAACTGCTGAAGAGCCCCGTCTCTAGAGTGTATAGTGATCCTGTCACGACTCCGAGGTACTTCTCACTAACCTAAGACTACTGAGGTACTCCTCCTGTCGAGTACCGCGGGTCAGCCACCCAAACACAGTAGTGCTTCCCGCCGGGGTATGCCACCCAAACACAGTAGTGCATCCCCCCTAATAGCCTGCAGAGGTACTCCCCAGATGGGTACTGCGGGTCTACACCCAAACACTGTAGTGCTCCGTCTGCCATGGGTATGCACCCAAACAATGTAGTGCTCCGTACACTGGGCTAGTCGACTCACTCCAAGTTGAGTCGGTCAAGCAGTCGTCAGGTCTCAGCCAGCTACACGGTCTCCGTACTCCGTACGATCGTCTCCGGGAGGTTCCGCTCCATGAGCTATAGGTCGATACTCCAAGTATCTCAAAGTCCCACTAAGTAGTATCTCAAAGGACCGCCTTGTCATAGGGGTCTCAACGTAACAGACGGCGCGTCAATCGGACGCCCGGTCTGTGAGTTATTAGCCTTTTTGTCTCAGGGGCCCGGTTGGTTTCTTGTGCGAACCAACCCGACCGTATCTCAACTGTACCCCTAACTCTCATAGGGTATTCTCATAGGTACCTTTTCTCAATGTGATCACCAACGTCGCTGACGGTTCGTCAAATGGATGTCTGGTCTGAAAGTTATGAGCTTTTCCGTTCTAGGGGCACGGTTAGATTTCAGGTACAATCCAACCCGACCATGATCCCACAGCAACCAAAACTCAGGAGATGTATGCCAAAAGTTCCATTTCATCAAGAGGAATCCAACAAAGTCGACGACACGTCAATCGGACGTCCGGAGCTCATGATATAAGTGTTTCCACTCCGAGGGCCCGGTTGGTTTCATATCCGAACCAACCCGGCCATACTCAAAGTTCTCTGAAACCTTGAGTGTAATATACCGAAACGACCATCTCGATCCAAGGATCACATCGCAACTGACGGTGCGTCAATCAGAGGTCCATAGCCCAGGATATGAGAAAAAGACAATAAGAGGTCCGGAAATGGGGGTTTTAGGCCCGGACCGACCCAGCCCGAAGCCCCCTGGGTCGGCCCGAACCGGGTCCGGGTCTTGCCCGCTTGGGCGCGGTCCTCTGGCCAGACGACTCAGCCGAAATGGCCCAGCGGTTTTGGGGGGGAGGGTGGTGCTTCCCCCCCCTATTTCGTAACCGTGACCCCCATGTGGGGACCGCTGCTGTCCGACCAGCTGGGGGTTACGAACCCCCGACTTCTCCTCTGACTGGCCGGCCCGCTCCAGCCGGCCAGCTGCTGCACCACGGGACCAGCGCGGGCTGGTTCCACTGCTCTGACGCCGGCTGCCAGAAGTGGGCCCCCGATCCCTGCTCCGCCGCGGCCCTAAGCCACGGCCTTGGTCCATCCGGGGCGGCGCGACGGCGCTGCGCCGCTCTGCCGCGGCCCCGCTCCGACCGTGGTGTTTTTTGTGATTCTCTGGGGCGGCGCGATGGCGCCGCGACCTTGTTCGACTTCATCGGTGCGGCGTGATGGTTCCACACATCCTTTCCCATTCCCATTGTTTCTGCGCGGTGCAACGGCACCGCGCCGCCTTTGCATGTGCCGCAATAAAATCAAACAAACAAGGGGGAGGATGGTCGGTCGTGTTCGTGTTGTTCGACCTCCTCCCGTTATTGCAGAAACAGGTGGACCAATTTGAAATGAAGAAATGTCGACTGAAGTATTCACGAACAAACAAATAAATCCCCTACCTCAAGGGTTGTCGTCAAACGATATTTTTCACGGAATAGGACGTCACAGAAATGATCATTGCGGACGAAGAGGATCATTGGTGTTTGTTGATCTCCGAGGAAGGCATCTCTCACCATCACGGAGAGGAGAATTGATAGTGTTCTTCGTTGGTGGAGGTGCGTTCTTCGTCAATGAATGAAGAACTTCATGACATCCCTTTTTCTCCCAAAGACTCAACACAACAAGACCAACAATATTAAAATAAGTGTTTCACTTATTTTATTACTCAAGACATAAGTTTGAAATTCAAAAATTGAATTAAACCACTTAATTAACTCATGTGTCATTTAATAGGAGGGTTATGGGAGTTTATGGAATATAAAGGGGTGGGGTTCGTGTGGGCCACACCGCCCTCATAACCTCTCATGGGATGTTGGGTGGTTTCCCAAGTTCCTCTCAAAGGAATACCACATAGAAAGAAAAAAAATTGTAGCTAAATTTTATTTTTAATTTCCATAATTTTTAACAACACCTCTCGTGTAAATGCAACTCCAGAAAAGGTGTTCCTAAGTAATTACCAGAACTACGAATTCATCAGTGCCCTCAGAATTCAATTCTGAGAACTGGTTTCAAAGTTATGAAAACTCGCTCATTCATTCACTGAACGTACCCGAGCTAAACTTTAGAAGATGATTTTGGGCACACCGGGCCTCGGAATCCGGCGCCTTCAGAAATTGCGTACTCGTAAAATCCCAAAGAAAATTAAGAAAAAAATATCCTTGAAATTTCCGGGTCTTTACATTACTCCTACCTAAGGGCTTTACGTCCCCGTAAAGCATTAACACAAACTAGGGATACAAAAGTGGTACTGAGCACGAATCTGAGCCTTACGCTCCCATGTGCTCACCTGGAGGTTCCCATACTGCCAGTGAAAGCGCACCCGAGGAATTGACCGTCCCTTTAGGATCCGCTCATGTCGATCTGCAATCCCCACTAGAACCTCTGTGAAAGTCATCCCATCGCCAACATATATCTCCTCCTAGTCGATGATATGTGTAGGGTCGTGTTCGTATCTCCTCAGTTGAGATACATGGAAGTCATCGTGCACCTAGTGCAACTGAGGTGGATGGGTCAAGCGGTAAACCACATCGCCTACCCTGCTGAGGACCTAGAAAGGTCCATTGAACCACAGAGATAACTTGTCGCCTCAGACACATCTCTATAAACCTCGTCGAGGTGAGACTCGTATAAGGACGTGATCGTCATCCTCGAACTCTAGAGGTCTCCAATTCCTGTTTGGAACTGAAACTCAAAACACCTGCTACCGCGGGGGTAAGGTTGGACGACTCAAGAGTGATCGGCCGCACCCTCCTATGCATGAGTTTATCTTGTGCTGCCTGGGGTTTCCTTTTCGCCGACCACGGAAAAACCATCCTGACATCACAGTTAAACCACAATATTGTTTCCTAATACCGTCAATTTGTGCATGAACTGTGATTGCCCAGTTCATACTCAAACCAACATCGTAAGTCCTCGATGCTTCCACCAATAGATTCTAACCGAAACTCTCGCCTCGAGGGTCTCACCACACTGTCGGCATAAGTGTGATTATCGAGTCTTCTCCCAAGGTACCTCCAGATGGAGGGTCAAGTCTACGGCTTACTGGAAACTCTAGGTCTGGGACAATATTCCTCGAAGGAAGTAATGATTCATAACAACGTCTGTTACTATGGGAACGAGGAGTGGAAACAGACTGTCCCTAGAATCATTCTTAGAGCCATTGGCTCGCTCTCCTTGACTGCATGAAACTACTCTCTTCCCCTGCCCTCCAGCTCCCTGAGCCTGGAGGGTACAACTAAGGCGGGTGGTTGTAACTTGTTAAAATGTACACCACCTCATGCTACTCTCCTAGCTCTGCTTCCATGTTTGCTTTTTCATAGACTCATATCTCCTTTAAGATTCCTCTTTTTGAAACATTTAACATGCCCGAGTCTCTAAGACTGGTGCTAGTTTCCTGTTTCTTACTGCAATGTGCATTCTCCATCCACTCCTGGATGATCTGCACCTTCTTTTCCTACGATCTAAAAGAGCTGCTAATAATTTTCCTTTGCCGAAAAGAGAAACTCGGTCTCATCCCCTGGATGAACCACACCCATTACCTAATACAGTCAATCCTGACAAGAATGGTGCATTCATGCCATGGATGACGTCGTAAGGCCTCGACGTTACTACTAAGAGATCCAACCGTCACTCTCGCCTCCAAGGGTCGAGTCACGCTTTCGGAATCAGTGTGAGGTCACTGGGTCTCCTCCAGTAGAAATATCAAAAGTGAGGGTCAAGTCAACAGTTTTTAACCGGAACCTCTCGGTATTAACCAAACAAAACGACATGAAAGAAAACATCACAAAGATATGTGTCTTTTTATTACCCAACTCATAGTAAAAAAGAAACAAATACAACAGAAACATGGAACTAGAAGTACCAAAAACAAAAAGGAATCCACTAGTTCTGCTCCAATCCACCTGCTCCCAGAGCTCTACTGCCTTGTCCACTGCTCGGTTGTTGCTCAAGAACCCGCCACTGGTTCTGTCTCGGTGGCTCCTCCAAAGCCTACGGATCAACTGTGCGGGGGGTCGGACAGTCACGTGCCATGTGACTCTTCCTACCGCAGGAGTAAAACTGTCCGTTTCTGGCACGTCTAGCTCTGATATCTGACCTCTAAAACACTGTCTATAGTGTAGTCATCAAGAACCAAGAACAATTGGTATGCCCCGATGAATTCCAAACTACCGAAATGTCATCCTGCCGAAGCTTTATAAGCTCTAGAAAACACTCAGCCACTTCCTCAAGCCAGTCCTCAGCCGCCTTTGAGTTGGGATCGCCTCGAATCATGAGGTTATCTGATGTTAGAACACATGTAAGGTAGTAAGACTACATGTGTCACCTACCGGTACCACCGGTTGTAACTGCAGACCAACTGGTAGTGATGTATAGCTGACACACTACCCGAAGGCACTATCTCAGGAATCGGTCCACGTACCGAAGTCTCATCGCTATGTGGACCATCCTCAGTGTCCCTAACTGGGAAACATTAGTAGCCATGTCCACCATCCACTCTACTCATGTCTCAGCTAGGCAGAAAACTCTAGAAATCACCTCCAGCCAGTGCTCTACTGTCTGGGAATCTGCCTCGCCTCGTAACCCCGGAGGCCTCTACTGCTGGAACACGTGCATCGCGCTCTGCCAGTGTGCACCGCCCACTAGTACGACTGGTGGCATCTGCTTCCCAACAGGTGGTGGTGCTGTTGGTACACCACCCGATGGTGCCAACATAGAAACAGGGCCCTACACCGGAGCCTCATCGCTCTGTGATCCGTCATCGAGTACTCTCTCGGAAACTCCTACTGACTGTATGCATGGAGACATCCTGAACAGATGCGACACGGTCAATGATTTATACATGGTGAGCTGACCTGATTTGAGATGACTTTAAAAATTTGGAAACACACTCGCAATCAGTGTTTTCGTGCACAAAGTCGGAAATCAGAAGTCAGGGTCCTGGTGTACGGATACGTTGGCCGCCGCACCAACACTGGACTCCCTGAACAGAAGACCACACTCGGTACCCTTAATACTATTGCTTCACATAGAAAAAGATCAGAGTCCTTAGTTCTGTGGTAGAAGCAAACTCCTATGATACCAATTTGTCACGAACCGTCCCCCGGGGCCCGTGTCATAACTACCCCAAGCCCGCCTTCCATAGGCCAGGGGTTGGTGACTAGCACCAAAGGCGTAAATCCTGATAAATAGGTAAGGCATTGCCTTTATAAAAGTAAACAAACACCAATCAGAGTACAAGAGGAAGAAATCACTAATTAAGATTGAAAACAAAATTAGTGCTGAAAGTAAAGGGACCAGAAATACAATCCCAACTGTAAAGTACAAGGTAAAAGACAAAGCAGCCGGAAGGTGACATGCAGCTCCCGAATCGTCCACCACGGATCCTACCTGAAGGGTATGTGCAGATAGCACAGATCCTAGACTGTCTACATTGGATCATACCTGATGGGTAGATACATATAGCCTCCTCAGTGTCCTCGTCCGTCAACCTCCTCTGGGTACCGTCTCGTCATGGGGTCCACCTCCGGGTATTGAATCGTCGTGAGGTCCACCACCAGGTGTCGTCCAGTCCTCGTACACTTGATCTCTGTTAGCATTGTTCGTCATTTTCATCCAACATAATGAGGTGAGGGCGTAGCCCATGCAGGGGTGAGTATTAAGATACTCAGTAGGGACCCCAAGACCCTCAAGGTCTCTCTAAATCCAACAAGGATAACCACAAATTAGAAACTCAATAGTTATCCCTTACTTAGGTATAATCCAACACTTATACCTAAGTTATCAAGTAACCAAAATCATTCATGAGGAAACACAACGGTTATGAAATCAATGGATAACCACTACTTAGATATATACACATACATATACCTAAGTTATCAAGTGACCCATTTCAATCATGAGGTAAACACAATGGTCATAGACTCAGCTCAAACTTGGATTTTCATTATCGAAACCATAACTGCTGAAGAGCACCGTCTATGGAGTGTATAGTGATCCTATCATGACTCCGAGGTACTGCTCAATAACCTAGGACTACAGAGGTACTCCTCCTGTCGATTACCGCATGTCAGCCACCCAAACACAGTAGTGCTTCCCACCAGGGTATGCCACCCAAACACAGTAGTGCATCCCCCCTAATAGTCTGCAGAGGTACTCTCCGGATGGGTACCGTGGGTCTGCACCCAAACACTGTAGTGCTCCATCCGCCATGGGTATACACCCAAACAAAGTAGTGCTCCGTCCACTGGGCTAGTCGACTCACTCCAAGTCGAGTCAGTCAAGCAGTCGTCATGTCTCGGCCAGCTACACGGTCTCCGTACTCCATACGATCATCTCCGGGAGGGCCCGCTCCATGAGCTATAGGTTGATAATCCAAGTATCTCAAAGTCACGTGAAGAATTATCTCAAAGGACCGCCTCGTCATAGGGGTCTCAACGCAACAGACGGTGAGTCAATCAGTCACCCGGTCTGTGAGTTATTAGCCTTTTTGTCCCAGGGGCCCGGTTGGTTTCGTGTGCGAACCAACCCGACCATATCTAAACTATACCCAGAACTCTAATAGGGTATGCTCATAGGTACTGTTTCTCAATGTGATCACCAACGCCGCTAACGGTTCGTCAAACGGACGTCCGGTCTGAAAGTTATCAGCTTTTCTGTTCTAGGGGCCCTGTTAGATTTCGGGTACAATCCAACCCGACCACTATCCAACTGCAATCAAAACTCAGGAAAAGTATTCCAAAAGTTCTGTCTCATCAAGAGTAATCCAACAAAGTCGACAACACATCAATCGGACATCCGGAGCTCAAGATATAAGTGTTTCCGCTCCGAGGGCCTGGTTGGTTTCGTATCCAACCCAACTCGGTCGTACTCAAAGTTCTCCGAATCCTTGAGTGTAGTATACCGAAACGACCGTCTCAATCCAAAGATCGTATCACCGATGAAGGTGCGTCGATCGGATGTCTGTACCCTAGGATATGGGCAAAAGATTGTAAGAGGTCCGGAAATGGGGGTTTCGGGCTCGGACCGATCCGGCCCGAGACCCCTGGGACTGCCCGAACCGGGTCGACCAGAACCGGGTACGGGTCCGGCCCGTTTGGGCGTGGCTCGGTCCAGCTGGTGCGGCCGGGCCCGGCCTGGGCAGCCCGACCCGACACACTGGCATGGCCAGCGCGGTCCGTTGGCCAGATGGCTCAGCCGAAACGGCCTAGTGGTTTTGGGGGCGGGGCGGCGCTGCCCCCCTATTTCGTAACAGCGACCCCAAAGTGGGGGGCCGCTGCTGTCCGGCCATCCGGGGGTTACGAACCCCCGGATTCTCCTCTGACCAGACAGCCTACTCCGACCGGCCGGTTGCTGCACCACGGGACCGGTGCGGGCCAGTCCTCCTGCTCCGACACCGGCGGTTGGATGTTGGCCGCAGGTCCCTACTCCGCCGTGGCCCTAAGCCGCGGCCTTGGTCCGTCCGGTGTGGCGCGTCGGCGCCGTGCCCCTCCGGCGCGGCCCCACTCTAATGCGGTGTTTTTCATGATTCTCCAGTGCGGCACGACGGCGCTGCGGCCTTGTTCGACTTCATCGGAAAGACGCGATGGTGTCGCGCATCCTTTCCCATTCCCATTGTTTCTACGTGGTGCAACAACACTGCGCCGCCTTTGAATTTGCTACAATAAAATCAAACAAACGAGGGGAAGGATGGTCGGCCGTGTTCGTGCGGTTCGACCTCCTCTCGTTATTGCGGAAATAGGTGGCCCAATTTGAAACGAAGAAATGGCGACTGATGGATTCACTAACAAACAAATAAATCCCCTACCTCAAGCGTTGTCGTCGAACGAGATTTTTCGTGGAAAAGGACGTCGCGGAAATGATCGTTGCGGAAGTAGAGGATTGTTTTCATTTGTTGATCTCCAAGGAAGGCGTCTCTCACCGTTGTGGAGAGGAGAATTGACGGCGTTATTCGTCGGCGGCAGTGCGTTCTTCACGTTCTTCGACGAAGAACGAAGAACTTCAAGACTTTATTTTTTCTCCCAATGACTCAACACAACAAGACCAACAATATTAAAAAAAGTTTTTCACTTATTTTATTACTCAATACTTATGTTTGAAATTCAAAAATTGAATTAAACCTCTTAATTAACTCATGTGCCATTTAATAGGAGTGTTATGGGAGTTTAAGGAATATGAAGGGGTGGGGTTTGTGTGGGCCCCACCTCCCTCATAACCTCTCATGGTAAGTTGGGTGGTTTCCCAACTTCCACTCAAAGGACTACCACTTAGAATGAAAAAATTAAATTTTTAGCTAAATTTTATTTTTAACTTCCACAATTTTTAACAACACCTCCCGTGTAAACGCAACTCTGGAAAAAGTGTTCCTAAGCAATTACCGGGGCTACAAATCCATCGTTGCCCTCAGAATTCGATTTCGAGCACCAGTTTCAAGGTTAGAAAAACCCACTCATTCGTTCACTGAACGTACACGA
Source organism: Viscum album (assembly GCA_963277665.1). Taxonomy (NCBI): domain Eukaryota; kingdom Viridiplantae; phylum Streptophyta; class Magnoliopsida; order Santalales; family Viscaceae; genus Viscum; species Viscum album. The sequence continues at coordinate 1,778,064,773 of OY728146.1, read as the reverse complement.
GCTAAACTTCGGAAGATGATTCCGGGCACACCGGGCCTCGTAATCAGGTTCCGTCAGAAACTGCGTACTCGTAAAATCCCAAAGAAAATTAAGAAAAAGATTTCCTTATAAATTTTCGGGTCTTTACAGGTTTAACCAAAATATAAGATTATATATATATATTTAATATTAATTTTTCTTTATTTTTGTGATTTATTGATTTTTTGAGCAAAATTATTTGTGAGAAATTATCAAAAAAAGTTAAGGTCGTATTTTTTGTATATGTGGTGGTTCATTATTATATTATGTTAATTGATGATCTTTTAAGGATTCAACATTTCATGTGTGTATTTATATAGGATATTGAAAAATATATTTCATAAACCCTTTATATAAATATATGATATAGATGACATATATATATATACATGATATGTTCTATAGTATGACACAACCAATTGTAAGTCTATAAGTTTATCCATTTTCCATAGGATGAATATTGTACTATCATATTCAATGTTATTGTATATTATTTAGTGTTATGAAATGGTATTTCATTCCAATAATAATGTCAATCATAATGTCTGATTGGGGTATTAAAAATTAATGATTCTTCTATTTCAATCAGTCATTTACTTAGTCATAAAGTATGGTTATAAGTGGATTCTTTTTCACATTATCATACTCCATTCCTTAACGTTTTTTGTATTATTTTTTATATTATCTATAATTTTTTTGATAACATCATCTATGATAAATAGATGGTCAAACAATCAATTGATCTTTCGTGATTAGCTATAATTAATGAATCATTTATAGACATGTAATCATTATGGTTTCATAAGTTAAAGTTATATGATATGGCTTTAGAATATTACTTATATGTTATAAGACATGGTTAAATTAAAAAAAAGTTGAGCATAATTCTTGATGGCTATATAAATTCACTACCATATGATAACAGAAACTAGTTTTCTTGGACCCATTGATATAGTCCTCAATAACCAATGATTGTTTCCCTTCACTCTTTTAAATTTTGAAACTATCACATCATTAATTAAAAGGGGTTTCTATTTGATTGTAAGATATTCAACATCGTATTGATATAACACATAGGGAGGATATAATTTCACCTCTATTAGTTATCCTTATCAAACCATCCAATGGTTTTATACATTTTACATTCAATTCAGTGTATTTTTCATACAATTTATAGGCTCATTCAATTCCAGTATATGCATGTATTAATTTTCCATTAATGGGTTATCATAGGATTGTATTTGGATATTTTTTTACTTATAATAAAATTTACTAGACCTATAATAATCTTATAAATCATATCATAGCATTCTATTTTTTATATATGTGAAATTAGGTAGGAAATATTATTTTCCAAAATGTACTTTATTTCCAATTATAATTGTAAAACATGGTTTGATGATTTTTCTATAGGATTTTTGTCATTAAATACGATATAGTATATCATAATATGCTATATGAAACAAACATATTATTTTCATGAGAATTTTTATGACACTTATCTTCCAAAAATATGATTGCACATTCTTTTTCGTAGTGAATGTTTTAAATCAAAAAACCTTATCGACATTCATCCTTAAATATGACTAGAATGAAATGTTGATATATCAATATTTATAATTATTTTATAAATCATATGGTATGACTTATGGAAAATAAAATAATTGAAATATATTGTTCTTTTTTTGAAATTGTGAATCTCTAATTATAACTGATATCAATTTAAATATTCAATATACCATTGGAATACTATGATATAGAATAAATTATAAATTAAATATAATGATGAAATTTTTATCCATTATTTAAATTCAGTTATGAAAAAAAATTATAATTTATAAAGTGTTTCTAAATAGTAAAAAAATATTTTTCTTCTATATCTATTGATATTTCTTCTATATTTATTAATTTATAAATAATTTATAAATTAAATAATAAAAATAGTGTATAAATACCAGAAGATTCGGGACCCAGGCATCCCTATCCTAAAAAAATTCTTAATAAAATTAAAACAGGAATGTCTGGTAGCATAATGAGTTTTTAAAATATGGGAGTGAGTGCCAGCCCTCTTATCTATGTAATCCATAGATACGAAATTCTAAGGTATCTAAAAAGACCACATTGATGTCGTCTCTATAACCGCCTTATTTGATAAAGAGTCTCCCACCTAAATGGATTTTTTTTAGGCATATGGGACCATTGGGATGATCATCTTGGTTTATTTAATGAATTTAATCCGTTGCAAGAGAACCCACCATGTAACATACCTCAAAATTTCCCACAATGATTCAATGTAATTTGTTGAATCAGATTCAATCTATAGCTTATCAAAACTATGATGAATAACATGTTTGAAATCATGTATTTTAGACCACATATGAACTTCAAAAGTAGTTCCAATTCCAACATAGTGGTAGAATCACCCCTTATCAAATCCATAATAGGTTAAAAAAACACATCCACACCCTGAAGGGCTTGGTTTTCCAGCTTCCACACAAACAAAATTGACTTTGATCAATGGAAGGGTATGAGGAATCCATCATATGTACTTCAACATAAGGAGACTTCTCTCCCAACCATGAATGCCAAGAAACATGAGTGTGTTAAGGTCAACTATTGTGTTTCCCATAGAGATTGCATAAACACTATATATAGCAAACACATCCCTATTTATGGTAGTGATATCAGTATTAGTGGAGGGAGGCTGATCAATGAGTTTCTTCTCATTCCTAGCAAGTCATTTTTGGTAAATTGTAGTTTTTGATTCATCGTACGGTAGGTTGTTAACATGTTCATTGCCAAGAGATTCAGTAATGGAGAGAAATAGTTCTTCAATTTGCTTTTTCCTATATAAGTAAATTCATGATGGAATCTTCATGTAATCACAAATCATACAAATTTCTATGCATGTAATAAAAATGTTCTGAACACATTCTGCTTTTTCCATACAAAGAGTACATATTAGAGAAAGATGATAACAACATTATATATTAGATTAAATAAATTTTGTATATCATTCATAAGAAAATATTCGTTAAATATAATTAATTAATATAAAATACCATTTAATAATATTATAATTATTGCACTGTGAATTATAAACAATGTTTCATTTGAAAATTAAAATGTGAAATTTAAATGTAGTTTATAAAAATTAATATAATGAATGATAAAAACTAATTAATAAAGCAATAAAATCTTGATAATAATTAAATTGATGTTTCATAATTAAAATATTCTGTGTCTATAGATTATTTGAAATATTTCAAGAGGAGTTATAGATATTAATATTATCAAAGGTTTAAATAATTATTAAATATGTAATAATTATTTCCATTAAATTGTTAAAATAACCAATGTATAAAAATATTATAATTCATAAAAAATAACAGATTTAACAATACATTTCATTCAATTGATATTGTGAAATTATCATTTAATTAATTTGATTTTATATGTATATATTAAATAATTATGGAATATATATAATTTTTATCTTGAATGACTATTTCTTAAACATTAATATTTGATTTATTACTTGTTCACAAGTGATTATATAATGTTTAAATTTATGAGATGTTCACTTATAAGTGGTTAGTAACTTCTATATTATTCAAGAATATAAATTCTTTATATATTATGAATTTTTTTATACATTAGATTATGAGATAAACAAATTCTTATAAATTTCAAAGCCTTGTATTACATTCTATAAAAAATTACCTTAGATTTAGTTACTTTATACCTTATCCATAGTTTTTAATTGATTTTATGATATATAATTATATTATTTTGTATAATTTATGAATGATATGTGATATAATTATGTTTCATTGTATTATAAATTGAGTAAAAAAATTATAGGTTGAGAGAATTTGTGTTGGACTTCCAGATAGCTTGGAGGATTATACCTTGTTCCAAAATCATGGCGGTCAGATATATGTGTCTCTACTCTTATACATGTCAAGAATATAAATTTATAACAATTATTACAAAATTTTAGGAAATTTTATTCTAAATTATGCATGATATTCACTTTTAAATGTTTATATATCTTTCAATAAGATATCTAAGTGAGTAAAAAACAATCTTTTATTTCAAGATACACACAGCAATATAATTTGAAGATGTTGATTGGATAGCTAGAATATAAATCCAGAATTGAATCTTTATAATAGTACATATATAAATAGAATAACCTAAGATAATATGGTGAGATATAATCCCCTCCTACATATTAATGGTTCAATTCATTCTGAGGAAGAACGCATCAAGATCTTGATAATTGGATGAAGTACATTTTAAATTAAATATGGTTCCCATGTATTATCATATGATATCCATACTAGAAATAGTTATATGTAATGGTTATGAAACAAAATCCCAATATGATATTTCTATATAAATGTTGTGGCAGAACATAAAAGATAGGATTCCAACATAAAATATTTCTATTTATCCACTTATTCCATTAGATAGAGAGTTGTTTAATGGACTATACATGAGTAATATTTGATTTTATTGGGATGGTTACCCACTTAAATACATATTTTTTATCATATACATTATAGAAAAAATATTATTAATGAAATATAAATCTTTTACCATTATTGGATATGATGAATTTAAAAGGTGTTATCATTTTAGTGGGGTGAAATTTAATATAATTCCTTATTAATTAGTAATAATTCATGATTCACATATGATAAGAGAATATATTTTATATAATTATATTAATTATCATCAAACATAAAATTAATGTCAATATTATAGGGATAATATAGATAACATTAAAAAGTATATAAAATATAACATAATAATTGAACATCACTAAGAGGAAAATGTAATTTTTATAAAAATTACTTCTTGAGTAACTGTATCGAAGTAGTGTATTAGGTAAATATTAATTCTTACAAAAAGGTATAAAATTATTTTCACTAGTTTACAAATGCATTATATTATTAATTGCATAAGGAATTGTTTTTTCACATAATTTATATTATAGATTATATCATTGAAAATTAATATGATTTAGGGCGAAAAATACATCGTGAGACTAGATTTTTCATTATGTCTTGTTTGTATTAAGAAATTTATCTTATTTTCACATTAGGAAATATTAATAAAGAGATTAATAGTTTCCATAAAACATTTACCCAATTTTTAATTATTTGGGAAAATATAAACATCACATGTCATATCATGGTATTAGTTTTGTAAAGAATTCATAAGTGGACAATAGTTCTAACCCAAAGAAAAAAAGTTCAGGAGTCTAAAAAAATATCATTATGTAGCCAGTTGTTTTTATATAAGCCTAATGATTTTATCAAGAAATATGAAAAATGACTCCATAGGATTGAATTGTATACAATGACTAAAATAGTTTTAAAAACATCATGGAATTTTCATTAGTTAATTTTAATGGAAATAATGATTAATTTTTTAATAGAATGTGATACAAAAGTGTATATTGAATGTGTTGTGAATATTGAATAATTTTAGATAAAGGAACCAATTAATTGAACTTATAGTTTTCATTAATGTGATTAAGAATGTGTTTCAATAGAATTTATTTAAAAACAATGTAATATTAAATGAATATATTGAATTAATGTATATCATCAATGTATTAATCTTTTAGCATAATATAATTTTTTTCATTAACAATCAATTATTATGAAAAATTATGAATATTATTTCTATACATATGATTTATAATTCATCATATTCTATAACATATTCCTAAGAGGAATAATTGATAAATTTAATTTAATTAAGATATATAGTTTATCCAATAGTTTAATATATGGTGTAATATATTCTTTCCACCAATCAATGAACTATTTTAATAAGGTATTATTTTCATATACTTATTCTCCAAACACATATAATTCCATATATTCTATATAATTAATATATTTTATGTTAAATATTCTCAATATTAAGAAATATTAGTTTTATCCTATCCTAAATAGGTTTTGTATCTTATCATGATATTTTAACAAAAATATAACAATTATTAGGATTTTGGGAGTATATCTGAACTAATAAAACATCACAATTATAAAAACAATATTGTAGTATTAATTTTTTTTTATTATCACATGATTTCATAATTTGTCTTTCATATAAAGGAAAATGAAAATATAATATTTACATATTATTACCATGATAAATTTTATATGACTATTTTCAAAACCATTGTTCTAGTAATATTTAATGTCACTTTATCCTAAATTATTTTAGGATGTATTAGTGAAAAATAATTTAAATATTTAATTAATAATGAGAAAATAATTATGTAATTGGGTTTTGAGGATGATGATGTTAAACATAAATTTTTTTCTATTTATAAAAAATGAATTTGGGGATGTAATTTTTTATGTTTTGGTGTTAAGGAGTTTGAATATTGTGATGGAATTTATTATTAAAAATGTTATTCTGAAATCTAACCATTTTTCATGTGTACATTGTTTATTCATTTTAGTCAATTATGTGTTTTGTGGAAGGGTTTTTAGGTGGTCACATTGATATGTAGTGATAATTATATATAGATGTAACGATCTTCCATTTCTCTATAAATTTCATCAAACATAAGGTTAATCGAGTCGTATGTGACTTATATTGTGATAATGAAAATCTTATATTGGATTTTGTTTAGTAATATTAAATTATTTTATTAAATTTTAAATGAATAATATTTTAGGGAATTTATTCTTTATCATCCCCTCCCATTGGTTGGATACTTGTACATTGAGATATATATTTTAAGTATATTCGTTATTATTTATACAATGTTTTATGACATTGACTTGTCCCTAAAAATGTTAAAAAGAGTGTGTTATAAGATAAGATAAATTTTATGGTTATTTTGAGTAGGATTACTCTATGAAATATGGTATATTCTCATGAGGCATAAATTATAATTAAATTTATATTCTATGAACGAGACAACACACTATGTATATCACATAGAGCCTCTTGAAAAATATATTGGGTATACTTGGGGTTCATAGTCTTTTGTGGGACTCCACTGCCTAATCTTGGTGAGATATATACCATGTGAACCTTCTTACATTGATACCTTTCATACTTAAGTCATTTAGATGTAGCTAGAAAGGGGGTTTGGGAGTACATTATTGATCATGGAGTCAGTGTGAGCTCGACTAAGATATGATGTATTTTTTTCTATTGAAGAGTTTAAAATTTATTCCTTTAATTTAGATAGACTATGATATCTATGGATTCACCTATAAATTTTATATTATGCTATTATATATCATATGATGGTTATGTGATGTGATTATACAAAATCATGAATGCTATGTTATGTACTCATTGACTAGGTTAGTTTATACTGGAATGTCAATGAAGTTTTTTGTTAACTATATAGGATTTACATATACAATTTACCATGTTCACCCATTATCTGCGAAATAGGATGTATATGAGAAATAAAAAAACAAGAAATGTGGCTAGTGGACATAGGCTTAGAGATTTATTTTTATTATTGATATCATTCCTTGTGCATTTATATCATGAGTAACATTTTTTATTTTCTATTGGATAATATTATTCCACGATTTACGGATTTAGTGATTATTATATGTGTTGACTATAATAATGGAAAATGGGGTCTCTCTTTTTTGTTGAATGAATGGGGATTGATTTTGAAAAAGAGAGTTATAAAAATGTGTTATTTAGAGTTTAAAAAATATATTTTTGGATTGGTTTTCTTATTGTATTATATACAATGTGATACAAGATTAAATTTATGATATATTTTTTAATGTGTTTTAAAATATATCCTAAAGGTTATTTGATATGGTTTCATGGGTTATTTTTACCCACCATTATTTATCTATTTTTTATTTTTAAAAAATACATGTTGATGTGTCACGAACCAACTAGAGGCAATCCTGAACCGGTCACCCGAGCCAGCCCGTGACATGGACCGAGGGGTGTTCCCAATCCCCATGGTAGGAAAATAGTGCCCAGAATCAAAACTAAACAAGTGGAAATGATTTGTACAGCAAATTAAAGCTATATAAATAAAAAAATGAACAATGAAAATGAAAAAATAAGAGTGCTCTGAAAACAAAGTAGCGCATACCTCTTTGTGGACCTATGGGTCACCACAAACCTCAATCCAACATCACGCTATGGAGACCAAATCCAATCAAGGCACACCACCAAATCTAAAAACAAATATAAAAGTACCTGCATGAGTAATAAAACATAGTAGGTGTTCCGAAACAATCTATTCTCATATTAGTTTCCTTTAAATAAAATATCGATCAATTTTAGGTTTATACACATAGTACAAAACTAGGTTTTCAGACATATTCGTTAAAATAAATCACCGTCCATTTCCCTTATTCATTTAAAGGCGTGTTCTTGTCTATAAAAGACACATTAACATTTTAGAGATAAAGAAATATTGTTTTCACTTAAAAAGGAAGAAAGAAAGTGGAAAAAATTATGTTATTTTCTGTAAAAATTTTCCATACAACTCATCAATTTCTCAAAAAGGTTACACCCTTAAAGAAAGAAGGGTCTGTAACCACACAATAAGGGAAATGAATGATAGGGAACGTGAATTACCAGCCAAAAAAGGTACTGTAATTATCCTGCATAGACAACTAATTTCCAAAATACATGAGAGAACCTAGGAGCTCATGGATAGTCTTGAACGTACTAAAAATGTGACTCATTATGAAGGAATGCCTACTATCAATGACATTTTTATGACCAAACATTTGGTGTCTCCCTATATGGCCAAACTGATGGGATAAATCCCCAGGCAAAGCAATATCTATACTAAGGGCCACTAGCCAGTACGTAGTCTAAACTATTGCAGAAATTTTTCAGAGAAGATTAACTTTGTATGTCAGGTTCCTATGCGGAGTACTACATGAGCCAATGGGTAAGTAAACAATGTCAACCAAGAAACCAATCACCATGAACGAACATCACGCACAACAACCCACACAAACAACGTACATAGAATGTTCACTCCTGAGTTGCCTCAAAGAGGGTTTTCAAAATCTTTTATTTTATTGAAGTTCCATATGGGCCTTAAAAAACCACTCAACACCCACCCAATTATATAATAACCAACACGCCGCTTTTAAAACTTAAAACACACTTGTAAACCCATTTGTGAAACACAATTCACCAATTTAATTATGAATCACGTTTATAAGGTCTGAAGGGGAATTTTAAGAGACACAAATAAGCAGATTTAATGAAATAGTTTCATGAAATTAAAATACCAGGAGGGTATTAATTTATTTAATAATAATATATTATTCAAAAAACCATAAATTTATAACTAACAATAAATAATGGTTTGAAATGCAATAAAATATTTATTCATTAATTTAAAATAAAATGCATATGGAAACCTACCTCAAAGAAGGAAGAAGACCAAGCCGAAAAAACTTTGGGTCATGAAGATTCTGATAAAAAACTCCCACACTAGAACACACATACATTATCCTATATATAAAAATATATATACCCTTAATCCATTGATCATATTCCCAGCTCCATGAGTTAATATGTGCATGGAGGATATATATATATATATATATATACATACATACCTACGTATGTGTGTGCACACACCACCAAGGAGCCACCCAATCTTTAATTAATTAACATAGAGGAACCAACATAATTTGGAAAACATGAACCATTTATAAAAACATATTTTCAAGGAAACTACAATTTAAATCACCACCTTCCTTTGATGACCCCCTATGTGTGAACCTAGTGCACTAATGGGTGTGTCAAAATCTAATGACATAGAAAACATTTCGAGAGACAAAAAACCATTTAAAATCACACTTCAATATGAGATTCACATTTTATAAATACCCCATTTAGTAATATCAAGAGGAAACACACAATTAAATCCAATAGCTTTTCACAGGCTAAGCATGTTTCAAAACCAACCATAAGGCACATTCATTTAACAACATGCTTCAAATTATTTACTCAATTATAAAATCATATTCTAATGTCCACAACAAGGATAACATTCCCCATATAAATAATTTCCTTTCAAAAGCCCATTTTTTATACATTTTCAACTCAATTTACTTTGAAAACACACTTCACATTTCCCAAACATTTCATAAAGTATAATAAAAAAGAACCATAATAAAAAATAAAAACATATCCATTATACATTATGAAATCCATTTTCAATACTTATCATTCCAAAATACTTTTGTAACACATTTCACAACACACAATTATTGAATGGAATGCATCTAGAAAACTGCACAATCATATTAAGAACTTCTAAAAAATATTTCATGGAAATTCCTACTGATTGATTGAAAATGCAATGAAGCCTTACCAAAATGGAGAAAAACACCATGAAACCTTTCTGAAATCCCCAAAAACCTAATAAAATTAGTAATTCATCAACCATGGATTTAGGGTCTAGTAGAATTAATTAAAACCACAAAAAGTTAAAAATAAAAAACATTGTTAGAAGTAAATACCGACAAGGGAGGCATGGCCGGAGCGAAGACCGTCAGAGGGATGTGGTGGCGCCATGATGCAGGATAGAGACGGGGACGTCTTCGAGGGTCAGCTGCACTAGTTGCAGCAAAAGAGGGGGTGATGTACGCCATTGGGAGGAGGTGGGGAGGTCGGGTGTGTCGCTAGAAGAAGGTACAATGAGGAGGGTGGTTAGAGCATGGATAGAGTGGCGAGGGGAGGTCGAACTAGGATGGGTGAAAATAAGTTGGGTGACCATGTGAGGAAAGGGGAAGACGGGGGGAGAAGGTGATACACCACACAAGGAAAAAAGGGGGGCCATTAGGGTTTTGTTTCATTTAAAAAAACCTAGTAACTTAACTAAATTAATAATATTTTTATTAATAAAAAATTGATAATAATAATATTAACAACAATAATAATATTAATATTAATAACAAATTAATAATTATAATATTAAAAACATTTTTCATAATAATTATATTATTATTATTAATATTTCTAATAATAATGTGATTATTATTATTATTACTATTAAACATTTTTTAACATTATTTTGTTCTTGTTTTTTTACTTCAATTTATTTTTTTTCTCTTAATTAAATTATTAATATTTTTATATGTTGAGAATACAGCATGGTTTGGTCACATGGTCTTTCAGGCTGTGCACCAACTGTGAGAATTCCAAAAACTCACCCGAAAGGTTTGTCAAAGGTTGGGGTGTGACAATTCATTCCACCACATACACATTTTACCCCCCAAAAAGTTTCTGATTCAAATGATAACCAATGATTGTGTCCATGACCATACAGAACCGAATGAATAATCAAAAACCTCGGGATGAAGATTCAATCCACAAGTCACACCCGAACGATCACAAAGAAACCTTCACATAAAATGAGGGGAGAACACATGAGATTTTTCACCACCAAAAGAACTCAACTAACACTGAAACTTGGAAACCCCCACACACAACCCCGATGATGGAAAACGCGAGAACCCCAAACCCAAACATACCTGATTCTTCACATGAGATGAACATGAACACTATGAATTAAAAGGAAACCCACTACATGGACAACTGGCATACCGGGGCACTGAAACAAGGAACTCCATATAACAACATTGTCGAACTAAGAATTCCCCCACACCGATCTAAACCTCCCACCACATCCAACTCCCTTAGTATGAGGGAGAATACTCTTCCACTAAATCCTAGAACTCATAACACAATCCAAAATCCACCAACACTCACATATCCAAACAATCACTAATAAAACCAAGTCCAACACACAAAAGGGAAAAATACACTTTTAAGAAAAAAAAGATTCTCAATGCAACATTATAAATAAAAAAACTACTAAAATCAAGAAATAATAAGTTCATCATAGTATCACCACAAATTAAGAACTTACAATAGTAGAAAAATAGGAACAAGGAAACATTAATTGTCTCTATTCCAATATGAATGATAAAGAACCAAAAAACGGTCTTACATGCCTCTGATGCCCTGACTGTACATGAGATTCCCCCTGAGACCAGTGGCTGGGGATCTAATGGTTGAAGCATATTATTCCTCACATTAAGAAACTTGCATCACTGAATCAGACACTAGAATGCCCGAATTGAAACTCCTTCCTCTAACAGTGTTTAATACGGAACTCTCTCTAGTGACCCGAATGGCCACAACACTAGAATGACTTTGGAGGGATGCGAGAATGCGTCTTAGAATGTCTGAACTGTCCATACCGATGGCACATCAGATGGTGGTATAACGAAAAACAAGTCAAACCTGGTGAAAGGGATTCTTCAGAAACATGTTCCTCTGGTACACCATACTCGCCAGATGGGGAACCCTTTCAAATGACGAGAGGTTCCAGTTATTCCAAGTACTTATCCTCTAGATGCTATCTTTTTAAGGCATCAAACACATGACTTCACCAACCATTTTCCATGTTATCTTTGGATGGGATCTTACCTCTTTTCTACTTAATCTCCTCAGATATGATCCATTGGATGAAGACAGATTTCAACACCTCCCACGTCATACCAACCCCATGTGTGATGACACATCCACCTCCACTAGTCCAAGGATAGACCCTCCACCAAACCCCAAACAATATGAACTCTAACAAACTCGAGAGACCCCAACCACCTGAAGATATTATATACTTTCCTAAAAATGCTTCAATGCCCCTATTGGACCCCAAAAACCTAGAATGAAAACCAACACTTGATAAAAACCTCAATTAGGTAGGACTCATTTAAAAATTCTGAGGACATTTCTAGGTGGCTTATTCCAGACATGAAAAACAAAATCAAAACTGGCATTAAGCCAAAACTAAATCAAAATAACCACCTTGATCCGAGATAAACATCCTGGCATACGGAATAAGCTTAAAAACAACCAAACGCAACACCCCGAGATGAGGTCAATAGATACATAAGTCAAACATATACAGACATAGAAAAAATCAACTTTTAAAAATACCAAACTCCAAATTTCATGAAAAAAAGTTCCGAAATCATTTTTTCATTCAAGTCCATTTTAGAAAAATCTAGACAAGCCTTAAATTTCAAAACCCCACCCATGTAATTCTTTGAACCATCGCATAATCCTTCATCCTTTTCCACTCAAATCACCCGTACATATGTGCCCACGTGCACTTCTTGTGTCTACCCACACATATGTGATTGATCTTAAGGAATACCAACATTTTCACGTTCCATTACATTTCCAAATCCAAACATTGGACAAATTTTGAAAATCAAAACACTTACTCTTTAAAAAAACACTTCACCTATTTCAAAACAACTTGAAAGAAATCCCCTTTTTACGAGTTTTAAAATCATTATGTAGAGATCCCTTTCAATTATGAACCACCTTCATTTCCAAAAACACTATAAGACCAACCAAAATCAAGAAAAATCACAACCAACAATGAACAAATAGAATGAGAAACTAGTTCTTATGCCTATTTTAGTGAGATTGTATTGAGCCATGCCCCATGTAATATATAACACTAGAGGAACCTGAACAGGGAAACCCGGCTCTACATGGGTCACTACTCCATGTGGGGTCACAACATGACACATATTCGCCATTATTATCAACACTCAATCCAAAATAAATAATAAAGACTCAAAACCCAGACCACCTCTAGTAACTTAGGTCTTATCACGAGCGGTGGTGATCAACCACTGACCTGTAACCAACCTCCAGATGCCAAACAATCCTAATATCCATATACCGGACATCCAAAATAACAAGGTATTACTTTGATACAATTTTGTAACGAACCAAATCTGTTTGACCCTAAACTGGTCACCTGAGATAGCCCGTAACTTTCCATGAGGGGCGTTTCAGATCCCCATGGCTGGAAACTAGTGACGGAAATCAAAAATAAACCAATGGGAATTATTTGACCCATAAAATAAAGATATATATAAAAATAAAAATATAAAAATGAAGACCAAAACTAGGAGCATCGAGAAAACATTGTTATATATATCTCCATGTGACCCCATGGGTCACCACCAACCTCAATCCAAAATCGTGATATGGCAATTGAATCCAAGTAAGGAGCACCACCAAAGATAAATAAAAAGATATAACTATAGGCATGAGTAATAAAACTTAGTAGTAATGCCTAAACAATATATTCTCATATGCATTTATTTTATATAAGATATCCATGATTATCATGTCTGAAATACATAGTAAAAAACTAGGTTTTCACACATTTTGTTTCAAATTAATCTTGACACACTACCCTTCCTCATTTCAAATTGTGTTCATGTTAATGAAATAGATATTAACATTTTGGAGATAAGGATATTTTGTTTTCACTTAAAAAGGATAAAATATAGTAAAAAATCATTTTAAAGTTCTTTTCTGTAAAAATTATCCACAAAACACATCACTTTCTCAAAGAGGATACACCACATAAGTTATAAGGGTCAGTAACCACACAATAAAGACAATGTAAAATAGGGCATGGGTATAACCAGCCAAATAAGGCACCACAATCTTCCACCATAGACAACTAACTTCCAAAATACATAGAAGAACCTTGGAGCTCGTGAATAGTCTAGAACTTACTCTTTATGTTACTCATCCTAAAATTCTTCCTACTCTCGATGAATTCATAACACCCAAACAGTCTATGATTCCCTTCATGGCCTAACTGAGGGGCCCAAGAGAAATGTCCAAACTAAGGGCCACTAGCTAGTGCGTAGTCTAAACTAGTGCAGCAATCAATCACAAAAGATTCACTTATTATTCCAGGTTCCCATGAAAATTACTAAACGAATAGAGTGATGAGTGAAAAATTTCAATCATGTAAGAAAACACCATTAAAAAAATCACACACAGCAACTCACACAAACAACGTACATTGTACGGTCACCCTTGAGTCACCTCAAAGGGAGTTTTCAAAATAATTTATTTTATAAAAGTCCCAAATGGGTCTTAACCAACAACTCAAAACCCAACCATTTCTAGAAGAACCAAAAACCCACTAATAAAACCCAAAACTCACTTGGAAACCCATTTAATAATCCCAATTCGCCACATTAATTATGAAGAACATTTATAAGAGCCAAAGGGGCATTTACCAAAACACTATTAAGTGTATTTTATAAAGCATTTTCCGGAAATTAAAATACAATGAGTGTATGAATTTATATAATAATAAGAAATTATTTAAAAAACCATAAATTTATAACTAACATTAAATAATGGTGTGAAATAATATAAAATAGTACTACATTAATTTAATGAAAATAGCATTGGGAAACCTAACACAAATAAAGAAGCAGACCAAGCCAAGACACATTGGCTCTTTAAGCTTTGACAAAAAATGCCCACACTAGAACACACATACATTATCATATATATATATACCCTTAATCCATTAAACATATTCCCTACACCATTAAGGAATATGTGCAAAGGAGATATACATATATATACATATACACATACATACCTATGTATGTGTGTGTTAGCAACACCATGATGCCACCCAATCTCTAATTAATTAACCTAGATGATCCAAATAATTTGTAAACAAGAACCATTTAGAAAAAATGTTTTTAAGGAAACACTAATTTAAAATCATCACATTCCTTTGATGACACCCCCATGGTGCACCTAGTTCACAAATGGGCGTTTCATCATCTAGTGACTCACCAATCATTTCAAGAGACACACAAAAAACATTTCAAAACACACATCAACATGAATTTCAAATTTCATAAAGAATAAATTTTCCAACATCATAAGGAAAACATAAAATTAAATCCAACATCTTTTCACAGGCCAAGCAAATTTAAAAACCACCCATAAGGCACATTCATTCCACAACACGATTCTTCTTGATTAGGCAATTCTCAAATCTTATTCAAAATTTCACAATAAGTTTATCATTCAACATATAAATCATTTAATTTGAAAATCCCATTTTTGATAAATTTTCATCACAAGTGAACCTGAAAACATACTTCCCATTTCCCAAACAATTTATAAAATACATTCGAAAAAACCATAATAAAACCTAATAAAAACATTTCCATTATACCTTATGAAATCCATTTTCATTACTCAAAAATTCCAAAAAACAATTGAAAAACATTTTTTTCCACACAATAATTCCATCTAAAAAATATATAAAGATAAATTAGCATATTAAGAACATATAACTAAAATAAGTCATGGAAACACCTACTGATTGAGTGAAAATCAAATGAAGTCTCACCGGAAAGGAGGAAAAAACCCAGCAATCTATCTTCAGTCCCTAAAACTCCAATAAAAAGTTTCTTGCATCAATCATGGATTTAGGGTTCATCCAAATTGAAGAAACCCCCAAAAATATTAAAATCAAAAAAAAATTGAAATAAAAGGATATCAGTTATGAAGGCATAGAAAGAGCTAAGACCATCATAGAGGATGGGGTGGCACCAGTATATAGTCCAAATAAGGGGTGGTCATCGGGGGTCATACACACTGGCAGCAGCAAAGAGGGGGAGAGGCGCGCTGCTAGGAGGAGGTACAGCGGTCAGGTGTATCGCTGGAGGAAGGTGCGGCGAGGAGGGCAGCCGGAGTGTGGATGGAGTGGTGAAAGGAGGTAGAACTAGAAGGGGGCGATAGGTGGTTGGGCGGGCGTGTGAGTAAAGTGGAAATGGGGGCGGTAGAACCACACCACATAAGTGAAAAAGGGGAGGCATTATGGTTTTGATTCATTTAAAAAAACCCTACTATCTAATTTAAATTAATAATATTATTATTAGAAACAAATTGTCAATAATAATAATTATAATTATAATAATAATAATAATAATAAAATTTAATAATAATGATATTAACAACTATTTTTATAATAATATTCATAACAATAATATGATTATAATTAATAATAATATTAAACATTCTTTTGAATTTATTTTTTCTTATTTTTTATCTTCATTTTATTTTTTTCCTTCTTTTTAATTAATTTTTTTATGTAGAGAATGCAGCATGGTTTGTCTGTTTGGCCTGTCATGATGTGCGCTAGCCATCAAAAATCAAAAAACACACCCAAATGGTGTGTCTAATGTTGGGGTGTGACATGAAGAGTTTCATTACCCGATAACACTGAACTATAATGAACAACAACATGTTTTCTTAAAATATTCAAAATCAAGAAAATGATTTATATATTATGAGAATAAATTATAAAATTCCAGTAATAAAATTATAACTAAAATATATTAAAATGTGAATAAAAATACTAAAATAATATAATCTATCTCCTCGTGATTTTCTATAAAGGTCATCAACATGATCATAACTATTGAAAGAATCCTAAATTTTTTAAATAAAATAGATATGATCCGATTGAACATAAAAATAAAAATAAACTTTTAGTAATGAATATAATTTTTTATTGAAATATATAATTTCATAAGGAAAACATATCCATTACCTTTAAATGGTCATTGGGAATATATGGTAGATGGGTTTATATTACCATTGGTAAAATATATTAGTTGGAATTATATTGTAATTGGGATAATATATATATTTACTTCATGACTAGGAATATATATAATTGAATTTATTAATTAATAAAATGAGACCATTATAATGTAGTCATTGAATTTTTGTACATAAAAAAATTAATCACATTAAAAAAATCAATGTTGAAATGGGATGCTTTAATATGATAGAAGATAATTCTACCTTAAATGTATATTTTTTAAATCATGGTAGAGTTGTATTTCAACTATGAATATCTATATACCAATCCCTATTTTGACTTCAACAATTATTTCCTGAAAAAATTATTCAGTGAGATATGTTCAGGATTTAAGAAATCACTTTGAGATCTATGATAGATGAATCACTAACCATGAAAACAACAATTTATTAACATACCCAAAATTTTTATGTGTATTTATATGGGGTTTTATAAGTATTTTTTAGGGTGATATATAATTTTATTTATCTTAAAATAAATATATAAATATCATTATTATCTGTTATTTTTGAAATTATATATTGAAAAATAATTACATGACACCCTATAAGATACAAGAATTTTTTATTTTAGGATTAGTTTTGTTTTATTATTTGGAAGTTATATTTTATTTATTATTATCTATATTGAGTATTTTCATATTTCAATAAAATAGAATAGGTTTATGGTCTCTGAGTGGTTAGTTTTCACTATGGAGTAACAATGTGAAATGGATTTATTGGTTCTATTTTCATTTTTCACGTATTGAGAAGGGATTTTATAACAATTCAAGGGATTATAAAAACATATTATTAGATTTATTGGAACTAATGGTTATTTTTCATATTTCACATGGATTGTCTAATATTATGATATTTCATAGGTAACTATTTGACATCGTTTCCATGGGGAATTATCTACCAGATGGTTAGCACATGGTTAACATAACTATGAAAACTGTATAACATCCTCAAATATTATCAATTAACTGAATATAATTTCTTATTTTAAACATTATTCTCCACGTAATCTCTTATTATCTTGAATCAATCATTCTTTTATTCTCTAAAAGGTTCTTCTATTTATCTTTTAGTGATTCTTCATTGATATTGGTGGTCATATATGAGATATGTTCCAATTTTTAGCTTTAATCTCGTCCTATTTGTAAATCTCTATGCAATCCTTCTTTTCATTAACTTATTGTAACTCTTGAGGGATTTTATAGCTAAATAAATAAGTTTTGATATATTATTGATGATTTTTCTTTTGGATTTATTCACGTGAGGACCTATTCAATACATTTCATCCAACAGTTTTTGACAGTGACTATGTTTCCAATATTTTAGATACAGGTGTCCCTATAAAATGGGGTTTTAATGGAATAAATTATTGTTATATCAATTACCTTTTTCTTACCTTGTGAAATATTATTGATTTAAAATCTACAAGTGATATAATATATAAATTAATATTATTTTCAGTATAAAATAGTTTTAATATATGTTTTCATTCAAAAGTTTTTTTATGAAGATAATATGTTTGATTAAATCTTTAAAAATTGTTTTTGACTATAAAATGATTATTGATGCGTGAGATTTGTTATTATTTTCTTATTTAAATTTTTTCTAAAATTAAGTTCAAGGATTACATGATTTTTTAGAAAAAAAATTCTATTTTTGAAAAATGGGTGCATTGGGTAAGGGACCTATGAAAACCATAGTGTGTGTGGAGCCATTAGGGATTATAGACAGGTACTCATTATATTATTGAAGCCAATCGTTGGTACTAATACTAATGCACTATTATAAAACACATAATCATTAAGAATAACATCAATCTGGGTTAGTGTTATAGTCATGTCATAGTTAAGTGTTACAATCGGTGAGTGCCCATTTTTTCTTAGTGATTTGGGATTGTTTTTATTCATGATGTTAGTGATTCCTGATTTTATTTCCCATATGTTTATCTTTAACGATATGAATTTTCTAAATTAAATAACTATAAGTATATTCTCATATTAAATTCCATATTTTTATGGATTTAGATGTGGATTATTTTGAAATGAAAAATCAAATTATATTCTGTGTAAAATATTTTCCAAATAAAAATCATTATGAAACTTATTTTTTATTAAATTGAGAAAATATGGATACATGGTGACATACATTTCATAGATTCATATTGGTTTCCTACTGAACTTTCACCTCACACCATGTATAAGTCTTAGGGTGTTTACATATTTAGTATTTTATGAAACATGTAAAGGTAAGGGGGTCATGTATCATAACAACTTCTCATTATTTGTTCCACTTCATGGTGGTTTGGTATAGTAGCGATAGATGGTCACATGGAAACTTGGTTTTGTTGCTAGCTTATTTTGATTTAAATATTAGCCTTTTGGAATATAATTTTTTCTGTCTCATTGTCATGTACTTATTATTTTGTCATATACCATGGTTGTTTTTCAATATCATCCAACACATGATATAATGTTTTTAAATTTCTACCAAAACATTCCCAACCTTTTTTTCTTATCTATGTGTTTTTTTCAGCATGTTCTAATAGTGAATATTTTATGGCTATAATGGTCATTCTTGTTAGGTGAGGATTATAATTGAATTGGTTCACATTATAAAAAAATTATTTAATCTCTTTGGTTTTTTTGAGATTACATGGAATACATGATTTATGAACATCATTACTCGATTAGTTAATGTGTGAGGGTTAATATAATTCTTAATTCCTTATCTAACATCAAGTTTCCATGACTGGTTAGATATTTTTAATCATTAATTAAGTTCGAATTTTGGGTTTATTTAGATGAAAATAATTTAGGGTTTATTTATGTCAACCTTTTCGTGTAATTGTTTTTTGTTTTATCAATTTTTTATACCCTTGTTGTTGATGACTTAAATTAGGATTATTGATGTCCAAATTTTTATTCAAATAAGTATTTTTATGTTTATTATTTTTTATATTTTAGCCTAATAGATACCTTATCCTATAAATAACTCTTTGATATATATGTAAGGTCCTCTAGGGATTATCCAAAACAAAAAATATTATACTTCCACTTCTTTAGTGGAAATTTTAATATGGACTATACAATCCCTAGGTAAATCATGTGGAGGAAACTAGGAATAGATAGTGGAACATGATTTGGTGTTTAATAAAAAATCCATCAATATTCCATGGTTATAAAGGAACCAGATAACCAAGGTAATGGATTGAAATAATAGATATGATTTTAATAATTTTGAAGACACTCAGGGACACTATTGTGGTATTATCTTCTTATAAGCACGAATGATCTAGAAATAAAGGGGGTGATTCCATTGTCCAATATAAATTTCCTTAGAAACATAGTTGGATCATCTTCAGGAAGGACTCCAAATCTCATATCTATATAGAAAATATATGTATGGTGAATTCATGGGCGTTTTTGACCTTCTATAATTGATATTGTTATGTGATGGAGTGAGAAGCTGATTTTTCTGAGTAGTTTTGTCAATCTCTTTTACTTATCGATGATGACTACATCAATAATGGGTAGATTGAATTGGGTTTGAATCATGAGATTTTATAAATTCTTATTCTTATTCTACTATATAAATTATCTAAGGTATATTATAAGGAAGGTGTGAATGAGGAAGAATAGATAAAAATGGGTCATGGAGGAATTCTAATGGCATTTGGGGTCTCTAGAGTTCATTATCTGCAATGAGAAACATTCTAGGAACTGTTGTTAAATTTATACCAGACTACAGTTAGAGGATCCATTAGTTCATCACTAGTAGTTTTGATACCCGTGTGTGAGATCTATCCATACAAATCCTAATTTTATGTTATCACCTATGATCTCCTATGATTATGGAAAATCAGGTTATCTTTAGCTTTTTTTGAAAATGTATCCCAATGAAGTAAATCTAGATCAATCCTTACCAAAGAATCTTATGTTTATATTAATGAAACAAATAATTGTGTGTCTTATTATCATAAAAAGTAATATATTAATTTATTGAAGAAATATTATGGATAAGTTTAGGACATAAATATTTATACATTAGAGTATGAAATAAAGGAATCTAATGTGGGTCCAGCGAGTGTGAAAGGTATAGTGTTTATTTCATCCAATACGTTCCATGATTTTTTTGATACATGTGGATATCATTATAATATATCATCCATATAGATTTTTGTGTTGAAATTGAACATAAATATTATTCCATTCTTAATTGTTCTTTCCACTCTATTGGAAAAAAAGAAGTAGTTGGTTTTTAAATGCTTTGAGGGACATATTTTGATCAGTGACTATGAGGTCATGTTGGATTTCCTAGTTGTTGATCTTTATATATTATTCCACATAATTAATATGGATTTAATGGTTTTTTAAGACTCTAATTGATTACTAACACCATATCGTTTTAGGTGTATCACCAAATGCGGTTACTCACATATTTATTGGTCAGTGATATCCTAGATTTGGGATTAAGGGACCAATTATTTCAAATCCAAAAATTCCATCATGAAACTTTTTGGAGATGTTTCATAACATATTTGACTATTTTTTATGTGTTATGAATGTTTTCATGGTCAATGAGTACCCTAATGTCCTTCATGATGATTTTTATGGAATACCACCCTATAGAGATGTTTTTTAATATTGACCCCCTCCTGATGATGTGTCCCAAATCCTTTCTATATAATCCTAATGAAATAACTGAGTTTAAGGAAATCAAAAATCATATTTTGGATCATGAATCCAAGATATTTATTCATCTGAGGGTGTCACATTGGGGTTTCTTGATTCTCTTCACATAGAAAAAATATTTATGACTTTGACTATGTGTTGAAAATTTAGATATTAAATAGGCGACTATTAAGAGAAAGGATCATCTTCATATGGTCGATGACTTCTATGATAAAATATGGTGATGCCAATGGTTTTCTATATTGATCAATGACTAGGGTAGGATCATTTTTTGTTATGATCATAATATGTTCATGTTATAACACTCTATAGTAAATATAGTCATTATGAATATATTTTTATTCCATTTGGTCATACATATTATAACATGGTGTATGTTTCATTAATGAATCTAATATTTCTATAATTCATAGAAATTTTCATCATTGTTTTTAAGGATGATATTTTTTTATTTTACAAGATGACGGAAGAACATAGGGATTATCTATATATCATTTTCAAAGATGTAACATAATATAATTTGACCTGAATTATATATAAATGGAAGTGTTTAATCCTTGAATTTTTATTTTTTGGCCATATTATATCTAATATAGGATTACCAATGTAAATATGAGACATTAAGGTGTTGATATCAAGGTAGAATCCCATCACTATTTTTTGATATTCTAATCATGTTGGGATAGAAGTAATCTGTAAAATATTTTTTTAATAGTATATAAAAATATATGTGGTTGGATGTGAAAAAATTTGATGTATAAGTGTAATTTATTTATGTGGAATATGAATCTTAATATAATGAGTGGAATCATCCACAACAATTGGGATAGTTTTCTCTCTCTCTTGATGGTGTATTATGTTTTTACGTAGACTGGTTTCTCTTATAACATTGGGAA
This sequence comes from Viscum album, assembly GCA_963277665.1. Lineage (NCBI taxonomy): Eukaryota > Viridiplantae > Streptophyta > Magnoliopsida > Santalales > Viscaceae > Viscum > Viscum album. The sequence continues at coordinate 1,778,041,636 of OY728146.1, read as the reverse complement.
ATGAGTATATGGATAATTGATATATTTATAGTTTTTCTATTCACCCTTGTATTAGAAAGATGTATCATGACTTGAGACATAATTATTAGTGGTCTGGGATGAGGTGATATATAGTCAAACTATTATCATGGTTACATAAATTCAAAAAAATATTATGTGTACTTGATATATTAATGTTTATTGTATTCCTTTCACATTCTGGTGTGGATGTGGGATGTGATATCCATAAATTTATGGTGTATTTACCACACACTCATAGTGTAATGAATATTATTTGTGTTATCATATATTGACTCATTGAATTAGTTCACATCCTTTATATTAAAAAATTTATTAATGAATAAGAGCTCAGGTAATTTTATTTTTGATAGATAATGATTCTCTATGGGGTTCCATCAGCTGTTGTTTCAGAAAGAGATCATTTCTTTACAACCATCTTTTTTAAAGGATTTCATGATGATATGTGTACTGAATTTATTTTAATAATTATGTATCACCATGATATGGGTGGAATAACTAATAAAAACATTCAAATTATTGATGATATATATTCGTGAATAGATTATTCATTTTAATGGTTCTTAGGAAAAGAATTTTTCTATTTCCATGTTCTTTATAAAAAATTATTTCGATTAGATTAAAACTGTTCCTTTTGTATCATTTTATGTATGGACATATGAATATCCCTCAATTTTAAAAAAATTTGGGATTGGTATTTGGTTTTTTCATGTAAATAGAACCAGATAACTTGAAAATTTATGTTCATATGACTGAGTTTAGTGATAGATCATAGTCGCCAGAAATCTTATTCATATCATCACCACCATCCATTTTCGATTATAATATGCTATCTAGTTTCTTTATGGGTTTCATGTTATTTAAGGCATAATCATTTTCACATAGAGGGTATGTTTTCACCATGTTTTTTTGTACTTTTCAAGATAAACAAATGACTTATAAATGTATCTTATATATTGGACTTAGCATATCTATTAGCATAAATTCATGATTTATTTCGTATTTTCTATATAAGGAGGAATCATCAAGAAAATTATCATGTGATACAACGAGAAGATGTTCATCTAGATCCTTACCCTTCGCTGGATGAAAAAATGGTCATATTATGAATCATTAGAATATGGTGATATAAGGAAAAAGAATACACTTGGTCCATGTACTATGCCAGTGTGGATTGGATAGCCATAATATTTGGGAGGAGGAAGTGTTTTAATATGATGTATCGGACCTATATATTTATTTATACATAATAATAAATATTTTTTAGTGATAAGAAGTCTAATTATAAGGGAATTGTGACACCCTAAAAATCCTATTTATGTTTTAATTTGGTATTAGTATATTTTTTGTGGTTTTAAATAATTTTTCAAGTCAAGGTTTGATAATTTCTAATTTTAGGGGAAATTGTCCAAGTACATGGCATGTGTCTGGTTAGTAGTAACCATACAGTAGCCATGTAAAATCAATCTATTGGTTCATGTGTAATTTTTCAATACATGAGGATGGTTTATATAGATATGTGGGGAAAAATGAAAACAATTTGATGGTATGGTTTAGTCCAAAAAACGTTTAATGGATTAAAAATAGGTTTCCAACCTGTATGGATATTCATAAATACCCAATCACTTCAATTTTAAAGGGTAATTAACTACTTCATGGTCAGAGATATTTTATCCAATGTTTGTCACAAAATAATGCATCTTATACATATGTAACTTCCCGGTTCCGGGTGCCACTCAATGGGTGCCCCGAACCCGGTTCTCCACATGACCTCAAGTGCATTTCCCCAAATGCCAGAGGCTGCCGACTAGTAGTGAGGGTTCAGGTATGATAGTGGGGAAACTATGCCCTCATTTGTCAAATTATAGCACAACGGAATATAATATAAACAAACAACAACAACAGAAGCAAGAAACCATACACATTTAATATAACAATTGTAGTAAAAGATAAACAACCATTTATATAGATATGACGATACATGTCTCAAGATCTATGAAAACAGCCATAACATGTTACATAGCAGTAAAATACAATACAGAGTACAACAAAGCAAAAACAAAACAGCTGGTAGCATCGCGAGCCTAAGCCCGGTCCCATGCTCCCCTACTCCTCAGCAGCACTCAAGTACCTATATAAGGACTCTTTCCATTATCCATACATGCAGAAACGTAATCTATTTAGGCCAAAAAGCATGACCCAAACAGGCTGTGAGAAATATATCTCAGTAGGCACCAACCAAAGGCTTGTGCCCAACTGGGTGTAAACATGAAACAACAGTGTGCAAAAGTAAAATACAATAAACTAAGCAGTACTCAAATGTAACCAACATACTAGTTACATTTCCATTTAATTATTCATTTAATTTATTTAATATAAGGAAACACCACAATGAATTTCCATGTATACAGTCAGTATCCTCCGACAAACAAAATCTCACCCTCAGGTAATCAGAATCCAACCCACAGGTATTGCCCTCACACGTAACAGAAATTTCCCTCAGGCATACAAAGTGTCGCCCTCAGGCACAGAAGTCAATCCCTTAGGCACGAAAGGTTGCCCTTAGGCGAAATATAACGTTGCCCTCAGGTTAATAGAGTCACGCCCTTAGGCTATAGTAAAACACCTCCCTCAGGCATAAGTAATCAGGTCATGCCCAACATATAAACATGCAATTTTCATACAGTTCCTCTCATCGAAAAAGTAATGCATAATTGTAACCTGGCATACCCTTGGGTATCCTGGCCAAACAGCTAAACAGAGGAATGCACCGGCAGGGTGGTCCTAGATCTAATCACTGATCCCAAACAACACTTTTACAACTTTATTTAATCACCTATACAATTCTAGGTATTAAAAATTTCCACGTCCTGAGCCACTCGACGCCCAAAATATGGGTTCGTAGCTCAAAAAACACACAAAACACACGACAATTGGAAAAATAAACACCAAGCCACCTTCCTTGATCTCCAATGAACGATATACATGAACATAGATTCTAGAAACGCCCAAGAATGATGTAGATCTGACGACGTAGAGAACTCTATTAAAGGAAAATAACTTCCTTATGGGAAAGAATTGGTAAGAACTACCCTAGGAGAAGAGAGAGCTCACCTGTGCGGTTCCAGGGAGATCAACGGTGCATAAAATGGATTCCCGACGGGCTCTCGATGGATCTCCAATGCTCCGTCCACCCTCTTCCACTCCGCTCCTTCCTCCCATTCTAAGCCTTCCCTGTGAACATGGGAGGATACTTCCCATTTTATGCGAAAAAAGTACACTGTGTGTACTTCCAAGTACACAACATGTACTTCCCATTTTTAAACTGTTCCTCTGGAGGCTTCCCGCCAGCATGGCACAGTTCACATGCCGACATGACCACATTTCATGTCTTCATGAGTACACGGTGTGTGCTGCCCCACAGCTGGCCACTGCCTTATTATTCACCTTCCTACTGACTACAAGGCGTGTAAAGGACCACTACACGGCGTGTAGTCGGTTCCTACTCCCTTCATCCCCGACATGGCCAGACGCCCTGTGTCCTAATTCCACACGGCCAGAAGTACACTACGTTTGGAAAATTATATGGCGTGTACTTCCAAAATTTATGATTTTTCCCCATTTTCCGTATTTTCTTAAAAACACATAAGTAAAGGAGAGAAGGAAGAAACTCATACCTCAAAATAAGAACCAGGTTCTTAAAAAATTCCCCCCTTAAAGCAATTCGTCCCCGAATTTCCCTTCCAAGGGTGGAGAAGATAAAGCTGAGAATAGCTCTGGCCACTGAGCATGTACGTCGGTCTGCCACTCCCAAGTATCTTCTTGCACTCGGAATTGCTACCATAGCACCCGTACGAGAGGAACTGACCCGCCTTGGAGAACCTTCGTGCTCCTATCAACAATACGAATTAGATTCTCCTCAAAGGATGCATCAAACTGAAGATCAACCTCATCGGGATAAAAAACGTGAGATGGGTCTGAATGATAGTAGCGCAACTGAGATACATGATAGACTTCGTGCATGGACCAGTACCTCTGAGGTAAATGCAGCTGATAGGCAACACGCCCAAATCTCTCCAAAATCTCAAATGGCCCCACATACCTCAGTGAAAGTTTACCCTATCTTCTGATCTGCTTGTGTCCTAGCCTTGGAAAGACACGCAAGAAAACCTGATCCTCGACCACGAACTCCAAAGGTCGTTTATGGTGATCAGCATAAGACTTCTGACGAAACTGTGTGGTAGCCATCTGCTTCTGAATCAACTGGACCTGCTCAGAAGTCTCCTAGACAAGACATGGTCCCAGTAAAGCTGCTTCACCAACCTCTAACTTGCACAAAGGTGATCGGCATGGCCTAACATAAAAAGCCTCGTAAGGTGAGATCTCGATAGTTTCCTGAAAACTATTATTATAGGAAAACTCGACTAAGGGTATGTGCTTCTCCCAAGAGCCCCCAAAGTCTAGGACGCATGCACGCAACATGTCCTCTAGCACCTGAATCATACACTCTGACTGGACATCGGTCTGAGGGTGGTATGTTGTGCTCAGAAGCACCTATGTACCCATTTCCCTCTGTAAACTCTGCCAGAAACGAGATGTAAAACGAGCATCTCTATCTGAAAAAATATATTGAGGAACCCCATGAAAACATATGATCTCTCAGATATACAACATTGTGAGCTCGTTAACACCAAAGGTCTCCTTGATCAGCAAAAAGTGAGCTACCTTTGTGAGCCTGTCCACAAATCCCCCACACAGCATCATTGCATCGAGGTGACCTCGGAAACCCGGTCACGAAGTCCATCGTGGCATCATCCCATTTCTACTTCGGGATGGGTAACTATTGTAACAGTCAAGCTGGTCTCTGATTCTCCGCCTTCACCTGCTAATAGGTGGAACACCTCGTAACAAAACCAACTATCTCTCTCTTCATACACGGCCACCAGTACTGACGTCTCAAGTCACGGTACATCTTGGTAACCCCGGGATGAACTACCCAAGCTGAAGCATGAAACTCCCACATCAGCTCCTCACGTATATCCCCTGGAACACACACTCGTCCATGGAAACACAAAACTTAATCATCGCTTATCATCCAACCACGAGGAGGGTCCTCACTTTCCACCGAATCCCGTAGAACTAGGCCTTCTGAATCTGATAAATATCTCATCCGCACTCTATCAAGGAGGGTAGAAGTCATAGCTAAAGTTGAAAGATAAGTTTTCTCCTGACTGTTGTGCTCCTCCAAATGCATCTCAGAGAACAAATCCATGAGCTACCACTCGCCACTGGACTCCCGTACTTCCTATATATGAGTCTTCCTACTCAGTGCATCATCTACTACATTACCTTTACTAGGTGTATAGGAAAGCTCAAAATCAAAAGGTTGTAGGTACTCGACCCACCTTCACTGACTTAGATTCAAGTCACATTGAGTAAAGATATACTTGAGACTTTTGTGGTCGGTGAAAACAAAAAAATGCTCTCCCAAGAGATAATGTCTCCAACAGCATAATGCATGCACAACTACAACTAACTCGAGATCATGCATCGGGTAATTCCTATCATGTGGAATCAACTGCCAAGAGCCTTACGCAACGACACGATCACCCTGCATCAACACTACTACCAGCCCAATACCTGATGCATCATAGTAAACCGTATAGATCATCCCTTGCTCTGGAAGTATCAGGACTGGTGCTGATGTCGACCTTCCCTTCAGGTCCTGAAAGGCTTTCTCGCAAGCTACTGACCAAACAAACTTCACACCCTTCTTAGTAAAACCCATCAACGGCGCTGCTAAGCGGGAGATGTTTTGGATGAAGAGTTTGTATTAACCAGCCAGCCCTAAGAAACTATGTATCACAAACACGTTCTTAGGATACTCCTAGGAAACTAATGCTCTCACCTTCTCTAGGTCTATTAAAACATCTGCTTCTGAGATGATATGACCCATGAAGTGAATCTCGTCCATCAAAAATTGTAACTTTGAGAGAATATTATATAGATGATGCTCCTTAGTATACTCAATACGATCTCAAGATGGGTTCTTGGTCGTTTCGAGTGTTAGAGTACACCAAGATATTATCCACGAATATTACCACAAAAGAATCAAGATAAGGATGGAACACATGATTCAACAGAGCCATTAAAACTGCTAGTGTGTTCGTCAGTCCGAACGACATAACCAAGTACTCGTACAGACCATATCTACTCTGAGAAGCTGTAAGCGGTATATCCGATGGTCTCACACATAGCTGATGATATCTTGATATAAGGTCAATCTTTGAGAACACTCGTACTACACGAAGTTGATCAAAAATATCATCAATTCTCGGCAAGGGATATCAGTTCTTAACCGTCAACTGGTTCAACTTCTGATAATCCACACAGAGTCTGAGGGTATCGTCCGCCTTCTTTAGAAAAAGGACCAAATAACCCCGTGGAGATGTGCTGGGTCAGATAAAACCCTTTGCTTGTAACTCTTATAACTGCCTCTTGATCTCCTGTAACTCAGGTGTAGCCATCCTATAAGGAGGAATGGACACTGGTGCTACTCCTGGAACAAGCTCGATAGAGAAATCCACCTCTCGCTTAAGAGGTAGACCTGAAATGTCGTCCAAGAAAACATCCCTAAAACGATCAACCACAAGAGGGAAATCTGTCTGAAAAATCCCGTGATCATCCCGGTATAAACTCACAATATGATCTGCGACTTCACCTCTCCCATGATGCTCTGGTCCAGCTCGACTTTCCGGAACATCCCATTCACCCTTGTATAGAATCTCTCTTCCCTCTAGTGACATGAAACTCACCCTGCGACGATAGGAGTCCACAAAGGCTCGAAATGGAACTAACCAGTCCATCCCTAGAATGACATCATAAGCTATCATCTCTAAGACATATAGGTCCCAATGAAAGTGACACCCAAAACCCTCAAGGTGGAACTCCTTGTACTGACGCACACTAGTCATTCTAGTCTCCAACGGAGTGTCTAGCATCAAGATATCAGAAGAAGTAGAAAAACAGAGCCAAAGGCTCTCCACAACGGGTATAGATATGAAACTATGTGTAGAACCTATATGAAAAAGCACTGAAGATAAAACAGAAGCTACTAGAATAGTACCTCTGACTGTAGAAGGTCCGAGATCCTTCTCCTACTGGGTCTATTGCACCGCATATTCCGGACTAGTGCCTCGACCCTATGACATAGCCTGGCTACCCTGAGCTATCCCGCCCTGCTTGCCTTGAGATCCTGGTGTCTGGCAACCACGACCATGACCACCATCTTTTCCTGTTCGCCCTGACGTATTTCAGTTCCCTGACTGGTAATAAGCCACTGGTCCTGCTCCCGCATGCGGAGTCTGCAAAGAACCCCTCTCACTAGCCATCGGTGGAAACTCCATGCAAAATCACTGCAGATAACCCATCTTGACTCAATCTCAACACTACACTAGGTCACATGGACACTGCGGTCTCTTGTTCCCCTCTCTGCCACACTAGAAGCACCTGATAGGGCCACCTGAAAAAACTGACTGGCTGGTACTGCCACCCTGAGTGAAATCCATCTGTCTCCTCCTCTTTCCAGCAGAAATAGTACCAGTAACTGGTGTTGAACAACCCTGGCCCACACCACCAGCTTCCTTCAGGCTCCTTTCTGTAATAAGTGCTTGGTTCAAAATAGCATGTAATGATGGAAATCTGAAAACATTCCCCAGTGCTCGGATTTCATAATGAAGACCATCCTCAAAACATCTGGCTCTCAACGTCTCATCACCCACCAGTATGGGTGAAAAATGCTGAATCTTGGTGAAACGAGCAGAATAGTCCATCACTAACATAGCTCCCTACTGAAAATTCATGAACTCTCTAGCTCAATCTGCCCTCAGCGTCTCTGGGAAGAATAATTCATATAAAACTTTCCTGAAAATATTCACAAGCCATGTCTCTGTGATGCTCTGACTGGGTGGTAACAACCCAACACCTCTTGGAAGAATCACACAACATGTATGTTGCGAGCATGACCCTCCGCCCTGGAGGCATCTCAAGATGCTAAAAAATAGTCTGCATTAACCCCAACCAAGACTCCGCAGCCTCTGGTCCGCCATCCCCTGAAAACGTAGGTGGAAGCTGCTGCCAAAAGATACGAGCCAGGTCGGCCATACATGTGGCAGCCTGTGGTGCTCCCGGAAAGGTCTGCATGAACCTCATGAAGCCTTCATGGAACTGTGCCTCCGCGCATGTGTCCAGCATAACAGCAGGCGCTGTATCTGGCTCTGCTGGAGGATCAATTGGTCGCCCATGGCCCACCATTTCTGGAGTATACTCGTTTCCGCTCTCCTAGTGAACAACGCATAGGCGTGGAGGCGGCATCACAATACAAGGTCAAAGCATGCCTTAGATTCAAGATTTATCAAAGACAAGAAGCAAAGGAACCAAAATGTAACAAGATGAAGAAAGCATGTCATGATTTTCAAAACAAGACTACATGGATTGTACCATTACTACACACCGTGTACTTGACTTACCTTCCCCTTCCCGGGTCCTTCGACATGGCTAATCCACACAGCTCCTGTAAAGACATGTAAATTTCTACAGAAATTTTTTCTTAATTTTTTTTAGATTTTACAAGAATGTAGTTTCTGACAGCACCTAATTCTGAGACCCGGTGTGCCCGGAATCTTTTTCCGAAGTTTGGATCAGGTACGTTCAGTGAACGAACAGGCGGGTTTTCCTAACTTTTGAACAAGTGCTCAGAATCAAATTCCGAGGGCACCGATGGAATTGCAGCACCGATAATTTCTTAAGAACACCTTTTCTGGAGTTTCGTATGCTCGGGTAAAGTTTTTAAATTTGTGGGTTAACTAAATAATAAAATAAAATAATATGCAATAGATTTTATTTTTATTCTAAGCAGTGTTAATCTAGGCATGGCAGTTGGAGTGGGACCCACTGATATCCTAATTCCTAGGTAGGATATTAGTAAGGTGGGTCCTAGACGAGCCCCACTCTTTTATTTCCTTTTACCTTCCACGTGATTTAAATGTGGTAACTCACCTGCACCCCCCCTCTTAAATGACAAGTCAACTCTCGCGTTTAATTAATTGTTAAACGCCTCTTTAATTAGGAGGTTAAAATTATTCAATTAAATCAATTAATTTAATGATCTGTTTTATATTTTCAAAAACAGTTGGTGTGAGAAATAAAATAAGGCTATGCCTTATTTTATTTGGGTGGCTTTGGTTGTGTGAGAGGAATTGAGAGGTTTTTCTCAAAGCCTTGAAACTTCATCTTCCTCCTTGAAGAACGTGAAGAATGAATCGTTGCCAACGAAGAACACCAGCCTATGACGAAGGGCGACGAAGAACACTGAACTCTCGGAGATCGACGATACAACGCCGTGTACTGCGACGCCGACGATCCTCCTTCCGCGATGCTTTTTCCGTGACGTTCCTTCTCCCACGACAATCTTCGATCATCATACGATTGAGGTAGGGGGTATTGGTTCAATTAAATCTATTTGAATTATATCCTCGACATGTGTTTAATTGTCATAAGTCATTTGAACCGCTAACACGGTGGGTGGAGACCAACGAACAAGTCTGAACCCATCGTTTCTTTGTTCTTGGTGTGCGGATCAATGGTTGGCGACGAAGCAGGCCGCAAAGGAGTTTTGAGGTCTTCGCAGTGAAGATCCGGTCCCGGGAGGACCGTTGGCGAAGACGGCAGGAAAAACTGATCACTGGAGCGTGTCCGGTGGTCTGCGGAAGACACAGCCGGCAGCGCCGGCGGCCGGAGGCGGCGGTGCCTGTCGCGCCGCCGAGAAGGGCCACGGCGGCAGGCGGCTGGTCCTACGACCACGCAAGACCATGGGAAACGCGGCACCGGGCTGCGTCCTCTAGAAATGAGTGGCCCCCACGAGGTGGCCGCAACTCCAATCAAGGGCGCAGTGCCCCCTTTGCGCGGCTGCTCAGCCAGCTTCGAGCCGTCCCAGGCTGGGATGCGCTGGCGGGGCCGGGCGGCACCGGTGGGGCCAGGCCGTGCCCACCGGTCCAGGATGTGCCGGATTGGCCGGGCCGGACCCGAACCCAGTTCGGGCCGACCCAGGGGGGTTGGGCCGGGTCGGTCGGGGCCCAGACCCCCCATTTTTAGACCACTTCTGGTGTTTTGCTGATAACATGGGCTACAGACCTCCGATCGAGGCACTGTTAGTTGCGTAGAGATCCTTGGATCGATATGGTCATTTCAGTATGTTACACTCAAGGTTTCTACGAACATTGGGTATGGCTGGGTTGGTTCAAACATGAAACCAACCAGGCCCTCGGAGCTAAAACGCTTCTTACTTGAGCTCCGGACGTATGATTGACGTGTCGTCGACTTTGCTGGATTCCTCTTAGTGAGAATGGCCTTTTGGATTACTCCGCTCGAGGTTTGGACATAGTTGGAGTGCGGTCAGGTTTGTTTTGACTTAAAAATCAACCGGTCCCCCGGAACGAAAAAGCAAATAACTCTCAGACCGGGCGTCCGATTGATGCGTCGTCTGTCACGTTGAGTTCCTCTTGTCGAGATGGATCTTTGAGATACATCAAATCCGGACTACGTGTCAGTTGATGTATCGGCCCCTTGCATCGTGGAGCAGACCCTCACGGAAGGAGCATGCTGTGTGTGGTAACCCTTGAGCTGGCTACGAATGTGATGAAGGCTACACTGAAATCCTATGTGGGTTCGGCAGCGATGAAGACCATACTGAAATCCTATGTTGGTTCGACGGGGATGAAGACTGCACTGAAATCCTATGTGGGTTCGGCAGCGATGAAGACCGTACTAAAATCATATGTGGGTTCCACGGGGATGAAGACTGCACTGAAATCCTATGTGGGTTCGGCAGTGATGAAGACAGTACTGAAATCCTATGTGGGTTCGACGGAGATGAAGACTGCACTGAAATCCTATGTGGGTTCGGCAGCGATGAAGACCGTACTGAAATCCTATGTGGGTTCGATGGCACTGACTACTGTTCTTGTATCCTATCTGGGTCTGGCAGTGTCTGACTCTGTTCTTGCTATCCTATGTGGGTCTGGTAGAGTAGCTGGTTTAGTATCCTACGCGGGCCCCAGCTTAGATGAATTAGTGGCTATATGTGATCATCTCTATCACCGAAGAAGTATACCTTTTTGAGATGAGTCTTGACTTTCAATCATTATCTTCGATATGATTGACTTTATTTCCTATGTGGATTTTGTTGTGCTATCCTGTGTGGACATGATCGAACGTGGGCTCGGATGCTGGAGCCAAAATGTAACTGACAACTTAGGTATATGTATGGGCATATTCCTAAGTAGTGTTGGTTGTTACTTCGTGATTGTATCTTTCTTTTTGGATTATACTTTGTGGATTCTGGGAGACTATCGGGGGTCTCGGGGTCCCTACTAAGTAGCGTATACTCTCCACTGCACGGGATATGCCAGCACTACGTTGTGATGGATGAAGATGACGGACAGCACTGATCATGATAGAGGCTAGTGGAGCATTCGGTACATGGAGGTGGACCACTGGGTGGGACGTACACGGAGCAGATGGCTAGACCCGAGGAGCTGAGGTGGCTATCTGTACCCACCCTTCAGGTGGGACTTCCAGTGGACGGCTTGACGTTGCTGGTTTACTTTCAGTTGTTGTACTTTCTTTTCAGTTGTTCTTTACTTTCAGTTTGGGTTTATATTATGGCCCACTTACTTTTCCGCACTACTTTTTGTACCCAGGTTTACATAGTGTTTACTTCTTCTTGCTTACTTTGTGGTGTTTGTTTACTTTATAAAGGCAATTCCTACCCCTTTTTGTCAGTATTTACGCATTGGTGCTAGACGCCAGCCCCTAGCCTATGGGAGGCAGGCTTGGGGTAGTCACGGTACGGGTCCCAAGGACGGGTTGTGACAAATTGGTATCAGAGGAGTTTGGTTCTACCATAGAACTCTGGACTCTGATCTTTCTTCTATGTAAAGCAATAATGTTAAGGGTATTGAGTGTGATTATTAGTCCAGGGATTCCTGTGTTGGTGCGGCGACCAACGTATCCGTACACCAAGACCCCGATTTCTGATTTCTAACTCAATTCATAAAAACATTGATTGCATGTGTGTTTCAAAATCTTTCTTTGTGATTACTTTGTGTCAGCTCACCAGGTATACTGTTTGGACTGTGGTGCACCTGTTTCTTTTCAGAATGACCCCATGACGGCAGCCAGCTAGGGTTCCGAGCGTTGTGTAAGACGATAGCCCACCGAGCAACGAGGCCTCAGTGCAGGGCCGTTTGACAGCAGAGGCACCAGCGGTACCTCTACCCGTCGAGCCACCGATGATACCATCCCCAACCGCTGATAGTGCACGTCTCCTTAGCACGCTGCATGAGTTTTAGCATCAGATACTGCCCAGGTTTCGTTGGGAGACGGACCCTCAGGCAGCTGAGGATTGGCTGGAGGCAGTTGTTCAAGTTTTCAAGTTAGTGTGGACACCATCCGACCTCATGGTGATCCTTGCATCGAGTCCCCTGCATGCGGCAACAGGGAGATGGTGGATCCTGATGCTCTAGGTGCACGACGAGGCATCTCTCCTCTGGAGAGACTTCTAGAGCCTCTTCTACTCGGAGATCGTCCCAACCACCCTCAATACAGTGCGCATCCAGGAGCTTCTACAGCTACAGCAGGGAAGCATGACAGTCACCCAGTACTCGGCGAGATTTACCGATCTCTCGCGTTATTCGACTGACATGGTACGAGACCCATTCTTCTGGGCCCAGACCTTCGAGCAGGGACCGAGGCATGAGATCAGGGCATCAATGATCTCCCTCAGCATTTCGACACAGGCAAGAGTACTAGAGTGATCTCTTCTCATAGAGAGCCTTCTTGCCGAGCCTATGCCAACAACGAGACCTACCGCAGGGCGGCACGTAGCAGATTCGTCTGCAGAAGGCGGTTGACAGATTTCATAGGGGTCCAGGCGGATCAGACCATCGGGAAGACGACCTGAGGACACTGGCTTAGAGGTGCAGGGCACAGGGTGCAGAGCTAGCCTTCCGAGGAGCAGACAGTGCTATGCATGCGGCGGGCAGGGCCACATGGATCCTGACTTCCCGACCTGCCGTGCAGAGGAGAAGTAGACGGTTGAGGGGCCACCCAGGCAGAGGTTGAGGGTCGACCATGGCGGTCCACCGAGAGCTGGCGGACGAGGCAGGGGAGCTGTCTGAGCAGTAGGTGTTGGGTGATGCTTTGAGGCGTTACCACCACCACCACCAGGACGTCCACCCCAACCACAGGGAGCTGGTGGGAAGAGACAGGCTCAGCTTCAGACAGCGGAGGCCTACGACCACAGCATGCCAGAGATGATTCGAGGTACGATCTGTGTCTACTCCACCCTTGTTGTAGTTCTTATAAACACAAGAGCGAGTCATTCCTTTATTGCCACTGACCTCTTTCGGAGCTCGGTGATTCGAACGGAGTCGTTGGCTCGATCCTTATGGCTAGAGACTCCGACGGGAGCAGACTCGACAATTACGCACTAGTGCCGGCAGTGTGAGATTACTCTAGGAGGTGAGAGCTTCGGCTGGAATTTTTTTGTAGCACTATCGAGGCCTTACGATTTCATCATGGGCATGGATTGGTTATCTACAGTCCATGCTCAGATTGACTGTATTAGGTGCAAGGTGCAGTGTGTTCGCACCGACGGGATCAGGTTCACCTTCACCGGCGAGAAGGGATCCTTTGCAGCATAGGATGAACTCACGCAAAGGAGAGGACATCCCATCACTCATCAGTTAGCTAGACTCATCCTAGGAGTAGTTGATGTGCAGATTCCTAGTTTTCCTGTAGTGGTGGATCAGTATGTAGGCGTTTTCCCTGACGAAGTTTCAGGACTACCTCCTCGCAGAGAGGTAGACTTTTATATTGACATGTACCCCGGGATAGCCCCGATATCCACTCCAGCATATCGAATGGCTCCCGCCGAGCTTCAAGAGCTATGGGTATAGATAGAGGGCTTGCGGGGCAAAGGATTCATCCGATCAGGTGTTTCACCCTGGGCTTCCCCGATATTGTTCACCAAGAAGGCGGACGGAAGCTTGCGACTTTGTGTCAACTATCATTGCCTGAACCAGGTGACCGTGAGTAACAAGTATCCGCTACCGAGGATTGACGACCTCTTCGATCAGCTCAAGGGAGCACGGTGGTTCTCGAAGATTGACCTTAGATCAGGCTATCATCAGCTCAGAGTTCGAGACGAGGACGTACAGAAGACAGGCTTCAGATGTCGGTATGGCCACAATGAGTTCTTGGTTATGCCTTTCGGCGTAACCAATGCTCCAGCAGTGGTCATGAGTCTCATGAACAGGATCTTTCAGCCACACCTCAGTCGATTTTTCATGGTCTTCATCGACAACAATTTGATATACTCGACCACTGAGGAGAAGCACGCCTATCACATGAGGGTTGTACGAGACACACTCTGAGAGAACCAACTATATGGAATTCTCTCGAAGTGCCAGTTCTGGAAACGTGAGGTCCACTTATTGGGACACGTCATCTCTGAGGCGGGAGTTGCGGTGGATCCTGCGAAGATCGAGGCAGTGCTAGCCTGGGAGCCACCCAGGAGCGTGTCGGAGGTGTGGAGATTCTTGGGTCTAGATGGGTACTACTGGAGGTTTGTGCCAGACTTCTCCAATGTTTCAGAACCATTCTCACCATTGACAAAGAAGGGGAAACCCTTCGTGTGGTCAGACAGATGTCAGCGGAGCTTCTAGGAGCTGAGACAGAGATTGACCAGTGCGCCTATCTTGAGGCTACTAGAGGAGGGAGTAGGGTATGTAGTCTACTGTGATGCAACAGGGACCAGACTCAGATGTGTCCTGATGCAGGAACGGGTCATGATCGCCTATTGATCACATCAGTTGAGGTAACATGAGCAGAACTACGCTACCCATGATCTGGAGTTAGCAGCAGTGGTATTCACTCTGAATATGTGGCGACACTATCTGATGGGCGAGCGCTTTACAGTCAACTCAGACCACCAGAGTCTCAGGTACATCTTCTCGTATAAGGACCTGAATCTGAGACAGTGGTGATGGATCAAGTTCCTCCAGGACTCTGACTTTGAGATTTTCTATACTCCTGGGAAGGGGAACGTAGTAGCTGATGCTCTCAGAAGGAGGACAGGCATCCAGCTACTCGGGGAGGTGATGGAGAAGCTCTCCGCTTTGTAGATATCCTTCGTGTATAGAGATGGAGCATCCTTTCTTCAGTCACTCACAGTCACTCCTCCACTACTGCAGTGGGTCAGAGAGGGAAAATGTGAGGACGATGACTCTAAGACGCGGCGTGCGCAGATATACTCAAGACATGCACCTGATGGATTCTCTATAGGAGGAGAGTATGATGTCCTTTTCATAGGACGTACCATAGTACCAGCTGATTTTCTGGAGGAGGTGCTGAGAGAGTTTCACACATCCCCTTTAGCGGTACATCTAAGACTGGCAATGATGTACCAGGATCTCAGATGATAGCACTGGTGGCCGGGTATGAAGAAGGCTGTGGCAGAGTTCGTTTCTCGATGCCTCACCTGCCAGTAGGTGAAGGAAGAGGACCAGGTACCAGTAGGCTTGGTACATCCCTTGGAGGTCCCAGAGTGGAAGTGGGACTGGATATCTATGGATTTCGTGACTGGACTTCCACGCACATCCAGAGGTCACGACTCCATTTGGGTGGTTGTCGACCGACTCACCATGTCGGCCGACTTCTTAACCATCAGAGAGTAGAGCTCAGTAGAGAGCATGGGACATATCTATGTTCAGGAGATTGTATGACTTCATGGTGTGAAGTCATCTATCATATCTGATTGAGATGCTCGCTTTACTAACCGACATTGGAAGGGATTTCAGGAGGAATTCGGGACGCAGCTACGTCTTAGAACCGGCTTTCACCCTCAAACGGATGGTCAGGTGGAGAGGACCATTAAGACTCTCGAGGACATGCTCCGTGCATGTGTCCAAGACTTTGGTCGTAGTTGGGAGGACCATCTACCCATGGTGGAGTTCGAGTACAACAACAGCTACCACTCCACCATCGGGATGGCACCATACGAGGAATTGTACGGCCGGCCTTGCGGATCACCTCTGTACTGGACAGACCCTGGGGAGTCAGCACTTGTGGGACTAGATATGGTCAAGGCCATGATAGAGAAGGTCTAGGTCATCCAGGAGCGGATGAGGATAGCTCAGAGCTGGCAGAAGTCTTAATGCGACAGGAGTCAGAGGCCACTGGAGTTTGAGGATGGCGACAACGTCTTCTTGCAGGTCTCACCTTGACGTGGATTAATGAGATTTGGGCGGGGGCGCAAGTTATCTCTGCGCATCATCGGACCATTCCAGGTCCTTAGCAGGATAGGTGAGGTGGCTTATCGCCTGGATCTACCACCTCTGTTGCATCGGGTGCATGACGTCTTCCACGTATCTCAGCTGAGTAGATACGTGCACGACCCAACGCATATCATCGACCATGGGGTGCTAGACATTGATGATGGGGCGACATTTGCGGAGGTCCCATTGGAGATCGAGGATCGACAGGAGCGGGTCCTTCGTGGACGGTCGATACCTCTAGTGCGCATCAGATGGCAGCATGGGAACCTCCAGGAGAGCACTTGGGATCGGGAGGCTCAGATGCATGCTCAGTACCCACATTTGTTCCCCTAGTTTATGATGTGTCTTTACCAGGATGTAAAGACCTGAGGTGGGATTAATGTAATGACCTGTAAATTTAACGGGAATTTTTTTCTTAATTTTCTTTTGGATTTTACAAGAATTCAGTTTCGGACGGCACCTAATTCTGAGGCCTTGTGTGCCCAGAATCTTTTTCCGAAGTTTGGCTCGGGTACGTTCAGTGAATGAATTAGCGGGTTTTCCTAACTTTTGAACTGGTGCTCAGAATCGAATTCTGAGGGCACCGATGTAATCGCAGCACTGGTAATTTCTTACGAATGCCTTTTCTGGAGTTGTGTATGCTCGGGTGTGGTTTTTAATTTTTGGGTTAACTAAAGAATAAAATAAATAATGTGCAACGGATTTTATTTTTATTCTAAGAAGGGTTAATCTGGGAATGGCGGTTGGAGTGGGACCCACTGATATCCTAACACCTAGGTAGGATAGTAGTGAGGTGGGTCCCACACGATCCCCACCCCTTTATTTCCTTTTACCTTCCACGTGCTTTAAATGTGGTAACTCACCCGAACCCCCCCCCCCCCTATTAGATGCCAAGTCAACTCTCGCGTTTAATTAATTATTAAATGCCTTTTTAATTGGGCGGATAAAACTCTTCAATGAAATCAATCAATTGAATGATCTATTTTTGATTTTCAAAAACAGTTGGCGTGAGAAATAAAATAAGGCTATGCCTTATTTTATTGGGGTGGATTTGGATGTGTGAGAGGAATTGAGAGGTTTTTCTCAAAGCCTTGAAACTTCATCTTCCTCCTTGAAGAATGCGAAGAATGCACCCTCTCCAATGAAGAACTCCGACCTCCAACGAAGGGCGATGAAAAATGACGAACTATCAGAGATCGACGACGCGACGCGATGCCTTGTACCGCGACGCCGACGATCCTCCTTCTGCGACGCTTCGTCCGCGACGTTCCTTCTCCCGCGACAATATTCCATCATCAACCGCTTGAGGTATGGGGTTTTGGTTCAATTAAATATATCTGAATTTTATCCTCGACATGTGTTTAATTGTCAGAAGTCGTTTGAACCGCTAACACGGTGTGTGCGGACCAACGAACAAGTCTGAACCCACCGTTTCTTTGTTGTTGGTGTGAGGATCGAAGGGCGGCGACAAAGCAGGCCGAAAAGGCATTTTGTGGTCTTCGAAGTGAAGATCCGGTCCCGGGAGGACCACTGGCGAAGACGACAGGAAAAACGGACCGCCAGAGCACATCCGGTGGTCCGGGGAAGACCTCGCTGGTGCACCCAGCCGTCACGGTGGCACCGGTGGCCGGAGGCGGCGCCTGGCGAGCCGCCGGGAAGGGCCGCTACGGCAAGTCCCATGGCCATGCGTGACCGTGGGCGACGCGGCACCGGGTCGCGTCCGCTGGCAAGGAGCGGCCCCCACGCGGGGGCCGCGACTACAATCAAGGGGGCAGCGCCCCCTTTGCGCGGCCGCTCGGCCAGCGCCGAGCCGCCCAGGGCCGGGCCGCACCGGCGGGGTCAGGCCGCACCCACCGGGCTAGGCCACGCCCTAATAGGCCGGACCCAGACCTGGTTCAGGCCGACCCAGGGGGGTTGGGCCGGGTCTGTCCGGGCCCAGACCCCCCATTTGCAGACTACTTATGGTCTTTTTCCCATAACATGGGCTACTGACCTCCGATAGACGCACAATCAGTTGCGTAAAGTTCCATGGATTGAGACGGTCATTTCGGTATATTACACTCAAGGTTTTAGAGAACATTGGGTATGGCCGGGTTGGTTCAAACATGAAACCAACCGGGCCCTCAGAGCGGAAACGCTTATAACTTGAGTTCCGGACGTCCGATTGACGTGCCGTCGACATTGTTGGATTCCTCATAGTGAGAAGAACCTTTTGGATTACTCCGATGGAGGTTTGGACATAGTTGGAGTGTGGTCGGGTTGGTTTTGACTTAAAAACCAACCGGGCCCCTGGAATGAAAAAGCCAATAACTCTCAGACCGGGCGTCCGATTGACGCGTCGTCTGTCATGTTGAGTTCCTCTTGTCGAGAAGGAATTTTGAGATACATCATCTCCGGACTATATGTTATTTGATGTATCAACCCCTTGCCTCGTGGAGCGGACCCTCACAGAACGATCATGGTGTGTGTGGGAACCCTAGAGCTGGTTGCGACTGCGATGAAGGCTGCACTGAAATCCTATGTGGGTTCGGCAACGATGAAGGCCGTACTGAAATCCTATGTGGGTTTGACAGGGATGAATACTGCACTAAAATCCTATGTGGGTTCGGCAGTGATGAAGACCGTACTAAAATCTGATGTGGGTTCGATGGGGATGAATACTACACTGAAATCTTATCTGGGTTCAGCAGTGATGAAGACCGTACTGAAATCCTATGTGGGTTCGACGGAGATGAAGACTGCACTGAAATCCTATGTGGGTTCGGCAGCGATGAAGACCGTACTGAAATCCTATGTGGGTTCGACGGCACTGACTACTGTTCTTGTATCCTATGTGGGTCTGGCAGTGTATGACTCTGTTCTTGCTATCTTATGTGGGTCTGGCAGAGTAGCTGGTTTAGTATCCTACGTGGGTCACATATTAGATGAATCAGTGGCTATATATGATAATCTCTATCACCGAAGAAGTATACCTATGTGAGCTGAGTCTTGACATTCAATCATTATCTTCGATATGATTGACATGCTTTCCTATGTGTATTATGTTGTGCTATCCTGTGTGGACGTGATCGAACTTGGGCACGGATGCTGGAGATGAATTGGAATTGAAAACTTAGGTATATGTATGGGCATCTACCTAAGTAGTGTTTGATGTTACTTCATGATTTTAACTTTCATTGTGGATTATCCTTTGTGGATTCTGGGAGACCTTCGGGTGTCTCAGGGTCCCTACTGAGTAGCGTATACTCATCCCTTCATGGGCTATGCCCGCACTAGATTGTGTTGGATGCAGATAACGGACAATGCTGATCATGGTAGAAGCTAGTGGAGCAGTCGGTACCTGGAGGTGGACCACTGGGCGGGACGTACACGGAGCGGACGACTTGACCCAAGGAGCTGACGTGGCTATCTGTACCCACCCTTCAGGTGGGACTTCCAGTGGACGGCTCGATGTTGCTTCTTTACTTTCAGTTGCTGTACTTTCTTTCCAGTTGTACTTTACTTTCAATTTGGGTTTGTATTCTGGTCCACTTATTTTTCTGCACTACTTTTTGTACCCAGTTTTACTTAGTGTTTACTTCTTCTTGCTTACTCTGTGGTGTTTGTTTACTTTATAAAGGCAATGCCTTCCCCTTTTTGTTGGGATTTACGCTTTGGTGCTAGTCGCCAGCCCCTGGCCTATGGGAGGCGGGCATGGGGTAGTCACTGCATGGGTCTCGAGGCCGGGTCGTGACAACTCCCATTCAACAAAAACTACACGGCATGTATAATATCTACACGACGTGTATGGTGAAATTTCCAACCACCTGTGTCGTTTGTGACACGGCCGACTACTCGGATTAACACTGCATGACGTGTTACACCCACACATAGCGCGTACACCACCCTATTTCCCAGCCACATGGTTAACTCAACATGGTCTGTCCTCAGACAAAACTACATGGCATGTCCCACAGGTACACGGCATGTACTAAACGAACTTTGCTGACCTGTGTTGTTAGTTACATGGCCGGATACACGGCTCAAACTACATGGCATATACTAGAATGGATTTCCCCGACCCGTGTTGTTAGTTACACGGTTGGGTCCCCAGGTCACACTATACAACGTGTTCCATAATGGACACAGCATGGATGTCTTAAGGTTTCCTCCACCCGTGTTGTTAGTTACACTGCGGACACCGGGTCAACACTACACGGAGTGTACAAAGCTACATGGTGTGTTTTCCCCAAGCACTTCCCCTTCCCCGTGTCACTGCCCACATGGTTTGTGACACAGGAAGAGACTATAGGGCGCGTACTCTAGGTACACGGTGTGTACTCAACAAATTTATTTTTCTTCCCAAATAGAAGGCCATACACGGCGTGTTTAAAGTTCTATACGGCGTGTATACAGGGTTCATGGATAGTATGCCTCATAAACTTCCTCAGAACCCAGAAAATACCAAAAACAACACCTAAGTGTAAAATTCCTACATAAGAGGGCCTATACTACCCACGAATCAATGTTTGACATCTTATCAGTGTTATACCAAAATAAAAAGTCAGTGAGACACCAAATTCCGGTAAATGGGGGCCCATACTCCCCAAAGACCAAGGTTTGGCCTTCATTCTATAAACAGGATCAAATAAAATTACCTTATCACACAGTAAGTATTTTATCAAAGCAGCTATCACAACAACATGCTTTACTAGAAAAACATCTATCAAAACATCATGAGATTCTTAATGAACCTACATGGCATGGAAACTACGCATGGAATGTGATTTTCCAACATGTACCTAAATGATGCATGAGACGACATACACTCATCTCATCGGGTTGCAACTAAATAGAACCCATAGATAAAATATAATAGCACAATCAAAAGTGTGTCACCCAACGGTGAAAAGAAAAATCAACTGTAAATTTGAAAAATTAGTAAAATTGCAACACGAGGTAAATTGGATTCTCCCTGTACACGGGTTAGCTACGCCCGGGAACAACTTAGTAGAAACTACCATTTCCATCCTATCCCTGACTAAGGATACAAATACTAAGACAAACAAAGGAACTCCTTTGATAGCACTATGTAACGTCCCGGTTATGGGTGCCACTCAACGGGTGCCCCGAACCCGGTTCACCACATGACCCCAAACACATTTCCCCAAACACCAGAGGCTGCCGACTAGCAACGAGGGACCAGGTCTGATAGTGGGGAAACTATGCCCTCATTTCTCAAAGTGTAGAATAGCGGAATATAATATAAAAAAACAACAACAGTGGAAGAAAGAAACCATACACATTTTATATAACAACTGCAGTAAAAGATAACCAACCAGTTATATAGATATGATGCAACATATCTCAAGTTCTAAGAAAGCAGTGAGAACATGTTACATAGCAGTACAATACAATATAGAGTACAACAAATAAAAAACAGAACAGCCGGTAGCAAGGAGAGCCTAAGCCCGGTCCCATTCTCCACTACTCCTTAGCAGCACTCAAGTACCTGTATAAAGAATCTTGCCCTTATCTATACCTGCAGAAACCTAATCTTTCTAGGCCGAAAATCATGACCCAAACAGGGTGTGAGAAATATATCTTAGTAGGCACCCACCAAAGGCCCGTGGCCAACTGGGTGTAAACATACAACAACAGTGTGAAAAAGTAAAATGGAATAAACTAAGTAGTACTCAAAAGTAACCAACTTACCAGTTACATTGCAATTTAATTATTCATTTAGTCCATTTAATATAAGGAAACACTATAGTGAATTTCTAAGTAAAAGACATCATCCTTAGAAAAACAAAATCTCACCCTCAGGTAATCAGAATCCAACTCGCTGGTATTTCCCTCAGGTGTAACAGAAATTTCCCTTAGGCGTACGATGTGTCACCCTCAGGCACTGAAGTCAAGCCCTCAGGTATGAAAGGTTTCCCACAGGAGAAATAGAACATTTCCCTCAAGCTAATACATTCACGCCCTCAGGATATAGTAAAACACTGCCCTCAAGCATAAGTAACTGGGCCATTCCCTACATATAAACATATAATTTTCGTACAATTCATCTCAAGGGAAAAGTAATGCATAATTTAAACATGGCATACCCTCGGGTATCCTGGCCAAATGGCTAAACAGAGGAACGCACCGGTGGGGTGGTCCTGGATCCAAGCACTAATCCCAAAAAAATAGTTTTACAACTTTATTCAATCACATATACAATTATAGGTTTTAAAAATAGCCATTGCCTTAGACACACGACAACCCAAATATGGGTTCGTAGCTCAAAAACACACAAAACAGACGATAGTTGCAAAAATAAACACCATGCCAACTACCTTAAACGCCAACGAATGATATATGTGAACGTCGATTCTAGAAACGCCCAAGAACGACGTAGATCTGACCAAGAAGAAAACTCCCTTAAATAAAAATAACTTCCATATGGGAAATAATTGGTAAGAACTACTCTAGGAGAAGAGAGAGCTCACCCGTGCGGTTCCAGGGAGATCAACAGTGCAAAAAACAGATTTCCGATAGGCTCTTGGCGGATCTCCAAAGCTCCAACCACCCTCTTCCACTCATTTCTCTCATTCAAAGCCTTCCCCGTGAACATGGGAGGCTAATGACCATTTTAAACGAAAAAAACAAAGTACACGGAGTGTACTTCCAAGTACACGACATGTACTTCCTATTTTTTAACTGTCCCTCTGGCAGCTTCCCGCCAGTGTGGCACTGTTCACCTGTCGACATGACCACACATCGTGTCTTCCTGAGTACATGGCTTGTGCTGCCCCACAGCTAGCCATCACATTACTATTCACTTGGCGACTGACTACACGACATGTAAAGGATCACTTCATGGCATGTAGTCGGTTCCTACACCCTTTATCGTCGGCATGGCCACACGCCCTGTGTACTCATTCCACACGGCCAGAAGTACACGGCGTGTACTTCCAAAATTTAGGATTTTCCCCATTTTCTATATTTTCTTAAAAACACTTAAGGAAAGGAGAAAAAGAAGAAACTCATACCTCAAAATAAGAACCGGGTTCTTACAACATATTTCCTCGAAATCAAAACTTACATTATTACCTTTAGTGTTTTAACCTCTAATATCTTTCTAATCTCATTTTTCATGGACCCAGCCATTCTTTAATGATCTAGGAGGATATCCCCTTGGTCTCTAGTTCATTATCCTTTGATATTAGTGGATCTCATTGTGGATTGTTCCAATTCCCACTAATTCTCTCCACTTATATCTAGATATATCCTCGATCTATCTTATCCTTCTTGTGATAGTACTCTTGATGATTTGGATGTATATATTTGGTGGTGTTTATGTAAAATTGATTTTTAATCTAAGGGATATTTTCCTGGGAGGAACTGATCTTTACATTTCATCCCACCATTTTTAAGGAAACAAATGTTCATATATTTTTTAGGTGTATGGATCTATATAATTTATGACCGGAATAATATGTAAATACAAATTTATTTTCATTTAAATTGGTTTTGAAAAGGGGTTTCATTAGAAAATATCATTATGATCATCATGTGTTTAGTGAAATTCCTCAATGAAGTTTTTGAATCTAAATTTGATTTTCAATTATATGATTGTAATTAACTTCCTATGTGAATATTTTATAAATTTTTTATCATGTTCTAATTGAATAACATGAATAAACATCATTATTTTGGACCCTTTCGTTTGTTTGGTTATGGACATATAAAAAACCATAGTGAGTGTGCCACCACAATGGATAATACATAGGATCTCATTATACATTGAAAGAAATTGGGTTGGCCTAATATTGAAATAAAATTATAGGACTAGGTATAATTATGAATCACATCATTCAATCTTATTGTTCCATGGGTTACTTAGTTATGTATTCCAAGAGGCTAGAACCCTTTTTCTTTATAATTTTTTATTATTTTAATTAACCATTGGAATGTTTCAGGTCTTCATTTTCCACATTCTATTAATTTTTAATATGAAATTTTTTATTAAATCCCTTTAATTTATTATTAATGCTTATTAATATATTCTTGAAAATTTTGATATGTATTTTTTAAATGGAAAAAAGAATTAAAATTTTCATAAAAAATGAAAATGTATTAAGAAACCCTTTTTTAAGACAAAAGTATTGGTTCCATGTCCAGATACATTTTATAGAAATATGGTGGTATCATTCATGGAATTAACCTCAATCCTATCATATTCTTATGGGTATACAAAGATTTGGTTTTATATGATATAGTAAAAGAGAAGAGAGTCATTTATCATGAAAAATTATCTTAGATGGTGTTACTTTATGGTGGTTTGGTATGGTGGTGATGGAAGGATTCATGGAGGCATGGTTTTGGCCTTGGTTTATTTAATTTCAAGGATTATCCTTTTGGATTATTTTGTTATATCTATTGGTTATATACTTCTTATTATATGATGTACTTGGTTTTCTTATATATATCATTATAAATATGATGTATTTTTTTGTGGTTTTAGGGTCTAATCATTCCAAGATTTTATATGATGATACCCATGTTCTTGTCTCCAGCCCGTAGCAATCTTGAAGGCACATTGGGTATTCTAATAGGCTTTCTTAAGAGATGAGTAATATTTACATGTGTTTTTTATTTAAAAAATTTAATTCATTATGTAAAATTGTACTGATAATAATAAAATTATTTAATATAACTTGTTAACTTGGAATGAAATAAGAATATATTAATTTTCATACATCAATTTATAATTTAAATAATTGATGCATTTTTTATTAAATAAATAAATAAATTTTATAAATTAAATCTAATTAAAAGATTATTTGGAATTATAGTGTTAAAATTAAGTAACAATTAATTTTTTTTTTGAAAATATAATTTATCAGGGTAATAGTTTGTCACCACTTTAACTATAAAAGTTTTATATTTAATGAATTTTTATTATATGTGTTTTTTAATTATTATAAAAGTAAATTTTATCAATTTTAATGATGTTACTAATGTAATTTTAATGTATAAAAACAAATATATTAACACCCATTTTATTATTAATCGATATGAAATTATATTACGAACACCTAATATATTAACATGAATTTTTTCATCAAAAAAAGTTTAACTATACTTTATAAGGATTAATATAAAAACTTTATTATCATATATTTATAATTTAATTACATTTAATATAATATAAATCATTGAAAATAATTTTGAATTTTTTATGTTGTTAAATATAATATAAATACTGAATAAAAAATTATCATTGTAAATAATTAAACTTGTTAAAATGGTAAAAAGGTTTAATCTACAATAGATTTAATTTGAGTAAACTCATTATGATACATAAAAATTATAAAAGTTGTTTCTTATTTGTGAAATTCATATTCTCCTGTCTCACAAATATTTCATTACCTAACTCACATAACTACCATTTGATTATATCTTTACCCCTTATAAAATGTTAGTTTCCATGAAAATGTAAATCATTTTCAACAATAAAAGGATACCTATTGTACCCATTAAAAATATCATCCTTTTTTTCTTAAAACTCTACAAGTTTTTTCTCATTAAGGACTTTTTCCACATTTTTCACCCCTTTGTCACAATAAAGTATCAAAATTCCTCCATTTCCTAGTGGCACTCTATGGGAATAGTCAATCCCTCAACATGAGTATTATACAATCCATAATAATTTCTTCTCTATCTTTTCCACCCAAAAATTATATAATATGTATAACCTCTATATTAACACAAAAAATATCATAATAATTCTTTAATAATGATGTTATTATGAAGTAATAACTTTTATAAACCTAACCATTCATTGAATATTCAATTATTTTTTACTCAGTTTATCAACCTATATGAATGACACTATAAATTTTAATCATGTATCTATAAAAAACGAATTATTGGTCATGTGTAATCATAAATGATTAAATAATTTTTTCTATATTTCAAGAAGGTGATAGAAAAATAATTATACATAAAATGTAACTCTTTGTTGTCCTTAAAATATATGTAAAAATTTAATCCTAAATTCTATTTTCACAGACTATACACAGTCCATCAACCAATTCATAATGATATTATCAACAAAAATGATCAATATTATTCAACTATATTCTAAAATATATTATTTAAGAACATAGTGTATATAAATGAGAATGAAAAAACTCATTAAAAATTTGTATGGAACAAAAAATAAAAGTTTTGAGGTTGAAAATAATCTATTACTATCATCTATATGTATTAAAAATTATTATCAATGAAGATTATAAATCATAAAATACATTAATAATGGTATAAAAAAAATAATTATTATTTTTATATATATTTTTAAAATAATAAAGTAGATCATACATAGAAAAAATCCATCGTTATTTTTTCTTGACTCAACTCCCTTCCTCAAGTTACAATAAATCATATTTTAATATTGTCATGGATGATTTATTTATCCATTCCTATGATGAAATTATTTTTAATTTCCCCATTATTTTCAAGGTAATTTATATTTTTAAAACTAATTAATTCAATTATATTGAATTTATTTCATTATAGAATTATAAATTATTTAGGAATAATTTTCATCCTTTCTAATAGCCATTTTCCCACCATGTTTACGCTTTTTCATACAAAAATATTATCCAACATAATTTTGAATGGTAGATATGTATCAAAATATTTTTATTATGATTCCATTTCACTATTTTAAAATTTATTTATAATAATATTTAAATAGATGTGAATTTTTCCCAAAAAATAGCTAAACTTATTAAATGGATTGTAATTTCACATTTATCATTTTTCAATCATCCAGTTAGCATTACATAAAAATAATTTTATTTCATTAATTATCCCCATAATTAATTGATGTTTTATCTAAAATATTTTCATTAATTCATCTTTTAACTTTCTCAGAAAATATTTATCAATGTTACCCATATCTTTTAAAAATTTTGGTATCTATTATAGCAGCCTTTAAAGGTATAAACAACTCATATATTAGTCTTAAATCACATATAATCATTACATTATTTTCACAAAAGATAATTTATACTGAAAATATTATATTAATATGATAAATTTATTTTCTGAAAATAGAGGGAGAGAATACTGACATGTAATTTATATTTAATCTATAAATAGACAATGGATTATTGAAACTTCTAATTAAACATTCTAGTACTAATCCATGTAAATATATTTAATCACACTATCATTTTAGTACATTATTCATGTTTAGCACCCCTCTATAAGTGACCCCCATGTTCACTCAAATATCTGATCAATGCTATAAAATCATTGTCTGACAGAATTAACGATCATGATTACATTCTTTTCTCTTCGATAGCCATAAAAAATCACTTCTCAAAGAGGGAGAATTCAAGATGATCTCTTTGATAACTCATATAGTATGAATATAGATCTAATTATATATATATATCTCTCTCTAAATTTATCTCTATATTTATCTACCTAGATACTGTTGGATCGAAAATGTAGATGTAGATGTATATTAGATGGAACAATACAAGAAGGGTGTGATTTATATGTTTAAAAACATTGAGTATAAACACTTAAAGAGATTAGTATAAGAGATATTAACCTAATACAATTCAAACAACCACAAAAGTATTTAATAAAAAGGTATGTTGTAATGTAATACTATTAGAAAAGTGAAGTAATTGTATTCAAGATGAATACAATAATCAGAGTAAAACAAGTGTGAGAGATTCTACCATAAAGCGTCTAGAATCTATTAATACAAAAGTAATAGTATAATTGTAATTGAAACAGTTAAAATTGAAAGTATAAAGAAGAAAATAAACAATACAAATTCCTTCCTAATACAAACAATAGCAGAAATGTAAAAGTATTACAATTCTTTTTACCCAAGGAGATGGGTTATCCTTTCACCTAGGATAAGTGGTCTGTCTTATCACCACCTTTGTAAGCCCTCAATACGATGATTGGTTCATCCATCTGCCTATCCACGACATCCCCTGATACAATGATCGGAACGTCTGTTAGCCTATCGCCGACAGCCCTTGATACGATGATCGGAACGTCTGTCTGCCTATCCTCGATAGCCCTCGATTTTGTAGGTAATCGGCACCTATGTCTTTCAATTACTTGAAAGCCCTTGATACGATGATCAGACGCACAAAGAAAAGATCATGAGAGAAGTAACAATGTCTCTCTGTAGAACTTGATAGAAGCAATGTATCATAGTTATATCACTGTCGTCTTCACAGCTTCAAATGACCTCCTATTTATAGGCCACAGGTTCCAACAGTCAAATTTCTTCCAACGGTCATATTTCTCCGAAAAACTCAGAGTTACTTGGACACCTGGCATTATAATGGTCATATTGAAACATAAAGCACAACATCGTTTGGATTAGTTTGTAACTAACTCAACGACATCGTATTTGTTAAAACAAAAGACATATGAAGATGATAAACAAGAGTACGATTAATATGAAACATGTATTTTTGACTAAGTACCAAAACAAGAATGTAATGAAATTAAGAGTATTATGAGTATTACTAAAAGTAGTGTATTGATGTGATACAGATTAAGATACAAAAAAGTAAGTAAGATGACAATGTTAGTACGATACAATTGACAGAGTCAGCATGATACGATTGAAAGAGTCAGTATGATACGATTGACAGAGTCAGTACAATACGATTGATAGAGTCAGTACGACACTAGATAAAAGACATTTGTAATTTATAAAACATGAAATAGAAGTCAAAGGAAAACTTTTGACTCGACAATCTCCCCATTTTTGGAAAGAACAACACACAAAGTAAAGACAATAAGAAATACTTATCTCCCCCTGAGTTATTGGAAACGCTTCTGAATATGAATTTGAATAAAACTAACTCCCCCTTAGGTATATACTTTCCTAAGGATTGTATTCACTGATTTTCCTGGTTTTTGATGTATTGGATTAAATCATTATCCCTTTTTAAAACATTCTCCACCTTTATAAAACATTCTTCCCCTTTGAAAAACATTCTCCCCCTTTTTGAAACATTCTCCCCCTTAGTGAAACATTCTCCCACTTTGTGGTTTACAAAAAGAATGGGGTCACCTTGATTTGCCTAAATGGGTTGGAAAAAAGAATTTCAGGACAAAAGAAAGAGTAACATAAATTTCATTACAAAATAGACCGGTTCCATAAGAAAATAAAAACAAATACAATAGTCATTTGTTTTCCCTTTCCTTTTCCTTATTTATCATCTCATGAAGAACAAATTTCATCTTCTTTATTTCTTTCTTGTCTTCAGAGATTGAATCACCATGACATCTAGGAAGCTCTTGTTGGTCAGAAAAAAGTAGATCTTGATTTTTGATAGTCTCTTCCTGGAATCTGATTACTTCCTCAAGGGTATCGATTCTGTCTTGCAGATTCCTGTTATCTTTGGGTAACACATATTTTTGTTTCTTCACCAAAACCATTTCATCTTTGAAAGATGAAACCTTTGAGAATTCAGACTAAAAATCATTCATTCTCTCTTGCAATTCTTTCACTGAAGGAATATCAGCTCTATAAGTTACCCGATTCAGCCTTTCAACGATTTCTTTGTCAAGATTATTGAAAGAAATCGCAAGATCATTTGATAACCTCATTATATTATCAATTGATATCACATGGTCATTTACCGAGACTTCTGTTTTATATGACCACTTGGTTATCCTGTTGCAAGCCTTCTTATGAGTAGCCGAAGTTTCATAGAGAACTTACAAATTGGCTTCAACTGATAAAACTTTCTTTCTTAATTCTCTTACGGAACCAAACTTCTTTTTCTGATTACCAGTAATGAAATCTATTTTCCCTTCCAGCCTGGGAATGCAAGGAATGGTCTTTTAAACCCTTTATAAAACATGAATAATATAATCACTCTTCTAGAGAGAGATTTTCTATTCTGAATCAGTATCCTCATCGTACGAAGGAAATTCATTTGATCGTCTTGATTCAAGAGATGGCTGTTTTCCTTTTGCTTTTTCATTCTCTTTTCTTTCTTCTTCTACTTTGTCACTAATGACAATAACTTTTCAGTATGAGAAGATTGAGCACCTTTCTTTTCTTGAGGGGATGTTTTATCCAGAGTTTCAAAAGTTTCAAAAGGTGCTTGATCGGCATGAGGGTTTTGTTGAATACCTTCACTCTACTTTTGATAAGATTCTTCTCTACTCTTTTTTCGAACTCTGAAGGAATTCTAAAAGAAAATCTCTTTCCTATTAAACTTATTCTATCTCTTACAACATTTGATTTCCTTTTTCTTTCTTAGGAAGACTCTGTACGATGGGCTCTTGATGCACTTCATCTGTTAGTTGAGGACTTCCATCCTCAACCATTCTGAGTACTTTAGATATATCAAAGTCTTGAGCCTTTCTTTTCAAAACAGTCTTCTTTTTCTTTTCAGCTTGAAGGATTTCCTCTACCGTTATTATTTCTGCAAAAGCTTCAGCTAGGTCAAGACTAAACTTTGGATCACCTTCCATTCTCAGTTACTTATCCTTTCTCCATTTGGCTACAACCTCCTTACTGTACTTTGAATTATTCTTTGGCTTTGAGCTAGATTGCGGATCAGACTATTGAGTAACACCAATAAAAGGATTGTCTTTGGTTGGCATAGGTTCTGATTGACTCTGAGCTGATTCTGCTTCTAAATATGATAAAAAAAGTTTTGAATTCGGGTCAAAACAAACATTGAACTTCTTCAAAGTACTTTTTCTAATCCAGGAGGGATTCAAACCTACCATGTTTCCTTTAAAAGTAATATTACAAAACATCATACTCTCGAGAATGAATTTTGTTAGAATAGATGGATACATAATCATTTGGGACTTAATTCCTCATGTCTTAACATTCTTGATAGTTTCAAAAACATATCCCATGAGATTTACTTTTCTTATATTTACAAGATAGTCAAGTATAAAAACATCAGAAACCTTTAGAATTTCTCTATCTCATTTCCTAGATAGAAGAGAACCTTGCATCCAAAGAGTCACAAACCTATTGTCTGGAGACAGATGAGCCACTTTTCTCTTCTCTTCATTTATAACAAACAAATACTTCTCAGCACTTTCTCTATTAAACGTACCGACATCCTCTAGTAGTTTATGAGATGGACAGAAAGAATCACCTTCTATTGGGACATTCAGAAAATGAGCCTCTTATTTTACAAACATAGACAACTTTCTATCGTACACAACAAAACTGATAGTCATGTCTTTGTCGAATGATATGGTTTTATAGAACTGACCGACTTCATCAAAGAGAACAGGATCTTGAGAAACAGGTCTTTCAACACATAAATGCTCCCATATTTGAAATAAAATGATTCTTCTGATTGTGGAATTGTACGAATCAAAAAAGTCCCAAAAAACTAGCCTTTTTCTGAAAAAGTATTTCTCTGTAAAATTCTTTGAAGAAATTTCGGCGGGAGTATTAGCAGTGGACTGAGACATATAGGTGCTACCAGTGAATGATCGTACGATGAATTAAAAATAGTGGAGCAGAGCTTCGCCTCAAAACCTGAAAAACCAATGTGGGTTTGGGGAGGGGGGTCTATTTATAGGTGGCAAAAGGGGTGACCGTTGATCTTTTACGGTTGAGATTAGAATAAATAAGATCAACAGATAGGATTAAAACGAACAATATTTTTATTAAAAAAATTATGTACCTTCTGGAGATTGTAAGGTAATTGTTGGTTTTAGATATTATTAAAGAAAAACACAAGCGTACGAAGTAAAAGAATACTATCAATCATCATACCGATGGAAAACAAAGTCGTTACCATTAACTGACGAGATGATGGAAAGAAGTCTTGTTACCATGAACTAACAGGCCGATGGAAAACAAAATCATTACCATTAACTGACAAGCTGATGGAAAAAAATTTTGTTACCTTGATCGAACAAACCAATAGAAAAGAAATTCATTACCATGATCGGTCGATATGATGGAAAAGAAATTCATTACCATGATCGGTCAATACGATGGAATAGAAATTCATTACCATGATCTGACGATACGATGGAAAATAAATACCTTACCATGATCTGACGATACGATGGAAAAGTCAATAGGATAAACATACAAGTAAATGATATGATAAAACTGTCAATACGATAAACAGAAAAACAAAAAACACATACTAGGAGAGTAAATAATTGAAGATCATAAGATAAAAAACATAGTAAAAAAACATATTAAGAAATTTTCTCCCCCTTTCTAGAGGAGTTTTGTTTAATGTAAGGAGAAATATAAAAAACAAGAAGTAGATATGAATGATTATTTTAATGTAATCATTCCTATCTTCTCTTTTATAAACTCAAATCTATTGGAAGGTAATGGTTTTGTGAAAATGTCAGCAAGTTGTTCTTTCATTCTCATGAATTGTATAATAATGTCCCCTTTTTGTTTTGATAATCTTTTCATGGAGATATTTGTTTCCGTTCATGTGTCGAGAACAACCACTATCCATGTACCAAATATTCTTGTCGGTACACTCTTTATTTTCCTGAGAGAGAGACAATTAGTTCTTCGGAATCCAAACTTGTTTGGATCTAGAATGGTTAGATAACAAAATTTTAGGAATCCACATTTGTTTTACAAAATGAGCTTTATGAAATCCTAAAGATTGAGTTTTATTGAGAGAACAATCTCTTTTCCAGTGTCCACCACATTGGAACATAGAACAAAAAGTGGTTTTGTGTGGAACAAAATAGTTATTACTAAAAACAGGTTTGGAATGTGTATATCCAAGTCCATAATGATTTATAAAAGGTCTAATTTGAGAATACATCTTGGCAATGTTTTCCTTTCCATGTGTAAAGTTTGAAAAACCATTATTTAAAGAGAAAATTTCTGACATTAGTTTTAAAACTTTGTTTTTATCTTCCAAAACATTTGATTTTAAACTAGAGTTAGGCACTAAAACATTTTTATTTGAAATCACATTTTCTAGGTCCTTATAAAGTTTATCCTTATCAGATTTGACTTTCTCAAGGGTTTTTAAAATACATTCAAAATCAGAAGTTTTCATATCAAGATCATTAGAAAGATCTGATACTTCTTTGGTTAAAACTGAAATTCTAGAATTTACTTTATCATGCTTT
This sequence comes from Viscum album, assembly GCA_963277665.1. NCBI lineage: Eukaryota > Viridiplantae > Streptophyta > Magnoliopsida > Santalales > Viscaceae > Viscum > Viscum album. The sequence continues at coordinate 1,778,008,091 of OY728146.1, read as the reverse complement.
TTCTTAAGTTTTGAATTTTCATTTTCAAGTAATTTATAAAATCTAGATACTTCTTCAAAAGAATGTTGTGTATCATCTTTTGATGGCGAAGAATCATCATTCGAAGATTCATAATATTTATTTTCAAAATAATTTTCATTTAAAGAGACATTTGTAATAGCTTCAGCATTATGTACCTTGGCCATAAGACAATGATCTTCAATTGGTTGTCTGGCTACAAGTCCAATATTTCTCTATCCCGAGGACTCATATTCTGAATAATTGTCTGAAGAATCACTACCACATGCACTCCAAGTGTCCTTTTCATTCAATACTTTCTTTGTATTATTATACTTTTTCTTATTTCTTTCATAAAGTTTCTCTTTTCAATATTTTCTATTCAGTAAAGGACAATCCGGCCTTATGTGTCCTACTTTCTTACATTCGTAACAAGTTACCTCTGAATCTTTCTTATCCTTCCTATCTTTCTTTTTAAATCTATATTGGAAGCCTTTCTTTCCCATTATCTTGTTCATTCTTCGTGCAAGATTGGCTAACTCATTATCTGAGTGATCATTAACACTTGATTCTGAAAAAACAACTTTCTTGTCTTTGGATCTTGTAAGCCTTTCAGATGTTTTTGATTTAGATGTAAAGGATACACTTCCATTCCCATTCTTCTTCTTATTGAAATAAGCATCTCTTTTCAATCTTGTGTCGTGCTGTAGAAGAGTTCCAAAGAGTTCATCAAGAGTAATCTGGGAAACTTTTCTGTTTTCATAAATAGCTATCCTTTTTTACTCGCATTCATTTGGCATTATATCTATAATCATATCTACTATAGCATCATCATCAAGGCCTTTTTCACCCATGGATTTTAAGCTATTGAAAATTTTCATAAACTTTTGTTTCACTTTACATACTGTCTCTCCATATGGAAAAACAAATCCATGATACTCTGCTCGAAGCATTGCTCTTATTGTTTCTATAACCTTGGATGTACCAAAATGAGTGATTTCTAATTTCTTCCAAATACAGTTGGCTGCTTCACATGAATATATCTGACTGTATATATTCCTAGTCATAGAGCATAATAAATTATTGCATACCTTGTAATTCAGTTGATATTCTTTCTTCTCTTGGTTAGTGAATGTACTAACTTCTATGTCAGGAATTTTATAACCTCCAGTAAGCATAATAAAATTTTCTACACAATTATTGATCATGAAAGTCTTCATACGATCTCTCCAGTACTCATAATCATTCCCATCAAATATAGGTGGTTTAGAAGGATTTAGGTTTTCAATTGACCCAATATTTATTCCTGCCATCTAACAAAACAAAAACTTTTCCACTCCGCACGTTAGTGTAGTAAGTAGTTAAAAATGGTAATATGAAATAAATAGAACAAGTAATAAAAATCAGTGGAAAACCTGTTCTGATACCAACTATTGGATTGAAAATGTAGATGTATATGTATATTAGAGGGAAAAATACAAGAGGGGGGTGAATTTTATGTTTAAAAACATTGAGTATAAACACTTAAAGAGATTAGTTTAAAAGATCTTAAACTAATACAATTCAAAAAAAAAAAGTATTAAATATAAAGGTATGATGTATTGTAATACTATTAGAAAAGTGAAGTAATTGTATTCAATATGAATAAAATAATCAAAGTAAAACAAGTGTGAGAGATTCTACCATAAAGCGTATAGAATCTATTAATACAAAATGTAATTGGATAATTGTAATTGAAACAATTACAATTGAAAGTATAAAGAAGAAAGGAAACAATAAAAATTCATTTCTAATACAAACAGTAGCAGAAATGTAAAAGTATTACAATTATCTTCACCCAAATAGAAGTGTTATCCTTTCACCTAGGATAAGAGGTCTATCTTACCACCACCTTGGTAATCCCCCAATATGATGATCGGTTCGTCCATCTGCCTATCCCCGACAGACCTCGATACGATGATCGAAACGTCTATCTGCTTATCCCCGACAGCCCTCAATTTTGTAGGTAATTGGAACCTCTGTCTTTCAATTACTTGAATGCCCTCAATATGATGATCGGACACACAAATCATAAAGCATGAGAGAAGTCACATCGTCTCTCTCTAGAATATTATAGAAGCAAAGTATCACAGTTATATCACTGTCGTCTTCTCAGCTTCAAATGTCCTCCTATTTAAAGGCCTCAGGTTCCAACGGTCACATTTCTTCCAACGGTCATATTTCTCCGAAAAACTTGGAGGGACATGGACACTTAGAATTATAACGGACATATTGAAACAGAAAGTACGACATCATTTTGATTAGTTTGTAACTAACTCAACGACATCGTATTGGTTAAAACAAAATACAAATGAATATGATAAACAAGAGTACGATTAATATAAAACATGTGTTTTTGACTAAGTACCAAAACAAGTAAGTAATGAAAGTAAGAGTATTATGAGTATTACTAAATGTAATGTATTGATATGATATAGAGTAAGATACACAAAAGTGAGTACGATGACAGAGTTAGTACGATACGATTGACAGAGTCAGTACGATACGATTGACAGAGTCAACACGATATGATTGACAGAGTTAGTACAATATGATTGACAGAGTCAGTACGATACGATTGACAGAGTCAGTACGATACGATTGACAGAGTCTGTATGATACTAGATAAAAGAAATTTTTATTTCCAAAACATGAAATATAAGTCAAAGTAAAACTTTTGACTCAACAAATATATCTCTAGATAAATCTCTAGATAATTTTATAGATATATAACTAGATATCCTTATATATTTATCTCTTCAAATATATCTCTAGATATATATCCTTTTATTTATGCACACCCAAACATAATTTATTGAAATTAGTATTTTTAGATATAATTTAATATATTTATATATTTATTATGCTAGGTTTTTTGTTATAAAGTAAACAAAATGCCTTAATAATTTCTAATATTTTTAATTGGCACCATGTAAAAAAATAATAATATTATTTTTAATTTTATGGAATGTGAAACACATTAAGAATATAAAAAAAATATCAATTATTTATAATTGAACCATTAATATATTTCTGATTTCCATCATTGAAATGTATCGATCCTCAAATACAAACCATCTAGTAAAATGCATGTCACTGGATTATTTCTATGATGAATATAATAAATATTATATTCTCTAAACATGAAATGGAATATCCTGACCCATGATGGATGTAACGACCTGAAATTTTGAATAAATCTTGTTTCCTAATTTTATGTGTTATTTTATTTTATTTTTATACTCAAAAAAAATGTTTCATTTGATAACATTGTTATAATTAAAATGAGACCGTTGGGTTTAGACGGTTATATGACCATTGGTCAATATGACCGCTGGAAACTAAACGTTTTGATTATTGTCTCTAAATACAAGTAATCTTGGTTAATTATTGTAGAAAGAAGATTTTATGGCCTCACCCAGTAGTCTTGGACCGATCGAAGCCCATCTAACAGAACTTGGGAAGAAGGTAGCACCACTTGGCTTTGCTCTGGATCAAACCCAAGCCGAACTTCATCATGTGAAGCTAAAACGGAATCGTCTTTGCGAGAAGTTCAAACTGATAGAAATTACTACTCGTGCGATGTTAGCCGAGCCTCCCTCAGATTCTCTCACCTTAGCACACCTTACACATAGGTCCTATGATGGTGTGATAAGGGGCTATGTAAGGAGACCGTAACTGCCTTGTGTAATCCTTTGTTTTAAATAAAACTTGGGATTTCTTCTTATGATGAAGTTTATGAATTTTTAAATGACCAGATAAATATAGTATGCATATTTTTGATGAATTTTAGAAAAAAGATATTTTAAAAATGTTTATTTAAACCTTAAATAGTTAAAAATATGTAATGATTTTCGAAAAATGGTCTTCTACAATTATGTTCAGTACGAAATTTAGAGTCTAATAAGATCAACTTGATGTTTGATGAATAGTAAATTATGAATAGTGATTTTATGATTAGGATTATTAATGCATCCAAATGGATTAGTAATCTCACTTAAATAATGTAATAATATAATCTAGGCACCTTGATTAAGTAACGTGATTCAATAAAATGGTTAAATAACGGTTTCATAAATTATTATACAAGTATTAGTTTTTTTGAGTGAATAGTGTTTTTTAATTAAAAATTAAATGAAAAATATTTAAAAAAATTATATTTATAAAATGGATTTCATTTTTGAACTCAGAGCACCGATATTATGTTATAGTAATTTTTGGGGTTTTTTCTGAAAAAATGAATTTTTGATGAATAGTGAAAATACAGTTTTTAAGTTACGGGTGTTTAATGACATCATTAAATGAAGTATTAAGTTTGTAATCAATATGTTCGACTTATTAATAGTAATATAAGGTATGAGGTGTCCCATGGAGACAATACCATGGGCAAATACCATGGGTATGCCCATGGTTTTGCCAAAACCACTAATGAGGTGTCCCTTGGCCATTAATGCCTTATCCACTCACTATCCCTATAAATACCAAGCCATCCTCTCATCCATTCGACCCCCACTCTCCTCAACGATGTTATGGTATAATTACCTCCCAAGGAGGCCTCACAAGGAGCCCCCAAGTCTTCATGGTCCCAACCATTGAGTTTTAAGAGTTACATTTTAAGGTAAGGGATTCGATCTCCCTCTTTCATTTCAAGAAATCTATTCTATGTAATTTCATTTATGCTCCATATTCATATGTTAAAGGGTGTTCTTTTATACTCTTATTACATCCCTTTTCATGTTCACATAATGAAAGATCCCCTCATTCTATCATTATTTCGTTTTATGAGGTTTTAAGTGGCGCTGCTAGGCTGCCGAAATTTTTGTAACAGATTCTTTCTCCCTTCTCATTTTTCAAGATCTATTATCATGTAAAGTATTTCAGGTTCCTTTTTATTATGTTGGGGTATGATCTCAAAATTTATCATACTGATCTTTTATGATCATATGATGAGAGAACCCATTTGATCTCTTCAATTCAGTATTTTGATGTTTTAAATGGCGTTGTTAGGCTACCGAATTTTTAAGTGGTTCTTCACCCTTCTCATTTTGAAGTTCTACTTTCATGTCAATTCTTTCAAGTTCCTTTTTGTTATTTTGGGGTATGATATCTATATCTATCATACTGGACTCTTATGTTCATATGATGAGGACCCTATTTGATCTCAAAAATTCATTTTTTGTTGATGTTTAAGTGACGTCGTTAGGCTGCCGAATTTTTATAGGATTCTTTCACCCTTCTCCTTTTCAAAGTTCTAATTCCTTGTCATGTCTTGAAAGTTACTTTTTATTATTTTGGGGTATGATATCTATTTCTATCATACTGATATTTTATGTTCATATGATGAGAGACCCTATTTTACATCATCAATTCATTTTTGGTTGAAGTTTATGTAACGCTGTTAGGCTGCCGAATTTTCATAAGAGAAATCTTATTTTTGTCTTCCTTTCATGTTCTTCATTTCATATGGTATATTTTCAAATTTCATTACCATGTTCTTAAATACCTTATATTATGTCCCTATACTGTTTTATGGGTCATTTATGATTGTTTGACCCATGTCCCCTCTCTTTTCAATGTTTTCTAAAACCCTGTAACGTAGCCGTTGTGCTGCAGAATTTTCGTCTCAAAATGCCTCTCTATTTTTCACAAAATTACTTCATGTTATTAAGTGAATACTCAAAGATATTATTTCTACAGGGTTATTCACATATATACAAAAATGTTCTATTTTAAATTCGAGGATTTACATACATGAAACCCGCTCTCCCCTTCCGTGGGTTTAAAGTGACGTAAAGATCATGTCTTTAAAGCAGTTTTTAAAACGTTATGATTATGAAATGAAACCCATTTATTTTTTTCAATATGGGTTATTTATGAAATTTTTTATGATGATATATGTGTATCACATGATAATAAAGGAAAATTTAAGGGTGCGCCCTGATAGCACTCCAATGTATTGGGTAATGATGTAACCACTAGAGATTTCAATTTTCACGATTCCTTGGTGAATAACCTTGGTAACTTTCAAATAAAACCTTGGGGATGGACCATGGTGATATCTTCATGATTTTCTATGTTAAATGATGTAGCCACATCTTCAAGTTATGAAAATGTTATTTTTATTATGATATGCCTCATGATTTTATTCTCGGGCCTTAATGTTCTTTTCATGACCTTATTGAAGTATCTCAAGTTCACATGTAAAATGTTTCTCTTATTTACCTTACTGGGCTTTTTGCTCACCCTTTCTTTTGATGTATGTCCCCAGGTTATGTGATACATTAATGAACCTAGGATTAACATGAGGAAAATCCTTTCAAGTGTTTTAGAATAATGTTTTATGTTTTCACGCTTAGAGTTCCTGGTTTCCAAGACACTAAACCTTAAAGATCCTCGGTTTTGTAAAATGTAATGAAAGTTAATGTGATAAAAAGTCGGGATTCTATAGTTGGTATCAAAGGATGGTTTAGTTATTTGTGGAAATTAGGATATGAAAAATTTAGGAAGAATCCTATACAAAAGTTAAAAAATAGGAAATCTTCCTGGTATTTTGGTGAGTATTGAGTAAGGGGTTGCCAAGAAAATACATCCCTGTCTGGATACGAGCAGGTAGAGGTGGCTCTGGCACAGATGTACATAGGGGTAAAACCTGAAAACACCGCTTTGAGCTAGACTCGAACAGGAACTAGTACACTACAACGGGCCTTTCTGCACTCTTGGTTACGACACTCCCGGGGGATATGCTTTGGTAAATTCATAAGCTTAGTATAGACCATTGTTAAAGAAACAAAGATAAAATAAAATAAAGATTCCAATAAGAATATATGATCATGGATAACCTATATGGGAACCTAAGGGATCACAAGTTAGGGTATACTTTTATTCTACAAGTTATCCTTATATGCTTTCAGTTCCTTTTCATGATTATTGGCTAAGTATTTAAGCCCCTAATTATGGTTTCTTTTCTTAGTTAATGGCGGGAAATGGAAGAACATGTCCCAACAACCAATGTGATAGGAAATGAGATGATTGTCGTATTAATATGACAGGGATGATTAGGGTATTAAAATATGATTATTATTTTGGAAAACGTTCACTATTTTGGGGACCCTATATGATCGAGGTAAATAGATTACTACGGTATTTTCATTGAGGGGTAAGGTTGACTTATATTTTGAAGAATATATGAATTTAAGGTGGACTAATAGTAATTTAGGTTACTTATGGAAATGATTAACCTATATTGGGTAAAATATGTTTAGGTTAGATACTTTTGTTATAAGATGTTAGGAGTGGTTGATGTTGTTTGGAAATGAACAATGAAGTTTATTTTGGAAGACTATGTTGTCAAATCCTTCTTGTATTTGGGTTTCAATATTAGCTTGGTTTATTTTGAGGAATCTTAATGACCGTTATTTATGGAATGGTCAATGATGAACTATGGGTAGTACCATGGAACTTTGAAGATTTAAAAGTAGTTTCCATTCCTATGGGATTCTTTCTTTTTGAAGAGGTGTTTTACCTTACCCTTTATATTTTTGGGATAATGTTTAAAGATAGAAGAAATAGATAGTTATTCTTTTGTGGATTATGAAGATGATTCTTGTGTTTTGATGAGACCAAGTTGTTTGGAATTCTCATAGTTTGGAGAAAATATTAGTTTTGGGTAGAAACTTATTAAAGGATGAAACTCTACATGAATATAGGTATATTTTCTTATGTTTTTATTTTATGTTGTAAATGAATTCCTCAAAATTATGAAAAGGAACGTAAAACAAAAACGTTGTTGGTTTACGTTTCCTACTAGGTAATCAAAGACCGTTTACACACATCATAAGTTTTGGATTTTCTTATGGTTAACTTTCTCCTAATCATGTTCTCTATCACTCTCCCCCAGAACATGACCCTTTGTTTTTCTTTCATGTCCATGTTTTTCTACATGGAATCCTCGTGTGGGTTAACTCGGGTGACCTTGGTACTTCTCTTTCATTCTTTTAAAGTAATAATTTTACTGACTCCTTTTCCGATGTGGTACTTTCAGTGAAATTCTAAAACCCAATTTTAAAAATTGCGAGGACGCATTTTCTTAAGGGGGGAAGAATGTAACGACCAGAAATTTTGAATAAATCTTGTTTCCTAGTTTTATGTGTTATTTTATTTTATTTTTATACTCAAACAAAATGTTTCATTTGATAACATGATTATAATTAAAATGAGACAGTTGGGTTTAGACGGTTATATGACCATTGGTCAATATGATCGCTGGAAACTAAACGTTTTGATTATTGTCTCTAAATACAAGTAATCTTGGTTAATTATTATAGAAAGAAGATTTGATGGCCTCACCTAGTAGTCTTGGACCGATCTAAGCCCATCTAACATAACTTGGGAAGGAGGTAGCACCATTGGGCTTTGCTCTGGACCAAACCCAAGCCGAACTTCATCGTGTGAAGCTAGGACGGAATCGCCTTTGCGAGAAGTTCAAACTGATAGAAATTACTACTCCTGCGATGTTAGCCGATCCTCCCTCAGATTCTCTCACCTTATCACACCTTACACTTAGGTCCTATGCTAGTTTGATAAGGGGCTATGTAAGGAGACCGTAACATCCTTGTGTAATACTTTGTTTTAAATAAAAATTGGGATTTCTTCTTATGATGAAGTTTATGAATTTTTAAATGACCGGATAAATATAGTATGCATATATTTGATGAATTTTAGAAAAAGGATATTTTAAAAATGTTTATGTAATCCTTAAATAATTAAAAATGTGTAATGATTTTCAAAAAATCTTCTTTTACAATTATGTTCAGTACGAAATTTAGAGTCTAATAAGATCAACTTGATTTTTGATGAATAGTAAATTATGAATAGTGATTTTATGATTGGGATTAGTAATGTGTCCAAATGGATTAGTAATCTCACTTAAATAAAGTATTAATATAATCTAGGCACCTCGATTAAGTAATGTGATTCAATAAAATGGTAAATAACGGTTTTATAAATTATTATTCAAGTATTTGTTTTTTCGAGTGAATAGTGTTTTTTAATTAAAAATTCAATTAAAAAAAATTAAAAAAATTACTTTTATAAAATGGATATCATTTTTGAACTCAGGGCACCAATATTATGTTATGGTAACTTTTGGGGTTTTTTCTGAAAAAATGACTTTTCGATGAATAGTGAAAATACAGTTTTTAAGTTACGGGTGTTTAATGACATCATTAAATGATGTATTAAGTTTGTAATCAATATGTTCGACTTATGAATAGTAATATAAGGTATTAGGTGTCCCATGTTGACAATACCATGGGCTAATACCATGGGAAAGCCCATGGTTTTTCCAAAACCATTAACGAGGTGTCCCTTGGCCATTAATGCCTTGTCCCCTCACTTTCCCTATAAATACCAATCCATCCTCTCATCCATTCGACTCCCCACTCTCCCCCAACGAATTTCTGGTCTCATTACCTCCCAAGGAGTCCTCCCAAGGTTCCCCCAAGCCCTCAAGGTCCCAACCATTGAGTTTTAAGAGTTACGTTTTAAGGTAAGGGATCTGATATATCTCTTTCTTTTCAAGAAATCACTTCTATGTAATTTCTTTTATGCTCCATGTTCTTATGTTAAAGGGTGTTATTTTATACTCCTATTACTTCCCTTTTCATGTTCACATAATGATAGATCCCCTCTTACTCTCATTATTTCGTTTTATGATGTTTAAGTGGCGCCGTTAGGCTGCCGAAATTTTTGTAACAGATTTTTTCTCCCTTCTCATTTTTCAAGATCTATTATCATGTAAAGTATTTCAAGTTCCTTTTTATTATGTTGGGGTATGATCTCTAAATTTATCATACTGATATTTTATGATCATATGAATAGAGACCCCATTTTATCTCTTCAATTCAGAATTTTGATGTTTTTAAATGGCACCGTTAGGCTGCCGAATTTTTAAGTGGTTCTTCACCTTTCTCGTTTTGAAGTTCTACTTTCATGCCAATTTTTTCAAGTTCCTTTTTTGTTATGTCAGGGTATGATCTATATATCTATCATACTGGACACTTATGTTCATATGATGAGACACCCTATTTTATCTCATCAATTCATTTTTTGTTGAAGTTTAAGTGACGCCATTAGGCTGTCGAATTTTTAAGGGATTATTTCACCCTTCTCCTTTTCAAAGTTCTAATTCCATGTCAAGTCTTGTAAGTTCATTTTTATTATGTTTGGGTATGATCTCTATATCTATAATACTGATCTTTTATTTTTATATGATGAGATACTCTATTTGAAATCATCAATTCATTTTTGGTTGAAGTTTATGTAACACTGTTAGGCTGCCGAATTTTTATAAGAGAAATATTATTTTTGTCTTCCTTTCATGTTTTTCATTTCATATGATATATTTCCACATTTCATTACCATGTTATTAAATCCATTATATTCTGTCCCTATACTGTTTTATGAGTCATTTATGATTTTTTAACTCATGTCCCCTCTCTTTTTAACATTTTCTAAAACCCTGTAACGTAGCTGTTGTGCTGCAGAATTTTCGTCTCAAAATGCCACTCTATTTTTCTCAAAAATTACTTCCTCTTATTAAGTGAATACTCGAAGATCATATTTCTACAGGTTTATTCACATATATACAAAAATGTTCTATTTTTAAATTCTGGTATTTACATACATGAAACCCGCTCTCCCCTTCCGTGGGTTTAAAGTGAGGTAAAGATCATGTCTTTAAAGCAGTTTCTAAAACGTTATGATTATGAAATGGAACCCATTTATTTTTTGCTATATGGGTTATTTATGAAATGTTTGATGATGAAATATGTGGCTCACATGATAATAAAGTCAAATTTAAGGGTTCTCCCCAATAGCGCTCCAATGAATTGGGTAATGATTTAACCACTAGAGATTTCAATTTTCACGATACCTTGGTAAATAACCTTGGTAATTTTCAAATGACACCTTGGGGATGGACCATGGTGATATCTTCATGATTGTCTATGATAAATGATGTAGCCACATCTTAAAGTTATGAAAATGTTATTTTTATTATGATATGCCTCATGATTTCATTCTCATACCTTAAAGTTCTTTTCATGACCTTATTGAAGTATCTCAAGTTCACATGTAAAATGTTTCTCTTGTTTCCCTTACTGGGATTTTTGCTCACCCTTTCTTTTGATGTATGTCCCCAGGTTATGTGATGTAGTAATGAACCTAGGATGAACATGAGGAGAATCCTTTCAAGTGTTTTAGAAGAATTTTTTATGTTTTCATGTTTAAAGTTCCTGGTTTCCATGACACTAAACCTTAAAGATCCTCAATTTTGTAAAATGTAATGAAAGTTTATGTGATAAAAAGGAGTGATGCTATAATAGAGGTATGAACTCGTTTAAATTTTGGTTTAACTTCCTTAAATATGTTTATGAAATATTTCCTAGTAGTATGAGGGGACTTATGGGTGTCACTGGGGTTCGAGATGTGAAATAGGGGGAAAAGTGGTCATCTAGTGAATTTTTTAGGGTTGAGTAATGGTTAGTGATAATCGTTCTCTAGAACTGTGCACCCTACAAAGGATTGGTGCACGGTTAGTAAAAAAATGCATGTGGATGGACTAAAATATGTGGTCTTGGAAAAATAAATCTCACATGTCTAATGAAGGGGTTTTCAAACCATAAAGGCTTCCTAGGTGTCCCTGAAACTGAGGACCCTCTTAGACATAGAGTTCCACATGGTTGATGCATTGTTGGGAAAACTGTGTGACCAAACCATGAGACTAATTAAAATGGGTAATTTCAAAATTTATCCCTTGGTATTTATGTGTTATAACCTAACTTTCATCTATTTTATTCCTCTAATTTCCTGGTTAATGAACCAAACCCTTCCAAACTTCCAAGATATCAATCTACCTCTATTTTCAGTTGTTATGAGTGTTTTTTGGTGCAGATTATGTATTTGGGTGGTTATAATATTATTTTTTATGCAGTTTTATAATAATTCTTATATGATCATTCTTATCCATTTATGGCCACAAAAATACATTTCCAGCATATTCTATTTTGTGGATTTGAAGGTGATGTGAGTTCGAATCAAGGGTTATTATTAAGTAAATGTTATTTTATGAACATGAGGTAGGTTGTCTATAAATTATAGCTCATATTATTGATGTTAGTTATTTGAATGTTTATGTGATATTGGTTTCTTTTGAATCTTATTTGGTTTCCTTGGAATGAAATGGAAAATTGTTTAATTAAATGATGAATTGATAATCTCATGATCCTTGTAGGATGCAATGAGGATGAGAGAACTGAATCCTTAGTCCATCCATGGGGTGTTCCATAACATGAACATGGAAATTAAATTGTTAAATTTTAGGATGATTTTTAATGGAATAAAAAAATACAGTTTTGTTTAGTTGATAACAAGGAATTAAGTGGTATTTTGTCAATTTTTTATGTGACAAAAGGGTATGGTATATAAATAGTAAATTTGTTAAATTTTTAATGAAGAATTTTCACATAATTAATTAGTTTTTTTGGGTATTTTATTGAGTTTATACTACCATAGGTCATGCTAGGATGAGACTCTTAGCCCAACCCATATATTTTTTGGGTTAGGGTCTCAAACTCTATCTCTATTCCCTAATGAATCCATCTGATATTTTTACCTATACAGAGGTTCTTACCTATGCTGTTAAATTGTGATTTTTTTGTGAAATGATTTTCCCAATTAAATAGGTAACTTAGACCACCTAATATGTTTTATAATTTTATTTGACAGTGGCTAAATTGATTTTGATGAATATGGATAACAATTGGAACTGAAGATGAAAATGGTAAATTATAATATTCATAAAGGATGGAACATGATTTGTCTTTTTTTAAACATTTTTTATTATACCTATGTATATAAATCTTATTTAGAATTCATATTTTAAATACACTATTTTTGGTTGATTGTATTATTGTAATCATACCCTATTCAAGTATCTCTTGGGTACACAAAATGATATCCTGGTTGCAAGTCAAGATATGGTTTAGGTCTTGGTTTTATACATTCATTTGGGCTTGGGATGTGCATGGATGAGGGAACCAAACATGTTGTCCAGATCTATTTTGGGGATTATTCAACTTTTATTTTTTATTTTTCCTTCCACTTCAAACTGGATAACATCACATAGAATATTTACTATTGGTTTTTGTTAATTAACTACTATTGTGGATTATTCTTGGAATGTATAGTTATTAAATATGTTGTTTCCATTATTTTTTATTAAATATACTATGTAATACTTTAGTAAATAGGGTATAGTCTCCCATGGTTTTCCATTAGAACCGTGTGGCTAGTATGAAGCCTATGGTGATGAGTTGATACAGAGGAGGTAATGTAGGGAACCGGTTCGGGGCACTAGTTATAGGGGAACCCATGGTATAGTGTTACAAAGTGGTATCAAAGTGGGTTTAATTTCTATTATTTATTTTATTTTGGGATTTTAGGTGGGATATAATGATGTTTCAGGAATTAGAAATGATTTTTTCAATGGATTAATTAACCCTTGTATGTGGAAAACCTGAGAACCCTAGGTGGGATTATTATTCTTCAAATTCTTTTTTATAGTTGAATGGTATTCCACTGGAGGGTGATATAATTGATGTGTGGTGTTATTGTTTCATGAGGTTTTACTTGTGGACTAAAATTGTAAGAGCTTGTGCATACATGAATCATTTTCGACACACAGGTATATATTTGACATAAATCATGGTAGTCATAGAAGAGAGAACATGTTTTGGTCATGTATTGGAATTGGAAATTTATTTTAAATTAAATTATGTTTTTTTGAAAAGGATCTTAATATATATGTTTTAATAAAATAAGAAATTAAATGCTGTTTTTCTATAATTAAAAAAATTGCTAAATGTGGAAAAAATATATATGTTGATGAATTTTAAATGGTTTAAAAGGGTGTAAAATAAAATCCAGGTGTTTATGTATGTTTGTGGTTGAAACCGTGTTGACTATGGCATAAGATAGGGGTGGTGAAGGATTGTGATAGAAACATGATCCTTCATATTGGAATAGTGTGTGCATAGTATGTTGATAATGGATAGTAGTGAGACTAATTTTTTTAAAACTATGTTAACCTTTTTTTTAGAAGTGTGTTTGGAGTTTTAGAGAGATTCTACCATGATGATGCCTACCAGTTGGGAGACAAGAGTTAATCCACATGAATTTTCTTTCAGTAGTTGAGAAATAAAATCCATTGGTTTTAGATGATATATGGGATATAATATCCCAGAAATATTACTTATTTTATATAGAACATGGTGTGAGACCAAGGTTTGTTTGTTCCGAGTCTGATTGACCTGAATGTAGAGTTTCAGTTATAAAAACCTCTAACATTTTCTATAGAGGGTGTCAAAAATGTAGCCTAGTTTTGGATTGAGTTCATCCAGATGATTTCAGATCACATAAAAACTATTATGGACAATAGATTGAAGTTGAAAACTTAAATATTTCGAGGACTATTGATGTGATGATGGGATATCTAAATTTGGAAAGAATGGGGTGACAGAATACTATATAGGGACTTCCAGGAGATGTTTTTATAACATTTCTATCAGGTGATTTTGAGATAGAAGAGATCTATTGAATTTATGAGGTTGTCCTTGGGAACTATTTCAATGAAGAATTTTGTTTTTCCAAATCAATTGAATTTTTTTTACGTAATTGGTTTGGGTTGAGGAAGCTACTATGACACACTTTTCAGGACGTGCGTAGACATGCGATCATGTCACAGGTAAATATATTCAATTTAAATATTTTTTATGATTTGGATGATTATGCCTTCATTTTTTAATGGCAAATAGTAGAGGCTATATGTGGTGGACATGTGGTTTCATTTGGGAGGTTCAGTGGAATGAAATTTGAGTGTTTGAAGCACTATTTTGATAGTTTACACCAAGGATGTGGTAGATAGAGAACCCATTTAATACGACTGATCTCTCAGAGTAGTTATCTGGTGTTCTATTTATAGTAAGGAATGCTGGTAGATAGGTGTGTTCAATGTCCACGGCCACCAGTTTTGTGTTGACCATGTGTCAGGATGGGAAATTAACAATGGTTCTAATAGAACCATTAGCAATTGGGTTGTGATGGAGGGTCAAAACTATAATAGAGTGTAGGAAAGGGGTATAATACTCCATATGAGGAAATAATTTGGAGTTATTTTGTCCATACCATCAATGGTGGAAGAAATAGTTTATTAGGTAAATATTTTCCTTACTAGTTGGGTAGTGTATCCTAGGGGTCTCAGGCAAGAACCTAGAGTATAGGGGAAAGTCAGCTTCATGTAGTTCATCCTACACCTAGTGGTGGAGAGGTTGTACCATTGACTATTCGATGTACAAATAATGTATCTTCCAGGATTTCTAGTTATTTATTTGATATATGGGACTCAATTTATATTATATATTCTCTTCATGGGAATATATTTGTTCTAGTAGTGGAAAATATCTATGGGGTTATATCGATCGAAATACCATTGGTAGTGAGAGCGTAGAATATCATACAATGTATGGAGGGTTCTCTTGAGGTTGATGGGTGTCACTTCCCTTATGGATTTCTTATGATAAAGATGTTTGGTTTTTATTAGATATTTGGGGATGTATTGGTTGTTGTTATATCATTCCCTTGTCAACTCTTACTATCAACAGGTATCATTTATGTCTCTTTTTAGTGGGACCTATGTTCGTGAAGGGGGATTGAATATCCAATTAGTCCATTTAAGACCATTTCATCTGCAATTGGGTGATATAAAAGATCAAGTGGCATGTATTGTTCTTAATGATTTTTAAAGTTAGAAAAATATATTTCCTTGTGTGGTGGATTAGTTCTAAGATGTATTTCTTAAGGACTTCTTATGGTTTCCTCATGATATAGATATTTTGTTCATGATATAATAGATTCATGGTTCTAATCCAATATCCATTCCACTTTGAACCATAAGAACATAATGAAAATAATACTCAGTTAGAGTAATCAGGGATAGATCAATTATTTTTCATGTACATCACATTTGGGATCTATATTTTTTTTCTCTATGAATAATGAGTGTACCTTGGAGTTGTAATTCAATTACCATAAGATGAACTGAATAATAGTAATGAATCGATATCCTCTTCATTGTATTTATGTTCATTTTGACTAGATTAAAGGTTATTTTTCTTAAAGAAAATTATCATAGGTTAGTACATCATCATCTAAGATTAAGACCTTCTAATATACCATCATCTGCTTTTATGACCATGTACTATTTGTATGAGTTCATTATAACACCTTTTTGGTTGAAAAAATCTCATTTTGTGTTTCTTTTCATAATGAATTGAATCACCCACCACTACCTAGATCACATGGTGGGTTTTTACATATATTACATCTTAATGTACTACCAGACTCATAAAGATGGTTCAAAATACCTTGACATCATTCTATGTATACTACATGAGAATAGGATATACGCCATGCTATCCATGTTTAGTTCTTGGTCAACAAAATACATTTCATGGGTCACATATTTTATTAGGAATGAGTGTCTATGGACTAAGAGAAAATAAAATTAGTATCATCTTGGGATTATACATATAATGTTTTTGAAATTAGGTTCTTTTTGAGTTTGTGGTGCTATTACAGAATTTTCAAGAAACAATTTTCCCATTTAGTTGAACCAGTTGGAGCTTGACCAAGAAGGGTGTCAAGAACAAATAGTCTATATCAGGTGATAATGCTATTTAGAAGATAAATAATCACTTGAAAATTCCACTAATTTTTATTCTATCTAAGTCAGGTATGTATTATACACAAATTTATTGGTGAATCTCATATTGAACATTAGAGGATTTTTATTTAGGGATATTGTTTTGTGCTTTATGCATTGTGATTTTTGATAATGCATGAACAAAATTACCCTATGCATGATCTTCAGTTGGTCATGGGGGTTTTTTCCCTGAAATTTTGGTGGAACTTCCTTCTTTGTGATTTCTTTTATATACACGTATCATAAGTTAATTAAGTATATCTTATAACAGAGGGATTTGATCCTTTGGTTATGATGGTGGGTCAATTATATTCCCTCATTGAATTTAGAGTTAGCTTATATGTCAGGATAGGGGAATAGTGTTGCAAATGAACTATATCAAAAGGAAAGGAATCAAGCAATTTTAGATTCTAGATCTGAGTGGATTATTATGTCTTCGATTTCTAATATTCATATTGGGATTTATTATGTCTTAGTGAAGATAATCCTTGTATCTTTGTTAGTTAAGTATACAATTATGAGATGGATTAAATAATGGATGTATGAAGATCTAGACTATATGGATTTGACAGAAATCCTGACGGTGAGGAGCCACATTCGAACTCGACTACCAATAATTATTATATTCTTTATGTTAGTGGTCATATTATTATTATTACATGTATATGGGAAGATTTAAATCATGATTTATATTCCTTGAAGTGGTCAGTGAATCCCATTTTAGCCAAAATTTATTCTAACTGTGATATAAAATATTGGGGGCCAAGAATAAAGAAATAAATTGCATGTTTTGGGACATGATTCCACACCTGCCTACATGTAAAGGCCTAGAATCTACACTTAGTTTAGTTTCTACACTTTTTACCGATTCCAGAATGGAATTAGTATAAGGGCCCAACCTTATTAAATTACATAATCTTGATTTTTTTAAAGAAATCTCATACTTATACATTGAGGATATTTTCATGTTTAGAGATTTAGAGAATTGGGGAATAATACATTCATAACATTATACATTGGTACATAGTGGATACCATAAAAACAGTTTAAATTTTTTCATCTAATAAAACATTAAAGCACAAAACATGATATATTTGAAAATTCTTAAAACATTTAACATGGATTCCTTCTTTGTCTTACACATCCTTATGAACTATGAGAATTATTTAAAGAAACTTGGGATTAACAAAAAAAGCTCAGCGTGGGATGTAAAAGAAGGAAAGAGCACATTAGTCCATTAATACTTCTAAAGTATGAAAAAAAATTCAAAAACATACTCATCACTTCTATATAATTACATTATGAAACAATATATTTCCACAAGATTTACACAAAAAAATAAGAACCTAAATATAACAATAAAGGTATCTTAAGGCATTAATTACATAATCATGTAACCCTCTCGACTACCATATCATTTTTAAACCTCGTGGATACCTTATAGTTTTTGATACCATCACATTTACACTTGGTGTAACCATACGTCCGACCTCAAACTAACACATAACCAATGCATTAGAGGAAAATATATTTCCCAGCCTTCATCATAAACAATTCCCAAGATCCAAAACATAATCATACAACATGAATAATTGCATAAAAACATAACTTTTGAATTTTGTAAAACAGAATTTTAATTGAATAATTTAAAAGAAAAATCCCTTATAAATATCATATAATTTAAGCGAGACTTAATAGAGTGGATGGAATTGGTATATACTATATACATACACATAATTAAACATAATATAAACCGAACCCATCTCATAAACAATTCTAATACCACATAAATAATGATGTAGGATGTTAACCCAAAGAATGGAAATCGAATTATGAAATCCCTTACCTCGGATTTGACTTACTTGAAACTCGTTTAAACCTCATCATTATCTCCTCTCCTTTAGATCCTTATTAAAGCCTTTGGTTTTGGCATTTTGGTGAGACCAGGCACTCTAGGACGCGGGGAAGACCCTTGGGAGGAGTTTTGGGAAGATATTGGGTAGGGATCAAGGCTTGAGAGGTGTGGGAATAATATGGTAATGAGGGTGGTATTTATAGTGGAGGAGAGATGGTATTTAACTTTATGTTAATCATTATTATAATATTTTTTCTCATGACTATGAATAATCATAATTCATGTGACCCCCAAATATTAATAAATGCATTTTATTTCGAACAATGTTGTCTTACATCACTTATGATGTCCTAAATAGTGTATTTTAATGATAATTTGAATATATAGTATTTTACTATATTTTACTATTCATAAAAAATTCAATAATTTCAAAAAAAATCCCAAAAATTAACCCATATCATTTTTCTACATGAAGAATTCAAAAATGATGTCCACTTTTTGAAAACAATTTTCTAAATATTATTAATTTAATTTTTAAATAAAATCAAACATTATTCAAGAATTTATTATTTAAAAACTATAACTGGTTTTATATCACATTGAAAAAGTAACCAAGATGTTATTATCTCAAAACCTTACAAAAATAAAATAATAACACAATTTACTATTCATTCGGTTCATTTTACTATTCATAATGGTATGTTGCCATTCACCAATAAACAAGTTGGTTACATTAGACTCAAAATTACATACTGAACACAATTATAGATGATCATTTTTCAAAATTCAAAACATATATGTAGTAAATTTATCTTTAAAGGATAGTTATATTTATCTACATAAAACAAATTTTCATTCATTACAATTTATTTTTGAAAACCTTGGGGAGTTACATTCTCCCCACCTTATGAAAATTTTATCCTCATAATTTTATTTACATATTAAACAAGTGAGGTTACTTTTCTTATATATAATTTTTAGACACCCAATTTTCTTCTTCTACCACGTGGTTTCTCCCCAAAACTTTTACCTGGTAGATTTCCATATTCTACAATACATGTTCCCTTCGATTAAGGATTTGAATTGGTTTCTCTTTATTAAAAGGTTTTCTTCCAACTAAACTAATTCTAGGCTCAAGACATGTGATGAATCTATAACATACATAATCAACATCGAAACGTGAAAAAAAATTTGTACCTGAGACAAACATGGAGGGAAATATACTCATTATGTAACTCTTCCAAAATTCTCTAAAATTTCAAAAGGAGTGATGAACCGCGAACATAGCTTCCCATTCTTACCAAAACGAACCGCACTTTTCCAAGGTGAGATTTTAAGGAAAACATGGTCACCTGCCTTAAAAGATAAGTCTTTCCTTCTATTATCTGGTTGACTTTTCTACCCGCTCTAATATTTCCTCATGTGGTGATGGATCATATTCACTTTCTCAACTACTTTCTCTACTAATTCTGACCCCATAAACTTTATTTCAATGAATTCATCCAAAATTTCTAGAGTCCAGCACTGCTTCCCATATAGAGCTGTAAAAGGTTCCATCTATATACTGGAATGAATATTGTTTTTTTAAGAAAACTAAACTAAATAAAGACATTGATCTCAACTTCCCAAGTATTCCACTGAACAAGATTGAAGGATATCCTTCAAATTCATAATCGTTCGTTCTAACTAGCCATCTGATTGAGGATGAAAATGTGTAATAAAATTTAATTTTGTGCCCAATAACTTCTGAATTCCCTTCCAATAGTTTGAAGTGAACTTGGGATCCCAGTCAAAAACAATGGAAAGAGGAACTCCATTTATCTTAAAAATATCTTCGAGGTACAGTCGAGAAATCTGATCCAAATACATTATTTATTTAATTGAAAGAAAATGGGAAGATGTTTTGAGCCGATCAACAATAACATAAATCACATAATTACCTTGAGTATTCTTTGGTAGTCCCACCACAAAGACCATGGATACATTCTACCATTTTCACTCTGTCACTTGAAAAGGTGGAAGCATCCCCTTCTTTAACTGCCTCTCTGTTTTAACCTGTTGACATATTAATCATTTCACAGTAAAATCATCAATATCTCTTTTCATTACATCCCACCAATAATACCCCAGAAGGAATTTGTACATCTTAGTACTACTAGGATTTACAGAAAAAGGAAACTATGAGCTTCACATTACAAAACATTATTCAACTTAGAATCACAAGTCACACACAAACATTCTCCAAATCATAAAAGGAAATCTTTATCATGGTTAAATTCTAGATGCTTACCCATTTTAACCAATTCTACCTTTTTTATAGCTCATGGTCTTCATCTTCGCTTGCCATATTCTCTCTAATAACGATGAGTGCACTGAAACCTGAGACAAAATAGAGGTATTTTTTTCACCAATAACTACTAATACAAAATTCATCAAATCATTAATCAAGCGATCACATTCCAAATGTAGTATGGTTAATGATTCTGGATGTTTTTTACTCAAGGATTCCACCGCTTTGTTTTCTTTTTTGAGGTTGTAATTGATCCTGAAATCACAATCATTTATCAGTTTAAGACATATTTTCTGTCTCATGTTTAATTCCTCCTAAGTGAATATATAGTTCATACTTTTATAGTCAGTATATATTTGAAATTTGGATCCAAATAAATGATGCCTCGAAATTTTCAAGTAAAAAAACCACAGCTTCCAATCCCAAATCATGTGTGGGATAATTTAACTCATTAGGTTTAATTTGTCTTAAAGCATAATCAATTACCTGATCATTCTACATCAAAACACAACTGTGTACCTTCAAAGAAGCATCACTGTAGATGACAAACTCACCATTTTGGGAAGGCATGGCAAAAAATGTAGCATTCACCAATCTCTTGTTTAGTTCTAGAAAACAAAAAACACATTCTTCAATCAAAATAAATGTTACCCCTTTTCATGTTAACTTAGTTATCAGGAAGGATAACCAAGAAATGTTCTTAACAAAACATCGGTAATAACCTACTAATCCAAAAAAACTACAAATCTCTGTAACATTGGTTGTTCTTGGCCATTCATCAAACACTTTTTTTGGTAGAATCAACTGTTATCCCATTCTTATCTTCAATCCTCTCATGATAATAAATCTATTGAAACCAAAAATCACACTTAGTGAATTTTCCATACGGTTTCTTTTTTTCTAGGGTTTTTAAAACAACCCTTAGATATTTTTCATGCTCCTCTTTATTTTTTTAAAATTCCAGAATGTCAATAATAAACACAACCACAAACATATCCACGAACTCATAAAATATTCTATTCATAAGATTCTAGAGTACAACAGGTGAATTAGTTAACCAAAATGGCATAACAACATATTTATAATGCCAATATATTTTATGAAAGGTTGTTTTCTAGAAGATGACATCCTTCACCATCAATTGAGGGTATCCGGATATCAATTCAATCTTGGAAAGGAACTGAGCTCCGTGGAGCTGATAAAACAAGTCATAGACACGAGGAAAATGATACATGGGTTTAATAGTGATGTTATTGAATGTTCTATAATCAATGAAAATCTCATGGAACCATATTTATATTTAATGAACAAAAAATGAGCTCCCCACAATGAAGTGATGGAATGAATATTTCCTTTATCAAAAAAAATCCTACAAGAGACTTTTCAATTCAAGAAATTCTATTTAAGTCATATGATATGGGAATTTTGAAATTGGCTTAGAAATAGGAACTAAGGCATTGGTGAACTCAACTTATTGATTACATATGAAACCAGGTAACACATTACGAAAAACCTCAATGTTTTCATTTACCACTGGCACATCATCAATCTAAACGGTTCCCATGTTTTAAAAAATATGATTAAGATAACTTTCATTTCCATCTTTCAATAGTTTTTTAGCTTCCTGGTATGTTATCAATTTTGTGAGATCATTCTTGTATACAAACTGAAACTCTTTCTAAAAAACACCTATAGCTCTACAATAAATCATAGCATGAAAAAGAGAAAGCCAATCCATTCAAAGAATATCATCAAACTCGACTAAGGGTTGAAAAACATGTTTTGTATGTAATTTCATTTCGAAGACCACAATAAAAAGATTCTTATAATTCCTCTTAGATATAATATTTACCCATGTTGTTTTTAAATAATTTCTTGTCTCATTTTTTTAGGTGTTATTTCCAATTTACTCAAAAAAATTTCAGATACGAAGGAATGTGTAGACAACGTATCAAACAAAACATTAAAAAAATCTGAATAAAAAAACAACATACTTGATACAACTTCATTGGATGGACTGACATCAGCTGACGTGGTCACAAATGATCTCACTACACCTTTCTGCTTATATTCTTGCTTATTTTCATCATTTGGATCTCTCTTTGGGTAGGCATTTTCACTGTGACCCATCTGACCACATTAAAAAAACATAATAGTTTTCTTATCGGGATTAGTATTAGGATCATTTTCATTACAATCTCGGGCCATATGTCCAAACATACCACAATTAAAACACTTCCTAGCTTTTGTAATACATTCCCCAGGGTGCTTCTTGCCCCCTTTTTCACAAACTAGAAACATAATTTTCTTACCATCAGATTTATTTTGTTGATTCTTACCCATCACTTTCCCTATGAAACACTTCTTCTCATTGTTTCTACAATGCACGTGATCATCAGAAAACTCCATATCTACCCTCTCTACACATCATAAAAGTTTCTCATAACTTTTAAATTCACAGGAGGCTAACACACTTCAATACCTCGGCTTCAGTCCTTAGTAAAAGCAGCTGATTTTTCTATCAATATAAAGAATAATATTGTTAGCATACCTCACCAGTTGGGTGATTTTCACTTCATACACACCCATTGAATGTTCCTCCTTTTTCTAAAATTCATTGAATTTATTCTCCATCCAAAGTCACACCACATTAAAAAAATATTTTCCATGTAAAATACTTTTAAATTCATTCCACTATAAAGAATCAATATCCTCTATGTCCTTGATATTCTTAACCATTTACCACCACTGATCAGCTTCACCTTCATAATGATAAATTTCAATAATTACCATTTTATTTTCTGAACACCCAATAACATATAATATCTTCTCAAGGTCTTTAATCCATCCCCCAGCTACTATTGGGTCAGTTGATCCATTGAAAGAATGAGGGAGTTGTCACATAAAATGTTCAACTATTGTCAAGATCTCTTGTGGAACCTATAATTGTTCTCTTTCATGGATTCCGCCACTATTTATTGCTCATGTTAGTTAATACATTACTATCACAAATTTATTGGTTCTAATATCTACCATTCCAGGATGCAAATTTGGAAGGATGTCATTCTGTTGGTGACTCCCCTCTTCATCTTTCCCATTTCTTCTATGGAAAATCATTCTGAACAAACATATCTTAGACAAAGAAAAATGGTAATATTTAAATTCTATAGAATTTCGAATTCTTCATCGAGTAAAAATCATTTAATGTAGTCTTTAAACATTATAATTACCCCTACAGTTATCTAAACCATCCTCAAATACCAACTATATGGACCCGGCCTTACTATATAACATAATATTGATTTAAGTCAAAAAATAATTTCCTTTTACTTTGAGGATATTTTCAGGTTTAGAGATTCACAGAATTGGGACATAATACATTCATAACATTACACATTTTTATAGAGTGGATACCATAAAAACTGTTTCCATTTTTTCTAATATGTAAAACATTAATTCTTAAAACCTGATTACATTGAAAATTATTCATACATGTATCTTGGATTCCTTTTTTTTACACATCCTTATGACCTGTGAAAATCATTCAAAAAAACATTATTTGAGAACAAAATTCTCAGTAAGGGTTGTACATTAAGGAAAAATCACATTAATCCATGAATACTTGAAACATATGAATACATTTTCAAGAGACATATCCATAACTTATATATACTTAATTTGTGAAACAATAGATTTCCACAAGATTTACACAATACATAAGAACATAAATATGACAATAATGGTATCCTGGTGACTTACTTACTTAATCTTATAACCCACTCAACTACTTTATTATTTGTATTCCTCACGGCTACATTACAATTTGTGTAACCATCGCAGTTACACTTGGAGTAACCATATGGCCGACCTCCAGCATACACAAACCCAATGAATTTTAGGGAAATATAGGTCCCACCATCATCATAAACAATTCCAAAGATCCTAAACATATTCATAATACATGAATAATAGCATTAATATATTTCTTTTGAATTTTGTAAAATAGAATTTTAACAAAATATTTAAAAGAAAAGTCCCTTATAAATATAATATAATTGAAGTGAGACTTAATAGAGTTAATGGAATATGTATATAATCTATAAATACACATAATTAAACATAATATAAATAGAACCCATCACCCAAAAATTCTATTACCACATAAATATTGAAGTAGGATGTTCAACCAAAGATTGGAAATTGGGTTAAGAATTCTCTTACCTCGGGTTCGTCTTATTTCTTACTCATTTCAACCTTCTCCTGATCTATTCTCCTTGAGATTATTCTTAATTACTTTGGTTTTGGACAATTTTTGAGACTAATCGCTCTAGGACATGGGGAAGATCCTTGGGAGGAGTATTTGGCGAAATCTATTTAAGGCTCAAGGCTAGAGAGGTGTGGGAGGAAGAGGGGAATGAGGGTGGTATTTATTGTGGAGAAGGGGACATATTTAACATTATAATAATCATTATTATAATATTTTTTCTCAAGACTTTGAATAATAAAAATTCATGTGACCCTAAATAGTAATAATTGTATGTCAGTTAGAACCCATTGGGATTACATCACTTATGATTTCATAAAAATTGTATTTTATAATTTGAATATACGGTATTTTACCAAATTTCACTTTCCATCGAAAATTCATAAATTTAATGAAAATCCCAAAAATTCACTCATACCATTGCTCGATGTTTATAATTCTAAAATGAATTCCATTTTTTGAAAATAATTTTCTAAATATTATTAATTTAATTATTAATTGAAATCAATCTTAATTCAAAAATAAATACTCTAAAAACTATAACTATATTTATTTCACATTGAAAAATTATCTAAGATTTCACTATCTTAAATCCTTAAGAATATTAAATAATAACAAAATTTACTATTCATTAGGGTCATAATACTATTCATAAGGGTATGTTACTATTCACCAAACAAACAAGTTGGTTCTATTATACTCCAAATGACATACTGAACATAATTTTTTATGACCGTCTCACAAAATTCAAAACATAGATGTAGTAAAATTATGTTTAAAGTCTAGTTATAATTATATAATTAAAACAATTTTTCATGCATTTTAATTTATTTTTGAAAACCTTAGGGTGTTAAAACTGGGAAGAAGATACCATCAATTGTTTTTTATGTCGACACCTCAGAAGAATGATGGGAAATGAGTAATTATTCATTGTTCATTGAGGTATAATATATACCACAAATATGAGTGAAATTTATTTTTGATTATTTGGGTGACTTGTATGTCCAGTAAATTTGAGGATTTCATGGGGTACCTCCGAGTATTCATTCTGAAGATAAAATAGTGTTACTAAAAACTTATGGAAAGGGTTGTAGAAGATGATTCATAACCCAGTGTTTTTGAGAACATCATTTCACCAATAAGTAATTTGAAAGTCAGAAAGTACTATTCAGATTCTAGATGATATGTTGAGTGCATGTGTCGAAGACTTTAGTGGATCTTTAGAGAGGCACTTGGTGTCTATATATTTTTCCCCCAACAACATGTACTAGGTTACTATTTATAT
This sequence comes from Viscum album, assembly GCA_963277665.1. NCBI lineage: Eukaryota > Viridiplantae > Streptophyta > Magnoliopsida > Santalales > Viscaceae > Viscum > Viscum album. Next base: position 1,777,981,542 of record OY728146.1, on the reverse strand, counting down.
TGAACTATTTGAGGTCAGCTATTGTAGAATGTGTATTTATCCATTTTGATGGTTATAATCTATGTAATCATAATTTTTTGGTTCCATGTCTCATGCAGGAGACACTAGATCATGTTGGATTGATTTAGAAACAAATAGCTATAGCTCATACTAGTAATTAGTTGTATTTAGATAAATTTCCCCGACCTCATTAGTTTACATTTTGTTATTGTTGTGTTCGTTTGGATTAGGATAAAGTTGGTTCACCGATGGATTCATAAAAAGTGTATATTGGTAACCTGGTTTGTGGGTACATTTGAGATTGTGGAGTGGATCATATAATGGGGAATACCAATTAGCTCTTCTATAATGGTATTATGGTATGCCCAATGTTTTCCACATGTCAAAGATTTTGAAGTATCACCATAACTAATCTCATCTGATTGATGTTGATGATGTTGTTCTTGAAAAAGATGTGTCATTTTAGGATAATCGCATTCATATTGTTTATCAATGTGATAATGTCACATGAGGTAAGATTGATTCATTAGTCCAAATGTTATGGCATCTGGGAAAAATTCAGGAGGAACCATTTGAGAGGGAGTTGGGTATGTGGGTCTCATGGTTTGAAATTTTTACCATTTAATAGTAGTGATTCTAAGGAAATTAGATTGCGGATGAGTCGTTATAAGGTTGGGAGGATGGCGAATTTTTTAACTGGAGGGGCGTGTGCTTTTTCGGAAGTAACCCAGGTTGCTTGTGCTTCAACTGTTTATGTTGGATCCCCCAATGGGGGGAAGTTGAAAGCCGATTTTGTCAAGGATTCCCCGACTCTCTCCTTCAAGGAGGTGGTCTGTGGAAACAGTCAGAAGGGAGATATTCCGCCAATTCATATTGAACCTCGATAGCTGGAGGTCTTGGAAGGCTACCAGGTGGTGGTGGTAGCAGACAGAGATTTGAAGTGTGCTGCGGAGGTGCATAACCTTTCCCTGGTTGCTAGATTTGGCTCGGTGAAGCCTACCTTGGAGGTCTTTCATAGGTTTGTGGACTCTTGATATTTTCATGGTCCATCGGTTGTATCAGAATTATCAAAGGATTCCTTCTGCATTCACTTAAACTCAAGGGAGGATTTCGTTCATGCTTGGTCAAGGATGATCAGACGGTGTTGAAATTTCTGGTTTTCTCTGGCTTGGTGGGCATGGGATTGTCACTATGGTAGAGAATCTGATATGTGTGTGGTCTGGATCAAATTGTTGGGCTTCCCCCTTCTTCTTCAGAACCCCTCAATCCTGGAAGCGGTGGGGGATTCTTTGGGTAATTTTATTTGTGTGGATGGGAATACTGAGTTGTTTTTGGATGATGCTAACCCTATAATCTATGTTGAGATGAACATAGCGGTGATAATTCTTCCTCGTATTCTGATTTGATCTCTTAGGGGACTGAACTGGCGACAACAGTTGGTATATCAGCCCCCCGGGTTTTTCTCTTCTTGCGCTATTCAAGGCCATACTTCGGATTCCTGCAGGAAGGGTTGGGAAGGCCTTCGGCATCGGGGGTCCTCAAAACCTATGTCCAAATCGATGGAAGCCTTTCCTTCTGTTTTGAAGAAGAAGGATTTGGGTTCTTTGAAAGAGACTGAGGTGCCTGGTCCAGCGCCACCTGAAGAATTTTGTCCTTCGTCTTCCTCTAAGGTGCTGGTGAAATACAAAGCCCTGAACAATTCTTTGATTTTTCCACTTGCTACAGGATCCAGGCCACAATGCTGCTCAGAGTCTTCTAGAAAGTCTCTGTCAGATTTTTTCTCACTAGCGGGTCCTGTGACCCCTATGCTTTTTCCGCTGAAGGTGAGGTCTCCGGGTAGTCCCAGCTGGGATAATCCATTGTTGGAGAAGATAAAATTGGTTACTACACCACAGTCCTAGAAATGGAAAGGTAAAATGATCTATTCTTCAGCTTCAGGACCTCCATGTTCTTCCTCTTCGGTGGAAGATTTCTGGTCTCCCAATGCTTTAGCTGTGGAAATGGAAAAACAGTCATTGTTTATGTCAGAGCCTGGCCTTTCGAATTTGATTTAGGGAACTGCATCTAGTGGTTTCTCAGAGGGGACATCCAAGGATATTTCAGTGCCTCGACATTCCAGGTTTCAACTTCTTATGGTTGCATTCCGACATGAAGAATTGATTCCAACTTCATCTAAAGAGGATAAGGGGAACAGATTCTCCCTCTTGGAGGACTCCATTTGCCCCACGAAGAAGAAAATTTGCACACCAAATAAACGGTGTTCTTTGGAGAGTTCTTCCAGACCAATGACCTGGTCATTGGCTAAGTTGGAGTGTGACAAGCTGCTTTTAAGACCTCATGTAGGTAGCCCTGTCTAGAAGGCCAAGAGTTTCTTGAGTTAATGGCTTCAGTGTTTATATGGAATGCTCGTGGCTTAGGAGGGCAAGCTAAATGTGCCTTCGTTGCCTCTGAGTGTCGCCAGAATAAGGCTCTTTTGGTGGTTATTCTAGAACCAAAGCATAAAATTTATAGGATGGTTTTTTTGGCCAGAAATATGGGATTTGGTCACTTTATACATGGTCATCTAGGTAACAATAATATTTGGATTTGTTCGAAGAACTCTCTCTAGGTGGATTTGATGCAGGTCCATGAGCAATGTATCATGGTGAATCTGGGATTCAGAGGTTCTTCAATTTTATTTTCCTTTGTCTATAATAGCTATGATGTTTTAATCAGAAGAGAGCTATGAGACTATCTTGGATCCTTACCTACGTCAGATTTACCTCGGTTTGTGGGCGTGTACTTCAATTATCTTTCTGACCCTTTAGAGAAAAGGGGCGGGTCGCTGTTGTTTAACAATAGTCTTCTTGATTTTAACTACATTATTTCCAGCATGGGTTTGTTAGATTTAGGATTCAGCGGGAGTAGTTTCACATGGTGCAATAACCGTAAAGGAGGAAATAGGATTTGATGCAGACTAGATATATAATTCGCTAATATTCATGGGCTTGATTCCTTCTCAGGGGCCTTAGTTGTTCATCTTTTTCGGGGCCTTTCGGAACATTCTCCAATTCTGGTGAAACTTGTTCAGGGGATCCAGGATTACAGAGGTTTATTATATTCGGCGGATTGGCATATCATAGAAGGTTTCACTCAAATTATGGGAGAGTCATGGGTGCAGGAAACAGATGGAAGGGATTGAGTTGGTTTGTTTAGATGTCCAAAAAGGATGAAAGCTGATATTTGCAACTGGCTTATGGAACCTCCATCAGCAAATGTCCCTATCGAGTCGCTTTAAAGAGATATTGAAGGTTTGGAAGACTCGCTACTATAAAGGTGCGAGGATGCAACCTTCATTTTATTATGCAATGAACGGGTGACTTTAACTCAAATATTGTTTGAGGTTGAGAAGAGTTATAAGCAGTGAGCTAGAATCAGGTGGCTCAATTAGGGGCACAGAAATACTGGCTTCTTCCATGCTTTCCTGAAAGAAAGGCAGAATTCTAAAATCAATATCAGTTTAGAGGATGGGTCCTTCTCTTCCGACATCAATGTTGCTGGAAATATGGCTCTTGAACACTTTAAACGACTGTTGAAAGGTGAGAATCAGCAAACTACAGGTGACGAGGAAGTTGATGCTTGGTCAAGAAGCTTTTATAGAGAGCATTTCAAGGAGGGTTGACTCTGGGGATAATGATAGATTAACATCCCTACCATCTGAGAGAGAGAGATATGGGAGGTGGTTCACAATCTACCCTCGGATAGCGCTTTAGGCTCAGATGGATTTACTGCTATTTTTTATATCACAGACTGGGAGTTTGTGGGCCCTTGTGTGATAGAGGCCATGAGTGATTTCTTCAAGGGAGGTACCATCAACAGAGGTTCATGTGCGTCTAGAGTGGTTTTGATCCCTAATGTGAAAGACCCTTTTTCTATCAGTCAGTGCAGACCAATTCACCTTTGCAAGGTCTCTTATAAAATCTTGACGTCTATTATTTCCAGTAGAATTAGTTATATCCTCTTGAGGATTATTTCCCAAGAACAACATGGCTTTATACAAGGAAGAGGGATTCAAGGGGAAGTGGGAGTGGCTCAGGAGTAATTAGCTGATGTGGATAGAAATGTCATTGGATTCAATGTTATTTTCCATGTGGACATAGATAAAGCTTATGAAAAGTTGTAATGGGGCGTCATTCTTCGGGTGATGAGAAAGATGAGGTTCCAAGAAGGGGTTTGTGATATGTGCTTCCATTGATTTTATTCCCCATGGTTTCCCATATCACTTTTGGGGAAGTTATTTGGCTTATTCAAAAGCATGAGAGGTGTTAGGCAAGGAGATCCACTGTCCCCTTACTTATTCCTACTTTCTCATGATTCTCTATCTCAGAATTTACAATAGTGGTTCAGGAAGATAAAGATTATGCCTTACCGGTCTAAAGTTTCAGATATTTTCTCTCATATTATGTTTGCTAATGATATTCTGATTTTTGTGAATGGAAGGAGATCTTCCTTGGACAATTTAATGCAACTCATGTTAATATATCGATGTTTAAGTGGTCATAAGGTGAACTTTGGTAAAAGTAAGGTGTTTATTTCCAATAATTGTTCAAAGAGAAGAGCTCAAAAAATTCAATACATTCTAGGAATTAACCGGAAGCAATTTCCCATGACATATCATGGGGATCCTATTTTGAAGGGGTGGGTGAAGAAGGTATTCATTGAGGATCTAGTGAGTAAAATGTCTGGGAGAATTATGAATTGGAAAAACAGGTTTCTATCCTTTGGAGGAAGGGTGAATTTGATCAATAGTGTGGTCTCTTCCATCCCTATGCACATGCTATCTATTATTACACCTCCTAAGGGGACGATATTGGTGATGGATAAGGTGATGAATAATTTCATTTGGGATGCTAATTTGGTGGGCAAGTCGCATTGGGCTACTTGGTCTCAAATAACCAAACCAGTGGAGAATGGTGGTGTTGGTCTGAGGGAAATTTCTGAAGTCATGAATTCTATGCAAGCTATAATTTCTTGGGATTTTTGGAGGGGAGATCGATGTGGTCTCAGGTCATTAGAAAGAAGTATGGAAACAATTGGAAGGATTGGGAGGTCAGAAAGCTTTCCAGATTTGAAAAAACTATCAGGATCCAACTGGTTATCCTGTAGGATTACGACAGATGGATTCTGGGACAAGGGAATGTCAACTTATGGAGGGACAATTGAATTGAAGAGAGACTCTAATTTCTTTACTGTCATGTTCTGGATTTCTCTTTGAAAGAGGCATCCACTCACCCTAGGCTCATGGAAACCATTCTGAATAGGGACCAATTTCAGGTTTTCAAGGAAATTACCCTCTCTGAGGAAGAAGATAAACATTGTTTTATGGAGTCTAAGACATGCCGTTTCAATGGGAGAGATTTTTTCCTACTAATTCACCAATACAGAGTTCAGGACGAGCTGGGGGAACATTTTTGGTGCAAAGAGATTCCAATGAAGTTTGGTTTTTGGGTTTAGTGCAATACATACTGACTACAATGTTCAAAATAAGGGGATCTGGATGGCCTCGAGATGCTTCTACTGTGCCTCTCCCCATGTGGAGTCAGTTTCACATCTTTTTTAGAGAGAATGGGACAATTAGCTCTGGTCCAGAAATGTTATAGGGGAGTCTTGGTTGGGACATGCAGTTCGTTTGAGGAGCTCCACTCGGCCTGGTTTTTAGGTATGGAATCTGAATAGATGGAATAAACAATCTGGTGCATATCTGTTATGGTCGTTTTTTGGACTATTTGGGAAGCTAGAAACATGGCTCGAACAAAGACATGACCTCCGATTTTACTACTAAAAATGAGAATGAGAAGTCTAGTCCATGAGATTGGTTCCTTGTTAAAGAAAGGTCAATTCCCTGACCCACTCAGCAGCTTCCTCAATAGACCAATTGCGCCCCCAAGTTTTAATAGATCCTGGATCAGATGGATGCCTCCATCGAACGGACTTAAGCTCAATGTGGATGGGTCCCTTCTTCATAGAGTAATGCATGGAGGAGGGATGGTCCACGATGGTGTAGGATCTGTGATGTTGTCCTTCAGTAGCTACCACAGATTGGGGTGCTCACTTGAAGCATAGGTTCTAGCCCTGCTAATAGGGATTAAGCTGTGTATCATATTTTTTATGTCTTGTGCTGAAATTTAAACTCATTCAGAGGTGTTGGTTATGGCGATCACAGCCAAGGGAGAGGTACCATGGTATTTAATTTATTTAATTTGTAGTTGCATCTTAATGATACCCAGAGGTTGTGTGGTTCGGCATGTTCCAATGGAGGGAAACTTTGTTGTGGATTCTCTTTCGAGAGGAGGTAGACCAGAGGAACCTTTGTTATAATTTTCTCATTTTGTCTAATTACCTCGGGAATGTAATTTATTTTTACAAGGAGATGACTTAGAGCTCCATCACTTTAGACCACCGTGACCTTGTGGTTCCATGAAAGACTTTTTCCTTTTTTATAATAATAAAAAATCATTTTCAGTCAGTTATATGGTTGGGAGGTTTTTTGATCTTGACATTTCATGGAGGAACAACCTTGATTCAATATAGGTTTAACATACTTCAAATGTTTAATGAAATGATTATTGAGAGTATGAGGGGAATCAAAGATGTATAGGGTGTTTGGGATATGAATGAGTGGGAAAATATTCCATCGAGTGATGTTTTCATGGCTGGGGTAGTTGTTAGTGACAACTGTGCACCAGAATTGTGGTCCCTATAGAGGGATGGTTAATGATTGATAAAAACATGAATGGGGAGGAACCAAACCATGATGGAATAGATATATCCATCCTACACAGCTACAAAATTGTTTTTCAAACCATGTATGATTCATATGAGGCATTAAGACCTGGCCCCATCTTAGACATAAGGTGGTGCACGGTCAGTTCATGGTTTGGAAAACCATACCGACAAATTGTGTGACTCATTAAATGAGGTTATTTAATATTTTATCATTAATATTGAATGGATCTATCTATATTTGCATCCCCTATCTTCCACCAAAAGCCTATGTGATAAATCAAAATCTCAAAAACATCCAATATATGAATCACCATCGGTTTTCAACATTTTGGAGAGTTAATCAGTGTAGATTGATGATTAGGGTTAGTCTAAAAGTCATAGTTCCTCTATTTTCTAGAATATTACATGTATAATAATTTACCTCATTCAAAATCCATAAAAACATTTCTAGATGATTCTTGGTTGTGGATTTAATTATGGTATGGGTTCAAATCATGGTAAATGATTAAGAGATCATTCTTTAATGAACTCTAGGTTTATGGTCTATAAGTTTTTTCCCATAAATTTTATTTTAATTATGTGTGTGTGGATGATATATTAGTGGTTAAATTCTTTTTATCCCATTTATATTGTGAGAAATGTTAATTTGGTTAATTAAATGATGAATTTAACCCCTCCTGTTTCCCATGGGATGATATGAGAATGATTGAACTAACACATAAAGAGACCCAGGGGGTGTTCCCTAAATTGAACTTGAAATTTAAATTTTTAAATTTTTGATTTAATGTATTATATGATAATGACAATGATAATTATGTTTATTTGATAAAATTTCTTATGTGAGTTTTTGGTCAAGAAAAAATTTGTTAAATGAGTTATAGAGGGTAAATAGTAAATATGTTAAATATTTAACAAAGAATGTTAACATGATTAAGTGTTATTTGTGTGGTATTGGAATAAGAAATTACTCTCATTAGTTTATCTACACTAAGGATCTAGGAAGAACCCCTATTTTTCATGGGTTAGGGTGTCAAAATAATATATATCCCCTTAATGAATGAAAGTGACATGATTACCAGGACCAAAGCTCCGAGATAAGTTGTTAAATTATTATACTTAATTCTGAAATGATTCTCCCTATGAATTAGGGAACATGCCCCCATAATATTTTTTTAGTTCATTGACATGGGCCAAAAATAATTTGATGAATATGTCTATCACTTGGATCTAATGGTAAAAGTGGTAAATAATAATTTCTTAAAAGAATGGAGCATGATTTAAATTGTTTTACCCATTTTTTATTTCACCAATATATACAATATTTATTTAGATTGGATATTGTTTAAATACTATTGGTGGTGTCATATTCATTTGTGCTCACACCATGCTTTGGAAACAATTTCATACCAGATAAGACTTTATTATTTCAGGTCGACACAAGGCTAGAGCCCGTTACTAGATGGTTGATTTTGGATTAGGATATGTATGGATGAAGAAACCAGACTTGGTTTTGGAACCCATTTTGGATATTATTTACCTAGTATTTAGTTTTGTTTTCATTACAATTAAAATTTGATGGCCTGACATGGAATATTTACTATTTATTGTGGTTTTGTATGCAATTTTTAGGAATTGTTTTGGAAGTCATGGTTGTTATTTATATTGTTTCCAAAATTTATCTTTCCATATGATGTGGATTACTCTGGAGAAGAGTGTATAGTCTCCCCACATTTTCTATTAGAACCTATATTCTTATAGGTAGCCTTTAGAATATGGGGATTCATAATTGAGGCTATATAGAGAATCAACTCTAGGAACTATTTATAGTAGAACACGTGATGGGGAATTAATGGAAAAATAATATTTATTTTTTATTTTTTAGCTCAAGTTATTTTTTTTCAAAAACAAGAAAATAAATTCTCCAAATCCACCAAAACTAAAAAATAACATTTATGATAACTTATTAAATACATTACTTGAATAAAATTGAAATTTCAGATACACTTAGTGTGTGTGACCCTCAATGCATCATTCTCAGTAGAATTTGGCTGATCTACCTAATGTCCAAGGATGGTGTCTAACAAAAACCTAAAAACTCATAGAGAAGCAAGTTAATTTCACAATTTCTTCCAATATATTACAAATTCCTAACCTATAATATAAGCTCATTATCTTGATATATCTAGTCAAGAGGGATCCATGAAGGTGCCATCAACCTATATACTTGATTTCTATTTCATTGAATTTACAATATTGAACTCACACAAAAAAACTATTTCAACTGATTGATGAATACAATTATAATCCATCAAATTCCATAATATATAATCTGGAAATAAATAAAATAAAAGATAAATCATTTCCCATATATACATCAATATAATATCACTCGTGATTCACCCCTCATACCATACATGTTTGTGGACATATTTCAACATAGTTTTCATGAATACATCAACATTATCAAGTAATGATATCCATTTATTATAATATTAATATATAATGATCAATATAAATTTTCTCTTATAAAAATATCTAAATAAAAATAAAAATATGGATTTCCTATTTGACGGCTCTGTTTTCATTACCTTTTATCATGAAGATTACCAAGGTTGAATTGAAAGAGAATGTTTCTCAATGTATTATGATCCTCCTACCACAAATAACTTTTAGTGCATGTATACCATTGGAAAATATCATCGATGTTTAGAACAAGATTCAAGAATAGTTTCATGGAACCTCTAGTTCCAAATATAAAGGGGAACTACTATAACCTTTTAGTGAATCATATAATCATATGGAATTATACCATAAAAATATCATGAATATGAAACATAATAATGTGACAAGAAAAATTCATTAAAAAGTTTAATCATGTATTAAATATTTTAATCCCAGGTAACCTACTAAAATAGACTCCCACATGAAATGGAGTTAACAAACAAAATCTTTTATTCTACTATTTATCACACTATACTCATTACCCTACTGAGATAAATCCTTGGTCAAGGGGTATGCCAATTTTTCTTCCATGGATATAGTAGTCACCATAACTTCAACTCAAGGATAAAAATATTTCAATATATAAAGCTTACAAAGTATGTGATTTTTCATTTGGTGTGACCTTTACTCCTTGGAGAGAAAAACTCTTGCAGTGTTATCATAGTAAACTGGGATATCATCTTCTCTTTTAGGTACACCATCAAAGAATTATATAAAATTTTAAAACCATACATCTTCTTTGGTAACATTGGAACCGAAAATATATACATAATACACTATAGAATTATATGAAATTAACTTCTTTTAACTATTCTAGATCATACCTCTACTATTGAAAAAATATATATATCATGACTGTGACCTCAAATAATTCTATTATATTTGAAATATTCTTATTTATAACCCCAGATGACAATATCTTTATCCCCTCTACACTCTAGGAACATATCCTTACATCACCGTAGATACTTACGGATCGTCTTCACAATAGTCCAATACTATTCATCTAGATCATATTGAGAACTTTAAACCATTATAAAATAATATAAAAAATCCATTCTCATATATATAATGGTATGCATGATAGATCATATCACTAAAGAGTATGAGATCATACTAATTCCCTCTATTTCATCTTCTATATTAGCCTACATGTTCTTGTAAATATGTATACTATGTGACACTGGAAATAATCCCTTCATGAATTGTTCATGACTAAATATATGAAGATTCTTGTAAATTAATATAATTTCTTATAGCCTATGAATCTTATCGGATCAATCACACATGATCTATATCCCATAATTGTAGGATAAATTTCATAGTCCATAATAGAGAATCAAAATCTCAACCATGCATTATCTTATTTTATGAATGGTATATTTTTCAAAATTACAAATATTCCATGATTATATACAAAAATTTTAATCATACTACACCATTTGTAAACTCACGGATCATAATCATTATTTATGTAACCAAATTACATTATGGGATCATCAAATTGAATTTATTATACCTTGGTCTAAAACATCGATAATTTTTCCACAGTTCTTGGAGTAAAAACCACCCTGGTAATTTTTAGACACATCCTCTTGATGGTTACCTTTAAATAATGTTTTCACATCCATTTCTTAAATCTCATATTCATGGTAAGTTATTATGGGAAATAAATTTTGATGGAATTAAACATGGAAAATGGGGAAAATATTTCTTCATATTCCATGACATGACAATTTATTAACCCTTTACCCACTAGAATTTCTTTATAGGTATTCAATTTACCATCCATTTCCAAATTATTATTGAAACCCATTTACAACCAAGTTATTTTAAATCAATTGAAAAATTTATCAAAACCCAAAAATGGTTTTGATATATGTAATCCATCTCAAAATTCATGACTTAATTTCATTTTACAGCTTTTGATCTCTCAATAGCTTCCTTTTAGGAAAGAGTATCGTCATTTTTATCTAATAACCAGTCTCATTAATTAGTGACTAGAAAATCATATCTCTATAGTCCCTTAGATATCTAGAAATCATACAAAGAACATATTTTTGATGAACATCCTTTTACTTGGTTACATGAAGAAACATTTATTATACCATAAATTGTGTATATTGATAATAAACATCATCAAATTGAATTATCCTCCTAATATCCTCCTTGAGAATGTATTCCTTGTCAAGAAAAATTCTATCTAATGAAAATGTCATGTTCATTTCAGAAGGGTTGTATCGATTGTATCCCTTTTTTTCAATATGATATCCTATAAATATATACATCATTCTTTGAGGTTCCAGTTTTTTGGTTCATATTTCCTTGACAAACACCTCACCTCTTGAAGCCTGAGAATGTGAAGAAATGGGTTCCTTTCTACATTATAACTCGAAGGGAAAATGGTTTATACATTATTTCCTACTAAATTTAGTATGTGTAATTTATATTATAATTAATATACCTAAATAGATAATATAATCATTTTTTTCATCACCACCAACCTTACAATGAACAAAAAGGTACGGCCCAATTATCCCCTATCACCATTCCTCTCTGGTGTATTTGGTGGAGTGAGTTGGGATGAAATCCCATTCTACTATAAAAATATTATATGTACATTCTTAATATCTTTAATACCGATATCTGATCAAATATTTTTTATCTTATTAACAAAAATATTATCAACATCAGTCTTTAAAACATTGAACTTTTCAATGGATTCCTACTGATACCTCCATAAGTAGATATAACCCAACATGCACATGTCACTATAAATGTTATCAAAATTGATTATACACTTATATAATCTACTCGAAAGGGTATTCACATATGATTGTGTATAGAAATTAGAATTAATATTTTATTTTATCATTGGACATAAAATATGTGTTTGTTCAAATTATCTTATTAACAAATGTGACATCATTTAATTGTATTAAACACAAACGAATCTAAATAAAAGAATTGATACCATTTTTTCATACACTTATCATTTTCTAGAACAAGTCATTGATTCCTTAAAAGGGTGATATATGAGTTGTTCTTATTTTTATCATTTCTAATTAACAATTATTTTTAGTAATTTAATAGATAATGACCATTATTCAATTTTTTTTATACCAAAAAATATTTTATCATTATAAAATTTTAATGTTTTATTTAAAATGATTAAAATAAATCCATCAATATCTATAAAAGTGGAAATAATGTTCTAGGTAACATTATTAACATAAAAAATGTTCATTAAAACCAAAATAATTCATGTTAGCAATGGGATATAGTAGTCTCTAATGGCTAGAGATGTTTTCCTCACTCTATTGGCAACCCATTAATCCACCCGATCTATATTAATATTATAAAATCTACATCGATCTATTATTTAGATACAGATTTTATTGAAAATTTTTTTATCTAAAAGAATAATTATAGATATGTAAATATTAAACTTAATAAATAATGCACATAAAGTTTACACTTTCTTATTTGGTTGGGTGGAATTTCCCTTCTAGTGGCCCTGCTTTCCACATGTAGAACATAAAACATATTTTTCTTTTTCTTTTATATATATATTATTCTTATATAATGGATGGTACTCAAGATACTTTGACTGATAGTGATTCCTCATAGCCTTTTCCTTTTTCATTCTCTTATTATTCACCCTTAGTACAATGGGTTTATCAAACCCCAGCACTTTATCATTATGGTGAATAAGTGTACGAATATCTAAATGTGGATTCTCAATATTTCTCATATTATAATTCGTAAAAAATATGGATAATTATCTATGTATTTAATAATGAATGATGTAATTACATAGATCATCAAGTATAACAAAACCCATGATTTTTAGGTGCTTAATGTAGCCAATAATCATCCCCACATTAGCAACAGTTGGAAACAACCCTCCAACATTTCTTGTCAATAGTGGTTTTGGGATCCCATATCTCTAACATCACCTTCTCTTGATATATATAAAATGATATGAAATGATATTATACACCTCCATATTATCATAGTGATTTAAATTGTGATTGTAAATTGATGATAGCATGAAACATTGGGATTCCATAGCATCATCCACATACTTCAAATAGACAGTTAATTTTCCATTATAGAATCCATAAAAATGGGATCTGAATGTGGGGATTCCAACATGTATGATTTTTTTCCATTTCATAAAATAACTCACAATTCCCTAAAAAATTTATTTAAATACACACTAGTTATAAGGTTATCCATCCCTAGTATGGATCCTATTGATATTTTAATTGTTGTTTTAAATTTCATTTCCCTAAATTAGTATAATAATGTTAGGAGATTTAAATTACAAAAATAGATTAACAAAATTTAAAATGAACTATACTAAATTAATATATCACTATTATTTAAAACCTAACATTACGAACCATCTGTTTTACATTTTCATGTAACATAGATATTCTAGTGACAATGATCCATATTTCCCTTTTCATAAAGAGTACATGGTCCATTAAATCTTTTTGAAGAGGTTTAGGTAGCCCAAACATTTGAAATGAAATAACTCATAGTTCCTTGACCCGATTAGTGGACACTCCATTCCGAAAATCAATTTATAATAATTTACTAAAAACATTAAACTTAGTTACACAAAGACCGAATTGGTTTGTTCACTTTTGATGCAGATCATGTTAAGTAAACCAAAAAATAAATTCTAAATGATTCCATGATAATCGGAGGAGTCCCAACATTTTATAGTCATGCACGTTGAACTATGATTTCATTTTAATAAATTAAGTTAAATGATATACCAATATAATAATTTAGTTGGGGGATTTTATATATATTATGTATAAATCTTATTTTACCTTTTGTGGGGTCAATTAATATTATGTGTATTTTACTTATGATATTAATTATGCCAGATGAAATATTTACACATAATCTCATTTCATTTTATTCCATAGTTTTTTCTTTTAAAATTATTTCTTAGGTGATTAAAATTAATTCTCAAATATAAATAATTAACAAATAGACTGAATAATAAAAATATATGTGTCATTATCATGAGAATTTGTAAAGTTTACATTATTTAGTGGATGATAATCTAACTATTTGTCCTATGGGAAAAAATATTGAACCATAATTTGGTTCTTATTTCAAAAATAATTTTCTTCTCCTATGTGTCACGTTAACTAGTTTCACCTCGTATCAATGACTTAGGTGGTCTCCACTCTCCAGGGATCTCCCTCTAAAAATAATATTTTACTCACATGAATGTTAAGATATCCAATGGAATTGATAATGGGAGTTTATAGAAAGGATAATATGAGAATAGAATACTTTACATAATATTTTTTGGGGATAAATTGGAGTCCATCATTTTAATATAATAAAAAAATTAAAATAAACCTATAACATAAAAAGGGAGAGACTAATCACATGGTAATCCACACATCTATTTGCACTTAGTATACATTTTAATTAATATTATCAATTAAATCAAATTTTTCATTAATTAAGATGATGCTTCACAAATTAACCCACTAAATTTTATTTATCGTAATTTCATCCATTAATCACTTACTTACCATCATCTAACTTTTTTTAAAAAATTACTCTCATTTAATATTAATGAACATAAATAGTTTTCTAATAATAATCCTCATGTGTTTATCTATATTTATCAAGGAATGAATTTAATATACAATTTTTAATCATATTACATGGTGTGTATTGTATATTGAAAAAAAACATAACAAATAGTCAATAGGTTTTAATATTGTTGGACTCCTCATCTATTACTCGTGTTTTAATGATAAGAAGTTATATACATACTATAAAGCTTGTTAATACTATTTAGTATATCTAAAATCATTTTTTACAGATGATTAGTCACTTTATACCTTAAATAATTATTGTAAACTATTTTGTTTATAATGAAATTAGATGATAAATGATTATTTCTAATACATTCTAGGAATATCACTGTTTAAGTCTATATACAAATATTTGGCTAAGTCTGAGAAACCATGAGTCTACCACTGGTTATATTTTTCTGGGTAAGGACCTAGACACCATAACCCTGAAACCATGACCCAGACACTGTGACCTAACACCGTGAACAGACACCATAACCAAAAACCATGAATTAGACACCGTGACCCAGACATTGTGACCAGACATTGTGAATTAAATACCAAGATCTGACACCGTGATCCTAACACCGCATATGTACTACCAGTTCCTGACCTCTATACAAATACACCATCATACCTATCTCATCGTTTCAAGGATACACCATTTCATGGAGACACCATTTCAAAGAGACACTATTTCAAGGAGACACTGTTTCAAGGAGAAACCATTTCCATACAGATTGTGACACTGTTTCTTAATCTTTTTTGTAATTTTTCAATTTAATCTTTAATGGTCATATTTGAATCTTTTAAATACACTGACATAATTAATGTTTCTTTGTAGACATGTCACCTGATAGTATGAGGTACGTGGTGCAGAATACATGAATCATGTCGGCTCCAACACATGAATTCCGAGAATATAAAGAATAGTGTGGCCAGAAACAATGTATTGAAGAAAGACTGTTGATAAACAAGTGTGTGCAGGATATCGAAGATTCACATGAATTCTTGAAAGAAGAGATGACACATGAAACCTGACACTTTTGAAGAACACACAAATCATACTTGAATCCTAGAGTCAAAAACATTTTCACACAATATACTTCATGAAGAACACGATCCAAATATAGCTAACTTGCGATACTCTATTTTCAATAAAATGAAATGATATCTGCATCTTCTTCAACCTAAGAATCCTGGAGCTACATATACTAACACTAAGAAAACTTCTAACCTTATCTAATAATTTTTTCATTGTTGTGTATTATTTGTATCTTTCGAGAACTGTTTGTGTGTTTGTATAAAAACATGAACTATCTCTTACATCAGACTAAATGATCCAAGATGTCGTTTCATATACATCTTCTTACAATTTTATATTCCCCCAGATAAGTGTAGAAGTGGTCCTTGTGTGAACTAATATTTCATACCCATGAAGAACTGTGGAAGAGTTCGTGTGACCTGGATAGTTCTGTGTACTATTGGTAACCGCGATCTAGGGTGTGGATCAACTTTATTTATATAAACTTTTTGGAGGCATGTGATCACAAAGTGGAGTGGATTAGGTCTTGACTTGAGACTGAACTACTTGTTTTATATTCACTGTGTCATTTAATTTAGATTTCTTTATTTTACTAAATAATTCAGAAATCACTAAATTTACATTGATAGTTAATCTTGGAGAGAAGTTATAATTGTTTTTCCTTATTATAATTTCATCAAAAGTAATGTTAATAAAATATATTAATATTACTGAGAATTAATCATTCTTCTAAGAAGTTATTCAAATATACAAACTTTTATAACCATATTACTTTGATTAACTAGGTTGTATTTAAATTTATTATGGAACGTTTCAAAGAATAATTTTATAAAAGAAATTTTTATAGATACTTAAATCACCCCCCTCTTGTGTACTCTTCTCCGACCATCATATTAGTATTATAGTATTGTTTTTATGATTTTTTTGACCCTATTCAACTATGATTTTATTTTTACTTTAAATATCTGTAAATTTATGTTAATTATATATTTATTTCCATTTAAATGAAATTCTTTATCAAGGACAGTAGATTCAAAGGTGTTGTAAAAAACAGACCACCATTCTTTAATGGAACCAATTATTCCCAATGGAAAATTAAAATGAAAATGCATTTAGAAAATATGAGTTTTGAAATCTGGTATTCCATTATAGATGAGTATAAGATTCATTATACTGATAAAATCACATGGTATTACCCAACCAAGACTTCCTACAATAATAATTGAAAATCCAAAATGATTTATATTTCTCTTTAAGAGATGTGGAATTTAATTTAATTTCTTTATGTAAAACTGCCCATGAAATTTGGGATACCTTTTCCGTTTCACATGGAGAAACTTCTAGTGTGAAAGAAATGATACATAATAATTATACTATTAAATATGATAACATTAAAATGAATCATATGGATCCTATTTCTGAGATGTATCTCATGTTCAAAAAAAATTCAACACAATGGTTTCTCTTGGAATAGAAGTTACTGCCAAAGAACAGATCATGAGGATTCTCAGATGCCTGCCTTACAGATAGAGAAGAGCCTCTGTCTCTATTAGAGATTCATGTGACATCTTAAAAATACCTATTAAATAACTCATCGGAAAACTAATGATCTATGAAGAGGAGATGAAATTCCACAAGGAAGAGGAGGATGTACCCAAAATAAAATCTGTTGCATTTAAAACCACCAATTCTAAACACAAAGAGAAAGGGAAGTTTAAAGCCTCGGTAGAAAGTTCTAGAAGTGAACCATCATCACTTAAAAATGATGAGGAGATGTCTCAATTCTCCATAAGGATAATGAGATTTTACAAGAAGAAGAACCTTTTCAGAAATCCTAACTTCAATGGATGATATGATCAAAAATAAAGCAAGAAGATAGATTGGAAATGAAGTGACAAGTTTGATGAGATTGTATTCTATAAGTGTAAAAAAGGGACATATAAAGACTGACTGTCCCGAGATCATGTATATAATTAAATATGATGACAATTATTTTAAGTATAAAAATGCAATGAAATAAATATATTTTGCTTCGGATGATATTTCAAGTAACTCAGAATCTTCACATGATGAACAGGATAACAAAGCTAATATGTGTTTTATGAAAAACACATCTGAGGTAGCACTGGAATCTCCCATGCACAATTCCTATTATTCTAGAGATGAGAGTGACTCTGAAAATGTTTCTAATGAAGAAATGATTGAATAATTTAATATTCTTGAAGATACATGCAATTAATTAAATGACAAACACAAATCATTGAAGAAACAACATGATCTTACTTCAACTATTAAAACAAAACATAACATAGAAAGGGATAAAATGGTCAATTACTCAACGAAAACTATGATATAAAGATATATAATGAGAAATGAAAAAAGGATCTTGATATGTTTAATATTGGTAAATTTACCATGGTTCAAATTCTAGGTAAAGATATTTCTCCTAAATATAATTCTGGGATTGGCTATCAACTTGGTAAAAGAAGTTTTGGAAGAACTAATTTTGTTTCTAAATCTAGGACATAAAACATTACTCCTAGTTCTAGAAGACATTCAACTAGCTCCAGTAATGATACACTCTCTATTATTTCATGCTTTTCTGGACCAATTAGTTTTTAATGCTTATAGGAATCCTATGAGGAAGATATGGGTTCCTAAAGGAATAATCACTAATATTACCAGACACAAATTAGTATTGGTACCAAAATCTATTTTTATTTTACTATTTTGAAAGAAAATTGATTAAAGAGATCAGGTAAAGCTTATAGTAATTGGACAGTGGTTTTTCAACACACATGATATGGGACTATTTATGCTTAAAGAGTTAAACCAAAATTTATGGTGGGTGTGTCACCTTTACTGACAACACCAAAGGAAATATTATTGGACTTGTCCAAATCCGTAACTCTAACTCATTTTTTATTTCCAGATTACTTTTTGTTTATGGATTGGAATATAATCTGCTTATTATTTCACAACTACGTGTGATGGATTTCATGTTAATTTTGAAAATGATGCTTCCAATGTTTTCAATTTTAAAAATGTATTAGTGTTTTCTGAATTAAGAAATGAAAATTTAGATTCTATTAACATAGATTCTTTAGTCTCTAAAAATGATTCATGTTTTATGTGTATTTTAGAAAGAATATTTCCTTTGGCATAGAAGACTAGAAAACTGTAATATTCACTCTCTTTGAAAGTTAACTAGAAAAATATTAGTCAAAGACCAACCCAATCATGAGTTTCTAAATGATAAAGTGTGTAATACTTGTCAAAAGGGACATCAACACAAAATTTCTTTCAAACCAATGAAATAAGTTTCTACTTCTCAACATCTTGAATTGGTTCACATGGGTTTTTTTGGACCATATAGAGTTTCTATTTTTAATGGTATGCACTACGTTTATGTTCTTGTAGATGACATTTTTAGATATACATGGACTTTATTTTTGGCTCCCAAAAGTGAATCCTACTCTCATTTTACCAAATATGCGAAAACTATTGAAAATTTAAGTGGACTTAGAATTAAATACATAAGAAGGGATCATGGCCGTGAGTTTAAAAATCAATGGTTTAATCATTTTTCTCAAAAAATTGATATATTCATAATTTCTCTTCCCCAAGAACACCTCAGAAGAACGGAGTTATAAAATATGAAATAGAACCTTTCAAGATATTTCTAGAACCATTCTTAGTGAATATGATTTACCTATTTATTTTTGGGCCGAATCTATAAGTACATCATTATATATTATAAATAGATTGTTTATTAGACCTATTCTTAAAAGAACATCATATGATTTATGGGACAATTAAATACCCAAAGTAAGCTACTTTAATGTTTTTGGTTCAAATTTCAATATCCTTAATAGTACAGAAAATATTGACAAACATTATTCCAGGAGTAATGAAGGAATACTTTTAGGATATTCAATATCTAATAAGGCCTATAGAGTGTTTAAAAAAACTAAATGTGTGGAAGAATCTGTCCTTATAAAATTTGATTAAAGAGATACGCTTGAGTTTAAGACCAATCTAGAGAACTTAGAGGATGATTTATCAAATCTAGAAAATAATTTAAAATCATCTAACCATATTGTGCAGGAATCTATGTAAACTCCCAGTTCTAGAATTCTTTAGATTCATGTCACAATAAACCTGACCCCATTGAAGAACCTGAAGCCAATAGTCCATCACTTTTAGAGCTGTTATAACTCTTAAGAACCATCCTTTAGATGATTTCATAGGATAATTAGATAAAGTAACTCAAAATAAATATTATATTAGAAATTAGGTTGAACATCAAGTCTTCTTGTCACAAAATTAACTTAAAAACATTAATGATGTAATCAATTATGTATTTTGGGTGATGGATATGCAATAAGAGATTCATCAGTTTCAAAGGAACAAATTTTTGAAACTTGTTTCAGACACATTCACCATTTGCACTAAATGGGCGTTTAGAAATAAGGTAGATGAAGTTGGTAATATATTTAGAAATAAGGCTAGGTTGGTTGCACAAGGTTATAGTCAAAAAGAAGGAATTGACTATGAAGAAACATTTTCACTAGTAGCTATACTTGAAGCCATCAGAACTCTGCTTTCTTATGTTGCACATCTAAATTTTAAACTATATCAAATGGATGTTAAAATCTCATTCTTAAATGGTTTTATAGTTGAGGATGTATTTTTTTGTGAAACCTCTTGGTTTTATAAATCCACATTTTTGAAATCATATTTTTAAATTATAAAAATATTTATACTATTTAAAACAAACTCCATGAGCCTGGTATGATAGATTAAGTACATTTCATATTTACAAAGGTTTAAAAAAAGGAATAGATGATCCTACCCTTTTCATAAAATTAATTTCCAATGTTTTTTTAGTAGTTCAAATCTTTTTAGATGACCTTATCTTTGGATATTCATAAAATTATTTATGTATTGAATTTGTTAAAATGATGCAAAAACAATTTGAAATGATTTTAATGGAAGAATTTAAATTATTTCATGGATTTAAAATATTTCAAAATAATTATGCTATTATTTTAAATCAAAAAAATAAACTAAAGATATTCTAAAAAATTTTGGTTTGGATAGAACTAAAAGTAGTTACACTCCAAAGAGTACTACTTGTAAGTTGGATCATGATGAAGATCAAAAATCTATTGATCAAACCACTTACACAGGAATGATTGGAATTCTGCTCTACCTAAATACTAACTGACCTGACATTATGTTTAGTGTGTGTGTATGTGTGCTCATTTTCAATAAAACCCTAAGGAATCCCATTTAATTGATGTTAAATGAATTTTCAAATACCTCAAGTATTCAACTAATCTAGGATTGTTCTATCGTAGATGAAAATCATTTCAGTTAGATAGTTATTCTAATGCTGACTTTAGTGGTTATAAGTTTGATATAAAAAGAACTTCTGGAACATGCCACTTTTTACAAAAGCCTCTATTATCATGGTGTTGTACGAAACAAAACTCTATTACATTATTTACTATAGAAACTGAATATATAGTTGCTGGTAGTTGTTGTGCAAAAATTTTGTTGATGAAAGACACCTTAATAGATTATGGATATCAATTTAGTATTTTAAATAGAAATTGTGATAATAAAAGTGCTATTAACATCTCCAAAAATCTTATTTCACATTTTAGGACAAAACATATTGATTTTAGACATCACTTTTTGAGAGATAATTATAAAAAAGGTGATATCACATTGGAATTCATTGGATCTGAATATCAGCTTCCTGATATATTCACCAAACCATTAAATTCTTAAAAAATAGATTACATTATACATGAATTGATAATGATAAATATTAAGTAGTAAGTATATTGTTTCACAATTTATGGTTTCATAGTTCCCTGACTGACATTTACTGTCTCAAAAAATATAGTCACACAGTTTACAAATCACATCATTATGGACTCACCATGAAAACGTTTTACAATCTCACTGTGTAAGCTAGTTCCAATCACACCGTGAAAATAGGTTATGATCTCACCATAAGAAATCTTAATTGTTTTGTTTTCATATTATAACCCGTATCAGAGTAATTGATTATTTTACCCTTTAACTTTCCTAGTCTTTTGACTTGTGATTCTTGATATCCCTAAATGATAAAATGAAAGTAGTTTCACTCTTTCATCACCTGATCTCCCTTCTCTCAAAGCATAACCCCTCTTTCGACCCTTCTCTCTCTCTAAAGCCTTCATTTAATGCCCAGTTTCAAACGCCCATTTTTTTCAACTACTGAGAATCGTAGTTCAAAGAAGATATTGAAAATAGCACCGAAGTTATCACCCAAAGGTCCTTTGAATCCGAATATGGTATATAGTATAGAGGTACCCAAAAATGAAATTTTCCCTAAGTAGCTTCTATTAAATAAGTCTTTGGTATTGAATGTTCAAAAAGATAAAGGATGGCTGGATTGGTTCACAAATGACGATATGCCGATTTACCCAAAATTAGTTGCACAGTTTTATCAGTATGATCAATTCACTTTTGATACAGAAAATGGATTTGTTGTGAAAGGTTGGATCAATTTCCAGAGTTTCACATTTTCTTTGATGTTATGGACTTTATTCCATATGATACCTCAAAAGGGTATTTGTGAGGAATACCAAAGAGGTCCTCCACCTCCAGGTGAGTTATTTCTTTTGGAAGAAGCAATGGGATGCTTAATTGGGAATGAAAAAAAGTGAAGAGAATTTGATGTTGAGCTGTATGGTCAAACCATAATTATATTTATGTTTGTTCAGAATATGATTATCCCCAGAAAAGGTTTCATTGCTACACTCTATTATTAGGATTTATTTTTTAAAAACCTTTTTAATATTTTCCATAAGATCAACCTATGAAAATAGGTTGTACTCAATTTGTGTGAGTTGATCAAAACAACCTCCAAGTCAACAGCCTTATCCTATTAGAGACCTATATCCACAATGCTTTATGTAAATGAGTAGGTTGGACATGATAAAGAAGTTATTAATGATTATGAGTTTTGTCTCTCAAAAGTTACAATATAGAGAATGAAATTCAGTTAGAATTCATGGACAAAGGCATGGGAGGATGATAATTATATGGTGTTTGAAAAGTTCAATCTGCTGAAACATTCTTCAAGACCTAAAGACATCTATAATCGTTGTTTTGAACAATATGAAACTGTTGTGTATTCTGATGATGAAGAAGAATAAGAGGTTGTTGTACCTACATGGTGAACTGTTCTAGATTGGAAAGACAGTGAACCTATTCTTCAAGACATAACTATGAAATAAATGCATTTTCATGAAGAAGTTTCTAACTAGGAAGAAAAAACATATTCTTTTGAAAAATATTTTTCAAATTTAAATGAAAAGTATATTGTAGAATATCATATAGAAGTAGATATTTCACATTTCCAAGAATCTGTTTATGAGGAAGGTGTGGAGGAACAAGATGTTCTTGAAATTAAACCATCTGCCGAAGAGATAAGAGAGAAATCCTTTTAGTTGTCTAGAATGGAAATGAAAGAGGATATTAGGGATGAAATCATGGAAATAGATAATGGATATAAATCTATCAGTCCTAAGAAAAAATCACCTATTGAGGGGGAGTATCCCCAAGTCTCGAAATTATTGATGTTATTAATCCAATTTATCAAGGATTAGAGGATAAATGGTATAAATTCCCTAGTTATTTTAATGTTAATGAATCCCAAGAATCCTTAGTGAAAGGTATAGACCTCTCCACTTTGTTTCAATTGAAACCAGTATACACTCTAGATGTTATAACTTCCAAGGAACCTGATCATATCTCAGATCTTATTTTCGAGCCTTTACAAGAACCATCAAACATGGTTAGTAATGATGATTTGAAAGATTTTGATGATACCCTATTGGATGGAGTTGAAAAACATCTGAATACCCAACCAGATCTTGTAACCAATTTAAATTAAAGATATTCTGCCCTATTGTTGGAAATGATTATATGGTAGACTCAGCCCATGATTCTTCCTGGGATTCAAGAAGTCAGAGTTGAGAACAAATAGCTCCTTAATTAAGTAAAGAGTCTCATTGGCATGGTTGAATAAATGCAGTGAGTGATGAACTCATGACCAAAACCTATTTATCATCTTATTGAGGATATTGGTTGTCAGATTCCACAAGAAGTAGCCTCCTTGATACAACCTAATATAACCTCTTTAGTTAACTAGCTATCTGAACGAAACAAGAATGTTTTTTAAGAGATGGTCTAGCTTGTTATTGGCCTCAACTTGTTTAGTGATGAGTATAAGGGTTTTCTCCAGAAAGTTCTAAATCAACTGAAGTACCTGACATCTGTTGTTACTGCCTCTCGTTCCTCTAGACATTCATCTTGTCCTTCTTTGGATAGTGATCTTCTTAGATCAGTTGTCAAAGAAGAACTTCAGGCTGTGCTTAGTGATTTTGACAAAGTATCTACATATAAAGTTTTCAAGAAGAGTGATAAAGTTCTTGATTTGGTGAGAATTCATTAAAAAATTAAAAATAATTCTCAAGAATAGATTACTAAGAAGGTGTACTTTTACTTCAACAGGATCTTCGAGAAGCCTGAAATGACCAACGACATCATGTACATTGTATAGAATCTTGAGAGTCCCTCCTGTCACTCAAGCTTTCAAAAATCAAGTCTATAAACTCAAAGATTTAACTCCTTTATTAGAAAAGATTATGGATAACATTATTAATTTAAGAAATTCATGTAGCATGGTGGAGATATTATTACGGAATTCCTTAAGAATTTGAAGCATTATATTCATGTTTAGAGTACTGCCATTATGTCTCTTGTAGTTGTACCCCTGAGATATGGTTTTCATACCTTCTCATCCTCTCCCCTTTCCTCTTCAACTTTGTCTATGTCTCAAGCTCTATATCAGATAAAACCTATTATCCTTGATCGATAGTTTCCTTGGTCTTCCTATGTACCTTCCTTGGCCCCTTCTATTTTTGAAGGCCTTCCTTTACCTTATTTGTCCACTGTTTCACTCCCTTATTTCACTTACACCTATACTCTTATGGCTTCTTCTTCTATTTCTGCTGCCAAGGGAAATGAGAAGACAAGCCAGTGCTGATGAAAAGTGACTACTATCTATTGATAGGTATGATTTCTGAAATTATTTATACTGATTGTAATTAAACATTTTATCCATAAAATGCATTGTGTAGTCTTCTTATCTTTTATTTTATTTAATTTTGTACTCTTTTTGATAATCCTAAAGAGGGAGAAATATATACTCTAAATGAAAATTAGGGAAGATATAGATTATATAAGAATAGATCTCTCACTCACATGATTTTTTATCATAAAAAATAAGGATATTGTTAGACTCATCATGTGTTAATCATGTTTTAATGATCAAAAACACTATTCATTATATAAATCTTTTTAATACTTATTAATCTATCTAAAATCATGTGTACATATCATTAATCTCTTTATGCCTTAAATAATTATCATAAATTATTTTTTTATAATGAAATTCTCTTTTAAATTATTCTGTCTAATCCATTCTACGAATATCACTATTTAGGTATGTATAATGATATTTTTAAAAGTCTGAGAAATCGTGAGTCTACCACTGGTTATGTTTTTCTGGAAATGGATCCCAACACCATGAACCACACACCATGACCCAGACACCATGACCAGACACTGTGACTCGAAACCGTGAACCGGACACCGAGACCCAGTCATTGTGACCAGACACCGTGACCCAGACACTGTGACTAGAAAGTGTGGCCCAGACACCGTGACATGACACAGTGACCAGATACCATGACTCAAACGCCATGACTAGACATTGTGAATCAGATATCATGATCAGACACTGTGATCCTTACAATGAATCTATTCTACCTATTCATGATCACTATATAACTATTCCATCATAACTGTCTCATTGTTTCAAGGAGACACTATTTCAAGAACACACCATTTCATGGAGACACCTTTTCCAGATAAACTGTGACACCATTTATTAATCTTTTTTTTTCATTTTTCAATTCAATCTCTAACGGTCTTCTTTAATTCTTTTAAATACACAAACATAATTATTGTTTCATTGTAGACATGTCACCTGACAGAATGAGGTGCAGAATACATGCATCTTGTCATCTCCAACACATGCATTCTAAGAATAAAAATAACAACATGGCCAGATATAATATATATAAGAAAGATGATAGAGAAACAATTTTTTGAGCGATAAAGAAGAAGCACAATCATTTTTGAAAGAAGAACCAACACATGTAACTCGACGCTTCTGAAGAACACATGAAGCATACTCGAATCCTAGAGTAGGGAACCTTTTTGTACTATAAACTTCAAGAAGAACACGAACCAAGTCTAGATAACTTGTGATACCTTTTTTCTGCAAAATGACTTGATTTATGCATCCTACTCATCTTGGAAATCTATATCTTCATAGACTAACAATCAGAGCACTTCTAACCTTATCTCATATTTTATTTCTCTTTTGTTTATTATTTTTATCTTTTGATCAGATTGTGTGTGTCTGTATAAAAACATGCATTGTGTCCTACCTCAAACTGAAGGATACAAGATATCTTTTTTTCATATGCCTTCTTACAACTGTGTATTCCCATGGATAAGTGTGGAATTGGTCTTTGTGTGATCTGACAATTCATACCCACAATGAACTGTGGAAGAGATCGTGTGACCTAGATAGTCCTATGTACTATTTCTATCCCCATTCCAGGGTGTGGATCATGTATATTTATATAAACTTCTTTATAGTAGGTGATCACCATGTGGAGTGGATTAGGTCTCAACTTGAGACTTAACAACATAATTTATATCTTCTATGCTG
The DNA here is from genome assembly GCA_963277665.1 of Viscum album. Lineage (NCBI taxonomy): Eukaryota > Viridiplantae > Streptophyta > Magnoliopsida > Santalales > Viscaceae > Viscum > Viscum album. The sequence goes on along the minus strand of OY728146.1, from coordinate 1,777,954,742 downwards.
TTTAATTTAGGTTACTCTATTTAACTTTATAATTTAGAAATCACTAAATTTACTTTGATAGATAATGTTAGAAAAGAGTTATAATTGTCTTCCCTTATTATAATATCTTCAAAAGAAATGATAATATCTAAAATTTAGATTACTAAGAATTAATCAATGTAATGAGAATATATTTAAATAGTCAAACATTTATTACCATATTAATTTTATTAACTAGGTTGTATTTAAATTTATTTGGGAACCCTTCTAAGAAAACTATTCAATAAAAAAATTAATAGATACTCAACTCACCCCCTTATGAGTACTCTACTCTGACCAAAAAATATAAATTTAATTCTCCATTTAAAAAAATTAATGAACACCATTGGAAGTAGACTAAATAGAGGTTAATTTTCTCCTCCATTTATCCATGGTAGGTCATTTCCAATGTGGTATATATGATATGAATCATTCATGGGACACCCTATGTACTAAACAAAAAAACTGATTTTAATCATTAAACGGTTATTAATTATAAAATCGAAAATAACGAAAAGAAGAAACTTAAAAGTTAGATTATTTAACATGTAATTTTTAAGTAACAAAAATTTTCAATGCATTCAATAAATTGACGAATATCAAGTAAAGATAAATTAGACAACAAAACTCTATGATACCACTTGATAGATGTTTGAACTACTGAAGATTCCATTGAAAGTTTATCCAACATAGTTTTAGATAATAAATCGGGTGTACTCTTCACTTTAAATGATAATGAGATCATGTATGACAAAAATTATAGATTAATGGTCTACATTAATATTACAGAATAGTAGGGATGGGATCGTGATATGTAATTTATAATTAAATTGTATGCTGATGAAGAATTTTCTCAAATTGGAGTTCCTGGTTCATTACTGTTCAAATGGAATAGAATTCATCGAACCATCATTGTGCTATAGGATTCAACTAATGAATTCCCATAGTGTTTATCCACAACTGCAAGAAAATCTCTATTAAATTCCATAAAATCTCTATGTACTATCATAGAATAAAATGGTCTCATGAGTTGGTTTGGTTTTACTACAACAATAAGGTTATCTATCAAAGACCTGAGATAGGAGTAAGTGATAGATATATTTATGGAAATCATGATATATCCCTATATATATTTATATATATCTAGATATATCACTAGATATATTTGTAGATATATTTGTAGATATTTCTCTCCAGTTATATCTCTATATATGTAACTAGATAATTCTCTCATGATTTTCTCTTCATATATTATTTATCAGTTGAACACACTAGAAATGTCACATTATAATGTTGACATAATTATATACAATTATATATAAATAGATATTTTTTATGAATGTTTTAAAGTTGAAAATTACACAAAATCCCTCAATCTTTTCTAATATTTTTAATTGAACCCATTGACATTTTTTTAAAATGTTGAGTTCTTGTAAAAAGACTAGAACTTAGAGATTTATTCAAAAGAAAAGTGAATCATACAAGTTACATGAGACGAAAATAAGTAAATTTTCTAGAGTCCTTAATAAAAAAAGGTGTCAACTCCGGAGGGAGGTCATTCTTCCAAGTGATCTCATGTGAGACACCCATGTTGGCAAGCCCATAAGAAATCATATTATCCTCATGATAGGTATGAGTGGAAATAAAGTTGAGGCCATTGAGCACGGTGAGGCAGTCCATCCAACGGGGGCGAGAGACCTAGCAAGGCAAGCATCACCCTTCCAGATGGCTTGCACAATAGTAGTGGATCCGCTCTCGATCCAGATATTATTCGAGTTGAAAATCTTTGCATAGGAGATGGAATGAATGGTAGAAATAATTTATGTATCTAGCGCAGAAGCAATGCCGCAGCTTCCATAGAAGCATCCTAGGATCTGATCCTAATGGTCTCTGAAACCTCCTCCACATCTCGAAAGTCCAGGGTTTCCTTTTGAGGCTCCATCCACATTAACATTAATCCATCCAGGTGGAGGTGACTTCCAGAAGACTTCAATAGTGTAGTGTGGCTTTGGAAAATTACCTTTGACACCAATTCGGCGAAGGGTTTCAAGATCTAGGATAGAATTTTCACAATAGGATTTTTGGATTGTGGCCGCCTCTTTTATAGAAAGATGAATCCTCATTTTACCTGCATTAATATTAAAAGAGTTATTGTTGAAAAAATAATCGTTTCTACCATACCATAGAATATGCAGAAGCTCCACAACAGTAGTAAGAATGAGATTCTTGATTTGGGGAGACCTCAAAAACTCCCACATTCTTTTCAATTGTGGGAAAATAAATGTGTCCAAAAGCCATCTGCACTCAAAAAGGTCAAAGATGTAATGGAAAAGGGCCATAGCAGTATTACAATATAAAAAAGATGATTAATTTCCTCTTGATATTGATTGCACAATAGACATTTAGAACAAAGATAAAAGCCATAAGATTACAGGAAAACTTCAATTGGGATTTTTTGATGAGCAATACAACACATGAGTGTAAGACAAGAGGGCTTGATCCAGGCATTATTGAATTTGGAAATCCAATTAAAATTTTCATCCTCATTTGGGAAATGATAGTAATAATATTTTTTATAATCCAACAGGCCATTATGAGCAGGTTCCCAAACCATAAAATCCTCATTGGAAGTGAAATAATAATTATCAACAATCTCCTTGATAGGATTCGGGAGTTGAGAACCAGAGGAATTGATCATAACCCTGATAGAGCAGTTCGTGGGATTAGGGGAGATAGTATTAGGCATCTCCGATATGAGGGGGGGGGGGGGGCAGTCTAGTTATCAAACCAGAATTTTAAAGAAGAATTATTACTAACAAGCCATCTAGAATTTTCCAATATAGAGTGAAAAGAAGCTTTCATCGATGGCCAGATAGAAGAAGTCAAGTAATGAAAAGAACCAGATTTAAGCTTATCAAGGAAACGAGATTTGAGGAATCTCATGGAAAGTGAGTTATTATGTATGAGAGACCATGTGAGTTTGGTTTTAAGGGCCTCATTAATGGTTTTAAGATTCTTAATACCAATTCCTCTGTTTTCAATGGGTTTACAACAATTGGCCCAAGAGACCATAACCAATTTTCTATCCAGAGTACTTCCACTCCAGATGAAGTTTCTTATAGGAGTATTTAACTGTTTAATCAGGCCCAAAGGCCATTTGTAGACCATCATGGAATAAACCACCTTAGAGACAATAGTGGATTTGACAAGGAAAATTCTTCCAGCCATTGAAAGGGATTTCTCTTTCCTGGAATAAAATTTCTTTTGAATTTTATCTACAATGTGTTGAAAATAACAAGCTTTGGGACGACCCCAGAAGATAGGGACACCAAGGTAAGTGAATGTTAAAGTGCCTTCTCTAACCCCTAAGACATTGGTGATAAGAGTTTTCCTATTAGAGGGGAAATTTTTACCAAAGTAAATAAAAGATTTTTTCCAGTTAATACATTTCCCAAAGACCTCCTCATAGTGTGAAATGATGGATTTATGTTTATTGATATTTCTTTTATCTCCTTGGAGGAAGAGAATAATATCATCGATATAGAGAAGATGTGAGGGAGCATGATGATTTCTAGAAGCAATAATAGGTTTGATTCTGCCTCGCTCAGCGTTGAGGGAGAGCAGTCTGCTAAGGTAGTCTTCAGAAATAGAAAAAATGATAGTAGAGAGCGGGTCACCTTGTCTGACTCCTTTGGAGAATTTGATGTATCCCCTAGGTAAACCATTAATAAGGATATACATATTGGCTGAGTTGAATATTTTTTTCATTTTACTGACAAAGGAATCATTAAATCCAAAAATAGAGAGGAAATTAAAGATGAAGGTCCAGTCAATCGTGTCAAAGTCTTTAGTGATGTCCAGCTTAAGGGAAACATTTCCACCTCTAGTGTTTCTATTCAATAAAATAGTGGATTCTGAGGAAAGGAAAATGAAATCTTGTATAGGTATTCCTTTAATAAAGCTGAACTGGTTCCAGGAAACAATTTTGTTGCTGATATTAGAGAGCCTATTAGCAAGGATATTAGTGATAATTTTAATGAGAGAATTTAAGAGGGCGATGGGTTGGAAAAGATGAATTTCATCTGCATTTTCATCTTTAGGAATTAACGTAAGGAATTTATAGTTGAGAGTATGGGGAGAACCCATTTTTCAAAGAAATATTTACCTAAATTACAGACTTCTTTTTGAAGGGCATCCCAGTGTTTTTGATAAAATCCATTGTTAAAACCATCAGGACCTAGAGCACTATCTGGATTAAGACCGAAGATAACGTCTTTAATTTCTAAATCAAGGGGGATGCTGTTGAGAAAACGATTATCCTTTGATGTAACCATGCATGGGATGTTGTTCGGTAAGATATCTTTGTTAATTTTGGGACCGTTGAAAATGTCAGTGAAGTAGGAAACAACATGATTAGCAATCTGTTCCTCTGAATCGATGAGTTTACCCTCAACTCTTAGGAAAGAGAGAGGCCTAAAAGCTTTCCTAACATGCTGAAGAGAGTTGAAAAATTTGGGTTTTCTATCACCATCATTGATCCATTTTGTTTTGAATATTTTCTTCTTTAAGTTATCTTTAATGTTAAGTAGAGAGATCCATTTAGTAGAGATGTTGATTTCTTCCTGGGGATCAGTATTGAAACTGGATATGCTGTTATTATTCTGAATGAGAGTCAACCCCTTCTCCAAATCATGAATATCTTTATCAATTAAAGCAGATTTAGCAGCGCACCACTTTTTAAGAATGATTTTAAGGTTTTTCAACATATTGGTGCAAAAAAATGCGTCATTTTGGTTACCCATATTAGTCCAGGAAGAATTGATAAGAGAAACACACTCTGGGTCCAAAGACCACGCCAAATTAAATCTGAAAGGAAAAGAAAGTTTCCCAATGTTTTGAGGGATGCCGACTAAGATCAGATGATGATAAAAAGAAAGTTTAGTGAGGGTATCACACATGATCTGGATCCATTTATCAAGGGCAGGCTCATTAATGAAAGCTCTATCGAGTTTACTCGCCACCACCTAGTTGTAATGATGTCTATAGAAAGTAAATTGGGCACCTGAAAGGTTAATCTCATTTAGATTATTGTCTTCTATGGTAGCTTTGAATTATATAGTAGAGATTGAGGAGAAAGAGTGGCCAATTTTTTCAGAGGGTGAAAAAATAGGATTAAAGTCACCAACCAAGACCCAAGGGTCATGAATCTTAGCATTGATGTCTGAAATCTCATTCCAAAGATATCTTCGATCCAAGTAATTGTTTTTGGCATAAACAAAAGTATTGAAAATGTGAGTGCTATCCAGGTTTTAATCACACGTCAGAGCTCGATCAGAGAGACTAAAAATGTTGACATTTTGCAGTGAATAGTGATTAAAAATCCAGAGAGATTCAACATAACCCTCGTTACAAGCACCCAAGAAAGAAAAACCAAGATTGCACAGATGCATGAATCTAGGGGCAAAGATAACATTGGGTTCAACAATTCCAAGCATCATAGGATGATGGGTAATAATAAAACATTTCAAAACATTAAGGGTGTTAGGGTTTTCAATCCCTTGACAATTACAGTAGAGAATATGCATTATTATTTACCCTTGGGGTTTGACCCCCCTTTCTTTTTATTTCCAGCTCTTTGACCTCCAGTTTTCCTAGGGGCAGTGTTCTTGTTTGGAGTACAGGTTTTATCCTTTTTACCTGTGGGAGATAGAGGTTTAACAATGTTGCTTCCTGCCTTTAAATCGGTTATTTCACAATTAGTCAACAAGCAGGCAGGATTCCAAATAGGGGCGGTATCCAAGGGACCCAAATCTGAAACTGTGGCATCAAACAGAGTAGGGGGATTTCCATCAACCAAAACAGAAACCCCCTGATTGAGGGCCACAGACCCAGAAAAGCTGGGTAACGCCCTTGAGACTAAATCAGTTTCAAGGGGTTCAGAGGCTGAAATAATGACATCAACTAAAATAGGGGGAGAAGTATGCATTGAAAAAATGTTAGAACAACTTGCAGATATATCATACTGGTTAATGGGAGAAGCAGACCGGCTAAGTGGAGAGGAGTCTCTGTTTTTAACCAATGGAGTAGTGGGAAGATCACAAGGAATTGAAGTGGAATCTTGCCTATTTCATTCCATTTTATCAGTAGTGGGTGAATCTTAAAAACATTCAGGTGAACAGTCTGAAACAGTAAAGGGGAGGGGGAGTGTGAGCTGGGTTCCCGGAGATGGGCCAGCCACACTTCTAGTTAAGGAGGACTCACCCTTATGAATGCAAGTTTGAGAATCAGAAACTAGAGGACAATCCTCAGGAATAATTCCATGTCCCATTGTTAGGGAAGACTCAAGGTCAGCTTTGGAGTGAGACTCAATCAAGGGGTTATGATTAATATGATTATCTTCATTTTCCAGTTTTCCTTTGATGGCATGTTCCTCAAATTCCTGATCCTGTTTCTCCACCTAGTCAGCCCAAGATACCCCAGGTTCATTCATGTATTTAGGAATCCATTTTCCTGTTTTGACTTGGGGAGGTTCAGTTATATTAGGAAAGATGACTCTTTCCTTCTTCTTTTTTCTGACTTTATTCCAATCATAGGGATTATGATGATTGGGGGCTCTATGAACCATTCTACAAACATGAACAGAATGTCCCAGAATTTTACAAAAGTCCCAAAAGGAAGGCAGGTTTTCATACTCATGGTCAATTACAGTATTGTAATCTCTGGTATGAAAAGAGATAGTTTTAGGAGGTTTAGTTTCAAGATTGACATCCAATAAAATCCTTGCATACATAACCAAGTCATCATTAATGGTCCTTTGATCAATGTTGAGAGGGGTTCCAATGTAGGATGATAAGTCATTAAGTATCCTAGGGTGCCAAAAAAACCAATTAAAGTTGTGGAACCTAACTCAAACTTTTGAAGATTTTCCTCTTTTTGTATTAGGATTTAAAGAAAAATCCCAATCCGAAAGTCTCAGAAATCCAGGCTTCAGCATTAAATTACCTATCTTCCAAACTCAATTAAGATCCTCCTGAGAGTAAAGTAGCAGATGAAAAAAACCTTTTCCCAAAGGGATCAATTTCTAATTTGTTATACCCCAGAAAATTGAGATTCTATGTTTCCGTTCAACAAAGGACTAGTGTTTGGATCCTTTAGCATACGAGACACGTCCCATTAAAGAAAACATACAGAGGTTTTGGCGTTGTGCAATCGCTTCAGGATCTGCTTCAACAACAAAACCTCCATCATACAATCTCTTAATGGTTGAGTGAGGTTTTGTACCTGTAGAAGTGGAATCATGTGATCCTTTAAGAGCTTCAAGAAAGGAAATACCTCCTTGGGATCCACTTATTGGAGGATTAGATCTAGAATCCAGAAGGGCATTCCCCGGGTCCAAATCTTCCAGGTTTGAGCTTTCCTTCACATGCTTCTTTTGAAGAACCTCAGTGAGTTCCCAACTAGGATTGAAACAAGCAATAAATAATCGAATCAAGGGGAAGACGAAGGACATTGAAGGGGTTTCAGCAGGCTAGGGTTCATCGAGCTCTTTGGAACGCAAGGCATTTCTCCCATGTGTGGACTTCACCACTGAACCCATTGACATTGATAATTATAATACTTTTATTAATCACATGACATGTTATACACATTAAGAATGTTAATAAATATTATTTATTTCTAATTGGACCATTAAAGTCATTCCTCTTTAAGAAATAATCATTTATCAACCCTTGAATAATAATTATTTAATTAAATAAATGTCAATTTATTATTTCTGTGAAAGATATAACAAATATTATATTCTCCAAACCTGAAAACAAATATTCATTATTTAATATATAACTCTCTTTATTATTTTAAATATCATATTATTAAATTTAGGTGATCAACCAATCATAAATGAGTATTTTTTATTATAAAATATTAAATTAATTAGATGAATTTAGATAGATTATGAATACAGTAACTGGGTGGACATCTAGGCCTCATTCTTATTGGTAGTACTAATAAATACCTAAAGTACATGGTCAAAATATTGTAACATTCTAAGATGAAATTAGAGAAAGTGTTTTATTTCATGATTATTGGAAGCATACTAAAAATTCTTACCATGTAATATAAACTTTTTGTTACGATATCTCTAATGAAGAAGGATACATATGGGTTCCATCAACCAATATACAAGATTTCACTTCCATTAACATTATCGAAATAAACTCTCCCACCAAATGACATGACCCTCAATTTTTGTAGAAATTTATGTTTCAACAAAGTGACTAATATATCAACTTCCATTATAAGATAGAAATGATAAATCCTTTATCCCTCTATCTATTAATAAAATATCACTTCATATTTACCCAACGTACCCTACCAAGACAAGAATATATGTCATCATGGTTTTCATAAATACAAAAAACTATTTGATTCATGATTTACATTAATTGTATCTTTAATTTGAAATGATCAATACACATATCCACATATAATAATATCAAATGAAACATAGAAATGTGGATTTCAAATTTTACAGATCTGTTCTCACAACCACATATCATGTTGATTACCAGAGGAGAACACAATGATAAGTCATCTCAATGTATTATGAGACTACTAAAACGAGTTGAATTTATATCCTATGTATAATTAGAGAATATAATACATCTATAAAACACGATTCATGAGTAATATTGTTGATGATATAGGTTCCCATTATTTGTTATAAGTGCTAAAACCATTCTATGCATCATGAATTCATAGAAAAATATCACATACATATATAAATTAGAGAAAATTTCATTATTTGGCTTGTTATTTTCATTTTTAAACAAATAGAATTAATGAAAAAGTTGGTCATATGGAACCAAATCCACTAAATACTTCTATTGACAATACTGTTAAAAATTCATCATCAAATCTATAAAAGATTTCACTTCTATATTCCTCTATATTCCCAAAATATTTATCTCTTAGGGGTAATTTTCACATTCACTATATAATTTATTTTATGAAATAATTTTTATGGAAGATTATATTTTTTTATCAATTGATATAATTATTGATGTCTTCATTTGTGATAAAATTTGAAAATGTTATATAACCAATTTTCATTCCATGGGTTTTCTTGTCAATATATATGATGCATTTCATGTGGAACATAAGTATGGTTTATCATTATGTGATGGGTGGGGTCTTATATATCCCTTAAATTCAATTTTCTGTGGCTTCTATCTTATGATATAATTCATAGGCATGGTTATGAATCAATATTTCCATAATATTATATATTATAATGATTGAATATAAATATTTTCATAAGAGAATGTGTGTAAATGACTGTGATTAACTATACTCACTAGATATTCAATGAATATAATTGTGATTATATAGGATCATAATTAGATTCATAGGAATGATTTTGATTATATATTTTTATAAAATAATTATATATTTTTTTTTTTGGTGAGTCATGCTCATAATTTTATGATTTCATATGCTGATGCTTATGCCAAATTTTTATGATATATTCATAGGTAATTATTTATCCCTGATTAATATTTTATCTTGTTTTGAAACTCATATTTTATATTGTATGTTTTATTATTTATTTTTACATGTCATTATATCATAATTTATGTACATATCTTATGGTTCTATGATACATTTAATCAAAAATTATTCCCATCCACTTATTTTCTTAGAAGCTTATGGGATAAATCAATTTGAATCATGGATAATTTTTCCCTTAATGGTCATTTGAGCTCACTCCTTCTTGTTTTTCAACTTACCAAGGAAAAAATATGTAGTGTTTTGAGAATAATGAATTCTTATGTGAATATTTTTTTGGGTGATGCTGATGAATTAATGTCTAATAAGATAATAATATGGAAAGTATCATAATAAACAAATTTATTGTGATTTGTTGTTTTAAAATTTCTTCTGATTTGTAATTTTTTAACTATAAAATTAACACAAAATATATTTATGTAATTTTAGGGTCATCAAAGTTTATATAAAAGTTTATTTTAGTTATTTATTTTTATTATCCCTGAAAAAAACTAGTTAAATTCTAAGTTCTGTTAATAAATATATAAACATTCCATAAAATTTTTGGAATATTATAACTGTTAGATTTTGTAGAAATGAAAATTTTTTATCGATAAAAATAAGTTCATGTAGGATCTGGAACCAATGCACTAAAAGTTAATAAACCTTAAAAGGGATAGTCAGGTGTTAACTCGATCTTTAATCAGTATAAAAAAGATAGTCCAAATTGCACACCGAGTTTAAAAATCAAGGGTGATTTTATTTAGTTGATTAACAAGTTATTTTTGAACCATTATGATGGATTTGGATGCCTGTTTATTATATGTTTGGAGAAACAAATATAAAATATACTGTGAATAAACTATACTTAGATATACAAAATTCTATTGTTGGGGTATATGTATAATTTATATTTTATTACATATATGTTAATATTTTTACTTTTAAAATTCATATTGAATTAATTATTATCATACGTAAATTTACACTATTTTATGTAAAAAGATATAAATTGTGGGAACTATGATAATATTTGGTGAAATGGACAATTTAATTAATATAAAAATAGACCACCAAATGGGATGAGATATCGAGTATAATATATCACAAAATGGTCACCCAAATATCCCAAGAAATGAATATTAATTTGAACAATTTTGATCTATAGAATTAACAATGTAAAAAGAAACACAAAATCAAATATTTCATGGTATAATTTCTATGTTACATTCATTGGTCATAAAATACACTAATTACTAAAAATGGATCAATGTATTAAATAGTATATTTCCAAATTTATAGCTCTCATATCAAATAATGATTGTTCTAGAAAATTAAATTAATGAGGGTGAGGTGGACCAATGGTGGTCCCTTATTGTCAATATAATGGAAAAAACAAAACATTAACCCCGTGGAATAGTATGGATTCCAAATAATATTCTTTTCCATATATTTTCCTTAAAACATTTACACAAAATAGAGTGATAATACATATAGATGAAACCGAAATGTTTTTAATCCACTGATACATATAAATAAAAATTCAAAAGAATCACAAGGCACACTTCAAATTTTATTAAGGACAATGATGGTAAGACCAATATTTTCCTAAGTTTCCTGACACCAAATCATCCATTGAAATTATCTATAAGGTACTGTAGTAGCTACCAATAAATATAATTATGTTTTTTTTAGGTGGAAACAAAACCGCATAACCTCATAATTAAAATGGAATTAGTGATTATAAAAGGAAACTATGGATATAGAGATACTCAAATTAAAAAAATACATATACATAAGAAAAATCTATAATGTACATTCCAAAAATATGGGATGTAGCATAATTGAAATTATATGAATAAACCTAAAAGTGGTTCATGATTTGAAATTCATTCCACTGAAAACATGATTGAAGAAGTGGTGAAGATTACAATCAATATAATATAGGATAATTAGGTACCAACAAATGCCCCCACCCACACTATAATTCTTAAAATGTAAGTATTTTTGGAATTATCTAAATTAATGCACTAATCTAACGGATCATAAAGATAATTGTATTCAACAACCACCAAGACCAATGGGATAAATAAGGGACTATAAAATAACTAATAATGATGTGGAATATTGTAATGAATTGTTTAAGGGTAAATTTATTCTCCACTTCGTATTTAGGAATATAATTCTTCATTTTTTTCTTTACATTATTTCATATCATAAAGGCCTACTAGAAATATTAATTCTCCATCTCAATCTATGGATATAATATTATTGTTGAAAATACATTGTGGTCCATTGATTGATCTGATGATTAAAACACTTCTTTGACCAATTATTATGGGAATATATATACTATATATATAGTTATTATTCTCTTGGTATAATTATTTATGATACTGATCATGGATTTGTTGTCTCTATATAGTGGTTATATAAATTTATATGATAGGGAAATCAAATTTTATATCCCAATTGATCTCATTATCAAATATCAATGTAAGGATGATTATGAAATCAAAATGGAACATTGTTTCATAATATGGGTGTTTATACCTAATTAAATGGGATGATTATGTAAATTTTTTTGGATGAATTTAAAATTGAATAGATGATAATTTTAAAGAGTATATTGATTTATTTACTAAAAAATCACATCAACGTATCTACAATGAGTGGTAGATATTTCAATTGATATAATACATGGATTAATTCCAATTTCAAATAGTACTTACTAAATAGACTATATTGAAAATGATGAATATAATTAGTAACTTAAAAATAATTATTTAATGTGATTTATATACCCAAAAAAATCCAACATGGTGTAAACTAGTTGTCTATTTCAATATGAAGGATGTGTTGAAGTATATCAATATTTATTTTTTTATTTATAAAAATTCAAGATCAATAATTATTTCTTGTTACCCCATATTAATTATATATTCTATTATCATATATGTTCTTAATACATCTCTATGGAGGATCCTCAATTACGATACCATCATTTACAGGAAAAATTAAAAAATATGTAAAAAATTTATTTTTAAATGAGAGATGGGTAGTATTAAATTAAAATGATTACTTCGGGGATGAATAATTCACATGTAATCATCCTGGATATAATAAATTTATTATATTTTTATTATCATGAATTTTTTTAATATTTATATATGATATTATAAGATACTATAAAAGAAGTAATAAAATTACATAAGATTTTTAGATAACTATTTTATGTAATTTTTTAAATTTTGATAATTAATGAAAATAAAAAAAATATTTTATTTGAGGAGCTGTTACATTAGAAAATTATTTTACAAAATTTTTAACATTTTTCCTTAATAAAATAATATTAGACCCCCCCATCTACAATTCCTATAAGTTAAAAGTATCTTTATAAACTTGATAAGAGAAACGTATAATACGGGTGATATTAATTTCTCAGTAATGAAATCTTATAAACGTGACATCATGGGTTAGAGCATAGAAATGAGAAAATATCAGAAGAAATAACTTTCATATTAAAAAGAAAAACTGGAAATACTATTTTTTTATAAATGATAAAGGAAGGACATGTAATTTTAAATGAAAAATTTTTACCACAAAAAATGAGTGTGAAATAAATTGAGAAACATTGAATAAAGAATTGATATCTTAAGTTATATGAATCATAAATATATTGATACAATATATAACATGAAATCATAAATAAAATTCAAGGCTCAATACACAGACTATCATTATATAAAGGGTCCTGTTTTGGATTTAGTTCAATCCCCATTCCTATAAAGATTTTTAATGGAGTACCATGGTGGATAGGATTCACTCCCCTTTACATTTAAATTATATCATCATATATAAATCCATTACCAATTATTTTTGGGATATATAGTTTTCGGCCAACCAGCCACATAACATGTATTGATTAACCTTAATACTCTTACATTCTGCATGGTATATCATGTGATTAAGTAATTAATTAGTTCATTGGAAGGATATATAATTCTAGTCCAAACCATAAAAAAATTGATATTATAATAAGTTCATTAATAAGTATTCCATATAAGGAAAGGAACCCATATATATGGGAAAATTATGATAAACCCCATGATTAAAATGTGGATTTCAAAATCTTATTTCAATTTACAACCAATATTCATATCATTAGTGTTACCAATAAAAAAGGAGTTAAATAATTTTTGTGTGTTTATATTTTAATAAATAATTATAGGTATGGAAGATTGTTTTCTAGTGTTGGAATATTTATCTTTGTATTGAAAAGATAATAAATTAAAAAAGAACCACGTAAGAGATGTGTTTTGATTTGAAATAATAATAATTTTAGGATTGGAAGTGAATATTTTTCCTAATAAATTATAATTAATATAGTGGGTTTATATATATAATGATTATATTTTCTATAAGTTATTCTTGGTTAAATAAATTTTCTCGTAGTGGAATATATCATGAAATACTAAATCATAAAGATCCTTTAAGTCTTGTTTATATATATTTGGGAATTTTTAAGGCAAAATAAAACCTTTGATATGCCAAAAATAAATCTAATGTAATAATGATATATATTTAAAGAACATATATAATGAATATGGATGTAATAAATGTTATAAATATCATGAAAATTCAGAAAATTAAATATAATGTGTACCTGAAAAGAAATTATAGTGTTTAGGGGATCCCTTTTTATTATTTAAAATAAAATTTTCAAGTTAAAGATACTTATAAGTGTAATAATCCATTTTTATTGAAATATGATTTCAAAAAAATTAATAATAAATTAAATAAAACATTATGTGGTTTCAAAATATAAAGGAGAAAATATCATGGGATAGAAAAATATGGATATGATGGTGGAATCATAATTATTGATGGTGAGAAATATTTTCAACATTGATATAATTCTTGTGTGGGAAATCCATGGACTTGAAAAACCTGAATTTAAAAATCATTTTACCAAAATGGGTATATAATTTAGGAAGAAATAAAATCTTATAGTTAATAAACCTACCCAAATATGTAAGAAGTTCAATATGAAATATAGTACCTCAAAAAAGGGGATTTCAGTAAAACAGTGCCCTAAAGTGTCAAAAATCATTGAATTCAAAATCCATGGATGGTAGAAAATGAGATGAACTTTTAAATAACCCACAGTTAATGAAATTTAGTAAAAATCAATAAATTTCAAATATATACACTACAAAAATAATGAGTAGTGGTGGATGTGATACATATCTCTATGAAACTATACTGAGATTCAAAAACCAAAACCACATCGCAATATTTTTAATTGATATTTATTGGAAGGTTGTTAAGGATTATTATTTATAAATACCATTTATTTAATGAAATTTAATATGTAATTAAATTAATTTAAAACATATACACCACAAATGGAGAAATTTGTGAACATGAATCATATATCAATGAAACATTCTTGAGATAAAAAAATCATTACCATGAGTCTTGATTATTTATATGTGTGAACCTTAGAGAAATAATAATATATTTATGGATATTAAAAACATTCTTCATATAATTATTCATATAAATTTAATTTTATTAATTCTATATATTACTATATTCTATTATGTTACTACATATATTTCTCTCATGTCATTTTCTTGAGGTTGTAGTATACATTTCTCTACAACTCTCTTAGTATATTGACCACACTCAAAGTTGTTTTAAAAAAGATACATAATTTCAATAAAGTAATATTTTTATTTCTTTAATTATTCCATTATAAAAAATATATATATATTTATGAAGGTTTAATTATTATAGTCTAATTCAGAAAGATATCCCTGATATGTTAATATAAGGTATTTAAATTTACTATAACAGAATATTATTAATATCAATTATATAATGTAAAATATTTTCATTCTATAATGATAATATTTTTATAAATGTAATTTTTTTAAATTAAATTTTTGTTAAACCCAAACATGATTTGTGGTAATGGAAAATGAAATATTTCATTTTGTAGAGGTGTTAGTCCAAACACACATGGATGATGCCCTCATTTTTCCGAAAATGGGAGTGGGGTATAAAAATAATATATTAATCATGTTACAATCATAGTAATGTTATAATTTTTATATTTTTATTAAATAAATCTTCTTTAGCATCCTTGTAAATAATTTATGAAATATAGAATCAGCCATTCCATGAGGAGGTAATCAGCACAAACGCATGTCATTTTTCTTTATTTTTTAATGCTTTTAGAGGAAGGATGATAAGTGAAATTTCATATGTATAATGAAATTTTACAAAACTAAATATATTTCAATAATCTAAAATTAATTATAAAAAATATTGTGATGATTAAAATAGAGAATAAAATTTTATATAGTAATTAGACCTCACATGTGCACGATGAACTTTTTGTTCAAAGGCTTCTTGGAAATTAATGGATTAAGAACACTTCTAAAGACTAAGGAATAAGGATAGTAAATGAGATATCTTGAAAATGTTTTGTCAATATTGGTTTAGAAAGTCTTATATTTATATGTGTATCATTGAATTGGTAGAAGTGGAATCCTTCTATAAATGGTGAAAATGATTTTTTTGAACACCCATTCTTTTAAATAATAGAATAAAACAGTTTAAGTGTTATTGGATATAAAAGTGACACATAATTTATTTAATAAAGTTCTTCTATGATAAATCCTAAAAATTAATTTTTATAATTTTTTTAAAAAAGTTTAACTCATCTACCAACATATTTTTACACTTTACCGTTTGGGTTTCTACATTATTAGGTAGTTTTTCACTATGTAATTTATTCATTACAAAAAAGATAATATAAAAACTCATAAAAAATATTGGTGTATTAAAAATAAATGTATTATTGATTTAAACTAAATCAATTTCATAAAATTTGAATATTAATATTTATATGAAAATCTATAATATATAGAATAATTGTTTTTTGATGAAAAATATAGTATAAAACATTTATCATTAAAAATCATATATAACACAAATTAAAAACTAATTGAGTGTACATATGCATATATATTGGATGAAAAAATATATTTAATCCATTTTTAATAATGGATTAATTTATTTAATTAGATTTAAATTTATAAATGTTAAAAAAATCACTGAATATAATAGTTTTACCGTTATTGTGGTAATTAATAGTAATCCTTGTAATATTATTTTTGTTCCTTAAATTGAATTTAAAAATATGAAATAATATGAACATGGTTATAAACGATATGAAATAAATTTATTTATATTTAAATTTATCCTTTGATAAAAAACATTATATTTAATGAATCCATTTTTATAATAAAATATTACTTATGTTTCCAAAATGTTGAACATTGAATTTATAAATTTAATATTTTAATTTTAAATGATTTATTTAAATTTTAATATATATATATATTAATAATTTTCAGACTAACATAATTCTTTCTTTTCTTATGATAATCTCATAGAATTTAAGATATGATAAAATTAGTTATTTTCACAATTTACAGAGAAATATATTATTTCATAACAATAAAAAAATAATTTTTCATAAAATAATATTAAAATAATTAGTATATAATCTATATTAATTTTGTCAAATTAATATTCTAAATCTAAGGGTTTTACCTTTAAATAAAATCCAAAAATATAATGATAAATTTTCTTTTATATTAAAATAAATTTTCAAAATATTATCAAATCTTATTATTATTTCTAATAATTTATTAATCAGATTATTGTTATTATAATAATAATAAATGTTTATATATATATATATATTATCAATAGTTTATGTAACATCCCATGAAAATAATGAAATAATATATTTTTATATTTATTAATATTTTTAAATTAAATATTAATTTTACTTTAAATAGGTTGATATGTTCGATGGCGTACCTAATACCCAAAAACAGGTTTCATTGAAATCTTACATTGCAAACTAATAATATAATAATATTATTTTAAATTGTAGTTAATTCCTAGGCGTTGTATTGGAGAGAATGACTAAAAATAACTAAAATAGTATTTTACATATTTGTTAAATGTTTATACATTTATCCAATAAATGTTAGAGGATTAAAATGTGAATTAATCTAATTTTAAGAACAAATACTCAAATATTCTTTAAAATGTTTATTTACAACCTTTTGATGGATAAATCTATTTAAATCTAGTTTTGGTCACTTTTATATGTTCTATTTGACAAAATAAAATTATTCTTTAGAATTGGGACCTCAAAATTCACTTTGGGAAAATTTTTGTGTTTTTTCTGACAAAATTCATTTTTTAAATGAATAGAGAAAAATATTGTGCTTTAATTCAAAAGCGCCTTTTAATATAACATATTTATATGGTTAGATTATATTTTTAATTTATTTTAAAGTGTAATTAGATTATATTTGTACCAATTAATCCAATTTTGGTCATTATAATTTATTTCACTTTAAATTTGGATATAAACAAGTGTCAATCATTTCATAGTTATTGTTTTTAAAAAAATACGCATGTTGTTTTGACAACGAGAACTAATTTTAAATTAATTTTTTCCACTCAATTATTTTGAATTTAAAAAAATGGATTATATATTTTGAATTAGGAGGTCAAAAATTTTTAAATAGGTAACTCTTATTTTCAGACATTTTAAATATTTACTTCATTTAAAATATAGTTTTACATGGTTAAAGGGTAATTATGGAAAATAAGGGTAAACAAATATTATTATAATAATATAAAATTACCATAACATGTGTCTTAATATTATTTTTTGATACATAGTAGACCTTGGGAATATATAGGTTGATTTTGGAACCCCATGGATCCATTTAAGAATGATAATGACACATTATTTTAAATAACTTAAAGTAAAAGAAAAAAAAGGCATAAACAAATATCTTTTTGTAACATAATTTTTACATGGGTTATATAAGTTACCCTTTAGACTATAAATATTAATTGTAAATATAAAAATATATTCTACATTATGGTATTAATTTTATAATTTTTAGACATCAAATATATTAAATTATCTATGACACAATAATGATGCAATATTTACATCATTAATAAAATATTTAAATAAATAAGATTATAAATATTTAAAAAATATCCAAAACCAATCCAATTCCTATTTTATGATTTAATTTAGACCATTATTCATCTTATATTCTAATTTAATTAGTTTTAGACCTTTATAAACCTATTATCATCATATAATAAAAAAGTATTTTCACACTTTCTTAAAGAGCCCCTTCTCCCCATTATTAAAATCCCTCTTTTCTAAATCATTCGTCACACCTCTCAAGATCCTTGTATCATCTAAAACCTACCCAAATAATATCTAAATACCCCTATATTCTTCCTAAAATCCTTAACTTAGTCATAAGGAACTTCAAGAAGTCATTTTGGTTCAAACCAATGGGAATTACCCGATTTAAAGGGAGCGCCTTCTCTTATGTTATTTTGTTTGATTATACTTTTCCAACCCCCTAAAATATTTCTATTCCTTTATTTTGTAACAACACCAGTATACTCAATATACTAGGATGATGTTATGAGATGTATTCAAACTACACTTCCACAGACCTCCATATAATGGGTAAAGAACATACTGTTTCAGTAGATGGAAAACTAACACCTCACGAAACGATGATTGTTCAATTATATAGGACCACCTCTCATGGTGGAAATTATGAAGATAATATATTTATATATTTTAATTTTATTTTATAGCATACATTTAGTGTTTCTATTAGGGTAAACACGATAATTTCATTTGAGGATGTGTGGACTACCACCCCCTCAAAGTGATATGACTCGTTAATGCCATATGTGGGACATATAAAGGGTGGAGTTAACAATATTATATATGATATTATACTATAATTATAATATACCTTTGTATCATTATGTTATAATTCCATTGAAATATGAAATAGAAATGAATTTAGCGTTCATGCGTACATATAGCTTACCGTCTCCATAAACGGTGTATTTCATTTCTTACCGCCAAATGTTATATACTATTATAAATACATGTATATACTGGATATATATGATATATATTATATCTAAATCATGAATATCATTCTGAATATAATGAAATTTTAACCATATGGACAACTTTTAATTATAAGATGTCCATTTTTTACTCATGTACCAAATATTGACAGAACAACTATTGTTAACTTAAATGATCACATAATGATTACAAAACGGTAAAAAGGGATATAAAAGAATAATAAACTGGATAGAAGTTCTTATGTAGGTAGAAATTAACTTTATTTTATTATCCGAGATATTAAATAATG
Source organism: Viscum album (assembly GCA_963277665.1). Lineage (NCBI taxonomy): Eukaryota > Viridiplantae > Streptophyta > Magnoliopsida > Santalales > Viscaceae > Viscum > Viscum album. The sequence continues at coordinate 1,777,934,865 of OY728146.1, read as the reverse complement.
AACGTGCCAAGTTGAACACGAGGTAAGGGACCTTGTCTCAATCTCCTTTCAATGAGGCATATTTTGTTTTAATACATGACTTTATATTATACGCTGTATAAATACCTTTGACTTTTTATTTTATTCAAAGTTGATCTTTTTCTATGAAGCATTTTACTAAACAATAAAAAAGAATTTTTCTTTTTAACATAGGCAGTGGTAATGACCTTTTCCACCGCCGTGATTATTATTTGATCTTTTTTGATTCATTAAAAATACATAATGTTTTTAAAAAGAAAAATAAATACGAAATACTCTTATGTATTTTGGTATTGAAAATGGATTTGGGAATGGATTTATTATTTCTTTTTCTTTAAATGATATATTTTTATTGCAATGTGAAAGTGTTATCTTTCTTTTATTCTTATGTTATGCGTTATGGTTATGTTATGGTTCTTGGGAATTATTTACGTATATTGGTGGTTTAGTGATAAACGTAGGGCGGGTGAGCCCGAGATAGCTCTACAATGCATTAGGTAACGTGAAGGAGGTAAACATGAATGTTTCTCCTATGATATTTAGGGAATATACTATGATGGGTATTCCAAATGTAACTCCCCAAATGGTTGTGATAGATACAATATAATTATGTTATGGATTCCACAATTTACTTTTATGATTTATGATTTCTATGTGTTATTAATAAATATTATTATTTCACGAGGTATGTTAAAGTGCTTATGTTAAGTATGAAATGATGAACTAATGTTTTCTTTCTTTGTTTTATAACCCTTCCTAATATTTTTATGCTCATCCCATGTTTTGAAATGTTTTTTCACAGGACCTAAAGATGAATAGGGTCATGTATGAGTTCATGGAAAATTCATGCTATCTAAAACATAGTGCTAAACATGAATCTTTTTTTTAAAGATTTTTTTATGTAAAAAATGGAAACTAAGTTGAAGTGTCAACCTTGTAATTTTTGAGATGTAATGTAAAAGTTATGTTCTAATTCTCTAAAACTATAAAGCTGAAAAGATCCTTAAAGTGAATTATTCATTTATTTCAAGATTATGTAATGTTTATTCCTGGGTCCTTAAAGATGGTATCAGAGGTCGGTTTAGAATATTTTTGGAGTTAGGGTATTGTTAAATTAATATCCATAAATTATTTTATGTTAATATTGAAATGATATCGCATTTACAGATTACCATGTAGCTTCACCTAATATATTTTTGTGTTCAGAATGGTTTTCCACATAAGAAACAGGGTAGCTTTGTTGGGACAATATGAGGAGGAAGACAACCTAAAAAATCAGCATCCTAAGATGGTCATAATTGAAAGTGATTAGATTTTTGCAGTGATTGAACAATTGTCTCAGGCTATATATAGTGGTGGTATCCATGTATGAGATCATCTAGACCAACCACAGAGGAACATGTTAGTATTGGAGCTTTTCATGAGATAACATACCGCATAATTCAGAGGACCATCCAACCCTGTGCTAGCTGAAGGGTGGATTAAATAATTGGAGAATATTTTTGATATTATGGGGTGTTCAAAAAATTAAAAGGTTCATCTCACTGTTTACCATTTTAAAGGTGAAGTTGATCAGTGGTGGTCAATGGTGAAAAATATCAGGGATAGTGCGGAGATTGATGAACATTATTAGGATGCATTAAAAGGTATTTTTCTTGAGAAATATTTTCCTAATTTGTTTCACCTTTGGATGGAAAAATAATTCCGACAATTGAGGATAGAGGATGACTTAGTGGCTGCTTATGGAGAAAAATTCACTCGACTGGAAAGTTATACTCCAAATTTCATATGAGATTTTGAGAGTAAAATCAACCATTTTTACTCATGATTAAATCCAAAGTATTTAAGGGCATTAGCTTCTTGTGAGTTCAAAATTTATGAAAAACATTTTCAATGTGCAGAGAAGGTGGAAATGGTGTTTTATGATGATTAGGTGTTATTTTTCAAACAACCGAATAAGAGGTCGAGGTGGCATGTGAAATGGCAGAAATATTCCAAAAAGTATGATGGTAACAAACATATGTTTAAAATTTGTGAAAATTTTGGTAAAAATCATATTGTGGAATGACTTTTGAATTATAATAAGTGATAATGATGTGGTAAAATGGTACATAAGTCTCATAATTGTACTGAAAAAGAGAAGGGTAATGATAAGAGAAAATATGATTTACAATCAGTAAAATGTTTTACGTGATATGAAATGGGTCATTAGGAAAATGAGTGTCCAATGAATAACACAATTGAGGTAAAGAAGCTAGAACACAAGAAGAAAGGGGTGGTAAAATCCTTTACAACTACTTCAGAAGATGTTGGGACATCAAATGAAGTAGTATCAAGTACACTTTTGTTTGTTTAGATTATGCCAATGTGTTGTTTGATTCAAGGTCTACAAATTCATTCATTTCTGAAAAGCTTTATAGTAAATCATGAAATCCACCTCAAGATATGAATCCTGAACATATGGTAAAAACACCATTGTAAAATTTTGTGACAAAAACAAATTATAAGAACCTTCTTGTCCTTGTGTGCCGAAATAATCTACCAGAAAACATTATTTTTTTTCCTCTAGTAGAGTATGATGTTATGTTGGGTAGGGATTGGATTTCTGCTTATCAAGCTAAGATTGACTGTAGAGCTAAACAGGTTTATTTTCAGAATGATTTTTAGTTTGGGTACAAGAATGAACCCTTTATTTTTATAACATATCAGGAAGCTAAGAAACTAGTAAAATATGAAAATGAATGATACCTTGCACAAATAGTTGAAAATAATGGAAGTGTTCAGATTAATGATGTTCCAGTGGTAAATGAATACCTTGATGTTTTTTATAATGAGTTTCCTCATATTATACATAATAGGGAAGTAGAATTTACTGTTGACCTAGTTCCTGATGCTAGGACAATTTCAAAGCCCCCTTATCGAATGGCTCAAATTTAACTTTTAGAGTTAAAGAAGCAATTTGAGGAGTTATTAGATAAAGGTTTCATTCAACCTAGAACATCCCCATGGGGTACTCATGTCATGTTAGTTAAAAATAATGATTGTTCAATGAGACTTTTTGTCGATTATAGAGCATTGAATAACATCACTTTTAAGAACAATTATCCTTTCACTTGTATCGATTATTTGTTTGATCAGCTCCAGGAAGATCAGTATTTTTCAAAAATTGATTTGAGGTCGGGGTACCATGAGTTGAAAGTAAAGGAAACAGTCATTCCGAAGACCGCGTTTCATACTAGATATAACCATTATAAATTTTTAGTAATGCATTTTGGTTTAACCAATGCACCTGCAATATTCTTGGATCTTATGAATATAATTTTCTGTAAGTACTTGGATTGGTTTTTGGTTGGGTTCTTTGATGATATTTTGGTTTATTTTAAAAGTAAATAAGAGCATGAAAGTCATTTAAGGGTTGTCCTGACAACATTAAAAGAAAATAAACTATCAGAAAGTGTGAGTTTTGGTTACAAAAAATTTCTTTCGTTGTTTATATTGTTTCAAAAAACCCATAACTGTTGATCCTGATAAATCAAAAGTTTTTTAAGAATATCCAAGACCCACAAATATAAGCGAGACTTGTAGTTTTCTTGGTTTGACATGTTATTACCAGAGTCTTGTTGAGAATTTTTCAGGGTAATCTAGCCTATTGACTAAGTTATCAAAAAAATGTGTTAAGTTAATTTAGACAAAAGAATGTGATGATTAATTCTCAGGAATTGAAAATAAGATTGGTGAATGCTCCAGTATTGGAGCTACCATACAGAAATTATGTGTTTATTATTTATAGTGATGCTTCATCGAAAAGACATGGATGTTTCATTTTGCAGAATGATCTGGTAACTAATAATGCTTAACGTCAATTGAAACCTCAAGAGTTAAATTACCCTACACAAGATTTGGAATTAGCTGCTGTTATTTTTGGTTTAATAATTTGGTGGAATCATTTGTATCGATTAAAATTTGAAATATATACTGACCACAAAATATTAAAGTATATATTCACTCAGAATTAATTGAACAGGAGACAGAGGAGATGATTGTAATTATTCAGGGATTATGATCTCACAATCCGTTACGATCCATGAAAAGTGAATAATGTGGATGATGCTTTGAGTCAAAAAATTAATGCTTCATTTACCATGACAAATTTGGCATTATATCCTTTGGTTTTTGATTTGATGAACTTTGGTATAAAAGTTTTTGTTGTAGGAAATTCTTCTATTTTGTTTCAGGTGTCAGTGAAATCGTCTCTATCAGATATAATAAAGAAAGCACAGAAAGAAGGAAGTGAGTTGTAGAAAAAGGTATAGTTTTTTTAGAAGGGTAAGTTTCCTGAATTTAACAATGATAATGATTGTGTTTTTGAGGTTTGGGAAGATATTATGTGTACCTTGTGATTCAAAGTTGAAGAATGAGTTGTTATGTGAAGCTCATAGTTCTCCATTTTCTGTTCATCCTGGAAGTAATAAGATGTAAAGAGACCATTTGGAGTATTACTGGTGGGATAGAATGAAAAGTGATATTGCAGATTTTACTGTGAAATGTTTGACTTGTCAGTAGGTTGAAGCAGAGCAGTAGTTAATGAAAGGGATGTTTCAGTGTTTACCGGTTCCAGAGTAGAAATGGGAAAATATAACTATGGACTTCATTGTGGGATTACTGAAGATATCTCGACGTAATAATGCAATATGGGTTATTATTGATTATTTTACTAAATCTACTCATTTCATTCCTATTCATGATACTTTATCTCTATATCAACATTATCTGTTGTATGTTAAAGAGATAATCGTGTTGCATGGTTTTCCTCTCTCCATTTCATATGATCACGATCTGAGGCTTACTTCTAACTTCTGGAAAGGCCTTTAGATGTCGTTGGGTACTGAATTAAGTTTTAGTACATCTTTTCATCCATAATCAGATGTGTAGTCTGAATGAATAATTGAGACCTTGGAGGATATTCTACATGCATGTTCACTAGATTATTAGGGAATTTGGGACCATTATATTTTTTTGGTTTAATTTTCTTATAATAACAGTTTTCATTCCATTATACAGATGGATTCATTTGAGGAATTATATGGATATCAGGGTCAAACTCCATCTTTTTGGGATGAACTAGGTGAATGGAAGCTAATTGGACTAGAATTTGTTGAATAGATGAAATAAAAGGTTCAGTTGATTCAGAAACACAAGAGAATAGCTCAGAGTAGGCAGAAATGTTATGCGGATAATAGGAGGAAGGATCTCTCTTTTGAGGTATGTGATCTTGTCTTTCTCAAGGTTTCTATATGGAAAAGTGTCTTGAATTTTTGGTAAGAATAGAAAGATGAGTCTATGGTTCATTAGAACTAATAAAATTCAGGATAATGTCGGATCAGTTGCTTACAAAGTGGCTTTACCTCTATGTTTATCCTAGGTACACAATTTTGTTCATGTTTCACTGTTGAGAAAGTATATGCAAGATCCATCTCATGTTTTAAGTCCAAATCTAGTTCAGTTGGAAGAGAATATCTCTGATGAGGAAAAACCCATCCAGATTCTTGATTTAAGAGAGAAAGTGTTTTGGAATACAGTAATTCACCAGGTAAAGGTTTTGTGGAAAAACTAAATCGTTGAAGTGGCAACATTGGAATCTGAAAATACTATGAGGGAAAAATACCCCCCCATTTTTTTGATAAGTGAATAAAATTGTGAGAACACAATTTCCAAAAGGGGGAAGGATGTAAAATCCAAGGTAAATAATGAAATAATACATTTTCATATTTATTAATATTTGTGAATTAAATATTAATTTTACTTTAAAGGGGTTTTTATGTTTGATGGTGTACTCGATACGCAACAACGTGTTTCTTTGAAATCGTACATTTACAAAGTAATAATATAATAATAATATATTAAATTTAGTTAATGTCAAGACGTTGTATTGGCAGGAAGGAATATAAATATCTGAAATATGATTATACATATTTTTTAATTGTTTTTACATTTATCCAACAAAAGTTAGAGGTTTAAAATGTGAATAAATCTAATTTTAAGCATAAATACTATAATATTTGTTAAAAGGTCGATTTACCACCTTTTGATGGTCAACATTATTTAAATATAGTTTTGGTCACTTTTTTATGTTCTATTTGGAAAAATAAAAAACTTTTTTAGAATTAGGACATAAAAAATTACTTTGGGTAAATTTCTTGTATTTATCTGATAAGATTCATTTTTTAATAAATAATGAAAAATATATTATTTTAATTCAAAAGTGTCTTTTAATATAATTTATTTATATAGTTATATTATATTTTTAATTAGTTTTAATGTTTAGTTAGATTATATTTTTTCTAATTGATCTAATTTTGGTCGTTGGAATTAATTTCCCTTTTAAATTGGACATAAAAAGTGTCAATCTTTTCATAGTTATTATTTCTTAAAAAGAACTCTTATTGTTTTGATAATGAGAATTAATTTTAAATTACTTTCCACCACTTTTGTCTTTTGAATCTGAAAAAATTGATTCAATATTTTGAATCATGGGGTCTAAATTGTGTAAATACGTAACTTTTTTAGAGATTTTAAATATTTACTTCATAAAAAAAATTACCATGGTAAAAGGGTAAATCTGGTAAATAAGGGTAAAAAATTATTATTATTATTGTTATATAAAACTACCATAACATGTATTCTAGTCTTATTGGTTGATACATATCCGGCCATGATCATCTTTAGATCAATTTTGGGACCCCATGGAGCCACTCAAGAGTGATAATGACACATTTTTTTAAATAACCTAATGTAAAGGCATAAATGGCACAAACCAATATCTTTTAGTAAATTAATTTTTACATGGGGTTATAAAAGTTATCATCTCAACTATAAATATTCATTGGAAGTATAAAAATATTTCTTACATTATGGTTTTTATTTTATAATTTTTAGACATCAAATAAATTAAATTATTTATGACACTATAATGAGGCAATATTTTCCTCATTAATAAATGATTTTAATAAATAAGATTATCAATATTAAAAAATATTCAAAACATTTCCAATTCTTATTGATGATTTTATTTTGACAATTAGTCATTTTATATTCTACTTTAATTAGGCTTGTACCATTATAAACTGAATATAATTATATAATAAAATAATATTTTCACACTTTCCTAAACAACCCCTCCCCCCCCTAAAAAAAATTCACTTCTAACTCATTCCTCACACCTCTCAATCCCATTGGCTCGTCCAAAACCTTCCAAAATAATCACTCAAGATCCCTATCTTCCACCTAGACTCATTAACTAAGGCATAAGTCACTTCACGATGTCCTTTTGATTCAAACCAAAGGGAGTTAACCGATTTAGAGGCAACATATTATCTTACGTATTTTTGTTTTATTTAACTTCGCCAACCCCCTAAACTATTTTTATTCATTTATTTTATGACCAAAATAGTATCCTAAATATGATAGGATGTTTTTATGATAAATATTAGAACTACACTTTCACACACCTTCGTCTAATGGGTAAAGAACATACATTTTTTGTGGATGGAAAACTAATGCCTTAGGAAATGATGATTGTTCAATTATCTCCTATCACCTCTCATGGTGGCCATTAAGATGAAACGTTATTTATATATGAGATATATTATGATTATGTTTTCTTTATGCTTCTTTATTTTCTTTTATATCATACCTTTATGGTTTCCATTATGGGTAAACACGATAATTTCATTTGAGAAAGTGCATACTACCGCCCCTCAAAGTGATATGACTCGTTAATTCCATATGTGGTATGTATAAAGGACATAGCTAATGATATTATATATGTTATTATACTATAATTATAATATATCTATATATCATTATGTTTTAATTAAATTAAAATAAGAAACAGAAATGAATGTATCGTTCAAGCGTACACACAACTTACCGTCTCCATGAACAATGCATTTCATTTATTACCTCAAAATGTTATATACTATTATAAATACTTGTATATACTAGATATATATGATATATATGATATATAAATTCTGAATATAATTCTGGAAATAATTAACTTTTAACCATATGAACAACATGTAATTATAAGAAGTCCATTTTTTTTACTCAAGTACCAATTATTGACAAAACAACTGTTATTAACATAAATGATTACATAATGTTTGTAACGTGGAAATAAGTGATATAAAAGGAATAATAAACTTGGAAAAGGTTCTTAAGTAGGTAGAAATTAAGTTTAGTTTATCGTTCAAGAGATTAAAGAATGAACGATTGAAGCCAGACACAAGTTAAGGGACTTCGTCTCAATCTCCTTTCATTGAGGAAAATTATATTTTAATATAAATCTTTCTTTTATATGTTGTATAAATACCATTGAATTTTCATTTAATTCAAAGAGAATATTTTTATACAAAGTTTTTTACAAAATGACAAAAAAGTATGTTTCTTTTTAACATAAACTATTACAATGACCTATTCCGCCGCCGTGAGTATTATTTGATCTTTTGTCTTCCTTGACAAGATATAATGTTTTTAAAAGAAAATAAATACCAAATTATCTTTTATATATTTTGGTATTGAAAATGGTTTTGTTAATGGATTTATTATATCAATATCTTGAAATGATATATTGTAATTGCAATATGGGAATGTCATCATTCTTTTATGCTTATGTTATGTGTTATGGTTATGTTATGGTTCCTGGTCATTATTTACGTATAAGGGTGGTTCTGTGACAATCCTTGGGTGGGTGAGCCCGAGATACCTATCCAATGCATTGCGTAACGTGACAGATGGAAATGTGAATGTTTTTCTTAATAGATTTAGAGAATATACTATGATGGATATTCCAAATTTATCTCCCTACGTAGCTGTGATAGCTACAATGTAAGTATGTTATGGATGCCGAAGTTACCTTTATGATTTATGATTTCAATGTGTTATTCATAAATGTTAGGATTTCATGAGGTATGTTGAAGAACTTATGTTATGTATGCAATGATGAACTAATGTTTTCTTTATTTTTTTATAGCCCTTATTGAGCTATTTATGCTCATCCCAAGTTTTGAATTGATTTTTCACAGGACCTAAAGATGAATAGGGTTAGGGATGGGATTAAGGAAAAGTCATTCTATCTAAAACATGGGACTATACATGACCCTTGTTTTCATGATTTTTTATTCTATGAAAAAAATGGAAACTGAGTAAAAGTGTCTACATTGTAATTTTTGAGATATAATGTAATAGTTATGGACTAATTCTCTAAAACACTAAACCTGAAAATATTTTCAATGTGTATTATTCATTTAATTAAAGATTATGTAATTTTTAAGCCTGGGTCATTATTTTTTACCTTATAAAAATAATTATACACACTAAATAAGGCACATAGATTAATTTTTTTTTAAAAAAAATTTAATCATAAAGTGATATTATTTGTTATCTGGCTATAATAGTAAAATTTTATCAATGAGATAGTTTTTACAATGGACTTTATTTTTATATATATTTCATAAATTGGTTGTATGAATTTATATTTTACAACTTAATTACTATGTTAAAATGGTTTAACATTGATGTGTTTTAACACCTCGACTCCAGCGATTGACAGATAATGTCTACATTATTATATAGGTATAAGATAAAAGTGATCTCACCCCAATGGACAGATATATTTAGTAATATTTAAGAACCATATAAATAAATTATTCTCACATTACATTGGAAACATTTAATATATAAATTATGAAATACAATTTCATTATTTCATATTCTTATAAACATCTATCTACATGTATTGGGGAACGAAAGAACTAATAATGGATGCCCCCATATGCTCAATTATGGTTCTGTACAATGGAAGATATCATGAGTATATCAGGAATAATAAAAATGTACTGGTGAATAAAAGGAAACCAATGTCATTAAATCAATAACATGATAATGAAAAATAATATGGTTAGAAAGAATGATGATCAAATTATACCATATAAACAATCACATGAAATTAAAACATATTCATGGTTATCAAAGCTATTAAAATAATCACATTGAAATCACTAATAGATTTCATTATAATGGAATACATAATTCTAGACAACATAACATTGTGGTCTCCTGCAAAGACAATGTAATCATTTCATCAATACCTTATGCCAAGATGTTATATAGAAACAGATAGGAGTTAACCGAACACTCCAATTATATTGTCCCATGATACCTACTAATACATCAAGGTACTATTTAATTATGTTACCCACCCTTCCCTTAAAAATTCAAATGAATTAATCTTATGAATAAAAAACATATCATAATTAAATTATCCTTAATAATCAATAAACGTCTGTTTTGGATGAACTATCATACATATTGTCATCACATTCCAAATAAAACATATCATACATTATACAAAAAATTGAAAGTATTTCACCATTAATTAATATCCCATTAAATATATAAATAAAATAAATGACTATTTTCATTAAATAATTGATATACCATACGTATTTCATTAAAATCATTATTGATGAAAATAAAGTCATCCCATTGAAATTAATTTTAAAATTGTAAATTTTATCAAATATTTAACAGAACATTTTCATAGAAATGAAACATGTAGACTCAGAAAATAATATTAAAATCATTTTAGGTCATAATATCTAGAAATTATATACATCTATGTACATTAAAATAATTATTCATTTCATTATTTTTTGTAAAAATTCAAAAGGTGGATCATTTAGAAAATATTTATAATATTTCATTGAAATTTTAATATAAAATTTTAAAAATGGGTATAAATGAAATTAAAAAAAATATATGGTTATTTAATACATTTTCATAATCATTTTAATGAAAATATTTACATGGAATTAACATATTACTGAACAAATAGAAAAAAAATTTAATCAAAAAATAGGTATCATGACTAAATAAAGAGAGGAGAATTAAAGGAATAAATATAATTTATATAAATTTAAATAGGATAAAACAATATATTAGCTTCAAGATAAATGTTTCAAATAATTACCTATGTTTTGACTTAATCATAATCAATCCCGAATAAGGATATAATTGTAAAATTAACCCCAAATGCATTGCTTACTTTTGAATAATTACCACCAAGAAGGAAATAACATAAAATTTAATTTATAATTTAATTATTATAAATTTAATCATGATATATCATATCATAGGGGTATCATTTACTCCAAATGAATTAAAAAAGTTGTGAATATGGTATATGTATCATGGAATCAAAAGTGAGATGAGAACCTCTTACCTTAGGTCTAAACGACTTCATAAGATTATTCATCCTACATTATAGTTAATTTAATTGTATTATAATTATATAACTGATAAATTATATACATATAATATCATATATTATACACTTATAATATTTTTACACCCATTTATTAATAATTCTTTTAAAATCATCATTTCAGGGTGTTAATTGTTTTGTTTTTATTGATGTTTTGGTTCAAATGTTCTGATTATTGTTTGTTGATCAAGGATATATTATATATAGAAATTTAAAAATGATATTAAGATCATATATATTAACTAAATTTTTCCTTATTTCATTTTATATATTTTGTAAAAAACAGATCACATTTCTTGATAGATGTGGTTTTCCACAAGTACACATGAGTAAATTTACCATTATCTAGTTGATTAGAAGCTAAAAAGATATATATGATATTATAAATATAGAACAATAATTACTACATAAATAAAATATATGTTTGTTGAATCCATCTTTTTAATCATCCATGTAATTTTGGGTTGAAATAAAATATGAACTGATCTATGGAGATGATTAGTTGTATGTATGAAATAATGATATTTTCAATATCAAGTGACGAAAAATAGAAGGAAATTTTTTTTAACTACTCATAATAAAAATGAAATTTTATTGATACTTAATTATATCATTTATAATGGATACCAAATATTTTTAATATGTAAAATAAGTAATATAATATTAAAATGTTTACTGTATAGTTATACCACTTTTTTGAGAGACCTTCTTTGGATTACACATTATTCCTTGAAATGATACTCTTTTAAGAAGGACTAGAAGATCAAGGATGTGGAGACAAAATATAGGATGATATTAGGGTATTAATTCTTTGATACAAAATTCTAAAAAAAATTTAATATTTAAGAATAGGAGGTGTTCTTATATAAAATATGATAGGGGAACATTTGGAATTACATAATGTAATAAATAAATATTAATTAATTTTCACTGAAAAAATGGATCCATATAGATATAATTTTAAGATAATATAAGTATGAGTCCAAATATCATCATAACAAAAATTATTTATTATTTTGATTTTGCTTTCACCCTTAGGTAATATTTTTAACCACACATGAACCCTTTTAGTAATTGAAGTGATGTCAATATTTACTACATTTTAGGGGTCATGAAAGTTACTATAAAAAAAGAATTAAACAAAAAAAGGAACATGAATGAAATTTTCACCAATAACCAATTCACATTTGAGATGTTTTTATTTTTGATAATTTTATATTAATTTAAAAAATATTTTTTATTAGAAAATATAATTACTATCATTTTGAGAAAGACAGGAAATATTATAAAATAATAAGTATCTAACTCATGTCAAAATGTTCTCATGTAAGATGAACTCAAATATAGGGAATATATTTTCTTAATATAATCATTCAACAAAATTTTGGCAATTTTAGATATCATCTTAAACCTTATAATTGTTTTTAAGATTATGATAAACAAATATTAAACACAATTGTGCTAATGACATTTTCAATGTTAAACATTTATAATCTTTCTTATTAGTTTTAAATTATCTTAGAATTGGAAAATAGGAAGAAAAAAATTGGCCATTTTCCATATTAATATTCTAATTCCATTATTTTTTTGATTTAATGATAATTTAATAAAATATATTTAAAAACAATTACAATTAATTAATTTTTCTGAACTATTAGTTAATTTGACTTTCAAAAAAACATGTTAATAATGGATCATGAATATAATTATTTAAAAACTATATAATATTTTATATTAATCTTAGAATATGTTAGGAATATTAAAATCATCAAATAAATATTACCATTATCATTTTTAAAATCAATTGCTTAATATTTTTACTTCTTTCACAAGAACTGTGTTATTGTTTCCTAAGACTTTATATAAGTTATTTAATTAGTAATTTTAAAAAAATTACTATATTAAAATTATTTAAATTAAGTTATAAAATATTTTTATATTCATTAAAATTGAATAATTACTCACATATAAGTAAATAAATATTATTTAGTATATTATTTTTACATTTCAATCACTTCAGAAGAATTGTGAAATAATGTGGAAAAATCAATTTTTATATAAATAAAAAATACATATAATCCATAACAATTATAATTAATAATTCATATTTATTAACAAGGATAATTAAAGATATCCATATTCTCAAATATTATAATAAATACACTAAATTTGACTTTTTTAGTGTTACAAAAGCACTAAATTGACAAAAACCATATTTCTATATTTATCAAAAAATAAATTCAGATTTTAATTTTAATGACTTTTTATTTCTAATAGTTTTAGTATATTATCTAAATCTATTATTTAAATAACTTTATTTAATTTATATATAATTTTATTATCATAGTGATATCATTAAACATAGTATATTTCATAAAACAATTTTTTTATTCACTACAAATTAAATTCCTCGGAAAAATAACCAAAATTAAACACTATATAAATTTATCATGATGAATGAAAATAATAAATTTCATCAAATAGAATTAATTTCATATAATTTCTAGAAATTGATTTTATTTTAAATGTGAAAAAATGAAACAAAATAGTTTTATTATAAAAATGTATTTGTAAGCATTATAATTAATTTATATCAAAATCATGAAAATTTCTAAATTAAAAATTATTATGTATACAATTATAAATCAAATAGATAATATATAAAATTAATAAAAATACCAAAATCGAATATTCCTTCTAATATTTTCTGATTTAATGAAATAAAATGATATTGTTTGAAAAATTATTTTCTTCATTATTCACTAAAAAACTAATCATTTCATAAAATTATCAAAACGTAACTATAAAGTTCATTTTTTCCAATTAATTTTTCTAAAAATGTAAAAAATTTATTATATTATTTATTAAAATTATAATTAAACCCTATTTTATGGGAAAAAATTATTCGGAAATAGTGAATTTATAATATATATAAATATATCATATAAAACATTCATACATTTTTCTTAAAAATTGGGCTATTTTTATTCATTTCATTAATTTAAATAATTTTATATAATGATACACCATATTTAGTTTCATTTTTACATAGTATTTCTTGTACCAAATACTATAAAAATTTAAATATATTGGAAAAAAATGATTCAAAAAAGCTCAGTGTGTCCCATTATACCCCCTTCAATAAAATTTTTTGTTTCAATTTTACCATTTTAATAAAAGGGTCAACCATTATTGAAAATCCCCATCATACATAGGTATCATTAATCTTCTTCTGAAATGATAATGCGGAAAACATTAAGGTTACCTGAAATATCACATATTTGGTTTCCGAGATAAGAAAAACATTAGTGTAATGTTAAAATATTATATATAAGTGAAAAATAACATTTAATGACTAATAAAGACATAAAGAGAACATGGTACTAAGAAGGATAATAAAAAAAATATAAATTAATAATGGGTGAATATACCTTCCATGCATAAAAAATAAAGGAAAAAAGTATATCATTTTTATTCTAGGATTGTTTTCCTATAGTTGAGGAATTATTTTACCGTTTAGACTAATATTATTATGAAATACACAACAATGAAATGAATAATTTCATACTTTATTCAATTCCCACTAATTACTCATATTTTTTTCAAAATAATAGAATCGAAGATTATTTTTACAATAATAACGATCTAAAATATTATTCAATCAAATCAAATAATCCTCAAGAATAAATAATTATTCGAAAATTCTTTACTAAAACAAATTTTATTATCACAATTTAAGATAATTCCCAAAATATATAATCCTGCATTTGATAAAATAATACATTAATATCTAAAATTAAAATATAACATTGACTGTTTAAAAAACTCTCTATGAATAAATAACAATATATTCTAGATAACCTCAATAATATCAAAATTAAAGATTATTTTTCCTCAAAGTTTATCTCATACCCATTATCATAAATCTCCAAAAAACTAATATTTTTTCCCAAATAATCCTTTACAATATACCAAAAATGTATAAATACCTCATCCTAATAAAACCCCTCAGAAAATATCATTAGTAACCTCAAAATAAAAAAATCAAGAATATTTGATCCTATGGAATGCTTCAAAAATTAAATATATTAGTTATATATCATGAATTTTTTATAAAAAATAATCCATATGAACCATGAAATCATGTATAATTCTAGTAGTGGATACACCTTTGTCATCATTCGGTTTTAGGATCAAGCCCAATAATTTTTCTGGATGTGACAGGTTATCACCCATCTTGGAGGTTAAAATTTTTATGAAAATGTATAATTCTTTTAAAATTCTCAAAACTAAGATAAAAATATCTGAAAATAATATTTTCTATCAAATTTAACTTTAAACACTATGGTTTACAAAAATCATTTTTTTCTCTGTATCATTATTGAAAATTATTTCCTTCACTTGGTTGTCCATGTTAACACTAAAGTATATCAATAAATTTAATATTTATTATAGGAAAATTAAAATAAATATTCCATAAATAACATTCCTACAGAAACTTATACTATAAGGTTGAATTCCAAAACAAATTCTCTTAAAATATCATCAATCACTTTAAACTCCCCCAACATAAAACCCCAAAATGGTTATCAATTCCTTTAATCTTTTGATCATACATAGACTTATTACCCCATGAAAATTTATGTTTATCCCATATCAATATGAAATATCAAAGGATTTTATAGGTTCTATTTTATAATTCAACAAAATGGATAATAAGGAATATTTTAAATAAGCCAACCATATCCACCAAGAGATTCAGACAAGGTCTATAATAAGGGAACACTCACAATGAAATGGAATGATTGGCAAGATATACATGACCAAATATTTACAAAATTATTACCCATATATATATATATCTTTTACCCATTCACTTCCCTTTTTTGTATCTAGAAAAAGTATGTTTCCCTAGTAATACAACATAATCTCTACCATTACAAAAATGTTAGGATATTATTTAACATTTTGAGAAATCCTTAAAATCTATAATAGGGTTATGCTCTATAATTTATGATTTACCTAAGTCTAGTACCCAAGGTTATACTAATAAACCTATAATACTAATATTAAATACCCACCTCCGTTAACAAAGAACTACTGTAATATTTATTAAATTTTTATAAGATATAAGAGATATGATACCAAATGAATGAGCTGTCTAGTACTATTGTTGATAAAGAAACAAACATTCTTAAAAAATTAAATTTTAAATATATAATATATATAATAATAAAACTTATATAATACTTTATATTATTCATAATGTCTATATACATATCACGATTAAAGTAAAACAAAACATTTGTGAGCTTATATGCTCAATAAGGTATACATACAGCAGATATAACCACCATTTTTTATCACACATTAATTCATGACTTATTACAAAAGGTTAGACTTCATACATACTGTAAGATTGAAAAATATACTATATATGGGAATTAGGTATATTATTTAACAATTTAAAATGGATAATATATCATCTTTATTGGAAATATCATTAACATGATCATATTATTCCATCAAATATAAAACTGTATAAGACTTGCTAGGGATATACAAAAGAAATAGGTGAGCTATGAAATCTCTAAAGGGAATAAATATAGAATATCATGAAGATAATAATAAATGTTATAAAATATTCATATCATAATGGATAAATAATCATAAAAATTAATAATAAGACATAATATAACATGTTAATCATAATGGAAACATGGGAAATCTAGCAATAACTTCAAATAATGACTCATAAACATTGTTGAAGGATAATATCCATGACATCATGATGGAAAATGTCCTATAAAATAATCAATTCCACCCATTTCCCAACATAACATCTCATTATACTAAACATTACCTAATTCATTGGACTTTTATATATTAATTGGCGCAATCGTCACATTCATTTCATTTTCATACTTTAGTATTCCACATAGATCATACAACATGGATTCATTAATCATAATATATTAATATATGGTCATGGATTGTAAAATAAATAAATCTACGAAACTATTAAATGAGGTAATAATGTATAAAGTGAACATAATTTATTGAAAATGGGTATACTATTTACTACACAATTGTTTTGGCATAGAAAATTATGTTGAAATTTTGGAAGCATAATGGTGTCACATAAAATTTAATAAAACCAATTTATGAGATTAAAAGGGGGTTGTCATAATTTATAAAAAAAATCATGTAATATGAACATTAATATACATTTAAAAACATTATAAAATGGAAATAGATTGTAGAAGATATCAAAGAAAAATAAATAAAGATAAGAAGTTGAGATACCTTAATAGAGTGTGTGACCTGAACTACTTCTATGGAGATTCATATGAGCGTAGGGGAACCATTTTAAGACTATATATAGGGTAGAGAATAGTAATTGTGTCATTCATGTATTTTTAGATATGAAAAATGGGTTATTTGGATGTTTCATATTGGAAATGGTTGGGGAATTCATTATCATTTCCCCAAAGGGTTTGGTTTTTTATATAATAAAATAACCATAAGCACAAACATTAGCATGGTTTTTGATCAAGTGTTCTTCCAAATGGGACATGTTTTATTATTTTATAAGTAAAAGTTCCAAAATTAATAAAATAATCCCCTAGATTATGTTTAAATGATTCATACTCATAAAGAAATGATGTTTAATCCTTAAAATATATCAATGGTTTTGGAAGATTCATAATGGATTTAAAAAATAAAATAAATGAACATAAAATAACATTATATTAAATTTAAAACATTTTTTTGGTCTACTATACCATTTATTTTATTTTTTACATCACTTTTCGGTCATTATAATGTCATAATACACAACATATATTTATACGGTATTTAATTTTTACCAAAAATTTGATTATCTCATAAAACTATGAAAAAATTATGGTTGGATAATTTAAACATTATAGTTCCAAAAATAATATTCATTTAATCAAAAATAATTATAAAAATTTGATTTATCACTTTTAACATAAAATCATCATTTTTTGAGAAATGATGGTTTTGTTGTTAATAAATACTTTCAAACCCTTATAAAATTTAAAATTAACTTAATAAAATTATATTATCATATATATTTAATTAAAAATATTTAATAATTATATTTTATTAAAATATTATTTACTTCAAAAATCCATTAAATCATTAAATTAAATAGGTTAATTAAATTTGAACATTACCAGAAAATACAATTTTTGTTTTATTGTATAAAAATCATTTATAAAGCAATAATAAGACTAAAATATGAACATTATTATATTAAAAATATAATATAAATATTCATATTATTATGGCCTTGATACATACCCTTTAATACTCCATCATACACCCTAAGGGTATGGTTTGTGATGTTGAGACATTCGTAGGGCGGTTCAGCGCGAAAGGTTTGGGCTGTGATTTTTATGATCCTAAACTTCTCCCATAAATGGTTTTGATTATGATTATGTTGTTATATCTCATATCAGTATTGGAAAAGATAAAATCCCAAATATTCTATCTCCCTTGTATGATCCAATAAATGTGATTTATAGGGTACGATCCTATTGGTTGAGTCCAACACTCACTTTGTCTCTGTCAATAAGACTTTTTAATACACAATATTTATACTAAAAATATGATCATTGTTAAATTACAATATATTAAAAATTAATTTTTCTTAATGGTATTTTAAATCTTGTAATATTTAATAAAATAAATTATGTTCATGTGTTTTCTATAACCATATTACAATATATTACTTTTATTTAATACATGAGGGGAAACTTTATTTATAACAGTTCGAGTCATTACAATTTTCACTAAATAAGAAATTTATCTCTTGAAATTTTATTCCCACATTGAAATATATGAGGGTAACTAAATTTCATCACTTACACGGGTTCTCACATTGTGTCTTCAATCTTTGTTTTATCCAATTCACTTTGACCAGGTGCACTGTCTTATTTCGCAGAACATTGTCTCGATGATCTAATATTAACATTATCTGGTCATCATATGAGAGCGAATTCTCCACTGAAACCACCTTATGATTTCATACATGTGATGGGAATGTTAAGTGTTTCCTCAATAGGGATACATGGAATATATCATCTAATTGATATAGGTTAAGTGGTATTTCTTGTTGATAGTTCATCACTCTGATGTGATCAAGTATCCCAAGGGACTATGTATCATGGAATAAGGTTTCCCTTCATTCCAAATATCATGATTTTGTTCCATAGAGATATTTATATTGACAACCATATCTCTAAAATAAAACTCTAAGTCTCACCGATGATTGTCAGAATAACACTTTTGTTATCTCTAAGTAGCCTTGATATGCTACTAAATGGTCTTGGTATTTTCCACCATTTCCTTCAGCATTAAAAGAGTTGGCCATTATTTCCCAAAATTATCCTATCATGAATGTTTTATTTACCCCTTTTCATAAGGTTATTCATTAGGATTAATTTTGATGATATAGTGAAAACTTTTATTGTATAATGACTACCTAGGAAAATAATTTATTCACATCATCTGTTAAAGTAAATTGAGCATAATCTCAACATTTCCTAAAGTACTTGGATCATCTGATCTGATTGGACATCAATTTGGATGTGATAAGCCATACAGATGTTCAAATAAATATTTAGAGGAGACTCTTATATAACTTGGATAAAAATCATTGATCTTGATCAGACCAAACTGATAGTGGTACTCCATTCAGCCTCACTACCTCCCTAATGTATATATATTCATGTAGGCCTAGTAAGAAGTCATCTTGACCATCAATGAATTTGACATTCATTTTAATAAGATCCAAAACAACCAGATAACATCATTTCCTTTGGATGTCTCTGAAAGTCTATTGTCAAAGGGCATTGTGATGTTTTCCCCTTTTAATAAATGTATGGGTAATGGATGCATCATCCCCTTAGATTATTTTTCATTCACTTGATGACATAGAAGACATCTTGATGAATATTACATTATCTCATACTTCATATAGTCTTTGAAATAGTGTTATTAGAGATCATGAAACATCATTCTGATTTCTAGGTGGATGAAGAAGGTTGATTTTTGTGCATTATCAAACAGGCCATTCTATAACATAGGATTTGACAGTACACATAGTCTTTCCCCAAATCATACAACAAATTATTCATTAATAGTCAAATCCAAGGATTTACTATTTAATTTTGTTTTACTTTCCTCTAAATTCCCATATTTTCTATTTGAGCATCTATTAACCTCTCCATAAGTGATGGTTGATAAATAATTTTTGAAAGGATTGATGGTTTTCCATCTCTTATAATTCCCATTTAATTATTTTTCAAATCAATGAATATTTTATCCTTCTCAATTATAATTAATGAAATAATTGTGAGATCCATTCTTTTTATATGATTTTTCATTTTATTCCCTTTCCCGGGATGGTAGTGAATTGAGTAGTCGTATTCCGTTATCATCTCTAACCATATTTATTGGTTTATATTCATAACTTTATATGTGAATATTCACTTAACGATATGTTTGTCCACATATATTTAAAACATATCCCCAAATAGATAATTTCACCATATTTTCAAAGATAAGATCAATGCATCCAACTCCATATCATGTTTTGGATGTTTTTTTCATGGACTATAAAGTTCTTTGAAGCATAGGGTAAGATTTTTTCAGACTACATTATCACACCACCCAATAACTTCTTCAAAAATAAACCTAATCCTATATAAAAATCTCCAATTGTGGCTTGTGTGAGTATAACAGTAGTGATAAGAATCCTTTTAAACTCTTTGAATCTCTCTTAACATTCATAATTCTATGTAAAAATTACTTAGTTCTAACTTATCTTGGTTAGTGCGTTTTACCATCAGGATATATTTCTCAAAAATGAACAATAATACCCAAATAATACGAGGAAACTATTGATATCTTCAAAATATGTTGGACTTCACCAACCTATAATTGTTTCTATCTTTTAAGGGCCCTTATATATCTCCATTCATATGATGATTTCACCTATAAATGAGAGTTTATTTAAAAATAACTCTCATTTGTTGTAAATTTCATAGAGCTTCTCCTTTCATAATGTTTATAGTAGAGTGCTATAATTCTCCCCATGCTCATCCTTTATTTTAAATTATATTAGAATATCATCTATAAAGAATACAAAAAATAGGTCGATCTAATCTCTAAAGACACTATTCATCAAGTATATGAATATTTTTGGATCATTAGTGGGTTTAAAATGAAATACAATGAACTCATGGTGCATGTACCATGTACAATAAGTAATACTGCTGATATACTACTTATTCACCTTAACATGGTAGTATCCCAAGTACAAACCCACTTTTGAGAAGTATTGTGCTCCACGTATTTGATCGAAAAATTCATCAATATGATGAAGATGGTACTGGATCGTTATCTTGATCTTTTTTACCTAATTATACTCAATGGAAAGATTTATTGAACCATCAATATTCTTAACATATAGGAAATGTGAACCCCTTGGTAAAGCAATTTGTTGTATGAGTTTTTTATCACGATTATCCAATGGTTTCTTTTATTACTTCAGGTTCCACAATAGTCATTCAACATGGATTCATGGATAATGTTAATTCCATAGTTATATGTTCTATTAAAAAATAATCCTCTCGGAGTGAAGGAAGATGGGATAATTCCTTGGGAATCACATAAACATATTTCTTCCCAATGGGAATGTTCCCAATAGTGATATTTTCTTTAAGCTCATTCGTTTGGCTAGCTATGTTGGATCATAGGGAAAGAATATTTGTTCTTATGATGTTGGTGATAAAGAATATCCATCATTTTACATGCACTTGTACAGGTTTAAGGGTCAATTCACAATTAAGATATTGACTTCCTTCTCATGGAAATATATGTTAAAATTATACCAGGAAATAAAATGCATAACCATAATTACATAAAATTACACCAAAAGGGTGTATGATAATGTTCTCCCAGATGTTATTCCTATTAATTTTTTTAGGGAATGATTTTTATAATTGATAATAAATAATTTCCACTTTTTTTGTTTTCACAGACATCTTCACTTGCATGATTTGTAGTGGTGTTTGAATATACCTAATAATCTTTTTTGAATTGAAAGAATGCGTAGAAACAGAATAAAAAATTATGCTCAATATTCTTAAATGAATAACTAGAGCACATATCAAAACATCATTTCTTGGTATCCTCTTTAGTGGGACAGATGGACAAATATTTTTGTTATTGGCTTTGAGTATATTGGTTGTCTCTAAAAACCCTTTTATTAGTGAATTGGTTTGAAAATTTATCAGGTTCCTTGAAGTTTAAGTAATGAAAAATGTGTTGAGGGTTGACTAGATCATTCCATTCTTCCATCACATTATTGGTTTTCTCTTTTCATCAATCATTGGATAAATTCTTTCCATTCTGCACATAATGGATTTACTCGCCCCCCTTAGGAAATTTTTAGGGTTCTTCATTCAACACCTTTGACAAGTGGGATTTTGATTTTTCATGACATCATTACACTACTAGAAATTTAGGCTATAGCCAGGGTTTCAAGAACCGTGGCTAATATTGGTGTGGCTATAGGTCGAAGCCTATAGACACGGTTTGAAACCAGGGATATATCCCTATAGAAACGGTTCAAATCGTGGCTATATCCCAAAATCCATGGCTCCAACCGTAGCTATAGTCCTATAGCCACGGTTTGAAAACTGTGGCTATAGGGTAAGCCCTATACCCAAGCCAATAAAGGCCACAGTTCACAGAACTGTGGCTAAAGATCTATATCCATGGTTCAAACTTGTGAATATAGGTTTGTAGACATGGTTCAAACCACGACTATAGGGCTTTAGCCACGGTTTAAAACCTTGGCTATAGGGCTTTCCACTCTAAAAAAACTAGCACGGTTTACCGTGCTGGCTGTTGGGAAGACACTACCAACTCCCCCCTCCCCCACCCACAACTCCCCCACCCTACACCAACACGCCCCACCCCCTGCTCCTACACACCTCCCCTGTACCATGCACCCCACCCCATACCCCCTCCTCACTACACACCCCTCCCCCTAGACAGCCCCCCTCCCCACACTGCACCATCACCCCCACACCCTACTCCTGCACACCTTCCCTTCCCAACCCCTACACCTTACACCCCACCCCTACACCTTAAACCCCCTGCCCCCTCCTCACTACACACCCCCTCCCTCCTCATCATCCTGCACCAACACCCCCACCCCTGCTCCTACACACCTCCCATACGCCACCGCCTGCACCTTGCACCCCACCCCTGCCCATCCTCACTACACACCCCCATTACCCCCATTCCTACACACCCCCTCCTCAACAGACCCCCCCGGACAGTCCCCCACCCAAGACCCCCCAACCTTCCCAACACACCATCCAGTTGAATTGCGAAAACCAAAAACATGCTAATATGGATATGATATAGAAATTTCCAGTCAAATGAACAAGGCTAATAAAAAAACATGCTAATACGATTAAAACTAAATCAAACATCATCAAGCCCAATTGAGTAGAGTGGAACCAAACCAAATGGTTTTGAAAAAGATGAAACTGAACCAAACTGAAAATAATGTAACCAAACTGATTCAAACCAATCAAAACTAACTTCAATAAAGTGTAATTAAGCAAGGGAAAAAATTAATCTAATGAAACCTACCTATTTTACTCTAAAATAAATTTAATTGAACTGAATAGCCCCAAATCGAACAAAATGAACATGTTACAATTGACATAAACCAGAAAAAATGAACCCAATAAAAAATAACTTAGGAAACCTAACCTGACCAAAATTGAACCAAGGAGACGTGCCTTGTGATGAAATTTTAGACGGCCACATCCCCACAGGTTGAGAGGATATCCCAATAATGTGGTGCTTCACTGTCCACAATGAGATCCAAAATGCACTACAAAAAGATAGGGAACCCAAAAACCACAAAATCCTTAATTAAAATTGAGTCACCGAATAAAAATGGAAAAAACCTTACCTGAATCCAATAGTGAACTGCAAAGCTTGCACCCTATACTCTATGACACCCTACACATGGTTAATCATACATGAGTTCCCATCATCCTTATGTTATGAGACCAACACCTCTCCATAAGTTAAACACTCTCAAAGTACATGATATTATGTACCTCATATTTTGAACACATGAACATAAAAAATCTACATGAACGAAAAATAAATCATGCAATGTCCAACACCATGCAAAACACCCTGCACAACACCATGCACTGCACCCTGCATTGCCTTCAGTACACCCTACACTGCCTACACTCCACTTCATGTACTGCTCCCTGCACTAGCTCCACCCTGCACCCCCTGTTAGTCCATCCTTCCCATTTCCCCCTCCCTTGCCTCCCCCACCCCCAGCCGGCCCCCCACCCCCTTCCACCCCTGCCCATTCCCCCCTCCAGTCCCCCACTGCCATCCCCCTGTCAGTCCCCCCATGCATAATACTAATTATTTATTTACCCATATTGGATTTATTTACATGTAGATTCTAAGAAAATAGGAATAAAAGGATGAAGTAGAACCATAATTAACCAAGTTAATATGCAGTGATGAAACTTTTGGTGTTCATGGTTATCCTCATGAGTGACTAGCCTACAATATATGAACAGTATGACTAGGAAACATGGGATTTAGAGAAGAATACTAACGATTGTACTCTTCAATGACTTTGAACTGGATCTCTTTCCTAGGAGCATGCACGTTGATAAGACCTATAAACTTCATCAAAAAAACCTACAGTTAAAATAAAGAAATGGAATTGATAAGACATGATCATCCCCATCCAACCACATGAGTATTCCAAAGAAGTGGGAAAAGGATAGAAAGTAGCAAATTCAATGTTACTAGTAATGGAAATTTGGAAAATGAATGGAGCCAAAATTAGTACCTTGAGAATTTACAGGGGGAAAAGGAAACTCCTGCGCCATCGGCCATGATACATTTTTCATTGTGTAGTTTTTCATCAAGCTGCAATATAGTAAAAGCATAATGTGTTTAGAGATTAAAACACTAGAATAATATATCACCCCAGTAACATAAATTTGGGTGGATACACCCCTTATTTCAAATTTAGTCCTATATCAGAACTAATTGATTTTTAATTCGAAGAAAACAGAAAAGATAATTAATAATATAAGGTTTAAATAATTTAGTTAAGGAATTCCAACCATATAAACTAAAGAAGAATACAGGGATTTATTATCAAGAAGAGATCATGTTAAAGAGCGCAGCCTTTTGATTGTAGAGTCAAGAGAAATAGCATGCTGAAAAAGATCCTTTTCCTCAATGGATGCTTTTGAAATAAATGAAGCAGCTAAATCCTCCAATTCCTTCACTTGTTCCAATACCTTAGATACTTCTTCCTATATATTTATTCGTGATTCCCTTAATGTTGTGGTATCACCCATTGAACTAAGTAAAATTCAGTGCACACACAAAATATAATACTGCGTCTTCCTCCCTTTGACCAAGTAAACATAAAAAGTTCTAGTGAATGTAAGACGTGACTTGTGCTTGCACAAATATAAAGAGGTTAAAAGATCATCTCTCGGTCACTCTTAAATTCTAGTGTTTCCATAGAACACATGAATTTATGATTCAATTGTTTTATAACCCCCAGGGATGACAATTTCATCAACCACCATCCCCTCCCCCACCCCCTGCACCAGCTCCCCCCACCTCCCCCCTACACCGGCACCCCCCCCCCCCCCCCCCGTGAACCATCCCCCCATCTTTAACTGCAGGAAAAATCAAAAAAAACATAAGCACATCCATGATAAACACTAAGAAAATATAATTTTACATTAATATACATATATACCTATATGGTTAAGATACTAATAGACATTACAAGTAGTTAATAAGAAGAAAAATGGGATGGTTATACAGAATATATTCTATGAAATTATTTTATTTCTTATATTTACCATAATTCCATATATTACAAGAAAGTAAAACTATTGTAAATGAAGAAAAGAAGTGTAAATGTGAAGTAGAATGATATCATAGAAGAGATAAAAATGTCTATGATGAAATGTGTATAATAATATAGGATACCATATCACTTAATACAAAAATGGTTGCTAAATAAATGGAACTTCATGAGTCAAAATCTAGGTATCTTAAATATGGAAACACCTCAAAGAATATGATATATGTCTATGAAAATGAAGTGGATATTCAAGCTGAACCATCCAAGGATGAAGAGAAAACCAACCCCATGAATAAGGTACAACATTTTTCAAAATTCTCATGTGATACTAAATATGTTTCCTTTCATTATAAATATTATGAAACATAATTTGAATATTTTGAGGGTGATGAACAGTGTAAAAATTTTCCTCCAATGGATGACCTGAGAATGGGGAAACCCCAAGGAAATGGGAAAATAAATGCGGGAGGATGCCTAGAATACCAGAAGAATTTTATAAAAAAAATCATCAATATAAAAGAAGATCAAGTTTCAAGTGATATTAATATTTTTGTAGTATTTTTCTGTATAAATCTTTTGAGTACTGGTATAACATGTCATTTCACTGGAACTGGGATGAAAAAAGGGGGAGTTGACCTAAGAAGAATAGAAGTATTTGTAAAAGAAGTAGGAATCCTTAGTAAAACAAATTCCCAACCTAAAAGAACTACTGGAAAGGTATCGCCTCTTTATTCCCATTCATTTTATGTATACATTCCTATAGGGAATTAAAGAAAACAATTGTGGATATGGATTAATGTTGTATTATTTGGGTATAACAAGAATGAAGTAATCTTCCTAGAATACCATTGATGTTATATTTTTCATGATGAAGAAAGTGAGACCATACCTCAAGGGGTTAAAATCATAAATTAATGCTTTCAATAATGAAAAACTGTATGGAATCTCAAAATCTGGACAATATAATTCTAATTAGTCATTGAGATTATGTTGAACAACCCAAATATTAATGTTTATATTGACATCACACACTCTATGATTTTTGTACTACATTGATTAGTTTTTTATTAACTCTTGTTTCTATAAAGGGTTTTTCCTCATAGACTTATAGTTGAATATCTCAAGTCTGTTTTCCATGAATATCATGTGATTGTATCCTTCTCTCACAAGTGGATATGTTTGAAACTTCAAATATATGTAGGAGAAGAAGATTTCATGATGGGAGTGCTCGGCATCCAGGACCACTATTAGTGAGTTCTAAAAATCCATTCCCATTAAACCTATAGCCATTTTGTAACTCTAAACCAGGGGTTTCACTAATTCAGGTCACCAATTAGCTCCCTAGGATCTGTCTAACACAACCAGTAGGCCAATAAAGGAAAACATCATATCAATCTCATGGTCAAATCTAGATCCAGTAATATCCCAAAGTTAACATCCTATTTCTATTACCTGATCAAGGAACTACCTCAAACATCTTTAGTATAAGGTATAAGACACTATTCTATCAAATTCATGAGCAAAACATTACAAAAATAGCCACAATAGGCTCATAATTCGAAACTCTAGGTTCTAAGGTAACACTCAAAGACACCAATGATTAAATCAGCACTAACCCTCTTAGGGATAATAAAATATGGGTCACCCATGGTCCTCTAGATCACGTCTATCAAATCTTGTTCTAATCTAGATAGGAAAACCTCATCTGGTGACTCTGAAAACTAACCCATCTACGGTCATCACCTCACCCTGAATGGAATCACTAAGAAACACCAAACCCATAAGAAATTCCTCAAGGTTTCCTCAGACCCATATCATTTATTCTTCTCACCACATCCTACCGAAAATTATACCCCCTAGATAGTAGCCCCCCAAGATAGAATCCCCCACTAGACAACAGCCCCCCTGCTGGACCCCCCCTGGACAGAAATCTGCAACCCCCCTGGACATAACCCCCAGCTGGATAGCAACCCCCCTGGACCCCCTGGACAATAGCCCCCCCTACTGGACCCCCTGAACAGATGCCCCCTACTGGAACCCCATGAATAGCTTCCCCCCTGCTGGACCCCCTTGAACAGCCACCCCCCTACTGGACCCCCTGGACAACATCCCCCCTTATTTTGGATGCTTCTTAAGGTTGAAGTTAGGAGATTCTGGGTTTATCCAATAGAGACTTATAGATATTACCATGGTGGGGTTATAGGTTTATTTTTGAGGAATTAGGAGGTGAGGTTGTGAGTTTCGGGTTGCTTTTGGGAATTATAGGACTATTGAAGATGGGTTTCAACTGGGGGTGTTGCAGTTTAGATTTTCCTACATGGTGTAGTGCAGGATACACTTACATGGTACATGGTTCTAGTTGTTTTGTGATTTATACTATGGTTGGTAACATGTTTTCGGTGCATATGGGTTGGATTTATGGTGTTTCTTCTTTGTTTTGGATTACTATTATAGTATTATGGTTCTCTCGATTGTCTAGTGTGGTGGATATAGTTTAGGGTGGGTCTTTAGGTGGTGATTTGGAGTATGTTCAGTTGGCTTGTGCTTGGTTTCCCCATCTTGTGTATTCTGGTTGTTGATGGTGTAGGGATTTCTATGGTCGATGTTCTAAAATTCCCTTGAGATACTTTATGTTGTAGGTTTGGAGGCATGTTTTTAGGAGATGGGTGGTTCCTTTTATAGGGTGGGGGCATGTTGACTACTTGGTTGGTCTATATGTGTTGGATTCAGGGTGGGTATTATCTCACATTTGGATTAGGGTCCTCATGGGGATTCATTAGGTTGTATGATGGGTTAGGTGTGGGTGATGCGGGGAACTTAGGATGGATGGTACTAGTTGAATACTTGTTTTTTAGGCTTTCTCATGGTAGGGTGGTCCATTTTGATGCAAGGTGTTCAGATGGTGATAGATGGGGCTAGATGGTGGTCTGGGGATGATTTTGTTTCTAGCTAATATTTTGGGTGTTGTGTCTACTATATGTTCTTATTGTGGTTGGATCTGGTGTGGTTTAGGGTTCTTGTGTAAGTAGTTGTTGGTGTAGTGGCCATTAGTTGGAATGGTTGTCTAGTGGTCATTCACTCTAGGCTTTGTTTGTACCGATTCCCCTCCCCCTGGACAGATTCCCCTCCCCCTGGACAGATTCTCCCTAGACCCTAGATAGATTCCCCTCCCCCTGCCAGTCCTACCCCCACAGACCCTGGACGGATCGCCCCCAAAACCTAGACACCCCCCAGACCCTAGACAGATCCCCCTGGATAGCTTCCCCTCCCCCTAGCAGTTCTTCCCCCCAGACCCTGGATAGCTCATACCTATCATAGAGGGTTTTTTCTATTTTAAGTATTTTTCTCTTATGATAGGTGGATAAAATTCTATTTGGAATCATTTAATCCACGAAATGATGGGTTTTTATGTAATCAATGGGATTGATTGACTAGTTCCCTATTGATCCCATATTAACTGCAGTCATTGGAGGGTGATGATTAAATCCCCATAGGGAAGTAGGTCTGTGAATATGTTATAATGGGATTTCTATGTGACTCAGGACAGGTATGAACTGTAAAGGATGGGTAGTGTGATAGATCAGATCACTAGAATTTTCCTTGATTACCATGGGTTACAAACCTTTGTTTCCACTGGTTGTGGGAAAATTCAGTGAAGACTATCCTAACAACATCTATGGTCTACCACTAGTATGGGAGGTAGAATACAATATCGAAATTGTTCCAGGAGTAGTACCAATAACCATTACTCCATATAGGATGGTACGTCTAGAGCTTCGGGATCTCAAGAAGATATTCGAGGACCTAGAGGCTAAAGGCTTCATATGCCCCAGTACATACCATGGGGTTTCACTAGTTCTTTTTTTACAAGAATACAGATGGCACCCTCAGACTTTTCATTGATTACTACAAATTGAACCAGCTCCCATTAAATAATTGGATTCCAATACATAGAATAGATGACATATTTGATCAACTATGAAGATCTAGAGTGTTTTCAAATATATATTTAAGGTCATTCTATCATCATGTTTTTTTCAGGACTTTATTGATACCTCACACAGTTTTCAAGATCATGTTTGGTCTGCACAAGTTCCCTTTCTTTCCGTTTGGATTGAAAAATGAACCAACAGTATTTATAGATCTTATGAACAGATTTTTACACTAATATATAGATTCATTCATGGTATTATTTATTTATGAAATCTTATTGTATTCAGACTTGAGACATGACCATGAAACCCATCTTGATATCATGTTGAATACACCCAGAGAGAATCGTCTCTATGCTAAGATCAGAGAATGATGCTTTTGGATGATCAAAGTACACATCCTGGGTAATATCATCTCTGAGTTAGGAGTCTTAGTAGGCCTAGGGATTGTAATGGTTGTACATTCATGGGAATATTCCAACAATGTATTTGAAATCATGTGTTACTTTGGTAAATTCAGTTATTAACAACGCCTCATCCCGTATTTATCACATCTTATAGCTCCAAATACTATCTTAAAAAAATTGTTGTGAAATTCATACTGTTAAAATCTTGTGAAGTAGAATATCTAGAGTTGATGCATCAATTAAATTTGTAACTGATACTGGTTCTTTAATATCTAGTAAAGAGTTGTACTTAATACTATGAAACATCAGGTATTGGGCATGGAATTGTTCTAATGTTGGATGATTGAGTTTTCACTTATGGGTTTTAGAAAATGAGGCCACATGGGCATAATTTTTGAATCCACGATCTCTTGCTAGCTATTGTAGTTCATTATCTACACTAATGGAGACACTATCTACTTGGAGGTAGTTTTGTTTTATATTTTGGCCAAAAACCCTCAAGTATATCATTAAATAATTTTATCTGAATCTCTGTAAGTTCAGGTTGGTGGAATACCAACAGTCATTTGATTTTGAGCTTGCATTGACGCCAGGTAAGGGGAATGTTATAACTGATTTTCTATGATGAAAGACTTAGACTCAGCAGGTTAATGAGGATAATAGTGAAAGAAAAATCATGGGTTATTCTCAGAATTCTTGTTGTGGTTTAGAAGGAACATTGTAAGACTATCCTCTTAGCCTTAGAAGTGTCCTCTACTCTTTTGGAATGGGTAAGAATGAGGAATCTATCTGATCATGAGGTGATTTTCCTAAGGTAAATTTTCTCCAATGATGATACATCATTATGTTGGACCACGTATATTTTTGATACTTTAGTATTCCATGGGAATTATTGTAGGACCCCGGGACACCCTGAGAGGGGAGGGGTGAATCAGGGTGTCAACTTTTTCTTTTTAATCCAAGGATCTTGTTCCCATGTTGGTAGGAACTGGTCAAACCTGTACGATGTATACGATCAAGATTGAAACATTCACACGAAAATAGATGACACAACAATTTTACGTGGTTCACCACTAAGGGCTACGTCCAAGGAAAATATGATGACAAGTCGTCAGTCGTACCAAATTCCACTAATTTCACTATCATTGGATTACAAGGTTGGGGAACAGTCACTCTGTCCCAGGCTCACTACCTTTACAAAGGTTCAGGTATAGCTCACTGCGTCCCTCGGGTCACTCCCATTGACACCCTCTTGCTAATTTCACATGGTGAAGTCCCACTCAGTTTATAGACGTGAAGGTCTCTTCAATAGATTTTCATTGAATTCTTTGTCTCCTATTCATCATGGGACAATGCTTGCATCAGAGTACTGATTTGATGCTCTTTTGTATTTAATCATCTTCTTTATTGTAATAATAGATTGCACTGTATCTTCTTCCTATCTTCCTTTTATTCCCAATACCGACACCTGAGTGTTTTGAAATAATCCCCTCTTTCTGTGTAGATTTGAGTTTAGTTTCATGAACCATTCTTATTCTCTTTGCAAAGCACAATGAGGGTGTTAAACACCAGTCATGTGTGTGCGGAACCACTTCTCTTCAAAGAACCAAATTTTTCATTGTTCATCCATCTCTGTAAATGAATACATAATCTATTGAACCAAAGGTATCAGGCAATCTTCCGTCTTTCATGCAGCTCCAAAAAGATAGGTGAGCTCCAACAACACCTGGCGCTCTTCTCCAAGCCTAGCGCGCAGGTCCCAATACGGCGTGCAAGTCTTCGGCGCGTAGGTCTAAACTGGTGTGCATGTATTACCAAACCACATGTGCGACAATTCCTTCCTAAACTTCTATCCTACGCGACTCACTTCCTTTATCGCCCAAATCGCCTTGGGTTCACAACCAACAATCGGCGCGAAACTTCAAACACTGGCGCACAAGTCCACCTGCGCGACGACACACTACTTGCGCGACTTCTACACCTGCGCAACGGGAGCTCTGATTTTTCTAAGTGTTTAAATCCATGAGAAATGAGAAGGGGTGGTCCTATATTTATAGGCAATTGAACAACCTGTGCAACGGCGTGCAAGTCCCCCTCCGATGTGCAATCTCGGCGCGCAGCTCAACCGCCATGGCCTCTGCCGCGCAACTCACTTGCGTGACCAAACCAATACTTGCACGACCCACCTTCCTTTGCCGTATTTTGAAGTTTTGATCCTGAAAAACAATAGGCGCACAAGTTCCCATGTCTCCTAATCACCGGCACGCAAGTAACTTCACGGCACGCAAGTCCCTTGCGCGACCAACTCATTACTTGCGCGACCCTTGTCCCATTTCCATATTTTGATGATCTGATATTGAAAAACATATGGGGCGCAAGTTTCCAAGTCCTCAAGTACCCGACGCGTAAGTCTCTTCAGGGTGCGCAAGTCCCTTGCGCGACCAACTCAATACTTGCGCGACCATTGTCCCTTTGCCCTATTTGGATGATCTGATCTTAAAAAAACATATGGCGCGCAAGTTTCCAAGTCTTCAAGTACACGATGCCACCTTGTATCTGTTCTTTATGTACCACCTCCATATCATCCATTCATTTGTTGAAATTATTGAATCAAACATGGATTGTTAACCACAAACCTCAAACTCAACATGCCATCATGAAAGCCCCTTTTTCCACAAAGTTTTATGTCATTGATTCTGTTGTTAACAATCACAAAACTTCAAAAATGCTTCTCTTATGTGATTTGGATTCTTCAAAAACTCTTCTGCTTTCATCACAAACTACAATATAGTGATATATATCCTTTTGAAGAATAGCTTTATCATCATCATATTTTGAGACAATGTGAAGTGAATGTCTATCTCATAATTCCAACCCCTTCCACATTATCTTCTTCTTTAATCGGCATTCCCTACTTCATGGAAATCATACAATTCTATTCTCCAAGGAGTCTCTTGCATGGTTCTCATGAAATCATTGAGAATTGCATGGTCTTCATAAAAATCCCATTCTTCATTAATCATACTCAGATGGATTATACCTCACCATTCTTCACTGTTGCAAACAATGTTTCACCTTTGACACAGGTTCTTTGAACATAAGATCAGTACAACAGTCATCTGAATTTCAATTCCTCCATTTCATTGGAGTAGTTCTTGATCTCCTTCATTTTTATCTTCATTGAAAACTATTGACAACAAATACAAACTTATACACAAAGTGGTACCAACAATTATTGTGTCCAAAATGACATTTGTTAGGACATGATGAGGGAATTCCATGCTTAGGAATGGGAAGTTCACCCAAGTGTCACAAAAATGTATTGAGATCAATGAATAAATCATTAGAGGATTGGTATGAAATGAAATATTAATTTTTTCATCACTCAATGTTACTCCATTCATGTAGTGAAGTTGGAGCATCCGTTCTTAGTAAGTCTTTTGTATCTCTTTCCCATTCTTGAGTGGAAATGGGACAATGTTTCAATGGAATTAATGACTTGTTTTCCCATATCAACTCATGGAAGTGATGTGGCATGGTTTTTCATTGATCATTTGATGAAGTTCACACACTTCTTACCTATACAAGAGAAATTATGAGCTGATGATCTGTGAAGCATGTACGTCAGGGAGGTTTTATCTCATCATGGAGCACCACCTACTATTTTTTACAACAGAGACACTGATTTTTTACATCATAGTTATGGAAATGGTTACGAAGGCCTTGGGTATATATGCCATTCTGATCACATAGTTTCACCCAAATTATAATGGAAAGAGGGAGCGTGTGTTTTTTGGTTCTATAGGGAATGATCTATGCATGTGTCCTTAACAATGGGGGGGATTGATAGGAACATATTCCTCTCATCGAGTTCACTTACAATAATATATTTTTTCAACCATAGAGATGGATCCTTATGAATTATTATATAGAAGGCATTTCTGATCAAATCTGTATTTGCTAGAGGCAAGGGAGGTGGCTATTCATTGATCACATATTGTGTAGGAGACTATAGAGTAGGTCCAGTTGTTCTGATGGAGCATGATGATAGCATTATCTAGACATTAGTCATATGCCAACAAATGCTGATGAACACTCACGTTAGTGGTTGGAGATCGTCTTTTCTTTAGATACGCACCCAGGTTGGTCTACAGACATATTCAGATGTAGGATAAGCTCTTACTAAGGTTCTTTGGACCCTGGGATATTCTGAAATAGATCAGACTATTGGACCACAAGTTAGCACTCTCTCAAAAGTACCAGTCAAAGCATGATGTACTTCAAGTGTCTTGGATTCACTAATACCCTCTAAAAGAACACTTTTATTTTGTCCTGATGAGAATTAGTAGGATGTAAATGCTTTATTAGAGGAGTATCTCATTCATATTTTTTTATTAGAACGTGGAGACAATCCACGTTAAATCAGTTCCCCTGGTACAGGTGCTATAACAACATAGTCGAGTACAGGTAGAGACCTAGGAAAGGGAAGATGATATATGGGTGACGATCCCTCATTGATATACACACCCTTAGTCGAGATATTAGTTGTAGTATAGTAATTGTATTGTTGAAACCATTAGAGTGTAAGGTAATCTTTCAGCTTCAAGATGAGCACATCATTTAGGATCATATGACCATACAGTGGAAGATAATAAAACTATGGATATTCATGGTGGTGTTTCATTAAATGATTTTCCAAGTACAAGAGTGTGCTATCAAATACTTCATAATAATCCAGCCGAATCGTTTTAAGAATTTTTAAAAAAGGAAGAACATTTTTCATTAAAAACACTAACCTTTACGGTATCCATTGAAAATCTGCAATAATATATCAAGGTTTTTATAGGATATAAAATCTTGTTTTTTGGAAAAATTTATAAATTCAAAAAATTGGCATAGGTGTGATGTGGTGTAGATCACTCGCCAATACAACCTCACACAGGTCACTCGCCCACCCAAGGGACCCCACACAGGCCATTCACCAAATGGAACTCATGCAGGTAGCTGACCCAAATGACCTCACACAGGTCACCCCAACTAGGTACATGTGTCATGAAGATAAGGGAATACCATGTGTATGTGAGAAAAGAATTAGCAAGAATCTTTCACAGAAAACTAGCATGATGAAATGTCCGCGTAAAAGAAAATAACTGGGATAGCTGAAGGGTGGCTAAGACTGTGATAAGGTGATAAGAAGAGACTTCAAGCCATCGATTCTATTTATAAATGCACAAACATCTACACTGGTGGCATGTAAACCTAACCTTCATAGACTAAATTCATGAACCACCAATGAAAGACACCAGCGCGACATAATTTTGAGGTCCGACCTTCCCCATTCATCCCTTTCATGGTACTCAAGAGGTTATTTTCTTCAAGACCAATCATAAATGTAACTGGGAATATAGAGACCAAAAAAAAAGAATATTTCAACGGCTGTATTTCATTACATAAAGATTAGACCCTCTTCATCCAGTCGGATCAAATCATGATGGTTTTGTTTTACCCTCTCATTTCTATATGAGGATGACTAAATTCAAAAGATAATACCTCAATTATTTGGGAAGTTAATAACAAAAAATATTAAAATTGATCGCCCAATAAATCCCGACGAAAGACCCAAACAACGCCATCACGCAGGGCCTGGTTGTGCGACCCCAGACTTGTGCAAGTAATCATAGAAAGGGAGATATTTCCCAACACCCAGTGAAATAACCTATGATAGAACCCTATGCAAGACATATCCTTCTCCCAAGGACCCCAAATTTCCTATAAATATGACCTTGGGCTCTGTATTTATGAAATATAGATGATCAAAATAAGTCATAAAGCTCTACTTTCCCTATTCCATTTTCTGGTCCATCAAAACAATCTAGCTATCTCTCCAAAACCTGATCGAAGATGTAATTAAGGGTAATAGTTATTTTGTTTTTCCTGAATTGTTTGAATAATTATTCACCATCATGAGTAACCTCTCACCCTTAGTCCATAAGTATTAGCTTTAAGGTATCCTCCCAAAATTAGTACCTGCACAAAACCCTTCCATATACACCTGAGGTAACCCTACTACCCTGGAGAAAGGCCTCACCTAAGTGTTATTTCCAAGGATTTTTGTTTTCGAAATTCACCTCTAGCTCACATAGGTACATCCTGCACAAATCAATATCATTTCATCCAGGTCTATCCTGCAAGAGACATTCCAGTCCATCTAGTTCAATCTTGTGTGTGCCTTCCAGTCCACCCATGTCTACCATACACGAGACCCTTCTATCCATCTATTCCCCACCTAGGTGTACCATCCTTTGGGATGAATTTTCATGTCACCAATGGTAGTTCACCTCTTCCCTTAGACACCTCACCCAAAAGAGATGAAGATGAGGCCTTCCCTGAATTCTCCAGATACGTGTAGTCAGACCATAGGGAACACTAGAATGTCCTCTATATTATACATTATAATAGTAATTAAGGTCCTAAATTTATAATATCTAATAGGTTAAATCCTTGGAGTGTTGTTAATTATAAAATACTTTGGTAATCAGGACCACAACCATATTGGCAATGCTAGAAACCTCCCCATTTTAGACAGTGAGGGGATAAATTTTCTTATCCTTTGATGATGTCTAGTGCCTTAACCTTCTCTCATATTCTATGAAATAAGGACAAGGCAATCCCTTCCATATTAATCACCTAGTATTTCTTTTATAGTGCACTGATGCAATCCATAAGTACACACTTCTTGCATAGTGCACTTATACACGGGGTGTCATCCTTGAGCAGGGCCATTTCCTGGCATTATCGTGGATTGACCGCAGCGTGACTATGGTATTACCGCGGCGTGACCACGGCGTGACCGCGGCGTGAGAGCAGCGTGACCGCGACGTGAGAGCGGCGTGACCGTGGCGTGACCGCGGCATGACCGCGGCGTGACCACGACATGTTAGCCTAGTCGAGGGACATTTGCGAGGCAGCTTCTTCCGACCTAGAGTGATGGGAGAGGGAGGAGGCGGGGAGACATTATAAGTACTAACTTCTTTCGATAAACCTCCCCATTTTAGATAGTGAGGGGATAAATTTTCTTATCCTTTGATGATTTCTAGTTCCTTAACCTTTTCTCATATTCTATGAAATAAGGAAAAGGGAATCCCTCCCGTATTAATCACATAGTATTTCTTGCATAGCGCACTTATACAGTGCATAAGTACTAACTTCTTGCAAAATGTACTTATACGCAGGGTGTTGTCCTTGAGCAGGGCCAAATCGCGGCATTACCGTGGCGTGACCATGGCGTGTCCATGGCGTGACCGTGGTGTGACCACGGAATATTGGCTTGGTCCAAGGACATTCGTAGGGCAACATCTTCCGGCTAGTACCGATGGGAGTGGGAGGAGGCGGGGCAACATTACGGTCGTTGCCCCGCTGACAGAAATGTGATTAGTCTGTCTGAACATTGATCAGAAGACTCATGGAATACTATCACTGTGAACCACCATGGGGTGTTGTCCTGGAGCAGGGCCAAATCACAGAGTGACCGTGGCGTGATCGTGCTTATGATTAAATGGTTTTTTTATAAAACAGTTTCTAAGCCCACTAAAAGGGAATCATTCACTTACTTAGAGCCATTTGGAGAGAGTAAAGGATTTTTTTTATACCTGCTGAAGGTTTTTGTATGTTTACATCCTTCTGGTTGAGAATAATTCAGAATTTTTTGTGAATAAAATCATATTTTTATATGATTGTTTCTGCTTCTGAACAAGCACACTGAGACCCACTGGTCACTATGCTTATGATTAATGCTTCCAAAATTTGGTATGAGGAGAAAAATATAGATTCTCAGTCTGTGTTTTTTTGTATAAGAGGAGCTGTTTTTAGTTCTTATTCGGGGGTATGAAGCTCTATTATTTAAACTGGTCTTTCAATGTGTTTGGTTTATTTGTGATGGGATACTAAAAATGGGACAACAAAGTAAGGCCAGTGAGGTTCAAAAGACTTATTCTATAAGGAAAAGATTGGAAAAGGTTACATTAACACTTTGGCTTCTCCCAAAACCACCTATAGGGGTTTCTATTAGAGTTCTTGAGAATAAGTTGCCATTCCAGTATATAAGCAATCGAGCAAAGATATTCGTATTCCACCTAGAGGATAATCTGAGTTGTCAATGGGTATAAAATGTTAGTAATATATGGGGGTTATTTTTTTGTGGGGATGGCTGGGGAATGTATGGGAAGTAGTGAATAATTAGGGGCGATGTTGTCTTTCTAGATACTTTTATATTTTGGGCAGCTACAGTAGATAGGGAGTTATTGGAAGGGTTGTTTTCATTTGTTTAAGATA
Organism: Viscum album; assembly: GCA_963277665.1. Lineage (NCBI taxonomy): Eukaryota > Viridiplantae > Streptophyta > Magnoliopsida > Santalales > Viscaceae > Viscum > Viscum album. Next base: position 1,777,895,859 of record OY728146.1, on the reverse strand, counting down.
TTTAATAGGGGAGAGAATAGCGGTAAGGGGGTACGAATTAATTATCTTTGTTCAACTAGTTGATGTTGAGAGGTAGGGGCCTTGGTAGGGGCCGACCTTATCTCTTGGAGAGGTGGTCTTCTTCTTTGATATTCTTCTCCTCCCACCTTATGTATCTCCATTTCATCTCATATTAGAAATATCCAATGAGCCATGTCTATCTGTTCAATGATTTTCAACATATTTTCAACTGCTCTTATTGCTGTTAGGTTTGTTACCTTACTTTTTAATACTCCAATGGGGAAATCACTCAAGGAGGGAAGCTGATTCATGATTTTAGATAGCTAGATAGAGAGTAAGGATTTGGGAAATACAACACAGGTGGGGAAAATTTAAGACGCATCTCACACTGAGGAAATGGTTTATAGGAATTGTTTCTGTTAGGCATGATTGTGATAGGAAGGTATGTGTGACTCTTTCATGGAGGTATGTTTCATTGAAAAAAAGATGAAATAAATGAATTACTTGTAGTTTATTTCTCTCTCTAACAGTTGTTTTTATATTGGACACAACCTTTGGAAAAATTTCATCTAAAAAATCGAATCTGATGGAGGCACGAACATTGGGAAGTTGTGACCATTTCTGAAGACACGATGCAGAAGCTGGAGGAAGTTCATGAGCTTTGTTAGCTTTATTGCTGTTTATGAAGGAATTCAAATTTTCTATAGAGGTGAAACTTAATAAAACTCATATTATCATGATTCAAGAACGAATAATAACTCTAAATAATATCTTCAGTTATTATGAGCAGAAGCATGAGAGTTGGAGATGCAAGAGTCTCATTGCTTAGATTTGGGAAATTGAGGTGACAAAGCCGATGCATGTACATTTAGTAGACGCAATGCCAAGGAGTAGCAGCTTGCAACCAAACCAGTATGTCCAAAAGAGGTAATATATTATTTGTATTTTTTCATGGAAGTGGATCAAATGGAATTGAATAGAGAGGTAGAAAGCTTGAGGAATTTTCAGTCCAGACAGAAAATGATAAACAATTAAGATATTGAAGTGAAGTTTGAATCATGTCTCGAATGGCTGGATGTGGTACATTATGATCTGATTTCTTCTAAGGATAATCATGAAAGGCATATTGAGGAGGGGAAACATGTTCATGTTATAATTTAACCACTAACTAAGGGAAAAAGTGTTTGAATGTTCTATCAGAACAAATCACAATGAAGTAAAAATTACCGAAAATAGATGAGTATTTTGTTTTTTAAGTAGAACCCATAGAACTAGAAGTGATTGATGTTGGAACGGCCATGGAAAATGAAATGGAGGCTGGTTGAGTTTCTATGAGACCACAATGTATTGCCTCTGCAGTTACTCAGATTGGCTGTGAGAATTGTTTTTCTGCCAGTGGTAGAAAGAGTCAAGCTAGTCTAGTGACAACTGTAGAAACCAATGTGGAGGATTCTTACACACTGGTTCAAAGATTCCTAAAGGAGTAAAAGGCCGACCAAGAAAGGCCAGGGACTCTTCCTTAAGATAATAGCATTCTGGATGGGAATTCATTGGTTACTGTAAAGGATTCAGAAGGCTACTGTAAGGGATACTTTTCACAAGGATTTTCAAAGTAGTATAGATTCCCTATTGGATTATCTTTCAACATGAACAACCACTATAATAATTTTAAAAACATGGAATAATATTCCCCAATATATAATTCTTGGCTTTGGAGGAAATTGTTTTCCAGTAAGGGGGATGGTGTGGGCTGGATGTGGCTGGAGCATAGCTAAATCGCGGCGTGACCGTGACCTGACCGCGGCATGACCGCGGTGTTTTGGACCGGTCCAACGACATCCATGGGGTAGCATCTTCTGGTCTGTAGTGAAGGGAGCAGGGTGAGTCAGGGCAACATTCCGGCCATCGCTCCACCGATAGAAATTTTGATTAGTCAGTATCAACATTTATCACAAGAATAATGGAATACTATCACAACAAACCGCCACTGGGTGTCATCCTAGAGGAGTTCCAAATCATGGAATTACCATGGCGTGACATTGGTGATGCTGCATCGTGTACGCGGAATGACCACGGTGTGACCACATCATTTTGGCCCGGTCCATCAACATCTGCAAGGCTGCATCTTCCAACTAGGAGTGAAGGGAGTGGGAGGAGGCAGGGCAACATTCCGATCATCACCCCGCTGGAAAAAATTGTGATTCGTTAGTCTCAACATTGATCACAAGACTCATGAAATACAATCATTGTGAACCGTCATGGGGTGTCGTCCTACAGTAGGACCAAATCACGGCATTACCACAGCGTGGCCGTGGCGTGACCACGATGTGACCGCTTCATGACCGCGGCGTAACCACTGCGTGTTGGCCCAGTCCATCGACATCCGCGTGGCAGCATCTTCCGGCCAGGAGCGAAGGGAGCGGGTGGAGGTGGGGAAAAATTCTGACCATCACCCCGCAGGCATATGATAAAATAGATCAACTATTTAATATGCTATAACAAGGGATCTCCATAGAAGTTTGTAGCGAGCGACACAATGACACAACTTTTAAAGGGAAACAAAACGACGGAAAAAATCATACACCCTACACAAACCATTTAAAAATTCATTCGCATTTCCTAAACATGGAAATTTTATTTATAATATTAAAAACATGAAAAAGAAAGTGTCATGGTCAAGGCATATGCCTACTCGGGTAATAAAATTTGAGTTAAACGAGTATGATAAGCCAATTTATATTATTCAAAGAAAACCAAAACTAACTTGCCACAAAACAAACACCAAAAAGAGGCATATTAAAGGCACAAACCTATTCTAAACATGATTCAAATAGCTATCACTACTCTTTGGTTTAGAGGACAGCGCACCTCCGTTGGAGGGTTTTTTTATAAAATAATGGAATTTCTTTATTTCAACACAAATCAACCATATAGAGAATTTATGAGGGGTTAATTTTATCATTTATTTCAACAAAAATCAACCATATACTTTACAATTCAATTTTCCATGTCAAGGAATGTTGGTTCACCCCATGGGTGGCCCTGAACAAGTAAAAAAATCATCAACACACCACACAGAAATTATGAGGGGTTAATTTTATCATTTATCAAACCTATTTACCAAACCCTAAAAAAGAAATAAAATACCCAACAATAGATAAATAACATCACCACCTCACATTAAAAAATAAATAATAAAACAATTGTATATAACATATAGACCACATACCTCTATTCTAACGAATACTTCTTGCTCAACCATTCCCCTTAACATTGAATCAAACACCATTCAAAACTGCGACTTATGACCTAAAAATAAAAAATGTTGTTAGGTCATTGGAAGAACATGAAAAACTACATATTCTGTAATATAAAAAAGTGAAGAAATATAAGGATTAGACTCACCCAGAGATTTGATTCGAAACCAACAGTGCTCAAATGGAATAGAATAAAAGGAGATCAACCCATGTAGAGATAGCAGAAGATTGGATCATCTCTATGGTTTCATGGTGAACAAATGATGGTAAAATTGAGTGATGTTTGATAAATACAAGGGGAAAATTGGAAAATTTAACTTTTTAAGGGGAACATGGTTTCACTACATGGTTTTAGAAAACATACTCAAACCGTTCACCAATATCTATCCAAGAGGGGTCCATGTTACACTGTGAACCGGTGATCTCACACGGTTTATAAAAATATGTTCCATCAGTCTGAAATTCATCTTTCCAAGGTCATGAGGTTAATCAAACAATGTTCCAACCATGTAACATGCACATAATGGCAACTTTTATCCTTTCATTAATGTTTTGAACCAACTTAACACCCTACACAAACTAGAGGTTTCTTACATGTATCCTGGGTATGAGGGATCACGTGGGGATTATAGAACCTCCTTACTAGTGTAAGGCACAATAGATACCATGTGAATTAAAGGAAACAATAAATAATAACTGGACACATGAATTACAAAATGTTTCCCCAATAGGGTATGGACTATAACCAACCAATAATACATCATGTCAAGATAACTTTTTCAATTGAGAATGAAAACCAATAATTAATTGAATCCTTGGAATCCACAAAATGGGTCTAGAATCCAATTCTTGATCCCCATTCAGGCTCTTCCCAAAGAAAAATAAACTCCCCAGAAGAGGGCCTTTTCCCTTGTTCAGACATACAGTGATGAAATAATCTCAGGTAACCAATGATGGTCTGGTCAAGGTGTGGGTAATACTCAGTAGGACATCACCAATGATGTCTATAAATTATCCAGTCTAAATAGATAGTGTATGTAGATTCAATGTAAATAATATAGAAAACAAAATAAAACTCAGGTATTATCGGTTAACTATATACACATTAACCATTTCCTTCACCATTTCCATTTTTATCACTTATACCATCTTAATAACTTATTTCATTTTCATCCCATGTTCAAATAGGTTTGGAATTTATATCTTTTAAACAATGGCCTAATATGGTAAAATACTATGAATAAGTAAATAATTGATGTTCCTTATCTCGCTAGGGATAATTATATCATATCCAAATAATTAAACTTACCATGGAGCTTCGGTCCATGTATTCATATCCAAAAAAATTATTAAGGGAATATATCCTTAGTCCGACTCCCTAACTCATGTATTAAAGGGGTAGGTTTTAGAGCCTTTATCCAACCCAACCCATGTGTATTGAAACTAAAGTACATTCCCCCATACAACCAGACCATGATAACATTCTTATGTATTGATTAACTACATATAACATATCGTATCCATACATATTCCATACCCACAAACATCAAAATTCATATTTATTTTCATATGACACAATATCAATACATAAACCATTAACACATTTTACATTTATATCGCTTAGCCCATTTAAACCATTTCTATTTTAATACCTTAACCCATTTATAATATTAATCATCACCAATAACATATCCCATATAACCGTTTACTCAATTTAGGTGCATTATCCCATTTATCATGATCCTATATTCTAATGTAATAACATATTTATGCATGTACATCCAAAATTCATAATCCATTTCCCAGATTCACATCAATCAATTAAACTTTTTTTTCACATCATTCCAAATAATACCATTTTACATTTACAATAACATTAAAAAACCATTGGTGACTCTTATATTTTATCTAAAATTTCAACATATGTATCATGGTCTTTACTTCAACACTAATCAACCTTATTCGTAATATTTTAATTTTCAATGTTGGGAAATGTCGAAGGACCCCATGGGTGACACTAAACAATTGAAATCGTCCTCTACACATCACATGAGGATCATGAGGTGTTAATTTTATCATTTATCCATCCATTTTACCAAACCCTAACAACGGAATCAAATTAAAAACAATATAGAACAATGAACAGAACTGAACATGAAAAAATTAACAATAAAACATTTAGATATAACTTGTAGATGACATACTTCGATTACAATTAGAAAAACATGCACAAACTCATAGAATCACTCGGATTCGAACACCCTTCCAAACAAAAACCTAATATAAACTATAAAAAAATAATTTATGGGATTTAGAAGATGATAGCAAAGTAAAAAACCCAAATATGAAAAATTGAAGAAATATAAGTATTAGAGAAAAATGGAGCATCGATTTGAATCCATGTTTGTTCCGAACAGTGTAGAATCAGAGTAGATCCACCCTTGAAATGATTTGGGAATTTTCGTTCATAACCATGGATGAAAGGGGAAGAAATGAGAAGAATATTTGCTGAGGTGTGATAAATATCGATGGGGGAAAATGGGAAAATCACACTTTTTAAGGGTTGTATGGTTTGATATAATGGTTATCCAAACCGTTCACCAACCATGTGATTGCATCTATCCAAGAGGGGTAAAAGTCACAAAATAACCTGAGGATCTTATAAATTTTACAAAATAAGGTGCCGGCTTTGTTAAATTATCTTATCCAAGGTGGAATGGTTTCGCATCACAATATCACAATTTACATTAACATACTGGAAACCATGCAACATAAACAGAATTTATAGAAACCCAGTGTTAACATAAAAATATATTACATAGTATTATGTGAATATAAATTACATTACAATAATATATTCCTAAGAACTATAATAGTTTTGTTTCTTTGTAATCATATAAAATATTCAATCGTAATGATATATCATAAAAATATCCCATACTGATGTCAAACATTAGTACATATACCTAAAACATATCTTTATAACCTAGGAAACCAAAATATTAGAAAGGTGTTCATTTATATTACCATTATGTAAAATAATGTAAATGTGTAAGATAATAGTAAGATAATTATATGTTACGTATCAAAAATAGATATGGTGATTTTTCTGGTAAACTACATTGTGTTCTTACAAGGTCAATGGATTCAACAAAACTGTAAATATTAAGTACTTCTAGAATTATTTATATATAATGTTATATATTTTTATTAATCCATAGCCTTGAATGTGGCCTATTTTCCATTCCCAATGAACATGAAAAGGGACAATGAGTTAGTAGGGACACATTACAATTATTATACACTCCTAAAATGATAAATCGTTTCCAGTACCAGGATCACAATATTAATTCACCTCCATATGGATAGTTTGTCCACTATCAAAAAGGTTGTAACTCTGACTCTGGTGTTGGATTCATGCACTAGTAATATCAAAGAATTATGAAACATTACTAAGAAGGATAAATTTTGAAACAATCGGTTGACATCTAGGGAAAAAGTCCATCCCCACTGACTCAATTGTCCTTATTTGAGTGTTGTAAAGTAAGCATGAATTCATCCCTAGTTTGAATGTGTAGGAAGAATCCCAGGCCTACCCACATAAGGATTGTGATAATTCTGTGTGGAAACATGCTGAATCCATTCAGAAAAAATACATCTTTCTTAAGAAGGGATTCACCTCCTAAAGATTCTATGCTATCTTGAGAAATTCCCGAGAGGAAGAGTTCATTTAGGATCATCTCAAATTAAGGGATAAACATGTGAAGGGATGTCATAGCTCTTGTTTTAAAAAACGCAAGGGAACAAGAGAAATAAAATAAATTTCAAAACCTATTATCAATGCCCAGAACCAATTGACCAAGATGAGTCGGCTTGTCCTGGGAACTCATGTTCAAAATTTTCCCTAAACTATGAAGCTCAACATTGAAACCCCTTTCAAATTTCATGAAAATTTCACATATTCATGATAAACCAAGCATATAGCCAAGGAAAAAACTAAAAATCCAATCAACATACAGGATAGAATCCATGACCATTCGATCTCTAGAGGAATGGAAAGGGAGGAGGAACGAAGAGGGAGAAGGAGTATTCGTTGGGGGAGAGGGTCGAGGGTGGGAGGAGAATGTCGAGCACGAGGGTGGGGAGGCCTCCATGAAACACCGATGGCCGGGAAGTGTAGGAGCAATGTCGGGGAGGAGTGAATGGAGTACATGTCTAGGTCAAGGGTTCAAAGAGTCATTGATAGTGGGGATGAGGAGCTTTCAGATTGGGGGAGGAGAGGAGGAGAGCATCGCGGAGAGTGTCTCTGAGAGCGTCGAGCACTGGAGAGGAGGATCTCGCGGATTGGGGGAGTAAAAGAGTCGCAGAATGGGGAGGACGAGCCCGATTGATAGTAAAAAAACATTGCTACAAATTTTTTTAATCTGTGGCTATAAATTATGATATGTTAGTATGAACTAATCTATAGACATGGACTTATAAAACCGTGGCTATAGGTCCGTGGCTATAGATCTATTTTCTAATAGTATTATATTTATCCATTAGACCACCAGAATTAAATTCTACTTTGCACTTATTATCCCCATGATAACCTTGATATTATCCAGTATTCATTTTTATTATTAGGGAAAATTTTACATTCTATTCGTATATCTCATCAACATAGATTGTTAGGGCCTTCCATAGACTAGGTTTAATCCCATAAAAAAGAGTTCAACCTTGTAGTCAAAGATAATGAAAAATTATGAGGATTATTATGATAATATTGTGATATTTTACTCACACTCCATGATATATTCATCATTTTTTCTAAGGGAATGGAAATTTCCTTTCTATTTTTAGGCAGAGAGTTTAGGGAAAATATTTATAGAAAAACTTCTTCCAAAATTCCACCTACCCCCTCACTTTGATCTCTTCTTTAGGAATTATATTCATGATCATTTTCCACCACAAATTATCTTTTATATCCATACAATAAATATCTAGAAGAACTATATGTTTGTTAAAATATTGATAGATGGAAAAGAACCTATCAATAGGATTAATCCATTGTTCAGTGACTAGTGGATATGATGATCCATTTATCATAGGCCTTTGTAACAAAAAGGACTCAATTACATTTTTTTTCCATCATAGGTGGATTTGTAAGCATCTCATGATCCATGTTTCTATTCATAACCTAATATAGGTGAGATAATATCATTATAATGTTTGATATTTTCACTCCCATCAGGATGAAAATCTTGTTAGGGCAGTCATCACGTTGCCTTTTGCGTCATTTTTTTACCCGGAGCCTCCTATTTCATTCCATTGGCTTGAACAAAACCAAAATTAAGAATGATTATTTTTAAACTATTAACTATAAAATATGGGAATCCAATTACGTTAATGATATAACTTATAAATTAAATTTACTTTATATATTCTAAATTACTATGATTCAATATAGGTTATCCATTATCTATTTCCTATCATATATTTTTATGCATATTTTCCCCCTTAATAATGGTTCATAATGAGATCATTAAATTACCAATTCATATCCCCTAGGACTATCAAATGAGGTGTGAATAAAGGACAATTTTATTTTACTACATCCCAGTTGATTCTATCTCAATGCGGTGTTTTTAGGTTTTACCACTATGTACATATATTCTATATCCACATCCACATGTAGTATCATGACAGGGATGTATTTTATTTATTACCCACATACTCTATAATTAACAAATTTTAGGTATTATTTTTATACTTAGTCGTATCCCTAACGAATTCTCTATATATTTCTAATCTTAATCTAAAAAAACAACTCTTTTCCTTTTATACCAATTATAACAACCCTTCTATTTATTAAAAATTAATTTTTGATTTATTAGATAATATTACACTCAAGACAACATGGATGATCAAGAAGTCTTGTGTATTTTTGAATTAGTTAAATGACATAACAATATAAAATAGGGAATACAAAATCTTAATTGGAAACATCCATAACAGAATCATAATATTACATCGAACATAAAACTCTAAAGATAACATGGGATCATAATTGATAAATAAGAGAGATATAAATCAAAATAAGGGAATAATAATGATATGAAATTAGGATAATAACACATGATAGACAATAGGCATATAAAAAGGATCAAGAATAATAAACATGTATACTGAGACATGATATAGTATGATAATAATAAAATAAACATGCTAAATGTGGAGACAATATAAATCACTACATAATAATTATAAGTAATGGATTACTACAAACACATCATGATAGAAATAATCCAAAAAATAGGGTTCAATACCTTCTCTGACCTAACCTCTTATTAGACTTTACATTACAAAATTTATTGGAGCAGGACATAATTTTGAGCATACTCATCACACTCATTCCATTATCATGATTAAGTGTGCCACATAGATCATACAACATGGATTAATTCATCATAATATTTCATTACATGATCATGTAGTGTGAAAAAACTAAATTTTAGTGCCAATTAAACAAATTATAATTTTATAAATGTGTGCACCATTGATAATAAATGGGTATGTATTCACTACATAATTTATTTTTAATGGAAAATCATGGTGGAATTTTTCCATCATAATAAAACCACATAAAAATTTATAAAATAGGTTGATGATAGATAAAGGGGCATCTCATAATTTATAAATAAAATGGTTATTAATAAAGACATTTAAATACATTTAACATTATTATTAATTATTAATAGAAGGCATAAGTTAATAAAAAAAAGTTGAAAAAAGAATATATGGTGGGGATCTTTTACTAGATTGTGTGACTTCCAATGCTTGGGGGAGCTTCATGAAGTCTTGGGAGAACCGTTGGAAAAATCTAAAGAAATTAGTTTAGATTATGGATGCGTTCTAAGTATTTTAATTGAATAATAATAGGAGAATGGGTGGGATTATATAGGAAATGAGTGTATAATTCTTTATCATTTTCCAAACATCATTTTTTGATTCTATATAATAATATAAACAAACCCACAACTATTTCCATGGGTTTCCCTTGTTTTCAACCAAATGCGTGTTTTTTAATTATTTTATAAGTAAAATTTACTAAAATAATAAAATAATACTCCTTCTTTTATGGATGAGATTCATTATCTTATAGAAATTATTTTTAAACAATTAAATAATTTAATGATTTTTAATGATTCATAATGGATTTATAAAATCAATCAAATAAACATAAAATAACATTATTTATAAGGCAAAACAAATAGTTTCTCATTTATATCCTTTATAGTATTTACTAAATCATTTTTGGGTCGTTATGATGTTATAATAAACACAATATATTTATATGTTATTTAGTATTGACTCAAAAATTTGACTCTCATAGAAAATTATGAAAAATTTACGATTTGATAATTTATAAATTATGATTGAAAAAAATATATTCATTTAATAAAAATATTTTTATGAATATAAAAATTTTAACTTTTTAAATAGAATCAATATTTATTGAGAAATTTTGGTTGTTTTGACAATAACTATTTTCAAAAACCATGTAAAATTTACATTTGATTTTGTAAAATTAGATGATAATTTATCTTTAATAAACATTATTTAAAAAAAATAATTTATTAAAATATTATTATTTTAAAAAATACAATAATTCAATAAAATTAATAACTCAATTTAAATTTAATTTTTTCCGAAAATAAAATTTTGTCTTTTATTGTATAAAAATTAAAATCATTTATAAAGTAATGATAAGAAAACAAATTGAACATTATTAAAATGAAAATATAATATATGTATTAATAATATTATGTTATTGATACATATCTATTTAATACACCATAAATCACCCCTAAGGGTATGGTGCATGATGGTGAGACTTTTATGTGGTTGTTCGGTGTACATGGATTGGGTCATGATTTTAATGAGTGTGAACTTCTCTCATAAATGGTTATGATAATTCTTAATTTATTTGATATGATCTTGGGAATGATCAAGGGGAATTCCCATAGAAGTTATCTCCCTTGAAATCTCTGATAAATGGGCTTCATTGGGAACAATCCTACTACATGAGGGCATCACATCCTTTGTTGAAATCAATTGGATTTTTTAAAACCCAATATTAATACTAATGATATGATCAATGTTCAATGACTATATTATCAAATGTATTTATGCCTAATTTCCTTATTAATATGATAGGATATGACAAAATAAAATAATTTTTTGTGTTTTATATAACCATATTATTCAATAATACATTTCATTAAAACACATTGAGAAATTTTATTTATAACAGTTTGGTACATTACAATATAACCCATCCTGAGTAAAAACTTATAAAAATATGTCAATGTAAACAATTAAATACACATTACCTATAATAAATAACTTGTTAATTAACAATAATATTTAAATAATAATTACATTCAAAATTATGCCATATAAATAATCACATGAACTCAAAAAATTTCCATGTATATAATAACTATAATAATTATAAAATGGAAATCAATGAATTATTTCATAATTATGGAATTAAAAATTCCTAATATCTTAACAATGTATCCTTATACCAAGACATCATAAAAACACCATAAATTCCACGTACAATGAAATCATATATAAATTAGTGAATCATATTCCAAATAGAGAAACATGGTTGTATCATAAGACATATTGATTCATAAATGGGATATATAATTAAATGCTCCATAAATAATTTAATAATTCAAATTCATTCATCATATGAATAAATAATACAAATTAATGAAGATTTCTTAATAATAAATAGCTGTAAATATTTGAAGAAACAACAAACAAAACTTAAATATATTCTATAGTCAAACAGATCATAAAAAATACACAAAACTAATAAGTATTGTACATTTAAAACATAATCGTATTGCAGAAAATGTAACATAAAGGGATATTGTCATTGGTGAATATAAATATCATAAAAGATCATTGAAAATTTTAATGACGAAATTAAATTTTTTATCTTTAAAATTATATTTAAAATAAAATAATTTCCCAAATATGAAGGTAAAAATTTTCCTTCAATGACACCAAGGAAATAGTTATATAATTTTATATTAAATGACTAGTTTTTATAGAAAGAAATTTCATTCATAGAATATATTATAAAAAATTATTTCTTTCTCATTTTTTGTAAAAATTCATAATGTGACTTGTTTGAAAAATAAAAAAATAGTTACCATGATGTTTTTTATAGGACATAAAAATCATTAAAATTTTAAATTAAAAAAATATATTATTATAGTAAAATTATTATTTTATTTTTTATTAAAATATATACATGGAAGAAAAATAATCATGGGCGAATAAAAAAAAGTTTATTTTTAATAAAAAAAATATATTTGTCGATATTTAATGCATAAATAGTGGAAAATTAAAAGAAAAAATTATAATTTATATAAATAACCTTATAAGTAGAAAAAAAAGGATTTTGGATAAAAAGATGAAATAATCCCCCAGGTGGAGACTTATAGATAAATATTCTTGAAATGATGAGATTGTGATCTAAGCTCTTACTACTTTGGAAACATTTGAATCACAACCCCCATGAAATAAATAATATAGAATGAAACTATAACATGAATATAAATCGAATAAGTATATATCATATAATAGGGGGATTATATACACCTAATTAATTAAATTAGTGGAGAATATGAAATATTTCTCATTAAAACAAAAGTAAGACGCTAAATAATTACCTTAGGTATGACTTTATTGGTAACTAATTTTAACAACATATATAATAAATTAATATTTTAATATAATTCAATACCATAAAAATTTACATACATATAATATCATATATGATCAATTAATAATAATTAAACACCCATTTATTAATAATTCCATTAAATTTATATTTTGTAGGTGTTAACAATTTTGTTTTTATAAAATTCTTTTTTCAGATATTATAGTTCATACACACTAATTTGGGTTCCATAATCTCCATAATTATAATATTTATATAAATATAATATATATTCAATAAATATATCCTCATTACTGTCCATTAATGTATAAATGAAAAATGGATCACATTGCTTCATGGGTGTGGTAGTCCACACATAAGTAGAAGCGACGTTTTCATTTTACCACAGATTGAAGGTAATATCATATATATGATATAATATTTATATAAGTATTAATATTAAATAAATATAATATATATTAATTAATTCCATTTTTAATACCATACATTTAAAATGGGGTTGAAATACAAATTACATGGTTACATGGACATGGTAAGTCATACGTAAGCATCAGAGTTGTATTTTCTTTTCAAATATTAAAGAATATATAAAAATGGATTCCTATAATAATAATAATAACTATTAATTATATTTAAGATACTAAAATAAAAATATTATGATTTATTCCACCGATCGATATGAGGTATAAGAAACAATAAAATTGGAATTATTTAGTTATGAGTTATACCTCTTCGTTGAGAAAAGATCTTTGGCTTACACCTTATTCCTATAAAATAATGGTATTATTTGAAATAAAATAAGATCTATAATGTTTTTAAGAAATAAATTATTATATTAGTTGATTTAATTCTATATATTTAATTCTCAAACATTGTTTATACTAACAGATAGGAGGTTTCCTTTTATATGTGAGGGATGTGATCTTTTAGAATACTTAATGTATTAAAGTTATTTAAAATAATTTTCATGAAACGTTTTTCCAAAATTATTGTGATTATAAAATAAGATATCAATGAGTATAAATATTACAATATATAATAATTTGGAGAGGTTTTGGTTATGTTTTCACCATTATCTAATATTTTTAAACCCTCATTAACCCCTCTGACAGTTACCATGATATCAATGTTTTCACTCTTTTGGGTCCATGAATGATACTTTAAAAGGAAATGTGATAAATAAATGAAAAATGGTTGTATTTTTAAACCATGTACAATTCAATTCCATTAATTTATTATTATTATGAATTTTAAATCATTTAACATAATATAATTTTTTTAAAAATACCATTAATTTCATTTCAAAAAGTACATGACATATTATTTTATAATGTGTTTCTTACTCATTTAAAATCCATATAAAATTTCATGTATTAGAAGTTAAATAATAAAAGATATTCATATAATATTCCATTAATATTTTTACATGTTTATGTATCTTTTGAAAACATATATTTTGGTATAATCCCTTGGTTATCAAATTATAACGATAACTATGCTAATAAATTTTTCAGTATTAATGGTTTATATTTTTATATATAAATTGTTAATTTATTCATAAATTGAAAAGAAAATTCATTTTAAACAATTTATCCTCATAATTTCCTTCTTTTAATATTTTTTATATTTTTAAATAATTTTATAAAATATATTCTTCATAAAATACTAATATTGTAATTTGAATAACTATTCATATAGATTTACTCTTAAAATAAATTGAATGAATTGTAATTAAAATATAAAACATTTTTATTTATATAATATGTATTATTTATCTTCATATTAATTTGAGAAAATAATTTACAAAAATATAAATTTTATTGATTTTAAAATCATTATCTTAATTTTTTACTACTTATACAGGTACTGTGTTGGTAATTCATAAGAATTTATTATAATTATTTCCTCACTGTAAAATAATCATAAATTAAAATAATAAAAATAAATAAATAAATATAATAATATTATATTATATTTCTATACATTTAATATTAACCCCAATTTATATCATTACAAATTAATTAAAATGTTATGTTGATGTATTTTTCTTTATCAAGATTTGTTAATGAAATTGGATAATTATCTTCTAATATAACGAAAAAATATATATATCCCAAAAAATCATCAATAATAATTCATATTTAATACATAAGTTAATTAATGACTTTCACCTTAATAAATATTTTATTTTGGGAACCGAATTTGGCTTTTCCAGTGTTGTGCCAGCACAACATCGACACTGAAAATAATGTTCATATACATCATTAAATAAAGTATAATTAATATGTTTTAAATTATTTTTAAATTATATATTTATTATTTTGTCATACATGTTTAATTATTTATGTTTAATAATTTTTTATAACATTTTTATATCATGGTGATAACAGAAAATAGAAAATATTTAATAAAAATTATATTGTTTTATTCGTGAAACAATTTACTACTTCAAAAATTTACAATGAATTCATATTTGATAAAATTTATATTTTTATTAAAAAATTATTTTAATTATATCAAACTATTTTCCCCATATTTTTAATATTTTATTTCATAGAAATGCATAAAATGTAACAAAAAAATAACTATTTTGAAGAGTATGTTTTTAAGAATAAAAATTAACTTATATCAAAACCATAAATAGATAAAATTAAAATGGAATTATTTATATTATTTGAATTATAATCAATAATACTTAAAATTAATAATGAGTAAAAAGTTTAATGGGACTTCATATATTATATGATTAAGTGAAAATAAATGAGAGTAATAAAAAATGTGTATTTTTAACTATTAAATAAAAACCATTACATTAAAAATATTTTCATAATTTTCATTTAATGTTCATTTTTTAAATTAAATATTCTAATTTATTTAAAAACTAAAAATATAATGTATTCCCAATATTTAATAAAAGCCGTTTTTGTGGAAAACAATTATTTGTAAAGCATATAAATTCTTTCATAAATATATACTTCCTTACAGTAAAAATATTATTCACTTTTTTTTAAAAAATAGGTTAATCATAAGCATTATTCAAAATTACAATATATATTATAATATTATACTATATTATTGTTCATTTAGAATTGGGGTTGGGTGTGTCACTTGTTATCAAAGAAATTAAATGTATTTGATGATAAATATTTCATAAAATCTCAGATTATTACATTTGTGGTCGGTTTTGCTATAGTTTTCAGTCTATATAATATAATTAAAATAATTAGGTTATAAAGGGGAACAATGTTTTAATATTGAAGTGATACATTATACCCTACCCAATTAAATCTCATCCTCACGATTTCTGTTATCACATACCAACGAGAATAGCTATTGTTATCTAAAATATATACCGAACCCCATATATAATTTCTAAAGTGACATCTATCTTAAAAATAAAAAAAATCATTTACTCTGAAGAGGCTTAATGATAATATTTTTTTCCTTTTAAAAGTTCAAAAAATATTCTATTATTATTCTTTATCAATACATAAATTTTATATTTTCGATTTAAAAGGTGTTTATAATCATCTATACATTGATAGAGTACTAAAAAATAATATAAAATGTGATCACCATATTCCAAATAAAATTCCCTCTACATGGAAAGAACCAATCAATTTCTAAAATCAATTTAAATTTATCAAAATAATATAAAATATGACATTCACAATTCACTTTCAAATAAGTTATGAAAAAATGACACAATAGTCATACCACAACAAATGGATACCCAATGAACTGGAGAGATATGTTACTTTGGTCCCACTCATCAGATAATAAAATAATAAAATTTTAAGGAATATGTTTTCCACATGAGGAAAATAATATATACCTAAAGAATAATAATGATAACATTTATGGGAAATATGTGGGTTTCATTATCATTTCTTAAAGGGTACCAAATGGATATGTCATAACAATTCACAATAGAGGAAGGAATTTCATCATTTTGGAATATCATATTTTAATAAATATTCATAGGTATTTATCATTGATTTCAATTTTTTTTAAAATTCATGAGTATGATCAAGTAAAATTAAGAATAATAATTAACATATAGTTGATCCTTTTTTAAATGATAAAAAGGTCATTTGAGGAAGGAAAGGGATTATTATTTTTCTCTAAAATAGAATAAAATATGGATATTTACACATAAAATATTGTGTGTTTTAGAATATATTTATGGTTATAAATATTTTATGGTGGAAAAAATTACCCTGAAATGATAAATACTAAATTTTCCTTAATGAGGGTTTACATAAGTTTGTGAATTTTTAAAGGAGCATAAAAATTAATTATCCCAAAAACAAGAATAAATAAAAATATACATAAATATAATAAAATTATATAAAGAACATGTAATAGATAAATGAAAATAATATGAACTAAATAATTGAAAAATAATGAAAACAAGTAACTCAAAATAAATGATAATGGTTTAGAAGTTCCATTTTTCATTTTAAATTTCCTCAGTTAAAATCCCCCATGATAAAAAGTGGGATAAAAAAATATTGGGAAAAGTATAGAATAGAAATATGATGGAACCATGATATAACACATAATTTGGTTTCCAAATATAAAATATAATACATTAATGAATCAAAAAATAATTATATTGAAGGAAAATGATTGTTGAATAAAATGTTAAATGTTCACAATAACGATATAATTTTTTTTTGGAAAAAATCATCAAGGTAATATATTTTAATTTAAAATTATATTGTAACAATAGGGTAAGATAATATTCCATAAAATAAAATACTATTTTGGAATAAAATATTCACTAAATTTAGATGTTAAATAAGAAACATAATTACTCGAATAAATAGGGTTTGTGTTAAATAAAATCCTTACAGAATAGTAATCTATCAAACTGAGATTCCCTGGAAGTGAAAACCTGAGTTTTATTTTCTAATTCCATATATTTAAATATATTTATTGAAATAATAAATACATTTCCAATATATACACAATAATAAGAGACATGTGGTGAATAATATCTGTATTTCAATGAAATAACATTTATCTAAAACCCCTTGGTCATTGGAAATATTTGGGATTGAAAATCTATAGAATGTAAAATTGAGATTGATTTGTAAATAATATTGATTTCATGAAATTTATAAATTAATTAAATCCAATTACAATAAATAAATAAAAAAAATTAAATTATTGAACATCAATAAAATTTCATGGAAATAAAATTAGGATATAAATACTCTTACATCAGGTCTTGATTCTTTATACATGTGTTTTTAATATATTTAATATTTAAACCGTAATTTTTAAAATAATTTTTATGAAAAATTTTCTTCAATATTACATGTTATAATGTCCATATAATTCCATATGTTATTAGTTTACTATATTGTTTTTGATCATTTTTGTTACTTGATGCTATATACTAAACATCTCTGTAATGTTTATGGTATGTCCACTATTGTCAAAGGTGTTATAAAAAGGATTTATAATCCCTATAATGATATATTTTTCTATCATAGTTCTTTTTTTATAAATATATATATTTTTATAGGTCTCTAAAATAGAAAAAAGGAAGATATGTGCTTTGATAGGTTAATTTAATGTTATTAAATTTATTATAAATTATTATTATTAATATCACATATAAAAGGTAAAACATTATCATTATAGAACATTAATAATGTCGTAAATATAATTTTTAATCATTATATGTTTATTAATTATATTTAGGGAATGCGGTAATTGAAAATGAATTGTTTCATTCTTGGGAGGTGGTAGTGCATATGTACATGGTTGAAGCTCTAATTTGACAATAAATTTCTATGGGGATTAAAAACAAAAAAAGTAAAATTTAAAAATAAAAATAAAACATCTTTAGTACTTTTTCCCCAAAATAACTCCTTTTCACCATCCATGTAATTATTTTATGAAACAAAGTATATTAATGGAGCAATATTCTACACTAATGCATGAAAACCTCTCAATTTTTTCATATGGTTTTAGAGAAAGCAAGAAGATGTTATGACCAAGTTGTGTTTTGGTTTTATTTGTTTACATTGATCAGTATCCTAAAATAAAGAGGGTATATTAATAAAGAAGATGTTTGCGTTTGGTATTCATAAAAATCAAACTCATGGAATTGATTAGAATTGGACCCACATTGTCCATCATAAGGAGAAGAATATTATGGGTTATGGTATTGAAAATATTTTATAATGAAGGTCTGGTATTGTAAAATATTTTAATGAGGGTATCATATTGAAAAAGATACAAATAAGGGTCTGGTATTGAATAATATCATAATGAGGTTCTGGTATTGAAAAATATCACAATGAGGGTCAGCTATTAGAAAAGATCACAATGATGAATTGGTCAAATTAACCATGGATCCAGTATGAAATAAGTGGTTGTTTTGTTGGATAATCATAGTCAATATGACTATGATATTTTAAATTTGATGATTCTTTTCGGATTCATATTTAATATAGATCATGAGTTTAATTGAGAACTGTTGATGAAAGATTTATGGAATGAGGGGGAGTGAATGATATTATGTCAATCCAAAATAGATTGTATCCAGATTTATCATATTTGGGTTGGTAGAGAAAAAGAAATGATATTAATTATTTTTCAAAACGATCAAATTCTTGGTGGATTGAAAAGGTGATGATGATTGATGAAGTGGTTCCGATTTACATTAGTATTTTGTTTTCCATCGACCACATACTTAAATATCTACATCAGGATAATCATACACAGATTGATTAAAAATTTTATATTGATTGAAAAGGTTATATTAAGTTAGAATGTGGTATTTATTGAAATGGTGGTATTGATTGATAATGGGGTATTGATTGAAAAGGTGTTAACAATCTAATATAGCATCCTGGTTTTCCATCATATTATATTAAACATTTCATACCCATAAATGATCATATCCAGAGATGATCATACCCTGGCTAATCATACTAATAAATATTGTACTTGACATATCGTAAATAGGCTGAGTTAAATGGTTGTGTGAATTTCTGATGAAATAAACGGGTGAACACTGATTTACTCTCAAATGTTCTCTTCAAGTATGTCAAAATAACAAGAGAATACAATGTTTTGTATTTCATATTGCTCAAGAGTTGTGAGAAGAAAAAATATTGATGAATGGTTTGTCGAGGGGGATCTTAACTTTTAAATACAATACTTTTATTCAAATCGGTCATAGAAATTGTAGTCAGTCTAATCAACCAAAATCGGACCTAGTAGTTAAAATCATACAGTCATTTGAAATGTATGTCTAGAGAATAAGGGGAGAAGATTATATATGTTTTGAGAAGAATTAATAACCATTGGATAAGTCGTGATTTATCCAAGATTTCTGTATAAATCGAAATGGGGGTGAATTTAGGTGATCATAAAATATTTCGGGATTCCCTCAAAAACTGTTTTTGGTCACCTATAAATGGGAAAAAGTACGATGTATTTGACTGATGATGGTGAACTATTCATCAAAGTAGACGGAGAAGCTCTGAGTTTTTAGTAAGAGAATCTGATACCATTTTGTTTTGTATTGAATAAATTTTAATGGGAAAAAGGTTGTTTTTATTCTTCTGATGTTGGTATCAGGACAAATTAATCAGAATGAGATTTTCTACCCTGGATATTTTAGTATTAGTGTAATACCCCCACCCCAGTTACCTAGAGTCGGTGTATTATTACATAACATTGGCATGATCACAAGAAGGATAAAATCTCGAAAGACCGATTGGTTTAGTAGCCTTGGAAAAACTAGATATATTCATAAGTCTTACATTACATAATAAAAATGAAAACTACAACAACATATTTTCTTCATATTCCACACTCATATCCCCACATAATATCCCTGTAGGTCATTCATAATTTACTTCTTCACTTCCTTGGAAAAATAAAACATAGAAAAGGGGTGAGCTCAAATGCCCAGTAAGGATAACAATATAGCGGAAACGTTCATAAATAAGAATAAACATTTAAGGCAATGTATAACTTTAAAAAAAGCCTCTTAAACTTGAACATCAACATAGTATGTAAAAAATAAAATGTAATAATGCCATTTACTTATTGACATGGATATTCTACTAATCAAATAATCACATGCAATATCAATAACCTCTTTCATAATGATGGAATGCATAATGACAGACTATCATAACCACATAGCCAAGGCCTCGTGCCAAGAATACAAATAAGATTTTGTCAAGGCCTTGTGCCAAGACACTAGTTTGTCTCATTAGACCTACTGATTCATCGGGGATCTATAATGGGCTCCACCCGTCACATATTAAGTCCAATGCATTCCCATATGAAAAGGTTCAAACATAACATAAACATTCGTATTAAAACTAGCATAAGAAATGTCAATACTTTCACCATAAACTATGAACGGTATAAAAGTAGCACATCCACAGTCAAACATATCACAAAACCTTCAATACAATATATAAGTTTTGTATCATAATAAATCAACTTCAAATAAGCGTAAAATCCATCAAAGGATGTTGATATAGATGAAATCGAAACTCATTTTAGAGAATTATCTCTTTCTATTTTGAAATCATTTAAGAGTATATATTTATGAAATAAAACATTTTCTTTGAAAATATTCTTATAAGATTGTAAGGGAATCTTTGACGATTTTATAACGGCAGCAAATAACGGCACCCGCCGTATAAGTTAAAAAAACATTTTTACCTTAATTCTGTCGAAAAGGTTAAAAAGCACCTTGTTTGGAAAATAATGGAAAGATTCCTTTATAAATATCTTATAAAAATTCAAACAAGGTTATAAATGACCTTAACCCATATTATTTTAAATAGTAAAAATGTTTTGAAATACATTTTTAAGAATCATGGATGTGGATGATAAAGAGATCCTAGTAGATTATTGCGTATAAACAACCTCGGATAATGAAGAGACTGTGAAATAACCCTTACCTTGTACTTTTACTTGGTTGGGGTAGGTTAACCTCCTATATAATGGTGAAATAATTGTTATTAAATTATACAAGAATCATATACATTAATATGATATCATATATGATCTTTTAACATTGATTTGTTAATAATATCTTAGTATTATCGTTGTTTCGGGTGTTAACTTACTCGTTTTCTTTTATATGTTTTGTTACGTAAGCCAAGTTTGTAATGGATAGGTTGTATCTTAATCATATCCAGAATGATATCAAGTCCTTATATACTATTATTAATCATCAAATCTGAATTGTACTTGAATGGATACGATGGAGAATGAATCTTATCGCGTTCGTGGAGAAGGTAGTCCGTACGTACGCACGAGCGACAATATCATTCTTTTGATATTAAAATAATATATAAATGGATGTTATATCATATATACAGAATAATAAACATGTTATATTTATTATTTACATGAGTTACACATCATTATTATACCCATCCAAATAATAATATATTGAATAACAATTACACCACAACGTGGAGACGGTAAGTCGTACGTACGCACGTATGGTGACATGTTATTCAAAGGGTGGATAGAATACTGAATATGGTTGTACCATATTTATAATAACATCACAGTATATATATTATACTGGAGTTATTATTTTAGAATGGTAATAACAAAGAAAGAAGAAGTGGAAGAAGAAAGGAACTTGGAAAAGGGTGGTGAAATCATTACCTCTTCTTCGGGTTCTTCCTTTTGATTTGATCAAAATGTCTCCTTAGGTTGGATTTCTGATCAAACTAAGGCCTCTAGGTTGTAGTGAG
The DNA here is from genome assembly GCA_963277665.1 of Viscum album. Taxonomy (NCBI): domain Eukaryota; kingdom Viridiplantae; phylum Streptophyta; class Magnoliopsida; order Santalales; family Viscaceae; genus Viscum; species Viscum album. Next base: position 1,777,873,093 of record OY728146.1, on the reverse strand, counting down.
GGAATTTGGTATAGTATTTGGGAAGAGTATGGCCGAGTCAAATGGCTTTGAAGGTGTGATTAAATGAGATGTAGGAGTGCCCTTTTATAAGAGGGGTGAGGGGCACCTTTGGAAAAGATAGAAATATTAATTTATAATAAATTCATATTAGGTTTATAGTGGCTCCAAATTTTATTATTCAGAGTTTAATGTGGTGATAGGTCTAAAACCACTCAACCAATAGAATTTAGACAGGTTTGGGTATTTATATTAACCTTATCTTTAAGTATTAACTCTAAGTTATTTAGTTTCACTTTTACAATGTCTCTTTGTGTTTTTATGTTATATGGTTAATAAACTTACTATATACATCCAAGAGACCCCCAAGTGGTCCCTTAATGATACAATTATCATGACATGAGTCTCTTGGACGAACCATATATTTTTAGGAATTTAATATCAATTAATATTATAATATTTGTTTTAAAAACTCTTATAAGTCAATTTTGAAACTATTCAATAGTTGATTTTTGTGAAACTTATAACAGAATGATTAATTCTATAAAAGTCAATTAAATCAATCCTAATATGTCATATTATCCTATAAAATTAGTTTAATTCATTAAAAGTATCAAATTATATGTATTTGGGTATTTATAATATCAATTATTTTAATTTTTCAATATTATGGTAATTACTGCATCATCATTGTGTCATAAATAAATTATATTATATAATATCTAAAAATTATAAATAAAATATCATTATGTAGTAAATCTCTTTAGATTTTTAATGAATATTTACAGTTGAAAATACAACATATATAAACCTATGTAAAAAATTGTTTTTCTAAAAGATATATGCTTGTGTCATTTTTGTACTTATTTTAACTTAATTAAAATTAAGTGTCCCTATCACCTACAAGTGGCACCATGGGGTCCTAAAATCGACCCAAATATTCCCATGGTCGAACATGTATCAACCAATATGGTTAGGACACGTTTTAGGGTAATTTTGTATTATTATAATATTATTTTTTCACCCTTATTTATCGGATTTACCCTTAACCATGGTAAATAAAATATTTACCGCAGTAATTATTCAAAATTTCTAAAAATAAAAGATACCTATTTACAAAATTTGAAATTCCTGATTCCAAATATTGAATCCATTTTTCTAAATTGAAAACAAAGAAGTGGAAAAAAATAATTTAAAATTAATTCCCGCTGTCAAAACAAAAAACGTGTTTTTAAGATATAATAACTATCAAAAGATTGATACTTGTTTATGTTTGGTTTAATTGTGAAATTATGTCCAATGACCAACATTGTATTAAATGGTAAAAATATATTCTAAATATACATTAAAACCACTAAAATTCATAATTTATCAATATAAATTATTTCGATTAAAAAAGTTGTTTTTAATTAAAATTTAGTAATTTTCACTATTCATCAAAAAATAAAACTTATCCAAAAGGTGCCAAAATTTCACCTTAGGCTAAATTCGATATTCCAAATCCAAAAATGATGTCCATTTTGAAATATAAAATATATATATTTTCAAAAAGTAGGTATTACTATTCATAACGGCTAGTTTGATTAGTTATGATGTGTTAGAACTCGGTGTTGCGTACAACACACGCTATCACATTATTCAAAGAGAAGCGTACCGTAGAAGCTTGGGGTGTTACATTCTCCCCTCCTTCAAATAATTTCTTCCTCTAAATTTCTAGAATATTATCGCATGAAAATACTCGGGTGGTTCTTCATCATAAGTTCCTCGGGTTCTCACATTGCCTCTTCCATCTTATGGTTTCTCCACAAAACTTTTACCAGACGTGTCATCCGGTTTCTCAGTACTTGTTCTCTCGTATCAAGAATCCTTATGGGATCATCGCAATAAGATAGATCGGGTTCTAGTTCTAACTCCTCATAAGTGAGTACATGTGTTGGGTCAGGCATGTATTTCCTTAATAAAGATACGTGGAACACATCGTGAACTTTGGAGAGACTTGACGACATTGTCAATCGGTAAGCTACAGCCCCAATTCTTTCTAGAATTTAGAAAGGTCCGATGTACCTGGGAATCAATTTACCTTTCTTACCAAAACTTATGAATACCTTCCATGGAGATACCTTTAGGAAAACAAGATCACCGACTTGAAATTCCAAATCCTTCCTTCAATTATCAGCATAGATCTTCTGCCTACTTTGAGCTTCTTTGATGTGATTTTGGATTACCTTCACCTTGTCTATCATTTCCAACACCAGTACTGGGCCTACAAGTTTTCTTTCACCAACTTCATCCCAACAGGTTGGTGTACGACATCTCTTTCCTTATAACGCTTCATACGATTCCATCTGAATACTCGAATGAAAGATATTGTTATAAGAAAATTCTACCATAGGTAAATATTGATCCCACATACCCTGAAAGTCAAGTGAGCCAGATCTCAACCTGTCTTCTAAGGTTTGAATAGTCCATTCTGATTGTCTGTCTGTCTGAGGGTGGTAAGCAGTGCTCAAATGAAGTTCAGTATCCAGGGATTTCTAAAGACTCTTCAAGAATCTTGAAATAAAATGGGGATCATGATCAGAAACAATCAATTGGGGTACTCCATGAAGTCTGACAACTTCATTAATATATATTCTTTCTAGACGTTCCAGGGGTAGATCTTCTCTTATAGCAAGAAAATGTGCTGATTTGGTAAAACGATCAACAATAACCCATATTTCATCGTTCCTTCTAGGAGTCTTTGGCAGCCCCATAAAAAAGCCCATCGTAATGTTGTCCCATTTCCACTCCGGTATTGGAAGAGGTTGCATGACTCCTCCAGGTTGTTGCCTTCCTGCTTTCACTTGTTGACAAACCATACGTCTTGACAAAAAATCAGCAATCTCCCTCTTCATGTTGTCCCACCAAAAATGTCCCTTCAAATCTCTATAAATTTTGGTGCTCCCAGGGTGTATAGTGAAATTGGAACTATGAGATTCATCCAGCAATTCCATTTTTAGATCAGGTATATCGGGAACACAAAGTCTCTTCCCAAATTTCAAAATTCCATCTTCACACACAAAGTCTCTCAATCTCCCATCATTCACAGCTTTAATCTTCTTTTGAAATTCTTCGACATCGGTCTGAGAACTCTTAATCCCTTCTAGTAAAGATGGTTTGGAAACCATTTGAAAAAGAATTGATGTTTCTCCTTCCTTGGTTATTCCCATGTCCATCTTCACTAGATCCATGAAAATTGGATCCCATTTAATTCTCATATTTTTTAAAACTCCATGATCTTTTATGCTCAAAGCATCTGCAACCTTGTTTGCCTTCCCCGGGTGGTAGTGTATCGTGCAATCATAATCCTTGACTAATTCAAGCCATATCCTTTGCCTCATATTGAGTTCTTTTTGTGTGAAAATGTACTTCAAACTCTTGTGATCAGTATAAATCTCACATTTTTCACCATAGAGGTAGTGCCTCCATATCTTCAAAGAAAAGATCACAGCTGCTAACTCGAGATCATGAGTAGAATAGTTTTGTTCATGAATTTTCAACTTTCGTGATGCATAGGCAATTACTCTATCATTCTGCATAAGGACACAACCAATTCCTTTCTTCGATGCATCACTATTAATAACGAACTCATCATTCCCCGATGGTACAGTCAATATAGGAGCATTGAATAATCTTCTCTTCAGTTCTTCGAAACATTCTTCACACTCTTTTTTCCAAACAAATTTAACCCCTTTACGTGTGAGCTTCATTAATGGGTTATCCAATCGGGCAAAATTCTAGAGGAAACGTCGATAATAACCTTCCAAACCAATAAAACTACATACCTTAGTTATACTAGTAGGTTCTGGCCATTCTAGGATTGCCTTAGTCTTAGAAGGATCAATAGAGATTCCATCTTTAGAGACAATATGGCAAAGAAAAGAAATCTCCTGAAGCCATAATTCACACTTGATAAACTTCCCATATAATTAATGTCTTCTCAGAGTCTTCAGGATAATGCAAAAGTGATTTTGATTATCTTCGTAGCATTTGGAGTATACCAAGATATCATCAATAAATACCACCAGAAATTCATCGAGATACTCTTTGAAAAATCTATTCATCAGATCCATGAATACAGAGGGTGCATTAGTCAATCCAAAAGGCATTACAGTAAACTCGTAATGCCCGTACCTTGTTCGAAATTATGTCTTTGGAATGTCTTATTTCTTCACACACAACTGACGGTATCCCAATCGAAGGTCAATCTTTGAAAATTATTGAGCTCCATGCAGTTGTTCAAATAAATCATCAATTCGAGGTAGGGGATACTTTTGATTTATTGTTATAGCATTGATCTCCCTGTAGTCGATACAGAACATCATAGATCCATCTTTCTTTTTAACAAAAAGAACAGGGGCTCCCCATAGAGAAACACTAGGGAGAATAAATCCCTTATTACTCAATTCCTCTAGTAGTTTCTTTAGTTCAACTAATTCTACAGTGGCCATTCTATAAGGGGTCTTAGATATAGGCCTTGATCCAGGAATTAAATCAATGAAAAACTCAACTTCTCATTCTGGAGGATATCCAGGTAAATCTTCTGGAAATACATCTACAAATTCTTTTACAATAGGTACATCCTCTATTTGAACATTTCTTTCCCCACCAACAGTTATTTCATTCTCTTCCTCCCCAATAATTGAATTTAGTTGAGCTACTGGGGTTGGATCTAAATAAGAATTAAGTGGTGACGATTCTGCTCTAAATATAAGGTGTTCCTTATCATCATCATCAAGAATAGTAACCTCTTTCTTCTTATAATAAATCTTCTCATCATTTTATGAAAGCCAGTCCATACCGAGGATTATATCAAACTCAATCATATGTATGACGATGAGATCAGCAGATAAAGAACATTTATGTCCTCTAATGGGGACTGATTCACAAAAATTTGTTGCAATGATACTTCCCTTAGGAGTTTTAGTTGACAACTCCCTTGTTAAATCAAATTGGAAATATCTAATTTTCTTAGAAAACTGGGAAGATATGAAACAATGTAGTGATCCATGATCAAATAATGCATTTTCTAAACTTGAGGAATCCATTAAATTACCTGCCACTATGTCTTTCGGAGCTTCTACCTTAGCAGTAGTGATAGCATATGCTTGGCCTTGATCCCTTGGCCTTTTCTGAGGTAATTTCTCCTGACGCTTAGGACATTCATTTGCATAATGCCTCATCTCCCTGCAATTTTAGCAATGAACATTGGTAGCTTCCTTCTTCCCCTTTCAATCAAGAGCTTGGTGGCATTTTTCACCACACTTGTAACAGACTCCCATTCCCTTCAAGAAAGTACCAGGGTGTTTATTCCCGCATTTACCACAGGATGGATATTCAACCATTCCCTTCTTCCCCTTATTTCCATTCCTAGATTGATCAGTAGGTCTCTTCTTCTCTTTCTTTGCTTTAAAGTCATAAGACTTAGAGAATTCCTTTTCGGTCTTGATAGCACATGAGACAATGTCTTCGTACGATGAAAAGGATTTTGAGACTAATGCTCGATGTAGAAATGGTTTTAACCCATCAAAGAAACGATCAATATTTCTTCTTGGGTTACATATATAATCTCCTGCATACCTTGATAACCTTGTAATGTTAGCATCATACATTGTGACATTCTCATCCTCCTTTTGTCTCAGACTCAGAAACTGCCTTTCCATATCTGCTCGATGGTCGCGTGGAATGTATTTTTCTAAAAACAAATCTTTGAACTCCCTCTATTCCATATTTGATACTTCATCATCTTCCTTCGTATTTCGAATCAATGACCACCATTGATCAGCATCTCCAATGAGGCAATAAACTTCCATGATAACTTTTTCCCCTTCACTACTCCCCAAAGCCTGAAATATTTTCTCTAGAGAAAATATCCATTGCTCAGCTATTATGGGATTTGTACTCCCATTGAATGTTGGTGGTTGTTGCCTCATGAATCGATCTAACATTGATCCTCCACGCTGCGGATCAGGGTGCTCCATACGGGTAAGGTTATTATTCATAACTTCAGTGAGTTGTCCCAGTATGGTGATTAGATGATCGACACCAGTTGCATCAACAGCTCCACTATAATTATCTTGAGCAGGAGGGAAATCCCTACATGGAGTGTGTGAATTGATACGGTTTCCATTTCTTCCACTAGGCGCCATTTCTAAATAGTGTCATAAACTAGATCAGTTTATGAATAAAAATACATAATTTCATACTTATAAAAAACATAACATAAATTGAACTATTTATGGATATAATCCATAATCATAAGAATGTTTTCTTTGAGGAAGTATATACTCATAAACCCTTCAGAATTATTTGTAAAAAAATGAGAGTTATCTTATGCATATCCACCGAGAGTGTCGTAACCAAGAGTGTAGCAAGACCCGTTATCGTGCACCAGTTCCCGTTCGAGCCTAGCTCAAAGCGGTGTTTTCAGGATTTACCCCTAGGTACATCTGTGCCAGAGCCGCCTCTACCTGCTCGTATCCAGACAGGGATGCATTGCTCGGAAAACTCACAAAATCTCTACAATACCAAAATTCTAGGAAGTTCTTCTATAATAATCCTCAAAGTTCATCTTAGGTCTACCCGCTCTAATCAGAGTTTATCTAAATCTAGCTTCCAAGCATTGTACTAAACTTTATCTGATACCAACTGTAACACCCCGACCCCAGTTACCTAGAGTCGGTGCATTATTACATAACATTGGCATGATCACAAGAAGGATCAAATCTAGAATGACCGATTGGTTTAGTAGCCTTGGAAACACTAGATATATTCATAAGTCTTACATTACATCATAAAAAAGAAAACTACAACAACATATTTTCTACATATTCATTACTCATATCCCCACATAATATCCCTGCATGTCATTCATAATTTAATTCTTCACTTCCTGGGAAAAATAAAACATAGAAAAGGGGTGAGCTCAAATGCCCAGCAAGGATAACAATATAGCAGAAACTTTCATAAATAAGAATAAACATTTAAGGCAATGTATAACTTAAAACAAAAGCCTTTTAAACTTTAACTTCAACATAGTATGGAAAAAATAAAATGTAATAATTCCATTTTCTTATTCACATGGATATTCTACTAATAAAATAATCACATGTAATATCAATAACCACTTTCATAATGATGAAATGCATAATGCCAGACTATCATAACCACATAGTCAAGGCCTCGTGCCAAGACTACAAATAAGATTTTGTCAAGGCCTTGTGCCAAGACACTAGTTTGTCTCATGAGACCTACCGATACATCGAGGAGCTATAGTGGTCTCCACCCGTCACATAATAAGTCCAATGCATTCCCATATGAAAAGGTTCAAACATAACATAAACATTCATATTAAATCTAGAATACGAAATGTAAATACTTTCACCATAAACAATGAACGGAATAAAAATAGCACATCCACAGTTAAACATATCACAAAAGCTTCAATACAATATAGAAGTTTTGTATCATAATAAATCAACTTCAAATAAGCGTAAAATCCATCAAAGGATGTTGAAATAGATGAAATCAAAACTATTTTTAGAGAAATATCTCTTTCTATTTTGAAATCATTTAAGAGTATTATATTTATAAAATAAAACATTTTCTTTGAAAATATTCTTAAAAGCTTGTACGGGAAGCTTCTACGATTTTATAATGGCGGAAAATAACCGCACCTGCCGTATAAGTTAAAAAAACATTTTTACCTTAATTCTGTCGAAAAGGTTAAAAAGAACCTTGTTTGGAAAACGATGGATATATTCCTTTATAAAACTCTTATAAAAATTAAAACAAGGGTATAAATGACCTTAACCCATATTCTTTGAAATAGTAAAAAAAATTTGAAATACATTTTTAAGAAACATGGATGTGGATGATAAAGAGATCCCATTAGATTATTACGTATAAACAACCTCGAATAATGAAGAGATTGTGAAATAACCCTTACCTTGTACTTTTCCATGGTTGGGGTAGTTTATCCTCCTATATAATGGTGAAATAATTGTTATTAAATTATACAAGAATCATATACATTAATATGATATCATATATGATCTTTTAACATTGATTTGTTAATAATATCTTAGTATTATCGTTGTTTCAGGTGTTAACTTACTCGTTTTCTTTTATATGTTTTGTTACGTAAGCCATATTTGTAATGGATAGGTTGTATCTTAATAATATCCAGAATGATATCAAGTTCTTATATACTATTATTAATCATCAAATGAGAATTATACTCTAATGGATACGATGGAGAATGAATCTCATCGCGTTCGTGGAGACGGTAGTCCGTACGTACGCACGAGCGACAATATCGTTCTTTTGATATTAAAATAATATATAAATGGATGGTATATCATATATAAAGAATAATTAACATGTTATATTTATTATTTACATGTATTACACATCATTATTATACACATCCAAATAATAATATATTGAATAACAATTACACCACGACGTGGAGACGGTAAGTTGTACGCACGCACGTATGGTGACATGTTATTCAAAGGGTGGATAGAATACTGAATATGGTTGTACCATATTTATAATAACATCACAGTATATATATGATACTAGAGTTATTATTTTAGAATGGTAATAACAAAGAAAGAAGAAGTGGAAAAAGAAAGGAACTTGGAAAAGGGTGGTGAAATCATTACCTCTTCTTCGGGTTCTTCCATTTGATTTGATCAAAAGGGCTCCTTAGGTTGGATTTTTAATCAAACTAAGTCCTCTAGGTTGTTGTGAGGGAAGTTGGGAGAGTATTTGGGCAGAGTTTTGGCGAACCAAAAGGCTTTGAAGGTGTGAAGAAATGAGGAGGAGTTCCCTTTTATAAGAGGGGTGAGGGGCACCTTTGGAAAAGCTAGAAATATTAATTTATAATAAATTCGTATTCGATTTCTAATGGCTCCAAAGTTGATTATTCAAAGATTAAGGTGGGGATAGGTCGAAAAACACTCAACCAATTGAATTTAGAGAGGTTTGGGTACTTATATTAACCTTATCTTTAAGTATTAACTCTAAGTTAATTAGTTTCACTTTTACAATGTCTCTTTGTGTTTTTATATTGTATGGTTAATAAACATACTATATACATCAAAGAGACCCCCAATTTGTCCATTAATGATACACCTATCATGATATAAGTCTCTTGGCCGAACCTTATATTTTTAGGAATTTAATATAAATTAATAATATAATATTAGTTTTAAAAACTCTTTTATTTCAATTTTGACACTATTCAATAGTTGATTTTTGCAAAACTTATAACAGAATTATTACATAAAACAAAGTCATTTAAATAAATCCTAATATGTCATATTATCCTATAAAATTAGTGTAATTCATTAAAAGTCTAATATAATATTTATTTGGGTATTTATAATATCAATTATTTTAATTTTTCACTATTATGGTAATTACTGCATCATCATTGTGTCATAAATAAATTATATTATATAATGTCTAAAAATTATAAATAAAATATAATTACGTAGGAAATATTTTTAGATTTCTAATGAATATTTATAGTTGAAAATACAACATATATAACCCTATGTAAAACTTGTTTTTCTAAAAGATATATGCTTGTGTCATTTTTGTACTTATTTTAACTTAATTAAAATTAAGTGTCCCTATCACCTACAAGTGGCACCATGGGGTCCCAAAATCGACCCAAAGATGACCATGGTCGAACACGTATCAACCATTAAGGTTAGGACACGTTTTAGGGTAATTTGTTTTTATTATAATATTCTTTTTTAACCCTTATTTACCGGATTTACCCTTAACCATGGTAAATAAAATATTTACCGCAGTAATTATTGAAAATTTCTAAAAATAAAAGTTACCTATTTACACAATTTGAACATACGGATTCCAAATATAGAATCCATTTTTATAAATTCAAAATAGAGAAGTGGCGGAAATTAATTTAAAATTAATTCCCTCTTTCAAAACAAAAAGCGTGTTTTTAAGATATAATAACTATCAAAAGATTGATACTTGTTTATGATCGATTTAATTGTGAAATTATGTCCAATGACCAACATTGTATTAAATGGTAAAAATATATTCTAAATAAACGTTAAAACCACTCAAATTTATAATTTATCAATATAAATTATTTCGATTTAAAAAGTTGTTTTTAATTAAAATTTAGTAATTTTCACTATTCATCAAAATATTAAATTTATCTGAAAAGTACCAAAATTTCACCTTAGGCTAAATTCGATATTAAGAATCCAAAAATGAAGTCCATTTTGAAATATAAAATATATATAATTACAAAAAGTAGCTATTACTATTCATAATGACTAGTTTGATTAGTTATGGCGTGTTAGAACTCGGTGTTGTGTACAACACATGCTATCACATTATTCAAAGAGAAGCGTACCGTAGAAGCATGGGGTGTTACAATTAGTGATTTATATAAGGAAGAAGTATCATACTATGTTTTATCGTACCCAGGGATTGAAGTGGTTCTGATTCATTTGTATTTTATTCTATTAGGAAAATCGGATTTGAAGAATTGTATTGGAAGAATCTTACTCAGAGATTTGGATTGGGAAAATCCGACTTATTAAAATAAGAAAGACTTTTCTACAGAAATTTACAAGAGGTTCTTACCTTTCTTCTAGGTAATCAATTGAATAATTGTATATAAATTTTATACACTTGTTGAATTGAAAATTATATTAATTAAAATGAGTTGTTACATAATAATTTTACTACCCTATTTGTAATAAGAGGGTGCACATTCACTTTTGGATTGTCTTATATGTTCAATATGAGTAAATGGTCCTATCCTACCCATTTTAATCCAACAATTGTTTTTAAAGTGGATTTTATGGTATTGGATTGTTTCCAAACCATACAATGTACGTAACTATTCATATTGAATAGTTAACCTTATAAATACATATGTTCTTGTGGATGTGTGTTTGTTTCTTATTTTGGAAGTGAATGGAATCATTAATAGGTGGGAAGAGTTGTTTCAATTTAAAGGATACATATAAGGAAAATAGTATTATAGATTCACCCCTACCCCTATTAGTGATACAATAAAAGGACTGGGCATTTACATTTGGTATCATATGGTTGGTTCCATTCACTCATTCATTATTGAATCATTTGAATAAGATGTTGTTCTGTAGAATTTAAGTTGTGTGATAAAAAAAGTGATTTTGATGTTAACTGATAGGAATTATCATATCTGTAAAAGAATAATGATCCCAAATCTTATGTTTCATGGGTATGATGTTTCAATTACAATTTAAAATGGTTTCCCTCCTCCTATTGAGAATGGTCCTTTCACAATGGATGGTAAGGAAAATCCAGAGAGTGATGGAAGAGCTGAAAATGCTTTAATCTCATCAATTTATTAAAGTGAGTTTCAATTTGTAAAAGGAAGTTCCACTACAAAAATAATATAGTAAAATCTCAATAATGTTTATGAAGGTTACAAAAAACTGAATAAGGAAATGTTACAAATAATGGGATTGAATTATGATGATCTCAATATGGGTGATCATGAATCTTTTGATGATATCTTTATTAGCGTAAATGATATTTTATGGAATATTATTTGTCTTGGTGAAAAATAAAAAGATTCTACTATTTTTAAAATAAATTGGGAATCATTCTTGAAATGTTATATTCCAAGGATTCATCATTATAAGATAGAGAGCTAGGGATATTTTCTCTTGATGATTTTGATAGTACTTAAATTATTTGTGAAATGATAGGGATAATTCTATGATAGGGAAAAAAATTTGACAGAGAAATGTATTTCATGGAATTTAAGAAAGAAATTTGAAAGAAGATATAAGAAGAAGAAGAATATAGAGATTCTGACTTCCAAAATGAGGTATGTAAAAATTGTGATTCAATTTTATCCTTATTTTATATGAATTTGAAAAAAGGATAAAAATAGTATAAAAGGAAACTTCCCTAAAAGTGTTCTGGATGTGGAGCTATTTGGTATTATTTTTCCAATTGTCCTCTAAGAGGTAATAAAGAATACAAGGATGAAGAAGTAAGTGATGTAGAGAAATAAGATAGAAAATATCTTGGAAGAAAAAGGGTGATAAATAAAAATTATATTCCAAGAGTAAATGTAAGAATTTCTCCAAATCGAAAAAGGGATTATTTTTTCTAAGGAATATAATATTTATGATATTAAAAATTATGGTATATAAAATACATTTTATTCAATAGTTTATAAGGAATGTTCTTGTAGTAGTGAAAGTAGTTGTTCTGAAAAAGAAGAATAAGAGAGTGAAGTTAAATGTGAATGATATATTGTACATGCTGGTGAAAAAACTTTTATAGCAATAATGAATGATGAAGATTCAGGAAGAATAAGTTATAATGAAGAAGAAACTAAACCCATAATGCATATGAAAGGAGTTTTGAAAGTATGTTTGATAAATTTCATAATACTTGAAAAGTAAAAGGAAATTTTTGAATTTGAATTCAAGAATTCTTTTTATAAGTGAATAACAGGATGTGGAATGAGATTGAGGACTTCCAGAAATATTTTTAAGAATGTAAGAATCACTATGAGCATCTATAAGTGAAGATGAAAGAAAAATAAGAAGAGTTTGAACATTTCCAAAAAAAAATCTATCTAAAATGAATTGAAAAATACTTGTTTCCAAAACACTATTATAGGATTTTATGAATGTTATCATAATGAGAAACCTAATAAGGTTTGACATTTTTTTAGTTGAAATGGTGAGAAGAAACATTCTAGAAAATTTATATATATGGCTAAAGTAAAAAATAAAAACTATGAAAAACATCATGAGTTTGAAAGGTTTTATATAGATCCAAGAAAGTTTTAAATACTTCTGATTCTATTAAGGATAAAAGGATGAAGTCGAATCTGATTGAAAATAGAAAGGATTATGGGTTAGAAAAGAAATAGAAAAAGGTTTCTATGAAATGAATTCACAATTCTAATTAGTATAGATTTTTTATAGGAAAATACTCATTCTATGGATATTAATGGTTTTTGGGGTGATTCAAACACACAGGAAGTATATTTTGGTACAAAAAAATGCATATCCATTATCCCATAGGTTATGAAAGGGATAGTTTTAGAGGGATTAAATATCTTCAAAGAAAGAATATTGTGAATATTGGATTGAAGAAGTATGAAAATAAGGAATGAAGAATGAAAATAAGTTTTATCCCTTGGAAAAAATTTGTGAAAGATTTAAACTGCCAAGACACCTTGAAAAAGGATATCTTGTTTTGTAACCAGCACAACAAAAAAATAATAAACAAATCTCAGAAGCTGAATATTTTGGATGATAAGAAAATAATATATATTCACGTAGAAAATAAAGAGTTCTTAGTTATCTTACCATAACACAATAACTTGGTCAGATAATTAGAGGAAGAACAAAGGAATGTGAAAGAAGAGGGGAAGAAACAAACTTCTAACAAAACGATAAATATTGACAAAAAGGTATAAATAGATAGTGGATATTAGAATGAGAATCATGATATCAGAAAAAATTATCTATCATTACATAACAAAAAGAAAGAATGGGAAACAAATATGTTTCTAAATATGATGAATATTCGACATCCTCTTTAGAAGATTCTACATATAAGAAATAACTCGTCACAAAATTTAATAAGGATAAATAGAATTAAGAAATAAAATGAAATGAAAAATCCAATAAAAAGAATAAAAGGGAATGACTAATAGAGGAATATCATTCTTACTATTGTTTGTAAGAAACAATAGAGGATCCACCTTATTCCCAAAATATTTAAATACTTATTCTAACATTGAAGGAATTGAATGAGTATAAATAAATAGTATGGAATTTATTATTCTCTTACGTTTCATGAAAAAGAATGTAAAGAGGTTATAAAAATTCTATTGTGAAAAGTTATATTTTTATACACATGAACTTTATTATGTGTTTTCTAAGATTGATATAGGTTACTTTTCTCCTAAACAAAATCATTAATGGTTTTACACATTCATTATTATATTGGAAGAATAATTAAAATGGTGTCACATGAATGTTGTGGTATGGAAAAAATTTATCACCTTCATTATACACTCTTATTTTATACACCATGTTATCCCATGTAGATTTAGTGTTTATTAGTTAAATTTTCTTTAATAATAAAATCATATGATTCCCATGTTGAATAAAATTCCCAACATCTGGAAATAGATATCATTTTCCAATAAAGTATAATCTTATCATGTTGACCCCTTTGAGTTTGATTGTCAACATGGGGGAGATATAAGAGAATGCGTGAGAGACAAAAGAAATATGGGTAGCAAGGAAACAATATCACTCATTATTTTATGATATGGAAGAGTTTGAAGTGGGTATTAAAAACAAATAAAAATGATGGACTGATAGTACCATGGTTTTCTGGTTGTATTTGTTGTCAATCAATCAGTATCAAGAGAAAAAGAATGTATGTTGAGAAATATGATGTTTGGGACCAGTATTGATAATAATCAGACTCATGGTCTTGATAACAAATGAACTAACATTTTCCATCATAATAAGAAGATTATGTTTTGGTCTGTAATTGAAAAATATTTTAATGAGGCTCTAGTATTGAAAAATATAATAATGAGGGTCTAGTATTTAAATAGAGCATAATGAGGCTCTCATAGTGAAAATGATCATATTGAGGGTCTGTTATTGAAAAAGATCGTAATGAAGTTTTAGTATTAGAAAATATCATAATGAGGAATTGATTGGATTCACTATGGATATGTTATGAATGAAGTGGGGTTTTTATGGATAATTAGAGTCATTTTCACTATGATGTTTTAAATTGGATGAATATTTTCTAATTTATATTTCATATAGATCATAATTTGAATTGAGAACTTGTGATGAAATATTTATGGATTAAAGGTTGAGTTAATGAAATGCTCCCATTCTAAAAAAGATCATATCTAGGTTTATTGTATTAGGGTGTCAAATAAATAGAACTGATATTAATTATTTTTCGAAACTATTGGATTCTCAGTGGATTTAAAAGGTGATGCTAATTGGAGAAGTGGTGCCAATTTACTATAGAATTTGGTTTTAAATAAAACACATACATAAATATCAACATCATAATAATTGTACCAAGATAGATTAAAAATTTGATATTGATTGAAAAGATGATATTCAGTGATAAGGTGGTATTTATTGAAATGTTGGTATTGATTGATATGGTGGTATTTATGGAAAAGGTTTTACCTATTTACTATAGCATCCAGGTTTTCCATCAGATGATATAAAAACGTTTCATTCCTAGAAATGATCTTACATATTTCAGCGAATCTATGAAAGATCCTACTCAAAATATCGTAATCAATCTGAGTTAAATGATTGTGTGAATTTCTGAAGGAAAGGGCATGTGAACCTTTATTTACTCTCAAATGTTCTATTAATGTGGTTCAAGATAATAGTATAAGAAGATGATTTTTATTTCATCTGGGTCAAGAGTTGTTTTAATAAAAGAGGCTCCTGAATTATTTTTCAGAGGGATTAACTTTTAAATACAATATTTTGATTTAAATTTTTCTCAAAAATTTTAATCGGTCTCAACAGTTTAAATCAAACATGTCTATTGAAATCATAATAACAGTTGAAATGTAAGACTAGAGAAGAAGAGTTAAAGATTGTAGAAGTTTTGAGAATAATCTATAAGTTGATGCAGTCAGAATTGCTCCATGACTTCAGGAAAAATTGAAATAAAGGTGAATTTAGGTGAGCAGGAATGATTTAGTGATTCTTACCGAAACCTGTTTTCGTTCACCAATAAAAGAAAAAAATTAAAATGAAGGAAATTTTTACTCATAACATTTTTTTTAACTAGGTAAATATTTGATTACTAATTAGATTTTGTTTTAATGAAAATATAAGAAGAAGAAATATTAAAATTTTTAGTATTGTGATAAAAAATTTATTCTCTATTTAAAACAAACAAATTTCAAAAAAAATTAAAACATATTTTAAAACAAAACATATAATATATTGAAAATTTGTTTTCTATAGAAAAATGAAATTTTAACAATTAAGTGTTATAACTATTCGATAAAATTTATTACATAATAAATGTTAAAAAAATAAGTATGTATAGGTATGAAATTAATATTATATTCTATATGATAGGATTTTAATTTATTTTATATATATATAAATTATACAATTTTAGTAAAAAATCATTGAAAATAAAAGTTTTTTAGTTATCATCATATATAACATTAATCCTAATTATCCTATTTTTATGTATATAATTGAAACTGATCTTCAAAAAAAATATAAAAATGGTTATAAAATACGGAATATGATTTTTAGAACTCCAATTTTTTAATTGATTAAAAAAATTTAATCAAAGAAAATTAATAAAAAAGTGTGTCAAATATTCATAATTTTCAAAACATTACGAATAGGTACTATAAACTCAATATAGAATTTTAAATTATTTATAAAATTTTTTAACTATATATTTATTTATAATAAGTGTTTCAAGATTTATTTTTGAAATATTGACTTAAAAATTTGTTATATTAGAAAAGTAAAGAAAAATTTATAATATTGTTATTTTATTCGATGTCTAAAAATTATGTTATTTTTGTCAATTTGAAATTTTTTTTCATCATTTAGCTTTGAAATAAAATAAAATAATATAATTCAAAATTATTTTATATAGGAAAATAATAGTTCAATTTATTAAACATTGTTATCATTTATAACTATTAATTAATAAAAAAATTGTGGTTGTTCTATTATTCAAAAAAATATTCATTATTAATAAAATAAAAATTCCTTATCTATCTTATTTTTATTTTATTGAACCAAAGCACATAAAAAGATAATTTTAGAAAGAATTCATTTTTAAGCATATGATGATCATATTTTTTATCTAGCTACACAAATTGAATTTTATAAATTCATTAGTATTTGAAATGAAATTTATTTCTTAATATATTTTATATAGTGGTTAAATATCTTTATACCCTCAAATTAATGGCTATAATATAATGTCTATGTTATTTTTTATAGATTCTTTTTTCGGTGTTCTATGGAAAGTAAGTTATTAGATATAGTATGTTTTAAAGGGAAATTTTATTCAAAATATTATGTTGTTTCTAATAAAAAATGATTTTTAAAAAACAATACATTGAATAGTATACATGATAAGAAACTCTAGGCTTTAATAACTGTATAATAGTATCTTTTAAATATGGTTACTATACCCGACAAGTCCAGTCATAGGAATATTACTCCGACCACTTATTAAATATAAATTAAAATAGTAGTAAATATTGGAAAGGACACAAGCGGACATCTAGACCATATCCAAATGACAGTACAATTGAAAAGAGTCAACTACCGTTCATAATAATCATAACCCTTAGTAAAACCATAAAAGGTTCTTCCTCCGATTTATTAGATTCCCACTCTGAAGATGTGTCATATTGTATCAAGAGTTGTCCATACTTCTTCCTGAGCATTAATTCCTCTAAAGAGAGATGATCCTTACAAACCTTTTGGTCAAAACGCCCCTTTTAAGGATCAGGGTCATCCCCTACCCCTCTTGGAGGATGGCCTAGTTGAAACCGTCTTTGGAAGATAGAAATAATCATTCCTTTTTTATCCCTTTAGTGGAGAAGTCATACTACCTTCACTCTCAAACATCCTATTCCTTCTACCTTGGATGATGTCACTATAAGAAGGTGTGATAATGTCATCATTTTCCTTATCACATCCATAGACGTCTCCCCATTTGCTGGTAGTGATCACAGAGACCGGATACTTTCCACTATCATCTTTCCTCCACAATGAATTGTCTAAAGCATCCAAATCCCCTCATCCCATCATCCGAGGTTGCATATTGTGGTCAATTTGGGAGAGACATTAAGAGTTTCCAGGAAAAACAGAAGACTCCTTCTTTATTTCTCCCTCCACAGATCCACTTTTATTGGTAGGACCAGCCTAAAAACGACATCATTGATCAATTGGGGACCTTCCATCACTGGTCGTATATCCTCATGCTCTAGAATTCTAAACCGATTGCAAGTCATGACTCCAACAGAGATATGAGTGCCCATGTTCATGGCCTCATCTTCACAATATGAATTATCCAAAGGATCTATAAAAAGGAATAGAAAATAGATGCAATTCACTAACAATACCCTCTACCACAGACTGGGACCCAACACCAAGATCACCCTTTAGTTTGTTAAAATCCTAATTTACTGTTGTATTTAGTGGCGCCTTCATCGCCTTCATACCACATAAAATACGCAGCGCAATAGTTAGAAGAGAATGCCTTATCGTATTCTCCACATTTCCATTGGGTTTCACTTTAACCATTTCAAATTCAGTGTGAGATGATTCCAATATGTCTCCCTATCAAGATTATCCTTCAAAACTGTTACACACAATGGATTCCACAGGGGCACCTGTACCCCCATTCGTGCTTCCATTATCATAGAGAAC
The DNA here is from genome assembly GCA_963277665.1 of Viscum album. Classification (NCBI taxonomy): domain Eukaryota; kingdom Viridiplantae; phylum Streptophyta; class Magnoliopsida; order Santalales; family Viscaceae; genus Viscum; species Viscum album. The sequence goes on along the minus strand of OY728146.1, from coordinate 1,777,854,554 downwards.
TAACCCAAGGCTATCCTTAACTTCCATCTAATCTGAACTCTCGACATCACGACCATCATGTCTTTCACTACTCTACCTATGGAAAAATTTTAAAGATACACATATCCTTCAGCTATGTAAGACAACCTCTAGGTTTCCAAACCAGCTACAATTCACAAAAAATTGAATATGTGATTTAGAGACTAATTATTTCATCCATCATAGATCCTTACCATTAGTAATCCACACACAACCCAATAGAGTCCTTGCAGAGTAGACCTCGACAAAGATCCATTGACAAATTGGGTGTGACACCATCTCAGTTCAATGATCAAAGCAATAAATCGCCCAATATTATGGCCAATTTGGAAGAAAATATAAGGATTTTGTAAAGAAATAGGTAGGTGAGGAATTATTACCCATGTTTCAATCAAAAAAGGGTCATGAGGCATATAGAAGTCAAAAATCCATCAATATAAGTAAAAAAAGAACCATTGCACCCTCATAAATCCCTAGACCAAGCAGTAATCACATCTTCCACCTATAAAAAATTTACCATTATGTATCTCTGCACCAAAAATCTCACTACTGTGCACACATGAATCTCCCATAATTCATATATAAACTAGGAAAATGCTTCCACTTAAGGTTGATGAGGATGAAAATGAGCCACCAAGGTGTACTTTCAACGATATGTAACACTATTAAGTTCCTCCTAAAACATAGATTGTTCGAGTGCCTCCCAGAAGAGATGTAGAACTTCTGGGAAAATAGATATTTTTGAAAAGGATAGGGTAAAGATGTCGTATGAAGAAGGGTCACCCCACCCAATTAGAGTTGATCATGAGACTCCACCTCTTATTAAGATAGGGGATAATGTTCTGGTAACATGGAACTGGGTCATCGCCGTGAGAGGAGAAAGGTTTGTCGCACCCTCGCACTCCAATATGATTATTATAACATAACCATTAAACTCTCAGAAATTAATATAAGTAACCAAATTATGAAATATATTATTACAATTTTGATATCAATAAAAATTTATTGGTAAATTATTAAGATATAAACACTCAATTTTTAGTAAAGTATGTTTTTCATCTTTTAAATACTATTTTTCTTGAATAAAAATTTATTGTATATTTTTTTAGAAAATATCATAATTAATATAGGTATCTTCTAATAATGGTATTTTTTAATAAGTTTATAATTTTTTATATAAAAACATAAAAATTATATAAAAGTGAAATTTTTTATGAAAATAATATATTTTCTATAAATATTGAAAAATAACAATTTTATTGAAATATTTATTTTCTATTAATTTATTTACAACATCACGTTTTATTTCAACAGGATTTAACAATTTAATATTTCAATGTTGTTTTATATCATTTTTATCAACAATGCACATATGGATTCCCATATATGGCGATGGGATCCCCTCATAGCCCACATCAGTAGGATTCAGTGTCGGCCTTCCAGTATGAAAGAATTGATAACGATAAGGGGGACTTGATATGGCTACAAGTGTAAGGGGGTCTATATTTCTAGGGTAATATAGTTGATGGGAACTAATAGATGGTAAATTATATATTAAATTCATCTCACAATGGATAGGGAGACATCCAGTGTGATGTAGAGGTAGACAATGGTCAATAGTCTGGCAGGTGGAAAACGTTTAAGAGGGTCCTTCGCGTAGAATAGGGGTGTAGAGTCTCTCATGTTTGGTGACTCTATGGAAGGAAATTCATTCATTATGCCTACAGGAAATGGGTCCTTTGGACCAAATAAAAGTAATTCAGTCCACGAATTTCATAAGCATTTGTGCCATTGGGAAAACATTCAGTGTAATGAGTTTCCCTCAACCCAATTAAAAATAGTTTTTACATTAGATAATAAAAATTAGGTAGACCCAATAACAATTTCACTATCATTAAATTCTCATTATTGTTACTCTAGTTTTGAGAAACTATTTATACATTCTAAAACATTTTTTGGGAAATTTTTTTTCATAATGTTTTGCTATATTATTTTAAAACTAAATTTATAAATATATAAGATTTTAATTTGATAAAATGGATTTAATATTTAATATCATCATGTTCTAATTTAATAAATAGTTCACCATTATATTTATTGATATGAAATAATATACATTGTAAAAATAAATTCTCCATTATAAAGGTGAAATGTGTAGAATAGGGTTAATACTATGAAATTAGGATTTAAATCATCAATACACATGAATATATTTCATTGGATCAGTTTAATTTTTTCACACAATTTATATATTAATTAATATGTATTGTTTTGTGAAAATATCATTTGAAAAAGACTTTTATTGTATCTTATGTAATAGATATTTCCCAAATGTCTATTACGTACAATTAATATGAATAATTTTTTTATACTTATATCATAATGAAATGAATTGTTATGAAATGATATTTTTAGTAAAAATATTTTTATTATTATGATAAATTATTTTTAATTTTAGTGAATAAATAATTAGATAAAATTATTATGCAATGCTGAGGTCGTACTTGTTCTAATAGTTGAAAAAATATTGTAAATGATTTAAAAATTTTACAATCTAATATTTTTGGGTGATTAATGGTGATACGAGAATTTTTTCCATAAATATAATATATTAATTACTTGATAAAAAATTATATTTAAAAATCATTAATGGGATGATATTTTTTAAATTGAAATTATGTGTATAATTTGGAAAATGACATTAAAGGTATTTGAAGTTAAATAATACTATATTTAATAATTTAATGTTCATTAATATAATTTCATTTTCCAAGTTAATGGTATATTCTTAATAATTTAATATATTTTCTAACAAATTTTCTATTTTCCTTTTGTTGTAACTTTCTCAATCCTAAAATAAAAAAGCACTTTGATACCACAGTAATTGTGAGAGTGGTTAACGAGGGTTGATATTTCATATAAACATGTAATATTTTACTAAATGATATTTTTTCAAATAATAACCCTAAAATTTTATTAATATATAAAATTTTACACTAAAATTAGTAAATTAATTGATAGTATTTCACTACGTTATATAATTCCAAATGTACCCCTCTCCTATCTTATTTAACGGCCCCACATCTCTTCTATTTCTCCCAAATATTAAGCCAATTCTATCAAACATACCCTACTAAAACATATTATTATCATACATCTATAAATTTTTCAAAAAATATTACTAAAATACCATATGTATTTTCTTTAAGAAGATATCCAATGTAATATACTCAATGATGAAGTAATCATCATAACTAATCATTTTAATTTTAATTCTTCTTATACATACTTAAATATTATCCTATCATTTACAAATATTAAAAAATTATTATCAACCCTGAAATAATATTTTATTCTCTTAATTTCATATCACAATTCAAATATCTTTTTCCATAACATGGGAAGTGAAATCATTGTTCAGGAATACGTGCAAACTACCACTTCATGAATAGATATATTTCATTTATCATCACTACCTTTCATGTATGGTTTTTTAATAGTTATTATATAAATATATGATATAAATTAAATAATTATGTTTCCTGAAATAAAATATATCATCTGACTTTATACCATTCTGATCATTAATTTGGTAATCATTGCACACGTAAATTATTGGACTACTATCTCCACTTAGAGATGCACTACATTTTTCAAAAACATTATCTCATGAATTTTAAGGGGGTGGATTAAAGAAATAAATTTGTGTTTATAAAATTATAATGACTCTAAAAAGATAATTCTTTCTTTTCCATTTTTATTTTCCATCCAATTAATATTTCAAAAAACATTGCATGTGTGCACATGTGGACTATAGCCTCATGATGTGATATATTTAATTTTTTGTGGATGATTTCCAAGGATGCTGATTTTTTTTATGAATATAAATTATAAAAATATTCTAAAAAAATTATTTAGAAGATCTAAAAAATACCCATTTTTCCTTGGTCAAACTAATAATGTTGATTTAATGATTATGAATTGAATGTCCTAAAATCATGTGATATGAACATAATTGATTAAGTAACTTTATAAGTCATGGTAATAAATGAAATTATTGAGATAATGAAATGGGAATAAAAATTAATATTGTTTTTTATAATGTAAATATTTACTATAATTTAATTATATTAGATTTAATGAATTTTTTGTAATGATAACACATGAGGTAATATATTTTTCTTTAAAAAAATTTCAAATGTTTTAGTGCTTTTCATCTATTCATTACCCATATCAATATGTTTTAAAGTATTATGACTATATTATAATATATATTAGTATATGATCAAACTAATTTTAATCAACATTTTAATTATTTATTAATTTTTTATAATAACTTTTTTATAACATTTTCTAATTAGGTTATTTATTTAATTTCTACATAACTGTGAAAGGAGTCATTTTTACATATATGCCCTAAAATGAATTTACCATCAATATTAAATTTATTCTTTAAAAATAATTATATAATTTTTTTAATTTTTTTACCAAGAAATACCCATTTATTATTCTTAATGTATTTATTTTATAATGAATTTTCATATAAAATGGATTTTTCTTGATATCCTTAAGTAAAACACAAATTTAATTCTATAAATGGGTCAGAAAGATTATTTTTTGATATTTTAATATGAAAATTAAATTTTACATGTGATTCATGGTTATTATTACTTTTTATTAGGATTTTTTATCTAGATATATCTTTTCCTTACATTGGGTAAGAATTATTTTATTCATATAATTATGTGGTAATTAATTAAGTATGTTATTCTATTTCTATGAGTTTATGTTAGGGTTAATTTAATATGATGTCACAAGGCACCTAATTAATTATTATATTATATAAAATTAATTTTCTATAATGTATTTTTATTACATGAGGCAATCCAATGATATTTTCATAATGGAATTAATATTCCCTTTAAGGGTAAAGGTATTTTTTTTACCAAAAACAAATTCATTAATTATCTTGTTTTCTATGAAACCCTCATGATTTTTATTTTTCATTTATTCCTTATTAAATTTTTTTAGTAAATATGATTTCATATGTAATTAATTGATTTCATATTGTCGAATTTTATTTTGTTAATGGAAAGCTCTATTTTATTATCTCGTGGTTTTTTAGTAGACTAATTGATTTCCATTCTTTTTTATATCTGTAAATTTTTGAAATATATTATTTTAATCAAACTATTTAAAATTATTATTCATAAAAAAAGATTAATATAAATATTAATATTGTTAGAGTTATAAACATTTTAGATTCATTTAATGAACCAACTATGTCTATATAAGGAATTTTTTATAGAAGAAATTGATATTATTTGGAAATATTGACTTTTCTATGTAAGTGTCTTTTCAGATTCTTGGAAAATATAAACTAGAATGTTTCTAGGGTACTTAAGTGTTTCAATATTTATGTTCTATGTTTTATAATTTATATGGATAAATTTGGGTCAAGGATATCAATATCAATGAGAAAAATTTCAACATTATGTTTTTAATACAACATCCAAAGAGTATGGGTTGAGAATTTCTCATGAAATATTTAGTAATCTTGATTTGAGAGTGATTGGATCCAATATTATTCTATAAATTGATATTGAAAATGCTTATAATTGGATGGAATGGTCATTTATCATTAAAATTCTGAAGAAGTTTGATTACTTTTAATGTGTTTTTGATCTTTTCTTTAGGTTATTATACTCTCTATGGTATTTAATTTCACTTATATTGATGTTATTTGGTTTTTTAAAATCATTTAGGGGGTTTATATAAGGTGAAAATTGATTTTTATTCTTTTTATTCTTGCCCAGGATGTTCTGAGTATGAACCCTAATAAGCCTTTTGATGAAGGTTTGATTCATTATTTTAAATAATGGTATGTTTTATATACTATTTATCAAATTTTCTGCATGAAATATATGTTATCTTATTAATGAATGTGAAAATTAATTTATTATGTTCAAGTATTTTCTTCATGATTATTTCAATAAATATGACCAATATTTGGATATCAATAAAAGTGGTGTTTCTATTAATTAAAATTTTTCTCCATGGAGATATTATCTTGTTCAATAAATGATGGATTCTCTTATCAATGCTTTCCTGTGAATTATTTGGGTGATCATTTATATAACCATTGGGTTAGAATTTGTTATTACGATAACATTGTTAAATGATTGTGGGAATTATCTTGATTTGGAAAAGTCATTTTGTGTCATTTGGTGGAAGGATTACTTTGGTTAACTGTGTCTTATCTTTAATTCCAATGCATGTTTTATCAGTGTGTAGTCCTCATAAATCATAAATTAAGAAAATTGAACGTATTCTTAATATTTTCATTTGGGACTCGCATCAGGAAGGTTTTCATTATTGGGATAGTTGGCTAGGTTTAGCAAGATATATTCAATAGGGGTATCAATATTGAAGACATTGAAGCCAATATGTTATGTATGCAGGCTAAAAATGTTTGGGAGGTTATTTCGTGAGGCTCTCAATGTTATTCACTTATTCAAAATGAAATTTGGGGAGCATTCTATTTATTGGATCAATATACATTATGTTTATCACCTATGGTCTTATTTGAAGAGACATGTTCCAATATTTATGGATAATTCTATATGGATTAATGGGTTAAAGGACATTTATTTTTGGTATCATAATTGGGTGGGTTCAATTTTATTCTATCTCGATTGTCCCATTCTAGATATCATCCCCCAACAGGCTTGTTTCCACTCTCGAATCATAGATGTAGTTCTCAATAAAGATCAAAAATAGTTACGAACATGTATTTATTTTTTAGGGGATTTGGATTACGACTTTATCACTTTATCATCTTCTAGAAAACATTCTTGTCATGTTTTTTATTGTATTATTCATTCTTGTACAACCCATGATAGTTTAGGCTCTTAAAAATTGTGTAAATATATTTCCCTCAAATATAGTTTTCTTATATGGAGAATTAAAAATAATTCCATTCATATTAAGGATAACATGTAGTCTATTAGTATTCATCTATCCTAAAATTGAAAATATTGTATTAATTCTCAAGAGGAAATTGTTTCTCACTTATGATTGTACAATAATTTGGTTGATATTATCTAGTTCTAGGATATGGGTTTATTGTTTCCTTTTAGCTGTGTGATATCAGTGGATGATTTATTTCTAGAAAGCAAACAAATTCTTGTTAATAATCATGCATAGGACATGGTTTGGACTCTTTTATCCACCACTATTTTTGTGCCTATATTGGAGCTACATAATTTTTTATTACATCGAGGTTTTCAGTTGTCTATTTATTATATCCAGTTTTGTTTCGGTATATTTGTAATTATTTTTTTATTCATTGTAAATATGTTGTCCATCCTATGGTGTTATGCTCAATTGTTTTTTCTAGTAGTCTTATATTAGATGTCTCTCATGGGAATATGGATTATAGTGCATGGGTTAGATTTCAGTAGCTTGGGTGTGAACATAAACCAAAAAACAATGTTTTATATATGCAAGGAATTATGTGTGGACCTAGTGTTGTTCCGAGAATTCAAGGTTCTATTATCTTGAATTTTTCATCATTTTTTGTTGATTTTTATTAAATTTAGGAAGAAGACTTGGAACTACTTAAATGTATTAAATATAGCGACCCTAACATTTTACACATAATAATACATGATTTTATGCTTAATTATACATCAGAGTACAAGCCAAGGAACGTTAAGTCTTGTGTCTTTGGAAACTAGGTACATTACACCGATAACATGGGGCTAAACAACTTCTTTATATAATCTCTATAAAGAGATATTAACTTCCCTTGAGCTCTTACATCTTCAAAGGGTACCCATGGGAACACATGAACAAACGGATGAGCTAAAAATCCCAGTAAGGGAAAGAACAAAAGAATAAACTTTAAGCGCATGCATTAGGAGGCTTGACATAATGATATTGGAAGCATGGAACATATGGAATCATATAATATAAACATGGGATCATAAAATCATGGAATAAAATAAGCATAGGATCATATAAGCATGAGATTATATAATAATAGTTTCATAGAGTGGTGGAAACAACTTTAAACATGACTTTAGTACAAGTCAAGGCTAACCACCAATCTTGTTTCCTATAGTAGCACAATCCAAGGCAAACAGCCCAGACCATTTGAACATAATCTTCTCCTGAGACATTAACATTACCCAATGCATTGGAGCACTATCTGGGAGACCAAATCTAAGCTTATTCATGTATTTTCTTTCCATATAAATAATCTCACATAATCAATCATACATAAAATAAGAGCACCCAAGGAAAGAAATGGCCCCACAATCATGTCATGAAGCATAATAAAAAGAGACGTAACATATAAGAATCCATAAAAGAAAGGAATTAAATCATAGATAGAAATTAATAATTTATAATGGAATAAATCATGACAAGATATAACAATCTGAAGTGATAACATCTAAAAGTAGTTTTTTAGGAATCTTTGAGTCAAAACATTTTAGTGTGGTTTAAGAAAACATCGAATATCTCTTAAAACGAAAAGCAGAATAATATTTTTTTTAAACCAGATGTAAACCAGGAGGGTGTTCATAATAAAAAGACTTATTTTATAAAGACAAAGGTGACTTAAAATAGAGGATATAGTACACTTGATAATAGGAAATAATATGGGAAGTTCCTTTAAAACAGGTTCACTTATCGGGAAGTAATGAGGAGAGAATCACTTAAAAGAATGCATATCCATGAAAGAGAGTGATGAAAGAGTCTTGATAAATAAACTTAGAACATTTACACAACATTTAGAGTATTCACATGAAAAGATAAGATAACATCATTATGGTATAAAGGTAGATAAGACAATTTGAAGGAATAAAAGAGGTTCGGGTAGAATTCATTACGGATTATCAGCGTGGTATTAGGAGTACTTAACAGGGCTAAGTGAGAGAGGAGAGGGAATTATCATCACATATACATAAATACGGTAGTATGGGGAGGCTCAAAATCATATCCCATAATTAATAATTACACACAACATGTCCTAAAATATTGAACAATCTTGAATAAGGGTGAAATTGAGAGGATCCCTAACCTTAGGTCCGTTGGTGTTCTCCACTTGATATTAATGACTTGAATAGTCAAATTAGGATTATTAATCAATATTTATTGAAAATTATCTAAATTTAAACGATTTATTATAACCTTTTTATGTTCATTTATACCCATTTTGATTGATTACAAGTTTCAATATCTTTGTTCGGGTCCGTTTAATTCATTTGTCTTAGTGATCAGTTCAATTGTATTTAGATTCAAATAAATTGTAAAATGAAAGTGGTTTTCCAGAATTTATGTTATAAAACATTATTGGACATCCATTAGTTTACATGGTTACAAAATTTATTTGTTTAATTAGAGTTATGGAGAACCTTTTCATTAAAAATTAATAATAAACACTTGAATTAATTTTAACGATTTTTTCCATAATTGACTTATTTTGTATTATTGTTTTATATCATGATTATAAGAGGATTACCGAACCATAAATATGAAATATATAATATATAATAATTTGGTTTAATTATAATGTAAATGGTTTCATGACCATAAACAAAATGATAAAATAATTTGAAAACACATTAACCATGATGTCGGTAATTTGACACATCATGGACGATGTTTAAATTCTAGAATGTGACGGAGAGGAAGAGAAGCATGATTCTTGAAATTTTCCATAAACATTATTAGCATCCAGAATATATGAGTTTCTATATATTTAATGCCTTTTGAATAAGGGAATGGGAAGAGGGTATAAGAAAATAAAGAAAATGAAAAAAAAACACTTGAAAATGAAAGAGGGTTCTTACCCTTTGATCTTCTATATTTGAGAATCTTCTTAGGGGCTTTGATTTTGGTATTTTGGAAAGACCAGAAAGCCTAAAATGTAAGGAAGGATCTTGGGAGGGTATTTGAGCATAATTTTTTCTATGAAAAAGGCTTGAGAGGTGTGAGGGAAAGAGGTAAATAGAGGAGGTATTTATAGTGAGGGAGGAGAGGGTTTTCCCAATTGTTTATTCAATATTTTATTAATTTCCCTCAAGACAAGGAATAGTGATGATTCCTTGAAAAAATATAGTAAATTTAGGATATTAATCCTAATCTATTGGGATTGCATCACTAGAACATCATCATGAATTCATAGTTAATGTATGTTGCTTATTTTGTGAATTATCGTATTTCACTATTCATCAAAATTTCATGTATTTTAGAAAAATCCGAAAATTTTCACCCTAACCATTTTTCAACGTGTAGAATCCAAAAATGAAGTCCATTTTCCAAAAATATTTTTCTAAATATGATTATTTTAATATTTTATTAAAATAATAATTTATTATCAAAACCAGTTTTAAAACATTCATTAACCCATTCTAAAATATCAGTATATCATACTTCCAACATGAATATTATTTTTATACCACCATAGGTGAGGTTATTATTAAATAGGTTATATTACTATTCATAAGGTTATGTTACTATTCATTAGGGTAGGTTACTATTCTCCCAAAATTATTTTTGTTTTATTAGACTCTAAAAAACATCTTGAACACAAGCGTGTGTGCCAGATTTTCGAAATTCCAAACACAGAAGTGACAAAATAATGTTTAAAGGTCACTTATCACTTATTAGTTCATTATTTTGTGCTATCATGTGGTTTTATGACATAAATATATGAAGGTAATTTCCATTGAAAAACTTTGGGTCGTTACATTCTTCTGCCCTTATGAACTTTCGCCCTCAAAAATTTGTTTTACATACTAAGACAAAAACAGGTGCAGGTACTTTTCCTTCATTGCTTCCTCCAATTCCCATGTTGCTTCCTCAAACTTATGGTTCCTCTACAATAATTTGACAAGATGGGTTTTCTTGTTGCGTAGAACCGTATCTCTCCAATCCATAATCATTACTGGTTGCTCCTCATAGGAGAGATCATCTTCCAGCTGCACCACCTCTGATCTTAGTACATCTGAGGGATCAGGTATGTACTTCCTCAAGAGTGATACATGGAAAACATCGTGAACATGCACCAAATTTGGTGGAAGTTCAAGCTGATAGGCCACGGCTCCTATGTGGTCAAGGATCTCAAAGGGGCCAATATACCTTGGGCTTAGCTTCCCTTTCTTCCCGAATCGCATGACTCTCTTCCATGGAGATATTCGAATGAATAATTTATCTCCAACATCGAACTCCAAGCCCCTTCGATGGTTTTCAGCATAGCTCTTTTTCTGACTTTGAGCAGCTTTGATGTGTTTCGAGATGACTTGAACCTTCTCTGTCATCTCTTGAACAAGATTGGGTCCAAGTAGCTTCCTTTCTCAAACTTCATCCCAACAGGTTGGTGTTCTACATCTCTTTCCATACATAACTTCTTACGGATCCATATAAATACTTTAGTGGAAGCTATTATTGTATGAGAACTCAACCAATGGTTGATGATGATCCCAAACACCTTTGAATTCTAGAGAGTATGCTCTTAGCATATCTTCAAGAGCCTGAATAGTCCTTCTAGATTGGCCATCAGTTTGAGGGTGATAGGCTGTGCTGAAATTTAATTCAGTACCCAAATAATGTTGAAGACTCTTCCAGAATTTAGATGTGAACCTTGGATCGTGGTTAGAGAGAATTTAGAGTGGAACACCATGCAGTCTCATCACTTCCTTCACATATATATTTGAAAGTTGTCCAAGCGAGAGATCTTCCAGAATAGCGAAGAAATGGGATGTCATGGTGAGTCGGTCAACCACAACCCATATCACACTATTTCCCTTTGACGTCTTCAGGAGACCCATGACAAAGTACATAGTAATAGTTTCCCATTTTCACATGTGTATAGGCAATGGCTGCATTATACCTTTGGACTTTTGTCACTCAAATTTAACTTCCTGACATACCAAGAACCTTGATATAAATTCCGCAATCTCCTTCTTCATGTTATCCCACCAGAAGTGTTCTTGGAGATCACGGTACATTTTGGTACTCCTAGGATGGATAGAGAATGTCGAGCTATGTGCATCATTCAATATCTCCTTCTTTATCTCTGGATCAAATGGTATACATAATCATGTCCCAAATCTTACAACTCCTTCCTCATCAATTTTAAAATCATAGGATTTCCAATTTTTAACAGCTTCCACCCTTTTCTAAATTTCCACATCCTTTCTATTAGAAACCTTTATTTTCTCCATAAGGGATGGTTGAGAAATAATTTGAGAAATGATTGATGATGTTGCTCCCTTAATGATTCCCATGTCCGTCCTTTTCAAATCTAAGAAGATCGGATCCTTTTCAATTCTCATCATTGATAAAGATGTAGGTTCCTTTTTTACTTAGAGCATCTGCCACCTTGTTTGTCTTACCGGGATGGTAGTGTATTGAGATGTCATAATCCTTGATGAGATCTATCCATCTTCGTTGGAGCATATTAATCTCTCTCAGTGTGAATATATATTTGAGACTCTTGTGGTTAGTATATATCTCACATTTCTCCCCATAGAGATAATGTCGCCAGATTTTCAAGGCAACGATCACAGCCGCCAACTCCAAATCATGTGTGGGATAGTTTTGATCATTAATTTTCAGCTACCTTGAGAGATAGAATATCACTTTATCATTTTCAATTATCATACAGCCTAATCCTTTCTTAGAAGCATCACTATACACCACAAATAGATCTATACTTGAAGGGAGTGTGAGTACCGGTGTAGTGATAAGCCTCTTTTTCAACTCCTTGAAACAGTCTTCACATTCCTATGTCCAGACGAACATTACTCCCTTCCATGTCAACTTGGTCATTGGGTTTGAAAATCGTGAAAAGTTCTTCATGAATCATCGATAATAACCAGCTAGACCTAAAAAGTTGTGGATCTTCGTTATAGAAGTTGGCCCCGGCCACCCTTCAATTTCCTTTGTCTTGGAAGGGTCCATGGATATCCCTTTCCTGGTGATAACATGCCCCAAGAATGATACTTCCTCCATCCAGAACTCACATTTTCTATACTTTGCATACAACTTCTCCCTTCGAAACGTTTTTAACATAGTTTCCAAATGCTCCTCATGTTCCTCCATGCTCTTGGAGTATATCAGAATATCATCAATAAATACCACCACAAATTTGTCGAGGTATTCTATAAAGACTCTATTTATTAAATATATGAAATTTTTTGGAGCATTAGTGAGTCTGAAGGGCATCACTATGAACTCATAGTGTCCATACCTCATTTGAAAGGCAGTCTTGGGAATATCTTCCTTCCTCACCTTTAGTTGGTGATATCCCAACCAAAGGTCCACCTTAGAGAAATAACTAGCCCCACGAAGCTGATCGAACAATTCATCTATTCGTGGAAGGGGATATTTGTTATTTATAGTGATTTTATTGAGCTCATGATAATCAATGCTGAAGCGCATCGATCCATCCTTCTTCTGGAAAAAGTGGAAAGTATCACCCCATGGTGAAGCACTCGGGCATATAAAACCCTTCTCCATATTCTCCTGTAACTACTTATTCAACTCTTCTAACTCTACGGTGGCCGTTCTGTAAGTTGTATTTGAGATTGGAAGATATACAGGGATAAGTTCAATTGAGAAATCAACCTCTCATTCTGGGAGAAGACTAGGAAACTCTTCAGGGAATACATCAGTGTAATCCCTCACAATGGGCATGTCTTCAATCATGATTTTCTCCTTTGTCTCAATCATTTGAGCTAGTTATGCATTCTCATAAGGAAGTAATATCCATACTTAAGACGATGATTTGAAAGGAGATTCATCTTCCTCCTTTCACTTGTAAAGAATCGGAGGATTCTTTGGGATGTGAAGTGTAATATCCCTTTCCTGGTAGTTGATGTTGGCCTTGTACAAAGATAGCCAATCCATGCCCAAGATAGTTTCAAATTCTACTAAAGGAAGTATGACAAGATTTTCTGGGAGGTTCAGTGCACAAACATTAACCGGGGAGGAGTTATAAACAATGGATGAAATAATTTCCCCATTCGTTATTCTCACAGATAACTTTTCCTCAAATTTTGAGGTGGTGTTTGAATAGTTCTACTGAACTTGCACGATATGAAAGAATGCGTAGAACCAGAATCAAATAGTACGTTCGCTATTCATGAATGAATAACAAGCGTACCTATCACCACATCATTTTCCAGATCCACCTCAGTAGTAGTGATAGCATAAGCCCTTCCATGTTTCCTTGGAGGTTGTTCTTGATTGCCTTTGAAAACCCTCAACTTAGGGCAATTGTTCACATAATTCCCAACCTCCTTGCATTTGAAACACTACACTATAGGCTGAGTTTTGTTCTGAAACTTTCTTTCTTCTTCCACATTAGTGGGGGTTTTCATATCGCTTCGGTAGTTCTTGTCCAGATGACCAAACTTTCCGCATTTGAAGTAATTCTTGGTTCCCTTCAGACAGTTAACAGGATGCTTCTTCCCACAATTTTTGCAAAGGGGAATGTTGGGATTCCTTCCATCAATGGATTTGTTTGATGAACCACCCATTTTATTCCCCATTTTCCACTTCTTTTTACTAGGCCCATGAGACCATTGAGAGTCTCCAATATCCATTTCAACCTTGAGGTCACAACAGAAAATTTCCTAATATTTGTTAAAGTCTCAAATCGCCAACAATTTTCGTATACTCAGCTTTAGTCTACTAAAGAAGCAAACCACCATGATTTTAGTGTTCATGACAATTCCATAGGCGTACCTTTCAAGCCTTGTAAATTTTTCATCATACGGCCCAATGGACTCATCTTACTTATTCCTGAGTCCGAGGAACTCTCTTTCCATCTTGAGACGTAGGGTTCGAGGAAAATATTTGTTTAAAAACATCTTCTTAAATTCCTCCCAATCAATGTAATAGATTTCCTCTTTGGACATTATATTCTTGATCGGTGTCCACCACTAATCAGCTTCCCCATCAAAATGATAGACTGCTAGTACTACCTTCTCTTCTTCCAAGCACTAGATGACGGATATTATATTTTCAATGAAGTTAATCCATTGTTCCACGAGGAGGGGATCAGAAGATCCGCCAAACATGGGAGGCCATTTCTGCATGAAGGATTCCACAGCAACTTGCTCATTCCTTAGAAGAGGAGGAAGTTCCACATGATTTAAGTTATTATTCAAAACTCGATCCATCTGAGTAAGTACTTCCATGAAGTTGTGAGCATCCACTTCCATCACATCAGGCAAATCATTAGGGCAATCATTAAAATTCCTATCACATTGGTTGTTGGAACGTGTTCTTCTATTTCCTTCCATTAACTAAGAAAAAGAATGTATAATTAGAGGTCTTGAATACATAGCTATTGATCATAAAAAGGGAACTTTGAACATAAAAGTATAAACTTATAATGAAGAAGTATGCCCTAACATGTGATTCCTTAGGTTTATATCTAGGTTATCCTCAATCTATTTCATAACTTATATTCTTATGGTCTTTTTCCCTAAATAATGGTTTGTACTAAGCTCGTGAATCTACCAAAGCATATCCCCCGGGAGTGTCGGAACCAAGAGTGCAACAAGGCCCGTTGTCGTCCACCAGTTCCCATTCGAGTCTAGCTCAAAGCTGTGTTTTCGGGTTTTACCCCTAGGATACATCTGTGTTAGAGCCGCCTCTACCTGCTCATATCCAGATACGGATGTATTTTCTTGATAAACCACTTACTCAATACTCACCAAAATTTGGGAATATTTTATAATAATTTGTCTCATCCTTAAGGTTCTCACTAAGGTGCTCTATTCCTAATCTCCAAAAATAACTAAACCATCCTCTGATACCAACTATAGCGACCCTAACCTTTTACACGTAACAATACATGATTTTAAGCTTAATTATATATCATAGTACAAGCCAGAAATCGTTATGTCTAGTGTCTTTGGAAACTAGGTACATAACACCGATAACATGGGGTTAAAAACATCTTTATTTGATATCCATAAAGAGATCCTAACGTCCCTTGAGCTCTTACATCTACATAGGGTACCCTAGGGAACACATGAACAAAGGGATGAGCTAAAAAGTCCAGTAAGGGAAATAACATAATAATAAACTTTAAGAACATGAATTAGGAGGCTTGACATAATGATATTAGAAGTATGGAACATATGGAATCATAATATATAAACAGTGGATCATAAAAACATGGAAAAAATAATCATGAGATCATATAAGCATGAGATTATATAATCATATTTTCATAGAGAGGTGGCATAAACTTTAAACATGTCTTTAATACAATTCAAGGCTAACCGCAAATCTCGTTTCCCATAGTAGCACAGGCCAAGGCTACCCGCCCAGACCATTTTCCCATAATCTTCTCATGAGACATTATCTTTACCCAATGCATTGGAGCGCTATATAGGCACACCCATATAATCTTATTCATTTATATGCTTGAAAAATAATGAATCTCACAAAATCAATAATAGATAAACATAAGATCACC
Source organism: Viscum album (assembly GCA_963277665.1). Classification (NCBI taxonomy): domain Eukaryota; kingdom Viridiplantae; phylum Streptophyta; class Magnoliopsida; order Santalales; family Viscaceae; genus Viscum; species Viscum album. The sequence continues at coordinate 1,777,838,026 of OY728146.1, read as the reverse complement.
CAAGGAATGAAATGGTCACACAATCACGTCATGAAGCATAATAAAAATGGATGTAACATACAAGAATGCATGAAAGAAAGGAATTAAATAATAAATTGACATTAATAATGTATAAAGGAATAAATCATGACAATAGATAACTAACTTAAGTGATAATGTGTAAAAATAGTTTTTTATGAATCTTTGAGTCAAAATATTTTAGTGCAGTTTAAGAAAACATCGAATATCACTTAAAACGAAAAGTGGCATAATATTTCTTATAAAATCAGAAGTAAACAAGGAGGGTTTTAATAATAAAAATACTGATTTTATAAAGACAAAGGAGACTTAAAATAGAGGATAGAGTAAACTTGATAAAAGGAAATAATTTGGGAAGTTCCCTTAAAACGGGTTAACTTATCGGGAAGTAATGAGGAGAGAATCACTTAAAATCATGCATATCCCTGAAAGAGAGTGATGAAAGAGTCTTTATAAATAAACATGGAACATGTAAAAATTATTTATAGTATGCACATGAAAAGATAAGATAAAATCATTTTGGTAGAAAGGTTGATAAGACAATCCGAAGGAATAAAAGAGGTTTGGGTAGAATTCAATACGGATTATCGGCATGGTATCAGGAGTAATTAAGGGGGATTAGTGAGAGAGGAGATGGAATTATCATCACTTACACATAAAGAGGTCAGTATGGGGAGGTTATAAATAATACCCCATAATTAATAATTACACACAAAATGTCCTAACATAGTGAACAATCTTGAATAAGGGTGATATTGAGAGGATCCCTTACCTTAGGTCTGTTGCTATTCTCCACTTGATATTAATGACCTGAATAGTCAAATTAGGTTTATTAATCAATATTTCCATAACCGTATATAAATTTAAAGGATTTCTTATAACCTTTTTATGTTCATTAATACCCATTTTGATTGATTACAAGGTTAAATTTCATTGTTCGAGTCTGTTTGTTTCCTTTGTTTTAGTGATTGGTTCAATTGTATTTAGGTTCAAATAAATTGTAAGATGAAAGTGGTTGTCCATAATTGAAGTTATATAAAATTAGTGGACATAAAATAGGTTAGATGGTTACAAAATTAATTTGGTTAATTATAGTGAAACCTAACCTTTTCATTAAACATTAATGATAAACAATTGAATTAATTTTAACGATTTTCCCCATAATTGACTTGTTTTGTAATATTATTTTATATCATCACTATAAGAGGATTACAGAACATTAAATAGGACATATAACATATATAATAATATGGTTCAACCATAACATAAATGGTTTCATGACCAGAAACAAAATGATAAATGAATTAGAAAACACATTATACATGATGTTGGTAATTTTACACATCACGGACGATGTTTTAATTCTAGATTTTGAGTGAGTGGAGGAGAATATTGATCCTTGAAATATTCGATAAACATGATTATCATCCAGAATATTGGATATTATAGAGATTTCATGCCTTTTGGATAAGGTAAGGGGACGAGGGTATTAGAGAAGAAAGAAAATGAAAACAAAACACTAGAAAACGAAACAGGGTTCTTACCCTTTGAACTCCTCTCTTAAAGACTCCTCTTAGGGGCTTCGATTTTGGTATTTTGGAAATAAAAGAAATCATTAGACGTGGGGAAGGATATTGGGAGGGTATTTGGGATGAATTTTTGCTATGAAAAAGGCTTGAGAGGTGTGAGGGAAAGAGGTAAGGAGAGGAGGTATTTATAGTGAAGGAGGAGAGGGTTTTCCCAATTGTTTATTCAATAGTTTATTAATTTCCCTTAAGAAAAGGAATAGTGATTATTACTTGACCAAAAATAGTAAATTTATCATGTTAATATGAACCAATTGGGATTACATCAGAATAACATCATCATGACTTCATAATTAATGTATTTTTCTTATTTTGTGAATTATCGTATTCCACTATTCATCATAATTTCAAGTATTTCATAAAAGTCCTAAAAATTTTACCCTAACCATTTTTGGAAATATAGAATCCAAAAATGAAGTCCATTTTTCAAAAATAATTTTCTATATATCATTATTTTAATACTTAATTTAAATAATAATTTATTATCAAAACATGTTTTAAAACATTCATTAACTCATTCTAAAATATATGTATATCGTACTTCCAACTTGAATATTTTTTTTATACCACCATAGGTGATGTTAATATTCATTATGGTATATAACTAGTCATAAGGGTATATTACTATTAATTAGGGTAACTTACTAATAACCAAAAATTATTTTTGTTTTATTAGACTCCCAAAAACATCTTGAACACAACCGTGTATGCCGGATTTTCGAAATTCCAAACACAGAAGTGACAAACTTATGTTTAAATGTCACTTATCACTTAGTAGTTCATTATGTTGTCCTTTCATGTGGATTTATAAAATAAATATAAGAACGTAATTTCCATTGAAAAACATTGTGTCGTTACATTAAATTATGTAATTCTCATTCAATTATTTTATTTGAATTGGAATTATATTCCTCTATTGTGATTAATTCTTTCAATGTTTGGTTGGAGTGTCCTTGGAGTATTATTTATCTTTATAGAACAAGTAAATCATTACTTTATTCAAATTTGATTATTTCTCACATATGGTGTGAGGGTATTAAGTGGGTTGACATTCTTGATTCCAAATATAATTTTCATGACATACTTATGGTTTTTTCTAATTTTTGATCTCTTCTTTTTTATTGAGTTTAAGTTGTGCAAGGGGATTCCCTAAAACTCCATCATTATAAGCCTATTTGACTTATTTTATTTCTTCCCTACTTCTTTTTTTATATTTTTACTTATTTTAATAAATAAATTCAATTTTTTCATTCTTTCAAAATATGATTTTCTTTATATAAATTGCAAGTATTTGATTGATTTCTTAACACATAACACCAATCCTAAAATAACTATTAAATTTTATAACATTTTCATTAAACTGAAGAGTTTAAATAGTGTTAATCAAATTATGAAATATATATATAATTTTTTTACATAATAAAAAATTAATTATTAACTCATGATCAAAAAGTTAACCTTTTTTGTTAATGTTGTTTTATGTTTCAAAAAAATGTTTTCTTCAAAAAAAAAATTTCATTTTTTAAAAATATTATAAATAATTTCTCCAAATTATAAAACTTTTATTTGAGTTATTCAATAAATTTTTTAAATCATTATGAAAATATAACCTTTTTGAAAAAAATTTTATTAAAAAAACCTTCACTGATAAATGATAAATACTGATTTTTTAAAATCATAATTTAAAGACATAAATTAGAGTTATTATAATTTTACATTATGTTTGTATTTTGATCATAACATAATATAGGTATCTTTTTATTATATATAATCTAATTAATTTTTCAAGAATCAACATTACACACTACTTTTTTATAAGATAATTTTTGGGCTGAAAACATATTTTTCTAAAAAAAATTATTTTGGGTAATGTGTTTTTATCACAACTAATTAGATGAATCACTGTTGACTATTGACTTCAAAAAAAATTATTTAAAATTAATTTAATTAAATAATTTTATATTCATTAGGTGGTTTTTAATATGCGTGGAATAACTATAAATCCATTTTTATTACTAAAAATTACTTTTTTTATAAAAATGGGTTTCATTGCATTTTGGATTCTTATTTCAAAATTAATTTGTAAGAATTATATACATTTAATCTAACAAATGTATTTAATATTTTTAAAAATCATAGTTATTATGATGTAATCAGGTTAATGAAAATTTTGTTCATTATGAATAGTAATCATAGAAATGATTCACCACCTTTGTAGAATAGGTAAAACAAGGTTTAAACTTTGGGATAAATAATAAAAATATTTTTAAAACTTGAAATAATCATATTGGATGAGTTATTTATGAAAATATATAGTTTTTATAGTAGAATACTATACTTGATATCATTAGATTCAGTTAGGGAACCCAAGTATGACTTCAGTGTAGATATGTTATATTTTATTCAAATTAAAAATGATTTTTATATTTGAATTTAATAGAAAAGTCGGATGTAGAAATTTAGTTTCCTTTTATAAAAATTATGAAAAAAAATCATTCTGTAATTAATTTTAAAAAAATATATGAAACCATATTATTACCTGACTTGAAGGTGAAATAATTTTTACTCTTAAATCGAGTATTTTCCTAACCAAAATTTATCATATGTTCTAGGTTTTTATATTAAAAGTAATTTATTTCACCAATATAATTGAATATGATAACTTTATATCATAGTTATTATTTAAAATTTTGGTTATAAGAACCATATTTTTATATAGTTTTTTTATAACGTAAAACCATTTATGCTTTCATTGTAATGATTAAAATAGTTTTAAAGTGATTTATGAGGGAGATATATCTTAAAATTTATTAAACGCATGTATAAATGTGATTTATTAATATACTTAAACCCATTATAATCTTTTCTTAGGATGATTTTTTCCTTGGTCCCTCATGACATTATTATTGAAAATATATTTTTATGCATTTAAGTAATTCAACGTTTCTCATTTCCCACATTTATAAAAGAGAACCTCATCTGATCACTTATTCGCAATTATTTATCCTTGTATCTGATCCACTCCCTCACAAAATTGATTTATTTATTCCATATCGACATATATATTATTCAAGTTTATCCATAAGACCATTTATTAAAGGAATATGGTTTAAGACAAAAAAATGTTATTCAACGATGAGGTATATCTCTTAACTAAGTATTATAATTATATTTATATTAATATCACTTATAAATTTATGGTGTATATGTTAAAAATATAATATCACTATATTATGTATACATAACTGTTATTATGAGGATATAAAACCACTATACAACAACATTTAATCAAATGGGGAATGAAAGTATCATTCATGCGTACGTGTGGACTACTGACTCCATAAAGAAATGGGTATAATTTATAATTACCACTTCACATTTTCATTTATAATGATGTATTTACTGAATATATATGATAATAGTGATATTATTAAAGTTAAAGAAATTATAATTACAATTATAATTTTATTTTATTTTATTCCATATTTAAAAAATTTTAAACATCACTTAGTCATACGTATGAACTGCCATCTCTATGAAGTCATGCAATTTATTTTTCATCAGTTATATATTTGAATATTTATAAAATTATATATAATTATTTCATATTAAATTCATGAAATCAATACGATTCTATTTATTATGTATCCATTATCAATATACAAGGAAAATGACATGAGAAATGAGACATCAATAAAAAATGCAGTTATCAAAAGAAACATTGATTTCAATAATGAATTGTAACGAATGGGTGATATGATGTCAAAATTAAATCCTATATATTATGATATATATGACTATTTTTTTGTAATATATTTATTATTAAACTATATTTATCAAACATTATGTTTTAATTTTTATTGAACACTTCATGACTTGAGGTAAGGAATTCACATATCACTTGTAATAATATGAGACACTTTCTATATTAAACAAATATTTTTTTCTGTGGTGTATATAATAATAGTTAATGTATTTTATGATTATTATAGTAAAATTATTGGGATTTAAAATACCATATATGTTTCTCCCTTTTATACTTTTTCTATTACAATATTACTGAAGTTGCATGCATTTATAATGACAATTTGTCTTTATTATGAAATATGTTATTCACATATTATTTTATAAGGTATATATATATCCCTAAAATCATTTTATATAATTAATATAATAATTTTAATTACATTTAACATCCTATTTTATTTTATTCATTCATAGTTATTTCAATTCAATTATTATAAAAGTAATTAGGGGTTAATGTTATAATATAATTTCTTCTCGTTAATGTCTATTCTAAATCGAAATTGACATAGAATTATGGTCATTATAATTGAAACCCAATATATTACCATATCCTTTGTTTATTACTATTATTTTAATATATTAGTACCATTTTAATCTCTTTGGTGCTAAAAATGATCATCAATTTTTTAAATAAATATTGACCTTATTACCTCTTTGGTCAAGAAACATTTTTTCCATGTTGAAGCTCTATATAATTTTTTTATGAAGGTCATAAATTAATCATGAAGCATAATATAAAATCAATTTTTTCTAATAATGTGTTTATTTAAAAATGTCAAGAAGTATATATTTCTAAATTTTTTGGAATATGTAATTTTTTATATTTTAAAAATTTGTGAACAAAATGTTTCTATTAACATATAAAACATGAACATATTTTTCTTCCATAATTACCATTCCAATATTATGATAATATTTTATCATATTCCATGTTTATTTTCAAATAGATTCCAATTTTTATTATTCATGTAATTTTAATTTATTATGTTATTAAATGACAAGGATATATTATAAATTTTTTAAATAATGGGTCAATTGATCATTTGAAGGTATTTTCTAACATGTGTCTTCATCCTCCTATTATTGTTGACATTCACTGGGGATATAGTATTAGGATGGAATCATATTTAATGGGTGACTTATGATGGTTTGGATTTTAATTATGATTTAATAACAAAAATTTCCCATTAGTTAATTAGGTTATAAATAAAACATTATTGAATATTTTTCTTATTCAAATGTTTTTCTATGATGAAATGATAAAACAATTATGAAACCTGTTACATTTTCAAGGGTTATAGTGTGATTATGTGATGAGTGTTTTATAATATTGTGGCACAAAATGTATATACTTCATTATTTGATAGGTGATTCCATTATATACCTAAATAGAATTGGGTTATGCTTTATATATTATGAAATATTTATGTGATATGGGTTTATGTGATAAGTCCACTATAATAAATTAGCAGTGATTCTTAATAGTATTTGATATAGGAATAATTTTATTTTTCATGATCCACTATAATATTGTAAACATTTTGTTATGTATACTATTCTTATGAAATGGTAAAAATTGTTGATAAATACTCCATGCTAATTTCATGGTACGAGTATTTCACTATAACATTTGATATGACATCCATGCATGTTATTGTGAGACACTCTTATGGAATGTTTTATGTTTTTCATTTTGACTCATGGACCATGATTGATTTATAACGATTCACTACTCCTATGATTAATATATTTTGAAATGATAAATCATTACTTTATTAATAATTTATAATATATATGAAATATTGACTATGGAATATTTATGTTATGATCACGATCTCCAATCATTATTGATAACTTTTGTTTCATGTGATCACTGATAGTTATCTCCAATAATAACACTTATTGAGAATTTACGCTTTCCCTTTCATATGTTTTATTCCTGAGGTTATTAAGAATGGTTTTATATGGGGTATTTAAATTTTATTTATAGTCTGAGAAGGATAGTTTTTGAGATATTGAATATCCTTAGTCAAATATTTTTTTAGCTGTATAGTCTCCAAGTAAACCAAAACAATTATAGGTTTTTTGAATTTAATGTTTTTATATGTATTGAGTATTAGTCTAATCAGATGTAATATTTTCGTACGAAATTATTTTTATTATTTAGTGGGTATTAATGTGATGTTTTTTTATTTTTATATATTATTATTATAAAACATTAAATGAAACCATTGTGATCTATATATTTAAAGGAAAACATATGAATTTTTTAGTAAGGTATAGATAATTTGGATTTACATTCAATGTATCATTTCCATTATATTAAATTTATATTTGGTTTTATTAATTATGAATCAAGGAATAATTACACAGATTTTATTTGGTCAGGTGTTTCCTAGCCATCATTTCGGTACAGAGTGAATGAGCCCTTACCATGCACCTATTATGAAACTAGAGTATATTTATATGTTAATTCACATTTTTTAAACCACTATTATGTATTTAAATAGATTATTTACATGAATGAACTATTATAACACTATGGTTCCATATATTGAATATAATCTCTCATGATATAGAAATCTTATTATTATTTATATGATTATATGATTTTTCACTATAATTATTATTTCTCACAGTATTCATTTTCTTTATCAATTCCCAAAAATAATAGAATTTTGATTAATTATTAATGTGTTGGATAAAAAAATTATTATCATTATTAAAATGAGATGAAATGGTAGGTAAAATTTGAATTATTATTATTATTTCTAACTACATATCTAGTTGAATAATTTGAAACCACAACATGTGTGTGTTTCCAAACTCACTAAAGAAGAAAACAAATGGTGTTTCAAAAATATTGTAGAGGAATGGAGATTTATCTTTTTATATGTAAGGAATGTTGGAAGAATAAAAAAGGACATGTCTTGAAGTAATAGAGAGATGTTTTATATTTGGGAAAGAAGGTAAAATAAAAAATCATTGTAGAAGGAAAAAAAGATTTTGGGGGAGGAAAATGATATTAAATCTATGGTCCCATTTATAGTTCTATGGATTCTATATGTGGAAATTGTACATTAAATTATTTTATATAATATTTTATTCGATATACTCTGGATATAAGAATAATGAAACATATAAGGATTTTTTTATTTGTTTTTCCATAATTATTATCAATAAGATATGTAATGGTGTCGATATATTAGATATGAGAATTAGTGGTTAGTGGGTCATTTTGTAAGGTATTCTAGTGAGAGATATATAACCCTTAATATGACTTTGATTTTGAGATAATAATGTGTTGATGCGATAACTAGGATTTATATTTTGATTGAGTAAATTAAGTAGTATTTGGGACCTTGAAAATGATTAGTAATTTAATAAATAAGTAATTTATGAAGATTATATATTCATTTTTTTGGTTTAACAGATTAAATTTGATAGTCTATGATTTTATTTTATGAACATGTATAGAGTATTATTTTGTATGAATATATGGTTACATTATTATTTTATGGTGATTAATGTAATTATCATGATAAATGAGAAATTATTATCATGGTATTAACATGTTTGGTATGATAAATTATGATATAGGTAATGTTTTCTCAGGATAAATGTTAAAGTTGATCCTGGAGAAAATAACTGTGAAAAATATCATTTGGATTTTTTTATTTTGAATTTGGTGATAATATTATGGAGAACTCTAATGGATAACTATTTATGGAATATATTAATTTGATATTTGGGTGTTTTTGTTTGGGTTTTACAGATGAATATATTATATTTTACTATATTGAATAAATTTTTATAACCGTTTTGGTTTTGGTAAATATTTTGAGATAGAATTAATGAATTTTTATTAATTTAAGGTTTATATGACCCCTTAACACATTATTTTATTACATTGTTCTTGGATAATTTCTAAAAAAAATTTCATTTTATAAATTAAGATATGAAATGGAAGTTGATAAAAGAAAATACAAATGAAAAAATTGATCTTATGTATTTTAAGGAAATCATGTATGTATATTTTCTTCTAGTCTCTTTCTTTATAGTAAATAAATTAGTCATTTTAAAGAAATTGATATTATAATTAAAAGAGTTAGTTATATAACATAATTTCTAAATAAACATTGTCATTAAATCCCTTACTAATTTATTTTTTCTCTCAATAAATTTCTCTATATATTATCTACTGCTATATTTCTATTGGTATAAGTCACTTTTTTTGTTGTGTCAACCACTATGGTTTTTTTATCAAATTCTGATCCGTCCTGAGAAACTCATCTCTAAACTGTTGATGGGGTTCCATCCACCATTATTCTTCACAAATAATTTTTCATACATGATACCTTTAAGGGGACCCATATCCAAAAAACACACATTCTGGTAGCTAGGTGTAAAATTAGAGTGTTCTAAGAAAAACATGGACGATGTCAATGTATGGGACATGATCACCACAAATTTAATGTATACAGAGAAATCACTATGGAGACATATCTCTACAATTACAGACACACGTCTTATGAACCATAACACAAAATTATCAATTTATGTTAGAGTAAAATTACAGCAAGTCATGTCATGTATTTTCTCCCTTTTTCTTTCCACACTGTCCTGACAGAGGTATTGTCACTACACATAACCATCTACACTTATGACCTAGTTAGTAAGGTTAAACACATTCTCATGATTCATGTTTCTCATTTAGATACCCATTTATTCATATCATGCATCATTTTACATCATTCCAATTTTATATTAGGAAAATTTTTAAATTAAATTTCACAGCCAAAGATAAATAGTTCATGTTCAACAATATACCCATAACTCGTTTTACTGTGTGTGACTAAAATTATTCATGTCACAAAATTTTCCTAGGTTACTAGTGTGATTCATGTTGACTCAAATATCATTCTATTCTGGTTGAATCAATTCTCAAAAAATCTCAAAAACAACAATCATGTCACAATACAAGTGTGTCACCCAAGGGTAATTACTATTCAATTGAAACAGAAAACACTAATAAACACAATCCCACCCTGGGTACATATGTTCTGCCCAGTGCAAGGGGTTTCTACTCCCATGAAAAAGAATATAATTGATCCCTTACTCTACATAGAGTCATGCCTACCATTCCCAAACAATAAGAGAAAATAAAAATAAAAGAAAACTCGTCATATTCCACATTGTAACATCTTGGTCTAGGTTCAATACACTATGAAGTGCACTGTGTTGCATTTTTTTCAATGAGGTATGTTGTTGACAAGGAATGAATGGATGGATGTCAAGGAGGTTCAATATGTGAATGACAAAGGATGTGATGGTGATGGTGATGAATGGAGAATGGTCATGGTACTAAGATGCATGTCACTTAGGAGATTCACTAAGTGACATAGGATGTTGTGGTTGAAACATTCTCTATGGATATCAGACGATTGTAGAACTGATCATAATGTTTCAATACTTGTATCAAGGTGATACTAAGTTAAAACACTTCAAGAATGAATGATGATGGAGCATCATCACATCAGATGATTGTTGAACTGATCTTTAAGATCCAAGAACTTGTATCAACTGGATACAATGTCAAAACAATGTTAGAAGACCATGCATTGTTTTGATAATGCATGAGGAGTTGAAGAAGATCCATCCACAATCTCTAAGTGGATGATGTGGATTAATGAAGTCCATGCACTAACACTTAGTGCATGTGAATGTGAAGAAGATCCAATTGATCTCTGATTAGATCAATGAAGCACTTTGAAGAATTTAAGTGATTCAGGAGTTCGGTTGAAGAAGAAGAACCTTCGGGAATTCCATTCCTAAGTAATGAATACATGTTGAGTAAGAATTGGAGGAATTATAATGAAGAAGAAAAATGAAGAAGGAAGAAGTGGCATTTGGCATTTTACACTTACGTACTTTGTATACTTAGTTTATATTCAAGCAAAAAATTAGCCACCAAGGGCCAGCCTTAAGGGTTCAACCCAAGGCACATGTGGGACTAGGTCACCACGCCCAAGGAGATCCCATGGGGCCAGCCCGAGAGAGGTCGGGGCCGTGTATAAGCCCCGAAGCCACGCGGTGATGAAGCCCGTGCAGCGTGACCATGAGGAGCGCGCTCGAGGATGCATAGTGGGCGCCAGTGGCGCGCCCGCAAGGAGTAGAGTGGCCGCAGAGTGTGCCCGCAGAGAGAACACGGTGCGTGGCGGCACCATGGAGGGGGAAGTTCAATTTCTGAGAGGCGGGCAACGCGAGTTTGATAAACCGCGGACAAAACGGCCTCCGTTTCGATGTGGGACGCGGAAAAATCCCCGGTAGCGCATCCTGGCCGCACGATTGATCGCGCGCCAGATCTCGGCCGCACATCTAATTCGCCGTGGCCAATCCTGATCGCGGCCGTCCAAATCTTCGATCCAACGGCTCCCCGTCCATCCTCTACCTCAAGCTCGGTCGAGGCACCTCCCGCGACGCCGCCTGAACTAGTGGCCCTCCGAGCACTGAAGTTGAGTTCCCGGCCACCTCCGAGCAAACCGAGACCTCCATTGTGATCGTTAGGCCATAACGAACTCATGCATGCATTAAAATGTTGCATGCATGCATCGAGAAAGAATTCGAAGTAAGGCCGAGGCAAAACGAAGTTTCCGAGGCTTCGGTGGATTCATTCTACGCATGGATAGACTTTGAAGAGGCATGCAAACGTTCTGCATGCACATGCACGTGGAGGAAAACAAAGAAAAGGAACCCGCGTTGAAACAGAGGAAAGAAATAAAGATTTGGAAAATCTTGATAACCCGAAACTTTCGGGGATTCAAGATTTATATCCCGCGGAAGATTGGGCATACCTCTGCCTATAAAAAAGAAAGGCAGAGGCACTTAAATTGCTTTCTGATCCTTTTTTGAAAATACGAAATCCCGTGAGAAGCCTTTGTGCCTCGCGAAGAAGAATCCCCGCGCACACTTGCGCGGCTGAAGTTCCAGAGCCACCCGAGGCTCTGAAGGAGGTCCCTGCCCGCGTACTCGCGCGGCAGAAGAAGCCCTCACTGCCCACAAACTTGTGCGGCAGGAGGAGCTTGCATGGCCGAGGTGCTTAACACCCTGTGCGCCCAAGGTGTTGCACCTTGCACACCCGAGGCAGTAGCAACCTTGCTCGCCCAAGGCTGGTTTCACCTTGCACCCTGCGCGCCCTTGCCTCCTTGAGGACTTGCGCGGCCGTATTGAAGGAGAAAAGCCACACCACTTGCGCACCTACTTTGAAGGTGGAAGACCCGAGACTTGTGCTTGTGTGCCAAGTGAAGGAGGAAGGCCCTACGGCTGGTGTGTGCAAAACAAGAAAGCCACCACAACTTTTGTGTGCAAATTAAAGTTGAGGCCGTAGCCCTTGTGTGTGCAAAATGGAGAACCAAGTGTGTGCATAAGTGAAGTGCACACTTTGAAGAATATTAAAAGGACAAGGAAGTGTGTGTGCTTAGTAAGTGAAGTAGGCCAAGCCTTGTGTTTGCTAATTGATCAAAGGAAGTGTGTTTGTGCAAACAAAACAAGTAGGCCGAACCTAGGTGTGTGCAAAGTGTACACATTTAGAAGAAGAAAGAAGAGGACATCCACACTAAAGTATAACACACTTGTGAGTATGTAAACTAAAAGAACAAAGTGTGAAGAAGGCTGAGAAGGTGTGTGTGCTTAATAAGTATACACCCTTTGTGGGTTTATCACACCAAGACAAGAAAGAGGGGAGTGCATGCATTCATGCATGCACGTGCACACGTGAACAAAGCCAAATCTGGTTGTGTGCATCTGAGTTGCCCAAGACCAGAAGATCTTGAAGAATATTGAGATCCCATGATGTCAGTGCATGAGGATGCAGAGATGCCATGCACTCAGTGCATGAAGTTATTTTGAAGTGAGACTGGACTAGACTGAAGTTAAAGACATCATTTTTCTGAGTATTCAGTAGTTGGAGAGAAGGCAGGTCATCCTGAGAAGAAGGAGATAAATCCTGAGCAAGACAAGAAGACCTGATCATCACAAGTGATCAGAGGTACAGAGCAAGGCCAGCAGCCTTTATCCCAGGCTGCTGAGGATACTTGAAGAAGCTTAAAGAGAAGAAGAGCTACTCGTGTGACTCGAGGATCCAGGAGAAGACCCTGTGGGACTCAGGGAGAATAAGTCTTCAGTGGGATTCTGGAGCAGGCCAGTGGGACTCTGGTAACACTGTGGGACGCAGTATAAAGACCCTCCTGTGGGACTCAGGAGAGATACAGTGGGATGTTGTATCGACCATTGTAATACTAACAGATTATAATGGAAGAAACCATGTTGGGGTGTATAACCAACATGGCAAGGACGTAGGACTTTGGTGCCGAACCTTGTAAATCCTTGTGTCTTGTGCCTTTACATTTACTGCATCACTCAAGGAAAGGCTGAGAGATACAAGAATAGTGGATCGAGGCTTTAACCATCCATAGAGGTTTAATTGATAAGGAATCAATTAGTAATAATTTTTAAGGAATCACTGATTCACCCCCTCCCCCTCTAAGTGATTCACACTGATCTGGGCACTTCAATTGGTATCAGAGGGAAGGTTACCTCTAAAATATCCAAGAGAGTCTTTATGGAGTGCAGATTTGAGGAAATGAAAGAACAGCCTCAAATGGAGATATCTGCCAAGACTCAGAAAAATAGAAAGAAGAAACAGTCCGAGAAGATGAAGAAAGCCTGTCCTAGCTGTGATGAAGTCGGAACAATGAAAGATCTTCAAAGTGAAATCGAATATCTTCAGAAGACAGTCCCCAAGGAAGTGGCAATGTGTATAGATACAGGCATGCTTGATCTTCAAGAAGAAAAATTACAGCTAGAAGAAGAAGCCAATACAATGGAAGATCAGTTGGCTAAAAGGGTTGGCATAACCACACTCTCAGAAAGATGGTGAAGGCTAAAGATGAAACCGTTTCTCTTTGAAATGAAAGATATGAAGACACTGCTGAAGAATTGCAGAGAAGCCTTTCTGAGAAAGAATTCTTTAAAGTAATAATCAAAGAAGTTTTCCATGCACTGAAAAAATTGCACAGAGTGTCAATGAATGTCAGAGATGCTCAACTTGAAGACAAAGTAAACAGGGTGAAGGAGCTGGACAATTCATTGCTAGAAATAAAAAAGGTGCATGAAGACCAGATAAAGCAGCTGGAAGAGAATTGGGAAGGAAGGCTAAGATTGGTTGAGGATGAGAAGAACTCCCTCAATATGAAATGCTTAGAACTGGAGGTGATATTGAAAAATCAGCAGTCACCCAAAGCCAAAGACTCCCAGTCAGCTGAAAGGAGAAATGTTGCTACTCAAGTATGCATTGATCAGGATGATTCTAAAAGAAATACATCCTCTAATGAAAAGGAAACATCTTCTAAAAATAAGGTACCATCCATACCATCTTGTACTCATGCTTCTAAAAGTGTTTCTACTAAAAGTGCTGGATGGAAAAATGAATCCAAACAAGTATGGATGAAGACAGTGAAGAACGAATGCTCTCCTAAAACAACACAGCAAGTCAAGAAAAGTACCCAACAATCAGAAGGACTGAAGAGGTCATGATTTGTGGGTCAGTGTTGGTGTTGTAATAAGTATGGGCACTGTGCAAAGGATTTTTGGTACAATCCACTGAATGTCAAAGCACAAAGGAAGCCCATGCCAAGGGGGAGCAAGCCAGAGGAAAAGAAGCAGCATCCACAGGTCCAGAGAAATCTATTTACTGCAAATAGATTTGGATTACTTGACAACATCTGGGATGATTGCAAAAGTGGTCAAAAAGATACATGTCAATCTCCAACTGTATCTAGAGCTCAAAAGAAGAAAAGATCACAGAACCTGGCTCAGAAGGAATCCTTGGGAAGCAAGCATAAGAAAGTGGAAAATGCTCCCAAGAAGATTATGAAAAAGGAAGAGAAGACCTTGGATTTGAAATCCAAGAAGGGTGATGCATCAGGAAGAGACACCAAGAAGACATGCTTCTACTGTGGAAAGAATGGTCATACCATGGATCTTTGCAAACAAGCCATGGAAATCAATAGAATCCAACTGAACTCAAAAAGACAATCAATCCAGAAGAAGCATAAGGGATTGATTTAAAATAAGTTTCCTAAGAAAGGTATCTTAACAGCATCAAAATAACCATGTGGAATTTCCAAAACTGAGGCCTCACTTCCAAATGACTTGTTAGTCATATGGCCTAATCAGTTGCAACTTGCCAGAGAACTGCAAAGTGATGAAGATGAAGCACTGGCAATTTCTAAGGCAAAAAGGAAACAAAATATTTCACATGAAGATGTGTTGAGATCCACACCAGCACCAACATCATTGAAGATCAAATGTGCAAGTGTGAAGAATGGTGAAAATGGGACATCTCGGTTGAGAGAATCTTCTCAACCTTGTTGTTCACATTGATGAACCAAGGAGGTTCCATCTTATTCCCTTATACTTCTGGTATTTACATGTGCTAATATTGCAGGGAATTGAAGATGGCGATCATTCTCAACTGGAGAGTGGATTGGGTATAATGGAGAGCACCCCTTGAGGGGGAGCCAATCTGGAGAAGATGGGATTCTTAGATTAATACCATCTTGAGAAAAGTGAAGGTATTCCAATCATACAATCATCCCTTGTTTCTTAATTGTATTCATCATGACAATTAAGTGGGAGTATTGATTGAAGTCAAATGGATGAAAGGGGGAGCTTTATCTTTGCACTGAACTTTCTAATGAGTCTTGTGAAGTATGTGCAGGATTTAGCAATTCATTGTTATATCTGAAAAATTTCAAACCCCTGAAGCATGATTTCACATGTACAGTGAATGTTGGACAGCATTGAGTTCCTTGGTTACATCACTCTTGTTTTCTACACCGGGTTAGCCCAAGTAGACTTAGAGTTGATCTACTAAAGGTTCCTTGCTCAAGAGAACATGTGACATCATCCATCTCTTAGTGATTTTGAAGAAAATGCTTTTATAAGGGAGGAAGAGATTTTTGAAAGAGAACCACACCACACCTTTTCATTTGATTTCCAATAAGGGGGAGAAATATTGGCACACATATTGACCCATTCGTATGTGCTCTAGTGTATTGCCAACAAATACAAAGGGGGAGATTGAAGTGCACTGTGTTGCATTTGTTGTCAATGAGGTATGTTGTTGTCAAGGAATGAATGGATGGATGTTAAGGCGGTTCAATATGTGAATGAAAAATTATGTGATGGTGATGGTGATGAATGGAGAATGGCCATGGTACTAAGATGCATGTCACTTAGGAGATTCACTAAGTGACATAGGATGTTGTGGTTGAAACATTCTCTATGGATATCAGACGATTGTAGAACTGATCATAATGTTTCAATACGTGTATCAAGGTGATACTAAGTTACAACACTTCAAGAATGAATGATGATGGAGCATCATCACATCAGACGATTTTTGAACTGATCTTTAAGTTCCAAAAACTTGTATCAACTGGATACAATGTCACAACAATGTTAGAAGACCATGCATTGTTTTGAAAATGCATGAGGAGTTGAAGAAGATCCATCCACAATCTCTAAGTGGATGAAGTGGATTAATGAAGTCCATGCACTAACACTTAGTGCATATGAATGTGAAGAAGATCCAATTGATCTCTGATTAGATCAATGAAGCACTTTGAAGAATTTAAGTGATTCAGGAGTTCGGTTGAAGAAGAAGAACCTTCGGGAATACCATTCCTAAGTAATGAATACATGTTGAGTAAGAATTGGAGGAATTCTAATGAAGAAGAAAAATGAAGAAGGAAGTAGTGGCATTTGGCATTTTACACTTAAGTACTTTGTATACTTAGTGTATATTCAAGCAAAAAATTAGCCACCAAGGGCCAGCCTTAAGGGTTCAACCCAAGGCACATGTGGGACTAGGTCACCACGCCCAAGGGGATCCCATGGGGCCAGCCCGAGAGAGGTCGGGGCCGTGTATAAGCCCCGAAGCCACGCGGTGATGAAGCCCGCGCAGCGTGATCACGAGGAGCGCGCTCGAGGATGCATAGTGGGAGCCAGTGGCGCGCCCGCAGGGAGCAGAGTGGGCGCAGAGCGCGCCCGTAGAGAGAACACGGTGCGGGGCGGCACCATGGAGGGGGAAGTTCAATTGCTGAGAGGCGGGCAGCGCGAGTTTGATAAACCGCGGACAAACCGGCCTCCGTTTCGATGTGGGACGCGGAAAAATCCCCAGGAGCGCATCCTGGCCGCACGATTGATCGCGCGCCAGATCTCGGCCGCACATCTAATCTGCCGCGGCCCATCCTGATCGCGGCCGTCCAAATCTTCGATCCAACGGTTCCCCATCCGTCCTCTACCTCGAGCTCGGCCGAGACACCTCCTGCGACACCGCCTGAACCAGTGTCCCTCCGAGCACTGAAGTTGAGTTCCCGGCCACCTCCGAGCAAACCGAGACCTCCATTGTGATCGTTAGGCCATAACGAACTCATGCATGCATTAAAATGTTGCATGCATGCATCGAGAAAGAATTCGAAGTAAGGCCGAGGCAAAACGAAGTTGCCGAGGCTTCGGTGGATTCATGCTATGCATGGATAGACTTTGAAGAGGCATGCAAACGTTCTGCATGCACATGCACGTGGAGGAAAACAGAGAAAAGGAACCCGTGTTGAAACAGAGGAAAGAAATAAAGATTTGGAAAATCTTGATAACCCGAAACTTTCGGGGATTCATGATTTATATCCCGCGGAAGATTGGGCATACCTCTGCCTATAAAAAGAGAGGCAAAGGCACTTGAATTGCTTGCTGATCCTTTGTTGAAAATCTAAAGTCCCGTGAGATGCCTTTGTGCCTCGCGAAGTAGAAGCCCCGCGCACACTTGCGCGGCTGAAGTTCCAGAGCCACCCGAGGCTCTGAAGGAGGTCCATTCCCGCGTACTCGCGCAGCAGAATGATCCCTCACTGCCCGCAAACTTGCGTGGCAGGAGGAGCTTGCGTGGCTGAGGTGCTAGACACCCTGCGCGCCCGAGGTGTTGCACCTTGCACACCCGAGGCAGTAGCAACCTTGCTCGCCCAAGGCTGGTTGCACCTTGCACCCTGCGCGCCCTTGCCTCCTTGAGGACTTGCGCGGCAGTATTGCAGGAGAAAGGCCACACCACTTGCGCGCCTACTTTGAAGGTGGAAGACCCGAGACTTGTGCTTGTGTGCCAAGTGAAGGAGGAAGGCCCTACGGCTGGTGTGTGCAAAACAAGAAATCCACCACAACTTTTGTGTGCAAATTAAAGATGAGGCTGTATCCCTTGTGTGTGCAAAATGGAGAACCAAGTGTGTGCATAAGTGAAGTGCACACTTTGAAGAAGATTAAAAGGACAAGGAAGTGTGTATGCTTAGTAAGTGAAGTAGGCCAATCCTTGTGTTTTCTAATTGATCAAAGGAAGTGTGTGTGTGCAAACAAAACAAGTAGGCCGAACCTAGGTGTGTGCAAAGTGTACACATTTAGAAGAAGAAAGAAGAGGACATCCACACTAAAGTATAACACACTTGTGAGTGTGTAAACAAAAAGAACAAAGTGTGAAGAAGGTTGAGAAGGTGTGTGTGCTTAATAAGTATACACCCTTTGTGGGTTTATCACACCAAGACAAGAAAGAGGGGAGTGCATGCATGCATGCATGCACGTGCACACGTTAACAAAGCCAAATCTGGTTGTGTGCATCTGAGTTGTCCAAGACCAGAAGATCATGAAGAATATTGAGAACCCATGATGTCAGTGCATGAGGATGCAGAGATGCCATGCACTCAGTGCATGAAGTTGTTTTGAAGTGAGACTAGACCAGACTGAAGTTAAAGACATCATTTGTCTGAGTATTCAGTAGTTGGAGAGAAGCCAGGTCATCCTGAGAAGAAGGAGATAAATCCTGAGCAAGACGAGAAGACCTGATCATCACAAGTGATCAGAGGTACAGAGCAAGGCCAGCAGCCTTTATCCCAGGCTGCTGAGGATACTTGAAGAAGCTTAAAGAGAAGAAGAGCTACTCGTGTGACTCGAGGAGCCATGAGAAGACCCTGTGGGACTCAGGGAGAAGAAGTCTTCAGTGGGATTCTGGAGCAGGCTAGTGGGACTCTGGTAACACTATGGGACGCAGTATAAAGACCCTCCTGTGGGACTCAGGAGAGATACAGTGGGATGCTGTATCGACCATTGTAATACTAATAGATTATAATGGAAGAAACCATGTTGGGCTGTATAACCAACATGGATAGGACATAGGCCTTTGGTGCCGAACCTTGTAAATCCTTGTGTCCTGTGCCTTTACATTTACTGCATCACTCGAGGAAAGGCTGAGAGATACAAGAAGATTGGATCGAGCCTTTAACCAGCCATAGAGGTTTAATTGATAAGGAATCAATTAGTAAAAAGTTTTAAGGAATCATTGATTCACCCCCTCCCCCTCTCAGTGATTCACACTGATCTGGGCACTTCACACTAGTTCCCTAAGTTTACCACCATGTAATGTCCTGGATCTGGATTCCACTGAGATGGTGCTTCATACATGGTCGATCACATGGTCTCGCGTGCATATATCAACACCTGAGAGGCTACCAACTAGTAATGAGGGCCTAAGTCATGAATGGGGGAAAACTATTTCATCATTTGTAGAGTGTAACATAATAAAACAATAATATACAATAGTGGAAGAATTAAATACCATACAACTGAAAAAAACAATAGAATATTTATAATAAACATATACATAAGTTATACCATACAAAAGATGATGATTCCTATAAGATTTTTTAAGAAAGAATCTAAAATATGATACACTACTACTATATATAAAATACAATATCAAGGTACAAAAATAAAAAAACACATAATAAGTATAAGCATTGGCTTTGTTCCATTATCTCATGCCTCTAAATAGAAAATAATGTACATGTAGAATGGAACTTTCCATTATCGACACCCAAAAAATATAATCTGTTTGGGTCCAAAACAATTACCCAAACTAGGTGTGAGAAATAAATCCCAATAGGCAACCACCTAAGATTTTTTCCAATCTATCAATGATTAAATGTAACATGTTGTGTTCAAAAAGGAAAAGCAGTAAGCTATGAACTACTCAAAATTTAACAATCCTAAAATTCATGTTTCCATTTATATTTAGTTCATGTTTAGTAAACAATTTGATTACATTGAACTACAAACATATCGAGATCTGGCCTTTGCCCGACAATCCCCCATATCAAGGAAAAACATAGAATGCCTTGAAAGACCATCTTAATAGTTATAAGTTAAGACTGAATCCAATCTTGTGCTTTGGCTTGGCAGAAGTTTCATAAGGATATCCACAAGATATTTAGTTCAAAACCTCACCCGTTGGCATAGAGAAAATCATCCCACGGTAATAACACAATCCCACCTATAGGCATAACCAATACTCACCAGCAGGAAAAACCAATCCTCACCCGTAGGCCTAACCAATCCTTGCCCACAAAGAGAGCATTCAATCAAGGTCAAGCCTAGTATATCATCATTTCATATTGTATTGGTTTAAAACCCAATATATAAGCATTTTAGTATGTTTTCAAGGCCAATACAAGTTTATATGCATTTTATAATAATAAGAAAACACATTTAAATTACACTTTTACGTGGTCAAAATAATAATGACTCATGTGGGAAATGTACATATCAATCAATATGTGAATAAAAATATCACAAGGATTAATCAATTACACTAACATGGGGATTTCATATCATAAGGCAAATATGTACTCAAAAAATTACAAGGAATTTACAATAATAGAAATAAAAAGAGAAAATGAAAAAAAACTAACCCCAAGCCCTTAATAAATCCAATTTCAATTTAACCCATACACAATCATATTATAATTAAATTCATTTTTTGAAACCCAAATAGGGACAAACAATTCATGCCTCTTAGGAAAACTAGGACAAAAATCCATAACCGATAATTAAAGGGAAACACACCCTTGGGGTGTCCCTAATTCAAGGAAATAAACATTACACATGAATAATAACACAAGTCCAATTACCTAAACATCATTAGGAAATAACATGTGTTAAAAATAAATCAAAGTGAAACCAAAAAATGGTCCCATGACACTTCAGCACATATGTTCATCTCAACAATTAACAAGAGGCCCAAGACCACCCACTTCATTGTCATATGACTCTCTTCATCTAGCATCAAATACTATTTTAAGCTAAAATGATGTAGATCTACAAAAGAAGGTAAAAAACATAATGTCACGTAACTTCATCTAGATCATAAGTCCAAAAGATAGGATTAAGAGGAATCTAGATCTTATTGAGTTGGTTTAAATTCATCTGAAGACAATAGAAACGTAGTTCAAATAGAAAAACAGGAGCCAAAATGAGCTCTAATAGTGATACTCATGATACATTATGATCCCTATATCCAAATGACTGAAAAATTATGCAACTACCCTTTTATCAAAAAAAAATGAAATGCACAGTGTTTACTAATAGGCTAAATTCATTATAAGTATAAGAACCATCCCTATATATGGCTCTCCATACACACTAAATTAAACAATACATGGGTAGGTTACATGATGTGTACTAATAAGTACATGATGTGTAACTACCATGTTTTCTCATTTAAGGCCTGTAGAAAGAATTTAACCCCTTTAATTCCTTTTCCTCTTATATAAACCAAATTGAAAAAATTCATTCCTCAAAATAAGAATCGGTTTCATAAATATTTCCACCCCTTAAGGCAAATTTTCCACGAATTTCCCTTCCAAGGGTGGTGAATAAATATATGAGAATAACTATAGACACTGATTTTGTACGTCACCCTCCCACTCTTAGGTCTTATCCTACACTCAACCATGATGTTATAACACTTGTACTAGTGGAACTAATGATCCTCAAAGAACCTTCATGATACGATCCACAATACGAATTGGATGTTCCTTAAAGGATGCATCAATCTGAATCATAACATCCTCGGGATAAAAAATGTGTGATGGGTCTGAGTGATAGTGGTGTAGTTGAGATACATGGAATACATCGTACATGGCTCCATACCTTGGAGGTAATTGGGACTGATGGTAATCAAACCCAAACCATTCTAGAATATCAAATGGCTTGACATATCTAGGTGAAATATTACCATATCTCTTGATCCACTAGTGTCCCAACCTCAATGAAACAGGAAATAAAACTTGATCCCCATTCTCGAACTCTATAGGTCATTTGTGGCGATCGATATAAGATTGATGATGAGACTGCTTAGTATCCATCCACTTTTGAATCAACTGGACCTACTCAGAAATATCCTATACAAGACATGGTCCCAGTAAAACGGCCTCAGAAACCATTAGACAACATAGGGGTGATGACATGGCCTACCATAAAAATCCACAAAATGTTTCATATCTATAGTCACATGGAAAATATTATTAATGGAAGACTAAACCAGCTAAATATTATTCTCCCAAGATCCCCCAATGTCTAAGAAACATTCTTGTAAAATGTTCTCCAACACATATATTATAGGCTCTAATTGACCATTAGTCTGAGGGTGGTATGTTGTTCTCAAATGATCCCATGTACCCAGAATCCACTGAAAAATCTACCAGAAATGTGATGTAAAGAGGGTGTCCCTCTTTAAAATTATAGAATGGGGGACCCCAAGAAGACATACAGCCTCACGAATTCAAATCTTCCCATTATCATCATCACCAAAGGTCTCCTTGATTGTTATGAAGTGACCAACCATCAATTATTTTCAACCACCACCCACACAGAATCAATACCTATGGGTGACCTCAGTAACCCAGTCGTGAAATCCATTATGTAATCATCATATTTACACTTCAGAATAGGTAACTAATATAATATCATTTCTAGACACAAATGTTCTTCCTTCAACTAATGACATGTGGAAGACCTCATAACAAAACTAGCCACCTCTCTCTTCAAACCCAACAACTAGTATTGACAGTTCAAGTCACAGTACATACTGGTAACTTCGAGATGCAGTGCCCAAGCTGAAGCATGAAACATCAATTAAACTCTGCAAGTATGTCCACTAGAACCCAAACATATCCATGGATATGAAATATCTCATCATCATCTATTGTCAAATATAAAGTTGGTTCCCCACATGTTACACTCTTCCGTAGTACTAAGCCCCAAAAATCTGATAGTTGCCTCATCCTCACTTTGTCTAAGTGGGTAGAAGTCACAACTAAAGAAGAAATTAATGACTTTACTCGACTTTCATGCACCTCCAATTTTATTTTAGAGAATAAGAACATAAGCTTCCACTCACCAATGGCCTCTGACACCGCCTATATGTGTGTCCTCTTTCTCAAAGCATTATCCCCTGCATTTCCCTTCCCATGTGTGTAGGCAAGCTCAAAATCTAAATACTAAAGTAATTCCTCCAAATTTAATTGTATCAGGTTTATGTGACACTGAATAAAAATTTATTTAAGGATTTTTTTGGTGTATTAATACCACACAACATTCTACAAGTAAATAGTGTCTCCAACAGCGCAATGCATGTAAAATAGCTATTAACCCCAAATCATGCATATGGTAATTCCTCTTGGGTGGCCTGAACTACCGAGACTTGTATTCCATGACACAGTCTCCCTGAATCAGAACTACCACCATCCCAGTTATAAAATGTCACAGTAGGCTATATAACTCATTCCCTACTTTGGTAGTATTAATAATGGGGCTCATTTTAGTCTCCCCTTCAGCTCCTAAGCATCCGACTAAACAATAATCACACCCTTCTTATTCAAGCACATAAATTTCATTGCTATGCATGATAACTCCTGTATAAAACTCTTATAGTAACCAGCTATACCTAGGAAACTCTATATTTCAAACATGTTATTGGGTTGTTCCCAAGAAACTACTTCTCTAACCTTATTTGGGTCCACTAACACTGTTGTCTCCTATATAAAGTGACCCAGGATGTGAATCTTGTCCCTACAAAAGTAGAAATTTGTAACCATAGAATATAACTTATGTACTCTCAGTGTATTCAAAATGATCACATGATGGTTGGAATGGTTATATCCATTGTGAGAATAAAACAAGATATTGTCCAGAAAAATGACAACAAAAGAATCCCTATAAGGATTGAACATTCAGTTCATCAGTTCAATGAAAACTGCTAGTGTGTTCATGAAACCAAATGGAATAACTAGATACTCATACAAACCATACCTATTAAAAAATGTAGTAAAATGTTTTAATATAGTTAAAACACATACCTAGTGATAATTGGGTCTCAAATAGATCTTAGAGAATAAATGTTCTCCTCAGAGCTGATCGAATAGATCATCAATTCATAGTATAGGATACTAGTTCTTAAACATCAATTGGTTCAGTTTCCGATAATCCACACAAATCCTGATGGTACTGTCCTCCTTTTTCTCAAAAAAGGGCCAGAGAACCCTTTGAAGAAGTACTCAATCAGATAAACCACTTTGACTCCAAATCCTATAACTTCCTCTTGATATCTTGCAACTCCGTTGTACACATCCTATAAAATATAATGGATACCAGTGCATATCCTCGTACTATCTAGATAGAAAATCTACCTCTTCCACTAGAGGTGGTCTGAAAAATTCATCTGAGGAGATGTCCTTGAAATGATCAACCACTGGAGGGAAAACTATCTGACTTGTCCCCTAGTCATCCAAATATAGACAAATAGTGTGGCTTATCACTCCTCCCAACCCATGATAATGGGGTTCGGCTCTGCCTGCCTAGAAATACCATTTTCCTATGTGTAGAAATGATCCTCTATCTGGTGACGTAAAACTCAACATATGGTGATACTAATTGAAAAATGCTTGAAAAGGAACCTACCAGTCCATTTTGAGAATGAAATCAAAGTCTATCATCTCTAAGACATATAGATCCCATAATAAGTGACACATAACAACCTCAAAGTGGCACTCCTTACACTAACGCAAGCATTCTCTTCTTATCCTTAACGACGTTTCTAGCATCATAACATAATAAAAAGAGAATAATTGGATCCCAAGACTCTCTACAATGGGAAATGATATTAAACAATGTGAATACCCTATATCAAAGAGTGCAGAAGAACAAATAGAGGCAACTAGATTAGTACCTCTGACAATAGTGGGTCTGGGATCCTACTCATGCTGGGTTTGTTGCACTTTATAGATACGACTGATACCACAGCCTTGTTACATTACATGGTTATTCAGATCTGATCCACCATCCTGTTGCTTAAAACCATGGGGTCTAGATACATATCCTACAACCACCACCTCATCCTGAATCCCTAGGCACACCCCAGCTACAAGCCTGATTGGAATCGAATAACCCTGCTCCTAAATGTAGAGTCGGTGAAGAACCTCTCTCACTATATGTCGGTAAAAACTCCCTGTAGGATAGATATAGATGGCCCATATTGACGCAATCTCGGCACTCAATAGGGTGCATTAGACACTTTGGTATCATATTCCAATCTCTTCCACACTAGTAGAACCTTACACAAATTCTAGAAGAAACATTCTGACTGCTCGTATCACCACAAGAAAGCTCCATACAATGCTTCTTGCTCCCAGTCAATACTATAAAAGATCTCAATTCTGCACCGACCAAGATCACACCTCCATCTTCTCCTAGATTATGCTCAGTAATCTGCACCTGATTCATGATTCCATATATAGAATGAAACCTAAAAACGTTCACCTACAATCAGATGTCGTACCTAGGACCATCCATGAATCGCCTAGCCCTTGATTTCTTGTAACCCATCTGAATAGGTGGGAATATATGAAGCTCTATGAAATGGGTAGAGTAATCGATCAATGACATAACACTTGTCTCCAGATGCATAAACTCTTGCGCTCTATCATCCCGTAGTGTCTCAGGAAAATAGTAGTCATAAGAGACCATTTAAAAATCTTCCCATTCCATGTCCAGATGATGCTTTATTTTAGTGGTATCTTCCCACCACCTCTTGGTCAAATAATACAGAATATAAGTATCAAGGTTCAACCTCTTATCTAGAGGAATCTCTAGATGCTAAAAGATAAAAAGCATGTCTTCAAACCAAGGCTCTACATCCTATGGTCTACCATCCCTAAAAAATGTTTTCGGATTTTGTTACTGGAATAATCACATCAGTTCTACCAAGGATATGGCAGGATGAGGTACCCTCCATAAGGTCTTCATAATCCTCATGAATCCATCATAGAAATATTCATCTACAAC
Organism: Viscum album; assembly: GCA_963277665.1. Lineage (NCBI taxonomy): Eukaryota > Viridiplantae > Streptophyta > Magnoliopsida > Santalales > Viscaceae > Viscum > Viscum album. The sequence goes on along the minus strand of OY728146.1, from coordinate 1,777,811,339 downwards.
TATATCTAGTATAATATCTAGTGTTGCAACAAGAACATCTAGAAGATCCTCTAGTTTCCCATGGCCTACCACCTCTAGGGTATGATCATCGCCACTCTCCTGGAATACAGCTTGAGGTTGTTGTGCTGGCATGACTCTGTATGGTCAAGCATACACCTTAGTTTGAGTTGTGATCTAGGATCATATTTCAAGAGTGAATTAACTAAAGAGGATAATAAAACCCTCAAATGTTAAGAGAAGGTGATTAAACGACATGTAGTGTCTGTACATGGTGTGTACACTTAATCTTTCACATGGTTGTCTAACTCTGATGGCCTGGGCTTGTAAACAACATAGGTAAATGACATGTTATTTGGGTACATAGAGTGTACACAAGTCCCTTATCTTATCCATGTACTTTCACATGACCTAATTAACATGGGGTCTGTCGGAGAAATCCCACACAGCGTGTAACAAAAGTACATGGTCCTGTAATTACGAAACCCACCATCCCATTATCCCTCTCACATGGTCACTTACTACAGGGATTGTACATAGGGTAAAAGGCATGTTCATAAGAAAATATTTTATTCCTGAATAGAATAACACAGAGCGTGTGTTCATAGCCCCACACACCATGTTTTCTAGGTTTCTAGACAACAATCTATGGAAAATTCCCTAGAACCCTTTTTTCAAATTAAAGCAATGATTTGCCAAATTTTGATCTATGGGGGGCCATACTCAATGTGAATTAAATATTGGAATCCACATATAGGACATAACAACAAAATCTATTTCCAATGGAGAAATCATGATAGACCTATTTCTGATCCAAGAGAGCCCATACTTCTTAGGGACCAAAGAATGGAATTCATCCAATTCTACCACAACAAGTACCAATAAAATTATCACAATAGCAAGAATATCTATCACGGTACCTAGCACAGCAGCCTGCATATCTATAAATTCATCTATCACAACATCATGAAATTAGTAATGCTCTCTAAATGGCATGTCAATAATGCATGGAATGTGATTTCTAGCAAGTGACGATATGATTCATGAGATGTAATACCCTCATTTCATCAGGTTTCAACAACATAAAAACACAATAAAATTAATAATAACATCACAATACCAGTGTTTCACCCAACAGTGAAATTGAATCAACTATAATAACTTAGAAACCAAAAGACACAATTCAATTAAATGGAATGTGGCTTTTCCCTATACACGATGTAGCAACTCCCAAGCACAAATTAACCCCAAATCTGGAAGCTGCTGAAAAGATTCTCTATACCCGGTTGGTCACATGGCCTCAAGCGCATTTCCCCAAATGCCATAGGCTTCTGACTAGAAGCAAGGACCTAAGGTGTGATAGTGTGGAAACTATTCACTCATTGGAAGAGTGTAACCTTGAGTAATAATAATATATAGTAGAAAAATCTGTAAATACCATACAACTGAAACAAATAGTGGGATAATTATAATAAAGATAACAAGAAGTCATAGCATAAAAAAGATGATGCTTCCTATAAAATGTTCTAAGAAAGTATCAAAAATATTATACACTATAGTGAGATAAAAAATAAAATACCAAGGTATAGAAATACCAAGGAAAATTGAAAATAATCGTAGGGATCATCTTGGTCCCATGCTTTCATGCTCTTAAACAGAAAATCAAGTACCTGTAGAAGGGCACTATCCCTTATTGACACCTGCAACAATTTAATCTATATGGGCCCAAAAATATGACCCTAATAGGGTGTGATAAATAAATACATGTAGGAAACCACCCAAGATTAGTTCCTATCTATCAGTTAGTATATGCAACTAGTAGTGTACAATTCTATAAGTCATGTTTATATTTATATTCAGTTCAGGTTCATTGAAAAATTTAATTACATTGAATTGTAAACATCTTGAGATATAGCCTTATCCCAAAAATCCCCCATATCATTTAAGCACACTATATGTATCAAAATACCATTTAAATAGTTATAAGGGAAGACCAAATAAAAGATTGTGCTTTATCTTGGTAGATGTTTCATAAGGATTTCATAAGATATTCAGTTCAAAACCTCAGCCACATACATAGAAAAAACCTTTACATGGGCATAACACAGCCCCACCCACATGAATAACCAATCATCACCCATAGGAATAACCAATCCTTTCCCACAAGCATATCCATTCTTCATCCATAGGTATAGAATTCAATCAAATTGAAGCTATGTATATCATTATTTCAGCATGTTTCATGTTAAAAACCAGTATATAAGCATTTCATCATGTTTTCAAGTCCATGCTTGGGGTATATTCCTTTCAGTATAATAAACAACACCCATAAATTACACTGTAACATAGTTAACATAATAACGACTCATGTGGGAATCATACATAACAAGCAAAAAGTGAATTAAACTACCATAAAAATTAAATAATTATACTGTCATGGAACATTCATATCACAGGCCTAACGTGTAATCTAATAATTACAAGGATTAAATAATAATATCCACAATAAGGGTAAAAGGTGAAAACACTAATATAAAGCCCTTAATCCATCCAATTTCAATTTAACCCACTTCAAATACCATTATAATTCAATAAATGTTTAACAAATCAACTATGGGAATACAAGGATTGCCTCTAAGGAAACCTAGGCCAAAATACCATAAATAATAATTCAATGGAAACAGACCCATGGGGTGTCCCTAATTAATGGTAATCAGCATTTAGAATGAATGATAACACAAGTAAAATTTTATAAAAATCATTAGGACATAAAAAAGGTCAAAAATAAATCAATGTGAACTCCAAATATGGGTGAATGGAACTTCATCACATATATTCATCTTGACAATTAATGAAAGGAACATGAACACCTACCTTATAGTCCTATGGATCTCCCCATCAAACATCATATCCTAATTAAAAATAGTATGAAGTGGATCTATACAATGAGGTAAAAATCATAAACATTGATATCTTTGTTGAGAGAAAAAATCACACCGAACATCTCCATTGGAATGGAGGGCTTATATATTGGGTTCAAATGCAACTGATGTTAGTCAAAACAGAGTTCAGATGGACAATCAAGAGCCAAAATGAGCTCTGACAGATCTTCTAGTGAGACTAGCCAAGCCCTCTCTCCAAATGATAGAAAAATTACCCTACCACCCATTTTAGCACACAAAAAAAATAAACTACCTAGCGTGTAAAAATAAGATACATGCCGTGAATGTATTAAAACCATCCCCCTACCGAATCCCCTTACACACCATGTTCAACCATACACAGGTATGTTATATAGTCTGTACTAATAAGTACATGACGTGTAACCACAATGTTTGGCTATGTAAGGCATGAATCTATAGTTTAACCACTTTTAATATTTTTTCCATCTTATATTAACCAAAAATAAAATATATGTACCAAAAAAGAAGAACTGGGTTCTTACAAGCCACATGACCTCAGGCACAACTCCTCGTGTGTTGGAGGCGGTTGACTATGAGCGAGGTTCTAATATCGATCATGGGGAGACTATACCCTCTTTTTTTCTTTTATCATAGTAATACATCATTATAAATAAATAATCAATTTATTAATCTTAATTATTAACATAGAAAAAACCAATATCATAAGATTATAAAAACTAGAAATACCAACTCAAATTCGAATAGTAGATAACAGGTCGTGTTAATATACATCCCATGGGTCAAATAAAACTGTAAATAAAGACTTTGGAATCTCTTATTATGGTCCTTAATAATGTATATTCCCCTCACCATGCTCCATCCCAACTCTTCAATCAAATAAACATCCATTTCCCTTAACCTATCCAAAAAACACAATGCATATTCAGGTACCGATCTGGTACCCCGAATAGGGTGCGAGTACAACTCAGTAGGCCCCCACCAATGGTTTATAAAACAAATTTAGTCAATAACAGTGTATGAAGTTTTATAAAGAATAAAACAAAAATATAAAAGTATTAAATTTAAATTTATTCATCTATCCTTTTTATTACTGCATAAACCCTCATATTATCAAAGACACCCAATCCTCAATATCTACTTTAGCTCATTCCAGAGTCTGAACTATTAACAAGGGATATTAAAATATTAAATTTCCATCTTACCATTCATCCCCAGAAATCACATTTCATCAAATGCATAAAACATATAAATTAGTCTGGAATTATTAACGTACATGACATCCACTAAAATCAATGTTCTATAGTGAGTAGTAAAAACAAAGTAAAAATTAATAATATAGAAAAGGGAAAGAACATAAAGTCTTTTCCTTCAAAGCCTCACTAATTCTGTCAAAAAACAATTAGAATCTCACACAAATTTTTTCCCTTATGGCTCATATGATATTTAAATAAATAATATTATATTATCTCCCTTTATTCATCACATAAGTCTCACACAATCATTATATTACAATATTAGAATCTCTCTGAGTATTCTCCCTTTAATATCATTCTCACACATCAATTATCCCCTGTTCTACTCTATTCCAACATTATCACAACCATTTACCATTTTCCTGAACATTCCATTAATTAATTCACAATTAATTAATCATATCATCATCTTCAACTAATTCAACAATTAATTGTACATTTAATCTTTGTTAATAACTTAAAAAATTACTTAACCACCTCAATTTCCATTAATTAATTCACTAATTAATTTTTCTCAACCCATTTCCATTAATTATCCCAATGGTTAATTAATCTCATCAATTTCATTAAATAATTTTTACATTTAATTAATCATAAAAATCCTTCAATTAATTCATCAACTAATTGGCCCCTTAAAATCCATTAATTAATTCAACATTTAATTTACCAGGAAATGTTTATTAATTAAATAAATAATTACTTAATCATCTGACATCTCAATATCCAATAATTAATTGACCAATAAATTATTCACAATTTATAACACAACAATTCGATAATTAACTCAACAATTCATTATCCTCCAATTCCATAACTAATAAAACAATTAGATCATCACATAAATACTCTTAATTAATTCTCTATTTAATTAGTGAAGTAAATCCCATTAATTATTTCATCAACTAATTAATCAATATCCACAATCTCAAAAACCCATATTTAATTATGTAATTAATTATGTAATTCAAAATCTCAATAAATCAAAATTAATTCTAGAATTAATTAAATAAATTTCAAATTTCAAATATATCATAATTAATTATATAAGTTATAATATGAATTTGAAAATATCATTTCCCCATAATTAATTCAACAATTAATTATTCAATTCTATCAATTCAATATCCAAACAATCCACACTATTTAATTCACCAATTAACTAATCCAAGTCATTCAATTACACCATCACAAACAATCCTCATTAATTTATTCACCAATTAATTAATTTAACTCATTAAATTGCACCATCATAGTAATTGTCATTAATTAACTCACCAATTCATTAATATAACTCATTAAATATCTGGAACACAATAATCCCGATTAATAAATAAACTAATTAATTATTCATTTATATAATTAAATAATTAAATAGTCACATAACTCCCATTAATTATGTCAAAAAATAATTAATAAATTTATTTATTTGAAAAAATTTTTAATAACACTATTAACATTAATAAAACCATTAATTAATTATTCCATTTATTTAATTCATCTTTTAAATAATCACATAAATCCCATCACCTAATTCACCCCCTTCCTGGCGGCGGGAGGGGGAGGATGATCTGGTTGTACTGCCTTTGAAGCCCCAAATTCCCTTTGTGCCTTTTACTAACCCTAACTATATTCCAGATTTTTCTTTTATTGCTTCAAATCCGAAGGTACCTGATCTTCATCTTAGAAATCATCATCTTCTGATCTCGGTGGTGGAGTTTTATGAAGCAACGAAACACCATGATCTGACCCTGGTGTCTCATTTCAACTCGCGAAGGTCGTATGTTGATGATTTTGATCGGTTTTTCTTTGCCAAATGGGACTTGTGGGATCGAGCAATGATTGGTCTCCTTGATAATCGTCATTTAATGATCTGATTTTCCTCTGATGAAGACCTGGTTCGTGCTTGGTCCAGTGCTCCCCGACGTTGCAACGGTTGTAAATTTTTTCTATTTCACTGGACGATTGACTGCTTTATGAACCGGGATACTACTTCCATTCTGATTCGAGTAAGTATCCCAAATATGCCTTTACCCTTTCAAAATCCAGCGATTTTTTGTATTCTTGGGAACATGATAGGTTGTTTCTTATGATCCAATGTGCCTACGTCTACCCTGATCCACCCGATTAACCCCCGGTGCTGTGTTGAGGAGGAAATTTCTAGACCACCGGTGGAATGGGTTTGGATCTCAGTTGGGGAGGAATTTCGATTGAGGAAATATGTTATCTATGAATCCTGGGTTGATTATTGCTCATGTTTAAAGAGATTGGGCCATTCTTGTTCGAGATGTCATGCTGAAATTTAGAGCAGGAGGTCACCGTAACCGAGCTCATTCACAGAGAATAGGGGACCCGCTGTGGTTGATACTGCGACAAGCAATCTGGGACCTCAGGGCACATTGTCTGTTGAAACATCCATGGGTGCTCCTCAAAACCCATTGGTGTCTGATGTGTTCACGCAGCTCAAGAAGGATCTGAATAGGGGGAATTACCAGAAGGAATTTGATACCAAGGGTGATAGTGGTGGTGGTGTGGCACACCCTTCAGATGAACCCACACTTGCAGACCTTCAGCAAGAGTCTGAGGCCTCTATTGTGCCGAAGAAGTATGTTTGTGTTCAAAGAAGTCGGTCTGATGCTGGTGCGGATAATCAGAGGAAGGGGAGTAGCAGTGGTGTTGTGAGTACGGAAAAGTAGGGGACTTCATCGAATTCTGAAATGGATCACATGCAGGGGTTTGCTCCTACTGTGAAGAAGATGAAGCCTTCTAGATGTAAGGATAATAGAATTGTGGATCTTGTTGGAAGCTGCAGTGGTCAGGGTAATGCTGCTAGTGGTCTGATAATCACAGTACCCACGAAAAATCGTTTTCAAGAGTTAGGCACGATAACTGGGGATGAGATACCTCCTTTATGTGGTCGTTTCATCTTGCAGAATGAGTCAAAGGAGAATGCAGTAATGTGTAAAGGTGGGATAGATGATAAACATGCAATGGTGGAACAACCTCACTGTTTGGATATGATTGATATGAATAACCAATTTCATCAAAACCAGTTAGTAATGTATCAAGCGATGTAGTACCATGGGAAATGGGGGGATCTTGCTGACAGTGATAAGGAAAATCATGGGGACACGATTCGGCCATCATACAGCGAGATTGTCCAAGTGGGGAATAAGGCACATTCGGTGGTCCAGGAAAAGGTGATTGCCTCTCCGCGAAGAAGGATGATGAAGGACTACTCCCATTTGACAAATTCTATGCCTACCAGATCTACTGTCATAAGTATGTAATCTCCCAATCAGTTTCTTGTGATAGAGTGGTTGAATCTGAGGAGGGTGTATGCTAAGGTTCTGAATCACTATGAGGGTTCGGTGTGGGAAACAGCGACTGAGCAAGAGTCTGTTTATCATAGAGGTGGTGAGTGATGTGATTTTGAGGATTTGCAGTGACTGTGTTGGGTCTGTAATGCTTGTTTCCTATTCTTTTCTTCTATTTTAATAAATGGTCAGGGTTTCTATCTTTTTCTATGCTTTCCTGGTAATTTAATTCAAAAACTAGATAATAAAATAACTCTCATTAATTAATTTATCAATTAAATAATCTATTTATTTTAGTAAACAATTAATTAATCACACAACTCTTGTTAGTTAATTCATCTCTTATTTAATTAAATCCCACAATCACAAAAACCCATATAATTAATTAATAAATAAATTATTCCAACTTAATTAACTCATTCACCTCAAATATTTCCTTAATTAATTGTTATATATTAATCAAGTTCAAATCCTCAATTAACTAATCAATAAATGGTTATATATCCACTAATTTAATAATCATAACAATCTATAATAATTAATTTAACAATTAATTATCCCCATTCAAAAAATTTATTGTAACTATAATTAATCTATCAATTAATTATTCAATTTAAAAAATCTCTATATTTCTCTAATTAATTCATCTATTAATTATTCTAATTCAAAATTTCATAATCCCGAAAATTCTCATTACTTAATTATATAATTTTTTATGAAATGTCACAAACAGAAATAACTCCATAACTAATTCCCACAATTAATTATATAATTCACACATCCCAAATAACTCATAATTAATCCACCAATTAATTATCCCATTTAAAAATCCATAATTCTAGAAATTTAACAATTCCATATTTAATGAATTCACCAAATTAATTAATTCTTTTTATAAATTCCATTGACAAATTTGTCAAGAAATTTTATAGCTTACATATATTTAATTAAAAATCACAGCAATGTGATTTTAAATTTAGACCACCTACCTCATGAATAGTGATTATTGCTTATGAACGAATAATCCCAATTTGATGTAGATCTACCTATAATGTGATGATGAATGTAGTCTAAATCTAAAACCTAAATCTAGTGTTAAATGAAACAATGTCACCTAAATCTATATTTCAATCCATCAAGTATGTATCATGATTCAAAAAATCTAGATCTAGATCCAATAAGCCCAAATCATGATTCAACAAATCTGGATCATGATCCAACCATCCCAAAATCTAGATTCAAACAATTTAGAACTATATCCAATAATCCTTGATCTATATTAATTAATTTATTTTTGGATCCAGTAATAGGTAAACATCTTTCATTTATCTAGGAAGATGATCAAAAGAGATAGATATATCTAAATGAGAAGAATACCCATACACATATGGTGCGAGGAGGGTCTTTGGTGGAAGAAAATAGTGAGACAAGGATCTTTGTACTAAGGAAAAGGTTTGTGGAGAATCATCCATCCAACATGGAGGTGGTAAAATGAGCTTCAGTCCAAGGTGTAGATGCATGAAGGCTCGAAAATGGATAGGGATGTACACCTCTTAGGATACATGAATCTGGAGTGTTCATATGAGAGAGCCCCCTTTTTTATTTTCCCCCAAAAATAACATCTCAAACCCCTTTAAAAAATGAAATGAAATTACTTGTTTTTTAATTTCTTTTCATGAATTATTTAGAAGTGGTGAAAACTACTTTTGTGACATGTTTATCTGTGGTGAGAACTACATACAAGTTCTGTAATATGGTTTTGTGACAAGTCGACACAAGGTGAAACTACGTTCATGACATTCTAACATGTGGTGAAAAAAATTTATCAGGGAGGGTAAAAATTCAATATTGTGAAATAATTTAATCTATAAATTAAATTCAACTGCTTTACCCAAAAAAATTCATGTCATGAATTTGGTCCATAATGTGTATTTTTTCTCTATCAAAAAAACACCACATAATCCTACTTCACCTCTAGAAAAAGATGAGATCTTGAACATTCACATACTCCTAAAAAGAATCTTAATGAATGAAATATTATTTATAGTAGAAATACATAAGAATTATTCTATGAATGATAAAATATAAGGGTTTATAATTTAACATTCTATGATACTTTTGATACAAAAAGTTAGTAAACACGTTTTAAAAAATTGTTTGTGGTGATCGAGGCAGATAATCTTATACAAGTTCTGATAATATCAGGTTGATACTAATAAAATTTATGATGTTGAAAATAAAAAGTAATTCCATCATATTGAATTTAGATTGTAATCATATTTGGAATACTTATTTATAATGTAATAATATTTTTTAATAATGTTATGGTGTAAATTAATATGACATTTTGCATTCTGTTACACCATAATGTTATTATATTTCAAGTTCCACAGGTCCAAGTCATTGAGACAAACTCATAGAATTATGAATGTTCAAAGTTAAATATCTTTTCAAAGATGATTACTTGGCCCAAAAAGAAAAAAGAAAAAATATTATATAATAAAGAGTTTACAGGAGTCTTAAATATTGAATCATATTAGAATCTTTTTCATAAAAATGTAGAAGATCAATGGAGAGATCATCAAACCCGGTAGTGTCCTCATTTGAACCCATGTTGGCCCAACCATCTACAACCATGTTTTCTTCATAGTAAGAATGGGTGATGATGTAGTTGATATGGAGAAGCGACCGAGTACAGCCCATCCAATGAGTAGTAATATACCAATGAAGATGTGTTATGCCATTCCAAATTTCTTGTATAGTGGTTGTCAAATCACTTTAAATCCAGAGATTCTTACAACCAAATTGTTTGGAAAAGCCAATAGCATATATCAAACTCATCATTTCAGCTACAAGATAGGATGAAATGCCACACCTACCCATGAAGCATCCAAGAATCTGACCGAGGAAATTCTTGAATATGTCACCACAACCCGTAGGTCCTGGATTTTCATTTAGAGGCACCATCTACATTTACTCTTATCCTTCCAAGAAGAAGAGATCTCTAGAAAAAATCCAATGCGAGACAAGGATGACATAAATTCCCATTAATATGAAGTTGTCATAGGACTCCAAAGTCATAAACATTATTGTTGCAATGTATATTTTTCATCGAAGAAACATCACATTGGAAAATAAGGATCTGCATCTAACCTACTTTTTGATTCAATGAGAAATTTTTATGAATAATAGAATTCTGGTCATACTAGATAACATGTTGGAGCTCAGCAATTACAGCAGGAAAAAGGTTCTTAATTTTCTGAGAAGATACAGAAATAGATTATCTTATCAAGGGCTTCTGGGGATAAGAAGACATATCCCTTCTGATCATCATATCAAGGGGTTTCCTTGGAAAAGAAATATTTAAATTTATTTTTGTATAAAACAGTAGAAACCTTTATACTAGGTTATATACTGCCATTATCTTAAGGTATAAATATTTATATTTTTAACAACACAAAATTCAATCAGTCTTTATTTGGACATTTTATTACATGTTCCTTCCATGTTTTATATTCTGGTGATCATATAATAGAAACCAAAGCATCATATTTATCACTATATTCTATTTAATTTTTTTGTTTAATTCTAATTATAATAAAAGAACACTTATTAATCATATCCATATAGATTCTGATATTTTACACTATAATATAATAATATTTATTCTGATTATAGTTCTTTAACATTTTTCATCATACTAATTCTATGTCTGATTATCTTAATTAAAGAAGATTAGTAAAATTCTATTAAATTGTGTATTTTTCACTGTAATTCACACCCCCACCACATTTAAGTATATCCATTTTGGATAATATTATTATAAAAATATTTATATTATATATTGATCTTACAATTGATATTAGAGCATCCTTCTACTATTACAGATTGGTATGTATTTACATTACTATTCCATGTTTTTTAATGTTTGTGTTATCATATTTTTTTACACTAACGTGTATCTTTGGATAAATTATTTATTTTGTTTTCAAATATGGAACTTATTAATGTTGGATCCATAGATAATATGAATCCTATCTAAAAACCTATCTTTGATAGAGCTGATTATGAGCATTGGAGGGATAGGCTGAACACATTTGTGATCAACACAGTTGTTGAAAAGTTTTCAATTCTCTTTAGAGATTATAATATTTTAGTTTAGTAAGTAACTTCTTTTACTCATCAAGAGAAACAATAATACCATTTAAACTAGAGATTAAGGACTACATTGTTTTTTGATTGATAAGAAGAATTTATAGTCATATTTTTTCTTGTATAGCTACCAAATTTAAATGGAAAATGATTGAGATAATGCACATTGTTACATATAATGTTGTAGATACTCTATAATCTAATTTAAAAAAAGACTACCATGGAGTTGACTTATTAATAGTGGAATCTATTTCAAAGATGCATCTAATATTCATTACCATTACAAATATTTTAAAATATATTGGTAATAATGTTCTTGATGATGATATAACTTTAGATAAGATAATTGATATCTTGCTGAATGAGTGGGAATCAAATATAACCTTTGTTTATTAGACTATAAATATAAATAATCATACCTTGGATGATATTATGTATACCCTTATATATTAAAAGTATACATACAAAAGAGATAATGAGAAAAATAAAAAAAATTGTTTTCCCCTTTACTTCAATATCAACTGAACCTTCTAAAGTTCAATCATCTAAGAATGTTGGTAAGAGTTCAATAAAGAATAATTTTTTTTTTCAATCTAATTCATGTGTTTCAAAATATTTTTAGAATTAATTGGATTATCTATCCAGAAGGATGAATAGTATAGGTGTAAAGGATAATTTTCAATAGCGACACATGGAAGGTCATAATGATAGGAGTGATAAGGAATATGAGGTTACTTTCTATGAATGAAAAAAATATGAACACATTAAAACATATTGCCCAAATATGAAGAGGAAATCCCACAAGTAAATTAATTCAGAAAGGAATTAAATGATGTATTATAAATTAAAATGATATATTTTTAAAAAAGCTTCTGAAACATGGAGTCCCTATGAAGGTGATTCTTCATAAATTCTTATGATAATGAAGGTTATATTCAAAAGAACATAGGAATTTTTCCAATGTACCAAAAATTAATTTGTATTTCATGTCCATGTTTTGAAAAGATAAAAATATTACTAATATGTAGATAATTTTTAATTATAATGATTGTAAGGATTCTAAATCTTCTAATAAATAATATTCATCAAAAGATGATAATTTGGTTCCTTTTTATGACGAAGTGTCACTATTTGATAAATTTCATGTGAATGAAAATTGTAAAATTTATAAAAAACATGATAATGATAATAAAAAACATTCAAAGGATGATTTTAGGATTGATGTTTTTACAAAAGAAATATTATCTCTATAAAAATATTTTGATGATACAAATTTTCAAAAATAAACTATTTCTAAAGATTTATAAAATTTAATTTCTATGAAATATGTTTTAGAAATAAAACATGCTTCTAAAACTAATACTATATACACTAAAAATTAAATTTAAAATTTAAAATCTAAAATCTCATTTTTTGAGATAATTTTTATCTACATTACAACTGTAAAACAAATTATGATAAATTTTTTAAACAAATATGTCCTCGTGAAAAGGGTTCGGGAATAATATATACATATAAAAAAATAGCTTTTAGTAACAATTTATTTATTCTTAAAAATACCCCTGTAGTACTAAATGTCAAAGAGGTGGTCATTGGAAAGAACATCTCCATAAATAAATTTCAAACCCTTTGATTTTAAAAAGATGATTTTTTAAACAAATGTGAGTTCATAATGAATTATTTTATAACATTTCTAGACTCACGATGGTTTGGTTGTGGAAAATATTATATTTGTTTTTGAAAATAATGAAATTACCAACAAAAAATATATATGGTATAGGTATAGTGGATGGTCCAGACACAATACTACAAACAAATTCCTTTCCGAAGATTATCAATATGAAAAGTGATAAACTACATTTTATAGATAATTCTGAAGGAGTGATTATTGGTATAAGAAGTAGTGTTCTTCTTGGAAGAGTTATTATTTTAAATGTTTAGTTTGTTAAATTTAATAAAAAATATATTTATATGAATGAGCCAGTTATGTGATAAAGGATACCTTGTATTCATTAGACCTGATAAGTGTTTAGTACATAGATCTAGGGATGAATTTATTGTTTCATCCAATATGTAAGAGAAAATTTATACTCATAACATAGAAGATCATAAGAGTTATTACTTACATTGTATTAGTGAAAGGAAGATAATTATTTGTTATTAAATATAATGTTATGACATTGTATCCATAGAAACATATCTATGTTTACTGCGAAAGGGATTGTTAAGTATCTACTAGAGATTAGGTTTGAATCTTAAAAATTTGATTACCCTTTTCAATACATTTAGAAACACAAGTCATGTTTTAAATATATTAGTTATGTGTCAACATCAAATGTGTTATTTTTAGTGCACATGGATTTATTTTGTCCTATATAAATTGGTATTATTAATGGAAAATATTGTGCATAATTTTTAGTTGATGAGTATACTAGATAAAGAGGGTTTTATTTTCTCAAAATGAAACCTGTAGCCTTTTGTTATTTTAAATATTTTGTCGATATATTTAAAAATGAGAAAACACATTCCATGATATCCATTATGAGTGATAATGGTGGATAATTTGTAAATTATTATTTTGAAACATTTTTTAGTAAAAGAGTTACTGAAAAAAACATTTCACCACATAGAACCCCTCATCAAAATGGTGTTATTTACAGATGAAATATAATTATTCATGGAATAACTAGAACCATGTGGAGTAAATTATCAATTAATACTATTTTTGGATGAAGTGGTTAGTAATAAATTCGATACAATGTATCTAATTTTTATTATACATTTTATTAATGAAATTTTTTATGAGTTTTGGACACTTAGAAAACCAAACTCTCTTACTTCAGTGTTGTTGGATGCAATGATTTCATCGTGAATATGAAATATAAAATACATAAATATTCACCCAAATTTGAAATAGTGATATCTTATGTATATTCCACTTATTCTAAAACTTATATTTTTTTATAAAGATTCTTGTACTTCTGAGGAAACAGTGCATATTATGTTTTATGAAAATGATCATTTTGTTTTCATATAACCTCAACCAAAACCCTCAGATTTAATTTCTAAAACTGATTTTCATCAATTTTTTGAATTATCATCTCATAAGGATATACCTCTTGAAATATTTACTGATGTTATTCCATGGGATTATTTTATTCATATTTTTTATGAAAAATATTTTCGAAACCAAATAATCATGTTTTTCCTTAGAAACCATCCTAGTGTTAGTATCATTGGTGTGGCTGATAAAATATTTAGGACTACAATTTTCATATAAAATGTAATTGAACATCATTCTTTATTGTCCCAATTAAAACTAATATTCTTTATAAGGCTTCAGGTGATGGTGATGGTATTAAGTGAATGATGAACTCAATGAATTTCAAAGGGAAAAAGTCTATAAATTTGTGGAATGACCTAATGAAACTTCTATAATTGAAGTTAAATGGGGGTTTCATAATAATTTTGATGATAATGGAATAATCATTAGAAATATATATGGACTTGTTTATAAGTGTTAAAATTAAAAATATGGTATATATAATGATAAAACTTATACACAGAAGCTATACATTAATCTATTCAAATACTTCTAGCATTTGAAACATTCTTTAATTTAAATAATTTTCAATCATACCTAAACTATGAATTTCATAATAGATATGTTCAGGATGAATTTTATGTTGAAAAAACCCATGGAATTGAAAATAAAAAACAAAGTGAATACAATAATAAAATTACAATGCTTTATATGGACATAAATAATCCCCTAAAACATGGTATGATATATTAACATGGTTTTTATTACAAACAAATTGTTACAGGAGTTGTAGATCCAATTATTTTTATAAAATAATTAAAAGTAAAAATTATAATTCTACAATTTTATGTCTATAAAATTATATTCACAAAAACTAACAAATAATGAATATATTAGTTTGTGGATATTTTGATATCAGAGTTTGAGATGATTATGATGGGTGAGTTAACATATTTTTTGGTATTCAAATTTGAAACAAACTAGATGGCACATTTATATCCCAACATATGTATATAAAAGATATTATTAATAAATTTGGATTACAAAATAATAAAACTATTACTACTCTTATTGGTAGCTCCAATACTTATGACATTGACATGGTTGGGAAACCAATTGATCAAAAATAATTTAGAGGTATTATAGTAATTTTACTTTACTTAATAGCTACTTGTCTATATGTAATGTTTTATATATTCTTATGTGTAATATATTAATAAAATAAAAAGGAATCCCATTTAAAAACTGTAAAATGGATTTTTCTTATTATATTAAGAGAACTATGGATTTAGGAAATTTTTATTCTTCTTGAAATGTTTTAAAATTAGAAAGTTTCTCATATACTATCATCGGTGGTTCTAGAATTGATCCAAAAAGTATATTCATTGCATTTCATCTCTTAAGAGAGTGTTTTGTTTTTTTTATAGTATGAAACAATACTCAATATTACTTTACACTACTAAATTATAATATATGGAAGCTAAAAGTTGTTGGGCTCAAGTGTTGTTAATGTAACACACACTCACTGAATATGACATAAGTTCTACAAAATTTAGATAATTTTTGATAATACAAGTTCCATTTACTTAAGAAAAAATCCATCACATCAATCTATTACTAAAAACATAGATATAAGATACCATTTTCTTTGGGATCACACACAAAAAGGAGATATTATTTTACAATTCATCATGTGTGATCAACATTATGAAATTTTTACAAAACACTTTCATTATGATAGTTATGAATACATTATATAGAATCTTTGAATGATCAAAAAAATTAATCATTCATATATACCTTTTTTACACAAATCTTTACATTAGGTTACTCTTTTTCATATGGGAGTTCATATCTTTTTTGTCTTTTAAAAACATTTATTTTTCTAATTTTTTCAGGTTTCTTAAAATATTTATCATAATTATTTTTCTAGAATCAAAAGGATTTTGGGGATTAGAAAATGTGATAAAAAATCTAGACTCAAATTTTGATATTTTTTTTTGTATTTAATTTTTTTCAATTTAATTTTATCTTTATTTTGATGTGGAAGAGATGAACAAGGAAACCCCCATTGAGGTGGGTATGGTTAGAACAAATATCTGATTGTGGTGGGGGTCATTTATGACAAAAAACATTACATTGGGTCAATATTTTCATTCTTATTAGAAAAATACTATGGTTCCCTCATCCATAACTGGGACCAAGCATGCCTACCAATGGAAGGTGTCTAATTGGGGTTTCAGACCAAACAAATTGTAGGGACTCGCGTAGGTTTAAAGTATGGGATCTCACGCTCATAAAATGATTTTATGTTGAATTTTTTCCGAATAAAAGTCTCTATTGTAGATTTTATATATGTTCTCTAATATCTTCCAGTTCCTGATAAGGGGCTAGTTACCCTAACAGATGATAATTGGTTAATTCTTTTTAGATACAAAAGAAAATGGGTCTCATTGTTGAACTAAAAAAAAGTGGATCTCGGTATTGGATCCATCAATATGTATCTATGATTCTTCATCCATTTCAAAGTAATGTGTATATTCTTCGGTATTTAATCCTTATATCCAAGTACTTTGTATTTTTTTCCACGTTGGGAGGAAGATAATATTTTGAGGATAGGATTTACTTTTTTTAGGATACCTAAATATCCTAGTTATTCAAGGAATTAGAGCATTCATAGCTCAAATGATTTCTCAGTCAGCTGAGGGAAGAGGTAGAGTGTTCATCCTATGTGAATGATTTGGTCCTAAGGATTGGAATATCAGAGAAAAAATTCATACATCAAAATGGATGTTTATTTTATCTTATGAGTTAAGAAGGTTTCATGTTTATCTTGGTTATTCAGGGAATCAATGTTCTCATAGTTTAGTTATAGGGGATTAAACACAAAGCATAGAAAAAGTTATTAATCACTGGGATTCATTATTGTGATTAGGACATACACATTAATGTTTCCCAATAGTGATAAGATATTATAAAATGACATTTCCCTCTGAAGTTTTGGTATGTATCTTGAGCCTTAGTAATGCGTCATACATATACTGATTATAGTAGGATTTATAGTTATCATAATTAATTATAAAGGGGCTTATACCCTGAGTTTTACCTTTGCCTAGGGAATAGACAATGAGGGTGGACCAAGTTATCAATATCTAGGACTCCCTTTATGAGATGGCCTTCATTCATACCTTCCATGTATTCATTCTCCACTCTTCATGCCCTGATTTCACGCTCATCTTATCATATAGTGTCTTTCTCACATGTATAAATTTAACTATATGATCCAATTAAATTTTATAGGGGAATTTTCATAATCTATTCCACATATTCGAGGGTTGTCACTTGATCAATGCTATATTTTACAGACGGTGTCTCATGATCTTGAAGACTTCCATATGTTTAATCACAAGAGTGGGATTCCACACATGTCGGGAATAATTAGAGTAAACATGAAATTTCATCGGAAGGTGTTTCATGTCCTAGATATCATGTCATGATGGAATCACTAGTCCTGGATGGATTTCTCTAAGTGCATCATGAGACCCAATTTACATGACTAAGTGCTACTGCAAGACTCACCTAACATGAGAAGTTACCATTATATGAGTCAGGAAACATTTTTGAAGAACATCGCATGGTTTGGACATCAACCTTAGAGGGATTCAAGAGAAACAGGTGGCATGAATGAAGGGGACTATGTGACTTTTTATGACATGTCTGAATGACTTCATATGGCCCAAATTGTATACTAATGTACATTGTTAGATCTGGGTGACAAGACCCGGTGCTTTCGCATGCCCTAGATGGTTCATGTGAAGTGCATGAGGGTTATCAATCCTATTCTTCCCCTTCATAATCCACCATCAATATTTTCTTCTAGTATTTAAATTAATAATTCCTTATATTTATTCAATTTTAGTTTATTTTAAGTCTCACAGATTCTAGTAGATCTGCAATATGTCCCTTGGGTGTCCGTCCAAAACACCTTATCCTAATTAATGGGTGATCAAATAAAGTATTTTATGCATTGATCATGATAACTGTAGTTTTTAATCAATATCTTACATGATAGAATACTTTATGGTCTTGATATCATCCACTATTACAATTCCACTCAAGTGAAAGATTCAAAAGGCCAAATTTTCATCTAGGGAGTTTTCCTCATCATCTCGGTATATAGAGTTACATTTTTCATGCTGGGGAATGGGATTTATAGGCCATTACACTTGAAGATATAATCATTGAGAAATCCACTCTTACGAGGTGCATATCGCATGAATCTGTAATGGAGTCTGTGAATATATTTAGTATAAAGCTTCTTCATGGGACTTTGATATGGATTTCGATGATGATGTATCTTGATTTTAAGTGACAGTGAGTCTCTCCCATCAATTCCTCACTTATTGGATATTTCCAATTAATGGGGACTTGTTGAATCATTATGGTGTTTCTAAGGTCCCATGTATTATCATATTGACTTGTCTATAGGTGATCTCAAGATCAAGGAACCACTATAAAGAATTTTCTGGTTCTTGACTGACCTTTCTAGGGTTCTTTGAATGATAAGTATGTCTTGTCATGGGGAATTAAGGTGATCTATACAACTTATCATTGGGTATTGTGGGTCCATTTTGCATACATCTTTAGCATGTTGTAAGAGTTTTACAATTGTGAGAGGCTTCCACCTCCACCCCATTGTATTTCGTTTTTTTATGTTACAAACTTTAAGGTGTCTCACATCTTTTTGTGAATGTTTTTAAGAAAAAAGATTCTCCCTATTGGTGATCAATCACATGAGTTTTTTACTGTAAGAGGCTCTCACATTTTTTATATTTTACTTATACTTATGAATTATTCTTTGATGATTTTTCAGTTGATCACAGGTTAACAAACCATATGTTCTGGGGTAAATTATTTGGTTATTTTGGCATCACTAATTGTTTTATGAGGTTCCTTCACAAGATAAAGAGGATTCATCAAAAGGAGCTACATGAGATCCAAAGTAGGTTATGTGTCACAAATATTTCTTTCGCATGATCTTATGATGGTTTCACGATAGTGTATCTCTCAGAGATGTACATGATCCATGTGTCTCATCCACCTTATCATTACTTTTATTTTATTTGGAAAATACTACACACACTAAGGTATTTCTTCATTTAGGTATTTTTTGGATCTCATTTGATGGGAATCAAAAAATTCCACCCCTACATGTGTGACATCCTTGGGGACAAGGTCTTGGTTCTAAGGAAAGTAAATGTCTGCTTGAGTCTTTGGCACTGTCGTGAATCATTTTCTTTGGTGACACCTGGTTTATAAAAATAAACTTCTTATTCCAAAAAATTATATATATGTGTGTGGTGGAGAATCATTTATTTTACCGATTACTAATTTATATAGAGTAATCTCACATTCCTTCTATCATGTTTCATCATCACAAGACCCTTCTATTAGACCTAATCGCAAGACCTTTCTACGATTCCACTTTCGCATGAACTGTTATAGAAGACCCCTTTCTCTCAAGAGCTCATTCAAACCAACTTTGAACTATATTTTCTAAACTATTTGAACTTTTCTAAAGATGATTGTGATTTTACAAAGGATTTTATGGGTTCAGATGACTTGATTATATGATTGAAATATTATCATGTGACTCATTTGACTATGACTAGGTCACATGATAGTGAGTATTCATGTGATCATGTGATTGTGTGATACCTTATGGGGTTATTGACCCATGAATTTTTTTGGAGTTAGGATATTTGTGATGTCATTATGTTATTTTCATACACCCTATTGATTCATGAAATTAGTATGGCATGGATAGTTTATAGTGTCTTTCCATGGAAAATATTTTTTTTTACATCTAGAATATGACAATTATTTCTATTCATATAGAATTTGTTCTAGTAAATATTACAACAGTATTTTTATGAAGGAGGTGAAAATAGAGATACATCGTCATGATTTTGTAGTGGAAAGCATGGATCCAATTTTATTCCATTCTCTTCGGTCATAACAAATGATTCTGATAGAATTAATTAGTTTAAAATTAATATAATGTCCCCATTTAGGTTTCATTCTCATATATGGGTTTGGTCTTACTGATGATGGTCCTATTACTCCAACAAATTCATCATTCAAACCCTCCTCCTGGATTTTGAATACCCATAACACATTCTGGTAAAATGTATCAAAGGGGGGGGGGTACTTTTTCTCTCATGGGGACCATGAAGACTGGAATATATTTACATTTATTCCCACAGAAGACGATGAGATTGATCATGCACTTGATGAGTATTTCTATATGCATTACTCAATAATATCAAATTCTGCATCTGACCAGAGGTTCAAGTGTGTTTCCAACTGTGAATTGTGATCCATATATAGTTTTGGAATGAACTATGGAAATACCTTCTGGGTAAAATACATTACTTCAAAATTCATTGAGGTATTGAAGCAAATTTGGATGGATGAGGCTATCAGGGTATCACATATGATGGCCTACTACAACAAGGGTCTGATGATGGAGCTTTTTAGTCACTGGAGCCAAAAATGAGTAGCTTTCACCTTATTTATAGTGAGGTAGGAATCATATTTTGGGGTGTGGAGGAAATATATCACACACATATGTTATTTGGGATATATGAAGAGTAATTTCCCCTATGGTATCCATCGGATTATGTAATGAGGTGTCATCCTATACGCTGAGAGATGATTAATATTGTTTAAAGGGGCCTCTCAATGGATCTTCACACTTCCTAAAGAGGATATTATATTCAACACATAGGAGGACCATTTTATCAAGATGATTCAATCTGAGTATGATGTTAATAATCCAAAATTCTATCTTATGAAGGACTCACATGGTGAAATGGTAACTTACTGTCCCTTGGTTGAGGAAGGGATGTTTAAATAATTAGGATGTAAGGTTTTCCCATGTGTTGAATAGATTATTATACTAACTGGTTTCCTCACCATGTATTTGAGTGGTAACTTAATTTCCATAAATAAAGAAGGTGGAGTTGGAGTTTCCACTTCTACAAAGGAAGCCTATTTGGTATTGAAGAGTGTATCTGTCTAGTTTTCCTATTGATAAATAAAATCTATCTCTTATATATCATGTTTAAAAGTGAAAATCCCATATCAATATCATGGGACCCATAACAGTATTATGGGTTTTAATAGGATCTCCCAATGGAGGTTATAAATATCAGAACATTAAAGTTTTCATCAATGACTTATTCATACCATTCTTGAATTTCCTCAATCAGTAAGACCCATTACAATAATAGATAGATATTGCATGGATTATGAAAGCCATTAGGATCATTTATCCATTAGTTTGTACATTTTAGTGCTGACATGTGACATTTTAAACACTGGTGAGGCCAGACTTGATGCACAGGCTTATGTGATGTCACTTCACCAAAGAGATATTTCCACCCATCGTGATAAGGATCTTATATGTGGATGGTAAGAACACATCATGTTCAGTCCCAAATTAATAGGTCACTATTCAAAATGTTCTATCTATGATCAGTTTTGATTTTATTATCATCCAATGGTTGTTCTCCTATTATGGATAATTTTTTCCAAGGAGGAGATAGGTGATGAGATCAAACATCCTCCATGTAGTGTAAATATTGGTTTATCATGTTGTTTTATTATGGATTGGATTTTATCATATCTTAATAGGTTATTATATTAATTGGTGAGTGAGGCCTCCCAAACATCGATATCATATAATAATCCCTGGACTTTGAGGAAGCTGGCTTCTAGAGGGCTGGAGGACCCAGAAGCACCACATAGGGAAGATAGAGATTTTCTATTTCTTGTAGAAGAACCTACTGACATGGCTAAAAAAAATATTTCCAGATAGAAATCCAGTGCGATAAATACTATTTCTTGTCGATTCTTTTCAATGGATGGAACTGAAGATACAGAACATATAGGCTATGATCTGATATATAATATGAAAAGTAGAGGTTCATTTGGAAGGCTTCTCTTATATCATTGTCCCTCCAGGTTTTGTTTTTAGGACCATCCTCAGGAGGCCAAACCCATTCTTTTATACCATGATAAAAAAATCTACTATTAATGATGGGTCAGATATTTTATTCTCCACTGGTCCACCAAATTTTTGTTCTTGGAAATCATTAAATTTCAATAGATGAACGAGGTTAACTCGTCATCAAAGAAGCACTACGTCTTAGCCATATTCTATAATTAAATGGTCAAAGTTCTATTGAAACTATAATAATTTATTCTTCGGAATAGGGGGAGTCTACTATATATAATATGGTTCTATCATCCCATATATATTCTCCCTATGGTTTAACTATTGTAGAGAAATTAGGAAGTTATCAGGTGACCGATGATGAAGGGTCCTCTAGTCGACAGGCTCAAATGAGTAAAATTAACATTACTTATATAGTAATAGTTTTAGATTCAACACCTTCTATAGATAATTACATGGATGTAAAGAATATAAAAATAGGGCTTTATACATTTCCATGTCCTACTACATTGAAATCCTTAACTAACAGTTGTATTCCAATATTCTTTTAGCTTGGATTATTTTGGTATAAAATTATGATTTTTCAAAAATGTACAGGTCACCTACCATTCTAAATAGAATGTAATTTATTCTTCTATGAGGATGTGGGTGAGCTTTTTTTTCTTCCATATACACTTCCTTGATGGGTCCGACCCTTCATGAAACAGAGGTGGATGAGGTTTCGGTTCAATCATGTTCATTTCCTAATGAATATGTTTCAGTGATTATACATATGATATACTGCATGAGGAATCTCTTTTGGAGGATTTCGACATCGGTTGTTATTATACTACTATTTTAGTCTTGATTGAAGAGACCTTTGAAGATGGTGAAAAATTATTCAATACTGGAAACGTTTTTTACTTGATTCATATGGCATGATATTATCTTTCATTCGTGAAGTACTCAATGATATTGAGAGAAGAAGATATTTTGTAAAAGCACTAAAACTACCACAAATCCACTAATAAAAATATGGAGTTTCTTCCTCACTCATGGATGGTGTTTGGGAAGTGGATATTTCTAGTGACATGTCCATGAAATGTATAATTCCAACTACGGTCATATCCACCAATTACCAAATGATACCTTATTATCCATCTTGTAACTAATAAAACCTTCATCCCCTTTATTACATTATCATTTCCTTTACATTCATAGGATTTATTACCTACTCCCTTGGGTGTTCATCTGACATTATCTACCAATGAAGAGGCTGGTTCTCTTCCCTTTCAAGTAAAGACTATGGGAAAACCCAATCTCATAATGATCTACTCCAACAGTATATTATCATTACCATTTTTAATCTAGACCAATCCCCCTAGTCTTTATCACATTATCTATCGATTCAGCGAAATATGTGGGAAATGGTCCTAATAATTTCATTGGAAACCCCAATGGATGAGTTGAAGGACTGATTGAGTGATCCCCAATTCATGTTTCCCATCCGTAGTTTTGAGGGTTTTGACTATTCCACCCTTTACTCTCAACTAAAGGATGTGATCCCCATGAGATAATAGAAGAGGGCCATTATATTTAGGGTATTATGAAATGAGGACTCTCCCTTAGTGAAGTAGCACTATAGTGAGACTTTATATGAAGCTTCATATAATGTAGTAGAGGTGGTTTCTCACCGGGACGTAGTCAATCCCGAGATGATTGAATTTGACTATATTCAGTCTCAAATCAGTATTATTTAATATGAAATTATCTTTCTTCATTAATAATTGTCCAAGTTCAAATATTCACTTTAATTATCGAGTAATATCATATTGAATTCGAAAGAACTTCAGAATCTATTTTAAAAATCTAGGCTTGATGCAATTTCAAGATAAGAGTAGTTATAGTAGGTTATGGAGGTAAAGATTGAATCTGCTGATAAAATATGCATGTCTATTTCATATTTGGATCAAAGGTTTTCTCATCTAATGGAATCCTATTATCACATTATTTTAGGTATTTATACACATCCAATTATTCTTAGGATTGTGTATTAACAAGAAAGACTATGGTATTGAAGATTACTCCCTTTTGTGTTATCAGTGAATAGACCTACAAAACTCAATAAGCTATTTTCTAGTTCACTTTTATTCATGATGTGAATATATTTTCCTTGATCTAGTAATATGTTAATAATAAACACAACCATTCCTTTTCATGATATAAACTAAACATGAATTCCTATATTTGAATGTTGAAACTCTAATATATTCATATGGATAAGTGGTCATGAATTCCAACCAACCTGAGATTCATTATTGATACATCTATTCCACATGTCTTATGGTTACCTTAATTTATGAATTATAATTGGGTAGGATATATGTTCTAAAGGTAGGGTCATATATCATTTTCCAAAGCGGATAGGCTTGGTGAGAGCAGCTTGATTTCTATTACATTCGTATGGTGGGCATTACTAGACATTAAAGGATAAATGAATATTTTTCTATAGTTAAAGGTCATTTAGATCAAACATTGTATTTATTTAGATTAAATAATTTTATCTCAGACCATGTATGTCTTTAGTTTAGGGTCTTTTAGAAAAGACCTAATACTTCTTTAGTTTAGGTTGTTTTACCTCTAACCAAATGTTTCTTTAGTTTAGGTCATTTTTTCCCAAACCAAATATTCCATTAGTTAAAGGTCATTTAGCTCAGCCTTGATATTTTATTAGTTCATGGTCTTTTAGATAGGACTACAAATTTATTTAGTTTAGGTTTATTTAACTCAGACCTGATATTTATTTAGTGTAGTGTCTTTTATCTCAAACCTTATAATTATTTTTTAGGGTCTTCTATCTTAGACCCAGTTAATGATTATGAAATATGGTCTAGAAATGATAGGGGTGAGTTAAAGAACACTAAGGTGTTGGGTTATACCTTGATATTTCTACGAAACATAAGGAATAGATATACATTTTTGCAGATAGACACATTCGGTTGATGTCCATAGGTGAATATACAGGATCCATAGGCATACATGAATAGTAAATAAATGGATCTATTTAATCCATGTATCATTCCCAGTGGAAATAGAGTACTTATCAAGATGGTATCAGTTGATAGAGAAATACTAGTGATACTAGGTCTACCTGGAGTGTTGGAATATGGGTTATTTAAGTTATAACCCACATGATTGAGTTTATGGATTTGATATGGGGATGGCATACTGGGTATGTTCCATGACACTCTCAGATTCTTAGTTCTACCACAATGTTTCCATGGATCATAAGGAATAGAGATCTTTTCTCAAAAAGAGGGGATGCCTTTATTTGGTGGGAAAATTCCAATATGTGTTTGTATTATAGTCAAGAACAAGATGATCTCCACTCTTTTTTGAGGTCCATACAAGATTTTTAAAGACTCAAACATCTAGATTATGTAGTTGGGTATGGGGAGAATGCTATACTAGAATGATTTTGGCACCATAGGGCAGTTAAAATTTTTATTGTGAAGCTCGATCTCTACCCCTTATGGTTTTGAATCAATGGTTGTGGGTCATCAATTGTTCGGGAATGGAGTGTCACATTTTAACCTTCTGTAAGGGTACGAAATATGGTGATGTAACATTGAGGATGTTGAATCAACTTAGATAGTTTGTTACGGAGGTTACAAGTCATGATCTGAAGTGGTCGGATCCAGAGGATGATATGATAAATTCTTACTAATAGGAGTTTAGATAAAACTGAGGAGCTGAGTTTTTCCTCAGTGATGTAAATTCTCACAAGGATCAAAAAAATTTTCTTTTATATTGACTAATTTGGTTGACGACCATAGGCACACATGCATGTGCCATGGAATACATGGAAAGGACTGTAAAGGGTCTTTGAAGTTGGGTATCCTTTCCAAGGACCATGGAAGGTTTATAGTGATTAGAGTCATCCCATATTATAATTTCTTATTTGATGAAAGTATAATATCCAAGGATGGTTTTAGAAACCTATATGCACTATCATGACCTATTGAACTTATTCTCATGTTGAGAACAGCTGAAAATTTTTACACTATATTTTTCTTGAACCAGAGGGTCAAATGATTACATAAAAAAATCCAGAGATAAAGAGTAGGACATATAATATTTGTGCCATTTTCTCTAGTATTTTAATTTCTTACAAAGTTTGATCATTATATTTAACAATTTATAGTCATATAGCTTTGACAAAAGTGCAGGTAATTTTAGGTCATTATACACATGGAGTTAATATATGGAATGATACAAAAGGGACTAATTATGAGACCCATGGTTAATATTACACCATCATCCTTTATATAGTGAGATCAACATGTTCTAAATCATAGATTAAGGTTCCCAATTTATAAGTGATGATATTGGAAAATCATATCAGGATTGGTTCATGTAACACAAAGGTGTTGAGTTCTATCACAGTGTTGTCAAGGATCCGAAGGATCAAAAATCCATTTTTTCAGAGTGATGCATTTTAATAAAGACAACATGTTCAGATACCTTAACCATAGATATACATCAATTATAAATAAAAAGGTCTCTAGAATTCATTCATTCTTTCCATGGGACATGGAAGGTTTTCAAGAACCCAAATCACATGTGGCTTGAAGTGTGGCTTATGGATTGAGATTATTTGAAAGATGATGGAAGAACCACATAATATAACTAAATAGGGAAATGTCCTTGTGGACCCATGATTGGGGATAAAAAATGGGCAATGGAATGAACAGTTTTTCACTATGCCGTGGGGACTTTTTCCATGCAGTTTAACATAATGTTGTAAGGACATGATCTTTTCATTTTATCATAATATGGTAAATAATTTCTTCAGATTTAATGTCATGCGCCCATGAAATTCACCGTGTAGTTTAATTTCATGTGGTAAAGAAATAAATCCACATAGTTTAACATCATGCAGCCAGGACATAGTAACCGATATAAAAAATTGTGCAAAGAATATTATATGCGCAATAATTTTATGTGTAGATATGACTCGAATGTAGGAAGAGTGAGCTTGTATGACCTGATCCCTTTTTTTGTTTTTGGTGTATTACATATTTTTTTTTGTGGATTGGCCTTGGATATGGGATATCTATATCACTATGTATCCTTACGTAGAAAACAATCTGGCTATACATAGTTATTGAAGGGGAAACACTCTATTGGTCTATCCTATGCATAGAGGTTGGAATTCTTCTATTTATCATTGTGGTTGGGATGATTATTAAAGATCTTGATTTCAAAATGTGTCATAAAATGATTGGAATAAATACACACATAGTTCTTCAGGAACCATGCAATTTAACATCATGGGGCAAGGAAATGGTCTTCCTGACATCAAAAGGGGAATTTTGGATGGATACAATGATGGAAATTTGGGTGTCTCTACATATCATATTGGAATATATAACAATCCATACATTTTTCTTAATAAACTATACAATTTAACATCATGAAATCAGGAATAATATGAACCATTATGAATGAATGAAAATGTTACAACTAATCCCATGGGTGAAGGTCTAAGTGTCTCTAAATAACCCTTAAAATGAGAATTAATCCACAAGTAGTTATTAGAAAAGGATCATCCTACCCATGTATAGCCTATACAAAGAGATGGGGGGTTTATATTTTTCATGAAAGGAATAGATATTAAATATTAATGTGTCAATACATATCCAATGATGTCATGAATCATGTCACATCTAGTTCTTGAATACAGGTGGTTAGGATACCTACACTTGAAGTGGTGATCTTCATAGGTGAGGTCTATAGGAATGTGCAGTTTTTTGTCATGTAAGGGAATTAAACCATGCAGTTTAACATCATTAGGTGAGGAAAAAAGGTACTAATTTTTTTATCTTGTACTCAAGACCATGATCATCCTATCATAAAAAAATTTACCTTGTTTTTTAGGGAATCCCTTACTAGAATTCCAATGATCATGTGAGATATGCTTGGTGTGAGAAATAAAGAGTGAAAAGGGTTCCACTAACTATGAAGATGAAATTAATGATGGGATAGGGGTATTTGGAATCATATGGTGGATGGAATAATATATAGGATCAATGATTTCCTATATATTAGATTGAAAATTAGAATTGATCTATACATAGTTCAACAAAATCCATACAATCTAATGATATACAGAAATGACATCATCCAAACAGTTTAACTTATTTCGGTAAGGACATGAATCTTTTAACAAGATGGAAAAGGAACAACATGGTTTTGCCCATTACTAGGGGATTGGGTTTCACTACTTATCTTATGATGGCTTGAATCAAGCCATACATAGGTCTTTAGAAACTGTGCAGTTTAACGTCTTGCTGAAAGGACATGAGTCATGAAGATCAATATCTTGTGATGAGGATATGGGAAACCATGCAGATTAGAGTATTGATGTTAAGAATTATCTATACATTTTAAATCCATTTTGGTCAAGATTATCTAGTACAGTTAAACATGAAGTAACCACCAAACACATGTAATGTTTGACATCATGTAACCAGGATGAATTTTTGAGACTTAAACTGATGTTGATGTATGTATAATGAAAATAATGAAAATTATTTATTTTCAATACTCGCATTGGTGGGGGTGTGACACGATCCCCATCCATTGTGTCCAACGATTAACCTCTCTTGTGGTGGACTTTATGTATGATATAATTTCATTTCTATTTGGTCTTTGGCTTCTGATGATTCTTTCCATGTATTATTGGGGTTCTTTCACCTACACGAATTCTTCTTGAAGGAATGAATGGAGGTGAACCTTCTTGTTAGAGGGTCATGAGATCAAATTATGATAAACATCAGTGATATGAAATATATTCATATTATTCTTATTGAGAATGTCCAATTCATATAGAATGGTACATCAACTGATAGCTATCTGTAAATGGATATTAAGGGTGATTGAAGTTAGGCTTTTATGGGAAATAATGCTTTGGACCTGTACACTAATGAGTTTGGGGTTACATTATTAGCAATACACATGGTGGTAAGGTATTCCTATAAATCAAGGATATTATTTTTCATCTAAGTCTTATTATCCGTGTATACAATCTTATAGGGTATTTTTAATAGAGCCTTATTGTAGTACTCTACATGTCCATTTTCTATTTCATGATAGTGAGATAAGTGATTGAGCTCGATATTATACTCTTATAATAGTTTCATTATTTCTGTAAAACAAATTTTTGTGGCATTATCTTTCAGTATTGTGTGAGGGACCCCACACCTAGTGATTATGTGGTACCTTATGTTTTTTATGATTTTTTTCATCCCAACTTCTTTGAGGGTTATTTCCTCATTCCATTTTATAAATAAGTCTATAGGAGTAATTAAGTACTTTAACTGCTTAGATGTATGGGGGGATATGTTCCCACAAAAACCATTCCCCAAATATAAAACAACACGGAATATTTATCTATATGTTGAAAATTTTGTATCAATGTATACATATTTCATGGAGTTGGAATGCATGACATTTTTTTGTTGAATTTAATGCAGTTTTGTATCATTATCTAATAATAAAATCTTAACCACTATATTTGGGGGGATATCCTAATCCTAGATAGATGAGTGCCAAAAGAACTGTCCTAGACATCTTCCATGACTTTGATAATCTCACCCACTACTATGAATTTGAGATGGATTTAATCAATTCCATTGTTTTATTAAAATTTTTTCTCATTTGGGCCATCCATAAGGTAAAATTCATAGAAAATAACTGAATTTGTTCCCTTCAGACTTGATATATTAGGGAATCATGTTTTAATGATATCTAATTATTGTCTCCATCCATCTAAGGTGTACATTGGTTCATCATTCTCTGGATTGGTTTTGAATTGATTTATTTTATCTGTATCATATATGAATATTGATCATAAAATTCATTGACGTGTGATATAGAATATCACATCCTCTTGAACATGGATGGGAAAGATATTGGAAACAATAGCCAATACATTGGCCCTGGAATTCTATGTTTGAGTAGTATGAGTCCTTATGTCCTCAAAAGGTAACTCTACATCTAGTCCCATGATGTACCCAATGGGAGGGGTTAGTTATTACTTTTTGATTGGATATTCCCCATTGATCTTTTTTATCATTAGCTTCAAGTCCCCTTTGAAATTTATATAGGAATGTTTCCATTGTAAGACCAATTCAAAACCAGAGATGAGGGATTTTTAATCTACCTCATTGTACATTAATCCTTTGGATAGTAAAAAATATTAGGGAAAAATAACATTGTTTGAAAATAAAAATTTAATTCCTAGACCAACCTGATTGAGCTTTGGGTTTTCCATCACTTTACTGATAGGACTCTTCATGAAACCAAAAAATACTTCTCCCATGACTAGGGATCTTTCATGGGAATATAACACCTCTTCATCTATAAGGTTAATTTCCAATATTGTGTTTTTTGGGGGTAGGGTGTACTGCAAAGAAATCTGTCAGGGCTTGCCCTTTCGCAGATTTTTGTCATATGAACCGATTGTTGTATTGTTCCAGAGTGACCTCCCATCAATATAGGCACCAATTCAGAATAGGGATGAGAATGATATACATGAGAGGATAAATTCGAGAGACTAGATGGACATAGGGATACATTTCATTCCTCTTTATTTTCACTGTGAATATGAGGGAAATACAGTTTTTCTCTACATTAGAGTATCAAGTCTTGGTACATAGCATTGTTCCAATGAAGTAGTAGAGATTGTTCTCTCTCCGAGATTCATTCTTATAATTGAGGATGTTTCCAAATGATCACTCCATGGTGTCCTCATATAATATGAGTGGATTCCCTTTCATATAAGGCCTCAATACCAGTGGGTACATGATATACTTCTTGATAGTGTTGAATTATTCTTGGAAATCATTATCCAATTGACAGGTGATTCCCTTTTTCATTATCCTAGTGAAGGGGATAGTGTTTACAGCCAGGTTAGAAATGAATCCTCAAATGTAGGAAAGGTTCTTGTGGATAAAACATCATTCTTTCAGATTTATAGGGTTGAAATTGGTATGATTTCACTAGTCTCCTTTGGGTCAACCTTAATGATACAATGGCATGCCAAAGAACTATGAAACTTCATTTATTTTATCCCAAAATATATTTTTAGAAAATTCATTTGCAGACTGGGATACCACATCTTGTGTAATACTATTTAAATATCCATGAATTAATCTCAACATTGTCAAGATTTAACCAATCAGTCAACGATGTAGAATTCGATAATCCTAATTAGGATTGGCTTAATGATATGATGCATGTATATTTGATATGTGGCACCAATTTGCATCATGAAAAAGGGCCTGAAATAGTAAGAAAAAACACCCTGAAGAGATCATAATGAATTGTTTTATCTATCATCAAGGTCCATCTTTATGTGATTTTACCTTCAATACCCATTCTTTAAGTAAATGGCTTGTAAACCAATAGTTTAATTGATCATGATTTATGTGATCAGCAATGGGAAATCATATTTTGGGAAATTACAATTAAGACCTATGAAATCAATTAAGACCCAAATCATGCCATTGTTTTTCTTTATAGTGATGATTTTTTAAAGCCATATTGGTTATGTCACATCTTGGAAAATTTTGGATTTGATTAATTTTTTTAAATCCACCTCTAATTTTGTGACATGAGAGGGGTGAATCATCTAAGATTTTAACATAAATCCTTGATGCTCATCGGGTAGTCTGAGATAGTGTGTATCTACTTCTAGATTCTGTCTAGGAATTTCCATATAGTTCCAAGACAACATATATTTTTTATCATTTAGAAATCCAATATAAATATCTTTATCTTGTAGTGGAAGGGTGGAAATAATCAGTCTAAGTTCTGGGTCTTCTTATAATCCTTCATTTATCTACCTGAGCACATCAATGTTGGTGGGTATGACTTCCAAAAATGTGGGAGGGGAATTCCTAACGTCATATTCATCTTCTTCCATCCCAAATCCTATGGATAAATTTAAAGATTAAAATGATAATATCAGGAAATATCTTTCACTAATAGGGAGAGATATTACATGAGAAGGGACAATATCATCCCCTGTTTTCTGAGTCATTGTAGAGAGATGTCAAAGATCACTGTCTTTTACACTTCCACTAGTGACATAAGGGACTTGAAACTCTAGGATCAATTATATAACCTTGAATATATTTTTGGGGAGCATATACGCACCATCGAGCATACATTAGGGATTTTTAGGTGATGTCCTCTAGCTATTGTGTACATAAACCTATGAATAATCATCCACCATTCAGTTTTTTTCTTCCCATTTTGTATAAATATGATTCAGCATGTGTGGATACCTATGTCTCAAAGTGGGTGTTGTCACTATGTAGTGTTATGACCATTCTTTTGATGGGGTATTTCATAAATTGGTGGAATTTTGAATGTACCATCATGTGTATATTGAGTGAGGGACTTCTGTGCAAGACATTATATGTGGTTTCCTTCTGGATAACCATAATCTCAACTTGAGATGTGATCTCCCCAAACTAAGTTTATATTTTTTTTCTTCCTATGAGGTATTTTGTTACACCTATCATAACCTTGAATTGTATCATTGTCGATACTAATACCCTTATCCCTGTATCAGACATAATAGGGTCCAAACATGGATGAGTTTGATACCAAACCCATTATCAATTAGGGCCCTTTTGATGTCGACATTATTAAGTCTACCCAAAACATATTGGGGGATAATATTCTCTTGAAGGGAATATTCCTAATTTCGATAAGTGAATGAGATGGAAACATGGAATTCATCTGGAATAGTCTTCACTCAATATACCTCAGCTGTAATTAATTTGATATCAAAATCATATGGTCCCTAAAAGGGATTCAATGTGTACCTACTGAAGTTTTTTGAATGTTGGACAACATCGAATATTTATAGGTTGAGAGGGACCACTTCCTATTATTTCAGAATTTAGTACATTTATATGATAGGTCGGTGATTCCTATTATGGGAATAATCCTAGATTTTCAGCTCAAGATGTGAATAATTTCAGATGGAAGGACCTAGTTCCTGTGTATATGTTTAGGGAGTATCCGCTAACAATGGTTTCTTCCATTCTAGACTTTCTTATTTCTAGAGTTGATATGATATTTGAACACCTGCAAGGTAGTCATACAATAAAACTAGGAGGATATAATAGATGGATGGTTATGTGATTCCACAATAAATTTTTTGATCTGGATATAGAACTTTAACATGGGTCTCAGTACTATATATATTCTCTAGGGGGTGTTATTGGAATACTGTGTCTGAACATGTTCATGATGTCCCTTGTATCCAGGGTTCTTCCACATGCGGCCACTCATTCCCAAATTATATATAGGGAACTCATATTCAGAAGAATATTAATCATTGTATGATGAATCTATCGAGTTTATCATGTTTATGGAACAAAATATAATTTTTTCTGATGATGATTCCATTTGGTGGTGTGGCACATGTGCTTCAAATATTTCTAGGATGAACTATTCAATAGTTAGTGCTTGGGTTGGAGTAGAATATGGATCTTCCTCTTTAATTTTATCTTTTGTTTGATAGTCATGCCCAATTTTAGAAGTCATATTTGATTTTAGCTTCTTAGGTAGTGGATCAATTTTGGATAGGCACAAAAGTTATCATAGGGATTCATGAACTTGTTGTACTATTTTTTGATTCATCTAGTTGTTGAACTTCCACTCATGTCTGGACAACACATTCTATCAATCAGCCACCTCTTCTGATTGGGAAACAATTATTATATCCACCATATTTGAGGAGTTATCTATCAATACCAATCTAGAATTTAACCTTCCTGTAATGATTTCATTTATGACGAATAAATCCTATTAATTTTGACATAGATCTTTTGTGAAAATGGAATTACATGGGATGGTTGGTGAGGTTGAACTCATTGATATTCCTAGTCTATGGTGGAATGACCATGTTATTGTCTATTGATGTTATTAAATAACTAGGGGTGGTTCATTTCCAAAGATTATGATTTATTAATCCACTATAAAAATATGAGGAAACCCTGATTTCCCTATAATTATAACTGAGGGAGATTCTATTATTTTCACAGCTCAATGGGAGGTGTCCAATGGTTCATGACCTACCTACATGCTTGGAAGGGCCTTGGTGATGGATTGAGATTTATAACGGAAACTTATATTCTGATTGTCCTTTTACCCTGTGTTGTGGGATGATTCATGTTTTGTATCAGGCTTGTTGAAAATAATTTTCATGAAATTATTCCATTTTTTCAATCTCATTGAATCTGCATGAATACTTCATTGGAATCAGAGGTTTCCACAACTCATCTCGATGATTTTCAAAATATATTTTCAATACTTTATCATGTGTGAGACAAATGATAAGTGAATACGCAATCCATTCCACCTTTCATTGAATTCAAACACCCCATTATTCCAACATTTCACGGAGTTTTTTAGGTCGAATATATTCATTTTCCTCAGTGTGGAGATGAACTGCTAAATGAATTACTGGATATGGTATTACATTCCAAAAATAGATCATGTTGGAAGGATTTTGTACCATAAAAAAGTTGGCCCCCTCTGAGTCATTATAAAAAACTCATCTTATTCACCTTCTATGTATCATGAGGTCGCATGATCTTTCCACATCTTGATACAATGTATGTGAAATTTTTTTCTTTATCTCATTCACCATCAATTGTAGAGAAGGAGGTATTTCAATAATAGTACATATTAGATTTGTCATTCACTCAATCGAGATATGTCTTTTTTACAAGTTGTGTAGGTTCATGTCACCCTTCCATGGATTTCGTTTGAGTATACATGGACTATATGATGTTAAATAGATTTGGGGAACTGTATGTTGTGTTTCCTCCCATATATAGTGAGTGGATGTGGTTCAATTTAGTGTCCCTTATGTTAACATTTATTGATCCTCAATTCATCCTAATATTGAATGATTTCTCTCAAGAGGGAGATGTTTCCACTACAATGGAGGAAATTCATGATCATTTTTAACTTCCTCATTTATGTAAACTGGCTGCCTAGATCCAGATACCATCTAATTAATAGATACTTCTCTTTCTGGAACATTAGTTATGAAAGGATAATATTCATCTATGTCTGACAACAACACCCATAGGTAATATTACCCATGATTAGATCCTCATTGAGTTATCTGAGATCTGGTATTTCAGTCTCATATTGTGACAAATGTTCCTCTATGGAAAGAACATCAACTCTTCTTTGTGGTGATTAGGATATAGCCACACCTTTCCATTTTTATTTGGTAGTTCATCTCCAAATATTTGGTAAATAATTATTTGGAGGTGCCATATTTTGAAGCCTTTGGTTCCAAGTGCGTGTAGCCTTGTTTGGTGCATCCAAATCACCCTCCTCTTGAGGTATGATTTCCATGTTGTAGAACTCTATATTTGTGTCTTGATTCACAATGGAATACATGTTGGCAGTAATGAAATTTATATATTAATATTAGGTAGTGGTTTTTGTTCCATTAATTTACACTCAACAATATGATTATACATTGTATTCATCCAGTTCATTATTAAAACACTTGACTATATTGGGTTGGTTTTGATATGAACATAGAAGGGTATAATTGCCATTTACATATGCTCCTCCAATCATGCAAAATGATTAGTTACCTTGAGGTAGTTTCTTGTCATGATTTACTAATAGACCCCAAATAGAAGAGATTTGTATTATGGTGGGAAGAATAGGTGGGATGAAGAATGTTGATCTTTATCTCCCAACATGGAGAAGTATAACTCTATATATGGTGATGATTATGATGATCAAAATTCCCCGAGACATGTGGGGTGGGGGTAATTTGAGGCCATAGTTGGCACTGATTTGTTATGTTTTTGAGGAAGCAATGATTCTAGTTAGAGATTTGATGAAACCCTGGAAAGACATGGAGATGTATATTCCACCATCCCAATGGGGTGGGTTTGATCTAAAATCACTATAGATGTCCCTATGAATATTTCAAGGGATGATAAAACTATGTATGGTGATTGAGATATAAATTTTCCCCAACCAAGTGGGCTGGGGTTTGTTTGAAACAACTATCGATATGTCCTAAATCCTCTCTAGAATTGACGATCTGAGAGGTATATGTGGTGGTAGATATTCCCCCAGCCCTGTGAGTTGGGTCTTCTCATCGAAAGATAATATGGATGGTTATACTATGTCATGTTTTGATGTGTATTAGTAGTTATCACATATAGGCAGGGTGTGATGGAAGCCCATGAGGGAATCATTCTTTATTAGACGTTTTTTGTTTGATCACAACATTGGTCTATGTGTCAGAAATGAATTCATATTAAATTTAGGGGCCTAGTTCAATGTAATTTTTTCATATCCGTCTATTAATGATGTGTGGGAACCATTTAATAGGGGGGATTATATTGTATTGACCAACTAGACTGAGCATTACCTAGTCACCTTATTTCACCAGAGGCTATGACATTATAGAACATTGTGTCTAAGGGGTTCTGTTATTCTAGGGGTGATGAAATGTTTATCACTCCATACTATCCCCATAATCAAGTATATAATCACGATTATAATTTTTAGATAAGTTATTTAAGGTTTTTATGCAATTCTAGTAAGTGTGTCGAATATTTTTGTTGTGATTTTCCTATTTGGGATCTTGATCCATGGAGATAATGGCTAGGTCTAGCTGAAAAGTGAGTATTTTGATGGTCTGAAGGTGACCCTCATATCCTATATAAGGTATTTTTATATCCTTCTCATGCTGATGAGTATCTCACTTATTTTTGTGTAGATAATGTAATAGCTTCCGTTCTATCTCACTAAGGATCTCATAATCAGAAGTGGAAAGGGGATAGAACATGATAGAAAGGTTGTTTTTGACTACATTTCTCCAAATTTCAATTCCATCCTCATATTCATTAGATTTAAATCCCCCCATCAGTTCTTACAAAATAATTTTATTATGAGGACCACCTACCAACTAGAGTGGATTGATGTAAGAAGTTGATAGGGAAATGTATATTGTTGACCACGATGTTTTGAGAACCTCTTTATACAAAGGCGTTAGTGTTTGGTAAAACTCAATATTTAGAGGTTTCAAGGAATGGGGATGATTTTATTACCTATTGGATATATCATTGAGGATAGTTTTACCATGTTTTATTTCAGGAGTGGAGTCCATGAGACACATATCCACACTACCACAGGGAGGAATATCAAGGTAATGATCAACTTTTACTTCAGTGGAAGAGTGGATAGACCCTTATGGGGTTTAGAATGTGTATCGAATTAAATAAATTAAATTAGAATTATGATTATTAGGAATATGTTTCATGTTATATTCTATTATCATAAAATATGAACTAAATTGTGGGATTGGGATGGGAAATGAGCATGTTGTATGACATTTTCCAGAACATTCTTATAACCGTCTAATGCTATGGGAAAATAAGTCTGCTGCTAAGAAGGTGATAGAATATGAATATAATTTGTTTCATTATATATTGGAACATGTTATTGTCCCAATGATTTTCTCATTATGATATGGTGAGCCTTAGTTTGGATGGAAGTATAAGCATGATCTCGAGCCTTTGGGATATGTCATTGGACTTTCATTATAGGGATCAGATCTCACCCCAACACATGTTCCACACAAACATAGAGAGTCTTAATTGGAATGGGAATATAATGCTAATATATATATATTAATTCCACTCTAGAATTTGATAATGGAACTTCATGATGTGAAAATGAATATTATCCTCCTCCTGTATTTCATTGGAATAATGTTGGTATATTAATTCGTCAGCAAAAGTAGAAAGATTTGTGTGGATTCTGTGATCAACAAGAGTATGACATGTAGATTCACTGAATGGTATATGATTTTGTTTTAAGGCTTCTTCCATTCTCACATTGGTTTCCCTGTCTAGAACAAGGATATATGCCTGATCCTAGGCCATTTGAGTCTACTGCTAAACTTCTACAATAAGAATATAAGAATGACCAAAGGAATTTTACCCTCTCACTTGAAGATCCTTGGGAAGAATATAGATATGTTTCTAGTCACGGTCCTTTGTAATATTCATCCATAATTATTATATATGTATATTTCATTGTCCTGTCATGTGTTCTACTCTAACCTGGTTAGACCCTGTTGTAAAGGTAATATGATCATGGTTTGTTGCCTTATCCTTTATTAGAATATATTTATAATCCTCGTGGATGGAAGGAATAATATTCTCCTAATCTGGAACAACAAATTTATTTGATGATCAGAATGTTGATATGTCATGGATTTATGGATATGAATAAATACCTTCTTGTTTATCTAAAACAATACAGGATTATGCCTGGGGATTTCTTTATCTATTGCTAAAATATATTACAATTATAGGAAAGTTTGTGTATAGTTATTATAATGTATATTTCATATCTCTAATATTTAATGGAATATATCTTTGACTGAAGGGTGGATATTATCCCACTTCAATCCTCCTTGTTCTGGTAGAATATTTCAATGGAAAACATGGATAGGGGTAATGATTTGTGTCTCCCCCAAACCTGGTGTGTAAATATTCTCTCTAACATGTTCTGATTGAGCTTATATAGGATTATTCTTATTATTTTATACCATACTATGATATAATTCATCCTTCTTAGGAGGGGGATATGATCCCTCTATTATAAAATCATAACCTTCCTCACCTGATGAGCCTTCCTTGTTGTTTGTTCATGTGTGTCAGTAGTGGTAGTGTATAGAGTATTACCCTCAGTGGGTGAATGGTGTGTACCTGTGGGATGATTTTTATGATAGGGTTTAATAGGATCCCTCTTAGTGTCCATTCAAAGAAACATGAGTCTTATTTTTCTTCATTTTCTAAATTCATCAGATATTGGAGGTGGCAGTTGTCACGCTCAGAGGATAAGATCCTGAAGTGGTCAGATGTGGTAATGAGGGAAAATAGATTAGCTTCTAATTTCCCTAGGATATGTGGACTCATTAGTTTTCATTCTTGGATAACCTCACATGAAGCTTCCATGGTAGGAATTTTAACTTTTCAGTGCTACTCCCAGACCATAGTATTCTCCACCTAATTTTGGAGTTCTTAGGAAGGTGGGATTATTTTTCAACCCATGAGGATTGCATCAAAAGATGATTTACAATAGTGATATTAGGATTAAGAATTCATTGTTAATTATCAGAGTGTTATTGATGATATATATATCATCAGTCACATAGACATCAAAGATTAATGTTACCAATCATTGGTACATCATAACCATGATGTGATCAATCATACATGCATGGCTAGAATAATTGTCCTTTTATCCCCAATCCATCCATTATGGTCGTTTGGACATTTAAAAACAAGGATGGAATTATTTTAGGGGAATCCCATTTACGGAAGATCATCAATAATATCTTGTTAGTAGTTATTATTTGCTTGTATATGATATTCAAAAAAATGAATCCTAATGCATGAATAACCTATTATTGTGTCATTTTATAATTTCACAATGGACATTACCTCTCTGTTTGGGTATATTCTAAAAAACAAAATGGTCTGATGAATATTGACCTGATATTTTGTCATTTCATAGATTCACATTGGGTTCACTATTTCAGTTTCAATAGGGAATAGATAATCAAAAAATCCTTAGCTAATGTGGGTCTAGTTGGGCATGATGGTTGACTTTGGGGGTTCATTTCTTGCACAGTCATTAACATCAGGTCACCATTTTCACTCTTAATTGAAACTCCCAATAGTTCTCTCATCCATAATTGGGTATAGGGATACTTTCCAAAGGCATGTGGCCAATTGGGGTTTCAGAACCAATGACTCTTAGGTATTCTCATTGGTTTATAGGGTGGAAGTTCAGGCTCATCACTCTCTTTTGAGTGAATTATCACATACTCGTGGACTCTCGAATTGATTTAAGATATATTCCTGAGTATCATGTTGATTGTAACACCCCTAAATTATAGAGGGTTAAATGATTAAATAATATGACTAATGTCAACAAGGTGCACCTTCTTCTTTGAGAGCCTGTCTGATTAGTATTCCATAGTTATGTGTGCTTGGCATGGAGTAGTGATCATGATGGGTGACTTTCTGGGATGTTTCCTAGGATGTGTGGGAGTGATGAAAAAGCATGCTAGAAAGGACATGTGTTAGCCTGTGTGTACAGTCATTAGTCAGATGACCCGTTCAGGAAGGTGGGTGGACCCTTGGGTGGAGACCATGTGTCTGCGGGGCAACTGGTGGTACCTGGTGGGCCAGGACCTGATGACCATGTTAAAGAGGGGTGGTCGTGCTGTCACTGGGACCTGGTTGTCACATTTGGTATCAGAGGTGGTACCCAGCCTTATGTGTGGTTCACTTCCTAGTTTGATGTGTAGGGCCCACAACATGGACGTTGTGCTCTAGAGGGGGTGATTGTAACACCCCAAAATTATAGAGGGTTAAATGACTAAATAATATGACTCATGTCAACAAGATGCACCTTTTTTCGGGAGCCTATCTGATTTGTACTCCACAGTTATGTGTGCCTAGCCTGGGGTAGTGATCATGATGGGTGACCTTCTGGGATGTTTCCCACGGTGTGTGGGAGTGAGGAAAAAGAACACTAAAAAGGGAATGTGTTGGTCTATGGGGATAGTCCTTAGTCAGATGACCCGTTCAGGCATGGGGGTGGACCCTTTGGTGGGGACCACGTGTCTACGGGGCCACTGGTGGTACCTGGCGGGCCAGGACCCGACAGCCATGTTAAGGCAGGGTGGATGTGCTATCACTAGGACACAGAATGTGACAACTGGGTCCTGGTGACAGCACAGCCACCCTTCCTTAACATGGCTGTCTGCTCCTGGCCCGCCAGGTACCACCAGTTTCGCCGTAGATAGGTGGTCACCACCCAAGGGTCCACTCACATGTCTGAATGGGACATTTGACTAATGGTATCAGAGGATTCAGTTCTACCACAGAACATAGGACTCTAATATTTCTTTTCAATGAAGCAATAGTGTTAAGGGTACTGAGTGCGGTTTTTAATTCAGGGAGTACATTGTTGGTGCGGCGGCCAACGTATCCATACACCAGGACCCTAACTTCTGATTTCTGACTCAGTGCACGAAAGCACCGGTTTCATGTGTGTTCTCAACATGTTCTCTTTGTGATATCTTGAGTCAGCTCACCAGGTATAACTTATTGATCGTGTCCCACCTGTTTCTTTTTAGGATGCCTCCACGCAAACAACCAGCTAGGGTTCCGAGAGTTGTGCGTACGGATAGCCCACAGAGTGATGAGGCCTCGGTGCAAGGCTCTTTTCCAACAGAGGCACTAGTGGTACCACTACCTGTTGTGCCACTAACGCCACCAACCCTAGTAGTATAGAGTGAAAACCATCTTAGCATGTTTCATGAGTTCCTGCGCCATAGGCCACACAGGTTCTGGGGTGAGACTGACCCGCAGGCAGTTGTCGATTGGCTGGAGGCTGTGGTGAGAATCTTCAGACAGGTAAGGACACTAGCTGGCCTTATGGTGATCTATGTCTCCAGTCTTCTTAAGGTAGTAGCAGGAATATGGTGGATCCTAATGCTCTAGGTGCATGATGAGGCGATACTACTCTGGAGAACTTCGAGAGCCTGTTTCGGGAGGATTTTGTCCTAGCTGCCCTAACTGCGTTACAGAAACCGGACCTACTACATCTACAACAGGGTAGCATGACGGTGTCACGGTACTATGTGAGGTTCACTGACCTCTCGTGTTACTCCACAAATATGCTGTGGGACCCATTAATCAGGGCCCAGACCTTCGAGTAGGGGATCAAGTGAGAGATCAAATCTTCTATGATCTCCCCAAGCATCTCGACGCAGGCGGGGGTGTTAGAGAGTGCCCTCCTAGTGAAGAGTTTCATTGCTGACCAGTCACCAGCAGCAGGTCCCATCATTAGTCGACATGCAGCAGAGTCTTCTATAGCTGGAAGTAAACAAATGTCACAGTGGTCTAAGAGGACCAGACCATCCGGTGGACGACCTCAGGACACAAGTTCAGTTGTGCCGGGCACACGAGATAGTGCCAATCATGCTAAGGGCGGGCAATGTTACC
Source organism: Viscum album (assembly GCA_963277665.1). Taxonomy (NCBI): domain Eukaryota; kingdom Viridiplantae; phylum Streptophyta; class Magnoliopsida; order Santalales; family Viscaceae; genus Viscum; species Viscum album. Next base: position 1,777,768,492 of record OY728146.1, on the reverse strand, counting down.
CTTACGACGAGTAGGTACACATGGATCGCGACTGTCTGACCCACCATATGGATGATCAGTAGACAGTTGAGGGACCTCACAAGAAGAGGTAGAGGTTCGATCGAGGCAGACCGTAGGGAGCTGGTAAACGTGGCAGATGAGTTGGTTGTGCTGCTGGTGGTGGACGATGATTCGAGGTGTTACTTCCACCACCACCAAGAGGTCCACCCCGACTATAGGGAGTAGGTGGATAGGGGAGAGCTCAGATCCAAGTAGCTATGGCATATGACCACGGTGCTCCGAAGATGATTTGTGGTATGATCAATGTCTACTCCACCTTAGCTTCAGTTATTATAGACACATGTTTCAGTCACTCATTCATTTCCACTTCCCTCATTCGGAGCTCAGAGATTCCGACAGAGTAGTTGGCTCGATCTTTATGGCTAGAGACTCCAATGGAAGTAGACTCGACGATTATGCACTAGTTCCAGCATAGTGAGGTTACTCTAGGAGGTGAGAGCTTCAGCTGGGATCTTCTCATAGAGGTGTCGAGGCCTTACGATGACATCTTGGGTATGGTCTGGTTATCTACATTCCATGCATAGATTGACTATATTAGGTGCAAAGTATGATGTGTCTGCATGGATGGGACTAGGTTCACCTTCACCAGCAAGAAGGGAGCCCTTGTAGCACAAGACGGACTTACTCGGGGGAGTGTTCATCTGATCACTCGTCAGTTGGCCTTTAATACCCTTGGATCTATTGATGTGGAGAGTCCAAGTTATCCTATAGTGGTGGACCAGTACGCAGATTTTTTCCATAACAATGTTCAAAGACTACCTCCTCACAGAGAGGTGGACTTATACATTGAAATGTACCCCGGTACGACAATGATATCTACACCAGCATATTGGATGGCTCCCTATATGCTTCGCAAGCTGCGGGTAAATCTATAGGACTTGATGGGGAAGGGATTCATCTGGCACAATGTTTCTCCCTATGCAGTCCCGATTCTATTCGCCGTGAAGGCAGATGGGAACTTGAGGCTTTTTGTTGACTATTTTATCCAGAATCTGGTGACCATGAAGAACAAGTACCCACTCCTGAGGATCGATGATATCATTGATCATATGAAGTGAGCATGATGGTTCTCAACGATAGACCTCAGATGAGGCTATCACCAACTCAGAGTTTGAGATAGGGATGTGTAGAAGATGGTCTTCAGGTGTCGGTACAGCCACTACGAGTTCCTAGTTATGCCCTTCGGTGCAACTAATGCTCCAGCAGTATTCATGGGACTCAGGAACATGATCTTACATCCATACCTAGATCGCTTTGTCATAGTCTTCATCGATGACATTATGATCTACTCGACTACTAAGGAGGAGCATGCCTACAATTTTCGGGTAGTACTGGACGCACTCCGAGATCACCAGCTTTATGGAAAGCTCTCGAAGTGCCAGTATTGGATCCAAGAGGTTATCTTTTTGGGACTTGTCATCTCGGAGGCTGGAGTTGCAATGGATCTAGTGAAGATTGAGCCAATAATTTCTCGGGAGCCACCCAGGAGTGTGATGGAGGTATGGAGTTTCCTGGATTTGGTAGGTTACTACTGGAGGTTCGTACCAGACTTCTCCAGAGTCACAACACCACTATAATTCTTGACGAAGAAGGGGAAAACCTTCATATGGTTTGAGATATGCCAGCAAATCTTTCAAGAGATAAGGTAGATGATGACTACTACCCCCCATCTTGAGGCTTCCAGAGGAAGGCGTAGGGTACATAGTCTACTGTGACGCATGACGGACCGGACTCGGGTGTGCCCTGATGTAGGGGTGAGCAGTGATCGCTTATGGTTCTCATCAGCTGAGACAGATTGAGTAGAATTATTCTACCCATGACCAAGATTTAGCAGTAGTGGTCTTCTAATTGAAGATGTGGTGACACTATCTTATCGGCAAACATATTACTGTGTACATTGATCACAAGAGTCTCAGATATATATTCTCTCAGAAGGACATAAACCTAAAACAACGACATTGGATTGAGTTCCTTCAGGACTATGACTTTGATATTGTCTATAATCATGGGAAGGGGAATGTTGTTTAGGATGCTCTTAGTAGAAGATATGGTATATAGCTGCTAGAAGAGGTGCCAGAGCAGCTAGCTGCCTTACAGATATCCTTTGTGGATATGGATGGAGCAGCCTTTCTACAGTCTCTTACAGTCACTCCCCTAGTTCTTTAGTGATTCAGGGAAGCACAACATGGAGATGCATCCAACGAGACATGACATGCTCAGATATCCACAGGGCAGGCACCTAATGGATTTTCCGAAGGTGGGGAGCATGTCATCCTCTTCAGAGATCGTACTATGGTACTTGTGTCACTTTAAGAGGAAGTGTTAAGGGAGTTCCATAGATCCCCTCTAGTGGTACATCCAGATGTTTCTAATATATATCAAGACCTCAGGTGACAACACTGGTGGCTAGGTATGAAGAAGGCGGTAGTAGAGTTTTTATCACGATGCCTCACTTGTCAGCATGTGAAGACGGATCACCATGTAATAGCTGGATTGGTTTGGTCTTTATAGGTCCCAGAGTGGAAGTTGTATGGTATCTCCATGGAATTCATGATAGTACTTCCACATACATCTAGGGGTCACGACTCGATTTGGGTGACCGTCGACCGACTCACCATGTCGGACCAATTCCTACCGATCAGAGAGAAGGGTTCAATAGAGAGCTTATGACACCTCTATGTGCAAACAATTGTGTTTTTTCATGGTATAAATTCGATGATTACCTCCGATCGTGATGCACGGTTTACTTCCCAGCAATGGAAGGGGTTGAGGGAGGCTTTCAGGACACAAATTCATCTGATCAACACCTTCCATCCTCTGACAGATGGTCAGACTGAGCGGACCATTCAGACCCTCGAGGACATGCTTTGTGCTAGTGTCCTTGACTGCGGTCACAACTAGAAGGACCACTTACAGTTGGTGGATTTTGCATACAACAAGAGATATCACTCCACCATAGGGATGGGACCTTTTGAGGCATTGTATGAGCGACCTTGCAGATCACTCTTGGGCTGGACAGACCCTAGAGAGTTCTCACTAGTGGGACCAAAGATCGTACGAGGTACCATGGAGAAGGTTCAGATCATCTAGGAGTGGATTAAGACTGCACATAGCAGGCAGAATTCATATGTAGATAGGAGATGGAGACCTCTGGAGTTCAATGACGGTGACCACACCTTTCTACGGGTCTCACCTCGATGAGGTCTACGGAGGTTTGGCCGAGGAGGAATGTTATCTTTAAGATTTATCAGATCTTTCAAGGTCCTCAGAAGAGTAGGATAGGTGGATTACCACTTAGCTCTTTCGCCTCAGTTGCATTGGGTGAATGACGTATTCCACATATCCCAGCTAATTGGATACATGCACCACTCTTCTCACATCATCAACCATGGAGAGATAGGCATAGATGATGGGGAGACATTCACGGAGGATCTAGTGGATATTGAGGATCGACAAAAGTGGGTACTACATGGATAGTCAATATCTTTGGTGCACGTTCGCTGGTAGCACGGGAACCTCCAGGAGAGCACATGGCAGTGGGAGGCTCAGATGCATGCTCAGTACCCCAATTTTTTCCCTTAGATTGAGATATAGCTTATGGGGATTAAAGCCCTGAGGTGGGGAAAATATAAAGACCCCGGAATCCCGTGAGTATTTTTATTTAATACATGGGATTTTAACGAGTCCATGAAAACTGACGGTGCTTTATTCTGAGGCCCGGTGTTCCCAGAATCAATTTCTAGAGTTTTGTTAGGGTACGTTCAGTAAATGTATGTGTAGGTTTTTATAACTTTTGTACCGGTGCCCGAAATTGAAATCCGAGAGCACCGCTGAAGTCGTAGTTCCGGTATTCGCTTAAGAAGACTTTTCACTTCAACTATAGTGAGTCGAGGAGAAAAGATAGTTTTTGGGTTTTCATGTGAAGTAATAAAACAAAGTATGCTCACTTTATTTTATTTTTAACCGCCAGGTGGAGGTTGTGTGGTTAAAACCTCCACATGGGAGTTGGGGGTAGGACCACCAAACCTTAACCTCCCTTGGGAGGTTATAGTGGTGGGGCCCACCTGATCATAACCTCGCATGAGAGGTTATGATGTGGGGACCACACAAGGCTTAACCCCCTTATTAATGGAGGTGGGTAATACCTCCTCAACTCCCCATTAAATGGGGAGAAACCCCTTGACCTTCTCCACCTTAATGGAGCCAACTCCCCTTTAATTTAATTTGGGAGACCTCTCAAGCATTAATAAGGTGGAGCCACTTAATTTTAATCACCAATTTGAATTGTTATGAAAACTCCACCAAATTAATTAAATGAGCCAACTCATTAAATTAAATCAATCAATTTGAATTTAAGCCAAATAACATAATAGATATTAATTTATTATTTGGATACAATTTCATTTTGGGTGGAGTGGAGAGAAAGGAGGAACTTGGTAGAAATATTGGGAGAAGACTCCAAATGAAGAACACTTCTAATGAAGAACACCTTCAAAAATGAAGAACGATCTTCCTCAACTTTCTTCATCGGAACCCCCTTCGACGAATGATGTCTTCGACCGATCTTCGCACCTCATCATTGTCAATGAACCGATGCATGAGCTTGTATTGGAAGTGCGTGGCAGACGCAATGAACGATGACAACATCATCTTCTTCCCGTGACTTCATCTTTAAGAAATGATCAAAGGTAGGGGGTTTACCTTGAGTATTATTCCTTTCCTTATTCTCATCTTCATTTAAAAGGAATCAATGCGATGTATTGTAAACAATTTTTGTTCAAATTTCTTTGTCTTTATTGAACCAATTGTTATCATCCCTAAACACGGAGGGTGCGGGCCAAACTAACATGGCCAAACACCCTCCGCCAATCTATTTGTGAAGTTTTTTTCAGCATGGAGACGAAGCAGAAAAGTGGTAACAAAGGTGACAATGACAAATTTCACGCTACCCGCGGCCTCTATGAACCGTGCCGCCCCTGTAGTGCGTCGGTGTTCCCATCCAAACAGTGTCGGCCCCCGCCGGCCCGAGCCGCATGGAACCGGCCTACCCGGTCACCGGCCTGTACGCCCCAAGCCTACCCATGTGCTTCCTGGTTCCCTTCCAACCTACCAGTGCACTTATTGGTGCCCCACCGCCTGCCCGCGCATTGCCCGTGTGCCTCGCGGCATGCCTGCGTGCTGCCAGCGTGCCCTGTCTTCCTGCCTGCGTGCCCTGTAGTCCTGCCTGTGCGCCCTGCTGGCCTGCCTACGCACCTCGTCGACCTGCCCATGCACTGCCCACACCCCACATACCCTGCCTGGTGCCCTACTAGCCTGCATGTGCCCCACACAGTCTACCCGCGCCCCAGCTCCCAGCCAAACTGGCCGAACCATGTCGGCCACCCGAGCCAGCCCGCGGTGTCCTTCGCGTCGTCTCTGGCCAAACCGGTTCAGCTTTCCAGTTCAAGCAGCCTAAGACGCGCCCCACGTTTTTCTAGCCTAACTATACCTGGCCTCCAGGACGAGCCTCCTATATAGCGACCTTTAGGCCTAACCGCCCCTATAGTCCAATGGGCTGGGCCCAGCGGACTGGGCCGAACCTAGCGGGCTGACCTGCCTAGCGAACCGGTTCTGACCCAGCGAGTCTAACCCAGTCGACCCAGACCGGGTCGGACCAGTCTGGGTTGGGCCAAGTCAGTCCGACCGAATCGGACCGGGAAAAGTCCCATTAGCAACCCTATTACATACTTTGGACGTATCTTTGGCATCAGACGACCGTTTGACGAACCATCTGTGGTGCTGGTTTTCATGAATCACGATAGTCCCTTTGAGTATACCCAATTGGAGTTTGGGGTAATGTTGAGGTATGTTCTGGTTGGATCGTACACGAATCCAACCGGGCCCCCAGGACCAAATAGTTAATAACTCATAGACCGGGCGTCTGTTTGACGTGCCATCTATTGCATTGAGACCCCTATGACGAGACGTACCTTTGAGATACTTTTTCGTGGGACCTTGTGGGAGTAGATGCATGGACACTTGGATTTAGGAGTAGACCCTCCCAGAATCATGCGTTATTTGTGGAAACCCTGTGGCTGGCTGTGCATTGAAGACTGTTCCTATATCATGCATTGGTCCGACAGTTCTAACTTCTGTTCCTGGATCATGTGTTGGTCCGATAGAATAGATGGTCCTGGATCATTTGTTGGTCCGATAGCTATGAAGACTTTTCCTAGATCATGTGTTGGTCCGACAGTTCTAACTTCTGTTCCTGGATCATGTATTGGTCTAATTGAATAGCTGGTCCTGGATCATGTGTTGGTCCAACAGCTCTAATGATTTAGTGGCTATATCAGATCATCTCTGTCTCTATGCATAAGTTGTATACCTGTGTGCGATGAGTCAGTAACTCTTGTGTTTCCATTTTATTGAGATGGATTACGTGATACTTAGGTATATGTTTGGGCATATACCTATGTGGGGTTATCTTTTTTATTTCATAATTTTTGGTTTATCATTATTGGATTTTGTGAGACCTCGAGGGTCTCGGGGACCCTACTGAGTATTTTTATACTCACCCCTGCACCGGATATGACCGCACCTCATTGTATTGGATGCAGATGATGGACAATGCTGACTGAGGCTGAGTAGCAGGACTAGACAGTTTCCGGAGGCGGACCTTTCGACGTGTTGGTGCACGGAGGAGACTGATGGACGTGGAGTGCTGAGGAGGCCATTTTTACCTACCCTTCAGGTAGGAACCCCAGAGGATGACCCTGTTACTTCTTTACTATTCATCAGTTGTACTTGTACATTTCTATTGGGTGTTTATTTCTCGCCCCCTTTACATTTCATCACTTTTGTATACATATTTACTTAGTGTTTTTCTTTTATCTCATACTCTATTATGTGAGTTTACTCTATATAAAGGCAACGCCTTCTCAGTTTTCAGGAATTATACCTTTGGTGCTAGTCGCCATCCTCTGGCCTATGGAAGGCGGGCTTGGGGTAGTCACGGCACGGGCCCTAGGGAACGGGTCGTGACATTTATCCTCGTATAAGACTCATTACCGTAAAAAAATTTGGTAAATTTTATTAGGATTAAAAATAAAGGGAATCTCATTGACAAATATAGAAAAGGGGAACTCATTAGTGATTCTATCTATATGTATCGAAGGTTTATCATTCTTTTCTGAATAATGGGTAGGTACTTATGTGATGAAGTAATATTACCAAGTACCTGGGAATTTTATTCCCCGTAGGGTGGTGGATATTGTTATGATTAGAGGATTGGGACATTATGAGGATTCCTACATAACATGGTTATTACCGAATAAGGGTCATCATAGTTGAGTTGATTTCTAGATCCACTAAGGGATGAGGTAGAGTGATAATCTAATGGAAATTGTTTACTATTTATGGTTGTAATGTTAGATACATGAGGATAATATCAAAATGTATTTTCATTTGATATCAGAACCTAGGAAGGAATCATATTTATCCTAGTTATTAATGGATTCAATGTTCTCATAGTTGTGCTTTTGGGGTTTACACACTGAGTGTAGAAAATTTTATCAAGCCCTGGGATTTCCTATATAGATCGTGGGTTAAACACTGAATTTTCTCTATAGTGATAGAGGATTACACGTTGATATTTTCCTATGGAGGTTTCATATAGAGATTGGGACATGGGAAATCATCCTACATATACATATTATAGCATGAATAAAAATTATCATAGTTAAATTTAATTGGGGTTACACACTGATGTTTCCCTTTGGTCGAGGCTTACACACCGATGGTGGACCATGTTATTAAGCACTGGGATGCCCTACATGACCTAGAATGAATTCTTTCAAATCATTCATGGATTCTCCACTCAAAGTATCTTGATTTACTGCTTGACATGTAGAAGAGTGTATTCCTAAAATGTCCAATGCAATTGAATGATCTAATTAACATGTTTGGGAGGACATCACATAATCTGGATGGCATATCAGATAGTTTTCATATGATCGGGGCTGAGTTGTCTAGATGGTGTCTTGTGATTCAGCTGACTTTCCAGATGTCATAACAAGGTATGGATTCCACACATATAGGTCATTAAGAGAGTAAATGATACATATCATAGATGGTATCGAATATACATGATGTCATGTATGGAGGGCATCACGAGACCTAGATAGATGCCTTGAACGACATCCTATGAGCTACTTGACATTCTTGGGTGCTACCATGAGACTAGGGTGACATGAATTGCTGATGTTATATGAGTTATCAAACATGTCTAAAAGACATCCCATGGTTTAGATGTTGATCCTAGAAGTTATTTTGAGACTAAGGTGGAATGCATGAAGAGAACCATGTGACATTTATTGATATGTCCATGGGACTTAGAATAAACCAAATAGTATAATCAAGGATGTCACGAGATCTTGGATACATGCCCTGGTGCTGTCACATTCAATGTATGGTTCACATAAAGTGTATGAGGGTATAAAAAAATGTACTTCACTTAATTCTTCCATGATTAATCTTATTTCTATTCCTTATATTGTGTATTTATTATATTTATTTATGTTTAGTTTATTTTATGCTTCACATGATCAAATATAAGTCCATGATGTTCCTCGTGTGTCCTTTCAGATGACTGTCATGTGATATATGGGTGATCACGTGAAGTTGTTTATTCATGTTAGATGATCGCTTTGATTTTTTGTCGGTATCTTACTATATAGAATACTAGTCGTTCTTGAGATCAACTGATCTGAGAATTATTCTCTAGAAATGGTGGGAAATTGAGTCAACTTTTCATCTATTGATTCATAATCTTCATCCTAGTATGTAGTGGAACATTTTACCTATTCGGTTAGGGGATTTATATGCCCCACCACCCTAATAATTATCCAATTTGAGTAGCATATATTATGAGATTCCAGGATAGAGTCATTAAAGTGCTTTAATGTCACACTTCTTCACAGGTATCTAACATTTATCACTCCAAATATGTCACTTAATTTTCAGCAACCATGAGTACATCATGTTAAAGACTCATTTATTATATAATTTACAATTTATGAGGACTTTTTGACTCATAAGGGTATGATGAAGGGCATCATTATTGTAATATTGACATGTCTAAGAAATTTTGAATGATCATGGAACCTCTAGATGGCCTTCGTGTGATCTCAGGTGGCATGTCTGGGTCTTTTCATGAGATAATGACTAATTGTCAAGGTTTTTTCACTGAACCATGATGACTTGTCTAGGGTTATTAGGACACCCCATTACTGACATCCATAACATGTAGCATGATTTTTATGACCACTTGAGTCATCCACCCCCTCTATTTTTTATTCCCATTGTTTATGAAACAATTTTTTGGGCCTCCCAGGATTGTTTTAATTTTATTGAAGAAAAAATCATCCTTATTGGTGATCCATCGCATGGGTCTTATGACCATAAGAAGCTCTAGAATTTTAAAATTTTTCATTTTATTTAAAATGGAATTCTGGATGGTTTTTCATATGATTTATGGTTGAAAAACATCTTAGTCGGGTGGTGTTTATATATTTCCTTCTAGGTGACCAATAGTTGTATGAGGTTCCTTCTCAAGAGAATGAGAATTTATCAAAATGGGCTTTGTGGGATCTGCTACAAGATTTCCACAAGTCATGGTTCATTTATGTGACCATATGATGGTTATATAATTGAGTATCTCTTAGAGTATAACACAATTTGTGAGACTCATCCACCATATCCCTTCCATTTCATTTTTGGGAAAAATAATACCCATAATAGGGTATTTAATCTTTTATGGATTTACAGGTGATCATTTAGGGGAATCAATAATAGTAATCATTTATTATTTATTAAATTAAATAATATTTTTTTTCAATAAAATATATTATAATTTTATTTCTTAATGAAAATATTATAATTACTTTTCATATTAAAACTATCGTATTCCATCATTAATTTCAAAATTATCAGAATCTTTCGTTTACAAAATCCTTGAAGAATATGTTATTCTAAATGATGTAACAGTTCCCTCTAGAAGGTTCTTATTATATTATTTTGTTTTTCTACATTATATTTTCATTATTAGTTTATATTTTTTTCGTGACTCATTCAATTTTATAAAAAAAATTATTTTTTTAAAAAAAATTCGAATCAGATTCACTCTAAATATAAAAAAACATTTAAAGAACCATTAGGGATCATAATTCCATAAATATATTTAGAATAATTTCAACAATAATATTAAAATGGATTATATTTCAACCATTGGATATTTAGGAAGTCGAACCAACACCCGTAACACCTATAAATGGAGGGACCCCACATGTTCCCATTATAGTTTTTCATAATTTTTATCCTAAGTTACTTACCCATTAAAGTTTCCCAGTCCAAAAAAAATCTCTTTCATCTATAAATTTAGTGGAAACTGATAATGATTTCATTAATTGGTATTTATTAAGGAAAGTTTTAATTAAAAGATATTGGTTTAAAAAATACTACTCAACACTTAAGAGAATTATTTCTTTTTTCGTTTTGGATTCTATTTGTTTTGAGAAACTAGATAATGTATTTTATTTGCATTACCTTAGTTTTATCGATGAATTTTACAAACATATTTTTATTTTTGAATGAATAAGGGAATAATAGCTTTTAAATTTATGGAAATAAGTGGAAGCTATCATATAATAATGAGGATGATTTTTTGGGAATTCCTTGAGATGGTGTTGTCTACGACCAATCTTACAATTTTTCTTCTAGTCTTGGATTGTTCATAAAAAATAGAGATTAATATTCATTATTTTATGTATGAAAAGAGAAATACTATATTCCATCTATCACCGGAAAATCACATTGTCACCCTCTGGATAGAAGGGTTTCTTATATCGAAAAAGGATACTATGATACACTTAAAGGTTATTATCTTTTATTACTATACTTTCCCATCAATATAATGAAAATATATCTTCCTGGATTCATCTTTCCTACCATTTGAAGCCTCAATACCAGTTATCTAAAATCTAATATCATAATTCATCTTACATTTATTATAAAATTGGTGGTTGAGTGTGTGGAAATTTTAAATATTTTCAAGAAATCACATTCAATGAGTGATACGATTTCATTCATTAGTGAGAATAAAATGATTTTTATATTTTCTTTAATTTATGGAAAGATAAAAAAAATTTGGGAAATAATTATGGATATATATGAAAGGAATATCCATAAAAAGAGAAAAAAAAATTGATGAAAAATAAAAGTTAGAAGAATATTATAATCTTGTCATGAATAATAAAAAATATATTCTCGATGAAGTATATGAATAATTGATGAAATATAAATCTCAGAAGAATTATTTGTATATGGTAATCATAAATTATCCTACTAAGTCCAAGGAATTGGGACTACATTTTTATGATACATTAGAAAATAATTAATGATGAAGAAACCAAAGAAAATATTTCAAGATACATATATTTGTGAAATATTTTAAAAACGTATTGAGATGGCCAATTGGAAAGTTGATTTACTCTATTCTCAAACTGATCCAATAAATCTGGGAATGCAATTATATTTTTAAAAAACTTTTTAATTCCATTCCAATATTCCATCTATGCATGATAAATGAAAATTAAATGTTGGTGAGAAATAATCGGTGCAAATAAATTCTGAAAAATAATTTTAATGACAATTTTCCAGAAAGTGATATCATAGAGCTATGAGTCCCCAAGAAAAATATCTTTAAGAGGAGATAAAATAAGTATTTCAAGAAATATGAAATGATTTTAATGGAATGGAAGGATTAGAAAAATATGGTGAAAAATAATAAGTATAAAAATATACTAAAATTCAAGAAGAATTTGATGAAGAAAAAGATAATAGAGGGGATGATAATAAAGAGGAACCCGATAAATAAAGAAATCAATCTGAAAAAAATCATTGAAATCATCATCATTATATCAACCTTAAATAACCAATATGGAATTTAAAGCCAGTAGTTTTGAAGAATAATCTTCATTAGAGGAAGTAAATATCCATCAAAGAAAGGAGTAGGAGATCAAAATTCAAAAACCAAGCTTGATCATAAAGCTAACACCAATGACAGTGATATATTAGAAATATATGATGATAAAATAGTTTATTAAAAATACAGTAAATTTATTTGAAAAATTGACAATGGTAAAGGAAGATTTTATTCCTAAACAAGAAGAATAAAAAATATTAATGTTTGTTAAGATTATTCAGATTCAACTAGAACCATTTCTTTTGAAGGATTTGATAATATTTTTCCTACCTTGAAAATGATTAATTGTAGAATTAATTATTTAAAAAAAATAAATATTCGTGTCATTTGACTCAATAAATTTTAAAGGAAATATTACAAATTAATTTTTTTTATAGGTAACATAATTTATTTTGATTCTAATCTACAAGCTTATCATGAATGTTTCTAGATCAAAAAAGGCATGAAATCAAATTATAAAATTCCCTCATCAAGTTGATTATAATATAAAATTTCATGATGATAATTTTTATGAAGTGATGAATATCAGGAATGAATTATCAAAATATTTTAATTAGTTATCAAAAGGAATGAATGATAGTGGAATGTTTGTATAATACATCAAGGATAAAACTGATAATAATACTAAGAATGTAAAATCACTGAAAAAAACTATCTGAAATATGAATTTGGATTTAACTATACTCAAATCATAAAAAAGTGGAAATTAACGTATTGAGGAATTAGATCAAATAATTGTACGAAATTTTTTGGATTCAATAATTGAATTTTCAAGAGCTTCATAAATAAATGTATGAGTTCATGAAGATAATGGAATTTGTAAAAAACATGATGAAGAATGAATTATTATTTTTCATTATGAACTCTCATTTTATCTACTTTGGGTAAAAATTGAAAATTTTACAATACAAGAATTCTCTTTTTCATTGAATTCTGATTCATTTCAATGTTGTACAATTCTGATTTTTTGAATAGTATTTTATATTTTTTTATATTTATTTAGTTTGTTATATTGTTTGGTATTTTTTTTCTTACATTTCTGGAATCCTCAAATAATATTCCCCATTATTTTTTAAAATTCAAAAAGTGGGAGAATTTTATAAGAAGTGGATATTTTCATAAATGATGTGATATTTTTAGAAAGTGGGATAAATCTTTATGAGTTAGGTGTTTTTCTAAAGGGATATATATTTCTATAAAAGGGATAATATGATCCTTAGGGGGTATATTTTCTTAAAAGGTAATCCTCATATTTCACCATCATAATATCAATCATATTCAAAATATTTATAATCTCAAGGGGAGTTAAGGTATTGAGGATTAATTTTCAATAGAAAGTACATAAAATAAATGGACTTTATGTATTAATAATTTATATTACATTTAATTTTTTTGGTTTTTGATTTCCAAAAATGGGTCATTTTTTATTCAAAAGATATGCTTCTTAAATATTCATTAATTTTGATTTGGAAATTGAATCTCTTTCTTAATAAATGTTCATTAAAATCTTATTTCAAATTTGTTTTTGAATGTTTTTTTAGGATATATTATATTTAACCAAACAGGGAATATTTTTTTATGTATTATGAGTATTAAATTTATATTCTTTAATAGGATTAACATAATGAGTATAGGTACTATTAATCAGACTCACATTTTTCTGTACCAATAGTTAGACATTATTTAATGATATAATAATAAAAAATTATTAACAATTGGACTTATATAGGTGTTCATAATATCAGAATAATATACATTATGAATATCATAATTACAATAATAAGAAAGTAAAATGTATTGAATTATGTTTGTAATATTATTTGGAAAACATTTATCTAATGTAAGGTCAAATATATGTTTTTATAAAAAAACATTCAAAAAAATTTTAGACATAAAAATTTAGTAAACACATATTAATAAAGTTCTTGATATTTCCAAAGGAAAATTAATGGAAAAGTAATAAGAAGAACATCGAACTCAGAAACATCATCTTCTCTCCCGTAATGGATTAAGCACATTGACTAATTTCCTATAGTTATTTCATGACATATAATACTTTACCCAATGAATTTAAGTGATATGTAATTTTGGGAAACAACATCACATAATGGAATCCATAAATATGTGTAAATATATATCATAAAACATTCATGATTTCCTTATATCATAAACCATGAAATAAACATCGTTTTCATAAGCATTTCATCGATTCATCATAGCATAAACCATTAAAATTAATCAAATATCATAAATGAATCTTCATCAAAATAATAAACAATCAAGAATGTGTATATGGATGGTATAACTAGATCATAACCATATTAGAATATAAATTACATAGAATTATGTTATCATAGGTTAAAATTATTTGGAATTAATTAGTGAAATATTTTTCGAAGAAAGTTACCTTTTCATTTTGAAATATTTTATTCAAAATAAAACTATTTCTTAAAAAGGTATGGAAAATATTTTTTTGGAAATGAAAATGTAATATTTTGATGTATTATTCCAATTAATTATGAATCATGATGGAGGTAAATTGTTCTTGTTTCATATAAGTTAAAAGAAAACATTCCTCTAAAACTTGTGTAAAAAGTCAAAAAAAGTATCTAATTCAAAAATTAAAAAAACGATTTCTATAAAAAATCAAAAATCAAAACATGAATAAAATTGAACATAAAAAAATTAATTTAAAAAAATTCATTGAAATAACTTTATAAATCTTGAATATGTAAGAAAAATGATTTTTGACTGATGATAAAAATGAAATCAGTTTTCCATTAAAAAATTAATCCAGTTTTTTGAGAAGTAAATCTGAGGAAAATGAAATGAAAACATGAATTATTATGAAGAAATATTTTTTTGAGAGCAATATAATAAATTAATTATATAATAATCATTTAATTTACTCAAGGGAAATGAAATCCTAAATAATCAATATTTAAAATAGGATTGAAACATAAATCTCATACCACTTTAGTAACATTGTCTTATAAGACCCATGAAAGTATAGAAAAATGAAACATTAAATATATTTAGAATAAGTTTAATAATGATATAAAATATAAAATTGAATTTTTAAATACCTAATAATATAATATAGGTACAAAATATAACATTTTCCCTACAGAAGGCAATTGGAAATGATAAATCCATCTAAAAATTCCTACATATTATCATACGTGTTAAATCCTAAAGTATTACATTTCTTGATTTACTACACCTATATTATAGATCCATTATAATATTTAACATACCTTGTAATATTTACATATTTCATTTTATAACCTGTTTATTGAAATTTTTTTATTATAATCATTTTCTTGTGTGATAATTGTTTCATTTCCCATGCTTCTTCGATTCAATATTTATGTTTCATGTACATTTATCATGTTTAGGTTATCCAAAAAATGATAAAATGATATAAATATAATAAATATTCATTATATATATATGTATGTATATATATATAGTTATCCTTGAATTTTATTGATATAAAAATTAATTACATCATTCTTAAAGATGCTTGGCCATACATACACATAAAATCTATTTCCGATTTCCAATGGATGGAATGAAAGAAAGTTAAATAATAATTAACCCTTCTTGGATCAATATTATAAAATTTAAATCACATATAATATTTAAAATAATCATTATTATAATCCTTCTAAATAGGAGATGAAAAATAAATAACATCACATCATGGAGTTGGTAATCACCCATAAGATCCAATGACGTCACCATTTTCTAATGGTTTGTTATGTAAGATGTTTGATATGATATTATAATTCAGGAATAATAATTACGTCATAAATATAAAAAAAAATTAACCCATAATAATAACCATCCCTGAAATATGGGGATGGAAAATTAATTACATCTCAATGTGAAGCCTACATGTCATACGTACGAACGAGAAAAAAAATCACTTCTTAATTTATGGAAAGAGGTGTAATACTGGTAGATTCATTATCATAATTTCATTTTTGTATTTTTATTATTCTAATTTTTTTATTATAAAAATATAACATATTAATATGATATTAAATAATAATTAAAAGGTATATGATTGGTTGGGGAAATTAACTCTTCTCTGAACATCTTCCTTTAGATATTCTCTTAAAGACACTAGGTTTAGTATTTATAAAAAAATGGAACATCTATAATGAGACCATGTTAGTGGATAATATTACATGGAATTTTATGGTTGATCTAGATGGATCAATTTTTTTCTAATGAGGATAATGTATGGGTTCCTAATTATAATTCAAGGGAGTGAAACATTTGAATATCTTAAAAGAGTATAATATAATAACATCATTATCTTTAAAAATTAAAATAATTAGGTATATAATTTAATATAATATTGTATATGGTTTAAATTTCATCAAACAATATTTTTCAGATAGGTTAATTTTGTGTTTTAAACCATATCACTTGTTTTAACACAATAATTATCCTCTTTTTACCTTAACTATGATGACATATTTTTCAATATTAAAGGTTTAAAATTTTATTTGTATGATGAAAATAAAATCAAATATATAAAATGGATAACTTTTTTGACCAAATATTATCCTCTTTTTCCTCATTCAATATTTTTTTATTTTTTTTAAAATGTTAATGAATTATAATTCTCCTAAAATATCATTAATAACAATTTTGAAACAATTCATTTAATTTAAGATAAATTTTGTAAATATAAATTTGGAACTAAAATATAATACTTTATCACAACATTAATATTTCAGATTAATTTATAAAATTATTGGAACAAAATAATCTATTCGAAGTATATTACTTTTAGTATTTTTAAATTCATTTGTTTTATATTTCTATTAATTGAAAAAAATTATCATTATTGAATAATGATTCAATGTTATATTCTAATTAATTAAAAAGTAGAAATAAGTTTACATCATAAAAAAATTAATTATCTAAACATATAAATTTATATTAGTTCATAACTTTATTTTATTCTTATATAGACACATATGAAATATTTAAATGTTAGACTATGACATTATGTAGTTTTCATTGTAGTAAAAATTATATAGATTAATTTAATGTAAAATTTTTAATTAAAAAAATGATAGCCTAAGGTGATAAATTTTTGAATTAAATTCATCCAATAATAATTAGGATGATAAATAATGTCATTATCATTTAGTTTAACCAAGATTAACATGATTTAACATTTAGAAGGGTGAAAAGTTTTACCATGGTTACTATTAATATTGAACAAATAAAATGGTTTCGTTTTCCAAAAATAGACCTCATGAATTGAAATATTAAATTAGTTTTTAAATATTAAATTTATTAATGTTTCATAGAATAATATTATAAATTAGTATGCAAAACATGAAGAGATTATGTTTTTCTAAAAAAATTATGTATTAAACATGGTTTATTCTTATCACATTTTTATAAATATACTAAATTAATGTTAAATTATTATTATTTCATATATAATACATTTATTTCAAAAAGATCACTCACCAATAGTGATTAATTTAGTTTATTATGGCCAAAATACGTTGTGTATAAAAAATAATATTTTCATAATGATTCATTTTACTTATAATAAAAATGTTTTTATACCAAATTTAAACATGAAATTTATTCAAGTAACCCTAATATAATTATATGAAATGTAAGAGAACAAATTTATTATTAAATATAATTAAAAATATATATATATATATATTTACATTATTGAAATAAAATTCATTTTTTAATAAAAATCAGTATTCTCAACTATTTAATATAAATTTAATCTTTTTAGAAAAATCCAAAAATTAAATATAAGATAATTATTATTTGATTATTTAAAAAATGTATTTAATTTTTGGAAGTATAATTTATAAATGATTTATGAAATAAATATATTATTTTATTACAATAATAAATAAAATCAATTTTTAATGAAATATATATTTAAGAACCATATATATTTTTCTAAATATTGAATACCTATTTCATAAAAAATTATCAACATTTTTATATTCAGTAAGATATTTTAATATATTACATAATGTAGTTAATCCTATTTATATCTTCAAATTTAATATCTAGGTTATAAAGGTCATATTTAAATAATGATATTTTTGGGTTCTTTTATGTTTGATGTTATCTATTGTTTACGCTATCAACCATGTTTTTATTCTTCTAAACTCATGAGTTGTCTCCCCATTAAAAAAGTGTGACCTTGAGAATTATACTTATTATCATTAATAATTGGTCTCATATTTGAAAATCTCATTATTGAAACTAACATCATTTAATGGACTAATAAAACATTATCCTAAACAGAGGGAATGAGAAATATGATGGTCATCTATAATAACAGAAAAATAGTTTTCAAAATATGATAACAAGGTATAGAAGGTAAAATATGGACATGGAAGAGAAAAATTACACAAAAATAATGATAAAGAGTTATTGAGAACTTTTATAAGATAATTTTAACTACAAAAAAATCCATTGATTTTTGAAAATTCATTTGTTGAAAACTCACATTGTATAATGTATTGATAAAACATCCAATTAAAATATAAAAAGAGAAATTACATGGACTTATATAATAACAAAAAAGTAGGTTTATAAATAGGATAACATTAGTGAAAAGTAAAAATATGGACGTGGAAGAGAAAAATAATACCCTATGAATAATATATAGTGGTTGAGAACGTTTCTAGAATAATTATAACAACCACAAAACCAAAATTCTATAAAAGGTGAAAATACCATAAATACATCAAAATTGATCATAATGTTATAATTTATTTTTACATGACTATTTTACTTGAGTTTATTGATTACATTTTCATTAAAATTATGAACACAAGAAAATATACTCACTTTTCAAGTAGAATTACACCATTCTATCAATTTAGATCACAATATCATCTTCTCCTTCAAAAGATGAGTATTACAGACAATGTTTTCATGTAAATAGTACTAAAAGAAAATTCAAATATATTTTAAAATAATATAGAGACATTAATCCATTAATTTTAAATAAAAATATATATATATATATAAAATTTAGGATAATTCCCAAATAATTATAAACCGTCATATAAATAAATAATATATTTAACTCCAAAATTCCCACCAAAACAACAATTTTTCAACTTATATCATTTAATATACCACCCTATATCCCAAATTAAATAAATAAACTCTATATTAATGTATTTTTATCCTAAAGTGTGATCTTAAACCCATCATCTAATATTCTAAAAAATATTTTTATTCTTCCAGAATAATCATTCATATTAAATGACATGTAAAATCTAATTTTTCATATTCCAAAACCATGGAAGAACCTCCAAAAATATTATTTATCCTTATAAATAAATATCCAACAACATAATTTTATGAAAATTAGTAAGATAATAAGAATTAAATTTGACTAATAACCTTAAATTTATTCATTATTCATACAATAAATATCCTTGAAATATCTTCTTGTCAATGAATAACAGTTTAGTAAACAATATTATCTATATCCAACTATAGAAATGGCCATTAATATATTGAAAATATATTGTTTTAAAGGGTTATTTAATCCATATTATAGTATTCATAAAATATCTAAAAAAACAAGTCAAATTAGATCAAGTCCCTATCTCTTAAAGAATTTAAAATGTTGGATAATAGATTTGAAAGGTGATTAATTTAAACTTATAAAACCATGATAATTTCAACAATATTTAAATTCACAATACATGATTACATATATCATTGAAAAATTAACAAAATACTCATTCCTAAAATAACATCATATAATATTTAAAATATTCTATCAATTCAAAAAAAGAATATGATACATAAAAAATGACCTAAATCATCTTTTCATCAAATTATTACCCAATTTATATGGCACCAAAACAATACTATTTATTTAAATATTCAATATCAAGAAACTAAATTTTATCACTATATCATAAAATTACTTTTCGTAGTTTTTAAAACCATTCGACATATGATTACTTATCTGTATGGAAATTATTCAGAAACAATCCATAAATATTTCTTGATTCATATATCTAAAATATCATTGAAATTAATACAGAATCAAAAAACATTAATATATAAACCATTTCACATTAAATATTCTAATAACATATTTACATCCATGTTTTATTACATTACTCATGGATAAGGTAAATGTCTTGTATAATTACTATATTACCTCACATAGGGTACATTTTTCTATAAATGGTACCTTAGGATAGACTTCGTTTTCCTTCATATAACCTATAATTTTTTATAAGTAATTACTTGATATATTTCATTAGTTTAAACCAATTAAACTTCTTAATATTCATTTTTGACAATATATATAGTTTCTCACTCCACATTTCTAACATGTAGGAAATTATCCCTTTTTACCTCAATAGTCTACAACATCCAAGCTCTTAGTGAACTCCGTCAATATTTTATTTTTGAGTCTAACAGTTTCATAGGTTCAATATAGTAATCATATATCATGAAAACTAAATAATCATAATCATAATATAGTTTAACACTATAATTATTCCATTTTGTTTCTCAAAATATCCATTTTTCAGTGATAATTAGTGTTAAAACGATTCCTCTGAGGTCAATCCATTGACAAGGACCAAAATTTTTAGTGTGAGAAAAAATAACCAGTTTGTGAAAAAATATAATAATGAAAAATAATTTATAGTATATGTAAATATCATATCCTTTTTTTCAATCTATGATATGTTAGGATTAACCTAATTAATACATAATCATAATTTGTTCATATACTTCATTTTAATTCATAAAATAAAGTTTATATAACCTAAGAGTATACCCTATGAGTGTCAAAATTGGTGTTCAATAAGGTCACACCCACTGTGAACTAGAATAATGGTCGATATGTTCCATGCCTACTAATTGTTTGGTTATTACCCCCTGATGAATCTATACAAAAACAAAATCTACTTATTTGTAAACCCTGACATTTTTTAAAAGATGAAAATTATATTTGATGTAATAAAAGGGAACAAAAATTTTGTTTATCTTATGAAATGTAAAACAAAAATTCTTTAGTAGATATCAATACATTAAATACCTATTTTAGCTAGTATGAAATTAACCATGATATTTTTATGTTCTAAAATGTATTCCACATGAAACCAAAAAATTAAATTACACTAGATATGTATTTCAATTAAAACATAGACGTTGGGATGGAGGTAATGAACAATATTAGTAGAATTATGAAAATATGCTTTACAAATTTATATAAAATTAATTCATTGGTGAGAATATATATAGAAATAAAAATGAAACCCTTTGGAGAATAAAAGGAAGTATTTTTATGAAAAACCATTTTAATTCACACAAGTTTTTTAAAAAGAATAAATTAAATGAAAAAAATATTATTAAAAAATATTAATAAAATTTACATATTATATATTCGATATGATATTTAACAATTATACAATATTTTTTCATGAAATTACAAATCGATTTTTATCTAAAAATTATTTTATTTAAGAATTGTATTTTTCACCTTTTTATGGAAAACATATTTAAAGAAATAATAAAACCATTAAAAATTTTATTTGAAATAATAAAGATTATTTTTTTAATTGGAATATAAAATTTTAATTTGTTTCAAATTTTGTTTTTTTTGGAAAATATTGATATATTGGTGGACCACGAGGAATGGGGATTTTTTTAATATGTATTTTTTTTCAAGAAATTATGTATTCAAAATGAGAAAATATTTTTTGAACATTTTTAATGTAATTTTTTATGTACAATCCACTTACTTTTACTCAACTTTATATTTTTTATTATAAATTTGTTTTTGGGTTTAAAAACAGGTTTTCCAAAAAGATGTTTACAAATTCATAACACTTATTTTTTTATTAATTAAAATAGTCTCTAAATTATAATTTATAAGTTTAATTTATAGTATATATATAATTAAATATTAATTATGTTTCATAAAACTATTATTATTATTATATATTTTATATGGAATCTTATTTTTCTAAAAAATAATCTTATTAAAAACCCATTGTCACACATCTTCCACATGATTAATATTAAATTAAAATTTTCACATAATGTAAATTTGGTTTTGAACAATTTATCCAATATTAAGAATAACAATAATTTATAACTTCTTATAATTCCAAAATAAATTTTCCCCAATGTTATTAGTGAAATCAATTAAAATTAATATAAGTGATGAGGGTAAAAAAAGAGTTTACTTTGTGGTTATTCATTAAACATAATGTGTCCAATGAACTTGAAACTTATCAAGATCCCTTTGGAAGGAAATATTTAGAAATTATAACTTCAATTATGGATTATTATCATTTATGGATGCACATTTCAATGAGAAAACAAGGGTATAATTCACTCATTCCCAACATTTAAAGTTTTCCACTCACCCCACATATAAAGGGGTTCCACCACACCTCCTTTCTTCACACCTATCAATAGTATTACCTCAGCCAATACCTAACAAAATATATTCCAAAATTTCCTCCTATAATCCTTTAATCATTAATTTTAACATAAATCCATCCAAAAATGACTTTAATGAAAACCAAATATAGTATCCCAAATAATTGGTAATGTTAATTAGCATGCATTTTTTATTTCATCCTCCAATTGGTTAATTATTATTATATAATTATTATTTAAATTACTCATATTCCTAAAATTATTGAGATGTTGTTTTTATAAGTTATCTACCTAAAAAACTACCATGAAATGGGTAATGAAATAATCATTAGTATGTAGGGTGGACTACCGCCTTGTAAAACGATATCTATATTTTTTCATTTCCACCTCTCATGGTAGAGAATATGGATGGATATAATCCTTATATATTATATTTATTATATTTATAACATAATTGTACCTCTGTTATCATTATATAATATAACCCCTTTTTACATTTCATACTAAAGGGGATATGATAAAGTCCCTCGTGTGTACGTAGGAGTACCGCCTCACGAAGATATGTAAACTGGTTTCACTCATTTGTTAAATGAAAGGTAATAAGGGTAAATCTAATGAATACATATGATATAAATGAATTAAATATTGTATTAAATAAAAAATAATATTTTTGGAAATATAATATGTCATTTTTCATACCATTTCTCAAATTGAAAATGTTATAATGATGTTCGTGCATGTTTGGACAATCGTCTCCTCTAAGCGATATGAATATGTGTTTTTTCAGCACCGCATGAAAATAATGATAAATATAAGTATATATAAATAAAGAATATGTTATTTATTATATAATTATCATTCAGTATATTAACAATATTACATACCTTCTTTCCCTAATGATCATTGAAAAATGGAAAATGTTACTCATGCGTACGTGTGACCAACCATATCTATGATCAAAACGTTAATTCATTTTTCTTAACCATCATTCAAGATTGGATTTAAAAGTAAAAATTATGTCTAAATCTTATAATTATTTTATTTCATTTATTATTTATAAGTTTAAAAAATGTTTATTTTTACCTTAGTCAACATACCATTGTCATTTTTTACATGTAAGATAAAAGTGGTAAAAATAATTAACTTAAAATTAATTAATTAAATAATTATATAAAACATGTTTCTAAGTTAAATAAATTTAACAATATAAATTAAACATGTTCTAAATCATTTAAATAATTAAAAAATTACTAATGAATATAAAGAACATTCAGGACAAATCTGACTCGATGTATGAGTTTTTCTCCGCTAAATTTAATTTATCTTTGATATATTTTGTATTAGACATGAATTTTATATTTATGGTGTATATTAATCACATGAACTTATTTTATTTTTTATATTCTTATATATTTTTGTATTTTTTATCACTTTTATTATTTCTATTTTATGGGTTTTACGGTTTCAATGTTAACTAAAGGGGAAATAATTTTTGCCACAATTTTCCTTCTTTGAGACATATGTTATGTCATACACCTATCATCTTTTTTAGGTTTATATAAAAATCCGTTTAAAAGGTATATCATTAATATAATTAATTTCATTGTATTATATTAGCATTTAATTTCATTCATTAATGGGTTTTGAAAATCAATGTTTTAAATTTGGTAATAGTCTTTTTTACAATCTCATCATTTATTGGGATTATTTTTGATTAAGTATCAAAGGTTTAAATATTTTAATAAAACTATAAATTATAATCATTAATCATATTCTCCTCTATTTATGTAATGATAATACATGTTTTTAAATTCATATTCTTTTTATGTACTCTAGAGTTCAAAATAACATTTTTATGAAAAATTAATTTATCCGTAAAAAACACTTTTTCATCAAAAATAATTTTTAATAAAAATAAAAACTAATTTCAGAAGTTTTTTTAAATATGAAAGGATATTATTATTGAGAAATGTTTTAAGTTATTTTTGAAATTTTTTTTATAATAGTCTAATTTTATTTACAAATAATATGATTTTCAAAATGTTTACTATTTTTAAAAGTTGTTTTCCAAATAAATAGGGTATTTTCCTAAATTTTTTATTTAATGATATTTTAATTTTATTTAAATTCATCATCATCAACAACACTTATTTTTACTTATACTACAAATAGGATACTATTTAATTATATCATCTTTATTCTTTTATATATGGACTAGTATTGTTATAAAGAGATTATTATGGAAATAATTTTTCCCCTCTTATTAACCACATTTCAAAGTGATTCTTATGAAACCCGATTAATTTCCATGAGTTAAACATATTTCTAAGTGATTTTTATTGAATCCTTTTATTTTCTATAGGTTATTTAAGATTGAAATATATTTACTTGAAACCAATTTATTTTACAATTTTTAGTTAGGTTATGAAATAATAATTATTGTTTCAATTAGTTTTAAGATATAGGGAAATGTCTATATACTATATTCATGTTCTGGTTCTTATATATTATACATTAAAAACCGGGTTTCCTAGATAGCATTGGGTAATCTCATTACATCTTAACATGGGGTGGGCCAAATAGCACTAGGTATGCCTATTACAAAATAACATGGGGTGACCTATATAAAAGTAAGTAATACCATTATATCTTATACATGTGGTGGTCCATATAGCACTTGGTGATCTAGTTATTGATAAAATGGTGGGTGTGCTAGGATTTTTCTACAATTAATTGGTCATGATTATATTCTTTGGTGAATTATATTGTAAGTAATCACTATGGTTATTCCAGTTGTAACGATCTTATATGGGTTATGTATGGGATCTATGAGATGATATTCCGAGATACTAGTATCTTTTATCTATAATCTTTGTTGTTTTATAATGTTTGATTTTATTAAAATTGACATCAAATTGAACATGATTATTTATTCTTATGAATTTTTATAATGTCAATGACTTACTCCATGTTTTTATGTTTGAAGATCCTGGTATTTATGAGTCTAAAAATTATCATGTTATACTGATACACATTTATTATATCATCATACTCTTATGATATTATTATTCTCACTGATGGAATACATTTTATAATGCTTATGTTTACCCTTACTAAAAATTTAAGCTCTAACTTATTATTATTATTTATCCCCAGGACTTGAGGAATGATGTTTAATGATTTTGGACTAGAATGGATTTCATATAGGTGATGATGATATATTAATTTTAAAAAAATCATCATTAAGTGGGATAAATTATCATTTAAAGATAAGAAAAAAAGTTTTGTATGAGCTTTAGCTTATTATAAACAACTCTACACCTAAAAGGTCATTTTTGTTTTAAGTGGACCAGTTTTTTCTTTTTTAGTTGTATGGTTTAGAAGAATATAGTAGGGTCAGAATTATTGTAATAAAATACATAAATATAAATTTTACAATTTCATAATAGGATCTAGGAGTGCAGTTCTAGGTTTGTTATACTTATTTTATATAAACATAGATTTATTTATAGAAAAATGTCATGTTCTTATTCTAACCAAAACATTGGGATGTTATCTTATACATTGTTTTATCCCTTGATTTTCCTTAATTTTTATTATTCCTAATTAGTAAATATTTATTAACCATTTCCTCTAATAAATACAATATAATCCATGTATTATCATATATAAATATTACATTTTTTAGATTAATATTCAATAAATTCTGCAAATATACACCGGAGTACTATAATGTTTTATTGTATTTGTATACTTGAGACCAAATATTTTTATTTTATGATAGATCTTAAATGTCTCACAGAATGATAATACCACATTTTACCCTTCCCCTCCATCTAGGTTTCTTCCCCTAGCTATAGAGTGTCTCTTTTTTCCATATCATTTCTTGCCTTCATGATTCTCTATATCTGCTCTCTGAGGCTATTTTTACCTTATCAATTTTTACTCTCTTGTTCAGCTACCTCATTTCCCCTTCTTCAACTTCTTTACCCTCTCCATTAAAATTTAATTAGATGGTTTGGTTTTGCAGTTTACTATTATTACATCTTAGTGAAGAGAATTTTTCTTTGGTCTTTGATGGTCATTTCAAATGGAGTCACACTAACTTTTTTGCTAGTGATTGGTTTTCACTGATGTTTTTTGGTAGGGTTGACGGTTATTTCTTATTCAAGGTTCACCATGGAAGATTTTTCTTCTCTTAATCTTCTATGGATTCCATATCCCTTACTCTTTTCGAGTTTATTAGGGTGAGAGTTTTTAGAGGAGCTTTTGGGATGTATTTATGTGAGCGGCGGGTGCTTTAAGAATCATGTCTTGTAAAGGCATTATTTTCTACATGTTCCCTCACTGGTTTTTCTTCTTTTTTTGATTCCGCATCAAGGTTTTTTCAGTTTTACTTTAGTGTTTTGATGATGTTCTGGTGTGTTCTATTGTATTGTGGGTTCTTCTTAATTTAAAGGTACATTGTTGGTGTGATGGTGCTTTATTTGGGAGGTTTTGTCAGTTCATTGGATCCATAGTCGATTAATGTAGATAGCGATAATATCATAGTACTATCAAGATGATTGCGAATGGTGGGAAATGTGACTCTGGTTGTTATAGATGACTCATATATCTAGGCATCCTTAGTTTGGGAATATTTTTTGAGAGGTTGAATTTTTAATCTGGGATTTTTTTCCCACATTAATATTTGGTTAGGATTTTGGTTTTTGAATTTGGAATATGTGATCATTTGGCCCATTGGAATGTGGAATTTGGATATTGTGAGGGTTCCCATAATACCCCTAAAAGTGGTATTTATGAAAAAAACAGAGTATACATGGGAATGAAATCCTAATAATAGTTGAGTGTGTAATCTCATTAATTGTAATTGTTGG
Organism: Viscum album; assembly: GCA_963277665.1. NCBI lineage: Eukaryota > Viridiplantae > Streptophyta > Magnoliopsida > Santalales > Viscaceae > Viscum > Viscum album. The sequence goes on along the minus strand of OY728146.1, from coordinate 1,777,741,087 downwards.
ATATATCCATAAATGATAATATGAAGGCATAAGATAAGAATAAGTGCTTGAGATCATGACCATACTTATAATGTTCATACCGAACATATTAGCTTTTGTAAAAATTATTAATAGAAAAAATAATTTTCATTTCCATATACATCATTTATAAAAGTGATAAATAATTAAAATAAATCCTAAAACATATGTTCATTTCATAAAATTATGTCCCTATAATAAGTATAGAAACCATTTCATATGTAAATTTTATCTACCAAGAGAATTAAATCATAAGTGATGAGGTGTCAACCCTTGTATCTAATAGTAGATCAATAATATTAACTTGTTTCCCATAATGGATCATGCACATCATCATTTTTTACATAATGGATCAAGGACAGCAACTTGCCTCCTATAACAGATGATAATCTACTGCTTTTTACCCATAATAGATCTAACACAATGACATGTTTTATACAGTAGATTAATCACATCAACATATTTCTTAGTTGTAAAATGAGACATATTACATTACTCAATGTATTATAGTGACATATAATTCTAGGATCACCCATCACTTAATGAAAAAAATAAATATAACCCCTACAAGATCATAAATCTATAAACATATCTTCACATTAAAACCCATGCTATGAAAATGGGTTTCTTAAAAACATTATTTATTCATAATAGCATAAACCATAATAAATAAATGGGTTTCATAAAAATATCATCATCCAAATCATAATCTATATAGATAAATAATAATAATGCAATCACATTATTATATCATTAGTATAATTAAATTAACATCAAAGGATTATATCATATGTGAAAATTATTTTAAACGAAATACTGGAATATTATCTAGGAGAAATAAAAATTTCATTTTGAGATAATATATTCCAAATTAATATATTTTTAAATATCTATTAAAAATAATATTCATCAAGAATAGTGGAAACATATAATGTAATATGAAAATCATTAAGATGTCATTATGATTGTAAAACCCAATAATTTCATATAAATCAAATGAAAACAATCCTTTCAAATGATCGTAAAGCGACAATGAGAGTAACTCATTGCAAAAAAAACTACGAAAATTAATTTTTAATAATTTAATTAAAAATACAATAAAGGTTAAAAATAAAATTAAATAATAATTGGATAATATTAAAAACATTCTTTAAAACACTTATAGAAAACATGGATATAGAACAAAATTTATTCCCGACTGAAAAGATAATTAATGCCGTTTTTTTCTTAATAACATTTGAAATATTATTACATGTACTGAGGAAAATTAAAGGAAAAAATAAATTATTTAAAGGTAAAAAAATTATAAAAAATAATGAGATAAATATATATGATAAGGTTCATATAATTTACTTGATAGAAATTCAAGCATTAATAATCCCAATTTAAAATATGATTGAAGTATAAATCTCTTACCATTTTGGTAACATTTATATCCTAAGATCCATGAAATAATATTCGAAAAGAAGTTATTAAATATCCTCAAAATATGTATAATAATGATATAGAATGAAAAAAGATATATATAAACTCCTCAAAAATATGGTATGTGAAAAACATAACATTTGTCCAAAAGAAGACTATTTTAAAAGATAAAATCATACCTCAAATGCTTAATTTCATCATACATGATTGGTCCTCCTATATAATAAATATTGGACTATTATATATGAATTCTAGAACTATTATCCTATCTATCATACGGTTTATGAGTTACTTATGACATCTTATCACCTCTTTATTAACAAATTGATATTAAAATCACTATTCTGGGTTATAACTGCTTCATTTTTCATGCATGTTTCATTTCGATACTCTTATAAAATGTACTTTGATTGTGGTTCAATTATCTTCAAATTATTAATAAATTTATAAATATAATATATATTCAATATATATATATATCCATAATATTTATATGTGTAGAAATTAATTATAGAATTCATCAAGATAGTTGGTGTCAGGACCTATCCCTCAGGGCTCGTACCATGACACACCCCATGCCTACCTCTCAAAGGATAAGGGTTGGTGACTAGTGCCAAAGGTGTCGGCCTGTTTATGGGAGCCATTTCCCTGAGTACTTGTATGCACACACTCACCCAACAATATCCCACAAACTGAAAGGGGAAAACAAGTATACTGAAACAAGTGTTGAGAACCATTATAACTAAAAACAAGTGGTCCAAAATATAAACCCATAAAAAAACTAAAAACAAAAAATTATAAAGGGACTCAAGTAGACATCTGCTGAAAAACCCACCATATAGTAAGAGTAGTGTAGCTACTGGAGGTTGATGTAGTACATCCTATCCAACTGATCCTATTGGGCCACGCCTAATCCTGGGCCACCAAGCCCTCCATAGAAATATTCGCCGTCTGCACAAGACACAACACCTATGGGAAAAGCCCATGAAGGGGTGAGTAACATAGAACTCAGAAGATGACCCTAGTCTATTAAGGAGAAATACCCTAAAGCAGCCCCAATGTAAATCCATAAAGTAAATCAAAAAAGAAAATCCACAAAGTAAAGCCGCAAATCAATGACAGCTCACACCACCTATATTTTAGAGTAGGTAAGATTCATCAGATATAGTGAATACCATTTCGTACTGGTGAGGGACTCATCCCTGATGAGTCACTAAAGCCATTGGGCCACTAAAGTCCACGCAGTTGTAGCACTTCTATCAGGCCACTGAGGTCTACATGGATGCTACTCGGTCGGGCTATAGAGGTCCAGTGGCTAATCATATGTCGGGCCATTGAGGTCCACATGGCTATTTCTTGTATACACTCTTGATCCTAGGAGAACCACTACCACATGAAATACGTTAAAAAAAAACTTTTTTGTAAGTCTCTTTAGAGAATACTAAAATATTTTCCTCATTAAGATGGTCTCAATGCCGCAAATAGCACATCAATCATATGGTCAGTTTGAAAGTTATAAGTGTTTTAGTAATAAGGGTCTAGTTGCATATAGGCCTAGTCAGAATTGGTTGGACCAACCCAAACAACCTAGATTGGGGGTTCCACATACCCTAGTTTAATTCAACTGACTCGACCAAGACCGATTCGGGTCTAGGTTGGTCCGGTCTGGCTTGGCCAAATGGACCTCACTAGACTTGGCCCGGTTTGGCCAAGGGTCCAACCTACTTGGTCACATGGAGATCCAGTCTCATCTGGCATAGCCCAAAGTTCATGGGTATTTCCTTCCGACATTGGTTCGGACCTCCGGTACAGGGTCCATAATACAAGGTATGGGTCTATCCAACCAATTTGGGTACGACCTACTGGGCGCAGGTTTAGACCATTGGGGCATGGTCTAGCCCGCTGGGGTTGGGTTTGGCCAGTAATTGTTTAGTGTCCGATGAAGGTAGACTGGTCCTGTCAGGCCCATCCAGGACATGGATGATAGCCGTGTCTGGAACCTCCAGCCCTGCACGTCATCCTTATTGTTGTTCTCTAGTTGCGGTCAGTTGAATGTGACTCCTCCACGTGTGACGCAACACGGCGTAGCACCGGGTCAGCTCGCCTCTAGCCATCATCTTGGATGATGGTGTCCCATACTACTACGTTGCGGCCTCCTCTATATAGGATATCCATCGATGCGGCTGTCTGAGTCATCGTGGTGTGCCTCCGGTGGCATGCCAGTATGGTCTTTGACGAACCACCTGATGCTCTCCATTGGTAAGTTCTTTGTACCTCATATGCCTAGAGTCTCCAAGGGATGTCACCTTCAATGTGATGGACTCCATTCTTCCTTGTTGTTGACATTAGAATTTGGTCACAAAGAACACATGAGCGGAGGATCTCAGTCCTTATTCATGTTAGCATGTGCCTTCCGCGTTAGAAGTTTAAGGACATGGGGAGGCTGGGGGATTGGTTTTCTATCAACAGAAGGTTAAACCTGAATAGAAACTCCAAAAAGAAACACATTACCACAAGAACACATGATTCATAGATCAACATGTTCATGGGTTGGTCTATGTTATTCATTTAGAAAAATAATAGGAATAATATAAAATAAAACCCATACCTCAATGACGTTCATGGTCGTAGCACTTTGTCCTTCAGTGTCTAAGAGGTCAATGGTATTCTTCATTCATTGATGTATTTTAAAATTGATGAAGTATTATTGGACATCATTGTTCTTCATTTGTGAGTAAATACATCAGAGTTTTATTATATAATCCTCACAATTTAATCCTCGTTCCACCAACACTTCAACTATTAATAATAAAACATGTACCAACATTTCTATTACACTATGACACCACGTCGTTACGCTATTTCATTTATGAAACAATTTCCTTGTTATGTGTCATTAATTAATCACTAAACAGCATGTTAATGAGCCATTAATGATTTCCATTAATTTGTCTCATTTCTGCCTCATCACTGAATAGTAGCGTCGCTGTGTCACTGCTCGTCGGTGAGAAAATAAATAAAATAAATTTTTATGTTATTTTATTATTTTACACTAAAGTTATGAAAATTAATTTTTCCATTTGGTCCTTGATAGCTGAAGTTATGTCCTTTATAAGTGAATAACTACTTTTTTAGTTCAATGGTTCCCTCAAATTTTCAATACGAGCACCGGTTCAAAAATTAGAAAAACTTTCTCACATGTTTACTGAACATACATTATAAAATGTTCAAAATTCCCTTCTGGGATCAACAGGACTTAGAATCACATACTATCAGAGCGTATAGTCTCAAAATAATTACATATAATTTAAAAAAAACACTCAGAAATTAATATACATTACATTATCTCCACCAGTGGGTTTTACATTTCTAAAAGCCAAAACAAGGGCTAATCAATGAAATGGGGGTTTTGATCATGAATTTGAGCCACCTAATCCCATGTTCTCTCATAGATATTCTTGTGTTTCCACTGAATTTACTTTAGATGAATCTACCTCCCATGCATGACCTTCTCCTGTCAATCCTCTATCTTCACTAGGAACACCGCAAACATTACCCCATCGTCAATGTCTAGCTCGCCCAAGTCGATGACATGCGATATATCATGCACGTATCTTCTCATCTATGACATGTGGAAAATATCATGCACCTGGTGAATCTATGGGGAAAGATCTAGGTGGTACGCCACCTCGCCAACTCTACCCAGGATCTAAAAAGGTCCAATGAACCTTGGAGATAGTTTGCCTCTCCGACCAAATCTCTGTAATCCTCATCGGGGTGAGGCCCAAAAAAACACAGTCTCCCTCCCCAAACTCCAAGGGTCTATGTTTCTTGTCATCATAAGACCTATTCCTAATTGGCACATTCCTCATCCACTCCTAAATGATCTTCACCTTCTCAATGGAATCTTGTACCAACTCTGGACCAATGAGTGCCAACTCCACTAGGTCTATTCAACATAGAGGTGATCTACAAGGATTCTCGTATAAGGCCTAAAACGGTTCAAGGCCACTAGTGGAGTGATAAATATTGTTGAATGAAAACTACACTAGTAAAAAGTGGTCCTCCCAACTACCACCAAAATCTAATAAATAAGCACAAAGCATGTCCTTGAAGGTCTGTTTGTGCTGATAAATCTTACCATCTATTCGGAGATGAAAAGATATGCTCAAGCACAATTTTGTCCCGAATTCTTCATGTAATCCCTTCCCAAACCGGTATATATAGCATGCATCGTGGTCTGATACGATCGTTGAAGGCACCGATGATGCAGCACTATCTTTTAAAAATAGAGGCGTCCCAATACATGAATTGATCACAACTCCCATATGGGTAGGAAGTGAGCTGACTTGGTTCTTTTTTCAAAGATCACCTAGATAGAATTAGAGTGTCTAGATGTATGTGGTAACCCTATCATGGAGTCCATCGATATGCCATCACAGTTCCACTCTAGTACCTCTAGTGGCTAAGACATGCCTGCTAGATCCTAATTATTTTCCTTCACTTACTAACCAGTGAGGCTTTGCAAAACAAACTCTGCCACCATTTTCTTCACCCCTGGATACCAGTACTGAAGTCAGAGGTCCTAGTACATCTTCACCGCACCATGATGTACCACAAAATGGGATATATGGAACTCCCTCAACACCTCCCCCCTTAACATCACTTTTACAATGGTGTGTCCTCTGTAAAAGAGGACCTTCTCCCCAACTATCAAAAATCCATTAGGAGACTATCCTGAGAATATGTGATCACATCGGGCCTCATGGTCAACATCCAAGAGTTGTGCCTCCCTAACTCACTGTAAGAATGGTTGATTGACAGTCATTGACTTAAGGTAAGATTTTTCATCACCGTACACGTAAGATATCTAAATTTTGGCTTGTTACTCTGATTCCTCACTCAGCTAATCTAAACCAGACCTCCGGTTGAGTACGTCAGCCACCACATTCCCCTTCCCAGGATTGTAGAATATCTCAAAGTCATAGTCATGGAGTAACTCCAGTCATCGTCATTGTCTCATGTTTATTTCCATCTGTGAGAATATATACTTGACACTCTTGTGGTCAGAGTAAATGATAAATTGTTCACCGATAAAGTAGTGTTTTCCAAATTTTAAAGCCAAGGATCACCACTTCTAAATCTAGGTCATGGGTGGAATAGTTCTACTCAAGATTCCACAACTATCATGAGCAGTAAGCGATCACTTCTCACCCTTTAATTAGGACACAACCCGATCTAGTCTATGATGCATTACATAAGACTACATACTCAACACCCTCTTCTAGTAGTCTCAGGAATAGGGTAATCTGCAGTCTCCATCTCATCTTATAGAATCACTTTTGGAACCTCTTCATCAATATGTAGGAATGTCCCTTCTTTTTCAAAGTTAAAAAGGGTGCTTCTACTCTATAAAAGTTGGGCATGAACCTCCAGTAGTATCTATTCAACCCCAAGAACCCATGAACATCAGTCACATTCTTTGGTGGATCTGAAGCTAGAAATGCATCTATCTTCACCATATCCACTAAAACACTAACCTCTAAGATGAAGTGTCATATAAATTGGACCTCTCTAATCTATAACTAGAGATTCGGGAGCTTACAATCAATCTACTGCTCTCAGAGTGTAACTAGGTCTATCCACAAGTGTGTAGCATGATCCTCCTCCAACTCTAAGTACACAAATATTAAATCAATGAAGAATACAATTAAATGATTGAGGCAAGGAAAGAAGATCTTGTTCATTAGTCCCATGAACACTTTTGGGGTGTTGGTCATGCTGAAAGAAATCACTAAGAACTCAAAGTCTCTATACTAGAATCTGAAGGTTGTCTTCGGTACATACTCATCCCTTACCCAAAGCCTTGAAATCCTGATCTAAGGTTGATCTTTGAGAATCATACCATTCCCATCAACTGGTCAAAGAGTTCATCAATCCTCATAACCAGATACTTGTTCTTCAGGGTCACCTAGTTCAGGCATTGGAAGTCCACACATAGCCTAAAGCTCCAGTTTTTATTCATGTAAAATAACACCACGGCTGCCCACAGTGAAATGTTGGGTCTCACGAAGCCCTTCTCCTAAATGTCCTTTAGCTATATTCGCAACTCATGAATCTCCATTGGAGATATCTAATATTCTTGTAAAGATATTGGAGATGTTTTGGGGTACATGTCAATGAAAAAGTCTACCTCTCTGGGAGGAGATGGTCCCAGAACGTCCTTAGGAAAAAAAATCCTCATACTCATCCACAACTATAGGAAATTTTAGTCTCCACCGATCCACTGCACCTAGGGTGAGGCTATCCAACTCACGAGTGATCACCTATACCCTCCTCTATGAAAGTCTATTCTATGTTACAAATGTTTCCTTCTAACCTATAAGGAAAACATGGTCCCATCCTCATGAACACACCACACTTTATGCCTAAAACAATGGATATGAGCATGGAATGTTGATAAAAAGTCCATACCAAATATGACGTCATACGATCTTAAATATTATACTATGAGATCCCATCCAAATCTCTCACCTCCAAGAGTACGGTCACATTTCTGACACAATTGTGTAATATTTGATTCCCCTCTCAAAAGAGTCTCTAGCCGTAAGGATCAATGAAATGGATCCACTGGAATCTCTGAGCTCTGAACGAGAGTTGTGGAAAGGAATGAGTGACTGGAACATGTGTCCATAAGAACTAAAATTAAGGTGGAGAAGACATAGATCATACCTAGAATCAACTATAGATCACTCTATTCATAAGCCTATGCTTCCTGATGTTATAAACACCCATTTCCACCTTCATCCTAAGGTTGGGGTGGACCACCCAGAGCTGTTAGTGGTAGTACCTTTAACTGTTATCCCTAGCCGGCTACATGGCCTACTCCCTTAATATTTTTATAATCATTTATTATATGTTTTAATTAATTGAAGAAATATTGTAGTTTTGTTTTATTAGATTTTATGGTAATTATATAATTAATAAATATTATAACTGAACTTCCAAAATGAAATAAATTTAATTATTATCTAAATTCACAACAATATTCATTCATAACATGTTTTTTCCAATGTGGACATATACAACATATAGAAAAGTTTGAAGTGACATTTTTTATTTTTCATTCTTTTAAATATTTTAATTTTAATTTTTATGGAATATTTTCCATTAAAAACTGTATTTCTTGAATAATTTGACAAAAGTATAATTTTGTTAATCTAATTGTAATTATCATGAAACATTATAGCCTTATAACAAATATTTAAACAACATTATCCAAATTTATCGTTCACTTGGTTGATCAATTTTACTGCGGTTACAATCCATAGTGGAAAAAAATATAATAGGTATATTTAAAATATATGACTCCAAAAGTTGAATAAATTTTTCAATATTCAATTTTTATATGTCAAATAATTTAACATTAAAAATAATCATGGAAAATTCACTGGAAATTACTTTTCTGATAATTACATTTTAAGCATTAAACTTGGTTTTTTATATTTCATTCCATGAAAAACCCAAAAAAATTGATAAAATAATTTATTTAATATATAGTATATAAATTTCATTAAAACTTTTAACATATAGTTACAGAGTTATAATGTCATTTCTTTTATGAAAACAGTTTTTCCTAAAAATGACTTTGACATATAATTATATTTTAATACCAAATTAAAAAGTTAAATTTATTACAATGAAATAAATTGTATTATTTGATATATAATAAAAACCATTTTAACAAAAGAACATATTAAATGATAATTTTCCTTTCTAAATTCTTTAAATAAAATATATTTTTCAATAAAATCCATATTTTTACCATTTCACTAGAAAATCAATCCCCTCAGAAAAAACCATGAAATTCATCCTAAGAATAGTTTTGTATGATTATTTAAAAATAATAATTAAATATAAAAAATAAAATGTTTTAATGTTAAAAATTCTAGATATAATATATTCCGAAAAAATAAATAACAATATTTTTAAAGGAAATATATTTTTTATGTATCATATAACATTACGGAAAATTGATTTATTATTTACTAATCATTAATAACAAAAATTAAGAATTTTAAATTTATATATTTCATAATTATGTTTACGATAATCTTGCTTGATAATTTATTATATAGGTTATAATGGTAATATTTAAATAATAATATTTCATGGTTATTTTCTATTATGTATTTTGTTTCATTTATGCACTCAAACATATTGTTCTTCTTCTAAAATCCAAGGGGACTAATTTTTAATCTATATCATTATAATTTATAGAATATTATTTTTCATAAGGGATATTTTATTATTATGTCATTCATTTTTTGGATGACTTAAAATGATTATGATTTTAAGGATGATTTTATGAAAATTTTTATCTCCCATGAGTTAATTATTATAGGATAAAATTTTTATAAAACTCATTTCTTATCCACATGTTATTCAATGTTGAAATAGTTAAATTTTTATTATACCCATTAAATATTCATAGATAATTATTTGATTTTATAATGAATGTTTTAAGATCTTTTAGAACTCAAATTTATGGTTTTTTTGTGTTGGGTGGGATAGTTATAGACCAGTAATGCATTTTGTAAAGCTATATATCTCATGATATAATTATGGGAAATGAGTTGATATTATCAATCCACTATAGAAAATAGGTGGTGATGTATAATCCAATATGTTCTGAAATAATATGGTGATCCCTAATTCAATATGATAAGGGAAATGTTTGGTGAATCATAATTCATTTCGATATGAAAAAAAAGTGTTGATTCCAAATCCATTATGATATAATTGTCTTAGTAGATAAGCATGAGATATGATACATTTTATATTCCCCTAATGGTTCTACACTCTTAAGATATTTTATTATATTTGTTATTTGAAGTCATATCTCATGATTAGATATTTATGATTCCAATCTCATATGATGAAAGCCTTTTAAAATTATAATACTTTATATCATCACTTTTCTTTATAATCTATGACATATTCGGTATGAACATTATATTATATGACCATAAACATGTTCCCTTATAAATTTATTATTCTAGATTATGATCCTAAATTGATATCTCATGTATTAACTCGTTCTAAGGATCTTAACTCCCCATTTCTTCTACTTCCTTTCCTTATCTTATGAACAAATACATTCTTTAGAATATATCCCATGAGTTTATAATTTGAAAGGATTATATAGGATATGGCGAATATCATTCATTATATAATTTTAATATGTATCTATTCTTGAAGTACACTAAACGTTTTATGAATTTATTTTATTTTTATTTAATATTCATCATAATTTTTTATATTTTTGTCTGAAATTCATGGGTTGATTCATTAGAAATAACAATTATTCATTATGGATAGTCATCTCTTGGAATATGGGATGAGATAAATCTTTAAACTATTAAAAACACACAACAAAGGGATGAAATTTGGATTATTGATTTAAATAAAATCAAGTGAATATGTTTCCTTATTTTATTTTTGTTAATATGAAAATGATCCCTTAAAATTATGTAAATTATGCAGAAAATGAAATTCTTTTCCTTTCATAAAATAATTTCAAATCAATTGATATTATTTTTCACACCACATTTGTTTGAGTTTTTTTGACATTGAGTTTCTCAAAAAAATTCACTTTCTTCTTATAAATGTTGTGTATCGCTTTGATTTTTTTTATGTATAATAAATTTTGACACAATGTGCATATTTTGAATTCATGATAATTCTTATCTTTTTGGAATCCTAGTTATGTGTTATTCTAGATAACCATTATATTTTAATTTCCATCTTATAGAAAATAATTTTTATTAATACTCTTTATAAATTTAGATTTAAGAAAAAGTATTTTTAAATGTTGAACCACTGACTACCATGTTAAAGATAAATTTTTATGATGGGATTCACTAATGCAGGTTACAATATAATTCTATAAAATATTAAAAAAGCAGTATATAAGATTTTTTAAAGTACATACACCACAAAGATATTATAACAAAAAAAATGTTCACATTAATATTACTAATAAAATATATTTGTTGAATTATTGGAAATTAATTGGATTAAATAAATTGTAAAATATATATATATCTCCAACTTAGTACATATTAACAAATAAATTCATATTAAATAATACCTCAATTTTTTGTAAAGACAAATAATGATTCATAAAACCATTATTTCAAATGGTTTAATTTATTTTTGTGGGAAATAATTAAAATTACATTATTATACTTTTATATATATTTTATTTCATAAAAAGAATTCAATTTTTTAAAACATTATTTAAAAATTATTGTATGTTGAAATTTTCTGGATTTTAATTCATGAATAATATTTTAGTGAATAGTGAAAAAAATATCAATGTTATTTAAAATTTATTTTTTAATTTAAGTATTTAAAAAAGTTTCCTTATTTTAATATATTATAAAATTTTACTATTTTATTCTGATTACAAAATATACAACTTATGTCATTATAATATATTGTATTATTAATTTTAATAATAAAAAATATATAAATAAATATCAATTTTTTGGGAAAATTATTTTCTATCATATTTAGAAAATTTATTTTATAATTAATTTCTACCACATATAGATATTGAATTTTATAAAATAGATTACTTATTTGAAATAAATAATTTTAGAATTTTATAAATAATCCCTCCATATTTTTCTCCATAAATATTAAGAACCATGGTAAAACTATTTTCCCAAATGAAAGTATAAAATGTGAATAACAATGTTAAAACAACAAAATAAGGATTAAAAATCATCCATAAACATTTACATTTTTAATATTATGGTTTTAATTTTATGTTACACTAAAAAATTCTAAACTATGGAATTTTGGTTCCATTTTTCTTTGATAAAGACATTGAAATTATTTTAAATAATGGGAAAATCCTAAATTTACCTTTATTACTTTTAATATATACTATACATTATTTTAGGGATAAAAACATGTTATATAATGATATAATAAGTTATTTTTTAGAATAATAAAATTTCTCTTATGAAATTACTAGTATTTTATTTTAAATAATATCCTCTTAAATGGTTAAAAATTAAAAATATAATTATCAATGTAAAATTTAATGGGATTTGGTTAATAATATCAATCCCTATTGAGTTATGGGTCACCTGTCCATTTTTTGAATCTTTGTTTATACTTAAGGGGTAAAATTATTTGATATCGTGGTAATCATGAAAATAGGTAATATGGGTTGAAAAGAATATATTAGGGTTATAAATCACCTAAACTAAACCTAATATTATTTAATTATATGACTTGGAGTCATCATCCTCCTAAAATAAAATTATTCAAATTTTTTTACAATGAGAAAATAAGATTAAATTACATGAATTTAATTGTTAAATAATTCATGGGGTACCCCTACAATCACTTATAACAGGTCACCACCTATCCTATCTTAATAAAAAAAATTTAGACATGTATCTTAGAAAAACCCTTCCAAAAACACTTATTAAATTTCTTAGTTAAATTATAGAGGTTTCTCTCTTCTTAAAATGTTACCCCAAGGGTCCTTTTTGAGATATCCATGGAGGTTCTTAAAATTAGTGGTAATCATCTAAACCATACATTCTCATTTTCATTTTTTCTACCTCCATAAATTATATCTTAACCATTCCAATATAATAAAATAAATATCTGTGATATAATTTTATTTTATTGTATTAATTTTTTACCCTTATCCATATCCTTTTTATATCATATAGGAAACAAAACAATAATTCATGCATACATGTTGACTAACTCATCATGAATTGATGTATTTATTTCTCATTACAGCTATTCATTAATGGTTATTATCATTAATTTAATTTAGATATATTATATTAATGAAACTTTCATTCAAATATAAATATATATATCATACATCATCATACCACTACAATTTATAAAAAAATCTTCACTTCTGCGTACTTACAAAATTCTATCTCAATGTGGTGATAAAAAAAATTAAACCACATATCATGGAAGGTCATTTTGGTAGATTGAACTAATGAAGTTAATATTTATAGAATCATATTTAATTTTAATATATAATAATTTAATTTTCTTTCAATATCATCAATCCAAAAAAACTAAAAACATCACTTGTGTGTATGTGCAGACTACCACCTTAGTTGATAATATTTTTTTCATAACCTCTTTCAAATATATATATAAAATTATATATGATATATAAAATCTTTAATTGAGTCATTATAATTACTATAGATATTATGCAACAGTGACCCTTTAGACCTTGGTTAACCAACCAAATTCATTTTTTGGATTATGAATAAAACAGGATCAAAACGTCTGACATGAACTTGATCAATTTACAAAATATATATGAAAACATGAAAAAATAATACAAAATAGATTATTATATGAAATTAAACCATAAAATGTTTCATAATAATTAAAATAAAATATTTATATCTATTACATAAGAGTTAATGACCATTTGTGGGAAGTTGGTGGATGAGGTAATATATTTTTATTTTAACATTATTTTAAATGATTAATAGTTTTTATTCTATATTTTATATCATATAAAAATATAATATACTATTTTATTTAGGTTAATAATTTTTTTAAACTCCATTTTAAAACATTTTTTACTTTCACTATGAAGGTTTCAAATGATTACTTTTAAAAGTATTTCATAAAAGAATATTTTGATATTTTTTTAAAAGAGTAAAAAAACATTTTTTAATATGTATTGAATGAGTGTAGTTTCATGAAATTGTGATAATTATTATTTAAGAATATCCTATTAATTTTTTAATTGTTATAATAATTAATATCCCATTTCTAATTCTTCTGTAATTTTTTTAACATGTTTCCAATGAAAATAGTATTTTTACATTCTTTTTTCATATATCCTAAAAGTGATTCTGTATCTATTTTAAATGGAATATATAATGATATTTTAGGATTTAAATGAATAATTATATGGTTATTATGGTTATTATTATCCTTGTAAATTTATTTTATTGATGGTTGATCCCGATGTTGATCTATATTGAACTGATTTATTATTATGTTATCTAAATAATTATATTATAATTTATCGAGTATTTTTTTCAATTAGTAATGTTTCATTAAGGGTTCTATAAATATGATGTCCCAAAAAACTTAAATTAATTTATTAGTGTTTAAAAATGATAATTTATGGAAATATTTTTGTTTCATATGTTATTATAATCATTTTTTCTAAGGAATGATTACTCCATTTATGAGTAAAAGATAATTTTTTTTAAATTTTTTCAAATATTCAATTATTTTCTAGGAATGGTTTATGATTAAAAATTTTTCCTTTATGTTTTCTTATAAAGAGTTTTATTAGAAAATTTGTGATACTAATCTTATTTCCTGTGTATGTAAGTGATTATATAATATACAAGTTTATCATGTTAAAGGAAAAGTTAATAATATTACCTTATGGTTTGGAAATTGACTAATGAGTTTTCTATTGATATCACTTAATGTTCTTATTTTCTCATACAGAAAATCAAAATGATTTTTTGCATCACATATGTATATATAGAAATATTAATAATAAAAATTATGTGGACATGAGAGTTACCTTGACCAATGAAAATGTTCTTTTATAAGGGACCTTTTTGTAGAAAAAAATTATAATATGTGGGAATATACACTTTATTATGTAAGTGTTTTTTATAATTATCTATAATACTAAAAATAAAATTTACCTAATAATTAAAGTGATAAAATATTTTTATTTTATGTCTATTGTTTTGGTATGGCTAAACATTGTCCACATTATCTCATATCAATTCTAGAAATATAAGAAATATTTTTTAGTATCAGCTTTGGGAGTGGTGGTTTGGGATATCATTGTTGATTTAAAAGGATGTTTTATATAACACTATAGATTAATCTATTTTAAGATTTTTTAAAAAGGATGTATTATATAACATTTGAATATCGACATTTTTTTGATATAGTGATATTTGTTTGTGGAATTTTTTAAAGTGAACCATTAGTGCTATTTTGAAAATCATGGATTCAAATTTATTATTTATTCACAAAATGTTTTATTTATTTTCATAATTATTTTACATTGTTAAAACCATTTTTTATTTTTAAAATACATGTGGAATATATTTCTATCCTTTTCCAGATCCAATGGTATATTAATAGCTGATATTTAAGGCCTGATAATGATTCATCAAGGATACTCATCACCCAGAATACTGAATGACATATATATTCAATGTTGTTAAAACACCTAGAGAAAGGTTAAAAATGTATTTATAGATTTTATGAATATAAAGTGAATTTTCTCAATCTATTTTTATTAAAAATAAAATGATATCAAAACATTTAATAAATTTTTCTTGAAATAAATCTTTTTTACTTTCATAAAATCATTTCTAATGAATTTATTGTCTTAATTACATCTCATTGGTTTACGGTTTTAAGGTAATTTAATTTTTCATGATCATTTATATTTTTTTGATACTTTTTCCCAATCTCTCCCCATCATTATTTGAACCTTATTATTCACCTCCATCTTTATATTTTCACTTCCCAAATATTTTATCCTATTTTGAATACTAGTTTTTTCATTCCAGGTGACTTTCATAGTTCTTTTTTCCACTTTTCTCAATGATGTTTTATTCTACATTAGTATAATGTTCGTATTAGAAAAATAAAATTTTACATTTTTATCCATTTATTACTATTCTAAAGTTAAAATTATAGGGAATGATTATATTAAATTAGGGGATAATTTAATACATCAAAAATATAAAATGAGGTTTATATTTGATATTGTACATGACAAAAACATCGATCTTTAATGACTAAAAATTATTATCATTTAATTATGTCCATTATAATTTTGTCATTAAATTTCTAGGTACAAATATAATTTACCAAATTTTGAGATATATATATATATATGTTGTAATCAATAGGAATTGTTTTTTGTGTAAAGTAATTTTATGCTTCAGAAAGAAATTCAAGAAGAATTGTTTTTATTTATTTATTTGATAAAATATAATAACTAATTTCTACAAATTTTATAAATTTTATTTTATAAAATAATTATAAATTTTAAAATAATTAATTCAAAATTATCATAATGTGAAATATTTTTATTTTTCTAAATGGATTAATTTTTCCAATGAATAAGAGGAAAATTAAGAATTTTATAGATAAGTATATTTTACATTAAATTATTTATAATTACAAATTTTATTTTAAATTAATTTTAAAATACAATTATTTAATTATGATTGATAAAAATTCTAGTATTTTTATTACAAAGAATATTATTCTAAAATTTGGTATTATTATTTTTTATTTTTTAAATTCTTATTTTTGGAAAACTATTTTTCATCAAGTTAGTTGTTTTATTGTAAAATTAATTTCAAAAAATTAGAGGGATTTAATTTGATAATATAGCAACCACATTTGGTATGAAAATTTACAAATTTTTTAAATATCTTAACTTTATTTTTTGTCATAATAATTAGTGACCTAGATAAAAATGTTCTCACTACAGTAAGGGTATTACATGTACAATTATGTCAAAAAAATTAAATATGTTTTTAAAATCACACACAATCATGGATATATATCATTGGAAAAATGTAATTATTTATTGTAATTCATAAATTTCAAAATATAGAATTATTGTTTCATTTTCCTTGGATAAAAACTTTTATATCATTTTATGTAATGAAATCCAAAATTTTACATTCCTTCTCTTAATATTTAAAATATTTTCTCATAACGATAAAATAATATTTGAATAGTTTTAAAAGGTTATCTTGAATAGGTATAAGTTCTTATTATCGGGATAATTTGTTATTATTTTACATTGATTAACTAATTAACTTTAATTATTACACAACACTGATTTAGTGTTTGTGCAAGAAGTATTAAAATAATGTAAATGGTTTTAAAAGCATACAAATTAAAATTATTTCAGAGGGGTCTAGTTTTCTATAAAATTCTATATAAATATAATCTAATTGTAATATTTTAAGAGTTTATAATTGAACAACACCACTGTCTATATATTATTTCAATTCAAATAATGTAAATATCTATGAGAAAAACTTTAGTGGTATTTTAAGTCAAATAATCTTCTATTATATAATTATATTTTCATAAAATTATATTTTTTCCAATTTAATGTTATATGTTTATTAAAATAATTAATTATCAACTGATGTTTCACTTTTAATTAAAATTTTCAATTCTTATACCTTGAAGAGTAAAAACATTGTCATCATGGTCATTGTAAAAAAGGTTAATGGGGTTAAAAATTAAGTGATAAGGGTTTAAATATCCCCTAAACATGTATAAATGTTTTGTTTGAAATAATTTAGACTCATAATAATAATTTATTTTATACATATAAATTAGGTTACACTATAAATTTAATTATTATTTATGTTGAATAAATATGTTAAGTAATTCCGAGGTTTCCACTCTACTCTCTTATAAATGGACACCAACTCTTATCTATACCTCACACTTTTATAGAAACTTATATAGAAAAATAAGTAAAAATAATTATAAATAACTTCCTTATATAAATTCTACATTTTACCTTAATCTAATATTAAAATTATTAGGGTATTTAATGAGATATCCAATTTTGGTTCTTCAAAGAGGGGGTAATCTTCGTAACAATGCATTTTCATATTACTTCTTCTTCTACTTCCATAAATTAAAATTTTAACATTAAAATTTAATAAATTATTTATATAAAATATAATTTTATGTCACTATGATAGTGTAATAATATTTTACTTCACTTTATTCCATCACATTGGAAACAAAACCATTATTCATGTGTCTTTGAAGACTACCTCCTCATCGACTGATGTATTTTATTTCTCAAAACTACCTTTCACGGATAATTTTATTGATGGATTTAATATAAATATATGATACCTAAAAAATATTTTTTTAAAATATAATTTATGATCAATATTTTTAATATTCCAATAATTTAAAAATAAAAAAAATTGCATGTGTTTACATACATACTACTGTCTCCACATAGAGATGAAAATAATTTTAAAAAACACCCATAAATGTTAATTAGGATGGATTTAAAATAGGTATTCAATTTTATTAACAATATAATTATTAAATAAAGATAATATTTTATTTAATTTAATTACATTCTAATCAAAGAAAAGTATAGCATATCTCATGTGAATGTGTGAACTACCCCTTCAAGAGGGGATTTATTTTGAAATGATGTTTTTCATGTGTATATCTAAAATTGTATTTTATGTATAAAAGTTATATTTAAATCCAAATTATTATTTTTGAGATTATTTAACAATGCAACTTTTTACCTTGGTCTACATAACATTATTTTTTCATTGATTGTGAACTTAATGTTATGAAAATGTTCTACATGAACTATTTCAAAATTTTAACTATAAAATATATTATAAGAAATGATGTAAAAGAAATTGTGATAAAGAAAATAACCTAACATTGGTTCTTATAAATATATATAATTAAAAAAATTATTATTCATATTCTAATTAAAATACATGGCATGTTGGGAGATAAGGTAATAGATTATTCATAAAAACATATTTTTAAAGATTTTATATTTTTCATCTATTTTTCCATCATATCCATGTTCATTAAAATATTTTATTTATATTATTAGTATCATAAAAAATATCTTCAATTTAACTTTAAACCATGTTTTACATTCATTATAATGGTTTCAAAAAAAACTATTTTAGCATTTTCCAAGAATGAATTTTTTTTCAATTTTTTCAAAATTCTAAAATGGTAATTTTTTAACATATGCATAGTGAGTGAAAGTTTCCACCATCATGAAGATTAGGTTCAAGATTCATTTTCCTAATGTTTTAATAGTTTAAAAAATCATATTTCTCATTGATAAATATTTTTTTAATACTTTTCAATGGAATATTATTTTTAACCTTATATTTATAAAAATATAGAAAGTACTTCTTCATATGTGTTAAAAAATATATTTTTTAAAATATTATTATGGATATAAAATATTCCATGTGTTTAGTGTATATTATGATTCGTTGAAAATTTTTATGAAATTTGGTGATCCAAATATATATCTCTAATGTATTGGGTAATAAATTAGTTCTCCCAATATATATGTTGGTATTTACCACATTGGTTTTCAATTTCTATAGGTTCTTGTAACGGTTCTTATTTGGTTTTATATGAACATGTTGTCTAATGGTATGTACCCGAATTTTCAAGGCTTGAAATGAATTTTCATGAAAATATTTTGTTTTATTATGGTAAGAAATTTGTCCTTTTATGAAATGATTATTCCTTATAAGGGTATATTTTATCCATTTAATAAAAACAATTTTCTTGGATTTTAATGATTTCTAATAAACCCTTATGATTTTTTTATTTTATGTTTCTTATAATGTGAATTATCAAAAAAATAAAACACCCAAAAATTCTAAAGGAATAACATTTTATTCCATAGCATGTATGACACGCAACACCGGGAATATAAATAAATACATCTTATTGAGTGTTTATGTTATATTTACTATTATAACTATAATAAAACAATTATATAGATTCAAATGAATGAAATATTGAGTTTAATTATGTCGCACAGAACTAATAGTTTCTTTGATAACTTTCATTAATCACAAAATTATGTTTTATAGAATACTATTATTGTTGTTATATAGAATGATAATTTTTTCATGGAATTTGAATTATTAGTTATAAATATAAATAACTTAATTATGAAATTATATTGTTGAATTCATTGGTTACAAATTAAATATAGATTAATTTAAAAACAAATTCAATGTAAATGTTTTTTTAAAAAAAATATTTCTATGAGACAAAAAGGATTTTATATTAACATATTTAGCTAATTACGATTAGTCAAGGACTTTAATGAAATTTATATATTATATATTAAATAAAATTATTTTAAATTTATCCAATATATTTGATTTGAATGTGATAATAAGAAATCTTTTTTTACACATAAAAACTGTATTTTTTTTAAATGTTATTTTCCACCTTTTAATGGTTCACTTGTATTAAAACTACATATGGTAATGTTTATAAATATTTTTTATTAAAATAACACAGTCACTGAAATTAAAATGTCTAAATTAGTTATGAGTGAGTTTTTTTATTTTTCGGAGAAGTCAAATTTTTTAGGAATATTTAAATAGAAAAAAATTTAATTCAATACTGATTTTTTATGTTAATAATTTATAATTCCATGTTATATTTTGAATTGGTTTTAAAGTAATTTTTTTAATTATATATATATTAATCCAATTTAGGTCACTAGAATCAATTTTATATAGAAATTTGATAAGAAACATTGCAATATTTCTGATCATTTCCACTTTAAAAAATTCTTTAGCATTCCTTCCATGGGATTCATTTTAAATTAATTTCTACCACATATATGGTTTGAATTTATAGAAATGTTTTACGTATTTGGAATCAGAATAATTTTGTACTAATAATAAACACATATTAATTTTATTCCAAAGTGATTAGTGAATATATTCAAAACTATTTACAGTGATTAAGATGAAAATGAGTTTATGAATTGACTAAATATTAATCTTATGGGGCCAGGTGACATAGATACATTTACAACACACATTGGATGGCCTTATTTTGACCTTATCCATCTAAGATCAAGTTTGGTTAATAATGATGGTCATGCTATTTATATATGAAATTTATGATATTATAGTTGTATATATTCTTATTTAATTATTATATAACACATAACTGCATGCTTTCCATTTAGTGGGAATACGATAATGTCGCTCCCCTATATAGAATACCACAACCTTGGTAAGTGATCTGATTCATTCACACATTACATATAATTTATTAAGGATGGGTTTAATAAATATATGTTATATATTTTAAATAAAAATTACATTGTAATTATAATACATATGTAGATATTACTTTCCTCCCTTTGAATATGACAATAAAATGGAAAGAGTATTCATGCATACGTACGACTTATCATCTCCATGAGTGGTGTATTTAAATTACCATCACCTAATTTAATAGATTAATCTAATAGCATATATACTAAATATATATTACATTTATATCACAGTTTAAATTTTCTACTAGAATAAAGCATGATCTATTTAATATGGGGTAAATAATTGTTCAAAATATACTAAAAATCCTGAAATTTATTACTAAAATGATAAAAATAATGTAATATTATTAAATAATGGTTTGTAAAATGTTTTAAAAGTATAATATATGATATTATAAATACTTATACGGTGCATGAATAATATAATAACATGTTTAAAACAATTATACCGTAGGTTAAAGAAGTAAGACCAAAAGGAATGTGCGATGTAAGGGGTTTTGTGTTAATTTCATTAAATTAAGGAATATTTCATTATAATGCACAAAATTTATTTTATATGGTGTATATAATTCCCCTTTGACATTTAAAATATTAAACAATTCATTATTAATTTTATTTTGAGTTTCAATTTGAATTATATAATCTAAAGATTTAAATTAAAAGTTCCCAATTAGAAAATAATTCCATAACAAAATTTATGTTTATTTGAATAAATATCCACATAATTGATTATAAAACTTTATGTTTCTTTTTATAATTACTATTTAAACATCTATTTTTTATTTTGGATTTATTTTTTATACACTAAATCGATTAACTGGTTAATTCTCACTTCAATATTATAATCGTTTTTAGGGTCTATTCAGAAACATAAATCAAATTGAGATTTTTAATTGACAATTTTAAATTAAAAAAATTATAAAATCAATTTTATTCATGTATTTTTTCATATAATTTTATAAAAATATCATTATTTGGTACTTAAATCGTTTTAGATATTTTTTTCCAAAACCCCAACTTCAATTCTCTCTTTGGTGTGAAACATGTTCTCCTCTAAAATAATTTTTTATAAAATTGTTTTCAGAAATGTTTTCAAAAATATTTTCTACCTTTTCAAAAATATTTATTAATTATATTTTTAACCATTTTTTGTTTTAATTTTTTTTCAAATGAATTTTCTTATCACTTTCTGAATATGGGACTTTTCTAGCATTTTTTTCAATGAAATCAGAATTTTCTTTTATCTTGTAAGTCTTGTATTGAATTATCCACCACCATTTCATTGAAGAAGAAATTAAATAGTCAGGAAGATATTTCTAAATAAATTATTATTAAAATTTATTTTTAATGAAATGGAATTTCTATTTTTTGAAATTGATAAGTATATTTTCCTCAGGAATGTTTTAAAAAATATTTTTATTTCATTAATTAAAAAAACCATTATTCTTACTCTAATGGGTATATATTGTATTAATACCATCTTTATTCTTCTTATGGAAGGTTTATTATTATTTTTACATTGGATAATATTAAAATTTACTTCCTTGAATCATATTTTTTTTTTCATTATCTTCCCCTTGATTTATTCGCATTTAGTGGACCATAGATGTAAAATCTTGACTAGTTATGGAGATCTATCGAGCCTGATTATAAGTACTATTTTTCCTTTTTATATATATATTTTTTGGGTTTTACCTTGGGAATTTTTTTGGTGAAATTGGAAGAATATTAAGGATGTGAGGCAGTGCACGGTTGGCACATGATTTCCCCAAACCGTGTGCCCATGCTAGAAAACCGTGAGAACCCAAATAGAGGGGATTCATAAAGATGGTGCATGATATGTCAGACCATGTTTCCATATAGTGTATACTCTATGACTCCCTAAGAGGAGGCTCACGGTTAGATGCACTGTTAGGGGAAATTGTGTTCCATGAGAAAGAAACAGTGTGCATGGAATTTTAAATGCTCAAAAATTATTTTAAAAAATGATAAACCTTGTATTATATCCATGAACAACCTAACTTGACTATAAAATGTTTTCCATCATTTTCGGAGGTTCCTAGATAGATTCCAATGCATTCTGACATCAGTTATTAATGATTTTAATCCCAAATAAAATATATACATCTCTCCCAGTAAGTGATTCTCACCCCGATTGGTTTCCTCCTTGTATATCTTCTTTCTATTGTCCTTTAAAAGGAAATTTTTCATTTATTGGTCATGGATCTAGATCTCAGTTTTGGTATATTTAATCTATGTGATCTTTGTATTAGGTTTGGGATCAAGATATCATTACTTATCTTATTCTTGATTAATATTCATTATATTGGGATTTCAATTGGATATTGTTCATCATCAATTTTGAGGTAGGTGCTATAAATTCAATTCCCATACTCTTTAATTCCATTTGTGTCAATATGTTGTGAAATTTCAATTGGCTCGTTGTAGAATTGAATATCAAATTTTATGAATAAACTGATTTATTTATTTATGGAATCATAGAATTGATTAATAGATTTTCCATGTGGTCATGAAATTTGTTTAATAAGGGAAATTTTAATTTTAGTAATTCTGAACGTGGAATTGGTGGTATTGGATTAATTAATTAGTCAATTAATTAATTATAGAACCCCTAGTTTCAAAAAAGTAACACATCATTTATGTATTTTATGTATATAATTTGATGGGGTGATGTTTGGGAGGGTTTGGATGAATTTTGAAATGTTTTTAGGAATTTTTTAAGGGTTAATAGTTTGTAGATCCCGTGAAATGATTTCAAAAAATTGTGAACAATGAGACAGGGCTAAGGGGATGGCACACTGGCAGGCACACAATTTTCTGAAACTATGTGGATTCCTAAGAGAACTTGTGAAACATGGTATAGAGGTATTGCTCATGGATGGAGCATAGTTTTCTAACTATGTGATCCAACCATGAGTGGATCCTCCTTGAGGTAGAAGATGGAACATGGTTAGCCTAGTGTTTTCTTAGTTGTGTGACCAATTGTTCGTTGTTTAAAAACTATGTCCACAAAAATTGGGTCAAGGATGAAATTATGTTATAACCCATAATTTTTCCTTAAAACTTATACTGACATGGTTTTTATTTTTCTCTAACACTATGGTGTCTTATCCCATCACTCCAGAGGCGATCTGAAGGTTTCACTCGGTGCATTGAAGCCCGATCATCGTGGCCACTCATCATTCTTGGTGGTCTTCTATAGATCTACTTCTCTCACTCTATCATATTATTATATCTATGTCTTATTTGGATAAATATAAGTTATTGTATTCTATATATGATTATATTTTTTATTAATGTAGTTAGGGTAAGAGATCAAATGAGGGTTTTGGAGATTTGATTTGGTTTTTGTGCACATTTTTTGTACTATTTTTCATTTTCACCAAATCACCGAGGTTGGTGGATCCATTGTCTACTCGTTTATTTTGAACAAGAATCCTTGATATCAAATTATATTTTTTTGTGAAAATTATTTATTAGGTTTTTCTAGTTATTTTTAGAAGAATTATTTGGTGACAGTTTATGGTATTGTGTAAAATTAGGCTATTTTAGATGAAGGTGAAATTGGTAGCATGATTTGAAAATTATGATTTTAATATGGTTATTTGGTTTTGATGAATGGAAGAAAATTTCAATAAAATGGATTATTATATTGAAATGGATAGATAGAAAATTGGGTTTCAATAAAAGGTTGGGTTTATTGAAATGTTTTATTTTATGGTAATCAATAAAAGTTTGGTTTTATTGAATTGATTGAATTTGTTAGAAATGGGTTTATTGGTAGTTGATATTTCTAAGAAAGTTAATTGTGTATGGAATTGATGGATATTAGTCATCATGTACCTCCATAAAGGGTATGGGTTTTGAATATGATTTTCCATAGTAATTGTAACACTAATCTTATGTGTGGGTTTGTGGGGTAGTGTTTGTGTGTGGATATGTAATATTAATTGGGTAATACTAATTAAATGATGTAAATGGTTATAAATAAATTCATTTCTTTCCTGGGAAATTGTTTTTTAGAAAAAATCTTTAGAATGAAATTGTTGGGCCCTATTATAAATTGATGAATTATTTCAAATGTTTTTTATATAATTATTTTATATAAATTTACTAACATGTTTTATCCTAATGGCATGAGTAGAGATGTAATTTGGGGTATGTATACAGTGTTTTAGTATTCACTCCAACTTTGGAACTTTGGTTCTTTTGCAGATACCATTTAACAGGACATGGGAAATGGTATGTATCATATTTCTATAGCAGTTATTAGTAATACTAGGGTTGTTTTTAGAGTTAGATAATGGATTTTTCAATGATTCTATGTTTTATTTAGAGACTTTGTGTTTTATGGTTATTTATTCTATTTTTCCCTTTATTTTTTTAGTCTTCCACTATGGTACTATTTTGTTGTTTGGTTTTCATATAAATGGAATTACATTGAGTTGTATTTACTTTATATCAGTCAACATGTAGTTGTCTATTGTGATATGGAATGTCTGGTTTGTTATTTTATTTCCAAAGGGAAACTCATCCCACAAATGTTAATGAACCCCTTGGATTTTATTACCAACCTTTAGTGTCTTGGGGATGTCTCTTATGGCCATGTATGATTTCTACCTCTACTAAAGCCAATAAGGAGGGGTGGGATGTTACAAGTGGTATCATCTTGTTCGGTCATTTCCAAACAAGTGATCATCAGTTCACTTGTTCTTGGGGTTGATATTCCGTATATTCTATTCCATTTTATAAGTCGTTAGAAAGGAGTATGATTATGAATACATGAAATGCAGTTCAAAAAATATATATCTTGAAATTTCATTTTGAACTTCATGTTTCTAGGGATTTGGGTATATAATTGTTTTTTAGACAATTAAATGATTTTGAATCTGATTTTCATGGGTTTATCCAATGAGATAAACATGATATTCAATATATAAATGAATTCCCACTATAATTTCATATCTAATTTTGAGTAGCATTATATTATTTGGTTTAATGTGTTTATTTCTAAATAATGTGGTCATTGTTTTGAAATATAATATTATTAAAATAGAATGGTTGTGATATTTTAAAAATTGTTTTTATTTTCAAAATAATGTTGATGTTTTTAAAAAATGGTTGAATCTAGAAAATTTTGAATTTTTGGAGAACATTTTCGTGATAGATTCAACTTGGTATAATTTCAAAATTTTAATCCTTTGGTTTCTATATAGTGAGGCATATAATGTTTGTTGTTTGGAGAAAAAATGGTACAGAGTAGGCATCCTGGGAACCAACTAGAAGAAGATACAGAGAATGTGGTTTTGCCTGAGGGAAAGTTGAAACAACTATTAGTTTAGATTATTGTAAAATCTTTTTGGGATATGGAATAATGGAGCTAAAAGTATGAACCAAGGAAAGGTTATCATTCCTTTAAGTTCCATAAGAAGAATCAACTCATCATTCGGGGTGATTTGGAACCATAAAAGGCAGTCGTGTAGCTAAAGAGGATGGATCAAATCTTTGATTTCATTGGAAAAATGGAAGATTTTTAAGTCAATATGGCTATGTATATGGTGGATTACCTTTCACATCAATGGTGAAATTTATAAGTGTAGGATTAATAAGTCAAAAGAATTTCTTGGGAGGATTTTGAAAAATTGGTCAACAAAAAAATTATATCCTCACACATTTAGAATTCATAGAATGATCGACTTATTCATATTGAATAAGTAAAATATCTATGTCATAAATTATGTGGATAAATTTATGAATTTATTGCCCTTTTTATCTGATGTTACTGCCAGTGCATCCTTGAAGGAACACATCTTTGAATCATGGATAAGTTAGGAGGTTCACTAAAAGATTATTGTACTCTATATAACAGATTATACATAGATGGTAAATAAAGAAATCATTGCCAAAGGAAATATATCATGATCTATAGGGTGATGGAGTATTTTAGACCTACAAGAAACATTGGGAACTCTAATATAGGGAGCAAGAGGAAAATGGAAACCTATATCCAAGGTGGGATCAAGATTCAAAATTAGACATCTAGAACAGTAAATATTCGTCTAAGGCCCAAGAGTAAGCTAGGATGTATCTAGTGTGGATCTCATACACATATCAAGTGAGAGTGTATGGTAAAAACTAGATCTTTCTACAATTTAAATCATATAAGGAATCTTCAAAGATATTATCATAGTGTTATGAGTTTGGGTGTTCAGTACACTTCCTAGGTGTTACATGTATCATAGGATTCAATAGTATGCAGAATATACAATTAATCTTATAAGATCGACATAGCTATCCTTGGTTATTATAGTAATATAATGACTCCTCACCAAGGGTAATCACAACAATACAATAATTTAAATATTTTAGAGAGCATGGAATTATATCTAGTTTAATAAGTTTCTATGGATGATCATTTTGGACCATCAACTGTGAGATTTATGATCGTTTTTAAAGTTACCCTTCGGTATTTTTTGTTTGATATAGGTGAATCCCACTTCTTTATTTATTGTCATTTTATTTATTTCTTCTGTTTAAGTGTTTCGATGATGCATTCTATGTTAAAATTAAAAACTCTTCTTGGTCAAATAGAATTTCGATCCTTTTTGTCTAAAGAATGTTCTATTGATTTTGTTGGATACGGTCCAAAATGGGATTTGTTGGTGGTAGAGATGGATGTCTAAGACCTAATACAAGGTATGGATTGGTTGATGGTTTTTAAGTCTCACATCGACTTTTATACATGAAAGGTCTTATTTTCAACTGAATATGGCATCAAGAATCTCTTTCAAGGAGACCAGAATATAGAATATGGTGAAATGGTATTTTTGGAACTTGTAGTTGAATCTATCACTCACCATTTGGTAGAGTTTACCATGGTATGGATGGAATATATCAAGAATATTAGTTTTTTAGAAGTTTTTATTATTTTCCATATGTATTTCCCGATAATTTCTCATGTTTTCCACCTATGAGAGAAGTGAATATTACAATTGATCTCATTCAATGAATCAGTTATATTAACCTTCAATAATTCTGAATTACACTTCAAAAATTATGTGAGTGGAATGTGTAGTCAGAAGAGTAGTAAAGTAAATGGATCATTCGGGCCAGCATGTCTCTATGGGAAGCACTGGTCATGTTTTTTAAAAAGGCTAATGTTACTCTTTGATTGTGTGTGGATTATCGTAAGCTTAACCAAGTTACAGAAAATAATTTATGTCAATATCCATGCATTTATGATCTATTTGATCAATTTAGGGGAGCTCAATGGTTCTCCAAAATTAACTTTGGATCAGGATATCATCAATTGGTAGTTCAGAATGAGGACATTACAAAGATAGATTTCAATAGTAGATATGGACATTATTAATATATAGTAATTGAATTCGGTATTACGAATGCACCAATATTTTTTTGGAATTAATGAATCAGATAATTCATTTATATTTGGATTCTTTTATTGTTGTGTTTTTGGATGACATATTTGTGTATTCATGGAAAAGGTATGTGCATGAGAAACACTTGGTGAAAGTGTTTTTAATCTTGAGGGATCATCATTTTAATTCCAAATTATCAAAGTGTTATTTTGTGAAATAATATTTACATTTACATTGCCAAGCAATATTTGAAACAGGTGTTTCTAGGGATCTATAAAATATAGAGGTTGTTACCTCTTGGAAACATCCAAATAATATATTTGAGACATGCAATTTCCTTGGTCTAGTTGGTTATTACCTACACTTCATTCATAATTTATCAGGACTAGCTTCACCAATGAAAACTTTTACAAAGAAGAATATTCCCTTCTAATGGAATGATGAATGTCATGAGTCATCTCAAGAGCTGAATGGTCATACTTCACCATTCCTGATCTTGAATTTTGATGAATCAAGATAGGGGTATGTGTTGTATTTTGATGCTTTGGGATCTGGGTTGGGATGTGTTCTCATTCAATGAGATCATGTCGTCTCTTATGTCTCATTATAGTTATGGTTTCATGAAAAGAACTACCCAATACACGATTTGGTGTTTATTATTGTATTCAATTCTTTGAATACATATCATTATTACCTCTTTGGTGATAAATTTACTTTGTTTTTAGACTAGAAGAGAATGAAAAAAAATTTCTCACAATGGAATTTTAATCTAAGACAATGAAGATGAACATAATATCTCCAAATTTTTTACATTGACTAGATTTATACACTGGGAAAGGGAAATTCAGTGGAAAATTCATTAAAAAGAAATAATTATTCTCAGTAGGAAAAAGAATCTTTAGATGAGTGGTATCTGATGTCGAACCTCATTGAAATGCACATGGAATATGTAGATCGATGTGAAGTTTTAGTTTTCTTTTTAGATTAGTTTGAATCTAAATTATTAAAGATGGTTAAATATGCATAGAATTATGATTCAAATAGTGATATGATGAGGTCAAAGTGCAATGGTATGGATACCTTGAGTGGTGGAATCTAGATGGGGGTTTACTGTTATGGTTTATAAATATGGTAATCATAAATAGTTATTTCCAAGAATAAAATTATTCATCCTTACCAACATTCGAGATGGGCTACTCATCTTAAAATACAGAATATATATAAGGCATTGAAATCATATTTTTGGTCGTTTTGTATAAAAAATAAAGATGACTTCATTTAGAGATTCTTAACATGTCCACAAGTTAATGAAGAGCATCAGTCACTAGAAGGTATATTGAAGTCATCACGTATCCATTTCTAGAAATGTGAGTAAATATGGATAGATTTTGAAACAATTCTCCTATGAACGGTTCACAAACAAGTCTCCATAGGGGTCATAGTTGATCATCTCATAAAGTAAGCTCATTTCATTCGTATTTGTGAATATCATGTGGTAGAGGACTCTATAAAAATCAATATCCCAAAAATAGAAAAGATTAATTGCATACCATTTTTTAATGTTTCAGACAAATATCTAAGGTATACTTTACATTTCTAGAAATCCTTACAGAATCCCCATGGACATGGTTGGCTATGAGTATGGTGTATGATCCTAGAATGGATGAGAAATTTAACCAGATTCTACATACATGGGAATACGTGTTTATAAAATTTGTAATGTATTTCGGAGGCTAATGGGAAGAATACATGCAATTAATGGAGTTCTCATATTACAACAGTTATCAGGCCTCGCTTTATATGGATCCTTTTAAATCATTTTTTTGTTTCCTTATCTTTCTCTATTTTTTTTGCGTATAAATCGTTGATATTTCACATTAATGGATGGTCCTTATCTAATAAACATTGAAAAATATATTTTTGATTAGAAAATGGGTGAAGACATCGTAGAGCCATCATAAATCGTATGCAGATCATCATCAATGGTTGTTGTCCTTTGATTTGAGTGATCGTGTGTTCTTTAGGTTCAATCTATGTTTTGGATATATTCATTTTCATAATTATGGTAAGTTATGACCTCGATACCTAGGCCCTTTTTGGATACTTGAATGAGCTTGTGATGTAGCATGTTGTTTTCCTTTTCTATAACGGCTCATTGTGGTGAATAATTTGTTTCATTTATATCAGTTGAAAAAGAATCATCCTAAACATAACCATGTGATAATATGGGATAATTTAACATAGATCTGGATTCTTAACTGGCACACATTCTAGTGTAGATTGTGGATAGGAAAAATAAATTCATTTTTTCAAAAATCATCAACATAGTGTGGTTTAGTGGAAACATTGTTAGATTTAGAAGAGACATGGGAATGGTAGAATGAAATAAAAGTTCAATAACATAAAATATTTCATATAAAAGGTTTTCTTATAATTTTTGGGTAAAGAAAGGACAATGTTGGGGATAATTTAACACCCTTAGTTTCAATTAAGTAATACATATTTTATATGTATTAAATATATAATTTTTTATAGTGATGCGGTGGGTGGATTAATTTTGGAATGTTTTGGGTATTTTCAAAGGGTTCATGGTTGGTGAATGGTTTGGGGAAAAAGCACAAAGCCTATAGAAAATAATTCACAATGAGATAGGGGATAGTGGGAAGGTGCACATGCTGGAACGCTATATTACCAAACTGTGTGGGAACCTAAGATAAATCGTGAAACATGAGATATTGGGATTTTTCATGGTTGGGGAATGGATTTTTAAATGCTTAATCCAACCATATGAGGATCCTCCTTAAGGATGAAGATGGAGCATGGTTATCACACAGTTTTTCAAACCATGTGACTAAGCCAACAAGGCTTAAAAACAAGATCCACCAAAACTAGATCTAGGATTGTATTATTTTTTATCACTATTTTTTACCCAAAATGTCCTTTTCTAAGGATTTCTTCATCTCAGTGGCTAACAAGTCTTCTCCAGTCAATCTGGAAGCGATCTAAATTTTTATCATGGTTCTTTGTAGCCGGATCCTAGCTTTAAGCCATAGTTCTTGGTGTTCTTATATGGTTTTCCATAGATCTTCTTCTCTCCCTCTCTTAGTTAATAAGATATATGTCAATTGTGGATTGATCGAAGTTATTCGATTAAAAATATTATTATGATTTGATTTTTTTTGGTGTAAGAACCTGGATCTTTATTTTAGGTATGTATATTCATTTCGGGTTGTTTTTTAGGAAAAAATGAAGAAAATTAAAATTTATAAGTATACACTTTGAAATTGTGTGTACACATCCTGTACCCGGGTACCACGTACAACTGTGTACTGTCCATGTGATGGAAGAGTACATGGCCATGTTGGTGACCTGGAAAAACACATAACGCATGGGTTGGTTAAGGCTACTACATGGTGTGTATAATTAATGAACCCACATGTAGTTTTCTTTTTATTTGATAAATCAGAGAAGGTTCATGTCTCATCTTATGAACATTATTCTTCTCCCCTTGGTTTGTACAGGAGAGTGAAATAGTGGCCAAAGAAATCCTAACCCATCCTGATTCTCCATCCAACCTCTGATAGATATTCCATCAGGTGTGTTTGAATCCATCCGAGGAGTTCTCAATTTTTCTAGAGCCTTTCTTCTCAATTTTTACTCTCTCTTGAATTATTTAAGGGTGATCTTTTTAAAATTTTTATATATCTACACTATTCTAGGAGTATTAAAGGGCCAACATTCAAGAGTGTTGAATGTACTACATCAAGGTAGGTGGTTTGTGCCTTTCGTTGATTGTCTTTGGATTATATATGTTTTAAGTGCTGTATACCCACATTTGGGGTATTGTGTGTTTTGGAATTATACAATGTTTATTAAATGTCTTGAATTGATTGTTTGATAAAGGTTTTTTGATTATGAGCGAGGTTAGATACCTTTTATATGGGACACCTCATGGGTGTGTTTCCCTTGATTGATTTATTATGGCCATTTGGTCTAGAATGCATGTTAGCCTTGCCTTGTTTTCCTTGCCTTTTTTGTTAGGATGGAGTTACTGATTGTTGATATGCCTTTGATATGCATTGTGGATGTTTGACCAATGGGAATTTGACTATTAGAGCTTCCCAAGGTAGGGTTATTAATATATGAATTATTGTTATGTTAGAATAGTGGGGTTAGACCTTGAGAACTACCCAGAGGGTCATTATTAAATTTATTATTGTTATGTTGACCAAGGGGTATTGATTGTGAGAGTTTCCATGTGGTATTTTATAATTAATTGATTCTATGTTGACCATGGTATATTGACTATGGGAGATGTCTAGGTGGTCGTTAGTAAATTATTATTGTTATGTTAGACCAGAGGGGTTAGACAGTGAGAGCTACCCAGAGGTTCGATATTAAATGAATTGTTATAATGTTAGTCCAAGGGGATAATATTGTGAGAACATTCCCAAAAAAGGTCATTTTTTACAAATTTAATGATGTGATGAGTCTTCCAAGCCAAAGAACAAGCTTGGAATGGTCTTACTTGATTGTTTAGATGGTCTTTTGAGACGTCTAATGTTACTATTACATAGGGGATACAGATCTAAGGCTAGATCGCACGGTTTAAATTATTCAATGGATTAATAATTAATGTTAAATGAATGTAATTGAAAACTATAAGACTATCTACTTTTGAGTATTTCCTAGTTAATTGCTTTGTTTCATCATATTACCTAATATATAAATTCACTGACAGTTAGGCACAAGTTTTTGACTCGTTGCCTACTGGGATCCATCTCAAACTTTATTTGGGTCATGTTTTTGGACCCAAATAGATTATATTGTTTTAGTTTTATATAATGGAAAGGAACCTTCTTCATTATAGACTAGATTGCTTTTGGATAAGGGGTTAATGGAACCAAGATGAAGCTTGAGATGTTTTTAGAGTTTACTGATTTACTATACATTGGTTTGATTATTGTATTTCTAGAATTGTGACTTGTTTGGAAAATTTCCAAGACACATGTGGCATGCATCATTTAAATATATATCTATTCTCCAGTTGTTTTATTACTATCAGACTTCTGCTATTTACTTTTCTATTATGGTATTGTTCCTTCCACTATTGTTTACAATCTGTTTTCAGCTGTGTATACTCTTCCAATGAGGGTATAGTTTCCCCAATATCACACATTTTCCCTCACTACTAGTTAGAAGTCTCTTGTATTTTGGGAAATGCGCTTGAGGTTATGTGGCCAACCACGTTCAGGGGACCATTCAGCGACACCCAGATTCCAGACTTTACAAAGTGGTATCAAAGGGGTTTCTATTCTATGTTACCTTAATATTTGAAACCTGTAGACTGGAATTGAAATTAATTATTAGTTGGTAATAATATGTTCTTGTAATTACCTAACCCTTGTATAGGAAAAATACAAGTTACCTCGACAATTGCAATTTTCTTGGTTTCGCAATTGATATATTTGATTTGATTTCACTGTTGGGTGATTCACTTGTTTTATTTTGTTATTATTAATATCATAGTGGTTCAATTTCTATCAAAACCCAATGAGATGAGGGTATTCCATCTCATGCATCATATAGGCACTTTCTATAAATCACATGTCGTGGATTCTTTTCATTCCATTTAGGATGCATTACTAATTGCATAATGTTGTGATAGATGTTGTGCTAGATATGAATGTTTTTGTGATTTATGCCAAGATATAATACCATCTATTTTTTATAGGGTATTGGTATAAGTTTGGTTTCATTTGGATGAATTCCATGCTTTGGTCCTTAAGGTGTTATGGGCTCTCTTGGATCAAAATTTGGTGGATCATTTTTCAACATTAATTTAATTTTTTTTATAATATGACAGGAATATGTATTCCAAACATTGATTCATAGAGATTATGGGCTCTCATGGATCATAACCTAGCATTCCTAGGTCAAATTATAAGTTTTTATGGGTTCTGGATAAGTTTTAGAGGCTTACTATTAGAAACCCAAACAACATAGCGTGTGATGTTATGAACATGAACCTTGTGTTATTATATTTTAGAAGATACAACTTTTCTTTAGTACACGTCATATAGTTGTTGACCATGTGACTAACTTGGTGAGCATAGACATGGGGTTGATAAAATATTGGTAGAACATGTTGTGTATAGGGAGTACATGTCGTGCTGTAAGAGATCCTGTATTTGGTCATGTGGCTAATAAATTTGGTGGATGAAACTAGGGTTTTAGACATTGGTTTTAGATTATACACGCAGTGTAGAAATCGACCATGTATCTAGAAATGCGATTAATGACACAAGTGGATTTAACGTAAGTATTACACGCCATTTCTAGGGTAAAAACACCATATAGTGATACACCCTGATAGAAATGTGTTGTTCTTTCCTTGTAGAACAACCTGTGAAGGAGGGAAAATTCAAGTACACATTGTGTCTAAATATGAACCTACTAGGTGTATACGATGTTACATGAACATGTTGGAATAGGTACACCTCCATGTTAAGGATTAGGGGAAGAAGTTGTGTAGTGGTTCTATATGTTGTGTAACCCTCTTTTTTAAAACATGAATGATTTCATTCTTCTATTCCATTCATTAACTTCTATGTTGATGTCCTTGAAAATATTGTACTGAGGTGTGAACATGACCATGAAAATTCCTAAAACGAAGACATCCTCTGGTAGTACTACAGGTACACGGTGATGGTCAGACTCTAGAAATGGAAGATTAGGGATAACTAGAAGATCCTCCCATCGTTCTTGTCTTGGCACTAGCTGTTATACCGAATGCATGCATTAATGCAAAGTTCCGTGAAGGTTTTTTGAGGGTGATACTAACTTTTTGGGAGCACTGCATCCTGCCCTGACAATGGAGGTGTTGGAAAGGGTAATCAATCAGCATGATTCTCTTAATTGTTCATGAGATAGAGGACCACATGCTGCAAAGTAATGGTTGGAGGCTACGATTTCTATCTTTGATCATCTAGAGATGCCTCCATAGAGGAGGGTGAAACTCGTGAATTACAAGCTAAGTGATTCTACATAGAGATAGTATGATTTTATCACATAGGTAGAACATTATCAGCATATGTCTTGGTAAGAGTTTTATAGGACCTTCTATGATTACTTCTACCTGAGACATTGAGGGCTGACTTATCTTAGGAGTCCATGCCTCTGGAGTAGGTCGCTATTTCTATAATGGATTATTCTTCTCGATTTCCAGATCCTCAGTTCTTCCCACATGTTTTGGGAGGTGATGATTTATATTTTCCTAGGAAATTTGAGTATGATCTCAAGTATTAAATCTGATCATAGGTTAACATTTTAAGGATGACATCAGTGACTACTATAGTAAACCATGCACTGATTACCGAGTGCCGTGTGGGGGACTTTGGAGATATGATCTAGGGTGGTTTAGCAACTAGGGATATTACTCCTTTGAAATATATCATGAAGCTCCATAGGAATATTTCACATGATGTTTCTTCAGGTATCCAGGTGGTATGCTTCCACTGTGGTATGAATGGGCATAAAAAACCGCATTTCCCAAGGGACCTAGTTGAATGTCAATATTTCAAAAATATGGGTAATAATCATGGTTTTTTCTGAACATTATCACCATCTATGAGTGAGAGGGGATCTGTTATGACTCCACATTAGGGATCAGGACCCCCATTTTCTCGTTATTCAGGGAACTGGAGTTCATCAGGTCATTTAGGATGAGGTAGAGGTCATCGTCGTGGTATCCATATAGCAGGTTTTTAGTGACAATAGGGTGAATCATCTCAAGGTTCTTAGGCTAGTTCATAGGGCAGTGGTACATGTTAGAATTTTTTGATGGATCATACCCTAAAACAGCAAGATCCTAGACCCTCTATGGTTAGAAGTACAATTCTAGTTTCCTCAGATTCAGCTTCTTTCCTTTTTGATAAATGGGATCTTAATATTTTTATATATGTTGTCGTAGTGGATCTCCTTGGGATTTGTATCTTTACATGATGATTTTATGGTGCTAGACACTCTGTTAGGGATTATAACGGCTAGTTTACATCAGTGTAAGGAGTTCCCTCTTGAGGTTGGTGGGTGTCACTTCTTATGGGACCTCTATATCTTAGAGATGAAGGGCTTCGATTTCGTCCTTATAATTGATTAGTTTGTCTCCTTTCAGGACTTTTTTTACTGCAATAATTGTAGTGTGAGTTTCATGTCACCAGACGATGGATCATTTCTATAAAAGGGAAAATGGGATGTCCAGGAAAGAAGATCCGGACCTAAGCATCATGGGATGGGAGGAATTATATCCAAGATATCTAGTTTAATTTTGAATTACCAGGGGACTTCACAGATATATTTTCCTCTAGTGGTGGATCGTTTCAGATATGACTTTCTAGAGTAAGTTTTAGGTTTACCACCAGAGAAAGAGGTGGATTTCTATATGTATCTTGTTTGAGGAGCATCACTGGTGTCTATTACTCCCTATAGAATGGGTACATATGAGTTACAATAGCTCAAGAAGTCGTTAGAGGTGTTACAAGAAAATGGTTTCATCTGAACCAGTACATCTCCTTGAGATTTGACTATCCTTTTTGTGATGAATGAAGAATGTACCCTCAGAATTTGTGTGTATTATTGAAAGTTGAACTAGTTGAAGGTCAAGAACCGTTATCGCTTTCCATAGATTGATGATCTGTTTGATCAGCTTTTAGGATATCGTGTCTTCTTGAAGATTGAATTCATATATTTTTATCATCGGTTGAGTGTTATACTAATCAATATACCTATTACATCCTTTTGGATTTGGTATGGTCTATACGAGTACATGGATAAGCCGTTCTGTCTCTCCAATGTTCTAGAAGTCTTCATGATACTGATGAACTGAGTGTTCCATTAATACTTGGATTATGTTGTGGTTGTCTTTGTGGATGATATATTGGTGTACTCTCACACTTCACATGACTGTTCCACCCATATTGAGATCATATTGATTACACTGAGAGAGAATCAGTTAAATGTTACTCTATCAAAGTTTCACTTTTGGATGGATCGTATTCACTTCTTGGGTCATATCATCTCAGAGATAGGAGAATCTGTAGACCATGCGAAAGTGATGGAAGTAGTTTCCTTAGAGTATTTATAGAACATCTTTTGAGGTACGGAGTTTCTTAGGGATATCTGGTTACTAAGGATGCTTTATAGAAGAATTATCATGTATATATATGCCACTGAAGAGCCTAACAAAGAAGGGTGTGAAGTACTTGTGGAAAAATTCTTGTTATTTAGCCTTTAGAGATATGAAAGAGAGGTTTACTTCATCACTGATACTGATTTTTTGGTTCCAGGAAAGAGTTACACTATTTACTGTGATTCATCAGGTATCCGGATTGGAGTATTTCATATAAACGGGAATGAAGTTGTTGCATATGGGTGTTAGAATTTGAGGCCACATGAGAAGAATTACCCAATGCACAATATCAAGTTAGTTGTAGTTGTTCATGATTTACATTTTAGGATATATTATATTTTGGGATAGAATTTTGTGGTATACACTGACCACAAAAGTCTCAAGTATATCTTTACTTAGTGAGATCTGAATTTCAGATAGTGAAGGTGGGTTGAGTAACTTTAGTGCATTGACATTGAACATGCATATGCGCATGGAAAAGGCAATGCGGTGGATGATTAATTAAGTAGGAGGACTCAAATACATGTAGTTCAAGAGGCCATTAGTGAGTGGACACTCATGTATTTGTTTCTGAGATTTATTCGGAGGTGCAAAATAGATAGGGGTATACATTTCTTTATTCAATAACTATTACATGTACTCTATTGGATCGGTTTTGAATGAGATAGCTTTTATATTCCAAAGGCCTAGTCCTATGAGAGAGTGTGTCAGGAGAGGACACTACTCCTAGGTAGACTATAGGAGAGGATGAGGTCTTGCGTTTTCATGGGAGTTTAAGGGTGTCCGCATACATTCATGAGGATTTGATGTGATATTTTCATTCCTCATTTTGGGTAGTTCATCTTGGTGTCACCAAGATGTATTGATATTTTTGTCAATAGTATTTGTGGTCAAGTATGAGGAGGGATGTATCTGGTTTTGTTATGAGGTGTTCCATTTGTCAGCAGGTGAAGGTAGAGAACCATTTACTAGATGGGATTTTGAAATAGTTACCCATTCTCGAGTGGAAGTGGAATGGTGTTGTGATGGATTTCATGATATTTTTACCGAGGTTTCCTTGAGAGAATGGTGGGGTTTGGGTTGTTGTTGAGAGACTAAAAAAGGTTGAACATTTTTGACCAATCAAAAAAACATCAAGTGTTAATGAGCTTGGAATGTTTTACATATGAGATATTGTACCTTTTTATGGGGTTCCAAGCTCTATAATTTTAGATAGGGATTCCCAGTTTACTTCTCATGTATGGAAGGGACTATAGAGGTCTTTGTGTGCATAGGTACTTCCAAGTACAACTTACCATTCCTAGACATATGGTCAGTCTGAGTGTAAGATTCAGGTTTTAGAGGACATGAATTGAGCATTCATCCAAGATTTTGGGGACTCTTGGGAGATACACAAACTCATGGTGGAGTTTTGCAACAAAAACAATTTTCATGAAACAATTCAGATGGAACCTTAGGAGGCATTGTATGGTAGGCCATGTCAATCACCACTATTTTGGCTAGATGTATGAGAGGTAGATATGTTGGGACCTCATCTTGTCCAAGAGACCACTGAGATGGTGGAGTTGATTCGGAAAATTATGGATACTGTAAAATATCTCCAGATATATTATGTTGATTGATGGATATGACCACTAGAGTTTAAGGTTGGAGATTAGGTTTTATTATGTGTCCCACCGAGGATTGGACACATGAGGATTAAGATACAGTGAAATATTTCACCCAGATACGTCGAGATTCTTTAGGTTTTGGAGAGATTCGGGATGGTTTCCTATCGATAGTAGTTACGATAGAGGTACTAGGTTTTTCACAACGTCTTTCTTGTTTCTTAGCTACGATGTTACTTTTCAGACCCATCTCACGTTTTTTAACCAGAGGAAGTTGAGTTGGATTTGGATGCATCCTTCAAGGAGCACGCTATTCGGATTTTGGATCCTAGAACGAAGGTTCTCCCTGGGCATTATGTTCCTTTGGTACAGGTGTTATGGTAGTACAGGCGTGTACAGGACCAGACATGGTGGAAGGAGGCTGACATACGATTGTAGTGGCTGGATTTGTTTGATGTTTCTTCTTGATCACCATTGGAAGGGAAATTCAGGGGATGAATTTCTATAATGGGGGAAGTTTTTAAGATCTCAAGTTTTTATTTTAGGTCTGGATCTTCATTTCAGGTGGTTTTCTAGGAACATGGATGAAATAGATATTTTCTATGTACACGATGTGTACTTCTGTGTACATGTCGTGTACCTGGGTAACTCGTAATGCCATTTAATGGCCATGTAATAGCTAAGTACATGGTCATGTAGGTGACCTAGAAAACCACTTAAGGTGTGGGAAGGTTAAGGCTACTACACATCATTTACATTTAATGAACATTCAATGTAGTTTTCTTTTTAATTGATAAATTAGATTTGGGTCACGTCTCATCTTCGAAAATGTCTTCTTCAACCCTTGGTTCATACAGGAAAGCGACAGAAGAGCCGAAGAACTCTGAACCCCTCTCGATTATACATCTTACCTCCAATTGAGACACCATCAGGTGTATTGGAATCCCAACACTTATTTATCAATTCTTCTATTGCATTTCTTCTTGATTCTTCTTCTCTAATGAATTAGACATGGGTAAAATTTTTTCACATTTTTGTTCATCTACACTTTTCTAGGTCAATTCATTGAATATATTTCAAGAGTATTGATCGTTCAACCTTGAGGTAGGTGTTTTTTGACTTCCATTGATTATATTTGGATTATATATTCTTTAAGAGAAACAGCCCCACATTTGGGGTATTTTGTGTTTTGGAATTAATCCACGTTTATTACCTGTTATTGTTTGATTGTTTGATAAAGGGTTGTTTATTATGATTGGGGTTAGATAACTTGTTTATGGGACACAACATGGATGATTTTCTCTTATTTGATTGATTATTTCTGTTTGGACTAGAATGCAAGTTAGGCTTTCCTTATTTTCCATGCATTATTTTCTTAGGACAGAGTTACTTGTTGTTGAGATGCATGTGATATGCATTGTGGATGTTTGACCAAAGGGACTTTGACTGTGAGAGATTCTTTAGGTAAGTTCATTTATGTATAAATTTTTATTATGTTAGAATAGAGGGATTAGACCATGAGACCTACCCATAGGGTTGTTATTAAAGGAATTTTTTTATATTGACCAAGGGGTATTGACCATGAGAGCTGCTAGGTGGTTGTTTATAATTCATTGTTGTTATATTGACCAAGGGGTATTGAATGTGTGAGCTTCCAAGGTAGTTGTTTTTAAATGATTAGTTTTACATTAGAGAAGAGGGTTTAGACAATGAGAAATACCCATAGGGTCAATATAAGATGAATTGTTGTTATGTTGGACCATGGGGATTAGACTGTGATAACTTTACCAAAAAGGGTATTTTTTGAATAATTGATTGATGTGATTAGTTTTAAAATCCAAACAACAGTCTTGCACTAGGTATTAATTAATTTTTTAAATTGTATTTTGAGACGTTTGTTGTTACTATTAAATAGAGGATAGCGATCTTAGGCTAGATCACAAGGTTTACATGATTCAACAGATGAGTAATGAACGTTAAATGAATGTAATTGAATACCTTATGACTATTTACTTTTCATTACTTCATAGTTTATTACATCATTTCAACATATTACATTCAATATAAATTCACTGATAGTTAGGAACAGATCTTTTGGTGGTTTCCTACTAGGATTTCTCTCAAACCCAGTTTGGGTCATGTTTTTTGACCCAAAATTATATGGTTTATTGAATAGATAAGGGAAAGAACCCTTATTTATCAGGTAATTAATTTCTATTGGAGCTGGAGAGCGTGGGACCAAAATGATTCTTGCAATGCTATTTGAGTTTACTACTTTTTTGTAATTTGTGTTTAATATTGTATTT
The DNA here is from genome assembly GCA_963277665.1 of Viscum album. NCBI lineage: Eukaryota > Viridiplantae > Streptophyta > Magnoliopsida > Santalales > Viscaceae > Viscum > Viscum album. The sequence continues at coordinate 1,777,699,208 of OY728146.1, read as the reverse complement.
CCATCATTGTGACTTGTTTGTCTGCTTTCCTAGATGCATGTGACATGAATCGTTTATATATGTAAGATTTGGTCTCCAAGAACCAATTGGTTGTACTTTTATTACATTAATATTTAATATATTTGAATATTAAACATCTTATCACATATTTTTCACTGTTATGCATGACTATTGTGTTATAATGTCATGGAGTATTTGTTGCAATGACGAGGTCATAGCAGTTCCCTATTATGATGAGAACCATAAAATTATATTATAATATTCTTAAATATAGTTCTATGGTTGGATGACATACTATAATGAGAATGATAGTATATATAACATCAGGTATGAGTACTCATAAGAAGACGAGACTTCCTCTCATGAAGTTTGTACTTGGTAGTCTCCAAGATGGGAGAATATGAGAACAAAACCGCCAGTAGGAATTCTGCATGTTTTTGTGTTATTGGATATTTCTATCTACAAGTGTGTGTAATGATCCTTAGACTTTAATATTATCATTAATATGTGGCATGACTCACTCACTTTGATTTACTACCAAAATCCATCATGTAGATAGTTTGTGGGAAGTAGGGATGGTTGCATCCCGAGTAACATGTAATTAATGGTTAATTCGTGGAAGGATTTTTCTCTTCCAATTATGGAAGCTGATGTCTCATCCCTCTGGTTGAAATATAATTTTTGCTCAAAATTTCATGGCCATGGTGTAATGAAGATTGTATTTCAGGTTGTCAAGGAATGACGTGTCAATAACAAATGTTTATGACACTATCATGAATCCTACATTATGAGATATTGAGACAAAGGGAATATATTACACATTGAGTGTTTGTATGTGGTTGTCATTGTTGCAACATTATGTTCTTTATATTGTGTGCCTTGACCATTTCTAGATAGTACTCTTGGACTTTAGGAAAGCACGTCTAATGCCAACGAGAAATAATTCTAGGGGGTCACACAGTAAGTGTTTTTTAGTGGTCTCAGTTATATTGTATTTATACATAATTAATGGAATAAATATTATTCTCAAGATGGTGGAAATATTTTATTCCAGTTAAATAGATTTCATAAATTAAGTAAATATTTATTCACCGTACTATGGGTAAAATATATATATTTAATTTATATAACAGTTAATAAATATTTATTAACTATTTGGTAAATAAAATTTTTGTTTATTTATTTGGGTGTTCAATAAATGGTGGTGGAGTTCTGGCAGACCATGGTGGGCCCGGTAGAAAAATAATTATTCATAAGACGATAAATAATTATTTAACTAGTTTGAAAAATTTAAAATAAAAATAACACTACTATAATTTTGTGACGTGTAATTTTATTTGTAATTCTGTTTTGTGAAAGTTGTTTCACTGTAAATAAGGACATCGTATTATTATTAAATTCATGTGTTTTCACTAATGTTATGATTTTATTTAATTTTTGTTATGCAATTAAATATTGTAACAGAAACATCATGTCAATAAATAGACACGTACGTCTGTTGTGCAATGTATCGAACTACACGCCCGATGAATTGAGAATTGTTGAGCAAAACAATTTCTCTCTCTAATCCTCTTTTTCCTCCTATCAAGAATGAGAGACTTTCTTTATGACCCAATAATAGGAAATAAAAAACTACCTATGCAAGAAATATGCTTCATCGCACTATCACCCGGAGAAAGAGTGGTGTCGATCAGAGGCCATCAGAGAATGTGTGGATCACCATGAGAGGGATTCTAGTTTGGATCCTTACAATCACAATTAGATAATCTATAAGGTTCATTCTAGATGATAAATATGATCAATGAAGAAAGTACCAAAGATACCGGTATTTTGTTTCTTTAGAAATTAAATTTAAATTAATTATAATCATGATGTGGAAGTTCTTCTCTAATGGTTTCAGACATCTTCCTTGTTTATCTAAACCTTTGATTCTATTCCATGGAGACTGGAATTCATCATCATATTGATTCATTGATCATGGTAAAAAATAATTTTGGGCATCATCCCAACTGAGATTCCACTATCTTCAGAACCTACAAGTGGTATCAGAGGGGTTACATCATGTTTTATAATTATTTTAATAATTTTTTTGATTATTTAATTATTTAAAATTTTAGTTGTTTCAATTCAAGTTAATTGTTCTGGGAATCTGAATTTCAAGATATGGTCCTCCTCTTTCATTTCTCTTTCACCTAACATAAATGAAATTTTCATTTAATTTTGATTAAAATAAAATTAATGATCACATCTGGAGGTTCGAAAGGCTTCTGGCCATATAATACTAGAATACACACAGTGTAGTTGGATTCAGACATCTTGTATCAAGGTTAAATGCATTGTGTCTGGTCTTCCAAACTAATCTTTTTCATTAGAGTTTTTCTAAGTCTTAAAGACTTCGTGTGTTGATCGGGAATATGTGGTACATGGCTAATCAATTACACGCTGTGTGGCCCACTGGACATGGCATGTAGTCCCTTTGTGTTAGGGTTAGACTGTGTACCATGTACATGGATTTCCTGACTAGAGACCGTGTAACAGAGATACTATATGGCATGTGGCCCACCAGACACATCGTGTAATACAAGGATTTCCAAAGTACATATACACACTGTATACCTAGGTAAATACTTCATATGGATGGTGAATGATAGTATATGCCATGTAGTATGAACCACTCACCATGTACTCATCCAAATTACGTAGATTTATTAAAAAAATTATAATATTATTCAAACCCTTGAGACCTGTACAATAGTGCATGTGTAAAGCTAGGGCACAACATTTGATAGGTGTTGTATATATTTATGTGTGTGTATTTGTGTGTTTAATTTAACATCTTCATAATGTTCATTCCTACTCATTGGGTAGTAGTGAATTAGAATTCACCATGATTCCTACAAGGTACAAGTTTCATAAAAAGATAATTTTAAATGAATTAATTTTTTAAAATTAATATTGATGAGAATATTAAATAAATTCAGAAAAAGGTTTTAAGATAAAATTATTGATTAATTAAAGATGATAACTAATTGAATCAAGTGTGATTTATCTTAAACAAAAATTATTAAATAATTGAATACTACATTTATTAAATATATAACTCATTACATGTATGTGGGTGATCATGATCTAGACAAAGACCTTTTTATGTGATTGTTTTCCTTTTAATTTATTTATTAATTTAATTGTTGTCCTGCGATCCATCTCTCCTCATTATTATGTAGGGCATGTGTGCCCATGGTTTCATTTATGTGAACCCCCCTTTTTACCCTTCACTAAATGTGAGTTTAAATTTTTTTTAATGGATGGAACTTCCAAACTATTAGAGGTGGTTCAAGTTGGAACTGAGATGAAACCAATCACAAGATATACATAGGTCGACAGGTGGAAATCTATAAAAATGGACCTAAAAGGTTCAAGGTGTTTCTCCCCTAGGTCAGTGTTAGTTTATCAACCACTATATAAACTAACCATTAGAAAATCTGATGATCATTCCATTTGATATAATTAATTTCTATTAGTTCTATGGATTATCATTAAGGTTGTGTTGTCACTGTCACATAATTAAGGAATTAAATAAGAATGCATGATGAAACTAAAATAACTAGAATTATGAAAAAATATTATCAAGACATGGTTAATCACTTAAGTAAGTTCCACTTAATATTAACAAGCATGTGATAATGATAATAAGTAATTCATGCATAAGAGATAAAAATCCCTCAAATAAAATATTATGTCATACCAAGCCTTCTATTACTTGTTTATTAGAAAATCTCAATAAAACTATGTGTTTGACATACCCTTTTGGGACACATATTTTTATATAGGAAGCACTTATGAAAGTTTTCAGGTTGACTTAACCATATTACATCAAGAGTAGTATCCCTTGCTAAACTTAGTGTAATATTAGAGGAAAGAGTTGTGGAAATCCAAAGTCAGAATTGCAGTTTTGAGGAGTCCACACAACAGATCAAGGAGCTACAAGTCCACCATTGGAAAATACCTACCCACCTAAATACCATTAAATATCTTGACAAACCATTTTTTGGGTTATGAAAAGGGGAATATGGATCCATGGCAATGTAATTTTATTAATCTAGACATTCCAAGCTCAATGGTGAGGGACATTGGGACTTCATAAAATAGTGGGAGACTTAATAAAAATATTTTATTATTTCCCATATATTTTAGTAAAAATATTAATAATGAAATACTCTTATAATTGTAGAATAAAATGAAAAACTACTCAACCAAACTATCTCTGTGATCAATTCGGGATAAAGACAACATCTTCACCAGTAGTTAATTCTAGGAATGGTTTAGACACCTTCATTTTATTCTACGCCATGAACATAAGTCTTACATACTGGAGTCATCATTACCTAATCTGCATTCCCAATAGGTGAGTGATGAAGAGTTAATGGTCCACGAGAATCATATGAATAATGCTGTCGATGTTTAATGTTTTATTCTATCATAAATTTCCAGTGAACTCGTGAAGTCTCATAAAAACATGGGTGTCTATAGCATGCTTGAGAACCTCCATGGTATTTACTAGGAGAGAGAAAGACAATATCTGTTTGAGATATCCTATGAACTCTTTCAGAGTATGCCTGGAGAAGGTTCCCCAGCTTGGTCTCACATTGTTATGCTCGTTGTCTACATCGAGTGCTTGGAGGTTCTAGGGTTTAAACTCCCTGAATAATTGGGTACTGGTCTCATTATTTCATCACTCCCTCATATCTTCTCTACCATTATTTTTAATTTCGATATGAAAAAAATTTATAAATATCTATCTAATATTCGTATCCTCATTTTCAAAGTGGACAAAGATATGAAGCATGAAAAGACTTCTTCCCTTATAGTGAATAAGAGGAAAGGAAAGGTGAAGAAATTTATGTCCAAAACTTCATCACACCCTTATGTGAAAAGGAAGATAAAAGGGGAGTCTAGGGAATATGAAGTTGTTTCTTTCGCATGTGGAATGAAGGTCCACTTGAAGAATAATTTCACCTAGTCTAAGAAGCAAGGGGAATCTTCAGGTGCATTTGTTATTGATTGTAATATATCTGTTTCTACAAATTATTTTCTAGATACAGCTTGTGGTGCTCACATATGTATCCAAATAAATGAACCATGTATATTCAAGAAGATTGACTGAGGGGAGGTTGATATATGATCATCTAACAGAGCAATACTTGCTGATGAAGCTGTCGGGGAATACCACCTCACATTTCCTACTAGGGTGATATTAGTGTTAAAGGGTAATTATTATGTGTTTTCTTTTACGAAAAAATTATTTCTATATCGAGATGAGATACCAATGTATTTATTTTAATGTTTGGAAATAAATTTTTCTTCTTTTAAAAAATATAATTCTTTGGTAAGGCAGATTTATACAATGGTCTTTATGTGTTGGATTACAAAAACCAAAGTAATGGAAATCTATTACAAAGATAATTCACCTAACATATACCACACCCAACATTTTCATCACCGACAAGGTCATATAAACAATAAATGCTTGAAAAAGTTACATCAAGATGGATATTTTGATTCTTTCGAACTAAAACAACTTTGTGTATGTCATGCATGTTTACACGGAAAATGTTCAAAGCCCCATTTAGTAGGAAAAGTTAAAGTTCTAAAGAGATTCTTGAATTGGTTCATATCGATGTTTTTGGACCATTTCCAATTCAAGTAAGAGTTGGATACTCATACATTATAACATTTATTGAAGATTTTATAATATATGGATATATCTACTTACTGAGGTATAATTCGGATTCTTTTGATATGTTCAAAGAATAAAATAATGAAGTTGAGAACCATTTTGGAATGAAGATTAAGAAACTCCGCTTAGTTTGAGGTGGAAAATATCATAATCAAGACTTAATTGATTACTTATGGGAGTTTGGGATCCTATTCCAACTCCATTCTCCTTACACACCCCAGTGTAATGGTTTGATCGAAAGGAGGAACCACACCTTATAGGACATGGTGAGATCAATGAAGAGTCATGCGAGTCTTCCGTTATCCTTTTAGGGATATGGGTTACAAACAGTGGTGCACATACTAAACCAATTACCAAATAAGTTGATAAATGGTATTTGATATGAGTTTTGGAGTGTAAATAAATCCATCTAATCAAATTTACATGTGTGGGGAAGCGATGTGATCATTAAGGCCTATTCATGTAACAAACTTTCTCCACCAGGAACAAAGTGTAAAATTATAGGACACCCCAAGAAAATAAAGGGATATTACTTATATAACCCCTCAGAAAAAAGGTTGTAGTGGAATGAAATCGAATATTACTTGATAGGGACCACATCTCCAAAATCAGTAGTGGGAGAGAGATAGAATTTGATGAAGTCGAGGAACATGGTATACAAGAGTTGGTACAGGAATAGATTCCACAAATCCCTGAGGATGAAAGAACTGTTCTAAAGACACAATAACAGGGTAGGAGTACAAGAGAGGTTAGAGAACTGTAATGGTATAGTTTTCTATTTATTGAGGATGGTGACTCATTATTAGTTGATAATAAGGATCCTATCACCTACAAGGAAGTATTAAGTGGAAAAATATTTTCCAAGTGGAAAGATTCCATGAATTTTGAAATGGATTCCCTATAACAAAACCAAGTCTTGATTTTGATAGACCCCCTAGTTGATGTAAATCATGTTGGTTTCAAAGGGGTGTTCATGAAGAAACTAGACATGGAAGGACAATTTAGTACCTATAAAGAACAACTGGTTTCAAAAGGGTTCAAGCAGCGTTAAGTAATTGAGTACAATGAAACATTTTCACTAGTTGCAATGCTAAAATCCATCAGAATTATACTAGACATTAAAGGTTATAATTAGTATGAGATTAGGAAAATGGATGTCAAAATATTCTTCCTTAAGAGAAACCTTTAGGAATATGTTTACATGACACAGCCTGAATGGTTTTTGACTCCAAAGGATACCAATATGGAAAAAAAGATGCAGAAATCCATTTATGGGATAAAGAAAGCATCCAAGTCATGGAACATCCATTTTGATGAATCCATAGTGAAATTTTGTTTTATCAATAATGAATGTAAGTCTTGTGACTACAAAATATTTAGTGGGAGTGCAGTCATATTCCTAATATTATATGTTGATGGCATATTTCTTTTTAGAAACAAGATACTAGTCTTACAATTTGTTATGGCATGGTTGAATCAATGATCCTCCATGAAGATCTTGGGTGTGGAATTATATATTATGGGGAACAAGATCCATCAAGATAGATCCATTAAATTGTTGGTCCAAAGTCAAAGTACATACATATAAAAGATACTGAAGAGATTCAGTATGGAATAATCCAAGAGAGTATTGTTGTCATCATCACCTGACATTCATTTTTTCATGAAAATTTGTGCACATACAAATGTGAAAAGAAAGATAATGGAAAGGAATCCCTACACATCAACGATTGGTTCAGTCATGATTTCCATGTTGTGTACTAGGTCGTATGTCGCCTACGTATTGAGTGCAGTATATATATATCAAGCTAACCTAGGTGACCACCATTGGATTGAAGTTAAGACAATACTAATCTATATCTTCCATACTATGGATTTTGTAACACCCGAGAATTTTATAAATCATCAAAGGAATCTCTTTCTACACAACACTTGCTTGGCTTGTTTTACAAGAAATCGCGACCTTCCTCGATAGCTTGCGTCGTACGCAATACCGAGTTTCACTAAACAACGATATGCTATTAAAATATTATTAAAACTAGCCGTTATGAATAGTAATAACCACTTTATGAAATTTTATAATTTTTTTTTGTCAAAATGGACTTCATTTTTGGATTCGGAATATCGAAATTAGCCTAGGGTGAAATTTTGGTATTTTTCTGAAAACATTCAATTTTTGATGAATAGTGAAACCACTAAGTGGTAGGTTAAAAACTGAATTTTGCATAAAACTTAATTTTACCGCTTCTGTGAATGGAATTTTTAAAATCTGACAGACACGGTTTATATCAGTAGGTAAAATGTGGTTCAATGAGATAAAAATAAGTTTTTGGTGAATAGTAACTTTTTACTTTTTTTACCGCGGTTAATAGTAAATAGGGTAACTAAGGGTAAATATGATATTACTATTACCCTAACACATGTCCTAATTCTATTGGATAAGTTTAATTCGACCAAAAACAACCTTATGAATATAATATGACCATTTAGTTCCATTTGGATTAGATTATGACATTTAATATTATTTTATTTAATGAATAGTTAAAATAGTTAAAATTAATGTTTAATAACTAAAACATTTTTAATATGGGGTTATACATAAGATAAATTCGACTATAAATATTTATTAGAAAGCTAAAACGATTTCCTACATAATTATATTTTATTTATAATTTTTAGACTTTAAATAAATTAATTTATTTATGACACAACGATGATGCATTAATTACCCTTTTAAGGAAATGTTAACATAATTGATGTTATAAATGCTCAAATAAATGTAATTTGAGACTTTTTATGAATTCCACTAATTTTCAAGGTTACTATGATATATTAGTGTTGATTTAATCAACTTGTTTTGAACATATAATTCTGTTATGACTTTCACAAAAATCATATATCAAATAGTGTCAAAATTGACACAAAATAGTTTTTAAATAAAATAAAATATTATTAATTGTTATTTTATTCCTAAAAATTTAAGGTTAGGCCAAATGACTTAGATAAGGATATATATATTAATAATAAACAACTTGGGATTCGTTTAGCATGTTATAGTAAGTGTATTAACCATATTGTTTAAGAAAACAAAAAGTCACGGTAAAAGTTAAATTATTTTACCTAGAGTTAAATCTAATTGATAAGGTTAAAATAATAACCTAAACTTGTCTAAATCCTATTTGTTGATAGTATTTCGACCCATCCCCACTTTACCTTCGAAATAAGACCCTTTGGAACCATTATAAACCAATTTTGACTTTAATATACAATAATATTTTGAGATATTCCTAAGGTGCCCCTCTCCTCCCTTATAAAAGGGAACCTCCTCCCCCTCCTCCTCACACCAATTTGAGCACTCAAGCTCGGCCAACCCCGGCCAAAATACCTTCTACACTTCCCTAGAATAATCCTAGATGTCCTGGTCTTCTTCAAAGACCAATATTAGTTCCCTAAGTGGAGGATTCAAAGAGGCGTTTCAAAGAAGATGTAATATCCATTATCGATCTTTTCAATTTCTATCTTCTTCAACTTCTACTTCTTTAGTTGTTTCATGATAAAGTAATAACATCAGTATTACTTAAATACTGATATGTTATTATAAATTATAAACAACTCTAATTCACCTTCTATCCATCCTACGGAAAAATGAAATCACCGTGCGTGCGTACGTACGGAATACCGTCTCCACGCCGTGGTGTAATCTATTTTCCACCATCACCTTACAAGGATGGGTATAATGGGGTAATGAGTAACTATATATGATTATTATAAAGTTATATTGATACTGAAATAGTATTCATATACTCCAATACAATTCCACGATCATAGGAACGATATCATCACTCGTGCGTACGTACGGAATACCGTCTCCACGATGTGATGCGATTCGTTCTACATGATAATCATTACATAGTAATTATATAAATGAGTTGAATGAATAAATAAGATATATGTTACACTAATACCATTCTGGATATAAGGTATCTATAACCTTAAAAGAATAATAAGAATTTATTCGGCAAAACACGCATAAGAACAAAATGCAATAAAGACCCGAGTAACAAGTAACAATGAAATATTACTAATACGAAGCTAAGAATATGACCATATATGATATCATATCAATATTTATGATTCTGGAATAAGTCAATAACATTATTTAAACCATTATACAGGAGCTTTGGACACGTACAAAGCAAATCGGACCTAAGGTAAGGGAAAATATCACAATCTCATTTTTATCCGAGATTGTTTATACTTTGGTATTTATTGGGGTGTATTTTCATCCACATCCATGTTACCTCAATATGTAATATTGTTTCCATCCACTTACAATAGTTTAAATCCAATTTTACCCTTCGGTGAGTTTTTAGTAAAGAATATGAAAGGAATCTTTTGTCGTTTTTTCATACGAGGTACTTTTTGACTTTTCTGACAAAAGTACGAAGAATGTTTTTTTAACTTATACGGCATGAATGGATTTTTAAAATGTTATTTCCAAGAACCTTCCTTTACAAGTTTTCAAGTTTATTTTTAATCAACTTCTTTTAGTTTAAATTTGTATGACATGTTAAGAAAGGAAAAATGTTTTTGAAGAAGAAAAGATATTTTCCTCATGAATGGAGTTCAAGTGTTTTATCAAAATTATTTTCCATCTAAGATAATAAAGGGTTCTGTTTTTATCCCTATTATTACATTGATTTGATTATGGTTTGAGGGAATTATTTTTATTAAGACATTTACCTTATATAATTTGTTTTATGATGTCATGATGTTTCAAGAATCCCATTTTTGTTACATGTGTTATGCGATGATGTATGATTTATGATTATGTGGCACACATAAGAAAGGATTCATTATAAGATGGGTGGGACCTATATATCCCTCCAATGCATTGGGTAAATATTTATATCTCATGAGATAGACATGGCTGGAACGGTAGGTTATTTCGGTTCAGTGATACAGGACTGAAACGAGGAGTGAACTCGGTTTAGAAATGGACTCCGTCCGCTAAGATAGTCTTGGAAATGATTCATGACTAACAATAAATGATTTTCCATGATTATGTGTTCATGCCACAAAGTTTCAAGTTTTATGTTATGATTATGGGGATCTCATTTTCACTTCTATGATTTATTCCATGTTAAGATATTAGGATCTCTTTTGCAGGTTATGATTTTCAAAAAGATATGATATGATTTTTATTTCCTTTATTTGACCTTGCTGAGCATTTGAGCTCACCCATTTTTGTATGTTTTCTTTTCCCCAGGTCAAGAAGATGGATATTAAGTAGAATATGCTAAAAGGGACCCTAGATATGATGAAATAAATGGGAGACACTGTAGAAGATTTATGAACCAGTTGTTTATGTTTCCTAGTTTCTAAAGACACTATACCTATACGGTCCTTTGTGGTTTTGTCGTATGTTGTAAAAAGTGTGCTTCAAATTTTGAAGTATTAACAATGTATGTAAAGTGTGGGTCGTTATAGTTGGTATCAGAGGAAAGGTATAGTCAACCTTTGGAAACTAGGATGTGAAAGCCTTAGTAAGAACCCTAAGGATATGTCTAAGCATAGAACACAATCTTAGTGTTTTATAAATGGCCATGAATAACCTAGGATAAGACCTTAAGTGTGAAATTTTATTCTTGAGTATGTGGTTTTCCTATTATAATTAGTGTTGCTCACACTATTCTTCTTGGTTTTAGTCAATGGCTAGAACCCGAAGGAACAGTGTTAATGCGGAATGTGATGGGCAATGCAATGATTGTCCCCCTGAGAAACCAAACGATATGGGAGCTGGAATGGAAAATCTTGTAGCCATGCTCACACAACTTTCTCAAGCTATGAATCATGCAGGACTTCCAAACGAGCAAAGGATGGAGCAGCATTCTGTTGAATCCTTCATGAGGCAGCGTCCACCTTCTTTCAGCGGGTCTACTGATCCATTAGTTGCTGAACAATGGATTAGTACTTCTGAAAAGATATTTTCAGTTCTTCAATGTTCTAAACATGATAATGTCATCCTAGCAGTTTATCGTTTGGAAGGAGATGCTGATCAATGGTGGAATATTATTAAGAATATGAGGCAAAGGGATGAAATTGAGTCCATGGAATGGGATGAGTTCAAGAACTTATTTTTCAATAAGTACTTCCCTCGTATTCTCCGAACAAAAATGGAGAAAGAGTTTATTGAACTGAAGCAAAGGGATGATGAATCTTTTGCTACCTATTAATCAAATTTTACAAGACATTCAAGGTATGCTTCTGGTATTATTATCCAACCTAAGAGTAAGATCGATCGATTCATTAGTGGCTTAAAACCAAGTCTTCGAAGGGCGTTAGCCATAAGGGACTTCAATAGCTACGAGGAAATCGTTCGATGTGCTCTCAAAGTCGAGATGGAGATTGGAGTAACCCATCAGTCATATGGGTTTGATAAGAAGAGGAAAATGGAATTCAAAGGAAAATCTAAAGAGCACACTGAAAAGAATATGAGCTTTCCCTTATGCTCAAAGTGTGGAAAGAAACATGGAGGGAGTTGTCTTAAAGGGACAAGTAAATGTTTCAAATGTGGAAAGGAAGGTCATCGGGCATTTGAATGCCGCGATAATGGGAAGAAGATGTCTAATGATGCAAACAAATGAAGGGATACACAGAATGAACCTACTACACTACAATGTTTCAAGTGCAAGGAGATGGGGCATTATGCCAATCAATGCCCAAATACAAGGGTTGATGATGATGGTCGACGTCAACAAACTCTTAAGGCTAAAGACAAAGGAAAGTCACATGCAATTTCTATCAGCGATGTGGAGTACGATAACGAAGTGGTGAAAGGTACACTTACCATCCACTCTAAAGTAGAAAATGTTTTATTTGATTCTGGATCCACCCACTCATTTATTTATGAAGAATTTTCTAAGGGTATCACAGTATTACCTCAACAATTAGATGATGAGTTAGCTGTGACAACACCTAATGGCACAACAGTCGCATCAAAAGTTTATAATTCTTCTCTGATCGAAGTTTGTGGGTAAGTGCTTCCTGCAAATCTTGTGATCCTTCCTATAGTGGAATTTGATGTGATTCTTGGCATGGATCGGCTTTCTTTATATGGAGCTCATATCAATTTCCAAAGAAGGGAAGTCACATTTCATATTCCAGATCAATCTATGATCGTCTATCAATGCAAGGATGAACATAACCTTCCAGTGGAAATTTCTTCCATTTTATGGGTATTTATTCCACTAAATGAAGGTTATTTATCTCAAATGGTTGGTGAGAAACTCACGAATAAGAATATGCCCATTGTACGGGAGTTTGATGATGTCTTTCCGGAGGAATTACCGGGTCTTCCACCAAATCGTGAAGTTGAGTATTCAATAGAACTCGTACCGGGTGCTTTGCCTATTTCAAAGACACCTTATAGAATGGCCCCAATTGAGTTGCAGGAATTGAAGAAGCAACTCTAAGAGAATCTTGATAAGGGATTCATACTCCCTAGTGCGTCACCTTGGGGAGCACCTGTTCTATTTGTTAAGAAGAAAGATGGATCAATGAGACTCTGCATTGATTATCGAGAACTTAACAAGATCACTATCAAGAACAAATATCCTCTCCCACGCATTGATGACTTATTTGACCAACTACGCGGATCTCAATACTTTTCCAAGATTGATCTTCGTTCAAGGTATCAACAATTAAGGGTAAAAAGGGAGGATATACCAAAGACGGCTTTCCGTACAAGGTATGGACACTATGAATTTATAGTGATGCCATTTGGTATTACTAATTCCCCTGCTATCTTCATGGATATAATGAATAGGGTCTTTAGAGACTACCTTGATCAATTTTTGGTAGTCTTTATAGACGATATTCTTGTCTATTCAAAGAGCAAGGTAGAGCATTAAGATCACTTGAGAATTATATTGAAGACCTTGAGAAAGGAGAATCTTTATGCCAAATTTACCAAGTGTGAATTTTGGCTTCAAAAAGTTGCATTTTTGGGTCACATAATCTCAAAAGAGGGGATATCTGTGGATCCAGCAAAAACAGAGGTTATCGAAAGATGGTCGAGACCAACAACAGTAACTGAGATCCGAAGTTTTCTTGGTTTGGCTGGATATTATCAATGTTTTGTGAAAGATTTTTCACGATTATATAATCCACTCACCAAGTTGACTCGGAAAGGATTTAAGTTTGTTTGGACAGAGTAGTGTGAAGAGAATTTCAAGGAGTTGAAAAGAAGGTTATCCAGTGCGCCTGTGCTCACACTGCCTTGTAGTGGAGAAAGGTTTGTGATCTACAGTGATGAATCCAAGAAGGGATTGGGGTGTGTTCTTATGCAAAATGATATGGCAATAGCTTATGCCTCACGACAGTTGAAAATCCATGAGCAAAATTACCCAACACATGATTTGGAGTTAGCTGCGGTAATCTTTGCATTAAAGATTTGGAGGCATTACCTTTATGGTGAAAGGTGGGATATTTATACTGATCATAAAATTTTAAAGTATATTTTCACACAAAAGAAGCTGAATATGCGTCAAAGAAGATGGTTGGAGCTGATTAAGGATTATGACTGCTCAATCCATTACCACCCTGGGAAAGCAAACAAGGTGGCAGATGCATTAATTCGACAAGACCATGCCAATTTATCAATGATGAGGATCACAAAACATCCAATATTTATGGATTTAAAAAGAATGGATCTTGGAATTATAATAGGGGAAAAATCTTATCTTTCTCAAATGAATGTTCAACCATCTATACATGTGAAGATTAAAGAGGCACAGAAAGAAGATGTCGAGTTACAAATGAAGGTGAGAAATGTTCCTGAATTCAACCTTGATTGTGATGGGATAATAAAGTTCCGGAATCAGGTTTGTGTTCCTCCCATCCCCGAATTAAAGAAGGAGCTACTGGATGAGGCTTATAGTTCTTCATTCTCTATTCATCCTGGAAGCATGAAGATGTATAGGGACCTGAAAGAGTACTTCTGGTGGGATGGCATGAAAAGAGATGTTGCTGAATATGTCTCTCGATGCTTGGTTTGTCAACAAGTTAAAGCTGAGAGACAGAAGTCTAAGGGGATGTTACAACCATTACCCATACCCGAATGGAAATGGGAAAACATCACTATGGACTTTGTCACAGGACTTCCTAAAACATCCAATGGCAATAATGATATCTGGGTCATAGTTGATCGTCTTACAAAGTCTGCACACTTCATTGCTATTAGAGAGGATTTCTCTCTAGATCTGCTTTCCAGGATATATGTAAAGGAAGTGGTAAGATTGCATGGAGTTCCACTTTCTATTATATCTGATCGGGATCCGAGATTTACCTCGAAGTTCTGGCGAAGTCTTCAGTATACTCTGGATACAGAGTTGAGTTTCAGCATTGCTTATCATCCTCAGACAGACGGTCAGTCTGAGAGAACAATTCAAACTCTAGAAGATATGTAGAGATCTTGCTCTATGGATTTCAATGGTGGTTGGGATCAACACCTACCTTTGGTGGAATTTTCTTATAATAATATCTTTCACTCTAGTATTCAGATGGCTCCTTATGAAGCTCTCTATGTAATGAAATGCAGGACTCCAACTTGCTGGGATGAAGTTGGGGAAAGAAAGCTATTAGGACCTGATCTCGTTGATGAAATGGCAGAAAAGGTCAGATCTATTAAACAACACATAAGAGTAGCTCAGAGTCGACAGAAAAGTTATGCCGACAACCGAAGAAAAGACCTAGAGTTTGAAGTGGGTGATAAAGTGTTCTTACGAATATCTCCCTGGAAGAGGGTTATGAGATTTGGAAAGAAGGGGATGTTGAGCCCTAGATATATCGGTCCTTTTGAAATACTGGATCATGTTGGGAAGGTAGCTTACCGATTGGCGCTTCCCCCGAATCTCTCTCAAGTTCAGGATGTGTTCCATGTATCTCTCCTGAGAAAGTACATACATGATCCTTCACATGTACTCAGCTCAGAAGTTGTACCACTGGAGCAAGATCTTTCTTATGAAGAACAGCCGATAAAGATTCTGGATCGTAGCGAAAAAGTCCTACGAAACAAGACCACTCGCTTGGTGAAAGTTTTATGGAGGAACCACCAATTAGAAGAAGTTACTTGGGAGATTGAGGATATGATGAGGGAGAGGTATCCTCATGTGTTTGTTACAAAGTGATGAATTTCGAGGGCGAAATTCATTTTAAGGGGGGTAGAATGTAACACCTGAGACTTTTATAAATAATCAAAGGAATCTTTTTCTACACAACACTTGCTTGTCTTGTTTTACACGAAATCACGACCTTCCTCAATAGCTTGCGTCGTACGCAATACAGAGTTTCACTAAACAACGATATGCTATTAAAATATTATTAAAACTAGCCGTTATGAATAGTAATAACCACTTTATGAAATTTTATAAATTTTATTTTTCAAAATGGACTTCATTTTTGGATTCGGAATATCGAAATTAGCCTAGGGTGAAATTTTGGTATTTTTCTGAAAACTTTCAATTTTTGATGAATAGTGAAACCACTAAGTGGTAGGTTAAAAACTGAATTTTGCATAAAACTTAATTTTACCGCTTCTGTGAATGGAATATCGAAAATCCGACAGACGCGGTTGATATCAGTAAGTAAAATTTGGTTCAATGAGATAAAAATAATTTTTTGGTGAATAGTAACTTTTTACTTTTTTTACCGCGGTTAATATAAAATAGGGTAACTAAGGGTAAATATGATATTACTATTACCCTAACACATGTCCTAATTCTATTGGATAAGTTTAATTCGACCAAAAACAACCTTAGGAATATAATATGACCATTTAGGTCCACTTGGATTAGATTATGACATATAATATTATTTTATTTAATGAATAGTTAAAATAGTTAAAATCAAAGTTTAATAACTAAAACATTTTTAATATGGGGTTATACATAAGATAAATTCGACTATAAATATTAATTAGAAATCTAAAAATATTTCCTACATAATGATATTTTATTTATAATTTTTAGAATTTAAATAAATTAATTTATTTATGACACAACGATGATGCAGTAATTACCCTTTTAAGGAAAGGTTAACATAATTGATGTTATAAATGATCAAATAAATTTAATTTGAGAATTTTTATGAATTACACTAATTTTCTAGGTTACTATGATATATTAGTGTTGATTTAATCAACTTGGTTCGAACATATAATTCTGTTATGACTTTCACAAAAATCATATATCAAATAGTGTCAAAATTGAAACAAAATAGTTTTAAAATAAAATATTATATTATTAATTGTTATTTTATTCCTAAAAATCTACGGTTTGGGCAAATGACTTAGATAAGGATATATATATTAATTATAAACAACTTGGGGTTCTTTTGGCATGTTATAGTAAGTGTATTATCCATATAGTGTAAGAAAACAAAAAGTCATGGTAAAAGTTAAATTATTTAACTTAGAGTTAAATATAATTGATAAGGTTTAAATAATAACCTAAACTTGTCTAAATCCTATTGGTTGATAGTATTTCGACCCATCCCCACTTTACCTTCGAAATAAGACCCTTTGGAACCATTATAAACCGATTTTGACTTTAATATAAAATAATATTTTGAGATATTCCTAAGGTGCCCCTCTCCTCCCTTATAAAAGGGCACCTCCTCCCCGTCCTCCTCACACAAATTTGAGCACTCAAGCTCGGACAAACCCGGCCAAAATCCCTCCTCCACTTCCCTAGAATAATCCTAGAGGTCCTGGTCTTCATCAAAGACAAATCTTAGTTCCCTAAGTGAAGGATTCAAAGAGGCGTTTCAAAGAAGAGGTAATATCCATTACCGATCTTTTCAATTTCTTTCTTCTTCAACTTCTTCTTCTTTAGTTTTTTAATGATAAAGTAATAACATCAGTATTACTTACATACTTATATGTTATTATAAATATGAAACAACCCTAATTCACCTTCTATCCATCCTACAGGAAAATGAAATCACCGCGCGTGCGTACGTACGGAATACCGTCTCCACGCCGTGGTGTAATCTATTTTCCACCATCACCTTACAAGGATGGGTATAATGGTGTAATGAGTAACTATATATGATTATTATAAAGTGATATTGATACTGAAATAGTATTCATATACTCCAATACAATTCCACGATCATAGGAATGATATCATCACTCGTGCGTACGTACGGAATATCGTCTCCACGATGTGATGCGACTCGTTCTACATGATCATCATTAAGTAGTAATTATATAAATGAATTGAATGAATAAATATGATATATGTTACACTAATACCATTATGTATATAAGGTATCTATAACCTTAAAATAAGAATAAGAATTTATTCGGCAAAACACGCTTAAGATCAAAAGGCAATAAAGACCCGAGTAACAAGTAACAATGAAATATTACTAATAAGAAGATAATAATATGACCATATATGATATCATATCAATATGTATGATTCTGGAATAAGTCAATAACATTATTTAAACCATTATACAGGAGCTTCGGACACGTACAAAGCAAATCGGACCTAAGGTAAGGGAAAATATCACAACCTCATTTTTATCCGAGATTGTTTACACTTTGGTATTTACTGGGGTGTATTTTATCATCCACATCCATGTTCCCTCAATATGTAATATTGTTTCCATCCGCTTACAATAGTTTAAATCCAATTTTACCCTTCATTGAGTTTTTATTAAAGAATATGAAAGGAATCTTTTGTCGTTTTTTCGTACGAGGTACTTTTTTTGACTTTTCCGACAAAAGTACGAAGAATGTTTTTTTTAACTTATACGACATGAATGGATTTTTAAAACATTATTTCCAAGAACCTTCCTTTATATGTTTTCAAGTTTATTTTTAATCAACTTATTTTAGTTTAAATTTGTATGACATGTTAAGAAAGGAAAAATGTTTTTGAAGAAGAAAGGATATTTTCCTCATGAATGGAGTTCAAGTGTTTTATCAAAATTATTTTCCATCTAAGATAATAAAGGGTTCTGTTTTTATCCCTATTATTACATTGATTTGATTATATTTTGAGGGAATTATTTTTATGAAGTCATTTACCTTATATTATTTGTTTTATGATGTCATGATGTTTCAAGAATCCCATTTTTGTTACATGTGTTATGAGATGATGTATGATTTATTATTATGTGGAACACATAAGAAATGATTCACTATAAGATGGGTGGGACCTATATCTCCCTCCAATGCATTGGGTAAAGATTTATATCTCATGAGATAGACATGGCTGGAACGGAAGGTTATTTCGGTTCAATGATACAGGACTGAAACGAGCAGTGAACTCGGTTCAGAAATGGACTTTGTCCGCTAAGATAGTCTTGGAAATGAGTCATGACTAACAAGAAATGATTTTCCATGATTATGTGTGCATGCCACAAAGTGTCAAGTTTTATGTTATGATTATGGGGATCTCATTTTCACTTCTATGATTTATTCCATGTCAAGATATTGTGATCTCTTTTGCAGGTTATGATTTTCAAAAAGATATGATATGATTTTTATTTCCTTTATTTTCCCTTGCTGAGCATTTGGGATCACCCTTTTTTGTATGTTTTCTTTTCCCCAGGTCAGGAAGATGGATATTAAGTAGAATATTCTAAAAGGGACCCTAGATATGATGAAATAAATGGGAGACATTGTAGAAGATTTATGAACCAGTTGTTTATGTTTCCCAGTTTCTAAAGACATTATACCTATAAGGTCCTTTGTGGTTTTTTCATATGTTGTAAAAAGTATGCTTCAAATTTTGAAGTATTAACAATGTATGTAAAGTATGGGTCGTTATAGATTTGTTCCCCATTTATGGAGGAGATAAATAACTAGTCATCATAGGATATGCAGATTCTTGTTTCAAGACAGATTAAGATGAAATGAAGTCACAAACGGGATACATATTCACATTGAATGGAGGTGAAGTGATCTGGAAGAGCTAAGAGAAGAGTGTGGTCACAGATTCTACATTAGAGTCTGAGTATATTGTTGCTTTTGAGGTAGATAAATACATGGTTTGGATTCAAAGCTTCATACAATATCTGGATGTTATACCTAATAGTAAAGATCCCATCACACGGTACTATGATAATACTTGAGTAGTGTCTCTCACATAAGAGCCAAGGTCACATTAGCGAATGAAGAACATACTTCTGATGTATCATCTCTTGAGATAATTTTCACATAGTGGTGAAGTTACAGTGAGCATTATTTCCACAGAAGAAAACATGGCAGACTCCTTGACTAAAGCCTTGACTCAGCAGAAACATGATCATCTAGTGAGGTCTAATGGAAAAAAATTCGTACGTAGTTGGATCTAGCCCAAGTGAAAGTTTGTAATAGTAGGTTTCCTAGAACCAAATGGTTGTAATTTTATTACATGAATAATTAATATATTTAAATATTAAACATCTTATTGAATATTTTTCATTGTTCTGTGTGAATATAATGTGACATGTTGTATACAGACCTTCATGTGCGAGTACTCATAAGCAGGCGAGACTTCCTCTCATGAAGATTGTACTTGGTAATCTATAAGTTGAGAGATTATGAGAACTGACCTGCCAGTAAGAATTCCGCATGTTTTTTAGTCATTGTATATTCCTATCTATGAGAATGCGTAATGATCCTAAGATTTTAATATTATCATTAATACATGTCACGACTCACTCTGTAACGCCCCGACCCCAGCTGCCCAGAGTCGGTGCATTACTTCGTAACATTGGCATGATCACAAGAAAGATCAAATCTCGAAAGACCGATCGGTTTAGTAGCCTTGGAAACACTAGATATATTCATAAGGTTTACATTACATCATTAAACGAAAAACTACTACAACAACATATTGTCTCCATAATCCACACTCATATCCCCACATAATATCCCGGCAGGTCATTCATAATTTACTTCTTCACTTCCTGGGAAAAATAAAACATAGAAAAGGGGTGAGCTCAAATGCCCAGTAAGGATAACAATATAGTGGAAACTTTCATCAATAAGAATAAACATTTAAGGCAATGTATAACTAAAACAAAAGCCTTTTAAACATGAACTTTCAACATGGTATGGCATAAATAAAATGAAATAATGCCATTTAATTATTCACATGGATATTCTACTAATCGAATAATCACATGCAAAAATCAATAACCACTTTCATAATGATGGAATGCATAATGCCAGACTATCATAACCACATAGCCAAGGCCTCGTGCCAAGACTACAAATAAGATTTTGTCAAGGCCTTGTTCCAAGACACTAGTTTGTCTCATGAGACCTACTGATGCATCGAGGAGCTATAGCGGGCTCCACCCGTCACATATTAAGTCCAATGCATTCCCATATGAAAAGGTTTAAACATAACATAAACATTCGTATTAAAAATAGCATACGAAATGTCAATACTTTCACCATAAACTATGAATGGTATAAAAATAGCACATCCATAGTCAAACATATCACAAAACCTTCAATACAATATAGTAGTTTTGTATCATAATAAATCAACTTCAAATAATCTTAAAATCCATCAAAGGATGTTGACATAGATGAAATCAAAATTCTTTTTAAAGAAATATCTCCTTTTATTTTGAAATAATTTAAGATCCATATAAAATAAAACATTTTCTTTGAAAATATTCTTATAAGCTTGTAAGGGAAGTTTTGAAGATTTTATAACGGTGGAAATTAGCCGCACCCGCCGTATAAGTTTAAAAAAACGTTCATACCTTAATTCTGTCGAAAAGGTTAAAAATGACCTTGTTTTGAAAACGACAGAAAGATTCCTTTATAAACCTCTTATAAAAAGTCAAACAGGGGTATAAATGACTTTAAACCATATTCTTGTAAATAATAAAAATGTTTTGAAATACATTTTTAAGAAACATGGATGTGGATGATAAAGAGATCCCAGTAGATTATTACAAATAAACAACCTCGGATAATGAAGAGATTGTGAAATAACCCTTACCTTGTACTTTTCCTTGGTTGGGGTAGGTTAACCTCCTGTATAATGGTGAAATAATTTTTATTAAATTATACAAGAATCATATATATTAATATGATATCATATATGATCTTTTAACATTGATTTGTTAATAATATCTTAGAATTATCGTCGTTTCGGGTGTTAACTTACTTGTTTTCTTTTATATGTTTTGTTACGTAATACATGTTTGTAAAGGATAGGTTGTATATTATTCATATCCAGAATGATATCAAGTCATTAAACATCATTTTTAAATCATCAAATGATAATTATACTTGAATGGATACGATGGAGAATGAATCTCATCGCGTTCGTGGAGACGGTAGTCCGTACGTACGCACGAGCGACAATATCATTCTTTTGATATTAAAATAATATATAAATGGATGGTATATCATATATACATAATCATTAACATGTTATATTTATTATTTACATGAGTTACACATCATTATTATACCCATCCAAATAATAATATATTGAATAACAATTACACCACGACGTGGAGACGGTAAGCCGTACGTACGCACGTATGGTGACATGTTATTCAAAGGGTGGATAGAATACTGAATATGGTTGTACCATATTTATAATAACATCACATTATATGTAAGATACTGGAGTTATTATTTTAGAATGGTAATAACAAAGAAAGAGGAAGTGGATGAAGAAAGGAACTTGGAAAAGGGTGGTGAAATCATTACCTCTTCTTCGGGTTCTTCCTTTTGATTTGATCAAAAGGGATCCTTAGGTTGGCTTTCTGATCGAAATAATGCCTCTAGGTTGTAGTGAGAGATGTTGGGAGAGTATTTGGGCAGATTTTGGCCGAACCAAAAGGCTTTTAAGGTGTGAAGAAATGAGAAGGAGGAGTGCGCTTTTATAAGAGGGGTGAGGGGAACCTTTGGAAAAGCTAGAAATATTAATTTATAATAAATTCATATTCGGTTTCTAATGGCTCCAAAGTTGATTATTCAAAGTTCAAGGTGGGGATAGGTCGAAAAACACTCAACCAATAGAATTTAGACAGGTTTGGGTACTTATATTAACCTTATCTTTAAGTATTAACTCTAAGTTAATTAGTTTCACTTTTACAATGTCTCTTTGTATTTTTATATAATATGGTTAATAAACATACTATATACATCCAAGAGACCCCCAAGTGGTACATTAATGATGGAACTATCATGATATAAGTCTCTTGGCCGAGCCTTAGATTTTTAGGAATTTAATATCAATTAATAATATAATATTTGTTTTAAGAACTCTTTTATGTCAATTTTGACACTATTCAATAGTTGATTTTTTTGAAACTCATAACAGATTGATTACTTCGAAAAAAGTCAATTAAATCAATCATAATATATCATATTATCCTATAAAATTAGTTTAATTCGTTAAAAGTTTCATATTATATTTTTTTGGGTATTTATAATATCAATTATTTTAATTTTTCACTATTATAGTAATTACTGCATCATCATTGTGTCATAAATAAAATAAATTATTTAATGTCTAAAAATTATAAATAAAATATAATTATGTAGGAAATCGTTTTAGCTTTCTAATGAATATTTATAATCTAAAATCAAACTTATATAACCCTATGTAACAATTGTTTTGCTAAAAGATATATGCTTGTGTCATTTTTGTATTCATTTTGACTTAATTAAAATAAAGTGTCATTATCACTTACAAGTGGATCCATGGGGTCCCAAAATTGACACAAAGATGCCCATGGTCGACCATGTATCAACAAATAGGGTTAAGACACGTTTTAGGGTAATTTAGTATTATTATAATATTATTTTTTTAATCCTTATTTACCGGATTTACCCTTAACCATGGTAAATAAAATATTTACCGCAGTAATTATTCAAAATGTCTAAAAATAAAAGTTACCTATTTACACAATTTGAACATCCTGATTACAAGAATGGAATCCATTTTTCTAAATTCAAAACACAGAAGTGGAAGAAATTAATTTAAAATTATTTCCTGCTGTCAAAACAAAAAGCGTGTTTTTAAGAGATAATAACTATCAAAATATTGACACTTGTTTATGTTCGGTTTAATTGTAAAATTATGTCTAATGACCAACATTATATTAAATTGTAAAAATATATTCTAAATATACTTTAAAACCACTCAAATTCATAATTTATCACTATTAATTATTTTTATTAAAAAACTTGTTTTTAATTAAAATTTAGTAATTTTCACTATTCATCAAAATATGAAAGTTATCCGAAAAGTACCAAAATTTCACCTTAGGCTAAATTCGATATTCCAAATCCAAAAATGAAGTCCATTTTGAAATATAACATATATATATTTTCAAAAAGTAGGTATTACTATTTATAACGGCTAATTTGATTGGTTATGGTGTGTTAGAACTCGGTGTTGCGTACAACACACGCTATCACATTATTCAAAGGGAAACGTACTGTGGAAGCTTGGGGTGTTTCATTTTAAATTTTTGATGTCCCCATTTAGTCAAAAAGTTTAAAATATTGTATTTAAAAAGGTTTCACTATTAAAAGTTGATAAAAGTGAAATACTGAAAATGAATCTGTTCTTGCTTTATGACTAAGAAACTCATAAGAGGGATTCTAAAATTATAAGGATTATATAAAGTTCAAAATGTAGTTAATACTATTCATGACCTCTTTTAATGGTGTGATTGAACTCGGTGTTGCATGTAGTGCAAGTTATTGAATTATTTTTAAGAAATAACACACTCTGAAATCCTGGGGTGTTACATTCTCCCCTCCTTCAATAAATTGCGTCCTCGCAATTTGAAATTGTTCTTCGAAAATAAAAGGTTGAAAGTAGAAAATATATTTGTGGGAAAACCCACATTGGAAATTGGGTTACTAAAATTTAGTCTTAATATGAGGAAAAGAGAAATTAAAGGGTCACCACCAAATTATGATCTCGATTAGGAGAACATTGGTGGAAATTAGAGACATATAATTGGAGGAAAAACGTAAATATTTATAGGTAGTGATTGAGGTCATCAATAACAAACAAGTATAAAATTGAGGTCCTTAAACTCATCAATCCATGATGATTTGAAGTACCATCGGTTCAACAAAATATATGGTATTGGGACAACACATTTTTGACATTTCAAAATATCTTAGTTGAAATCCCACATCGAAAAATGAATTAATGAGGCCTCTATTTAAAATAAAGAGTGGAAAGTATGAAGATTACCGAAAATAACACATACTAGGGTTCCATGTAGGAAAATATGGATATGGAAGAGAAATCTAACCATCAATTATCTGATGGAGAGTGGTAGAGAACATGGCTATGAAAAGGCCAACAATCCCAAAGCCATAAATTTGTGATGATTTAAGGTACCATCTAGGACAACATTTTTTTTCTAAGTTTCTATTATTAATGTTGAGAAATTTATTTATGAGATTGGATAAGATAATAAGAAGATATACTTACTTTATAATTAGAATTTTACCCATTAATAAATTTCTACCACAAACTCATCTTTCATTCTAAAAGATAATAGAACGTAATTTTTTTTTTCAATTTATACTATTCGTACAGGGTTCCAAAATAAATGAATTATAATTCATCTACCAGATCTTTTAAAAAAAACTACATTATTTAATTCAGGACATCTCATGGGACAGTGGTAGGTGATACACCCTTGTCGCCCTTCGGTTGCGGGTTCAAGTCTCGCAGCCTTGCCGGACGCGACGGGTTGCCGCCCGACCTCCGGGTTGTCCTTTTATGGCAATCCAAAATAATCCAAACTAGAACTATCCAAAATACTTCTGTCTAAACTCACAGTCCAACATTTATAAGGAAGGTAAACATAATATAGATCCTTTTTACCCCGTAATATAATATGAATACCTTCATCATGTATTACCATATTCCTTATTGATTACATTCATGCTCCCTTATTCCATATAGAATGCTGGATATACTTCATTAATCCAAAAATGTTTTAAACCCCAACAATGATGGAATATACAAATCTTTAATCAGTTCCAAGGTAGTCAAGAATATCCAATATAATTTATCCAAAACAATCACATATTATTCCAAAATCACTACCTCAGTATCAGAACTATATTATGATTTATCATTCTCTCAACCATATATTTTCCAAAAATTTATCCTGTTATTGAGTCACTTTTCTTTGTTCCACACAATCTCAAGTCCTTAATGAAATAGTACTGCATTACAATCCTTATATACTCCATGATTATTGTAACAATTACATTGTTGATACAACACTCAATTGACATAATCAACATAAGAACTCTAATCATCCCTCTTCATCTGTGGTAGTATCATAACATGATTATTATACAATAACATCATTTGCGGCATAGTCTGATGACTGGGACATAGGTTCGCGTAGTGTCCAAACTCCTTGCAAATGAAGCATTGTACATTTGAAACCATTTTCTTACCCTTGCAGTCACGTACTTTGTGCCCTTTTCCTCCACACTTATCACAAACTACCATTCCTTTCAGGCAAGTTCCAGGGTGTTTCTTTCCACAGTTACCACATATGGGAAAATTCTTCTTTTCCCTCTTCCCTTTATCCATCTTTCTCTCTTCCATCCTTTTCTTCTCTTGATTCCCTTCAAAGCCATAGGACTCAGTAAACTCTTTACTTATCTTATCAACACATGATATTATTTCTTCATATGATGATAATACATGGGAGACTATTTCTCTTATAAATTCTAGCTTAAGACCATGAGAGATATGATCCTTCCTTCTCTTTGAATCATGTGCATTTCTGGAGTTGTCATTCCTTCTACCGGGCGCCATTTCTAAAAAATGGCATAAACTAGATTAGTTTATGAGTCAAAATACATAATCCCATACTTATAAAACACATAACATAAATTGAACTATTTATGGATATAATCCATAATCATAAAAATGTTTTCTTTGAGGAAGTATATACTCATAAACCCTTCATAATGGTTTGTAAATAAAATGAGAATTATCCTAAGCATATCCCCCGGGAGTGTCGTAACCAAGAGTGCAGCAAGGCCCGTTGTCGTGCACCAGTTCCCGTTCGAGTCTAGCTCAAAGCGGTGTTTTCGGGTTTTACCCCTAGGTACATCTGTGCCAGAGCCGCCTCTACCTGCTCGTATCCAGACAGGGATGTATTGCTCGGAAAACTCACAAAATCTCTACAATACCAAAATTCTAGGAAGTTCTTCTACACTAATCCTCAAAGCTCATCTTAGGTCTACGTGCTCTAATCAGAGTTTATCTAAATCTAGCTTCCAAGGTTTGTACTAAACATCCTCTAATACCAACTGTAACACCCCGACCCCAGCTGCCCAGAGTCAGTGCATTACTTCGTAACATTGGCATGATCACAAGAAAGATCAAATCTCGAAAGACCGATCGGTTTAGTAGCCTTGGAAACACTAGATATATTCATAAGGTTTACATTACATCATTAAACGAAAAACTACTACAACAACATATTGTCTCCATAATCCACACTCATATCCCCACATAATATCCCTGCAGGTCATTCATAATTTACTTCTTCACTTCCTGGGAAAAATAAAACATAGAAAAGGGGTGAGCTCAAATTCCCAGTAAGGATAACAATATAGTGGAAACTTTCATCAATAAGAATAAACATTTAAGGCAATGTATAACTAAAACAAAAGCCTTTTAAACATGAAATTTCAACATGGTATGGCATAAATAAAATGAAATAATGACATTTAATTATTCACATGGATATTCTACTAATCGAATAATCACATGTAAAAATCAATAACCACTTTCATAATGTTGGAATGCATAATGCCAGACTATCATAACCACATAGCCAAAGCCTCGTGCCAAGACTACAAATAAGATTTTGTCAAGGCCTTGTGCCAAGACACTAGTTTGTCTCATGAGACCTACCGATGCATCGAGGAGCTATAGCAGTCTCCACCCGTCACATATTAAGTCCAATGTATTCCCATATGAAA
This sequence comes from Viscum album, assembly GCA_963277665.1. Taxonomy (NCBI): domain Eukaryota; kingdom Viridiplantae; phylum Streptophyta; class Magnoliopsida; order Santalales; family Viscaceae; genus Viscum; species Viscum album. The sequence goes on along the minus strand of OY728146.1, from coordinate 1,777,671,444 downwards.
AGGTTTAAACATAACATAAACATTCGTATTAAAACTAGCATATGAAATGTCAATACTTTCACCATAAACTATGAATGGTATAAAAATAGCACATCCACATTCAAACATATCACAAAACCTTCAATACAATATAGTAGTTTTGTATCATAATAAATCAACTTCAAATAATCTTAAAATCCATCAAAGGATGTTGACATAGATGAAATCAAAATTCTTTTTAAAGAAATATCTCCTTTTATTTTGAAATAATTTAAGATCCATATAAAATAAAACATTTTCTTTGAAAATATTCTTATAAGCTTGTAAGGGAAGTTTTGAAGATTTTATAACGGTGGAAATTAGCCGCACCCGCCGTATAAGTTTAAAAAAACGTTCTTACCTTAATTCTGTCGAAAAGGTTAAAAATGACCTTGTTTTGAAAACAACGGAAAGATTCCTTTATAAACCTCTTATAAAAAGTCAAACAAGGGTATAAATGACTTTAACCCATATTCTTGTAAATAATAAAAATGTTTTGAAATAAATTTTGAAGAAACATGGATGTGGATGATAAAGAGATCCCAGTAGATTATTACAAATAAACAACCTCGGATAATGAAGAGATTGTGAAATAACCCTTACCTTGTACTTTTCCATGGTTGGGGTAGGTTAACCTCCTGTATAATGGTGAAATAATTGTTATTAAATTATACAAGAATCATATATATTAATATGATATCATATATGATCTTTTAACATTGATTTGTTAATAATATCTTAGAATTATCGTCCTTTCGGGTGTTAACTTACTTGTTTTCTTTTATATGTTTTGTTACGTAAGACATGTTTGTAAAGGATAGGTTGTATATTATTCATATCCAGAATGATATCAAGTCATTAAACATCATTTTTAAATCATCAAATGATAATTATACTTGAATGGATACGATGGAGAATGAATCTCATCGCGTTCGTGGAGACGGTAGTCCGTACGTACGCACGAGCGACAATATCATTTTTTTGATATTAAAATAATATATAAATGGATGGTATATCATATATACAGAATAATTAACATGTTATATGTATTATTTACATGAGTTACACATCATTATTATACCCATCCAAATAATAATATATTGAATAACAATTACACCACGACGTGGAGACGGTAAGCCGTACGTACGCACGTATGGTGACATGTTATTCAAAGGGTGGATAGAATACTGAATATGGTTGTACCATATTTATAATAACATCACAGTATATGTACGATACTGGAGTTATTATTTTAGAATGGTAATAACAAAGAAAGAGGAAGTGGAAGAAGAAAGGAACTTGGAAAAGGGTGGTGAAATCATTACCTCTTCTTCGGGTTCTTCCTTTTGATTTGATCAAAAGGGATCCTTAGGTTGGCTTTCTGATCAAACTAAGGCCTCTAGGTTGTAGTGAGAGATGTTGGGAGAGTATTTGGGCAGAGTTTGGCCGAACCAAAAGGCTTTTAAGGTGTGAAGAAATGAGAAGGAGGAGTTCCCTTTTATAAGAGGGGTGAGGGGCACCTTTGGAAAATCTAGAAATATTAATTTATAATAAATTCATATTCGGTTTCTAATGGCTCCAAAGTTGATTATTCAAAGGTCAAGGTGGGGATAGGTCGAAAACCACTCAACCAATAGAATTTAGACAGGTTTGGGTACTTATATTAACCTTATCTTTAATTATTAACTCTAAGTTAATTAGTTTCACTTTTACAATGTCTCTTTGTATTTTTATATAATATGGTTAATAAACATACTATATACATCCAAGCGACCCCCAAGTGGTACATTAATGATGAAACTATCATGATATAAGTCTCTTGGCCGAGCCTTAGATTTTTAGGAATTTAATATCAATTAATAATATAATATTTGTTTTAAGAACTCTTTTATGTCAATTTTGACACTATTCAATAGTTGATTTTTGTGAAACTCATAACAGATTGATTACTTCGAAAAAAGTCAATTAAATCAATCCTAATATATCATATTATCCTATAAAATTAGTTTAATTCATTAAAAGTTTCATATTATATTTTTTTGGGTATTTATAATATCAATTATTTTAATTTTTCACTATTATAGTAATTACTGCATCATCATTGTGTCATAAATAAAATAAATTATTTAATGTCTAAAAATTATAAATAAAATATCATTATGTATGAAATCGTTTTAGATTTCTAATTAATATTTATAATCTAAAATCAAACTTATATAACCCTATGTAACAATTGTTTTGCTAAAAGATATATGCTTGTGTCATTTTTGTATTCATTTTGACTTAATTAAAATAAAGTGTCATTATCACTTACAAGTGGATCCATGGGGTCCCAAAATTGACACAAAGATGCCCATGGTCGACCATGTATCAACAAATAGGGTTAAGACACGTTTTAGGGTAATTTAGTATTATTATAATATTATTTTTTTAATCCTTATTTACCGGATTTACCCTTAACCATAGTAAATAAAATATTTACCGCAGTAATTATTCAAAATGTCTAAAAATAAAAGTTACCTATTTACACAATTTGAACATCCTGATTCCAAGTATGGAATCCATTTTTCTAAATTCAAAACACAGAAGTGGAAGAAATTAATTTAAAATTAATTCCCGCTGTCAAAACAAAAAGCGTGTTTTTAAGAGATAATAACTATCAAAATATTGACACTTGTTTATGTTCGGTTTAATTGTAAAATTATGTCTAATGACCAAAATTATATTAAATTGTAAAAATATATTCTAAATATACTTCAAAACCACTCAAATTCATAATTTATCACTATTAATTATTTTGATTAAAAAAGTTGTTTTTAATTAAAATTTAGTAATTTTCACTATTCATCAAAATATGAAAGTTATCCGAAAAGTACCAAAATTTCACCTTAGGATAAATTCGATATTCCGAATCCAAAAATGAAGTCCATTTTGAAATATAACATATATATATTTTCAAAAAGTAGGTATTACTATTTATAACGGCTAGTTTGATTGGTTATGGTGTGTTAGAACTCGGTGTTGCGTACAACACACGCTATCACATTATTCAAAGGGAAACGTACCGTGGAAGCTTAGGGTGTTTCATTTTAAATTTTTGATGTCCCCATTTAGTCAAAAAGTTTAAAATATTGTATTTAAAAAGGTTTCACTATTAAAAGTTGATAAAAGTGAAATACTGAAAATGAATCTGTTCTTGCTTTATGACTAAGAAACTCATAATAGGGATTCTAAAATTATAAGGATTATATAAAGTTCAAAATGTAGTTAATACTATTCATGAACTCTTTTAATGGTTTGATTGAACTCGGTGTTTCTTGTAGTGCAAGTTATTGAATTATTTTTAAGAAATAACACACTCTGAAATCCTGGGGTGTTACACACTCACTTTGATTTACTAATGAAAACTGTCATGCAGACAGTTGGAAGGAATTAGGGTACATTAGGTGCATCACAAGTGGCATGTTATTAATGGATAAGTCGAGAAATAATTTTTCCCTTCCATTTATGGAAGTTTATATCTCATCCCTTTGATTAGAATATTACTATATTGTGAAATTCCATGGAAATGGTGTAATGATGAGTTTATTTTAGGTAGTCAAAGAATGACGTATAAAGAAAAAAGGTTGATGAAAAAATCATGAAACACACTTTATGAGAAATTGATAAAAATGTATTATATTAAACAATGAATGTTCGTATGTTGATGTCATTTTTGTGAATTTAAGTTCAATATTAGGTTCCTTGACCCGTTTCTAGATATTAGTCATGGATTTTAGGTAAGCACTCCTAATTCCAATGAGAAACAATCCCATAGGGTCACACAATAAGTGTTTCTAGTGTTCTCAGTTAAATTATATTTGAATTTAATTAATGGAATAAATGTTATTCTCAATAAAGTGAAATAATTTTGTTCATGTTAAATAGATTTCATAAAATAAATAAATATTTATTCACTAGATTGTTGGTAAAATATATTTATTTATTTTATAGAAAAGTTTATAAATATTTATTTACTAGTTTGTAAATAAAATATTTATTTAAGAGAATAATTTATTTATTTATTTATTTTGGTGTTCAATAAATGGATGTATAGTTTGAGTGGACCAAGGCAAGTATGGTAGTAAAATAATTATTTTCAAGATGGTAAATAATTATTTAACTAGGTTTCACAAATTAAAATAATAATAACACTGCTATTATTTTGTGACATGTAATTTTATTAATAATTTTGTTTTGGACATGTTTTTGAACCATAAATAATGACATGGTATTGTTATTAAAATCATGGGTTTTCTCTAAGGTTATGAATGTATTTAACTATTGTTACATAATTAAATATTGTACTTGAAGCCCCATGTCGATAAATTGACATGTACGACTATTATTCCATGTACCAAACTACACGCTAGGTGAATTGTGAATTGATTATGAAAACAATTTCTCTCAAGAATCCTCTTCCCACCCCTATCAAGAACGATATACATTCTTCAAGACTCATGAATAGAAGATCAAGAAATACTGACACAAGACACTCGCTTCACTATGCTAGCACTCTGAGAACAAGTGTTCTCGATCAAAGTCCATCAGAGCATGTGTGGATCACCACTAGAGGTATTCTAGTTTGAATCATCTCAAGCGCAATGAGACAATATGAAAAGGTCATTTTGGATGATAAGCACCATCAACAAACAAAGTACCTAAGATCCATGTATTTTATTTCTTTAGAAATTAAATGTAAATAAATTATAAATATGATGTGCAGGATCCTCTCTAAAGTCATTGAGCCTCTTCTTCATTATCTAAATCATTGATTATATTTGGTGGAGACCAGCATTTATTGTCTTATTGCTCACAGAATAATCATTGATCATGGTAAAAATTAATGGTGGGTGTTGGCCCAACTGTGCTTTCAAGGCGCTCGAAACCTACAATATATTTTCTCCCATGGTTTTATTACTGTCAGACTTCCGTTTGTTTACTTTTATAGTATGGTATTACTTCTTTCTCTGTTGTTTACTATTTTTTCCATTATGTATACTCTGCTAATGAGGTCATAGTTTCCCTAACATCATACACTGACCCTCACTACTAATCAGAAGCCTTAAGTATTTTGGGAAATGTTCATGAGGTTATGTGACCAACTGGGATTGGGGTGCCTTTGGGTGGCACCTAGATTCGGGATGTTACATTAAGTGAAGTGATCTAATGTGGGTTTTTGGAGATTTGACCCAGTTTTGTGGATGTTTTTGTTTATGTTTATCATTTTCTCATAATTTCCAAGGTAGGTGGATTCACCCTCGACTCATTTATATAAAACTAGAATGATTGATTTAAAATTATTATTTTTTTAGTTAAATTGATTGGGAATTTTTATTTCAATGATTGTTGAAAGTGTTATTTTTTGAGGTTTATTGTATTGTTCAAAATTGGGTGTTTTGGACAAATTTGACATTGTTAGAATGATTTTAAAAATAATTTTTTAAAATTTTTATTTGGTTTTGAATAATGTAAAATGGTTTTCAATAAATGTTTTGGTTCATTGAAATGGTTTATTTGAAAAAAATTCCAATAAAAGGTTGGTTTTATTGAAATTGGTCATTGTTATGGTTTTCAATAAAAGTGTGGTTTTATTGAATTGATTTAATTTGTTGGAAATGGTTGTATTGGAATGTGATATGCATTAAATTATCAAGAGTGTGTGGAATGGAGGTATATTTATTGTGAAGTACCACCATCAAAGGGTATGGTTAATGGATCAAAATGTACACCGTAATTCTAACACCAATCTTGTGTGTGCATGTGTGGGGTTGTGTGTGTGTGTCTATATATGTGTGTGTCTATGTAACCTATAATGGTTAATTCAAATTAAATTATAAAATTGTTTAGAAGAATATGCTTGGATAAATCCATTGAAATTTGTTTGTTTGAAAAACTGACTTTGGTTTGAAATAGTTTGTCTTTGTAATAAATTGTTGAACTATTTCAAATTGTTTTTATATAAATTGTTTTATATAAATGTGATAACTTTGTATATCCTAGTGGTGTGAGTCGTTAAGTCATTTGGAAAAATCCTACTAGGTTTTAGTACTCACCCATGATTTTTCACTTTGGTGCTTTTTGCAGATATCATTTATCAGGACACGAGAAATGGTAAAGTATCACATTTCTCTAAAGGTTATTAGTGACACTTGGGGTATTTTGTGGTGTTGTATCATGGACCTATTGATGCTTGGGAGTTTTATTTTGAGGCTTTGGGTTTTATTTTTTATGGCACCTACAATTTACATTAATTTTTTTTAGTCTTTATCTATGGTAATCTTATGGAGTTTTTATTCATATAATTGGTATTATGTTGAGTCGACTTTCATTTATATCATGCATCATGTAGTGTTCTACTTGGTTATGTAATTTTGGGTTAGGTTTTTTATTTACAAAAAAGATAGCATCCCCCAACTATTAATGAAGTCTTTGGAAATTATTGTAAGCTTTTGGAATCTTGAGAATGTCACTTATAGACAAGTATCATTTAATCTCAACTCAAGCTAGTGAGGAGGGGCATGATGTTATATTAATTTAATATTGTGATTATGGAATTTATTTATTAATTTAATGTTGATATGGTTAATTAATTTGTTTTTTACTTAATTAAATAATTTATTCATGAAATATTTTACAATGGGAATTATGATATTGTTGTATTAACCATAATGATTTAATGGGACGTATGATGAAATGTTCATAAATTGATTAATGGTGAGTTTTTATATTATTACATGTTATTATTAAATTGAAACATATTTTTTTGGAAATGGAAATGGTATACCATGATGGGAAATGTGATAAGAGGGTTAATTTTTATTAACCATGATTAATGAGATATGTGTTCTGTTGGATGATTTATTGATGAACGGGTTCAGTGACATGGAATGATTCTTCAAATACAGATGGGGTTCTAGAAAATTCATTTTAGACCCAAATTCATTCATGGGATAATGAGTGTGGGACACCAATTGATACCTCAAAATCCACTTGTGTGATTTAATGGTGAATGGTTCTTGGTCCAGGGAATAATGCTTAAAATACCCACCAGGTCCTAGCCAAGGATTTCTAAGAAAAATATGTTGTCATTGAACTATATACATAAGTGTTTGTGCTATGAATTTAATTGTAATGATTAATAAACACTCATGTGTGTAAATGATTCAGAAAATTGAATATGTGGTATGATTCAGAACCCATCATAGGATGAAGAGGGTATTGAGGGTTCAGGTGTCCTAGGAAACCTATGGGTTTATGTGGTTAAAATAATAATAATTGAATAAACGTAAAATATTTACTCCATTGCATGTATTTTATTACTCATAAAACTTCATACACTGATATTGTCTTGATATTATAATATATGCCATTCGTGGTGGCCTACATAGTTTTACTCACACCCTACTCAGGCTGCCAGATTAGTACCCTATATACTTCATGTTTTCAGGACAGGAAAATGTAAATAGTCTAATGTTAGATGGATAAGTTTTTATGGAGCATGGATGAGGGAACCACATGTGATTTGGGACCCTCTTGGGAGTTCTCAATGCCTTTTTTATTATTTTTTTAAATATAATCACTTTAAATATATTGGGAATTACCTACCTACTAGTTAGTTTTGGATATTATATTTCTTATTTTGGATATTATGAAAGACTAGTTTTCTTTGGTTATTCGTTATCTCATTTGGTTGTTCATGTTTATTTTTTCTATTGTTATATTTTGATAAAGAGGTAATCATCTCACCATGATAGATATTAGAACCTCTATGATAGTTGGTAGCCTCTATCATATGGGGAGGCACACTTCAGGTAATGTGAATGACTGGCTCGGGGAATCAGTATGTGGCACCTTTGTTAAGACATTTCAAAGTGGTATAATAGGTGTGTATTTCATTTTATTTTATTTTACTTTTAGTCTTTATACTATTTAGGAAAGGTATAAATATGAATAGGATTATTCGGGTCTTGGTTAAGAGAAAATCCATAGGATTATCTAAAAAATATATGAGAGTAAAATCCAAGTACCCAGGGTTTGATTACTGATATTCATGTGTTTTTTTAGTTGATTTTTATTTCATCTTAAGTGATGCAACTTTTGTGTGGTTTGATTTTTTTCTGATTTTTTTGAGATTTGAATTGTTTCTCATTATTTCATATTATTTGAGTATTCATTAATCATTCTTTCCACCTAGTATTATTATGTGATAAGAATAATTTTTATCCATGCATGTGAATATTAGTTTTTAGTGGTTTTTTTGAAATTGAAATATTTTTCCATTATTCTAAAATTGAACTCAAAAAGGTGCTACTATAATTAGAATATTCTAAAATGATGAAAAATGAGTAAAATGGGTTTCTAATGATAAAATTGAATAATGAGAATGTGTTTACCCTTTTTTTACAATTAACTGGATGTAGGATGGTTAAGGGTAGTGTTAGTGCCTCGGTTTTGGCCGTGTGGAAAGGTTTGGTGGGAATGCAAGTTATTGATTTTTTGATACCCACTTATTAAATTTTTTAGTTTTTTTATGTGTCCTACCATGTGTGTTTGAAATTGTTGATATATTCTTTTATGATGATGATTTTTGGTAGGATGACATGAGGACATGGCTGGATATTTTCCTCCAGTTGTGGGACCTGAGGCAATAGTTGTACTGGGTGAGGGAGATGGAGAGATGTTTTATGAGAACATTTATCATGAATTTCATGTAATGTTACTCGAGGAGGGTTGTAAAGAATATTTTCGACATGAAATGGGAGTTTTAGTTGCCACACCCCTTAATGAAAACCAAAGAGGGTTGACCTAAGTTAGTTGAGTTCTGTATTGAGTTTATCCAATCAATAACTAACAAACTAGATACACCTACATAAAAGATATTTAAATTGTATTTTTACATGTTTTATAGTCCAGGGAAGCATTGGTGGGCCCTCCGAACTCAGGATTGACAACAATAAAAATAGAGTGGAAGGAATTTCAAGATATGTTCTTGGGGTACTTTTATCTAAATATGCTGAGGTATGAGAGAGAATTTATGTTTATGACGTCGAATCAGGGGAGTATGTATGTAATGGACTATGATGGAAACTTTATATATAAGAATACAAATTTTTTAGTGTTATATTGTGATAATAATTCAATGGAAAAAATCTCAGGGTGGGATTAAAAGTGAAATTAATTCCTTGGGTAATATCAATGTGGTTAAGATGTTTTTTTAAGTTGTAAATCTTGCTCTAATTTTTGAGGTAAACCCAAAAGAGGATTCTAGTGGTATACATGTGGTTTATACTAGAAAACCGGGATATATAACTTCTGAGAGAAGGAATATTCACTATGAGAATGTTAGTAATAGAGATAGAAAATAGAGTGGATATATGGGTAAAGATTAGTAACACAGGACCCTGTCCGACTAACCTATCACTAGTTCGGTAAGTCGGGTCACTTTTGAAGATAGTGTCCCTAACCACTATTAAAGTGATGATCTTATGGTATGATGGGACATCTATAGAGATTTGGTAGGAACCCAAAAATTATTGGAAATTATTGATCACATTGTTATAATCACAGTGTGAGAAGGGTATATTCTACATTGTATCATTATAGTGGTTGGATTTCTACCTACCATGGTGGGAAAGGTAGTGGATTCAATGCTTATAGGAAAGAGTGATCATATCCACAGAGTGGTGTAGATCAAAGAACACATGCTGCATCATAGGGTATAGTATCATGACAGTTGCATTCCATTCGTCCAATGCTGGTTGATATTGAGGCTAGACCGTCAACAATTAGAGGTACTATTCTTGTAAATTCTACACAAGCTAGTTCTTTTTTTGATACCAGTGACTCATTATTTTATATCTACTAAACATGTGAAATGTTTTAGTTGCATAGTGGAGTTCATGAGGAAACGTATGAAAACAGATACACCATTAAGAGTGTAGTCAATATACATCTCTTTATACCAAGGGTGTTCTCTAAAGGATGGAGGTATCAATTAAATTGGGATATTTACATTCATGATTTTTAAGGCATTAACCTAATCATCAGTATTGATTGGTTAATGGAATTCCAATCCCAAAATGATTTATTCTTAAGGAGAGTAAAATTATGTTTCCTAAGGGTCAAAATTATATTCAATTTGGATAGTGGGAAATCAAGGTCAGTCATGAATGGACGGTTCATTAGCAACTATTGAATCTCATCATCATAGTTTCTAGCCTCTTACTAGGTGATAGGGGATTAGATCATGTTATCATTCCACCCATAGTGGATAGGTTCTAGGATCTGATTTCTGAGGATTTCTCAAGGTGACCACCTGAGGTAGATGTTAAAGTGAAAATTGTGATCATTCTTATGACTGATAAATTTTTGTTTCCACTATACATAATGGGACCAACAGAGCTTCAAGATCTTAATACTCAACTCGAAGTGTTGATGGATTCATGATTTATATTTCCTTATAAATTTCCTTGGGTTTACCAAGTATTGTTTTCAATGATAGATGATAAAAGTTTTCACTTAATATAAATTAAAGACAGAGGAACTAGATGACATTGAAGAATTTGTATCCTCTTCCACATATAGACAATATATTTGGAAACTTGATATGTGAATGAATTTTCTCCAAGATATAATTCTTGTTGGTGGAATCATCAGTTAATAGTTAGACCTTATAATATATTGAGGACTTATTTTAGAAGAAGGTAAGGCCTTTATGAGGTCATATTGACGTTTTTTACATTGAAAACTCACCAATTGGGATTATGGCCATGATGAATATAATCTTTCACTTGTACGTAGAACTTTTTTTTGTGTTTTTTGGATGACATCTTGGTTTACTCCAAGACTCATGATGACCATTTCCCAACATAATGACATCATCCAAAATGACCTGAAATAAAATCAGATATACACTACGCTATATAATTTTTAGTTTTTGATTGATTACGTACACTTATTAGGTCACATCATCTCAGAGGATGGTGTCTTGTTAGACCCAGATAATGTTAAGGAAGTTTTTTTCCTATGTGTAACCCAAGAATGTTTTTGATATCTATATACTTCTTGGGTAAGCATTATATTATCAGACGTTCTTCTAGGACTTTTTCTGATTAGAATAACCTCTTTTAGGCCTAACCAATGAGGGGTAATGTTTTAATGGTCATGTGTATCTGAGAATTCATTCTATGAGCCAAATATGTTCTTGATGAAAAAACCAATCATGATATTTCCAGATACATGTGATGAGTATACAATGTTTTTTTATGCTAATGAGGATATAATTTGAGCAGTTTTGATGTTTGGAGATAAAGTTGTGGTGTATGTGTATTTACAATTGAGAACACATGAATGGAACTACCCTACGCATGACCTAAAATTATCTTTAGTGGGTTTTTCATTGATTTTTTCATAGTATTATTTGTTGTGTAATATGTAGATAGTTTACATAGAAAAAAAGAGCGTAATGTATATATTTTCATAGTGTCCCTTTAATCTCTAGAAGTGGATATTGGTTGAGTATATGTATTAATTCATCTTTGATCAGAAATATACACCTAATATTAGAAATAGTGTTGATCATGATTCTAGTAGGAAACCTCAGAATAAGGATTTTCATGAGTCTTGTGCTAAATTGAAAATGAATATTTTGTGAGATAATATGCATGTTGTGGTTCAGGAGAGTCTGAGGCTGATAACTCTCTTATTATCTTTAGTATATTGTAGTAATTTGATCATAAATAGAGTCATACAATTTGAGGTTTTAGATTTTATATCCTTGAAGGAAATCCTTGAAGGTGGGGAGTCACCTTCAGATTTGACCACAAATGAGGATGAGATCATATACATCAATAATTATGTTTTTGTGATTACGAGTATATGTGGGGATGTTAAGCATGAATTTCATGACTCTAAGTGGGTGTTGCATCCCAGTTTGACCAAAATTTACCATGACCTGCAATGACAATATTTGTTACTGACATGAAAAAGGAGATAATAGAGTTTGTGACATGATGTTAAATTGGTCAACAAGTGAAGGCCAAGAATATATGACTTGTAGGTTTACTACATTAAATTCCCACTCCATAATTGAAGTGGGATGATTTTACTATGGACTTTGTATTGGGTCTCCCAATAATTCCTCAGATGAATAATACTATTGGACATTTTCTCACCATTTGACATTGGTAGCACATTTCTTTCCAATACATTAGAATATCTCAGAAAACTTGTTTGGAAACATATACATTTTAGAGGTAGTATATCTTCATTAGGAGAAATTGTGTAATGTTTCAGACGATGACTCAAATTTCACAACACACTTTTGGTAGGTCTTCTAGATGATTCTTAGTTTACATGTATTATTGATTACAACATTCCACCCATACAAAGATGGGAACTTAGAATTTACTATGAAGGTACTTGAGGATATGATTGATCATGTGTAATTTTCATTAGGGGATCATAATAGTAACACCGATATTACTGTATTTCACCAATAATAACAGTTATTAGGAGACAATTCAGATTGAACCATGTGAGGATCTCTATGGTAGGACTTTTAGATCGCCTTTATATTTTATGAAGGAAGGTGATTCAAAGATTTTGGGAATGAGTCTCATGTAGAAGACATCAGAGTAGATTCATCGGGTTTAGAATCATATAGTTGTGGATCAAAGTAGAAAGAAGTCATATGTTGATCGATGTTGATGACCCCTAGAGTTTTCATAGGGCGATGGTTTATTTATTTTTTTCTTTCCTAGATTGGGTCACCATAGGATACAGAGGTAGGAAAACATGGCACCCATGTTTGTTATAAGATTTGATTTTGTGGAAAGAATCAGGAATGTGACATAGTGTTTGTCTATTTCTCATAGGTACATTTCTATAAAATACATTTTTCATATTTCACAACATGTATGCTACCTCCTTGACCCTTCTCAAGTGATTGATGTGGAGGACGTTGAAGTAAAGACTGATTCATCCTTTGGGGATCATATGATATGTATATTGGATCATGGTGAGAAATATTTTTGGGGAAATATTGTGACAATAGTTTGAGTCTTGTGTTAAAATGGTTGTTTTCATGAGTAAAATGGGAGATCGAATCGAATATGTTGGCTAAGTGGCCCACTGTTTTTACCTTGGAAAATTAGAGATGCCTGGGATTACAACTCAAGGATGATGAGTTATAAGGCAAAGAGATTATAAGATCTAGACCTTTTATAGAGATATATAGATCTTTTTTTTATGTACTCTTTTTCTTTGTTTTCATTATATGCATTTTGGGTTTTATATTGGGATTTTGTTTGGTGAAATTGGAAAATTTTGGAAGGTATCAGGGGAGTGCACAGTTGGCGCATGATTTTCCCAAAACATGTTACCATGCCAAAAAGAATATTGTGAACCCAAATAGAGGGGATTCATCTTCCCACCATACATATTATCAATCTTTTGGACCTTCTAGTAAAAGCTATATGACTCCCTAATAGGATGCACATAGTTAGGGGAAACCAGGCTCCTCGAGAAGTAAACCTTGCTTAAAAATCTTTAATCACATGAAAAATATTTTAAAAATAATTATACCACCATATTATATCAATAAACACCCCAGATGTAATAGAAAACATTTTATCTCGTTTTGGAGGTTTTGAAATGGATTCAAAATCATTACAGCCTCTATTATTCAAGAATCAAAGCCTGAATTGATGATCTCCACCTCTCATGGTAAGATATTCTCATCCATATTTTTTTCTTTCCACTCTCTCATCTTTCTATAATTCATTAAAGTTACATTTCTCTCCATTATTGATGGATAAAGACACATATTTTGATACATCTAACCATTTTTATCTTTGGATTAGGTTTTTGATCTATATTTTATTCTTCATCATGTTCTTGATCATTCTTCTTCAAATAGTGATTTATTTTGGGAAGCATTCATCATTAATTTTTGGGTTCATGTTCTAAATTCAATTCCTATATTCCTGAAATCCAATTTCATATTTGTGTTGTCAAAATTCAATTGGAACATTTGAGAATTGAATCCAGAATTTAGTAAATTGATTGATTGATTAATTTATGGAAATATGGATTTGATTAATTGACATTCCATATGATTGTGAAATGAGATGAATAAAAATATTGAATTTTGGTAATTGTTGTTATGAAATTTGTGTAATTAGATTAATTATTTTGTTTATTAATTAATGTATTGTTATGATAGTATAAAATATTGATTAATTGAATGTGGATTTGGTTAATTAATGAGTTTGAGAAATTTTTTCAATTAATGTCACTGTGAATTCACTAACGTGAGAATTATTAAATGGTTGTATTAACTTTAATGAGTTAATGGTAAATATTATGAAAATATTTTAACTAGATTAGTGGTAAATTTTTAAATTATTCCAATTTTTTAAACTATTAAATAATGATTTCTTTGATAATTTAAATAGTATACTATGATGTTATGTGTGGTCTGGTTGTTAAAGTTGTTTATCCTTGGTTGACATGATATATGTGATATTGTGTGATTGATTGATGAATAGGTTGTGGGACATAGACTAATGCATCAAATAATCACATGGTCCTAGACATGGAGTTCTAGACCTAATTGCGTGCATATGATAATGATTGTGGTGCACATAATGCTTCTTCAAAATCCCACTTGTGCAATTGTTTTATAAATGGGTTGTGAGACCAGGATTTATGCGTCCAATACCTATAGGGTCCTTTCCAAGGAGTTTTTGGCCAAAATTTTGGCATTGGATGATGGTATTAGGTGGCTGTGTTATGAATTTATTTTTAATGGATAATGAAGACTCATGTGTTATAATGATTTTTCCAATTGAATATGTGTTATGGTTTAGAATCTGGCATGGGCTAAATTAGTTATAGAGGGTTTGGATTTCCTTCAAAACATAGGGGTTTATGTTGTTATGTAAATAATTATTGAATAAATGTAAATTATTTATTGATTTTATTTTATTCTTTATACAACATTATTAACTATTATTGATTGGATATTATTTTAGACATTTTTGGTGGTGGCATATTGAGTTATACTCCCACCCTACTCATGCTACTTGATCAATTCCAAAATAGACTTCTTGTTTATATGAGATGATATAGGAAAGATTCACATTTTATATGGATGAGTTGGGATAGAGCATGGTTGAGATAAATAGACATGACTCGGGACACTCTTGGTTATAGTCAGTGTGTGTATTAATTTTGGGTTTTACATTTTGAAACTTGACATGTATTTGGAATGACATATCTATTTGAAGGTATTAGATATTATATTTCTTATTTTGGTTATTATGAGACACTGTTTTATTTGGTTATTGGTTATATCTTTTGGTTATTATTATTTACTTCCACTATTGTTCTACTTTAATAAAGCGTGTATAGTCTCCCTGTGATCGGTATTGTACCCTCACTACTAGTAAGGAGCCTCTAGTGTATGAGGAAACACGCTTGATGTCATGTGACCAACTAGCTTAGTGAATCAGTATATAAGACCCATTTCAAGACATTATAATTAGACACTAAATTTACATAAATATAAACATTGTTTATCATAGATATTATTATTGACAAAACCTTAAACCATTTTGAGATATGGTTTTTGCATTGAATGTTATTTGATTATATGGTAAAATATTGATCAATCCATTTTCATTACTCAATAAAAATATATGATAAGTAATATTATTTTTGAATTAAATAAAATATTTGATATATGATAAATGATTTGGATTGGTATGAATGGATTAGGGACTTACTAATGTAAGAACCTCGATGCATCAGTAGTTTCATTGGAAAAATTAGTTGATAGACATAGATAAATGGGTTTGTACATCAATATAAATCATCTTTTGAAAGGTAATGATGGTAATGTTTATGTGTACATTATAACCCTGACATCTGATAAATAATCATTTCTCTATTCAGATTCAATTATTATTATCTATAATATTTTAACAATGAAAAAAAATATGTATACAATTCATTTTTGATTTATTGACTTAATGGGATGCGTTTTCAGTTATTTACCTTTCCATATTTATTATTCCTTATCCAGTTATTTAAATGGAATGTTTTTTAGGTATTTTCCTTTCCATATTGATTAATCCTTATTGAGTTATTTAAATAAAAAATTAATTTATTTACCTCTCTATATGGATTATTCCTTATTGAGTTATTTATATGGAATGTGTGTTTAGTTATTGAATGTTATATAATGATTATTCATTTTTAATTCATGATATATTCATTGTTACATAACCCCTACTAAGCATTTTATTTCACACTTATTTTGATTCCTTTCCATAGGAATCCATGAATATTATTATCAATTTTATACTTATATTCTCTATATATAATGAATATATTTTTTAAAAAAATATGTTTCAATTTTGGAATGAAGAATATAATGTAAAATTCATCTAGTCTTCCAAGACTACAAAACTGATTAGTCCTATAGGATGTGATCCTTTATATATTATTCCAATGTAATGGTAGCGGGTAGCAGCTCCTGGATTCTATGGTTAGGTTTGGTAAAATAGGTACTAGAGGAAGTTTAGTAGAAATCCTGGTAACTATTTACATGAAAACATATATTAGGGAAAATATCAATATGAAAGAATTTTAGTACATTTATATAAAAAAGTAGAAAAAAATTGGATACATATATATGGGATTTTCTAGAAATACACCCATGTTTAGATACTATAATTGGATGTGGTTCCAATAAAGATGTTCATCGATGTAATTACTCAAAAAAGCATTCATTGAGATTGATCTAATCATCACCTAGTTCATGATAATAGGCTTAACAACACGCCTAGTTTGACACTCTAAAAGGATATTCTTAGGATAATTTACGTTTTAATTATAACCAATTATAAAGTATTTTAATAGATAAAGTCAATGAATGACCTAGGGTAAACTAAATATTTCATAGATTCAAAAAAAATGTTTCAATATTTACACATCCATTAAATGATTATATGGTCTTCTCAATAAGATAATTATTATTCACATTATAATTTTTGGTTTTTTTAAATTGATTGAACCCTAAGTAACCATGTTAAATTTTAACATAAATGATAACGTATTGAAAATGAGAAAACAAATGAGATTTTTATAGTAGTGAAAGTTATAATTTTTATGCTCAATAAATTTTTCACAATAAAATTGATTATATATACCTTAAACAACTCCCAAAATCACCAAATAATAGAATTATATAGTTTTCTAAGAGCTCATGTAGTGGATACCATGGAGAAAAGAAGGCTCAAAATCTGTCATGGGAAAAATTTGGAAGGATAAACACATCAAACATTCTCAATAGAAAGTGGAAATGATTTCTGTGAGGAAGAAAATTGTATAAATAAAATAATTTTAACGAAAAAAATTAGAATGTGATGGAAGGAAATAAATATCATCATGGGGTTCTATTTATTTTTCATTTCCTTAAATGTGGAAAACCTGGGAACTAACCAATCTAATGCCCTCTTATAAGGTGTAACCCCTAAAACATTTAATAATATAAGTGGAAATAAAATGGATGATGTACTTATGTATTGTGATTCAATAAATAAAATGATGAATCATTTTACCTATATTATTTTGGTTATATGAATCATGGAATATCTATAGATTCTGATAAATTTTAGAAACAATTGGGTATTAATTAACATTAGAGTTATGGATTTAAAATTGAGAATATGTTCAAAGTAATATAAATATATTCTTTGGAATCTACTATACTAAGGAGGGTTTATAGTGATTTATGGAAATAATACGTTTTCGTTGAAAATTTATTTTTGGAATAATGGATTTACATTTTAAAGGAAAAAGTATAAATATATTAAAATCATATATATTTAATAAATTGATTAATGACATTAAATAATAGCCAAATAAATATAATATACTTTTAAATAATTAAAAAAACATAAATTGTGGTGAAAAAATTCACAAAAAGGTTATTTAATGATTAATTTAATTTTGAGGATGTCCATATTATTTTTTAATGTGGAGGCTGAAACCTCATTAATATTTAAATAATGGGATGAAAATCATTTCTTGGGCTAAGGTGATACATTACCTTTCATGCAGGTCTAGTGGGAATTACATACCAATACATGGGCTTGAAGTCCCATATTATTGTCCCAAAGGCCCATCAGTGTATAGTTGCAATGTCTTGGATTTTCTATGTATTATTTTTAAATATTTCATGGAATTATTATGAGACCCAGATTTCTGATGGGGTGTGATTCTGAGGCCAGGAGTTCCACAAATAAATGTTTGAAATTAATTAAAACATTAAATAGAGAGAGCCAGCAGTTCTCCTAAAAAAGTTGAATATCTTTTAAACAGGTTCCCAGATCAGAAATTTGAGGGTAACTTTTTATTCAGAGTAGCGACTTTACCTTAGGCAGGGCCTAACATTGACCGGCGTGGGTCAGATGCAAAAGATCGATTTTGGATGTTTAATGCAAATAAAATAAAATAATAATTTATTTTATTTAAATATTTCTTTTTTGCGCAGCGAGCAAATTAATCCCTTTTTAGAAACATAATTATGGAAAGTTCGTAGGGTTAGCCTCATAACCCTGCAAATTGAGAGAGACTCTTGGAACTTTGGAGGAGAACCCATTGGCGGATGACAATGAGGCATCTCGGATCTGACGATCCTCACCAATGAACGCGACGTGGAGAACCTTCTTTAAATAGATCTAAGTAGGGGTTGGTATATCAATTCATCTTACCCATTTTTTTGGATTTATACTATGAACGATGACCAACCATGAACATGTTGATCCGTAGAGCATGAGTGCTTGCAGGAGGGTGTTATTTTCCATTTCTTTTGGGGTTTGTTTCAATAATTATAATTGGGATAATTGTTCGATTATCGTTTTAATTCTCCTTGTTTAATCCTTCATACCAGAGTAAATCAACGTCATGATGAACGAGGGATGGGGTTCGTTCTGCCTTTTTGGTGTCCTGGATTTTCTTCCTCTTTTCTTCATGTTCTTTATGGGGTGATGAACAACAAATCTTTGTGCATCCATTTTGCAATGTAACGATCCAAAAATGAAGATCTGGCCTTTTAGAGACCAAGCGAAGGTGCGACGACGATGGTGGTAGATTAATTGACACGTTTGGGAATGATCAATCTTCAATTGTTCTTTGTGTGGATGATCAAAATGCGTTTTCAGGGCCGATCGGAGGCTTGAAACATACGGAATCGACTTCATGATGTGTAGGCGACCTAAACTCTGCAGTTTTGTTGGTATCGGGCATTTGGATTGATGACCAGAGCATCACCAAGGCACGGAGAAGCAGGTTCACGATTCTGGAAAATTCTAGAATACACGGCGTGTAATTCTGAATAACAGGCTGTGTAGTAACAGAAACAGTGGTTAGGGTTTTGGGGGTCAGACAGGTATCACATAGCGTGTGACTCTAGTCACACAGTGTGTTGGACCTTCCCTAAAGCTCGGCATGTATTCTAGGAAGTACATGGACATGGGATGAACTACACATCTTTGAAGACATGGCGTGTAGACCCTACGCAGCATAGCAGTGGAGATTACGTGGGACACTATGTGTATCGATACACAGACAATGGATAAAGTCGTGTTAAGACACATAGCCGCGTACATAAATCCAACCCTAGTTACTCAGACATGGTGTCTAATCTATACTACACGTTGTGTACTAAATTTCCTACATGACCAGCCTTCCGACACAGGCCATTGTACATAGGTAGTACCCGGGGTTAGAAGACACGGTGTGTAACATTTCTACACACTGTGTACTTCTCAGTACATGGATTGATCTTCTTTTCCACCATATCTTGGACATATTTTGTTTGGGTTAGTGACCCTTTTTCTCAATCCCTTGAAGGTCAGTTATCGCTTCCTACTATAGGAGTATGATACCTTCAGCAAGACTTTCTAAGATAGAGTCAGGTATCCCTCTAAGAGACGTGGAGTGAGATCCTCTATCCATTACTGACCCTTGGTGGAGTCAAATATCGATGTGACCACTTCCATGTGACATTGATCCTCTACCTAGAAGGTTAATTCCAGATGAGCCGCGGTATCCTCCAAGGCCCTGGAAGTGATCATCATCTGTGTATCGTGATCTTTACCACTCAGGAGTTTGTACTCCCAGAATGAGTGTATCTATCTCCCGTGACATTTCCCGATAGATATTACTTCTCAGACGGATGTCATCTGACCTATCAGACTCATGGAGTGTGTTCTCTCGAATGGGTGCTTGGTGGAATCATTGAACTGAATATTTAGAGGTGGTATGTTGTTGTGGGAATTGTCCCTAGACTACGGGTTTGGGATTTGAGTATATCCAGATTGTGTTCTCCAATTATATGTTCAGTATATATATATTTTATGGAGAGATGACTTTACCTTTCCTTTGTGTATTTTTTGGTGGTTTTTGGGGTCCTCTGCTGAGTATTGTTATACTCACCCCTGCACGGGCTTTTCCAGCACGTGTCGTGTCTTTTGCAGACGAGCAGCCTTTTGATAGAGTCCAGGTCACACCCAGACATGACCAAGCATTCTGATTTCCCTATAGGCCGAGGTGATCCTATGGCTATGGGTAGATGTCCCAGTACCAATTTGTGTTTATTGGATGGACTTTTTAGTTTTCATACTCTTCTTTTTGGTGGGATTCTATTATGGCCTAGTTTACTTTCAGTAATTTTCTTTCTGTCATACTTTTTTGGTTGAGATTAGTTGTATGCATGCATTTTGCTCCCTAGTGGGTTTTTACATTTCATCATTGTGAGCTTGGAGATGTGTGAGTGTGTATAGGTACTTAGGCAATTCCTCCCATGTCAGTAATATGCTTACTCGGTGCCAGTCTTCAACCCCTGGCCTATCGGAGGAGGGCTTGGAAAGTCATGGTGTGGGCCCCACTGGGACGGGTTATGGCAGAGTGGTATCAGTGTTGGTCAGTTATACCATAGGACTAAGAGTCTATGAGATTAGTTTTGGGAAATAGTGTTAAGTGTTTCAGCTCAACCTTTAGTCCAAAGACTCCAGTGTTGGTGCGGGCGGCTGACGTATCCATACACCAGGAATCTGATAACCTGTTTTTCAACTCTGTACATGAAAACACTACTTGCGGGGAAATAAAATATTGTCACATGAATCATATAGGAATGGGTTGTGTTTTCTATGTCCATTGTGTCTACTATCCAGATATACTCATTGACCATGGTATATCTTGTTTCCTTTCATGATTCCTCCATGACGCATACCCGCTAGGATTTAGCACCATGATCATGAGGATTCCCCCCTCAGTGATGAGGCTTCTATATAGGGACCACTTCCCCAGGTGTTTCCACCAGGTGGTGCACCTGCCATACCACCACTAGTGGAGAAGCCTGTGGTACCTACAGTACCGAACAACGAGGAGCACAGGCTGAGCGTGCTCCATGAGTTCTTGAGACAGAGACCCAATAGGTTCTGAGGCGAGTACAACCCTCAAGCGGCTGAGGACTGGCATGAGGTAGTGACCAGAGTCTTCCATCTCATGAGGACACTAACAGACCAGATGGTGATCCTAGGAGTGATCCTTCTTCAGGGTTCGGCAGGACGATGGTGGAGTCTGACCACACAGACTCACAACTAGGAGACTCTTTCATGGACAGAGTTTGAGAGACTCTTTAGGGATGATTTCTCTCTGCTTACACTGAGAGAAGTATGCATCCAAGAGATTATTCACCCTCAGCAGGTCAATTTGACGGTAACTAACTATTCATCGAGGTTCACCACCCTCTCCAAGTACTCAATGGATATGGTCAGGGATCAATACATTAGAGCTCGGACCTTCGAGTGAGGTCTACGAAGGGACATCAGAGCTAGTGCCATGCCTCTATGAGTTTTGACTTATTCTAGAGTCCTTGAATGAGCATTGGTGATCGAGAGCTTCTTGGTAGAGCAGAGGCATCTGACGACAGTTAGCAGTAGGCAGACAGGTGAGGAGACCTCAATAGTAGGGAGCCGATGTCAGGCACAGTGACCAGGACATGGGAGACATCATAGGAGGACCCCGGACATAGGATTAATAGTCCAAGGCTCTCAGGATGGATCCAGTCAGCCTAGGGAGAGGTGATGTTATTCATGCAACAGTAGGGGGAATCTCGCTAAAGACTGCCTGACTTGACAGTCTGTAGACTGGGAGGTAGTGGATGGACCACTAAGGCAGAGGTAGAGAGTGGAGCAGGCAGACCCACCAGGCGGTGGATGTGGAAGATGAGTAGGGAGAGGTGCATGTGGTGGGAGATGCTTCGATTTACTTCCAACACCACCCCTAGAAGGTCCAAACTAGGATCGTAGACCTAGGGGAATAGGGGCGGGGACAACTGCATGTGGTCGAGGCATGTGTCTCAAGGACTCTAGGGATGATCTGATGTATGTTATATGTCTTTTCTACCTTCTATTCCATACTTATAGACCTAGTTTTGAGTCATTCCTTCATCGCCACATGTCTTGTGGGAAACCTTGAGATTTATTTAGAGTCGTTGACTCGATCCTTACACTCGGAGACACCTACGGGAGGAGACTCAATGATCACGCACCTTTACAGACAGTGTTATCTAACCTTTGGAGATGAGAGTTTTGGTTAGAACCTCTTGCTGGTAGCGTCGAGGCCTTATGATTTCATTCTTGGTAAGGATTGGTTATCTTCAGTCCATGCCCAAATTGAATGTTTTTGGAGAAGAGTGCGGTGTTTCTGCAGTGATGGGATGAGGTTTTATTTTGTCAGAGAAAAGGAGACCCAAGCAGCACAGAATGAGCTCAAGAATAGTAGGGTGCAGCTGATCACTCATGAGTGGGCTAGCCTTTCCCTCAGAGTAGACGATGTTATGACCTCCCAATTCCCCGCAGTAATGGCAGAGTATGAGGTTTTCTTTCCTGATGATTTTTCAGGACTACCTCCCTACCAGGAAATCAACTTCTGTATCAACTTACACCATGGTACGACACTGATTTTCTCATCAGCATATCAGATGGCTCCCACAGAGCTTCACAATATGAGGGTGAAGTTGGAGGATTTGTAGAGAAAGGGTTTTTTAGGACCCAACATTTCACCCTAGGCGTCCCCAGTCTTGTTTTCCAAAAAGGCAGACGAGATTTTGAGGTCGTGTGTGGATTACCGGCACCTAAATCAGGTAATGATGAAGTATAAGTATCCACAATATAGAATAAAAAACCTCTTCGATCAGCTAAGTTGAGAACATGGAATCTTAAAGGTGGACCTTTGATTAGGTTATCACCAGTTATGGGTATGGGAAGAGGATATACCAAAGGCGGCTTTCTGATGCCACTATGGTCACTATGAGTACATGGTGATTCCTTTTGGAGTGGAAAACTCACCCAAAGTGTTCATGGGATGAATGAACTGAATCATCCAACCGTACTTAAACCGGTTCTTAGTGGTCTTTACAAATGACATCCTTATGTACTGAGCATTAGAGGAGGTTCACGTGAGACACATGTGGATGGTTCTACACGTACTCCAAGAGCACTAGATTTATGGGAAGATATTGAAGTGCCAGTTCTATATTCAAGATATCCACTTATTATGACATTTCATCTTAGAAGATGCTATAGATGTGGACCCATCCAAGGTAGAGGAAGTGTTAGCATGGGAGCCTCCTCAGAGCATGACGGAGGTGCGGAGCATCCTTGGGTTGGAAGGATATTACTGGAGATTAATTAAAGATTTCTATGGAATATCAGCACTGATGAAAGCCTTGAATAGGAAGGGACAACCCTTCTTGTGGATGGAGATGTTCCAGAAGGCTTTCGAGTAGTGGAGGTAGAGTTTGACGAGAGCCCCGATTTTGAGATTTCCAGAGGATGGTTTCGGGTACGTAGTTTTCTGCAACGCATCAGGGAGCGGACTTGGTTTTGTCGTAATATAGATACATGCAGGGATTTCTTATAGTTCATGCCAGATTAGTACACATTAGAAGAACTATGCGACAAACAATCTTGAGTTGGTAGTAGTAGTCTTCCCGTTGAAGATGTGGTGACACTACCTTATAGGCACATGGTTTATCGTCTACTCGGACCACAAAAGCCTCATGTATATCTTCTCATGGAAGGATATGAACCTGAGACTGAGGGGTTGGCTATAGTTCCTCCAAGACTATGATTTTGATATCATTTATACATTTGGTAAGGAGAATATGGTAAAATATTCTCCATGAAGAAGGTCGAGCTTGCAGCTATTGAGTGAGGCGAAAAAGCAGTTAGCCATGTTTCAACTATCCATTGTGGATAGAAAGGGTGCATCTTATCTTCAGTTGATGGTTGTCACCCCTCCACTCTAACAGTGATTTTGAAAGGAACAACTTGAGGATGTCAACGGTGAGGTTTTATGTGCTCAGTTATCCATAGAACATACTCCTGATGGATATTCTCAAGGTGGGGAGCATGTACATCTTTTTAGAGGATGCACTATTTAATGAGTGGTGTTGCGGAAGGAGGTTTTGAGGGGGTTTCACACGTCCTCTTTGGTGGTACATCTGGGAGTGGATAATATGTACTAGGATTTTTGATGGTAGTTCTCGTGGTCAGGTATAAAGAAGGTAGTAATAGAGTTCTTTTCTCATTGCCTGACATTCTAGTAGGAGATGGTAGAGCACTAGGTTCTAGTGGGATTAACTCACCCCTAGAAGTTATAGAGTGGAAGTGGGGTGAAATATAGATGGACTTCCCGATGGGCTTAACATGGACATAAAAGATAATGATTCCATCTTTGTGATCGTTGACCGACTCAACAAGTCAGCCCACTTAATAGCTATCAGGGAGTAGAGTTCCATAGAGAGCTTGGGATATGTCTATGTGCAAGAGATGGTTCAGCTTCATTTCTTCCATTCGACAAAAGTCTCAGATCGAGATTTGTGCTTCACATCCTGGTTTTTGAAGGGATTGCAAGAGGCTTTTGGAACTTATCTATGTCTGAGCATGGCATTTCATCCCAATAACAATGGTCAGACTTATATGATCATCCATGTTTTGTAGGATATGTTGTGGACCTGTATCTTGGACTTTGGTTATAGTTAAGAGGACCACCTATCACTGGTGGAGTTTGATTACAACAATAGCTACCACTCCACCATTGGTATGGAACCTTTCAAGGCTTTATATGGGACACCCTACTAGTCACTGTGTGGCTGGACCGAACCCATAGAGTCAGCACACATGGGTCTAGAGTTGGTGTGAGCTACCACCGATAAGGTGCAGATCATCCAGGAGTGGATGAATACTACACAGAACTAGCATAAGTCTTATACTGACAGATGAAGGATACCTCTGTAGTTCAAGGAGGAGGACCACATATTTCTATGGGTCTCACCTTGACAAGGGTTGTAGAGATTGGGTAGGGGCGGAAATCTATCTCCAAGGTTCATTAGACCATTCCAGATACTACACAGAGCTGGAATGGTGGCGTACTGCCTAGCTCTACTGGCACAGTTTCATTGGGTGCATGATGTCTTTCACGTGTCACAGTTGAGCAGGTATCTGCATGACCAATCACACATCATCGACTGGGGTGAGCTAGAAATTGAGGATAGAGTGACCATTGCTGAGTTCTTGGTAGAGAT
This sequence comes from Viscum album, assembly GCA_963277665.1. NCBI lineage: Eukaryota > Viridiplantae > Streptophyta > Magnoliopsida > Santalales > Viscaceae > Viscum > Viscum album. The sequence continues at coordinate 1,777,645,718 of OY728146.1, read as the reverse complement.
CGAGGATATGTAGGAGAGGATACTTTGTGGGAGTTCAATTCCCTTGGTGCGCATCTAGTGGAAGCACGAGAATCTTCTAGAGAGAACGTGGGAGCGGGTGGCTCATATCTATTCCCAGAACCAATAACATCTTGAGTAGACTTTGTTTTGAATTTTTGGGGATGCAAATCCCCAAGTTGGGGAGAATGTAATGTCTTATATTTTCTATGTATTATTTTTAAATATTTTATAGAACTATTACAAGACTAGGATTTCTAACGGCGTACAATTCTGAGTCCCAGAGTGTCCGGAATAAATTTTTGAACTAAATTAAACCTTTAAACAGCGCACAAGAGTAGTTTTGCTGAAAGAGTTGAATATCTTTTAAACAGGTGCCAGAATCAAAAACCTAAGGGAACCATTACATTCAGAGTAGTGACTTTACGTTATGTTGGGCCTAACTTTGACCGGCACAGGTCAGCTTCAAAAGATTGTTTTTGGACATTCAATGGAAGTAAAATAAAATAAAAATTTATTTTATTTAAAAGTTTCCTTTTTTTCTTAGTGAACAAATTCCTCCCTTTTTAAATACTTGCTTATGGAAAGTTTTCATGGTTAGCCCCATAACCATGAAAATTGAGAGTGACTCTTGGAGCTTTGGAGGAGAACCCGTTGGAGGGCGACGGCGACGCATCTCAGATCCTGAAAGTCTTGCCAACAAACGTGATGTGGTGATCGTTCATTAATCGGATTGAGGTAAGGGTTGTTATTTCAATTCTTCTTCCCCATTTTTTCATTTAAATAAAGAATTTGGATCAACCATGAACATGTTGATCCACAGATCATGCGTTCTTTTGTGAGGGTTTTATTTTCCATTTCTTTTAGGGTTTGATTAGGGAATTATAATTATGATAACTATTCTATTATCATTTTGATTTGAATTGTTTAATCCTTATAACGGTAGTGGATCAACGTCGTGAAGAAAGATGGTGGGGGTTCATTCCTCTTTTTTTGTGTCTTGGATTTTATTCCTCTTTTCTCGGTGTACATCATGGGACGACGAATAGCGGATCATTGCCCATCTGTTTTGTGATGAAACGATCCCAAATTGGAGATCTAACCTCATGGAGACCTAGTAGAGGTGAGACTATAATGGCGGCGGACAGATCAACATGGTTCGGGAATGATCATTATTCGAATGGTCTTCATGTGGATGATCAAAACACGTTTTCAAGGCTGATCGGAGGCCCGAAACATAAGGATTCAACTTTGTGATGTGCGGGTGACCTAAACTCTAAAGTTTCATTGCGATCAGATGGTCATATTGAAAATCAGAACATCATAGAGGCACGATGAAGAAGGTTTAGGATTTAGGAAAATTCCATAATACACAGCTTGTAATTCTGAAGAACATGTCTTGTGGTAGTAGTGGTTGCGGCTAGGGTTTTGGGGGTCAGACATGTATCACACGGCATGTGACCCCAGTAAAACTATGTGTTGGACCTTCCATAAAGCTCAGTGTGTGTTATGGGAAGTACACAGACACGAGATGAACTACCCGGCTTCAAAGACACTGCGTGTTGAATCTATGCAGCATAGAAGAGGTGATTATGTTGGACACAACATGTATCTCAAGCGATACACGGGCATGAGATAAATTTGTGTACGGTATCACAACCGCGTACACAGAGCTGACCATAGTTACTCTGACATGGAATGTGATCTGTACTACAAGTCATGTACTGGCTTTCCAATATGACCAGTCTTGCGACATGGTCCATTGTACACGGGCAGAACCTGGGGTCAGAAAAAATGGTGTGTAACAATCCAACACGTTGTGTACTTTTTAGTACATGCCTTGATCTTCTTGTCCACCATATCTTGGACATGTTTTTTTGGGTTAGTTCCCCTTTTTCTCATTCCCTTGAAGGTAAAGTATCATTTCCTACTACAGTAGTATAATCCCTTCAGCATGGATTTTTGAGATAGAGTCAGGTATCCATTCGATATGTCTAGAGCGAGATCCTATATCCATTATTGACCCTAGGTGGAGTGAGGTATCAAAGTGACCACTTCCACAGGGTGTCGATCCTCTACCTGGCATGTGAATTCCAAATGAGTCGCGGTATCCACCAAGGCCCTGGAAATGATCCTCATATGTGTATCATGATCTTTCCCACCCAAGAGTGTGTTCTCATGAATGAGTTTATCTATCTCTCATGACCTTTTCTGGCTGACATTACTTCTCGAATGGATGTCATCAGAGCTATCAGACTCATGGAGTGTGTTCTTCTAGAAGGGTGCTTCTTGGAATCATCGAACTTAATCCCAAGCAGGGGTATGATGTTGAGTGACTTTTCCCTAGACTACAGGTTTGGTATTTGAGTATATCTAGATTTTTTTCTCCTATTATTTGTTTAGTAGACATATATTTTGAAGATATGATTGTAACTTTATTTTATGTATTGATTTCTAGTTTTTGTGGTCCTCAATTGAGTATTTTTATACTCACCCCTTCACAGACGTTTCCCACATGTGTCATGTCTTGTGCAGACGAGCAGCCTTTTGATAGAGTCTAGGGCAGACCAGGATAAGACCGAGATTTCTGAGTTCCCTATAGGCTGAGGTGATCCTACATCTATGAGAAGTAGTCCCAATACCACATGGTGTTTACAGGTTGGACTTTTTAGTTTTCAGACTCTTGTTTTTGGTGGGATTGTATTCTGGCCCAATTTACATTCAGTACTTTACTTTCCATCGTACTCTGTTGGTTGGGTTTAGTTGTATGCATGCCTTTTGTTCCCGAGTGGGTTTTTAAATTTCATCATTGTGGGTTTGGAGATGTTTTTGTGTGTGTACGTACTTGGGAAATGCCTCTCATGATTGTAATATGCATACTTGATGCTAGTCACCAGCCCCTCGCCTATTGAAGGCGGGTTTGGGGAGTTGCGGTGTGGGCCCCACTAGGACGGGTCGTGATAATAGTACTGTAACAATACCTGTTCTAATATATTATAGGAAATTCTACAATTACTACAACAGTTCCTACCACCACTAATGTTTTTTCCATGCTACAGTCCACCATTTCTAAAGTATTAATATAGTACATGTGCCCAATGGGTTATGAACCCCCATCCTAGATGTAGTATTATTGGGTGCTTACCACTAAGACAAACCTCAACTACATGTCCATAACATTTATATTTTAATCATTATAAAAATTATATTAATATGGATTTATAAAATAGACAACCTGCATGTCCGGTGACAGACTATCATGTCTGGAAATGCAGTGGGGCTTGAACCGATGTATGAAGGATAATAATTTTTTCATGCCCAAAAATGGCCTATGTGATGTACTGGTAAATTTGTCATTTTTTTAGTTAAATAATTTGATGAATAATCATTAATTATTAAAAATTAGTATTAATTTTTTGATTATAGATTAATGTGTCAAAAAATATTGGTTTTGGAAAAATATTTATCGACAGACTAAAAAATACATGTCGATATTTTTTTGATCTATTAAAAGTGAATTTCAGTGCATCATGCATAAAAAAATTGGATACTTATATATTGTATTATGTTATGAATTCAAGATTTATTGATGAAGAAATACAATATGAAATTTTTCTTTTAAACTAATAATATATCAAGTAAGTGTATTTCCATATATTAATATATAGTGAAATAAATATAAAAGTTTGGAAAAAGGGTCTTGAAATAAATTTTTTTACTATTAAAATCATTTCATATGATATCAATAAAATTTTCACATATATTATATTTATGGTTTTGATATCCTTGAAATTCCATTTTTTATTTACTTATTGATGAGAAATGACCTATATCCCTCTCTATACATATTTAATCTTTTATTCTATGTCTATATCATCACTTTCAACTAATTTTCTCCAACATAGAAACCCATTTGTGTTTTATTTCATATATAATTTGTTTTTATCATTCTCTCGTATTAATAAGATTTTATATTAACTATTTCACAATGTTGAAATTTAAAAAATAATATATAAAATTTCATACCATTGGTTTCAAATATATAGTTTAAATTTTAAAGATAAAATTTATTTATGTAAGGGGAATATAACACCACTAAAATTATAAAATAATAATATTTATTTAAATAGCATGTATGGCATGCAAAAAAAGATATAAAGGAATATAACATCACAAAAATTTATGAACTATTTAATATTTCAAATAAATTCAATATCTTGTATAGCTTTAAATGAAGACAATATTTCGTTAGCTTGTGTCCTACACAACAATGAGTTTCTTCAATATCTTGCATTACACAGTGCACCATGATTTATAAATTACTATTACTATTAAAATTTAGAACGTACATTGTCTTATAGAAATTAAATTGGAGGTTATAAATAAGATTATCAATATTGTGAAAATATGTTGTTGTATAAATTGTTTACCAAATTATTATAATGAATATAAGACCTAATTAAAAACAAAGGATATATTTTTATAAAAAAAACTTTTTTTATGAGACCAATGGATTAATATCTTAATAAATTAAATTTATTATGATTAGTGGATGATATTATTTAAATTTATACATTCAATATTAAATCACATTATTTTAAATTCATCCAATATATTTTTTATAGGAATTATATAAGAAAAATCCCTATTTTAAGTATAAAAATATATATTTTTCTAATGTCAGTTTTTAAAAAATTTAACAGAAGAATTATTTTAAAAGTTAATATGGCCAATTTTGTAAATTTTATTTGAAAAAATAATGTTTTTTAATTTTAATGTAAAATATATCTTAGTGTGATTTTTGTCATTTTTATTAGAATTTTCATTTTTTCATGAATAATGAAAAATTCTAAATTTAAATTGAAAAATGATTCTTCATCTAAATAATTTATAATTTAAAATTATAATTTTAATTGGTTTCAAATAAAGAATTGTCAAATTAGGCATCTACTAATATATTTTTAATAATAATTTTCATGTTGAAATTTCATATAAAATACATCTACGCTTTTGACCATTTCACTTTAATACCCTGCTATTTTGTTCCATCTGCATGATTAATTTTAAAGTAATCTTTTCCACTTATAAGGAATTATTATTAAAAAATTATTCAATATTTGAAATATAAAGAAAATATAATTTACATTAATTATAAATTAATATTTTTTACTAAAGTGATTATTGAATGCAATTACAATTTGATACAACAATTAAAAAAACATTAATCTAATATGGAAAATGACCTATAAAATTTTCCACAACCCATTTTCTAGAAATATTTTTACTTTATCCCATATATTATTGTTTTTGGTCAATTATTGGTGATACTTGACATGTAAAAAATGTGGGTGGAATTTACTCTTTAAAAACATTATAAGTTTTCCACTCACCCTACTTATAAATGGACTCGCCATATCGTCCTCTCATTACACATCTCAAGACCGTTCTCTCAGAGTATCCATATCCAAATTAATTCTAATCTTACCAACCATCATCATATAAGAATTATATTGGTCTTAATGAAAACATATAGATTATTTAGTGGAAAACATGGGAGGATACATGAAGAAGAGGTAATATTTTTCTAAAAGTGTTCTAATTTTTTCTATAACCAAAAACTATAGTTAATATTATTTAATGATTGTATAAAATATAATTATATTTTTATTGTTATGTTTACAACCTGGAAACACACACACACCCCTAAAACGGTTAATTAAATAATTGATCATGTGTACAGTGAGCTATTACCTCACAAACTAATGTCGTTCGTTTTTCCATTACCACCTTTAATGAATGGGAATAAGGATGGGAATACTATTTATATATTATATTTGTGATATTTATGATTACATTATGATTTTAAAATTACAATAAAACACATACCTTCAATCATTTTAATTTGAGGATTTTCGATAATGTTGTTCCTGTGAACGGAAAACATCCATCTCGTGAAGCAATGTGATTCGTTCATTAATTACATAGAATGTGTTAAGTATAGATTTAATAAACATATGTAAAATATATTGAATACAAAGGATAATATAAGGATAGTATATATAAATATATTTGTATACTTTTCCTTATTTCAATACGATATGAAAATGGGAATATTGTTTTATGAGTCCGTACGACCTACCATCTCCATGGACGATGTATTCCATTTCCTATCACTAAATATCATGGATTAATATAAAAAAATATATACATAACATATATGATATTTAAATATTTTTTTATAGATTATCTATGACTAAATCAATATCAATTTAATTTTAATAATAATAATAAATCAAAACATATAAAAAAAGCATGTCATACCAGAAAAGAAAAAAATATTGAATTATTATTAATGAATGGTAAATAATGTGTTAAAAATGGATCATATATGTCGTCATAAATTTTATTTGGGTAATTTAATATTTTACTAACATATTTAAGACCATTTTAAAATAGATTATAAAATTTATTACCAAACAGAATGTGTGAGGTAAGGTATTTCGTCTCTATCTCATTGGATTGAGGTATATTCTATTATTATGTGGATAATTTTTTCATATTGTGTATAAATTTCCAATTTTAAATTTACTATCATGAATAATTAATTTTAAATGGTATGTTATGTTTCAATTTTGATTATTTACTATAAATGGATTTTAATTAAAAATTTCCAAGTGGTAAATAATTTCTTGAATCAATTTATATTCATTGGGTTTATCTTACTCTTAACTGATTATTATATTATATGATTATGTTTATAGTGAATTTTTAATATATATTATTAAATTTCAAATTGTTTTTATTGAATTTAAATTTTATACACATAATATGTCCATTTAATAATTCTCACTTCAACATTATGATCGTTTTAAGTGTCTAATTTACAATCTCATTCTTTTCAATACTGTTTATTCATGATTTTACAAAAAAAAGAAATCATATGATCATTGTTGTTCATGAATTATTTCATGTAATAGAATAATATTTTGATTCATTTTTAGATAAATATTTATAAAAATTTATTTATAAAAACCTGACTTTATTTATATCTTCGTTCGGAATCCTATTTTCTTCCAAAACAATGTTTATTTAAAAATGTTTTTAAAATGTTTTTAAACAATTAAAATCGATTTATTGATGAAAATTTTACACAATTTTTCTTTTAAAAATATTTTTAAATAAATATTCTTGTCACTTTTTAAACAAGGATCTTTTCTACACTTTTTACAAATACAAGTCAATGTTTTGTAACCTTGTATGGCATTTCTGGAATTAAATGGTGTTATTTATTTGAAGCTTCAATTTCATGTTCAAAAAATATATTTTTAAATGAATTTTTTTCAAAGTTCATTTAAAATTAAAAGTATTTTAAAAATTTGGTCAAAATGAAAAGAATATTTTACTTAAGGATGTTTTATAGATATTTTTATTTCAATAATGACATCAACCCTTATTCTTAATTCAATTGGTATACAATGTGTTAATATTTTCATTATTATTCGTCTAAAAGGATTACGATTATTTTGACCAATGATAATATTAACATCACATTCCAGAATCATTTATTGTATTCATTATCATCCCCTGGATTTATTCACTTTCGAGTGAACATTGAACATTATATTTCCCATAAATATCCAATTGATTTATAATTGATAAGATTATTTCCTAGACCATATACCATTTTTATATATGGGGATTACATATAAAGTTGTTTGATTATCTAGGGAAATATTGATAAATCTATATTATTTACTCAATACAGATTTTAGATAAATCTCATTGTTTAGGAATTTATTCAATTATTTGATATATGAGAAATTAATTGGACTGGTATTAAATGGGTTGGGACCATTTAATGTAAAAACATCAATTCATCATTAGTCTTGTGGGATGAATCTGTTATCTAGCCTCTGTTAATTGGGATTTGACGAACTAGTTCTAAAAATCCTTATGAATGGTTTGATGGAAAAGGTCTTATGAACCTAGGAAACAAGGTGTCCAATAATTAAGCATTTATTTATTCAAGTTCAGTTATTATTATAAATGATATTTTCAATATGAAAAATATATGGATGCATTTTATTCTCAATTTTATTCTTAATGGATTGACAATAAACTGATATGGGGGGGTGAAATAGTAGTTAACTTTTATAAGTTTAACTTTTTATGGAGAATAACCCCTTCAACGTGTTAATTTTTATAACCTTACCATATTTTAGTAAATACTCATGCCTAAAAAAGTATAAAATAATGTAAATAACATGAGATTTATAGGGTTTGACCTTAGTTTGATAACTTACACCCTTTGAAAATATACTCTTGTTGGTTTATAAAAATTCACTATTAAATAGAAGTGAATATTACTTGTGCCATATCCTAGTAGACACATTATTTCTCTTGATATGATCGATTATACCGACTCCCATTAGTTTGGAATGTTTTTCTACAAACAATCGAGCAACAAAATAAAGAACAAAAAAATCTCCAAAAAAATATTTCTAAAACCACAGTATAAGGAAAATACAACTCATTCAATCTGTCTACTGAACTAATTGTGATAGACATGATATGATAAACCTATTTTAAAAATTCACTTCTCAAACTCTTCTCAAATTCAATTCTTAGTTGCTTGGTACGATATTTCTCTGTTTGGTCAACATCATTTCAGTAAATAAAACATCTAGTAGTACGATATTTTTATGAGATCATTATTTGTAATGAACTCTGACTCAAACTATTCAGTAATCTACCTTTTTCATGTGTAAAAAAGGTTGAAAAATATGAATTTAATTTTAATCTATTTATAGGCATCCCAGAATGTCAAATGAATAAAAAAGAAAAAAAAATCCCTCTTACTCAAAATCAAAGACCTCTGAAATTCACTCATATTTGAAATTCATATTTTAAAACATAAAATATTATCAAATATTTATGAATCAACTTGAGTATTATTTGTTACCAACCCTCTCAAACATCCTAAATTTTTATTCAGTACATTGGAATTTCTTTATCTCATTACGATGGAACTTCCATAGTTAATTATGATAGAACTTCCTCATCTCATTATTAATTGACTTTCCTCAGTATAGTTAGTTTGAATTTACTTTCAAATAGAAACTAAATGCGATGTGACTATTTTTTAAACACCTTCCACATTCTCATCCGGATTATCTTCTCATTACGATATCATTCTTCATATAGTTTCTCATAATGATCATTTTTCTTAAACCACTACATCTAATGATTTATTTATGGGAATAATTCATATGATTGATTGGTTCTTCAACCTGTTCTTGGGGATCAGTATCACAACTTCTCTGATTATAAAAATAAACTCACATATTTTTTGATTTATAAGGTATGAAACAACACATTTACAGTCTTCCCTCTTTTATAATATATCTATATCTAATGGGTCAGCATCTACCAATCTAATTAATATGAGGTTTTTCATCTAATGGTGACTCCAATTAGATAATCATTAAATTTTTCAGGTTAACTTATTCATATACATGCCAAATTTTGTGTCTGGTGAAACCTAATTTGATGAAATGATTCCAGGTTTCTTAAACTGATGCAATATTTTAAAAGACATCCAATAGTTTCATGACAGAAAAATATTTTATCATTAGAAATTATCATTATTTATAAGAATTACAAGATTATAAAAGAATCATCTAATATAGGGTTAAAAATTAAATATACTTTGAATTCATCACTCACTTAAAACTTACATTCCATGCTTCAGTAATATTATAACTTTCTATCACATCTTCTATATAATTTATGAAAATATTAAAATATAATTAGTCTTGAACATCATATTGGTAGATATAATACCAATGGTTTGTCTAATAAAATAAATTAAAAAACTATCATAATCCATATTTCAAATAATATTATTGTTTGGTTTTTCTCAGTCCAATACATAGTGCCCAGAAAACTACTTTCGTAGAAACAAAAAAATTTCTTCCCCTTTCTCTTTGGGTTCAAACATTTAGTATCATTTTTATATATTTTAAAGTAATTATTATCAAAAAAAATTATATTTCATAAATTAAAAAACATTTTAGGAAAAAAAATCACCAATGATCTTCAATATCCTCTTTGGGTTGGTTGAAAAAAAAATTATCATATTTTTCATTTAAATAGATTTAAAACACTCATATTATTCACAAATCATGTTTTTTAAACATTTACCAATAGATATACTTTCAAAGAAATTCATACAACAAAACTACATGATATATTAATGTTTTTGAAGCAATTACATCCCATAGTGATAAGAATGTTTTTCATCCATGTTAAGATAATCTACCCCTCAGTTTTATTTTTTCATATCACTTTTATTTGCTATCCCACATATTATGATAACCACAACATCATATTCATAACTAAGAAAACTACTTCTCTTTCTATTGAAGAATAAAGATTAAATTTTCTCTATATTTTTCAATATAATCCAAGGAAATGTGGGATTTTTAGATATGAGTTTTTTAATGTCAAAGGACGTTTCTAAACCGTATGTTGTAGCATAAATTAAAAAAATATATCTTTTGGTAGATATTTTGTGATGATTTTAGAAATTTGATACATTTTTTATATATATTCAAGAAAAACAGCTTCATTATAATCTTTTTCTTGTATAATGTGAAAAATTTTATCAATTTTTTTTTATCTTGAATGTTGGACACCATTTTTATAACAATATATTTAACTCTAATTGTAATAATGTATCTTCAATGGTTTATAAACTTTTACTTTGAATTATAACATTTTAACATTCATCAACAACATTTGAGTGAAATGTTTTGTTTCTACATCATACTCTAATTCTTTTGGTATCAAACTTACTAAATTTTCTTCTTACAATGAAAACTCACACAACATTCACCCATGAAAAATACTCATCCATAAGTTGATTTTATATCATTTCAAACTCGAGACCATGAATTAGTATTACCATGAAATTTAACTTCACATTTTTTATAGAAAATTTGGTGTGGTGTTCGTCCGTTGACATATCTTATAATACCTTTTGATTCCATAATGTGAGATCATTTAGGATCACTTTGATATTTGGTAAAACAGATTACAACATAAAAAATAAATGGTATTGAGTATGTGATATAAAAAACATTCTATCAGCTTCTAAAAAACATTCTTCTTCACACATTCAATGAATTCATCTTTACTCATCTTTAACCCAACTAAAATAGGAATATATTGTTTTTTGGATTCTTCCATACCATTAATTTATAATAGTTTATAAGAATACATTTTTATATATAAGAAAATGTATTTTTCTGTTTGTGGAATAAGTAGTCCAAGGAATAAAGCTAATTCTCCGAACATTAACATCTGAAAATTATTATACAATTACTCATATAATTCATTCATTTTTTCAAACCCAAAAAAAATTATATCATCCTCATATACAATGAAATTTATTTATATAGATTTAATTTATTACACATAAATGTTATTATAAAATTTTTCATTAAATAAATTTGACATTCTCAAAAAATTATGATGTGTTGAATTACATTCACATGATGTCTTTTTTAACAAATACCAATATTTATTAATTATAAAAAATCAAATTTTCATCATTATCAAGTATAAAACCACAATTTTTTTCATTGAAAACGTCTTCCTTAATATCACCATTTAAAAATGATGACTTTACATAGATTGGATAAACATTGTAATTCTGGTGTATAGCCCCTACTAGAAACATTCAAGTACTTTCTAACAATGGAAATGGGGGAAAGGTTTCATCAAAATCTACACCTTCCTCCAATGTATATCCTTTACAAATAAGACTCCCTTTGTTTTGTGAAACTTATCCATGTTCATACATCATGTTTCTGTAAAATAACTATTTCTGATAACATTTTTACCTATCCAACATGGTATAAGTACCCCTGTTTCATTTTTTTAAATTTTATACAAACATAAATTCATATCATTCATCCACTTTATGTGTTGAATATCTTATGAAACTATTTCTAGAAAAAAATTAATATAATTTCTTCCGAATTTTCTAATATCAACTTTCTTTTTTGTCTGAACTAGAGTCTTCTAATTCCCAAGAATATTTCATGTCTCAAAAATATTTTATATTCCTGTAAATTTCAATATTTCTCTTCTAGATAACATTCCTTGTCACAAAATTCTTCAAAAACATAATATTTCTATTTTTTATCACTTTCACTTTTATTAGAAACTATTAGTTTATCTTCCCCAAAATTCTCAAAATTATTTGTTAAAGAGTTTGGATTTTCCATGAATTTCACATCATTTGAGTAAAAAACATTTTTAAATGTTTTTTTCCAACATTTATTATGTCTTCTATATGTTTAATATCCCATAAAACTTTTTTCATTATAATTCTCATAAAAATTTACCAAAATATGATTTTTATTTTAGTAAACATAAAATTTCTATAATATTAAAGTAATTTAATTAACATTATTTATACATCATCTCATAGGAAGTATCTTGTATTCTTGTCTCAACAAACATATGTTCTGAACATGAATCGTAGTACTAACATCTTAACTCTATTAGAACTCTGAATGTTTTTTCTCTGAACATGATTCTTCTGATTTATACCATACTTATGGTTTCCCTTCCTGCTACTCAATTTTTCTAGGGTGTATACAGAGAACTATATTAGTGTTTTCTTACATGATTATTAGGATAAATCTTAAATGTATATCATGCGAACCCTATTCCATTATCTATTCTCATATTATTTATATAAACCCCCATTTCGTTCTAAACTTCTCTTCTTAATAATCTGAAAATTTCTATAATCACTACCTTCTGTTTCATAAACATTGTTTTTTTTTCATTCGAGTAAAATCATCAATAAAATTTAACATGTACAAATCCAATTTGGTTGATTTATCTCAATTTCCAACATAAATCATATTGAATAAGTTCAAGCGGTCTGGTAGACAAATTTTCTAATCTCTTATGACTTTTATTACTCATGTTACATTTTATAAAGGTTACCCAAACAACTTTTTCTATTGTTTTCAATTCTGGTAAATTTTGAACATCATCAGCCTTAGAATTTCTTTTTGTATTTCTATTCACAAGGTACCCATGTCTTCAGTGCAACAATTGTTTTTCATGTGCAAAAATAAAATTATATTAGTTGTTAAATTATACAACCTGAAAATGATTTGAATGTGTTATTTGTCCCATGGTTAAAAAATCCATCTTTAATACTTCAAGTTATATAAGAATATTATCTGAAATGAAGTTTATTTCCATTATAAAAATGTTTATTGATACATATTATTATATTTTCTATTCCATTAACAAATATATTTTTTTAGTTTTTATGTTTTATCTTATCAGTTAAAATTCCACTAATTTTCGACAAACTACTATTTCCAAATGTAAGTGTAACACTATCATGTTTTTCAACATATTTCAAAAAAAATTATCAGATGGAATTTGTGAAGAATAAATATTATTTGAAACATTTTCAAAAAGGACTTCCATACATCATTTGGTGTAACAAACATCCTGATCACATCTTCCACAACCATCTTCCATACAATAAAAATAACATTTTGTTTCAATGTTTCTTACAATGTGATATTATTATTATTTAACTTTATTTGGTTTAGGAATTCTACTCTTTCTTATTGAACCACTTATTTCACTTTGTTCAAAGCTTATTTCAAGAAGTGAAAATTTATACCAACTTTTATATATATTGTGCCCCAAAATTCCACAATACCTCTAAAACCCATCAAATCTATCCATAAATATTTTCATGATTTTATTCACAATTAATGATTCTCACATAACATATACAAAACTTCTAATGTTTCAAACAATTCCATTTTCTATAGTTTATAATTAATCAATAGATTATTCATATATTATTATTATATCTTCATAATTAATATGATATATTTTAAAATTTTCTTCCTTCAATTTAGAATTACATTAAAATATACATTATAGGTTGTCTCACGTAATCTTATTTGTTTTGAGACTCATCACCTTCAAATAAACATTTTTTTATAATTACATAAGGTTAGTATTATTTTCCTTTTAATAAATATTAATATTTATCATTTTAGAAAAAATCATAGAATCATAATTCTAATTAGGTTTAAAACCCATTTTTGTTGAATTAAAAACTTATAAGACATGAGATAAGATATACGGAATCATTATGTTCTTCCAAACATAATGATGTTTTCCATTTAATTTAAGAATCCCTATATTTTTTATAGAATTTAGATTATCCATGATAATTATTGAATAAGGGAACCATCACTCTGATAAACATTGAATATCTAATGGATCGATAAACAATTGAGAAGGTTGTGGTTGAATCATTTGTTAACAATTATAGGTTTAAAATATTAGAAAACTAAATCCCTAAAAACATTTAATCTTCATAAAACTATCATATTTTAGTAAATACTCATGCAAGAAACATTATGAAAATTTAAAAATCACATGATATTTAAAATTTTCTCCCTCAGTGTAAGAACCTACATCCTTTTCATATCCATTCATGTGTGTATATTGAAATTCACTATTAATGATAAGTGAATACAACCTATTCCAACTCCCATTATACAATTTATATATCTCAGTATAAGTGATTATAATAACACACTTTATTGTATAATGTTTTTTTACTAAAAATTTGATCCAAAAAGGAAAGAACAAAAAATGATTTCTCTTCCAAAAACTATGTTTGAAACCACTATTTCAAGAAACTAGATCTGATAGGATCAATATGATGAACTCAGTTTGATAAGCTTAGTATGATGAACCTATTATAAAATTTCACAACTCAGTATATACTGATCTACTTGACTCAATTACTCAATCTAGTATTCCTTAGTGAGATCATACTTAGGCTGGCAAAGAAATATATAGTATTCTGATCTTCATGTTAGATATTTTTCTGGAAAGAAATCTGAATCAAGATCTGTAGGGATCCATCATTTTTTCATGTGATAAAGGATTCAAAGTATGAAAGTACGATGTATATTTTTATAACAATACCATAATGGAAAAGGTAGGAAACCATAAATCTTATCTGACTTACTCAAATTCCAAAACCTCCAAAATTCACTCATATTTGGACTTCATGTTTTTATACTTCAAATGAATTAGAATATTCTAGAATCATTTTTATTATTATAACTATTCATTATTCTAAAACATCTATAGTTTTCATTAGTTACATGGAATTTATTCATCCCATTATAATGGAATTTTTTCAGCTCATTACAATAAAACATCCTCATCTCATTCTAAATTTAAATTCATTATTATATTTATAGTTATTTGAATTCATAATATAAATTGATTATGATGTATATATTTCTACAAATCCTTCAACTTTCTCATCCCAATTAACATCTCTCTATTATATAATTATTCCTACAGATGATTAGACTAGTTTTTTTATTAAACCACTACATATAATGATTTATTGGTGTGAAAATTTCATCTGATAGATCAATTCATATTCATGGTCCATGGGATCGGTAGCATAACATGTATTATTATGAAAATTAACTCACTCTTTTTCATTCTTTAATATAAGAATCAACACATTAAGAGTCTTTTCCATTTCATAACATACCTCTATATGATGGAAAAACATCATCAAATATAATTACACTGATGTTCTGAATCTGATGGTGACATCACTCAAATTTTCTTCAAACATTATTGGATTTAATTGTTCAAAATATTTAAAACTTTTATGTCAAGTTCTACGTGATCTGATGAACTATGTCATGTTTTCTACAATCCATGTTAAAATTTCTATGACTTTTTCTAGTATAAATTATTCAAAATATTTTATAATGAGACATTTTTATTTTTTATAAAAAAGTCAATATTATGAATGAATCGTCTGATTTGGGGTAAGAAATTAAATACAATTCTACATCAAAACTCTCTTTAAACATATATTGAAAACATCATCAATATTATGACTTCTTATCTTAAGAATCTATAACCTTCTAAAAAAATAAGGCCATGTTGATCATGAACATCATGCTATTAGATTTGAGATAAATGGTGTGTCCAATCAACAAAATTACAAAACTATCAATGTTGACATTTCTAATAACTTGCCCATCCGGTTCTACTCAGTCTGATATACTACATCTAAAAACAACATTCATATAAATAAAACTTTTCTCCCCCATTGTGTTCTGGTTAGAACATTCCGAAACATTAGCCTATATTTCAAAAAACAATATTTTACAAAAGGATAATATTAAAGAAAATAAAAAGAATTGTATCAAACAAAATATCAAAAATGATATTTATCAATTTTTTGATTAAATGAAATTTATTTTTAGTTATTTAACATTTTATATTGATGACAACATATTGAGTTATTTAAATGGAATTTTTTATCAGTTTTTTTACCTTTCAATTTTTATTATTACATATCTTGTTATTTAAATGGAAATATTTTTTGTTATTTTCCTTCCCATATTTATCATTAAATATCCATTTATTAAAAAATATTGTGATTTTAGTTATTTACCTTTCCATATTTATTATTCATTGTTGATTCATTGAAGATTTTGTTGTACTTAACCCTTAATTAGAATTTGAGATTACCCTAATTTTGTTTCATTAACCAAAGAATCCATAAGTTTAGTATAAATTATATAAATGGATTCACGAGATGGTATAAAATAAATTTCTAAAAAATGTTGTGACTTGTTCATTTTAAAAGTAATGTGAGGATCGTGTATTGTCGAGTTTACCAAGACTGTAAAACTGAGCAATTCTTGGTGATGTGATGACTTATATCTTATTCCAATGTAATGGTAGAAGGAACTGTTTCTGGGCTTATAGGTTCAAGGTCTCTAAAAACATGTGAGTATTAAATATGATTTCTTGTGTAATTGAATTATTATTTAAGCTCAAAGTTTTTTATGTTAATGGAAAACTATCTTAAATTTTTTTACTATCTTGGAATGGACTAATAGGATTCATTTATATTTTTGATATGTCACGTACTAATAATTGTTTTTCTCATTATATGTTTTTAAATTATTTTTAACAAAGTATAATAATGAGGAGAAATGATAATAAATTCATAGTTAGAGATACATGAGTTACTGTTAATGATGTAAGTGTGTCTTTAGAAATAAAATTTTTGTTGTAAATATAAAAATTGTGTGGAAGTGAGAACATTATAATATAATATTTTGTCTAAATTCATAAAATCACTAAACCTAAATGGAATTTGGGTACAAATGTTATCCAATATATACATTATATATTTTCTGTTTTGGATACCAACAATTATGTCATGTTTATTAGTAAAAAATCCAAAAATATTAAGAATAAATTTTTAGCAAGGGATCTAGGATATTGGGTCTAGGGATATGATAGTGTTGCATTACCCATCCACAAATAATATTCATCCACAAAAGTTTATTTATCTCTTACTAATGAAAATAAATAAGGATATTTAAAACATACACATAGATCCGGATATATTTCATAGATAGATATCATTCATGAAAACATGGAATAATATATTTTTCTATATAATATGTTTTAACATAATATTGAGTTTTTCGGAAACCATATGAACTATATGTCTAAAGTTATTTTATAAGAAGACCAACATAATATAATTTTATTTTAAATTTTTTTTATAATAATATTCATATTGATAGAATAATATAGGTTAATATAAAATGTGATATCTTTATTTTCAATAAATTTCTTTTATATGGAGATAATAAATATATTTCCTAAAAAAATAAATTTATATATTGGAAGGATGTCATGATTTGAAAATTAATTGTATTATAAACACACAGATTTAATAAAATAGTCATAATGATATATTTTTATTTTAATAATTCAATATTTAGTCATCTATAGGAATATTTATTCCATTAAAAAACATTATTTATTACAATATGTGGGTTAAATAATATAGATATACAACACTAAAAGTTATTAACTAGATGATTAAGGTTCAACACAAGACATTATTTTTAGAATTATTTTATTGAGTTATGGTTTTATAGGGTTTCCCTTATTCTCTTGACCAAATATGTTTCGAATTCATATCACTATTTTTAGGCATCAAGTAATTTAAATGCATTGGATATTTGTTTAGTTCCAAAAATATAAAAAATTGGATTTTTTTGATATTGTAGAACACGTTTTCCTTCCATTATGTCTAAAAATCCATTTATTTTTCCTCGAATATTATATACTCTATACAATTATTTACTATAAATAATGTGGTTTCTTGTTTATTTCATAAATTCCCTTGGTTTCATGTTCTCGCATTATTAATATATATGAAATTATATCTTATTTCCTTTATAGTCATCACTAAATAAATTTCCATGATACTACATCATTCTCTTCATTTTTTTGTATTTTGAATATTAACTATGTTCCCATTATTAATCATAATTATTGATAGCTGGTTGGTAATTATAATAAAATTTCTCACTCAAGATATTATCATGTTATGTTTCTCATTGGGACAATCTATGAGTGTTCTGTTGAACATATAATTGAATTGGTTTCTTCATGCTTCATCCATTGGTAAAACCTGATTGAGTACATGTGGGTTCTAATCAATTAACATGATAAGAAAATTATCACGAATCATATTAGGACAAACTCATCCTATAAATATCTTTCACTTTCAAGCTGTCACATTACCTTTTAGATCAAACTAAATCACATTTATTTCAATATATTTTGTAGGATGGGTTATCTAATACTGCTAAACCAAAATATAAAAAAAATCATTCAAAATAGATCACAAATAGAATGTGATCAGCCAATGAATATTCCTAGAAAGAGTCAAAATATTTGTTCCATATGGCCTTTTTCTTATGCACAATGTGATGATTTATTTAATACCAAATACGAGCCTATCAATTTTATTACCCTTAGGTTCATATTCTTTAGAACCTATATCCACTTATAATATACATATATGGATTTTATTTTCATTCAAACAAAAAAATATCATCTTTACCAAAATATCATGATGTTATACTATACATAGACTTATCCATTATAGTTGTCTATATGGTTTTCAATAATTTTTCCTAATCCTAATCTGCTAAAACAAAAATAATCATGTTATAAATTTACAAAACACTCCATCGATAGTAACTATAAAGTTTTAGTAAAAACATATCAATATTTTAAAGCAATACCAAAATCTAATCATTTCATCTCATAATAATCCCACGTAGTTCAGAAAAAAATTCTTATCTTTTAAGACCAGTTAAATAAGAAACTTATTTTATATACTTGTAAACATTTATCTATTTTCAAATGCTTCGAGAACCACTAATATCTCTTAAGTTTTACTTATCTTCATCGCATGGGGAATGGAAAAAAATAATTGGGTGATCTTATACACTCATTAAGGAAAACGTATCAATATTTTATCATGTGTTAGATAAAAAGAATATAAGAAAACATTTTTATAGATAAGATTGTTATTAAAACAAATAGGGAAAAAATTCCTCATAAATCATGATGGGAGGAAATATAATCCCAAAAGACAAAATATTACAATGAAATACGCATGTGATATAATAATGGAACCAAATATTAAAAATTATTTTCATACGATAATTTATTCCTAAGTATCTAGAAACTATGTAAAACATCACATTGTAAGCATAATTCATGGCTCACTAAGATTACTATCATAGTTGACAGTGTCATATAGTGTATTGGGTTCGCTCCCAATTCCTATAAACATAGTGGGTAGATTCTGATGGTGGACTTGGTTCCTTATCCATTACATTTCATATAATACCAAGAGATTTAAATAATTACCCTATTTATTAGATGCTTATATAATTTTCATCCCACCTATCACAAAACATAGTGTGCTTTGGATATCTTTTGGTGCATTATACATGGTATCTCATGAGATAAAATAATTACCCAATTAATTATAGGGATATATAATTTTGGATAGATTGAAAAATAAAAAAAATATTACATACATGTATACTTGTTTCAATCGAGGAAGGTAAACCATACATAAATCATATGTGTGATAAACCCCATGACAAAGAAGTGGGTTTTATAATCCTCTCTGAATGTGTAACTCTAGGATATATATTAAGTATTCCCATTATATATAGGAAATAAATCAATATGGAATTTAATTTATTAATAAATAATCATATTTCTATAATATTGAGTTAAAATTTAACAAATTATATGGGATGTGTTAATGATATTGAAGAATAATAATGAACCATATAAGGGATTCTTCGTGTAATGATAAAAACATATATTACAAAAAGGGGTTGTTATTTTACATTAAACCATAATTAAATGTGATGTGTTATCTATAAAATAATAAGGGTTATTAGAAACTATTCATGGTTTAAATAATTTAATGGTGTTGACACTTTTCAAGAAATAATAAATCTAGAATTGTACTTAATTTGGGTTATATAAATGTTGAAATTTCAACGTGATCTTAAAAAATTTATTATACCCAAAAGAAAAGATAAATTAAATTTCATATATCTAAAAAGAAAATATATAATTAATATGATAGAAATAAACAAGAATTATAATGAGGGAAATATATAAAAATAAAGAATATAAGAAACTCAAAATAAATGAGGTTGTTTGAGAATAACCAAATTTATGATTCGGAATTTTGTATCAAAATACTACAATGAAAAAATGGTAATAAAAAATTAATTTCATAACAGTAAATGGAAAATTTGAATGTGATATGTGATAAAAAATAATTAGTTTTCCAAATATAATGGACAACATAGGTGGTGATAGAAAAATAGGTGAAATTGAGGGAAACGTTTGTTAAAGATTATGTGAAATTTAATCATCAATGAAGATATTTTTTGGAATACATTCCTAAAGGTAAGAACATTTGATTTAAAAATAAATTTTATATATATGTGAATATAACATTACCCGAATTAAAATATTAGGTGGGAAGTAGCTTACTATATAAGTATGAAGTTCAAGATGAATCAAAATAACTCAATGAAAGCGGTTTTAGTTAAAAAAGTATTAACATCATCAAAATCATTTTATTTGAAAAAAAAAATTGATGTTTGAAAAATATATCGATTTCTAAATACCCTATATTTCAAGAAAATTAAGAAAATTTCATCCATTTCTAATAAATACTATAAAAAATAGAGGTGTTGTGAATATGATTCATATCTCAATGAAACATAAGTGAGATAAAAAACCCTTACAACATTGAAAATTTGGAAATGAAAATATATGAAAGGTAAAATAAGAGATGTATTTTTTAATCCCATTGATTTCAAATAAATTATTGAAAAATGGAATAAATTTCAAAAACAAAAACCCCAAAAAAATTAACAACTCATGAACATGAATCATATCTCTGTGAAACATAATTCAGATCCAAAAACCCTTTCCCCTCGAGACCAGATTCATTTTATAAATATTCCTAACATATAAAATAATCAAATTAATTTTCATGAAAACATTATTAAGAAAAATATTCATTTTTATTTTATGATATGTTATATATTTTTTATCATAGGTTATTAATTTACTTTGTATTTTTTTCACATGCCTATTAATTAAGTTGGTCACGTAAGTTTCTCTATACCTCCCTTGTTATATTAAAAAATTATTAAAGGTTTTGTAAAATAGATTCACAATATAAAAAATAGTATGTTTTAGTTTCACTTATTATTCTATTAGAATAAAATATATGCAATTACATTGGTGTTAAAAATAAACACTAATATAGGATGTTCATTGATATGATCGGTTAATGAAGTAAAATTTACAACATTTTTTTTATTAATATAAATTATATAATGACAAATATAATATTTGAATAATATTATTAGATCCATTAATATAATATTTATAAGTTAGATAAATGTTATAAAATTATACTTGTTACACAAACAAGAAGAAAAATGATTCATTCCATGGAGGTGATTATTTGTACGTACACATATAACGGTCTCGTTTTTTATATAAATCCAATGGGGTATAGAATATAAATAATTATAATAACATAATATTAATTAGGATAAAATTATTATATTTTATTAGTAAATTAATATTTTGGACCATCTGTAAATGATGATTATGAATGAAATAGATCACATAGTTCCTGGAGGCGATAGTTTGTATAAACACATGATGGACTCTGTATTATTATCAATTATTTGAAACAAGCTACAAAAGTGATATTAAATTAGTATTATAAAATTTCATTATATAAAACATACTATATTTATCATACCTTCTTAATATATTTTTATGCAACATGAAAACTAATAAAAAAAGATTAATGAGAAAGTATTACTCACATAAAGAGCCTGAACATTACATAGGAAGTCTTCATGGAAATGATGATTTCAGGAAAACCACTAGAGAATAGTGTATTATGGATGGTTGAGGGAGTTAAAAGAGTGTAATGTTGGTAATAATTTCATGAATATTATTAATTTTAATTGTATTATAGAAGAAATAGTCTTTTTAATTGGATAAATGTTAACTTTTTTGAACACCAATTATTTTTCAATAATGGAATGAAATTATTCAATGTTAAAAGGATTAAAATGTGAAAAATAATTTAATAGAAATAGTTATGGGTATATAAATCCTCAAAAATATATTTTTATCAATGTTTTCTAAAAATAATTTACTCAATTACTAATAAATGTTTACATATTTCTATTTTGGTTTTTACATTGGAAATTAGTTTTTTAACTAAATAATTTAGGTTTTACAAAATATATAAGACAATCCCTCATAAAAAATGTGCTCATTATGAACCTAAATTTGACCTCTATTTAAACAAATTAAAATTTTAAAAATTAATATATTAAATTTAATATTAAAACATATAATATTTAGAAAAACTATTTTTATAGAAAATATGTTATTTTAAAATTAATTATTACATATAGTTTATACCATTAATTACCAATAAAATTAGTGTTAATATATTTATATATTATTTTAAACATTATAAAAGATTAATTTAAAATAATATATTTATTCAATTTATTTGATAAAAATAACACAATGTTAATTAAAAAATTCTTTGAAAATAATACTTTTACAATTATGATTTTAATTAAGATTAATCTTTGTGGTCTTATTTTTATGTATAGAAAATAAATTAACCATATAAAAAATATTAATGTTGTGATATAAAATATTATTTCTATTTAATTATATACATGTTCTATTAGTTATGAAAACTAATTATTTAATCTATGGGAATAAATTTGGTTTTTAGTTTGAAATATTACTTAAGATTATAAATTTTTAAACATTAGTTTATTGTATTTTAAAAATATATTTATAATTTATAGCTTAATATATTTATATAAAAAGGTTTTTAGAGACATTATATTTATTATTTTATTTTGATAATATCATAAATGTGACAGTGTTATCAAAATATGTATTTTATTACTTTTAAACTAAAGATACATTTTAAAAAAATAAATAATTAATTATAATATAATATTGTTATTATATTTAAAAAATTATATATTTTTTTAAAATTAAAAGTCTAAAATTTAAGAATCATTAAATTAAAATATTGAAATAATATAAGGAGAAACTATTTTCTATAGGAAAATAACTTTTCAATGTATTAAGAATTATTATTCTTATTTTCTATCAATTATTGTTAAATTAGTGCTAAGATATTATTCACAAAAAATTATATTATTTAAAAAAATTACATTAACTAAAATATATTTTTCTTCTTAAAAGAAACCTCATAAAAAGTTAATTTTAGAAAAAAATAATTTTTTAAGAATATGGTGATCTTATTAGTAATCTAACTACAAAAATTTCATTTTTCCAATACATTAATATTTAAAAAAGTATTTTTAAATATATTTCTTCATGTGGTATCATATATTTATATCGGCCAATATATTAACATCAGTATAAATTTTATATAATTTTCATTGATTCTTTTTAGGTTTGGTGCTGAATGTGTAGTAAGTTATTTGACACATTAGGCTTCATAGGTAGATGTAATTTGAAATATCACAGTGTTACAAAAAGTGATTTTAGGTATTCTGACAAATACTATTTAAAAATAGATATTATATGGAATTGTAAGTGATTTTTAATTTTTTTCGAAAAAAATTCTTTCTTGGGAATTGAAATTCTACATGAGGGTATATCTATTGATAATTTAAAGATAAAAGTGATTGGATAATGTTCTAGACAAAAAATTATAGGAATCAATATATTCCTCGTTTTATTGG
Organism: Viscum album; assembly: GCA_963277665.1. Lineage (NCBI taxonomy): Eukaryota > Viridiplantae > Streptophyta > Magnoliopsida > Santalales > Viscaceae > Viscum > Viscum album. Next base: position 1,777,621,410 of record OY728146.1, on the reverse strand, counting down.
GATATTAACAACCCTTTACCATAAATTTATCACAATTTAAAAATTCATTAACTATGTTACCATCGATGGGAGTGAACAACCTCTAAATGGAAGAAGGGAAATAATATTCAAGTGTATTTAGAAGTATCTTGTCACCACCCTTATATTCAACATACCCTATAGTGGGGAAGGGTTTATCATATACAATTAATCTTCAAAAATGTTCCAGTGAAGTTTCTTATTGTTTAATTAAATGGTAATTTCTTATGAATCATGTTAATTGAATACCAATTAGTTAAATTACTCATTGTATGATATTAATGTAACATTAATTACACATAAATTAATGATTATGTGTAATTACCTATGTGGTTAAATTATTGATATATACACCAATCAGAAGAGTTTAAAGTATATAATCTAATATTAATAGTATATAAAGAACCAATGTACATGGTAAGAGTTAATTAATGACTATAATTTCTCAATATAATACCATATAGGGAAGGTAAACAAGGTGGATGGGACTCTATGTAGAAATTTTCATTCTACCCATTTTTTGATAATGATTTAAAGGGTCACAATCCTCTATGAGATTCAAAGTATAAACACAAAAATAATAAGATAAGGGTTGATATCCAGCCATTCCAAATTAATTTCTCAACTATCCATCTATGTAAAAAATTTAAAGTCAAATAAAGATGATATAAATCCATATAAAAATGCAAGGTATATTCCAATTTTAAAATTTGAATATATTTGAGTTATATGATTTTGAGAAATAAACATTAATCCCTTAAAAACTATTATTAAATAAGGTTCTAATAGATGATACACATAATTTTTCATTATCTATCCATCATGGAAACAAAACATTGTATTTTTATATTAAGTTACATTTTCAGGGGAAACATAAAAAGTAAAACTTTTGGGTATATTTCTTTATGATTATTATGAAATAAAGTTAAGATGGATCAACATAATTGCAAGGGGTTGAGACAACCATTACAAATAAATGTATGGAAATGCGAGAACATTACCATTTATTTCTTCACTGATATTCCAGATACTTCAAAATGTAATAATTTCATTTGGTTTTTTTTTCAATAAATTTCAAAAGTTAGAATAAATTTTTACTATTTGATAGCATTTATCACTGGATAAAAGTGTTATGTTTTATATTAAGGAAGATGTAAGGTTTCATAGACTACCACAATCAATTATATATGATCAAGATCTGATTCTTGCCTATAAATTATGGAGAGTTTTTCAACAAGCATTACTTATAGATCAAATATTTTGGAAGTCATATCAAACTCAAAATGATGGTCAATCAGAAAATATCATTCATATATTTGATGTTATTATGCAATCATACTAGATTTATTTTTATTGAATTTGGGATCAACATCTTCTTTTGGTTGTGTTACCAAATAATAATAGTTTCTATAGTACCAAATAAAGAGAATCATATGATGTCCATATGGGAAAATATATAGAACTATGACATATTGAGATGAATTTAATGGGAGGAAGATATCATGACATGAAAAGATAGAAACGGTACAAGACATTCAAAAATATATGAAATCAGAAAAAAAAAATTGTTAGAAAATGTATAAAAAAGTTATTCATAAAATTTAGAGTATGAAGTTGTTGATATGGTATTCCTTAAAATATATCCCTGGAATATTATAATGAGATTTTGGAATAAAATATTGTTAATCCTTAGATACATCAGTCCCTTTGATATTCTTAATAATTTAAGAAATAAATCTTATCATTTAGAACTTCCAAAAAACTCCCTTAGGTTTATAATGTCTTCCATGTATATATGTTGAGGATGTATATATAAAATACATCACATGTACTATGTTCAATAGCTCTATAATTGTGAAATGATATTTCATATTTAGAAGAACGTATAGATAAATTGGATTCGTGAAATATAATCTATAATACAAGACAACTAAGCTGGTAGAGGTTATGTGGTGACATAAAAAACTTGGTAAAAATACATGTGATCTCAAATATATAATGATACAAAATTGCCCTCATTTTCTACCATCTGAGTAATGAAATTTTGAGGTAGAAATTCCTTTATGTGGGGTAGAGTGTGGCACCTCATGTTTTTACTATTTAGTATCCTTTAAATAATTTGTGGTGAATTTTTTATTTCAAATGAAATAATGAAGTTAAATAAACTCCAATACAAAAATAAAAAATACCATGAAGATATAATCCTTATCCTATTTATTTTACATGAATATTGTTACCATGGTCACAATTATTGAATGAAGGATATGCATTATAAATTTTATTTTATTTTAAGAGATATGTAAAAAATATGATGAATGGTTTCAATAAAAAAATATATGGTTATATAAAAAATATGGTAATTGGGAATATATGGAAATTATTAATATGTGGTAATTAGGATTATATGTTCATTGGTAATATATAGTCACTAGGCTTATATAGTCATTGGATTTAAATTTATATGGATATCATCACTACTCATATGCACAATAAAAGAGATAATATTTAAAATGTTAATGTTATAACTTAATTTTTTAATTGGAATATAAAAATTGATGTAACCAAAATATTGAATTTATATATATTATAAATTTAGTTCATAAAATTATTAGAAGAGTTCAATATTGAGATCCTTTTTCAATGAATAAAAAATAGGTTCTGTCACTAGGGTTTTACCTAGACAAAGTAGAATATGAACATCAACTAGTATGACATGAGTGACATAGTCTATATGGGAAGATAAAGCTTATGAAAATCACTATAAGATCCATGCTTTCTAACTCACCACCAACTTCTTCTATAATTTCTTATATAACCCTTTAGTTATATGTGTAGGTTTTAAGGTCTTTTATAAGTATATGTTAGTGTGATATGAACTTTTAGTTATTAATAATTGGTACATATATTTTTAAATGAATGTAATACTATTAAATTATACACTGAAAATTGAAATTAGATTCTTTAAGAAAAAACATAATGATATTTCAAGATATAATTTAATATATATATTTTTTACTTGGAAAAAATTATGAACAAATTGTTTTAATGATTTTTCTGTTCAGTTTTTTAAAAACTAATTAATTACTCATTTAATATTAAAATTAAATTTTATAACATTTAGAAAAAAAATATTTTTATATATTTTTCATTTTTTTTTAAAAAAATTATATTATTTAATAACTCTCCTTTAATTTTATTTTTGAGGTAAAATATTTTACAAAGCTAAAAGTCAGTTACCATGGTTAAGGTAAAATGATTATTTTCTAATTAATTTTTTAGAAGTGTTGTATAATTCATATATAAATATACTAAATTGTTTTAGTCTAAATTATCTATATAATGTAATTATTATTTAGATAAAAATATTCTATTTTTTATTTAATGTGTAATTGATATGAAATTTTAGTGAGAAGACTTAATATTTTAAAAAAATAATTTTTGAATAAAAATAGTTTTTTTTAGAATATTTTTTGATTTAAATGTTTTTATTCATACATTTATAAGTTTGAATAGACTAAACAGATTCTATATTTTGAATCATCATGTAAATATTTTTTAATAGGGTTAATCTTATATATTTAATAAAAAATTTACTGAGGAAAATAATAAAACATGTTATCAATGCATAAAATGATATAATCTACCATAGACCAAATTTTAATAAATTTTTTTGATCCTTATAAATTATAGAAAAATATTAATTGGTTTTTTAGTTATGTACACATGAATCTCGAAAATTTATTTACCTAAATCACCTAATTATCATGTGATTCCATATTCACCTATCACCTAACTTATGTTTCGAAGAAAATGTACACCATTTTAACATATTAATGGATGTCACAAATACTAATTTTAAAATATTCAATTCCTTTAAATTACTGAATAATTTCATTGTATTATTAATATATTATAAAAATATTAAATTATTGGTACCCCTAGTAACAGGGTTTCAAAATTCATCAGTCTCCATTATTCTCTCTAAGAGAAGAATAAATCCATCAACGGTAGTATTATCCACTTTCTCCCATTTTCATCATAATATTTTCCATCCACCACGCATATAATTATACTAATTATCTAAATAAAACCTATATAATATCATTATAATTTTTTTTAATAATATTATTATAATAAAATAATAGCATTCATAGTCAATGTCACTTATATATTATAGTGTTTTATTTTTTGGGTTAGTACTACCAACATGAAATATGCTAAATATTTATACCATGGATTAATATTAAAATATAATTACATGTAATATATGATATTCAATGGTAAATTCTCTTATAAATATATTTTTTAATGCTGAAATAAAAATAAATGATCAATATAAAGAAACTTTCTTTTCTCAACAAATTACCCAATACATATTCATCATGAATTCCATTTTTAAAAACCATTGTCAAGAATTCATTCTTGTAAAAATGGGAATATATAAAAAATAGAAAACAATTTAATCCACTATAATAAAAAAATAGGAATGATTAATTGGGTATTAATAAATGATATCTAATATCCCAATTAAATGACAGATATGGAATAATAAAAATTGATAACATAAAATGATGAAAATAAAATGTAATTAACTAATTTCTGTGATGAAAAAGACAATAAATAAAGACTTTAAATAGAAAAATACATGAATAATTTTCATATTTATGTTTTTAGTGTTAATATTTAAAAAAATCCTAAAATATTCTTCATTCATTTACAAAATTAATTTTTTCATGATATTATTCAAATACATTATAAAATATATTTTACTATTTTTCTTTAATTTTTCACTCCATCCTTAAAATATTTAAATTTTTGGGTAATTATCATGATCACTAACCTAAATTTCAAATCATATAATTCATTTGAGATATTATTATTTTTGTCAACTGATCTAATTATTTACATCATCATATATGATACTGTTTTAAAATGTTATGTATTCTATTTTCATTGATAGGATTTCAAGATGAGATGTATGATTGACTTCATGTTGTATAAAAATATGGTTTACAATTAAGTGATGGGTGGGATTCTATATATAACATAAATTATTTTATTTAATGTTAATGTATCAGGAGATAATGTGTGTGCATTATTGGGTGCAGTTATATACATGGGATAATTCTTGGACATGATTGAGAATAAATATGTTTGAAAAATAATGGGAAAGAATTATTTTGATTATTTATTTTTATAAGATAGGTCAATAACACCATTGTGATTTTATTTACTCATAGGTGGATGTTTAGAAATTATTGAGATTAATTATTATGCATGGACATGATTTTTATGCGCTATGTTCTCATTGGTATGACTTCTTATTCTTATTCTTAAGCTGTATTTCTGTGTTATTTTTCTTTATTATGATGCATGGATAATTATTATTTTCTCTTATTTATAAAAAAGTATTATATGGTTTAATTTTATTCATTTTTTGTGATATAAACATATATCACACCTTATTGAAACCTCTCATGGTTAAATGGTACTTTAAATTAGATATGTCTCCAATGCTTATATTAGTTTGTATTTTTGTGATTTAAATTAGTGGAACTCATTGATAAGTTTTACGATACATAGAATTTGGGCCAAGTTTTTTTTTCCTTCATCCATATGGAATTATATATAGGATTATAGAAATATTTCGTTTTCTATAATGTTTTTTGTGTATATATTGATCCAATAATGTGTATTGTGATTCTAATTTAGCTAGTCTTCTATAAAAGTAAACATTGGACTATAAAATTTCATATGAGATGTAATGTTTAAATTATGATTGTTTTTTAAAATATATGAATGTTATGTTTATCTAATATTTATTATTATATATATTATAATATAAAGTGAAATATAAGAAATCCATATAGGATTTTGTGAAATTGGGTTATTGAAGGATATATTCTCTAAAGCCTGTGTATATCTATATCTGATATATATATATATAGACAAACACACAATATGTCATTAATTAGAACGTTACCCAATAGAAGGCTTCAAATTTTACCATTTTTCATTTTATTTGTATAGGAATATCATATTCAATGATAAATTTTATCATATCTTATATTCAAATGAGATTTCATGTCAGTGTAAATATAAGTCATAAATTATAATTATGGTAACCAAAAATAATGTTTATTTAATTTTTCACTTATTTAATAATGTTTTAAGATTTTAGCACTAAAAGTTTTCATTGAAGAATTATATTCCTAATAAAATGTTATTTCATGACTTTATAAATTTATTGAACATTATATATGATACCAATATATTCAATAAATAAGTAGTTCATCAATCAAGAAATCCTCCATGATAGCATACCATTAAAGGATATGTTTCAAGAGAGGTAATTCATTGGATTTTAATTAAAATAGTTTCATGTTATGATGGTAGTATCTACTCATAGGTTACCAATTATTGTTAAATGATATTTTATCCAAGGAGAATCCTTGACATTAATATAAATCCATTTTAACAAGATAGTTGATGTTGTTATGATTGAATCAGCTTATATTTTTTTGGAAAATTAATCTATATCCTCTTAATTATTTAAATATGAATTATTATCACATGGAAAACAGTAAATAAATTCCATTTGAATGTTGGATGATTAAATGAAACATGTACACCTCACTGAGAGAGGGTGTCATGTGTCTTTTAATAGTTATCATTATCGAACCATTCAATGGTTCTATGATGTTTAAAGAAATATGATAGATTCTCATTTTTTATACAATAAATTATTTATAGTATATTCATAATTTCCTTTTTACATAGATGATCTTGTGAAGTGATTTAGATCAGCTTCATTACAACTTTCAGATAGTGTTTTGGGTAATGTTTTTTCATTTTCATTACTCCTGTTTAAATTTGATGATTATTGAATGCATATTATATTAGGATTCTTGTATTAAGACAAAAATTTATAAAATTTTATAAATGATAACATACCTTCGGGGTAATTTTCATTACATTTTCACATACCACATCTGAAGGGTTACACCATTGATATTTAAATGTTTTTTCTTAAAACTATAAAGATATATTTATATGTTATAGATAAATATTGAAATATATAACATATATCATTAGTATATATGAGAGAATTTTTTTATTAATGATATATTAGTAATTTTCTCAATCATAAGTCAATGAGAAAAAATATTATGGTTTTCCTTTTTGTTAGACTCACTTTCTTATTCAAGTTTCACTATTGAGTTTATGGGAGGTCGTTATTGGTCATTGGGCTGACCTTGACCATAATATCTTAAGATTACGGTGGTATAAGTCCCTAGTGAGATCCATTATTAAGAATATTTTCTATATGTTTGAAGTGAAATTGTTAATATATCAATTTTTATTTTAGATATTTTATTTAGGGCCACTTCTATAACATCAGTGATTAGGTATAGACTGTTATAATTTAAGGATTTCAATATATGGACGGACAGTTAAATTTAGTGGTGAGTTATTATGAATCTGTTGGGACTATGAGATAATTAATTGTAGAATATTAATATATTTATTAGTTAATATCAAAAAAATGGGTATTATAATAATTAATGGGGATTTATAATTCTCAGCAGGGGAAATTCAAGTATCATATAATATAAATAATTTTTTCACTCATTATGTCTTATGGATAAAGGTATATGTGTGGGTATCTTAGAAATATATGGAATAATCTATATATAATGTCTCATGGTTCATTTATTAAAGTTAAGAAAATTCCTCTAAATTAATGATGGCTAAATTTATTTAATTATGGAATAAAATTATAATAAAATTTCCATCCTTGAATTTTTTACACTCCGGAGTTATGAGATTTTAACATTAGTTCAAATGTTAATATTTTCAATCAGTAAACGGTTGTATCAATTATTATTTCCCTAAATATATAATAAAATATAATTGGATTCATGGATATGGAATTTAATGAGTAGGTTATAAAAATAACATATAGAGGCAATGATGAAATAGTCAAAGTGACTATTTATTATTATTTTATTAATCATTATTATATAAAATTATGGTATTCTAAAACAAATCCGTTTTTATGTACTAGTAATCCAAAGTAAAATTATATATTTACAATATATCATTATCCATTTGATTTATTACAAAGTAATATTATAATCTATTTCTCAGCATAAAAGTACATATTTTAGGAAAGAAATTAGTTTATGTGAGGGGTTCAAGAAAATTATAAAGAATAAATGGATATATTTTTGACCTATTATTATAAAATTTTATAATTCTAAATAGTGGTAAATTTATAAAAAATGATATATTATCATGATGTATTAATTCATCATTAATAGTTTGGAAATTTTGAATGTATTTTTCGTAATGATATGCAATGATTTTTTTTGGTGGTTAGGAGAGGTAATGTGATTTTATTTACCCTTAGTTGATGTAGAGGTTTAATAAAAAAGGAAATGTTTTATTAAGTATTTTAATACCATTTTTTTGTTATTGAATAATGAAAATTATGAATTCTTACTAAGGATTACCTTCTAATATAGAGTGGTTTCATGATGCATTATGGGTGTTAATTGTGGAAATATCTTTAAGATTATTTTCATTATATTATGTGTAATCAGTTCAATTTTCAGAATGTTTTGAAATATAAAATTAAATATGAATAGGATAAATATCAGTAAAATTTGGTAATAATAGAATCATTGTGGGTTCATAACCAACTTATTCTATGAGAGGTGAATGATTCGTTTAATTCATGTTTTATGGAGTTGTAAAGGTATTCGGGAAAAGTACCTAGGTTTGGGAATCCGATATTTGGGGGAAGTTCCATAATTAACCATTGATTTATTTTTTATAAAACTATCTGTATAGTAATGATCATTAGAAAATATAATTAAATTATTATTGTTCAATGACTCTAGAATTTTGTTTTCACCTTCATTTTATCTACTATTTTACATTTTTAATGGTTTACCATTTTTTTAAGTTCATGTTATATATCATTGAAACCTAATTATTTATTCGATAAATGTTTATATGCAATATTGTATATTTTTTAAGATGAAAATGTTTTCTATTGCATTTAGTTTTATGGTTAAAAAAATATTTTTCCAAAATTTAAGGTGTTAGAGAAACGGATTTTTAATAATTCTTCAACCAACAATTATTTTGACTTCTTAAATGACCCAAAAACAATTTATAGTTATTTTATTAGTTTCAATTTTTTATATATGGGTGGAAATTTATCATGAATCAGATAAGTTTTATTTTTGATGTAATTGTTAAATTAACTATTTTACTTTTATATCTTGTACACAGTGTATTCAATTTATGGAAAATAAATATTTATAACATGAAAAACATCCTTGTATTAAAATTAATAGTGTAATATAACTTATAAAAAAGTATTTTTTAAAATTTTTAAATAATATGATGTTCGACTTTTAGCTGGATTCCAACATGTTTTTTTTAGTAGTAAATTACCACCAACAATTTCTCATTTTACACATGATTACTCAGTAAGAATTCTAGATAATGATAATATTGAGATAGAGATAATAAAAATTATGATTTAACTCGATTGTTAATTTTATTTTTTATTAATTTATTATGGATCGATTATAATTAATTCAATTAATTTATATATATATATATAATATTTAAAATAATTAGTCATTCTTTTAAATTTTACTGTGTTTATCATTTTCAGATAAAAAGTTGATACAGGATAAATTGTCCACCACCAATGATAAATTTTACAACTCATGTTATTTCCACCATAAAAACCCACCATGTTTAATGGCTTTGAAAATTATATGGGAGTAAAGGAGAAACATTAATTTCAAGGTCATATGATGATGTGAAGAATGAGAATATGAATGTTAGATAAAGAATATGTGGTGTTAAAACGTGAAATTTTGGAGACAACTACTCTGGATATGTAATGGTGAGGGAGGGAGGGAGAAGCTTGATCAAATAATGTTGGGGATGAAATATTTGATAGTGGTGGTGATTTTTCACATGTAAATAAGGACCAATAGTGACAATATAAAAGAATATAGTGACATAAGGGTTTGGGAGTTGTAATATTTAGTCAAAGGAATAGTTGTTGGTCTAGAATAATAATAATGGTATAGAAGACTTTGTGGCCTATGGTTATAGGGGAGGCCACAATGGGATCAATAAATTGTAGTTCCCAATCATGAAGATCCATTTTTTACAATCACATGAATAGGTATCCTCAGAACACTGGATCATAACTCTAGTAGAATAAATAAGATTATTTTGTAGTATTACCCACTCCATATGTTTTATAGAACATTTTATCATTTTAAAAATAAACTTACATCTAATTGAAACAAAAAAACCACTTTTTCTCATTATATAAGTTCCACAAAGAACCTCAGGGTGATGAAATATTGTAACTCTAAATATAAATCAATAAAAACTAAAATTGTCAACTCTATCTGATAATATTAATTATTTATGTGGTTATAAATTAACTATAGTCCATGTTTTGTAATATTTCTGAATAAAGGTTCATTGAAGAAAGGAAAATTTTTACTATTTCACATTAATTAAGAATCCTGAATGCAGAGCACACTTCCTCCCATGAATATCAATAAGTATGAAAGTTGTGTTCATTATTGTCTATAATTAATTGTATTCTCATCCTATAAATAATATACTATAGATTATTCAACATTATATTTTGTAATACATGGTGGATTCAAAAACATATTTTTCGTACACTATCATGAATGAAATTAATGGATGATGTCTTAAAAATCTTCCAAATTTGAATAATAAGGTTGATGAGTAATGGGAATCACTTCGCTATGGACAAATTTAGAGTCATGTATAATAAAATCATCAACAAAAACTGTAATATTATTTGATGAAGTAAGTTAGTATGATGTAAAATCACTAGTGAAATCATTGTACACCTCTATACATATAGCATGTATTTATGGATAACCTATGAATTGAATTTTAGGATCATCTAGATGATTATCATCGATATCTTCATAATTTTTCACATAATTATGTGGGATGTAGATATGAGCCTCATCATGCTCTAACACATCATCCTAGGGATTTAAAAAACAATAATCATAAATAAAAATATCATGATAAATACCTTCTATGAGATTATATAGTACTGCCACTACTCCCAGAAAATAACCCCAGTAAAATTTTAATCCCTCTATCAAAACATGTTTTTGTAGGAGTGGGGTGATATGAGTATCATTCAAGAAAAATAATCAGTTAATTTTAATTAATTAATGTTTTATTAAAAATGGTAATATTTTATTTCAAATTCATGATAGTGTATCCCATTAAACGTATGATATAATAGTGATCTTTGGTAGTAATATGGATTATGATTCATCTGATGTGATATATTCTTTTCCATCATGTATGATTCATATAATTAAGACTCATGACATATATCCAACACCTAAATATATTATGCATGATAAATATTTAAAATAAATTATTTCTTCCATAATAATTTTTGGGAATAAATTAAAGGAACTAGAATTGGTGGTGTGGGATGAGGTTGATAGAATCCACAAATCCCTATAACTCAATCAACATGGTTCCAATAAACTATATAAAAATGAATAATACAATCTCCTCATATGCTGCTGAAAGAATCATCATAAAATTAGGTGGGAGAATTGACTGAAAATACCCAAAACATGGAATCCAAGAAACCTAGAATTAAAAAAATATACATATATTTTATAAAAGAAAACATTTAACATATAAAATGTAACACTCTTAGATTATAAAATAAGAACACTATATTCAATTGAATATTTGATATCCAAAAAAACATTAGATGAAAATAGAACACCCAGATAATTAAAGATATATTAATTTTTAATAAATTCTATATCCTAAATATATATCATTACATGTAACACTAATTATAGATTTCTTCAAATTGTATACTGATATTAGTATGTGTTACACCCAATACCGAGATTAAATGAATGAAGGCATGTTATTAAAATATTATTATCGAATATAATAGTTTTAAAAAGGAGGTTAACTTGATATTTATTAATGTTACTAACTAAATTATGAGTTTTTTTATTAGTAATTTTTTATGAATTAAATAAGAATCATCTAAAAGAAAAAAAGGAGTGTTTTCTAAAACTATATTTTTCTAAAACATTATTTAATCGTTCTTGAGCACATAAAATGAAATTAATTTTTTCTATATTTTGAATATTGATTTAATAAATAAAACCATATTTTTGGAATAAGAACATCAAAATTATCTTCTGGATATTTTTATTATTTTTTTTTGATGAATATAGAAAAATAATGAATTTTAATCAAAAATAATGTAGTTGTTTAAATAATTTATAAATAAAGATAATTTTATTTTTATTTAATCAAAATTTAGGTCAATAATATATCAATTAATAAAATTTAGGACATTGTAATAATTTTCATATTAAATTTTGATATAAAAATATTATAAACTGTTTGAACATGTTTTCTTTAAATACCTGATTTCTCATCACATATGTGGGATTAGTTTTAATTTAAAAACTTCCACATATGTGAATTGAAATTAGTAAAATATATTCCATATTTGGAATCATCATAATCTATAATATAGGAGGATATATTAATTAGTTACCAAAATGAAAAGTGGAAGCTGTAAAAAAATTGATTATTGTGGTTAAGGTAAAAATGGAAATACCAGGTGATTAAACATAGAAAATAGGGGATATAAATTACCTAAAAAATGTCAAACACATATTTTATTAAAATAATGTTTACCTTATTTCTTATAGGATTGATATTGTTCCATTTTTTATGATTTTTTAATGACAAACAATGATTGAATCTTTTAATAAATTACTACTGTGGCACTCAACTCAATCATAATGGTATACCCCAACCCCTCACTTATTCACACGTTCAATCCCCTATTGATAGAAAAATAAATTCCAAAATTACTCTAAAAATTAAATCCTATCATTATAGAATCTATAATATTTTCACAAATCCATCTTCATGAGGATTTGGTGCAAATGATATGAATATACCCAAAGAAGTGGTATTGTTCTACAACAAGAATTTTTATTTTACTTCTTCCTCCACCTCCGTAAAATTATTTTTAAACCGTGATGATATAATAAAAAAAGATGTTTCATATACTGGGATATTTCAAAAATAATTTCATGACCAACATCCTTCTCTAATCCAATTAATTGGGTTATCAATTCATCATTCAAGTGTCAACGAACTACCACCTCACGTACCGAAATTATTTATTTTTACATTACCACTTATCAATGTTGGGTATGATAATGGAACTAATAAATATATATGATATTTATAATATACTTATACCCATTTATTCATTTTATCTATGACTGAAATATCAGGCTATAGCCATGGACATATAACCACAGGTTTCCAAAATTGTGGCTATAGGTACTTAAACGAATGTTATAGCCATGATTTTGTCTAAACCATGGTTATATATTAAACCTAATTCCACAGTTTTCTTAAACTAATTCTATTAGGTATTTCATAAAAGTTTATAGTCATGGTTTTATGAAATAATAGATATATACTCCACCTATATTAATAGTTTAATAGAACTGAGGCTATTGGCTTCCCTCTATAGCGTGGGGAAAACAATTTGCTAGGAAATCACGAGAATAGATATAGCCATTATTTTTTCCATCTATTAGTAAGGTTCATGATGATATATGTTATAATATATATATATATATATATATATAACAAAAGTTATCTATATTCTAGTGTTAATTTTTTCAGTCAGTGGTAGCACATGTAAGTAGTTTTAATCTGGCTGGGATATATTTATTTTTAATCCATGTACATCATTTAAAAGGGAAATAACCACATTTTTTTCTCGTGTAAATAAACCCTAGAGCCATGATTTAACTCGTTTCTATACCCTATAGCCATAGTGGACAACTGTGTAAATTATAGCCATAGTTTCCAAAACTATGGCTATAGTTTCTATTGCCATGGTTTCAACCATGTCAATAGCCCCTTAAAACTGTGACTATATCTTTTTTTTAAACCCACAACAATAAGTTCCATAGACAGATCAAACTGTGGCTATAGATTATAGCCACAATTTTGACCCCTATATCTATGGTATTGTACCATGGATATAACATGATATTCTAGTAGTTATCACACACACATATATATATATATCTTTTACTTTCCATTCAATATGGGATATGACAATGTTGTTTGTCTGTATGGTGGACTACTTCCTTGTGAAATGTTGTCATTCATCTTTAAATAACTATTAATATAGAATGTTATAAGGATAATGTTAATGATTATCTATGATTTAAATGACAAAATTATGTCAATAAATACATATTTATGATTCTTTAAAGATAATATTTTATTTTATTTCTTACATTTTCACTCACTTATAGATGACAACATCATTAATGTACTTGTGGATTATAACCTACATGAAGTGATGTGGCTCCCCTTTCATCACCAAACCCCATGGATTATATATATGTTTAGTTATTTCCCTAGAACCAATATATGGGTACTTTTTGATAACCATTATTCATCTTTTTTAATATTAACAAACTATTTATCATACCATGATTTTACTTCTATGTGACATAGTATGAGATAATTTCCAAAGAGTAGATGTCACACTAAAAGGTCATAATAGTTCCCATCTATGATGAGAACATACAAGCTCCATGATAGTATTTTTAAATATATTTTCTATAGCTTGATGATATCATTTAAGAGACAAAAATTATATAGGCTATCTGGGGTGGAGACTCATAAGGCACCTTCTCATGGTTTACACCCATAGAAACATCCAGAGTAGGATATTTTGATAATGACCCCCGCCCAGTAGGAAATACGCATTTGTTTGTTTCATTGGATGTTCTAATTTTTGTATGTTTCTATCGATCCATATATATTAATATTTTTATTAATGAGTTTTATATGTTTCATACTTTGATGTATTCATTAAAACTGGGAACACATATGTTCTTTCTAAGGTTATATATTTTGTGTGCATCATACATAATAAGGAATTAATGAATGATTTGAGAAAGTATTTTTCCCTTATTTCCGTTAATGGTATTTGATATATTTGTCACATTAATGTACATGATATAGAAAAAATACATAAATGGACATTAGGTTCAATAGGAGTGTTCGGTTTCAAGAAATTCAAAAAAGGATACATCAAGCACAAATGTTGATGCCACCATTATGCAAACTTCTTGATTATAGATATCGGGATAAAGGGATTATATTACATAGAGATTATCTATATTCGGTATTATTTAATTATGGAATTATATTATTTCATTATGGGTTACATGGAATGTTTCCATATTCTAACCCAAGGCATTTTGATACTTCTCTTAATGCCACTGAGAAAAAAATCGTAGAGGGTTACACATTTTGTGTATCCAACATCATAGTAAAATAAAATATTAATCTTCATTCTTTAAAAAGTTAATTTTATTTTATTTTTTTATGTGGTTTAAAAATTATTAATATTTCCTGGATCACATATATTTTATCACCAATTATTCGAGAAAATATAATGTGACAAGAAAATTTAAAAAATATTAAGTTACCATTAATTAATATTAAATTAATTTATATATTAGAGATTAATTGAGTGTAATTTATTTATTAAATAAATATTAATTTTTCAAGGCCTGATAAATATTGAGGAGTAATAGTAGACTCTGTTAAATGGTAAACTGGGAAATAATATATATTCAATATTAATTGAATAAATAAATTTTAATTTTAATTTTTGAGTTTACCACATGAAAATAAATAAAAAGTATATTATTATTATTGAAATGGGGTTACATAGGGATTAAATAAATATTATAGGGGACTTGTGAAATTATTTATTTCTAACCCTAGTTATATGTAAACCAAATTATATTATTTTTCAAGATATCCAATTCATATTTTTTATTTTAAACAATTAATCCAGAAAATCACCTCGATTCCTAGTGAGATACCTTCTCCAAGAGAAACCCCAAGAATGTAAATAGATCTTCCTCTAACCTCAGCTATCAATTTAAGAGATATCAAAGATAATACTTTTGAAGAAATTATAATGGAAATCGAAGATGAACACTGAAAATGATTGGATCTTCTGTGCTAGAACCTAGAGGTTCCTACATTGATGTTTGGAGATTTTTGGATCACATATGGATCACCACTAGAGGAAATATACCCTTAATTCCTAAAATGAAATGAATTAATGATGTAGATACATTGTCAAGTCCATTAACAGATAAATAATTTCTCAGTGGGTAATTATTTAATTGCATAAATTATTGATAAATATTATTTTAGGATCATAAAATTTTGTTCTAGGATTTATCGATTGTGTATATTCTTGATTCAAATCTATTGATCATGAAATTTAAAATTGTGACAATATTATATTGATCATCGGTCATTAAAACAAATATGGGAAAGACCCGTCACATGTTTCTAAAATTTATGTAACCTTAAAGTGTTATCAGAGTGGGTTACATAATTATTTATAATTATTTAAATATCATTGATTTATTTATGCATATATTGTTGAATTTGAATTCTAGTTTTATATTTATTTACTCTAAATTTCAAGATCTACTTCTTACACTAAATTTCTCTTAAATAAAATTGAATTGGTTATTTTTCTTAAAAAAATAAGTTTAAATAATTTATACAGATGTTCTGAGTAATATCATCATATAACAAAAGAGTATACGCTATGTAACCTAGATATAAATGCCATGTACTGTTGTTTAATGCACCAAGAATTAATTTTGAATTAATTAAAGGTGTGTGCATTTATTACATGAAGTGAATTTAATTATATAGTGTATGTTTAATGGTTCATCCTATAAACTAATAAACTGAAGTACATACAGTATAATTGATATAAAAAACATATAGACTTTATGAGATAGATAATCCATGTATCTTGTTACACAGCCAACCTGATTGGTGATTTTCTATCTATGATACCACACATCATGTAGCCCATTTACACATCGTGTACTCTAATATTTTTCTTGGAATGGTTACACACAAAGACCATGATAATGTTCCTCGGATTGATAAAAATAATTGTATATTCCAAGTAGTGGTCTTTTATATTTATTTTACTTATATTTATCAATGTTTACTTTCCTTTCATCATTTTCTTTATAGTACATTCTAGGATATGGGTTTTAATATATATAAATTTTCAATTAATTTCTATGTAATTTTCATGTCCATATATCATATATAAGTCATATTAATGTTATTAATCTATGATCAAGGATGCATAAAATGTGAAAGAAAAACCATGTAATATGTGTTATCATTAGTTGATAGTACAACTAATAAAAGTATATGATAAGAATACTATAACAAATATCGTAAGTGTAAACAATATATGAGTATAATACATGTTTTTTTATTCAGATGGCTACTCAACATATTTCCACTGTGTTAAATTCACATACATTGATAATTTAAGATAAATATATTTAATTTTTTAATATTTTTTATGTATAATAATATTAAGGTAATTCTTATGAAAATTAAAAATATTTGATTAATTAATAAAAAAAATTAATAAATTAAAGCATGATTTATCTTAAATAAGAACAATAAATAATTGAATACTAATTTTATTAAATATTTAATTCAATTCATGCATATTAATGATCATGGGGTTTGACCAGACTTTTGTATGATAATGGTTTCCATTTAATTTATTATTAAATTAAATAATTGGAATGCATTCAATCTCTCCTTTTTTATGTAATAGCCTACATGCCCATGGTTTCATTTATGTAAACCCCTCCCCCTAGCCTATGTCTAAGTAAACTATTATATAATTGATGTATTTCCCAATCTAGTTGAGGCTGTTCATATTTAGATCTGAGGCAATACAAATCCAAGAGAGATACATATGTGGAATAGTGGAAAATTTCAACATGAACCATAATTGGATCAAGGTTTTTTCTACTAGGTTTATAGTTATTTTATTATCTACCTGATAAAATAACCATTTCTAGAAGATCATGATCATACAACTTTATTGTTTTATTTCAATCAAGTTGAATGGTTATTTCATTAGGAATGTTATTTCACAATCATATTAATTAATTAATTAATAAGAATGCATGATAAATCTAAAATAAATAATCTCATCCATAAATATTATCTATGACAATGTAAATCACCTAATAAAATAAAATTATTATTATAAAAACATGTAATAAAGAAAATAATTAAAAATTTACAAGTAAGAAGATAAAACCCCTCTATAATATATTAACTCTGTATTGCCTTCCACTACATTAGTTAAAATTGAACCATAGTTAAATGTTCTTGACCAGAAAATGTTAAGGAACTTTAAATTATCAATGAATTATAACTGGAATTTTATAGACTAATAAGCTTAGTTTACATCTAGGATGGACCTCTAAATCAGGACATGGTGTAATTGAGATGTAAGGGTTGAGAAAATAAAATTTTAGGCTTACAGTATTAGAGAGGCCAGGAAACATATCAAGGAACTATGATTTAACATTGTTATAATTTGGAAGGATAATATAAAACCCATAAAATTCCATGACCAACAAAATTTGTGATAATGTAGAAGAGAATATAAATCATAGCCACTAGAATTACCAAGTAACATGATATTTTGGAGCAAATCCTGTAGTCTGTTGGGTTTCAATAAAACAGTGGGAGAATAATAAATATAATATTTATTTATTTGAGTAAATTTAATTAGATAAAGAACTAAATAAATTATAATATTATTTGTAGAAAAATCAATAAAATTAAGTTACAAATTTCACTACAATCCATACATTATAAGGGTAACCTTCTCACCCTCCCAAATTCCCAAGAGTGGAAAAGCTGTTTGCACATTATTCTATTCCAAGAAAGGAAATTATATGTTCTGAAAGAACCTATTTTTTATGATCTATCCAATGAGGTTAGTGAGGATGAGTTTTTCCTCTATGAGAAACATTTTAACAATGTGATATATGTTCAATGTTTTATTCTATCGTCCATGAACAATGAGATATTAATGAAACATGAGGACATGGATGAATATATCATGATATATAACCTTAATTATCTCTATCAAGAGATGGTGATACAAGAGAGGTATTATATACCTAATTATCTATTTATAACTATGACTGGAGATTTGAGTCTATCTCAGCCTCATGTAGTCATGAAAATTGGCTATATTGAATGCTTATACATCCTTGAGATTAAATTCCAAAAGTATTTTTGCATAAATATCACAATTTTCCAACTACCCAACACCTTATCTAGTTTTATTTATAATTAAAACATGATCAATAATAATAATAGTATTTCATAACTTCTTACATTATCCAAATGGATAAAAAATGGGGAATGAAAAACCCACAATAATTATTGTGTATAAAAGTTGGAAGAATAAGGAAAAGGGTCCCAAGACCCATAAATTGTATAAATATCCTGAGCACATACTTTTAATAAGTTTCTGATCTATATGAAGGGAAAGGAAAGTGAGATGGTATGTTTTTTATGAGGACTTAAAGGCTATTGGAAGAAGAACTACGCCCATAATAAAGGGTAAGATAAGGTGTGATCATTTTTAAGTGTAATATTTCAATATCTGCACATTGGGAATTATATATAGATTTTTGTTCTCACATATGTATGTAAATGTAAGAACCATGTATATTTTTTATGATTTATATAGGAGACATGGATTTTTGAGCTACCAATAATGTGAGGTTGGAATATCTATCCATTGGTGACTACTAAATTTGATTACCAACCAGAACAAAATGGGTTTTATGGGATCGTTATTATGTACCAAATGTTACCAAGAACAAAATTTTGGTTTCATTCCTAGATTTGAATGGTTTCATTTTAACATTTTGGAATAATTTTTCTACATTTTTATTTAAAACACATGTTATTATATGTTATATTTAAATATTAGTTTTTATGAATTAAATTACAAAAACAAAGTATTGGAAAAAGATAAAGAATCGTGTTCACATGACTCATATAACACCCAACAATCGAAACAAATTTTTTTGTAATATAAATGAGTTTTTTCAGAAAATTCATTGTCAAGATGTTTATTTAGAATCTTTTGAGCTAAAAACACTTCAATGATGTCATTCTTATTTATATTGCAAATTAAAAAAACCCACATTTAGTGGATAGGGTGAAGGGTCCACAGATCTTATAGGATTGGTACACATTGGTGTGTATAGAAAATTTATATCAGAAAATAGAGGTGTGAATCCTTAAATAATATCTATTACTCGTGACTTAAGTAGATATGGATATATCTAATTGATGAGATAAAATTACGTGACCATTGAGAAATTTGAATAATTACATAATGAACTAGTGGATCTTTGTGGAATGAATGAAATAATATATGATTGAATCAATGTGATAAATATCATAACCAAGAGAAAAATTTATTTTTATTGGAGTCTTGGTTTATATCTAAAATAAATCCAACTTGCACACCATAGTAGGATTATTTTAGTGAAAGGAGGAATCTTACCTTATTAGACATTGTAATATAAGTGATGAGCCATGAAAATATTTTATTATTATTTTGGGGATTTGAATGAAAAAGTAAATAGATATATATATATAGAACCAAGTACCAAATAAAGGGAAAAAATGCATTCCCATTAAGTTATGATGTGGAAAGAAAACTTTTTCATCACATAGACACGTATGGGGTTATGAGTTGTTTATTAAAGCCTTCTCAAGTAATAATTGAAAAACTGATTATACCTATATAACTCATCAAAAAAGAATGTACATGTTTAAACAAATGGTTTTATTGATAAGAAGAACATATTAAAAAATGATAGTGAAAGAAAGACTGTATTTTAATATGTTGATTCTCTCGATACACAAGAGGTTATAGATGATCAAATTCCACTTTTAACCATCTAAGAGGTGGTTATTGAATAATATGTACTATGTAGAAGATTTATATAGTTAAGAGATCTAGAGAGATATGGTTTTCTATTCTCCAAATATGGTGAATCATTATTTCCTAATAATGATGAAAATATCTCCTATAAAGAGGAAATAGAGAGATCAGAAGTTGTAAGATGGAAAGAATCCATTATTTCATAAATAGATTCCATGCATTATAAAAAAATTGGGTTCTAGTTTATGTTCCATATAACGTATATATCGTAGAATGGAAATGAATATTAAAGAGAAAATTAAACATACAAGGGAAATTAAATACCAATAAATCAAGGATAGTGGCTAAACAGTTAAAACATTGTTAACGAATTGATTGTGATGAGTCCTTGTCACCAATTTCGATGTTTTAATGTAACGCCCCGACCCCAACTACCCAGAGTCGGTGAATTATTGTGTAACATTAGCATGATCACAAATGATCAAGTCTCAAAAGACCGATTAGGTTAGTATCCTTGGAAACACTAGATACATTCATAAGTCGTACATTACATCATAAAGTAAAACAAAACTACAAAAATATCTTGTCTTCATATCCCTCATACTATCCCTGCAAGTCATTTATAATATACTTCTTCACATCCAGGAAAAATTAAAACAATGGAAGGGGTGATCTCAGATGCTCAGTAAGGATAATAATATAGCGAAAGCTTTTATAAATAAACATAAACATTTGAGGCAATATATAACTAAAAAAAGCTTTTTAAACATGAACATCAACATAATATGGAAAAATTAAAATGAGATAATGCCATTTACATATTCACATGGGTATTCTACTGGTCTAATAATCACATGCAATATCAATAACCACTTTCATAATGATGGAATGCATAATGCCAGACTATCATAAACACATAGCCAATGCCTCGTGCCAAGACCACAAATAAGATTTTTTCAAGGCCTCGTGCCAAGACACTAGTTTGTCTCATGAGTCCTGCCGATGCAACAAAGAGCTATAGCGGGCTCCACCCGTCACTTATTAAGTCCAATGCATTCCTGATATGAATAGGTTTAAACATATCATAAACCATAACATAATTGTATCACATAAAACATGCATAAAGGAAACATAAGATTTCCACACTTCAATCACAAGATATCAATACAACACATGGATATAATAATAACTTTATCAAAACCATTTTCAATACCAAAATAAAATAAAAGTAAAACATGGTATTTTTTTCTTTTTTTAAAAATTTACAGCTTTTAGAGGAAGCTGAAACTCAAATAGTGCTCACGGAGCCGGAGAAGTCTTTGTCGTCACATACATACGACAAGAAAAAAATTCCTTTTTGTTGTTTAGTAAAATGATTCATATAAAAAATATTCCTTTTGAATAAACGTAAATGTCAAAGGGGTTTATACACCGTATAAAATAAAGTTGTGTATAAAACAAAATATGCCTCAATGAAAGGAGATTGAGACGAAGTCCTTATCAAGATCATTTTTTAAATAAAATAGATCTATTATGTGTATTCAATATAAGTACACATAATGAAATTACAAATACAAGATAGGACATCATAATATCATAACATAATTTCAAAGTAGGAGATTAACCCAAAGAATGGAAATTGGGTTAAGAAATTCCCTTACCTTGTGTCCGACTTGACTCGACAGTTCTTTAACCTCATGAATAATAAACTAGAGTTAATCTCTAGTTTCTTAAGAACCTTTTTCATGTTCATTATCCATTTTATATCTCTTATTACAATGTTACAAAAATTATGTAGTCATTTAAGTTAATAAGGGTCGTTTTGTCGATCTTTGGTACTTGAGTCAACAATAAACATCTTATAATTACAAGTTGTTTATGTGGTAGAATATCCATTATCTCCAGAATTATATTCATGATTTAGATATAATATATATCATATATATCCATTATATACATTCATTTATAATATTACATAACATTTAGAGGTAAGAAATGAAATGCACCGTTCATGGAGATGGTAAGCCGTACGTACGCATGAACGCTACTTTCACTTCTATTTCATATTTAATGGAATGAAATTATAATTATATAAAGGTATACTATAATTACAGTATAATATAATGTATAATACCATTTACTCCATCCTTTATACATCTCACATATGGCATTAATGATTCAAATCACTTTGAGGGGGCGGTAGTCCGCACTTCCTAAAATGAAAATATCGCGTTTACCCATAATGGAAACCATAAAGGTATGAAATAAATTAAAAATAAACAATCTTAAGTAAAACATAAACATATTATATATCATATATAAATATATTTACATCTTAATGGCCACCTTTTAAGGTGTTATATGAATGTTGAACAATCATCGTTTTGTGAGGCAGAAATTCTCCGTCCACAGAAACAGTATGTTCTTTAACCATTAGATGTTGTTGTGTGTAAGTGTAGCTCGAATCATTCTTATAAAAACATCCTAGTATATTTAGGATACTGTTTTTGTTACAAATGAAATTATTAAAAAGTTTTTAGGGGGTTGGAGAAGCAAAATAAAACAAAATAACATAAGAGAAGACATTACCATAAAATCGGGTAACTCTTTTCGATTTGAGCCAAAGGCTTCCTTGGGAAGAGTTCGGCCCAAAGTGAGGCTTCTAGGAGTAATAGAGGAAAGTTGGGAGAGTATTTGGGCATAGGTTGGCCGAGCAAAATGGCTTGAAGGTGTGAATAAGGTGGTATAGGTAGGGGCCTTTTATAAGAGGAGGGAAGGGGCACTCTTGGAAAGATTAAAATGTTACTTTATGATGAAATACTTTTCGGATTCTAAAGGTCTCACAATGATATATTTCTAGGATAAGGTGACAAGGGTTCGAAATATACTCATCCAATAGGTTTTTGACAAGTGTATGCCTTAGATTTTACATTATGTTTTCATTTTATTTAAATTGTTAATTAATGAGGTAATAGTTGCATCATCATTGTGTCATAAATATTTTAATTTATTTAATGTCTAAAAATTATAAAAAAATATGATGATTTAGGAAATATATTTATATTTTTAATGAATATTTATAGTAAAAAATATGACTTGTATAACCCCATTTAAAAATTGTTTTAGTAAAACAACTCATGTTTGTGACATTTTTATTTTAACATTAAATAAAAAGTTTTTAATGTAATTTTCCTACTAAAGTGGCTCCATGGGGTCCCCAAGTTGACCCATGGATTGTATTGGTCGTCCATGACTCATAAAATAGGGGTAGGACAAGTGTAAAAGTATTTTCATATTTTTATAATATCATTTTACCTTAAATTTCACTAATTACCTTTAATCGCGATTAATTAAACTTAAAAGTCACCATTCACCAAAAATTATTTTAATCCCATTGAACCACATTTTACTTCCTAATTACAACCATGTATGTCGGATTTTTGAAAATCAAATCACAAAAGTGGTAATGGTTCATTAAAATGAAAATCGGTTTTTTTAACTACCACTTAGTGGTTTCACTATTCATCAAAAATTGAAGTTTTTCAGAACAATCCCAAAATTTCACCCTAAGATATAATTGATATTCTAAATTCAAAATTGATTTCTATTTTACAAAATTCCAAACATATAAGTTGAATTAATTAATTTTATAACTAATTCATGTTGTCATAATAAATAGCGTGTTTTTAAGAAACAATATATATCAAAAGATTGAAAATGGATTATGTCTAATTTCAAAGAACAATTAATTCTAATGAACACCATTGGATAAAATGGTAAAAAATATTCTAATTATACTTTAAAACCACTCAATAGTATAATTTATCACTATAAATTATTTTGATTAAAGTTGTTTTTAAGTATTTTTCACTATTCATAAAAATTGGAAGTTCTCAGAAAATTACAAAAAAATCAACTTAGGATAATTTTGATATTCCGAATACAAAAACGAAGTCCATTTGGAAAGATAAAATTTATTAAATTTCAAAAATTAGGTATTACTATTCATAATGGCTACTTTGATTGGTTGTGGTGTGTGTTAGAACTCGAAGTTGCGTACAACACACGCTACTGTATTATTCAAAGAGAAGTGTACCGTGGAATCTTGGGGTGTTACATTTAATCAAACCGAATTTAACATTCTATATTATCTTACAATAACTATGAAATTTCATAGATGGAAATAAAAACTGATTTTCTTAATGGTAACCTTCAAGAAGATGACTATGTGATACAATTAAAAGGGCTTATAACTCCAGGTGACGCCAAATAGATTTGAAAGATGCAGTGATCTATTGACGGGTTGATTCAAGCATCAAGGTCATGTAACATTCGATTCGATAAAGCTATAAAATTATTTTTTCCATTAATAAAGAATGTAATAAATGTGTTCACAATAGGTTTTTGGAAATGTAGTAGATATCCTAGTAGTATATGATGATGATATATTATTTATTAGAAGCAACATAATAGTCTTATAGTATTATAGGGACTATTTAATCATGTAATGTCCTTGCCTAAGATCCACTTATCATATTATGTGATCTGGTAGGTCACATGGCCTCAAGCACACATCCCCATATGTCAAAGGCTGCTAACTAGATGTAAAGGTCTAAGTTGGTATAGTGTGGAGACAATACCCTCATTTTAGAGTAGAACAGAGGAAAATGTAAACAATGAGACAACAAACATAATCATATATAATCATAGATCTGTAATAATATAAAACACCCAAAGGTTGATCCATTTACATATTGATGTCATTGCATGGAGAGATACAGAAAAACAAGTCATATAGGGGAAAATCATATACATCATTCTAGATATAAATACAAAAAAGAAAAAAACAATGCTCTAATAAAATCTTAGGAATATGCTCGGTTGTAATTCCTTGAGTTTTTAAAAGAAAAAGTATATATAAAAGCATATGTGATACACAGCCCCAAAAACAAACAACCAATGATAATTTAAATATGTTTGTTTCAGCCATTATGTTAAATTTTAGGATACTAGTATGATTAAACATATTATGATATATATATTTATATCTTAAATATATTGATAAATTCTTAGTAAATAATCATTCAATTTTTGGTACTGTATTTTTGTTCTTCAAATTATATTTTCCTCAAAAATGATTTTTATTTAATTATATGAAAAAATGTTATAACTATTTTCTATGATATTTATAAAATTTATTTGATAAAATAAACTCCATTTTTTATAACATCTTATCAAAGTTAACATTGGGTAAAATTTATTGATTTTTCATTGAAAAGGGAAAAATTATATATTTATGTAAAATTGAATCTTATTTTTCTAAATTAAGTAACATAAAACTCCCAAAATTATTTCAAGGTAACATAAGTGTTATTTATTTATATTTAATTAATTAATTATATTTAGATCATCTTTATATCAGATTTTATAATATAATAATTTTAGGACTAAAAGTAATTTTTTTCTAACTGCTTTAAAATGCATAATGTTTCAACATTTCAATTAATTATATTTATCTATAATAAGAAATTAATTAATTTAAAATTTTATATTATATATCTATATTTATTAATAAAAATTAATATAAATAATATTAATAGTTATAAAGTTAATGTAAACCAATATTTTCCAAAAAAATAACTCTTTTAGAATAATCGCATCCTATTATGCATACAAGGTTTATATTAAATTAAATTAATCCACGTATTTGAATTTATTTTGATAAAATGGATTATATATTTGGAATCATCATAATAAATATTAATAAATATGGCCAACTTAATTTTTGAACAATATGAATAGTAATGGTAGTAAATATTTATCATCCTAATAAAAGGAAAATATATTAATTACGGTTAAAAATAATTAATCAAATACTATAAAAATATTAACCATAATTGTATGATTATTTATATTTACAGTTAATTAAAATTATATTTATATTTATTCCTTGTTTTCCTATTTTTAAATGATTATGAAATCATTTTGATAAAAATGATATTTTGAAATGATAAAATAAAAATTTTATTTCGGTGTATTTGGTAATTTCATTTTAGGAATTCATTTTAATTAATTAATGGATTTTTTATATAAATGATATTTTACTATAACATTATTATTAAATTATTATTGGTAAATTTAATTTAAAATATAAATTTTATGATGTCAAATGTAATTTTTATAAGGGTTCGAAAACATTTATTGGTAAAAAACCAAAATTTCTAACAAAATCATGATTCTTATTTTGAAAGTAAAAATTCACATATTTAGAAATTTATATGGATAAAAGTATTTTTATTTTTGGAATCATAAATTCGAAATTATCCAGCTGTAAAGTTTTCTTAACTTTCTTAGACATTCCAATTTTAGGGTAAAAATTAAATGTGGTATAAATATACGATTTGAATTATGACATCATAATAGAATAATGGTGATTTAATAAATAAAATAAACTATATCCAAAACTAAATATTCGTTTTCATTTTAAGATAATGATATTTTAATTTTATATGATTAATTTTATAAGGACATTATTAATCCTACAAAACTTATGATATATTTTGTGATTTTAAAATGAAATCTTTAAGAGCATTACTCACCTCAACATAATTAAGGGTAATATTTTGAATAGATCATCCATTTTCTTATGAAAATATTTAAATCGACCAATATTATGAAGAAACCATGGGAAAAATCAAGGTAAAGTTTTTGATTTTGGTTATTTTGTTATATATATTCCAAAAACTCTGTTTAAAAAATGAGAAATATCTCACCTCTCTTTTCCTATATATACTCTCTCATGACCAAATTTCTTTTCAGTCAAAATACTTTTATCTTGTGCATAATCTATCATTCCCTATCTATATTCCTCAAAAGGTTCTTCCAAGCGCTCAACAAGCTTCTCACAGGAATTTGTAGTCACACTCTCAAGATAATGGATCCTCCTCTTCTCCTCTTTATTGAAGTATCTCCTTTATCTTATGTATTTTATCTTTATTTCATAATTTTGGGATATGTTCCTACATACCCCCATACAATCATTTTTATATATAACAGGTAATATTACCTTTTAACTCTTATCAATACCTCCTATTCACAATCATATTCACCCATTATACTGTGGAAATTTCTCAATGAATTTCCATGACGAACAATTGTGTCGTGAATACATATAACAAATTACTATCAAGGGTTTCCACCTTTATGAACTTATACTTATTGATTTTAGAAATACATTTATATATTACACATTCCTTGATAATGTAATAAAATATTATTATTAATTAATCCATGTTGTATGATCTGTGTAGCACACATAAGCCTGAGAATGAAATCAAAGTGACAGGTTCACCCATAATTAAATAGTGCTCCAATGCATTAGGAAATTTTTTAGTTTCATGAGTTTTCATGTAATGGATTAGGTTGTGAATCTAATACATCACATGAATATTTATATAATGATTTCATGAAATGTTTCCTTTTCCTATGTTTATGATTCAATGTTTTATGTTTTTTCTACATTTATCATGTTGCATTTTTGGTTATCATGTTATATCATTCCTTATTTTTCATGTTTTTTATTCTCAACCCTTTTATGTCACAATGATAAGCATATTGTCTAACTTGTATTAATTTTTTCATGTTATTTCATGTTTATTTCTTTAATGTTATTTATAGCTCACAAATTTCTTTTATATGTGCCCAGGTTTTCCCATGTAGTATTATGTTCGATGGAATATTATGAGCATGTTAAGGAATTATTCAATAAAGTAGATCTATTCTTTTTTAGGTTGTTATGTAATGTACCTAATTCAAATATATATTATACTTATCTATATTTTGTTTTTTATAGTGATTAATCTAATATAATAAATCAGTAATAAAAGTGTAATAAAGATCATGGTTGTTATAGTTGGTATGAGAGGAAAAGTTTAGTAATTTTCGGATTGGGATTAGAAAACCCTATAAAAAGACTTATGGATAAAATAATGTAAAATAAAATAATTATAAATTTTGGTAAAGTATAAATTAAGATATTTTTTAAAAAAATACATCACTTTATAACTATTTCAAGTAGACATGGCTCTAGAATACATATAACTAGGGTTAAAACCTAAAATCACTACATTGAGAAAGACTCGATCTGTAACTAGTCCATGCCAATGGACCTTACTGCAAAATTGGGTTGACACTCCTAGGAGGTATGCTTTGGTAAAATAACAGGCTCAATATAAAACTAAAAATAATTGACGAAAATTTTCAATAAGAGTATATGTTAGGAAATAGATCTTGTATAACATATATTGAATCCGATAAATTCATAAGTGAAAGAAAAGATGTATTTTATATGTTATCCGTATATAATAATTTCAGATTAATTGAGTGTCATTTTATTTGTTAAATATTTATGGTCTTGGGGTCATTGACCTTTCTGTAAAAATGTTATCTATCACACTAAATTAGTTCTTTGGTGTTATTTTTCATGTCCATGTCTATTATTTCACTTTCAACTAAATTTATCGTATTGGGAGTCCTTGTTTTGTGATGGCCTTCAAACATCCTGTTAACTATTTTTAAGTGGGTGTTTTATTAACCCATTTTATGTTCTGGATTTTCACTAAATATATTTTCATGTTTCAAAACATTTCCAACCATTATTAAAATGAAATCATTATGACATAATTTAAAAAAGTGGTAAAAATGTAATGCTCGTGAGATTTTAAAGGGGAAAACTATGTTCCATCGCATATGAAATACGCAACACTGAACCAACACAAACAATGATGATTTATATATTAATTTTTTTCAATTTTCCATTAAACATAACGATATTATTAGGATTAACTACTTTATTAAATATATATAAATTTTCAAAATATATTGATAATGTTTTAGTAAATAATCAATCAATTTTTGGTAATGTATTTTTGTCCTTCAAAATATGTTTTCTTCACAAAATATTTTTATTTATTTTTATGAAAAAAAAATTTAATTATTTTTTTAAATATAATTTGTGATTGATAAAATTAACTATATTTTTTATATTAGAATATCAAAAATATCGTTGGGTAATTTTTTTAATTTTTAGGAAAATATTGACTTTTTAGTGAATAGAGAGAAATTACATTTTTATATATAATTATAATTTATTTTAATAAATTAAGTAATATAAACGTCCTTATATTATTTCATGGTAACCTAATTATTATTTAGTTATATTTAATTAATTATTTTCATTTAAATCATCTTTATGTTGGATTATAGTTTAAGTTTATTTTTAATATTAGAAACACCTTTTTTGAAAACTTTTTTAAAATGAATAATATTTCGACATTTTAATTAATTAAAATTAACCATAATGGGAAATTATATAAATACATTTTTTTATTATATATCTACACATATTTATTTAAATTCAAATAATTAATATTATAAGTTATACCCGGGAAGCGCAGTCAGAGGCAAGCGTCTGACCATTTATTAATAAGAGAAAAAGCTTCAAGAAAGTACAATAAGGAAGGAAAAAAATAACTATAGCTCATAGAAATCATACCCATCATCAGATCAATTATATATTTCTTCCTCTATTGAAGTAGATTCCCACTCTGAGATTTCATAATGCTTAAGAACCATGGTGTATTTCCTTCGCAGGTTTAACTTCTCCAACGATAAAAACTCATTTGAGGACTACATAGCCCAATATTTCCTTTGCAACAGAAGATCTAGTAGACTTCAATATTAGAAGAGAAGAGTAGTCCTTCCTCATCCTTCAATGTTGTGGGATAGTTATATCATCCTCACTCTTGGGCACCTTCATCCTCCCATCCTGAACTACATCACTTTATGAATGTTGAAAAACACCACTATCATTTTCCTTGTCACTATTTGAGACGTCGCCCCACTTTTCAGAGATGTGTTGCAGCTTTCCGCCTTCCTGCCTTTTTTCATTCTCCTCTACATGAGAGGTATATGCATTATCCAGTTCAATAAAATGGTTACTATTGGAGATCGTGATAAGAATTGCTTCAGCAACATCCGCCCGGCCTTGCATCTTTTCATTATAGGCATCCACAGCCTCCAATTCAGAGACAATTGAGTCCACATGTTGATCAGTATGCACCTCCATCTGAAAATACCCATGCACTGTGTTTACAGAACTAATATTCACAGTTTAGACTACAGCATCCCAAGGTTGCTCATCATACATTGTCCAACCAGTGGAAATTACCTTCTTCTGAACACCATCAACAACAGATTCAACAGGACTTGAAATATAGCAGGCTATCTTTTCATCTGATGCCGAGCGACCGAGACTGGTCCCCTTGAATTCCATCACACCACCTTCATCTCGCGTATCATGACTAACCAAAACAGATTGTATATTATCATAAAACATCTCGCTTAGATGGATATGAGTTCGGCTCAAGATATCTGGACCCCCTACATCCTATACTCTGTTCTTTCCCAAAGTAGATCCATACATACACTTACTCCAATCAGCATTGTCCATCCTTAACTCCCCAGCACCTACAACAGCTGACACCACCTGAACATTTCCTATCATCTGTTCCTAGACCACTTTGAACATATTCAAGTTGAGACATTCTCGCACCTCCCCGCACATTACACTTGACCGAAATATCCTTCCTTAATCTGTTAAAAACCTTGGACACCTGTGGATTCAGTTGATGACCCATGGCCACCATCCCCATCTCATATCCGGATACATCCCTAGAAATCGCATGACACACTGCTGAAACATTAACAGACCACTCCTTCTCCACCGGCTTGACATCTGTCATTCCCCACCCTTGGAAAATACAGTTTTTAGAAAAATTAATTCACGTTATTCTTGTCATTTTTATATAAAAAATATTATCCAACCTCTCTTATTTTTTTTTTTTTAAAAAATTCATATTTGGAATGTTCATAATTAATATTAGTTAATAAGGTCAAATTAATTTGTGAAAATTATGAATAGGAAGTGTAGTAAATATTAATTACTATGGAAAAAGGAAAATAGGATAATCAAGTGTGAAAATAATTTAACAAAGGTAATAAACAAATTAACCCTCATCGTAGGAATATTTATATTTATTTTTCATTGAAATATTTATTATATTTATGTTTTATTTTTTTACATTATAAATTATTATGTATTTAGTCTGATAAAAATTATATTTCGAACTGATATAACACAAATTCTATTTTTTATTAATATGAAATTTCAAATAAGACACTTATTATTATTATTTCATGTACTTTTAAATAAATTATATTTTTATCAAATAATATTATTAAATTGTTATTAGAAATTTTAATTGATAATATAATTCTTATGACTTCAAATGTAATTTTTATAAGGATTCGAAAACTGTTATAGTCAAAAACATTTCATTTCTCATTAAATGTTGATTCTTATTTTAAAATTTAAAACTAAAATAGATATAAAATTATTTGGATAAAATTAATATTATTTTTGGAATCATAATTTTTTAATTATCCAACATTTATATTTTTATAATTTTATGAGATAACCGAATTTTTGAGTAATAATTAAATATGTTATAAATATATTATTGGTAATATGACATCATAATACCCCCAATGTTATTTAATAAATACAATAAATTTTATCCACTACCAAATATATATTTTTAGTTTAAAACAATTTTATTTTATTATTATTTTATTAATTTTATAAATCAATATGAATCATCCAAATATTATTATATATTTTAAGTTATTTAATTTTTTTAAGGTCATGGATCACCTCCACATTAACAAAGGTAATATTTTAATATTTTCATCCCTTTTCTTAATAACATAATTAAAAACACCCCTACTTTTCTAAAACCATAGAGTAAAACCATTATAAGGTTTTTGGTTTTGGTTATTTTATTATGTAGAGTTTAATAGCTCAGTTTGGGAAATAATAAATACCCCCATATATTTTCTTTTATAAAACCATTCAATCAACCATTTCTCTTCAATAGGAATCCATGGAGAATATCCCCAATCTTTCCTCACCTCTCTAGAGCCTTCACAAGTTTCCCCCAATCTCTTAAAAATCTCTTCCCAATTATTTGGAATCACACTCTCAAGGTAAGGGTCATCTTCTTGTCCTCGTTATTCTAGTATCTTTTTTATCATATGTATTTTATCATAATTTCCTAATGTTGATATTTTTTCTTCCATATCCCATAAAATTTTAATTTTATGTCTACATGATGAGATAACCCTTTAAATCTCATCAGTGATTCCCATTAACATTCATTCTCCCCCATTATGCTGCAAAACATTCACCACAATTTTCAATGAAAAAAATTGTTGATTGAATACATGTACTCATTTATTACCAATGGTGTGTGCCTTTATTAAAATATACATATTAATTGGGTAATTACATGTGGGTAATATACACACCTTTATCTTGGATAAAATATTATGCTGAATGAATCCATGGTGTATGATCTCTGTGGAACACTTAAGCATGAGAATGAAATAAAAGTGATAGGGGTACCCATATTTATATAGTGATCCAATGTAGTGGGTAATGTTTTAGTCTCATGAGATGTCATTAAAGGGATTATGGAGTTAACCTAATCTATCAAGTGACTTTTCCAATCATGATTCCTTCATAGTTATCCTTGACCTATGTTTATGATGTAGTGTTTTATATTGTTCCTACATTTCTCATGTTGCATTTATGATTATCGTGTAATATCATTTGTCATTATTTATGTTTATGATTATAACCACTTTTCTTTCCCAAATGAGACGCCAACTATCTACCATTTATTACATTGTTCATGTTATTTGATTTTTATTTCCTTTCTTGGATTTATAGCTTAACCCTTTCATATTTATTTCCTCAGGTTATCCCATGTAGTTTTAAATTCGAAAGAATATTATGATCATGTTGAGTAAGTTATCAATAAATATGATGTATTTAATGTTTTAAGTAGTTGTTTTATGTACCTAATTCGAAAACATACTATAATTCTTGATCATTTATGTTTTATTATTTCCAATCTTATACAATAAATAATGTATTTGTGTGTAAAAAAGATAAGGGTTTCCATATAAGTTATTTTCTCCCAAGATCCATAAAATAAGCAAAACGAATAATCATTCTATATTAGGGTACTTTACAGTGTCCATACCTACAGAAAAGTATTCTATTCAGGTATCAAAGGAGTCTAGACTTGGGTGTAAAATAAAATACTAGTAGGAAATCATGAATGGTTTCTAGAAATTATCATCACTTTGCACATATATACAATAATGTGTAGGAATTATGAATAATGAACGATGATGTATAAATAAATACCAGCAGACTCATCTTCCTGCAAGAAAAATGGATAGATCTACCTTCTTTATCGTAGGCTTATATTATTATTATTAGTATCCCTACATTTATATATATTTTTTTAATAAGATAACTATTATAGTTATATACGGTATCCACCTATATGCAGTAAGTAAATGAGGAATTAAGTAGGCATATATCTGGATACATGGATTTGGATAGACCTAGGGCATAACTTTGGAATACATAAATAATCAATCATGCTACATGATAAATAAAATGGAACATTCCATAAATCTCATGATGAATGTGAGGAATCATTATTAATGATCAAGATAGGTTGCGTGAGATTTCATACCCAACACCCAATACAAGGGAACATGGTACATCTTGTCCATAACCTAGATAATAGTAAAATGGTGAGAGACATCCTGCTCAACACCAAAAGTAAGGGAGAGTGAAAATTCATGCTCAAAAAGTACCTTAACTATCAGTCAACATCAAATATAAATAACTATAAAAAAATAGATAGTTACTTGTGGTTTATTCTCAATTTTTCTCGTAACTAACACAAAAAATCGAGTTAGAAAAATATAATATATTTGTGCTTTCATGAAACCATCACAATTTTTTTATCTTTCTAATTAAATATGGTTTATATTAAATCACCGATAAATGTTTTAAAACCCTTATTACCTCCCCCTCCCATGTTACCTCTATGTGACCCCCCCCAACCCCCCCCCCCCAACCACCACCACCACCCATGACATCCTCTCCTATCCTTGGCGGTGAACCCGAGCCTGCAAACCCCTTACCCACACCCATCCTCTTCTCCCCTCCCAGGTGGCGACCAGGAGCTCCTGACCCCCCCCCCCCCCCCCCCCCCGCCCCTTGATCCTAACCCTCATAGCCCTCCCCCCTCTCTAACCATTTCTATGGTCGGTACACCAATGACGGGAACCCCTCCCCCCCTCTAACCTCTCACGCCCTAACTCTTCTCCCCTACTTGGAGGAATTTTTTTACTAAAGTTATTTCATTACATTTATGATTCCTACTGTATCCAATAATGTTTTATTATTTATATTTGTTCCCCTTGGGTGGTTTTATATGTGTAAATTTATTTAAAAAAATTCATACCTAATTTTTTTATACAATTAGTTACCTATATATTCTTGGTGGTCGTTCATTATTTTTTATGAATTTTTGTTTCATATATGCTATATGTGGTTATATATTATGGCCTATTATATATTGTTTCCATCTGGGTTCTAGTAATCATACCTTGTCCTATTTTAGGTGGGCTAGGTCTAGAACACTCAGTACACAACCATCCTAAGACTACAACCAGTGAATTGGAATTTATTCCAATTTCATATGATAGGTTTGGTAGCTACAAAAATTTATGGATCACATTCTTTTTTCAATTACTTTATTAAATAATATATCCTAAGAGATACATATAAATTTTAGCAAATTAAATTTATGGATAATTTTATTTAATGATTTATGAATATTATTATTATTCTATATTCATTATCAATGATTATATCAATCATTATAATGATTAATATTTGAATTATGACCAATATGAAAATATTTATTGCAACATTATATTACATAAACAACACCACATATCTACTGTTTGATATGATATTAGAATCTGATAAATAACAATGGATTCGGTTATGATTACAATATTGTACTTGATATATATATTATTAAAATAATATATTAATATTTAATCATGATTTTATAATTTAATTTTTACTCATTTTATTGAATATTTAACAGTTTCACAAAAGCAATGAAGTCCTTTAACGATTCTTTTTTATATATCACAATTCTAGGAGAATCCATCAAAAATCAATTAATATAGTTTATAAAAAACATTAATTTTTAAAAAAAATTAAAATAATTTTAATCAATTTCTACAACATAACCTTATACCAATATGGCCCTTAATAATTTTAAATATTAGAATATCAAGAAAATAAAATTCATAATCCTAGATGATGAGAATCTCATAGGACGCCGCCACTACTGTTATATTCTATAGATTCTAGTGATTATGTTGTACCTGATACTACAAGCGATGGATTTATTGCCCAGATGTCATTGTTATCCCACTGCCTAATTCACCTCTAGTGATGGAGTAGTTCATCACCCCTCCTTATAGGAAATATTATCGGTTTAATGTTACTGGTATGAATTTCATTTAAAAAAATTATTAATTATTTAATTTATTTTTCAAAAATGACATATACAACCATATAAGGGATTGAAATATGAACATGGGAGATGTATGGGGCCTCAAGGACTCTAATATTATCCTTCCATTTGATGAGTTTGGGGTTTCAAATAGTGTCCCTACTGGAATCTATGGCCATATTCTTGGGAAGCTGGCTTGCAAGACAACGAGCTTCGCTATTAATTATAAATATTGGAGACATAATACTATAAAATGAAAAAATGAGGTCCTTGATACTCAATTAAATGTAATATTAATTTAATATTCCTTAAAAACTAATTTGAAATACTTGTATAAATTTTTTTCATATAATGATAAAGTGTTATGTTTTTTTATAGATGTTTTTTCATTTCAATGATTCTTAATATGTTTCACGCCCATGGGATTTGAAAAATATGGGAAATAAATGGATAGATTTTAAATACCTAATATGGAATGAGTTTAATGAATCTTCTATGAGCTCATAAAAAATTCAAGAGAAAATATTTGAAGGCATTTCTCGTGGTAAATGGAAGTTATTTTTCGATATCAACAGAGATGCATATCATGTGGCAATTGAATTTTTACAGTATATAAAAAACATAAACAAAATAAAAAATTTATTTTTATTCTTTTTTCTATTTTTTAGGATTTATAAATAAAATTGTAAATCGTGAGAATAATTCATTCCTCACATTACAAGGTGTCATAGTTCATTGAGAAAAATAATAGTTTTTTTATTTTATTCAATATTATTTATATAAATTTATTATAACTCATGTATTTTTCTAACTTGTTGACATTTTTTTATAATTCCTAATAAATTACGTCAATATGTTCACCAAAAAAAGATCTGATTTAAAATGTACTGAAAACCAGATGATATTTTTTTAAATGATCCTACCAAATATGTTGGACTAAGTAAATTTCATTATCATTAAATATTTTTTAATTTCCATAAATATTTAATAATAAAAAATTTATTAAAACAAATTACAGTCATTAAAAACAATTAAATGGGGTCAGATACATGGATACAATTATGATAATTTGGAATTTTTTGATATGATTAGTTTCCCCCAATTAATCGGGTTTAAGGACTATTTTTTTATAATATAATTTTAAATATTATGTTTTATATGTTTTTGAAAAAATAATAAATAATATCAAAAATTTATTAATTATATAAAATTTTGATTTTCTTATATTTTAAAAAATAAATGTTCATGTTTTTTAATTAATAGGATAAAATTAATGAAGTCTTGGATGTTAACCCATCACAATCAGTATCGGTGTCCCATAATGATATAGTTAGAATAGTTTTAGGGAATGAGCATCCAAAACATGTAAGGGGGATGGGTTCTAAGAATACTCCTTTAGTTTTTTTGTTAGGTCGATATTATCAATTAGAGTTACTCTCGGTGGTATTTTTAGTAGATTCATTGATGCGGAATCACAATTTTTAAATTTCAAGATTGAAATAAAAAGTTAAAGAAAAAGATTATTATAGGAAAACATAGGATCAGTTCTAATCGAGAATAAAAAATTATTTAGTTTCTATATTTCATTGGATGACTGGAATGATCCTAGATGAAATTTCCTTCTTTATAGCTCATTTTGTAAAGGGAAATTCAAAATTCAGTAGATCCTTCACAAATTTTCAAAGAGTGCATATGACATCCATAATCTCTGTAGTTGCAATATCTAATAACCACCAATAAAAAAATTATTTTATCTATTTAGTTATGGTTCTTGATAACCACTGCTAAATAATTTATTAATGGTTATATTAACTTTTCTAATGTTATTTTTTGATAAAATAAACTATAGCCAACTAAATAAAAACCGGAGTACCCAAAAAACATATAAAAACTTTCTCTAAACTATATATATTGCCGCTAAATTATTTTTTACAATGAAATAAATGGTGGTTTTGAAATTAAAAATCTCCTTCTTCAATCAAATTAGAGCATCGAAAGATATAAATAACTAATCTACATTATAATAATTAATAAAACTAATATTAGAATTTTTGTGAAATAATTAATATTATAAATAATATGTTATTTAAACTTTTATAATTAAAAATAATAATTATTAAAAAAAGTTAAAATATGAATAGAACCACATATTTATTTTTGAAATGTAGGCATCGAAGTGACATCATTCCGAGTAATGCTTTGCTTGTGATGCCCCTAAATAGGTTTTTAGTGTTTCCAAAAAAATAATCCATGTTCAATGATAAAAACAATAATAAATGAGACCTTTTAAATGTGAAATAATGGGAAAACCAGCACTAAATTATTCAATACATGTAAAAATAAACAACATGTCCATTCAAAATGTCATGTACTCTTAATGGCTCAAAAATAAATATTAAAAGATATCAAAGTTTTAGAAAAAAGCGTTAGGGGGTCAAAAAAAAGAAAAGAATGTCATATTTACTAGAAATCATGGAAAATAGACGATATTTTTATTTTTAAAATTTATCAACTAATGACACATAATTTTGAATGTCGGTTTTCCTTTTATGGTCGTAAATGAATTTTTTGAGTTTTAAACCATTTAAAAGTTTCTAGAAAGGTCAAACCAGCCAAAAGATGTTGTATTAACTTGAACATATGGTAAAATGACTATATACGTAATTGTGAAATGTTGGAACTGACGTCACATCATTCTAAATGATGATTTTACTATTATGGACATTAACACGTTTTTAGTGTTTTAAAACACTAAAACTTGTGTGGATTGCTCAAAACATTACAAGTGATGTCTGATTGTACTTAAATTAGAGGAAAATGACAATATATTTAATTATGAAATGTCGAATCCTATTTCATGTCATTCTGAATGACATTTTTTCAGTTATGTCCATAAATGCATTTTAGGCGTTTTAAAGCACTAAAATGGGCATGGAATTGTCAAAAATATGAAAATGATGTATGATTGACCTAAAATCCTGGAATAGTGATTATATGTTAAATTTTAAAATTTAGTAACTTATAAAGCATCATAATTAATAATGGATTTTCCATAATTTCCTTAAACACGTGTTTGGTGATTTAAAATAGTAAATCATTTGTGGAACAGTCAAAATAAAATAAATGATGTCAAATTGTCATGAAATTAGGGGAAAACATAAATATATTTAATTTTAAAATTTATGAATAGATTTTACATCATTATTAATGGTATTTTTCCTATTATGGTTGTAAACACATTTTTAGTGTTTTAAAACACTAAAACATGCATGGAATGTTTAATTCCATGAATATGATGTCAAATTGTCCTGAAATAATGGGAAAAAGACTGTAGATTTATTTTTTAAATATTGGAGCTAGTAAAACATCATTTACAATTATTTTTCACCATTATGTATATAAATATGTTTATTTTGTTTTAAAATACTAAAGATAGCATGGAATGGCCAAAATCATGGAAATGATGTCGTATTATCCTGATACTAAGGGAAAACACCTTATATCTGATTGTTAAATATAGGAACTGGTGAAACATAAATATTAATGATTGATTTTCTGTTATAGTTGTAAATCTGTTTTAGTGTTTTAAAATAGTAAAATTTGCATGTAATGGTCAAAACCAAACAAAAAATGTCATGTCATGTTAAACTATGTAGAAAAAATAGTAGATTTTGTTTTTAAATGTATAAACAGACATCACATCAATACGAATGATAGTTTTATGTTATATACATAATTACATTCTTAGTGTGTTGAAACACCAAAATGTG
The DNA here is from genome assembly GCA_963277665.1 of Viscum album. Lineage (NCBI taxonomy): Eukaryota > Viridiplantae > Streptophyta > Magnoliopsida > Santalales > Viscaceae > Viscum > Viscum album. The sequence goes on along the minus strand of OY728146.1, from coordinate 1,777,581,112 downwards.
TGTGTAATAGTAAAATCTAAGAAAAATATGTAAGATTCTCGTAAAATCATGGAAAATGACCGCATAATTAATTTTTTATTGTAAGAACTGACAACACATCATTACAAAGGATCATTTTCCTATTATGGTCTTAAACATGTTTTTAATGTTTTAAAACACTGAATGGTGTGTGGAATGGTTAATACCAGAAAAAAATGTTGGGTTTTCAACAAATTAGGGAGACACCACTCTAGATTTTTTTATGAAATATAGGAATTTACAGCTCATCATTTAGAATGACAATTTTCCCATTATGGACAGAAATTCATTTTTGGTGTTTTCATACACTAGAACATGCAAGGAACAATAACGCCATGGCCCAATTTATGAAAAGTTAGTGATTTATTACATCTAATTGGCATGATACAAGGAATCATGTCCCAAAATACTGAACAATTTGGTATTATTGGAAACAAGATACATACAAAAGTACAACATTACAACATGAGATGAAATACAACACTAATTTATTCCATTAGAAACATCCAGGACTCCTAGATTATTCCTACAAGTCACTCATAATTAACTTCTTCATATCCAAGGAAAATGAAACATAATAAAGGGGTGAGCTCAAATTCTCAGTAAGAGTAAGAAGTACAGTGGAAGATAACGTAAACATTAGGCATGTTGATTAATTGAAAACACATGCCTTTAGAAATAAAACAATGAACAATTTATGGCTGGAATATGAGCTGAGTAGATAATTCCATAATAATACATAGTCATGGGTATTCTTCTAGTCGAATAACCACATAAACCATCATTATTATTTTTATAATTAGGGAATGTATAAGGTTGGACATTCTGAAACATATTGTCAAGGTCTCGGCCAAGACGTCTAAAAGAAATTTAGGCCTCGGCCAAAACCATATATCAAATTTGGAAATACCTTTTCCAATTCCACATCTAATTGTCTCATGAGACCTACTGATGCCCCAAGGAGCTATAGTATTCTCCACTCGTCACATACTAAGTCAAATACATTCCACATATATAAAGGTTGAAACCTAACATAAACATTCGTATTGAAACTAGCATATGAAATGTCAATAAATTAACCATAAACCATGAATGGTATAAAAATTAAACATCCACATTAAAAAATCTCACAAAACCTTAAATAAAATATGGAATATTTGTATCATAATAAATTAACATCAAATAAGTGTAAATTTTAACATAGGATGTTGACATAGATGAAATAAAAACTTTTTGAGATAAATTTCTCTTTCAATTTTGAAATCATTTAATAGTCACATAATTATAAAAGAAAAATTTATTTTGAAAATATTTTTATAAGATAGTAAGTTATTCTTTGACGATGTTATAACAGTTGAAAATAGTTGCACCCTCCGTATAAGTTAAAAAACATTCTTACCTTAATTTTGTCGAAAAGGTCATAATTTACCTTGTTTTGAAAACAAGGGAAAGATTAATTTCAAATATTATAAGGTAATATAAGGATATAACTGATTTTAACCCATAGTCCAGTAAATAGTAATTATGTTTTGAAATACATTTTTAAGAAAACACTGTTGTGGATGATAAAGAGGTCCTAGTAGATACTTACTCCAAAACAACCTCGGATAATAAAGGGATTGTAAAATTAACCCTTACCTTGTACTTTTCCATGGTCAAGGTTACATTAACCTCCAGTATAGTAGTTAAATAATTTTTAATAAATTATAAATGAATTATATACATAAATATTATATGATATGTGATCTTCTAATATTGCATTGTTAATAATATTTTAGTATTTTCGTCATTTCGGGTGTTAACTGATTCATTTTCTTTATATGTTTTGTTACATAAGACATTTTTGTTATAGATAGGATGTATTTGATTCATATCTATAAAGATATTAAGATATTAAAAATTATTTTAAATCATCATATGAATATTATTCTTGAATGGTTATGATGTGGAAATTAACCTCATCACGTTCGTGGAGACGGTAATCTGTACGTACGCATGAGGGACAATATCATTATTTTGATATTTAAATCATATGTAAATAGATGTTATATCATATATAAATTATCTTTAAAATGTTATATTCAATATTTAAATCAATTATACATCATTATTATACCCATCAAAAAAATAATAATGTATTGAATAACAACTACACCACGTCGTGGAGACGGTAAGCCGTACGTACGCATGTATGGTGGCTTTTTCATTCATATGATGGATTGAATAATGAATATGGTTGTAATATTTTTATAATAAAATCACAGTATATTAAATATACTATAGTATTTATTTTAGAATATAAAAAATAAAGAAAGAGGAAATGGAAGAAGAAAAGGAATTTAAAATAGTTATTGAAATATTTACCTCTTCTTCCGGTTCTTCCATTTGATTTGATCAAAAGGGCTCCATAGGTTGGCTTTCTGATCAAACTAAGTCCAATAAGTAAAAGTGATGGAAATATTTATGATATTTGGGTTGGTTTTGGCTGATCCAAATGGCTTTGGAGTTGTGATTTTGAGAGAAGAGGATGTTCCCTTTTATAAGAGAGGTGAGGGGCGCCTTAGGAAAAGATTGAAATATTATTTCATAATAATATAATTTTTGGATTATAATGGCTCTAAATAGATTTATTTAGATTATAAGGTGTGTAGGGGTAAAAAAGTTTCCAATTAATTGGTTTTTGATAGGTTTGGGTCACTATATTAACCTTATATCTTAGATTTAACTCATTGTTAAATAGTTTAACTTTTACCATGTATTCTTGTATTATTATAATAATTGTTTAATAAACATAATATAAAATTCCAAGATAACCTCAAGTGGTTCATTAATGATATAAATATAATTATATAAGATATTTGGAAGAACCTTATATTTTTAGGACAATTATATAATTTAATAATATAATATTTGATTTTAAAACTCATTTATTCCAATTTTGACACTATTTAGTATTTGTTTTTTTGAAAGTCATCACAACTTGATTACATCGAACCAAATACATTGAATAAACTATAACATGTCATATTCACATAGAAAATTCTTTTGTTACAAAAAACGTTGAAATTATATTTATTTTAATATTTATAATACAATTTATTTGATTCTTTCATTAATAAGGTAATTACTGCATCATCATTATGTCATAAATAAATTTTATTATTTAATGTGTAAAATTTTTAAATAAAATAAAATTATATAGGAAATATATTTATATTTATAATGAGTATTTTTAGTAGAAATTATAAATTATATAACCCCATTTAAAAATTATTTTACTAAAAGATATATGTTTATGTTATTTTTGTCTTTACTTTAAATTAATTAATATAAAGTGCCATTATCATTCTCAAGTGGATCTATGGGGTCCCAAAATCGACCCAATGATTTCCATAGTCATACCTTTATCAACAAATAGGAATATGACACATGTTAGGTTACTTTAATATTATTATAATATTATTTTTTTCCAGTTATTTTCCGGATTTTCCCTTTAACCATTGTAAATAAAATATTTACCGAAGTAGTTATTCATGATGTCTAAAAATAAAAGTTACCTATTTACAAAGTTTAGACCTCCTGATTCCAAATATTGAATCCTTTTTTCCAAATTCAAAACACATAATTGGCGGATATTAATTTAAAATTAATTTCTGTTTTCAACATGTGTTTAATAAATAATTAGTATCAAAAGATTGACACTTGTTAATGTCCAGTTTAAATGTGAAATTACATAAAATGACCTAAATTATATTAAATGATAAAAATATAACCTATTTATTATTTGAAACTACAAAATTTATAATTTAACACTATAAATTATTTTTATTAAAAAATTTGGTTTTAATTAAAATTTAGTATTTTTTACTATTCATCAAAAAATTGAAAGTTTTCCGAAAGGTACAAATATTTCACCCTAAGATAATTTTTATATTTTGAATTCAAAAATGATGTCCATTTTTAAAAATAAACTTTATACAATTTTAAAAAGTAGGAATTACTATTCATAATGACTAGTTTGATTTTTCGCAGTGTGTTAGAATCTCTAAGTTGCGTACAATGAAAGTTATTAAATTATTCAAAGGGAAATGTACCACGTAATCTTGGGGAGTTTCGTTAATCCCTCCATAAAATAATTTTATCCTCAAAATTTATAGAATACTAACACACAAAAAAGATTTGTGTTGTTCTTCAACAAAAGTTCCTTGGGTTCCCACGTTGTCTCTTCCATCTTATGGTTTCTCAATAGAACTTTTACCAGACGAGTCGTCCGGTTTATCAACACTAATTCTATGGTATCAAGAATATATATGGGCTCTTCAAAATTATATAGATCAGATTATAGTTAAATTTCCTCATAGGTGAGTACATATGTTGGGTCAGGCCTGTATTTTCTCTATAGTGATACGTGGAACACATCGTGACCTTTGGAGAGACATGGAGGCATTTCCAAACAATAATATACAGCCCCAATTTGTTCTAGAATTTGGAAAGGTACGATGTACTTGGGACTTAATTTACCCTTCTTACCGAATCGTATGCCTCCCTTCCATAGAGATACCTTCAATAAAATATGATCTTCTACCTAATATTCCAAATCCTTCCTTAGGTTATCTGTATAGCTCTTCTACCTACCTTGAGCTGCTTTGATGTGGGTTTGGATTACCTTCACCTTTTCCATCATTTCCTAAACAATTTCTAAGCCTACGAGTTTTCTTTCACCAACACCATCCCAACAAGTTGGTGTGCGATATCTCTTTCTATATAATGCTTTATATGGTACCATCTGAATACTTGAATGGAAACTATTATTATATAAAACTTCTACCAAAGGTAAATAATGATCCTAGATTCCTTTAATGTCATGTGAGTAAGATATCAATATGTCTTCTATGGTATGAATAGCCCGTTCTGGTTATCCTTCAGTTCAAGAGTGTTAGGTAATGCTCAAACGAAGTTCAGCATCAATGGAATTCAAAAGAATATTCGATAATCTTGATGTAAAATGGGGATCATGATCAGAAAAATTTGATAGTGGTAATCCATTAAGTCATACAAATTTTTTAATATATTGTCTTTCAGGATGTCAAAGTGGTAAATCTTCTCTTATAGCATGAAAATGTGTGGACTAGGTAAGACTATCAACAATGACCCATATTTCATCATTATTTCTAGGAGTCTTTGGTATCCCCATGACAAAGTCCATTGTAATATTATCTCATTTCCAATCAGGTTTGGGAAGAGGTTTCATGACTCCTCCGGACTATTGCCTTCAAACATTAACTTTTTTTCAAATCATATATCATGACAGAGAATCCAGAATCTCCCTCTTCGTGTTATCTAACCCAAAATTTTCCTTCAAATATCTAAACATCTTAGTTCTCCATTAGTGTATATAATAATTAGAGCTATGAGAATCATCTAACAATTCCATTTTTATATCAGGTATTTTGGGAACACAAAGTCTCTTCCCAAATTTCAAAATTCCATCTTCATATACGAAGTCACTCAATCTCCCATCATTTATAGCCTTAATATTCTTTTGAAACTCCTCATCATTAGTCTGAGAACTTTTTATCCTTTCTATTAAAAATGGAATGGATACCATTTGAAGAAGTATTGATGTTTCACCTTCCATAGTTATTCCCATATCCATCTTTACTATATCCCTAAAAATAGGATCCCTTTCAACTCTCATCTTGTTCAAAAGTCCATGATCCTTCCTACTCAAAGCATCTGTCACCTCATTTTCCTTCCCTAGGTGGTACTGTATAGTAAAATCATAATCTTGGAGTTGTTTAATCCATCTTATTTTCCTCATGTTGAGTTCTTTTTTTGTGATAAAATATACTTCAAACTATTATGAACCAAATAAATTGAACATTTTTTCACCATAGAGATTGTGCATCCATATCTTCCGAGAAACTATTATAGTGGCTCACTCAAGATCATGAGTGGGATACATTTTCTCATTAATTTTTAGCTATCCTGATGCATAGGATATAAATATATCATTCTGCATAAGGAAACAACCAATTCATTTCTTTGAAGAATCACTATAAATAACAAAGCCATCATTCCATTACGGTAGAGTCAAGATAGAAGCATTGACTAATATTCTCTTCAGTTCTTCAAAACATTATTCACACTCTTTTGTATAAACAAATTTAACCCCTTTACGTGCAATCTTGGTTAATGGGTTATCCAACCGTGCAAAATTCTGGACAAAACATCGATAAAAACCTACTAAACCAATAAAAATTTGAACCTTAGTTATACTCATCGGTGCTGGACATTCATAGATTTCCTTGGTATTTGAAGGATCAATAGAGATTCTATATTTCGAGGCAATATAGCCAAAAAAATATCTTTAAGCTAGAATTCACACTTCCTAAGCTTCCCATAAAATTTATTTTTTCTAGCGGTTTTCATAATAGTGCACAAGTGATTTTCATGATCATTGTAGCTTTTTTAGTATACCAAGATATCATCAATAAATAGCACTACAAATTCATCAATATATTCCTTGAAAACTCTGTTCATTAAATCCATGAAGATAGAGGGTGAAATAGTCAATCTGAAAGGAATTATTTTAAATTCGTAATGCTCGTACCTAGTTTGAAATGCTGTTTTCGGAATTTCTTCCTTCTTCACACACAACTGATGATATCCATATCGAAGGTCAATCTTTGAAAAATTTTGATCTCTATGAATTTGGTCGAATAAATCATCAATGCGAGGTATGGGATCCTTGTTCTTTATTGTGATATCATTGATCTTCCTATAGTTAATGCACAACAACATAGATCTGTATTTCTTCTTAACGGAAAGGATAGGGGCTCCCCATGGAGAAACACTAGGGAAAATAAATCCTTTATTAATCAATTCCTCTAGTTGTTTCTTTAGTTCCACTAATTCCATAGTGTCCATTCAATAAGGAGTCTTTGATATGGTCCTTGAAATAGGAATTAAATCAATGGAAAACTCAATTTCTCGTTCTGGAGGATGTCTAAGAAAACCCTCTGGAAACACATCAACATATTCTTGCACAATAGGTGCATCCTCTATTTGAACAATCCTTTCCTGAACCACAATTATTTCACACTCTTATTCCCCAATTATTGAATTTATTAGAGCTACTGTGGGTGGATCTATATAAGACTCAAATGGTGACATTTTTCTCTATAGATAAGGTACTCCTTATCATCATCGAGAATTGTAACCTCATTCTTATTACAATAAATTTTCGCATCATGGTCCCAAAGCCAATCCATACCGAGGATTATCTCAAATTCAATCATGGGTATGACAATGAGATCAAAAAAAATATTGTTTACATGCCTTAATGGAGACTGATTCCGAAAACATTATTGTAATGATACTTCCCCTTGGAGTTTTTGACTAACTACTCCCTTGTTAAATCAAATTGTAAATATCTAATTTTCATAGAAAACTCAGAAGATATTAAACAATTTGATGATCTAGAATCAAATAAATCAATGGCTAAACTTGAGCAACCCATTAAATTACCTTCCACTACATCTTTATGAGGTTCAACCTCGGTAGTAGTGATCGCATAAGCTCAGCCTTGATCCCTTGGACTTTTCTGAATTAAGTTTCCCTACTTCTTAGGACGTTCATTTACATATTGTCCCATATCCCTGCAATAGTATCATTGAACATTGGTAACTTCTCTCTTCCCCTTACAATCACCAGCAAGATGGGATTTCTATCCACATTTGTACCATACTCTTTTTCTTTTTAGAAAATCACTAGGGTTCTTCCTTCCACAATTGTCACAATGTGGAAATTCAACTCTTCTATTCATCCCTATTTATTTATTTCATTTCCTATAGTGTTCAACAGATCTCTTCTTCTCTTTGTTTTCTTTGAGGTCGTAAGACTTAGAGAATTCATTTTCGATCTTAATAGCACAGGAGACAATATCTTCATATGATGAGAAGGATTTTGAGACTAATTATAGATGAATAAATGGTTTCAACCAATAAATAATTGATCAATATTACTTCTTTGGTTACGTATATAATCTGCAGCATGCCTCGCAAACCTTGTAAAGTTAGCTTCATATATTGTGACATTCTCATCCTCTTTTCTTCTCAAACTCGTAAATTTCCTTTCCATATCTTCTCAATGGTCTTGAGGAAAGTATTTTTCTAAGAAAATCTCTTTAAAATCCCTCCATTCCATACATGATACTTCTTCATCCATCATTGTGTTTTGAATTAATGACCACCAATGAACTGCATCTCCGGTGAGGTGATAAACTGCCATGACTACTTTTTACCTTTTGATACTCCCCAAAGCATTAAATATTTTATATACGGAACTTATCCAGTACTTAGCTACTAATGGATTTGTACTCCCATTAAATGTTAGTGGTTTTTTCCTCATGTATTGGTCTAACATTGATCCTCTGTTATGGATATGGGTACTCCATACGGTTAAGGTTATTATTCATAACCTGAGTGAGTTTTCCTAGTACGGTGATAAGTTGATCAGCACCAGTTGCATCACCATATCCAAAATAATTATCTTGAGTTGGAGGGAAATCCCTACATAGATTATGTGCATTGATATGGTTTCCATTCCTTCCACTAGGAACCACTTCTAAACAACGGAATACACTAGATTAGTTTATGAATCACAATACATAATTTCCAACTTGTAAAACACCTAACATAAAATTATCAATTTATGAATGTAATCCATAATCATAAAATAAATGTTTTCATTAAGGAGGTATATACTCATATATCCTTTATACTGGTTGGTAAAGAAAATTTGAATTATCCTAAGAATATCCCTCAGGACTATCATAACCAAGAGTATAGTAAGGCTCATTGTCGTGAACCAGGATACCCCAGGTCGAGACCAAAACTCCTTGACAGAGTTTTCACTCCTAGGTATATCTATGCTAGAGCTGAATCAACCTGATCATATACATATAGGGATTTATCTCTTGTAAAATACACAAAATCTATACATTAGCAAAATTATAGGTAGTTTTTTCTATACTAAAACTCAATGTCTGTCTTAAGGTAACGTTCTCTAATCAATGTTTTTCTAAGTCTAGTTTCCAAGGTTTTTACTATACTTTCTCTGATACCAATTGTAATGCCCCAACCCCAGTTACCCAGATTCAGTGATTTATTACCTAGAATTGGCATGATACAAGAAATCATGTCCCAAAAGACCGAACAGTTTAGTATTTTTGAAAGAAAATACATACATAAGTTTAACATTACACTTGAGAATAAATACAATAGTAATTTATTCCATTAGAAACATATAAGCCACTAATATTATTCATGAATGTCACTCATAACTAACTTCTTCATATCCTCGGAAAATGAAACATAATAAAGGGTTGAGCTCAAATGCTCAGTAAGAGTAAGAAGTACAGTGGATGATAACATAAACATTAGGCATGTTGAATAATAGAAAACATGTTCCTTTAGAAATAATAAACATGAACACGTTATGGCTGGAATATGTGATGAGTAAATAATTCCATAATAAAAAATTGTCATGGGTATTCTACTAGTATAATAACTACATGAACCATAATTATTATTTTCATAATGAGGGAATGTATAATGTCGGACATTTTGAAACATCTTGTCAAGGCCTCGGCCAAGATGTCTAAAAATTATTTAGGACTTGTCTAAAACCATATATCAAATTTGGAAAGGTCTCTGCCAATTCCACATCTAATTGTCTCGTGAGTCCTATCGATGCACCGAGGAGATATATCGGGCACCACCCATCACATAAAAAGTCTAATACATTACTCATATGAAAAGGATGAAACATAACATAAACATTCTTATTAAAACAATCATATTAAATGTCAATAATTTATCTATAAACCATAAATGGTATAACAATAACACATCCACGGTAAAAAAAATATCACAAAACCTTAAATATAATATGGAGTATTTGTATCATAATAAATCAACTTCAAAAAACTATAAATTTTATCAATGGATGTTGGCATAGATGAAGTCCAAACATTTTGATAGAAATATATCTTTGTATTTGGAAATCATCTAGGAGTCACATAAATATAAAAGAAAAGATTTATTTGAAAAATATTCTTATAATATTGTATGTGATGCTTTGATGATGTTATAATGGTGGAAAATATCTACACCTACCATATAAATTATAAAACATTCTTACCCTAATATTGTGGAAAAGGTCATAAAGAACCTTATTTGGAAAATGACGGAAAGATTCCTTTAAAATCATATATGGTCAAATAAGGGTATAAATGAATTAAACCCATAATCTAGTAAATATTAAAAAAATTGAAAATAATTTTTTTAGAAAACACGTATGTGGATGATAAAGAGGTCCTTGTATATACTTTCATTAAAACAACCTTGGATAATAAAGAGATTGTGAAATTAACCATTACCTTATACTTTTCCTTAGTCGGGGGTATGTTAACCTCCGGTATAATAGTTAAATAATTGTTATTAAATAATAAAAGAACCATATACATAAATATTATATCATATGTGATCTTATAATATTGCTTTGTTAAAAATATTTTAGTATTATCTTCGTTTCGGGTGTTAACCGATTTGTTTTCATTTATCTGTTTTATTACATAAGCCGCATTTTTTATGGATATCATGTATTTGATTCATATAAAAAATTATATTATGTTTTTAAAAATTATTTTAAATCATAAAATGAAAATTATTCATGAATGGTTATGATGGGGAAATGAATCTCATCGCGTTTATGGAGACGGTAATCCACATTTATGCTAGAGCGACAATATCATTCTTTTGACATTAAAATCATATGTAAATAGATGGTATATCATATATACATAATCATTAACATGTTAAATTTATTATTTAAATCAATTATACATCATTATTATACCCATCCAAAAAAATAATGTATTGAATAACAACTACACCACTATGTGGAGATGGTAGGCCATATGTACGCACATATGGTGACATTGTCATTCATATGATGGATAGAATAATTAATATGGTTGTACCATTTTTATAATAATATAACGATATATTTAAGATACTAGAGTTATTATTTTATAATGGAAACAAAAAAGAAAGAGGAAGTGGAAGAAGAACAAGAAGAACTTGAAAGAGGTGATGAAATTTTTACCTTTTCTTCAGGTTATTATATTTGATTTGATCAAAAGGGCTCTATATGTTGGATTTATGATCCAGATAAGGCCTCTAGTTTGCATTGAGGGAAATTGGGAGGATATTTGGTCAGGGGATATCCATGAAAAATGGAATTTGTGGTGTGATTTTGAGAGAAGGGGAAGTGCCCATTTATGAGAGAGGTGAGGGGCACCTTAGGAAAATATTGAAATATTATTTAATAATAAAATAATTTTTCATTTATCATGGTTCTAAAATGATTTTTTTCTAGGATAAGGTTAGTATGGGTCTAAAACCTCCCAATAAATAGCTTTTAGATAGGTTTTGGTCACCATATTAACCTTATATTGTAGATTTAACTCTTAGTTAACTAGTTTAACTTTAACCATGTATTCTTGTATTATTATTATAATTGGTTAATAAACATACTATAAAATTCCAAGAAAACCTCAAGTGATTAATTAGTGATATAACTAGCATTATATAAGTTCTTTGGAAGAATATTATATTTCTAGGACAATTATATTATTTAATAACATAATATTTGTTTTAGAAACCCATTTATGTCAATTTTGACACTATTTAGTATTTGGTTTTTTCTAAAGTCATCACAACTTGAATAATTTGAAAAAAATTCATTTAATCAACCATAACATGTCATATTAAACTAGAAAATTATTTTATGTCATAAAAACTTTGAAATTATATTTATTTTAATATTTATAATACCATTTATTTGATTCTTTCTTTAATAAGGTAATTAATGCATCATCATTGTGTCATAAATAAATATAATTATTTAATGTCTAAAAATTATAAATAAAATTAAATTATATAGGAAATATATTTATATTTATAATGAGTATTTATAGTAAAAAATATAACTTATATAACCCCATTTAAAAATTTTTTTACTAAAAGATATATGTTTATGTCATTTTTGTCTTTACTTTAAATTAATTAATATAAAGTGTCATTATTGATCTCAAGTAGCTCCATGTGGTCACAAAATTAAACCAAGGATTTCCATGGTCACACATGTATCAACCAATATGAATATTATACATGTTAGGATAATTTAATATTATTATAATATTATTTTTTACCCTTATTTACCGGATTTACCCTTTAACCATGGTAAATAAAATATTTACCGAAGTAATTATTCATAATGTTTAAAATAAAAGTTAACTATTTATAGAATTTGTAACTCTTTATTTAAAATATGGAATCCATTTTTTCATATTCAAAACATGGATGTGGCATAAATTAATTTAAAATTAATTACCATTGTCAAAACAAAAAGCGTGTCATTAAGAAATAATAACTATCAAAGGATTGACACTTGTTTTTGTCTAGTTTAAATTTGAAATTATGTACAATTACATAAATTATATTAACTGATAAAAATATGATCTAATGATACTTTAAAACCACTCATATGTATATTTTACACTATGAATTATTTCGATTAAAAAAAATTTAATTAAAATTTAGGATTTTTCCCTATTCATCAAAAATTGAAAGTTTTCAGAAAATTACCAAAAATTAAACCTATGGTAATTTCGAAATCCTGAATTCCAAAATGAAGTACATTTTTTAAAATAAAATTTAAAAAATTTAAAAAATTGGGTATTACGATTCATAGCGTCTTGTTTGACTGGTTGTTGTGTGTTAGAATCTCGAAGTTGCGTACAATGCAAGCTAGTGAATTATTCAAAGTGGAATGTACCATAGAAGCTTGGGGTATTTCTAGAATAGTCAAAATAATGAAAAAGATGTTGTAATGTCCCAAAATTAATTAATAGTGATTGTAGAGCTAATTTTGAAATGTATTAACCAGTGACACGTCATTCTGAATGGTAGTTTTCCCGATATAAATGAAAACACATTTTTAGTGTTTTATAGCACTAAAACACACGTGGAATGGTCAAAACTAGATAAATGGTTCCATATTATCTGAAAATAATGGTTAAAATAATTTATTTTTATTTTTGAAATGTTTAAACTAACAGCACTTAACTTTGAATATCAATTTTTCCACTATGGTCGTAAACATGTTTTTAGTGGTTTAAAACACAAAAATGTGCACGTAGTGGTAAAAATAAGGAAAATGATGTCAGATTTTCATAAAATAAATGGGAAAATGAAATGTTGAATTGTAAAATTAAATTACTGATGGATCATTATTCTGAATGTTTTTTTCCCATAATAGTTGTAAATATGTATTTAGTGTTTTAAAATATTAAAACATTCATGGCATGGTGAAAATCATGAAACAAATGTCAAATTGTCCAGAAATAAATGGATAAACATTGCCTAGTTTTTTTGGACATGTACACCTAGACAACACATCAATTCAATTTTTGGTGTGGTTAGAATTACTCAGTAAACACATATGAAAGGTACTAAATCCCTTAAAAACAACTATTGTTGGGGTTAAAAAAAGAAAAATGATGTTGAATTTTCCTAAAATCAGGGGAAAACAACTATAGATTGAATTTTGAAATGTTTTAACTGATGGCATGTCATTCCAAATGACGTATTTCCTGTTATGGTCATAATATAATTTTTTGTATTTTAAAACACTAAAACATGCGTTGAATAGTCAATCCAAAAAAACAACATTGGATTTTTCTTAAATAATGGGGAAATTAATTTAGATTTAATTTTGAAATGTAGGGACTGATGGTGCGTCATTCTGAATTACATTTTTCTTGTTATTGTTGTAAACAAATTTTTAGTGTTTTAAAACACTAAAATGAAATCTTAATAGTCAAAAGAAGAACAACAATGTCATATATTCCCGAATTTAGTATAAAATGAATATAGTTTAAATTTTGAAATATATGAACTGAAGGAATATCATTCTGAATGAAGGCATTACTAGTGCAACCATGATGATATTTTTTGTGTTTTAAAAAAATTATAACATGTGTCCAATGGTCAAACCAAGGAAAATAACATCAAGTTGTCTTAAAATCAGAGGAAAACCATCGTAGATTTAATTTTGAAATATAGGAGCTAACGGCATGCCATTCTGAATGACAGTTTTTTGGTTGTGTTGGTAAACATGTTTTTATTGTTTTAAAGCCCTAAAACACACGTGGAATCATCAAACCATTGAAAATGACCTCATATTTATGTGAATTCATGGGAAAACCACGACATAGGTTTTTTGAAAAATATGACATCTTGTTATATTAAAATCATAAAAATTGTTTTGTTAAATAAATTTCCAGCACAATGCATGTCGCATTAAAAATAAATTTGAATATTTACTTATCCCTTTTATGTTTTAATTATTGAATATTATATTAAATAGTTATGTCCCTATTTTCTAATTTTTTGATTATATATTATTTTTATGTTAAAATTTATTCTATTTGATTGAAAAATAACAAATTTTATATGTAGAATTAAAAATATATCCTATGTATTTTCTCTTTCCAATTATTTTTCTTAAATGTTCTTATTTTCCATATATGTTGAAAATATAGGCAGTTGGCAGGAGTTTTACAATTTCTATCCACAAAATTATTTAGAAGGTAGTTGTTGTAACACCCCGACCCTTATAGATCAGAGCTAGTGCATTATGTGTTAAATTGGAATGGTTTAAATGAATAAACTCCTGATAGAACGATCAGTTTAGTAGTCGTGAAGAAACTAGATACATATATGTAACTCAAATTAAATTGTACAAGGTTACAAAATATAATACACAACAAAAACAAAAAACTACATCCACAAAGACTCAATAAATGATCACCTCTTCATAACTTGTGGAAGGTAAAAAAATGAAATGGATGAGCTCAAATGCTCAGTAAGGGTTTCAAATGGTAGAAAAATGAACTCAATAATAATTGAATCATAAACAATTTGACATAATCATTATGACATGGTGAATAAAAGAAAAACTCACCAAATAAATAAACTAAGAATGAAACCACTTCCATATATTTTGTCATAATGAATACCTCATGGATAGTAATAACTGATAATGAATAAATAGAATGATTATTAATTGTATTTCATGTATCTATAACATTATAACATAAAACTATTAATATGGTTTTGTGTAGTGGGTTAAAACTCGTCTGATTTTTGGAAACAAACTCGAAGGGTTTGTCACCATCTGATTTTTATCCTGAGACCTGTCGATGCATCAACGGGATGTAGAATTCCCCACCTACCATGGAAATTACAAATCATTATTTATTCATTGTTTTAATACAGGTAAAATATTCCTTCTCAATATCCTCATAGAGTAGAGAATACAAATTCATTTATATCTCCATAATTAAAATAACATTCCAAATATACACCATATATAAAAGGGTATACAGCTTAAGAGAATACTAATATCAATAAAACCAAAATATGGATATAATATATTTACAATTTCAAATGAAAGATTATCTCAAATGGTTATTGTATACACCGCATAAGAATGATTTGGAGTATAATACCATGAAGGTCTCAATGAAATGGAAATTGAGACAAAGTCCTTTACCATATTGTAATCAATTGAATCATATGACCAAAATCCAATAATCACAAAATTAATCACATAATAACATGAATATAAATATAATCATGTTATTATATATAAAATTTTAGTACACATATACCCCATACAATAAATAAGTGGCGAACAATGGAAATCTCACATAAATAAAAGTGAGATGAGAAACCCCTTACCTTATGCACGATTGTATTCTTCATTTGTTTTAATGACTATAATAAAAAAAAATTATCATTATTAATTAATAAATATATAACATATAATATATGTAATTTATTTATTAAAACCTTATTAGGTTCATTCATGTCCCTCTTTATGGGTTTAAGAGTCTCAATTTTATTGTTTTGGAAGATATTTCTTCCTTTGTTTTCATGATCCGTTTACCTGTATTCATGAATTGAAGTTTGATTGACATGTGGTTAAATATCCAGAATTGTTAATATATGTTATTAATGACATTATAGTGATATAAATTATCTTATAATTTTTTTGGGTCATATACCATGATGATGATTCATTAGTTAAAAATTAATTACAAATGATTGGATTAACTTGGCGGTTTTGTACATAATGAACTTGTTTTGCATTATTATTTTATATCATGGGTGTGTAAGGATTAAAAACATTAATGATATGAAAAAAATATATTATGATCTTTTTCAACCATAAAAATGGTTTCATTACCAGAATTGAACATGGTAATGAAAATTGAGAACATTTCATCCTTGAATATGATAAATTAACACATCTTAGACGGTGTTTTCATTATTAGTATAAGAAGAGGGGAAAAGAGAGATAATGTTGAAATATTCCATTGTAATAATAGAATTACATTTTATGTAAGGTAATTAAATTATCATAGAATTTGGAGGAGGGGAGATAAAAAATAAGTATAAAAGAAAGAAACTCAAAATAGAAGAAAAAATGATAAATCTCTCACAAAAATTCAGCAGCCTGACAACATCACTTAAAATTTCATAAAATAGTTTGATGAAAGAAATGAGTTCTCTCATAACTCTAACATAATATGGAAGGAAATGGTAATATGGAATGACATACCCTAACATAATCCAATTGAAAATAAAATGGAAATCATAAAATGAAATTTTTAAGAAAATAGAAGGGTGGTTGATTCTCTTACCTTGTATAGTAACTCCCAAAACATTAACGTTGGGACCTTGGGGGTTTGAGGACTCCTTGGGAGAACTCTTAGAAATGTAATACTATCATATCTTCTAGGATAATGAGTTTGGAATGAAATAAAATGAAGGGGGTGAGTGGGTATTTATAGTAAATGAGAGGGAGTTTTTTATTAATTAAAAGGGACACATCATTAGTGGTTTTTGCAAAACCATGGTCTTTCCCATGGTATTTTCCCATGGTTTTTTTCAATTGGGAAACCTCATGTCATATTTAACTGTACAAAAGATGAAAATACTTTTATATTAATAATTATATCATTATTATTTCATTAAACTATCGAAAACTCAAAATGGTATTTTTACTATTCACAAAAAATTCAAGTATTTTAGAAAAATCCCAAAAATTCACCCTAACCATTTTTCTAGGATTAGAATTCAAAAATGTACTCGATTTTATGGAAGTAATTTTACAATTATTTTTAATTTAATTTTTAAATAAATTCATAGATAATTAGAAAAAACACTATTTTAAAGGAATAATTTGTTTTATATCACATTAAAAAATTATTTAAGATATTATTATCTTATTACGTTAATAAATTATTATCATTATTTACTATTCACCAATCTCGTATTACTATTAATATAACCATTCATATGGGTGTATTACTATTCATAAAAATAAATTTTGTTCTATCAGACTCCAAATGACTTATTGTTCACAACTTTAGATGACCGTTTTTCGAAATTCAAAATAGAGAAGTGGAAATTTTATGTTTAATGGTTAGGTAATGACTATATTCTATATAACCAAGTGTTGTTTCAAATAAAAATAGTGATTTACTAAATATAGGCTATGAATATAGTGTATATAAAAGAATCATACCATAAAATGTTTGTGGTGTTATATTGTTCACTTCTTTGGAAATTTCATCCTCGAAATTTTTCATGAATAAATCCCTCTAAAAATATGTGTGCGGTTCTTCTTCATAACATCCTCAGGTTCCCACGTTGCTTCCTCCAGGTTATGGTTTCTCTAAAGAACTGTTACCAGATGAGTCGTCTACTTCCTCAATACCTTCCCCCTTGTGTCAAGAATCACGATATGCTCTTCACAATATGAATGATAAGATTCTATCTATATTTATTCATAGGTGAGTACATGTGTTGGGTCTGACATGTATTTCTTTAATGAGGACATCTGGAACACATCGTGAACTTTGGAGAGACTTGGAGGCATTGCTAAACGGTAAGAAATAGCTTTGATTCTTTCCAGAATTTTAAATGGTTCAATGTACCTAGGGCTCAGTTTTCCTTTTTTACCAAACTTTAAGACACACTTCCATGAGGATACATTTAGAAATACATTATTTATCACTTGAATTCCAAATCCTTTATTCGGTTGTCAAAATAAATCTTCTTCCAACATTGGTCTTCTTTAATATGGGATAGAATTTCCATAACCTTTACTATGGTTTCTTCAATATGTTCAGGTCCTATAAGTATCCTCTCACTAAAATCGTTTCAAAAAGATGGAGTTTAGTATCTCTTTACATATAATGCTTCATATGGAGCCATTTGAATATGAGAATGGAAACTATTTTTGTAATAAAATTCCACCTGAGGAAAGTATTGATCCCACATACCTTGAAAGTCTAGTGAGCATGATATTAACATGTCTTCTAGTGTTTGAATAGTCCTATCAGAAAATCCGTCAGTTTTGGGGTGATAAGAAGTACTCAAATGAAGCTCAATATTCAAAGCCTTCTATAAGATTTTCCAATATTTTGATGTTGAATGAGGATCTCGATCGGACATAATCGATAGAGGTGCAACATGAAGTCTTTGAAAATCATTAATATATAGTCTTTGTAGGCACTCAAGTGAAAAATCCTCTCTTATATCAAGGAAATGTGCTAATTTTGTGAGATGTTCAACAATTACCCATATTGAATCATTCCTTCTAGGTGTCCTTGGTAGTTCAGTGAAAAAAATCCATTATAATGTCATCCCACATCAACATATGAATATGTAGAGTTTGCATCACCCATCTAGGATGTTGTCTCTCAACCTTCACTTGTTGAAAAACTATGCACCTTGACAAGTAGTCATAAATCTCTCACTTCATATTATCCCACAAAAAATATTCCTTCTGATTAATATACATATTTTGTACTACCCGGGTGAATAGAGAAATTTGAGCTATCAGCATCGTCTAATAGTTCCCATTTTAGCTCAGGTACTGATGTAACACATAACCTATTACCAAATTTAAAAACTCATTCCTCATATACAAAGACTTTCAATCTCCCATCCTTAACAGCGTTAATTTTTTTGTACAGATTATCATCATCGTATTGAGTTCCTTTTATCTTCTCTAGTACAAATGTTTTATAAATCATTTGAAAGAGGATATATGTTTCCCCTTATTTAACAATTCCCAAATCTATTTTTAGTAGATCTATGAATATTGAATCACTCTCAATCATCATTTGAGTTAGAAGTCGATGATATTTTATTCTTAATGAATCTACCACCTTATTTTCTTTTCCTATGTGGGACTGTATTGAACAATCATAATCATTGAGTAACTCTATCCATCTCCTTTGACTCGTGTTGAGTTATTTTTGTGTGAAAATGGATTTCAAAGCATTTTGATCTGTGTATATCTCACATTTTTCATTTGTATAGATAATGTCTCCATATTTTCAAATAAAATATTACAGCTGCAAACTCAATATCATGAGTTGGATAATTTTGCTCAGGAGTTTTCAACTGCCTTGATTCATATTCAGTAAATTTACCATTTTTTATAAGGTTGTAACCCAACCCATTCTTTGATGCATCACTATATATTACAAATCCATCACTTTAATATTGAAGATTTAAAATTGGATCATTAGACAAAATTATTTTTAATTCTTCGAAGCATTTTGTATATTCATTCATCCACAAAAAAATAACTATTTTATGTGTGATCTTGGATAGAAGGTTAGTCGGTCGGGAAAAATTATGAACAAAATGCCAATAACAATCTTATAATACCATAAAACATCGTATATCATTTATGTTCATTGTCTTGGGCCAATCTTGGATTACCTTTTTCATCGCAGGATCAACTAGGATTCCATCCTTAGAGAAAATATGGCCTAGAAAATAAACTGATTGAGGCCTGAATTCACACTTTCTAAACTTCCCATATAATTCATTTCTTCTAAGTGCTTTCAGAATAATTTTCAAGTGATTCTCATGGTCTTAATATCTTTTGGGGTATAACAAGATTTCATTTTTTAATACCACAACAAAGTTATAAAGATATTTATTGAAAACATTATTCATTAAATCCATGAAAATAGATGGTGCATTAGTCAGTCCAAAACGAATCACTGTAAACTCATAATGCCCATACCTGGTTCGAAAAAAAAATTTTGGAACATATTCCTTCCTCACACGTAACTGATGATATCCTGATCGAAGGTCAATCTTTGAAAAGTATTGTGCTCCATGAAGTTGATCAAATAAATCATCAATTAATCGAATAGGATACTTATTCATTTTTGTAATATCATTGATTTCTCGGTAATCAATGCATAGCCTCATGGGTCTATCTTTCTTCTTGAAAAAGAGGATATGGGATCCCCATAGAGAAACACTAGGTCTAATAAATCCTTTGTCACTCAATTACTCTATTTGTTTCTTTACCTCCATTAACTCCATAGTAGCCATTCTATAGGGAGTCTTTCATATAGGTCTTGCACTGGGAATAAAATAAATAAAGAACTCAATTTCTCCCATTGGAGGATGTACATGTAAATCATATGGGAATGATTCAATGTATTCTTTCACTATATGTACATATTGAATTTGAAGATTTCTTTCATCAACCATAGACATGGTTTCTCTGAGGAAAATTTTCCTTAAGATCCTTCATATTGGATTTTAATGAAAATGTGAATTATCCTAAGTATATACCTCAAGAGTTTCAATACGAAGAGTACAACAAGGCCCTTTTTTATGTACCAGGATTCCTTAGGTCAAGCTCAAAACACCTTGTCAGATTTTTCACTCTTAGATACATTTGTGCCATAGCCACCTCTACGTGTTTGTATCTATACAGAGATGTATTTTCAGGAAATATCCACATAATTTGTTCCTTACCAAAATTCGAGGATGTTATTGTATGTTTTTACTCAAAAACTACCATAGGTATTTCTTCTCTAATCTATATTTTCTAATATAGTTTCCAAGGTTTTACTAAACTTCCTTTGATACCAACTGTAACACCTTGACCACTCTAGACCAAAGTTGATGCATTACTTGTTACATTGGCATGGTTTAAAGGAATGAAATCTATAAGAAATGATAATTTTAGTTGCCTTGAAGAAACTAGATACATAGATGTAACTCAAATTAAATAGGAAAAGCTTACAAAATACAAACATAATAATAACTAAAAACTTCATCCACAGAAACTCAATAAATGATCTCCTCTTTATAAGATGTTGAAGGAAAAAAATGAAAGGAGTGAGATCAAATTATTTTTAAGGGTAAAAAATGGTGGAAGCATGAATTCAATAATAATTGAATCATAAAAAATTTGACATAATCAATATGGAATTGTGAATAATTGAAAACCTCACACCATAAATAAACTAAGAATGAAACTACTTCCATAGATTTTTTCATAATGAAAAACTCATGGATAGTAATAACTGATAATGAATAATGAGAATTATTATTTATTGTATTTCATATATCTGGAACATGATACCATAATACCATTAAAATGGTTTGGTTCTATGGGTAGAAACCCATCTGATTTTTGGAAGCAAACTCGAAGGGTTTGTCACCAACTGATTTGTCTCAAGAGACCTGTCGATGCATTGAGGGGTTGTATAGGGACCCACCCACCACTTCAAGTCCAAATAATTATTTATACATTTATTTAATACATGTACATTATTCCTTATAAATATACATATTTATTAGAGAATATTAATTCTTCAATATTACCATAATTAAAATAACATTCCAAATAAACGTTGTATGTAAAATGGTACACAGCTTAAGAAAATACTCATATTCATGAAACCATAAAATGGAAATAATATATTTAAAATTTTAAATGAAAAATGATCTCAAATGGGAAGAATATAAATCACATAAAAAATATTTAGAGCATAATACCAAGAAGGTCTCAATGAAATGGAAATTCAGATAAAGTCACTTACCATATTATAATCAATTGAATCATATGAACAGAATCCAATAATCACCAAATTAATCACAAAATAACATGAATATAAAGATAATAATATTCTTAACTACTAAATGTCATAAAAATATACCACATACAATAAATAAGTTGTAAATATTGGAAATCTCACAGAAATGAAAGTGAGATGAGAAACCCCTTACCTTATGCTCAAGTGTGTTCCTCATTTGTTTTTATGACCTGAATAATAAAATTTATCTTTTTTGATTGTTAATTAAATAAACTCTTATAAATTTAATTTATTTAGTATAACCTTATTAGGTTCATTCATGTCCCTTTTTTATGGGTTTAATAGGTTTAACTTTATTGTTTTGGAAGCATTTTATTCCTTGGTTTTCATGATCTATTTACTTGTATTCATGAATGGAAGTTAGTTTGAAATGTGGGTAAACATTGAGAAATGTTAATATATATTATTATTGAAATTATAGAGATATAAATGGTCTTATATTTATTTTTTTATATACCATGGTAAAGATACATTAGTTAAAATTTAATTACAAATGTTTGGATTAATTTGGCTGTTTTATTCATAATGAACTTCTTTTGTATTATTATTTAATATTATGAGCGTGTCAGGATTACAGAATATTAATGAGATTAAATACATATATTTTTATCTGTTTCAACCATAAATTTTTTTTTCATGACCAGAATTGAACATGGTAATGAAAATTGAGAACATATCGTCCTTGAATGTGATATATTAACACATCTCGAACAGTGTTTTCATTTTTTTTATAAGAGGAGGGGGGAAGAGATATGATGATGAAATATTCCATTATAATAATATAATTCCATTTAATTTAAGGTAATGTAATTATAATAGAATTTTTATGAGGTTATATGAAGAAATATGTATAAAATTAAGGAACCCAAAATAGAAGAAAAATTGAGAAATCTCTCATGAAAATTTAGAAGCCTAACGTCATCACTTAAAATTTCATTAAATAGTTTTATGCGAGAAAGGGTTTATATCATCAATATTAAATAATATGGACATAAATTGGAATATTTAATGACAAATCCCAATGTAATACAATTGAAAATAAAATATAAAACATAAAATTAAATCTTTAAGAAAAGAGAAGGGTTGTTGATTCTCTTACCATGTAGAGTAACTCCCAAAACATGAAGGTTGGGAACTTGGGAATTTGAGGAAACCTTGGAAGAACAAATAAAGAGGTAATAATACTGGATATTCTATGATAATTAGTTTTTAAAGAATGAAAATAAAGGTGTAGAGTGGGTTTTTATAGTAAATGGGAGGGAGTTTTTTATTAATTAGAAGGGACACCTCATTAGTGGTTCTTTGAAAAACCATGGTCTTTCCCATGGTATTTTCCCATGGTTTTAGCCACTTTAGACACCTAATTTAATATATAATGTACAAAACTCAACCATCCTTTTATATTAATTAGTATATCATTATTATTTCATTAAACTACTAAAAACACAAAACTGTATTTTTACTATTCAGAAAAAATATACTATTTTAGAAAAATCACAAAAATTCACCATAACAATTTTTCGATGTGTTGAATTTAAAAATGAACTCCATTTTTTGAAATTAATTTTATAATTATTTTTAATTTAGTTTTTAAATAAAATCTTAGTTAATTCAGAAATAAACAATTTTAACTGTAGAATTAGTTTTATATCACATTCGAAAATTAATTAAGATATTGTTATCTTATTACCTTAAAAATAAAATATTATCATTATTTACTATTAATAAGGTTCATATTACTATTCATATTAATATTCATAAGGGTATGATAATTTTCATCAAAAATCATGTTAGTTCTATCAGACTCAAAATAACAGACTGGTCACAGCTCTAGATGACTATATTTTTAATTCCATTGCATAGAAGTGGAAATTTTTTGTTTGAAGGCTAGGTTATGACTATCTCTTAAATAACCAAGTATTGTTTCAATGAAACGCATATCTTTATGAAATATAGGCTATGAATATAATGTATTAAATAGAATCATACCATATAATTTTTGGGGTGTTATAGTTGTGATGGTTCTTTGTTTTCTTGGTATGTTAAAATTTTATCAAATATTCTACTGTAATTATGATTTATTATGTGTAGTTTTAATTCTTGTTCAAATTTTTTTTTATAGTTGATGATATTATAAGGAAAGTTTCATTTTATGACATGATGTTGAGGTAGCCAGATGCGGTGAAGGTTGTGACATGGATTTATATTGGTCATTTTTCATTGTTGTAGATATTTTTTATAGGTATACTGATAGATGAATGGGTTGACTGAGATTGAGGTTATGACAACCATATGTTTGTATATTACTTTGTATGCATTATGGGTTTATCATTTATTTATTTTTTAGTGTATTATATTTCATTTTTTTATATTTATTGTTTTTTATTAATTTTTATTTCAAAAAATCTGATTTTCTAGCTGTTTTATGTAATAGATTCTAAATATATTAAGCAATAAATTTTTTTGATGGTTACACGTAACCCTCGATAATATTTTATATAGTGGTTTATTTTATTTTATTTATATCTCCCTCATATATTTTTCAAAATAAAACAAATTATCGCTAAATAAACTGGTAACTTTCCATAATTATCCTAAAATGACACTTAACAAAACCGTCTCTAAATGAATATAGACCATTCAATGCACAAGTATTTTTATAAACACTACTAAACCTAAATGTGGTGGTTTAAACCTTCAATAGATCACAAAAAACCCATATTTTCTTACTATTTTTCTAGTTCATGTAGTACTCGTAATATGAATTTGAACCATGAGGGGTAACCTATTTAGCATTAATAATCATCATGAACCAATACCTCCATAAGAATCATATATCCTAAAATTCACATTTTATAATTATTTATAATGATACTTGGACATTCAAACCATTTCCATTCGATATAAATAATACATTTAATTAATAAATACAAGGAAAATGAATAAAAAAGTTGAGTAAAACACTTCTAAGGTGTTATGGTTTTTTGAACAATAATAAAATAGAATACAATTCCAATTCCAATATAATCGGAACACTAGGGTTGTGTAAGGCTATTTAAAATAAAAAATAAAAAAATGTAAATTCAGTGGGCACACCAAATGGGTGTCTATGATTTTTTAAGATCATATAAATACATAGAAAGTTTCTATGGGAGTATTACATCATGTTTAAATCAATTTATAAAGGATGAAATCATTTTAAGGTGATGAGTAGAAATGGATGGCATGCTTTATAACGAAGAGGCATTGAAAAACACTAAAAAGTTGGGAATAAAATATATTCCACCTTCTATAAGGTCATTGATGACTCCACATCCAATATCAACATCAAATTTGAATTATATTAGAAGAAAAATGAATAATGGTCCAACACCCTGAAAATTATGTGAATGAGCTCACACAAAAAAATAGATAACATATTGGAAGAGAAACCGTGAAAGGATGAATGTGGATATGTGTTCTCGCTGATGCAGATCCAACACTTCTGATGGATTTTGATTTGGATTCTAGATGGATGAGTAATAAAATTTCTTAGATTAGTGAAAGGAGGTGATCCAGGAGAGTGGAGGAGGATAAAGTCTGCTGGAATGAGATGAGGAAATGAGTTTTTAGGTTTTAACATAGTTCATTGGAAAAATCCAAAAATTTCACTAAAAATGTCGTTGTATAGTTTGGCTATAGGTTTTAGCCAAACAGTCCACAAAATGTGCTTCCTCTACTATCTACGGATGGACCAACAGCAGTCTAGATGCTTGGTTTTGATAAGTGTACACAAGAAATATGAATTGTACCCTTTAATATCCCTCTAATACCTGGACGACCATGCTCCTAGTTACACACGTTTGAAGAAAACTCATGAGGCCTCTTTCTATCCACTGAAAAACCTCACAAAGATTGGGAAATTTTGTGGGATAGGATGCACAGTTTCTTCTAACTATGCACTCTAGTCTGTTTCTCTAAAAACCAAGGCTCCTGGCTCTGAACAAGCCCCACATACCATCATTTCCTCCATGACTCAACTATGTTACATTTTAAGGTAAAAATTAATAAATTTAAATATAAAAAATTATTTATACCTTTAAAAAAATTAATGTTTTTAAAACATATCCTCCTTAAAGAAATTAGTCATTGAGTTGTGCTTTTGAGCGTAAAGAGAGATCATCAGGGAATAGCTCAAGCACTAAGCTTTAATATCATCTTTCCACTCCCATGTATCATATTTTACTCAGTTTTGTATCCATAACTTCCTTACCAAAGGAACTTACCAGCCATTGAATGTATTGATGCTTTGATTCATGATACACACTACATAATCCTCAAAAAAGCATCCACCTCAAAAATAAACTCATCAGGTTAAATAATCATATCATTGGTTTTTATAATACCAATTTACCTAAGATACGTGAAATAAATCATGAATAGAAAAGTATCTATGAGAAATTACTATCTAGTAAGCCACTACTCCAATCCATTTCAAAACCTCCAAAGTTCCAATGAATCGTGGAGAAATATTACCCTACCTCGGGATACATCAATGGACTAACCTGGGGTCAACATGCATGAAAACCTAGTCCTTGACCAAAACCTATATAGGACATCAAAGTCAGTTGGAATATGACAATTGTCTAGAAATATATGTCATCATGTGCTTTCTGGTCAGTTGAACCTACTTTGAAGTCACCTGGATGAGACATTGTCCATAGTATATTGTCTCCCCAACCTCAAGAGAACACAAAAGTTAATGTGAAGACCTATCATATATGGCTTCATAAAGATACATATCAATGGTAACCTAAAATATATAAATATAAATGAACTCATCTTGGGGTATGTTTTTCATTTAATAACCCCCCTAATCCATGGACATATGCATGAATCATGTCTTATAACACCATTATTGTACACTCTGATTTTCCTTTAGTCTGAGGTGGATAAGTCATGCTCAAAATCACCTATGTACCAATGTACTTCTATAACCCCTTATAGAACTAAGATAGGTATCTATTATCCCTATTTTATATGATAGAATCTAGATCTCCATAAATAGAGATAACCTCCCTTGAATATAGTCTTCATATATTGTAAATAAAAAAGGTATATTGAATTTTTAATAGATGTGAAAATTTCATCAACTGATCAATGACTAGAGAAACTATATCATTACCATTAGATGATCTGGGTAAATTTGTAAAGAAATACATAGAAAACTCACAATTTCTACCCATGAATGGAAAAAAGTTATAAAATTCATGGAGGTCTCTGATGTTCCATCATCAACTACAGATAGGTGAAACACTAAGTGATAAACCCATATATCTCCCATTTCATAATTGGACACCAATACTAGTGATGAAAGTATTGATACATATTTGTGACACCAGCATGTACCACCCATGTTGAGGTAGAAAATTCCCTCATCCTCTCCCCTCAGGTTTCTACTGAGACCCAGACTTTCCCATGAAAGAATAGGGTCTCATTATCATCCATGGTCCAACCAGAAGTTGAATCATCATTTGAGATACATTCCCATAGGATTAATCACTTAGGATTTGAATGTTTCCTCATTCTCACCTGTTCTAGGAGGAATTTTTCAACCCTAAATATGATGGTATTGTCTTCCCATGATCCTCTTGGGCCTCAACATGCATCTATAAAGACCAATAAATGATATTACACTCACCAAAGGCCTCTAGAACCACCTATTTCTATGTCTCCCAGCTTTGAGAATCAGCTATATCATTTCCTTTACAAATTGAGTAGGAAAGATCAATATCAAATTATTGTTGGTATTCAGCCCATCTATGTTTCCTAGGATTCATATCACGGTGTGTAAAAATGTACTTCAAAATTTTTTATCATTGAATATCAAAAAATAATATCCTAGTAGATAATGTCTCCAAAATCATAGAGAACGAACTACAACAGCGAGACAGATGTAGTGAGTTTGGTAATTCTTCCCATGAGGCCTTTACTAATGAGTCTTGTATGCTATGATAATCTCATCCTACATTATAAATTCTCCTATCCCAATACATGATGCATCATAGTAAACACTATAGATCCTACCTAACTCGGGATGACTCAAGATCTCTGTTGATGTCAATATTCTCTTAAAATCATGAAAGGTTATTGTACAAGCTTCTGACTACTCATGTTTCACAACCTTTTTAGTCAATCCCATAATAGGAACTTGTAGGCATGGGTAATACTTGATGAAGCGTATATAATATCCTTCCATCTCCAAAAAACTACATATATAAAATAAAATCATGGGATTCTATTAGAAAACTAGACATCTCATTATCTTTGAGGCTACTAAAACTCATGATTCTGAGTTAATATAACCAAGGAAGTGCATATTGTCAATCCAAAAGTGTCATCTGTTATGATTTGTTTAATGATACTACTCTCTCAGTGTATTCACCATGATCATAAAATTGTTTTCATAGTCATGTTTATAGTAGTTATACAATAATATGACCTCCAAAAATACAACCATTAATGAATCCACATAAAAGTGAAAAACCCGATTCTTTATACCCACAATAACATCATGTGTATTCATGAGACTAAACGACATAACCATGTACTCCTATAAACAATACCTTCTCCTAAAACTTTTACAATGTATGAAACAAGAACTAACACTCATTTGATAATATAGAATCCTCAAATCAATCATTGAAAATAATCTCACTCCTAGAAGAAGATTGAAGAGGTCATATATTTACTACAGTGGATACATTTTCTGAACAGTGAGCTTGTTAAACTATCTGTAATCCATGAACGGCCTGAGGTTACCATCCACCTTCTTAATAAAATATATCAGTGTACCTTAAGGAGAATTACAAGTGTGTTTAAAGCCTTTAGCCTCCACATTCTCCAACTATTTATTGAGCTACAAAACCCCTATATGTTTTATACTATATGTTTGAATGGACACTAGTGCAGATCATTGCACTAAAGAAATGGTAAATTCTACCTCTCGTACTATTGGTATCCTAAAAAACTAATCCATAAATATATCAATGAATTTTCTAACCACATGAAGGAAAATAACAGATCATAACCCCAAATAATTCAATAAAATACTAGATATAAGGGTCATCACTCTACAGGGCCTCTATTACTTAAGTCCCACTTGAGATCAAAGAACATACCATTATCCTTTGTAAATATAAAAAACACTCTTTGTTGAGGAAAACATCAATATCCAATGAAAAAATCCAAATGATCTCGATAGGTAACAAGCATGACCATCCCAATGATTTCATAAAAACACATCCATTCAAGGACAAAAAAGACCTCGTATAAATATATATCCACCTATATCAAGGGGAAAATCCTTTGAATGATTTATGCTCTCTAATCATATACACAATGAGGTCTCAAGAATCATCATTCCACAAATTTATTCAATAATGATTCCTATACTCACTATAATCATCTCATATATAAAGTAATTTGATTTGCCTTGGTATAATAAAGCATGCACCAATGTAGACGCTACTAGAATATTTCCTCAAACATTATATAGTTTGGAGCTCTGCTTTTTCTTCATAGGATTCCCTAAATGTAACTGGACTATACCATGACCTTGACTCCCAACTTGAATTCCCTAAGAAATCCCACTATACTAGAACTGATAACCTAGATCCTAATTACTAATACCTCTACCACCACCACATACTGAGTAGTAGGTGGTATTTGAACTGCCTTCCTAGAGAGATACTACTAGCCCCACTCTGGAACATGGGGTAGGAGTAAATGTCTGTACTCTTGGAACTAATTGAAATTTCCTTCAGAAGAGTTGGATATGCCCCATTCTGCTATAGACTCTTCTTTCCACTAGACCTCATAAGATCTAGGGTTTTTCATGGCCTGACATTTCACACTAGTGATAGATAAGAAATATTTTATTCCATGATGCCTAACTGATGATTCCCCAATGATAACTCTCGATGTGATTCTTGAATCCACTAGAAGAAACACTGAAGGATATGGGTGCTAACAAGACTTGACTCACACCATTATTATCCCTCAAATTAACCTCTATAGTCATAGAATGGTTGACTATATTAGAAATAGTGACCAACATGAAAACATTGACTTGAAATCATGTGGTGTATACCATTCCATCCTAGAATCACCTCATTTTCATAAGATCATCATAGGAAATAGTTTTTGAGAACCATTGAAGCTCAGTACAACAAGAATAATATCAATGACAGAATTGGTTCCATGATGCATGTTCATAAACTCTCAAGCCCAGTCAACCCTCGAAGTATTTTTAATGAAAATTCATATAATGTCATTAGAAAATAATACCATAGTATCTATCAATGTTGATCTTCCTAGGTAATAAAATCCCACTATCTATTTTAAAAAATAGCATAGCTTATATGGATTTATTTTGACCATGCACTCTAGAGGCATCTCCATATGCTCTTTGATTGAAATCATGGCCTCCATCCCAGACTCAATTGCATGTGGTCCACCATCCCCCAAAAATGTGGGAGCATGATGATACATGAACTCCTGAGTCAACTCTTCCATAATAAGGGCAGGTTGACTGAGACCTTAATTTTTTTCCTCATACAAAAATAATCTCTCATAGAACTGGGTGACAGTGCCGATATCAGGAACTATAGGTGTTTCCATATGTTTCTCTATAAGAGTGATCAATAGAGTATTAGGGAACAATAATTATGGTGTATGGTCATCACTGCCTTCATAGAATATGAATTGAGAATTTTGTGGTGGCATGATTTTACAATGAATAAAGAATGACCTAGAAGAGAAACTAACATTCAAAATAATTACATATCGTTATATAGGATAGTGAATTAAGTTATTATGAACAAATCAAACCACTCTATCTACTTCAAAAAACATGTTGTCACGAACCAGCCCGGGTCGACCCTGAACCGGTCACCCGAGCCAGTCCGCGGCAAGTCCCGAGGGGCATTCCCGATCCCCCCGGGATGGCAACTAGTGTCGGCTGTCGAAAGTAAACAGGTGGGAACGATTTGTCCCAAAAGAATACCCGAAACAGTAAAAGAATAGAAACTAAAAAAACATACAAGCAAAACTACACAACCAACGTACCTCCACGTGACCCCACGGGTCACCACCCAACTGAAAACCAACCTCGCTCCAACACTGAGCGACTAAACCAGGGAAACCCTGTACACAAAGGAACCTGCAACTGAGAAGATAAAAGATAGGAGTGAGTACAAAAAATAATCAGTAGTTGAGCCCAACAACCAAACCCAAAACACTGCCAGTAAATAAAGAATCTACAAATTCCAGGTTTGAACTACAGTGTATAAAAATAAGCTTTCATAATGTTTCACTTGAAAATCAAAACACGAGACATTACCCTGATTCTTTTTCAAAAGTTGAATTCCTTTCATTGGTGCCAAATTCATTCTAAAAGAGAAAGATGTGTTAAATTTTCAAATTTTACACAAAGAGAATAACGCATTTTCATTTGAAAAACATTTTTTGCAAAGTATAACAGTATAAGCTGTAAAGAACAACTAGAAGTAAACAAGCAAGGAAAGACAAGTAATCGTGGGTGATCCTAAACATCTCTAGAAACCCCCTGGACATAAGAGAAACAGGAGGGCGGTAGCCGTACGCTGCAGCAGAAGGGGTGCAACGGCGGCGCGCCTGGGCGGCGACTCATCCGGCGATCTTGCACCCCGGCCTCCCGACCTACCGGTTTCCCCTGTTCCCGAACTTCATCAGCTGCGCCGGTGACTTCGTCGGCCTCGCCCCGCTCCGGCGACCCCCCCTGCGCATGTGACCCCTGTTCTGACTCAACCTGCACCGTACGACCCGTTGTGCCGACCCTGCCTTCCCTCCGGCCTCCCGACCTCCGGTGACCTAATTGCCATCCTCCCGTCCTCCGCCGCACCCCCCGGCCTCCGCCTCCGGGGCCCCTGCCCTAGTACGATGGCCTCCAGCTGTTTTCTGGCGAGCCCTTCCACCGGCCAGCAGCTTCCGACTCCCTCCGGCGACCTCCGGCCTAGCTCCGGTGATCCGCCTTCGGCCTGCACCCCTCCGGCCGCCTGTTCAGGCGTCCCGTCCTTTTTTTCTGCGGTCCGGCCAGCCGTTGCCGCCTTGAGCCGGCCAGCGGTGCACCCAGAAATCGGTGAGTGGCGATCGAGCACGCCTGCACTGCGTTAAGTTTTGTGTCATGTGAATATATATATATATATATATATTAATACTTTGTGTTCTTTTTAATTGTTTGGTTTGTTGCAGCGTGTTGGCGGAATAATTCCGCAACGCAGCGGTCGTTGGCTTGCGCGTGCATACACACCTGCGCGAGGTGTGTTGCATTATCGGGTTCAGTTTACGAGTCGAGGTGAGGTTTGTTTTGTTCTTACTTAAATTATTTTATATCAACGTTTACATATATATATATATGTGTGTGTGTGTGTGTGTTTGTGTGTTGTATTTTTGCGTTCTCATTCTTTTGAACTACTATAAATTGGTGTTTATGTGTTTTAGTCATTCTAATTTTGTTGCAGCGTGCCGCGAGGTGTTTTCACGTTATCGAATTTTTCCTCTTGTGTTTTCTAGTGCGCAAGTGTGAGGAGTTTCGTGTCATCGCAAACTAGCTGCAAGTCAAGGTAGGTCTCCCACTGTAATCGCCTTTAAATTTAGGAATTTATTTATTCCTTTTCATTTCATTTTTTTCAGTAAATTTAAAGTAGTAGTAGTTAATAATTACTATAATGACGACTTGCTGAAATTGGAAACTATTTATTCCTACATCGGACTGAAAATATCTTTCTTGGATTTAAATGTGTGGTTTTCTTGTGTTGCTGCTGAATGAGTGCTTTATGAAATGTGAAATTCATACTGAACTGTGTTCTGAAATGATTTTGGAGTGTGTGAAATAGCGGGTGTATCATTTATAAAGGTGGTGATCTCTTGAAAACATGGATAGATGAAAAGTCGTTGTCCTTTAAACTGGATTTTGGAATTTTCAGTGGTTTTTTGGTTTTCCTTAAACGAGTTTCTAAGTATGTTTTTCTAGTTTTCAATGTGATGGCGTGTGTCATATCTTTTGGAAACACATTATTATTAAATGGTTTAAATTTAAATGGTTTAGCGGCCTGGTTGGCACTTTATTGATTATGAACTAACAACATATATATATATACGTACTTATGGGGCATCCCTATAAGGGGATTTCCCTTTGAGGATTGTCGTGTAGCGGAGTCCGTGTAAGGGGTTGGAAAGTGTGGTGAGGTGAGTCACGCGTGCGAGGGCCTCCCACTTACACAGTATTATTAAAACCACTGCGGGTTCCTAGGCTTCTTTTAGAGAATCGAGTGACGGTTGCTGGATAACCCCGATTAGACGGGTTAGTCCCCCCTTGGTAGGTAAGGCCTTACGGGGCGTTCCACTGGTTGGCTGTTAGGGCGGCCAGTTGGTTATTGACTATGGAGTACCATGCCGGCAGGTAGTCTGAACCCGAGTATGTCCAAAGGTTTTATAGTGATGTTTAGGATCACCCACAGTTACTTTTCTTTCCTTTCTTGTTTACTTCCAGTTTTTCTTTACAGCTTATACTGTTATACATTGAAAAAAATGGTTTTCAAATGAAAATGTGTTATTCTCTTTGTGTAAAATTTGAAAATGTAACACATCTTTCTCTTTTAGAATGAATTTCACACTAATGAGAGGAATTCAACTTTTGAAAAAGAATCAGGGTAATGTCTCGTGTTTTGATTTTCAAGTGAAACATTATGAAAGCTTATTTTTATACACTGTAGTTCAAACCTGGAATTTGTAGAGTCTTTATTTACTGGAAGTTTTTTGGGTTTTGTTGTTGGGCTCGCCTACTGAGTACTTTTTGGACTCATGACTATCTTTTATCTTCTCAGTTGAAGGTTCCATTGTGTACAGGGTTTCCCTGGTTTAGTCACTCAGTGTTGGAGCGAGGTTGGTTTTCAGTTGGGTGGTGACCCATGGGGTCATGTGGAGGTACGTTGGTTGTGTAGTTTTTCTTGTATGTTTTTTTTAGTTTCAATTCTTTTACTGTTTCTGATTTTCTTTTGGTCCAAATCGTTCCCACCTGTTTACTTTTGATGTCCGGCCCTAGTTGCCATCCTGGGGGGATCGGGAACGCCCCTCGAGACTTGTCGCGGACCGGCTCGGGTGACCGGTTCAGGGTCGACCCGGGCTAGTTCATGACACATTTCTAGGTGGTAAAAGACACCGTAATTAGCCATTATAATGTAATATAATCCAAACTATCCACAACAAATGTTGGGTTCAGTCCAAGTTCTCATATCAAATGTTTATGATAAACATTAATTCTAAAATTTATAATCATTTAGAATTGTGAACATTAATGTAATTAAATATCTTTAAATTGATGAATTGGATGGATCTCCATTTCTAATATATATGGTCTCATACACTATATAAATTGAAATGTGGAATCCAATTAATCCAACGATTTCACATTCCGTCCCATGTATCCATTGGTCTATGTCTAAACATCCAATAACAGTCTGATCATGGTTTTATCTTTATCCTATGTAGGAAAATACTTTTAGTTTATGTAAAAGTCATTATGTTTCAATTAGTTTTTTCTTATACCTATAAGAAACATCATCAAATTTCCAAAAAATTTCAAGGAACTAATAATATGATATATGGAAATGCATGGAGAAGTTATATGTTTCATTGAAAATTAAAGGCATATTAATCCTAGGGGGGCTATAATAATGCATGAGATACCACATCCTCATTTCATCCAGATAATATAAAATTCAAATTGTAATAACCCCAATAATAATAACATCCTAAGACATGTGTTCCATCAATAAATGAATTCATATAAACAATAATAATCAAAAACAATAATATCGATTACCCATCCTTTGTATTTTAGGTTTTCCCTAGTTGTGGGTTTGCTACACCCAAGAACATACTCATTCTTAAATTCCAGTACCTTTATTTCCTAGTCAAATACTGAATTACAAAGACTGAAAGGAAATGAAACACCTATGATACTACTTTTTATCATCTAAAACGAGGATCCACATAACCTATTCGTCATTTTAGTGGGTAACATGGCCTCAAGAACGCCTCTCTATATTCCATAGGATGGTTACTAGTGGCGAGGGTATAATGTGGTATAGTGGGAAGAATATATCCTTATAACCGAATGGAATAGAAGAAAAACTACAAAAATAGACAAAAATGGAATCATATTATGACAATAAAATGTAATAATATCAAAATCCCAAAGGCTAAGTCATATACATATTTATTTAATGGCATGCTGATATAAAAAAAGAGATACATTTAATACAGGGGAAACACATATAACACATTCTATAAAAACAATCAAAACACTTCTCCACTATAATCTCAAGAATATTCTCGTTCCACTACTCCCATGATCCATACTATAAGAAAAAAAATCAAGATTCTATGGAAGGTTACATTCCCTTATCCATACATGTTGACACCAAAGGTATCCTAAGTAGGGTGTGAGATAAAATCCCAATATGCCCCCCACAAATTGAATCTAAAAATAATCCAACCTATGTACTTTGAAACAATAGAGTGTATGTATAAATAATAATGAACAATGTTAGATAAATAAATACCATCCATATCAGGTTTCTATGAAACATGTGGATGGATATTCCTACTTCATCATTGGCTGATAGATGTTAAATTAGTATCGATAAATATATATAATAGTGATGATATATAAAGTATAGTTATATACTATGTTTACCAATATTCACTATGTATATTTAGATGTAAGTAGGTATATATTTAGAGACTAGGTGTCAGCTAGACCTGGGTCGTAACATAGGGATTCATAATTAGTCTAATGATATATAGGCTCAAGAATAGGGATCATTCCTGATATCTCATAATTAATACGAGACTTTATAATCATCACTCGATATAGGTTGGGTGAGGCGTCATGACCAACACTAGAAACAACGTAATGTGGAATGTCATTCCCAACAACCACAAAATAATATAATGGTGAGAGACTTCATTCCCAACACCGAATGTAAGGTTGATTGAAACATTATGATCAAAAAGTCCCTTAACCATCATTAAATATCTAATGGAAATTTCATAATCAGAATAATATTATGAACCATGAGGGGTAACATCTTAAGCATTAATAATCGTCAATCCCCAATATAACCATGGGAATCACATATCATACAAGTCACGTTTTTAATTATCTAACATGTGGCCTATACTTTCCAACCATTTCCATTCAATATAAACAATCAATTTAATTAATAAAGATAGATAAATTGAATAACAAGTTCAATCTAAACTCTAAAAACTGTAACAGTCCTTTGAAATATAATATAATAAAATGCAATTCCATTTCCATGTCAAGAATAACAGTTAGGCAGTTTTGTCAATTTAACAAATTTAATATAAAGAGGGAAATTTGTAACTCACTCTCAAGGGGGTGGCTATAATTTATTTATACTTTCTATAAACACATAGAAAGGGTCTATATGAGGAAAATTTCATGAGAACATCAAGTTAAAATGGAATAACACATTGTATGGAGGTTCATGGAAATTGATGAAATTTATCACAATGAAAATGAAATTAAGAACTCTAAAACTTTTCAAAATAAATCATTTACATCCTTTATTACGGATATAAACAACTCCTCGTCCAATATCATCACCATATATGTAGTTTATTTGAAGGAAATCTATAAATGGTTGAATTACCTTGAAATAGGGTGAATGATCTCACACCGAAATATTGCAAGAGATAGGAATAGAAACTATGAATGGAAGAAATAGGATTATATTTCTTACTTATGTATATCCAATACTTCTTACAATTTTTTATTTAGATTTTTGACGGTGGAGTAATCAAAACTCAATGATTGGGGGAATGAGGATCTCCATGAGTGGTTTTGTGGCTCACATCTTCTAGAATGACAGGAGGAAATGAGGGTTTATGTTTTAAAATATTTTGATGTTAAAATTATAAATTCTCCCTAAAATTGGGGAATAGGATTTGGCCACAATGTTTGGCTACCATGAGCAAACCATGTAGCCTCTACTATCTATGGAGGGTTCCCACATGGTATAGGCACATAGTTTGGGTAACCATGCACAATACATGTGAATTACACTATACCAAACCCCTATGAAACCCACATGAGATTTCTTCTGGGCTAAAACAATTATAGAAAAATGACATGGCCCTCTACTATGCTCTGAAATTCCCCCATATAGTTAGGGAAACTGTGTGGGTTGGTAAGCATGGTTTCTTCTAACCGTGTGATACCATCTATTCCCCCCAAAACTAGGGTTTTGGGATCTAGAAAAGCCTAAAACACTATAATAGACACTTTTACTCCATTATGTAACATTTAAAGGGACACATTAAGGAATTTTAATTGAAAAAAAAAACAGTCAATAACTTTCATAAAATAAAGGACATTGCAAAATAATTGTTTCTCTATAAAGGGTTTAGGTGATGAATCCAATATTATAGGGATCGTGATCATTCATGATAGATCTAATGGGTTTTTTGACATAATAAATGTACGTCATTGACTATATACAAAATAGATTTAGTTTCAAATAGTACATTAGGGTATTGGTTCTAGTTCACAATGCTATACAACATTCGACGAAATTGTTTCCTAAGAAACAATCAGAGATATAGTGAATAATTAAGACTCTGTATGATTTAGTGATATGATGTATCATTTATTCCTTCGTATGTACTATACATGATGTTTCTTATATATTGAGAATGGTTGGTAGATATTAGGATGATTCTAGATAATAGCATTAGTCTACAGATAAGGCTATCCTCAAGTACCTTTGAAGAAATGGGGATATGTTCCTGGTGTATTGAGGATACAAGGAGTTGGTAATTAGGGGATATAATGATTCTAGTTTCAAAAATATATCAAAATGATCTAAATTCGTAGTTATATTATGCTTTCTATCTTAAATATGGTTTTTTGAGTGGTAAGAGTTAAAAGAATACAGTTAACTATGATTCTACAAAAGAGTATGAGTATTTCGCTTCTCATGATACTTGTGTGGAAGTCATTTTCATACAGAACGTTTTTCATGATCCTGATGTGGTACCTAAAATTAAAGTCAGTATAACATTTTATTGTGATAATAAGGTAGTGGTGGATCTTATAAAATATCCATGGTCACGCCAACAAACAAATAATATACTCTTGATGTGTCACTTCATGAGGTATTTTCTTATTGGGTTAATGTTTCAGTAAGAATAGTTCCCATATAATAAAACATCATGGAACCCTTGAAAAAAGGACTATCTCTACAGAAATTAGAGTATTAAGAGAGAGCTAGCTGAGGGAATTCTTTTTATAGTCAGATCTATTGTAAATGGTGTTCTGTTTGATTATATTCCCTAGAAGAAACTTTTTTGTACATAATGATGACATTTATTCATACATTTTAATATTGGTAAACTTATTTTCACATCATGATTATTCTTCTATATAATTTAGTATGTTATAATGTCTTAATAATTGTTGTTCCACTGATATCTCAGAGCAGTTCCTCACTATGATGAGAACATATTAGTTCAAAAAATTATTCTTAAATGTATGATTTCTAGCTAGATGATATCATTTTAATCACACCAAAGACACATGATAACAAGGGAAGATACTGATAGGGA
The DNA here is from genome assembly GCA_963277665.1 of Viscum album. Lineage (NCBI taxonomy): Eukaryota > Viridiplantae > Streptophyta > Magnoliopsida > Santalales > Viscaceae > Viscum > Viscum album. Next base: position 1,777,542,252 of record OY728146.1, on the reverse strand, counting down.
ATTTTTGCACCTTTTAATTTTATATTACATTCTTATTATCTAGAGTGGGATATTATGAGAATGAGACCCGCCTAAAATAAATCCACATTTATATTTTTCATTTGATGTTTGTATTTGAGGACATGTTTATTGACCTTTATACTTAGTTATTATTTTTAATGATTATTATAAGTCATGTACATTGATATATTGATGAAAATTGTGATGACTATGTCCGTGTAGAGGTATGATATATTGTGTGAGTCACAAGTAATATTTCATTAATGAATAACACAAAAAAGGATTTTCCCTTATACTATCTAATAGAAGTTCATATCCAATTCCCTTTGATGGAAATTATATATCCTGAATAAAACCATGTCCATGGTGTTCTATAGGCATGTTCTCTTTCTAGAAAATCAACGAATAAGACATAGAGAAAATAGGTTTATGGAAACAACATGAATTATTCTTAATTGCAGATATATGGACGAGGGATTATATTACATTGTGACTATATGTATGAGGTATTATGTCATTGTGGAAATAAATTCATACCCTATGGGTTCCTTTCTGTGATTCTAGACACTAAATTTTTACTTTAGGATTCATCACTTAATGCCACTACGAAAGGTGCCTAGAGGGTCACACACTAAGTATATCCAGAATCATAGTTAAATAATTTTGTAATTATTTAATATTTAACAAGCTGAATAAATATTATTAATTCACATGGTTTAAAAATAATAAAATTTTTCTAGATCACATATATTTCATCAATAGTTATTCAATATATTATTTTAAGGGAATAATATTTAGTAAAAATTTACATTATATTTAGAGAACATAAAATTAATTTTTTTATTAGTTAATAATACATTAATATTTATTTTTTATATAAATATTAATTACTCAAGACTCGATAAATGTTATGGAGGAATATATGATAGAGTTTTATGGTCTTATGAGAAATAATATAAATTAAATATTATTTTAAAAAGTAATATTAAGTTTTAGTTCACCAGTTTAGAATATGTTGAGAAATAATAATATCAGTATTATTATATACATAGGATTCTCCATGGATTAAATAAATATTAGAGGACATTGGTGAAGTTATTTATTTCGAACCCCATTAGTATATAAACACAAATATATTAATTTTTAAGAGATCTAATTTATTTGTATTATTGTACACAGTGAATCTGGGGAATCCACTAAAAGCATTTGAGAGCTCCTTTCTCCAAGAATGTTTCTAATATCAAAGAGTTATCTTTCACCACCTTTTAATCTCGAGTAAAAGTAGACTAAATATAATCCTTTAGAAACGATTATCGAGGTGACTAATAGAAAATGATGCAAGGAATAACATCTCATGTTCTATCACCTGGAGATTCCTATGGAGAGGATTAGTGATTTTTAGAACAAGGTTGGATCACCACTATTCGTAATTTTCCCTTTATTCTTATATGGAAACAATAGTACGATATAGATTCATTGTCTAACCCATCAATAAAGAAATAATTTCTCATAGAGTAATTTTTTAACTATTTAAATTAATTATAAAAAATATGTTATGAAACAATACTTTAGTTCTAGAATTTATCCAATTTCTATTATCATGGTTCAAATATATTGATAATTAAATTTATCATCATGAAAATCTCATATTGATCGTCCATCATGACAAAAATAAATGATGGGAACAACCCATCACAGGCTTTTTATTCACCCATATTCTTCAATATATAAGTATATTTATATAAATAAAAGGTTATATATGATATTATAATCTTAATATAATTTTAATCTATTACTTACATTTTTTATATAATGATTTGTGAAATATGGAAACCTTATTCATGCTTACATATGGCCAACCATCTCCATGATCGTAACATACTTAATGTTTCCTAAAAATATTTCATTATTTGTTTTAAAATTAATATTTTTGTATAAATATAATAAATACATCATTTATAATAATCTAAATATGATAGAACTGTATAAAATTCCCAAGATCTAAAACATTCATGATAGATCATGAATGATAAAACCAGGCAATTAACACCCAAAACAAGTAATACAATGAATTTTTTTTAACAAATGGGTGATGATATTTTGAAAAAGGATCATATATAATAATATAAATATTAACATGGTTTTTTATAAGTTAATAACATGTTTTTAAACACTATATAGTAATTTAATGGTTTTTCAACCCAAAGGAAGTGTGTTGTAAGGAATTTTGTTTCAATTTCATTTCATTGTGGTATATTGTAATATTATGAACATAGATTCCTTCATATTGGGTATATTATTCCACTTTGATATGAAATATATTGAATAATTCATTATTAATAGTGTTTTAGGTTTTAATTTGATTTATTTCATCCAAGGGCATTTCAATTTAAAATAACCAAGTTGTACTAAATTTGATAACTAAATTTGTTTTATTTGGGTTATATTACGTATTCATTGTAGTTGATATTCTTATAATAATTGTATAATAAAAAAAATTTTGTCTTATATTTTATTTACACTTTTTATTTGATTTAAAATTGATAAAAATATTTCTAATCATTGATTAATTTTAACTTCAATGTTATGATCATTATAAGGGCTTATTTCATAATGTATTTCTAAATCTGATTATCTATTAATTAATAGTAGATAAAGGAAATTAATTTATAATTATATAATTAAGCCATTTTATTTTACTATTTTGAATAAATTCATTATATTTTCATTTAATGATAGAAATTTTACTTTTTTTGGTATATGAATTTTTTTATTAATTGTTTTAAGTAAAATTAAACATCATGTGCCTCTTTTGTTGGAAATAAATATTTTTCCAAAACTATGTTTTAAAAATTTATTTTTAAATGTTTTATTCATATATAAAATGATTTATTAAAGAAAATTGTACCCATTTTTAATTTTTAAAAAATTAATTTGAAGGAATCTTCTTTTCATTTTCTGAATGGGGCACTTTTGTAATGTTTTTACTATGGAAAAGGAATTATCTTTTTAACTATTATGGCATATGTAGAATTACCTCCAAAAAATGTCTTCTTTTAAATATTCCCTTGAAATATAACATGGATTTTTGTAAAGAAATATTTTTCCCTATATTCAATAAATTCTTAGTTTTTTAAATTTATTTTCAAGGAAAGTGGTTTTTAAAATGTTTAGTGTTTGAAAAAGTGGTTTTCAAAATGAAAATGATTTTTTCTTCAAGATTTTTTTAAATATTATTTTATTCATCAAAGACATAACCATTTTATTTTACATATACTCAATTGAGGATATTTTTTATATATACCATCATTATTTTTCCTATGAATGTTTTATGAATATTTTGACCAAGTATTGTATTGATGTTCACTTCCATGATTAATTTTTATAGTCAATAATATTTACATGAATTATTAACTTTCATGTAATCATTGACATTATATATCCCCAAAATATCCATATTAATTATCATTGATATGTTTATTTGATAAACCCTATATCGTTTTTTTATATGGACCTATAAATTCAAAGTCATTTTTTATTTGGAAATTTATTTATAAATATGTATCCTTTACGCAATACACATATTTAGTGATAAGGCACGTTTTATATGAGTTAAATCAGTTATTTTATATATAATAAAAGAAAAATTAAATGGAATAAATGCATGGATATTGGATAATGATATCCCCTTAATGCGTGAGAAATCTCATTAGCAAAATTATTTAGACACACCCTATGAGTTTGTATATAGTAGTTTTAAACTCTATTATGAGTGTTTATGAGTATAGATTTATAGTTGAAAAACTGGATCAGTTTGTTCTCAGTAGTTTTAAAATATATTTATAAATTTATTGATGGTATAGTTTTTAGTTCCTGTGAAAATACATATAATATTTAATCATTTAATTTATTGATAAATCAGTTGTTATTATTATTATCTCTGATACTTTAAGTATGATATTATATATAGATGCATTTCAATCTTAGTTTATTTATTAAATGGAATGTGTTTTAGGTTATTTACCTTCCCATATTGATTCTTCCTAATCCTTCCAGGATACCCAATTATTTAAATTTCATTTTTTCTTAGATATTAATGTTCCATATTTATTATTCCTTATTGTTGATGCACCATTATTTCATAATAGCTTCCACTATAATCAACCCTTATAGAACATTTAATCTCACCCTTAATTTTTTCCGTTATTAGGAATCCATCAAGTTTACTATGAAATATATGAAATAATATTATAGGGGGAATTTTAATATTCTAAAAAATGATTTAATTTTTGTGTTAAATTTTAACAATGGAATGAAGTATATACCTAGTTTACCAATAATACTTAACTATTTTTCACTGTAGGATGTGATTCCATATATCTAATGGAAATCTGGTTAAGATGAAATGAAATCTAGGCTATTGAGGTTGGTGTGAATATAGATTTCATTATATGATGTTTGGTAAAAACCATGGGAAATATATTTAAGAAAATATATATCATCCATCACAACCCTATGGTATACCTTCAGGATATGTATTGAAGAACAACGAACTTATTTGTTAAGGAAAATTTTATGTGGTTTTATTTAAATAAATCCATTTATATATTCTACATGTGGGAAATTTTCTAAAAAAAAGGTAACTAAGTGTAATCACTTCGAAAAGGTTTCATAGGGCAAGACTCAATCATCAACCGATGCGTGACAACATGCCTTGTTTACACCAGGTTTGACAATCATTATTGATATTCTTGAGATAATTCAGAATTTATTTACAATCCACTATAAAGTATTTAAATAGATATTGACAATGAATAAACTATTTTATACCTAATGTTCCTTTGATTTAAAATAATGTGTTGAAAGGAATAGGAAAATCTATTATGTGTGTAAAATATGTGAATAACAAAAATATTTACTAAGAAAATTTTTAGATTATGATTTAAATAAATAAATAACATTGTAGGTATCCATTTATAATTAATTTTCTTAAATATAAATATCATAAAAATTATTTGAGTCAATTCTTTCATATAAAGGATAAAACCTTGAATAGTAAGAACATATGATGAAATAAAATATATGATTTTTTTTATTGTGATCCAAGAATTATTTTGTAGAAATATGTTAACAATTTCATTTTGGTTATAAGAATCCTAAAAGTTATAAGGAGTTTATAAAATATTAGAAGCATATATGTATTAATTAACTAAAGAGTAATTGATACCAACATTGGATTATGATTCTAAGGTTCACCATAATTTTAAATTCATAAACACAACTTTTAGTTCTTATGTGATGGGATTCTACCAAGATTAATTATATTTTCAGGGAAATTAATAACATGTATATTTTTTTGTGGAAAAGTTATTTAAGGAATAATTATTTACATTATGTAGACATAATTTTGAAGGAATCGATAGCCTTTGGGGTTAATATTATCATTTAACACATTTTAATACTATTCAAATAATATTATAATACTTTGTAAGAAAAATAATAATATTTCATAAAAATATTTGTAAAAATTTTATTTAATGATTAAATTTATTTCAAGGTAGTCCATATTTTTTGGGGGGAACATAGTAGGAATTATATTTATATTTTTCAAAAAAATGAAAACCTATACTCTGGATGACAAAGAATCTTTTTTGTAAATTCCATGGGTCATGATCCCATTACCGAAGGAAGATCAGTATTTATGTACCTACATGATTTCCTAGATACAATGTCATTATTTTTAGTTAAAATATTTTAAAAATAAATTTCAATGATGACATATAGGTATTTATTACGAGGTTCATATAATAATGTATTATATTGGAAAACATATTCTAACTATATTGGTTTTGAAAAATATTTATAAACTTACATAAATACATGTCAATATTTTATGGAACTTAGGATTCATTAAAAGGTCAAATTAGTGCTTGAGGCATAAAAACATTTTTGGATATTCATTTATTATAGTAAGGGGTGAATTGGAATTTTAGTGAAAAACATCCAAAGAATTAAATTTTTATTATGAAATAAAAATATATCAAGTAATTATATTTCCATATATTCTTATATAGTAAACAAGTTCATCAAATTTATAGAGGATCTTGAAACAGAAATGTTATCCTAATACATTCATATTCGATGAATTAGATGGTATTTTAAATAATCATAGAATTTTTGTTTAGAGGCCCTTAATATTCCATTATTCATTCACTTTATTATGATTAGTGCCCTCAATATCTCTTTATAATTATTTAAAATGTTCTTTAATATCTATATCATCTCATTCCACAAATTTTCTCCTATTTAGAAACCTAGTTAAATGGTATTCCATATGGCCTTTTTTACTTATTTATCATTCTTATTAAGTTGATATTTTATTAACCATATTTATGATGTGGGTTTTTAAACAATTTTATTTCTATATGTAAAACCCTTGATTACATCCAAAACTGGGTCTAGCTTTCATTATACGCAACACAAAAACTAGATGATGTCTCATAACAATGAATTTATGAGAAACGTGTATCATTATTAAAATATTATTATATAACATAATTGTAATAATATAGAGATTAACTTATAGGTTTTCAAAATTAATAACTAAATTATGAAAATTATGGTTATCTGTAGATTAGGAATAAAATATTTCTCATTTCAAATAGAATGAAATGTATTTTGAAAAAACATTATTTTTCTCAAGGACTGTCAAATCATGCTTAATCACATAACATAAAATTAATTTTTAACGCATTTAAAAAAATAATTTTAAAAAATAAAACTTATTATTGAAATTAAAAAAAATTAATTTTATTATGCTTCTATTTTTGAATTCTTATAAAATGTTTCAATTTCGACTAATAATGAATAAAAAAGAATTTAAAATGATTTTAAATTGAAATCTACATTTTTGTTTAAATAATTTATAAATATAAAATATATTTTTAATTTGTATTAAAGTAAAATTAGTTAAATTATATTTTATTTAATCCAATTTAATTCATTTGAATCGTTTTCATGTTTAATTTTGATATAAAAAAATTCTAATCTTTTGATCGTTTTCTATCTTAAAACCTTATTTCTTGTCACGTCTACGAGATTATTTATAAATTATATTTTTTCATGTATTTGAATTGAAATTTTATAAATGGATTAAATATTTTTTAATAGGAATAATAGATAATTTATAATATTTTAATTTTAATTTTTTTCCAGACATAATATTAAAAACATTAAAAAAAGTTATTACCATCATTATGGTAAAAATGGATTTCTCGAGTGTTAAACTAAAAATATAAGGATTAAAAATTACCTAAAATTGTAAAAATATAATTTTATGGAAATATTTATACCATATTATTTATATTGTATATAATTATCCATTTTTAAGCTTCTGGAACAATTAAAACTTGGGAATTGTTAAGTCATTTAAAAAATAAATATGTGTGCTACTAACTTCACTTAGAAAATTCCTCCCCATGTCCTCCATTATTAACATATTAAAACCCTTTTGTTCAATCTAATACTAGGATAATTAAAATTTAGACATACATATTATCATCCTTGAACCTTTAGTTTGTGCAGAAACCTATCTAGCAAAGGAAATTGTAAAAAGATATGGAAGATACCTGAAGAAAATGTAATGGTCTTCAATGACAATTTTTATTTTATTTTATTTATTCGGAAATATATTTCAATTATTTATTAATATTTATTATCTAAAAATTGATGTATCATAAATTTAATGATATTTTTATAATAATTTAATGAACTAAAAACATCTCCACTTCTATCAAATGAGTTATGAAACCATCATTCGTGTGTATAGTGGACTGCCACCTCACGAACTAATGTCATTCATTTTTCCATTACAGCCTATCATGATTGGGTATGATTATGGGTATAAAGTCTATATATGATACTTATGAAATTATTATACCTATGTATTAATTCTATTATATATATATATATATATCTTTTTTGCATTCCATTCCATAGGGGATACGATAACGTTTCTTGTGTGTATGGTAGACAACTTCCTGGTGAAGCATTGTGCTTAATCTTTCACTAACACTTTATAAGGAATGTGATAAGGATTATATTAATGAATATATGTGATATAAAAGAAATAATTTTTATATACATGAGATAATTATAAATATTTAACGATTATATATCATTTTTTTCTTACCTTTTCACTCACATAAAGATGATGACATCATTCATGTACATGTAGACTACCACCTTCTCAAAGCAATGTGACATCCTTTTTATCACCATACCATATAGATGATATATATATTTAATGAAATAATATGTTATATCTGATATTTTTATCATTATGGAATGATAAAATATTACCTCCATCTTTTCTATAAGGATCAGTGATTAATGGAAATGTTACTCTTCCCGATGTATGGCCCACCATCCCAAAGATCGTAACTGGCCTCATTTTTCATAACCACATTTCATGATTAGTTTTAAAAGTATATTTGATAATGAAATATTATAATTATTTCATGATAATTATTTTTGGTATGATGGATCTATATACTATGAACAACAACTATAACTTTCATGACAAAGTAAAAATGATAAAATAAGGAAATTAACACCCAAAATAATAAAAATAAGGAATTATTATTATAAAATGTAAAATAAGATATTATAAAAGGATCATACAAGATATTATAAATATAATTATGGTTTTTAATAAGACAATATTACTTTTAAAACCACTATAATGAAGGTCAATGCCCGTTAAACCAAAAAGATTCTTGACTTAAGGGATTTCATCTCAATATCATTTCATTGAGGCATATTCAAATGTTATGCACCATGCTTCCTTTTATGGTATAAATAATTCCTATTTCACATGTAAAATAATTAATACATTATTCTTAATGGTTTTTTATGTTTCAATTTTAATTTTTTCATCTAAGGGGATTAAACTTGAAAATTACCAAGTGGTAAAGAATTTCATAACTTAATTTCTTTTTATTGGGTTATATTACTTCTTAATTATCATTGATATTATTAGATTCCATGTATGATGAATTATGATTTTATTATGTTTTATTCCCACTTTTTTTCAATTTCAAATATATATACATAACTAATTCACTAATTAATTATCAATTTTTAACACCCTGACCTGGATGAAAAATTCCCGTTCCTCGAGCCAGTTCTCTATGTGACCTCAGGTTCCCCTCCCTGTACACGAGATAATATCAACTAGAATAGTGGATTTAATGTTTAACATTGGGAGACCATACAATTTTTATCATAATGGAAAGTTAATAAATAATAAAAAATGATAAATCCTACATAGAGAATAATACCATAACCAATATAGACCAGTATCACAAGATTAACCAAAATAAAAAACAAATCCAAACTAAAGTAATATATATGTCATTCCATATATGTGTCAAGTTTAAATATTCAAAACCCAAGATAAAGATACACTAACGACTCTCATGTGGGATCAAACACCAATTTAGGTTCCCTCATCAAATATCTATCACAACTCATCCATCTATCACAAGTCTCTTTCCCTTATCATATTTGTAAGCATATAGTCTATTTAGGAACTTATTTGGAAGTCCAAGTAAGGTGTGACTAAAACTCAGTAGGACACCACCAATTAAGTCTAATATAATATATATTCTATTATATTTTATATATAATTATAATGTATAAAATACTATAATAAAAAAATATCAGAATTCATAATTTTGAAATCAACAGCATAAATTTTATTGGGTTAAAAATGACATAGAATCCATTAATACCATCATCATTCCATGTTAAAGTATAAACCATATTATATATAGAATCATAATTCATAATAACATGGGATTTTATCAATCACTTAAATTCAATTTATATCCTGGATACATGGAACCATAGTCATGTTCCAACATCATGGGTCTAAAACATCATGTCTAGGACCCCGTGGACTTTTTAAGAATCACTACATGTCCCACACCTCATTTTTATCCCATATAGGATTTTCAAGTATCATCCCATGTCCCACACTTATAGTTATCACATCTGGGTTTTTAATAATCAATCCATGAGCTACACTCGTAGTTATCAATCAACACATATATCACTATATCACATATGTCACTCATATCTCATTTATTAAGGTTAATCATCATTAGCCTTCTTGTAACACATTATAATCATGGTATAACATTAAATTTACAAAACAAACAATGATTGTCATATTACATAACATTGAATAATATGAATAATAAACCATAAAACCATTTAACCATATTTAATCCTATAATTAATTAACCCTTCAAGGATAATCTAAAAATACCTTAATTCCCATTATCAACCAATTCATATTCACATTAACCAACCCATTTCACAATTCCATTAATTAACCAATTTCATGATCCCATAAATTGAAAAAATTTATACTCCCAAATATTAAGTTACAAATTAATTAATTAGATTTAGTATAAAATTTCTATACATGGAAATTGAAACTTGAAAATAAATATATAATTAAAGACTATTAGAATTGAAATTTACACCACCTACCTCATGATCGTTTATGGATTTCTACCAAATGGAAATTCACCAAATTTAAGTAGAATGATCAATTGCACAAAAAATAACTGGATGTAGAACCAAATCCTAGAAAAAATATCAAATAGATCAACATCCAATAGAACATAGATATAAACTAACCCCAACTAGGAATAAAACTCTCCTCTTTATCTGGGAAGAGAAAATAAATAGAGTGAAAACCACATGGGAAAGGAATCACTTACCGGAAATAACATGATCATTTTATTTGTTCTTAAATTCATTTATAATGGCATTTTAGGGTCCTTGGAATGTTCTTAGGAGATTCAAAATTAAGAGAAAATTGGTTTGGCATATGATTGGGTGTTTATTATAAATAACCAGGGGTTCTAGAAAATTAAAGTAAATATTTCAAGGATTGAAAACAATGTGCATGGTATTCTGGGCTAATTTACATGGTTTTCTAAATTGTATGCCATAAATGTATTCCTCTTATTAATGGTAAACAGTTTATACTATGAGGGATAAGGGTGTTACAATCTATACTACTTCCATGAAAATCCACTCTATATGGGTTTCAATGTTTTCTTCTTGGCTGTAGGGTTTAGGAAAACCATGTTCAAACTATGCACTACCCAAACACCCCCCCCCCCAAACATAAAAAATTCACTTGAACACACCCAAGACAAACCTCAACCAAAGTATATAAAAAAGTCATAATAGTACCTGAAAACAGTCTGATTACATCTCTCGAAACTATCATGATAATTCAATATCCCCACCATATAATAGATCATCCTTGATATATGCTCTTATGAATCTCTATGATTAAAAGGTAAAAATTATTGGTCTACTAAGAAAACATATCTTCTTCTATCTCCCATGTTTCTCCCTGAAGAGGTCCATCTCTATAGGACACTAGATCTATCTGGACGACACTTCTCCACAACACTTTCTCCATGAAATCCACAATATGTATCATATTCTCAAAAAATGATAGATTAGTCTCAAGATTAACATAATCCACATCGATTCCATTATAAGTTTAAAGGTGATACCACCAATGTTGTGACACATTAAAAACATAGTTCATAGTTTTATACCATAATGGAAGTCACAATCGGTATTCCATCGGCCCGATTCTCTCTACAGCCTCAAACGCTTCAAAACTTTTAGGTATCATCTTACCCCATCTTCTTATCCTACAATGACCCAATATAGGGTAAAATTGAAGGAACAAATGATCAACCACTATAAAATCAAGTGGAAATCTATGTCTGTCAACATACAACTTGTTATTACTCTAAGTCATTTCCATAAATTTGTGAATCAAATGAACCTACTCTAATGTCTCCTTCATAATACTCAGTCCTAATAAACCATAATCACACACCTCCATCCAAGGGGTGATCTTCATGGACTTCCATAAAGTTCCTAATATGGATACATCTAAAATGTTTCATGATATCTTTTTTATAGGAAAACTCAACGAGTTCAAGATGCATCTCCCAATACACAGAAAAGTTTAGGATGCATGACCATAGAATATCCTCATCCCACTGAATTATATGTTCCAAATTTCAATTTTTCTATTGGTGTACATATGTACTAAAAATTACCTATACACCAAGAAAAATTTTCAATGCTTCCCAAATGCACAAAGTTAAATGTCAGTTTCATCTTGAAACTATAATTCATGGAACCCCATGAAGAATAACTATCTTTTGAATATAAATATCACCTCATTGATCCATGTAAAACTTCTCCCATATAAAAATTATGTGTTATACTTTCATCAAACAAACTACTATCACTAATATAGATTCAGTTTTTATAGGCTTCCTTGAAATACCCACCATAAAGTTCATTGTATCATCATCACACTTCCTTTTTAGAATGGGAAATTGTTATAGTGAATCATCAGGTTTTGGAATCTCTGCTTTCAATAGATGATTGGTGTATCATCTTATCACGGACCCTATAATATCCTTTATCATTCATATACAACAATACTAAAGTCTAATTGGATGGTTGATCCACACCTTCATGGATTTACCTCATTGACAAACATTCCATATCCTAATACTAAATATCCCTAATTCGACTAAAATGGGTAGACTCTACTAAAAATTATCTGAGTTTCATATAGTTATAGCCCACATAAACTAGAACATACATCTCATCAAGGAATGTCATAATTTTCAACTCAAAACTAGACACCAGATCTGCCTAAGTCTTGGTTTTTTCTACATAAAGACACAAAACCAATTTTCTTCTTCCTGGGAATATATGATAGTTCAAAATCATATGATTTTATATAAAAACTCATCTAAACTGATAAGGATTCGTGTATTATTCCAAAAATAAATACTTTAATATATTTTCATCGGTATAAAAAGTTTAATTTTCTCTAAATAGATAATACCACAAACACATCAAGGCATAAACTACCACATCTATCCCAAGGTCATGAATAGGCTAATTCCATTAATGTGGAATCAACTTCTATGACCCATATGAAACAACTCAGTCCCCCTTAATCAACACTGCTCCAATATTGATCCCATATGTGTCACAAAGAATTTCATACTCCTCCCATGGCATGGTTAGAACCAAGATCATAGAGGTATTCCATCACCCTTCAACTTATGGGGAACATTCACAAATGATCCAGAACAACCAATCATAACTACCTTCTTGTTCAAGATTCAATGTAGTACTACCATGTGAGATAAATACTTGATGAACCCTTTATAATATCCCACTAATACTTGAATGAAACATATATCAAAAACATTCATGGGATACTCCCAAGAAACAACTGACTTCACTTTCTCTCAGTCCACTGACACACCTCCCTCTAAGATGATGTTACCAGATAAATATACCTGATTAATCCAAAATTAAAACTTAGTTAGCATGGAATCTATACAATGATCTTTCAATGTACACTGTATGATTAAAAATATTTGGTAATTTTCCTAATGATTCTCTGAGTATGCAATTATTTCATCAAAAAACACAACAAAGAATGGATCTAGCTATGGTAATATTCGGTTCATCAAGGACATAAACAATACCAGATCATTTGTCAACCCAAAAGACATTACAAAGAACAGATTGCAGACATATCGAATTCAGAAATTTGTCTGTGGAATATCAGAAGCTTGAACTCTCAACTAATGATACTCTAATCTCAAGCCAATCTTTGAGAACACACAAACTTCTCTCAACATGTCGAAAATGTCATCGATACGTGGAAGAGGATATCAGTTCTTCATTTTAATTTGGTTCAAATTCTAGTAATCAAAACATAAGAATTAGTTTATATCATCCATATTATAAATCAAGTATTGATAACCCAAAGGAGACATAGTAGGATGGATAAACCACTTATCCATCAACACTTTCAGTTCAGTCATTTTCTCTTGAAGATCTTTTGGTCCCATATTTTATGGAAGAATAGAAACTATATCATCCCATAATATGAGCTCAATTATAAATTACACATATCTCTCTAGTTGAATCCCTGTTAATTCCTTAGAAAATATGTACTCTAAATATCCCACTATACGTTGAAATACATCATGATTTATACCCCCATCATCAAGAAACCGACATAAAAACTAGGTGGTGAGCTCCCTAAGCTTCTAATGAACTGGTCTTATATGGCCTGCCTAGATGACACAGTCTTAAGGATATGTATATCTTTCAACCTTAAGAGACGTAAAATTCACTCTCATGTTGTAAAAATATATATGATCTTGGAATAGTATTAACCATTCTATACCCAAAATAAATTCAAATATCTACATTTCAGGGAATATGGAGATTCCATAGAAAATTATACTCATAAACCTCAACACAACACCCCTTACACAAAAAATGCATCTTGGTCATACCCCCAATATGTGTATAAATCATAACAACCCTGATCAAAAACTCAAAAAAAACATACTCAAAACATTCCCAAGATGAGTAGATATAATGGAATGAGATCCTCCTAAATCAAATAAGTCACTATCAAGTATAGATGCTACATGTTTATTACCTATAATTTTTGATGGCCTAGCCTTGATATCAATAAGTATAGGATGAACTACATGAAACATTACTTACCCTCTTCTGTGTCCTCTATCTTGAGATCCCTATGTTGTACTTCCCTACTAATATGGATGTTGTTTCCCAGAATCACTACGAGAACTAACTCTATAACCACAAACTTTAGAATTTTAACCCTCAGATAGATATGGGGTTGAAAATTCAGGTCAATCACAATGATTCTTCCTAATCCAATTTTATTAACCATATTTGTTGGATTCTTGTATAACCACTTCATATGTCCCATTAAACCCTAAGCTTGACACTCTACGAGTGGTTGTGGGAACTACCTACGACTGTGACTTATCCTACCCCACTGCTGGCAGTGTGATTGAGCAATGTCCTAAGTAGCTGACCCTTCCACTTGGACACTCTTCTTATTACCACCCTGGTTTACATTTTCATAGTGAAACTTCCAAATTATAGATGATATACCTCTTGGTTATCCAGAAAAAACCAACTATCCTTCAATGGATGCTTCCTGATGGTTCCCCCAAAAATGGGAGTCTGATTCACCACTTTTGAAAAAAATTCCATTGTAAACATGTTCAACTTGAAATTAAGTTCACATTTAATCCCATATTAAAAATTATTTTCTACAGTTTCATCATCCCCTTAAAAATATGGATCAATGTACTAAAAATCATTAAAGATTCTCACATATTCCATCACAGGAATTCTCTCCTAGGTCAACAACATAAACTATTATAGTCTATTCTTCCTAATAACATCTTGGTAAAAATTATCAAAGAACATCAATTGAATTTCCTTCTAGACTATATTTTCTAGTTTTTCATCCCATGTTAAGATGTCCCACAAATTATTCACCTAACTACATAACATATAAGTATCCAATTTGAATCTATTATTAGCAGGAGTCCAAAGGTGGAGAACGATCATCTAGAATGATTCAACCCATAACTACACTTCCTTTGGTCCACCCTCTCTAGTGAATTTTAGAGGGTTATACAACCAGAAATCCCATGTCATGTCTAACATACTTTTAACTACCTGCTCTGGTTCTTTTCCCATATACTGTATAAAGAGATTAATGTTTTCACAAAACATATCTCTGATTTCCTCGCCTGGAACAATCATATCCTCCGGTTCGACCACTAGAGGAACATTTCTATCCATGTCCTCTTATCATCCTATAAACAAACATCAGTGTGAAGGCATATCTCTACAATTAAAAACACAAATATTAGAAAAAATGACATCACATTATCACATTTACGTAAGAGGGATTCAAAAAAATTAATAACAATTAAGCCCCCATTCCTCTCATTATGGTCAAAACTGAGGCACTATCACTACCCTCAACCATCCATCACATTAATCATTATTCACATAGTGTAAAACACATTAATATTTCATGAGTTTCCATTTTTCCCCCATTTATCCATTTCAATTTTTTCAATTTTCATCACTTAAAAATCCCAATTTCATATTAGGAATTTTTTTCATTTAAATTACACAACAAATATAACCTCCATCATTTAAAAAAACTTTCAAAAAACCTTATTTTCTGTGTGTACCTAAAATCATAAATTCCACAATAAGTTCTGAGTTTCTAAAATGATTCGTTCATACAAAATTATCATGCCATCATGGACCATGATGTATAAATATCATGAAACAAAAACATCAATCATAAATTTCATCACTCAAGTTGAAATAAAATCCAAATGTAATGACAAACATCAATAAAAAATATCCCACCTGAGGTAAATTATTTTTACCCTCAAACATGGGTTAGATACTCCCATGGTTTTTCTCTTGAATAAGGACTAATATATCATGGTATCTTATATACCATTACTAAATATTAATACAAAATAAAAGAAAATAAAAATAGTCTCTTCTACTACATTGTAACATCCCTACTCTAGTTCCATATGTCAATGACCCAAACTAGTTCCTTATGTGACCTCAATCACACTGAAATATATACAAGAGTCTGTTTACTAGTAGAGATGGGCCAATATATAACATGGGACAAATGTACCCTCTTTATCAAAGCATCACAACAATGAAAAATACATAAATAATAACTAAAAGATATAGCCAAAAAATAGAATAATACCATAACCAATAATGACCATTATCACCTGATAAACCAAAATAGGAAAACCGTATCAAAAATAATGTAGTAGATACATAATTCTATATATATTTCAAGTTTCAATACCCAAAATCCAAAATAAATACACACTGACAACTCCCATTCAGGTTCTGACACTATGTATGGTACCCTCAACCATGCTCCATCAAAACTCGGCCATCTAACATATGAATCCTACCCTTATATCATAATTCAAACATGAATTATATTTGAGTAATGATCAAGTGACCTAACTAGGGAGTGATTACAACACAATTGGCCACCACCAATGTGTATATAACAATATCAATTTCATAACAATGTATGTAGTTTTACGAATAATAAAATAAAATTATAAAGTAATCAGTTTTTACAATTTGTTATTCTATAATTAAACTCGGAAATTACTTAGGTTCATAATGACACCAAAACCATCCATACATGTTTCATCCCATGTCAATGTTTGAATCATATCACATGGGGAATAATAATTAATTATAGCATAGGATTTTATCAATAACTTAATTTCATTTCATATCAAGACTACATAGAACCACGGTCCAATGCCAACATCATGGGCCTAAAACGTTATGTCTAGAACCCCATGGGATTATCAAGAATCAGTATGTGTCCCTCACATAATTTTTATCACATATGGTCTTTTGAAGCATCAGTCCATGTCCTACAAATATATTTATCACAAATGTCATTTCAAAGAATCATTATACATCCCACGTTCTATTTTATCAATAAACACAGATATTACAGTATTATATATGTAACATGATCTCATTAATTAAGCTTAATCATCATTATCCTTCTTTTCACACATTCTCATCAAGGTATACCATTTCAATTAACCAAAAAAATTAATGGTTTATCACTTTAATTCAAATGCAATAATATGATAAACTAACCATAAAACCATTTATCCATATTTTATCTTATAATTCATTAACCCATCAAGGTTAACCCAAAAAAACAATAATTCCCATTATAAATCAATTAATAATAAACTTAATCAACCCATTCCCCAATCCTATTAATTTTTAAATTTCATGATCCCATTAATTGACCAATTTTAAAATCATAATAATTAAATGAAAAATTAGTTAATTAAAATAACGATTCTATTTTTAAATGATATAATTTAAATTAAAAAATACAATGAAATTATAATTAAAGTCTATGTTAATTTAAATTTAAACCATCTGTCACAATATCAATGATAAATTTTCACCTAAAATAAATTCCCCAAATTGAAGTGGAATAATCGTTTTCATAAAGAAGAATTATATCTAGAACCAAATCCTAGAAATAAGATGAAATAGATCAATATCCATCAAAACCAAGATCTAAAATAACAACAATTGGTAATAAAACACTCCTCCTCATTCGGGAATATAGACAAGAGTGGGAGTAAATCACATGGTAAAGGAATCTCATACAAGAGAGAAGATAATCCTTTGATTCGATCTTTGATTCATTAATAATAGGCTTATATGGGACTTAGAAAACTCCTAAGAGCATAAAAATCATTTTAGATATATTGGGTCTAATCTAGGGTGTTTAGGGTCAATAACTAGGGGTTTGGTAAAATTAAAATAAATTTTTGTAGGATTAAAAGTTGTGTTTAATGTTTCCTGGGATTGACGAACCATTCGAAAAACTATGCACGCAAACTATGACCCTATAATTAAGGATGATTGGGTTCTAAAAATAGGGAAAATATTTTGAAAAACTATAAAATAACTTTTAAAATCCATTTTTTGGGATTTCATGGTTTCTTGGCATGGGTACATGACTTTGGAAAACTGTGTACTATCCAAACACCCCCCCAAAAACATCAAAAATTTAATTTAATGTACCAATGAAAATCCTCAACCAAACTATATAAAAAATAACTAAAAGGATTACATAAAAATAGCTTGATAATATCCAAAAATGGTTGGGATCTTACACAATTGAATTTTATGATCATTGTGTGGATTTATTTCACAATCTATTTCTAATTGATATTAAGTATTCTTGAACTTCAATTGAAAGAAAATTATTTTATCATTTTATTATAAATAATTATAATTTTATGATCCTTTATTTATTAAATATATTTTTAATTAATGGAACCATTTTCCACTCATGGGTACTTAAAATTATTTATAATGTTTTTTTAAGAAAATATGACTTTATTTCTCTCTTCAGTTGGAAATATGATTCCCTCCAAAACTATTTCTTCTGAATCTGTTTTCAAAAATGTTTTTAAATAGTTCATAATGATTTACTAAATAAATTTTTACCCATATATTCTTTTAATGGAAATTTTTTTTATGTAATATTAGTGGTACTTTTCTAACAATTAAGTTTTCTAACCTTTCTATAGTGCAATAGAAATGTTCTTTTTAACATGTATGATGTGTATAGAATTACCCACCAACAAGACCATTATTTCATTAAGAAATCCTTTGTAGGTTTGAAAATATAATTTTAAAGAAAATATTTTTCATAATATTATGTAAATTTATAGTTTGTAAAATTTATTTTCATGGAAATGTATTTTCAAAATGATTTATGTTTCAAAAATTTATTTTCAATATGAGGAGGATATTTCCCTCAAGAGTGTTCTTACATAAAATTTTATTCATTGATGACAAAATCCCATTATTTTACATATACTAAATTAGTGTTATGTTGTTTTAATATCCCCTTTATTCTACTGATGGATTATTTATGACTATTTTTTCAAATAGATTATTTATATTCACTTCCTAGAATCATTTTTTAAATCAGTAAATTTCCATTGAATTATTCACTTTTCTATGATTAATGGAAATTATATTTTCTCTATATATACATAATATTTATCATGGATTTGTTTATTTCTTAAATAGAATATCATTTATACATATGATATTCTTTATTAAATGTAATTTTTTTATTTTGGTAAATATTGATAAATATGTCTTCTTTAATCAATGGATATATTTGATGACATGAAGCCTTGTATATGAATTAAATTGATTATTTTATATTTGAGAAATTATTTGGACATGAAAGTCATGGGTGGTACATTGTCAATGATAACCACCCTATGCATTGGTAGTCTCATGGGATGAATCATTTGGTCAAACTCTATGAGCTTTAACCAATAGTTTTAAATTGTATTGTGTAAGGTCTTGACAGTAGAAGTAAATTTGGCCAAACTAGTTCAGTTTTTACCAAGTTATTTTAAAAAAAACTTTTGAATGGTATTGATGAATGAGGAATCATGTAACTAAGACATGAATCTAATGATTATTAATTTTCACCGTCGATAATTCATTTATTATTATTATCCATAAGACTATATCTAGGATATTATCTACAATATTATATATTGATACATTTCATTCTCAGTTTATTGATTAAATGGATTCTATATTCTATTATTTACCTTTTGATATTTATTATACCTTATCATAATATGATAATCAATTATATAAATGGAATGTGTGTTTTGATATTTACCTTTTCATATTTTTTTGTCCTTATTGACGATGATTCATTCATTCTTGATAACTTCTAATATACATAACCTTTTTTAGGAATTTGACATCACCCTTATTTTTTTTTCTTTTCCTAGGAATCCATGAAGTGTAATATGAAATATATGTAAGAAAATATTAGAGGGAGTGATGATATTATCCAAAAAAATAATTTATTCACTTTTTCATTCAATCTTAATATAGGAATATAGTATGTATCTAGTTTACCCAGACTACTTAACTATTAGGTCCTTCCGAATGTGATTCCTTGTATCTCATGCTAATATAATAAATCAAACACTAGATATAGGCCACTGGGGTTGGGGTCTCCGTTTTAAATATTGTCTAAATAATATAATTAATAATCATTTTTATTATCTAGATGAAGGATGTCTATCATAAGTATATTTGTGTGGATATAATGCCTAGAAATATTTAAATATCTATGGGCCTATCTCCCCATACAAATAAAATTATTTTATTAATAGTTTATTAATTAAAAATTATTGATTTTACTATCATATAATAAGGATGGATAACCAAACCACCATCCATTTTGAGAGTCATGAATAATATCTATAGAAAATAGTGCATAAACAAGCGGTCTAAAGAAAGAGATGCATTCTCATAAAAACATATGAACAAATATAACACATCATATAATCTAAATCATATCAATGTAACATAGAATGAATACTTTTTTGTATTTATAATAAATCCATGTTGGATCACAAATTCATCTCCATGTATATTTTATGTACTCAAGTAAATATTA
Source organism: Viscum album (assembly GCA_963277665.1). NCBI lineage: Eukaryota > Viridiplantae > Streptophyta > Magnoliopsida > Santalales > Viscaceae > Viscum > Viscum album. Next base: position 1,777,521,203 of record OY728146.1, on the reverse strand, counting down.
ATATACCATATAGATGAATGTCCTATAATGATCGACAATGATCATGTCACCAATAAGTCACAAAATGTATACATGTGAAAATTTTATGAGTGTGATATCATTAGAGTCTTCATATAAAGGATCAATGTTATCATATATATATGGAATCCATACCTAAATACTAATGAAAGACTAATCGTCATTCTGTACATCATTGTGTGGTATCATTTGAACCAAATCAAACCACTCATAAATAACTAACCTATCATAGGCATACCTTTATATAAGAGTCCCAACCTAAAAGAATCATTCTTGAGAGTAATGTTTATATCTCCCTCCATTGGATAGAAATTCTGATTCGCTAATGTATATATCCATAGGGGTGGTATTGAGTTGGTGATCAATAGAGGTAAAATAAAACATCATTACACCATAAAACTCATTATGTCAAAGATGAGGGATATCAAACTAATGGGATAAAATAATATGGAGGTGTCATTCTCTCAATATACATAGAAGTGAATATGATGACTCTCTATGATATCTTGGGAAATATGATTTTCTAATAAGGCAAGTAAAGTAATGACTTCCATATATTAATATACATATTTAATATAATACATTTTATAAATAATTTTTATCATAAATATACATAAAAATGTGGATGAAATTAGAATTGAAAATTAATAATGAAGTAATATATAATAAAAAAAAATTATAGAAAAAATGGTCAAATACATAAAAATGATCAATACTAACATAAAATATAAATATTCCTACCATGTTGTGACATTTTTATGAGGGTAACCTTCTTTGTGAATTATGTTACATCATATTCCCAATCCTTGTAATATCAAATATTCTATATTGAATTTAATATTATTACCCATTCAAATTCCAAATGGGTGAAACATACTATTATAAATAACCATATTTATTTTATCAACAAGCATATTAAAACATTGAAAATCACTAATATGTATCAAAGGTTCATTGTAAATGTCTAGAAGATTGATTATGTGATATACTAGATCAATATAGGGTATCTATGAACACTTAATAATTTTATATACTATATTGATATGTGTGTAGGGATAACCCAATTCCTTGAAATAAATATATCATAGAAATTTGGTTCTGTTAAGACCACTAGGATACAACCACTAGTTCCTACAAGTGGGTCACGACACTCTATTTCTTCATAATGTCTCTCCTTCTAGTCAAATATTCTAACATGAAAATATTATTTTTTCTATAATATGTTAGAAATATCTCTATATATGTTTTATTAAAAAACATTAGTATTGCATCCCCGGATAATCTTATCAAGAGAATTTGAAAAATTACTTTACACGTCAATCAAATGTCTCTTTGCCTAATCCTATAATCGGTAGTTTACAAACACACATGAATATCCCATTTATGAAAACCACAATATTAGGGGTAATATGGACATATATCATAACCCCAACATATGTAAATGTATGTATCTCCTTTGAAATCTATATAATGTATTCATACATGTCCTGATTGGCCATTCTATTTACCTCAACTACACCATCAAATTTTTCATATTATGGATCTTACATCAAAACAAGTCAACTTGATTATATTTAAATGGATAGTAAAATATATTTGAATAGAAATATATTTTTGGAAACAAGCACAAATGGATGACCATATTATTTAATACATAATCTTTAAAATGAATGGGAATATTAATGGAAATATGGTTGATTAACTATCAATCATAAACATTATCTTATCACTATGAAAGTCTATCACAATTAAAAGCCTGAATAATAACTTGATGATGATAATATATCATGAAAACCCCTTGTATTTTCAAAAAATCTATGCTTATATAGGTCATGAACCAACATAGTAATTCAACTATCCCTTTTATAATAATAGTCATTGAAAGTGGTACAAAATCATTATTATTATCATCTGTGGAAACAATGACTAGTGCAATTATATACATTTTGTAACACCATAAGATTTTTTGAAATGTATTTTTACAAATATATTTAATCTTATAAATATTTTTCATTACACATAACAATGAGTATTGATTTTATTATATGAAACACCTAATTTATCTTGTGTTACACGCAACAAAGAGTTATTTAGATAGAATGAATGATAAGATATATTGAGTTTTAGAGAACCATGATGTCTTATATGATCATTATAACCTAGAGGTTAAATATGATGGTATGAGTAGTATTTACTAAATTATAAAATATACATATGAATATCTGAATCAATATAAATTTATTAATAAATTCTTAGTAAATAATCAATCAATGTTTTGTAAATTAATTATATTCATCAAAAATATATTTTCACCACAAATGATTTTCATTTCTTTTTATGAGAAATTATTATAATTAATTTACATATATTTTTTAAATATTTATTTGATAAAATTAACTTCATTTTGAAACCCATCATATCGATATTTACTTTTGTTGAAATATTTGGTTTTTCTGGAAAATATTGATTTTTCTGTGAATATTGAGAAATATCATTTTTTGTAAAAATTTAATTTCATTTCAATAAACTAGGTAATTTAAATTTATCAATATGTTTTATGTTATCATAACTACTCTTTATATATATTTAATCCACTTAATTACTTTTTAATCAACTTTATATTGGATTTTTGTGTATGTTTATTTTACGGTTCATAAAAGGGTTTTAAATAATACAATTTTAGAGTGAATAATGTTTATCTATATTAATAAATTAAAATTACCACTAATGATGAATTTCATAAAAAATATATATAAATTATATAGAAATAAATTTTAATTTACATTTATATAATTATTATTATTATACATAGTTTTAATATAAAATCTTCTTTTTCTTGTAAAAAAAATTTGAACCCCCAATCTTTCATCGCGTTTATGGGTTTTGTTTTAAATTTTACAATTTAAACTATTATAAAATTTATTTTAAAAAAATTCATTTTTTTGAATCATTATTTAAAAATTATTTTATGGGGAACTTTTGATAATTTTTAAAATGATTATTTTTTGATGAATAGTGAAAAATACTAAACATAAATTAAAAACTAACATTTCTATTAAATTATTTACAATTTTAAATTATATTTTCAATTCGTTTTAAAATAATTTTATGTCAATTAAATATCTATTTATCCAATTTAATTCATTATAAACAATACCATTTTGAATTTGTATATAAAAAAATTGTAAACATTGGAACATTTACCTTAGTTTTAAAATATATTTTTCAACATTTGTGAATGGAATTTAGAAAAATGTATTAAAAATTATGTATCAAAAAAATTTATATTATCTAATAAATTCAAATTAAAATTTTAAATTAAATTAATAGTAAAAACCATAAAAAAATATTTACAGTGGTTAAGGTTAAAATGGTTTTACCGGGGGTTAATCAAAAAGGTTAAGGGTTGGAAATAACTCAAGACTTAACCATCACCAATTTGATGGAAATATATAGACTTTATAACTTATATCAGATATAATGGTCTATTTTTGGATCATTTTCAATGAAAAAAACCATTCTGAAATTCTTTCTTTAAAAAAAGTCTTATAGTCCCACTCAACTCACTTATAAACAGCTACCGACTACCCTCTCCTCTTCGCTACTTCTAAAAATTTTGAATCATCCTAGAACTTCCTAATTAACTCCATAAGTTCTATTATATTATTATATAGGAATAATTTTGTTCATAATTTCAATATATTAAATATGTATTCTGTAAACCTAAAGATCATACCTGAAAAACAGGTATGTTCAACAACAAGTGTTTTTGTTTTATTCCTTCATCTACCCCCTCAAATTATTTCCAAAATAAATTTATATAATAAAAATATTATAATATATATAAAAAGATTTTTTATGTTAGGGTAATCAATTAAAACCATCTCTACTTTCATCAAATGTGTTATGAAATCATCGTTCTTGTGTGTGGCGTATTACCACCTCATGAACTGATGTCATTGGTTTTTCCATTACCACCACTCAAGGATGGTGATAAGGTTGGATTTTTTTTAAATGTGATATTTGTTATATTATTATACCTTTATAATTATTATATCACATTTACCTTCATGCTTTCCATTTTGTTTGAATTTGATAACGTCGCTTGTGTGTACGGAGGACTACCATCTCATGAAATTATGTGATTAATTAATGATTTACATTGAAGGTATTAAGGATGATATTAATGAAAAAATATTATATATAAGACATAATAATTACTATTAAATTATAATATATAATTTATTTTTATTTCAATAAATATTTAGAGAAAATGGAAAAATATTTAATGAGTACATACAACATACCCTCTATAAGGATGGTATATTTTATTTTCTATAGCTATATTTTACATATTACAATTGGTATAAATATTTATATATAATTATTATATATGAAATTTATAACATTGTAAAATTTGTGGATATTATTTATCTATTTTCAATGTAATAGGGACAATAATAAAAAAATATAAACATATATGAAAAACAAAGTGGTTAATACAAAAAATGTGACATTAACATGGAATTGTTAATAAATGGATAATAAAAGAAAATATTTATATCATATATGGAATTATATATTTATGTTTGGTTCACTAATATATGTATAATAAAGATATATTTATTTACAAGAGTTTCGAATGTGTATGATGGAATTTGATTCTTACATTGAGGGATTTCTGTGTCACTTTTATTTAATGTGAGGCAGATTCCATATTCACCATCTATTTCTTTTAAGTGGTGTATATACTACACAAGAATGTGTTTTTAGATATTAATAATTTTATTTTTGGGTATTTACATATCGATTTATGGATATCTATTTTAGGGTGATTAAGATTCAATGTCACCAAAGTGGTAATGATTTTATATCACAATCTCATCATTTTTCATGGTTTTTTATGATTATGTTTCTGATGATAAAATATTATGATCCATATCTCAATAAACACATGAATTTTATTCTTATATGGATATTGATGATATTTTAATGTAATAGTACCATTTTCCACTAATTGATAATAAAAATAATTAAGAAAAGTTTCTTAATTAAAGCCCAAATTTATTTCTATCTTAGATTGAAAATTGTTTTTCAGAAAAAATATAGTTTTCTAAAAAAATCAACAATAATTTCTAACTCCTATATTAATTTTAAAAGATATTTTTACATATTTTATAATTTTTACAAAAAAATTGAACCAAATCTTCCTTTTTTTCTAAAAAATTTTCATTTGAAATTTTTAAAAAAATGTAAAAGGAATATTTTTGATAACATGTACAACATTATAGAAACATCTCCTGATCATGAAAAAAAATTATTCAAATATTAATTTATTAGTTTTCACGGATATTTTCAAATAAAATGTCTATAAATATTTTTATTTATTTTAAAAGTCCAGAGGAAATTATATTTTCCTTAATAAACATTTGAAATGATTTTTGAAAGATTACATTAAAATAATTAAGGTTATTTTTTATGATATTAATTTTCAAAGTGGATAAATATTTTAACTTTATTTTTCAATGATTATTCATTTTCCTCAATAAATTTTTTAAATTATTGATTAATATCATTTTCCATCTAAGATTACAACTGTTGATGTCACCTATACCTTACTAGGTATATTATCTGTGGATAAAATCCATATTATTTCTCTAAATTTTTTATATTGTTCATCGAATGTTTTTTTTATACTCATTTCTCTTCCATGGGATACACCATGATATGATTCTTATAAAACCCACTTATTTTAAGTGGATTTTGTTGTGATGATTCTAAAACATGTTTCTTTTCCATAGGTTATTATATAATGAAATATTTATGAAACCCATTTCTTTTCATTTGTTATGATATGATGAATTTTTTTTTGATCTTTTGGCCCTCATTTGTTATTATGTGACTATTGGGACATATATCTCTCTCCATTACATTATGTAATGATAAATGTTAAATGAGATTATCGGTTACACAGTTGGTTATCTCATACCCAAAAATATGGTACATAGGTGGTTATCCCAAGTCCAAAAAGGTATTTACGTGGTTGGTTATCCCTTGAATATTATTGGGTACATGGGAGGTCATCTCAAGCACTATGTAGGCACATGGGTGGTTAGCCCATTCCTAACATGTCTCGGTGGGTGTCCTTGACACAATATTTTCAATTATTATCTGTATGAAAAACATATATGTATTATGGAAATGTTATTCCTTCAAGAATCAAGATCATTGATTACCTAATGATTCATTTCTTATGAACTGCCAACCTTTATTCCATGACTCAAAGATATGATATTTTAGATAAAGGGTATTGTTTTTAAATGTCATTTTCATGTTATCATAACCTCATTCTCATGTTATGATAATATATCTCCCTTCTCTACCCTTAATAGGTATATGATCTCACATTTTCTTATGTTTCATTTCCCTATGCTGTATAGATATTCATTATATATGATTTTTCTATAAATGGTTTATATTTTATGGTTTTAGTGAAAGATAATGTAACTCACATAAGGAAACATTTGTTTATGTTTCCATTTCCCAAAGGTAATCAACTATTATGGTCATCGAATGTGTATTTGGGTAATGTTAGGAATATTTATCTAAAAAGATGTAATACCCATGTATCAGAATCTTGGGTCATTATAGATAGAATCATATGAAAGGTTTATTAAGAAATTGGAAGCGAGGATGAGAAAAAATTAGTGATGTCCTTAGGGGTATTTCTTAGGATATTTTTAGGTATGTAACAAAAGATAAGTCTATGGTTCATTCAAATAAAATGAAAATGTCCAGGAATTTTTCTGAAGGATTGACCGAGTAGTTTCCATGGAATTAAATCACAATATGAATTTTATAAGTGAATTTCACATTAGAAAAGAGTTATATAGGGGTAATAAATAAAAAATTGGGAAATTTTACTAGACTCGATCATCATCTGGTTCATGAAAATGGTCCTTGTTCACACCTAATTTGACACTATTGGGAGATATGTTTAGGAAATTTACAAAAAAAATTATAAACCATCATGAAGGATTCAAATAGATAATCCTCATAGACAACCTAACATAAACCTAATATTTCATATATTAAAATTAATTTTTCATGATTTATACATCCTATATGTTATTTTTCATGATAAAATGGTCACCCACCATGATTATATTTTCTCAAACAATTTTTTTGTTTTGTTTTATTTAATGGATGGAACTAAAATATATCATGTTAACACATAATCTAATAGAAAATTTGGTGACAATAAGAAACAAAATTTGATGATGATTGGAGAGATAGATATTGTAATTATTTATAATTAGATATCACTATATATGACTAATAACTTGAACCTTGATGAGATTCCTAAATCATGAAATAAGAGGAAGATGGACTTTTATGAAGTTTCATGTGGTAATGAACAGAATATGAGCCTCATCCTAGTTAGTGAGGTCACACTATGTGCATCCACGAGAACCAGGTTCGAAACTAGACATAAGCATAATTCTAGAGGTACTATAGAAGTACTATAGTAGTATTATAGTAGTATTATGGTAGGTATTGTAGCAGTACTGTGAGGGTACTGTAGCAGGTATTTTAGCAGTTACTGGAGCAGGTACGGTTAAGTATTATAGCAGCTATAACTAATCACCTTGGGCCATCGGTTTGGGCATAAATTTTTTTAAGTCTTTGGGCCACCTAGTCTTTTGGGTCAGTAAGGATTTTGGGCCACCTTTAAGGCCTTGAGGCCACGTCAAGGCCTTAAAGCCACACAATCAATGCAGTTTCCCTAGACAGACTCTACAGAAATAAGAAACCCTAGATGAGGATTCAGAGAAGGTGCACTCACTAGAGAAAAAAAACAAATAGGTTTGGAAGAATTATAGGGTATAGAAATTCAATCGAGGCAGGCATGTGCTTGCACGAGAATCTTAGACGGATATCCATGTGAAGGTGGAGAGAAACTATCACGATGCAGATGCTAGGGAGGTGCAGTTCCTTTTAGTTATTGTCTTGTTGAATTCCATAAGCCCTTCGGGTCATGTAATTTCTCTTAATCCTGTGGGGAATGTAATCTCTAAGCCTATGAGCCTTGTAAGGGTTTTCCATCATCCCTTGAAATTGGGGTTATCAAAAATCAATAAAAATGAAGGCCTTTGGGCCATTAGGGTATGTTTTAATGTAAACATAGAAAAAAATGTTCATCATCCTACATTTCAGGAATATGGGAAGAAAACTAGGAATAGTATCTCAAATGGATGGGGAAGGTGTTATCTCAATGAAAAATAATTTCATGTAGTGAGACAATGTCGAGATGTTAAATATCTTATATGTGGGGAACATGGGAATTATCCAACTCAATGCCCTTACTGAAGAATTATCTTCTAGACCAAGGAGGTAAATCTTCCATAACAATCATTGAAGTGGAGTGATCGAATTAACTAGGTATTTTAATTAAAGAATAATGTTTTATAAGTATTTTTTTGAATAGTATTTGGCTTGTAATAATCATTAAAACATATAAGGATTATATTATTTTTTGAAGCATATATGTCTCCATGTATGATTAACATAAGAGTTATATATTCCATCTTGGGTTTATATGTTTGAGTTCGATCATAAGTTCAAATTCATAGACAATAATCTTTATGTTTTCTGTCAGGGGAGTATATCAAAATTAATGATATTTTAGGATACATTTATTGAAATTCAACCCTTTAAGTAAAAGGAGGGACACATTTTATAGACCAAATGATTAAATTAATTGGTATCCATTGAGGTTTATCTAATATTTGAGCTTAAGGTAGTTATGGGGTATTGATATTTCAGAATAATGTTTTTTTAAATTGGATAACCCTCAATCCAATAAATAAAATATTATGTCTGATAATTTCATGGGGCTTGAACTTGTAACTGAAGGAAGACAAGGGTATAATGTCAATTACTATTTTATATAAAATTTTATATTCTAGTGGGACAGAAAAAATAGAGATATTTCTTAGTACATATCTCGATTCTTAATAAGTCATATATTCAATGCTAAGAGACAACAGTCCAAAAAAACGTTATAGCCATTTCCCAATCTTAAATTTAAATTTGATGACATCACTATATGTTTTTACATTAGATGCCCTAAAACATCAAAAGGGAATAAAGCTACATGTTTAATAGTTGGTCAAAGTACCTCATATAAATCATAGAATATTTCTCTATGATTGGGTCTTACAGTATATGAATTAAATAAGATATAATTTTGAATTAAGTATAAGATAGAATTTTATTTTATCATAATTTGGATTTTTCTTTGATGTTTTGGTGAATTATTTAGAAATCCCTTGATATAGAGTTGAGTTTCATATCTACATAAAATTCTCAGATAGTTGGTCAATTTGATATAGTAAGTAAAACTCTAATAGATATGATACTATATTTTTTATGTATATAATAGATATTTGGTATCAAAACCTTCCTCAAGTTGAGTTTTTATACAACTATCTATTTTAACTAATCGTTCAGTTGTCTCATTCTAAATCAATTTATGGAAATAAGTATAGAACTCCAATATAATAGAATGAAGTTGTAGGAAGATAACTATTAAGACCTAGGGAAGATAATTATATGGAATAGAAGGTTAGATCCATTATGAAATATGTAATGAAAATATAAATTAGATAGAAAAATTATTTTGATAATCATTTACAATATCTAAAATTTAATGATACTAAGATGGTTTTTGAATGAATTTCTTCATTGATGAAAGAAAGGAAAACTAATCGATGGGTATATCGATCACATTAAAATAATGGATAATATAAAGAAGTTATTTTATCATTTTAAACATTCAATAAAACATAATAAAGTTCAAGACATCTTCCATGTATCACTATTGATGAATTACATACCTAATACATCACATGTACTAAACTTAGTGGTCATGCCACTAGAGCATGATATTTCTTATGAGGAACTATCTGTAGATATTTCAGATCTAATAGGGAAGGTTCTATGAAACAAGACCACTAACATGGAAAATAATTTATAGAGTAAAAACTATCTAAAAGACGGTACATGGGAACCTAAAGATGTAATAAGTCAAAATTATCATCATTTTTTAATACCAAATTTACAAATTTTAAGGGAGAAATTAATTTTAAGGAGGGTAGAATGTAACGCCCAGAAATTTTTTGAAATATATTTTTTCATATGAATTTAATCTTTTTGATATTTTTCATTATATATAACACTTTCTGTTTCTTGAATTATAATTCAAATTGATTTTAGCTTTAATTACATGCAGCAATGAGTTTGTTTCATAGTTTGCATGACATGTGACATCATGTTACAGCTAACCCAGAAGTGTTATATGATCATTATAACATAGTCATTAAATAGGTTGGTAAGAATAGAACAAAATAATTTATTAAATATAAATATAAATTTATAACTCAATATAAATCTATTTACAAACACATGGAAAATAATTAATACATTTTTACTTAGGAAATTATATTTATCAATAATATATTTTCATAAAAAATATTATTTATTACTTTTTTATGAAAATATATTATAATTAATTTATATATATATTAAAATAATTATTTTATAAATTGATATAAATTTCTGAAATTATCATATTAAAGTTATCTTATTGTGAAATTTTTTTCTTTCTCATAACATATATATTTTTCTGTGAATATTGAAAAATACTATGTTTTGTATAACTATAACTTATTTTCAATTAATTAAGTAATTTAAATAGACCAAAATGTTTAAATTATAGTAATTATTATTTAGTGATATTTTGTCAGTATAATTAGTATTGAATCAACATTATAATTGATTTAACTATAGATTTACTTTTGGGTTCAAAAAATGATTTTTTAAACTATTTCAATGTGAATAATGATTATCCATTTTTGTTAATTAAATTTATCCCTAATAATTAACAATTTAAATGAGATTTAAATATTATATATTAATATATTTTAATTATTATTTATAGAATGATTATTATTAGGCATTGAGTTAATATAAAACGATATTCTTCTCAAAAAAATACACTTTTTGAAAACCCACTTTTTCTTCAAGTATATGGGATTAGTTTTAAATTGAATATTTTTTAATTTTAGAGATTTTTTTTAATAAAAATGAAAATACAATTTTAAATCATAATTTAAACATTATATTAGTGTGAATTTTTTATAATTTTAAAAAAATAATATTTTAATAAACTGTGAAAAATAATGAATTTAATTTGAAAACATTCTTTTCTTCAAAATTATTTTTAAATTTTAGTTATATTATATTTTTTTAGAGTAAAATTATTTCAATTAATTATATATTAATACAATTTAGATAATTGGAATTTTTTTCATATTGTCATTGGATAAAAAAGCATTCTAAACTTTTGATCATTTTCTCTTTAGGAAAAATTATTTTAACATCGCACATGTGGGATTTATTTTAAATTAAATAATTCCACATCTATGAATGTAGTTTTAAAAATTGTATTACTTATTTAGATTTAGAAAATTTGTGTTTTTGTAATATTTTAAACTTAATTTTTGACAAAATTAATAGTGTGAACAGTAAATATTATTTATAATAGTTATGGTAAAAATATTTTTTCTTAGGGGTTAAAGTAAAAGGATAAGGGTTAAAAATAACCCAAAATATGTCCAAACCCCATTTTATGGACTTATATAGACATTATATATTATATTATAGATAATATTTTATTATTAAGGACTTCATAAATGAAAAAATGTGGGTCGTATTCTTTCTTTAAAAAATGTATAATTGTTCCAGTCACCCAACATATAAAAGTCCACCCACTCTATTCTCCAATTAACACTTTAAACCCTTTTTTCTTTAATAATAACTACCTATGTCAATTTTATTTTACCCTATATAATCATAGAAGACTAATTTATGGAAAGAATACAACATATAATGGAATTTTGTGAAAACCGAAGAAGGATATCTGAAGAAGTGGTTATGTTCATCAACGAGTATATATATTTTATTCCTTCCTCGACCTCATTCAATTCATATTAAAAATTGATGATATGATAAAATAAAAATATTATATATAATATGATTATTTTATGTTAAGGTTATTTCCTGAAACCTTATCCACTTTAGTCAAATGTGTTTCAAAATCATCATTTGTGGACACGGAGGGCTACCGCCTTAAAGACAGATGTCGTTCGTTTTTCTATTATCACATCTCCAGATTGAAAATAATGATAGTTTTATTATTTTAATATGATATTTATGATATTATAATTATTATTTAATTATTATATAACATATAACTATATGATTTACCTTTTTTTTAATATTATAACATCACACATGTGGATGACAGACTACTGCCTCGCGAAGTGATATATATCATTTATGCTTTATAGGGTACATATTAAAGATGGGTTTAATAAAAATATATAATATATATGACATGAAAACTATTATATGTTTAAAATATACCATTTAACTTTCTTTCTATAAATACATTGAAAATATCAAAACAGCGTTTATGCATACATATGACATACCATCTCCATAAATGATGTATTTCATTTTCTGTATCTATCCTTTATAGATAAAAATAAATAGATACACAATGAATATATATGATATGTATATAATTTTAGACATTATTTATATTATTTAAAAATTATTATAGTAGGAGTACTATAAATGAAAAATCAAAACAAATAAGAAAAACAATACTGTTATTACCTAAAATTTGAAATTAACATGTAATTTTTAATAAATGGGTATAAGAAGAACAAAATTAAATCATATATAGAATGTTATATTTATTTTTTGTTTTATTATATATTTAAAATAAATTTATATTCATTATACGAGAGGTTCTAATCAGTACAAAGGATGTCGAGACTTAAGGTAAGAGATTTACAGCTCACTTTTTCTATGAGACAAATACTATATTCATCATGTGTTTCTTTTATATGGTGTATATTATTCCCAGGAATGTATTTTATGAAGATTATAATTAATATTTTGGTTTTTTCAAAAACCATTTTAGGATGACTCTTTCATGGGGCTTACGATTCAATGTTACCAAAGTGGTAATGATTTCATTTTACAATATCACGGTTTGTCGGGGTAGTTTATGATTATATTTATGATGTTAAAATAATATGATCCATATCTCAATAAAATCATGAATTTTATTATTATCTTGTAATTTATGATATATTAATGTAATAGTACAATTTTTCACACATTATTACATAAAATTATTGTGAAAAAAGTTTTTAATAATATCGGACTGTATTTCTCTCTTTGGTCAGGAATCTGTTTTATTCAAAAAAAATGTCTATAAAAAATTATGATTATTTTATTACCCCCCTATGAATTATAAACGAAATTTTTACCCATGTCTGAAATTTTATAAAAATGTTTTGAAAAAAATATTCCTTCCATTTTCTAAACAATTTAAGTAGGGATTTTACCCAATATGTGAACAGAATATTTGTTTTAACATGTACAACATGAACAAAACTTCATGTTATCTTGATAAAATTTTTTTTTTGAAGATTCCATTATCATTCATGCTTTTTATTTAAAAAAAAATTATTTTTAAAAAAATTATTTTAAAAAACATTGAGAAAATGATATTTTAATCAATAAATGTTTACAATGATTTTGAAAATCAAACTTTATAATCTTTACATATTATTTAAAAAAACATTTTCATAAAGATTTAATGTTTTAAAAATGATTTTCTTAGAAAATTAACATTCCTTAATAAATATTTTAAATGATCAATAAAGATAACTTTTCTTTTACGTTTAGATCCATCGAAGTTACCCATTCCTTTTTTAGGATATCAATAAAGGATACCATTCTTATACATTTTATCAATGGTTTTTCTATTGGATGGAATGATTTTGATAAAAACCAGTTACTATTCCATTGGTTATAACATGATAAGATTATTATGAAATTTTCTTATATGTTTTTATATGATGATTATGAATCTAATTTATTTTCCATAGGTTATGATATGATTTAATGATTATGAGATGAGTTTATTTTCATGGGTTATGATATAATGAGTTCTTAATGACATTCAGGAACATATATGTATTATTTTTATTATGTGAAGGGTGGGAAATATATATCTCTCTAATTAATTGGTTAATTATATATGTTTTATGAGATTAGAGTGTACACTGGTGGTTATCCCATGCCCATAAAAGGAGAGTACATGGGTGGTTATCCCAATCCTGAAAAAAGAGAAAAGTTAAGTTATTACCACAAGACATAAAGAGGGTACACGAGAGATCACCCAAAGATAAAAGAAGTTACATGAGTTGTCTTCCCTACACTAACATGTTTTTAATGTCTCTGGGTGTAGAGTTTAAATAATATTTCTCATACTTATATGTATTCCTCAAATCTATGTATTATGGAAATGATATCACATCATGGATCATGTTCTTTTATTTCCTTATAATTCATGAAGTATGAATTTAAATTATTTATTCCATGATTAATGATTATAATATTTTAAATGAAGTTAATGGTTTTCAACTATTATAGTCATGTTACCATACCGTCATGATCATGATATTTTTAAGTATCTCCCTTGTTTACCCATATTGAGCATCTAAGATCATACATTCTTATGATTAATTTTCCTAGGTTATGATGATATTTATTATTTATGATTTTTCTATGAGGTATCTATATATTAATTTATTAGTGGGAGATGATGTACCTCTCCTATGAACAATTTTTTTATGTTTCTAGGTTTCCAAAGTCACTAGCCTATTTTTCTTCTAAAATTCTTGTTTTTCTAATGTTATTAATATTCATCTAAAAAATTTAATATCCATGTATGAGAATCTCGGGTCACTATACATCCTATTAAGGATAATTCTATACACAAGAATGAAATTTTCCAATAAGTAAATGTGGGGACAGAGGACCCAAATTCTAATAATATTATACATAAAATCAATTATTTTTATTAATCTAATTATTATAGGGGACATAATAAATTATTTAAAAATATTAAATAACATAATTATTGAGAAAAAAATATCATTATCCATGGAAAAAAAATTATAAGATTCATCTAAATCACTATAAAGTTTTACGATTAGTTTTTTTTTCAATCCATGTTTTGACAGAAGATAACCTATACATGAACCACTATTGTTTTAATTAGTTAAATAAGTTTATAATAATTTTCTAAAAAGTTCATTTAATATCAACCACTATAATAGACAAAGATGAATCATTTAGTATAGAATGATCTTGTGATAGGCTTAAGTGCACATAAGTATGTGTTTTATACATCATATATAACTTCTAAAATGAAAATTTTATCATATATTTCCCACATGTGAATTTTATATTCATGACCACATTTATCACATTGTAATATGAATTTTCTCTTTTTGATTCATTATAAATGAATGAAAAAATTGTGTCATATTGCATAACATTTTTTCAATGAACTATTATGTTCAAACTCATTTTTAATGTGTAATGCGTTATCAATTGAGGTTGATGTTTTATCTACAACACCAATAAATTAATGATTTTTTTGTAATTAAATATCAAAAAAACTATTGTGAATATGAAATTTCATTCACTATAAAAGTAAATAACTAAGGATTATTACCACTTTCTGGTTTTGGAATACCTTTCAAAATTGTTGTTGGAGATTGATAGAAAATTTCTTCCACTCATAACTCATCTTATGTCGCATCATCAGAAACTTATTAATTAGATAAAGTATAATTCATTCAATGTGTAATATTGATAGGGATATCTAAAGGAGTTTTTTAAATATTTTAATAACTTTTTTTAGAATTATTTTATGTTACTAGACTCATATGATAATATATTGATTTATGTTATTGTGATGTAAAAACATTAAGAGATCAATCATTGGAGGGTATTTTTTAGTAGGTTTCATCTTATAAATAATCAAAATGTTCAAAAATTATTAAATGAAAACATAATTACATTATGTTGTAAACATATATGATACTTCCACCAAATCCTCTTCATCTCTCATATGATGCACAATGTTCTATATATGATTAACATTTAAATATTGTCAATATGTGATTACACTTATTATGTGATTGACCTTTTACTTTCAGAGAATATGTATCCTAATACAAACTGCATCTAATGTCAAACAATCATAGAGGTTACAAAATATTACTAGTGGTAATCATTTTCTAAGACAATGATCTTTATAAATTACTTCAATATATTATTGTATGTACTTATACCATATTACCATCAAATAAAAAAATTAATTAGTTCTTTTCCAGCAAATATGACTTGGTATTTATAATATTTTTATACATTTCATCATATTTTACAATAAACTAGCCATTACCGAGGTGAAAATTCCTTAATAATTTAATTTCATTAATTTAAATGACTATTATTATCCTTTCGTTCATGGTGTGATAATTCATCATCAAACATTAACATCTCTTATAGATCTTCCATTTAATACAATATTACTGACAATAATTTGATGGTTTCAATGTATTTGGGATACATAAGAATATACAATAGAAAATTAATTCCATACATTCTTAGATAGATGAATAAAACATAGGTTATCAACATAAAAAATTAAATGTAATTATTATAATTATATATCTATTTAATGGACAATTACAACATACAATCGCAATGAATCATTGGTCAGTCATCTCAATATAAGTCATCATCAATCCACATACCATTTTTAAGGATATTTATTATATAAATATAGTAACAAAAATTAAACAAAAGTTGATTGATATTTTATACATGAATAAAATCAGAAATAAACTCAAGTCACAATTAATGGCGTTGAAATTTTACCATAAGTTATAATCAGTCAATTTTAGAAAAACTAAATCCACCATCCATCTTGAAGGACCATTCCAATATCCAAAATAGTGGTTCGTTCAAGTTACAATGTCTGCAAAAAATATCATAATATAGAACAAAAATCATTGCATGCCAAATATGGGATTTGTTGGAATCCTCCTTGATGTCAAACCCCAACATCCAAATCAGTCCCATTGTTCATTGGGACATATCCTTGGTAAGATCAGACCCCTCGCCTACGATACCACATCTCTTCTAGGTCCACCAGGTATCCAAATGCGTAATCCCTGCACCAAATGAAACCAAGAGGAATCCTCTTTTTGAGTAAATATTTTACAAATAATCCCCCACCATCCCTCATTGAGGCTCCTTTTGTGACACTATCATTCCCACTATATGAAATTAAACTATATGGATTGTTCCTATCACATGACCTTAAACTTTATCATCAAACTATATAGGTTTTGATCTTTTTATTCTAAACTGGGTATATAGGATGGATCACTAAGGTTCAATCCCGAACAATGGTAAACCTAGGACTTCACATTTTGGGAAAACTTTTCTGGATCCACCTCCATAGGGCATTCTAATCCATCTAATAGAAATCTTTTATAGTGTGACATCTTGACTTTATGGGATAGACCTTTTGGATCCCCCTACATGAGGTACTATAATCCATCCATCCATAAACCTTAAAAGTGTTAAATATTTCCATTATTGGAAACACCTCTCGAATCCACCACCCCAGTGAATTCTAATCCATCCATTGGTAAAACATCATGGTGTGAAATCTTCCCTTTATTGTACACACCTACCAAACTCTCCTTCGTTGAGAGTTATGATCTATCCATCAGTAATCCATCATGGTTTGACGTCTCTCTTTGTGGGGAACGCCTCTTGGATCCTTGTCAAAGGATGTTATTCTCCATCCATCCAATGTCCACCTCTATGGGGAATCATAATCTATTCATTCCATCTATACTAGACGTTTAACTCTATTCATATCCCATCTCAACTAGATGTCCCAATCCATCTCTACAAGATATGTAACTTGTGAAAGAACCCCAAACATATACCTCATGTTAATAATGGGATTGTTTTGGGGAAACCCTTGGAAGATAATTTCCCATGGCATCAGCTACCTCATGCAAAACATGAGATGTCAAGGCTAATAGCCATGGAGGACTTGAACCCTTGGTGCCAATTACCTCATGATCAATAGAGGATTCCTTGGGTTCTACACCATAGATCTTATTGATATTACCTCCTAAGAGGAATAATATATGTGAACAATGTTCATAGTGTCTAGACATACCAGTGATGCCCAATTTGACTACTCTACTGACCAAAGTTTATTGCCCTAACCACACAAAATCATAATGTCCAAACCTAAGAATTGTAATTAACTAGCATTCATAAAGATAAGACACCAGGAATGAGTTCCATGTACTTGAATTAACACTCTTAGGGGGACCTAGAATAAGATACGACTTCTAATAAGGAATCTATGGAATGAGGAATTGAAATCTCATCATTTAGTTTCAATCAAGGAGATAACATCAACATTGAATGTGACAAAATGTTCTTACATTTTGAAAGTGGGAATTTAATGAATAAAAGGTAGACAATATGCACAACCATGTGTGGACATGTGGGAATGCCCTTGTGAATGTTTTGGAAATAAAAATGGTTAACCATATATTAAACTATTCTACTCAACATAGGGACTAGTAGAATTAGATATGTCCACAAATTAGCATGTTAACAGATTCAGACATATGAAACTAGGCCTCACTAAGGTTGCAGTGGGACTATCTTGGAAATCATAAGAAATCAGGGTAGTAGACACTAGGAGTTACTAGATCTATGACATTATTAGTGAGGTTTTCTCTCCATCATTGGAATATTGGATGATGTTTCCACATTTTACATCAATTTTATAACATCTGTAATAAATACTGAATCATCCAAATACGTAGTACCCTAACAACATGAAATCAACTTCCCAATGCTTATAGGCGTAGGGCCATGAGAAACCCTAATGAGGAAATCTTGTAAGACACCACATTCGCTATGATTTCTCCTATGGTCTCAGCTACTGGGAGCACAAACCTCGTATCACACTCAAAATTTGTCTATATGAGGATGATGGACAACCTCATATGTCGGTATGAGCAGAATTAGGTAATTACCATAAGGGATTTGGCATGTCAGACCTATATGTTTAACCACCACACTGACGCGACCACCCCAAAGGGCCTTGCCAAGAGTTATTTTTCCCCATTTCAATGATAAAACACTTATAGAATCTCCCATATTAATGATTATATCACTCAATCCCATATTACAAGGAGATGGGGGATGTCTAAGTCAACTGGGTCATGACTACATCCCATGAGCCTCCAAGGGGGGCTCCCACCAGGCCCATTAGCACTAGAAAAGACTGGTCATGCAAGCTCATTAATAGGTTCACCATACCCCTTCTCTTCCAGACCTAGTCCCTATGACCGGATTTCAATGTCTAGTGTAGCCCCATGAGAATTATGGAAAAGGGGAATCATATAATATGGATCCAATTGTCCTTTCCCCTTCTAGAAAATTATGCCAGATCTCAGTGAGAGATGTGTAGGAATCCATCTTCGCCAAGTTGGGATCAAGAACCCACATTCCACACGTGCATTATAGGTCGCCTTTGTCAATACCTTACACCACTGACACCAATAATGGGATGACTTGTGATGATGAGTTTTAGTGCACAAGTCCTCTCAAAACCATCACTAACCTATTATTAGGTCCTCCCATCTCTCACATTCAACACAAAGGTCCTACTCATTCCTTTCTATAATGAAGCAGAGGTACTCCCCACTCCATAACCGATCAAAGAGATGGGTCTCCTCACTTAATAAACAAAGAATATGAATTCCCTCCCTATGGTATAACCAAAAATCAACATGAAGATCCTCCAAATCTTTTATAAAGTCAAATAAAAGGTACTCCTTAATATTTCAATATCTAGTACAGTGGTCTTCTCTGTATTCCATCCCCTAAGCATAGAGGTCCTCATACATCTCCAACCAACTAGTGAGGGGGTCCTACCCATGCCGAAGATATTATGTTCCCTATATAACTATCCTATATAAAAAGGGTGAACAACTACCAACAAAGTAGAAATTCTAGTAGGCGCCAAGTTATCATTGACTTCAATGATCTTTCAGGAGCCAAGGAAACAGATGAATTAGTAAGGTAATTTCCAGCCCAACTATAAGACTCTAGGTAATTAACCTGATAGGTGAAGTTCACTATCCTGGAAGGTGGATTTTATATGATACTCAAACCCTTTCATAGGTGCATGCGGGTTGAGGATCTCCATGCTCCATTCCAGGGGCTCATGATGTAGACACCCTAATCATTGATAGTCTACCTCTCTACTACTACCCAAGATAATGGATAACTCTTCAGGTTTATGATAACTCCATTAAGTGGTGAGAAAACTGAATACATGCTTATTTGAACCATTTTCCTTTAACATGAAGAAGATTAGAGTACTCTGTCCTATAACAATGTGATTATGTGGCTGGTACCGCAACTAATAGAGGACCTAGTGCATAGAAAATAGATAACTCACTTCATGGATCCTTTGGAATCCTACCATCCACTTCCCCTGTTGATTTTGGTGCTACCAACTATCTCTCAACCAACACTGGTCAATGCCTAGGCTAATCAAGACAAGATCCCAACCTATGAGTATGAAAGCCTATGGGAGTCACTGGGTTCTGATCAATTGACAGTGGTTTTTTGAAAAAATGAATCATCCAAATCGATATCCCGAAGTCCATCACTGATGGTCGGGAAATGATTTTTTGTAAGACCCAATGGTCAATGCAAAACCACCTCTAGGACTGTCAATTGTATAACACATAATTCTTGGGTTCCTTGAGGATATCAATCAATAATGTTGAATTTTTTAGTTGGCATCACTCCCAATGTCTTAGTACACTATATCCACTAGCTATCCCTTGGCCCTTCATCTAAGATGAATTAGGAGCCTCAAAATAATATACATGATCATGGAAGAGGTGTCTCTACGTGTATAGATCAGGGGAATGGGATAGTACAATGTGCCCTACTTAATCCATATCTTGGATCAACCAGAACTACTCCTTGATATTGAGGATTACTCTTTCGGTATAGTTTTGGTAATCCTTGTTTTTCTGGATCCATATAAGAACATGGAGGTTGATGTAGGGATTTATGGTCAAAATACACCCCTTAGGGATTCACAACATGATTTATACCCTCATACATGTTTTCTCACATGCTACGATAGACAAGTGCTCATCCTTGGGGATCCCTCTGAGACATTTCCCGTCATTTGGAACCACAGTAGTGGTATGGAGCATGTTTTTTCCTATAATCATTTTGACTCATTCAATATTTAAAGACAGGATTTGGAAAATCCTATGATGGTCATCTTTCCATAGTAGGTTTTGGATTATAATAGGATCATCAATGATCTCATTATTGATCGATTCTTGGACTATGGTACCACCTGAAGAGATCACATCTCTTATCTACTGGTGAAGTGTCACGTCCTTCTTGGCCAATTATCCATAGTCAAGCCCATTAATCACGTGTATCCGAACAGATTAGATGCATGTTTCAATGGAAATAGACCATGTTATGAGTCACCAAAACCACCTGAGTTGTATGACTTCCCACTTTGGAATCTAGGTCATTCCACTCCGTAAGTTGTTGTGTCATCCTACTGAGTTGATGATCCTATCAATGTATTCGTGGTCAGGTACCCTTATCATGATAGGTAACCTCACTACGATGGCATGATAGTAACTCTCACATCTCACATTGAGGCCCAAGAAACATGAAAGGTGGAAATCAGACATGATGGAAATCCATAAACAGTATGGGTGGATGACATGTGATCAGCCCTAGATTTCGTCAATCCAAACTTTTCCTCAATCAAAAGGATGGGTGACCCACTACAGCTTATGGACCAATTCATCTCAAGGTATGATTATAGTGACTATCTCTTTACAAACACATACATTACAAAAAAAATTGTAATACCTAAAAATTATACAAATAGATGCCCAAATTTCGATGTTAGTATAGTGCCATCAGAAACATGGAAACATTAACCCAAGTATATATGTGAGATACATCATCTCCCACTAGGTTATTCTTGACTAGAACCCTTCATAGACATATCAGAGATAGTACATATCATCATAACCTAGGGGAAAGTAAACATAAAATGGGTGAGCTAAAATTCTCAATAAGGGTAAACAAGGGAGATATATAAGCATAAACATGATCATAAGGGTATGAGAATGTGATCATGAAAATAGAATATCATACCCAACATATCAAAGATCATAACCATGATCTTATCATAAATATTGGAATATCATAAGACATGAATCATAATTAAATATACAGAAAACTCCATGAAATCATAATTTAAGAAAAAAACATGGAATTGTGGAAAACACATAAGCATATACAGATTTCAATAGAAGCCAAGGCATCACATCAAAGACTATATTAGTGGGAAAATTCCATTACTGAACTGGGTAAACACTATTTCAACCCTATATTAATGAACTGAGTGACCCTTATTCTATCCCCTTATTACTAAACCAAGTAACTGAAAGCGTGGCTGATTGTCGCCTATCGACCGGTCAAGATTCTGGTGCTCTGCTAATGTGTATAACAACACACAGGTCGAATCCTCGGTGATAATAATTTTTAATAGTCAATTTTTTTTAGTTGATTGTATTCTTATTGGGGGGTTTGTTTGAAAAGTTTATGAAATGATTGATTCATTAAGATTGATTTAACAAATTGATAAATATTGGGGTGAGTTCATTATTAGGTAGCTATGTAACTACCCAAACATTCATTAATAAAAATTATTCTTGATCTGATTAAATGTCTCATTATGTAAATTGTTTATAAAATTGTAAACTTTATTGGTTTAATATTTTTGGATTTTAAAATTCAATTATGAATTGTGGCTTTTTCTAATATATGCATTTAATAGTGATCACATGATTAGTATAAATAAATGGCTTTAACAAATCCAATTTACTCGGATAAAGGAAGTGATGACTTCATCCAGTAGACTTCCCTTGTACGAAGCCCATTTTTGAGAGATCATAAATGAGTTGGAATCATTGGGATTCGCTCTAGAACAATCCAAGAAGAGCTTGAGCACATTAAGCTTGAGCGTAACCGACTACGGGAGAAGAGGAAGTTAATAGAGATTTCCACCCGAGCAATGTTATCTGAGGCACTCTAATAGTTTGTCGCAATCGCACACCTTACCCATCAATATTATGCGGGTGTTATAAGGGGTTATGTAACAAGACCCTAGCACTATGACTATGTACTTTATTTTTGCATAAATAATGTCTATTCATTTCATTATTGTTACTTTGTAAATAGTTTTTAAAGTGAAAATAGTATTATTATTCAATATTCAACAAATAAATATATTTTGATGAATTAATGGATTTTTTGAATTTAATAATATTTTAATAAATTATTATTATTATTATTAAATTATTTTTTTTAAACATAAATGATCGTATTATTTTATGAATGAAATTGTTATTTTCATTAAAGTTTGAAAGCTGTTTTTGTCAAAACCCATGAATTTTTTATAAATGTCCGTTTTTATTTTAAAAGTAAAAAATTCACATATTTAAAAAATTATTTAGTTAAAATGAATATTATTTTTGGAATCAAGAATCGGAAATTATCCAATGGTTAATCATTCATAATTTTCTGAGAATCGAATTTTTGGGTAAAAATAAAATACCGTTTAAATATATAATGTTTTTATGACATTATAATGACCTAATAGTGATGTAATAATTTAATAAAAACATTATGTTTTTCCAATATAGGTTTTACTGATTATCCACTAAATGAGGCTAAAATTAATTATTAATATATATAATATTCATGTGCTTTATTATTCATAAACACCATTTTATTTCATTTTACACTTTGAGCATCATTTCACATTATGATTGTAGTTCCTTCTTAAAATGCGCTGTTATGTGGTACATTTATTAACATAATTTAAAGTACCCGATGATCATGATTTTATTTTCACATTTAATTTTCAGGTTTATAATTATATTGGGAAAAATTCATACTTGTGGAGTGTTGGAACATCCCCATTAGAAGACCACCAAAATTGGATTTCATGCAAACAATTCTGGAGAAGGAAGATTAGACATCAGCCCACTGATAAGAATGTGGTGCCCAACATACAGGCCCAATGAAGCTCAAATTTCATGGGATTATAGAAGACATATTTTTTAAGAAATCATTCTTCAAGAGCCAGTTCTAATGGTTATTATGCCGGCCATATTTGGAGATAAAATTTTGGGCCAGATTCTGAGGCCCATAAAATCATCCCACCAATTTAATCATATCTCAGAAAAAACATATTAATTTGGGAAAAATTTTATAGATAGCTAGGGGAAATATGGAGATTTATTATAGTCTTCTATGGCTCAGTCCAATTCAGCCATACAGAAGGTCTTCCAGGAGCCTTTGTTCGGTGAAAGCAAGCTGGCTGCCACCTCAGGTCAAGGGTGGAAAAGTCAACTCTCTCTTAATTTTCCACCCACCTATGCCCACCACCATTAATTGATGTGACTTCCAAAATTGTAGGCTCGACCCAAGGATTCAAAATTTTCAATTTAAGACAGTTGTGGTAGAGGAGTAGAGAATCCTTGGAGCTTTGTTTTCATTGTAATGTTATTATGTTTATTTTACTTTGTAACGTTCTTCTTTCTCATGTAAGTTATTCGAATCACCTTAGTTATTAATAAAATTTCTTCCTTTACTCTTATTCTATTTTTCTTCTTATCACTTTGATATCATTTCCTTATGGTGTGAATTTATTCACTACCTACCTTGTGATATTCTTCACACAATGGTGGAGTGATTTCTTTCTTTTTATTGTTTTTTTTACTTCTCCAATTCCTCCCTCATGAGTCTATTTTCCACTTCCATTGAAACCATAGAATTAATGAAGGGATAAATATTTTATGGGTTGTTACAAGGGAGTAGAAAGGGGTTGGTTTGGATGTTATTTCTCACCCCATTAATTTCTAATCACATCTTTTAATTGAGAATTTTGTTTTAAGATATTTAAACTCCTTCCTCATTGTTGAATTTAAGGCCTCACACTTCAAGTGCTAATACGAACATTTACCTTGAAGTGCTTAGAACGTTGATCCTTCAAGTGTATAGGTGATTAGTATTAAATGGTGTAGGTATTAAACTAGTTAGTGATAACATTTTTTGATCTTCTTAAATGAACCCATCTTAAATATTATAAATTGAAATCATTAAAAAGGGAATTCATCTAGTCCACCCCAAGCGATAACCTAGGATCAACTAATTATCTTAATTTGAATTAACTCAAATCTATTAGTGACAATATAAAATCATATAAAATCAAACCATGTTGGTCACTTCATAGCCAAAACAATCCATAGAATGTACGTGTCTGTAGGTTACTTCTTAGGTCTCTGAGGATTCTATAACCCAAGCTATACTACAAGGATCATTATACCTTCATCTCTTGGGTAAATTTGAGAAAGAATCAAATTTTGGCACCGTTTTCGGGGACCCAAGTAAGTAATCTCAACACCCATTCGATTCTCCCCCATTTCTTCTATTCTCACTCAATTCCTCTTATCTTTTCCCTTTCTCGTTTCTTTTTCTTTTGGCGCATGTCCGCCTACACTCGTGATCCATCAAACCGTCTAGTCAGGGTGGATAGTCTAGGGGTTGGGGAGTAAAGTACACCAAGGGAACTCTTTCCATTAGATCCTAATATTTCTAATACTTCAGATTCAAAAATTGATCAAATTTCAATGGATGTTCTTCGGAGAAACCAAATCATAAACCCGGGTGTGAACCAACATAGAAATCCAAATGAGGCAGCACCAAACTTGGGGAATGCGTTAGATCAAACCATGAATGACTACCTCAGACCTGCCTAGGCCAATGACCCCTCATGCATTAGACACAATTCCCTAGGAGATGACAACTAAATATTTAAACAACATGTCCTAAAACATCTTCCCACCTTACATGTAATGGATTCTGAGATTCCCTACCATCACGTTAAGGAGTTCAATGACATTGTAGAAACCATGTGTCCCCTATATCAACTAGAATCGGCTAAGATGAGGCTATTTCCTTTTTCTTTAAAGGACCGAGCTGAAAATTGGCTAAATAATTTGATACCATCATCCATCAACTCTTGGGACCAACTAAAAAGATAATTCTACAAAATATACTTTTCCCACCACAAAACAATTGTACTTAAAAAGAGAATCCAAAACTTTTTTGAAAAATAGGGAGAATAATTCTACAAACCATGGGAGAGGTTCAAATACACTTTAAACATGGTTCCACACCATGGTTTTTCTATTCCTAAACAAGTGAAATTTTTCTATAAAGGGTTGGGTATGGGGAACACAGAATTCATTGACATGATGTGTAATAGAATCTATAAAAACAAAGCCCCAAATGATTCTTACGAGTATCTAGAAAGCCTTTCTAAAAAAACAAACATGGGGAACTCCACATTATTCTAAAAACCCACAAAGAACTACTGGAATTCGTACACCTAGATAATAGAATATCCTTAGTGCTAAACTCACGGCACTCTCTAGGAAGGTTGAAGAGATAGACCTTAGGAAAGTCCATGAAATCCAAACTGTAAACCCTGTTTGCACTTTTTGTGACAAACATGATCATAAGACAGAAAACTTCCCAACTATTCTATCCATCAAGGATGTTCTTTTAGGAGGAACCCTAGAAAAATTAAATTCTTTGAACTTTCAAAATCCTCAATACCAAAACACCATCAACCCAAGGTATAATGACCACCTAGGCTTCCACTGGAAAGATAACCAGCAACCCAGCCAACCATAGGGACAAAATACTTACCCTCATCAGAAATACCAAACCCATAACCAGTTCCAAACCCAACCTATCCAATACCAATATCCACAAGTCCATTTTCAATAGACCATACCACTTCCAAAATATCCCCATGGGATAAACCTATCTTCTCAATCACCAACCCAAACTTTTCCATAAACCCTACTAGAAAAATTGTGAAATCAATTGGAATGTATGAATGTGGAAGTCTCTTCCCTTAAACAAGAACTTCAAACCATCAAAACTGGAAAGGAACCCATGTCTACTTGTTGGTACCATCCTCAAATTTAAGGGGAGAATCAAGTTGCACTCAAACAACTCATGAACAACTAAATCTGATGACTATTTTAAGAAGTGGGAAATCAATTGAGAAACCTAAACAACTAATTCAGAACCCATATGAAGATTCAAACTTGGATGAAAACTCAAATGAACCAAATGATCAAACTAAACAACATGATAACATAGTCAAAGAAACAACTCTTCAACAAACAACCCCACAACCTGCATCATTTCTTCAATGCATGAGGGGGGTAAAGCAAGCCTGAATTGAGTGAAACATTGAGGGAAATATTCTCACAAGTCATGTTGAACATTCCTCTTCTTGATGCAATCCACACCATACATGCCTACTAAAAGTACCCTAAGGACCTGTGCACTTTTAAAAGAAAATTTTCACATAAAAACCAAGAACTTTTGGAAACTAATGTGAGTACAACCATTCAAGGGACCATTCCTCCTATGTTGAAAGACCTGGGGTTCCCTTAAATCAATTTTGAACTAGGAGAGAGCATAGTTTCCAAGGCCCTGTGTGACCTATGTGCTAGTTTCAATCTCATCCCATATGTTGTGTGCATCTAGTTTGGCCTAAAAGAGCTCCAACCCACATTAGTCACACTTCAACTTGATGATTGTAGCATTAGGGTCCCAAAGTGGATTTTAAAGGAAGTTCTGGTAAAGGATGAAAACCTCATCTACCCTATTGAATTAATTGTCTGTGACAGCCATCCAATATTAGGAAATAACGAACAAACCCCAATCATCCTTGGTTTTCCCTTCCTTGCTACAATAAACTCTGTTATCTGATTTCGAAGTGGGAATATGACCATCACCTTTAGAAACATGATTATAGAATTGAACATCTATAATGAAAGCTCACAAATAGGTTATGATGAGGACATTCATGAAGTAAACATGATAGGAATAATTGATAATGAATCCATAGAACATCAAGGAATATTTGATAGATATTTAATTCAAGATGAGATTGACTTCCTTTGTTCACATGAAAGAAGTTTATCTCTTTGGCATGAATCATTTTCAAATTTCTCTTAAAATGAAGTCTTAGGTCCAAAAATCAGTGAAACCTTTCAAGAAACCACTTTCATGGAGACCACTCAAAATTGCTTCCGTATATATGATCTATCCAAACTAGTAGCTGAGACTTCTACATGGGTGGAATTGATCCTATCAAACTCTAGGAAGAAAAATTGATCTTAATCCAATGTCCAATTCTTATGCTGAAATTCTTAACCAACCTGATCTAGAACTGAAGGAACATCCTATTACACTCAATTATTCCTTCCTAGGGGACAATCAAACACATCATATTGTCATTTAGTCTCATCTCAAATACAATCATGAGAGGATGCTTCTATATGTCCTTATGAAACATAAGAAATCCATTGGTTGGACCCTATCTGATATTCCTGGGATTCTCCCACTTATCGGGACTCATGAGATAGACTAGAATATGATTCAAAGCCATGTTGTCAACCTCAATGGTGACCCAATCCTAATTTCATGGAGCTAGTAAGGAAGGAACTTATGAAATTGTAAAAATATGGTATCATATATCCCATAGCTGAGAGTGAGTGGGTCAGCCCAATCCAAGTGGATCCCAATAAGGCAAGAATCATATTGATAACCAATAAGGATGGAGAGATTATTCCAACTAGGGTGAGTAGTGGCTAGAGAGTCTGTATTTATTATAGGAAGCTAAACTCATTTACCAAGAAGGAACATTTCCCCTTACCATTCATTGACCAAGTCCTTGAGAGAGTGGTTGGTCATGCCTTCTACTGTTTCTTAGATGGGTACTTGGGGTACAATCAGATTGAGGTATCCCTAGAGGATCAAGGGAAGACTACATTTACTTGTCCATTCGGCACCTTTTCCTTCAAATGCATGCCCGTCAGGTTATGCAATGCCCCTGGAACCTTCCAGCGGTCCATGATGGGAATCCTCTCAGACATCGTAGGGGATTTTCTAAAGGTCATTATGGATGACTTCTCTGTGTTTGGGGATAAATTAGGGGGATGTATGAGGAATGTGGAGAGAGTATTGTCAATATTTTATGAAAATAATCTCGTCTTAAACTGGGAAAAATTCCATTTCATGGTTAAAGAGGGACTAGTTCTAGGTCATCTGGTCTCAAGTAGGGCGATTGAAGTTGATAAATCCAAGGTTGACATCATTCGTCACCTTCCATCACCCAAAACTATCAAGTATGTGAGGTCTTTCTTAGGATATGCTGGTTTCTATAGAAGATTCATCAAGGACTTTAGTTCAATATCACATCCCCTTTGTGCTCTACTAGTATAGGATTCTCCATTTGTTTGGATAGAAAGTTGTGAGGGTTTATTCTCAACCATCAAATCCTCTCTCACCACTCCTCCCATTCTGAAATCTCCAAATTGGAACCTTCCTTTTGAACTTATGGGTGATGCGAGTGACTTTTCTATAGGAGCTGTGTTAGGACAACGTTGCAATAAAACTCTTTATGTCACTGCTTATTCAAGTAAATCCTTAAATGATTCCCAAATCAACTACACCACCATTGAAAAAAGAGTTTCTTTTTGTTGTATTTATGTTAGAGAAATTCAGGTCCTATCTTTTAGGATCACCCATCATTGTCTTCACTGGCCATTCAACCCTAAAATACCTTTTCCAAAAATAGGATGCTAAGGCTAGACTAATTAAGTGGTCCTTCTCTTACAAGAATTTGAACTCACAATAAAGGACAAAATGGGTGTTCAAAATGTTGTAGCTGATCACCTCTCTAGGATGTAATTCAAAGACAACTTAAATCACCTTTCTGTGTATGATTAATTTCCTGGTGAACACCTATATTCTGTGAGTGACTGCCCTTGGTATACTGACATAGCCAAATTCTTAGTTATAAGAGTAATTTAAAATTTCTTAGGGACTCAAGATCAAATGAAATTAATTTCTGATGCTAGGAAAAATGTGTTTTATGATCCATACCTCTAAAAGTTCTACCCTGGACAAGTCATTAGGAGGTGTGTCCCAGAATCTGAACAAGAGTCCAACCTTAAATTCTGTCATAGTGAGGCATGTGGAGGTCACTTTTCCTCTAAGAAAACTTCTGATAAGGTTCTTCAGTGTGGTATCTTCTGGCCCACCCTCTCATGGGACTCCTACACATTTTTTCAAGGTTGTTCTAAGTGTCAACAAGTAGGGTCAATCACAAAAATAAAACAAATGCCAAAAATCCCATCTTAGTGATTGAAATCTTTGACTGATGTGGAATCGATTTCACGAGTCCCTTCCTAAACTCTAGGGGATACCTATACATCCTCTTAGCTATTTATTATCTATCAAAATGGGTTGAATCCATTCCCAGAAAGTCTAATGACCATCATGTTGTGATCTAATTTCTGAAAGAGTATAAATTTTATCAATTTGGAATTGCAAGGGCTATAATCAATGATCGAAGAACCCATTTCTACAACCATAACTTCTCTTCACTCATTTCTAAGTATGGGATTTCTCACAAGTTATTCAATATGTACCATCCTCAAACCAATGGTCAAGCTTAGATAAGAAATAGAGAGATTAAGAATATTCCTGAAAAAACATTCAATCCTTCTAGGAAAGCTTTTTCTGAGAAACTCTCAGATGCTCTTTAGTTATATCATAAAGAATAAAATCCCATCCTAGGAATGTAACCATATAAGTTTTCCTATGGAAAAGCATTCCATTTACCTGTTGAAATTGAGCATAAGGCTTTTTTGGCAATTAAGAAAATAAATTAAGACCTCTCATTGGTCGGAACCAAAAAATTAGATCTCAATGAACTTGAGGATCTAAGGGTGGAAGCTAATAAAAATTCAAGGATCAATAAATATAGAGTTCAAGCCTACCGATCTAAGAATATTAAAGTCAAAAATTTGGAACTAAGAAAATTTGTGCTCTTTAATAGGTCAAAACTTCATTTACACTTAGAAAAGTTAAGGTCTAGATGGTCAGGTCCTTTCATACTGCATCATGTGTACCCCCATGGGGAAGTAGAGGTTCAGGATCCCACAAGTGGTTACATTTTCAAGGTCAATGGTCAATGGTTAAAACCATTCATTGAATAATTCAATAAACAATAAATATAGGCTGAGTCAACTGAGCCAACCTATGTACCCAGAAAAAATTGATATATTTAGTATCCATGTTGGGCTAATGACGTTAAACAAAGTGTTGCATGAGAGGCAACCCATGGTTTTCAAGTTTCCTATAATTTTGTTGTTTTAGTAAACATTGTTTTTTAAATAAGATTAATGAATCATTTTGATAACTAAAAATAATAAAAATCGACTATTGACCTATTCTTATATTATGAGAATGGATGGGTATGAAATAGGAGCACCATATTCATCTGTGTCATGTGGTGTGATCCTTGAGTAATACCTTACCTAGAAATTTAAAAAGAAGACAATGTATAATAAATTCATTTTATTTTTATGTGTCTGTAAGTTAAAATAAAAAATAATAATTATAAAATTAGAGGGTCGCATTGTAGGTTTTGTGGAAAACCTCGTCACAGCTGGCAAAGCTTTGGGGACTTGATCCAGGGACCGAAGGGAGACTGGGGCACGTGCTTACCACTGACCTATGGCTTATTATGCATCTTTATTCTATAATTTATATATATATATATATATTAATATTTTACATTATTTATTATATATATATATATATAGTTTTTTTCCTTCTTTTCATCCAGGTAATTCTAATAGTGACATCGAGATCAAGGGATTAAAAGGGAGCAACAAAAATTTCTACTTCAACCACGAGGTGACTTCATTCCATAATCCCCATTTTCAATTTTCTTTTTGAACTCACATTCTCTACCTATACAACCTTATAAATTTTCTTTTCTTTAAACACTAGGGACAGTGTTATTTTAAGTCTGGGGGGAGATAAAATAAAATTGCTTTTGTGTCCAAAAAATGAATGATTTCAAAAAAAGTGTACCTTAATAGAAGGAAACTTTTCTTTAACCTTGAACATGATAATAGAAATTGTACACATTGAAACTAAATATTAAATAATTTAGCATGCCCTGATTTTTATATCAATCCATGAATAATTTCATGAGCATATATTTTGGAAAGTGTGGCTGTCTAATGTGATATTTTATAGTTTATATTTTCATCTAAATAAAAAAATCACAACGCACATCATTTGGATAGTGGGGTATTAGTTTGACTTCATGGGGTCCCCCAAATTAATAGAATAGGTTTGGTGATCATTTTTGTTTTAATATGAGTATTCAAAAAAATTTAAAAAAGCAATAAATTTGTCTGTAGAGAAATGAAATGACCTATTGCGTGGATTTCGGCAATTAGGGATCGTGACTCCATAGTTTTCTGGCCCAGAGTTAGTAATTTTATCTCTATTTTGGGTTGTTTGAATTTTTTGATTGATTTAACTTGAGATGATGCCCGAGATTGTGGGCTTCACTTGGTTCCCTATGGTCTTTGAGCCTAGGAGTCATCGGTAAAGTCTCGCTACTGGGGTTGACTCTTTTGAGTGCAATTTAAATTACCATGGAAAAATTGAAAAAAAAACAATTTTTTTAATACTCATCTTAATATTGAAATGTGATTCCACCTAATTCTTCCATCATTTCCTTCTTGAATAAAGATGAACCCCCTTGTTTACCGCGATGCACAAAACATCATCACTCTTAATTGATATCGGATGAAATATGGAGATGAATTTGAACAATGGAATGAGATTAGGATTGGGATATTCTTATGAAACTATCATGTATTAAAATATTTTTATGGGTTTCATGATTTCTCGGTATAAGGATTTTTTGTGATAATTGTATATTAAAATGTTTTTGGAAAATGGAAGTCGAATTTCATATCATTGAGATATATTTTTCTTAGGATGATAAAAACTCAAGTTGGGGGTATTATTAGCCACTAAATGAGGCTAATAATAATTTTTAATATATATAATATTCATGTTATTTGTTATTAATAACACCATTATAGTTCATTTTACACATTGAACATCATTTCACATTATGATTGTAATTCCTTCTTAAAATGCGCTATTATGTGGTACATTTTTTAAAAACATTTTAAGTACCCAATGATCTTGATTTTTTTAATATTTAATTTTGAGGTTTCAAATTATATTGGGAACAATTAATACTTCTAGAGTGTTAGAAGATCCACATTGGAAGACCAGAAAAATGGGATTTCATGCAAACAATTCTGGAAAAGACAGATTGGACACCATCCCACTGATGAGAATGTGGGGCCCAACAATCCTTCCCAATGATACCCAAATTTCATCGGATTATAGAAAACATATTGAGGAACAAATAATTCTTTAGGATCCAGTGCAAAATCGGCCTTCATGGTGGTAATTAAGGCGACCCAAATTGGAGTTAAAATTGTGGGCCAGATTCTGAGGCCCATAAAATCATCCCACCAATTTAATCATATCTCTGAAACCACATAATTTTTGGGCTAAAATTTACAGAGAGGTAGGGGAAATCTGGATCTTAATTTTTTTATCTTCTATGGACCACTCCAATTCATACATCTTTAATGTCTTCCCGGTGTCTCTATTCAGTAGAAGCAAGTTGGATGCCACCTCGGGTCAAGGGTGGAAACGTCTACTCTCTCTTAACTTTCCACCTACCGAGGCCCACAACCATTAATTGAGTTGACTTACACTATTTTAGGCTCAAAAAAAGGCTTCAAATTTTCCTATTTAAGGAAGTGGTGGTAGAGGAGTTGAGGATCCTTGGAGATTTGTTATCATTGTAATGTTATTATGTTGATTTAGATTTGAAACGTTCTTCTTTGTCATGTAAGTTGTTCTAATCACCTTAGTTATTTATAAAATTTATTCCTTTACTCTTGTTCTATTTTTCTTCCTATCACATTCATATCATTTCCTTGAGGTGTGAATTTATTCGCACTATACCTTGTGATATTCTTCACACAACGGTGGAATGATTTCTTTCTCTTTACTATTATTTTTGTTCTCCAATTCTTCCCTCATGAGTCTACTTTCCGCTTCCATTTAAACCATAAAATCAATGGAGGGATAAATCACTTCTGGGTATATCCAATGGAGTAGAATGGGGATGGTTTGGATGTTATTTCTCACTCCAGTAATTTTTAATCACTTCTTTGAATTGAGAATTTTGTTTAAATATCATTAAAATTCATCCTTGTTGTTGAATTTAAGGCCACACACTTCAAGTGCTAATACGAACCTTTACCTTGAAGTTCTAAAAACATTGATCCTTCAAGTGTATAGGTGAATAGTGTTAAAGGTTGTAGGTATTAAATTAGTAAGTGATGATGTTTAATGATCTTCTTAAATGAACCCATCTCAAATATAAGAAATTGAAATAATTTAAAAGGGAATTCATCCAATCCACCCCAAGTGATTACATAGGATAAACTCATTATATTAACTTTAATTAACTTAAATCTGTTAGTGATACCTTAAACCCATATAAAATCAACCAAAGTTGGCCACTTCATAGCCAAAAACAATACATAGAATGTACGGGTCTATAGGTTACTTCTTTGGTCTTTGAGGATTCGACAACCCAAGAAAAACTGCAAGGACCGTTCTACCTTCATCTCTTGGGTAAATTTGTGCGTGAATAATATACCATTAAAATAATTTGATTTTAGGTTTGATTGGTTTATTTTAAAAAACCTTAGTGGACCATCCAAGACTTATAAAACATTTTCTCTTTTTAAATGAATTTCCTTGAAAGTGTGACTCACCTACACATAATCAACCCTATTATTTTAATAAGTTAGACCATTGGACTTATAAAATAATTTTTCACACTCCCCTTTGGAAAAAAACATGGTAAAACCATGTTATAGTTTTTGGTTTTGATTAGTTTAATGTGAGGTGTCCCAAACCTAAATAATATTGAATTCCCTCTCCTTTCCTATATAAACCCACCAAAGATCCCACTTACTCTTCACTAAAATCCTTTGGAGTTCAACCAAACCCTTTCCTCCTCTATCTATAATCCTACCACGGTTCCACAAGCTCCTAATAAACCTCTATCAAGCTCCTCCCAAGCCTTTTGGATCACACTTCCAAGTAAGTGATTTCTTCCTTTCCCATTTTGTTCAATTATCTTTAAGTTGATATGCCCTTTTGTTTTCAATTAAAACTTTTGGGGTATGATTTCACACCTCCCCCATACTACCTTATTTATTTTTGGATGATTGGAGACCCCTTTATCTCTCATTAATTCCTCTCATGTACACCTGTTACCGTGCCAAAATTCTCAGAGGAATTTATCTATCATATTTTACATCCAAGTAATTCTTTTGTATTGTGCATCTAAATTCCATTATGTTTGTTGGGAAATGTATCTATATGACCCCCCCACTGTACATTTCATGTAAATATGATGAGATACCCATTTCTCTCTCATAATCCTTTTTTATGAGTTTTTAATTCATTTCATTATGCTGCTGAAATTGTTATATGATTTTCCAAGCCAATGTCATTGTATAGTGAATACAATGCCCATTAATCTATCAAGGGAATTCAACTTTATGCATATTTACTTATTGATTATAAAGCATCATGTATGTATTCCACATCCCTTTATCATGGAATAAATAACTATAATTGATTCCATGTTGTATGATCCATGTGGCACACTTATGCATGAAATAAAATTTTTAAGAAAGGGTGCACCCTGATAGCACTCTAATGCATTTGGTAAATTATATTATCATGATACATCATGTGAAATTAGTGTTTACACATGATAATTCAAGTGAAATGAGGGTTTACTTGTGCTTCATGTGAAACGAGGGTTTACTCATGCTCCATGTGAAATGAGCCTTGGTGCATGCTAATTCCATGTTAAGTGTTGTTACCACATTTCCATGTTATTATTATCAAGATTTATCATGAATTTATGTTCATGTTTCTCTTCTGCTCCATTGATATGTATATTTTCTAACATTTATTGTATTCCTCATGTTATTCCATGAATATTCCATTACTGGGCATTATTTCTCACCCTTTTCTTATGCATGTCCTTAGGTTATCCCATGAAATGATAAATACGAGGGAATGAAGTGGTCATGTAAAGGATGTTTTCAATAAAGATGTTTTATTTAATGTTTTATGTTTTCATGTAATGATCCTAAGACCCAAATACACTAGACCTCATGACCTTCCATGTTGTATCAAGTGAAGGTTTTATGTAATAAATCATGTTTATATTTTTAATAAAGAGAAGGGTTGTCATAGTTGGTATCTGAGGATAGGTTTAGTTATTTTTGGGATTAGGATTCGAAAACCCTAGTGAAGCCTTATATACAAGACTAAGTATAATAAAAATATCCCTATATTATAGTGGGTATTGATTAAGTGGTTTATCAAGAAAATAAATCCCTATCTGGATACAAGCTGGTAGATACGGCTCTGGCACAGATGTACCTATGGGTGAAAACCCCGACAAAGAGTTTTGGGCTTGACCCAAGGTATCTTGGTACACAACAACAGGCCTTTCTACACTCTTATTTGTGAAACTCCCGGGGGATATGCATTGGTAAATTCAAAAGATTATTACGAACCATTATTAAGGGAATTAGAAAAATCCCTAAGAACATATGTTGAAGCCTATGGATTCAGAAGTTAAGGAAATAAAATTTATTTATATGTCATCAGTTTTTTCCTTAGATTACCCTTTATGTGTTACCCCTAAATTTATTTTTATTCTTTCCAATGGATGGTAATAAGAGGACTTGGGATAAAAATCTATGTGAAGATCAATGTGATGATTTTTCTAATGAGATACCCATTCTGATGGGAGTAGGAATCATGCTCTTTGTCATGCTTCTATCTCAGTTAACTCAAGATTTGAATAGAATCATGGGTCAAGAGGAATGTTCAAACCTTCCTAAGAAAGAAAAATTCTCTATTGAGAGTTTAATGAGACAAATTCCTCCTACTTTTAATGGATCATTTGATCCATCAATCACCGAAAAATGGATTAACTCCATTGAAAATATCTTCTTCATCCTTCAATGTTCTGAACAAGAGAAGGTTCTCCTGGTTGCGTATCGTATGGAGGG
Organism: Viscum album; assembly: GCA_963277665.1. Classification (NCBI taxonomy): domain Eukaryota; kingdom Viridiplantae; phylum Streptophyta; class Magnoliopsida; order Santalales; family Viscaceae; genus Viscum; species Viscum album. Next base: position 1,777,483,902 of record OY728146.1, on the reverse strand, counting down.
TGAAGTTGATCAATGGTGTAAGTTGATCAAAAATACAAATCCTGAGGAGGAGATCGAGGAATTGGAATGGAAGGATTTCCATAAGATTTTTTTTGATAAATATTTTTCGTGCACCATCCGGCTTCATATGGAAAGGGACTTCCTTACCCTCAAGAAAAAATACGATGAATTTGTTGGAGCGTACGAGGAAAACTTTACAAGGCCAGCACGATATAGTTTTGTCTTTTTAATTACCCTCAAATGCGAGGTTTACTGCTTATTTGGTGGGCTAAAACATAGCCTGTGGAAAGCGCTGGCATTCTGTGACTTCGACATCTATGAGGAAATTGTCTGATGTGCCCTCAAGGTCAAAATTGAGATCAGAGAATCTCAGGGGTATCATTGGGATAATTAGTGTAAGGTTTAATTAAACTCCAGTGGTCTGATGGATAAATACAATGGTTCTAAAAATAACTAGCTCCACACTTTCCAAATGCGGGGAAATAAGCACCCTAGGAATTTCCATAGGGTGGCGAGGAAATGCATTAGGTGTGGAAGGGAAGGGAAGCTAGCTATTAACTGTCGGCAAGAATAAACCTGAGGCTATGATTGAGGAGTGTAACACTCCGTTTGACTCTCAATGAGTTGTTCATTACTTAAACTGTATATAACCATGGCATCTATAAAATAAGTTCCCTAAGACAATGGTTTTCGGAGGCAACCAAAAAACTTCAAGGGAGCAAGAGTCATATTTTTCCCACACTACTGCCAAATTGAACCCCGACAACGAAGTGGTGACAGGTATGCTAGTTATTCATTCAATAATATCGAACATACATTTTGATTCAGTTTCTACACATTCTTTTATATCCCGAATGATTAGTAGAAAAATCCCAACACCACCACAAATCATGGAAGTAAATATTTATGTGTGTACTAAAAATGGGGAAATCATTGAGTCCCATGAATAAATCTCCCCCTATCATAATTTTTGGATTTAATTTCCCATCAAACCTCATCATAAACCCTCTGGTTGAATTTGATGCAATTATGGGCATGGATTGGATTTCCTAATATAGAGCCAACATAAATTTTTGTGAGAGGTAAATTACTCTCCATGTGATGAATCGACCCCAGATTCTATACAACTTAAAGGAGGAAAATGAATCTTATTTAGCTCTATCATCTCAAGAGTGGATATTACTACCCTATGATCATGCTTATATGTATCTAATGATTGAGTCTAAGGAGGCAACCATCCTTTAAAAAATGTCTATTGTGAGGGAATTCGAAGAAGTGTTTACTGAGTAATTTCATGGCCTTCCTCCTAGAAGATATGTTGAATTCTCAATTGATCTTATACCTGCAGCATTTCCAATATCCAAGACTCCATATAGAATGGATATTGTGGAGGTTGAACTGCTGAAGAAACAACTACAGTGGAATCTGGATAAAGGATTTATATTCCCAAGTGCTTCACCATGGGGTGCATCAGTCCTCTTCATCAAGAAGGATGGGTCAATGTGACTTTGCATCGATTATTGTGAGCTTAAAAAAATCACAATAAAGAAAAAGTATCATCTCCCAAAAATTGATGAATTGATCTATCAGCTTTGTGGAGCACAATACTTCTCCAAGGTGGATTTTCTGTAGGGATATTATCATGTAAGGGAAAAAAAGAAGACTTCCCCGAGACTTATTTTCATAAAAGATATAGGAACTATGAATTCACACTAATGCCTTTCAGACTCACTAATTCTCTAGAAATATTCATATACTTGATGAATAGAGTCTTCAGGGATTACCTCAACAAATATTTTGTAGTCTTAATAGATTATATTCTCATATACTTCAAAACCAAGGAGGATCATGTGGATCATTTAAGAACTATACTAGAGACCTTGTGAAAGGATAAGATCTATGAAAAGTACAGAATGTGTGATTTATGGTTCAAGGAGGTCTCATTATTGGGCCATATCATCACAAGAAAGGGGATATCTATAGATCCCTCCAAGACAGATGCAATTGAGGGGTGGCCGAGGCTAACATCAGTAATAGATATCCATTGATTCTTGGGGTTATCTGGATATTATCTATGATTTATGAGAAATTTCTCACAGTTGTCCAACCCTCTAACCAAGATAACTCGGATGGGAGTAAAGATTTCATAGAGTGATGAATGTGAAGAAAGCTTCAAGGAGTTGAAAAAGAGGCTTATCATTACACCCATGCTCACTTTACCCACAAGTGGAGAACTTTTTATGGTATTAAGTGATGCTTCGAAGAATGGAATGGGATGTGTGTTGATGAAAAATGAAAAATTAATTACCTATCCGTCAAGGCAATTGAAATTTCATGAGAAGAATTATCCAACACATGATCTGGAGTTGGTTGCGTTGATCTTCGCCTTAAAAATTTGGCGGCATTATCTCTTTGGGGAGAAGTGTGAAATATTTACTGGCCACAAAAGCCTCAATAATATATTTACAAAGAAAGATTTGAACATGTGCCAACTAAGATGGTTAGAGCTAATCAAAGACTATGACTGCTCAATCAATTACCACCCTAGGAATGTGAACCAAGTGGAAGATGCTCTAAGTAAAAAAGAACCATGTGATTCTATCATTGATGATAGTTGAGAAGGATCCAATCTTTTTATATTTGATGAAGATGGACATGGTGATCATAAATAAGGAACATCATCAATCATTTCACAAATGATTGCTCAATAATATTTTTTGGAAAGGTTAAAGGATGCTCAAAAGGATGATGTGGGAATTCAGAAGAAAGTGGATGCTATTAGAAAAGGGATATCCTTGTAGTTCAATGTTAATGAATAAGAAATTGTTGGATTTGGATAAAGAATATGTGTTCCATCAAGTTCAGAGCTGAAGAAGGATCTTTTGGATGATGCACATAGTTAAAATTTCTCTTTTCACCCATGAAACACAAAGATGTATCGATATCTCCAAGAGAATTATTGGTGGGATAATATAAAGAAGGAGATTGCTAATTTTACATCAAATTGCTTGGTGTTTCATCAAGTGAATATTGAGAGAAAAAAGTCTTTGGGGATGATGTAATTGTTAACCATACCATCATAGAAATGTGAGAACATCACCATGGACTTTGTCACAAGACTTCTGAATAAATCCAAAGGCAACAATGAAATCTGGGTTTTTGTGGTTCATATTACAAAGTTTGCACACTTCATTGCAATTCGAGAGGATTTATCATTGGATAAACTGGTACGGATATATATCCGAAAAGTGGTAAGGATGCATGGAGTACCAATATCTATTGTATCCTATTCAGATCCAAGTTTCACCTCTACGTTTTGGAAGAGTATTCAACATGCTCTGGATACTGAGCCGAACATCAATTTAGCTTATCATCCTCAAACTGATGGCCAATCTGAGTAGACTATCCAAACACTTGAGGATATGTTAAGAGAATGCTCAGTGGACTTTAAAGGATGATGGGATCAACATTTTCCTCTGGTTGAATTCTCTTACAATAACTGTTTCCACTCAAGAATTATAATCGCACCTTTTTAATCCCTATAAGAGAAGTGGTGTAGAACACCAGCATGTTGGGATGAATTTGGTCAGTGTAGGCTACTAGGACCAGAAATGGTCAAAGAAATGGTGGAAAAGGTGAAAACCATTCAGCAGCATATTAAGGCAGCCCAGAGTCAATAGAAGAGTTATGTAGATAACCGTTCATGGGACCTTGAAATTAAATTTAGAGACATGTTATTTCTATGAATATCTTCATGGAATAAGGTCATGAGGTTTGTAAAGAAAGGGAGGTTAAGTCTTAGGTACATCGGCCCCTTCGAGGTTCTTGATCGTGTCGAGGTTGTGTCCTATCGAATAGAACTTCCACATACCATGTCCAAAGTACATGATGTCTTTTTTGTATCCCTCTTGATAAAGTTCATACCATACCCTCCACATCTACTCTCTTAATAGGTAGTACAGATAGAGTATGATCATTCTTACGAGGAGAAACCAGTGAAGATCAATGATCATAGAGAAAATGTTCTACGAAGTAAGGCAATGCCCCCTGTCAATGTGTTATGGAGATACCACAAGTTCAAAGAATAGACATGGGAATCGAAGGAAGTGATGAAGAAAAGTCACCGACATCTATTTTAGTGTGGGAAAAGGAAATTTTGAGGGTGAAATTTCTTAAAGGGGAAAGATAGTAATGACCCAAACATTCCTTAATGAAAATTATTCTTGATCTGACTAAACGTCTCATTATGTAAATTGTTTATATAAATGTAAACTTCATTGGTTTTATGATTTTGGATTTTAAAATACTATTTAGAATTTTGACCGTTTCTAATATATCCAATGATCAGTGATCACATGATTAGTATAAATATAGGTCATTAACAAATCCAATTTACTCAGACAAAGGAAGTGATGGCCTCATCCAGTAGACCTTCCCTGTATGAATCCCATTTGTCAAACCTCGGAAAGGAGGTGGAGTCATTGGGATTCTCTCTTGACTAATCCAATTCGAGCATGATCACATTAATCATGTGCGGAACCAACTACAGGAGAAGTGGAAGTTAATAGATATTACCACCCGAGCAATGTTATCTGAGCCACCCCAAGAGTCTATCACCATCGCACACCTTACCCTTTTGTCTTATGTGGGTGTTATAAGGGTTTATGTAACAATACCATATCACTATGACTATGTACAATATTTCTATATAAATATTGTGCATTAATTTTATTATTGTTACTTTTTAAATTGTTTTAAAGTGAAAATAGTATTTTTAGTTAATATTCAACTATTAAATCTATTTTGATGAATTAATGGATTTCTTGAATTAAATAATATTTTAATAAAATATTATTATTATTATTATTAAATTAATTTATATTAAATATAAATGATCACATAATTTTATAAATGCAATTGTAATTTTTATTATGGTTTGAATGTTATTTTTGTCAAAACCCATGAATTTTCGATAAATGTCAATTTTTATTTTAAAAGTAAAAATTTACATATTTAAAAAATTATTTAGATAAAATGAATATTATTTTTGGAATTAGGATCTCAAAATTATCCAATGGTGAAGTTTTCATAATTTTCTGAGACAATCAATTTTTTAGGTAAAAATTAAATTCCATTTAAATATATAATGTGTTTTAGGACATCATAATGACCCAATAGTGATGTAATAAAACACTATAAAAAATATGTTCGGACAATATGTGTTTTACCATTAAAATAATGTTATTTTAGGTTTGTTTGATTTATTTTACAAAACTTTAGGGGACCCTCCAAGAGTTATAAAACATTTTCACTTTTTAAATAAACTTCCTTTAAAGTGTGACTCACCTCCACATAAGAAACCATATTATTTTAATATGTTAGGCCATTGGACTTATAAAATATTTTTTCCCACACCCATTTGGCAAAAATCATGGGCAAAAATCATGGTATGGTTTGTGTTTTTTATTAGTTTAATGTGAGGTCTCCCAAACCTAAATTAAAATGAATTCCCTCTCCTTTACTATATAAACCCACCCAAGCTCCCACTTCATCTTCATTGAAATCTTATGGAGTTCTACTTACCCCTACCATATTCTATATATAATCCTCCCAAGATTCACCAATCTCCCTAGAAGCCTCTCTGAAGCCCCTCCCAAGCCTTTGGGATCACACTTCCAAGTAATGGATTTATTCCTTTTTCATTTTTGTCCAATTTTCTTTAAGTTGTTATGCCCTTCTGTTTTCAATTAAATATGTTGGCGTATGATTTTTAAATTCCCCCATACTTCCATATTTATTTTTGGATGATGGTAGACGCCTTTATCTCTCATTAATTCCTCTCATGTACACATGTTATCATGCCGAAATTCCGTGAGGGATTTCTCCCTCCTTTTTAACATCCAAGTAATTATTTTGTTTTATGCATCTAAATTCCATTATTTTTGTTGTTAAATGTATATATATGACCCCCTTACTATCCATTTTATGTAAATATTATGATACAACCCTTTCTCTCTCATAAAACATTTTTTATGAGTTCTTATTTTACATCGTTATGTTGTCGAAATTGCACTACGATTTTCCAAGCCAATATCATTGTGTAGTGAATACCATGCCCATTTATCTATAAAGGGTATTCACATTTAAGAAAATTTAATTATTCATTATAAATATTCATGTATGTATTCTAAATCCATTTATTGTGGAATAAATTATGATTATTGATTCCATGTTGTATGATCCATGTGGCACACTTATGCATGAAATGAAGTGTTTAAGAAAGGGTGCACCCTGATAGCACTCTATTTCATTGGATAAATTATATTGTCATGATATGTCATGTGCAATGAGTTTTTACTCATATATTTCATGTTCAATGAGGGTTTAATCATGATTCATTTGCAATGAGGGTTTACTCATGCTTCATGTGCAATGAGCCTTGGATCATTCTAATGCCATGTTAAGTGTTGTTTCCACATTTCAATGTTATTATTTTGATTCTTTATCAAAATTTTATGTTCATGTTTCTCTTGTGCTCCATTGATATGCCTATTGTCTAAGAAGTATTGTATTCCTCATGTTATTCCATTTTTATTCCCTTACTGGGCTTTATAGCTCACCATTTTCTTATGCATGTCCTCAGGATATCCTATGAAATGCTAAGTATGATGGAATTTATAGGTCATGTGAAGGATGTTTTCAATAAAGATGTTGTATTTCATGTTTGAAATTTTCATGTAATGATCCTAAGCTCAAAATACACTATACCTTTCGATATTCCATGTTGTATCAAGTGAAGGTTTTATATAAAAAGACATGTTTAAGTGTGTAATAAAGAGCATGATTATCATAACTTAAGCTTGTGTTATTTTTGATCATTGCTTTATATTGCATTAAATTAAAACCCATGTCGCAAGTTGACGTTGATCGGAATTCCCAAGTGTTAAGGATTTAATCCAATCCTTAATTTAACTTAAGGTTCTAATAATAATCATATATTGTTTATGGTAGTGTATTATGGTTCCAATAATCCATAGAAACCACTCGTTAAACAAAACAAGTCATTAATCCATGATATGTTAAGTCAAACAAACAAAACGTTAATTCAAAGAATACTCATCAAGAAAAAGATCTCAATCACTTAACATCCCAAAATTATAACTCACCCAAAAGAGTTATTTATTCATCCATTTAAATGATTAATAATCTGGTTATAATTATTATTATGATAAATTAATAAGAGAAGAATAAATAAATGGATAATAAAAGAGTGTTGCATCGAACACACACACAAAAGATCATGAGAATTAAAAGACGTTCGATTGAATGATGATGAAAAAGAAGGGAAGAAATTTTAACTATATTTCAAATATTTTAAGAACATTAATATTAAACTATAGAATTTGTAAAAGAATAAGTGAAATTGAACAAGAAACATTAATTAAAACATAATTACAAAAAAAATAAACACTTACATGATTACAAATGAAGAACAACACAAATGTAAATGAAAGGAAGTAAGGAGGACTGGTTTATCAAGTAAAAACTTTAGTATATAAGATCCTACCATGTCTTTGGTAGAGCCTTGGTTGTGCCAAATTATCCTTATTTTCTCTAAAATGAAGACCATTTTGAATGGAGAGGAGGGTATGTATTTATAGCCCATGGTGGTAGACTATTTTCATTACAAAACAACCCCTACACTTGGCTCAATGATTTGGACATCCAGATGGCTGAATCTAGTGATATATCCTTGTTCTAAGTTTTATATTATAATTTTGGCCAACTAATCTCAAATTTGGCGTAATTTGGACTTATGGAACCAAATTTATCATTGTTTGATTAAACAATGTTAATCTGTCAATTTCAATCCATACTTTTTAGAAGGATTAAATGTGAATGGGTTTATCAATATTTATATGACTTAAAATCAAAATAATTTATTAACCAACATTGGCCATCTATATCACCTCTTTAACACTGAAAAATATCAGATTTAATTGATGATTATAGCATGAGCTATGTTATGAATAGTGTCCGAATGTTAATTTTTGGCCAGAATGGTGGGATGGACTTCAAATCAGCAGTTGGGCCCCTTGTTCATGTAGTTAGACCTTAATATTTTTATCCATGATTCATTAACATAATCAAGAACACGTGGTGGAGTTTTATAAAATATCGGCTTTGGGATTTGGACCAGTAACTCAATCAACATTCCTGGAACAGTTTCATTACAGTTTATTTGGGTCTTCTTGTGTAGACCATATGACCCTCCAAATGGACTTTTTTGACAAAGGTTCCTTATAACGAATTTTTGTTAATTGAGTAAGGAACCCTACACACAAGAATAATTAACTTTTTATAGTTAGGGTGAGATTTATTATTAAAACATTAAACATACTTGAATCTGGATGAATTCAAATATTGATCAAAATTTATAATTAATATTTAAACATTAATATTTCACACAAATTAATCACATTTCATTTAAAATCACTAAAGGTAATATATAAAAAGTTATGAAACTATTAATTACATCAACTCCCCCATACTTATTCTTGTGCATGTCCTCATGTGCAACAAATATAAAAAACATTACAAAATCATTTTCACTCAGCAACAAATATTAACATTTTATTTTCCCCACTCATGGGAGGTTTAGACAATTTCACTCATCCATATTAAATTCCACAAAAATTTGATACAGAATTTTTTTTCCAAAAAATCATTTTTTCATGCCCAAATTTAGAAATGGATAATGGTGGCACACAAAACTTACTCTTCTAAAGATGATCAAATTAATTTATGGAGCTTCACTCATTCACCAACCAAAAGTGAAAATCTTAGAGTTTTTAAGAGTTATCATCTTCAAATCCCTATCCTAAAGTGAAGAATAATCTAGAGGTCTTTATGGGGTTTTCATTGTCTATTGAACGGTAGTAATTTAATGTCCAAGAAAGAGAATCAGAGGGGTAAAACACCAACATGGGTAAAATAATGCATAGTTTTTTTGAAATGAAACATGGAAGGAAATTAAAAAACATATTTACAGGGGAATTATTGTTTAAAGAAATACAAGAAGATAGGAAGAAATTTTGAAGGGTATGGGAAGATGAAATATTTATAAAACACAAAACTTCTCTCAATGACATAATTGTTCTTGTTTTTATTTTTATTTTCTTCTTTTTTTGAATTTAAACATGAAAAATATCTCACACTCATATACCAACCCATTATTGATCTCCTCACGACACTAATTTTAATTGTTATAACAAGATCAAAGGTTTAGGAAGAGTGATTTTTTTACCTACCTAAGACACAACCCATTTTTTGTTCTTTTTTTTATTTTTATTTTTATTTTTTTTGTAGCACATGTAAATAAAATTTAAAAAATTACATAAATGTATGTACATTACATTCCCCAAAACACACTGAAGTACAGTCTCTCCCCCACATTGAAATTAGATGCTTTCCCTCAAGCATATTATAACATGGTGAAATCAACAAAGGGTACCCAAAATGAAATCCATTCCCCCCACACTTAAATTTTATAAAATTATTCAATAAAAATCCATGTTTATATTGTGTGGGAAAAGGTATTGGGCTTGTAATGTGGATATTAAAGAAACAGTTTTCATAGGATCGAAGGGGGTTTCAAAAAGAGGATTAATGTAGTGGAAATTGGAGGCTATTTGGCTATTGTGATTCTCATGCGGTTCCGAAAATGCCTCTATCATATTAATGCACACTAAAATAGGAAAATCACCTTGAATGTACAAAAACTCAATACTCACAAATGGGTGTGAAAAAACACACATTTTGAAAATATGTCCATAGGTGGACTTGGCATGAATGAAAATGGGGTTTCTCATGGGGTGATCAGTTTCAAAATAAAAAATTGATCATTCAAAATTTTTTATATTTGAAACAGTATTCATTATCCAAATATATGATGGAAAAACAAGATTTTTTTAGATGAACCCATGTATTTTGAATCCCCAAAATGGTTGGAAAAATGACAAAACTATATGGTGAATAATTATGACTCGTTTGGTTTTTTCTCTTTTTTAACTTTTTTTTAAATTTTTTTAGTTTTTTGTGTTTTTAAATTACACAACCACAGAAAAGAGAAAGAGTAAATAAAAAATAAAAAAAATATGAATAAAGTGGTAAAAACATAATGAGAAGGAGGGAGGAAGAATAATAAAGAGAGAGAGAGAAGAAGAAGAAGAGTTAAAGGGAAAGAGGTGCCCCCTAGTTTGGATTTGGTGGGTTTCCAACTCCATCTAGTGGTGGGTCTACTGCAGAAGTTGGGGATCCAGTGGAATTCTATGTTGTTCCAATATTGTGTGTCCTGTCATGGTGATGCTTTAACCAGTGTATTTTAACTGTTAATTTTCTTTTGGAAGATGAGTCTTGTGCATGCACTACACCAAATGGGTTACATGAGAAACAATAAAAGGACCTTCCCGATGAGAATTAAGCTTACCTGGGTAAAGATGAAATCGAGAGTTGAAAAGAAATACCTTTTCACATTCATAAAATACTTTTATAAAGATGTGTTTGTCATGGAGTACCTTAGCCTTTTTTGTTTATAGATTGGAATTATCATAGGATTCAATTCGAAGCTCCTCCAGTTTAGCCAATTACAACAATATTTCTTCACCATATTTTTCACAATCAAAATGATAGGTTTTCACAGCCCAAAATGACTTATGTGGGATTTCAACAAGAAAGTGATATCATTTATCAAAAACTATCCTAAAAGGAGACATCCCAATGGGTGTTTTATATGCAGTTCTATAAGCCCAAAGTGCTTCACCAAGTCTTTCAAGCTAGTCTTTTCTGGTGGGTTTCACAAATCTCAAACACTCTTCTCACGTATCTATTAGAAAGTTCAGCCATGCCATTTGTCTGGGGGTGATATTTAGTTAAATTTTTATGTATAACACCATTATTTTTCAAAACATATTCCATGGTTTTATTAAAAAAATTGGTTCCTAAGTCACTTATCAAGGCACGTGGTGGCCCAAATCGGTTGAAGATGTGTGCCTTTAGGAACTCATTAACATTATGGGAATCATCTTTTCTAGTAGGTTTGGACTCGATCCACCTAGAAACATAATCAAACTTAATAAGAATGTATGATAATCCATTGTAAGGGGGAATTGTCTTGTGAAATAGATTCCCCAAACTTCAATGATCTCATAGAAAATTAAAGGCTTTTGGGGAATTTCATTTCTCTTTGAAATTGATACAAAATTTTGGCAAGTGGGACATGATTGAAAGAACTCATGTGAGTCCTTAAATAGTGAAGGCCAGAATAATCCAGAGTCTAGGACCTTTCAGGTGTAACGCCCCGACCCTAGCTACCCAGAGTCGGTGCATTAATTACATAACATTGGCATGATCACAAGAAAGATCAAATCTCGAAAGACCGATTGGTTTAGTAGCCTTGGAAACACTAGATATATTCATAAGTTTTACATTACATTATAAAATGAAAAACTACTACAACAACATAATGTCTCAATAGACCACACTATTATCCCCTCATAAAATCCCTGCAGGTCATTCATAATTTACTTCTTCACTTCCTGGGAAAAATAAAACATAGAAAAGGGGTTAGCTCAAATGCCCAGTAAGGATAACAATATAGCGGAAACTTTCATAAATAAGAATAAACATTTAAGGCAATGTATAACTAAAACAAAAGCCTTTTAAATATGAACTTTCAACATGGTATGGCATAAATAAAATGAAATAATGTCATTTACTTATTCACATGGATATTCTACTAATCGAATAATCACATGCAAAAATCAATAACCACTTTCATAATGTTGGAATGCATAATGCCAGACTATCATAACCACATAGCCAAGGCCTCGTGCCAAGACTACAAATAAGATTTTGTCAAGGCCTTGTGCCAAGACACTAGTTTGTCTCGTGAGACCTACCGATGCATCGAGGAGCTATAGCGGGCTCCACCCGTCACTTATTAAGTCCAATGCATTCCCATATAAAAAGGTTTAAACATAACATAAACATTCGTATTAAAACTAGCATACGAAATGTCAATAATTTCACCATAAACTATGAATGGTATAAAAATAGCACATCCATAGTCAAACATATCACAAAACCTTCAATACAATATAGAAGTTTTGTATCATAATAAATCAACTTCAAATAATCTTAAAATCCATCAAAGGATGTTGACATAGATGAAATCAAAATTCTTTTTAAAGAAATATCTCCTTTCATTTTGAAACCATTTAAGATCCATATAAAATAAAACATTTTCTTTGAAAATATTCTTATAAGCTTGTAAGGAAATCTTTGAAGATTTTATAACGGCGTAAAATAACCGCACCCGCCGTATAAGTTAAAAAAAAACATTCTTACCTCAATTCTATCGAAAAGGTTAAAAAGGACCTTGTATTGAAAACGACGGAAAGATTCCTTTATAAACCTCTTATAAAAATTCAAACAAGTGTATAAATGACTTTAACCCATAAAAAATGTTTTGAAATACATTTTTAAGAAACATGGATGTGGATGATAAAGATATCCCAGTAGATTATTACGTATAAACAACCTCGGATAATGAAGAGATTGTGAAATAACACTTACCTTGTACTTTTCCTTGGTTGGGGTAGGTTAACCTCCTGTATAATGGTGAAATAGTTGTTATTAAATTATACAAGAATCATATATATTAATATGATATCATATATGATCTTTTAACATTGATTTATTAATAATATCTTAGAATTATCATCGTTTCGGGTGTTAACTTACTCATTTTCTTTTATATGTTTTGTTACATAAGCCAAGTTTGTTGTATCTTATTCATATCAAGAATGATATCAAGTCCTTAAACATCATTTTTAAATCATAAAATGATAATTATACTTGAATGGATACGATGGAGAATGAATCTCATCGCGTTCGTGGAGACGGTAGTCCGTACGTACGCACGAGCGACAATATCATTCTTTTGATATTAAAATAATATATAAATGGATGGTATATCATATATACAGAATCATTAACATGTTATATTTATTATTTACATGAGTTACACATCATTATTATACCCATCCAAATAATATTATATTGAATAACAATTACACCACGACGTGGAGACGGTAAGCCGTACGTACGCATGTATGGTGACATGTTATTCAAAGGGTGGATAGAATACTGAATATGATTGTACCATATTTATAATAACATCACAGTATATGTGAGATACTGGAGTTATTATTTCAGAATGGTAAGAACAAAGGAAGAAGAAGTGGAAGAAGAAATGAACTTAGAAAAGGGTGGTGAAATCATTACCTCTTCTTCGGGTTCTTCCTTTTGATTTGATCAAAAGGGCTCCTTAGGTTGGATTTCTGATCAAACTAAGGCCTCTAGGTTGTAGTGAGGGATGTTGGGAGAGTATTTGGGCAGAGTTTGGCCGAACCAAAAGGTTTTGAAGGTGTGAAGAAATGAGAAGGAGGAGTGCCCTTTTTATAAGAGGGGTGAGGGGCACCTTTGGAAAAGCTAGAAATATTAATTTATAATAAATTCATATTCGGTTTCCAATGGCTCCAAAGTTGATTAGTCAAAGGATAAGGTGGGGATAGGTCGAAAACCACTCAACCAATAGAATTTAGACAGGTTTGGGTACTTATATTAACCTTATCTTTAAGTATTAACTCTAAGTTAATTAGTTTCACTTTTACAATGTCTCTTTGTATTTTTATATAATATGGTTAATAAACTTACTATATACATCCAAGAGACCCCCAAGTGGTCCATTAATGATTAACCTATCATAATATAAGTCTCTTGGCCGAACCTTAGATTTTTAGGAATTTAATATCAATTAATAATATAATATTTGTTTTAAGAACTCTTTTATGTCAATTTTGACACTATTCAATAGTTGATTTTTTTGAAACTCATAACAGATTGATTACTTCGAAAAAAGTCCATTAAATCAATCCTAATATATCATATTAGCCTAGAAAATTATTTTAATTCATTAAAAGGTTCATATTATATTTATTTGGGTATTTATAATATCAATTATTTTAATTTTTCACTATTATAGTAATTACTGCATCATCATTGTGTCATATATAAAATAAATTATTTAATGTCTAAAAATTATAAATAAAATATCATTATGTAGGAAATATTTTTATCTTTCTAATGAATATTTATAATCTAAAATCCAACATATATAACCCTATGTAACAATTGTTGTTCTAAAAGATATATGCTTGTGTCATTTTTGTATTCATTTTAACTTAATTAAAATAAAGTGTCATTATCACTTACAAGTGGATCCATGGGGTCCCAAAATTGACACAAAGATGCCCATGGTCGACCATGTATCAACCAATAGGGTTAAGACACGTTTTAGGGTAATTTAGTATTATTATAATATTATTTTTTAACCCTTATTTACCGGATTTACCCTTTAACCATGGTAAATAAAATATTTACCGCAGTAATTATTCAAAATGTGTAAAAATAAAAGTTACCTATTTACACAATTTGAACATCATGATTCCAAATATGGAATCCATTTTCCTAAATTCAAAACACAGAAGTGGCAGAAATTAATTTAAAATTAATTCCCGCTGTCAAAACAAAAAGCGTGTTTTTTAAGAGATAATAACTATCAAAAGATTGACACTTGTTTATGTTCGGTTTAATTGTAAAATTATGTCCAATGATAAACATTAAATTGAATGGTAAAAATATATTCTAAATATACTTTAAAACCACTCAAATTCATAATTTATCACTATTAATTATTTTGATTAAAAAAGTTGTTTTTAATTAAAATTTAGAAATTTTCACTATTCATCAAAATATGAAAGTTATCCGAAATGTACCAAAATTTCACCCTAGGCTAATTTCGATATTCCGAATCCAAAAATGAAGTCCATTTTCAAATATAAAATATATATAATTTCAAAAATTAGGTATTACTATTCACAGCGGGTAGTTTAATTAGTTGTGGTGTGTGTTAGAACTCGAGGTTGCGTACAACACACGCTATCGCATTATTCAAAGGGAAACGTACCGTAGAAGCTTGGGGTGTTACATTCTCCCCTCCTTCAAATAATTGCGTCCTCGCAATTTCTAGGGTATTACTGCATAAAAAGACTCGGGTGGTTCTTCATCATAAGTTCCTCGGGTTCCCACGTTGCCTCTTCCATCTTATGATTTCTCCACAAAACTTTTACCAGACGCGTCGTCCGGTTTCTCAGTACTTGTTCTCTTGTATCAAGAATCCTGACGGGCTCTTCGCAATAAGACAGATCGGGTTCCAGTTCTAATTCCTCATAGGTGAGTACATGCGTTGGGTCAGGCATGTATTTTCTCAACAGAGATACGTGGAACACATCGTGAACTTTGGAGAGACTTGGCGGCATTGCCAATCGGTAAGCTACAGCCCCAATTCGTTCTAGAATTTCGAAAGGTCCGATGTACCTGGGACTCAATTTAACTTTCTTACCAAAACGTATGACTCCCTTCCATGGAGATACCTTCAGGAAAACATGATCACCGACTTGAAATTCCAAATCCTTCCTTCGAATATCAGCATAGCTCTTCTGCCTACTTTGAGCTGCTTTGATGTGATTTTGGATTACCTTCACCATTTCCACCGTTTCCTCCACCAGTTCTGGGCCTACAAGTTTTCTTTCACCAACGTCATCCCAACAGGTTGGTGTACGACATCTCTTTCCGTATAACGCTTCATATGGTGCCATCTGAATACTCGTATGGAAGCTATTGTTATAGGAAAATTCTACCAGTGGTAAATATTGATCCCACATACCCTGAAAATCAAGTGAGCAAGATCTCAACATGTCTTCTAAGGTCTGAATAGTCCGTTCTGATTGTCCGTCTGTCTGAGGGTGGTAAGAAGTGCTCAAATGAAGTTCAGTATCCAGGGATTTCTGAAGACTTTTCCAAAATCTTGAAGTAAAACGGGGATCACGATCAGAAACAATCGATAGGGGTACTCCATGAAGTCTCACAACTTCATTAATATATAGTCTTGCTAGACGTTCCAGGGGTAGATCTTCTCTTATAGCAAGAAAATGTGCTGACTTGGTAAGACGATCAACAATCACCCATATTGCATCATTCCTTCTAGGAGTCTTTGGTAGCCCCATGACAAAGTCCATCGTAACATTGTCCCATTTCCACTCCGGTATGGGAAGAGGTTGCATGACTCCTCCAGGCTATTGCCTTCCAGCTTTCACTTGTTGACAAACCATACATCTTGACACAAAATCAGCAATCTCCCTCTTCATGTTGTCCCACCAAAAATGTTCCTTCAAATCTCTATACATTTTGGTGCTCCCAGGGTGTATAAGGAAATTGGAACTATGAGCATCATCCAGCAATTCCCTTTTTAGATCAGGTATATTGGGAACACAAAGTCTCTTCCCGAATTTCAAAATTCCACCTTCATACGCAAAGTCTCTCAATCTCCCATCATTCACAGCTTTAATCTTCTTTTGGAATTCTTCATCATCAGTCTGAGAACTCTTAATCCTTTCTAGTAAAGATGGTTTGGCAACCATTTGAAAAAGCATTGATGTCTCACCTTCCCTGGTTATTCCCATGTCCATTTTCACTAGATCCATGAAAATTGGATCCCTTTCAATTCTCATATTGTTCAAAACTCCATGGTCTTTTCTACTCAAAGCATCTGCCACCTTGTTTGCCTTCCCCGGGTGGTAGTGTATCGTACAATCATAATCCTTGAGTAATTCAAGCCATCTCATTTGCCTCATGTTGAGTTCTTTTTGTGAGAAAATATACTTCAAACTCTTGTGATCAGTATAAATCTCACATTTTTCACCATAGAGGTAGTGCCTCCATATCTTCAAAGCAAAGATCACAGCTGCTAACTCAAGATCATGAGTAGGATAGTTTTGTTCATGAATTTTCAACCTTCGTGATGCATAGGCAATAACTCTATCATTCTGCATAAGGACACAGCCAAGTCCTTTCTTCGATGCATCACTATAAATAACGAACCCATCATTCCCCGATGGTAGAGTCAATATAGGAGCATTGACTAATCTTCTCTTCAGTTCTTTGAAACATTCTTCACACTCTTTTGTCCAAACAAATTTAACCCCTTTACGTGTGAGCTTCGTTAATGGGTTAGCCAATCGGGCAAAATTCTGGACGAAACGTCGATAATAACCTGCCAAACCAATAAAACTACGTACCTCAGTTATACTCGTAGGTGCTGGCCATTCTTGGATTGCCTTGGTCTTAGAAGGATCAACAGAGATTCCATCTTTAGAGACAATATGGCCAAGAAAAGAAATCTCCTGAAGCCAGAATTCACACTTGCTAAACTTCCCATATAATTCATGCCTCCTCAGAGTCTTCAAGATAATGCGCAAGTGATTTTCATGATCTTCGTAGGTTTTGGAGTATACCAATATATCATCAATAAATACCACCACAAATTCATCGAGATACTCCTTGAAAACTCTATTCATCAGATCCATGAATACAGATGGTGCATTAGTCAATCCAAACGGCATTACAGTAAACTCGTAATGCCCATACCTGGTTCGAAATGCTGTTTTCGGAATGTCTTCCTTCTTCACACACAACTGATGGTATCCAGATCGAAGGTCAATCTTTGAAAAGTATTGAGCTCCATGCAGTTGGTCAAATAAATCATCAATACGAGGTAGGGGATACTTGTTCTTTATCGTTATAGCATTGATCTCCCTGTAGTCGATACATAACCTCATAGATCCATCTTTCTTTTTAACAAAAAGAACAGGGGCTCCCCATGGAGAAACACTAGGGCGAATAAATCCCTTATTACTCAATTTCTCTAGTTGTTTCTTTAGTTCGACTAACTCTACAGTAGCCATTCTATAATGGGTCTTCGATATAGGCCTTGATCCATGAATCAAATCAATGGAAAACTCTACTTCTCGTTCTGGAGGATGTCCAGGTAAATCTTCCGGAAATACATCTACAAATTCTTTCACAACAGGTACATCCTCTATTTGAACATTCCTTTCCTCACCGACAGTTATTTCATTCTCTTCTTCCCCAATAATTGAATTAAGTTGAGATACTGGGGGTGGATCTAAATAAGAATTAGGTGGTGACGATTCTGCTCTAAAAATAAGGTGTTCCTTATCATTATCATCAAGAATCGTAACCTCTTTCTTCTTACAATAAATCTTCGCATCATAGTCCGAAAGCCAGTCCATACCGAGGATTATATCAAACTCAATCATAGGTATGACGATGAGATCAGCAGATAAAGAAAATTTATGTGCTCTAATGGGGACTGATTCACAAAACTTTGTTGCAACGATACTTCCCTTAGGAGTTTTAACTGACAACTCCCTTATTAAATCAAATTGGAAATATCTAATTTTCTTAGCAAACTGGGGAGATATGAAACAATGCGATGATCCAGAATCAAATAATGCATTTGCTAAACTTGAAGAAACCATTAAATTACCTGCCACCACGTCTTTCGGAGCTTCTACCTCAGCAGTAGTGATAGCATAAGCCTGGCCTTGATCCCTTGGCCTTTTCTGAGGTAAGTTCTCCTGACGCTTAGGACATGCATTTGCATAATGCCCCATCTCCCTGCAATTGTAGCACTGAACGTTGGTAGCTTCCTTCTTCCCCTTGCAATCATGAGCTTGGTGGCCTTTTTCACCACACTTGTAACAGACTCCCATTCCCTTCAAGCAAGTACCAGGACGTTTCTTCCCGCATTTACCACAAGATGGATATTCAACCTTTCCTTTCTTCCCCTTATTTCCATTCCCAGATTGATCATCAGGTCTCTTCTTCTCTTGCTTTTCTTTAAAGTCATAAGACTTAGAGAATTCCTTTTCGGTCTTGATAGCACATGAGACAATGTCTTCGTACGATGAAAAGGATTTTGAGACTAATTCTCGACGGAGAAATGGTTTTAACCCATCAAAGAAACGATCAATCTTACTTCTTGGGTTGCGAATATAATCACCAGCGTACCTCGCTAACCTTGTAAAGTTAGCCTCATACTTTGTGACATTATCATCCTCCTTTTGTCTCAGACTCAGAAATTGTCTTTCCATATCTGCTCGATGGTCGCGAGGAAAGTATTTTTCTAAAAACAGATCTTTGAACTCCCTCCATTCCATGTTTGATACTTCATCATCTTCCTTCATGTTTTGAATCAATGACCACCATTGATCAGCATCTCCAGTGAGGCGGTAAACTGCCATGGTAACTTTTTCCCTTTCACTACTCCCCAAAGCCTGAAATATTTTCTCTAGGGAAAATATCCATTGCTCAGCTACTAAGGGATTTGTACTCCCATTGAACGTTGGTGGTTGTTGTCTCATGAATCGATCTAACATTGATCCTCCACGCTGCGGATCAGGGTGCTCCATACGGGTAAGGTTATTATTCATAACCTGAGTAAGTTGTCCCAGTACGGTGATTAGCTGATCAGCACCAGTTGCATCACCAGCCCCACTATAATTATCTTGAGCAGGAGGGAAATCCCTACATGGAGTGCGTACATTGATACGGTTTCCATTTCTTCCACTAGGCACCATTTCTAAACAATGGCATAAACTAGATCAGTTTATGAATCAAAATACATAATCCCATACTTATAAAACACTAAACATAAATTGAACTATCTATCGATATAATCCATAATCATAAATATGTTTTCTTTGAGGAAGTATATACTCATAAACCCATTATAATGATTTGTAAAGAAAATGAGAGTTATCCTAAGCATATCCCCCGGGAGTGTCGTAACCAAGAGTGCAGCAAGGCCCGTTGTCGTGCACCAGTTCCCGTTCGAGTCTAGCTCAAAGCGGTGTTTTCGGGTTTTACCCCTAGGTACATCTGTGCCAGAGCCGCCTCTACCTGCTCGTATCCAGACAGGGATGTATTGCTCGGAAAACTCACAAAGTCTCTACAATACCAAAATTCTAGGAAGTTCTTCTATACTAATCCTCAAAGTTCATCTTAGGTCTATGTGCTCTAATCAGAGTTTATCTAAATCTAGATTCCAAGGTTTGTACTAAACTTCCTCTGATACCAACTATAACGCCCCGACCCTAGCTACCCAGAGTCGGTGCATTAATTACATAACATTGGCATGATCACAAGAAAGATCAAATCTCGAAAGACCGATTGGTTTAGTAGCCTTGGAAACACTAGATATATTCATAAGTTTTACATTACATTATAAAATGAAAAACTACTACAACAACATAATGTCTCAATAGACCACACTATTATCCCCTCATAAAATCCCTGCAGGTCATTCATAATTTACTTCTTCACTTCCTGGGAAAAATAAAACATAGAAAAGGGGTGAGCTCAAATGCCCAGTAAGGATAACAATATAGCGGAAACTTTCATAAATAAGAATAAACATTTAAGGCAATGTATAACTAAAACAAAAGCCTTTTAAATATGAACTTTCAACATGGTATGGCATAAATAAAATGAAATAATGTCATTTACTTATTCACATGGATATTCTACTAATCGAATAATCACATGCAAAAATCAATAACCACTTTCATAATGTTGGAATGCATAATGCCAGACTATCATAACCACATAGCCAAGGCCTCGTGCCAAGACTACAAATAAGATTTTGTCAAGGCCTTGTGCCAAGACACTAGTTTGTCTCATGAGACCTACCGATGCATCGAGGAGCTATAGCGGGCTCCACCCGTCACTTATTAAGTCCAATGCATTCCCATATGAAAAGGTTTAAACATAACATAAACATTCGTATTAAAACTAGCATACGAAATGTCAATAATTTCACCATAAACTATGAATGGTATAAAAATAGCACATCCATAGTCAAACATATCACAAAACCTTCAATACAATATAGAAGTTTTGTATCATAATAAATCAACTTCAAATAATCTTAAAATCCATCAAAGGATGTTGACATAGATGAAATCAAAATTCTTTTTAAAGAAATATCTCCTTTCATTTTGAAACCATTTAAGATCCATATAAAATAAAACATTTTCTTTGAAAATATTCTTATAAGCTTGTAAGGAAATCTTTGAAGATTTTATAACGGCGTAAAATAACCGCACCCGCCGTATAAGTTAAAAAAAACATTCTTACCTCAATTCTATCGAAAAGGTTAAAAAGGACCTTGTTTTGAAAACGACGGAAAGATTCCTTTATAAACCTCTTATAAAAATTCAAACAAGGGTATAAATGACTTTAACCTATAAAAAATGTTTTGAAATACATTTTTAAGAAACATGGATGTGGATGATAAAGATATCCCAGTAGATTATTACGTATAAACAACCTCAGATAATGAAGAGATTGTGAAATAACCCTTACCTTGTACTTTTCCTTGGTTGGGGTAGGTTAACCTCCTGTATAATGGTGAAATAGTTGTTATTAAATTATACAAGAATCATATATATTAATATGATATCATATATGATCTTTTAACATTGATTTATTAATAATATCTTAGAATTATCATCGTTTCGGGTGTTAACTTACTCATTTTCTTTTATATGTTTTGTTACATAAGACATGTTTGTTGTATCTTATTCATATCCAGAATGATATCAAGTCCTTAAACATCATTTTTAAATCATAAAATGATAATTATACTTGAATGGATACGATGGAGAATGAATCTCATCGCGTTCGTGGAGACGGTAGTCCGTACGTACGCACGAGCGACAATATCATTCTTTTGATATTAAAATAATATATAAATGGATGGTATATCATATATACAGAATCATTAACATGTTATATTTATTATTTACATGAGTTACACATCATTATTATACCCATCCAAATAATATTATATTGAATAACAATTACACCACGACGTGGAGACGGTAAGCCGTACGTACGCACGTATGGTGACATGTTATTCAAAGGGTGGATAGAATACTGAATATGATTGTACCATATTTATAATAACATCACATTATATGTGAGATACTGGAGTTATTATTTCATAATGGTAAGAACAAATGAAGAAGAAGTGGAAGAAGAAATGAACTTAGAAAAGGGTGGTGAAATCATTACCTCTTCTTCGGGTTCTTCCTTTTGATTTGATCAAAAGGGCTCCTTAGGTTGGCTTTCTGATCAAACTAAGGCCTCTAGGTTGTAGTGATGGATGTTGGGAGAGTATTTGGGCAGATTTTGGCCGAACCAAAAGGCTTTGAAGGTGTGAAGAAATGAGAAGGAGGAGTGCCCTTTTTATAAGAGGGGTGAGGGGCACCTTTGGAAAATCTAGAAATATTAATTTATAATAAATTCATATTCGGTTTCCAATGGCTCCAAAGTTGATTATTCAAAGGATAAGGCGGGGATAGGTCGAAAACCACTCAACCAATAGAATTTAGACAGGTTTGGGTACTTATATTAACCTTATCTTTAAGTATTAACTCTAAGTTAATTAGTTTCACTTTTACAATGTCTCTTTGTATTTTTATATAATATGGTTAATAAACTTACTATATACATCCACGAGACCCCCAAGTGGTCCATTAATTATTAACCTATCATAATATAAGTCTCTTGGCCGAACCTTATATTTTTAGGAATTTAATATCAATTAATAATATAATATTTGTTTTAAGAACTCTTTTATGTCAATTTTGACACTATTCAATAGTTGATTTTTGTGAAACTCATAACAGATTGATTACTTCGAAAAAAGTCCATTAAATCAATCCTAATATATCATATTAGCCTAGAAAATTAGTTTAATTCATTAAAAGTTTCATATTATATTTATTTGGGTATTTATAATATCAATTATTTTAATTTTTCACTATTATAGTAATTACTGCATCATCATTGTGTCATATATAAAATAAATTATTTAATGTCTAAAAATTATAAATAAAATATCATTATGTAGGAAATATTTTTATCTTTCTAATGAATATTTATAATCTAAAATCCAACATATATAACCCTATGTAACAATTGTTGTTCTAAAAGATATATGCTTGTGTCATTTTTGTATTCATTTTAACTTAATTAAAATAAAGTGTCATTATCACTTACAAGTGGATCCATGGGGTCCCAAAATTGACACAAAGATGCCCATGGTCGACCCTGTATCAACCAATAGGGTTAAGACACGTTTTAGGGTAATTTAGTATTATTATAATATTATTTTTTAACCCTTATTTACCGGATTTACCCTTTAACCATGGTAAATAAAATATTTACCGCAGTAATTATTCAAAATGTGTAAAAATAAAAGTTACCTATTTACACAATTTGAACATCCTGATTCCAAATATGGAATCCATTTTCCTAAATTCAAAACACAGAAGTGGCAGAAATTAATTTAAAATTAATTCCCGCTGTCAAAACAAAAAGCGTGTTTTTTTAAGAGATAATAACTATCAAAAGATTGACACTTCTTTATGTTCGGTTTAATTGTAAAATTATGTCCAATGATAAACATTAAATTGAATGGTAAAAATATATTCTAAATATACTTTAAAACCACTCAAATTCATAATTTATCACTATTAATTATTTTGATTAAAAAAGTTGTTTTTAATTAAAATTTAGAAATTTTCACTATTCATCAAAATATGAAAGTTATCCGAAATGTACCAAAATTTCACCCTAGGCTAATTTCGATATTCCGAATCCAAAAATGAAGTCCATTTTCAAATATAAAATATATATAATTTCAAAAATTAGGTATTACTATTCACAACGGCTAGTTTAATTAGTTGTGGTGTGTGTTAGAACTCGAGGTTGCGTACAACACACGCTATCGCATTATTCAAAGGGAAACGTACCGTAGAAGCTTGGGGTGTTACATCAGGGGTACTTTGTGGTCCAATGTGTCCACCACCACACATTGAGTGATAGAATTCTATGATAGAGGAATGTTCATCTTCATCTACACATCTCCGTATTACCATGTCAGCCCTGGTTTTCCAAAGATTATTTTCATTCCAAAAATAGTATTTCTAATCACTTATCAACTTAATTTTTTGTTCTTTTGAAAATTTATCGAGAAAAACAATATAAACCATGTAATTTACAATTGGGGCATACCATGTAATTTTTTCAGTGAGAGATGAAAGGTGCTCAGTGGTGAATTCAGGATCAATGATTTCTAAAAGAGATGAATTAGAAATTCTACTCAGGTGATCTGCCACAGGGTTTACTTTCTGGTTATATCATTGATTTCAAGGTTAAACTCTTGGATAATTAGGATTCATCTTATTCGCCTTGGATTGAAATCACTTTTCTTGAGTAAGAACTTTATAGAAGAATGGTTTGTGAAGATGATGATTTTGGCACCGAAGAGATAGGGTTAGAATTTATCTAAGTCAAAAACCACTACTAAAACTTTCTTTTCCATCATAGTGTAGTGGTATTGAGTTTCATGCAATTTTTTTGAGGCATAAAAGATGATAAGAAGAATTTTTTCTCTTCTTTGACCAAGAACATCTCCATCAGCTCTATCAGAAGCATAACACATCAACTCGAAGGGTAAGGACCAATCTGGGGGTTGGATAATCGGGTTAGATTTAAGAAAAGTTTTTTGTTCAATGAAGGCTCTCTTGAAAACCTCATCGAAATGGTAAGTGACATCATTTTGGAGAAACCAAGTGAGTGGGAGGTAAATCCTATTTAATTTATGGATTAATCGATGATAGAAAACATAATGGCGTAGGAAGGAATGGATGTCTCAAATAGATGTGGGTTCTAGAAGTGATTGGATCACTTCAATTTTAGAAGGATCAACATCAATACCATCTTTTGAAATTATGTCCCCTAGAACAATCCCATTTTCAACCATGAAGTGAAATTTTACAAAATTTAACACAAGGTTACATTTGAAACACTTTTGAAGGACTAGAAAGAGTGAATTCAAGTAAGATTCAAATGACTCCCCATAAAGGGTAAACTCATCCATGAAGAGTTCCATGTAGTGTTCAATGATTTCAGAAAAGATACTCATCACAAACATATGGAATGTTTCTGAAGCATTGAAAATTAAAAAAGGCATTCTTCTATATGTATATGTTCTAAATGGGCATTTGAAATTAGTCTTTTCTTGGTCCTGAGGTGAAATTGGGATATGGAAGTAACTATTGTATCCTTTAAGAATGAAATAGTGTGAGTTTTTAGTTAACAATTCTTGTATTGGATCAAGTAATGGAATATAGTAGTGATTTTTTCATGTTTCAACATTCAATTTTCCATAATCAATGCACACACGCCATTTGTTCTATACTTAAGTTGTGACTACCTCTCCATGTTAATTTGTGACAACAGTTATCCCACCTTTATTAGGTAAAACATGAATTATACTAACCCATTAACTATCAAAAATTGGGTAGATAACACCATCTTGAATAAGCTTGATGATCCCTTCCCTAACTACCTCAAGTATAAGTGGATTGAGTCTTCTTTGTGGTTGCTTAATTGGTTTGGATGATTCCTCAAGATGGATGTGATTCATTCAAAGAGCAGGGTTGATTACAGGTATGTCATATAGGGTCCACCCTAAGGCCTTTTTGTTTTCCTCTAACACTTGAAAAAGTTTGGACTCCTCAGTTTCGGTATAAGAAGCAGATATAATGACAGGATAAGAGTGATCATGAAAAAGGAATGAATATTTCAGGTGTTTAGGAAGAGGTTTCAGATCAGTCTCATCTTTCATTTGTGGGATAGACAACTCAAGAATGGTGTAAGGGAATTTATTTTCTTCAGGTTCATTTTTCTTAATATGTTCCAAGGTGGAGTAGTATAAATCAGAGTTGATGTGGGATTCAAGAGAGTTTTCAAGATCCTCTAGATTGATGGAGTATATGAATGAGAGGTCCACATAAACTTCACCATTTATGACTTGGTTAATCAGGGTGAAGATTTCACAAGATATTTTTTCATTAGAACATGATGGATTAGGGTTCAATTGACTCATAGAAGTGTCCTCGTGAGCATAGATTGAGAATTCAGAGTGATCCTCATATGGGTATCGGATGTCTTAGAAAATGTTGGACTTGACCAGTTGGTCACCAAATTCCATAGATAAGATGCGTGAATGGACATTAATTTTGGCTCCTGTTTTCATTAGGAATGGTATTCATAGAATTAAGGTAGATTGAGAAGAGTTCATCTCACCTTCCATGTCAAGGACATAGAAATTAGCTTGGAATATAATATCATTAACACAAACAAGGACATCCTTGATTATACCCTTAGAACAAGTAGTTATTCGATTAGACAATTGAATGAAGACACCCACTGGATGTAAGGGAACAAGAACAAGATTGGATAATATGGATTTTGGAATGACATTAATTGAGTCTCCTAGATCTATGATTTCATCATCAAAGTTGGAACTTCCAATTTGTCATGGAACCGTAAAGGTCCCGGGATCTTTACACTTTATGGGAATAAAATGTTGGGTGGAAACGTTTTTTAAGGTCTTAAGCTACCTATTATGGGTACCAAACTCCTTGATAAATATGGAGTACTTAGGGATTTGTTTTATGGCATCTAATAGGGGAATTTTCACTTCAACAAGTATAACCATGTCGAGTATTTTAGGATCAGGTTCAAAGGACTTATTTTTCTTAGAAATAGCATGAGGAAAGTGAATTGGGTTTCTAAGTGGAATGGAAGGAGGTGAGGGAATGGATTCAGATTCATTTTTGAGTTTCATTTTCATCACATTTTATAGTTCAAAATTCAAAGGAGGGTTGGAGGACTTATCTTGAGGCATAAAAATTTGTTTCCCCAATCTAAGTGCAATTGCACTTTCATTACCCTTGAGTTTGGGTAATAGTTGAGCTGGGAGTTGGGAAGAATTTGATTGTTCTTTCTAGCTCAGGTGGGATGCAAGTTGACTAGTATGTGTTACAATGTTATTTAGGATATAACGGGCGATGGAGGATAGATATTCCACTGCACTTTCCAATGGTTTATTCGAAGAAGAATCTTGTCCTGAATTTGGATTTCATTGATTTTGATTCTTGGGGTAGTGATTGTATTTTTTTGGGAATTGGGAAGGTTCACTGGAATAGAAGAATCTAGGAGGAGGATTTTTCTTTTGAGGTTGAGGAACAAAAGGATAAGTTTGTTTAAAGTTACGACCCCCTTGATCATATTGGTATTTGTTTGCTTTTTGGTGAGGGTATTGACGTGGATGATAAATGGGATTCCTATATCTCAAGTTAGGGTTATAGGTAGAAGATAAGGTCTCAAATGGGGTTGGTTGAAGTTTCTAACAAACTGGCCTTATTGTTGAGGGTTGGGGTTCCACTGAGCATATGCTTAATTGAGCTCTATTGGTCTGGATGAATCAGATTGATCCTATTGAGGTTTTGGACATGAATCAATTGGATGATATGAGGAGCTACAGATTCCATAGTTTATGATAGGTCCAAGGAATAGAGATTGTAGAGAAGATGAGGTTGGGGATTTGGTAGCCACAACTAGTAGTCGCACAAGACCTGTAAGTTCACTCATCCACTCAGTCATCTTATTGGGCTCTATTGATTGACTATCATAGGCTTTTTTGACTTGATCATGTGCTCGAATATGGAATTTTTGTGTCATTATAGACATGTTGATTATGATATATCTTGTAGTTGTAGGATTCTTACCAACAAGAGAACCACCACTTACGACATCAATGAGGGTTATTCCATTTCCAATAACCCCCCATAGAAGTATTGGATAAAGATATAGTTATATATTTGGTGGTCTGTGTAGGATGCAACAAACTATTTGAACCTCTTCCAAAACTCATGGAGTGGTTCATTTTGTAATTGATGGATACCACTTATTTTCTTTTGGATAGAAGTAGTACGAGAAGCCTGCAATAATTTGTCTAAGAAGAGTCACTTCATGTCATTCCATGTGGTTATGGAACCATAAGGGAGGTATTAAATCCCCAACTTGGCCGAGTCTGTTAGGTAGAAAGGGAATGCTTGAAGTTTGATTTTTTCTGTAGAAGCCCCTAGAGGCTTCATGGTAGAGAACACCACTTGGAACTCTTTAAGGTGGAGATGTGGATCCTAACCGGCTCACCTGTGGAAATGATAAAGAAGATGAATCAAACCTGATTTTATTTTGAAGTCAACCTCTATGTTTGTATAATGAATACTAAGTGGTTGGTAATTCATATCAGGGGCAGCAAGTTCTTTAAGTGTTTATTCCCTAGGATTGGCCATTTTTAATTCAACTGGTTGGACAAGGACGGGTTCTGGAATTATATGATTTTCCCAAATGTTCCTCTTAAGTTGGGGAAGAGCTCACTCAATTCCATGATCAAAAAAATCTAAGGGATTTTTTGTGAGGCTATGAGTAAATCAAGGAGATTTTTAAAGAAAGAGGATAGCAGGTTTTTCTTTGATTTTTTTCTGTTTATGATTTTTTTATATTTATTTTACAATAACCAAAAACTAATGACAACTTAATTGCACCATCCTCAGCAACAACGCCATTTT
This sequence comes from Viscum album, assembly GCA_963277665.1. Classification (NCBI taxonomy): domain Eukaryota; kingdom Viridiplantae; phylum Streptophyta; class Magnoliopsida; order Santalales; family Viscaceae; genus Viscum; species Viscum album. Next base: position 1,777,455,361 of record OY728146.1, on the reverse strand, counting down.
AAATCTTGGATGATTATCTCTTATCCACCGTTCAAGGTTCCGGTGCTCTACTAATGTGTCTAGTAACACTTGGGTCGAATCCTCGGTGATGATACTTATTAATTTTCGATTGTTTTTAGTTTATTGTATTCTGATTGGGGGGGTTTGTTTGAAGAGATTATGAAATGATTGATTGATTAATATTTATTTAACAAATTGATAATTATTGGGGTGAGTTTATAATTAGGTAGTTAATCTTGTGATATTCTTGAGCCCTGCTTTATATTGCATTAAATGAACACCCAAGTCACAAGTTGATGTTGATTGAAATTCCCGAGTGTTAATTCTTTAATCTCAGCCTTAACATAACTTAAGGTTCTAATATTAACAATATATTGTTTATGGTAGTGTATTTATGGTTCCAATAATACATGACATGTTAATTCCAACATACACAATGTTAATTCAAAAAATACTCATCGAGAAAAATATAAAAATCGCTTAACATACCTAAATTATAACTCACAACAATGATAGATTTTATCATCCATTGAAATGATTAATAATCTGGTTATAATGATTATGATGATAAATTAAGAAGAGAAGAAAAATAAAGGGATAAGAAAATATTAGTGTTTCGAACACACACAGAAACGATAATGAGAATTAAAAAAAGTATTTCGATTGAATGAGGAAGAAAAAGAAGGGAAGGGGTTTTAACATGATTTCAAATATTTTAAGAACATTAATTTAGAACTATATATGGTGTGTGAGAATAAGAGATATTGAAGAAGAAACTTTCATTAAAATAGAATTACAAAGAAACAAACACGTAAATGATTACAAACGAAGAACAACACAAATGTAAATGAAAGGAAGTAAAGAGAAATGGTTTCTTAAGTAGATACTTGAGTATGGAAGATCCTCTAAACCCTTTGGCAGAGTATTGGTCATTCTAAACTATCCTTATTTGCTCTGAAATTCCAACCCTTTTGAATGGAGGGGAGGGGATGTATTTATAGCCCCAAGTGGTGGAATGTTTACATTCCAAAACAACCCATAAAGTTGGCCCGATGATTTGGAAATATAGGTAGCTAACTATCAAGATATCTCCTTATTAGAAGTTTTAGATAATAATTTTGGCCAACTAATTTCAAAATTTGGAGTCATTTGGACTTATGGATCCAATGTTATGGTCATTTTATTAATCAATGTTAATCTATTTTCTCCAATCCATACCTTTTAGAAGGACGAAATGTGAATTGGTTTATCAATAACAATATACCTTCAAATATGAACACTTTCTTCCAAAATTTCGGCCACCTATATCTCCTCTTTCAAACTTAAAACCTCATCTCGATTTGATGATTACATCATGAGCTATGTCACAAATAGTGTCTGGATTTCAATATCCAGATAGAATGGTGGGATGGAAATCAAAGCATCATTTGGGCCCATTTTTCATATAGTTGGACCTTCAAATTTTTATCAATGATTATTTTTTATAATCACGAATACATGGTGGAGTTTCATAAAATATGGTCTATTGGATTTAGACCAGTAACACAATCAGCAAGGCTGATCTAGTTTCTTCATAGTTTCTTTGGGTCTTCTTGTGTTGACCATATGACCCTACAAATAGACGATTTTCCCAAAGGTTCCATCTAATGAAATGTTTTTATTTGAGTAAGGAAGCCTCTAAAACATGAATCATTAAATTTGGATAAGTATGGAAATTTTTATTATTAAAAAATCAAACTTACTTGAATCTGGATGAATTCAAATAGTGCTAAAAATTATAATTAATATTTAATCATTAATATTTCACCCAAATTATGCACATTTCATATAAAATAACTAAAGGTACTATATAAAAAGTTATGAACATATTAATTATATCATTAACGCTCATTTTATCCCAGTATTTCTAAATCGAGTAACACTCATTCTATCCCTATATTACTAAACTGAGGAAACCATCATTCCATCCTCGTATTACTGAACCAAGTAAACCCCCATTCCATCCCTCTATTACAGAACTGATTAAACTCTCATTACATCCCAATCATATCTCATGAGATATAAATCTTTTCTCAATGAATTAGAGGAAGATATAGGTCTTACCCATCACATAATGAAATCCTACACACATGTTCCAAAAAAACATAAATAATCATAGAATAACCCATGAAATAAAATAGGTATCATAAACATGTAAAAGTATCATAGAATGTGTGAAGATATAAGTTTCAAACTTGATTCATTATAACCCATGAAAAGAAGCTTTTTTCAATAGCATATAACGCGTGAAATATAAATGGGCTTCATAAATATAATTCCATCAAAACATAATCCATTCAATGAAAGTATATGGATGGAAACATTGAATAATTACTCTATAAATGCATGAGTTAGACAAATAGGTGTCATCGTATATGGAAATTAATTTTAAAATACCCTCTAAAACGTTTTTAAAGAAAAATAACCTTTCTTTTTTGAAAAAGGATTTCTAATACATAAAAAATTTGATAATTATTTCCTTATAAAATAACTTGAAAACATATAGAGAAGATATGACATAATTTTGAAAACCATTTTCCATTAAAACTTTTAAAATAAGCTTCAAATTATTTTAAAACCCATTTTCTTTTCAAACACATGAAATTTTTTAAAGAAAGTTTGAAAATGATTGTAAATCCAATTCATTGAAAATACGTTGAAAAATTATAAATAAAGCTTTAAAACATTTTGAAAATCATTTTTCTTGAAAACATATAAAATAATCTTGAAAACATTTTGAAAACCCATTTCTTTTTATGCACTTTTAAAACATGTAAATAAGACATGAAAACAATTTGAAAATAGTTTTCCATGAAAATATGTAAAAAAATTAAAAAAAAAATTGAAAAAAAATTATTGAAAAATTATTATAAAAATCTTATCTTAAATATCAACCTTTTGAACAATGCAAAGGGATTTTTCAAGAAATGATAGTTGGTAATTTCGTACATGTCGTATGAGGTCAAATGAACATTCCTTTTTCAAGGTAAAAAGGATAAAAAAGTGTCTTGTTCAAAAAGAGATAAATATGTTCCCATAAAGATATTGGTAAAATAAAAAAGGGTAAAAATTTAATTTAGTTATTATATGGTAATGGTATAATATTCTAGGAAACTCTTTTTAGAAAACATAGATTTCCAACTAAAGAGAGGGTTAAATTGGTATTTCCTAAAAACACATTCGTGAAATTATTATGTACCAAAGAGTAGAAAATGGTACCAATACATGAGTATATCATGAAATAATATAGGCCAATTAAACTCATGTATATTCTTGAGATATGTATCATAATATTTCATCAAAGGAATCATAAACATAGGCAATCTCGAAAAGCAATGAGATTGTCTCAATAAACTCTTATAACTTGGTATCTTGGGATCATGCTCTCCATGTAAGGAAATGAAATTACATTAAGAATGTAATATAATTAAACATATTTATATTAATTATATTTTAAGTAAAATGGAAGTATATTCACCTCAAAAATATTTTAGGTGCAAAACAAAACATGTGTCTCAAAGAAGGAAAATTGAGACCAAACATTTTTACCAATTTGGTATCTTTTGAAACTTAAACCCAATAAAATAAGGATCATAAAATGGGAATGTGAATAACCATAAATTTAAGTAAAATATATAGATAATACAATAAATTAATGTACATAAACTACATAATAAAAATGAAAGTGTGGTGAATATAGCTTGTATCTCACAGAAATCAAAAGTAAGATAAAATGCCCTTACATTGTGTCTTAACTCTCCTTGTACTCTTACAAGATTCATATTAAATAAATATATGATTATTATGATCCTTTTAAAAAAATATTATTTTTTATAAAACCATATATGGTTTTATTATGACCTTATATTACCTACTTGACAATGATCCTATGCTAAAGTTTCACTTCTGGTAAAATTCACTATGTTCTCTGCATGTGACCTAATTTGTTACATCTTTGGTCTATATACTTATATCATGATATCAGAAAGTAAACCATGATATAAATATCATTTATACATATTATATTTCCATTATAATAATCTATATAATATAGTATTGTGGAATTGGATACACCATTCACGGAGACAGAAAGTCGTAGGTACGCATGAACGATGTTTCCATCTTTATTATCATATTGAATGAAAGTATGTGAATGAAATATTTATATATATATGTATGTATGTATATATATATAATAATTTTTTTATCGTGAATATATTATAAATATCATATAATTTCATTAAAACCATTATTTATACATTCCATGTGGTGTGTGAATGAATCACATCCCTTTGAGGGGGTTGGAGTCTATACTTCATCAAATGAGATTATTATATTAACACAAAATGAAAAGTAAATATATGTGTGTTTTAAAAGTAATAAATAATCTTAAATACATTTTAAATATAATATATGATATATATAAACTTATTATTTATCATAATGGTCCTCATGATTTGTGGTAAAGGAGAAATGAACAAACATCATTTCTTGAGGCAGTAGTTCACTGTACATAGAAACAGTATCTTCAAAATCCATTAGATAGAGGTGTGTGTAAGTTTAGGTCATACCATTTTCAAAAAAACATATTATTATAAGTATTATACTGGTTTTTACACAATAATGAAATAAATATAGTGGCAAGGTGGAGAAGAGAAATAAATGGAATGAGTTTGAGAGAAGACATTACCTCTAAATTGGTTAACTCCTTTTGGTTTGTGACAAAATGATTCATTGAGAAGATTTCTCCACAAAGGGATGATTTAAGCTAGAAGGTAATATTTTTTTCAGGCTACTTGGGCAGATATTTGGCTAACTTAAATGGTTTTGGAGGTGTGAGGAATGGGTAGAGGTGGTGGCATTTTATAGGGAAGGAAAAGGACTCACTTGAAATTTTTAGAAACAATTTTGGTGTTCACATGTTCTTACCTAACAACAATCAAAAAAACCATCCAAAATCAATAATGTAAGCTTTATGGGTGAAATATGAAAATAAAATTCTTGTTGGAAAAGTTTCTAGGTCATTTGGGCCCATAATTTAAAGTTTTAGTCCCTAATTATGCTTAATTAGGCCTTAATTGTTCTGATTACTTTTAATCACTCTTACTACTAATTTTAGTCAAAAATTAACATGGTCTGGTTAGAATATAAGTATTAGAATATAAATATTATAATATAAATATTATAATATAAATATTATAATTAATGGATATTTTATGTTTTATTTTTGAAATTAAAATCACATAATTTTGAAAAATTATGAATACTGTTAATCCTTCAGACGGAATGAAATAACGGGTTTTCAAAGTGGGCAAAAGATCAAATGATTGTTAAGATTTTATATTAATTTTCAAAGTAAAATTGATTATAATGAATACAGTTGTATTAATTGATGTAATATTTATCTAATGTGACCTTAAAACATATTTATAATATTGTTTATCATTAATAATTAATTATAAAAATGGTAGTTTTTAATTAAAAAGCAGTATTTTTTACTATTCATCGAAAATGATGTTTCTCAGAAAAATCCCAAAAATTCACCATAGGATAATTTAGAAATTATTATTTCAAAAATTAAGTTTATTTTATAAAATAAAATTTCTAAATGTTTCTAAAATTACTTTCAATATTATAATTTATTCAAGAAAACGTTTTTTAAACATATAAGGACTTTACCAAAAAAATTATTTTTCATTATCAATATGTTTTATTTATATTAAAAAATATAACCAATATTTGGAATTTATTTATTACTATTTTTAAGAATATGTTTAATTTTTAGGTTATAATTATGTCATTTAATTAATTAATTATATATATATATATACAAACATGTTTCATAGAAACTCGGTATTGCATGCGTCGTATGCCAAGTTGGTGTTTCTTGGAGTGCAAGCCAAATTGGTATTGCATGTAGCAAAATCCTAGTTGGTTTTTCATGTGAAAGGAATTTTTGAATTTTTGTGTCTATATATATATAACTATTTCCATTGACGTGTGTAATAATAAATATTAAAAAGATAAATTAATTTGAAAAATAATAATTCTCAAAATCTCAGGGTGTTACATTCTACCCCCTTAAAATGAATTTCACCAAAAAAATTCATCTTGGTTATCAAAGGATTAATACATTAATGTTTCATTCCTAGAAACCCAGACTGTAAAAATGGTTAATAAAAATTCCCTTAAAAAGGGGAATTTGGAACCATAATGGTTACCCAATGTGACATATAACTGGGTTTGCACATATGATAACATATATTGGGTGTGAATATTGGAAATGGAGGAAAAGCATAAATATTTTCATCGAGTGATTGAGGTAATCAATCGCAAAAAATTGAATGATCAAAGGAATGTTTGGGGTCAAAATGTCAAAAATTTGAGATGATTTAAAAGGCTATTACTAAAATTAATATACTAGGAAAACAATTTTTTTGATCACTTTCAGAACATTGAGTAATTATTGATAAATTTATATAAAAAAATTCATTCTTGGGTTGTTCTTTTAAAAATTTCTAATCCATCCATTACCTATTAGAATAAACGTTTAGAAATTGCCTTCAATGAATAAAACACTAAAACAAATATTTAATGGATCTTAAGGCCCATAAAGAATAAAAATTCTAACTATGTGTATCTTAAAAAACATGTATTAATCTACGAAAATAAAATGTAAAACTAATAGTTCATAATAAATATTTATTCATTGAAAATAAATAGTCATTAACCAGGACATCGTGTAAGCCATTGGTAGGAATGAAACTCTTATCATCCTTAAATCATGGGTTCAAGACACGCAGCCTTTTCAAACATGATTGATTGTCACCCAACATAAATGGTGTCCTTTTTTAAAACCACGCTAATATAATATGTAAGATGGAAATCCTTGAAAAATGTTTAATCGCTTATTAACATTTTAACCATAGTTTTTAACACAAAATCAGTGCACAAATACATCCTCTTATGTTTAAATTAAACTTCTCATGAACATATAACCTTATAACAATTTAGAAATATGAAAATCAAAATCCATAGAAAGAGTGTAATGAAATCATATTAACATTTATTACCCTGTATAACTCAAATTATCTATTGGTTGTCACATTCCAATCATGTGAATACCCTCACCATATATTCACTTGAAACATGGTAACATCATAAATTAACATAAATATTTTAGGAAAAATTTCATTATTCCTCATTCAAAAGTGTATTATATATAATAATTAAATCTAAAAATATTGTAAACTTAATTAGTGGTAGCTTAAACCACCTATAAACAAGTCCTTACATAGTTCCAAGGTAATCAATATTTTCATATTTACATATTCATGTGTTATGTATCATTATCCATAAAACATTATTTTAACATAAATAACATGTTATGGGTTACCTTCCCTTAGTAAAAATTTCAAATTTCATGAGATCTCTTTTCTTTTCCATCATGACTATTCAACAGTCTTGTAAATACCTAGAAAAAGATAAACTAAACAATCCATAAATAATTCTCCATTCATAATTCTAGAATCCAAATATATAAATACTTCAATCCTTAAACTTTAATGTTTGGCATGGGAGTGGTCCTTACTTGGTTTATAAGTAAATAATTAGTTTAGAGCATTATGTTTGGTAATAAACATATTCTCTATGGGTAATACATTGAACTTCATGAGAGTTCACCACTCTATGACCCTTTTCCCTAAACTAATAATAACTTCCCCTCTATTTGAGAAATACCTCAATGTTCTCCATCCCTTACTATTGACATGCAGGAATCAAGATCTTCTTTCCTATATGTCCCTTACCATAAATGGACATCTTTCTATTATTATTCTTACTAGGAATACCACCAAATCTAATATTGTTAATCATATTATGTGATAGCTGATTCGACTTAATCACAATAACTTTTTCTCCACAGATCATCCCATTTGACTGCTCATTAGCAAACTTCAATCACATTCAACATTAATCCAATTTATTCCGCTTCCCATGATTTACTAAAATGAGAATTATAGTATAATAATTACTTATCATAGAAAAAAACCACATAGTCACAAAAATAATTACTTATATCATGTCTAAATCATGACACCTTCCATAATCTATGACACACTATGTTTATCCTAGTTTATTCATATATAACATATATCTAAAACCTTCATGATGGTTTGCGAAGAGTTTTTGAGTTCCTAAATCATATCCCCCAAAAGTTTCGAACTAGGTGTGCATTAAGGCCTGTTGTCATGTACCAGTTTACCCTGAGTCCAGTTCGGAACATCTAGTCAGAGTTGTTACCCCAAGGTACATCTGTTCTAGAGCCACATACAATTTTAGTATCCATATAGGGATGTATTGCATGGAAACCACTCACTCTATCCTTTACCAAAGTTCCAGGACATTTTCCTAATTGTTAACTCGTCCTTATACTTATCCTTGGATACATCCCTAGATATATAGATAGAAATATACCTAGGGATATCACTAATGTTTTATCATCCTAGTTTAAAAAGATTAAATGTACATTGGATTTGATACTAACTATATCCACCCTCTCTTTACTACCATTTACAATACATAATGTTTGTGGAATACTTAAAAATTATATAAATAGACACCCAAAGACCATAGTTGGTATAGTGCCTTTGGAAACATGGAAACATAAACAATGTTACAAATGTGAGAAACATTATCTCCCACTAGTTTCATATTGAATAGAATACTTCTTAGACATATTAGACATAGTATATATCATCATATACAATGGGAAGGGAAACATAAAAGCGGTGTGTTGAAATTATCAGTAAGGAGAAAAAATAGACACATTTAAGCATAAACAGAGTTATAAGGGTATGAGAATGTGATCATGAAAATAAAAGACCATACCTTGAATATCAAAGATCATAATAGAGATCATGGTATAAAGATTGATATCTAATAAGACATGAATCATAATTAAATAGAGAGAGAAATCCATGAAATCATAATGTAATAATAGAACATGTAATTGTGGAAAACACATAAGAATATAATGATTTCCATAGTATCCATGGAATCACTTCCAAGATCATATTAGCGGAAAAATTCCTTTAGTGAATCGGGTAAACCCTATTCCATTCCTATAATACGGAACTCAGTGACCCTCATTCCATCCGTGTATTACTAAAATGAGAAACCCTCATTGCAGCCTAGTATTGTTGAACCAAGTAACCCTCATTCCCTCCCTATATTACTAAACCGAGTAAACCCTCATTCTAGCCCCATATTACTAAACTGATTAAACCCCCATACCAACACTCTATTACTGAACATATTCCATCTCTATCTTATCTCATTCCTGAATGGCCCAAAAGGGATTCGTTTTTATTGATTGTTGATAACCCCCTTTCAAGGGATGAGGTGGAACCCTTACAAGGCTCGTAGTCTTAGAGATTACATGATCCATATGTCATAGGAATTATACAGACTATACTTATAACTCCTCCTTATAGCTTCTTCATCGTTATATCAGCTCTCCACCTTCACATGTCTGGTCATATAGGATTCCCATGCAAGTACAAGATAGTCCCGATGGCAACCCCATACCCTCTATTTCTGAAAAATCATCTTAGCTTCTGCTATGGTGAATGCACCTGCTCTGAATCTCTCATTAGAGTCGTCTCCTTGTAGAGTCTATCTGATCATTTAATCATAATTTTAAGTGTCCCGAAGTCCTTGAGGTGGCCCTAAGGCCTTGAGATGGCCTGAAATCCTTGAAGAACATGAGGCCAAAACCAGTGGCCCAAAATCCCAAACAGATGAAAATCAGAAATAATCATATCATAACCAATGAAATGAAATTGGTATCATAAAAAATGTAAACATATCATATCCTTTGGAAAGATATAGGTTTCATACTCTTCTCATCATAACCCGTGAAAAGAAATGGGTTTCCAAAGCATATAACACATGAAAGGGAAACATGATTTATAAATATCATTCCATAAAAACATAATCCATTCAAAAAAGTAATATGAATTGAAAAATTGAATAATTTTTTCCATAATTGGATGAGTAACACCAATAGTGTGTCATCATATATTGAAAGTAATTTTAAAATACCCTCTAAAAACACTTCTTGAGTAAAATCTTCTTTATTGTTTGAAAAATGATTACAAATACATAAAACCATTTCAAATTTATTTTCATAGAAGATATGTTTTAAATGTGTGAATAATAAATGACATCATTTTGAAACACTTTTTCCTTTAGAACTTTTAAAATGTTCTTTAAATCAGTTTAAAAACCTTTTTCTTTGAATACACCTAAAATATTTTAAAGAAGGGTTGAAAATGTTTTGAAAACTATTCCTTTGAAAATACTTTGATATATTATAAATAAATCTTGAAAAAAAATTAAAATAATTTTCTTGAAAACATATAAAATAATCTTGAAAATGTTTTGAAAAACCATTTCTTTGAAAGAACATTTAAAACATGTAAATAAGGCTTTAAAACATTTTGAAAATATTTTTCCATGAAAATATATAAAAATGTTTACAAAAATTTTGAAAACACTTTCCTTGAAATATTCTTTTTAAAAAAATTCTTAAATACTAACCTTTTGAAAAATGAAATGGGAGCTTTGAATAAATTATTGTGGTTAAATTCTTACATGTCGTACGAGATCAAATGAACATTCCTTTTGTATGGTAAAAAATGATACAAAAGTTCCTTATTCAAAAATTTATAAGAATATTCCCATGAATATATTGGGAAAATAAAAAAAGGGAAAAATTTAATTAAATATTATAGGGTAATGATATAATATTATTGGAAACTCTTTTTAGAAAACATCGATTTCCGACCAAAGAGAGGGTAAAGTCGGGCTTTCATAAAAACACAATCTTAAATGACTTATATACCAAATAGTAGAAAATTGTACCAATACATGAGTATATCATGAAAGAAAAAATTATAAGAAAACTCATGAATATTATTGGTATATGCATCATAATATTTCATCAAAGGAATCATAAACATAAACAATCTTGAAAAGTAATGAGACCGTCTTAATAAACTCTTATAAAATGGTATCTTGAGATCATGTTATCCATTTAAGGAAATAAAATTACATGAATCCTATAATATAACTAGAATATTTATATTCATTATATTTCATGTAAAATAGAAGTATATGTACCTCGAAAAAGAGTTTAGGTACATAAAAAACATGAGTCTCAAAGAAGGAAAATTGAGACAAAACATTTTTACCAATTTAGTAACTTTTGAAACATAAACCCCATGAAAGAAAGATCATTAAAAAGGAATTTTAATACCCATAAATTTTAGTACAATATATATAAAATACAATCAGGGTAATTAAATACACCAAACATAAAAAAATAGTGGTGAACATAGCTTGTATCTCACATAAATTAAAACTGAGATGAAACCCCCTTACCTTGTTTCTTGAGTCTCTCTGTACTTGAAAAATATTTCTATATAATAAATATAAATTTATTTTACACATTTTACAGAATAATATTATTATTCATAATACCATATATGGTTTTATTATGAACATATATTAACCTCTTGTTAACAATCCTATGTCAAAGTTTCACTTCGGGTAAAATTCACTTTGTTCTTCGCATATGTATTAATTGGTTACATCCTTGGTCCTTATACTTATAAAATGATTCCAGAATGTAAAACATTATATAATTATCGAGTATATAAACTATATTATTATTATAATAACTTATATAATATTGGTGTATGGAATAGAATACACCATTTGATGGAGACGGTAATTCATACGTATGCATGGAGTTGTTTCCGCCTTTATTGTCATATTGATAGAAAGTATCAAAATGAAAAATGTATCTATATATATGTATATATATGTATCATTATTCAAGTAGAATTAATATATTATATATATCTTATAATTTCATTAAAACCATTTTTAATACATTCCATGTGGTGTATGAACGAATCGAATCGCATTGATGGGTCGGTAGTCTGCACTTCCTCAAATGAGATTATCATATTAACAAAAAATGGAAAGTAAATATATGTGTGTTGTAAAAGGAATAAATAATTTTAAATTCATTTTAAATATAATATATGAAATTTTTAAATAGTGTGTCCATAATAATGGCCACCATGATTAGTGGTAAAGGAGAAATGAACAATCATCATTTTGTGAGATAGTAGTCCACCGTACACATAAACAGTAGGTTAAACATGCATTATATTGAGGGTTGTGTACGTATAGGTCATACCCTTTGAATAAAAACATCCTATTATATTTAGAATATATTTTTTGTTTCACAATAATTGAATAAATAGAGTGGAGGGGTGTAGGATGGAAATAAATGGAAGGAGTTTTAGAGAAGACAATACCTCTAAATCAGGTTACTCTTTTTGGTATTTTCCAAAAGGATTCCTTGAGAAGATTTCATCCCAAAGGGAGGATTCTAGGTCTAATGGAGGATTTTTTAGGCTAATTTTTAAGATAATGGACTAACTTAAAAGGTTTTAGAGGTGTGAGCAATGGGTAGAGGTGGTGGCCTTTTATAGGGAAGGAAAATGACTCACTTGGAATTTTTAGACACAAGTTAGGGGTTTTCATGTTCCTAAAGAAACAAAGTCATAAAAACCAACAAAAATCAATAATGGAAGATTTATGGCAAAAATATGGACATAAAATGGGTTTTGTACAAGTTTCTAGTCCATATTTCCCATTAAATTTAAGGTTTACTCTCTAATTAAGCTTAATTTGTCCTTAACTATTGTGATTAATTTTAATCACATTAACTAATCGGTTTGCTCAAAAATTAACACAGTTTTATTAGAATCAAAATATTATACTAAATAAAATAGTTTATGTTAGATTTTTAAAATTCAAATAATAGAAGTGGAATAATTCGTATTAGTGCTAATCCCGCCAACGGAGTGAAATAAAGGGTTTTCAAGATAGGAAAAAGTTCAAACGTTTGTTCATATTTTATATTTAGATTCAAAGTGAAATTAATTTTAATAAAATAAATTATATAAATAGATTTAATATTTATCTAATGTGACCCTGAAACATATTTATAATATCATTTATCATTAATAATTAATTAGACAAATATGCATTTTTTAACTAAAAATTAGTATTTTCCATTATTCATCAAAAAAATGAAGTTTCTCAGAAATATCCCAAAAATTCACCCTAGTATAATTTAGACATTAAGAATTCGAAAAATAAAATTATTTCATCATGTTTAATTTCTAAATGTTTCTAAAATTATTTCATTATTAGAATCTGTTTATTCGAGAAAATGGTGTTTTTAAACATTGAAGGAATTTACCAAATATATTCTCTTTCATTATCAATATGTTTTACTTATATAAAAAAATTATAACCAATATTTGGAAAGTAGTTATTAATATTCCTATAACTATGTTTAGTAGTTATGTTATAAATATATTATTTAATTATATATATATATATATATATTTATAGATATAAAGATGTTTCATAGAAACTTATTGTTGCGTGCATTGTACGCCAAGTTGTTGTTTCTTGGAGTGCAATACAAGTGTTTATTGCATGTAGCGCAAGCCAAGTTTTTTTTCAGCCTCTAAGGCAGTGCGTTTATGGGTTTGAGGAAAATACCAAAAATGGTATGACGAGTGACAATCATTTTTCAATTATTATAGAGACTCTCCCATTTCTATCTTTTTTTTACTCAATACGCATCATTATCCTTTAAGGGAGGATCGGGTTGACCATGCTGGGATTGGGGAGTTTATCCCTTATGTATTACGAAGGAGGTTCCACATTAAAATTGTTCTAGTGGGAGATTTCATGGGGTTATGTATTTTTTCAATCATTCCTCCTTGGATATAACTTCCTCAGATGGTCTCTAGTAGGTTTATTCCTTGAGCCAGAAACACCCAATGGCCCCAGTACCCATGATTCATGGACCATCTTTCCAAAGGAAGGTGATTGTTGTATGAATATTTGGACAATGCCACTTAATGAATTCATTGGTCAATAGGATGGGAGTTCGGGCTCATCCCACCCTTTTGGGGGGAATTATTTCTTATTCTCGGACTCTCTAATAGATTTAAGTTTTATTTATATGTTCATGAATCCTTAGTTTATTCCTAAATATTGTATCAATGGGCTACCATTAGTTTGCAGGATCGTCATAGGCATACATGGATTTGATTCTACAGAGGCAGTGTTGACATAGCCATGTAATAAGGTGCTATGGAGTTTATCATCACCCAAGAGATATGAAAGATGTATTGATGTTGGGATTGGAACCATAATATGGGATTCCTATATATCCTCAATAGAGGAATCAGATCCCACGTAGTAATAGAAACATGGGGATTATGCATGGGACCTTTCCATTTGAGGGTACATGATTGGGTGAACCCATTTGGAAGGGTATCGCTTTTGAGATCAGGCCTTCAAGTAGGCATCCTACGTATCCTAATTTGACAAAGAATTAGATTTATCATAGTTTAGGACAAGTCAGTTGTGTTTATTGTGTGATCATCACAAATATCTAAGACCATGTGAGTCATACTTGTTGTGAGAAACCAGAGGATGTGAGAGATCCAACCAACCACACCCCTCATCTCCCACTGATGGGAGAGGGTGGGCCTATGGTTGAAGAATCCAAGGAAATGGTGGACGAGGGCATGGAGAGATTAACCGTTCAATGTGGGCTGACATTGGAGACCATGCGTCTTGGATCTCAGAAAATTGGGGACTTACCTCAGCAGGAGTTCCCCAGAATGTGCTCTGGAAAAGGGGAGTAATGTAGCATCTAGTCAAAAGGAGGAACGAATATGACTCCTTAGACTGATCAATATTCCTCATTGAATGTAAAAGAAAGTGATCACCCTTAATTCCTATAACGAGCAGGTTCACATCAGCATACCAAGGTAGGACATTGTGTTACCATGGTAATGAAGACTTACAGACATCCATGGAGTCCAAACCATTGTCGGGAGAGATTTTGTGACAATGCTTACTATGGGTTTGTAGACTCAAATGGGAGCGCTGATGTGCCCAATGATTTGATCATATGGGCCTAGTGTCTTTGGAGGAGGATTTTTCTTGATGTTGGGGGACTGGTTAATGGAGAGGATATGGATAACTAGATAGTAATGGAGGGGTGAGATTAGATCCAGAGGAAAGGACACCCATAGATGCCTCATTCCATGTATTGTTTTCACATGCGGGATGGGGGATCTCTCCATTCCAAAGTTGTATGTAGGTAGAGGGTTCGTCCACATATCGAAGAAGTATACAGGATTGGGAATAGACCACCTCGCACCACATTAGTATTTAGTCCAGGATGCGGTTCTACATGCCACTTCAGGTTCCATCTACATACTGATGTGGTACGTGGTGTGGGGTTCTATCCACATAACGATGCACTATGTAGAATGTCATATTGAAGGAGGGTCCTAGAACCTGTCGTTCATGAAGAGTTCATCCCTGAGAAATGTGTTGTTCGAGATAACACCAATTAGGTTCACAATTTTCTCATTGTTATTAAGTTTCTTCTTTTTATGGTTTCCGGCTGGTTATTCCTACAAAAACGTGTTTTATGATTTGAACTTAATGGATGATTCGAATCCGAAGATGAAATCCTCTCTGAATTCTTTTTTACAGTCCTTAGTGTCTCCTCCATGCTTTCTTCATTCATCCCTTTCATCTTCCTCCTATTATCATTTAATAGAGAACTAAGAAATCATATATATGGTCATGCATCACCATTTTTAGAATCCCATGAAGAGATATATCAACATGTAGAATACTCGGACAACCGGGGTTTGCAGAGGTTGCAGTTCGTGATTCATGGTTTGTAGAACCCTGCGGGTTTTCTTCATTCGTTAACCACTTAGCTTGTGAGACAGTATGTGAATGGCTGTATCGGGTACCTAGGTTTGTTTTCCATCACTTTTTTTGGCTAGATCCTTGTGGGTCCTTTTTCATAAAGTTGGTTCACAGTTTATGTATTCCATGAACATTTCCCGTGATGGTATGAAATTCACTTAAAAATCTTTGAGAAATTCAGTTTCTTCATGTTTCTTCCAATGTTTGTTATGAAATTTGCATCCTCTTTTCATGTTATACTTTAGGTAATTATTTCTTCCCTCTAGAATGTGATTTTGGAGGTATTTTCTTCCCATTTTCAGGACCCTAAAAATTCCCTCCATCAGAATGGGGTCCCTTCAGAATGAAGAGGAGACTATTTTGATGTCGAAGTGGTCCTGAACTGAAGTGGTTTGCGGTAGAATAGATACGTTCAGTAAGAGGGTACCACACCTATATATAGTGGTCTAGGTCATTTTTATTTTACCATTTCTTATGCTTAAAAGTATTTTCAACTCTTCCTTTTCTTTCTATTCATTTTCATACTGACTCTTTTGTGAAATCCGTATTTGTGAACTACTTTGTACATGTCGCAAACCAAACTCTTCACAATTTATTCTTCCAACGAACTAGATTTTGTGTTTCATGAACTACATTGTGGAATTTAAAACTAAATTCCAGACCCCCCGTGTAAGAGAACACTAATCATTTTGTGTGTCCCACACACCAAATTAAAATCGAAGAACTGAACTTTAAGCCTTAATAATTCGAACATAAACATTTAAATATGAACTTTGAATGTCATCATATAAAGGACTTGGTTCATGGTTACTTCTTTTTGAGAACCCTTCTATTTTCTATACAATGATCCACTGGCTAGCCCCTCATGGGACTTCTGTATAACATGGTTGTACATGGTATAAATTTTCCACATACCACAACAATTTGTGAGGATTGATTTCACATATCGTGCAGTATGCGGGAAATTGATGCCACATACCATTTATGGGATTTGTATGCAAATTCCCATGAAAACCCATTTTTAAGCCCCTTGGCCATTTTTTTGGCCTTTCTCCAACTATCTTTTCATTGGACTGACTTTTTGGAGGCTTTGGAATGTTCTATAGAGGCTGTAAATTGATATTTTACAGGCTTCGTATGAAGTTCAATCAAATAAATCTCCGCAAAATATGATTACAGTAAGCCAAAGGGAATACCTGAATTCAAACAGGCTTCCATCATATGGGTTTTTTCTGATACCACAATTCTAGTGCCAAATCCAACTGATCATCCTGCTTCCTAGATAACTAACACCTTTTTCTCAAATTCCTTGATTTATACCAGGGGGTTCCTTCAAAGAGAAATTTTTTTGGGTCCCTAATGAGCTATAAACATCAAACATTAGTGGAGTTTTAGTGGAAACAATACAAGACGACCCATTTCTACCAGAGCATTGTGTGGGAAGATACATAGAACGAGTAGCACAGCTGGTCTTCTTGTCGGGATCTTATCTCGGGAGGATCATTTGGATAATATTGGGGGTGTCCTTTTTGGGTTCGCCAGAGTTGTGAAGAATTTCAGGCCGAGCTACAAGATATGGGGTTGTACGATGCAGGTCGGGTATCTTAGACATACACTCACCATCCTACCACCCATATTTCACCTCTCTTGAGCATGTGGATCCCAAAAACCAATACCTTTCATTTAACCCATAGGGAGGTCAACAGTAGTCTTGGGAATATCCATCTAATTTTGGGAATCCCTATTGTCAGGGATATGTATAATGAATTCCTCCCCCTTTCTCTATTTAGGATAACGAAGAGAGGACACCTCCTTTATCGAAGAAACTCATCATTCATGGGAAGGAAACTTTTATGGAAATTGATCCCTATCCAATGTTAGAGATTTCTTTTGATTAGTGGTTTGGTGAATTTGTTAAGCATATTAGTCAAGATCACAATTCACACAGACCTCAGGCATGTCCTAACAAAACAACTTGGAGGCGATCTGGTACCTATTGGACCACCTAGGAAGAGGAGAAATTTTATGAGTGGGGATGGGGGATCATCCCTAATGTTGACTGATTATTTTTACTAGAGGCCTTCTTTGCCTTGTTTTTGAGTGGGTGGATCTTACCAGTATGGGAATCTCATGGTGTCATATCCTCAACATTCATCATGGCCACTCAGTTGGCCACTAGTAAATGCGTCAATCTAGTTATACCAGTGTTGGCCAAGATTTAGCATCTACTGGGTCGGATCAATAAAGGGGGGACACCTTATCGGATGATTGGTCCCTTCCAAATTATTTATTGCTAGATAGGATCCCAGATAAGAGGTTATACCTTTCTCAATTTCTTACCAATTCCACATTCCACCCTCCAGCCATATCTTTACAGTACCAGTGGGTTTTGGCTAGCGACTTGGGCCTCGCAGGATAAGTGAGAGAAGCAAACTAAAAAAATGAGAAAGACTTAATGGATTATCTCAATTTCCATGATAGTTTATCTTATCATCCTTATGATTACTCTTCCATTACTATTAAGATTGATGTATCTAAAGAATTTTTCAACTGAGGATACTTTTTTTCTTTGAGAGAAAGTGTCTTGGTTACCTATATTAGAGATGAGCTTATTTTCAAGGGATATGCACCCTGTAGATTTCATCCTCAATTTAACTATGTATATAATTTTTTTCCTCCCACTCTTAACAGTACATGTCAAGAGAATAAATTGATTATATTCTTTCAACTATGACCGATGTTCACCCGGGAGGACAGCCAATGCCATTTCAGACTTTTGGACTTTGGGGATTCCATTCCCATTCTCACTAGATGTTATGCTAAGGCCTAGGATAAATCATATCTCGATGACCAATTGGATAATTTGGTTCCTATCATGATAACTTCAAAGGAATCTGGGGATAAGGGGAAGGAGAAACAAAAGGGATTTGTTGGAAACTCTTTGCTAGTAAAAGTCCTTTGAAAGCCTCTCCACTCCCCCCTAAGGATTTTTGTGAAAGATGAGGTTGTGACCTCATAGGCAGCCGAACAATCTACTTAAGTTGCTTCTGGGAGCCCCCCATCCACCACCCACCCCCCTAAGGCTGATTTCCCAGTGGCCTGGACGAAATGGGACCTTTTGAGAGTCCATTCATCGACACTCATCTGGTCCCCTTATGATTTATGGAAACTCTTCTAGACTAGGGAAGTTTCTCTTACAGGTATTGGTTATGTTTTAGCACCCACTGACATTTCTTTTTATGAGGATCCTGAGAAGGTGGTTCGTTACATTGGGGACCTTGAGACCCTCATCCATTCTCAAAGTATATGCTACAAAAACTCACAGAAGGTACTTTCCATGAAGTGACCAAAAACCAATGACGAGGATGACGATGTCACTGGACTTCCAATTTCGGCTACTACGGAAAATCTTCTTACGTACTCCCCATATCCAAGAAGTGTTCATCTTCTTGGGGTCCTGAATTTGCAATAACACCTAGGAAACATTTTTGGTGTTCGAAATCAACTCCACTCCCTTGCACCAACCTTCCAGCACTATCTATACTAGTCATGGTTGTATTTCCGAACTCCTAGAGGGTCTAGAATGATCTAAGGGTAAATGCTTCCAATAAAGATATATGGAGGCTTCATTAGGGAGAACATTTTGACCTTCCAAGTTTTGGTGGATCCATTGCTCCTACCGGTATTTTGGCTGAAGAAGAGCCCAATGAGGTGGCTGCCTACTTGAATGAAATGGAAAAGTGTCTCTATGCCCCTAAAGACAGTCATTACTAGTCTGTCCACATGGGATTGATGGAAACACTCCCATGACTGATGTCCATCAGGGTATAGGTGGTTCTATCTGTAACCCCTAGCTTTAAATTCCTTTATTTTTGAGATGCTAAAAAGACCCTTACCTTTTTTTAGGAGCTCGTACGGTCATGAAAAATGGTTATTTCCCCAATTTATTCCCATAGTGGCACGATTGATAGGGAGTGTGCCCTATAGATTGTGGGGGATGCTGTAGAAGGATCCCCTGGAGCCCAAGAACACACGGAAGAAGTCATCGTAGACCCTTCTAGGGAATTTCCCCTATAGCTCCTTTGGGTTCTCTTATTTAGGATCCATCTCAATGACAATCTAAGAAAAGAAAGCAGGGCTCCCAACTGTCAAGACGCATTATGAGGGGAATCACAAGAAATCGTATGTTCACCTAGTGGTTGAACCAACTACCCTTAACTTGTTGACTCACTGTTGTGTGTGTGTTTTTTGACACAGGTCCTATCAATAACTAGATGGAGGATTCTTAGGCATCTATAGCTCTTGTCTCCTTTACGGAAGAGGAAGGGTTGCCAGCCATTGTGATTGACTGAAGTAGATGAACATGGCCAACTGAGGAGGTTGGGTGTACTATCGACCCTTCCTACATGTCTGCTCCTTCTCAAACAATCCCTGCTTCAATAGTGGAAGAACAACCAGAAGATGAGGGTTCATTTGACCATGATGATCTGGTCCCCATGGAGAGAGATAGGGTAACCTTTATGATAGGGGATGAATCTAGTGGCAAGCCCCAATCCCTACTAAATTATAGAGGGTATTTAATTCTTAAGGAACTAATAAATCCTAATCAAATGGTATTTACCCACATGGAGGGAGTCCCTTGATATATTGATACTCTTCTTACACGTCCTAACTCTGTAGAAGTTACAATCACTAGGGAGACTGATGTCACAGCCCTTGAAAATTTGGTGGGGGCCAGTGTACCTTTTTCACTAATTTTGAGAGAAGTTGTGTTTTGGCCCCTATGATCTCAAGACCGGTACCCTTCTCTAAACTAACTATCTGTACAAGAATGATATCAATAATCAACCTTTTTTGGGCTACCTAATGGATTACTTTTTTGGTTAAGTATAGCCTCAGACCATCAATATTCCCGATAATCCATGAGGCACAACTAATGATTGGAGATGTGGTTCCACCTGTTCTAGGTAGCGATATTTCTTTGGAGGTGGGAGGTACTAAAGTCATCTATTATCTATTCCCATAATTGCAACCATGAGTATTAACAATAGTGTTGGACGCTCCCACTCTATCCTCAGTCACAGTTTTCAGAGGCATGGATGTTTCATGGTAGAGTCGGGTTATAGCCACAAAATTGAGTCCCACTATTATGACATTTATCCTAGGCTATATTTCGTCATTAGAGAGTGACTTTGAGACTGACCGAGATTTCCTGCTTGATCTTCATCCCATCCTTCAAAAGGCATGGAGGAATATTTGGAGATTAATCTCTCAAAATCCATTAGCTGAGATTCCAGTATAGTTTCTAAAATTAAACCTTCATTTTATGGTCTTTAGTTTTAGTGGATTCTTCTATCATGTCATCCACGATATATTGAGTTAGGTGGTCACTACTTAATAAGAAACCGGTACACTTGAGTCTTAATTAACTATGGAAGAGTTGATAGCTTACCTTGTTTTTATGTGGAAATATATTATTAACATAGCTACCAATCAATCTGTAGTAGTTACAAGGTTAGAAAATGAACTCATGAATTAGGAGTCCTTGGTGGAATAACATGACCATGAAGTGGAGAAACATAGCTAGAAGTTGGAGCAGTATAAACTAGAGTGGGCCTGGTCCATGGGGGCTATTGAGGAGGGGTGATGGTAGATGAAATTAGGAGAAAGGACTGGCATCGAATCTATGAGGGACACATAGGAATTTCAGTCAGGTGCGGAGGTTGAGACCGTGAATTTATTAAATCATATCCAATCCATTGAGGAGTCACATCAATTTTTGATGAAACTTTATGAATCTTTCGAACATCTCCTATAATGATCATTTCCTATTGTGAGAAGAGGCTCTAGGCTATGGATTCCCACCATATCTTTATGAAATAGGATGTAATTATTTTTCCCTCCAATGCTTCTTCTTTTCCATTCCTTTTAATTTCAATTAATCATAATCAATCATATAAACATTATTTCGATCATGTATTAATATTAAATCGTGATTTGAAACCAATAAATTGAAATAATTGAATGAGGTTATAATCTTTTTGTGATCCATAAGGCTCAACAAGCATAGTTCGACTATTTTTGGGGTTTCATGGAACACCTCATGAACTTTTGCCTATTTTTCATTATCACCCAAATTTTTTCCTAATATTTTTTGATACAGGTTTAGCAGGTATAACTTGAATTTTTCCTAGTCCTTCCTTTTCAGGTTTCTAACCTCATGAGATTTATCTCTCTTTCACTAAAAGTGTATAGTCCTGCCATATGTCAAATAGTTTTGATCAATGTTAACGGGGAAGGATCCCCAATTTGGGATTCATCAACTAAGAACGTCCTAATAACTTTTAGACATGAATAAGGGATTTTTCTTGACCCTGATTTTGTGAGGTTCGGGTATGTATGAGGTGTGGGATTCATTTTAGGCATATAGAGTAGGAAAATAACTCTATTGAGGGTGAATTTTCCTTCTTTTGATGGAATTTTTGTAGGAGACATATGCAGATCCACCGGGGTATGATGCATACAGTCAAACAAAGGTGTTCGTAGGACACTAGCCTTCTATATTCGATGGCCTGGGTAAATTCACAACCCTTTGGATTTTTTTGATGTTGGGGGGTCATAGTGGGTGGCCTATATGAGGAATGATATCCGAAATTATTGGGTAACTTTTGTTTTCTTTGAATGGAGAACCACTCCCACATTGATTTTACTTGTGTAAGGGAGGGCCGGTGAATGGTACAGTTTAATGTCACATAACCAGGACACTTGACACTTATTATGGGAGATCATTTTGATCTAACCAAAGGATAGTTCAAGATTAATCAGCTCAATTATAAATTCATTTCATTTTAGGTAATTTGAAAAAAGAAAGATATGTAGGTCATTATCCATTGGGGTTTTCCAAATCCAGGGAGTGAGATGGGACATAAATGTCATACGAGCATATGGAAACTGGAAAGGACTCTCTTGAGGACTAATTTTCCTTTGATTGGCATATTTTCCAAAGGAAACATATGAAGAGACATTGAGGCATGATGTGAATAGTCAAACAAATATTTCCGTAGAACACTGGCCTTCAATCTCTGATGGCCAAGAAGGATTATGGTGATTGGGACCTTTCAGAACACGGCATATGGCCACTAAAAAGGCGTGCTCTTATGAATGAAATAGAACATTTCTTTGACTGAACATTTTCGAGAAACCTATAAATAAGTGGGGGAATGTTCTTTTCATATGTGGATAAAATTCATGTATATGGATGGGGTATATTTATTTTACAAAAGCCTTAAGAGTGACTAAATCTGAATTGGGATAGAATGTTCTTATATGTCTAGGACATGGGTAAGAAATGGAATGCAAACCATGAATCTGAGTGATATTGAATCCGGATAGATGTCATGAGGCATGGAAGTCACCAGGAATACAGAGGTGGGAGATTAATCTCATGAAGAAGAATTTTCCTTTGGTTGATGGTGTTTTTTAGGCATCATATACAGAGACACGAGGGTATGATGTTAATAGTTAAACAAAGGTGTCCACAGGACATTGTCCTTCCATCTCCGATGGCCATGGAAGATTATATAGATTCAAGAGTACTTGAAGCATAGAGTTTGATGTATGTAAGTATTTTATCTAAATACAATCGATACAATTGATCCTTTTTTCTCATGGGATCAGGTGTTCCCCTACATAGATATGGCTCATACTAATGGTGAGTATTTGGTCCCATATTTAAAGTGCCTTGTAGTTTAACGTCGTTCGACCGGGAAATATGATTCCTTATAGGGAATGGAACCCTGACATACCTTTTAAGGATGTGATGCTAGAATGAAACCCCAGGACTGATTTTCCATGATGTTATGGTGGATATCTCGTTGAGGTCCCTAAGATCGTGTCATCTATGCTCAGTGTAAAAAACAAGGTATGTGAGAAATCTAGATCAACACTTAAGAAATGGTAGGGATTATTTTTTTCATAAATCAATGATATGCAGTTTAATGTCATGCAGTTGGGATACTTATGGGCTTACTGTTTAGCATCATATAGTGATGATGTTTTATGATGTTTTTTAGAGTCATGCTGTGAGGAAACTATGTTTTATAGTTTAGAGTCATGTAGAGAGGAAATTATGTTGTGCAGTTTAGAGTCATGCAGTGAGGATATTATACTATCACAAATACTATAATTGGATTTGATTTAATCGTGGTCGGGATATTCTGGAATTCCTTAGACATGAGTAGTGATAGAAGGTGTAAACCATATTCATGAGGGGGGGACTGGGATTTGGAGGAATGAAAATGGGCTTGGAATCCATTGGGCATACTTTGGTAGGAGAGGAAACTCTTGAGGATGAATTTTATTTTGGTTCATGGTCATTTTTTAGGATACATATGCAATGCCACCAGGGCATGATGTGCATAGTCAAAGAAAGTTGTCTGCCAGACACTGGCCTTCCATCATTGACGGCCATGAATGGTTATGGGGACCCAAGATTTCTCAGAGTATGGAGTTTGAAAAATAGGTAATATGTGTTTAGGAATGTAAGAAATACCCATACCGTGAACATCCATGAACTATGGAATCATCTACATAGATCTGACTCATATGTAGGGGGAGCATGATCATTTGACTCCTTATGAGTGTCAAAATTCAAATTTTTTATTTCCATCACCTCTTTGAATTTGTTATGCTGGAAATTGGGGGCATGTTCATAATCTTGTATCATTGATAACAAATCCACACATGACTCTTGATGAACCTTGTAGTTTAATGTCATGAGTTTTGGACCTTTCATGGGTTCCCCTATAAAAGTCTGACCAATGCACAGAGGAAAGGGAATTTTTTAATTATTGGCTGGGCCGTGAAGTAAAATGTGAGCATCACTACATATCCTTCTTGGGTAGGAATAAGTCCTTATGTAGTTCTAAATATTCCCTACAAAGGTTCAGTCCATGTCTAGGGACACGATAGGATACTATTTTTTGGTTGGTGGTTGGTCCCGGATGTCAAATCTAGGCTTCACTATATATCTTGAAAGGGAAGGAATCAAGCCATATGTAGTTATAAATGTTCCATGTATAGATATGACTCGTACATATGAGTAGGGGAATTTTGGTTTCATCCTTTGCAGGTGTCAGTTCTATCATATTTCTCTATATTTTGTTTACATAAGGGAATCCTTACCACCAATCCTAAAATCATGTAAGTTATACTCAATGCGAGAAACAAGGAGTGACAAGTATTTCCCTCATAATATGGGGAGATAAAGTATATTATAGAAGAATTTGGGGGGCAAGATCTAGGTCCAATGAATCACTATGTATCCCACTGATGAATGGGAATCAATCCCTAGGTAATTCTTTGGGGACCGCACAGTTTATCATCATGCTATTAGGATGATTTATGCTATGCGGTTTAACGTCTTGCAGTAAGGATGCTATGTTGTGTAGTTTAGGTACATGTTGTGAAGACATTGGCATCACAGATTAATGTCATATTTTAGGGACAAATACTATAATGTTTAATTTCATGTGGTCAGGATGATGACTCGTAGTTTAGGTTTATAGAGTTGGGACCATGGAATCACAATTTAATTTCGTGTTGTAAGGACTAGTACCATACAATTTAAGGTCTTGTGGTTAGGATGATAACTCATAGTTTAGGGTCATAGAGTTTGGACCATGTAATTTCTGTTATGTGAAGTACTTATTCATAAACCATTCATTGGTGGGAGTAGTGTTAAGTTTTCCATCCATTGATATCAAGGTGTATGCTCCATTGGAATTGACCCTATGTATGAAATATGGTCCCTCCCACTTTCACTCAAGATTTTGGGGCTTCTACCCGATTATCATTGGGGTTCTAACGACCAAAACCATCTCTCCTTCAAGGAAAGACAAAAGGAGAACTTTTTGTAGATGGATCGTGCGATCCGATTTGGGTAAACATCCAAATAGTGCAAAGTGTGTAGCCTTTTCTCATCCAACTGCTCCAAATCATCAAACCTTTTCTATGACTGTTCATCCATTAAAAATTGATCAGAAATGGACACATGGACTCATGGTACTTGAATTTCAATAGAAAAAACCCTTCTCTTCCCCGTATACTAGTGAGTATAGGGTTGCCAGTGTGGCAGTGTTGGTTGTTGTCTAGTAATCCCATAAAGAATGAAGGAAATTTTCTTTCCATGATTTATTATCCTTATCTACCATATTTTGAAGTATGTTGGATAGAGTCTTGTTGAAAGAATATGTCTTCCCTTTTACCACTATAAGGTAGCGGGATGAATGGTTGGCTTTGATTCCATACTCCAGTTATAAATTTTCCAACTTAGCAGAATAGATGTTAGTGTTGTTATTGTTGTCTTTATGTATTGTATGAGGGACACCAAATCTGGTAATGATGTTGGCCTTTAAAAATCTAAAAATACTTTTCTCCTTGACTTCATTAAGTTTCATGGAATCATCCCATTTGGAAAAAAGTCAGTTGCTATGAGAATGAACTTGAATTGTCTGGCTGTTGTAGGGGGATATGGTCCCACAACATCCATCCTACAAGTGTAAAATGGCCAAAATTACTTAGATATGTGAAGTAGCTCTGGGGGTCGGTGAATAAAATTAGAATGAATTTAGCAGGAGTATAACTAATTGGTTAATATGGCACAATCCTGTATCATAGTGGACCAATAGTATCCAAGACATTGAATTTGATGGGAGTGCTTGGTTACTGATTGGTACACTCTACAAGATTCGGCGTACACCCCTTTCATGATGGTAGTAGTATCTTCTCCATCAATGCACCTGTAAAGGACTCCATTGAGGCCTCATCTATAGAGGACCTTTTCTTGGTTTATGCCATTGTACAAGACAAAGTTGATTGTCTGACTTTGAGTATGTTCCCTTCCATCCCTATAATGTGTGAGTTCCCCCCTCTAGAGGTAATTTTCAATGGGATTCATCTATTTGGCTATGTGACCATAAGGCTAAAAAAATAGGGCTAATATCATCGATTTCCTCTATATAGTTCTAATTAATGGAAATATCATATGATTGTGGGAAATGATAATAACCATTTCATCCTATACTAGATCATCTAGGGTTGTAGCTACATTTTCTGATTCTTCATCTTGAGCATTTTGTGACCGGGGGACATAGTTCAACATTTTTTATGATGGTAATTATACCATTAGTTCGTGAAAACTGTTCAAAATGGGGTTCCATACTTCTTTCTTAATGTCATAGTCACTATTGACCTTCTTGATGACTAGTTGTGAATCGCCGTTTATCTTCTGGTGGTTTGATCATACCTGAATTGCCAGCTCTAAGACTGCAATGAGGGATTGGTATTCTGATTCATTATTTTTGCATCCCATCGAAAGTAGTAAGGAGTAAGGAAAGATGAACTTCTTCAAAGATATGAGTATAACTCCAAACACTACTTTGTTGAGCTTGGGATCCTCCATCATTATCCTTTTTGGGATTCTAGAATCATCGTCAAAGTACGTTTTCCATGTATCTGGGTCTTCTTTTAAAGAGAAAAGTTCTTCATCTAGAATTTTAGCATCCAATGGGGTTCTTTATTTTGAGGGGCGCTCTGCAAGGAATTTTGAAAATTTCTAGCCTTTAATGGCCTTCTAGGGTACGTACCATATGTCAAACTATTTTAGGATAACTTCCCACTGTGATAGGCATTGAGTTAGCATGGGATAGATGAGTATATAGTCCAGTGGGTTACAGCGAGAGACTAGACGGACCTTGTGGTGTTGTAGGTAATGCCTCAATTTCTGAACCACAAATATTTTGTCTAAGCAGTTATTTTCAATTCTTGAATATTGAATCTCAGCCTTGAGCATTGTTTGGCTGAGGTAATAGAGATTGTTCTTACTATCAGCTTCATTCTTCTATGCGAGCAAAGTGCCTAATGAACATTCCAAGGCAGTTATGTAGAAAAGGAGTGGTCTCCCATCAACTGGTGGCATCAGCACCAATGGTCTTAGGATATATCTTTTGATATTTTCAAAAACTTCTTGATAATAATTTTTCCAAAAAAAACATAACCCATTTCTTCATTATCCTGGTGAAAGGTAAATATTTACCTGCAGGTTTGGTCATGAGGCATTCTGTGTAGTCCAGGTGCCCCCGGAGACCCCTCCTCTCAATGAGTTTCTAAGGTGGAGACATTCTAATGATGCATTTTTTCTTTTCAGGGTCAACTTCAATGTTGTGATGCCGAATGAAAAGGGTGGAAAATTTAATAGAGGTAATGTTGAATGAACACTTTAGGGGATTCATCTTTAAATTGTGTTTTCACAATTTATTTAAGACAATTTCAAGATCTGTCAGGTGTGCTAAGCACTGTCATGATTAAAACACCAGATCATCAATGTAGTGCTCGAAAAAATTTCCCACAAAGGGAAGAAAAATATGATTCATGGTGTGCTGATATGTAGTTACAAAACTTTTTAGACTAAATGGAATCACCTTATAATAGAACACACATTGAGGAGCCCTGAAATTTGTACCTTCATCATCTCCACATGCCACTCGGATCTGGTTGTATCCAGAATAGCCATCCCTGAAATATAGGGCCTCATATCCGGTGGTCGCATTGATCAACAGCTCTATTGTAGGGACCAGAAAATAATCTTTTAGGCAGTACCGATTGAGGTTCCTGGAGTTCATAATAACTCTAATCTGTCCATTATTCTTATTTAAAAGGACTAGGTTTTCCATCTAGATTGGATATTCGAATTCTTGGACAATGATAAACTTGATTAGTTTGTCAACTTCAGCCTCTATTTTGAAAGCATGCATCGGGTGGGTCCTTCTAGCTACCTTCCTATAGCAACAATGGTCTTTCAGAAGACCCATATGATGAGTGGAAACATTAAGATCGAGGCCTATCAATTTTGTTTATTTCCAAGAAAACACATCTCAATTCTTTTTTAGTAAGGAGGTATAGGCCTTTTTCTCCTTGAAAGTCATATCCACACTAATCAGAGTGGGCCTTAAGTCATCTTCGGTGCTTGGGTCTATCTCTTTAAGTTCAACAATTATGATGGAGACACCTTCTTTGAATACCGGAGGGGCATCTTTGAGGTCTTCTTTTTCATCATCATCATCCTCTTCATTATCTTATTCTTCTTCTAATGGAGAGAGAATTATCAAGATGAACTCTTTGATGTTGGGAGATAAATCATCTTCTTTCCTAGTGAGTAAGGAAGAAATGGTATGGGGTCCTCAGGATGGGTTGTGAGTATCTTTCTTAGGACATTCCCTGACATCATAGGTGTCATCCCGCTCTTCAGTGTCCTGGGACTTGGAGACCATAACAAAAATCATGAATACAATTTAATTTGTATCCAAGATTGAACTTATGCATTCAACATGGTTGGTGCATAATACGTACCCTTCCCCATGCTGTTGGATGGGATCGATAGGAGCCATTTCCAGTCTATTCGGGGTAGTGATCTATTCAACATCGTCGGCCAAATATTTCTTCTCTTTCAGTTCATAGAACCCTACATAGATGTATTATGACTCAAAGAATTTTAAAGGGGATTTATCGGCATTGAATGCCCCTTTTTTCCATTGGAAAAAAATTCAATGCACTGATGTTATGATAAAAGAATTGAAGCATGATGATGCAGTCAGGGCCACCCTAACAGGATGTTGAGTGATGTACTTTTCTGTACTACCAGAAACTCAAAATCAGACATGAGTTCTCCAAGACAAGTTTCATGCGTAATTTATCCCAATAGCTTCTACATTCTCTTTTCATGTCCCAGTAAATTCATGGTGAAGGGTGTTAAATTGTCTTCATCATATCCCAACTGATGAAGTGTTCGCAGTTGGAGGAGGTTGACTCCATAGCCATTGTCAATGAAAATTCTTGAAACATCAATGTCTTTTATCTTTACGGACACATATAAGGGTTTGATGTTCCCTTTCATGATGGAATTTTCATCCTTGTATATAAAGAATATGGAAGCATGGAATTATTCAGGATTGGTCTCTATCTAATTGACTTCGGCCACTACTACTTCAGCCTGAAATTATTGGGGACTTATTAAGGCTTTGATTAGTGCCTCGCTAGGGTCTGCGGATAGACTCAAGGAATCCAGGCTTGGTATATTCATCGTTAATGAGGATATGTTCTTTATAATATCATATTTAGGCTATAAATGATGGAGATTCCCAACTCGGGGATGCTCTTTCATGGACACTTTTGGGGATTCAACTTTGGACGTAGATGGTCTGGCCTCTGTGACAAGAGTTGGTGGCACTATGATACTTTCAAAATTTGGCCCAAGTAGACCAGCTATACCCCTTGGGAGATTGTATATCTACTCTTCCTCTGATGGATGTTCCAAGATGATTAGGATCATATTTCTTCTAGAATGGGAGGAAGAAAATTTTGGTTCCTATTGTGTATGTCAAAGTGTCCTTCTGTGAGTTTCCATAAGTTTAACAGTTTGAGATAATAAGTTGTCGAGAATTTGAATATTGCATGATTATTCCTTCTAGGAAACCCTCATCTTATGTGGCCTCTACCTCCATCCCTCCAGTTGGACATGGGGAATTTTGTTTTGTGGCTATATTCATCATTAGAAAATAGTTCTATCAAGTAAATGACATTAATAGAGATGAAGGTTAGTTCTTGATCCAACAATCCTTTTTTTTACTATCTTTTTCTCATGGGGTCGTTTGGTGGGTGTGGTTCCCATTTTACCATTTCGTAGGGTGTCACCCATTGAACCATGTTTGCTATCATGATGTTTGAAAGTGTCAAGATTGTATTTGGATTTGGTGTCATCTCGTCTTCTTGATCTTGTTTTCTTCGCTTATTGTCCTCGGAGGGCTGTAGGGATGGGGATGATGGATGTGTTGCATCAAGATCTATTAGGGGCATGATTTGAATCATCAACTACACCGAGAGGATGTCATGAGTTTGGTTCAATATTTTCTGAGTCGTCCAAATGTCAAATTTTTTCTCCTTGTTGTTGATTTTTTTCCATTCCTCTTACTCTCTCAGGTCTAAGCTGGATATATATGCCACTTGTGCTGGTAGACAACCCAACATGACTTGAATAAAATCCACCATCTTTTACATGTGATCATTGATGATTAAGCACTACTGAATGGTGTTCCCTAGCCTCTGCTGATAGAGAAAATAATTTGGACGGTCGTCGAGACCCAATTCATTGGCTCACTTTGGTTCTGGTAGCTAGAGAATGTTATAGTTCCTGGATATTATGATGTTGTCATAGACTTGGTCATCACAGAATGTGTAGAATTTATTTCATCACTCCTCGAACTAATTTATTTTAGCACCCATTTTCTCATCTTGTTGAGGTGGGGGTGGTTGTTGTCATCCAGGGGGTCCCACACGGTTTGGGGGAGGCCTCGTAAATAGAGCTGGTGCCGAGGTGTATTAAGTGTGATAGAAGTTGGTTCATCTTTTCCTGTTCTTTTTCTTAGGGCTGATGGGACCACCAGGGACATGAGATTGGTTTGTTTCAAGGAGAATTATTTTTATTGGGAAATAGTGGATAAATATCATAACCGATTTGTATACTTCACTGGGACGAGTAGTGTTCTCAATACATCATAGAGGGTATTGATTCACAAATAGAGTATTTTATCATCAGGGAGTGCTTAGTTCCTGGAATAAGTCGGGCCTTTCTATCTATAAATGAATCTTGAAACTCTCTCATTCTCTCGCTGCTTATAGTTCATGAGATCACTGACCATTGTCTTAGGAAATGTTGAATTGAACAAGAAGAGAAACTATCGTCATAGGTCATCCCATCCTATGATTGAGTTATCTAGAAATCTAGTATACCATAAGATGGTTGAACCCTATAGGGTCCACACGAAGAACCTAAGTTTTATTTTTTCTTGCTACTTCGAAGTTCTCATCGTGGGATCATAGTAAGAAGTATGGTGAATTAGATGTTGTTTTGGGTATCCCAAACCATTGAACACTAAGAATGCAGTGTTTTCAAATTTAGGCGGTATAGGATCATTCCTCACCCAATCAGGGTAGGGATTGTTCTCTTGTTGTATCAGGGGGCACCAACCTTCCATGTCTTCTAGTCGAGCTGTCAGTTTATCAACAGTATTAAATATCCCTTGATGCATATCCTGTCGGACTTCAGCATGGGTGGTTGCAATTGGGGAGAAATATAGATTTGTTGTTGTTGATGGAATTTGGGGTGGATACCCTGGGAGGGGTATCCTTTGTGGGTTAATATGAATATACTATGGCTAATTTCATAGTGGAGGGAAGTCATGATGTTCTTCTAGGGTCAAATTTAAATAGGTTTCTGGTCTAGGTGCTAGATGGGATAGGCATATGAGCATGACTTCACTTGCCAGAATGAGTGCCTATGGTAGGTCCACCTATTTTGGGAACACCTATTGATGTTCTACAGGAGGAACACATCTGGAAATATAGCTCCATTGACGTATCATGGCATTAATTTTCCTGATCTCTTTCATTCCTTCTACCTTCTTATAGAATCTTTCCCTGAGAGTGAGGGAAAAATTCTCAAGGGGTGAGGTGGTTCATATATGAACTGGGATTTATTCTACTCATTTTTTTGGTTTCATGATGGAGGTAATGACAGAATAATGGAGGGAGTTTTGAAATTTAATACAGCTCTCTGGTTACAGGTATGCACACCATCAGGCTTGGTGTGGGATGCCTTCAACAGGGAACCATATTATCTTATGTACTCTCCCTTTGAATCATTCCCTATGAGATCTATGTGTTTTATGTTCACCATGTTCCCTGATGCATACCGCATTGGGGGTGGTGTACTGGGTGCTGATTGGTAGGAAAGCTTTTTGCATCATTTATTGGACTTTCTCCTTCCATTCTGCGGTATTCTTCGGGTTTCTTAGTGAAAATTGATCTAAAGGGAGCCCTTATCTAACGTTTTAATGTACCATAATCTCAGAGGGTATGATCCATGAGATTGTGTGGAAGAGGTGTCCTCACTACTCATCATTCGTCCTAGATGGGAGAAGACAGATATCTGTAGTGTGGGAACTTGAGATAAAATGCCCCCAGTCCTGCAGACTTGGTTTTTTCCCATTTTTTTGTTGATCCACTCTGGCCTAGATTTTTTTTTCTTACATGGTAATTTTGAGTTATAAATACCCCCATCCCTGTGGGATGATTCTATTCTCACATTACAGAGGTATCCGCTTCTATTTCCACCTTTTTTATTTCACGCATTCCTACACAGGTGTGACCCAAGTATGAAACTAGATCCGCACATGATTTATTGTCTTTCGAAGACATGTGCACGTCTTACTGGTTGGCTTCCATTATGCAGTAATCCTACTGGATGTTCTTGTTTTCCTGGATTAGAAGCTTTTCAATGGCTTGATCTCGTCGGGCCTGATGCTTTTGAGACTTACTCTGGGCTGTGTTTTTTTGAGTATCCCATCTTTCTTCAGCAAGTATTTCATTTTATTACTACATTTGGATAATGACATTACAAGATGTAATTTCCATGGTCTACTGGATAGGAAATGGGTTGGAGTGTAGAGCTCCATGTTCTCCCCATCCCTAAATATGAACTCTAGATGGGTTGTCTCCAATTAGGAAATGCAACTTGTGTTGTGTGTGGAGGTAATCCAATTCAATGCTTTACTTTTTTTTTCTTATCAAGGTTTTCATGCATACGTGAGAGATTCTAGGTCAATTAAATGGATAAGCTCCCTTATTATGTTGACATGGTCTACATACCATTCATAGGAAAAGAAATTTTTTTTAACTAGTGAAGATTCGTCCAGATATTGAGGTGAATGTCATGCATACATTCCTCAGACAACTCCCTTGGTATGTCAAAGTGAGAAGTGGTCGTAGACCAATACATCATGGGTATATTATCCTTAGATAGATGTCTTCTCACAAGCAACATATCCTAGTGTGTTTCTTCTGGGGACTCCTCAACATAAGACGCTTAGCTTGACTACATAATCATTTCATTCAATGTATCCAAGCTAGTGGGATCCTCATTGACATGCGAACAGTGTGAGGGTCTCTCAGAAGATGAGCATAGCCCCATACTATACTCTGTTTGGGAAAGGATATCACCTGTCATAGAGAGAGTGTCTGATATGTCTGACTCCATATTTCTGAGTTCCTCTACATAGGATGGATTTATTTCATTTGTCGCTACAAGGGGATGTTCTTATTGTGAGTATGAACCTTGACTATGGGAAGACCTTCATATTGGGTGCTACAATGGTGAGGGATACCATTGCAACATTATGCCAGACTGCGGGAGTTTCCCTGTGACAAATACCCTAGGGAGGACCTTTAGGGTGGGATACAACAAGGGGATGACCTTATTGTTTCTTTATGTCACCAAGGGGAGGGACTTCTCGATGACTGCTATGATGGAGAAGACTACTATCACAATATGATATCTGGATATTGGGATAATTTTTTAAGTGTACATCCCGAGGAGGGCCTTCATTAGTAATGTAATGAGGGGAGGACCTTCTCATTGCTTGATCTTACTATGGGGAGGGCCTTCATAGAAACTACCATTGCAGGTAGGTCTGTCACAATTACTATCATCATGGCGAGAACTACCATCATTTCTATATGTCTGACTAATGGGAGAAGCATATCTATAAAGTATACCCTAGGGAGGACCATTAGGGTGGATGATAGCAAGTGGAAAACCTTTTTATTGTCTGATCTTCTGGTCAAGGGAAGAGATAACCTGAAACACATTAGTAGATAGCCTCTCATGATCGATCATTCTGTGCCCACAGAGTAAGCCCCCATGGAAACACTGGGGAGGACCTTTAGAGATGCTGGTAGCAACATTATAGAGAGGTCCTTCACAACTACTACTGCCACTTCCATAATTTGGTAATGGAATGATAAGATCATGAGACTTTATTGATATATACTTGAGGGTGTCAAGAACTCCAGCTTCCAGCAGAGTAGGATCATTTATGTTCTCTTCATTTCCCGGTTTCCTTTAGCGCATTCCATTTTTGGTCACTCTCTTGCGAGTAAGTAGGGTTATCTGATTTTGTAAATGGTATTTATATAAATTTCCCTATCTTTTTTGTTATCATGATGATTATGGAATATGCCGACATGAATATTGAGTTTTGTAAGGGATATATGCCTTCCTTAGAGTGGCCACCACATTGGACTGACATCCCCCAGTTGGAACAAGTATTTTTTCTTGATTTGGTTGTCTGTGTATTGTAATATATTGTTGTCGACCCTCCATGAATAGAGCGGGGATGCATAACTGCTTTGTACTGACTAACTAATTTTTTGAGTAAGTCATTTCATTCAAGTAAACCGAGATCGTGGGCCTGGTTCCTCACCTTTTCCACCGATGCAATGATAAATTGGCATGTTTCTAGGATATGCTCTATAATCGATGTCTGTTATTCCATCATTTTTAGGATGTGATGAGATACAACTTTGGATGGAATGGGGATAAAGGCCCATTCCGATGCCAGAGCAGAAATTTTGGCATACTCATGTCCTCTATAGATTTCCAGTAGATACTGGCATTTATCCTATATTGGGACATAAGAATGAGTATTCTACTGGTTTTCTTCCCTAGTTTCCACTGTATTTCACTAGTGGTCTTCATATTCACAAGCGGGAATTTTAATATGTTCGCTTTCCAATATATTTTTCTCAAGGGCTTTGTATGAATACACAAGAATTTTAATCTTCTCATATTTGATTGCTGCTCTATTTGGATGGTGGGATTAATACATTTCAGCAAGTATTTTTGCCTACATGTAGCTAGTTCATATCCTATTTGGATGACAGGCTTCTTTTTCATCGGTAGATATCTGCATCTGCCTATCATATGCCGCTCTATCTGCATGGCGATACCAGCGAGCACTATCAATAATGTGTGTGTGTTCGTATTATGACACCCTATTTCTTTGGTGGTCTTGAGTAGAGGGGGTAGAGTTGTATGTCTTCTGGTTGAATGCCACCTCATTTTTACACCAGAGTTTCTCCTCAGGAACCTGGGTGATAACATGTTACTGATTGTATATTGCTCGCCCTTGGTGGGTAGCCCAAGGGTCCTAGGTCTTCTTGACATTAGCAGGGGCCCTCAGCATAATATCCTCTTTAGAGTGAGGAGATTTGGTCAGCCAGTGTCGGTGTTGATTCTCTATGGCAGGGGCCTATGATTAGGACCCTTGTTTAGTTGAGATGAAGTAATCATCATTGACTTCATTTTCCTCCCTATGATAAGGGAGGTACTTGTTGTCACATTCTGAGGATAGACTCTCAAAAAGGATCGAGACGACCATTAGGGCCACGTTATGTTGGGTCACCAGTCATGGCTTAGGAGGTAGCTGGTCATATTTTACAGACTAGAAGGATTTTCTTGAGGCCTCCACTATGGGGAGAGTACCGTTTCGATGGTAATCTTCGATCAGCATGTTGGATACTGGGCATTGAAGGATCTCGATAGGTGAGGGGGTTCTAATAATAATCGAGGCCCCGACCGCCTACAAGATCACTAAGGTGTGTGTATGCATTGGTCTTCAGGATGTCATTGGGATTGAAGGTTTCTATGCAAGTGTAACGACCCGAAATTTTAAATAAATATTGTTTCCTAATTTTATGTGTTATTTTTATACTCAACAAAAATGTTTCATTTGGTAACATGAGTATAATTAAAATGAGACTGTTGGGTTTTGACTGTTATTTGACCATTGGTCAATATGACCGCTGGAAACTAAAAGTTTTGACTATTGTCTCTAAATACAAGCAGTCTTGGTTAATTAATATAGAAAGAAGATTCGATGGCCTCACCCAGTTGTCTTGGACCGATCGAAGCCCATCTAACAGAACTTGGGAAGGAGGTAGCACCACTGGGATTTGCTCTGGACCAAACCCAAGCTGAACTTCATCGTATAAAACTAGAACGGGATCACATTCGTGAGAAGTTCCAACTCATAGAAATTACTACTCGTGCGATGTTGGCCGAGCCTCCCTCGGATTCTTTCACCTTAGCACACCTTACACTTAGGTCCTATGTTGGTGTGATAAGGGGTTATGTAAGGAGACCATAACTGTCTTGTGCAATCCTTTGTTTTAAATAAAAATTTCAATTTCTTTTATGAATTTTTAAATTACCGGATAAATATAGTATGCATATTTTTGATGAATTTTAGAGAAAGGATATTTTAAAAATGTTTATGTAAACCTTAAATAATTAAAAATGTGTAATGATTTTCAAAAAATGGTCTTCTTCAATTATGTTCAGTACAAAATTTGGAGTCTAATAAGATCAACTTGATTTTTGATGAATAGTAAATTATTAATAGTGATTTTATGATTAGGATTAGTAATATGACCAAATGGATTAGTAATCTCACTTAAAGAAAGTTTTAAAATAATCTAGGCACCTTGATTAAGTAATGTGATTCAATAAAATGGTTAAATAACAGTTTCATAAATTATTATTCAAGTATTAGTTTTTTCGGGTGAATAGTGTTTTTTAATTAAAAATTAAATTAAAAATATTTAGAAAATTATTTTTATAAAATGGATTTCATTTTTGAACTCAGAGCACCGATATTATGTTATGGTAATTTTTGGGGTTTTTTTCTGAAAAAATGAATTTTCGGTGAATAGTGTATTTATTTAAAAATAAATTTAAAATTATTTAGAAAAATATTTTTATAAAATGGATTTCATTTTTGAAATCAGAGCATTGATATTTGGTTAGTGTGAAATTTTGGGATTTTTCTGAGAAAGTTGAATTTTCAGTGAATAGTAAAAATGAAGTTTTAGGGTTTCGGTATGTTTAATGACATCATAGCTGTGTCATGATGATGTCATGAGATATTTTTAGGGTTGGCCGGCCAATGGTGATGAATTATTGTTTTGGGGGGCCCATTTGGCCTAACTCCATGGTAAATTCCAAGGGAGAGCACATGGGTTTGAGAAAAGCACATGTGAGGTGTCCCTTGGCCATTAATGCCTTGTCCCCTCACTTTCCCTATAAATACCAAGCCCTCCTCTCATCCATTCGACTCCCCACTCTTCCCCAACGAAGTTCTGGTCTCATTACCTCCCAAGGAGTCCTCCCAAGGTTCCCCCAAGCCCTCAAGGTCCCAACCTTTGAGGTTTAAGAGTTACATTTT
The DNA here is from genome assembly GCA_963277665.1 of Viscum album. NCBI lineage: Eukaryota > Viridiplantae > Streptophyta > Magnoliopsida > Santalales > Viscaceae > Viscum > Viscum album. The sequence continues at coordinate 1,777,417,247 of OY728146.1, read as the reverse complement.
AAGGTAAGGGATCTGACCCCTCTCTTTCTTTTCAAGAGATCTCTTTTATGGCAATTCTTTTATGCTCCATGTTCTTATGTTGGTGGATGTTCTTTTATACTACTCTTACTTCATTTTTCATTTTCATATAATGAGATATCCCCTATTACTATCATTGTTTCGTTTTATGAAGTTTTAAGTGGCGCCGTTAGGCTGCCGAAATTTTTGTAACGGATTCTTTCTCCCTTCTCATTTTTCAAGATCTATTTTCATGTAAAGTATTTCAAGATCCTTTTTGTTATGTTGGGGTATGATCTCTATATCTATCATACTGGACTCTTATGTTCATATGATGAGAGACCCCATTTGAACTCTTCAATTCAGTATTTTGATGTTTTAAGTGGCGACGTTAGGCTGCCGAATTTTTAAGTGGTTCTTCACCCTTCTCGTTTTGAAGTTCTACTTTCATGTCAATTCTTTCAAGTTCTTTTTTGTTATGTTGGGGTATGATATCTATATCTATCATACTGGACTCTTATGTTCATATTATGAGAGACCACATTTGAACTCTTCAATTCAGTATTTTGAAGTTTTAAGTGGCGCCATTAGGCTGCCGAATTTTTAAGTGGTTCTTCACCCTTCTCCTTTTGAAGTTTTACTTTCATGTCAATTATTTCAAGTTCCTTTTTTTTATGTTGGGGTATGATCTCTATATATATCATACTGTACTCTTATGTTAATATGATGAGAGACCTCATTTGATCTCTTCAATTCAGTTTGTTGAAGTTTAAGTAACGTCGTTAGGCTGCCGAACTTTCATAAGAGAAATCTAATTTTTGTCTTCCTTCCATGTTTTTAATTTCAAATGTTATGTCCTTGAAATTTCATTACCATGATCATTTATCCTTATTATTCTGTCCGTATACTGTTTTATGGGTCATTTATGAATGTTTGACCCATTTTCCCTCTTTTTTTAATGTCTTCTAAAACCCCGTAACATAGCCGTTATGCTGCAGAATTTCCGTCTCAAAATGTCTCTCTCTTTTTCTAAAGTTCTTTTATGTTATTAAGTGAATACTAAAAGCTCTTATTTCTACAGGGTTATTCACATATATACAAAAATGTTCTATTTTAAATTCTGGTACTTACATACATGAAACCCTCTCTCCCCTTCCGTGGGTTTAAAGTAACGTAAAGATCATGTCTTTAAAGCAGTTTTTAAAACGTTATGATTATGAAATGAAACCCATTTATTTTATGCTATATGGGTTATTTATGAAATGTTTGATGATGATATATGTGGCTCACATGATAATAAATGCAAATTTAAGGGTGCGCCCTGATAGCGCTCCAATGCATTGGGTAATGATGTAACCACTAGAGATTACAATTTTCACGATACCTTGGTGAGTAACCTTGGTAATTTTCAAATGACACCTTGGGGATGGACCTTGGTGATATGTTCATGATTTTCTATGTTAAATTATGTAGCCACATCTTCAAGATTATGAAAAAGTTTTATTTTTATTATGATATGCCTCATGATTTCATTTTCATGCCTTAAAGTTCTTTTCGTGACTTTATTTATGTATCTCAAGTTCATATGTAAAATGTTTCACTTGTTTCCCTTGCTGGGGCTTTTGCTCACCCTTCATTTTGATGTATGTCCCCAGGTTATGAGATGTAGTAATGAATCTATGATGAACATGAGGAGAAGCCTTTCAAGTGTTTAAGAAAAATGTTTTATGTTTTCATGTTTTAAGTTCCTGGTTTCCAAGACACTAAACCTTAAAGATCCTCGGTTTTGTAAAATGTAATAAAAGTTTATGTGATAAAAAGGCGGGATGCTATAGTTGGTATCAAAGGATGGTTTAGTTATTTGTGGAAATTAGGATATGAAATCTCTAGGAAGAACCCTATAGAAAAGTTTAAATATAGGAAATCTTCCTGGTATTTTGGTGAGTATTGAGTAAGGGGTTGCCAAGAAAATACATCTCTGTCTGGATACGAGCAGGTAGAGGTGGCTCTGGCACAAATGTACATAGGGGTAAAACCCGAAAACACCGCTTTGAGCTAGACTCGAACGAGAACTGGTACACGACAACGGGCCTTGCTGCACTCTTGGTTACGACACTCTCGGGGGATATGCTTTGGTAAATTCATAAGCTTAGTATGAACCATTGTTAAAGGAACAAAGATAAAATAAAATAAAGGTTCACATAAGAATGTATTATCATGGATAACCTAGATGGGAACCTAGGGGATCACAATTTAGGGTATACTTTTCAACTACAAGGTATCCTCATATGCTTTAAGTTTCTTTTCATGATTATTGGCAAAGTATTTAAGCCCCTAATTATAGTTTCTTTTCTTAATTAATGGTGGTAAATGGAAGAACATGTCCCAACAACCAATGTGATAGGAAATGCTACGATTGCCGTATTAATACAACAGAGATGATTAGGGGATTAAAAGATGATTATTATTTTGGAAGACGTTCACTATTTTGAGGACCCTATATCATCGAGGTAAATAGATTACTACGGTATTTTCATTGAGGAGTAAGGTTGACTTATATTTTGAAGAATCAATGAATTTAAGGTGGAATTATAGTAATTGAGGTTACTTATGGGAATGATTAACCTATCTTGGGTAAAATATGTTTAGGTTAGCTACTTTTGTTATAAGATGTTAGGTGTGGTTGATGTTGTTTGGAGATGAACAATGATGTTTATTTTGGAAGACTTTGTTATCAAATCGCTCTTATATTTGGGTTTCAATCTTAGTTTGGTTTATTTTGAGGAATTTTAAGGACCGTTATTTATGGAATGTTCTATGATGAACTTTGGGTAGTACCATGGAACTTTTAAGATTTAAAAGTAGTCTCCATTCCTATGGGATTCTTTCTTTTTGAAGAGTTGTTTTACCTTAACCTTTCTGTTTTTGGGATAATGTTTAAAGATAGAAGAAATGGATAGTTAATCTTTTGTAGATTATGTGATTCTCTAGAAGATGATTCTTGTTCTTTTATGAGACCAAGTGTTTTTGACTTCTCATCATTTGGAGAAAAGATTAGTGTTGGTAGGGACTTATTAAATGATGAAACACTACTTTATGGTAGGTATATTTTCTTGTGTTTTTGTTCTATGTATTAAATGAATTCCTCAAAATTTTGAAAAGAAACGTAAAACAAAAATGTTGTTGGTTTACGTTTCCTACAAGGTAATCAAAGACCATTTACACACATCATAAGTTTGGGATTTTCTCATGGTTAACTTTCTCCTAATCATGTTCTCTATCACTCTCCCTTAGAACTTGACCCTTTGTTTTCTCTTCCATTTCCATGTTTTCCTACATGGAATCCTAGTGTGGGTTAACTTTGGTGACCTTTGTACTTCCCTTTCTTTCTTTTAAAGTAATAGTTTTACTGACTCATTTTCCGATGTGGGACTTTCAATGAAATTTCAAAACCCAATTTTAAAAATTGCGAGGACGCAATTTCATAAGGGGAGAAGATTGTAACGACCAGTAATTTTAAATAAATATTGTTTCCAAATTTTATGTGTTATTTTTATACTCCACAAAAATGTTTCATTTGGTAACATGAGTATAATTAAAATGAGACTATTGGGTTTTGACTGTTATTTGACCATTGGTCAATATGACCCCTGGAAACTAAACGTTTTGACTGTTGTCTCTAAATACAAGCAATCTTGGTTAATTAATATAGAAAGAAGATTCGATGGCCTCACCCAGTTGTCTTGGACCGATCGAAGCCCATCTAACAGAACTTGGGAAGGAGGTAGCACCACTGGGCTTTGCTCTGGACCAAACCCAAGATGAACTTCATCGTATAAAGCTAGAACGGGATCGCATTCGCGAGAAGTTCAAACTGATAGAAATTACTACTCGTGCGATGTTGGCCGAGCCTCCCTCGGATTCTCTCACCTTATCACACCTTACACATAGGTCCTATGCTGGTGTGATTAGGGGCAATGTAAGGAGACCATAACTGTCTTGTGTAATCCTTTGTTTTAAATAAAAATTTCGATTTCTTTTATGAATTTTCAAATGACCGGAGAAATATAGTATGCATATTTTTGATGAATTTTAGAGAAAGGATATTTTAAAAATGTTTATGTAAACCTTAAATAATTAAAAATGTGTAATGATTTTCAAAAAATTGTCTTCTACAATTATGTTCAGTACAAAATTTGGAGTCTTATAAGATCAACATGATTTTTGATGAATAGTAAATTATGAATAGTGATTTTATGATTAGGATTAGTTATATGACCAAATGGATTAGTAATCTCACTTAAAGAATGTTTTAAAATAATCTAGGCATCTTGATTAAGTAATGTGATTCCATAAAATGGTTGAATAACAGTTTCATAAATTATTATTCAAGTATTAGTTTTTTCGGGTGAATAGTGTTTCTTAATTACAAATTAAATTAAAAATATTTAGAAAATTATTTTTATAAAATGGATTTCATTTTTGAACTCAGAGCACCGATATTATGTTATGGTAATTTTTGGTGTTTTTTTCTGAAAAAATGAATTTTCGGTGAATAGTGTATGTATTTAAAAATAAATTTAAAAATATTTAGAAAAATATTTTTATAAAATGGAGTTCATTTTTGAAATCAGAGAATTGATATTTGGTTAGTGTGAAATTTTGGGATTTTTCTGAGAAAGTTGAATTTTCAGTGAATAGTAAAAATGCAGTTTTAGGGTTTCGGTATGTTTAATGACATCATAGCTGTGTCATGATGATGTCATGAGATATTTTTAGGGTTGGCCGGCCAAGGGTGATGAATTATTGTTTTGGGGGCCCCATGTGGCCTAACTCCATGGTAAATGCCAAGGGAGAGAACATGGGTTTGAGAAAAGCACATGTGAGGTGTCCCTTGGCCATTAATGCCTTGTCCCCTCACTTTCCCTATAAATACCAAGCCCTCCTCTCATCCATTCAACTCCCCACTCTTCCCCAACGAAGTTCGGGTCTCATTACCTCCCAAGGAGTCCTCCCAAGGTGCCCCCAAGCCCTCAAGGTCCCAACCATTGAGGTTTAAGAGTTACATTTTAAGGTAAGGGATCTGACGCCTCTCTTTCTTTTCAAGAGATCTCTTTTATGTAAATTCTTTTATGCTCCATGTTCTTATGTTGTTGGATGTTCTTTTATACTCCTCTTACTTTCCTTTTCATGTTCATATAATGAGAGATCCCCTCTTACTCTCATTATTTCATTTTATGAAGTTTTAAGTGGCGCCGTTAGGCTGCCGAAATTTTTGTAACGGATTCTTTCTCCCTTCTCATTTTTCAAGATCTATTTTCATGTAAAGTATTTCAAGTTCCTTTTTGTTATGTTGGGGTATGATCTCTATATCTATCGTACTTGAATCTTATGTTCATATGATTAGAGACCCCATTTGAACTCTTCAATTCAGTATTTTGAAGTTTTAAGTGGCGACGTTAGGCTGCCGAATTTTTAAGTGGTTCTTCACCCTTCTCGTTTTGAAGTACTACTTTCATGTCAATTCTTTAAAGTTCCTTTTTGTTATGTTGGGGTATGATATCTATATCTATCATACTGGACTCTTATGTTCATATGATGAGAGACCACATTTGAACTCTTCAATTCAGTATTTTGAAGTTTTAAGTGGCGCTGTTAGGCTGCCGAATTTTTAAGTGGTTCTTCACCCTTCTCCTTCTGAAGTTTTACTTTCATGTCAATTATTTAAAGTTCCTTTTTGTTATGTTGGGGTATGATCTCTATATCTATCATAATAGACTCTTATGTTCATATGATGAGATACCCCATTTGATCTCTTCAATTCAGTTTGTTGAAGTTTAAGTAACGTCGTTAGGCTGCCGAACTTTCATAAGAGAAATCTAATTTTTGTCTTCCTTCCATGTTTTTCATTTCAAATGGTATGTCCTTGAAATCTCATTACCATGATCATGTATCCTTATTATTCTGTCCATCTACTTTTTTATGGGTCATTTATGAATGTTGGACCCATTTTCCCTCTTTTTTTAATGTCTTCTAAAACCCCGTAACATAGCCGTTATGCTGCAGAATTTCCATCTCAAAATGTCTCTCTCTTTTTCTAAAGTTCTTTTATGTTATTAAGTGAATACTCAAAGCTATTATTTCTATAGGGTTATTCACATATATACAAAAATGTTCTATTTTAAATTCTGGGACTTACATACATGAAACCCTCTCTCCCCTTCCGTGGGTTTAAAGTGACGTAAAGATCATGTCTTTAAAGCAGTTTTTAAAACGTTATGATTATGAAATGAAACCCATTTATTTTATTCTATATGGGTTATTTATGAAATGTTTGATGATGATATATGTGGCTCACATGATAATAAAGGCAAATTTAAGGGTGCTCCCTGATAGCTCTCCAATGCATTGGGTAATGATATAACCACTAGAGATTATAATTTTCACGATACCTTGGTGAGTATCCTTTGTAATTTTCAAATGACACCTTGGGGATGGACCTTGGTGATATGTTCATGATTGTCTATGTTAAATGATGTAGCCACATCTTCAAGATTATGAAAAAGTTTTATTTTTATTATGATATGCCTCATGATTTCATTTTCATGCCTTAAAGTTCTTTTCGTGACTTTATTGATGTATCTCAAGTTCATATGTAAAATGTTTCACTTGTTTCCCTTGCTGGGCCTTCTCCTCACCCTTCATTTTGATGTATGTCCCCAGGTTATGAGATGCAGTAATGAATCTAGGATGAACATGAGGAGAAGCCTTTCAAGTGTTTAAGAAGAATTTTTATGTTTTCTTGTTTTTAGTTCCTGGTTTCCAAGACACTAAACCTTAAAGATCCTCGGTTTTGTAAAATGTTATAAAATTTTATGTGATAAAAAGGCGGGATGCTATAGAAAGAACTTGAAATAAATATATATGACATATATAGGCAACAAAACCCCATTAATGTAGCATCTCTTGAACATATATGTATTTAAAGATTCATCTTGGCCATCTTCTCTCTTTTTTTGTTGTGAGGTGAAGGGGATTGAGCGGGGTAGAACCTCCACATTAGTTAAGGATTTACGTCAGGTTCGGAATTTTTTTCAGCCTCCGAGGTGAAGTGTTTATAGGTATGAGGAAGATACCAAAAATAGTCTGACGAGTGACAATCATTCATCCATTATTATATAGACTCTCTCCTCGCCATCTTTATTTTGACTTGATCCGTATTGTTATTCTTTAAATGAGGATTGGATGCTGAGAATGGCCAGTTTATCCCTTGTTCATTATGAATGAGGTTCCGCAGATAAATGGTCCCAGTGGGCGATTGCATGCGGTAAAGTATTTTTGCAATCGGTCCTCCTAGGGTATGACTTCCTCAGATGGTCTCCATTGGGTTTATCTGTGGATCTAGAAAAACTTATTGGTCCTATTATCCATGATATATGGACCTTCTTTCCAATGTAAAGTGTTCATTGGATGAAGATTTGGCCAATGACACTAAAGGACTCCATTGGTTAAGGGGATGGAAGGTCAGGCTCATCACACCCTTTTGGGGGGAAATATTTCCTATTCCGGGACGCTCTTATAGATTTCAGTCATGTTCATATGTTTGAGAATCCTTGATTCATTCTCGAAGAGTGTATCCATGGGATACCTTTAGTTTTCAGGATCTTCATATTCATATATGGATTTGATCCTACGGAGCCAGTGCTGACTTAAGCCATACAATAAAGACCATTAGAGTTTATCATTATCTAGGGGTGACAGAATATTGCTTGATGTTAGTATCGGACCCATAATATGGGATTCCTATATATCCTCATGAGGGAAATTAGATACCATGTTGTTTTGGAAACATGGGGCTTACGCATGGGAGCTACCCATTTGAGGGGACATTATTGGGTGAACCCTTTTGGAACGGCACCCCTTTTGAGCTTAGAACTTAACGAAGGCATCCTACCTATCATGTTTTGACTAGTAATTATAGTTCTCATAGTTTATTATGGGTTGGTTGTGTGGATGTTGTGATCATAATAAATCATGAATCCTGCATGATTCATGCTCGATGTGAGAAACAAGAAGACATGAAATATCCAACTAACCACACTCCTCCTTTCCCACTGATGCAAGATGGAAGGCCTACGGTGGAAGAATCCTAGGCAACAGTGGGAGAGGGCATGAAGAAATTAACCATTCAATGTGGGATGACATAAGAGATCATGTGGCTCGGCTCTCAGAAACATAAGGATATACCCTAGTGGGAGTTCCCTATAATTATCTCTAGCAAAGGGGAGGAATGTAACCTCTCATTAAAATGAGGAATAAATATGAATCATTCGACTAATCACCATTCCTCATTGAATGGAAGAGAAAGTGATCACCCATAATCCCTAGAATGGGGAGGTTCATGTCATCATACCAAGGTTGGACACTGGGTTATTTTAAGAATGTATACTTATAGACATCCCTATAGTTTGAAGCTTTGTGGGGAGATACATTGTGACTCTTCTTTCCATGGGTATGTAGATGCAAAGGGGCATGCTGATGAACCTAATGACTTGATCATATGGGTCTGGTGGCATTGGAGGTGGCTTTGACCTGATTTCTAGGGACAAGTTCATGGATGGTCTATGGAGGACTGGATAGTAACGAAGGGGGGAGATTTGATCCCGAAGGAAGGGCACCCAAACAAGCCTCATTCTGCGTACTATTTTCTAATGTGGGATGGGGGGATCTCTTCATACCATAGTGGTATGTGGGTAGAGGGTTAGTTCATGTTACTAAAAAGTATGGAGTCTTTGGCATGGACCACTGCACACCATAGTGGTATGTGGTCCTAGATACATTCCTCCATGCCTCTTTGGGTTCCATCGACATACTAATGCAGTATGTGGCATGGGTTTCAATATGCATAGTGATGCACTATGCATAACTCTATATTGAAGGAGGGTTATAGAACCTGTTGTTCACTGGGAGTTCATCTGCGAGGAATGTGTGGTTCCAAATTACACTAATTAGGTTCACAGTTTTCCCATTATTATTTTGTTTCTTCTTTTTATGGTTCACGATTGGTTATACTAATTTAAACATGGCTTGTGATTTGAACCTCATAGATTATTTGAAACTGAAGCTAGAATCCTCTCTGTATTCTTTCTTCCAACCCTTATGGTCTACTCCATGATTTCTTCATCCATCTCATTATTAATACTCTTATGAAACATTTATAGAGCACTGGGAAAATCATATATGTGGTCATGCATCACCATTTTTAGAATCCCATGAATATATTTCTTAACTTGCAGAAGACTCAGTCAACTGAGGTTTATGGAGGTTGTGGTTGATGAGTCATTATTTGTGGAACCCTACTAATTTTCTTCATCCATGAACCACTATGTTTGAGATATGTTATGTGTATGTACTTCACAAGTTCCTGTGTTCATTGGACATTGCTTACGCCGGTCACCGTCTCATAGGTCCTTCCGTGTACTAGTGGTTCTTGGTTCTTGTGTTCTGCGAACCCTTACTAGTGATAGTATGTAGGTCACTTAAAACTCTTTGAGAAATTGAATTTATTAAAGTTTCTTCCAAATTTTTCAACTCAATTTTCATCCAGTTTTCTTTCTTGGCTTGTGGAAATGCTTTCTTACATCTGAAAAGTGATTGTGCCAGTATTTTCTTACCTTTTACAATGTTTTCAAGACCCTATGGTATTACCAATGAAATTTTTTTTCAACTTAGTGTATTAATATATATATATATAACTATATCTAGTATCATGTGAAAAAAAATATTTAAAAGATATATTAAATTGAAAAAAATAATTCTCAAAATCTCAGGGTGTTACAACAATCCTATTTTTTAAACCCGATGGTAGTAAGAGGAAATTAATATATGATGTTTCATCAAGATATAAAAGGAAATACTTTCATCCAGTATAGAAAGTTGCCTATATGTTACATCACCAATTGGGATGACCTTCACAGTAAATTCCTCTTCTTTTCCATCTCCACCATGTGCAAGACAATCATTTCCAACCTCTTCAATTTCATGAAAAATCCTTATTATCTATTCATATATTTTTTCCCCCAAGTGGAAAGGCCTCAAATATTCACTCAACATGTTGTTGACTCAAGATAAATTACTAATGATATGTGTAGGTAATGTCAAGACTCAGTTTTTCACTACCCTTATCACTCAGAACATCATATATGGGTGCCCAGATTTATCCGACAATGCATGGAGTTTGAGGAAGCCTTACAGCAAGCTAAGAATACGTGTATTTCTCTTACTCCAACTCCTGTTGAAAGATATTCCAATAGAGATACTACCATTATAGTACATATATAATCCCTTGATCCATTAGTGTTGTTAGAACCTTTTTTAAGTAATCCTTACTGAGTATAGCAGACTCATCAAGATTATACTCTCCCAATAAATAATTAGTTGGAACCACCTCTTCATGCATTGTCAATTAGACGAGAGAATGTGGATCCAATCCCTTGCGAGGATCTAGCCCCTTATATGGGATCAGATCCCATAGTGCCCTTCCCAGAAAGAAGTAACCATAACTGTAATTTCATGGATGAACATGTTCCTAGCTATTTACTCAGTTACAAAGAGAAATGAATTCTGAAGATTCCATTATGAAAGAGTCCCCATGAATCAAAACATACTGATCTCCCTAATAACTAACCTTACCACAGGATCCTTGGACCTAAAATCAAATATTTCAGTGTGTTCAGTGATTATATCCATAAAAAAAGGATAATGGTCTGGTCAATTTCAAAAACATCATGGATTTGGTGGAACATATCATCATTGATCCTAACACCAAAAGTGATGGTTCAAGTGAATAGAAACTATTTTCAAAGTATGGGACTCAGATGTACAACGACTGCTTGACCCGTAGAGCAGTTTCTCACAACCATGATCTCATTTGTGTTGTCTTAGGCTAGCTCAAACCTCCTAAAGTCATTTCACCTTCCCCATATACCACTTATACATCTGCACTCTATCCAACCAAATATCAGAAGACTATATGTTAACAACATAAGGGAAACCAAATCCCACCATAGGTGTTGAAGCTATTTATCAACCTCAGTGATTTCATGGCTCCATATCTAAAATTCATGCCCCTTATTCCCTTAATACTACAATAACCTTATGATAATGGGAATGATTATACCTCCATGAATTCCATCAAATTAATATATCACTTCACACTACCTGATGAAGAGGAATAATAGGAAATCCCTCTGAGTTCCTCTAGTCGATTCTGTAAAAGTATAGGTTGATTAAATGAGAACTGTAGGAATTATAAGGATAGATCCTCATTCCAAACTTTGTATGCTACTAAGACATGGTAGAAGGTGTTTCATAGAGACCAACAGGAACAATCCTCTCATCCTACTTTATTAGTCACACTACCACAACTGAACATGTTAACTGAACTAGAAGAATAGTCGTGATTGCACAAAAATTATCCATATCTAACAATATCCAAGGCTTATTTAGATAACATTATGTCGAAAGTGGTTTTAAGAGAATAATCCAGTTAGCACTAGAGTATTACAAGAATTAGATAGGACCTTGTGTGAAAGATAGAAGCACCCATTATTCCCCCAGCCAAAGAGATACCCTCTATGGAAAGAAGCATGCATATGGCATGGAATTATGATATGTTGATGAACCTTAATAGAATAACATAAAGGATATTGATTCTATAGGCCCTCCATTTTTCTAATAAAATGTAGGAGTCCTCATAGAATCCCTAATTATCCCTCTCTATTTCGATGTAGAAGTAACGTCTGTGGAATCCTACTATGGAGAAGAGGTTGAGTGAGAGGAATTCCATACCATCATCTCGTTCTCTAGAGAGGGTGAGTCTTCCCTCATACAGGGGAAAATTATTCTGATGTATATCATAGGAATGTTCAATATCATAGAGATCCATCATTTCTTGGTGGACTCAAGTTTCATGATTAATATCATCCTGAAATAAACCCTCCACAAGTTGGGGTTGAACAATTTATATTTGAGTCCTTCTCACCTAAATATTCAGGGTTATGACAGGACCAAGCAGAGAATTTGGGGCATGATTCATTGGAAGACCGTTTTAGTGTCTTGTTTGAAACTATTTAATTTATGGTTTTCTCATAGGATACTACCTACAACATGTAGATATCTAGTACCTAGCTTCATCTTTATTCAGAAATTTTCTCCTTGAATCACAAATGCCTCAACTACTCATTCAATGGTCGAGTTGTAATTCTTTAGGGTGAAGAGATTCCCTTTGACTCTTGTGAGTCGCACTATATTAACACTATATTAAAATATAGAGAAAAATTTTGTTCAAACCAATTAGGTTGAGTGCACAACTATCACGACTAATCCATGGGAAGACTTGGATGATGCTTTCATTCTCTCAACTCATCAGCTGGAGACCACAAAGTTGTGCAAGGGAACATGCTTTGTCATCTCTGGTAGAAAGGGACACCACATCTCTAAATTGGAGTAACTTTCAGATATTACCTCGTACACCTACACAATATATTAATAGGTAATATTATAATCCCTTACCCTTGTGAAGTACTGAGAGGTTCTCCCAATGGACACAATTTTATGTCACCTTCATCTATTTTGCTGATCATGATTAATTCATCAAAAAAAGAATCACAAACATTTCTTTGACATAAATCATGGACCCCATGGTTATAGGATTGATGGTACTTTATTGTCAACTTCTATCTCTATGGTTTCATCAGTGCAGGAGTCCCTAAGTGAGGAATTGGTATCTTCCCATATAGGCACCACTACCTCCCTAGGATCTGTTGGACCAGCTAACCAATATCCTACCATAGATTATCCAACCCTGGATTATGAATATCATTTATAATACACACCTAGAATATTTTAAGAAGGAATATTCTCCACCATCAATGAGATGATTCAGGTGAACCTTGATACCTAGGTGGACCTTAGGCCAATACTGATCAATTCAGTCATGCCTTCATAGGAGTAGCAGAAATATTTCACTTTCTAGAATCAAAATAATGGTTTTTTTCCAAGAGTTATGATTAGATTCTAAGACAATACCCTCATATTTCCATCGACCATCTTGGTCTCTAAGTGGGTTATCACATGTTCAAGAATCCTCCGATACGTCCCCATCTCATGGTACCATGGTTGAGGCCGAGGTTGATATGATTCTCAAAGCCATCATTATCAGGGAAGTTCAGTAACCAAAATGGATAGAAAACATCATCCTAATCCAGGTGAATAATGGAAATATTAAACATTATATCAACTTATGGGATCTTAACAGCCATTTTCCATAGGATGATTTTCCCCTTATAGTGATAGAGATTTTTATCGATGCTATAGCTGGGTAACATGCTATCTCCTTCATGGATGGATATTCCGGATACAACTAGATATGAATGGACACTGAGGATAAGTAGTATTTACCTAAAGGGAACTACAAGGGACCTTTTATTATCAAGTGATTCCCATCATCGTTAATAATGAAGGAGACACATATTAGCGGGTCATGCACCACATCTTCAAACTGGTCAATGGGATGATTTTGGAATGCTAAGTAGATGGATTAGTGGAAAATCGTTCTATAATCTGAACTATTTTAGATATATTGAAAAATATTTTGGATTCCAATACTCGTTTAATTTGAAGATGAACCCCTTGATGTGTTTATTCAGGTTCAACTCTAGGAAGTTTATTAGATTCATCATCAGATACATAGGAATCAATATCGACCCAGAGATGATCAAATCCATAAGCCAGATGCCTCCCTTGAGTAACATTTAAGAGCTAAATGGTATTCAAGTACATACTTCCAACATAAAAAAATTCATCTCAAATATGGATAGAAAGTATAGGCCCTCTTTAAAGGCTCATGAATAATGGTATTATCTACTAGTGGGATGAGAAGTTCCATAATGCATTTGATAAAATAAATTAGTACCTACTATATCCTCTAGTTATAATGCCACCTGTCTCAAGGAATACCCTCATCCTATATGTGAAAACCATAAAATTTTCCATCGACACCATTTTTTCCCATAAGAAAAATGAAGTAATAAAGAAAAAATTACTATCTCATTCGCATGATTCTAGTCATAGAGGAATGATACTCCTATATTGAGAATATTTTTCTTGTACTGGTTTTAGAGGTAAATATCATTCATAATTATCTTCAACTTCATGAGATACAGATGGTCTCATATATGGATATGAAAAATTATATCCTGAATAGTCTCATTCTGATAGGCCATATGGAATTCTAGGAGGTTATTCATCATTTGTTCGATATTATTTCTATTATGTAGAAATCCATAAATGGTTAAGCATTGGAATAATTTATAGAGACCAATCTAGTTTGTAACGACCCAATGTTTTATCAATGGAAATTTTCCTCTTATAATTATGTCATATAATCACATGAAATTACAACACAGTGAACTGCTAAGTACTATGTGACCTTTAGCCATAATATTGTCACTTCTGTGTTTTGAATTTTTAAAAACTAACATGAATGGTTGCATTCGATAAGTTATTTAGAGTCTGATAAGACAAACTTAATTTTTGATGAATAGAATCATAACCTTATGAATAGTAACATACCTTTATGAATAGTAATGAATATAAAATCAACCCAAAAAATAGAAACTTCACCCATGAATGTATAAATACAATTTACACACCTTAAATGTGAAAAAACGATCGTAGTATAAGTATTGATATTTTTTGTGTCCTAAACATTTTATTTACAATTTCATGACTAATTTAATAATTTAAAATGAAAATTTATTTTCTTAAAACATAATCATAAATTGTTAATTTATTGTCTTATTGTTATAAGATAATTATATGGGATCATGATTAATTTTTCAAGGTGATATAAAACAGTTTATAGTTTTAAATGTTTTTTTTGAATAAATTATGATTTTATTTAAAAATTAATTTGAAAATATTTAGAAAAATATTTTAAAATAATTAATTTCATTTTTTAATTATACACATTAAAAAATAATAAGGGATAATTTTTGGGATTTTTCTATAATACATGAATTTGGTGAATAGTAAAAATATAGTTTTGAGTTTTTATTATGTTTAGTGACATAATAATGATGTTATAATTAATTTAAAATTATATTTGACCTATGCATAGTAAAATATGATATGAGGTGTCCCCATTGGATAATAACATGGGAAAATACCATTTGAAATCCCATGGTTTTTCAAAAACAAATAATGAGGTGTCATTTGAAATTAATAAAAAACACCCTCTCTTTTACTATAAATAACCACTAATTATTTCATTTTATTTCATTTCAAATCCATTATCCAAGAATATCTGGTAGTTTTACCTCCCTAGTAGTCCTCCCAATGTTCCCATAAGGCCCCAAGGTTTGAACCTTCAATTCTTAGTTGTTACTCTATAAGGTAAGGGAATCTACCTCCCTTCTCTTTTTCAAGCTTTCATTTTATGTAATTATTTTTAATTTCAATTGGATTATGTTTGTATATATCATTTAATATCCAAATTACTATCCATATTATTTAATAATGATTATATATAATTTTTATGTCATCAAAATAGTTTATGAAATTTTAAGCGACGTCGTTATGCTACCAAATTTTCTTAAGGGATCTCTCAAATTTTCTTTTTATTTTCTTGTTCATTTCTTTTATTTTTCTTTCTTTGCCTCATTTCATCCAAATTTTGTTATGAACCTAGTACCTTACATGTACTGTAATGTTTTCATTATAAATGAATAATTCTTTATCATCTCTCATTTCCCTTTATTTTATATTAATAATGAAAACACCATCTGAGATGTGCTTATTTTCCACATTCAAGGATGATAGGTTTTCAATTTTCATTATCGTATTCAATTTTGGCCATAAAACCATTTTTATGGTTAAAATAGACCATAATATATGTATTATTTTTCATCTATGGTTTCTAAATACATCCTTACACATGTTTTTTATTTATAAAATGAAACATGTTCCTTGTGGCCAAAAACATCCTATTAACCCAAAAGGTTATCACTAATGTTTTACATAATGGTTAATCTTCAATCTAAGTAAAAAAATTAAATTTAAAACCATTTAATATTATGGATGTTCAATAATAAAATATTACTCTAATTCTTCACACCCATCCCCATTTTACATGATTCTACAAACATGAATATAAGTAAACAGATCATTAAAACCAAGGAAACAAACAGACCCAAACAATGAAATTGAACCTCATAACCAATCAAAAAGGATATGAATGAACAAAAAAAGTCTATGTAAAAAAATTTAAATATAAAATAGGTTGTTTAATTTTTAATTAATGAACATAATTTGATTATTCATGTCATTAATATCAAGTGGATAATATCATCAGACTTAAGGTAATGGATCCTCTCTATTTCACTTTTATTCTAGAATGTCCTTTATGTTATTCCATTTTAAATATAATCCCTAATGATGGGGTAGTATTTCAAACCTTATCCATAATTCCATCATGATTTATAAAATATTATTAATAACTTTCCTTCTCATTAAGGCCTCCTAATCACACCTGATACCATGTCGATATTTTGTAAGGGAATCCACTCGAACTGCCTTAATTCCTTCAGGTTTCTTTATCTTTCTTTTTACCCAAATGAAGTTATCCTTTATTTTTATGTAAAACTTATACATAATGTTTATATTATAAAAACTCATGTTTCATGATCCATTCCACATTCTCTTTCAGGGATAAAAGTTCTTTTAAGTGATTCCCTCCTCGATAATTCCCAATAAGTAAACTCATTTTAAGGGAACTTCCCAAATTTTTACCCAATTTCAAGTACACTCTAAAATTTGTTTTTATTAAAAATTGTTTCTATAAAATAAGTCTTTTTAATATAAAAACATTATTGTTTAAATTCTAGTTTTTTATAAAATATTATTCCATTTTTTATTTTAAATACTCTTTAGTATTATCCTTAAAACCGTACTAAAATGTTTTAATGATAATAATTTCCTAAATACTCTTCTTACATGTTGTCGCTTATGTTTGACATCACATACCATGCTATATGCCTATTTTACCTTATTAATTTTCATTTATGGTTTAATTTATTTTTCTTGTGGACACTTTTATGATGTTCCCATTCATTATGCTTTATGATGTGAATGTGATACCCATTTCTCTCTATGGGATCCCTTATATTTATGTATGACTGATTATGTGTGATTATTTTTGTGTTTGGCATATTAATGAACATGTTAATATGGGTGCACCCATATTGTTCTCAAATTAATTGGGTAAAGTTTACTCTCATGACACGTTATGTGCAACGGTCTTCGCAGTTAGCCTAGACTCATGCTACCTTATTAAACATTATTGGTGGTTAACCTTGACGTGTGATCCTCTATGTGCAATGTGCCTTGACTCATTCTAATGTCATGATTTACGTTTCCTCTACATTACTATGAATTCATTTTGATATGATCCCATGTTTATATTTTATGATTCTATATTACATTTTATATCATTATGTCATGAGCTCTAACCCTAGTGTTAAATCCTTATTCTTAAGTTTATTTCCTTATTGGGATTTTATCTCATCCCTTCCTTCATGTGATCCCTAGGGTACCCTATGCATATGTAAGGGTTCAAATGAAGTTAGGTTCTCTTTATTAATATTAAATAAAGAAGTGTTTTTTAGTTCCATGTTTTCAGTGTTATGTACATAGTCTTCCAAGATACTAGAATTTATGATCCTTGGATTGTACCCTAATGTATAATTATGATTATAATTATTTAATTTTATATGTATGTGGCTAGGGTCACTATAGTTGGTATCAGAGGAGGTTCTAGTTTTTTTTTGAGATTAGGATTATATAACTTTAGTAAGAACTTTAAGGATGATACTATGTATATGAAAACACCCCTAAATTTTAGTATGTATAGAGTAACTGGTTAATAAAGAAAATAAATCCTTTTATAGAAACCAATAGGTAGAGGTGGCTCTATAATAGATGTATATTGGAGTAAAACTGGAAAACACCACTTTAATAAGAGCTTGAATGGGAACTGGTGCATGACAACAGGTCTTGCTGCACTCTTGGTTTAACACTCTTAGGGGATATGATTTGGTAAATTTCTGATATTGTTACAAATAATTACAAAGGGAATAAAACCCCCATAAAAATATAAGTTATGAAATAGATCAAGGATAAACTGGATTGAAACACTGAAAATCACAAGTTAGGATATACTTCTACTTTATAAGTTTATCCTCTTATGTTCAAATTTTCATTTTAATTTTTAATAGATAAGTATTCAAGACCACTAAGTGTACGTTATTTTTCATAGCTAATGGAGGTAAATGGAAAAATATGTGCCAAAAATCAATGTGATAGGGAATATGAAGACTTCCCTAATAATATGCCCGATAAAATGGGAATGGGTACTTAAAACATCATGACAGTACTTCCTTAGGTGGCTCAAGTTATGAATAATGACATGAATCTTGTGGAAAACCCTCCTCATCCAAGGAAATAGAACGTTTCCTTTGAATACTTTATGTAGAAAAGCCCTCATATGTTTAGTGTATTTTCCGATCCCCTCATCATAGAATAGTGGATTAACTCCTTTGAAAATATATTCTTTGTTTTCTAGTGCTCAAAAGAAGAGAAAGTCGTACTGGCAGTCTATCATTTAGATGGGGAAACTGAATAGTGGTGGACACTTATCAAGAATATAAATCTCCTAAAGGAAATTGATTCCATGGATTGGGAGGAATTCAAGTGAATTATTTTCAAAAAATATTTTCCCCGAACCCTCTATCTCAAGATAGAAATAGAGTTCCTTGACTCAAGCAGAAGTAAGATGATTCCATTAGGGAATGTGAAACAAACTTTAAAAGGTATGAAAGGTATTCCTCTGGCTATATCATGAGCACCAGAAGTAAGGTAGATCACTTCCATAGTTGACTAAAGCTGATTCTACAAAAAATATTTGTGATTTGAGACTTTTAAAGCTATGAGGAGATTCTTCATTTTTCACTTAAGGTTGAAATGAAGATTGGAGACTCTCAGTGGTATCATGGGCCTAGCGACAAAAATAGGAAAATATAATCCAATGAGGGTGGTTCTGCAAATAAATTACATGATGGAAAGAAGCCTAATCAACCCACATTTAAAAATTGTGCAAATAAGCATACTGGGAACAATCTAAATGAAACCCAGAATTTCTCCAAATTTAAAAAGATGGGACATCTTGATAAAAACTTCCTAAGGGGTATGAAAAATCCCCCTAATGTGGAAGAATAAAGGAAGGTTTACATAAACACTCATCTAGTAGTGTAGTGTTACAACTAAAAGTAACATGGGAATTATGTGAACAATTTCCATAATACTAGGGTTGTTGGTGGAAATCAAAAACAACCTCCAAGGAAATAAAGAAGGTCTTATGCCATTACTACTATTGAGGTGGAGATAGAAAACGATGTGGTGATAGGTATGTTGGTTATTCATTCAAGAATAGAGAACATACTATTTGATTCTAGTTCTACGCATTCTTTTGTATCTTTCAAGTTTAGAAAAACTATTCAAACACCATCTCAAAATTTAGAGGATAAGTTATATGTGAGAATAGTTAATGGGAAAATTATTTAATCCATGGTTTATAACTCCTACATGGTTAATGTTTATAGATTGAACCTCCCAGTAAATCTTGTCATACTTTATTTAGTTGAGTTTGATGTTATCTTGGGCATGGATTGGATATCTATACTCAAAGTCAACATAAACTTTCAGTAAATGGATATCACTCTTCACATCCTAAAGCATCCTCCAATTCAATTCAAGTGTAAGGAAGAAGATGAATATACTTTAGAATCATTGTCCCAAGTGTGGATATTAATTCCTTATAAGAAAGAATGTATAGATCAAATGATTGAGTCAAAGTAGAGAATCCTGCTTGAAGACATGCCCATCATGAGGGATTACACTAATGTATTACCTACAGAGTTGTATGTTCTTCCTCCTGACTGATTGGTTGATTTCTCAATTGAAATTATTCCTGGATGTCAACTTATATCAAAGACACCTTATAGAATGGCCACTATAGAGCTGAAAGATCAAAAGAATCAGTTATAGAAGAATCTGGAAATGGTTTTACATGCCCGAGTGATTCACGGTGGGGTGTGTCGGTCTTACTCATCAAGAAGAAGGATAGATAAATGTGCCTCTACGTTGATTATCGTGAGATCAAGAAAATAACTATAAAGAACAAGTATCCCCTTCCATGGATATATTACTTGTTTGATCAGCTTTATAGGGCGAGTTATTTCTCTAAGGTGGACCTTCCATCAGAATATCACCAATTAATGGAGGGGAAGGAAGGTATTACAAATAATTCCTTTCAAATGACGTATGGACACTATGAGTTAATAGTGATTCCCTTAAGACCCCCTAATTCTCTAGTAATTTTAATGAATTTAATGAATAGATTCTATAGATATTACCTCTATAGATTTGTGGTAGTCTTTATCTATGATATTATGATATACTCCAAGGGCAAGGAAGAACATGAGGAGTATTTGAATACTATGTTAAAGAATTTTGTAAGGAATAATTTTTAGGCAAAGTACTATAAATGTGTGTTATGGATGGATTAAGTATCATTATTGAGGCATGTTATCTGCAGAAAAGGGATATCTATAGACCCTTCCAACACAAAGGCAATTGAAGAGTAGTCCATGCCAACATCTATAATGGAGATCTGTAACATTTGAGTCTAGCTGGGTATTATCGATGATTAGTAAAAAAAACTTTTTCGAATTGTCAAACCCAATGACCAAGATATCATGGATGGGATTAATGTTTTTTTGGACTTAGGAATGTAAGGACTATTTTAAGGAGTTTAAAATGAGGCTAATCACTGTGCTAGTACCCACACTACTAGTAAGTAGTGAACTCATTGTGTTGTATAGTGATACCTCATTGAAGGGATTAGGTTGTGTGATGATGAAAAATGATAAAGTGATAGCCTATACCTCAATTCAGCTGAAAATACATGGGAAAAATTATCCTACGCACGACCAACAGTTGGAGATTGTGATATTTGCATTAAAAATCAAGTGGAAATATCTCTATGGGGAGAATTGTGAGATATATACAGATCAAAAGAGTCCCAAATATATATTCCCAACAAAAGAGCGTAATATTAGCTAGAAAAGATAGATATATCTCATCAAGTATTATGACTAATCAATCCACTACCATCTCGGTAAGGACAACAAGGAGGAAGATGCTCTAAGTAGAAAGGATCTAGCATCTTTATAAATGATGTGAACTGAAAAGGATCCAATATTCTTATATTTTCAGAGGATGGAGTTGGGATTCATTAATGTAGAAACATCATCAATCCTTTCTCAAATGTTTTTTCAACCATCCCTCATGGAAAAAATAAAGGATGCTCAAAGAAGAGATGTGTAAATTCAAAAAAGAGTAGAAGCCATTAGAAATGGGAAATCTTTTGAGTTCATGATTGATGAGGAAGGATTTGTAATATTAGTGTCATGATTATGTGTACCATCCAGTCCAGAGATAAAAAAGTCACTTCAAAATGATGAACATATCTTAACCTTCTCTATCAACCTAGGGAGAACAAATATGTATCGAGATCACTAAGAGAACTTTTTGTGGGAAAATATGAAGATGGAGATTGTTAAATATACATCAAAGTTCCTGGAATGTCAAAAATTGAAGGCTAAAATAAAAAAAGTATAAGGGGATGATGTATACACTACCCATACCAACATGGAAGAAGGAGAACATCACCATGAACTTTTTCATTGGACTTCCAAGGAAATCCCGAGGAAACAATGTTATATGGGTCATTGTGGATCATCTTACAAAGACATCTCACTTTATCATAAATTCAAGAGGACTTAACATTAGATAAAATTTAAAATATATATATATAAGTGGTGGTAAGGCCACATAGAGTAACACTATCTTCTTTATTTTATAGAGATCCAAGATTCACCTCAATGATCTAGAAAATTATTCAATGTTCTCTAAGAACTGAACCGAACTTCAGTACGGTCTATCATCCTCAAAATGATGGTCAGTATGATCGAACTATTCATACACTAGAAGATATATTGAGAGAATGTTCTATGGACTTTAAAGGATGATGGGATCAACATATTCCACTAGTGGAATTCTCTTATAACAATAGTTTCCTCTTGAGCATCTGAATGGCACCATATGAGGCCCTTTATGAGAAAAGGTACAGAACACTGGTGTGTTGGGATGATGTTGATGAGCATAAAATGATAGTGCCTAAAAGTGTTGATAAAATGGTGGAGAAGTTTAAAACCATTCAATAGCACATCATGGGAGCCCAAAGTCAATAGAATAGTTATGCACACAATCATCGATGAGACCTAGAGTTTAAAGTTGGAGACATGGTATTTCTATACACATCTCCATTGAATAATTTCATGAGATTTGGGGAGAAAGGAAAGATAATTCCCAGGTACGTTGTCCCCTTTGAAATTCTTTATCATGTCATGGATATGTATTATTGACTGGAACTTCCACCTACCATGTCCAAAGTACACAATTTCATTCATGTATCTCTCTTATGTAAGTACATACCAGACCCTTCACATGCACTCTCTTCAGAGGTGGTATAGTTGGAGAATGATCTTTATTATGATGAGTAGCCAGGAAAGATCTTGGATCGTAGAGATAAATATCAATATAAAAAAAGTACTCACTTGGTCAATGTAATGTGGTGGAACCATAAGTATGAAGAGACAACATGGGAACTAGAGGAGGAAATAAATGAAAAGTACCCACACCTATTTATCACTTAAAATTTAAAAAAATAAAGCTCACTGGAAAAATTTCATAAAGGGGGAATAATGTAATGACCCAATGTTTTATAAATGGAAATTTTACTCTTATAATTATTCCATATAATCACTCTAAATTATAACACAATGAACTACTAAGTACTATGTGACCTTTAAACATAATATTGTCACTTCTCTATTTTGAATTTTGAAAAACTGACATGCATTGTTGCATCTGATGAGATATTTAGAGTCTGATAAGACAAACATACTTTTTGATGAACATTAACATACCCTTATGAATAGTAACATAACATTATGAATAGTACTGAATAGTAATGAAAATAAAATAAGTAAGAAAATAGAAACTTCACCCCTGAATGTATAAATACAATTTTAACAATTTAAAAGTGTAAAAATGATCATAGTATATGTGTTGGTATTTTTGTATGTCATAAATATTTTATTCAAGATTTTATGATTAATTGAATAATTTAGAATAGAAATTTAGTTTCATAAAAAGTAATCATAAATTTTTACTTTATTTTCTTATGGTTATAAGATAATTTTATGGGACCTTGATTAATTTTTCAAGGTGTTATAAAACGAGTTATAGTTTTAATGTTGTTTTTCTAATAAATTATGATTTTATTTAAAAATTAAATTAATAATATTTGGAAAAATATTTTCAAAAAAAATCATTTTTTAATCCTATACATTGAAAAATGGTTTGAGTGAATTTTGGGGATTTTTCTAAAATATTTTAAATTTTCATGAATAGTAAAAAATAGTTTTGAGTTTTCGATATGTTTAATGAAATAATAATGATGTTATAATTAATATAAAATTCTAGTCTAACTATGTATAGTAAAATATGATATGAGGTTTCCCAAGTGTCTAATATTAGGGGAAAATACCATGGTCAAGCCCATGATTTTGTAAAAAAACAGTAATGAGGTGTCCTTTGAAATTAATAAAAAAATCTCTCTCTCTCTTACTATAAATACCCTCTAATTAAATCATCTTAATTCATTCCAAATCCATAATTCTAGAAGATATGGTGGTTTTACCACCATATTAGTCCTCCCAAGGTGTCCTCAATGTCCCAACCTTCACATTTTATGAGTTACTATACATGGTAAGGTAATTTACCTCCCTTCTCTTTTTCAATATTTCATTTTATGTTATTCTTTTTAACTTCAATGGGATTTTGTTCAGATATATCATTTCATATCCCCATTAATTTAAATTTTATGTAATAATTAATATAGACCCCATTTTTCTTCCATCAAAATATTTTATGAAATTTTAAACAATGTTGTTATGCTGCGAAATTTTCGTAAGGGATCTCTCAACATTTCTTTTATTTTCAAGTTAATTCCTTTTATTTTTCTTTACTCACCTCCTTTAATACAAATTTGTTGATGACTCATGTCCCTTACATGTACTGTAATTTTTCATGATAAATGAATTATTCTTCTTCATCACTTCATTACCTTTCTTTTATAATAATAATGAAAACACCATCTGAGATGTACTAATTTACCACATTTAGGGATGATGAGTTTTCAATTTCTGTTACCATATTCAATTATTCTCATAAAACCATTTTCAGGGTTTATCAAGACCATAGTATTTTTATTATGTATCATATATAGTTCTGGAGTCCATTTGTACGCATGGTTTTGATTTATAAAACAAAACATGTTCCTTGTGGCCAAAAACCGCCAATTAACCCAAAAGGTTATCACCAAAGATTTTCATAATGATTAATCTTCAATCCAAGTAACCAAATTAAATTTAAAACCATGTAACCTTAAAAATGATCAATAATATAATATAACTCCAATTCTAGAAAAACATACCCATTTTACATGATTCTCTGAACACGAATAAAAGTGAACTGATCATTAAAACCATGGAAACAAATGAACCCAAACAATGAAATTAATCCTCATAACCAATTAAAAAGGTTATGAATTTACTCAAAAAGGTTGTAATAAATCATTTAAAAATATAATAGGCTCTATAATTATTAATTAATGAACCTAATTTGATTATTAAGGTCATTAATATCAAGTAGAGAACACCATTATACTTAAGGTAAGGGATCCTATCTATTTTACTTTTATTCATGAATTTCATCTATGTTATTCCATTTTATGTATAATCCCTAATTATGGGGTATTATTTCACACCTTACCCATACTTCCCTCATGATTTATAAAATCTAATCAATCCCTTTATCTCTCATTAATACCTCCTAAGTACACCTGATACCATGTCGATATTTTTTAAGGGATTCTACATTAACCATCTTTATTCTTTCGGGTTGCTCAATATTTATTTCTACCCAAATGAAGTTATACTTTATTTTTATGTAAAACTTATAAATACCATGTATATTATTCAAACATAGGATTCATGATCCATTCCTCAATCTCTTTTTGGATGTACAATCTTTTAAGTGATTCCCTCCTCGATACTTCCTAATAAGCAGACTAATTTTAAGGGAACTTCCCAAATTTATACCCAATTTAAAGTCCACTCTATCATTTTTATGCCACCATAGTATTTATAAAACACGAATTTTAAATATGAGAACCTTCTTGTTTTGCTTATGGTTTTATATAAAATATCATTCACTTTTCGATTTTAAATTCTCTTTAGTATTTCCCTTAAAACCACACTAAAATGTTTTAATGCTATTAATTTTCTAAAAAATCTTCTTACATGTTTTCACTTATATTTTACATCAATTACCATGATATATTCCAATATTACCTTATTAATGTGCATGTATGTTTTAATTCATTGCTTTCATGGACACTTCTATGATACACCCATTCATTATGCTTTATGACATGAATGTGATACCCATTTCTCTCCATGGGTTCCCTTATGTTTATGTATGAATGATTATGTATGATTATTTATGTGGAAAGAATATTCATGAACATGTTAATATGGGGGAACCCATATAGCACTCAAATTCATTCGGTAAGTTTTAGTTTCATGAGACATTATCTTCAGTGGTCTTAGCAGTTAGCCATGACTCATGTTACCTTGTGCAATGGTCTTGGTGGTTAACCTTGACTTGTGATCCTATATATACAATGAGCCTAGACACTATCTAAAGTCAGGATTTATATTGCTTCCACATTACTATGATTTGATTTTTATATGATCCCATGTTTATATGTTATGATCCTATATTCCATTTTATATCATTATGTCGTGATCTCTAACCCTTGTGCTAAAGCCTTATACTTATGACTATTTACTAACTGGGTTTTTAGTTCATACCTTCGTTTATGTGATCCCCAGGGTACCCTATTCCAATGTAAGGGATCAAAGGAAGTTTATAGCTCTTTATGAATATTTTATAAAGAAGTATTTTTTTATTTCCAAGTTTTCAGTTTTATGTACCTAGTCTTCCAAGACACTGGACTTTACAATCCATTAATTGTATTATGATGTATAATTATGCTTAAATTCATGTAATATTATTTTTAAGAGGCTAGTGTTGTTATATATTTTTGGAAGAATCTAGGTGATTGTTTCATGAATGAGATAATTCTCTCAGAATACCTGGCTATGTCTTGTTGGAAGAATCATTTATTTTTTCCTCCCATAGCCCAAATGATAAAAGTATCAACAATAACATACTCAACATAGTAAGAATGTGGGTCATATTAATCACTCCCACATAGCCTATTTAACCATAGTCATTCCTACTCTCAAAAGTATGCACTAATAATAAGTCATAGTATCAATCTCTAATTGAAATTCTTGATATAGAACTCGAGATTGATTTCCCCTTAAAATATGTTAATGGAGACTCAAAATTAGTCATCAAACAAATAAATAGTGACTAAACAGTTTGGAATCTAGAGACCATTCCCTAGATGTAGTTCACTTTCTAGATAATGGACTTATTCCCTTTTCATTCAAAAGTGAATCATGTCCCTCAATCATAGAATGTTCAGGCCAATGACATGGATTGTCTAACTATATATCCTACCGAGCCAAACCATGATGAACTATTCATTCATGTGTCTTGTTGTAGATTCACTACTCCCATAATTCCAAATTATGACAATATATGACAAGTAAAATAGATGATTGTTTCTACTTCCACATCAAGACCACCCCCCCCCCCCCAGTAGTATAAGAAAACTAAGAGGTGATAACTCATTTCATCGAGTAAATTGAACATGGTATAGTCCCATAAAAATGACTTAGATGTGAGAAAAAAGTTTGGTTTGCAACATGGTTTACCCTCTTAAGTGGCCCAAGACTTGAATAAATTCTCTACAGATGTGGTTTTAATGGAGTTCTCCTCTGTTGCATCCTAGGATATGATTTCACCCATGTTATTCAAGTAGTTTATGTCGCGTATTATGGATCCTAAAAGGTAGGAATGGAGATTTAAAAAAATATTTGGAGGCTCAGTCGCTTCTAGTGCACAGTTTTTGTATTTTCATTGAGTATTTAAATAGGTTTCATGCATTTCAGATTCACATTAACTTTTCACATCAACCAACGAAGACCCTGGATACCACCAAGTATTCTTCGGCCTTTATAGTATGGGGACTCAATTATGTGGTTCTCTATCATCTAGCAACATCTTGACAGTGTAGGTTCATTCTAAACATGAAATATTTATTCTCAAGGTTGGTAGAAGTGATTCCCTTCAAGGATGTCAAGTGTTGAACCGTGATCGAATTATTTATCACCAACATCATCCATCAGTTTGGAGTTAATCATGAAATTATCCCCTAAAATGGTACTAACATTCCATATTCTAATCTCGAGAGGTTTTAATACATGTACAATATCTATTCTGATCATACATCCCCCTATCACACACTAATATATGGATAAATCAAGGTCTTCTATTAGACCCTCTCTAACAATCTATAGAATAGGGTGGTCCAAAAGAAGAATATTTTGCTATAAAATATCCACAACACTCTCAAGGCCTATCCAAAGGCAACTCAAAATTCAAATCAAGTGACTAAATATTTCATGTTGTGTAGAATAGAGGTGGTCCAACCCATTTAGGTTTAATTTACATCACTTCAAACAGCTATCTAGGACCAGAATAAACCAGAATAAATGGAAAAAGTCTATCTTGATGAGGTGGAATCCCTTGAATAGAATAGACATAACACCTTGGAAAATATAGAGAGGGACCAGAACACAATAGAGATAGTGTTAAACAAATAAGGTTCACCTACTCTCCTGCCTCCAAGGTGACATTGTACTATATCTCAAAACACTGATGATACTTGGAAATAATCCACCATGGTTAGAATGAAAGTGTGAAGAATTATACATAATTCATAAGGTATATTATAATAGAAAATATTATTTGATCACTATGGGTATATATTTTATCACTCATCCCACCAATTCCAATTTTATCATGTAGTACAATGCATGAGGGGTTGATGACTAAGACACATGATGTTAAATTGTGTATTAGGTCCAAACTCTATGACCTTACACTAAGATCCCAATGTCCAAGAATGGTGACATTAAACTATATGAAGGTCATCTCAGGAATATTTGGTATGGATACAGGCCTTCTTGGTTCTCATTTGTTTTGGTTTTATTATACCACTACATTGGATACCTCCATTAGAGAAGACACATATATATGTTCCAAACTATATGAACTTAAACAAAGAGACTCAATGTTCCGAACTCCAGGACCGTAAACTGAACATCAAAGTCCTAATGTCATGAATTTATTTTTCTTTCTTGTCTCCGTAGTAATGTTTCGTACATTTTGGGCCTCCTTGTTCCTCGTTAACATCAAGTTATTTCTTC
Organism: Viscum album; assembly: GCA_963277665.1. Taxonomy (NCBI): domain Eukaryota; kingdom Viridiplantae; phylum Streptophyta; class Magnoliopsida; order Santalales; family Viscaceae; genus Viscum; species Viscum album. Next base: position 1,777,388,538 of record OY728146.1, on the reverse strand, counting down.
TACACTATGCACAATCGTTTTTGTTTATATTCTATTATCCATGGTTTGAACTCATTGAATTTAAACTAGGAGACCATGTCCATTAATTACAACTTCAAACTGTATATAGGTCCTCTTTGTAATATACATTCTGGTGTTGGTCCTACTAGGCACTCATTAATATTGGTTTTTTCACTCTATCTCTCTATAAATATCTGTTTGATAAGATCCCTTCCCAAGGTCCGAACTCTATCACTTTAAACTAATATCTTCATTAGTCTGAGAATTAAGAAATTATACTAATAGCCATAAAATGGTACACATTACTTGACCTTAAATTGTATACTGTAGTCCTAGTCATTATGATCAAAAACTATTTTCTACCTCTACAGTCTGAGCTTAACTCCTTTAAAGTTCAATGCATGATGTCCTCAATACATGATGTTAAAATGAAACTTTACCCCATTTGATACCAAGATTCCCTTAATAAGATATAATTTTCAAACTATTTCATATCAGAATGAATAATATGATAATATGGGATGATCAATAACATTACCCCATTCCCCAAGGGGATTTCTCATCTTACCTTTTCATAGTGGGTCACCCTTACCGGTGTTGGTCTTCTATTGATCTCTTCTTCCATAATAATATTTCACGTGATTCCCATCATTAGGAGATATGTAAGGAAGCCCATAATTCTAATATCCAATACTATACTCAAATTTATCAACCCATTGTTCCTCTATCCATGGTCCAATCATTAAAAACCTAAACCATGTGTTTTTTTATTCCTAATACTTATGTTTTACAAGGCCTCTATATCTATTCACGTGGTTTTTTTCATTCATTCCACACATTCATTCTTTTAGAAACCACCCCTTACATTCCATACATCACAACACTAAATTGATACCACATAATCTAAAAAATTTGACTCTATACTACTCTCTATGGTCCAAACAATATGACCATAAATTGTGCACAATTGTCTTCAGGATTTCTTCATGTGGTGTAGGGAATCCTCTACACATTCATATTGGATTTTAACTATTAAAATACAAGAACCTCCTTGAATGCCTCTCTTACAATGGTACAAACAATACAACCTTAAATTATGTATATTCGATTCTACAACTATATGTGGATTGGTTCCCATACTCATGAGATATATAATGACATGATGAATTTTTTTCTTCGGTCCCAGCTATAGATTCACTAAAATACCATTCCTTGAATGCGGGCTAATCACCCTCAAAATATTTGAAGGGCCTCTTTCAATTATAAGACCCCTTAAATTAAATTGTCTCAACTATGGGTTATGATTTCCTCATACTGTAATACGAGGATGAAACAGCCTCAATACACAATGTTAATCATTATCCTTACCTCCTATAAATCTGGGATTTCTCATGTCCATGTATAAGAATAGTCAATACCCTCACTTGAGAGGGTTTCCCCCTACCAGATTTAGTATTCTAACCTGATGTGTTTTCAAACTAATTTTTTCTTGATTATAATCCTTAGGGTATACAGAGTTATTTCTAGATAAATTATCATGGGTCTATCCCCTATTCGATCTTCCATGGAGCCTTTCCATCCCTGATGTCATGAAATTGACTTATGGTGTGGTTTGTCAGGTTGTGTGTAGTAGAGGTTCCCTTAGACCCTCTATTAATGTCTGTTTATCACTCTTCATGATATACAAGAATATTTCCATACACACTTATGCCCCACATGGTCCATGAAGTGTGATCTTAAACTATTTACAACCAACCCCTTACATTTCTCAGGGCATTAAGGTCTCCTTAGACCCATCATTCACATGATGATAATAATATTTTGTGCCTTGTAAAATTATTTAGGGAACCCCTTGGACCGAACATTATGACCATAAACTAAATTTAGATCCCAAGTAAATCATTATGACTCTATCTTTGTTTTGTTTGCCTAAAATTATGTTTTATATGAAAACCGGTGGCCTCTTAGGCCACAACATTCACATAAGGTAACCTACATTCAATTAAGTATATATCCCCTTGATTCACATCCCCTTTTAGTTGATAAAAGATAACTTTAAAGTATTTTCAATGGTCTATGTTATATGTTTGGATCACGTAATGATAAACTATATGATACCCTATCCTTACCATATGAAATAAAATTGTGTTCTTAATTCCCTTACCATATGATGTTAAATAGTGTGTCTATAATCATAATTTATTGACGTTAAACTGAAAGGCATCCATGTACCATTCTGGAGAGATCCTCTCCTCTAACTCTCGTCATACATTCCATCACTTGCATTTTCACCAATCTCTCAACATCCAAGATGAATATACCCAAAAAGATGGGTTTTGATTTTTTTATATTATTACAGCCACAAAAATGTTTTGTAAGACATGGTTGAATAATTCTATAAGTGTTGGAATCCATTAGAAAATCCCATCACTTAATTTTCCATTCCTTTAATTCCCTTTATTTAGATCCTCATCCTCATCTAGTTCTGATGGGACCCCCTTACAGCATGGTGTCTAAAAAAGGCTCACCTACTATCTGGTGTCAACACCCCAAAATATTCTAGATGACATTTTGGGATAGGTCAATCATTTTGAATATGGTGAGACATAGACCCTCAATTGTTTTCCACGCATTCACCATGTATGGGATATGGATGTTTTCTTTCAAACTTGGTCAAAATTTACCATATATCATGATTCCACTTTCCTTATGTTACATATTTTTGGAATTATATTCCACATTCTCCATTCCACTTTATTCAGGCCAAATTCAATGCCACTTGTGTTATCACATTATTGTATTAGAGCATATTGGAAAAGAATGGAGGATTTTATGATATCCCCATTCTCTACCGATGAACTCTCTCAAAATGAACACTCCCTTGATGGTTATCCAACAGTAAAAAACAATTATTTTTCATTGATTATCTAACACTAACAAAAACATAAAAAATCATATGGTTGTCCCTTGTTTCTAACACAGATCAAGACTCATGAGAGACTAGTGGTTGGTTTTTTTTGTTTTCTAAATATTATTAAAGTGTAATAATTAACATAATAAAATTAAATACGTCCGTGTATGAAAATAAGGTGAATAAAAAACTATATCATATGGAGAGGGTCATCCACTTGTTGGATCCTCTCTTGAGTCTAAGAAAAATTTCCCCTACGGATCTTCTCCAATAATTGAGTGGTACAACTCCACCATCCTTTGGTGTATGAAATGGAGAACCTGCTACCAACTCTTGAGTTCTGCTTCCACATCATTAAACACTGGATGATTCTCATCATCTCGGATTTGTGATTTGTCCCACTCATCTTGATGATCATTTATTTAAGATATCACTTACCTCATCTACTTATAAAACTCCTCCAACTAAGCCCTTATCAGGATGAATAACTCTGATTAATCATTGAGTAAGGTGTCATGTTCATTAGTTTTTTTCTCCCCATTCTAGATTTCCTAAATAATTTATTGTAAATTATGAATGTTTTCTGACCACTACTGGTTCCAAGAAACATCTAAATGATTAATTCCATCCAACACCCACTTAGTAAGGATGTCACGGACCAACACATGGAGAGTGTGATCATCCACCACTCTAGTTATAAGTTTACATAACTAGTAATGGAGGGACTCTATTAGAATCACCCAGTTTCCTTCCCGGTTCTGGGTGAATAAATTCTTTATGTGCCTCCACACTCTATGCTAAAATATGAAAATTTCATTAATGGATTACAACTCAAAATCTTCTTTCTCTTCATGAGGTTCATTCTTCAATTCGGGGGGAAGTCTCAAGAATGGTTGTAGTACGGTCCTCCACGGGTATACTCTTAGATGGGATAGGCTCTGGGTCATGAGGTTAGTCATCCTCACTCATAAATTCCTCAATAACTTCTCTCCCTCCAGCCTTTTGTAATGCCCCACAAGTGGTGTCACTCACAGTCATGGAAGACTAATGCACATGAGAGAATGTTCATCATGTTAAAAGTTAAGGTGTCATACAAGGGTCTAAATGATGAATCCATGGAAGGATAAAATGACATCCCATTACCCAGATTCAATCAAGGAACATACATCTCTATTAAAATTGATGAATATTGACCACCTTTGAAAAGTAGGAATGCTTGGTAACAAAAGAAGCCAACACATATAACCAAGAATTGACGCATGGGTGTGCCCTGTCAAAATCATTAAAAACAACAAAAATATTTAACTTTATCATGTATTTATGAATATTAGATTATAAAGTAAATTTAATTAATATATTAAAACAAATAATTTTTTTAGTCATTTAATTTAAATAAACATCAATTTTTTCAAAACATTCATAATATGGGTGGGGATGCATGATATTTTCCACCTATAAATTATTTATGTTATAATAGTTTTTTATTGAATATTTTATTCATAATAATTTAAAATTTTATTTTTTATATTTTAAGGTAATTAATTTTGATAAAAAAAAATTAAAAATACAGTTATATTTAATTTGTTAAATTCATTTCAACTAATATTTTATTTTAAAATATATTTTTTTATCTAATTTTCCTTAATAAAAAATAATATTTTAATTTAAATATACCTACTATGAAATCCTATGTTTCATCCTCCTCTTATAATAATTAGGAAACACCAATTTTCAACTACTTAGAGAGTTCACTGTACCTCTTCTAATGTATAGAAACATCCTAGGATCATTTATTTGAATATAATTTTATGAATTTCATATTGTATCTAATACCCATGAATTTAAATTAATGTATTTAATGAAAAAATTAGCATACATTAATTATAATATTATTAACTATTATTATTAATTTATTTATATTTTCTCTTCTAATGATCTTTCACCACACATGAAAAATAGATAGCCTTCTATTCTCTTCCATGCATCCGAAAAATTTTCCTTTTTTAAGAACATTGTAAATGATTTTTTTAATTAGAATTGGTCATGTGATTTTCAACAGTTTCTTTATCTATTTTAAATATAAGTGGTAGGGAACCATTTTTCCTCCATTCCATATCTAAATGGAAAAGCATAGTCAAAATATAATTAACCAGGATCTCCAAACTTTTTTCCCTATTGTTCTAGATGAATATGGAGCATTTTTTATAGGTATAATATATGTTATTAATAGATAACTTGTAATAAAAAGAAATCCCATGTTCACTAACTAGTAAATTTTCTTCAATATCATGAATTCAAAATCAATATCTCGGTACTCATCATCCAGTTTAGACTGGTATAGTATGGAGATGATCTCATTTATCTTAATCCTATCTTTCTTCTTTTTAGGATGCAAGAGACGAGATATCATAATGTATGATTCCATGTCCTTAAGTTTTATCTTCATCTCTATATTCACAATGGATAGCATGATGTAAATAACATTATATGTAGCCTTCATATATCTCTTTAATGATTCTTTTCACCTATGGTCGCTCGGTGCAGTAGTTGATCAAAAAAGGGGCACCACAGAACATAGTATAAGTTTTCTTAGAGTAGTGAAATGTATAAATGAATATACCAATCCTAGAAATATAAAAAATAAATGACTTGTTCTATGCCTAAAATTGTAACCAATTGTTATTTATATATTAATATACTTAAAAAATGAATGTTTCAAAATATTTTTCAAAAAAATCAATTATTTTTTATTATTTGGAGAAAATGTGTAGTCTTGTTATTTTTCAACAACTTATATTAAAATTACATGTGTTTATAAATATATAATTAATTAAATTTATGAATTAAATTAAAATTTAATTGTTTTTACAATTTTTATAAAAATTTCTAAAGACATTAAAACTAATTAATTATTATCATTAAAAATAATAAAATAATATTCAGATATATAGAATGGGGTTCATATATTAGAAAAATAAAAGGCTAAAAATATCCTTGGGGTAAAAAATTATATGTTTTTACTAGATTCACCACCCAAAGGTTGTCAATAAACTTAACCTCTATGTATAGATTCAACATCGAACATGTTCATCTCATTTAGAATCTCTGTTATTGTAAAAAATTAACCCTATGAATTTGGTGGGTACCATAAACTTTTTATACATTAAATTTACCATAGAAAAATAAATTCTTCATGTAAGGTTAAGATATTAAACACATATCATCAAAAATAAATTTTAAAATTATTATTAAAAGTTTAATGTGGAAATTAAACAACCAAAAGTACCTTAGTCAGTATTACGTATGATCATTTTATATATTTTATATTTTTTTGTAAAATTATATTTCGTAATTCATTACTTATTTGAAATAATTATTTTTTATATCAAATAATATAAATATATTTTAATTTTCACTCAAATATATTTAAATGATCTAATCATCATATTTCAATTTACAAAATCATTCAACATATATAAAATCATTCAAAAAATAGTATCTAAATCATTCCATCATATAATATAATAAATTAATTCATCCTAAAAAAATATTAAGTTAGTTTTAAAAAATCATTAATATATATGTATATATATATTCCTGAATAACACAAATATGAATTTGATAATTAAATTTCAGTCTTCCAAATCTACAATTCAAAATAACAAGGGGATAGTAATGAAATTACAGGGGGTAGAGATTTTTTAAATTTTACTCTAAAGGAGGGGTGAAAAAAGGTCATGAATCCTCTTTGGGGAGCACACATGAAGAACAAAAACAATTTAGTCTTACATTTTTAAATTAAAGGAAGAATGAGATGCATCTTCGCTTCCTTGAAAAAGTGGAAGCATAAACAAGGTTTACAATTCTGCAAACCCAAAAATTAAGTATTCTATTAATTCATGTACCACATTTCTAGTATGTGGAACCACATATAAAGTAAATGAGACTCCATAGAAATATTATTGAAGGAAATTTGGATAATTCATCATGTTCATGTAGTGAGTACATATTTTCATAGAAATTCTGTGACTACAAATAAATTTTGAAAATGGGTTGTATCATTTTTTGGAGAAAAGTAGTGATTTAAAGGGTACTAAAAAAGGTAATTTTTATATAAATATTTTTATGATAATCAGTTCATGAAGGTTAGAATAATAATTTCTAGATTTTAGGGTTTTTTGGGTTTCTTTTCTTATATAAGGATCTCTAATCCCTTGATTAATCTAAGAGAAGGATTAAATAGAAGATAATCAATAAATAATTCTGAGAAGTATGAAGGTAGTTCCTGAAGGATACAATAGTTCATAAAGAATTAAATGGTTCCTAAAGGGTATGTTATTTGGGAATTGAAAGACATTCAAGAAGAATGAAGCATTTAATGGAGGGTATTTTTTCACAAAGTGAGAGTTATTTCATTAAGGGGCTAATTTTTTATAAGGGGTTTCATTTTTATGGGAGATAAGTTCAAAAATAAATATCATTTCATTGATCGTGAACTATTTTTGAAGGATAATAGACTACAATGGGATTTTTCATGGAGAAAGTTTAATATAGAAAAGTTTATTTTAAAATTGCTTCATGTCACACATATATTAGTGTGAATAAAATCAAAGTTGATGTAGAACATCATAAGATTATTTTAGATGAGTAGGGAGTTATTTTCAAAAGATATATTATTTCATTCTAAAATGTGGATGGTTCTAAACTAAGATGGATATTGAGCCCACTCGGAAAATTGTAATAGTGTAATGCTTTAGTGATTCTGGTTTATTAGAACATTTCCTCTGTATACTTAATAGATTATCCTTTTTAGGGTGATCTATGTAAAATTATTTTTACTATTTATTACATTCATTTAATTTTATATTTACAATAATAAAATGGGAGAAGACGGTGTTTTTCACGATGATACAATATCAAAAGGGATAATTCATTTAATCTGACATGCCATCATCCCCCCACTGTTGAGTATTTAACCTAGTGAGGAGAAAAATTGATACCAAAACTAAAGGTTAATTTCATTGAATCTATAATTATGGAATCCATGGTATCATTCAATCAAAAAAGTATTCTGATCTTCGAGTTAAATAACTTTCAACTATGGAAGAATCAGATATTGTGCTATTTTTTATCCTAAGACATGGATGAATATACAACTATTATTCATGGGATTTCAATCATTATGAAGAATGGGTATTTATCATAATTATAACATAAATAACTATATATTTTCACTAGAAGAATCAACACTTTAGAGGGATCTTTTTCCAACACAATATACATAAAGTTAATCTCGTGTAAATTCTCCAAGCATTGTGGGAGGAGCTAATAAATATATATTTGAAGGTGATTTAAAAGTATGAGAAGCTAAGTTAATAATTATATAGATTGACTAAATGGACATGTGGGTGAAAATTAATTAATATATTGATGAATTATTTTATTAGTTAAATGTTAATATAGAGGAAAAGTGTGGTCCTGTAGAATCCCTCTATGATTAGAAGACCATCAAGTGTATCCTCATTATAGTGCCCTATGATTTTTGTATCACTTTTTATTTAAATAAATACAATTTTTAATGTATTAATTAATTTAAAAAATTGATATTTTATGATATAATTAACTTTAAATAAATTTATTTATTTGATATATTTCTTTACATGCAACACCGAGTTTAAACAAATGCGAGATATTATTAAAATATAATTTTTTTAATGTGATAGTAATCTCTTACCTATTTGGTATGTATGGAATAGGATTAACCATATTATTTAAAATATTTATAAATAATTTATCTAATACAAATGTATTGATTCTTATGCAATAAGTACCCAATTTTCTATAAAGTCATTTTATGGTTAAAAAATATGTTTCCTTAGAAAATGGTTCTTATTTTATTTTTTGTATAAATATTATAACGATATTATTCCATGTTTATAAATTAAGAATTTTAAAAAGGATATAATTTTTAAAATTATCATGTTAATATTATATTGGGTTGAATTGTTTATTTATTTCTATTAAGTTTTATTTTTTGGTGAATAGTGAAGCATTATGATTTTGGAAAAAACTATCATATCTTTTAATTAAAACAAGTAATTTAAAAGTATAATAATGATTTAAATATTATATTCATGTAAATTAAGTCACATTTAATTGTATATAAACTAATTAATAAAATAACCATCAATATTATACTTGATTTTTGTGTAAGTTCATTTTAGGCTTAAAAACCTATTTTCCTAAAAACATTTTTTCGTTACATTTTAGGAATTTATATTAAAATTGATTTCTAAAATTTAATTTAAATTAATATTTAAAAATAATATTTTTATTTAGGGGGTTATAATTAATTAAATACATACCTTTTATATATATATATATTTTTTTTTATAGATAGTAATCTTAGTAAATATTTGTCAAGTCAATAAGGGTAAAATGGGTAAAACGAGGTTAAACATGTTGGATAAGGCCAAAAATCTAACTAAATCCCATATTTATTTTATTTTATAGGTTTATTTGTACCATAACAATCCAATATCTTAAAATTTATAAATTTATTTTCACTTTAATTTGATTATAAAATTTATATTATTTTAAGGATAAATTCAAATAATGTCGCTCTCTTGCTTTTAAATTCTATAATATTTTTTGACATGGGTAAAAAAATTATGATTGGTCATAAATTTTTAATTTAAATATGAATTTATCTTTTTATCATGTTAATTTATTTTTAATTTTTAGTGATGTAATAATTACCATAAACTCTTATAAAACGCTGATAATGTGCTTGTTCAAATAATATAAAAAATATAAATGATTTAAAAAAATTAAGGGTAATGTAATTTTGATGAATTATTGTGTTTAATAAATGTTTTAGATAAATATAACATATTATTTATGCTTTTAATATTTTTATTATAATTAAATTACTATATTTATATTTTTGAAAAGTAAAATTATGTGAATAGCCCCGAAAATGAACTTAATGGTATCTTATGTTAAATAATATATTATTAAGTGATATAAAAATCATACAAATATTATATTTGGAAAATTTAATGTTATATGGTCAGTAATATCAAATACTTTATACTTATAGGAAAATTTTTGTTTTATATTTATATTCATGACCCCTAAAGAGTAAAAAAAATTACTATCATGGTAATCATCCAAAATGTTTATGATGGGTTAAAACTAAGATATAAGGGTTTAAATATAAAATAAACTTATATAAATACTTTTTTATGAGATAATACAGAATTATACTCATAATATATTAAAATATATCAATTTATATTTACATGAAATTGGAATTCAATTTATATTAATTTAATACTTTAAGTAATTTTAATGGTGCCCCTCCCCTCACTTATGAAAGGGAACCTCCTCTACTCCCATTTAAAAAAGTTTGATCACTATATATTAGAAAATACATGCCATAATACCATAGTATATTCCTCAAACACTTCTTGTATCTTCTTTTATTACCCCAAATACAATCTTTTCAAGGATTAATGGGTAAGCTAAGTGTGGTTTCTCAATGAAGAGGTATAACTCTTGACAAAGTACCTTCAGTTTGATTTCATCTTCTAATTACTATAAATATATTATACAATCATAAAATATTTAATAAAGTATAATATATATATTGGTATCTTATTATGATTATGCTATAATAATTTTCTAACTCTTCTCCATCTTATAGAAAACGAAAACATCACTCGTGCGTACGTATAACTTACTATTTCCCACGTGGCGGTGTAATTAGTTTTTCATAACCATTTTACATGGATGGTTATAAATATAAAATTAATGAATATATATTATATTTTTAACATAATTATATTCCTTTAACTATAAAATTTAATTTACCTTTTTACCTTTTCATTCATTGAAAAATTATAATGTCACTCATGCATACATGTTGACAACTACCTCCATGAAGCGATGTGATCCATTTTTCATACCCAACATTCATGGATTATTATATATATATATATATATAATTAATATATATGATACTTATATCATGATTATAATTTTATATATGATTACATTATGATCATGATGAAACAACTGAAATCACTAAACAAAAACTTAAATGAAAAACGAAACAGTTAACACTCAAAATGATGATTTTAGTAAAGAATTATCAATAAATAGGAGTTAGAATATTTTAAGTGGTTCATATATGATGTTAAATTTTTTTATATTATTATATTATACAATTATAATAAATAAAAATTTATTATACATGATTTTAAAATCACTTACAAGAAAATTAAGACTTGAGGTAAGGGATTTATTTTACAATCTCATTTTATTTCAAGATTGTTTATATTTAGTATTACTTTAGGTAAATTATATGATACTAATATCTTAAAACCAATATATTTTCTTTTAATATAGTTATATTTTTGTTTAAAATTTTTATTTTCTATTTCTTCTCTTTTTGGATCAGGAATTAATTACTAAGTTACATGTAAGAGACTTTCTTTTAAAAACATGTTTTGATGATTTATTTACAACTTTTTTTTCATTATATATATATTATCTTTTAATTGTTTTTAAGAATGTTTTAATATTATATAAATATTTATTAAATTCATTTTACCAGTTTTTTACTTTCTATATAAAATTTTAAAATAAATCTCCATGATGTGTTTTGAACAAGGTACTTTTTATCAAAAGTGTGAACATGATCTTTGTTTTAATGTACACTACATGAACAGATTTTCCATCATTCCTGAATACTCCATTCATTGAAGCTTAATTTATAGTTTTCCATGTTTATCTTAAACTAAAAATTTTCCCCTAATTTTCTAGAAATTTTTAATTTTCAATAAGTGATTTCAAAATGAAAAGGGTGTTTTCCATAAGAAATGCTCCAATTATATTTTAAATTATATTCATCTATGAAAACACCCTTTGATTTTACTAGGTTTATGATCCACTAATTCCTCTATTATTATTTATATAGATGTTTTATGATGATTAAATATCAATGTTTTTTATTCTTCGTTCAATACTGATAATTTTTTACTTATAAGTCATTTTCATAATGAATTGTGTTGATTGTTCAAAATATAATGAATTCAAAAGAAATAAAATCTATGGGTAGGACCTAGTTTTAGAAATATATTTGATGAATTGATAGGAATTATAATAAAATATAATTTGTGCAATGTTAGATGGGTATTTTGGTTGTACCTTAAAATTTATTAAGAATTTTTTCTTGGTTGAGAGGCTATGGCGGTAATATTTATGACATCTTAGTTTAGTGGACTTGATCCTTAATGTCTGCAATTATACATTTCCTTTATTAAGAATTAATTTTCTTATCCATGTGTTTTATATGTTTATATTATCCATGGATTATCATTAAACTCAAGTTTTTTATTGTAAGCCATGTGTTTTTATTATCTACTCTACCATGTGGATTTTTCCTTATTTACTCATGATAGATTCTACTATACATAACCCTTACTGAGCATCTAAACTCACTTTTTATTTGTTTTCCTTTACCCAAGATATTAATAAGGGTATTATGAATTATATATTGTATGAAATAATGTTTCTTATGCTATATTTTTTATATTTCAATTTTATTATGGGAATCATATATGTGTCTAGTTTTCCAAGACTGATAAATTGATTTTCCTTGTGAAGTGAGATCCCCTGTTTCCTATGACAATGTAATAATTTAAACACTATATATAGTATACTTGATTTGGTTTATTACTATTAGTATCAAATAAAGTTTGGTATGAACCTTGGGAACTAGATTGTAAAATTAAAAAACTAATATAATAATTTTGATAATCCCTTATAGCATTTGAGAACTTTTACCATTATACAGTTTTTTATTATATGGATAAATATTCAAGATTATTTTCGGCAAAAAATAATTGTACAATTATTTAGTAATGGTTCCTTATGGATGAATGTGAATAAATACATATATTCAATGTAGGGATTGACATGCAAAGAAAAAAAAAATATTTTGTGTTGGAACTGAGCAGATCATGGCTATATTTGGGTAGTTAACTCAGGTTATCACAAATAACCTTTCCTATAGGGGGAAACTTGTTGTTACAAATATTGGTTCACCTATTTGGATTTCGTTAAGTTACATAAGCCTTCATATTTTAATATAACTATTAATTCATTGGTATCTAAAAAATGGATTAAGTTCCTTGGAAATATATTCCTTTCTTTTGGATGTAATGATGGTGAAAATGTTATTTTCACAGTGTATTATTTGAAAGGAGATATAAATCAATGGTGGTCGTTTATTCATAACATTAAAGAGGTTTATTAAATACAAATCATAGAATATTATCATCTAAAAGGTAAATTATTCAATAAGTACTTCCCTTGGTAATAGTAGGCTGAAATGGATAGTAAATTCCTCACTTTAAAGTAGTAAGAATAAGAAATATGGCTAGGTATGAAACTAAATTTAAAAGATTAGATAGGCATGATGTGGACTACAAATGTAATACAAAATGAAATATTGATTTTTATTTTATAATATTAAGACTAGTCTCGAAATGCCACTGCTTTCTCTACCTTTTTCATTATTCGATGATATATTATTAAGTACCATTAAGAGAGAGAAATAATTTTCTAGGTTTTATATCATTAATTGAATTCAAGAAAATAATATTCCAGCTAAGTACTAAGAAATATTAATACTTCAAATATTAATAAAGGGAGGATTATCTTTCCAACATGTTATAGTTATGGAAAGAAACTCCCATTTACTTTTTATTGGGAATAATAGTTTCTTTTAAATGTGGATAAATGGGTCTTAAGGCTGTTAAATTCAATAAAAATAAATAAACCATTGTTATCTTGTGCTTCAACTATAAAAGAGATGGGGAAATTATTTAAACCAATATCCCAAGATTCAATTGAACTTATTATAGAATAATCCCAGAAGAGAAGGTCGAGCTTATGAAATTACTACTACCAAAGTAGAATTTCTTCATGATGTGGTGAAAGGTACAACAATCATCCACTCCGAAAGTGAAAATTTCTTATTTGATTATAGTTTTACCAAATATTATATATCTACATAATTTTTTAAGGGTATAACATCACCAACTAAATTATTAGAAGTTTATTTTAAAGTGAAAATTCCTAATGTTATGATGATCACATCTCATGTTTATATCTCCTTTTTGATAAAATATTATAGGAATGTTATTCCTAAAAATCCTATTATTATTCCTATAGTTGAATTTAATGTAATTTTTTCATGTATTTTCTTTATCATTATATAGAACATATTAATTTTCAAGGAAGGTAATTTATATTTTATATTCTTAATCTATCTGTAATCATATATTCGTGTGTGTATTATCCTGAACACCCAATCTAGATTAGTTCCATCATATAGGTTTTACTACCTAATTGTGAGGGGTATTTATCTCAAATGGTTAGGAAGAAAATCAACATTGAAATTTTTTTATTATTTTTAAATATTATAATGTATTTATTGATGACCTGCCTAGTAAACACCTAAATCATGATGTTGAGTTTTCAATATAACTAATACCTAGTATCACACCTATTTCAAAGACTCTATAAAGAATGGTCCCAATTGAGTTTTAGGATTTTAAAAAGTAAATCTAAGAGAATCAAGATAATGGATTAATTAAGACCAATGATTCACCACGGGGTGCACAAATTCTTTTTATTAATAATAATAGTGGGTAAATATATCTATAAAATGATTATTGGTACCTTAACAACATCACTATTAAGAAAAAGTTTCATATACCCTGTATCGATGATCTGTTTGATCAATTATGAGGAGGTAAATATTTTTTACATGATTTATCTTCAATATGTATATCATCATCTAAGGGTCAAGAAGGAGGATATAACCAATATAACCTTCTATACGACGTATGATTGTTATGAATTTATATTAAATCCATGTGTACTTACTAGTGCTCATGTTATCTTTTTGGATTTAATGAAAATAGTCTTCAGAGATTACCTTGATCAGTTTTTGGAAGTATTTATAGAAAATATTCTTATATATTCAAAGATAATGGATGATAATGAAGAAAATTTTAGGATTTTGTTGAAGACCCTATATAAAGAGATTCAATATTCCAAATTTACCTAGTGTGAACTTTTGATTAAAAAAATCTCATTCTTGGGTCATATAATTTCAAGTGAAGGTATATCACTGGATCCATAAAATATGATATTTATTGAGTAATGGCCAAGACCAACCATAGTGATTGAGATCTGTAGTTTTCTTGGGTTGGTAGCATACTAATGATGTTTTGTGAGAAATTTATCATGACTATCAAATCCACTAACTAAGATGACCCTGAAGGTAGACAAGTTCCTATGGACATATTAATATGTGAAGAGTTTTACAGAATATGAGAAAATGTTTGACAAAATGCCTATTATTACACTTCCCTATAGTGGAGAATGGAATGTGGTATATATTTATTAATCAAATAATGGACTGGGGTTCTCCTTTTACATAATGATATAATGATATTTTATGCCTCTCACTAATTGAAAATTCTAGACAAAAATTACCCAACTCATGATATAAAGCTGGAAATGGAATTTTTTTGCACTGAATATATGGGTACATTATATTTATAGTGAAATATGTGATATATATATATATACTGACCATAAAATTTTGAATTATATATTTAAAAATAAAGATTTAAATTTTTTTCATAGAAGGTGGTTAGAGTTGATCAAATCTTTTAACAACTCAATATATTACCATCCTCAGAAGAAAAATGTTGTAGCTAAAACCTGATTTAATTTAGTCAGTCCCCATCCCTAATCAAGTAAATTTTTTTGAATATATTATCATGAAATAATAACCAGAACAATGCAGTTTCATAGATTTGACCTCGATTAGGTTTTCCACTCGGGATTATAGGAGCTTGTTCTACATGGAAAATCCTAGTGATGTGTGGTCATTGAACATTTGGTGCAAGGTGATTACCAAAAAAATGAATTTCCTTATTTGGAATATCAGGAATATAGTGCTTCTAATGGAAGAGAAAATCCAAAGTAAGGTCGTACCCTTAGTATCTCGCTACATCTATTGTGAGAATCTGTATGGAGAATCCACTCTCCACCTATTTTTTTCGAGAAGTTGGGAATCTTACCTTTGTTCCTTATTCTCTCATCATCCCTACATCGATATAAAAAAGTCTTTGCATGTTTTTTTTCAACTTGGTCCATGGAGTTGAGACCGGGGCCATGGAATGTAACGTTAGTGCAGTGATTCTTTATTCAGTCTCCTAAACCTTATGGGAGACATGCAACCATGATCGGTTAGGAACCAAAAGTTTTTTCTTGTTTATATAGATGAGGTTATGATCCTTGATATTTGCTTTTGGATCACTGTTAAATGGGAGTCAATGTATATTTTTGATATGCAACATCCTCAAAATTTCTCGTGCACTTGATAGGGTGGAGGGTCCCTGGATCGCATGGTTGCCTCCCCTAAAGTTATTGAAATCCAATAAAGATGGGTCCTTTATGGGGTGATAAGAGGTGGAGGTGTGATTCGGGACCCATGGAGCTCAGTCCAAATGGGGTTCAGTTATTTCTATGGACCTGTAGATTCATTAGGTGTGGAGGTGTGGGCTCTTCTATTTGGTATGATGATTTGCGGGCAATTGGTCTCCAAGTGGCTAAGGTTGAGTCTGATTCGGATGTTGTGGTGAGGTCCATCCAGGTCATTATAAAGTGTCATGGGAATTTTCCTGACTTATTTGTAGATGCATTGTGGACTCTAACCACTAACAAATTTTTCTCCATATTTGGAGGGGGGATAATTTCTCAACAAAATCACTCACTCATATGGGTATCCCAGAATAGGAGCTGGTTATTTATGATAGCTTGGGTTCACTTCCAATAGAGTATAAGGTTTTTATTCATGGGGATTTCCTTGGTTTTAATTACTTAAGTCCCCCTTGGGGGTTCCCTTTTTACTTTATTTCCTTCAGGATTTATAAAAATTTACTTTTTATTCATATACGTACAGAATATAGAACTTTAAATATTGAGGAAAGAGGATATATCTTATGTTTTTCATATGAATGTTCAACCATACATCCATTATATGATTGAGAAAGTGTTGAATGAAAATTTTTAATTATAGAAAAAGGTTTTAAATTTTCCTAATTTCAATCATGATCATTATAGAATGATAAGGTATAATAACTAAGTATGTATTCCATAAATACCAAACTAAAATTAGGAGTTGTTCGATGAAGCTCATAATTCATCATTCTCGATTTATCCTAGAATTATGAAGGTTCATAATGATATAAAATAATATTTTTATAGGGATAACATAAAAAGGCATATTGAATAGTGTGTATCATGATTCCTGGTGTATCAGTAAATTAAGTTTGGGAAAGATAAGGTTAATAGGATGTTACAACTTTTACTCATACTATAATGGAAATTGAAAAACATTACCTTTAAATTCATCATCTTACTCACCAAACATCTTAAGGATGAAGTTTTATTTCGGTTGTAATCAATCTCCTTAAAAATAAAGGATTTTTATTTATATTAGATAAGGTTTATCTATTTATCAACTTGATCAGTTATACATTAAGGAAGTTTTGAGATTTCATGGAGTACCAATTTTAATTGTATCATATCAAGATCTGAGGTTTACCTCAATGTTTTTTTGAAATCTTCACCTGGTTTCAAATATTGATTTGAGTTTTAGAACTACTTATCATCCATAGATATACGGTTAGCTATATAGGTATATTAAAACTATATAAGACATGTTGAGAGCTTTATCAATGTATTTCAATGTTTTTTGGGATCAAAACCTTCCTTGGGGGGGTTGAAAAAATAGTTTTCACTCAAGCATTCAGATGACTCCTTATAAATCCCTATATGGAAAGTAGTGAAGAACTATAACATCTTTGAAAAAATTTATATAAATAAATATATTGGGACATGATATATATGATTAAATGGTAGATAATTTTATATTCCTTAAACAAATCCTCAGGGTATCTCATTGATGACATAAAAAGTAATGTTGTAAATTTTTAGGGATATCTAGAGTTTGATGTTAGAGACAGGGAATTGATAAGAATATATCATTGGAAGAATGTAACGCCTTGACCCCAGTTACCTAGAGTCGGTTCATTATTTTAATGAATTTGCATGATTACAAGGAATCAAGTCCCAAAGGACCGATCGGTTTAGCAGTCTTGGAAAATAGATTACATACATGAATGTTACATTACACTTCTTAACATACAAAAAAACATAAATAATCCTTAAATAACGCCATTATCCCTTGTCTTAACCCTAAATATCAATCAAAATACACTTCTTGGAATCTTGGGAAAAATAAAACATGGAAAGGGGTGAGCTTAGATGCTCAGTAAGGATAACAATACAGTAGAAACTTTCATAAATAAGCATAAACATATAAGGCAATTTATAACTAAAAAAAATCCTTTTAAACATGAAATTCAGAATAATATGGTAAAAATAAAATGAAGTAATTATATTTAATTATTCACATTGATATTCTACTAGTCTAATAATCACATGCAATATCATTAACCACTTTCATAATGACGGAATGCATAATTCCAGACTATCATAACCACATAGTCAAGGCCTTGTGCCAATACTACAAATAATATTTTGTCAACGACTTGTGCCAAGACACTAGTTTGTCTCATGAGACCTACCGATACATCGAGGAGCTATAGCGGGCTCCACCCATCACTTACTAAGTCCAATGCATTCCTTATATGAAAAGGTTTAAACATAACATAATCATTCGTATTAAAATTAGCATACGAAATGTCAATAATTTATCACTAAACCATGAATGGTATAAAAATAACACATCTATAGTCAAAAATATCACAACACCTTCAATAAAATATGGAAGATTTTTATCAAAATAAATCATCTTCAAAAAAGTTTAAAATCCATCAAAGGATGTTGACATAGAAGAAAATGAATTGTAAAACTCCTTGAGGGAAATATACCTTTTTTATGAAAACATTTAAAATTCACACACTTTAGAAATGAAGACATTTAAATAAATTTTTGAATCAAAGTGTTCCATACCACTTTGAAACTTTTGAATGTAATTAACATTTTAAAAAAATTCATGTCCATATAAATAAATCCTTAAAACCATTTTGAAGACATGGACATTAATGAGAAAGATTTAGAAGAATAAATATTTAAAACATTTGAAATGATGTTTTTGTAAAAAAGTTCCTTAAAATAATCCCTTTTAATGCTCTTTCTTGGAACATGGACTTGGATAATAAATATTTCCCATTATATACTTACGTAAAAACAACGTCGGATAATAAAAAGATTGTGAAATTAACCCTTACCAATTTGGTAACTTACAAAACATACACCCCATGAAAGAGGTATCATACAATGAATATGTAAATACACATAAATTAAATTGTATTACACAAAAAATACAATTATGGGTAGTACATACACCACACAAAAGGTAATAGTGGCAATATGGCTTGAATCTCACAAGAATAAGGAGTGAGATGAAAACCCCTTACCTTGCACTTTCCTTTAGTCGAGTGTATGTTTAACCTTCTGTATGAAGACCGTAGTATGTTATTAAATTATACTATAACCATATTAATATTTATGATATCATACATTATTCATTTATGAATTTTTACTACCCATTTAATAATAATTTCCATGTAAAATTAACACTTCAGGTAATAATCGCTTTCTTTATCGTACGTGTTTTAACTTGTAACTCTTGATTTTATAACATAGATAATAATTTAAATACTTAAATAATATAAAACATGATTTATATAACATATATATTTAGAATATAATTATGTATAATAGATATATATGTGAAATGGAAAACACCATTTATGGAGACGGTAGTCCGTACGTACGCATAAATGTTGTTTCCGTTTTCATATCATACTGAACGGAACTAAGTGAATAAAATATATGTAAGTACATATATATATATATCTCCAGCATCATTATTATTTCATATATTACAATCATATTAGTAATATATATTTTCATAATCATCGATGAATGGTGAATGTGGAAATAAATTTCATCGCATCGTGGAGTCGGTAATCCGTACATACGCATGACGGACAATATAATTTCCTTAAAGGTGTGGAATTGGATGGTATATTAATTATACAGAGACATTATCATGTTATTTTTATTATTTATATACATATTAATCATCATTATATCCATCCAAATAACACAGTGTTGAATAAAAATTACACCACGGCGTGGAGACGGTAAGCCATACGTACTCAGGCATAGTGAAATTATCATTCATAAGATGGATAGAATAATGAATATAGTTATGAAATATTTATAATAACATCATGTTATATATAAGATACTGGAGTTATTTTTTTATAATGTAAATAAAAAATAAAGAATAAGTGGATGAAGAAAGGAACTTGAAAGAGGGTGGTGAAAACATCACCTCTTCTTCAGGTTCTTCCATTTGATTTGATCAAAGGGGCTCCAAAGAATGGCTTTATGATCAAACTAATGAGTCTAGATTGAATTTAGGGAAGTTGAGAGTATATTTGGGCAGGTTTTGGCCGATCCAAAAGTCTTTGAAGGTATTAATTGGATAGAAGGGGGAGTTCCCTTTTATAAGAGGGGTGAGGGGAACCGTAGGAAAAGATAGAAATATTATTATATAATAAATTCATATTAGGTTTATAATGGATCCAAAGTGGATTATTTAAAGGTTAAGGTGAGTATAGGTTTAAAACAACTCAACCAATAGTTTTTATATAGGTTTGGGTCACTATATTAGCTTTATCTTTTTGATTTAACTCTTAGTTAAATATTTTGACATTTACCATGTCTCTTTGTATTTTTATATTATATTGTCAATAAACATACTATAAACTTCCAAGATACCCCCAAGTGGTCAATTAATTATACACCTATCGTTATATAAGTTCTTTGTCTAAACCTTACATTTTTAGAAATAGAATATCAATTAATAATATAATATTTTTTTTAAAAACTCTTTTATGTCAATTTTGACAGTATTTAATAATTGATTTTTTATAAAGTCTTAACAACGTTACTAATTCGATCCAAATTCATTTAATAAATACTATCATGTTATATTAACCCATAAAATTTTTTTATGTCATCAAAACTTTCAAATTATATTTATTTTAACATTTATAATACTAATTATTTGATTCTTTCATTAACAAGGAAAATACTACATCATTATTGTGTCATAAATAAATTTAATTATTCAGTGTCTAAAAATTATAAAAAATACCATTATGTAGGAAATATTTTTATCTTTCTAATTAATATTTATATATGAAAATATAACATATATAACCCAATGTAAAAAAATTTTTTCTAAAAGATATATACTTATGTCATTTTTGTATTTACTTTAACTTAATTAATATAAAGTGTCATTATCACTTACAAGTGGATCCATGGGGTCCCAAAATCGACCCACAGATGCCCATGGTCGGAAATGTATCATCAAATAGGGTTAAGACACGTTTTAGGGTAATTTATTATTATTATAATATTATTTTTTACCCTTATTTACCGGATTTACCCCTTAACCATGGTAAATAAAATATTTACCGAAGTAGTTATTCAAAATGTCTAAAAATAAAAGTTACCTATTTAAAAAATTACTACCTCATGATTATAAATATGGAATCCATTTTTCTAAATTCAAAACACATAAGTGGCAGAACTTAATTTAAAATTAATTCCCGTTGTTAAAATAAAAAGCGTGTTTTTAAGAGATAATAACTATCAAAAGATTGGCACTTGCTTATGTCCAGTTTAAATGTGAAATTATGTCCAATGACCAACATTGGATTAAGTGGTAAAAATATAAACTAATTTTACTCTAAAATCACTCAAATTCATAATTTATCACAATTAATTATTCCGATTAAAAAATTTGTTTTTAATTAAAATTTAGTAAGTTTCACTATTCATAAAAATATGAAAGTTATCTGAAAAGTACCAAAAATTCAGAAAAAGATAATTTGGATATTAAGAATCTAAAAATGAAGCCCGTTTTGAAAGGTAAAATGTATAAATATCAAAAAGTTGGTATTACTATTCATAACGGCTAGTTTGATTGGTTGTGGTGTGTGTTAGAACTCGAATTTGCGTACAACACGCGCTACTGCATTATTCAAAGAGAAGCGTACCATGGAATATTGGGGTGTTACATTCTCCCCTCCTTTAATAAATTTTTCATCACAATTTGAAATTATTTTTTAAAAATAAAAGGTTGAAAATAGAAAATACCTTTGGGAAAACTCATATCGGAAATTAGATTAATAAAATTTAGTCTTAAGAAGAGGAAAAGGGAAATAAAAGGGTCACCACCAAATTATGATCTCTACTAGAAGAACATTGTTGGAAATTAGAGACATATAATAAGAGGTAAAACGTAAATATTTATAGGTAGTGATTGAGTTCATTAATAATAAACAAGTGTAAACCTGAGGGCCTTAAATTCACCAATCTATGATGATTTAAAATACCATCAGTTCAAAAAAAAACATATGGTATTATGATAACACATTTTTTGTTTTTAATATCCCTTCACTAAAATATAAGAATTAATTTTTTCATGGAATAAGAGAAGAAGAAAAATATATACTTGTCAAGTAGAGTCCCATGCTTTAACTAATTTCTATTACAAACTCATATTTCACTCTAAAAGATAATAGAACATAAAAATAATATTCTATTTATCCTATTTGTATAGGGTTCAAAAAAATGAATTTATACTTCATCTAACAGAATTTTTTTAAAAAAAGACTACATTTTTCAATCCCGGACATCACGTGGGCCAGTGGTAGGTGATACACCCTTTTCGCCCTTCAGTTGTGGGTTCAAGTCTCGTGGCCTTCCCCGACACGACAGGTTGCCACACGACCTCTGGGTTGTCCTTTTATGGCAATCCAAAAATAATCTCAAACTAAAATTATCCAAAAAACTTTTGTCCAAACTCATAGTCCAAAATTTATAAGGAAGGTAACCACAATGAAGAAACTTTTTTCCGCTTAATAACATGTGAACACATTCATCATGTTTTCTTTTAAAACACTGCAACATCCTGAATTACCATAAAAACTTATTGATTACATTCATGATACCTTATTCCTTATAGAATACTGGATATACTCCTTCTATCAATAAATGTTTCAAACTCCAACAATGATAGAATATACAAATCATTAATCAGTTTCATGTTAGTGAAAAATATCCAATATAATTTATCCAAATCAATCATTTATTATTCCAAAATCACTACATTGGTATCAGAACCTTATTATGGTTTATCTTTCTCTCAACCAAATATTTTCTAAAAATTTAACCTCCTATTGAGTCACTTTTCTTGGTTCCACACAATCTCAAGTCCTTAATGAAATAATACTGCAGTACAATCCTTATATACTCCATAATTATTATAACCTGTACATTGTTGATACAAACCTCAAATGACATAATTCTCCAATAACAACATAAGAACTCTAATCATTCCTCCTCATCTGTGGTAGTATGATAACTTGATTATTATCCAATATAATCATTTGGGGCAGACTTTGATGATTTGAACATTAGTTCATGTATTGTCCCAACTCCTTTCAGATGAAGCATTGTACATTTGAAACCTTTTTCTAACCCTTGCAGTCACGTACATGGTGTACTTTTTCTCCACACTTATAAAAAACTATAATTCCCTTCAGGAAAGTTCCAGGGTGTTTCTTCCCTCAGTTATCACATATGGGAAAATTCTTCTTTTCCCTCTTCCCTTTATCCATCTTTCTCTCTTCCATCATTTTCTTCTCTTGCTTCCCTTCAAAGCCATAGGACTCATAGAATTTTTTACTTATCTTATTAACACATGATACTCTTTCTTAATATGTTGAGAAAACATGGGAGACTATTTCCCTTCTAAATGTTGTCTTAATACCACGAAAGATATGATCATTCTTACTCTTTGGATCATACGTATTGGTGGAGTTTACATTCCTTCTACTGGGCGCCATTTCTATACAATGGAATAAACTATGTCAGTTTATGAATTGCAATGAATAAATCCAAACTTGTAAAATACCTAATTTAAGTTGAACGGTTTATAGATATAATCCATAATCATAAAGATGTTTTTATTGAGGAAGTGTATACTCATAAACCATTCATAATTATTTGTAATGAAAATGAGAATTATCCTAACTATATCCCCCGAGAGTGTCGTAACCAAGAGTGCAGCAAGGCCCGTATTCGTGCACCAGTTCCCATTTGAGTGTAGCTCAAAGCAGTGTTTTTGGGTTTTACCCCTAGGTATATCTATGCCAGAGCCACCTCTACCTACTCGTATCCAGACAGGGATGTATTTTCTTGTAAAACTCACAAAATCTCTACAGTACGAAAAATCTAGGAATTTATTCTATACTAATCCTAAAAGTCTATCTTAGTTTTATGTTCTCTAATCATAGTATATCTAAATCTAGCTTCCAAGGTTATTGCTAAACTTCCTCTGATTCCAATTGTAATGCCCCAACCCCATTTACCTAGAGTCAGTACATTATTTTAATACATTGGAATGATTACAAGGAATAAAGTCCCAAAGGACCGATCAACTTAGCAGTCTTGGAAAATAGATTACATACATGAATGATACATTACACTTCTTAAAATTCAAAACAAAATAAATAATCCTTCAATAATGCCATTATCCCTTGGATTAACCCTAAATATCAATCATAATACACTTCTTTGAATCCTGGGAAACATAAAACATAGAAAGGGGTGAGCTCAGATGCTCAGTAAGGATAACAATATAGCGGAAACTTTCATAAATAAGAATAAGCATATAAGGCAATGTATAACTAAAACAAAAGCCTTTTAAACTTGAAATTCAAAATAATATGCAAAAAAATAAAATTAAGTAATGAAATTTACTTAATCACATGGATATTCTACTAGTCAAATAATCAAATGCAATATCACTAACCACTTTCATAATGATTGAATGCATAATTTCAGACTATCATAACCACATAGTCAAGGCCTTGTGCCAAGACTACAAATAAGATTTTTTTCAAGGCCTTGTACCAAGACACTAGTTGGTCTCATGAGACCTACCAATTCATCGAGGAGCTATAGCAGGCTCCACCCATCACTTACTAAGTCCAATACATTCCTCAAATGAAAAGGTTTAAACATAACATAAACATTCGTATTAAAACTAGCATAAGAAATGTCAATACTTTATCCCTAAACCATGATTGGTATAAAAATAACACATCCATATTCAAACATATCACAAAACCTTCAATATAATATGGAAGATTTGTATCATAATAAATCATATTCAAACAAGTTCAAAATCCATCAAAGGATGTTGACATAGATGAACAAGATATGTAAAAATCTTTGAGAGAAATATATTTTTTTTTATGAAAACATTTAAAAGTCACACAATTTATAAAGGAAGAAATTTAAATAAATTTTTGAATCAGAGTGTCCCATACCACTTTTAATCTTTTTAAAGGAATTAACATTTTAAAAACATTCATGTCCATATAAATAAATCCTTAAAAACCATTTTGAAGACATGGACATTAATGAGAAAGATTTAGAATAATAAAAATTTAAAACATTTGAAATGATGTTATTGTAAAAATTTTCCTTATAATAATACCTTTGAAAACTCTATCCTGAAACATGTACAGGGAAAATAAATATTTCCCGTTAGATACTTATGTAAAAACAACCTCAGATAATAAAGAGATTTGTGAAATTAACCCTTACCAATTTGGTAACTTAAAAAACATACACCCCATGAAAGAGTTATCATAAAATGAATATGTAAATACATGTAAATTAAAGTGTATTACACAAAGAATAATATTATGGGAAGTAAATACACCACACAAAATGTAATAGTGGAAATATGGCACGAATCTCACGGGAATAAGGAGTGAAATGAAAACCTCGTACCTTGCACTTTCCTTTAGTCGAGGGTACGTTTAACCTCTTGTATGAAGTCTTTAGTATATTATTAAAATATACCAGAACCATATAAATATTTATGATATCATAAATCATTCATTTATGACTTTTTACTACCCATTTAATAATAATTTCCATGTTAAATTAACATTTTGGGTAATAATTACTTTCTTTATCGTACGTGTTTTAACTTGTTACTCTTGATTGTATCACTTAGATAATTATTTAAATACTTCCAGAATATAAAACATGATTTATATATCATATATATTTAGAATATAATTATGTATGATAGATATATATGTGAAATGGAAAATGTCGTTTATAGAGACGGTAGTCTGTACGTACGCATAAACGCTGTTTTAATTTTCATAACGTATTGAATGGAACTATGTGAATAAAATATATGTAACTATATATATATATATCCAGTTGTATTATTATGTCATATATTAAAAACATATTAGTAATATATATTTTTATAATCGTCGATGA
Source organism: Viscum album (assembly GCA_963277665.1). NCBI lineage: Eukaryota > Viridiplantae > Streptophyta > Magnoliopsida > Santalales > Viscaceae > Viscum > Viscum album. The sequence goes on along the minus strand of OY728146.1, from coordinate 1,777,362,047 downwards.
ATGGTGAATGTGGAAATGAATCTCATCGCGTCGTGGAGACAGTAATCTGTACGTACGCATGAGCGACAATATCATTTTATAAAAGCTGTGGAATTGGATGGTATATTAATTTTAAAGAGAAATTATAATGTTATTTTCATTATTTATATACATATTTCTCATCATTATATCCATCCAAATAACATAGTGTTGAATAATAAATCACACCACAGCGTGGAGACGGTAAGTCATATGTACGCACGCATGGTGACATTATCATTCATAAGATGGATAGAATAATGAATATTGTTTTTCAATATTTATAATAACTTCATAGTATATAGAAGATACTAGAGTTATTATTTTATAACAAAAATAACAAATAAAGAAGAAGTGGAAGAAGAAAGGGACGTGAAAGAGGGTGGTGAAAACATTACCTCTTCTTCGAGATCATCCTTTTGATTTGATCAAAAGGGCTCCATAGGTTGGATTTTTTATCAAACTAAGGCATATAGGATGAATTTAGGGAATTTTAGAGAATATTTGGGTAGGTTTTGGCCAATCCAAAAGGATTTTAAGGTATGAATTTGAGAGAATGGGGAGTTCCCTTTTATAAGAGGGGTGAGTGGCACCTTAGGAAAACCTAGAAATATTATTTTATAATAAATTCATATTCGGTTTCTAATGGATCAAAAGTGTACCATTTAAAGTTTAAGGTAGGGATAGGTCTAAAACCACTCAACCAATAGGTTTTATATAGGTTTGGTTCACTATATTAACTTTATCATTTTTATTTAACTCTTAGTTAAATAGTTTGACATTTACCATGTCTCTTTGTATTTTTATATTATATAGTCAATAAACATATTATAAACTTCCAAGTGACCCAAAATTGGTCAATTAATAATAAAACTATCAGTATATAAGCTCTTTGGCCGAACCATATATTTTTAAGAATATAATATCAATTAATAATATAATATTTGTTTCAAAAACTCCTTTGTGTAAATTTTGACACTATTTTATAATTTATTTTTGTTAAAGTTTTAAAAAAATTATTAATTCGAAAAAAATTAATTTAAACAATCCTAACATGTTATATTAACCAATAAAAAAATTTTATGCCATCAAAACTATCAAATTATATTTATTTTAACATTTATAATACTAATTCTTTGATTCTTTCATTAACAAGGAAAATACTGCATCATTATTGTGTCATGAATAAATTTATTTATTCAATGTCTAAAAATTATAAATAAAATACCATTATATAGGAAATATTTTTATCTTTCTAATTAATATTTATAGTTGAAAATATAACATCAATAACCCTATGTAAAAATTGTTTTTCAAAAAGATATATGCTTATGTCATTTTTGTATTTACTTTAACTTAATTAATATAAAGTGTCATTGTCACTTACAAGTGGATCCATGGGGTCCCAAAATCAACCCAAAGATGAACATGGTCGGAAATATATCAACCAATAGGGTTATAACACGTTTTATAGTAATTTATTATTATTATATTATTATTGTTTACCCTTATTTGCGGATTTACCCTTTAACCATGGTAAATAAAATATTTACCGAAGTAATTATTCAAAATGTCTAAAAATAAAAGTTACCTATTTACACAATTTGGACCTCCTAATTATAAATATGGAATCCATTTTTCTAAATTCAAAACAAATAAGTGGAAAAAATTAATTTAAAATTAATTCCCATTGTTAAAACAAAAGGCGTGTTTTTAAGAGATAATAACTATCAAAAGATTGACACTTGCTTATATCCAGTTTAAATGTGAAATTATGTCCAATGACGAAAATTGGATTACATGGTAAAAATATAATCTAATTATACTCTAAAATCACTCAAATTCATAATTTATCACTATTAATTATTTTGACTTAAAAAGTTGTTTTTAATTAAAATTTAATAATTTTCACTATTCATCAAAATATAAAAGTTGTCCAAAAAGTACCATAAATTTACCCTAAGCTAATTTTGATATTCCAAATCCAAAAATGAATTCCATTTTCAAAGATAAAATGTATAGAATTTGAAAAATTCGGTATTACTATTCATAACGACAAGTTTGATTGGTTGTGGTGTGTGTTAGAACTCGAAGTTTCGTACAACACACGCTACTGCATTATTAAAAGAGAAGAATATTGTGGAAGCATGGGGTGTTACAAATAATGTAATGAGATATAAAATAATGGAAATATTATACCAAGATATATTAATCCCTTTGAAATTATTGATCATATTGGGATAGTATCTTATCGCTTGGTACTTCCATTGAATCTCTTCCAAGTTCACGATGTGTTCCATGTGTCTATTCTAATGAAGTATATACCTAATCCATCACTTATAATAAACTCAAAGTTTATACAAATAGATAAAGATAAATCGTATGAAGAATAACCAGTAGAGATTAAATATCATATGGGGAAATTTCAATGAAACAAGGATACTCATCTGGTCAAATATTTTGGTTAGACCATACATTTGATAAAGTTAAATGGGAACCTGAAGATGTGATGAGGGAGAATTATCCTTAGTTTTTTGTATTAGAGTGAAGTAATTTCTAGGAATAAATTCTTATCAGAGGGTATAATGTAACACCCTGATATTTTATGATATATATCATTTTAAATAAATTTTTTTTGGATATCTCTATTTACTCACAACACTTAGATTAAACAAACCACAATATACTATTAAAATATTATTATTTAATGTGCCAGCTCTCTCCAAACTATTGGATTATAAGGCATGAATAGGATTAAAAAAATTATGAAAAATATGTATAATTTTTTTATTTAAAAAATTTTAATTGATAAATTCTATGGAAATAAGTACTCAATTTTCAATAAATTCATTTTATTCTTCAAAAATATGTTTCATTCAAAAATAGTTTTAATTTCATTTTGTGGATGAAGATTATAATTAACTTCTTCTAATTTTTTAAAATTAAAATTATAAAAAAGATATAATTTTTCAAATAATCATGTAAAAATTATCTTAGTCTGAGTTTTTAGTATTTCTCTATAAAGAATTAGTGAATAGTGAACATTTTTGATTTTTGAGAAACTAACATTTATTTTCAATAAAACAAATAATTTAAAAGTATTATTATATTTTTTAATTTTTATAAAATTAAAATAATTATTCTTTAATTGTAAATAATCGAATATATTACATATTAATCATTATTATACTTTATTTTGGTATAAGTTCATTTTTTGGCTAAAACCCAATTTCTCTAAAAACTGTTTTCCATTTTATTTTACGAATTTATATTATAATTTATTTCAAAAAATTTAAAAAATGGAATTTGGAAAAAATCATTCAATATTTGGAATTTGGAGTTCAAAATTTTATAAATATGTCCCTTCTATTTTTGGTCATTATAGATAATAACTGTAGTAAATGTATTTCACAGCGATAAGGGTAAAATTGGTAAAACAAGATAAAGACTATGGGATAAGGCTTAAAAATATCCCTAAAACATGTATTAATTTTATTAGATAAGCTTTTTTTACCATAATCATACAATATTTAAAAAATAAATTTCTTTCCACTCCACTTTTATTATAACATTTATATTATTTTATGTAAATTATAAAGAAAAAATTGTCACTCTCTTACTTTTAATATCCATAATATTTTGTGATAGGGATAATAAAATTAATGTTTGGTAAAAAATGGTTATTTTAAATATGAATGAATTTTTTTATCATGTTAACTTCTTTTAGTTCTTTTTAATGGAATAATTACTATAAAATCTTATGTAATGATGGTAAAGTACTTATTCAAATAAATGAAAAAGTCAATTTAATGATTTTAAAAAAAATTAAAGTAATATAATTTGGATGAATTATTGAGTCCCATATATTTTTTATATAAATATAAAATGTTATTGATATATTAAAATTTAAATTCCAATTAAATTATTATATTGGAATTTTAAAACTCAAATTATATTAATAGTATCAAAAACGACTTTAATTGTATCTTATGTTAAATAATATTTTATTAAATGGTATAAAATTAATAAAAATATAATATTCATGCAATTTAATTTGATATGTTCTATAGTATCAAAAATATTATGGGGGAATTTTTCTTTTATAGTAATATTTATGACCCCTAAATAGTAAAATACTTTGATATTGCGGCAATTGTCAAAAGGGTTTGTGGGGTGTTAAAACTAAGAGATAATGGTTAAAACATAACCCAAAATTTTCAAAATATTATTTTATGAGAGTATTTATAATTCTTATCATAATATATTTGAATCATTTAAATATTTATGCACATTAAAATGAAAACAATTTTTTTAATACATTAAGTAATTCCAAGGATTCCCCTCCCCTCACTTATAATAGGGCACCTCCTGTCCTCCCTTATTCTCAAAGTTTTAGCACAATATCATGGAAACTATCTACCAAAATACCATATTATCTTAATTGTACAAATCCTATGGATTATTTAATTTCTGAAAATATCATCCTTTCAAGTCTTATGTTTTAAGTCAAAGGATGTTTCTCAATGAAGAGGTGTAACTCTTAATTGAGAACTTTTAATTTTATTCCTTATTATAATTACTATAAATATGGTGTAACCATTATAAAATACTGAATCCAGTATCATAAATATATTTATATTTTTTTATTATTATGGTATAACCATTTTTCACATTTTTCATCCTATAGAAAAAAACATTGCTCGTGTATACATACGGCTTACCGTCTCCACTTAAAAAGTGTAATTTGTTTTTCATGGACATTATACTTGGATGGTAATGAATATTGGACTAACTATAATATATGATATATATGATATAATTATATTCCTTGAAATTACATATATAATTTACCTTTTTATCCTTCTATTTGTTAAAATATTACAACATTGCTCATTCGTGCGTGTGGATTGCCACCTCTAAGAAGTGAATTGATCCATTATTCATGTCCACCAATTGTGAATTATTTTAAATACGTATATAATTAAAATATATTATATTTATATAATGATTAAAATTCTCTAAATTATTGAATTATTAGAAATATTAGTGGACCAAAATCACCAAACTAAAACTGATATGAAAAATGAAATAGTTACACTCTGAAAGAATGAACTTTATAAAGATTTATTAATAAAGGGGTTTTTTAATATTACAAGTTTATAAAATATGATATTATAAAAATGTATATAATTATACTATTGAATTAAAATAAATTTAAATTTATTATATAGGTGGTTAAAATCACTTATGATCAAAGTCACAATTAAGGTAAGGGAATTCTTTTACAATCTCATTTTATTTTGGAAATTTTATGTTTAGTTTACCTCTAGGAAAATTATATGATACTAATATATTAAAACCCATATATTTTCCTCTCCCCAAGTTATGATTGGGTTTTACATGTTTATTTTCTATTTAATCTTTTGTTGGATCGTAAATCAATAAGTAATATACATGCAAAAGACCTTTTTAAAAAATTTTTTTGAATATTTCATTCCAATTATTTTGCATCCATGTTAATATTTTATTTATAATTAATTTAATATTATAAAAATATTTAATAAATTTTTTTTGATAATTTTTGACTTTTTACACAAATTTTTAAAAAGGAATAATCTTTTCTTTTTTCGGATGAGTTGCTTTTTTCCAAAAGTTTAAATGAGATCTTAATTTTAACTTACACCGCATGAAAGATTTTCCCACTATAATAACTACTAATAGATTTGAGAAATACATTAAAATTTTCCAAGGTTATATTCAAATAAATTTATTTTATAAATATTCTGGAAATTTATATTTTTTTAAGACATGATTTCAAAAATGAATTTATTATTTTCCTCAAAAAAAGTTCCAATGATATTTTTAAGGTATTTTAATTTATGAAAACTCCCATTGATGTAAATGGGGATATGATCCAATTATATTATTTTTATTAATCTTATATATGTTTTATGAAGATGAAATATAGATGTTTTCTATTCCTGATTCAATAGAGATAATTTTTTACTTATAAATAATTTTGATAATGAATTGTATTGATCAATCAAAATATAAGAACTGAATAAGATTTTAAAGTGACTAGTGGGGCCCAAATATAGATATAACCAAGATTAATTGATATAATTAGGAGAAAATATATTAGTCATGAAATATTAAATTGGTATTTTGTTTACACCTACCCATTTATTAAAAATCGTGTCTTGGTTGAGAGGCCATGATGGTAAGATTTTTGATATCTTGGTTGAGAGGTCTTGATAAAAAATGTATAGAATTTTTGCAATTAATTTCTTAAGAGGTTAGTTTTAATTATACATATGTTTTTTGTGATGATATTATCCATGTATTCTTATTGAAGTCATGTTATTTATTGAATGGAATGTGTTTTGATTAACCACTCTACCGTATTTATTATTCCTTATTTACTCAGGATAGCTTCCACTATTAATTAACTATACTAATATTTTTAAATCATCCTTAATTTTTTTACTTTCCCTATAATATGAAGGAGGATATTATAAATTATATCATGGATGCAATAATTTTTCTTATACTATGTTATTTTTTATATTTCCAACATAAGATGGGAATCATGTATATATCTAGTTTTCCAAGACTGATAAACTAATCAATCATGCATGGTCAAATATATTATATATTATATCAATATAAAAAATTAAACAATGACTTTGGATTTCTAGATTTAGGTTTTTTCTCTTCATATGAAATACTAAACTAAAATAAATAGTGATATATTTTATTAAGATAAAATTATAAATAGAAAATATAACCATTATAATATAGACTTCAAGTTCTTAAGAATAAATAGAGATAACCAAATTATGAAATATATTTAAAAAGAAAAAAAATAAATTTTAATATTAATACTAATGAATTTTTAGAATTTAATCAATATAACTAAATAACAAACATGGTCATTTTATGCTTAAAATGTATTTTTTTTTAAATTCCCATTTTAGGTGATATGAAGTTTTATTTTAATAAGTTAAATATATTATGGATAAATGATGATTAAATAGACTATTTATAAGAATATTTAATTAAAAATAATTTAATTAGTAATTTATAAGAAATAATAATAAAAATAGTTAATATTTATAAATCCATTTTTCAGGTAAAAAACGTTTTTTCATTATATTTTAGGTTTCCATTTGAATGTTAAATTCCTAAAATATAGGAATTGAATTTGAAATAATGATATTCATTTTTTCAATTCACATAAAAATATTATCTTAGCATTATTTTTTTGTTTTTTAAATGAAATTAATTTTTAGGTGAATAGTACAAAATATTTTTTTTACCAATACCATGCCTTTTATACAAAAATTAGGATATAACCATGAAATAAAATTTTAATGAAACTTTTTCTTCACCAATGATGCTTTTTATAAGTAAAATTATAAATTAAATAATATTAAGTTTAATTTACAAACATAAATTTTAAATTCTACAACTTAAGTAATGTATTTCTACAAATCTATTTTTATGAGTTACACATTTCTTATTTTAAATTCCATTTTTTAAACTTTTAAAAATATTATATTATGAAATTATTTATAAATTTGTAATCATAATACCCAAATTATCTAATAAAGTTAAATTTAATTTTAACTTATAAAAATAAAATAATAAGAGTAAAAAAAATAGTTACTATGGTAAATTTATGTTACCGTAAAATTTAAAATAAATGAAAAAATGCATAAAATACCTCAAAACATATCTTCAAGTGAGTGTTAAAGGGTTTTCTCATCCAATACTATTCCCATATCCATTATTCCCACTTTTGGAGACACTTTCCTTAAACTGTGTCTTCTCCTTTTAAATTTTTGGAGAAATTCCACACCCCCACTTGTAAAAGGATATTTCCACCACCACACTTATCCTCACACCAACAACCTTTGATTCCAAAAAACCCTACCAAATATAACCCCTTCCCCCCCCCCAACACTCCTAGACATGTCCTATAAGTTTTAATCTCATAAAAATACCATCCCTTAAAGGATTAATCAAACTTGAAAAGAATTAATTCCAAGGTGTAACGTAGTTAGAGTGATTTTGTGGAAGCTAAGAATTAAGGTGATGATTTCCTAATATCAATTTCACATCATTAAGATATTCTTAATATTCACCATTTATTTTATTTTTTGGTGTATTTATTTATCATGGATATATTTTTAATATTCTTTTCATTCTATTCAATGCATTTAAGAATACATCTTATGGTATACCTTACATGGGTTTTTGAATTGAATGGTAATAAAGTTTTAAGGGTTTATTTCCAATCTAATTTTAAAATCAAGATTATTATGAATGAATTTAAATCAAGAAAAAAATTGGAAAACATTATCTCAAAAACCCCAACCATTTTCTCTCCCCTTGTAAACATTTATTTTTTACAAATCCTCTCCTAATTTCATTCCACTCAGTAAATAATTTACCTGATGTGATTTTAGTGAGATAAATTGACCCACCTCTTATTTTCAGTTGGAAATATTCCTCCTATATTTCTATATTAATTGGATGATTTTATTATTGTCCTTATATGTGCTTCAATAGTCGATTAACATCATTTTTAACTATTATGATATTATTTTCAAAATTATGAAAAAAATATTTTAATATTTTCTTCATGGATTGTTTTTGTCAAAATTGTATAAAGAATATATTTTTAACATTTTTTGGATGAGCGCATTATTTTATGGCCATCCTTCTTTACATAGTTTCATCTTCATGTTTTAAAAATGGGTTTTCAAATTATTTGTATCTTTAATTATTTTGAAAATAGAAGGAAATATTTTGATATTTTTTAAAATTAAAATATTGATTCTAAGAAATATTTTTTATTTTTAAAGATATTTTTTTATATTTAATAAATATTTAATAAGTTTTTTTATATATATTCAAAGAAAGTTTTTTAAAGAATCATTTCTTATAAAAAATTTGAAAATAATTTTTTGTATAAATGAAAATTTAGAAATGGTTTATCAAGTTCAAAATATTTCATTTCAGAGAAAAGTTTTTTATGCTTTTTAATCAATTTTAAAAAATGTATATTTTTTATTTTTCTTCAAATTGAATTATCCAATGGTCTTAGAAAGATTGATTTTAACTATCTTAACATCCTTTAATGTTTCTTATGTTACACATGGGATGTATTTGTATAATGTCATCCACATTATTTCTGTGGATGGATTATAAAATGTTTTATGAATGTATTCATGAAACATGTCTCTTTTTTATGTCTTAATTAAGAGATGTTTTAAATATGAATACTTTAATGTTCTATTGGAACACACACATAGATATGTATATATATATATAAGTGTGTGTGTGTGTGTGATTTTAATTATGTAATGGTTGGGCCTATGACTATATAGTTCTCTAATGCATTAAGTAAATAAATATATCATTAAATAAATGGGAATGGTGAGTGGACCCAAATGTAAAGACTTATATTTTCCTGGATTCTGAATTTGAGCATAAATTCTAATATATCAATTTTATAATTGTGAGGGGGTTTTTTTATTTAAACTTAGTAGTTGATCTCGGATAATTTTTATGAGTGCTCTATTGTTCTAGAATAGGTCGTTTACCATAGAAAAATAGTTTAGTGGAATTTATAGTTGTTCAAGTTTTCTAAGAATATTTAATATTAAATTAATTAAATATTAATTTATTTGTGTGGGTTTATGTGGTAAATTATTTTGATTGGATCATCATATTGAGATTATAAATCTATGACTGAGTCCAACATTGGGGGGTTTTCTTATATAAGGTTTAAACTCATTATGGGTTCCAAGACTCGGTATGGGTAAAAAAGGGAATTTAATTAACTAACTAAATAATTGATTAACCCCCCCCCCCCCCCGTCTCCTCATGAACTATAAGAAATGGAGAGGGTATTCTCCCTATGCACTATGGTCTTACCAAGAGGGGGAGTGGGATGAAATGTTTCTAGGATTCATCCATAGTGGTGGTTGAGATGGGATCGAGGTGAAACAGCTTCTGAGTGTTGATTTGGACTTAAATCTTTGTTGTTTTCTCCATGAGGTAGGCCATTTTTTTTATGCTCCAATCTTAATATATGTTTCTATTAATATTTTAAATACTTATTATAACTGCTAAGAATCCCATGGGTGTGTATCTGTGTCAAATCAGTGAAAAACGGTGGATTTGAGATGTTCATAGGGGTTTAATATTCTGAAATCCTGATCACATAATGTGTAGTTCAGGAACCCATGTCATTTATTCATCCCATTTTTGGAGATGGACTTTTGGAATTACACTTCATGTACTAGGATTAAACACCTTGTAGTGGGACATGTCCATGTGATTAAGTACATGGGGAGATGTAATTGTGGGACTACATATCATATAGTTGAAGTATATAGCATATGGAGAGACAAGGTTTTGTGTCTGGGTACTTAATCAGTCACCTAGTGTAGGGGGTACATGGCCATGTGGAAGTACCATACTATACCCTAAGTATGACACAATCATGTAGTATTATGCAGTCAAACCCCATGGTGTGTGAGGTCATGTAGAAGTACATGGGTGGATAGGTTGTTTAGGAGTAAATGTCGTGTACTCGAGGTACAAGCCATATATTACCCCTTTGATACCATTTTGAGGGTTTTGAGTGATTTTTTACCCTATATTCAGAATGGTACATGAGAGGAGACAATTTTCCTTGTAGAACGTGATGGTGGATCCTTGGGGGAGTTTTTAGGACTTTTAAGAGGCAGTTTGGGGTGAGTAAGTTTTGAAAATTTTCTTTCCCTCCTAAAAGTGTGTTTAGTTATCTCCTTAGAGTGATACTTGGGATGAGACCCAGGTGATAGTCATGAGAATTATTGGATGATGTAGCCTGATTCAATCATATACGTTTATTGGCTTTATGATATGATTTTCTCTGGTTATCATGACTAATATGTGACTCATGGTGGTGGAAAGGTTACGATTTTTGTAAAAACTAGGGTGACTTGGAAGGGGATATTTTTAAGGCCATCTCCTATATGATTTTTATTTCCTTTTGGTCTGTGAGGCTATGAGATTCCAGAGAATGGGTTTTGTAATGTGTGACCCCTAAGATATGCCCATTGGAATGGGAGTTTAGTTGTCATCACATATTACAAGAGGGGTTTCTTCTTGTGTAATAAATATAAGGATTCCAAGAGGGATGATTATGTTTACATATTGAGTTAGAGGGCTAATTGGGTACCCAATTGAGAGACTAAACTTGAGAAAGTGCATGTTTTTGGGTAGTATTAGTTACATGTGTCTCATTTGGGCTTGAAAAAATGATTGCTCTGATGGGTTTGATATGGGATGATGAGCATGGGAATTTGGTCAACCATTGGTATGTTTTTTCTTGTTAGTTAATGATGAGAATTGGTTTTCAACCATGAGGCTATTTTGATTTGGTTTTTCTTCTACATTTTGGAGCCTAGACCAGTGTTCCGGTCACATTGATTGATATTGTTGGGTATATTGGACATGAAGTTCTACAGATATTGTTAGATTTTGGACTGATTCTATAGGAATGAATAATATAATATATGGATTGTGTGTTAGAATAAGTATCTTGACATAGATAGTATACTTTTTTTTAGTTCTAGAATAATTCTCTAGGAAATGATGGTATTCCAGGTGGAATGGTATTTTGGAATGATGATTTTCATCCATGGTTTAGATGTTGGAATTATGCTCCATGAATGGATAGTATACTATTTAGATTAGGTTTTAGACTAAGCCTTTAGACACCGATAGTATACATATAGTTTAGGTGCTAGAATCATTCTCGAGACACTATTGTTTTGTGATATGGGTGAGATTTCACATTAATGCTTAACGTTTTTGGTAGTACTTTACCATGGCATGAGTACCTAGGATAGATGCGTCTAGGTACCAAGTAATATATAATGCGTAAATTTGTGAGGTTTAGTTGATTTTTCCATGTAAGTGAATCCCCCATGTTATTTGGGATTCGTGGTCATCAATACATGCTCGGAGACACCCATGAATTGACTAAATAAGGTATTCTTGATGAAAGCCAAAAAACTAAGGATCAATATTGGTTTTATTTTCCTTTTTTATTGTTTTCAGTTAGACTAAGATTATCTCAGGACAATGCAATGATGATAGTAGGTTATATAGTCATCATTGGGGGTGGCATATTGAGATCTATTTCTTACCCCCTTTACATACACATCGTTAGGAATGTACACCATATGTCCACTTTCAAGTTGATAAGGAATTAATTATGTATAGTGAGAAGGCCCAGGATTGTATGAGTGAGTGGATTACTTGTGTGGAGTCTAATGGTCAGGCTGGAGTATCTCAACGGGGTACTAGAGACCGAGTATGTGACATGGATAAAAGTCGGTAGTAGAGTCTAATGTATTTATTTTTTAGCTTTTTATTTTGTATTTGTGATTAAGATAGATGTTGAATAATATTGAATGTTTGGAGTGTCTATGAAAACCATTAATATCTTTCATTTTATTACAACATGATTATATTTTAGTTTAGTTACTTGTTATGTGTACTTTCATGTGTACAATTTTTTGTTCTTTACTTCTGGTTGTGCACTCTGATATGGGATTATGGTCTCCCCACAATTCCACCTTAGACCCTCACTTCTTGTTGGAAGCATCTAGCATATGAGGAGGTGCACCTGAGGTCTTAAGGTGAATATTCATGTGGCACTGTTTTAGTGTCATATGGTTCATGACATAACAAAGTGTTATCAAAGGAGTTACTTTCCTTTTTATTTTTCTATTTTTTATTTCTCATATTGGATATATAGGAATGTGTTGAAGACTATGATGGATATCGACTATAGTGTCATGAACACCTATTCTAGTAGGAATTAAATGTTACCATGGAATGATATTGATTCTCTTGGCATGTTATGTTATGGTTGTATATAATTTTCACCTTGGGTGATGCAAATTTGGTTTGGACGTTTTGGTTTGTGGTGGGTTTTTGGCCCTTGGATGGCTACAAATATGTTAGTGATTTTGTTTGGACTCTTAGATTTTAGAGGTAAGAGGAATCTCATTTATCATGATAGGCCTGTAGGATTTATATGTTATAGGCCCTCTAGTGTGTGACATTGCTGATGATAGAGGCTCAATTGTTTGTCCAAAAATGTTCATATATTGTTTTCCCATATAAGTACTTAGTGTAACACTACTTATATTGGATGACTTGTATACGAATATCTTTTTTATGGTAGGTTATTTGGATCTATGGTGAGATGCTCAATGATGGAGATGTTGATTTAGTCCATGTGCATAATATGTGTAGTGAGTATAGTATAGGTTTATAACTATTGGACACCTAATGGGTGGTTTTTGTTCAAGGTTGGTTGTATGTCTTAGTCCTCCATGGAGTGGTCTAATGTGAATATTCTCATAAGGGATAGTTTCCTTTGTTGTGGATGGTTAATTTGGAATATTTCCTTACTGGTATGTGATACCCTCTAGATGGGTGGTTTGACAAGGTGATATCATGTAACATTGAGATGAGAGTGTGATTGATGCCCATGATTTGTGGACATTTTTGAGTTTTCATGGATCTAGGTGGTTTGAAGTAGTAACTTGACATGGATCTTGACTAATATGGCTAGGTAGGAGAGCCTAGTGAACTTCTTGACATACCTACATTTTAGGTAGTTTGTTTCATTTGACCTTGGAGGGTGGCCCTTATGAGAGGTCGAATGATTTTTGCATGATTTTGGGTGTGTGAGGAATATATGATTGCTTTGTAATTTTAAAAATGATGAAAGATGGTTGAAATGTAGTATAAGGCTTAAGAGAATTGTATTCATCTTGTTTTGAGAAGAACAACTTGTATGTTGATGTTTCATCCTTGCGGTTGGCTTCAAGGGGGAAAGGTTTTTTCATGTTCCTAACCAAGGTAATGGTTATGCAGCTAGGTTTTTTCTAATGGTTATGATTTGGATCAGGAGTATAGGAGGTTCTCATGTGAATGTGGTTTTAGGGACATGAGTTCTCTTTGGGTGGTGACCATGTGTGCGAGTTTGTTTTTTGGTATGAGATATGTGGAGATGTCTATTTTTCCTTAATATGTAAATCACTTGGAGTGCTTCTTCCTTGGTGAACATATGGTTTCTAAGGGAAGGACTAGTTATGTGTCTATCCTGGTTAGCCCTGGATGCATCTTCAAGAATGCAGTGAGAGTATAAATGAACTTATTAGGAATTTTTAATTATAATCAGGTTATGAGTGGTCATGCTAGCGGTTTTGTATTGGTGAGTTTCTTTTGGTTTTAGAAAGTTCCAAAGGGTCTCTTAGTTAAGTTAGATTTTCATTTGGGGTAGGCATGTCCAATCGATATGGATCTTATTCAAATTTGTTCTAATATGTAACTCATTAGAGTCATAAATAGGTTTTGTGGTTGGGTTACACAAGAGCTTTTAATAGATAATAACTAATGGAATCTTTGAGACATGAGTGCTGGTGATGTGTTGTGTTGTTTGGATTACAGATTGGAAATTAGGGGCGTGTATGCTTGAGGTTAATGAATTATGACAGTATCCATTATTAGTCTAAGAATATTTTTCGGTGTGATGAGAGGCATGTGTAATGGTGGCTCGAGGCAATTAGGATAAAAATATGATGATTTATGAATAGATAAGGTTGTGGTGGTATTTGTTAACAACATCTTTGTGTAATATTAGTTTAGAGATGATCATTCCCAATATCTTGACATCATGCTCAGTATGCTGATAGAGAATCATCTATATTACAAGCTATATTGATGTTACATTTAGTTTGATATAGGTCCTCTTGGGAGGTTGCACTCATGGATCAGTGTATGTAAAGTCATGCAGTGAGAGTGAACCATCATCAGTATATGAGTGAGGTCCTCATGATAGATCAGATGTTAGTGAATAACATGGGTTCCATTATTGAATGTCAGGAATGGGATATAGTAAATGTTTCATTTTGTTGACTGGGTGAGAGTGAGATGTCATTGTCAATTTCTATGGTTCTCTAATGATTAGAAAATGGTATTTGGAGTTGGTGTTTGGTTTTGTCGTGAAAGTAAGGATACTCTTATGGTAGGGAGTACTAGATCATCCATGGTTATGTGAACCTTGTGTAGGTAGGTTTGAGGATATAGTGAAAGCCACATCGAGTAGGTCAGTGGATCGTTGATGGTTTATTTTGAGAGGTGACTCCAGTTGTGGGAAGTGTTATGGATCAAAATTGGACATCATAGGGTGAGTTTTATAGTGAGTACCACCATGATCCATAGGATATATTTTGGATTATGTTGTGACATTTCAGGATGACATGTGAAGTTAGGCACTATCTTGGTGGTTTTCTTATTTAGTAAAGAAACAGATTGAACATTGATGGGTCATATTCTTTAACTTTGGAGTTATGTAGTAGAACTCAGTTATCGTCCTAAGGTAGAACTCAATGATTTGGGAATGAGTTGACAACCTAGGTGGGTTAGGATGTGTGCATTGAAAACCACTAAGGCTTCACATGGAAGATAATTTTTATGGTCGGGAGGTTGAAAATACCCATGTTCTCCTCATATTCTAAATTTGAGAAGAAATTTAAATTTTTTCTTTTAGTTTCTCATGAGGGGAAATATGTTCATTTTCTCGTATCATTGGATCATGAGTAATTTTTTTACCACTCTATTAGTCCTGAAGTACGATTTTTAACCAAGGATGGTTTTTTATGGAATTAAAAGTAGTTAATGTTTTGGTGGAATGTTTAATATTTAATTAATTAAATATTAAATTACTCATCTAGGTTTGGTTGGAGATATATTTTGAACAGAGTATTTGATTAAGATTATAAAACTGTGGTTGAGTCTGAAATAGGGGTTTCTTCTTAGAAGAGTTATAAAACTTCTCCAGGTTCTAGAAAATAGGACATGTATAAAAAGGGAAATTAATTAATTAATTAATTAAAAGACTCCCCCCTATTTGAATTCCCATGAAGGGGAGAAAAGGGGGAGGGGATTCTCTCTCTGTGAAACTACCTAACCAAAATAGGTGGGGAATATTTCATCAGACTTTGTCTATGGTGGTGGTTGATATCAGGTCATGGTGCAACAGCTTCTAGGAATGGATTTTCATCCAAAGTTTCATCACTTCCCCCATGAGGTTGGATCTTTTTTATGCCCTCCTCCCCATATATTTGTTTTTTTCATGTTTTAACGACCTATTATGATTGATATATACCACACAAGGATAAATCCACTCCTAATTGATGAAAATTTGGGGTTTAGGAGGTTCACAGGGGTTTCCCATTCGGAAATCCTGATCACATGACATGTAGCTCAAGAAAAAAATGTTGTGTGTTCACCCTATTTAAGGAAAATGGGATTTTGGATCTACAAATCATGTACTAGAAGTACATTCCATGTAGTCGTAAATGGCCATATGGCTAGGTACTTGGGAAGATGGAATTTTGGAACTACACATTGTGTAGTTGAAGTAAATTAAATATGAAGGGATATGGTTGTGTGGGAAATTATATGGGAAGACACCCTATATAAGGGGACATGGTCATGTGTAATTACAAGTCTATACCCCAGGTAAGACATGGTCATGTAGAATTACATGAATAGACTCTATGTTTTTTATGGTCATATAGTAGTACATAGCCAGACCCCTTTTGTGTCTGGCCATATAAAATTACATGGGTAGAGATGTTGTTTTGGTGTACACACTGTGTACTTAGTGTATAGTCTATTTACTACCCCTTTATTACCCTTCTGTGGGTTTTGAGTTTTTATTCACCCTAAGGTTTGAATGTGAAATAATAGGAGTCCATTTTTTATTTTTCCCATGTAGAATGTGATGGTGGATCCCTTGGGGTGTCTTGAGGACTTCGAAGAGGTGGTATGTGCCTAGTAAGTTATGAAAGAGATGTTTCCCTTCTAAAAGTGATTTCAACAATCCCCTGAGAGTGATACATCGAACGAGACTTGGGAAAAGTTCATGGAATTATTGGATTATATAGCATGATTTTTCCAAATACCTTGACTGCTGTTATAATAGGATTTTTCCACGTTAGTGATACTGAGTTATGACTTGAGGAGGTGGAAATATTGGGTGTATAGGCCATCCTAGGATGATTTGAAAAGGGGTCAGTCTTGAGGACATATCTATTATGAAGTTTTATTCCTTTTTCCTATGATTCAGTGAGATTCTGAAGACTATGTTGTGGGACATGTGACTTCCAAGCGACAGGTGTTGGCCATGGATTTTATCTATGATCAATTATTCTAAGAGGGATTCATTTTCTTATATACTAGTTTTCAGGATTCCAAGAGGGTTGCATCTATTTACTTATTTAAGCATAGGGATAAGTGGGTGTCAAAATGATTGACCAAAACTGGTAGGGATTGTGTATTAGTGAAATATTAGGTATGGGTGTCCCCTTAGTACCTGAAACAATGAGTGATCTAATGGGGTTGATATGTAGTGAAGGGAATGAGAATTTAGTCATCCCTTGGTATGTTTTCACTTTTTTAATAATGATTATACTGGGTTTACTCCCAAGGGGATATCGTGATATGTTTGGTATGTCATTTTGTATAACCTGGTTTTATGTTATGGGTTGGAATCACATAGAGAGTTAGACTTTATGATCCATATATATGGTTCCTAATTTCTAACATGATTCTCCATATCTTATGTTGGGTGGTAGTTTGGACATGAAACATCATTCCTATGTTATTTGAGGTTGTACATGATGCTCTATATTAGGACCAATAGTTTCTTTATGTTTTGAGTACTGGAATGGGTCCTAGATATGTTTATTGATATTTTTGAGTATAGTATATGTGACATTCCACATATGTGTTTGGATTTCTGACTGATGCTCTGGGTGAGGACAATATACTATATGGATTAGTTTTCAGACTAAGGCTTTAGACACAGATAGTATAATTTTTGGTTTATGTTTTAGACTGACACTCTTGGAAATGATGGTATACCACGTGGAATGATATGGGGGATGACTCTCAGCATCCATGTTTTAGATGTTATTCTAATGTTAAATTCTTGAATAGTATACTATAAGGATTATATTTCAGACTTAGGCACAATAAATTGATATTATACTTATGGTTTAGGTACTGTACTAATCCTCCAGGCACTATTGTTTTGATATATAGATTTTATTTTAAGATGATTATCTATGTTTTTTTAGTACCTTTGCATGGTATGAGCACCTGGTACTGATTCATCCAGGTACCAAGAAAGAGATAATGGGTAAAGTTGTGAGATTTGGTTGGGGTTTTCATGGAAGTGGATCCTGTGTTTTATTTGTAATGCACAGTCACTAAGATGTTCTCAGAGACACCACGTCATTGTCAAAAACAGGTATGGTTGATCAAATCTAGATACCTAAGGATAAATAGTTTCTTAATTTTTAATTTTTTTAGTTAGGTATTGGCTAGGTTGAGCATATTTTATGAGAATCAACTTATGTCAGTAGGTTATATGTTCATCCATGGGGGTTTTCTACTGAGATTTATTTCTCACCCATTGTATATGCACAAAGGTGTGCATACAAAAATTGTGTATACCCTCAGGATGATCATGGATGCACGATGGGTAGGGAGAAGGCCCAAAATTTCATGGTTGATTTGGTTTCTCATCTAGAGTTTTTTGATCAGTCTAGAGCAGCTCAACAGGGTAATAGAGATTGGTTATTTTACATGGATCAGAGTTGTAAGTATAGAGTGATGTATTTATTTTTCATTTGTTTGAATTTTATATTTAATCATCCCATTGGGTGATCAATGTTGTATATATTGCATGGTTGTTTCAGCCTTTACTTTCATTTTTCATTTTTTTTAAATCTGGTTTATGGTTTATCGGTAACACTACATAAAAAATAACGAAATTCAAAAATATAAGATCCACAGTAGTGGTACTCATACATTCATGTTTTCATTTCAAATTTTAATATTTCAAATTTCAAGGAAAATCATGACCAAACCCCAATCCAAATTTTGTTTTCCACCAGGCCTTCACCTTGTGTCACAAAACCACATTGAGCCATGTACCCTGTCATCATAGGACTCAATCATTACATTAAAGTAGGTTGTTGGTGAGACCATCCATCAGAATTGTTGTCATCGTTGACCCATCATCACCACATCGTCACTCACCTCGATCATATTCCTCATCAGTTTGAAACACCACCTTTGACATCTTAACCATATCATGACACCATCACTCATCCAAAATCTGATGTCGCCACTGATAAAGTCACCACCATCCCTTCTAACTCAGTCATCAAAATCATTTTCGATCCATCGCACCACTGATAAATCCATCAGAAGAATGCTGCCAAGAGAATCCGCAAGCACCCCACCCTGATGCACCAAATGTTGCTATCACCAAGCCAAAAACCATCAACAATGTAAAATAAGACCGTAGAAACCCTCTAAGAAAGAATTAAATTACTATAAGGTCAATGAAAATAAGGCGATCCCCCAAAGAATATCATTCCATGGAACTGATGACTAACAAGCACCACACCTACCACAAAAACTTTGGCCGATGAGAAGAGCCAACAATGCCAATGCTGACAACAAATCTAGGCCAACAAAGAAGAAGACACTATAATAATCCACCGACCTCACATCCCAAATACCTAGAGAGAACACCACTCTAATCCACCTCAGAGAGAGATGTGGAGAGCTGGAGACAGAGGAAAAGGGATGGGCGGTGAAGGAGCACATCGTCGGTGACCCCATAAGAGCTGAGACTAGAAAACCATAAATGGGAAAAGGAATATGGGTATGAGACTCTAAGGAAATCCAATATTAAAATTAAAAACAAAATAATTTTTTAATGGGAAAATAAACCCATAAGTATAAAAATTGATACGTTGTGAAAACCCACAAGCGGCCAACCAAAAATCCCAAAACCTCAAATTCCATTGTTCCATAACTGACATGGATGCAGTAGTGAATCACAAGGTCAAATCATAGAAATATGGTTGGGGAAAACACCAAAGTGCCATCACAGAGTAGAGGGAGCGATTAGGAAAAGGGAACAAGATAGATCGCTGCCCGGGAGAGAACATGAGAGAGAAGAGAGAGATCCAGGATGGAGCACTTCCATAGGAGAGCAAGCAGGAGAGAATAAGGGACTGGGGGAGTGAATCCGACTCCATAGTCACTGGGAAGAGATCAGAACACTATGGTAGGGAAGAATAGTGGATCACCCAAGTTGAACTAGGAGATTGAGGCACCATCCCTCATTCCAAAAGACCTTTACTATATTTCATTTTATTAAATCATTCTTTTATTTTATTTTATTTATTCTTTATAAATACTCTAATGTGTATGATGTTTTTTTATTTACTTCTAGTTGAAAACTTTGATATAGGGGAATAGTTTCCTCAATGATCCACCTTAGAACTCTACTATTAATTAGAAGCATGTGGAATATGAGGAGGCATTCCTGAGGTCTTCTGTTGAACTATCTCAAGGCACTGGTTTAGTGGCATTTAGATTGGGACATTACACCAAACCACTATGGGAAAATTTACATTAAGTGACATGTTGTCCTAGAATTATACATACCTCCAATTAAATGGGTATATTATTATATCTCATAATTAGATATATCAAGGACTAGGGAGTAATACAAATCCAATATTGGACTCTATCAACTAATATTATGGGAATGGGGAGTAAATCTAATACACCACAAGACTCTTTCATATGTGATTATTGTAATGGGGAGTAAACCCAATCTATTATGTGAATCTCACTACGAAATTATGATGGTCTTCTAAGGGAACATTGAAAAGGAAAATATTTTATGCTTTTGTTTGTTCCATAATCTTAGGTTTTGCAGTGTTTTAATGTTATTAAAACTCATGTCTTATGTTAAGCTAGGATTTTTATTCCTTGATTTTTTATTAATGATCCATGTTTATTTTGGTATTATTTGTGAATTTTATATTCATATACCTTGACTATTCTATCATACCCACATTCTTATCTTATTATCATGTATGATTATAAAATTTAATATCTTATATTTACCCTTATGGAGAATCTAAGATCACCTCATCCATATGATTCCAATCCTAAGGTTGTGAAGAAATATATTAAGTATGATAAGTCTATAGGTGTATCATGTGAGAAGAAAATTTATGAAAATGTTGAATAATGTTCATAAATATGTTGATTATATATCTAGTTTGCAAAGATACTAAACCATTATGGTTATCAAGCATGTATTATTAGGATATTTGATGTTTAATTAATGAAAAATATATGTAATATTGGATTGGTACATCTCACTTGAAATAAAATTGAATGATTAATGAATGTTTTTTTATCACTAAACATGGGAGTGTGGGCCGAAGGGACCTTAGTTTGTATCGAAGCTAGGTTTAGTTATTTGGGGAGATTATGATAATAAAACCATAGTAAGAACCCTGGGGATAATCTTATTTCATGGATAACATCCCAAAGTTTTTGTGACGTGAAGATTATGTGGTTTCATAGAAATTCCATCTATGTCTGGATATAAATAATTAAATGCAATCTCTGGCATTGATGCACCTAGAGGTAATAACCCTAGAAAGGTTAGTCAGGTATTAACTTGATCTTCACCTAGGGAATGAAAAATAGTTTTAACTTCACACATTGTTTGAAAACCCAAAGGAATATTCTTTGGTTAATCCAAATTATTATTATGAACCATTTTGAGGGATTTTAATATATTTAGGTTATAAATCCTAATAGTAAATGACCATGGATAAACTATATTAAAACATAGATATTCATAAGTTAGGTTATTTAAATTATTTATAAGTTACTTATTCTATGTTTATAGTTTACTTTTATTCATTTATTAATTTTCTCACACCATAAATTTACATTATTTAAGTAATGGTTTAATTAAAAAGAATGAAAGTTAATGACGGATGCATTAAGAAATGTGTTTCAACCAAATTATATTGGATCTAAAATGAGGAATACTATAGTTATTCCAAACCATCTATTATAAACAATGATTAACCATATGAGCCTATTTTAATATTAAAATGAACCCTATAATAGGAATTTGTATTTTTCTAGAAGTTCATTTGATAAATACCATGAAGGAATGAATATTCAACATTTATGTGTTAAGAATGTGGGAATAAGAATCTAGGGAAATGTATCAAGTCTTGAATGTACCAAAGTCCTTATATCTATTTTTTATTTTTTTGATAATCCTATATTAAATGGTTTAAGGGGAACCCTTACATAGTCTGTAGGCTTCGTGAAATTACATGACCTCAAGGCCTTAGAGGAATTTATCCCAAACTATTATTGTTTGGAACTGCCCCACCCCAGCATCTATATTGTGATTTCAAATCTCCACCTTCACATTGTTATTCAAAAAGCTATCCTTTGTAGAGATGCATAGACCCGGTACCGATGGAAATTTGAATAAAAACACATTCTTCCAAATCCATTATCTCTGCTCTGGTGAATTCACCTTTTCCGAATCCTCATAAAGAGACTTCTCCATGTAGATTCTGTATGGTAACTTTTTAACAACATGGGTCCTAAAGACCATGAGGTTTCCCAAAGGCCTTGAGGCGGTATGAAGTCCTTGAGGTGGCCTGAAGGCCTTAAGGTGTACTGAAATCTATAATGAACCAAAGTCCTAGGATACCCAAAGTCTTGAAGGACTAAAGTACCAAACTGGTGTCTCAATGGATGAAATATACCAATAGTTCCTACAATTACATTTTTGTACAGTACCTGCTATAGTGTCTTCTATGGTACTGCTACAACACTTGCAACAATATTTCTATAGTAACCCAAAAATATCCCTCTACCTAGATTTGATCTTGGGTCTCCTGGATGCACTTAGAGAGTCATCACCAACCGGAATGAGGCTCATGGGGAAAATGTGTGTAAGGATAATGCTCGCCTCCCACTGGAGAACCCCTCTAAGACTAGACCACTTCACGCATTCCTCTTCTAGGTAATGGAATTGAATCACCATGTTCTTAATATGTACAGTGTTCGAGTCTGGTATAACTCAAGCATGCTCCAGTTCCCATGGTGAGTGAGGGGTACAACTAGTGAATACCACTTGGATAACCCCATGGGAGTGTCTCAAGGGAACAACATGTTTTAAATGTTGAAAATGATTGTATAGAGTAAAAAACATTTGAGGAAAAATTAGGAGTTTAATTAATATAGTGGATAAAAATGAAGTTCTTCTTAAGGTGCCACTAAAAAAACAATTTTTTTTACTATAAGGATTTTTGATACTATGCAATCAAATTCCTAAATCCAAGAACTACTGAGGAACATAGGCATTAAAAACCACCTAGACTATGTGAGCAAGATCCCATCAAATCACTACTATAGAAGAAAACTATGATATTGAATTAGTGAATGTAAAATTCTACCCTGATATGGATGGGAGAAAGTCACACAAAACTCTCATTTCCCTTATAAATGATATAATCACAATAGTCATTTCTAAATCAAGATCAAGATATTTGGAACCCTTTACCAACACTTAAATTACATTGATATAGCTTTATAAATTATTTGAATCCTCTTATATACTAATATATCATGAGGTATCATGGGAAACTGTCGATGATATTTCGAGTACCCAGCTACCCCATCTTACTCATTTGGGAGAATACCATATGGGACATTATCATGTTTTTACAAAGGTGTGATTCAATAAAGGCCTTACGATAGTCGATTCTACTATAATAGATGGTTTCCTCTTAGAATTATATATACTTTTCTTATTCGATATTTATTTTGAATATCTTAAACATAAACCCTTATTTAAACAACTCAATTCAAAATGATTCCAAAGTCTTTATAGAAAAAAATCAAGAATCATATTTCAAATCTTTAGGTTTAAAATCCAAAATCATTAAAAGATATATATCTAAAAACTCCTAATTCTCTAACCAAATATAAAAGCATAATTCTCTTAAATGGTTTTAATATAAGGATGTTATTAAGTAAAATATGAATTTCATAGTGTTACCTAAGATAATAAGGTTGAAATTATATCTTTGGACTTGTTTATCTTATGGATAGCCTTAGTTATTTTTATGAGTGAGTGATAATTAAAAATTGAAAGGATGAAATTTATTTATGGGGGTAGAATATAACTACCTAATATTTTAGTATAAATTTTCATTTAAATAAATACTATTTTTAATAACTTTATTCACATGAAACAATTAACTAAAATAAACCACATTATATTTTATTAAGATAAAATTATAAGTAATAAATATAACCATTATAAAGTAGCCATTAAGTGGGAGGGTATAAATAAAGGTATATATATTATGAAATATGTATTGAAAGAAAAAAATGATGGTAAATTTTAATACTAAATAATTGATAAAATTTAATTAGTATATCTAAATAACTAATAAGATCATGTTATGCTTACAAATGTATTTTCCTAAAAATTTCCTTTTTAGGCGATATTAATTTTTTTTTCTAGAAAATAAATAAATTATGGTTAAATGTTGATAAAAAATTATATTATTTTTATTAGTAATATATTAACACTAACTTAATAATTAATTGATAGGAAATAAAAAATAAAAATATTTAATATTTAAAAAGTAACATATCCTAAAAAAATAGTTTTTATTATATTTTATGTTTTTATTTAAGAGATAATTTCATAAATTTTAACAATGAAATTTTAAAAAAATGTCCTTAATTTTATAAATTTTAATAAAAATATTATCTTTGGATGAATTTTTTGTATTTTTTGATTAGATTTATTTTTAAGTGAATAGTATAAAATACCATTTTTACAACTACTATGTCTTTTATGAAATCATTAGGATAATAAAATGACTAAAAATTTTATGAACCCATTATATTAACCAAGTATGTAATTTATAAGTGAAATAATAGCTTTAAAAATATTAATTTTAATTTAAAAACCTTATTTTTACATTTTATAACTTAAATTATATTTTTATCTAAAATAATTTTTATGTGTTACACATTTATTATTTAAAAATTAATTTTTATCACTTTAATAAACATAATATTATTAAATATTTTTCCTATTATAAATTAGAGTAACCAAATTATCTAATAATATTTATTTTATTTTTAGTTATAAATGTTAGTTACCATGGGTATAAAAGAGTCAATGTGATAAAAGTAAATTATGTGAAAAGTTAAAACAATAGATAAAAAGCCTAAAATTCATAAAACATTATCTCCAAGTGTGTGGTAATGTGTTTTATAAACCAAAGAACTTATCCTATGAATTATTTCTTAATTTTGGATCTACATTCCATGAATGTTAACTTTTCCTTTTTTATTTTTACGAAAAATTAACTCCCCTCTCTTATAAAATCAGACTTCCACCGTCCCACTTCTCCTCAAACGAAAATCCCTTTATTTCAACAAAACAAACCTAAATACACCCCCAAACTCCTATAAATTTAAATTGGTTTCTATAAACCTAAAAATACCAACCCTTAAAGGCTTAATCCAGTCATAAAATAATTAATTTGAATAACTAGGGAGGTTAAATCTCCTTCATGGAAGCCAAGAATTGAAGTAAGGGTTTCTTTATATCAATTTTACTTTAATGAAATATTGTTAGTATTAAGAACTTATTTTATTTTTTGGTGTGTATAATTCCTATGGAATTGTTTCTAATATACTTATCATTAAATTCAAGGGATTCAATAATCCATTTTATGCTTTACCTTTCCTGGGTTTTTGATTTCAAAGGTAATAAACTTGTTTGATTTTCTTTATAATATCTTTTTCAAATCAATATTATTATGAATGGATTTCCATATGGGGAAAATTATCTGATCTTTATCTCTAAATGAAACAACCATTTTCTTATCCTTTAGTTATCATTGTTTTTTTACATGTCCTCTTTCAATTTTATTACACATGGATAATAATTTACCTGGTGTGATGTTTGTGAGAGAAACCAACCTCACATATTATTTTTTATTGGAATATTCCTCCTCAATGTCCATATTCATTATACTATTTTAGGTATTTATTTATCTATTCTTAAATAATTGAGTAATGTTTTATTATAATATTCTAAATTTCTATATAAAAGTTTGAAATAGATCTTTTAAAATTTTTAGCAAGGGGTTTTTGGTCAAAAGTGTGAAATCAACCTATTTTTAACATTTCCCAAGTGAAAACGTTAATTTAAAGCCATTGTTATTTATTTTTTTTCCTTTAAATCTTTTAAAAATGGTGTTAAAAATGATTTTGATTTTTAATGATTTTTTAAAGTAAAAGGAAATATCATTATATCTTTCAAAATTAAAAGTTGGATTTGAAAAATAAATTATTTTTTTTAAAATAGATTTTAAATGAATTTTATTAATAAATAAGTCTTTAATTATTTTATGTATTCTCAAATAAAGTTTTTGAAATCATATTTAATTTATAAAATTCATTTTCTAAAATCCTTATTACTAAAGTGTTATTTTTAAAAAAAATCATCAAGTTCAACATATTTTATTTTAAAGGAAACATTTTAAAAGAGTTTCCAAACAATAAAAAAAGTGATATTTATTATTGTTTGTCAAATTGAATTATCCCATAACCATAAAAATGTTGTTTTTTAACAATTTAAAAATCCTTTGATGTTCCATATGTTACACTTGAGATATGTTCTTTTGATACCGTCCACCCTTTTTTTCTAGATGTATTATGAAATATTCTATGATTGACTTTATAAAACCAAAATCTTTTCCATGGGTTAATTAAGTGATATTTTAAATATAAATGGTTTTGTATTCTTTTTTCACACATATGTATGGTTTTCATTATGTTATGGGTGGATCATGAATTATATATCCCCCCAATTAATTAGATAAATTTATATGACATTAAATAAATGAGAATGGGGAGTGAACCCAAACACATATTGGATTATTCCCATTTAGTGACTTGTGGACAATAAATTAAGATCTCTCAAATATATTAGGTAAATATATATATCTTTTGATCATATATTTCAATGATTAGGGATTGGAATAAATCCTTTATAGTAATCTGTTTACTATGATTGTGATAATGGGGAGTGAACCCAATTCACTATGGGACTCTTTCTACTATGATTATGATAATAGGGAGTGAGCCCAATCCATTATAGGACTCTATATACTATATGATGATTTTCTTGGAAATGAGTCTTGACAATGGAAATTATTTTTTATTTTTCTGTTCATGCTATAATATTATGTTCAAAAAATTCTCATGTTATGGAAACTCATTCATTATATTATTCTTAGATTTCTATGACTTTATTTATTGTTTATGATCCATGTTTATTTGGGTAAGATTTTATTTTGTTATGTTTATGGACCTTCATTATACTCTTGTACCCGCATGTTTATCTTATACTCACTTACGATCATCAATTGTTATGTATTATCTTTACCCTTACTAATCATATAATTTCATCACTTTATTATGTTTCCATTATTTACGTTATGAATAAATTTATTAAGTATGATAATCCAATAATGGTACCATGTGAGAAAAAAATTATGGTTAATATTTAAGATTTTTCATAAATAAATTGATTATGTATCTAGTCTCCAAAGAAAATACAACTTTATAGTACTATAGCATTTATTATTATGAGATGTAATATTTAAAAACTGATAAATATATTCAAGTTTAACTTATCACTTGGTATAAAATACTATAACTAATGATTTTTTTAGTACCAAATGTAGTGACCCAACCCTAGAAACCCTAGAACTAGTATATACTACAATTACATTGGAATTATTACAATGAATAATATCCCAAAGTACTGAATAGTTTAGTAGTCTTAGTAAACCATATAAATACATTAGTTTTGTATTATATATGAATACAATAATTAAAACAATTTTTTTTCCTTTTAGGATAATTTTATTCCCACTTATAATATCCTTACATATCTTTCCTATAACATTTATTGGATTCCTGTGGAAAGAAACAAAATAAGGGTGAGATCAAATTATTAGTAAGGGTAAAGTATAGTGGAAGTCATAATAAATATATGGGAATAATAAATATGGAATGGTAAATAATTTAAGACACATGCCATGTATTCAATAAACTGAGAATGAAGTGCATAAAAAATATAGAAAGTTCAATCACTAAAAAAACATTCCATTTAATCAATAAACTAATAATGAAATAAATTTTTAGACTCCTCCATAATGAAAATAACGTGGATAATAAATACTAAATCAAAAAGAATGAAATTAATAATTTTTTTTAAGTCATGTCTCAATAACATGAAAACCTATTCAATCAGGATCCATCCTCCAGATAGTTTAAAATTATAGGTAAAATCCTATTTAATTTATGCATCTAATTTGGGTCCTGAGAAACTATAGATGCATCAAGGGGATATATAAAGTTTGGTTCCACCCTTCACTGCGTGTCTAAATAATTCTTCATATAAAGTAAATGATTTAACTAATAACAATATGCCTTATCGAATATCCATATTGAATAAATAATATAGATTTATAAATATTTCCCTAGATAATCAAATAACTATGAAGTTAAAAACATTATGTAAAAATGTTTTATGGTTTAAGTAATAATAATAACAATGATAAATTATATAGATAATTATGGGAAAGTGAATATCTGATGATCATAGTAAATTAAATATTTCAAGGAGAATAATGAATGAATATAGGAAGTTAATATCAATATCATCCTGGGGAAAATAAATCATAACCATCGAGATGAAGAATAGGGATGGTATCAATACAACATAACCCGTGTGGAGTAAAAATAAAGGGTTGTTGTCATTGATTAGTTGAAATACTATAAAAATATCTCTTAAAATATTATTGAGTAAAATATTATTCTTATTTTGAAAAACATTTAATTTGGAAATAACTTTTAGAAAAAAAATATTTTAAAATTAACCTTTCAAACTTTCAAAGGAATCTTTGAAGAAATGACGGTGGGTAAATCCATATATGTCGTAAAAGGTAAAAATAATATTCCTTTTTCACATTAAAAGGATAGAAAAATTCCTTATTTAGAAAGAATCAAGAATATTCATTTAAAAAATTTGTAAAAGAAAAAAGGGTATAAATTTATTTTATCAATAATTTTTAAGAGGTTAAAAACATTTTTGAAAACATTTTCAGAAAATAGGGTTTTTAGAAGAAAATAGGTTCTCTGACTAAAGAGAGAAATGAAGTCGGGTAATCGTTAAAATATTTTCTATAACATTTTGTGTACTAGAGAGTGGAAAAATGGTAATATTACATGATAAAGTTAATTAATAACCATAGGATAAGAAAATTGAATGTTTTATTAAACAATGATACAATAATTAACTCCAATAGAAATTCAAGTGTAAACAATCCCGAACAAAATGAGATTATGAAGTAAACCCGTGAAATGCCCCCAATGTTTATGTAAGAATCAATCAATAAATATATTTTGTGTAAAATGTAAATACACATAAGATGAATGGATATACAAAAATATATATTAATAATTTATTACACACATAATCTTATAATATTAATGATAATGAGGAAGTAATATAATCCAAAAAAGAAATTGGGTTTTGAAATTCTTAACCACTTGGTATATTTTAATTAAAATACAATTGGAAGAAATAATTCAAATTTAAACTAATAAGAACATTAATATAAAATATTTAATGATATAATTTGTGAAAATGGTCAGTATATAAACCAAAAAAAAAGTGATTAAATTGGTGTATGCCTCATGTAATAAAAAGTGAGACAAGAATCCATTACCTTGTGTTTCTTTTTAGTTGAAAATCCTTTAAGCTCTTGTATAATTTTTTTAAACATGTAACTAACTTATACCAGAACCATAATCATTTTTATAATTTCATGTATTAACTTCTTATAATATATTATTACCCATTAGTTAATAATCATTGATTCTTTTCACTATTTAATGTATTAATTTCCTAGTTTGTAGAATAATTCTTAATAGTAAACTTGTTGTTATTATTAATTAGATCAACATTTAAGATTATAAATAAAGTAATTACTGATTTAAATATCATATATATACAGTATATATTTATTCATTATAATCCATAAAATTTGGAGATAATAAATGAAATGCATAATTCGTAGAGATGGTAGGTCTTATGTACGCATGAACGCTAATTTCATTTCTTTATCATATTTAAAATAATTAAAATATAATGATATATATTTATATTATAATTACATTATCATATATATGTCATATATTTTATATATTTTTATTAAAATCATCTTTAATACATTCAATGTATAGCGTGAATGAATCACATTTCTTTGAGGATGTGGTAGTCTACACATCCACAAACGATGTTATTGTATTCCCACAAAGTGGAAATCAAGAAGATATTTTTTATTTAAATATTATATAATAATAATGACCTAATAGATTTAATATATAAATCAAATATAATTAATTTTCTGATCATAATTCCTAACCATGATAAGGTTATAAATGAAAAATGAACGACATTGTTTTGCGAGGCGGTATTTCTCCGTTCACATTAATGGTAAGTTCATTACCCATTTTATGGAAGTGTGTGTAAGTGTAGGTAAAAACATCGAATAAAAATATATTAGTATATTTATTATATGTATTTAATTATATAATCATGTAATAAAAAGAGTTTAATGGGTGGAGAAAGAAAATAAAACCAAAGATCTTGTGGAATGATGTTACCTCTTTTTCAGGTAACACATTTTGGTTTGAACCAAAGGGATTACTTGGATGGATTTCTACCCAAATTCAGAATTATAGGATCATGTGGGAAATTTTGGGAGCTCATTTGAGTAGTTTTTTGGGTGATCCATATAGCTTTATAGGTGTGAATAAATGGGAGGGATGAGTTCCTTTTATAATGGAGGAGTTTTATTCCTGCAAATTTTTTAAAAGGGAATTACACTGAGATTTTTCCTTTAAAAAATGGCTCCAATAATTGTAATAATTAAATAAAATTGAATATTTTATTGAAATAAGAACAAAAAATTCCTTTTTTAAAAGTTTCTAGGTCATTGTATCCCTTAAGTTTAAGATTTAGTCCATGGTTAAGCTATTTTTCTCTAAATTATTGTAATCAATTTTAATCACTTTAACTAATATTATATGTCAAAAACTAATTTTACACTATTATAAATTATAAATTATTTTTATTTAAAATATTGAATACATTTTAATAAATTTAAATCATAGAAGTGGCAAGAATTAATTTAAATTTAATCTTGTAGATAGGATGACAAAGTGGATTTTTGAAGTAAAATGTTCAAAAGTTTACTAAGTTTTATATCCTATTTCAAAGTGAAATTGATTCCAATGAACTAAATCATATTAATTTATGTATAATTTATCTAATTAAAGTTTCAAAAAATTTAAAATATATCTTATCCTTATAAATAAATTAGATGGAATAAAGTTTTGAATTAAAATTCAGTATTTTTCACTATTCATCAAAAAAATGAAACTTCATAGAAAAATACAAAAAAAATCACCCTAACCTAATTTTTGTGTTTCAATTTTAATAATAAAGTTTATTTTTAAAAAAAAATATTTATAAATTTTTGAAAATTTGGATTTAAAATCGGTTCACCATTAAAAGGCGGTAAAATTGTCTTATGAAAAATATTGGATTTTATGTATATAATTGGGTTTTTTCTTAACCTATTCCTATAAAATCTATTGCATGAATATATAAAATATTTTATTCAACATGAAATATATATATATATTTCATTGATATAACTCAGTAATAGTAATTAATTTAATTTATTAAGATAAAACACCTTTTTTGGTATAAGAAAATTTCCATTATATTCAATTGGTTTTTATTTTAATATCTAATAATTTTATTACCAATGAATTCATTTTATATTTACATAAACCATATATTTTCAAAAGATAGTTAATACTATTCATAACCACTAATTCAATTCCAGGTTAAATTTTATTGTACTGAATAATAATTTTTTATTAATATATTATTGTTCAGTAAAACATGGACTTGTGTGTAACGCAAGACATTGAATAAAGTCAGTGTTGTATGCGATGCATGATAACTCAATATCGCATGAATTTCAAGTAATATAATGTATTAATTTTTTTAAAATATTAAATGTATTATTAAGTCATAGGATATTATATTCCCTTATGCGCTTGGGGTTTCATGTCATACATACTATCAAATAATATGTTCTTACATTCAAATTTTACGGTGTTACAATATCCCAACCTTGAATAAATTACACGCTCATAATTTAAACTCGATATGGGTAATATAATTTTTGATATTTCTTATGTTTAAATCCCATATCATGATAAAGGTTTATAAATCATCCTTTAGAAAAGAAATAATGGGAATTATAAAGGTCACATGGACAAACATGAAACTCAGTCTCTAAGTAAGAGAACATTTGGGACAAGTGGAAAAACAGACATTGAGGAAAAGCATAAATATTTATAGGGATCGATTGAGCCCATCAATCAAAAACAAGTGAATGATCAATGTAATTTTGAGGGCCTCAAATCCATAAATATTTCATGATTTATAAAACAATTGGTTTATCAAAAAATTAATCTATTCGGATAACCTTTTTTTATCATTTTCTTAATGTTGAGTAATTCTATTATTTCCATATAATGTAAAGAAATATACTTACTTGATACATTTTAATTTCATATGAACAATTAAATATTTTGGTTGTGCTTTGATCAAATCATAATTCATCCCTTACTCCATAAAATGGATATCCGAAAATTAACTTTGATGCCTAAATCACTAAAATACACATTTAACGGATCATAAGGCCCATAAAAGAGTGAAATGTCTTTCCATTTTTCTCTAACTATTCTACAAAGACAATTTTGTTAATACATTAATCTCTAAAACTAAAAAGTAACACTACATGTTAATTATTAATATTTATTCATCAAATTTTTTAACTAAAAACAATGACGAATTTACTAGGATGTCATATAGGTCAGTGGTAGGTAAAAAACCCTCGCCATCTTATGTTCATGGGTTCAAATCTCATGGACTTGAATAATTGGATGGGTTATCACCCAATATATAGGTTTTCATTTTCTAAAATAGCATTAATATAATTATTATGACAATCCAAAAACATTTATAGACATCCTTGAAATAAGGTTAATCACTAAATAGTCCATTAACTATAATATTCAACAAAACCTCAATACATAAATACTTTATCCATTTATATACACCTCAATCCTTCCATGTTATAGGGTTTAACATAGGTAATTTATTATCATTATCTATTTGAATCCTTCAAAATGGTTTGTAAAGATAATATGAATTATCTAAAGTATATCCCCAAGGATTTTCAAACTAGATTCATATTAAGGAATATTTTCATGAACCAGGATACACTTGAGTCAATTTTAACACACCATTTCAGAGTTGTTACCCTTAGGAATATATGTGCCAAAACCATGCTCACTTTTAGTAGTCAGATAGGTATATATTTCTAAAAATACCCACATAATCTCTACCTTACCTAAATTTAAGGATTTTATTATATACTTATCCTCAAATTATACTTCAGGGTTATGTCCTCTAATCCATGTTTTCGAAAATATAGTTCCGAGGTTTCTACTAAACATCCTCTAATACCAAATGTAGCAACCAGGCCCCAAAAATCCCAAAAATAGTGTCTACTACCATTAAAGTATAATGATTATAATAAATCAAATTCGGAATTAACTATGAGTATATTAGTTTATGTAAACAAAATACATACATGAGTCTTGTATTAAAATAATTATAATAATTACAACATAATTTTTCTTTAGAGGATATCTTTATTCCCACTTATAATAGACTTGTATATCTTTACTTGAATGCTTCTTTGTTTCCAGAGAAAAAACAAAATAAGGGTGAGATCAAATTTTTAGTAAGGGTAAATTATCGCGAAAAAATAACGAATCAATGATAATAATACATACGGAATGGTAAATAATTGATCACGCAGTGTATGTAATTAATAAACTCAGAAGGAATTTCATAAACCATATAAAAAGTTAAATAACTGAAAACAAATTCCATTTCATCAAATAATTGATAATTAAATTCATCTATACACTTTATCATTGTGAAAATATCAGGGATAAAAAATACTAAATCAAAATAAAGGAAATGTTTAATTACTGAAATTCATTTCTTAGGAACATGAAAACCTCTACTACCAGGATCTATCCTCAAAACAATTTAAAACTACGTGTAGAAACTTGTTTAATTTTTTCAACAAATTTGTTTCATGAGAAATTACTAATTTATTGATGGGATATATAAAGTACGGACCCCACCTATTATTGCATGTCCAAATAATTCCTTATATTGAGTAATCAGTATAAATAATAACAATATTCCTTATCGATTGCCATTTTGAATAAAGAATATGGATTTATTAATATTTCCCAAGATAATCAAATAACTTTCGTGGTAAAAAACATATGTAAAAATTGTATAGGTTTTAGGAAATAATAATATCCATGATAAATTATATGGATAATTAGGGTAAATTCAATGTCTAATGAACCTATAAAATTGAATATTTCAAGGGGACTAAAAATGAATCAAGGAAGTCAATGTCAATAATATACTTGTCCATATAAATCATAAATCATCCAGAGTAATTATAAGAATGGTATCGATAAAACATATCCCAAGTGGGTTAAGAATATAGTTTTACTGTCATGGATGAATGGAAATACAATAAAAGGATCTTTTAAAAACATTCTAGAGGAAAATTTCCTTTTTATTTTGTAAAAAATTTTGAAAATGATTTTATTTGAAATCATTTTCATTAAAAAGTATGCTTTTAAACTGTTAAATGAATATTATAATAAATGATGGTGGGTAAATTTGTACATTCCATTCAACATAACAAACATTCATTTTGCGTCGTAAGAAGGTTATAAAAATTCCTTGTTTAGAAAGAAACAAGAAAATTTCTTTCAAAAAATATTTTAAAGACAAAAGGGGAAAATATTTATTTAATAAGTCATTTTTTAAATGATGAAAACCTTTTTGAAAACCTTTTTAGAAAATTGGGTTATTATATGAAAATAGGTTCTCCCACTAAAGATATAGATAAAGTCTGGTTTTCTTGAAAATATTTCCTAAAACATTTTGAGTACCAAAGATTGGGGAATTGGTATTATTGATTGATAAAGGTAATGAAAATCCATATTAGAATAAAATTAAAGGGTTTATTAAAACATTATACAATAATCTCCCCTAATATAATTTCAATTGTAATAAATCCTGAACAAAATAAGATTGTGAAGTAAACCCTTGAAATGACCATAAAGTTGATGTGAGAATCAATCAATAAATAGATTATGTGTGTCAAATTTAAATTGACCTAAAAAAAGTGGAAATAAAATAATATATTTTAAGAAGTTATTACACACATAATATTATAATATTAACTATATTTAGGAAGTATTATAACCTAAAGAATGAAATTGGGTTATGAAATTCTTTACCACTTTGTAACTTTTAATTCAAATCCACATAGAAGAAATAATTATAATTGAAACTCAAAATACCATGAAGATAAAATAATTCATGGTATAATATATCAAAATTTTCTATATATACACAACATAAAATAAATAAGAAGTGAAAATGGTTTAATCCTCATGGAAGAAAATGTGAGATAAGAATATCTTACCTTGAATTTCCTTTCAGGTGAACATCCTTTAACCTTTGGTATAATGGTTTTAAAAATGTCACTAACTGATACCATAAACATAATAATATTTATAATTTCATATCTTAACTTCTTAAAATATCTTATTACCTGGTTATTAATAATATTTTATTATTTTCACTATTATGGGTATTAATTCCCTAGTTTATTGAGTATCTTTTAACTTGTTACTTATTGTTCTAATCAATTATATTATGATTTTATAATCTTCATAATTTAAACCAGTATATAAATATAATATATAATAAGAATATATGTTTTTATTATAATCCATAAATTTTAAAGATAAGAAATTAAATGCACCATTCATAGAGATGGTAGGTCATACGTACCTATGGAAACTACTTTTATTAATTTTTCATATGAAAAATTATGAAAACTAAATGATATATATATATTATAATTAAATTATAAAATATATGTCTTATATTTTAAATATTTTTATTAAAATAATCATTAATAAATTCCATGTATATCCTAAATAAATCACATCGCTTTGAGGAGGCGGTAGTCCACACTTCCAAAAATAATGTTATCATATTCCAACAAAAAAAGCATTAATTTATGTTTTGTATAATGATTTAAAAATAATAATTACATATTAAATATAATATATACATAATATAGAAATACTTTTTCCGTCATAATTCCCAACCATGATTGGTGGTAGAGGAAAAACGAACGACATCGTTTTGCAAGTCGGTAGTTCACTATACACATAAACGGTAAGTTTGTTACCCATTAGATGGAAGTGTGTGTAATTTTAAGTAAAAATAATAATATAGAAACATATATTTATATTTATTTTACTTATTTAATGATATAATTGGGGAATAATATGAGCTTACTGGATGGATAACTAAAATAGAACAAAGAATCTTGTGGAAAGATGTCACCTCTTTTTCCGGTAACTTCATCTGGATAGTACCAAATGGATTCCTTGAATATATTTATTAAAAAATAGAACATTATAGGATTATGGTATGTGATTTTATCTTATTTTAACATATTTTTGTACATACAAATTTTTTTAATAGTGTTAATAAATGGGAGGGGAGAACGCCTTTTTATAGTGGAGGATGAGTGGCATTCTTGTAAATTTTTTACAAGGGAATTCCACCAACATTTTTACTATGAAAAGTGTCTTAAATGATGGTAAAAATTATATAAAAGGTAATATAGGGTCAAAATATTAACAGAAAATGTATTTTTACAAGTTTCTGGAAATTTTTTCCATTAATTTTAAGGTTTAGTCACTTGTTATGATAATTTTTTTATTAATTGTTGCAATTACTTTTAATCAATTTCACTTATCTTTTTGGTAAAAAATAATATTACATTATTATAAATTAAAAATTATCATTATTATAAATATTTAATTCATTTTTCCAAATTAAAACCACATAAGTAGCAGAAATTAATTTAAATTTAATCATATAGACGGGATAACAAAGCATTTTTTAAGTAAAATGTTCAAAAGTTTGATAAGTTTTTTTGTACAATTTCAAAGTGAAATTGATTACAATAACATAAATTAGATTAACTAATGCATTATTTATCTAACTAAACTTTAAAAACGATCAAAAATATAATTTAACCTTATTAAAAAATTATACAAATAATCAGTTTTGATTTAAAATTTAGTAATTTTCGCTATTCAACAGAAAAATGAAACTTTACAAAAAAATACCAAAAATTCACCCTGAAATAATTTTCATGTTTCTATTTCAAAAAAAATTATTTTGAAATATAAATTTTTTAAAAGATCAAAAAATTCAATTTTAAATGGGTTCTCCATTAAAAGGTGGTAAAACTATCTTTAGAAATATATAGGACTTTATGCAAAAAATTGGGTTTGTTAACATATTATGTTTATTAAATCTATTTGATGAATATCAAAAAAAATATTGAATATATAATATATATCATTATTATCACTCACTAATAGTAATTAATTTAATTTATTAAGATATTTCACATTTATGAGCATAAAAACATTTCTTTTATAGTAATTTGGTTTTTATTTTCATTCCTAATAAATTTGTTACTAATTAATTCATTTAATATTTTTGTAAACCATGTAGTTTCATAAGTTAGTTAATCATATTCATAACCACTAATTCAATTACTAGCTTATATCTTCTTATACTATATAATAATGTTTTATTAATATATTTTCGTTCGGTAAAACTCAGTCATGTGTGTAATGAAAGACATTAAAGAAATTAATTTTTGTGTGTAAGGAACACTAACTTGGTATCATGTGTATTTCAGACTATATAATGGATTAATTTTATTTAAAATTGTAAATATATTTTAAATACTTTGGATATTAATTTCCTTATACGCTTGGTGTTTTTTTTCATACATTCAATCAAATAAAATGTTTTTATGTTATAATTTCAGAGCGTTACACAAAACCCAAGAGTGTGGGTTTGGAGCACCTCATTGAATAGATTTACCCCCTGATTCAATCAAAAAAAATTGTTGAGTACAAATATAAAAAGGAGTTGATATTGGATTATCTTAGTACCACTTGTGTTTTATGTTAAATGAGAAATTATGATAATGAGGTCATAAAAAAAGGTAATATAATAAGGGGGTGTTCAAGGATTTGAAGAATATCACCATGGAGAATAGTTAGAAAGGAGGGGTGGATGAATTATTTTAATTCCTTTCCTAAAATTTTAAAATAGGAAAAGTAAATTTTGAAGGCAAACTTACACTCACAATTTTTATATATAGAAAGGAAAGACACCTTACAATAAAGTGTTATAAAAAGTTTCAAGATAATGATGACGATGATGAAGTTCCCATAAATAAGTCTTTATCTAATATGAAAGGTATGAAAATATCCATAGGGATTTTCACCATGATGAATAACCCACTATCATAAAAGGATATTAGTTCAAAATAAAAAAAGGTAGAATAAATTATATTCTATAAAGACCACTGAGAATATTCTTTATTGGATACTATTGGAAGTTTCTGATAAAGGGAAGAGAGTAATGATAACGAAATAAAAATGGAAGGAAGTGTTGATATCCATGTAAAATTCGAATTTTTCCTTGAAGATATAAGTGTTTGGAGAGACAAAATTAAGAAATACAACAAATTTTTTATTATTCCAAACTCTATATATATCTTCAACAAGAGTATAAGTATGATTTAAAGGAAAAAATTGAAAATATTTAATATACAAATTTATAAAACTAAGAGATTGGGATAGGAAAAATGAATAAATAAAAAAATAGGTTCACGAAACAAAACATAGTGAATGGTTAGGTAAAATACATTAAAGATCTTGATGAAGTTTTTGTCAACCTAAGATGAAAAATAGAAGATTGATAGATAATTTGGAATATTTGTATGACATCAAGAAATCAGATTAAATATGCAATGGAAAAAGAGGA
Organism: Viscum album; assembly: GCA_963277665.1. Taxonomy (NCBI): domain Eukaryota; kingdom Viridiplantae; phylum Streptophyta; class Magnoliopsida; order Santalales; family Viscaceae; genus Viscum; species Viscum album. The sequence goes on along the minus strand of OY728146.1, from coordinate 1,777,322,779 downwards.
AGACAATCATGGAGGTATAGAAAAATATTAAAATGATTTTCTGGACAAGAATATGAGACATCCAAAATATAAATATTTTATAGGGAATGATCATAAATAGAAATAAGTTATGGTTGATTCCTTCTCAAAAGAAACCACTCCAATGTTTAAGATTGGTTTGGGTCTGACTCAAAATCAGAATACATAGAGGACCCAATGGAAAACCATTGTTTTTTTTAAAAACACACAAGAATACACTTTATATCATTTTTTATTTTTTGTGGAAATATGGTACATTCACAAAATGTATGTTTCATATCCCAAAGGTACTAGAGGTCACAACCGAAATAAAGGCATCCAAGTTAAGTTCAACACTTCAAGCATGCTTTTGATAATCACTACTTTTGGTGAGGTGGATTTAGATATATGTACATGTATTTCTCATCAATAATTAGTAGTAATGTTCATATTAAGACTCAAGATAGTTATATATAGATACTCAAGGAATCATTGGTGGGACGAAAATATAAAATTGTTTTGATACTTTTTATGATGAAATTCTTATATCATATTTTGAAGAAGTTAAATCTTGGCAATCAACACTAAGTGTGAATCCAAATATATGGAATAAAAGGATATATTTTAGTGGGTATTGGTTATAGAGATTTACCTAAAGCATCAAATCATATTAATGGGTAGATCTATGATAGTGGATGCACTTACCGCGGGATAGAAAATAAGGACATTTTCACAATAATCAAGAATGACAAGGAAGGTGTCATTAAATTTAGAAATGACTAAGGGATCAAAATTATTGTCTCTATAAAAGACAATTTTAGGGAAAAATATGATTCATATATATTTCTTGGATATTGAAGGTCTCACTCCCAAAATTCTATGTTTTAGTCAATTACATGAATTGAATCATGAAATAAAATTTAATAATAAGATTTGTATTATCAAGGAAAACATAGAGCAATTGTATGCAAGTAAAGTGAATGAAGGGGAAAATTTATCATTTTAGTAGAGAAGAAGACATGTCCTTTCTATTCAAGAAAGAATAAAACAGATCATGGAATTAGTGTCTTTGTAATTTAACCTAAAAAATATTTGGATGATATGGTTAAACATGATGGATCTCATGATATCCCTAATCTATCATAGGATTGTACACAAATTTGAGATATTTTACAGAATGGAACATTATCCAAAATACTTGAAAGGAAAAATAACACATGTCAACAAGAGTGCTTGACCTAGTTAATATTGATGTATGTGGACATATTTCACCAAGATCTATTGATGTTAAGAAATGTTATGCGATTTTAATTTATGAATATAGTTGGATGGAATGTATAGAGGGAATCACTCACAAGTTTGAGGCTTTTAATGGTATTACTAAGTATCATAGGGAGGCTGAAAAGATTATTTAATAAAAAATTCTAATTTTTTTGACCTATGATAGCATGGATTTTACAAACAACCAAAGAGAGGATTATCTCAGGAAGTATTGGATAAGGCACCAAGTCTCAATAGTAATAATTCCTTAATAAAATTATGTGGCTGAGAGGATAAAATAAATAATGAATAATATATCTAAAATAATGATTATTGAGAAAGTCCTACTAGATATGTTTAATAAATAAATATTAATAACATCAGTATATATTTCTAATAGAGATTTATTGTGTCTAGGAATATAAAAGACACCAAAAATTTATGGTATAAAAAATACAATACTGAAATATTTTTGAATTTTAAAAAGTGTTTCATTATCAGTAAGGATAAACACAATAAGTTTTAGTCTCATAAAAATTAAGGGATATTACTTTGATAATTATAAAAAATAAAAGAATATAAATTCTTCAATAAGTAACTAGGAAAGGTTTTTAAAATCAATTATGTCATGGTATTGGTGAATGATTATAATAAAATAGTGACATGGTTCAAGAGGATAGTAATTATGAGTTAAGCATCTATATGGGAACAAGGTCCTGAGAACAATATATAATAATACAATGTGGATGAGTAGGATAATTTTATACATGTATATATCTATAAACTGAATATTAGAGTTGAAATTTGTGATAAAAATATCATCACTGACTAGACAACACCTGTTCAGATGAGGAGAATAAAGTATCTGTACCAGAAAAAAAAAATTATATTTACTAGATCCAACGTATTTTGAAATACCAGCTAAGGATAAGAATTGAGTTTAGTAAATTAATGAATAGGTTCAAAAAACAGAAAATAATTGGATGTAGGAGATTATTTTGATGTTGATAGAAAATAATTTCATTAGGACTAAATGGGTCTTTCGTAACAAACTAAATGAAGATGACATGCTGATTCAAAAAAATCATGACTTGTATGGAGGGGATACCCCAGATCTAGGTCCTTGATATAGATGAAACATTTTCACCAATATCATGGATGAAGATAATTAGAATATTATTAAATATAGTAGTAAAAATGAAATTTATGGAATTCCACGAATAACCATATGGTTTTATTTTCCATAAATAAGATAAAAATTTATTTTGATAGAATAATCCACTTTATAGGTTAAAATAAGCACTATGTAATGGCCTGAAGATTTTAATATATGTACTTCTATAATTAATTGTGATATTTTTGATAGATTATTCCACACACAATACAGAAATAAAATGAAACCACAATAGTTTTAAACTATTAAAACCTAGTTGTTGAATTGGTATGTTTACAAAGGTGTTACCTAATTGAGAAATATATTAATATATATTTATATTTATAAGTTATTTAAGACAAATTTGACTGAATTCATTATTATTTATAAGAATATATATTTTTATATGTTGTTTATTTATTAAAGAAAAATTATTATATTATTGATAAATGAAGATTTCAATAAAATATAAAATTGATTGATTTTTAAAAAATTTGTTAGTGTTCAATATAAATTAAGAATAAGAACAATTAGAATTTTAAAAAATTATTTTCCTATAAAAAAAGTTTCATATTGTATTTCATAATTTTTATTAAAACTTAAAATAGAAACTTTTAGAAATTAAATTTAAAAAATAAACTTCATTTTTTTATTTAGTATATAAATTATAGATTAATATTATTTTTTATAAAAAATATTGGTTTTTAGTTTAATATTATAAAAGAGTATTTTTATAAATAAAATGAATCTTATGTTATTATTATTATATAAGAATGAATTTAAAATTAATAAAACCTATTTATATGACAAAATATCTATTTTATAAATGAATTTAAAATTTTAGAACATTTTTTTAAATTTACAAACAGATATTTGACATTTTAGAACATAAGTTATATTTTTCAAAAAAAATGTTTTTAATACATTATAAATTTGGTCTTTTAAAATTAATTTTTATCACCTGTATATTTTTAATATAATAAAATTAATTCCTATTTTTTATTAATAATATTAAAATAATATTAGGAATAATTTTTAATCTTTTTATACGAAATTTACTTTTAGATTAATCGTGAAAAAATAAAATTATGTCCAATACAGTAACTTTTACCAGTATATAATCGATACTTAGATTTTTATAAATACTTTTTATTTATCAAATATATATTTAAGTAATAATTTTATGTATTCTTTGGATATTTTTTTACTTATTAAACCAAGGTTTTATTTTAAAAAACAAAAGTAATATTTTAATTCTAATAAAAAAATAATTTTCTGTATTTTAATTTAATTAAATGTTATTTTGGTTAAATTTGGTTTGAATTAATTTTAAATCCACAAAAAAATTATTTATTTTATAAAAAACAATTTATGTCTTAAAAATTATAAGCATTCATAATCCTATCCCACCCTTAAATTTGTTTCTTAAAATGAACATTTTCTGAGAAACGGTTTTTACACGATATATGCTCTAATACTAAAATTAATTTCTATAAATCATGGAAATTTTATTTTATAAAAATATTTATATATTTGAAATCAATGTTTTAAAATTAATAAATAATTTAAATTTAAAATTTTTCCATTAAAATTACGTTCCTAGTGAGAAAGTGGAGTTACCATGGTATGGCTAAATTAGGGTAAAAGTGGTTTAACATTATGAAAGTAGAAAAAATATATATGAAACAAATGTGATATTGGGTGGTGTAGAGATTCTCATACTTATATATTTCCCAAAAATGTGCCCATTTTTTGGGCATTTTTATTGAATAATGGGGTGATATTATTGAGAAATAATGAGTTTTTACAAGAGTAACCTTTTATTCACATATAAAAGGGGACCACATGTTCCCCATTTCTTCACCAATTGAAAATATTTGGAAAAAAAATATTCCCTAGTATTTTATAAACACCCTACCCATGTCTTTGAATACTGTGTCACACCAAATTACAAATCTAAGAATCCTTAAGTAGTTGTCAAAGGGGGAACTTTCAAGGGAGAGGTAATACTCTCAACCCAACTTCTGTAAATATTTTCTTCTTCTACACCCCTAAAATACCCTCTATTATTGATGGTATTAAAATTATATCATGTTTACTATTATTAAGTGTTATTATAATAATTTAATATTCATTTTATACTATACTGCAAAATAATTAAGAAATGGGAAAATGTTGTCATGTGTGTGTGCGAACAACCATCTCCAAGAAGAACAAGTTCAATTTTCCATAACCACATTAAATGGTAGGTTAAAAAAGTTTACTTAATTAACTAATATGATATTATTTAAACTATTAATATTATGTTATAATAATATTGGGTGTTCTATATGTTTGGTTAACAAGAAACATTTTTGGTAACTTTAACCACCAAAAATTGACTAATCAAGGTACCTTTCTTAAGTTTGATCTATTTTGGTATAGCCTTTGAAACTACATAATTATTTTCCTAATTAAATAATAAAATAAAATAATCCTTCAAAATTATGAATATAATTAAGTGATTTTATAACACATTTTCCCACAGTCAAAAAACTAAAAGTATTACAAAGAAATTAACCAAAAAACCATGAGTAACTAATGTAAGTGAAAAATATATTATAAATAAATACCAAAAGATAATTTATGGAACTTATATAATTAAATATATATGAATGAGGTTATTTTTTATAAATCTAATGAACTTAATTTTATTATTAGTGAAGTTAAGTCCAAGTTCATGGAACATTCATACATGAGGTAAGGGCTTCCATCTCAATCACACTTCAATGAGGCGTGTTTTGATATTATAAATGAATAATCATTTGTATGGTGTAACTAATTCTACCATGAAATATAATATGATAAATTATTATTAAGATTTGAAACTTAAATTCCATTAATTCAATTATTTATTGTGAGTTATGATTGATGTCTTCCCTAAAATATAAGGGTCTTTTATAACTGATTCTGATTAATTGAGTTATAATATCTCTCCTTGAGTTTGATCTTTTGTTTCGTATGGTATACCCAATTTATATATTGTGATATCATTTTTTATTCAAATCTTATTAACTATTTATTTATAATCCTTTGGTAAAATTTAACTATGTTAAGAATAATTCCCATCTTTTAAAATGATAGGTCCCCCTCCTTGACCATAATTTCTCTTCCAACCAATGTTCTTGTTTTTAATTAGAAACCTCATTAGTTTTTATCTAATTTGAATATAATATTTACCTTATACAATTTTAAAAATGAATTTTCATTATCTTATTTGGTGATTTTTTATTTCAAAGAATGTGTTTTAAAACATAAAAAAGATATCTCCCAAACCTCCCTCATTACATTTCAGTTCCACATTCTCTTTCTTTTTCTCCCTTTTTATGAAATATTATTTTCATAAACTTATTATTACTTTTTATATATTTCATTTCAATATATACCTATTTAAAAATCCTTTTCATTTATGGGGTTATAAATGTTTTTATTTCCCTTCAAATTTCCCACTTTCATGTAAATTAAATTTAAGAGAAATTTTTAATTTCTTGTCTTATATAAAGTATCACTCCCTTTCAATTTTTTAAAATCATGAATATATTTTTAAAATCATAATTATTTTTTAATTAAATATCTCTGTCCAATTATTTTTTTTAGAAAATAATAATAACTTTACTTCTCTCATAATATCCTTTATTTATTTCATAAAGCACCACCCAAGTGAATCTCTTTTATTATTTCTTCTCCTAGATCCTTGTCATGAATATTTTACATTATAACTCCATGTTCAAGAAATTCATTCCTTTTTCAATTATGAATATTCTTAATTATTTAATGTCTATTTTTCTTAAGAATACAGAGTATTTATCCTTTGGTTATGCCTTAAATACATATTATAAAATCCACTTCATTTTCTAAGGTTTGATCATTCTTATGATTTATTTATGGTTTCCGTTATTTATATGGAAGGCATCTGTATGATTTTCATTATGTGATGGGTTGGCCTAGAATTATATAGACCTATAATTAATTGGTTAAATATTTATATTTCATGAGATTTTATGTAAAATATTATGTAGTAAACCCAATACACCATGGTACTTTTTCCACTATGTTTATGGGAATGGGGAGTCAACCCAATCCACCAGGGGACTTTGTCCACATTATGATCATGGACTTAGTAGTAAACCTTAACTCATGTTTATAATTTCATGTATTATGTTGTTTCCATGTAGTCTATTATTCCATGATAATATGATTTCACTTCCCAATATCACGTTTCCATGCTTATTATTATTCACTTTATGACATCATGTTTTTCCTCTTGAATATCTTGATACTATTTATTTCCATTTTTATTCCATTAACTAGATTTATAGATCACCCTTTTCATTATAGATTTTTTCTAGGGTATACTATGATGTTTTAGAATATCTATAAAATTTATTAGAACTATATATAGTTTTAGATAATGATGATTTTTTTACATTTAAGATGTTGTATTTTTATGCCTATTATTCCAATGACACTAGGCCTCTCAAAAAATGGATTTTATTTGTTTGAAAAGTATGTTAAAATTTATGAAATAAAGTGTGTTTAAGTTTTTTCACTATATTTGGTATTAGATCAATTTATAGTTATTTTTGGATTTTAGGATGAGTAAACATTAATGAAAACCCAAGGGATAATACTAAATATATAAGAACATCCTAAAATTCTGAAAAAGTATAGATTTATAGACTTCATTATAATTAAATCACTATCTAGATATTGTAAAGTGGATACAATATTTGAAACAGATGAACCTAGGGGTAATAACCCTGAAGATGGTGTGTTATGTACTAACTCTATCTTTTCTTGGTTCAAATAAGTAAGACTAAATATACACATAGTTTTACAATCCTATGGAATATGCATTGGTTGTTCATATGATCATTAGGAACCACTTTAGAGGATTGATTCCTAGATTATTTTAATTTATTAGGTTAATAACTATGATAAAAAATAAACATGTGTAAACTATGATCAATCAGTAACAATATAAGTCGAATCAAGGATGACATAAGTTTATATAAAAAGGTTATAAGTTAAATTGTGAATGATATAGGTTAAAAAAATAGTTATATAGATTAAATAAAAATAATTATAGGATAAAATGATGGTAATATAATGTGAAAAATATTCATGTTAAATTTCCTGATGTTAATCTTGGATAGTTTATTTTAATAATAATTGTCCATCACTAGCATTAACCCTTTTTAGTTTTAGTAATGGATAAAATTAGAAGAAACAAAGTTAACAATATTATTAAGGTACAATGTCAAGATTATCTAAATGATAAACCCTTTGAAGTGGAATTTAGACTAATAAATCAAGTGGTTATGTTAAGCTAACTACCACAAAGAATGATTAACCATGTGATAATAGTTGATATATTGATCCTTATAAATAATATAAGGATGTGGTCTTATGGGAACTCGGGTGATGAAGATGATGAAGGGAATAATATTCAAAAACCTACATATCAAAAATATGGGAAGAATCACCATGGTAATTGAACCAAGGGGACTATAATTTTTATTAATGGAGGGAATTGATATATAAGATATAGAGAGAAAAGAAGGACACAAAGAAGGGAGATAATGTCCTTCCTACGAATCTACTATTGATTTGATATTTTATATATGGGGAATTTGGTCACTAAGCCACCAAATACCCCAATTCAAGGGTAAAGTGGATGACAAACACCAAACTCCTCATATATCCTATAAACAAGTAAAATCTTTTACAAAGACTATTTTTTAGGTATATAGTGAATTTTCACTCTAGATTTATCAATGTCTTATTATATATAATATTTAACCTATTATGTATTGAGATATTAATAAAAAATTATAGAATAATTATTAAATCCATGGTACATGAAACGTATTAAATTTTAAATGAAAGTATCACCTTATATATTTATATCTTCTTCACTTATTAGTATTTTATTAGGAATGGACTATCTCTTTTTAAAAATGACTCATATCAAATTGATTATAGGTAAATATCACTTCATATCCTAAATCAACCGATTATTAACGACCAATGTATGGTTAATTAGGATCACCCTATAGAAATTACTCTCATCTTATGAGTATTAAATTTATGAGGGCACAATTTTTTTTAGGGGGTGAATGTAACGACTCAATATTTTAAGATATGCTTTACTTTAATTAAGAGAAATATGTTTAATATATTTCCCTACAAGAAACATGGAAATAAAAAAACTGTGATATGTTTATAATATTAAAACCGAGTCATTTAATTAGTATGTTTGAATATGGGTAACTAAATTATTATATATATTAATTTCTATATTTCTATATATAATTTATTTTAAACAATTTAAATAATTCATTATTGTGTTTAAGAATCAATTTTTTATATTTTTTACTTTTTAATTAGAAAAGTAAATATATTATTGTTAAATTATGATTATAATAAAATTTAAAATTAATTGATTAATAGCATCTTTAATAGTGTTTTATATAAATTAAGTCTAAGAAAAACTATTATTTTAAAAAGTTATTTTCTAATAAAAACATTTTCTCATTATATTTTAAAATTAAAATAAATGTAAATATAGAGGATTAGAAAATTTTAATTTTAGAAAATAAACATCATTTTTGTATTTATAATGTCAATATTATTTTAAGATTATTTTTTTAGTTTTTTCTAATAATATTGATTTTTAGGTGAATAGTGCAAATACCTTTTTATAAATAATGTGACTTTTAATAAAATTATTATTATATAAGTATAAGTAATACATTAATGAATCATTTTTATAATTTAAAATATTTATTTTATAAGTGAATTTATAATTTAAAAAAATTAATTTAATTTAAAAACCGATCTTTTACATTTTAAAACTTGAGTTATATTTTTTAAAATAAATATTTTAAATTATTTATACATTTAATATTTTAAAATTAATTTTTATCACTTATATATGTTTAATATAATAATATGGATTCCATTTTTTGATCTATCGTGTGAAAATAATATTAGTATTAATTTTTTACATTTTTATAAAAATCGACTTTGAGATTAATAGTGAAAAAATTCAGTTTTTACTAAAAGGATCGTTGTTATCTGAATATAAGCAAGAATTAGAATTTTATAAAACATATTAATTTATAAAAATATTTATTTAATAATAACTTTATTCATTTTAAATATATTTTTTATAAATTATAAAACCTGTGGTTAATCTTGTAAAACAAAAATAATATTTTATTCTAATAAAAACTATTTTTTGTCTTTTAATTTAACTAAATATTATTTTGGTAAACTTCTGTTTTAAATTTATCCTAAATAATATTAACATTTATTTATTTTATAATAAATCAATATTTTCATTGAAAATCGTAAACATTAATAGTCTTATCCCACACTTAAATTTTATGCTTAAATGATCTTTTTCTAAGAAACAGATTTTGTGTGTTTTATGGGATAATAATGAATTTAATTTCCATAAATCATGTGAATTTTATTTTTTTAAAATTATTTAAATATTTATATTAGTCATTTATAAAATATGAAATAATTTAAATTTCAATTCTATTTTTTTAAATTAGTTTCCATGGGTGAATGTGGAGGTACCGTTGTACGGGTAAATTGTAGTAAAAGTGGTTTAACATAGTGTAAATATAGAAAAAAGTGTGTTATATTGTATGGAGGTGGTATTATCTACCTTATAAATTTCCCAATGTAATTATTTTATATTTTTTATCCTATTTCTTTAAATAATGGAGTGATATTATTGAGAAGTTATGAGTTTTTACAAGAGTACCCTCCACTTCACTTATAAAAGGAGGCCACCTCCTCCCCATTTTTCTACCCATTACAATTTTTTTTAACAAAAAAAACTACAATAATATCTAATAAACACCCTATACATGAATTTAAAACAATTTCCTCACCTAAATACCAATCTATGTATCCTTAAGAAGTTTCTGAGGGGAGATCTCCCTAGAGAGAGGTAATACTCTCAACCCAACTTCTCTAACGCTTTTCTTCTTCTATACCCCGCAAATTCCCTATATCCTTGAAGTTATGATAACAAAATAATTTTTAATATTATGAAGTGTTATTATACTAATGTAATAAAAATTTTATAATTTCTTTCAAAATCATTAAGAAAAAGGAAAACGTCATCATGTGTGTGGGGACTATCGCCACCATGAATGATGTGTTTAGTTTTCCATCACTTCCTTAAATGGTAGGTTCAAAAATGTTATTTAATTAACTAATATTATATTTTTCAAACCATTAGTATACAATAATTATAATATTGGGTGTTTTATTAATGGGATTAATAATAAATATTTAGATTAACTTTAACCATCTTAAATGGACTTATCAAGGTACCTTTAATAATTTAGGTCTATTTTGGGATAACATTTGAAAATAATTAAGTATTTTTTAGTAGACTAATAAAACAAATAATACTACACAATTAATTATATAATAAATTTATTTTAAAAATATTTTTTCCATTATCAACAAACTAAATGTGTTACGAATAAATTAACCGAACAACCCGGAGTAACCAATGTATGTGAAAAATATAATAAAAAGAAATACAAAAATATAATATATTGAACATATAAAATTAAATATAGATTAATATTGTTTTTGGGTATATATATAATTAAATGAATTTTATTTTCTATTAATTTTAGTTTACATACATAGCACTTTTAGAAATGAGATAAAGTTTATGTCTCAATCACCCTTCATTGAGATTTGCTTCGATATTATACTCTAGTATTCATTTTTATTGTGTAAATAATACCCCCATGACTTATAATATCATAAATTATTTTTTAACTTGTAAACTTTACTTCAATTCATGCTCTTCCTTATTATATTCTTTGATTTATGTCTTCCTTGAAATATAAGGGTCATTTATAACTCAATCTGATTTATTGAGCTATAATGTTTCTCCTTGAGTTTTGTCTTTCATTTCATATTGTATACTCTATTTATATATTTTTACATCAATTTTAATTAAAATATTAATTAATATTTAGTTTTAATCCTTTATGAAAAAGAAACTATGTTAAAAATAATTCTCATCCATTTAAATAATGGTCCCCCTGTCCATAATTTCCCTTCTCGTCAATGTTATTATTTTTAATCGAAACCTAATTAAGTATTTTATCATGTGAACAACATATTTAACTTCCAATATTTTCAAAAAAAAGTTTTTTTTATATTATTTTATGACGTTTGATTTCAATAAAGGTGCTTTAAAATTAAAAAAGGGAACTTTCGTATCACCCTCATTACAGTTGAGTTACACGTTCTCTTTCTTTTACTCAATTGTTTCAATATTATTCTAATGAAATTATTATATTTTTATATATATTTCCATTAAATATATACCTAGTTAAATATAATTCTCATTATTGGGGTTATTCTTTTTTTGGATCCGTTCTAAATTTCCATTTTTAATTAAACCCTATTTAAGTGAACTTTCCTATTTCTTATCTCATATTACGCATCACTACCAAAAAATGTTATCACAACATGAATAGATTTATAAAAATATAATTATTTTATAAATAAACCTCTTGGTTAAATTATATTTTTATGAAAAATAATAATTTATTTCCTTATTTGAAAATTTCCTTTACTTTTTTCATAAATAATCACCTAAGTGGATTGTTTTTATTCTTTCATCTCATGGACCATTCTCATCAATTTTCTATATTGGAAATCTATATTCAAGACCTATATTCCTTTTATAACTATGAATTTTTGAAATTATTTAATTCCTTATTTTCTTTGGAATTATTATTATTTAGCCTTCAGTTATACCTTAAATTATAATTATATAACTTACTTTCTTGTCATGGGTTTGATCATTCTTATGATTTAAGTATGGTTTATTTTATTCACGTGGAAAAAATATCTATGGTTTTTATTATATAATGGGTTGTTATAGAATTTTATATCCTTAATATGCATTGGTTAAATATTTGTATCTCATGAAAATTTTATTATGGGATTAGGGAGTGACCTAATCTACCATGGGACTTTTTTTATTATGTTTATGGGAATAGGGAGTGAACCTCATCCACAATGGGACTTTGTCTAATTTATAATTAAAATTTTTGGAGTGGACCTTGAATGATGTTTATTATGTCATTTCTTATATTATTTCCATATATTTTATGATTCAATGATCTTATGATTTTATTTCCTTATTCTCTGATTCCATACTTATGATCATTCTCTTTTTAATATCATTTTCGGCCTCCTGAATCTCATTTTATGATTTATTTCCATGTTTATTCCCTTATGGGGATTTATTGATTACCATTTTCCATAGGTATTTCCCAAAGGTATCCGATTTATTTTTAGAAGATATATGAGAGTTTGGAACACTATGTGTAGTTTTTTAAAATGGTGATATTTTTACATTTTAGATAATTTATTTTTATGACTATTCTATTAATGAAACTAAACCTCTAGATCCTTAGCTTGTATTTCTTGGAAAAGTGTGTAAAAGTTTATGAAATAACAGTTTTGAATGTCTTGAGTCACTATAAACTACGATTATGGTACTCATGAATATATTGATACTTGAATAATATTGGTTTCTATCATGTTAGAGTAGATTAAAAAATCTATGTCAATAATGAGAGTGATCAAAGGATAATAATGATTATATATCTGGATGATGTAATATTTAGTGGATTTAATGAAGTACAGTGAAAATAGTTTTCATAATTCATGATGGGAGAGTTTTAAATATCAATGATTGGTGAGTTGATGTTTTCCATGTTTTATAAGAGTTGAAAGGAAGCCATGGTACATTCATATCTCAATAAAAATGTCCTGAGGAGGTTCTAAGAAGATTCAGAATAGAGCTTTCGATGGAGATAAAAACACAGATTGTTATCGAGATGAAGTTTTCTAGATATGGTAATGGTAAATAGGTCAATGTTAAGGAATATAAGTATATATTTAGGATAATGTTGTACTTAATGGTGGAATAACCTGACATTGTATTTTCCATGTGTTAGAATACAAATTATAAAATCAATACCAAATAAATATTCTTTTTGGTAGTAAAAAATATTACTACAGTATACAAACACATCATAAATTTTAGTTTGATGTAAATTAAAACAATTTAGAAAGAGGTATTATGATATATAGACATTTATTGGGATAATTTAGATGATGATATAAATTTAACATCAAGTGGTTTATTCTATCATAACATATTGTGCATATCTTATCTTATTGAGAAATAGCATTTCATTTATCTAAGTACTACCAAAGTTAAATATATTAAGGCCACTCAATATTTCATGTAGTTATGTTTTTATAAATTGGTATCTTGAAGGCATGGGATCTGAAGAGAAGTCAATGATTAGAAAAAAAATTTAATATTTCATGTGGTATTAATCTAAAAGAAAATATCATCCATCGCTCAAGGAAAATGCACGAAAATATCAAGTATAACTTTATAAAGAATAAAATGAAGCACATGTTAGTGAAGTGGAATTATATTCCTATTTAATTTCACGTTTCATATATCATTACAAAGAAATGATCCAAAAACATTTTAATGGCATCAGTTGGATCTCAGAGTCTAAATGACCCACTACACATAAGTAGTGTGGTTGTAGAACCCCCACACTTTTAGTTATATAAGAAATTTACTTGTATGTTGTTAACTATTATTTTTTTATTTTGTACCTTTAAAGAGTGAAATTTGGGTTCATTTAAAATGTAAGAGATATGTTGTTCAGTAATGGGGAAATTTTTTTCCAAAACCTTCTAAAGGATGGAGAGTTTTTGTTTGGTGAATCTATTGAAAAAAGGATGGGTGTAGTTTAAAAATGAGGATTCTGAAATTAATCTATCAATGAATAAAAAATATGAAAGAAATGAACTTTGGTTTTTTTTATTAAATCATTCACCCAGTTATGTTGGATAATTGGGCTCTAAATCTAAAAAAACCAAAATGTTATTAACTGGTATTGAGTGTGGCTTAGGAAGTGATCTTTACAGCATACCTTGATTCTATAAATGGTATCCTTCAATATTTGGTATCAAGAACAAAGAGATTATGGTATTATATTTTCATGATATTATTGTTTCTAATGTTGATATTAACTCATTTGGCCTTGGAGTATTTAACAACCCAGGTATTTGTAGAATATTTATGTTCATAATTGTTAGTAATTTTTATTTAAATAGTAATTCTTAAAATAAAAAATTTATTATATGGTTATTTATTTAAAACATTAATTTTAAAATTATATAATTTTAATTTTAGGAAACTAATTTCATTTTTTAATTCAGACTTTTGAAATTATCTTTTTATGAATTTTTTAGAATTTTGTGAGAAAGGTTTAATTTTTAATGAATAGTAGAAAACATAGTATTTTATTTCAAAACTACTGTTTCATATAATTTTTTTATAAAGTTATATTATTATTTTCATTGGTTTCACGGTATAATTAAATCAATTTTTTATCATTTAATTCAATTTAGGTCATTTTAATGAATTTCACATTCAAATTTGATTTAAAAACTTCATGAACATTTGGAAATTTTTTATTTTAAAATCTATTTTCTCGATATGTCAATGGAATAAATTTATATTAAATGTAACTAATTATATAAATTTAATTATGAAAAATTTACATACATAGTTTTAATTGATATGAAATTTGTGCTCTAATAGGAAAAACTTAATTTTTTGTGAATAGTAACTTTAGTTTTTTTACTACGGTTACGGGTAAATCGGGTAATTAATGGTTAAAATAATATTATAAGTATTATAAAATTAAAAAAACACTTGTCTTAATTTCATAGGATAAGTATTTTTCGACCTACTTCATCCATGGGTCGATTTTAGTGAAAGTTTGAGCCACATGGACGATTTAAATGCATTAATAGTATTTTATTCAATGAAAATCCAATTTAACAAATTAAATAATTTTTCTTATCATGGATATAAGTAAATATACATATTGAATGAATCTAAGTAAATATTTTGAAAAAAAAATAATTTATTTTCATGAGGGTAAATTATTTTTAATTTTTATATGTTAAATTGTTAACATTAATGCATGTCCAATACTGATGTAGTGATTATGCAAGAATAAGAAAAATAAATAAAAATATTTTTACTAAAATTATAAGAGTTATTAAATGACCCAAATTTGGATAAAAATTTTTATATAAGAAAATAATGACCATTATCATGTTTTTATTCAAATTTGGGGACATTTTGGCCCCACAAGGATCAAAATAGTCGCTTTACATGTTTATTAAAAATAAAGACAACTTATTCACACTATAATTTTTGAATTTTTATATTATTTTTGTATGACTTTTTACTCTTGAGTTTTTTAAAAATAAATAGTTCATAGAAATATAATAAAATTATATTTCTCATGAATTTTTATTTTTAATTTATAGATAATAAATATTTACCTTAATGCCTGTAAAAATTATGATGGAGTAATTATTTTATAAATAAATAAATCAATTTAATGATATTAAAAATAAATACATAAATATAAATTTATATTTTTAAGCTAATTAAAGAACTTCCTAGATTAATAAGATATGAATAATGTATAATAAAAAAGCATATTCTAATTTGAAAACTGTTTTATGTTTCTAAAGTCAAAAGTTATTGATAGTGTTTAATATGATAAAATCATTTTTCATGGATATAATATTTTATCAAATTATTTAAAAATCAAAAAATTGTTTAATAAGTCCAGAAATTATGAAATTACTTTGAAAATGTAATCTAATTTTTTAGGATCTTTTTAATTCTTAAAACCTATAAACGATTATTATATTATTGTAATTTGATTAATTCCTATGTTACACCTCACCTCAATTATAAAAGGAGGCTCCCTCCTCCACAAATTTTCATTACCAAAATCTATCTATTTCTATTAAATGCTTCCAAATTATATCCTCCTCACCCCTTTCCACATTATTTAGCTTTTTTCTTACAAAAATACCACTACCAAGATCCTTAAAGAGGTTCTCAGGGAGGAATTTTTAAGAAGTAAGGTTTCTTTATTCTCTTTTTAATTCTTTTTCACTTATACCTTATCCTAAAATATCATCCAATGTTTCATGATAACTATATTATAACATTTATACTAGATTTTTTTATGGTATATGAATCATAAAATCTCTCATCTTCTTCTTTATTTCATAAATAAAAAAATCACCGTCAATGGTGCATTAATTCACTGCCTTCGAGGATGATGATTTTTCATTTCCATTTAATGGAAATCATGGAAAGGTTAGATTCATGTGTAAATGTTTAAAATTACTGAAATATATATATTTTATAACTTATGGTTTATTATTTCATTTTTACAGTGAAGAAAGTTAATAAACCGAACTTGGAAACCATGAAAAGAACGCACCCAAAACTGCGAAAATAAAAACATATTGTTAATAAATGGGTGGAAAATGTTATAATAAGATAACGTAACGTATTATAACATGAGTTTAGTTATATAATATAATAATAACACTATTAAAACCATTATACATTATTTTTTAACACATTTTAATGAATTCAAACGTAAGGTAAGGGACTTTCCTTTTAAAATCCTTTTAAAAGTCTCTTTTATGAAATTCAAAATGATTGTTTTTTTATATGGAATGAGAAATTTATCTGGATTTAATTTTTATTTATTAATATGATGCTTCCACTATATGTTTTTATATTTTTTTATGAATATTATTTCATTATTATTTTCATGTTTTTTATATTTTTAAAAGTAATTTGTTTTACGAAAAAATGCTATTTTGAAAATTTGAATGTGTTTTTCTCAAGTTTTTAAATGAGTTATCTTGTGTTTTATTCATGATATATTAATTGGAAATAGTTTATGTTGGGTTTTTCTTATTATATCCCAATATATTATGGGTTTATCACATTATATCTCAAGTTATGATGGTTTGAGGCCCATTATACCTCAATATATGTTGGGTTGAGCCAATTATAGCTCAAGATATGATAGGTGAGCCCCATTATAGCTCTCCAATGCAATGGGTACTCTAGAGATGGAATTTTAATAAATTTTTATTACATTCGTAAGGGTGAATGTATGATATATGTGGTAAATATTTCCTAAGGAAACTCCATGATGATTCTATGCATGTTAATAAGTTTTTATGTAATGGTTTTTATTGGTTTTTATGTTGTCACTTGACTAACAAATTTTTTCTTTATATCCCTTACTAAAAAAAATTTCTCATCCAATGTTTTAAAAATGTATTTCATAGGTTATAAGGATGTGTAATATAAATTAGGAATTCAAGATAAATTTTATGAATATTTTTATTAACAAAAATAAATCATGATTTATTTTAAAGAGTTTTATTTGGTGAAAAAATAGATAGTGAGTAGAAGTGTGTGATTTTTAATTTTTGAGTTGTTATATAATTGTTATGGCATAATTCTCTTAAAATATAAACCGAAAAAATCCTTAATTTTTAATAATTTGTTTTATTAAATAAACTTCATGGTTATGAAATGTTTTAAGAATGGGTTCTTATAGTTGGTATCAAATAATGGTTTAGATAACTTTAGGGGTTATGATTATTTTAATAGAATACCATAATATATTTTTTCATTAAGGCTAATTTGAAATGATATAACATTTAAAAATTTCCATTCTGCTTCATCTAAGATATTTCTATTCATAATGGTTTTTTTAAATAAGAAACAAGGAAGTTGAAGTAGAAAGGCACTAACATAATGATATCCTTCTGAATATGTAGCTTCTAATGGTGGGAATTAGAACCGAGATATTTGTGAAAGTAATGGCACAGTTGTCTCAGGTGATAAACTGTAGTGTTATTCATTCAAGTGATTAACATTATCTACCATGAAGAAACAGGTCTTTTGGAGCATTTTATGAGGCAAAACCCTTCAGCATTCAGTGGAACCACAGATCCAGTGATAGCTGATGGATGGATCAATGCTCTAGAAAATATATTTGATGTCATGGGATGTTCAAAACACTAAAAGATAATACTATCCAATTATCATTTATAAGGTAAATACAATAAATGGTGGTCTCTAGTTAAGAATACAAGAGAAATATGTGATCTTGACAATCTATAATGGGATGATTTTAAGTGTCTTTTTCTAGAAAAATATTTTCCTATAACTATTTGACTTAGAATGGAGAAAGAATTTGTGGAATTGAAGTAGAAATATGATGATTTTGTGGCAGCATATGAATCCAATTTCACTAGACTGGCCAGTTATATACCATATTTTTCTCAAAAATTTGACAGTAAACTAAAAATATTTTACTCTTATTTGAAACCATATTTACGATGATCTTTGGATTCATGAGAGTTTAAAATCTAGGAAAAACTTGTTCATTATGCTGAAAATTTAGAGATGAAGTTTTCTAATATGTATGTGCCTCATGATGAAAAGAATAACAAGCGCTATGTTGGTAGGATTTGGGGAAGAAGTCATCATAAAAATCTATAGGAAATAAAGTCAATTTCCATTCTTGTGAAAAGTGTGGTAAAAATCCTAAACAAAGACTTGTAAATTCAAGGAAATTCCATTTATGTGGAATGTTTTATCACATGTCTTGTGAGTTCAAGGAAAATGATTAAAAAATTAAGGAGAATTCGATGGTGAGATGCTTTGATTATAAGGAATTGGGGAATTTTGCTAATGTGTGTATGAAACTAGTCACTTAGGCAACAAATCAGCAAGATTGGAAGCATAAGGGAGTGGAAAAATCATATGAAACAAATTCAATAGATATTGATTCATCAAATGAGGTATTATAAGGTACATTGATTGTATTTTTAGATTTTAAAAAAGTGTTTTTTGATTAAATTTCTATACATTCTTTGAATAACATCATTATTAAGAAATTATACCTCATGAAATGAATTCATAACTCATGGTAAAAAACCTATAAGAAATATTTTGGAAAAAATAAATTATAATAATTTTCATAGATTTGTTTGTGGAAATATTTTACCAGCAATCCTTGTTTCATTTCTACTAGTAGAGTTTGATGTTATTCAGGGTATTGATTGTCTTTATTTTTATCTTTCTTAGATAGATTGTAGAGAAGGTAGTTTTTCAAAAAGAGTTTTATTTTGGGTACAAGAATTAACACATACCATTGATAACATATCAAGAAGCTATGAAACTATTGAAATATAGAAATGAATTTTATCTTACACACATTTTTGAAAACAAGGGAACTGCTCAGATTAATGATGTGTGTGTGGTAATTGAGTTTCATGATGTATTTTCTAATGATCTTCCTCATGTTATTACTAATTGAGAAGTTTAGTTTTCTATCTAATTAGTTCTTTATGATAAGATAATTTCTAAACCACCTTATCAAATAGCTCAAATGGAACATTTAGAGTTGAAAAGGTATCAATAAGAATTCTTAGATAAAGGATACATCTGACCCAGAACATCCCCATGGTGTTCTCTTGTCTTGTTTGTTAAAAAAAATATGGTTTAATGAGACATTTAATTGATTATATATCCATGAATAACATCACTATTAAGAAAAAATATACTTTTCCTCATATCTATGATTGGTTTGATCAGCTCTAGGGAGAACAATATTTTTTGAAGGTTGAACTAAGTTTGGGGTACCATTAGTTGAAAATAAATGAAGTGGATATCTTGAAGACTATATTCCATACTAGATATGAGAATTATGAATTTACTATTATTCTATTTGGGTTAACTAAGGCACCTATTATATTCATGGATCTTATGAATAGAATTTTTCATGTGTTCTTAGATAATTTTGTGGTTATATTTATTGATGACATTCTAGTAAATTCTAAAAGTAAAGAGGATCATGAAAAACATATAAGTGTTATTTTTTAAACCATAAATGAAAATAAATGGTATGTAAAATTCAGTGACTGTGAATTTTTGTTATGAAAAAATTATTTCCTTGGTCACATTATTTCTAAAGATATTATATTTGTTGAACCTAATAATAAAGTGGTTGAAGAATATCCAATACCCACAAATATAACATAGATTCTTATTTTCCTTGGTTTGGTAGGATATTACCAAAGTTTTGTTGAAAACATTGCACAGTTATCTTTCCCACTGACTATGTTAACTTGAAAATGAGTTAAATTCATCTAGAAAAGATAATGTGATTGTTTTTTCAAGAATTTAAAAGAATATTGGTGAATACTCCAGTTCTGATCTTGCCTTCAAGAATTTGTGAATTTTTTATATAAATTGATTCTTATTTTATGAGACTTGTTTGTGTTTTGGTTCAAAATTATCAGGTAATTTTATATGCTTTGCCTTAGTTGAGACCTCATGAGTTAAATTACCCTATACATGATTTGGAATTAGATATTGTTGTATTGAATTAAAAAATTTGAGGAATCATTTCTATGGAGTAAAATGTGAAATATATACTAACTATAAAAGTTTTAATTATATATTTACTCAGAAGGAATTGAATAGGAGATAAAGAAGATAGTTATAACTAATCAAGGAATATGATTTCAAGATCTATTACCATCCTCAAAAAGAAAAAAGAGTGGTTGATTCCTTGAGTTGAAAAAATAATTATACATTAACCATGATATGATGGTACCATGACCCATTGTGGAGTGATTTGAAAAAATATTCTTGAAAGTTGTTGGTGCAGGAAATAACTTTATATTATTTCAGGTGTTAGTGCAGTCATCTCTGTCAGATAGAATAAAGCATTCTCAAAAGAAATACCATGAGTTGTAGAAAAAGGTATAATTGTTTATAGAGGTTAAGTTTCTTGAGTTTAACATTTAAAATGATTGTGTTTTGAGGTTTGGGAATATATTATATGTTCCTTTTGATTATCATATGAAGAAAGAATTGTTATTTGAATCTCATAGTTCTTCATTTTCAGTTCATCTTGGTAGCACTAAGATCTAAATGGATATTCAGAAGTATTACTGGTGAGATGGAATGAAAATAGATGTTGAGAACTTTATTGTGAAATGTTTGACAAGTCAATAGGTTAAATCAGAGAAAAAATTACCAAAGGGGGTGCTTCAACCTTTTTCAGTACAATAGTGCAAATTTAAAAATATATCCATAGACCTCGTTGTAGGACTACCAAATAAATCTCAAGGTAACAATGAAATATGGGTTATTTTTTACCATTTGACTAAATCAAGTGATTTTCTTTATATTCAAGTTACTCTACATTTAGATCAACTTTCCCATCTTTACCTCAAAGATATTGTCAGGTTACATGGAGTTCCTCTCTTTATTTTATCAAATCATTACCTGAGGTTCACCTCTAACTTTTGGAGAGGCCTTCAGAAGTTTTAAGGAATAGAATTAAATTTCATTATATCTTTTCATAAAAAAATTATATGGGTAGTTAGAATGAACAATTTAGACATTATAGGAAATTATATGATCTTTTTCACTGGATTATCAAGGAATTTTTTATCAACATTTTTATTTAGTTGTGTTTTCTTATAATAACAGTATTCATTCCAGTATACAGATGGCACCTTTAGAGGAATCATATGGAAATTAGTTATGAACTCTAGAATTTTGGGATGAATTTAGGTTAATGAAGTTTACAGGACCAAGATTAGTAGAGGAATTGGTATAAAATGTTTAGATGATTCATAACACATGAGGATAACTCAGAGTAGGCAGAGAAGTTATATAGATAATAGGACGAAAGACCTTTTATTTCAGGTAGGTGATCGTGTTTTCTTTAAAATAACTCATTGGAAAATTTTTATACATTTTTTTCAGAAAAGAAATTTCCATAGTTTATTAATCCTTTTTAAAACGTGGATAAAGTAGGATTAGTTTCTTACCAAGTAACTTTACCTCTGAATTTATCTTAGGTACATAATGTTTTTCATGTTTTGATGTAAAGAAACTATGTGCCAGATCCATCTCATGTTTTGAACCTATAATTTGTACATCTAAAAGAGAACCTTTCTTATGAAATGAAAAAAATTCATATTCTTGATCTAAATAGAATGTTTTGTGGAACAGTATAATTTACTAAGTTATGGTTTTGTGGAGAAACCACATGGTAGAAGAGGAAACATGGGAATCAAAAAAATAAAATGAGGTAAAAGTATTCTCATTTGTTTATAAGTTAATAAAAGTTTTTATGACTCAATTTCAATAGGGGGTAGAATGTAACAACCTAGGTATTTATAGAATGTTTTTTTTATAATTATTAGTATTTGTTATGTAAATAGTAATTCTTAAAATAAATAATTTATTATATGGTTATTTAATTAAAATATTAGTTTTAAAATTATAGAATTTTAATTTGATAAAAATAATATTATTTTTGAATTCAACATGTTGAAATTATCTTTGTATGAATATTTGATGATTTTCGGAAAAAAAGGTTTAATTTTTAATGAATAGTAAAAAACACTACCTTTTATTTCAAAACTACTTTTCATCTAATTCAATTATAATGTTAGATTATACATTTAATTGGTTTTGAGGTATAATTAATTCAATATTTTATTATTTAATCAAATTTATCCCATTGGAATCAATTTAACATTGAAATTAGATATAAAAACTTTATGAACATTTGAACATTTTTATTTTAAAAACTCGTTTTCTTGATCAGTCAATGACATAAATCTTAAATTAAATTTAATTAATTAATTTAAATTATATTTTGAAAAATGTAAATACACACTTGTAATTCATAATAATTTTTTGGTCTAATAAGAACAAATTAATTTTTTTGAATAGTAACTTTAGTTTTTTTACCACAGTTAATGGTAAATCGAGTAATTAAGGGTTAAAATAATATTATAAGTATTATAAAATTACCCTAACACTTGTCCAAATTTAATTATATCAGTATTTTTTGACCAAATGCATTTATTTTTTGATTTGTGTACAACTTTGATTCACATGGATTATTTTAGTGCATTTATAGTATTTTATTCAATGTAAATCCAATTTATCAAATTAAATAATTTTCTTTATCGTGGATATAAGTATATATATATATTTAATGAATATAAGTTATTATTTTTAATATAATTAATTTATTTTCATGATTGTAATTTATTTTTAATTTTTATATATTAAATAATTAACATTAATTCATATGAAACGCTGATGATGTTTTTGTGCAGGCATAAGAAAAATAAATAAAATGTTTTTATTAAAATTACAAGAATTATTAAATGACACAAATTTTTGATAAAATTTTTTATATAACCAAATATATAACATTATAATGTTTTTATTTAAATTTGGGTAAATTTTGGACCCATAAGGATCATAATAGTCCATTTATATTATTTTATTAAAAATAAAGACTACTTGTTCACACTATAATTTTAAATATGTATAATATTTTTATATGAGGTTTTCTAGAAGTGTCTTTTGAAAACAAATATTATTTGGAAATATAATGAAATTTTATTTTTCATAAAATTTTATTTGTAATTTTTAGTCAATAAATAATTACCTTAATTACTTAAACAATTATGATTCAGTAATTATTTGATTAATGAATAAATCAATTTGAATATATTAAAAATAATAAAATAAATATAATTTGATATTTTTAAGATAATTAAAGAATTAAATATATTAATATGATAAGTATAAGTTATAATAAAAAATTATATTTGAATTTGAAACCTTCTTTTGATGTTTTAAGGTCAAAAGTTATGAATAGTGTTTAATTTGACAAAATCATTTTTCATAAATATAATATTTTATTAAATTATTTAGAAATCTCAAAATTATTGTAAAAGTTTTGAAATTATTATATTCATTCAAAAATGTAATCACCTTTCTTTTTAGGCTTTTTTAATTCATAATCCATATAAAAATTATTATATTTTAATAACATGAGTAATTCCTATGTTACCCCTCACCTCAATTATAAAAGGAGGCTCCCTCCTCTATAAATTTTCATCACCTAAAGCCATCTTGTTCAGATAAATTCTACCAAATTTCCTCATCCCCACCTATCTCCACATTATTGAGCTTCATTTCTCATAAAAATACCACTTCCAGGAGCCTTAAAGAGGATCTCAAGGAGTAATTTTGAAAAGCAAGGTTCCTTCTTCTTCTCGTTTTTTTATTTTTCACTTACAATTATCCCCGCCTCTCATAAAATGTTTTATGAAAACTATAATATCACATATATATTATATTTTCTGTTTTTATGGTATATTCATAATAAAATCTCTCATATTCTCCTTTATTTCATAAATAATGAAATCGTCATATGTGGGGAGTTAATTCCCCACCTTCGTGGATGATGATTTATCGTTTCCTGTTTTCTGAAATCATGTAAAGGTTAAATTCATGTGTAAGTTTTTAAAAGAAAAATAATATATATATATATATATTATAACTTCTTGTTTATTATTTTATTTTTAAAAGGAATAACATTAATAAATTGACTTTGGAAACCATAAAAAAAAGAACACACCTGAAACAACAACAATTACAAAATTTTGTTAATAAATGGGTGTAAAATGTTATAAGAAGATAATGTAAAGTATTAAAGCATGAGTTTAGTTCTTTAATATATTAATAAGACTATTAAAACCATTATTCAAGAGGTTTTACCACATTTTAAGTAATTCAAACCTTAAGTAAGGGACTTTTCTTTTAAAATCATTTTAAAAGTATCTTTTTTGAAATTCAAAAAGATTGTTTTTTTATATGGAATGAGAAGTTTTTCCTGATTTTATTTTTCCATATTAATATAATGTTTCCATTATTTTTTTTTATAGATATTTTTTATGAATATGGTTTCATTATTTAGTGTTTTTTTTTATTTTTTTTAAAAGTGATTTGTTTTACAAAAAAATGTATTTTGAAAATCTGAATGTGTTTTTCTCAAGGGTTTAAATGAGTTATCAAGTTATTTATTAATGATATGTTACTTGGACATATTTTATGTTTTTTTAGCCCATTATATCTCAATATATGTTGGGTTGATCCCATTATATCTCAATATATGATGGGTGAACCCCAATATAGCTCTCCAATTCATTGGGTACTCCATAGATAGAAGTTGACTGAATGGTTATTCCATGTGTAAGTGTGAATGTATGAGTGATATGGTAAATATTTTCCAAAAATTTCATGATTATTATATAAATGTTAATAATTTTTAATGTAATGGGTTTTATTGGTTTTTATGTTATCACTTGACTAACGATTTCCTTCTTTATATCCCTTACATAGATTTTTGTTCTCATTCCAAGTTTAAAAAAAATATATAGGTTATAAGTTTGGATAAGATAAATTATGAAGTCAATATGGATGTTATGAATATTTTTATCAAGAAAAAAAATCATTCTTTATTTTAAAGAGTTTTATTTGGTGAAAAAAATGGATAGTTATTAGAATTGTCTACTTTGTAATTTTTGAGTTGTTATATAATAGTTATGGCATAATTATCTAAAAATATCAACCTAAAAATATCTTAAATGTGTAATAACATATCTTCCTGACAAAAATTTAATATTATTAAATCTTATAGGGCTAGTTTCTTATAGAATATGTATTGAATAAGTCTTTAATAATTAGTCAGATTCGGGAAATGTGAATGGTGATTAAAGTAAAAGGTGCCCAAATTTTTGTCAAAAAAGGTATTTATTGGTTTTGAAGTGTTTTAAAGTAACCCAAATTGAGATATTATTTAAAAATATATATTTCAATGTCATTTACAGGTTTTGGGTTTTATTTTTGAAAAATTAGGTTGACAATATTCTAGTGTGTTTTTGACTAAGAAGATTGAAATATTGTTCTAAATTTTTTAGATATTTTTGGATTTTAAATTGAAAATTTGAAATGGAAGGATAACTAAATGAAAAATATGCAAGTCCATATGGAAATTAAATGGTACTTCATAAAAATTATGCGAGATCATATAGAAAATTATCAAAGTATATTTTCCTAAGTTATTCAACTCATGTAGCGAGTAAGCATTCACATAGTGAGTATAAAGCTACAAAAGAAGTTCAAAATGGGGATAAATCATTTGTGGTGGAAATTTTATGACACCGTCTATGTCACTATAGTATCAATTTTATGTTATTTAATTATTTTGAGTTTTTTTATGTTTCTATGAAGTTTCAGCATGAATAATCAAAAAAATAGAGTTTTATTATAGAGAATATTTTATGCACACTTCTTAGAAAAAATCATGATAAAACTCTTACATGTCTCATGGTAACCCTTACATGTAGTTCATTTTGTATGTTCAAGGTTTGAATTTCATGGGCTTCATATGGGTTCTTTCAAACTAGGCAAGATCTTGGGGAAACTGTACATGTTCCTTTGGGGCTTGGTGTATTGGCGTATAGATTACACATGATGTGTTAAACCATGTTAAAAGTGTATAAATTGGGTCTATAATTTTTAAAATCTTTTTTTCATGGTTTGTGGTTAGTTTTTTCAATCTTGTGGATTCTCTGGTTAACTATACTGGTGGGTCTTTGTTTAGGAAGATACCTATGCATGATTTTTTCACCATTTGGTAAACTATAAATCGAAATAGTGTGACCTTCCCAGATTCATTAAAATTTAAATTTATAGAAATTCCACAGACTTATTTTACCCCTCCATGTGACATCCCGGACTCGGATGCCACATAGGAAGTGCCCTGATCCCAGATGGCCATGTGGACACAAGCACATCTCTCTAAACTCTAGAAGATTCTAACTAGAAGGGAGTACCTAGGGTGTGTATGTGAGGAGATTCCCTCATTAACATATTATATAATAACATATAGTTATTAAAATATGTAAATAGTAGAAGAAATAAGTAAAAATAATGAACAACATAAATAGACAAGGATAATAATAACAAAAATAACTGGAATAACATACCATACCTAATGATGATATATTTAATTTTACTATAAAGCTATAAAAATTGATACAAATTAGCAAGAATATATGAAAAACCCAATTTAGAAAAGTAAATAGATAAACAACCCCAAGAATATTGAGTTACAGCTCAGTAATTGGCTACCTGCTCCATCCTAGCATAGAAAGCAATTAAGTGTCTGAAGCATTTTTCTTCCCTTTATCAACACATAAATACATGAAATCAATTTTGGGTACAAAAATACACCTGGAGAGGCTGTGAGATAAATCTTAGTGGTCCACCACTAATGGTGTCTTTAACATCCAACCCGTGTAATGGAAATGTAACAATGTGAAAGCATGTATATATAAAGTAAATTAGTACAATGTAACTAAATTACAAGTACCTAATTCATCCCTCAGCTGGTGTCTGAACATGTTAATATTTAATTAAATAAGTAATTACCAATTTATATTAATAGGTCATGTGAGTCATGACTATCACCCACATCACCTCGTGATAGTATAAACAGTAAAGGTTCCAAGATGTAACAAGGAAACCATAATTGATAATTATTATGAAGTGGTTCCATGGTATTCAATAAGGAAACCTAGACCTCATGGGCTTCCAAATCAATAGTAACTGATTCTAGATAAAGGGTGAGAGTTTAATCCAATGATCATCATACAAGGAATTCCCAAAATATTGTTTCTAAACAAGTCCAAGGAATTTGTCCAAGGTAAAACAGGAGATAAGTAGTGTTCAAAACCAAGGATGTAACTAAAGAACCTTTAGTCATGTTGGATCCAACGATTGTATCCAAGGAATCATGTAATAATAATAAAGGTATCCTATGGTTTCCTATCGGGCATCCAAAGGTATATAAGGATCAGGTTCTCATATATGTCTCACCCAAGGCAATAGGAATCCTTGAATTGGAACGACGTCCTTGATTACCCAAGGCATTACCTAAGGAATCCAAGATCTAACTTTATTCAATATTTCTTATAAAGAGTTCAAGGACCATGTTCATAAATGGTCACCATAAATTTAATTCACTACAATTAATTTGGTCATGTGATTACTATGCCATTAACAAATTCCTTCGTTCATGAATTTCATTTCATTAGTTTTATAAGGCCAAGTAGCATGAAACCTTTTAATTAAAACCAAGTAATCCAAGTTCAATTAATAAGTTTCACTCCTATAAATTACATAAACATGGAAAGGTGTGATACAAACTTGAACCAGACATTCCATTACATTTAATAAGGCCAATTCATATACTTAAGTATTCTTTCCATAATATCATTTGAATCAATTACATACATTTAGTCACTTACATTATGTGAGTCAAGTGGAAGTGACAAGGAAAAATATATTCACAATTTCATGATTCAATAGGAACTTAATATAAGGAGTCTTACCATTAGTGTGGTCAAGCTAGATCATACCCAAACGATGGCTCAAAAGTGTTAAAACACTAAAACCCCAATTATGGCATATCACTATGCATGGGGTGTTTGGAGTTGTGGATGTAACCAAAAAAACCAATCACATTTATGGAAGTATAATAACTATATGGTTCTAATGAATATAATCATGGCATATAAATTCAATAAACAGTGCCTGATGAAATTGGTGGGGCCCACATGTCAATTCTAAAATCAACGAACTTGATGGATGAGTTATAGACCACCCACCTCATACTCATACAACTCTCCTCATCCAGTATTGACCCCTAATTTGGAATAGATCAGAGTATATTTGAAAAGGGTCATAAAATCCTAAAACATGAGAACTAGGTTGAGAGATAGAGAAATGAATAATATCTTAAAAGGACTTGAATACTTACCATTGCACATCCAATGTGACCAAAGGAAGCTCGATTGGCCCCCAGACAAATCAGATCTCTCAATCCCTAGATTTGGCCTTCAAAATATCCAAAATGGGAGAAATGGAGGTTTATCCCATTGGAATTCAGATTATTGAAGAAGGGTTAAGTTAATTAGATCATTAAGGTTGAAATAGTTAAATCATGCGAAATTTATACTCTTCACGTTTTGGCCACATGGTTTTCCAAACCGTGTACAAACCATGCATGGGTACCGATAAAAAAGGGGGAACTCACACAGTTAGGCCGCACAGTTTGAGAAATCATGCTCCGACTGTGCAATATAGATCTTCTTGAATATGTAGAACATCTGCATGGTTTAGACTAACCATACGTTATCCCCACATGGTTTACTCTAATATTACAATAGATACATTTTTTTCCAAAAAAACTAGGTTTTAGGCTTCAAATGAGTGATGGAAACACCTGTGACCCTCGTGAACTCATTAGGAATCCACTTTAGGTCCATAAAATAGATTTTGACAAAAATTTGAGAGATTCATACTTGAGTAAATAATTGGTTTCTTACATTCTTCCCAAATTAAAGGAACTCGTACCCATGTTCACCTTCCAAGGGTGGTGAAACACTGTCTGAGAATAACACTGGCCACTATGCATGTGCATCAACCTCCTGCTCCAAATATCATCATGCACATAGCACTCATACTAGAGGTACAGACCGACCTTGAAGTGACTTTTCTCTCATGTCGATGATTTATATAGGATACTCCTCAACATAAGTATTAGCATCAAGCTCAACCTTCTTAGAATGAAAATTATGAGACGGGTCGGTATGATCATGGTGAAGCTATAAAACATGGTAGATATTATGCATAGCACGGTACCTCTGAGGTGGTACCAATTGATAGTCTATCGGCCCAACTCTTTTCAAGATCTCAACTAGACCTACATAACGAGGTGACATCTTCAATTACATTTGTAACCATCTATTACCTATCTTGGATGATACCCACATGAAAAATTGATCCTCGACCTAGAAATCTAGAGGTCGTCAACAGAGATTGGCATAAGATTTCAGTCTTGACTGATCAGTAGACATGCGCTTCTTGGTCATATAAACCTACTCTGAATTCTCATGTATGTGATAAGGACCTAGTAGGGCTGCCTCACCTACCTCTAGCCAACACATGGGTGAACGACACATCCTTCCATATAATGCCTCAAAAGGATCCATCTGAATTGTCACCTAAAATCCATTATGATAGGCAAACTCAAAAGGAGGGATATGTTTCTACCAAGAACCACAGAAATCAAGGGAACATGCTTAGATCATGTCCTATAGAACCTGTAACACTCATTCTGACTACTCATCGGTCTAAGGGTGAAATGATATGATTATAATCACATATATATCAATAGATTTTTGCAACCCCTTCCAGAACTATGGTGTGAAACAAGTATCCCTATCTGAAATGATAGTAAGAGGTTCCTTGGGTAGTCATATGATCATAAAGACATACAGTCTTCTCATCTTGTCAACTAATAAAGTCTCCTAAATCATAATGAAGTGGGTTGTTTTCATTAGCCAGTCAATAATGACCCACACAGTGTCGTGATGTGTCCTTAAAAACACATGTTTTGCCACATCATTTTAACTAATTTTTAATGATTTAATTGGTTATTATTGTGCTTTATACTAAATATTTTCACTTTGGTATTTTTATAAATAAACTTATCAATTAATATGTTTTTATAATTAATCTTGTGTTTTATGTATTAAATTAGTTAATTTTTATCTCACTTTAATTTTATTGTCTAATGATTATTTATTAGTTAAATGATTTTTGTCTGCAATTCTAATAATTTAACATTTATTAGTTATTTAATTAATTATGTTATTGCACTTAAATAATGAAGTTTTTAAATAAAAACTCATGTGTTAAATATTAATTAATTGAAATAATTTAATCTAATTATAAGATGTTTTTTTAAATAAGTAATTATTTATAATGTCATTTTTATAAATTTACAACTTTAACTAAGTCTATGTAATTTAATTTCTTTTACTAACATAAGTTTATATTAATAAATTAACTACTTGTTACTTTAAATAATTTAGTTTGTTTTAGTAGTTATTTTATATAATTTAACATTGTTTTATAATTGAATAATTTAAATCAATTATATTTTATAAGATGATAATATTTTAACTTAAGTTTAATAGGTTTCATAAATTCATTAAAGTATATTTTGTTTTTATATTATAAAATGTTTTAAATTAAGTTTGAGTTTTTATTAATTAGTTTGTTCTTATTTTATTTAAGTTTTAAATTATTTTATATTCTCTATTTATTTTGCAGTGTCACGGTGTCACATCAACTGTTTCATATAACTTTTTCCACTGGCTCCATTTACTGTCTCACCAGTTCACCATGCACCATTTCTTAATTTTACTATCTCACCATGTCTCTTACATCGTATTCCTTTCACGGTTCCACTATAACCCCACACACCATTTTTTCTTGGCACTGTTTCCCATTATTCATGTTGTCTCACTGTGACAACGCTTGTAACTATCATCTGTATCCCACACCTAGTCGCCACCCCTGACCACTTCTAGAAAACCCATTTTTATGATTCCAAATTCACAGCGCCTCACTTCCCTTTTCACCCCTTCAAGTATTTGTTCTTGGATAATTATGGAATAATATAGTTCATCAATAAACAGCAAATTTCGAACAAGTTGTAACTCTAATTACTTAACAAAGACCTTCAGTATATAGAAATCCAGAATTGGAAAAATGAAGAATCATTTTAATAGAATTAGAAATCGTAGATTTAATCATGAAAACCCTAATAGAATTCTCCCCTTCCAAAGGCTGACCTGTTGCTCAACTTCTATGTGTATTGGATTGAGTTAATCTGTACCGAGGTCGATTTGAAGGAAGCAGAACCAAGCTTCAAGGATGATATCTCCGGAAGGAGAAAAGGAGGCCGATCCCAGGAGTTGAGTTGTGCTGCTGCAGAAATGAGAAGCAACCACCCGAGACTTGTTCGCCACCGAAGGGGTTGCTGTGTGAGGAAGAACAGGGACTGGAGACTAAGCCTAGATAAAGAGTTGTGTCGTCGTCCGTTGAATAATCATAGCACTAGAGCTAGGACGTCGCGCCTCCTACTGATGAGTCATGCAGTTATTGGAGGGTGAGGTGACATAGTTGTTGGAGGAAGACTGAGCATGGAGCCGCGGACCTGGAGAAGGAACCGAGAAAAGATAAAGCCTGTAAAAAATATAAATAAATTAAAAGTACACTTCAATTAAAACATTATTTAAAACAATAATAGTTATAATAATAACATAGCCTAAATACTAAATAATTCTAGTTATGAATAAATAATAAATATAAAATAATAAAATAGAATTAATAATAAAACTTAAATTAAACTAAATTATTATTTAATTATAAATTAAATTAAAATAAAAAAACTATCATTTTTATGTTACATTCTAAATATTTAAAATTATATAACACTAAATTTATCAATATAACTATTATTAACAATAATTAAAATTAGAATAAACTTTTCAAATTAACATAACTTAGTAAATAATTTAATTTTTTAATAAACATTTATATTAACATTAATAACTTTACTAAATAAAAATAAATAACTTTATAAATAAATATTATAAAACATTTAATCTACTAATGACTTTAAATACTAATTTATATTTCATTGTTCTTTGTGTTTTTCTTGTGCAAGTTCATTCATGAGACGAGATAATGTCCAAATACACTTAACTCACTCACTCATAGTTAGTTATGTGATAAAAATTATTGCGACGTGTTAGTCACGAAAAAACACACGTGTGCGGTGCGCATTAAAGAAACATACTATGTCGGTAGAAGTGGTCGGTGACATGCAATAGATGACATAGGATATTAAATGAGAGTTACAATAGAATTTTACAAATGGGGAGACTCTATTTCATTACACAAACACACAAGACCTGAAAAGGGATAATTCGTTCGATCATTCACTCGGAGCAGAGCAGAGAACCCGGAGACCTTCTCAGAGAGCCATTCTTCAGAGTTCCAAGGGCTAGGAGAAGCAGCAATTGATACTAGTAGAGGGAGTTTTATTCCTCTATTCTCTTTAAATTCTCTTCATTTTTAATTGAATTATTTTAGTATACATAATAGAGATGATGATAGGATAAATACTTCCAGTTCAGGCATTAAATTGAATCTATTGGTTAATATTTCTTTTACCTTCTATTTATCATTTTAAATGTGATCGGCATTAATTGGAGAGACCAGTTCTGATTGCATTCAATTTCAATATATCACCAATACTTAATCTTTTAATTCCACATTCAATCAGTGAGTTTGATTGTGGAATAATTTCCTTAATCATTCGAATTGAAATAAAAACTACAGAACATATGACGATTTTTTTCTCTCATATTTTTCAAACCTTAATGTTCATGTTGATTAATCTAGGAGTGTCGAAATCAAAAATTGGTAGGCTTGAGAGATTTATCTTATGTTGAGGGAAATAAATCACTCTTTTCAGTGATATTAGAAATAAATAATATCAGGATAAGGAATGATTTCAAAACCAGTAGAGTTGATATTTTCCCTATACATATTTCTCTGGATTGTTCACTCTTCAGCATTTTATTTATTTGTTACTATTTTTAGCGTGTTCTTTGTTTTGATACTATTTAGAATAAATGTGTATTTTCATTTGTGCCTTATAATAATTAAAATAAAAAAAATTATAAAGATAGAAATTCAATCCCTCTGTTGACAAAAATAGGGTCTTTTAGTTAGTTTTTAGAAGACTAGTTGTCAAAATAGCCTTCCCTGTGGGTTCGACCCAGCTTTCCACATATATTGTAGTTAGTAAGAATATAAATTTTAAACTTTGACCCACTTCAATGATATTCTAGGTCAGGTTTTTGGCACCATTGTTGTGGAAGGCACACGATGAGAGTCTAGGTTTATAATAAAAAGGAAAAAATCAATAAAAATAGAAAAAAATATATAAAAAAATCATATAAAAAATCTATAAAAAAATTACTGTGAACATTTTTTACTTGTATTTCTTGTTTAGATTTTTCTTTACTTTGAGTGTGTTGTTTAGTCTAAAAATTTTAAAAAATGTATGAATTAGGACCACACTGTGTTTGTTGTGGAGATTATGGACATGCTGCTTGGCAGTGTGTTTATAACCAGCCACAAAATATTGTTTACATTGAAGAAGATGAAAAAATTGAATCTAATCTTGAATTCCTACCTAAAAATGAATTGATTGAAACCAAATTGGATTCTAGGGTAGAATTAATTAACAATTGGTTAACTAAAACCCATGAAATTCAACTTAGAGATTCTCAAGAGAAAGATCAAAGAATAAAAATATTAGAAAACATTCCCTTGGAATTACAACAAAGGGTTAAATAAAAAAGAATAATTCAAATAAAATAAAAAAGAAAATGTTTATAAAAATTTTTAAAATCAAGTTGTAAGAACCCGGTTTTTGCTGTGAAAGACTTTGAAATATTCTTGATAATATTCCATAGTAGTTCCTTCAGACGGCGTGCGATTCCGAGCCCCGGTGTGGCCGAAATTAAATTTTTAGTGCGTTCACACTAGAAAGGCCAAATAAATGAGTTAACTCCTAAATTGAGTTCTGGATCAGAGATCCGAGTGTACGGATGGGTCCGGAATGGGGTTTTTACCCTAGGAATGACATAAAACTTGTTGGCGCGGGACGTTTGGACCCCTCGCCCGCTTCTGGAATGTTAAACGGATTAAATAAATAAATTAATTCATTTAATGGAGAAATGCTAGTATCTTTTAAATGGTGGCTCGGATTGAAAAACTGAGGGAACCATTGAGTTCAGAGCGTGCCGTTTGCCCTAGGAGGGGTATAAGTTTCACGGGCACGGGCCATTTGTGAAAAATGGCTCCAGGGGCGTTTTCGTAATTTGGCGGCCTCAGGCGCTAAGTTTAGTAACTTTTGAACGGGGTCTCTAAATAAAATTCAGAGACCGCTGTTGCGCTAAGAGCGTGGTTCTTAGCCTAGGGGAGGCTAAATCCCGACCCGATCGGGAGTTCGGGTTCGGGGCTGTCGGGCGGCCGTTTAAGTGATTTGTACTTAAACACCCCCACACCTCTTCTTCCTCTTCTCCTTCTTCTTCCTAAAACCCTACCCCTCCTCCAGCTCCGGTGAGGCAGCTCCGGCTAGGCAACCTCTAGCGAGGTGCAGTGGTTCCGACGGTCCGCACACGAAGCGTCGGGCTACGCCCATCGAGGTAGGGGTTTATCGTTTCGTTTTTAATTTCCCGCAATCTTTGAGCCCACTTAGTAGCATCGAAATTTTATCCGATCGTCGATCGATGCCCATGATCGTGTAGTATGTTATCTGATCTTTCCAACTCTTGTTTCGGATTCGCAATCCGACCTCCGAAGCCTCCGCAGCGGCTCGGCGAAGATCTGTGGGTTTTTGGGGTTTTCTGGCCGGCATGGTAGTCTGGCGGGTGTCCAGCGGTGGCGGCGCGGTGGTCCGGCGGGTCTCCGGGCGGCGGATTGAGGCGGATGGGCATGCGAGGGGAGCCGGTGCGGGGCGGCTCGGCTCACCGGCTGAGGGCACCGGCTGTGGGAGCTGGCGAGAGGAGACGGCAGGGTCACAGGCGCGCGACCCCGCGGCTAGACAGAGACCCGCGCTACACGGGTCTCCGCGTGGAAGGCCGCGGAGGCGCGACGTGTCTTTAAGTGGACGAGCGTATTCCCCGAGACTTTTGTTCCAGAAGGTGCGGACGCGTCCGACGTCCGTTTTAAGCGCCGTCAGCGGCGTTGGAACTCTGGTGTCCA
Source organism: Viscum album (assembly GCA_963277665.1). Classification (NCBI taxonomy): domain Eukaryota; kingdom Viridiplantae; phylum Streptophyta; class Magnoliopsida; order Santalales; family Viscaceae; genus Viscum; species Viscum album. The sequence goes on along the minus strand of OY728146.1, from coordinate 1,777,286,723 downwards.
GCCAGAGCTTTCCAGGGTGGTTCCGAGCATTGAGGCCGAGGTTGAGGTCCGGGGCCCACGGCCCGTCTTTTGAGCTGCGTGCAGCTTTTAGCGACTTTTTCCTATGACGTCCGTTCGGGGCGTGTGAGCAGTCGATGTTGGGTGTTTTTATGAGGGGATTGAAATGGTGCAATCTGCCCGCCTTAATTCGTCCTGATGGTGCGGGGCCCACGAGGGCCATTTGGGCATTGACGGTGATTTCCAGCTTTATCACCGGGTGACCGTTTTGGACAAGTGGATAGTCCATTTCGTGTACTTTTTCGAGAGGATCACAATAGTGTGATCCGTTCGTTGAGTTTCGGGACCGGGATGCGGGTCCCACGTGGCACCGCTCATGTGCGGTGCGCCGGGATGCATCTTTTTCTCCGGATATCCGTTGCACTCATGTGAGTAGTGCTTTTGATGTGTTCTTCCTAGGGGATCACAATAGTACGATGCGCCCGACTGTTTTCGGGGCCGAGGCTTGGGATCACGGGACGTCGTACATGCGTGGGGCGGTGTTGGTGGCTTTCCCGTCGGATATCTGTTGGAGGCGTGTAAGTAGTCTAACCTGCGTGTTTTTCTACGAGCTTTACAACGGTGTGATCCATTTGGCTGTACGGAGCCTCTTGCGCGATATTGTTGAATGTCGAGCATGAGAGGTCCTCCGGTGGCGGTTCGTCCTACCTTGTTTGTAGCGGACCCTTGGAGTATGATCACGCACTCTTGGGGGAGTGATACAAATGGTTCACGAGATGTGGTTGGTCGGGCCTGGGCCTTTGAGGTAGAGTTTTTACATCACGCCTTCGTGTTGACACTGGGTTCCGTGTGCATGATAGCCCTTGGGCTGGAGACGTGGTATACTCTGGTAGTATACGGGAGCACTTGAAGGTACGTGTGTTTTGTACCGGAGAACGTTTGTGAGCTTGGTTGGGGTTGACTTGGGGTCACACGTCATGTGGTACCCACGTGTGTGCCATGTTCTGCTTTGCGTACTTGGACCTCTCGCGGCATAGAGGGCCCCTTTGTGCTCGTTTGTTTAGCCAGCAGGGTGGAGTTTATTTTTTCCCTTGGCTTTGTGCTCGTTTGTTTGACCAGCAGGGTTGAGTGGACTCCCCCTCGTTTCTTTCTCGATGGATTGGCTGGTAGCAGTGCTAGTGACACCCAGTGATGGAAGAGGCGCTGAACCCCCCTTTGGGTGAGTTGTGCTGGAGTCGGGTGGTTGCGCGATACCCACTCCGTGTTCGGTTGGCCAGTGTTGTACCCTCCAGTAAAGATGGCCGGAGTAGTTCTGAGTTCTACCCTCCAGCGGGGCTGGGCAGTGGGTTACTCATCAGCTTCTTCGGGTTTACCCTCCAGTAGGGCGGGGCAGTGGGTTGCTCACTGACTTTTAGGGTTTACCCTCCAGCAGAGACTGGGCAGTGGGTCACCCGACGGTATTAGGGTCTACCCTTCAGCAGAGAGTGGGCGGTGGGTCACCCGATGCTATTAGGGTCTACCCTCCAGCAGAGACTGGGCAGTGGGTCACGCGATGTTATTAGGGTCTACCCTCCAGCAGAGACTGGGCAGTGGGTCACCCGATGCTATTAGGGTCTACCCTCCAGCAGAGACTGGGCAGTGGGTCACCCGATGTTATTAGGGTCTACCCTCAAGAAGAGACTAGGCAGTGGGTCACCCGATGATATTAGGGTCTACCCTCCAGTAGAGGCTAGGCAGTGGGTCACCCGACGACCTCTTAGGGTCTACCCTCCATCACGGCTGGGCAGTGGGTCGCATGTCTTCTTGTTCCAGGTCTACCCTCCAGCGGGGCTGGGCAGTGGGTCGCCTGATGATGTATTATGGTTTACCCTCCAGTAGGGCTGGGCAGTGGGTCACCTGATATCATATTATGAATTACCCTCTAGCGGGGCTGGGTAGTGGGACACTTGTGGGCATTCCAGGCTCGTCCTTTCTACTAGGCTAGCATATGGTTTTCCTCTGTGATTACCGAAGTGGGACCCCTGGTTACGGGTCAGTGTTGTGACGACCTTGACTTTGAGGAGACCTCTCAACTGCAGGATAGTGACAAGGTGTGGTTTGAATTTCCCTACAACTCTCAAGTACGAGGGGCACTTTCCCCAATGAGACGCATTCTTGCAACGTGATCTAAAACCGTGCGGGCGAGTCAGTGCCGCCCAAATCGGATAGTGTCAAGGTGCGGTTATTAAGCCCCTTAGCATGCGGTTCCGGGCGGACGTGTGGGATGCAGGGAATCGATGATGGTGTTTCTTCTGGGACTGTTGGTGAATCATTTTGTTGGTCTGATCTATGGGACGGAGATCCTCTTACGACGTGGTTCGGGCTTCACGACAGAGCATATGGATATGTATATAACTTGTTCTAGTACCCACTTCTTGGGTTTGGTTACTCTCCTTCCAGGAGAGGCGAAGACGCACGGGGTATGCCATGTGATTTCCGTGTCTAGCTTCTCATGGTTGGATGAGTATACTCTCCTACTATAGGTAGCAAAGACTCGATGAGAAGTTCATCTTCTCACCATTTCCAGCTTCTTGTGTCTCGACGAGTCTACTTCCTTTCTTTTTTTGGGTTGATCTGGACTCTTTACTGCACTCTCTGTTGTACTCTTTTACTTCTCCCTGTTCTATCTACCGTTAACCCTTCGGTACCTCCTTTTGTTGCTCCCTCGAGCCTTCGGGGTATCCTACTGAGTATTTTTATACTCACCCCTGCTTGTGCTTTTCCCGCACATGGTGTGCCCTTGCAGACGACGAACAGGTGGAGCGTGACTTCAGTGGAGCGTAGGAGCTTGTGGAGCTTGGACCGCGTGCGGTGGTCGTAGCCGGGTTCCAGGTGGGAGACCCGTCATCTGTTTGTTTTTGTTTACCTGTTGCCAGGTTGTGGCACCTTTTCTGATTGGGCGTGTGTCTTGCCCCATTACTTTTCAGTGTACCTTCAGCTTTCTTTGTACTTGTAAGGGTTGATGCACTCTGTGGATTATATATAGCAGTTCCCCTTTCTTTTTACAATGCTTGTCTTTTCTTCTACTTTTCACTGTTGCATTGAGTTTGCTGCGTGTGTGTGTACAGGTGCTTAGGCAAAGGCCTCCCCAAGTTATTGTGCCTTCGGCACTGGTCTCCAGCCCCTGTCCTATGGAGGCGGGCTTGGGGTATTTGCGGCTCGAGCCCGGGTAGGGTCGGGTCGTGACAAAGTGGTATCAAAGGTGGTTCGTTACTTGGGACTTTGATCGGACGTCCCTAAAATAAGAGGAATTGGTTGGGATATAGGGAAACAGTGTTAATGTGTCTCGAGAGCGGCTCTCAGACCAGGGAGTCTAGTGATGGTGCGGTGGCCGACGTATCCATTCAACAGGACCTTGATAACCCGCTTGTCGACTCAGCATGCTGAGACACTTGTTGCAGGGAAAATTTGTTTGTGCATCACATAGGACTGAGTCTTGACTGTCCTTCTTGAGTCAGCTCCCCATCGTTGTTGTTTTTGGTATATACATATATGCTCATCTGACCGTGGCACTCCTTGATAATGATCAGGATGTCTCTGCGAAGATAGCCAGCTAGGATACCAGCTTTGGGTGCGTGACGATGACCCTGTGAGCTACGAGGCCACAGTCCAGGACCCATCGGGTGATCCCTTTTCTCCGGGTGGGCCGGTAGTAGCACCCCCACCTGTTGAGCAGCAGACAGCTTCAGTAGAGCAGACGGGGCTTGAGTGCAGGTAGAGTGCGCTCCGTGAGTTCCAGTGGCAAAGACCGCTGAGGTTCAGTGGTGAGCCAGACCCTCAGGCAGCAGAGGGTTGGCTAGAGGCAGTGGTTAGTCTCTTCGGGCTTGTGCAGACGCCGACAGATCAAAGAGTGGCTTTGGCAGCCACCATTTTTCGTGGAGAAGCTCGGCGTTTGTGGAGTCTGGTTACTCAGTTTCTCGACGAGTCGTCTCTTTCGTTGGACGACTTTCGGGTGTTGCTCTGTGAGGAGTTTTTCCCCTCCTGCTTGCGCTCCGTTCGGATTCAGGAGCTCCTGCAGTTTTAGCAGGGAGGGTTAACGGTGGCTGAGTACATGGACAGTTTTGCAGACCGTGCACGGTTTTACCCGGACTTGGTCCATGACGACAACCTCTGAGCGCGGAAGTTGAGCAGGGTATCCGCCTAGAGATCTGTGCTGTCATAGTACCCTTGTTCATTTCCACGTATGTCGGGGTGCCAGAGTAGGCACTGGTGACAGAGGGCTTCCTGTCACGTTCTAGTGTTGGTGGTGGCAGTAGGCACGTTGGAGCCGAGACGTCTGTCGCAGCTAGTGAGCATCGGAAAGCAGCACCTCGACGTAGGTGTCTTACTGACAACCGGACTCAGGGGCGTGGTCGTGCACCACAGTGGTGCTGGAGGGCACCAGTGCAGCTCAGAGAGAGTCGGTGCTATGCTTCTGACGGGCAAGGTCACTTGGCACGAGACTGCCCGACCCGAGTTGTGGAGAGCTTCGGGAAGGCAGTAGGTGCACCACCATGACAGAGGCAGCACCGGGATCAGAGTAGTACCCAGGGAGGTGGTGCTAGCAGAGGAGCGGGAGGAGCTGGTAGTGGGGGAAGATGTTACGAGATCTCCCCATCACCACTAGGCGGTCCACGTCAGGCTCCAGGAGCTGACGGTTGGAACCACGAACAGCCGCGAGCTTTGGATGTCTACGATCCTACAGGGCATGGGATGGTGAGAGGTACCCCTTTTGACTCTTCTACTTTTTGTAGTAGAATTGTTAGGCTCTACATGTGAAAGGATTTTCTCCCTGCTCTTTGTTTGAGCTGTTACCAGGGTGACGCAGGGCGTCGGGTGTAACCCTGTGTTGGTAAGGAAAAGGCGTGAGACCTTTTCCATTAGTCGATGGTGTTGGCTCCTTCACTTCCAAGCATGTAAGAGAGTCTTGGTTGAGAGACATCGACTGTGGAATCTTGCGTGACCAGATATCCTTGGGTGTTTCACCATATAGATATTCTGAAAGAGGGAATTATCGGGCCTTGTTCCAGGTGCGGGCAGTGATTCCAGTTGCGGCGTGCGACGTAGAGGTTTGACCGGGGAGGTGAGCTACCCCCGAGAGCCTTCGGGCCGTTTGAAACTGTGCAAAGGGATGGCGAGGTTCCCTACCGCCTTGCCCTAACCCAAAAGTCTGGAGTGGGTGCATGACATCGGCGAGGGCCGACCTCATGTGAACAGATCAATCCTTTGGTCTGTGTGCGGTGACGCAGAGCTATGCGTGGGTTCTTTTGGGTATGGGGAAGCCAGGTGTGGGCTTTGTACCCTGTGTTTCTCCATAGTTTTGCTTTCCAAGGATGAAAATCTTGATGGAGGGAATGATGTAAGAACCCGGTTTTTTCTGTGAAAGACTTTGGAATATTCTTGATAATATTCCAGAGCAGCACCTTCAGACGGCGTGCGATTCCGAGCCCCGGAGTGGCCGAAATTAAATTGTCAGTGCGTTCACACTAGAAACTCCAAATAAATGAGATAACTCCTAAACGGAGTTCTGGATCAGAGATCCGAGTGTACGTATGGGTCCAGAATGGGGGTTTTACCCTAGGAACTACATAAAACTTGTCGATGCGGGACGTTTGGACCCCTCGCCCGCTTCTGGAATGTTAAACGGATTAAATAAATAAATTAAATCGTTTAATGGTGAAACACTAGTATATTTTAAACGGTGTCTTGGATTGGAAAACCGAGGGCACCGTTGAGTTTGGAGCGTTCCATTTACCCTAGGAGGGGTATAAGTTTCACAGGCGTGGGCCTTTTGTGAAAAATGGCTCCAGGGGTGTTTTCGTAATTTGGTAGCCTCGGGCGCTAAGTTTAGTAACTTTTTAACGGGGTCTCGAAATAAAATTCTGAGACTGCCATTGTGCTCAGAGTGTGGTTCTTAGCATAGGGGAGGCTAAATCCCGACCCTGTCGGGAGTTCGGGTTCGGGGCTGTCGGGCGGGCGTTTAAGTGATTTGTACTTAAACACCCCCACCCCTCTTCTTCCTCTTCTCCTTCTTCTTCCTCAAACCCTACCCTCTCCTCCAGCTCCGGCGAGCCAGCTCCGGCGAGGCGACCTCTGGTGAGGTGCAGAGGTTCTGACTGTCCGCACACGAAGCGTCGGGCTACGCCCATCGAGGTAGGGGTTTATCGTTTCATTTTTAATTTCCCGCAATCTTTGAGCCCAATTTGTAGCATAGAACTATTATCTGATCGTCGATCGATGCCCATGATCGCGTAGTACGTTATCTGAGATTTCCAACGCTCGTTTCGGATTCGAAATCCAAACTCTGAAGCCTCCGCAGCGGCTCGGCGAAGATCTGCGGGTTTTTGGGGTTTTCTGGCCGGCACGGTGGTCCGGCGGGTGTCCAGCGGTGGCGGCAATGTGGTCCGGCGGGTCTCTGGGCGGTGGCTTGAGGCGGCTGGGCGTGCGAGGGGATCCGGCGGGTCTTTGAGCTTTCCAACGCTCGTTTCGGATTCGAAATCCAAACTCCGAAGCCTCCGCAGCGGCTCGGAGAAGATCTGCGGGTTTTTGGGGTTTTCTGGCCGGCACGGTGGTCTGGCGGGTGTCCAGCGGTGGCGGCAATGTGGTCTGGCGGGTCTCTGGGTGGTGTCTTGAGGCGGATGGGCGTGCGAGGGGAGCCGGTGCTGGGCGGTTTGGCTCGCCGGCTGAGGGCGCCGGCTGCGGGAGCCGGCGAGAGGAGACGGCGGGGTCGCAGGCGCGCGACCCCGTGGCTGGACAGAGACCCGCGCGACGCGGGTCTCCGCGTGGAAGGCCGACCGGCCGGTCGGTGGAAGAACCGCCCGCGCGGCGCGGGCAGGGTGACTTGTGGGAGGCGGCTGGGCCGCTGTCCCAGCGAGCCAGCCGGATCGGGCCGGTTCTAGCGGGGCGGACCGGCCGGTCCGGCCCAAGGGGGTTACCCCCCCCCCCCCTTTTTGGAAATTCCCACGCCCGTAGCAAAAGCTACGAGCGTCTGTTTTGCACGCCGTCAGCGGAAGCGTGGACCTCGCGTCGAGGGGAACACTTTGAGATGGTTTCGGGAATTTTTAATTCCCGAAATGAGGGTCCGTGGAGGCGCGACGTGTCCTTAAGTGGACGAGCGTATTCCCCGAGACTTTTGTTCCAGACGGCGCGGACGGGTCCGACGTCCGTTTTAAGCACCGTCAGCGGCGTTGAAACTCTGGCGTCCAGGCGGAGCTTTCCAGGGTGGTTATGGGCGTTGAGTCCGAGGTTGAGGCACGGGGCCCACGACCCGTCTTTTGAGCTGCGTGTAGCTTTTAGCGACTTTTTCCTCGGATGTCCGTTCAGGCGTGCGAGCAGTCGATGTTGGGTTTTTTTCCGAGGGGATTGCAATGGTGCAATCCGCCCGCCCTAATTCGGCCTGATGGTGCGGGGCCCACGAGGTTCGTTTGGGCGTTGACGGTGATTTCCAGCTTTATCACCGGGCGACCATTTTGGACAAGTGGATAGTCCATTTTGTGTACTTTTTCGATAGGATCGCAACGGTGCGATCTGTTCGTTGAGTTTTGGGACCGGGATGCGGGTCACACATGGCACTGCTCGTGTGCGGTGCGCCGGGATGCATCTTTTTCTCTGGATATCCATTGCACTCATGTGAGTAGTGCTTTTGACGTGTTCTTCCGAGGGGATCGCAATGGTACGATGCGCCCGACTATTTTTGGGGCCGAGGCTCGGGATCATGGGACGTCGTACGGGCGTGAGGCGGTGTTGGTGACTTTTCCATCGGATATCCGTTGGAGGCGTGTAACTAGTCTAACCCGTGTGTTTTTTCGCAAGGTTTACAACGGTGTGATCCGTTTGGCTGCACGGAGCCTCTTGCGCGATATTGTTGAATGTGGAGCATGAGAGGTGCTCCGGTTGCGGTTCGTCCTACCTTGTTTGTAGCGGACCCTTGGCGTATGATCGCGCACACTTGGGGGAGTGATACAAATGGTTCACGAGATGTGGTTGGCCGTGCCTAGGCCTTTGAGGTGGAGTTGTTACGTCACGCCTTCGTGTTGATGCTGGGTTCCGTGTACATGATAGCCCTTGGGCTGGAGACGTGGTATACTCTGGGAGTATACGGGAGCGCTTTGAGGTACGTGTGTTTTGTACTTGAGAACTTTTGTGAGCTTGGTTGGGGTTGACTTGGGGCCACATGTCGTGTGGGTCCCATGTGTGTGTCATGTTCTGCTTTGCGTACTTAGACCTCTCGCGGCGTAGAGGGACCCTTTGTGCTCGTTCGTTTGGCCAGCAGGGTGGAGTTTATTTTTTCCGCTGGATTTGTGCTCGTTTGTTTGACCAGCAGGGATGAGTGGACTCCCCCTATTTTCGTTATTGATGGATTGGCCAGTAGCGGTGCTAGTGACACCCAGTTATAGAACAAGCGCTGAACCCCCCTTTGGGTGAGTTGTGCTGGAGTCGGGTGGTTGCACGATACCCACTTCGTGTTCGGTTGGCCAGTGTTGTACCCTCTAGTAGAGATGGCCGGAGCAGTTCTGAGTTCTACCCTCCAGTGGGGCTGGGCAGTGGGTTACTCATCGGCTTCTTCGGGTTTACCCTCCAGTAGGGCTGGTCAGTGGGTTTCTCACTGACTTTTAGGGTCTACCCTCCAATAGAGACTAGCCAGTGGGTCACCCGACGTTATTAGGGTATACCCTCCAGCAGAGACTGGGCAGTGGGTCACCCGATGCTATTAGGGTCTACCCTCCAGCAGAGACTGGGTAGTGGGTCACTCGACGTTATTAGGGTCTACCCTCCAGCAGAGACTGGGCAGTGGGTCACCCGATGCTATTAGGGTCTACCCTCAAGAAGAGACTGGGCAGTGGGTCACCCGACGTTATTAGGGTCTACCCTCCAGCAGAGTCTGGGTAGTGGGTCACCTGATGATATTAGGGTCTACCCTCCAGTAGAGGCTGGGCAGTGGGTCACCCGACGACCTCTTAGGGTTTACCCTCCAGCACGGCTGGGCAGTGGGTCGCATGTCGTCTTATTCCAGGTCTACCCTCCAGCGGGCCTGGGCAGTGGGTCTCCGGATGATGTATTTTGGTTTATCCTCCAGTAGGGCTGGGCAGTGGGTCACCCAATATCATATTATGAATTACCCTCTAGCGGGGCTGGGTAGTGGGACACCTGTGGGCATTCCAGGCTCAGTCCTTTCTACAAGGCTAGCCTGTGGTTTTCCTCCGTGATTACCAGAGCGGGACCCCTGGTTACGGGTCAGTGTTGTGACGACCTTGACTTTGAGGAGACCTCTCGGCTGCAACGTAGTGACGAGGTGTGGTTTGACTTTCCCTAGAACTCTCAAGTATGAGGGCCACTTTCCCCACCGAGACGTGTTCTTGCGACACGATCTAAAGTCGTGCGGGCGAGTCAGTGCCGCCCAAAGCGGATAGTGTCAAGGTGCAGTGATTGAGCCCCTTGGCTTGCAGTTCAGGGCGGACGTGCGGGATGCTGGGCATCAATGATGGTGTTTCTTCGGGGACTATTGGAGACTCATTTTGTTGGGATGTACTATGGGACAGAGATCCACTTACGACGTGGTTCGAGCTTCACGACAGAGCATATGGATATTTATATAACTTGTTCTAGTACCGACTTCTTGGGTTTGGTTACTCTCCTTCCAGGAGAGGCGAAGATGCGTGGGGAATGACACGTGATTTCTGTGTCTAGCTTCTCATGGTTGGATGAGTCTACTCTTCTGCTATAGGTAGCGAAGACTCGACATGAATTTCATCTTCTCACCGTTTCCAGCTTCTTGTGTCTGGACGAGTCTACTTCCTTTCTTTTGTTGGGTTGAGTTGGACTCTTTACTGCACTCTCTGTTGTACTCTTTTACTTCTCCATGTTCGCTCTACCTCTCACCCTTCGGTACCTCCTTTTGTTGCTCCCTCGAGCCTTCAGGGTATCCTACTGAGTATTTTTATACTCACCCCTTCTTGGGCTTTTCCCACACTTGGTGTGCCCTTGTAGACAACGGACAGGTGGAGTGTGACTTCAGTGGAGCGTAGGAGCTTGGGGAGCTTGGACCGCGTGTGGTGGTCGTAGCCGGGTTTCAGGTGGGAGACCCGTCAGCTGTTTGTTTTTGTTTACCTGTTGCCGAGTTGTGGCACCTTTTCTGATTGGGCACATGTCTTGCCCCTTTACTTTTTAGTGTACCTTCATCTTTCTTTTTACTTGTAGAGGTGGATGCACTCTGTGGTTTATATATAGCAGTTGACCTTTCTTTTTACTATGCTTGTCTTTTCTTCTACTCTGCACTGCTACATTGTGTTTGCTGTGTGTGTGTGTGTGTAGGTGCTTAGGCAATGGCCTCCCTGAGTTATTGTGCCTTTGGTGCTGGTCGCCAGCCCCTCGCCTATGGAGGCGGGATTGGGGTAGTTGTGGCTTGAGCCCGGGTATGGTCGGGTCGTGACACAAGTGGAAGAGGAAAGTGATAGTGAAACTAGACAAGAAACCCTCTTCATTGGAGAATCAGAAACTGTTGAACCAAAACTAGTAATAACCAACTCATTAAACAAAGAACACATTGATGAAGACCCCATAATGTACTTTAATGTTGTTGAGTTGGAAAATTTTAAATATGAATTAAAAAAGATTGAAAAATATTGCTCAGTTCTTTAAATCATCCCTTAGTTTGAGAAAATCAATATTTTAGAAGTTTTGAGAATGAAGTCACTCTGTTTGAAGTCAAAATTGAAACTGAAAACTTGAATGTTAAAAACTCTTCACCCAACTTTTCTGTTATTGTAAACAATGAGTCTGAACTTGATTTTTGTTATAATTTGGATGATAACATTAAACTGTATAACATGGAATCTGAAATCTTTGAACTTGAACTGAACACTTCTTTTCCATGTTTTGAAACTCCAAAACCATCTATTTCTAAAATGATGTTGGATGATTTAGAGGATTAGGGAATGATGTTTGAAGAAAGATTAAATGATGAGCTTTCATCTTCCTATTCTCAGATTGATTGTTTGATAGAAACTGAGTGTACTAAAATTGAAAACAGTGATGTTTTACATGGGCGTAAATGTTTAAACTTGAAACATCTAGAAATTGAATTTATTGAAGCTAAATTAAGCATTACTCCCCCTCATTTGAACTTCTTAGAACACAAAACAGACTTTGTTTAGGAAAGTGAGATTTTTGAACATGAACTTAAAGTAGAGGTTGAACACACACTTGAATTATGTAGAGTTGATCTGGTAGAAGCAGTAGATGTTCAATATGAGTTAATATATGAGGATATTTTGGAAGAGATTTACAATATTGATATACCTGAATATGTTGGTGATAAAATAAATTCTCTTCCTTGTCTGTCACTTTTATCCCCAACTGTGAAGGGTGTTGAGCCTTTTAATGATATAGATAGTAGTCCAGAGGGGAAATTTCACTTCATTTCCAATGTTCATAATTCTAATTATTACTTTACTGAATCCCTTCTTGAACCTACTATTTAGTATTCATCCAAAAGCACCCTTGTATTTGAACTTGTTAGTGTTTAGGTTAGGATAGATGGATATGAGGTCAATGCCACACCCATTGAAGTATTTAGTATTATGTTGTCCCTTCATGTGAACTCAAATATTGATAACTCTGAAACAATTCTGGAAGTGGACAGCATTATGATCACAACTGTTAAAGGGTGTTTCTTATGGGTTAATTCAGGTTATGAGAGTTTATTTTCTGTTGTTTCAAGTCTTGATGCCCACATAATTCAACTTTATGTTAAAAATATTTGGTCCAAACATATGTGGCGGTTCTTATTAAGGAAACCACATCCACCTAGTGACTTTGGTTCGTTCTAGGTGAGTCCGGCTGGGGACCTTAAACCTAGTGCTACATGAGAGGTAACCCATGGTATTTATTGTGTTAGTAAAGAAAAATTTGAAATTAAATAAAGTCTAACTGAAGACTTTAAATTCCTTGAATTATGGGAGTCAACCCATGCTCTTTCTTTTTATTCATTTTTTAACTGTTTTGTGTTGAATAAAGTGTTTCTGTGTTGTCTTCCATATGCTCTATCTCTGCTATATTTTTGTTCCTGGTTTACATGCTCTATGTTTTTAGGATGCTACTACTGTGTAATAAAGGAGTGGAATTCCCATGATCATTTTTGTACAATAACTTAGTCAGGTAAGTACTTCAACTTTTTACATTTATTTCAACTCATGTTTTTGAAAATAAAATTTTTCTCGCTAAAAAAATTATACTTGTTTAAGAAATTCTGCAAAATATTTACTGAAAATCCGATGCATATCTTGCATATACTAAAATTATTTTATTTCTTATCACTAATTTGAATTAAAAATTCTGCATGTGCCTGTTGTTGTGAACTGAAATTCATTGTTTAGAACCCATTAACTGCATGAAATTAAGTGTGGGGGGAACATGCTTGCAGGTAGTTGTGTTTTTCATTGGAACTGATTAGTCTATAGGGTGTTTATCATGCATATTTCTTCTTTATTGAACATCCATTTGAATCATACTTTGTTAAAATTCTTACACCTGAATAATTGTGCACCCACTCCTTATATGGTACTTTTGAGCTATATTGAAAATCTTTGTCACTGGACATAAATTTTAACGCATATACTTGCTAGTGAACCTACTGTTAATTTATTCATTATGGAAAAAAAGATTTTTTAACTTTAATGTGACCTTTATACGTGTCATCAATCTACTTAATTGAAATTTTGTTTTTAAATTTAACTATCAAATTGTTCTTCTCCACTTTAGAAATCAATTTTGGGGACAAAGTTGGATTTTAAGTGTGTGGGAGGGGGTCAATTATTGACTATGCTAAACTGTGCTTAATTAAAATCCCATTAATTCCCACTGCAACTCTAAATTTCTTGAAAAAAATGGTAAAACATTTTCATTATACTTGAATAATTTGAGGCTTTACACTATACTCAATTGGGTCTTTCCTTTGAACAGTTCCCTGATTGGTAGTTAAGAGTTGCTTTGATCTGAAATTAATGTGGTTGGATGATTTTTGAGTGGTATATCTTAGTGATGTAATGGAAATTTTGGTTTACGAATTACTTCTGCGAGTGAAATGGGTGATTTGTTAATGGAATTACGATCATAATTCTTGGAATTTGAAATTTGGTTTTGATCATAGGTGACTCATTTTTTCTTTTATTTATTAAATTAATTACCTTAATGATTCAATGTAAATGGTTTTCATTAAAATATTCTGAAATTAGAGTAATTTGGGATTCTGGGATCCCATGGTTAGTCTTTGAGACCTTAGATGTTGGGTGAATTTCTATTTATTATAAACCCTATTTACACTTTGAATAAGTTTATTGCACAGTTCATAGCGCAATAACACGTGGCTTGGGAAAAAATAATAAAGTGTCTCGGGTCAAAAATGAGTTCATTAAGGTTAGGGGAATAATAAACTCCAAATGAAGAAGGGGTCAATTGGTTTATATGGGAGTCATTTTGGTTGTATCATTGAGGTGATTCACAAAAAAAATATATTTATTTTTGGAACCTAGGTGAAAAGTCAAAGTATAGAGTTCCTACTGTAAAGTTATTAATTCCACATAAATTTTACCTTTTGTCACTCTTGGACTTTGGACTTGAGTCTGGATTGAAGTTAGTCACTAAGAAATACCACATATAAGGCATGACACTTTCATTTCTTATTTATTCATTACTCTCTTAACTACCTTTGATTATTTGTTCTAAGTAAGATTCATTTTAGAAATTTATTTTCTAAGCCTAATGACATGTTTATGTCCTTTGATTCAATTTTATGGACATGTTACATTTTGAGAAAAATCAAGAATATCATACTTTTGTTTTCTAAGATAATAAAATGTAGAATTGTTCGAGGAAAAAAATGCTAAAGTGTGGGGGAATTTGACGTGGCCTTATAAACACATGTTTTTCAACATCATTTTAACTAATTTCTAATGATTTAATTGGTTATTCTTGTGCTTTGTACTAAATATTTTCACTTTTTTATTTTTATAAATAAAATTATCAATTAATCAATTTTTATAATTAATCATGTGTTTTATGCTTTAAATTAGTTAATTTTTATCTCACATTAATTTTATGGTCTAATGATTATTTATTAGTTTAATGATTTTTGTCTGTAAATCTAATAATTAAACATTTATAACTTATTTGATTAATTTTTTTGTTGCACTTGAACAATGAAGTTTTTAAATAACATCTCATGTGTTATATATTAATTAATTGAAATAATTTAATCTAATTTTAAGATGTTTTTTTTAAACAAGTCATTATTTATAATGTTAGTTTTTTAAATTTATTAAATTTATTAAGTCTCTTTAATTTATTTTCTTTAACTAACTTAAGTTTATATTAACATATTAACTACTTGAAACTTTAAATAATTTATTTTGTTTTTAGTAGTTATTATATATAATTTAACTTTGTTTTATAATTTACTAATTTAAATCAATAATATTTTAGAAGATGATAATAATTCATGGGTCACACACCATATTACAGGAATGGTATTTGGAGCACTCAGAATGGTCTGTGGTTGTGATTTTCGAAACATAAAATGATTCGTGGTATAAGGAGGAGTGTTATGCGGATGTTTTATCATTAATAGAGGAGATATATTATGTAGGAGAAAATGTGGTATGCAGAGTGTGTTTGAAAAACGGTTTACGGGTGGCTTGCGGTTCATAGTGGCAGAATGATTGGTAATAGGTGAAGACTGATTTGAAGATTTGGTAAATCTTGGGTTAGCAGATTTTGTAAATATCTTTTCCTATATAAGAATCGCTAATCCCATCGATTACTAAGGATATTAAACTTTATTAGAGAATATATTTTTCTCCAAGAATTCAACAATGTCCTAAAGTTGTTTGCACTGAAGGATTTTGCAGGGATTATTAACCTTCAAAGGAAGTCTAGTACGCGAAAAGTTCAGTATTGTATGTGGAAGGAGTTGTCTCAGTACACGGAGGAGGAAACATCAGTATGCGAGTGGGAGAATTTCTCAAGTGGTATATGGAGGGGTATCTTTGTTATGTGGAAGCGAAGAATGTTCTCAAACATAGAATAGTTCATGGACAGAGGGTTTTTCATAGAAGAGGTTCGCAAAATCAGTATGTAGTGGTGGTACGTGATAGAAAAGGAAGAAACAGTCGGTGAATGAAGGGTGGCCGCAGAAGAGGCAGCGGTATGCAAAGGAGGTGTTCTACGTACCAAACCTGGTACTCAGTATGCAGGAGAGGGGAATGGTTCCCAATTTTTACCAGGAAGATTGAAAAAGCTTCAAATTAGTTTGTGAAAGGAGTTCCTGGCATCTAGCAGTACTCAGGAAGGTGTAATTAAACTTTGGGTAAAAAATGAACTTCAACAGAGCATCTACCTATAGTTTATAATCTAGGAATTCATGAAAATTAAGTGACCTAAATTTCCATAAAATATGTTTGACCTACAAGTAGATAAACTGTGTGTGGATTCCTTTTCAAGATCAGTGAGAGAATAAAGAGGAAGATGATAACCCTTTCTACTGAGAGTGATCCAGAGAAAGAGGCATAGGGAGTTACCCTTGGGAATGTAGTGATCAGACACTAACTATTGTAAAGGCAGGGATCCTGGTCATTGAAGATCTATCCCGAACATTGTACTCATTATTGGTAGTAAGCCTTAATGAATTCGGTACATTTGAAAATTTCCATTGTATTCTCCTTGGACATTGCCCAATGAGGGTGATCCAAGTAAAAATATCTGTGTCCTGTGCATGATAAGAGAGAATTGAGTTTTGTCTAACAGCGAAACAAGTTCTGAATGGGAGAAATTTCTAATCTAACGTACCCTAATTCACCCCCCCCCCCCCCCCCTCAGGGTATTCAACATAGTAGACCAAACACGTGATACCTTTGTAGTGATATTTATTGATAATAGCGTCAAATACTATAATATTAATTAAGATCATGAGAGTCATCTACAAATAATTCTATACACCTTTAGAAAAAAATTATATGGGAAATATAAACTTGTGAATTTTTTATCAAAGAAGTTTTTTTATTGACTATATTATCTCAAAGGATAAAATTATTATTGGCCTTAAAATGATAAAGTTAGTTGAATAATGTTCTTCTCCAACGAACATAACTGATATCAAAAGCTTCCTGAGTTTAGTAAGTTACAATCACCAATTCGTTCAAGATTTCACCCAGTTTTAGAACCTATTAACTAGGTTAAAATGTAAAGAGGTTAAATTAACTTGGTCATGGGAATGTGAGGAAGGTTTTTATGAGATGAACAGAGGATTTATTAATGTACTGGTACTAAATGTACCATCAGATAAGAATGGATTTTTAAAATATAGTTATGTATCAAATAAAGGACTTGGTTTTATCCTTATGAAAAATGATAGGGTGGTTTCTTATGCATGAAGTAAATTGAAAATATATACACCAAAATATCCAACCCAAGACCTAGTGCTAGGAGCTGTAATATTTTCTTTGAAAATATAGAGTCACTACCTCTATAGTGAGAGATGTGATATATCTACCCACTGTAAGAGTTTGAAGAATATCTTCACTCAGAAGGATCTCAATATGAGTAAAATAATATGGTTGGAACTACTCAAGTACAATTATTTCTCAATAAACATCCACTATTAGAAGGAAAACAAGGTGGATGATGAATTGAGTATGAGGGGCCATGGAATTCTAACCATGATGAGGACTAACAAGGATCATATAAATAGAGATCTAGTAAAATTGATATGATGATTTTTATGAAAAGGGATCCATCACTCCATTCCTAATAAATTGTTAAACCATCCTTACTATAAAAGATAAAGAAGCCCTAGAAGTATTATAAGAACATAAAAAGTGTGATTAAAGAAATAAATAGAGGGAAATTGATATAATTCATCTATAGAGATGAAGTGTTGAAGTTTTTGAAGATGTTCTATGTTTCATCCATAACAAAGTTAAAAAGGGAACTATTATATGAAACAAGAACCTCAAATTTCTCTACACACCTATGTGGCAAAAAGTTGTATAAGTATTTAAGAGAACATTTCTAGTGGGGTGGTAAGAAAAAATAAATTATGAACTATGTGTTCAGATGCTTATCATACTAGTAGGTAAAGTTTAAAATACAACATCCTAATGGAATAATGAACCCAATTCCTATACCTATATGAAAGTGGGATAATATTATAATGGGAATTTTGATTGTACTCCCAAAGACTCTAAGGAAGAATGATTCTATATGGTTCATCATTGGTCATATTACTATGTTTTCTAATTTTCTAGTGATAATAAAATGTCTACCCCTTCAGCACCATCCTCGACTCTATATTAGTGAACTTATAAGGCTTTATGAGGAACCTCTAAAAATTTTATCAAATCATAACCCTCGTTTTACATTAAAAAATTTGAATAGTTTTCAAAGGGTTCTTGACACTAAGATATAGTTAATAATTTACTATCATCCTTAATATAATGGGATGTTTGCAAGTACTATCCAAACTTTGGAAGATATGCTGATATCATGTTCTCTTGACTTCCAAGGTATGTGGGATTAGTATCCACCTTTAGTGAAATTTGAATATAATAATAGCTTATATTCGAGAATCCATATGGAACCTTACCAAGATTTGTGTGGGAATAAATTTCATACTCCAACTTTTTAGGAATAATTTATAAAATGAATTCTACTTGGCCCAATATTTATGTAGGATATGACTATTAAAGTAAATACTATTCAAAGTCATATTAAAGCGGTCTAGAGTGAAAAATAGCTATTTTGTTAATCGAAGGAAATAATTTTAATTTAAAGTTGGGGATCATGTATTCATAAAGGTTTTACAATTTAAGGGAGTTATAGTATTCAGTAAAAATGAGATGTTATTCCATTTTTACATTGGGCCTTTTGAAATACTATAAATAATTAGATTTTTATATTACTGATTGGTTATGTCACCCAACATTTCTAAAGTACATAAAATATTCTATGTTTCATTACTAAGGAAATATATTATAGATACAATACATGTTCTCACATCTGATGAAATATATTTTGAGCTTAATGATTCTTATAAATAATATACTTTCTAGAATCTTGACACTAGACAATAAGTGTTTCAAAATTGGACAACTTTATCGGTGAAAGTCCTTTGGAGAAATCACAAACTAGAAGAGGAAACCTCGGAGCCTAAAGAATCTATGAGGAAAAGATATCTACATATTTTTAGTAACAAATATATAACTCAATTTTTAGGATGAAATTATTTATGTTTGGGGAAGAATTTAATACCTAAGACCCTATTTTAGTAGGTAAATACCATATCCAAGACTATCACACAATGTTTACTCTGAAAAGACTTTATTCATGATTATATTTATAAGTTTAATTTATGAATGTTATAATTTTATTTTAAAAAATAAATTTCATTCTGGAATTATTTATAAATATTTTATTTTAAGATAAAAATTTTAAATTTTTCAAATAAAAGGAATTTTATATGAATAAAAAAATAGCATCTTTGGAAAAATAGAAACATTTATTTCCTTATCAATATATGAGCATGAATTAGAATTTTATAAGAAAAATTAATTAATTTACGGAATAATTTTATGCATTTTAAAGATTTTATTTTAAATTTATAAAACCTATGTATAACATTATAAAACAAAATTAATATTTTAATTCTAATAAAAAATGGTTTTGGTGTTTTTAATAAATTAAATATTATTTTGGAAAAATTAAGTTTTCACTTGATTTGAACTCCACATAACATTTATTTTATTTATCAAAAAAAATTTATGGTTTTAAAATCTAATTCAATGATAATATTATCCCACACATAAATTTAAATTTTAAAATGAACTTTTTCTAAGAAACGGTTTATATGCGTTATGTGTGCTAACACTAAATTATTTTTTCTAACTCTTAGTAAATTTATTTTTTAAAATTATTTATATATTTTATATCATCATGTTCAGATTATTAAATTATATAAATTTCAATTTTTTACATTAAAATTATTTACACAGGGTGAATGTGGTGTTATCACTGCAAGGGTAAATTAAGGGGGAAATGGTTTAAACATTGTGAAACTGGGTAGAACATGTTAAAAATATGTATGATATTGGTTGGTGGAGGGAATTTTAATATTATAACTTTCCCCAAACCATTATTTGATCCTTTTCCTTTGAATAATTGTGTGAAATTATTGAAAAGTAAATATATTTTACATAAAATTTCGCTCTCTTTACTTATAAAAGTAGATCACCTTCTTCACATTTCTCCACAAATTAAAAAAAAAAATTGGTTCAAACAAACCTCTACACTATACTCTCTTAAACAACCTCCCCATTTTTTTGAATCCTTTTTATAAATAAAATACCATTATAAAGAGGCTTAAGAAGTTACCCAGGGGAGAACTTCCAAGGGAGAGGTAATACTCTCAGTCAATATTTTCAAGTTATTTTCTTATTCTACACCAATGAAGTATATTCTATCCATTAATGAAAAGATGGGTGGTTTGGGTTGGCTATCTCGTTCTCTAGTTTTCCATGGAATTTAGGTTTCCATGGATTCCTTCGATCCTGCATGCTACTTCGACCCCGAGGAGGTATTCATTGGTGTGTCAATGATCGGATCATCGTAGAACAACACCGCTATTTCTAATTAAGATTTCTCAGTGGATACAATTCTAAAATATTCACCTTGTGAGACATGGGTTTCAAATCTTGATGGTAAGTGGTTATTCTCTGTTTTGAATGTTCATCATACTTTGTCTTCCAAGATAATTACGTGCAATGGAGGCTTGGTTTTCATTTAGGTGAGTTCTAAAGTCCTTTAATATCATCTTGAGAAGGTTAAATAATCTATTCTAGAATGGATAATTATCCCGTGGAGCCAGAATCTATATAATATCAAGGCCTTTAAGAAGTAGCTCATTTAGGTTAGGGGTTTTTTGGGCCGTAGAATAGTTTCAATTGGGAAGGTATACTTTCATATTGTATTCTAAATTCATGACTCAAAGGATGATGCATGGGTATTTGGGAATGTTTATCTGAAGCCTGGGTTTCTAAAAATTATTGATTGGCATCCACTTTTTGATCCAACGTTATTTAGTAAATCAGTGACACAAATTAGGATTCACATTTATGGTCTTATGTGGTTCTTTTGGTGTAACGACCCAAACTTTTATTAATGAAAATTCATCTTGATCTATTTAAATGTATTGTTATATGAAATGGTTATATAAAATATTCACTTATTAGGTTTTATGTTTTTGTATTTTAAAATACCATTAAGAATTTTCACCTTTTCTAATATGTCCATTAAACAGTGATCATATGATTAGTATAAATATATGTCTTTAAGAAATACAATTTACCTAGACAAGGGAAGTAATGGCCTCATCCAGTAGAATTTTCCCATACGAAGCCCATTTTATCAGATCTTGGAAAGAAGGTTGCGTCATTGGGATTCACTCTTGACCAATCCCAAGCTGAGCTTCAACATGTTAAGCTCGAATAGAACCGCATATGGGAAAAGTGGAAGTTGATAGAGATTACCACCCAAGAAATGTTATCTGAGCCACCCCAAGAGTCTCTCACCATCGCACACCTTAGAATTTAACCTTATGTGGGTTTTATAAGGGTTTATGTAACAAGATCTTATCACTACGATTATGTTCATTATTTTTTATATAATAAATAATATATATTCATTTTATTATTGTTACTTTTTAAATAGTTTTTAAAGAAAAAATAATATTTTTAGTTAATATCTAACTAAGAAATCTATTTTGATAAATTAGTTGATTTTTAAATTAAATAAAATTTTAATAAAATTTTATTATTATTAATTTAATTTTTATTAATTATACATGATCGTATTAGTTTTATTAATACAATTGTAATTTTTATTCAGGTTTGAATGTTGTTTTAGGAAAAACCCATGAATTTTCAATAAATGTCGGTTTTTATTTTAAGAGTGAAAATTAAAATATTTAGGAAATTATTTGGATAAAATTAATATTATTTTTATAATCATGATTTCGAAATTATCCAATGGTGAATTTTTCATAATTTTCTAGAAACAGTCAAATTTTTGGGTAAAAATTAAATACCGTTTAAATATATAATGTGTTTTATGACATCATAATGACCCAATAGTGATGTAAAAAATACTATAAACATTATTTTCGTCCAATATATGTTTTAAAATTAAAATAATGTGATTTTAGGTTTGTTTTATTTATTTTACAAAGAGTGGATCCTCCAATACTTATAAAACATTTTAGATTTTTAAATCGATTTCCTTGAGAGTGTGACTCGCCTCCACATAAGAAACCCTATTATTTTAATAATTTATGACATTGGGCTTATAAAATATTTTTTTCCAATCCACTTTATAAAAAACCATGGGAAAAAACTATGGGCTGGTTTGTGGTTTTTATTGGTTTAATGTGTGGTGTCCCAAACCTAAATAATAAAGAATTCCCTCTTCTTTCCTATATAAACCCACAAATGATTTCACTTCATCCTCACTCAAAGAATTTAGAGTTTTTCTAACATCTGTCCTCATCTCTATATGATCCTCCCAAGGAACCCCAATCTCCCAAGAAGCCTCTCCCAAGCCTTTGGGATCACAGTTCCAAGTAAGGGATTCCTTTCTTTCTCATTTTATCCAAATTTATTAATATTGTTATTCCATTTTATTTTCAATTATAAATGTTGGGGTATGATTTCTAACCTACCCCATACTTACCTATTTATGTTTAAAATACGATAGACCCATTTTTCTCTCATTAATGCCTCCCACGTACACTCGTTACCATGCCGAAATTCGGTATGAAATTTCTCTCTATTCATTTACATTCAATCAATTATTTTGTATTATGAACCCAAATTCCATTACTTATGTTGGGAAATGTATCTATATGAACCCCTTAATTTCTACTTCATGTATATATGATTATACACCACTTTCTCTCTCATCAACCATTTTTATTAATTCTTATGTCACGCTATTATGCTGCCGAAAGTGCCCCGTGTTTTCCAAGCCAAAGTCATTGTGTAGTGAATACCATGCCCATTTATCTATCAAGGGTATTCACCTTTATGAACATTTAATTATTGACTATATAGTTTCATGTATCAATTCTATATTCCTTTACTGTCTAATAAATGATGATGTTTAATGAATCCATGTTTTATGATCCATTTGGCGCACTTATGCATGAAATGAAATGTTTAAGAAGGGTGCACCCTGATAGCGCTCCAATGCAATGGGTAAATATTAGTATCATGATACGTCAATTGAAATGAGGTTTTACTCATGATTATTAAAGTGAAATGAGGGTTTACTCATGTTATTTCAAGTGCAATGAGGGTTTACTCATGCTCCATGTGAAATTAGCCATGGCTTATGCTCATACCATGAAAACTGTTGTTTCCACATATCCATGTTATGATAATCATGATATTTCATGTCTTTATGTTTCTCTTGCACTCCATTTATATTCATATTTCCTAAAAAGTATTTTATTCTTCATTTTATTCCTTTTTTACCCCCTTAATGGTCTTTATATCTCACCCTTTTCTTATTCATGTCCTCAGGTTACCCCATGCAATGCTAAGTATGAGGGAATGTAGTGGTCATGTAAAGGAATCTTTCAATAAAAATTTAATGTTTCATGTTTTAAGTCATTATGTAATGTTCCTAATTTCCCAAGATAGTATAACTCTCTATCCTCAATGTTTTATTAAGTGAAATTTTATGTAATAAATCATGTAGATGTGTGTAATAAAGAGAAGGGTTGTTATAGTTGGTATCAGAGGATAGGTTTAGTTATTTTTGGGATTAGGATTATAAAAACGTAGTTAAAGACTTATATATAAGACTTATTATAATAAAAAAATCCCTAAATTTTGGTGAGTATGGAGTATGTGTTTTATAAATCAAATACATCCCTGTTTGGATATGAATAGGTAGAGGCAGCTCTGGCATAGATGTAACTAGAAGTGAAAACACTGACAATGAGTTTCATACTTGACCTAGGGTATCCTGGTACACGATAGCAGGACTTGCTGCACTCTTGGTTATGACACTCCTGGGGGATATGATTTAGTAAATTCACAAGCTTAGCATGAAGCATTATTAAGGGAAAAAATGCCCCTAAGAATATATGTTGGGAATAATATCATGGATAAAATATATTGATGCCTATAGATTCATAAGTTAAGGAAATAAAAGTTACTTATAAGTAATCCATTTTTTTTCTTGGATTACCCTTTATATGTTACCCCTAAATTTACTTTATTCTATCCAATGGTCGGTAATAGGAGGACTTGGGATAACAGCCGATGTGAATATCAATGTGGTGATTATTCTAATGGTATTCCCAATCCAATGGAAGAAGGAATAAAAAACTTTATCATGATAATCTCTTAAATAACTAAATATTTGAATTGAAAGATGGGTCAAGAGGAACGTTCAAACCCCCTAAGAAAGAACAAGTCGCTATCGAGATCATAATTAGATAATGGAATCCTAATTTTAATGGATAATTTGATCCCTCAATCATCGAACAATGGATCAAATCCATTGAAAAGATCTTCTCCATCCTTCAATGTTTCGAACAAGAGAAGGTTCTTCTAGATGCTTATGGTGTGTAGGGTGAAGCCAATCAATGGTGGACATTGATCAAAAATACAAATCCTGGCGATGATATCGATGCATTGGAATGGAAGGATTTTCAAAAAATGTTATTCAATAAATATTTTCCTCGCACCCTCTGGAATAATATGGAAAGGGACTTCGTTTCCCTCAATAAAAATGAAAATTAATCCATCAGAGCATATGAGGAAAAATTCATAAGGCTTGCACGATACACCTCTTTATTTTTTGTTACCCCCAAATGCAAGGTTGACTACTTTTTTGTGGGATGAAGCCTAGCCTGTGGAAAGCCTTGGTGATCCGTGACTTTGACAGTTATGAGGAAATTGTTTGATGTGCCCTCATAGTCGAAATGGAGATTGGATAATCTCAGGGGTATCATGGGGATAAGAATCATATGGATGACTTCAATTCTGGTAGTTTGGTGGATAAATCCAATGGTTATTTGAAAATCCAGCACCCCACTTATCAAATGTGTGGAAAGAAACACCCTATAAATTTACTTAAGGGGACAAGGAAATTATTTAGGTGTGGAAGAGAAGGGAACCTAGCCGTTAACTAACAACAAGAAAAACCTACAGTTGCTACAGAGGAGAGTAATTCTTCATTCGACTCTCAACACATTTTCCATTGCTTCAAATACAAATAACCAGAGCACCTTGCAAATCAGTTCCCTAAGACAAGGGTTTTCAGAGCCAACCAACAACTTCTAAGGCAGAAATGGTGATCTTTTTCCATCATTACCACCGAAGTGAACCCCAAAAATGAATTGGTGACAGGTATACTAGTTATTAATTCAATAATAGTGAATATACTTTTTGATTCTGGTTCTATGCATTCTTTTGTATCCCAAAAGTTTTGTAGAACAATCCCAACACTAACAAAAAATCATGGATGTAAATATTTTGGTGAGTATGGAAAATATGGAAATAATTGCATCCCATGAATATAACTCCTCCACTGTCATAATCGATGTATTGAACTTCTTGGTGCGCCTCATAATACTCCCTCTTGTGGAATTTTATGCAATTCTTAGAATGGATTGTCTTTTCTTATATAGATCCAACATAAATTTCCTTGAGGGGTAAATCACTCTCTATATGGAGAATCGACCCCCAATTCTATAAAAGTTCAAGGAGAAAGATGAATCTTCTTTAGCACCATCATCTCAAGCTAGGATATTACTGCCCTATGATCACGCGTATCTGGATCAGATGATTGAGTCTAAGAAGGCAACAATCCTTGAAGACATTCCAATTATAAAGGAATTCACTGAAGTGTTTCCCAAGGAGTTGTCTGGTCTTCCTCCTAGAATAGATGTTGAATTCTCAATTGAACTTATACCTCGGTCATTTCCAATATCCAAGACTCTGTATAGAATGGCTATTGTGGAGCTTGAGGATCTAAAGAAACAACTACAGGAGAATCTGGATAAAGGGTTTATACACCCAAGTGCTTCACCATGGGGTGAACCATTCCTCTTTGTCAAGAATAATTATGGGTCAATGCGCCTTTGCATTGATTATCATGAGCTTAACAAAATCATGATAAATAACAAGTTTCCTCTATGATGAATTGATGACTTGTTTGATCATATGTGTGGAGCACAGTACTTCTCCAAGGTATATTTATGGTCGGGATATTATCAAGCAAGGGTGAAGAAGGAAGATATCCCCAAGAATACTTTTTTGTACAAGATATAGGCACTAGGAATTCATAATAATTCTTTTTGGACCCACTAATGCTCCAGAAATATTCATGGACTTGATGAATAGAGTCTTTATAGATTACCTCGACAAATTTGTGGTAGTCTTTATAGATGATATTTTAATATACTCCAAAACCATGGGGAATCATGAGTAGAATCTAAAAATGTACTAGAGACCTTGCGGAAGGATAATCTCGATGAAAAGTACAACAAGTGTGAGTTCTAGTTGGAGTAGGTCTCATTATTAGGCCATATCATCACAAGAAATGGGATATATGTCGATCCCTCCAAGACAGCTGCAATAGAGGGATGGTCGAGGCTAACATCGGTAATGGATATCCATAGATTCTTTGAGTTAGATAGATATTATTGACGATTTGTGAGAAATTTCTCACAATTTTAAAACCCTCTTACCAAGATAACTCAGAAGGGAGTTATGTTTTATTAGAGTGATGAATGAAAATAAAGATTCATGAAGTTGAAAAGGAGGATTATCACTGTGCTTGTACTCACATTACCCACGATTGGATAAATTTTTGTCGTATTTAGTCATTCTATAAAGAAGTTCTTGGGTTGTGTGTTGATGCAGAATAATAAAGTGATATCATACGCCTCAAGGCAAATGAAAATCCATGAGAAAAACTATCTCATGCATGATATGGAGTTGGCGGTTGTGATCTTTGCGTTGAAAATCTAGCGGCATTATCTCTGTGTGGAGAAGTGTGAGATATATAATGATCATAAGAGCCTCAAATATATATTCACACAAAAATAGCTTAACATGCACCAAAGAAGATGGATATAACTCATCTAGGATTATGAATTCTCAATCCACAACCATCCTGATAAGGAAAACAAGGTGGCAGATGCTCTAAGTATAAAGGATCATTCATCTTTATCAATGATGAGAATTTAAAGGGATCCAATCTTCTTAGATTTGTAGAGGATGGACATGGGAATCATTAAGGGAAGAACATCATCAATACTTTCTCAAATGATTTTTCAACCGCTCCTCATTGAGAAAATAAAGGATTCACAATGAAAGCATGTGGAAATTCTAAAAAGGGTGGAAGCTATCAGAAATGGGAAATACTCAGAGTTCATGGTTGACTAGGATGGAATTATGAGATTTGGATCATGATTATGTGTATCACCCGATCTAGATATAAAGAAGGTTCTTCGTAATGACTCACATAGCTCAACCATCTCTATTCACCTGGGGAGCACAAACATGTATCAAGATCTCTGAGACAACCTTTAGTTGGACAATATGAAAAGGTAGATTGTTGAATATACATCAAAGTTCAAGGTATGTTAGCAAGTGAATATTGAGAGGAAAAAGTATAATGGGTTGATGAAACCACTACCCATACAAACATTGAAGTGGGAAAACATTAACATGGACTTTGTCACTGTATTTCCAAGGAAATCCAGAAGAAACAATGATATATGGGTCATTGTGGATCATCTTACAAAGACATCTCACTTTATCGAAATTCGAGAGGACTTATCATTGGATCAACTTGCACATATTTACATCAATGAAGTGGTAAGGCTGCATGGAGTAACACTATCTATTGTATCTGATCATGATCCAAGATTCACCTCGAAGTTCTAGAAAATTCTTAAACATGCTCTAAGAACTGAACTGAAAATCAATAAAGCCTATCATCCTCAAACTGATGGAAAATCTAATTGAAATATTCAGACATTGAAAAAAATTTTAAGATCTTGTTCTATGGACTTCAAAGGAGGATAAGACCAATATATTCTACTGGTTGAATTATCTTAGAATAACAGTTTTCCCTTGAGCATCTGAATGGCACCATATAAAGCCCTTTATGGGAAAAGGTGCAGAAAACTGGTGTGTTGGGATGAAGTCAGTGAGAATAAGCTTAAAGGACCTAAAATGGTCGAAGAAATGGTGGAGAAGGTGAAAACCATTCAGCCGCATGTCAAGTCATCCCAAATTCAAGAGAAGAGTTATGCAGATAACCATTGACGTGACCTTGAGTTCAAAGTTGGGGACATGGTATTTCTATGCATATCTCTATGGAGGATGTTCATAAGGTTTGTAAATAAAGGGAAGTTAATTACTTGGTACATTGGTTCCTTCGATATTCTTGATCATGTCAGGGTTGTGGCCTATCGACTAACAATTCCACCTACCATGTCCAAAGTACATGATATATTTCATGTATCCCTCTTATGGAAGTACATACCAGACCCTTCACCTATACTCCATTATGAGATAATACATTTATAGGATGATCTTTCTTATGATAATAAATCATTGAAGATCTTAGACCATAGATAAAATGTTCTATGAAATAAGACAATGCCCATCGTCAATGTGTTATGGTGAAACCATAAATTTTAAGAAGCAATGTGGGAATCTATGGAAGTGATGAAGTAGAGTTACCCACATCTATTTTAGTGTGGGAAAAGGAAATTTTGAGGGCGCAATTTCGTAAGGGGGGAAGATTGTAATGACCCAAACTTTTATTATGGAATATTCATCTTGATCTAATTAAATGTATTATTATGTGAAATGGTTATATAAAATATACACTTATTTGGTTTTATGTTTCTGGATTTTAAAATACCATTAAGAATTGTTAATATTGCTAATATATCCATTGAACAATGATCACATGATTAGTATAAATATAGGGCTTTAACAAATCCAATTTACTCAAACAAAGGAAGTGATGGCCTCATCCAGTAGACTTTCCCCATATGAAGCCCATTTGTTGGAGCTCGGAAAGGAGGTGGCATCATTGGGCTTTGATCTTGACCAAGTCTAATATGAAAATGAAAATTTTAAGATCGGAAGGAACTACCTTCGGGAGAATTGTAAGTTGATAGATATTACCACCCGAGTGATGTTATCCGAGCCACCCTAAGAGTTTTTCACCATTGAACACCTTACCCTTTAGTCGTATGCGGGTGTTATAAGGGTTTATGTAACAAGACCTTATCACTATGATTATGTGAATTATTTTTGTATATAATAAAGAATATACATTCATTTTATTAATGTTACATTGTAAATAGTTTTTAAATCACAAATAGTATTTTTAGTTAATATTAAACAAAGAAATCTATTTCGATAAAATTAATATTTTTTTGGAATCAGGATGTCAAAATTATCCAATGGTGAATTTTTCATAATTTTCTGAGACAGTTGAATGTTTGGATAAAAATTAAATACTATTTAAATTTATAATATGTTTTATGACATCATAATGACTCAATAGTGAAGTAATAAAATACTATAAATAATATTTTCTGAAAATATATGTTTTACCATTAAAAAATGTGATTTTAGGTTAGTTTGATTTATTTTACAAGGCCTCAGTGGACCCTCCAAGACTTATAAAACATTTTAGTTTTTTAAATCAATATCGTTGAGAGTGTGACTCACCTCCACATAAGCGACCCTATTATTTTAAGAAGTTAGTCCATTGACCTTATAAAATAATGTTTTCCACTCACCTTTGGAAAAAACCATGTGAAAAAACTATGTTTTAGTTTTTTTATTAGTTTAATGTGTGGTGTACCAAACCTAGATAATAAAGAATTATCTCTCCTTTCCTATATAAACTCACCCAAGAGCTCACTTTCTATTCACTTAAAGCCTTAGGAGTTCATCCAAACTCTGCCCTCCTCTCTCTATAATCCTCCCAAGGTGCCCCAATCTTTCAAGAATCCCCTCTCAAGCCTCTCCCAAGCCTTTGGGATCACACTTCGAAGTAAGGGATTCCTTATTTTCTCATTTTATCCAAGTTTCTCAATATTGTTATGCCCTTTTATTTTCAATTATAAATGTTGGGGTATGATTTATCACCTCCCCCATACTTCCCTCTTTATTTTTTAATGATGATAGATCCATTTATCTCTCATTAATGCCTCCCATGTACACCCAATAACATGCTACAATCTTATAATGAATTTCTCTCTCCTCATTTACATTCAAGTAATTATTTTGTATTAAGAATTCAAATTCAATTAATTATGTTTGTACATGTATCTATATTTCCCCATTATATTCAATTTGAATTAAATATAATGATACACCCCTTTATCTCTCATCAACAATTTTTATGAATTCTTATGTCACGCTGTTATGCTATCGAAATTACATCGCGTTTTCCAAGCCAAAGTCATTGTGGAGTGAATACCATGCCCATTTATCTCTCAAGGGTATTCACCTTTATTAACATTTACTTATTTATTATAAAATTTCATATATGAATTCCACATTCCTTTATATTTTAATAAATGATGATGTTTAATGAACCCATGTTTGTTGATCCATGGGGAACACTTATGCATGAAATGAAATGTTTAAGAAGGGTGCACCCTGATAGTGCTTCAATGCATTGGGTAATGATTAGTATCATGATAAATCAAGTGCAATGAGGGTTTAATCATTATAATTCAAGTGAAATGAGGGTTTACTCATGCTATTTCAAGTGCAATGAGGTTTTACACATGCTTCATGTGCAAGGAGCCTTGGCTCGTGCTAATACCATGTTAAGTTTTTTTTTACACATTTCCACATTATGATAATCATTCTATATCATGCCTTTATGTTCCTATCACACTACATTGATATTCCTATTTCATAAAAAGTATTTTATTCTTCATGTTATGCCTTGATTACTCCCTTACTGGGCTTTATAGCTCACCCTTTTTTTATGCATGTCCTCAGGTTACCCCATAAAATTCTAAGTACGAGGGAATGTAGTGGTCATGCAATGGAAGTTTTAAATAAATATGTCATGTTTCATGTTTTAAGTTATTATGTAATGTTACTAATTTCCCAAGAAACTATATCTCTCGATACTCAGAGTTGTCTTAAGTGAAAGGTTATGTAATAAATCATGTTTAAGTGTGTAATAAAAAGCAAGGTTGTTATATTTGACATCCACAGATTCTATGGTATGTTGCATTAGCAGTGGGTGTGCCTATAATGTTCGATATGGAGACTGAATGTGCATTGTATGGTCAATTTTTCAGAGTCTTGGTTGAGGTTGATATTGTTACTCCTCTGATCAAGACCATCATTCTTTTGGCTTCCCAATTTAGTATTGAACTAGCCATAAACTATGATAGGGTTCCAGATTATGTTTAAAATGGAAATGAATTGGTAATTTTTTTCACTAGCTATCGTAATAATCAGTTATGTTTTTTTGTAAGAATATCGTACATTTGGAAGATATATGTAGGTTGAAGGACAATGAGACATTTATCTCCCCTCATGATGAACCAGTGACTTCTCCTCATGATGTTGCAGTGGCCCCTCATGATTAAAATGGTTCTCCTGGTGCAGCATCATATGATGCTGCTTTAATAAAGGTCTCTGGCCTTAGTAGGGGAATTCAGGGGCATCATGTGGAGGTGTATGTCAATCCTAGGGATGGTTTTGGCATGAAGGTGCATCATGTTGAGGTGGTTGTCAATTATAGTGATGAATCTGGCATGCATGGGCATCATGTGGAGGTGGTTGTCGATCCTAGGGATGACTTTGGAAATTTGGGGAAGAAATCATGGGTGAAAATTACTGTGGAGGAGGGTGTTACCCCTCTCTCAAAGAATGAAACAGGTGAGAATAATCATGTTTCTAATGACTCTGATAGTCTATATCATTCTATTTAGACTACAGTGGACATAGATTTGTTACAAGAGAAGGCTCTAGTTTCCAAGACAAAGGGTAATGTGTTTTCACATCTTCCTATTAAGCCATATCATGAATACACTCTCTTTGATGGAGGTTATGAATTGGGACGGGAGGACCAAGGAGTGTCTCAGTAGAACACCAAGACACGGGATTGGGGTCATACCTAAAAAAATGTGGATGAGGGTTTGGCCAGGAGGATGCAGCAAGAGGGCATAGTCAAAGGACTCGGCTCACCTCAGAACAGTAGTGACTTATGGAGAAGTATTATGTGCTCTTCCATCAAAAAAATTCCCAATAAGAGTGGGAAAATGTTGGTGAAGTTGGTGAATTAGATCATGATTCTGATCATCATCATGGTGCCTATTGACATGTTGTTTCTCTTTATGAATGAGGTCTTTTTTCTGTTGACCCCATCCCTCTTTCCATGTACTTGTTTACTTATTATTTCAATTTTAATAAATGGCCAGGAGCTGTAGCTCCTGGATAAACCTTTTATAATATTCTATCCATTAAGGTATGATGAAATCATAATTTTTAATATGATAAAGTGTTATTATATTAATGTAATATCAATTTTATACCTTACTAAAAATTCATTGATAAAAAATGAAAATTTCATCATGCGTGAGTACGGACTACCGCATCCATGAATGACATGTATTATTTTCCATATTCACCATAAATAGAAGGTTAAAAAGGGTTATTTTGTGAAATAATATCATATTTCAAATAAAATTAACTATATGGAAGAATAATATTGGGAATTATGTATTTTTTATTAACAAGAAACATTTATAGTAACTTTAACCACCTTAAATGGGATCATCAAGGTAGCTTTATTAATTTAGGTATATTTTTTGGATAACCTTTAAAATGGTATAAGTATTTTTATAATAAATTAATAGAGTAAATAATACTCCAAAATTATATATATCATGAAGTTATTTTACAACACAGTTGATCGTAGTCAACAAACCGAATGAGTTACAAATAAATTAACTGAACAACCCTGAGTAACAGACATACGCAAAACTATATTAAAAATAAATACCAAAAAATAATAAATTTACCTTAAAATTTTAAATATATATGAATAATTTTCTTGGGTATTTATTTAATCAACTTAATTTAATTATTCATTAAGTTAAGAGAATGATCATAGCACATTCAGACTCGAGGTAAGGGTTTCATCTCAAATTCATCTCTTTGAGACATGCACTATATTATGCACCTAATTTATTTTATGTGGTGTATATAATACATAATTGAGAGATTATATCATGAAATAACTTTAATTAATGGTAATTTAATTTAAAATTAAATTTATATCTTTTGATATGTTTTGATTCACCACAACTTATAAGGGTTCTTTTTTCTAAAATTCCTCTCTTTGAGTCATGTTTTGTATTATACACCTAATTTACTTTATGTGGTGTATATACTACCTATTTGATAAGTAAAATAATGAAATTACTTTTATTCATGGTATTTTAAGTTAAATTTTAATCACTCACTTTAAAAATGTTTTGATTAAATATCTACCCAATCCATAAGTGGGTTTTTCCATCTCAATTTTCATTCTTTGAGACTCATGTTATATCCAACACCTATTTCCTTTTGTGTGGTGAATAAATTTTCATATAATACCTTTTACTATATTAAGAATGAATTTCAAGGGATTTTCAATTCTATTATTATTCTTACATCATATTATTTTGATTTCAAGATTTAAAAAAGCTGTTGTAAAACATAATTTTTCCATGGTGACAAAAATCCTATGTTTTGGTCAAGTAAAATTGTGTTTAATTTCCTAGAAAGTGGTATAGTTTTAGTATATATACATCTAGGTATAATAATCTTGAAAAAGTTTGGTTGATAATTGACTATATCTTTTTTTGATGCATAATGAGTGGTCCTATGAATTCACACCTGGATAGATACTCCCCGGGGATATGATTTGGAATATACACATGCTCTTTATGAACCATGATGAATTATTGTTCATATCATTACTTTGTTATCCGATCCATGAAAACTATTAAACCAAATTATTATCTTCCATGGGTAATCCAGCACATTTAAATTACCCTCGCCACTAAATTTCTTTAATAATGTTGTTTCTTGTTGTTATGAAAATACCCCATATATTATAATTTGATTAAGGGGTGTTCTACTAAACATCCATGTTATTCCATTGAATGGGGAAGTATTTTTTCCATATTTTTTCATTATATAGATATACATATTTTTATTCAATCATAGATTCCTTAAGGAATGGTATGAAATGTCTTACTAACTCTTATGATGAATGCATTGGACTTAATCAGGTGATGGGTGGGTATTGGAATTATATATCCCCTTAATATATTGATGGGTATTATGAAACAAAATATCTTGGGTTTTAGTGTATTAATATCCCCATATTAGTGTTGTGTCTTGGAACAAAGGCTTGACAAAAATTTTTGATGTCTAAAATTATGAATTCAATCAGTAAGAGATCAATGATTATTGTTATCTATGTTTTCATTTATTATCATGGTTATAGAATTCCCTCAGTTTCAATTGATCGTAGATACATTTTTTTTATTTATTTCTATCATTAAAAGTATGAAATGTCTATGTTATGATAGATTCTTTTCTATACTACTTCTTATTGAGCATATGATCCTACCATTTTATGTGTTCATTTCCCTAGGAAACCTCAAGGGAAACTATGTGTAATTTTTACGGATATGATATAAGGTTTAATAATGTTACCAAAATGTGTTCATTTTTTATTGTATGTTTTTTAATGTAATGTATATATGTATATAGTATTCTGAGACTAATAACTTATTAGATCCAATAAAAACTCTTGAATTCTAAACCAATAATGTAATATTACTATTTTATCTAGGTTTCTAGAGTTTGGGTTGCTATATTTTCTTCGTGCATGTCATAAACTCATACAATTATTAAAAAAGGAAGGACTTTGAGGGAAGGGGATTTCACAAAGAGTAAATATTTAAATGTAGGGGCACTCTACTCTACTTATATACAACTAAAATTTTATATTTTTAAGAATATACTGATTGGAGATTGACAAGGTTTAAGACCTAGAAACAAGAATCATAGAAGGTGGTGGATCAGATTTACTAAGTGTGATACATCACTGATAAAATAATTTAAAGTACCACTAATAATAAAACTCTGTACATGTTGAAAAGATCCAGACCAATACCAATATTTGACTACTTATAAACTTTTGAAAAAGGATGGACCAAGGTTAGGAAATTTTAGGACTAATAAAAAAGTTAATAGAATTATTTAAAATACATAAGTCCATAAAAATTTCATAAACTACCAATTCATAATTCAATGAATCGCTATATAATTGACATGTTTTTCTGATTACTTTGTTTTTATATGTTGATTTAGTTAATTAATGAGTCACATAGTCAAAAAATTCATAATATTTTGTTTATATTCATTTCATTTTATTCTCTTGTATTTATTAATTTAATGAGTTTAATAAATTTTTTGAATTGAAGTATCAATTAATTTGATATTGTGAATACTATTTAAAATAGAAAAATTAGAAATTTAATTTAATTACTTGACTATTGGAGTATAATGAATGGATAGCTTCTGATTATTATTTATCTTTATATTGTGAAGTATTGTAGCATGGAATGTGACATTATATATCATTCTTGATAAGCTAGATGTTAAAGAAAGTGGTGATGCTTGAAGGATTTTTAGGGATGAATCTTCCAAGATAGCTTGAAGAAAGGAAAACCGAATAGATCTTGGAATGATAAGAAGTGATCATAATTTGTAATTACTAATTTTGTGTCCTTGGAGGAGTAGGTTATATTATCTATGAATCCTAGAATAAGCTTTGTTGATTTATGTTTTTCAAGACAAGTTCATCTATAAAAATGGCCTATGAGTAATGATGAATTGCCTACCATAAGGATGATTTCCCATAAACATGGAATGCTTGCAATCATGGATTCCTATAAGTATGGATTCCCATGTAAGCATAATTTATAAATTCTATAAGGATCATCTAGCTATGAAAATATCATTGTAGTGTCTTATAAGGATGAATGGATCCTATATAATCATAATTCATATTAGGTAATAATGAATCCAATTTATCATAAGCATGAAGTCCCGCTTAGGCATGAATAAATCCCATAAGAATTGATCTCTATAAAGATGAATCTTTTCCTATAAGCATTAAGGTCCTTTGTAACCATTATTCCTTTTTGAATTTTCAAACTTCATAAGGATAATTTGGATTCCAAGATGAGTATTTTTAGTGACACATCTAGATTTATTCAACCAACAAAATTTATCCACATATTATAATATAAATTATATTTAGATAAAGAATAATAAAGAATGTTGTGGATTTTTAGGAAGATCATATCACGAATGAGAAATAATTCCAAGGAAGTGGGGAACATTCCAAAATTTTAAAGAAGTGGGGATCTCGTGAGGATTTGAATGAATAAATAAGAAGGATGGAAGAAGAATACAAGGAGGGAAGGTTGAGAGATAAGGATATTTGACACATATAAGGCGAATGAATCACACCACCACTTTTGGTTTTCATTATCATTATTTGATTATTTTGATTTCTTTTTTTATTATATTGTAATGTCTTGTTCTTCCTCATTCACTATTGTTTCCTCTCACATAGAGGGGTAAATATTATCGGTGATTGGGGAAGGTAATGATGTCAATTGTATTGCTTGAGTAGTAAAGTTAATTAATAAAACTCTCTTTTATATTAACTCATTTTATTTTTCATTGGTAGTTCTTAATATAATATGTGATTGTGTGTGATTTAATTCTGTTTATTATATACCATTATTCAATGATCATTTTCTCCCTGTAATCATCTTAATCTATATATGATGGAATAGATGAGGGTGGGTAGTAAAGATATTAGTGATTGATGGCTTGTGTGTGAAGGTGGTATAATATTCTTGAGTGACTTGGGGAATATGAAACCCAATTAGGTCTTTCCTAAGTAAACTAAGAGTGGATTTATATATCACTTTGTAAATAAGGAATAGAGATTAACCAATTCAAGATCTTGATGAAATCAATTCTCAACATATACATTCCACCTTGGGTGAGAGGTGAAACAATTATGGAACCCCTCATTAGACAATTAATAATAATAAGAGTGGAATAATTTATAAATTTGATGGTATTATAATTGAGAATATATCACTAAACCATCTCCCTCACATCATTTTATTTTCAAACATTTGGTTCACTAGCTACACTTTATTCATTTTAATTTTCTTTAATTAAACAATTCAAAATCACTATTTAAAAAAAAGTGACAACTAATTTTTGATCACTCCTCTCTGTGAAAAACCCTAGTCTTCCAATAGACTGCATTTAATATAAGAAAATAATATTTTTAGACACCCTCTGATTAGGTTCTATCAAAAATTGGATTTGTTGTAGGGAAGGTTGTTCCAAAAAAACTAACTTTTAATTGCATGACCAACTATTTTCTCTTGGCCCTAAGATATAGTGAACTATATTAATAATTATTAAAAAAATAACTTTTAATATAAATTTGAGGAATTTTTATTGAAAACTCCCATTGAAACCTATATTATTCACTGTGATCCTACCCCCATGGAAGGAAATCCAAATCAAACTTTGAGACATATTTATGTGCCTTAGTTTGGTTATCAAAACAATCACATTTTCATGCCTACGTTGTAAAATGATTTTAAATTAAAAATTAAACTAAGTCAATTATTGAACAAGTTTTATAACCTATTAAGTTAAGACTCAAATAAGAAAAAAAAAGGAGTTACCTTAGTATAATCAACTTTGAAACCCATAGGAATGGTATGAGAGCAATCAAAGTGGAGGGAATTCCCATTTTTGCTCAATGGAGAAGCTAAAGAATGGTTAAAAAATCTACAAATTTGAGAATTACATGAATATTATGATCATTAAAGAAGTTTACTTAAAATATTATTCATAAACAAAATATTCATAGACATAATAAACTAGATTTTTTACATCATACAATATTCTTGAGTGACTCTTTATGAGTATTGGGAGCAATTCAAGAAGTTGTGTTCATGTAGAACACATCAAACCATTAAAGAGAACTGTTTCCTTATATTCATTTTCCAAGGATTACCTAAAAATGATAGGAACCTGTTGGATATATCTTCAAGAGTATTATTAATTGAAAAATAATCAATAGAGGTCAAGGAACTCATTGAGAAGATCACCAAAAATTCACATTAGTTTGGTATAATAGGTACAAAAACAAAGGATTTCATGAGGTAAGTACTTATAACAAATCTCCATTTCTAGAATCCAAAATTAAGGAATTAACAAGTCTTATCAGAAAAATTTCACTAAATTAATCTAGTGAGAATAAAGAATTGGTGAATGTATACAGCTTATGTTCATCACCAAACCATTTTAGTGATCAGTGCATAGAGATATAAGAAATATAAATATATACAAAACCATACTAAAAGATGCATTTTAAGCAACCAAATTTGGGATATATAGATAATTCCCAAGTCCAATATCGATTTGGAAGCCAAAAATTTAGTTATATCCTTTTAGTATCAATTTTAGTAACTACCACCCTTTTGACATCCATACAAGAATTACTACCCCCAACTACCCTAACAACACCCCCACCCCCCACAAAAAAGACAATACTAACAACTCACAACCAATGTGAATGAAACATTCCAAAAACAATAAGGATCAGAGTTTGAGGACCTTAGGAAAAAATTCCATGAGTTAAAGAACTATCTTAGACATCTTGTAGAGATTATTTCTAGAAATCACAGCAATATTCTAGCTCAGATAGTCCCGAATTTCAAAGGAAATGTGACTATAGTGACCATAAGAATTGGAATAGAAATTCACCCCACCCCACCCCCCCCCCCAACCCCAATTGAGTCCAATAAAGATCAAACTAGAGTGGAAGAAACTGTAAACTTGGGACACTAATTTAAATAATAAGGAAATAATGGAGAAAAAGAGAGAGTTGGACTAATTCCAAAGAGGAATGAGACACGCTTTTAGAGATATAAAAGGGATAATAAGAAACTTATAATACCATTTTCTTCTAGGATGTTTCAATTTAAGAAGACACATGAATAATAACTCTAAAAATATTTTTGGAAACTTTCCAAAATGTTGAGATCAAAATCCCTCTTTTAGAAGATATCACGAAGATTCAAAAGTATTCTAAGTTCATTAAAGAACTTTACAAAAATAAAATGAAACTTCAAGGGAATGAAAAAATTAATTTAGGAATAAGTTTATCAACTTATATAACCCCACCGTCAACTATAAAATGTCAATATATAGGGTCCCTTGAACCATTGGTTATATGTCGTTTACAGATGATTTTTTTGATTTAAGTGCATCAATTAATGTAATGACTCAGTCAATTTTTACCTCTTAGTATATGGGGAAATTTAATCCCATAATGGTGGTATTACAAATTCAAAATAGATCTATAAAATTTTTAATACTAATCTTGAAGAATGTTCTAGTTAGAGTTCAGAATTTAATTTTTCCAACATACTTCTACAAACTGAACATGGATAAAGATAAAATCCCAACATAAGCATCCATTATTTGAGGAATTCCATCCTTGAAGATAGAAAATATTTTCTCCAATGGTCATAAGGGAATTGTCACCATGTAATTTGGATAAAACGCTATCCACATCAACATATTCAATGTTACAAAGTACCCTTGGGAGGATAATATACATTTTAAACTATTAAACATTAAGGAGGATGGGTCTAATTAAGATATAGGTATGTTACATGAAATTTTATCTCAAGTAAAATAATTAATATTTAATAATTTTGGGGATAAAGGGGATTTTTAGAAATACAAAAATCTTTTTTGAAATTTTTAAGAAGAGGTGACTTCTAAATTATTTGAAATGATTATTTATTTTTTTCTTGAAGATGAATAATATTTTTCTTCATGTGTGTAGGAAATAAAAACTATGGAAGTGATGATTCTTAGTCATATTTCATCATTAAAACAACCCTCGAATCCAGAATTAAAACCACATACCACTAATTTCAAGTATGTATACTTTATATAAGGAGTTAAATTACCAATAATAATTAATAATAACATATATTCAGAAAAGAAAAAAATATTATTGAACATTTAAAATAAGATTTAAAATAAATAAGATGGATTTTACAATATATTTTAGGAATAAGTCCCAAAATCTTCTCACAATTTATTGAAAAAAATTCCAAACTTATTAGGTAACCCAAAATATGGCTCAATTAAACCATAATGGATGTAGTGAATAAGAAGATAGAGAATAATTTAGAGTCAAGGATAATCTATAATTTTTTAAAATGAAAGTAGTGCATCAAAATTTATATATTTCCTCAAAAAATTGAACTGTTTAATATAAGAAATGAAAAAAATGAGTTGATACATGTTAAAATTCGTAATAGCTGGAGAATATGTGAATATTATAGAAATCTAATCCAGGTCACTAGGAAATACAATTTACCCATTCATTTTACATACTATATTCTAGAAGGGTTAGTTTTATGAATTAAATACTTTATTTAAATGGATATTCATGTTACTTTTAGGTACCCATTATGCCTATGGATTGGGAGAAAATCGCCTTTACTTGTCCATATGGTACCTTTTCATAAAAGGGATTCCTTTTGTATTTTCTAACTCCCCAGGTAAATTCCAAATGTATATGGTAAGTAGATTTTTTTATCACACTGAAGACTTCCTGGATGTATTTATAGATGATTTTAATGTTTTTGGTAAATAATTTTATCATTTATTGAGAAATTTCAAAAATGTTTTGAAAAGATACATTGAAAAGAACCTTGTTATTAATATTAAAAAAATCACTTCATGGTGGAAAGAGGAATAATCTTTGGGAAGGTAATTTTATATAAAGTAATTGAGGTAGATAAGTCAAAAATTTAAGTGATAAATTATTTTCTCAATACCACTTGGGTGTAAGATGTTAAATCTTTTCTAGGGAACAAAATATTTTACAAGTGGAACATTAAAGATTTTATTAATATTTCTCTTCCACTATTCCAGTTACTTTTATAGTATTTTGATTTAATTTTGATATTTATTATAAGGAATATTTTAATTAATTAAAGATTATACTAATCACACTACTAGTAATCCTTCCCCAAAACTAGTAACACTATTTTGAGTTGATTTTTTATGCTTCTATCCATATTATGGGAGTAGTGTTTTCACAAATATTCGAAGCTAGATATCAAGTAATTGAATATGTATCAAGGACCTTGGATGGAACTCAGACTCACAACATAACCACTAGAAAGGAGTTTTTAACATTCATTTTTTTCTTTGAACAAATTTAGATCATATTTATAAGAAACTAAAGTGACTATGTTTCTAATCATGAATCTATAAGCTATTTGATGAAGAAATAATAAGTTAAACCACACCTGGTCATATGGATTTTTCTACTTCAAGAGTAAAATCTATATATTATATACAAGAATTGAGCTGAGAACCATGTACTAGATCACTTAATTTGGCAACCCAATACTGATAAAGTTTAAAATCCAAATCACTAACTAGTGACTGACTTCAATCTAGGGAATTAGCTATACTTGTTAGAAGGAGATGTACCCTATTATACCGAAATGGTTAATTTTTGGTAGATTTTAATATTATATATCTCTTAAAAGGTGACAAGTTTTTATAA
This sequence comes from Viscum album, assembly GCA_963277665.1. NCBI lineage: Eukaryota > Viridiplantae > Streptophyta > Magnoliopsida > Santalales > Viscaceae > Viscum > Viscum album. The sequence continues at coordinate 1,777,245,875 of OY728146.1, read as the reverse complement.
CCAAAACTAAATCAAAATGTTACATTTTAAAAGATCCATATCTATGAAAAATATGTAATTAAAAAATGATAAGAATACGCTTACTTGGGAGATATATTCAAGGTATTGTTATGTTTTTTCATACATCAGATTTTAGAGGTCTCTTTGGACCTTAAATGAATAATAGAAAAGTTTTAAAATCAAGAATATATTGTCTTACATTGTTTAAAGATGGGAATGGATTTTTTAAAAGGTGTAGGCAATGTAAATTCACCATTAATATATATAAATTATAGGAAATTCTCCAAATACCCATAAGAAATTATGAGATATTTAAAATCTAGGTAATAGACTTCATGATACTTTAATCCATGTCATTAATTGACTCTTACAACCTATTAGAATTTTATTATGTCTTAAAATGGGTGGAAGACAAAGCCACCAAAAATGATGATGCTAATGTAGTGTGAAGTTTTTTTTAGGATAATCATCTTTTACAGGTTTGGATTTCTAAGAGTCGTTATTAGTGATCAAGGGACTCACGAATGTAAGGCTTGATAAATAAGTAAGGGGTGAACCATAAAAATTCTACACCCTACCATCGATAAATAAATGGATAAGATAAAGTTTAGAATAGATAAATCAAGATGATCTTAGAGAAAACTATCAATAAAAATATAAAATATTAGAGGAAAAGTCTAGAATACCCCTCATGGGTATACAAAAAAGATTATAAAATACCCATTAGAATGATTCCATACATGTTGACTTATGGGAATATTTTTCACCCACCTATGGAATTGTAACATGAGGCATACTAGGCAGTGAGAGAGATGAATCTAGATATATGAAAAGCTGAAAAAAAAGAAACCTATAGCTATCAAATTTTGAAGAAATCGAAAATAATATTTTTCAAACACATATATTTAAAAATAAAGAACTAGAGTGAATCATGTAAAATTAATTCAATAAATTTACTTCCATCCAAGGGATCAATTGCTAATTTAAAACTCAAGACTCAATCTGATTCTAGGTAAACTTCATTATATATGGGATGGTCCATTTAAGGTCACTAAAATTTATCCTTTTATTATTACACAAGTTGTTAAATAAATAATGTAAAACCTATTTACTGTTAATGGGTACACTATGAAGAAATTATATGGAAATATACCCAAAGAACCAGTATGGGAGATCATACCCCTCCACACTATCCATAAATGAAAATCATTAGTTGTTTCTTTCCCTAAAACTTAATTGATTGATTTGATTACTTTGTGATTTTTTCCACTAATAAATCAGATAGAATGAATTTAGGACTATATAACATTTAAATGTGGGGATAACCTTTTAATTTTAGGGGTTTAAAATTTTGGGTTTCTTCTTTAAAATTTTGTGTCTTTTTCAAAAACTTTATGTGTTTATTTTTCAATTTTAGTGTGTTTTGAAACATTTGGAGATAAAGTTTATTTTATTTTTGTAAATTTTGAACACATTCCAACATTTTAGAACTTATTTTACCTATATAATCACCTAAAAGAAAAGTTTAAATGATTTTTTTCAAATTATATGTGATGTAAGTTCATAAAAAGATCATAAGTTTTTTAATCAATGTTATGACATGTTATCATGAATTTTTATCACTTAACTATGATGATTCTAAACCTATTTTGACATGTTATTACAATGCATTTTTTCTTGATATAACCAAGACACTCCGAATAACTATAATTTTTGAATTCATATAAGAAAAAGCTTATAGTGGTAAGAAATTTTTCAATATATGATTGAGGTATTATTTTTATTTTAAAATACATTTTTACAGTAAACTCTTTTTTCAAAACTACCTTGAAATTAAACCCTTATAGACCTTATAAATAGTTAAAAACCTGGTTATTGTGCCAAATTACTAGAAAAAAAATATTTATCTAACTTGTATTAGAATATGATGCATGATTTAGGTTGAATTCAAGTATGGGGTGAAGTTGAGATGAAACAAGATGTTTTGAGGAATCTATTTAAGCTAAAGTGAAGAATTAATGCATCAGATTGGATGTTTTTTTAAATAGAATAATATTTTTAATAATGATAGGATTTCCTAGATATCACCCAAATCTTGGAATGGAATTATATCACTAATTTGAAGTTAAAATGACACATCTCTCTCTCAAAAACTCAAAATACACACTAAATAACATATTTTTCAAATCTAGGAAATGTTTTTGTATAAATGTGGAAGGGGAAGGGAATATTGCATTTGAATATTTTCTTAAAGTGTTAGATACATGAGGAAAAATATTAAAAGTGTAAGGATTACGTATTTGGTTTATTTGAAGATATTTAGATGTTGTAATATACAAATTTTTATTAAGATTGATAATTAAAATGATTAAAAAAACTATTTGAATAAAGGCCCTGAAAAGTACTAAATAAGAATAGATTGAAGGAAAATATCTCTTAAACTAAGGTAAGTTAGAATACACACCTACTCAATAATCTAAAATTACCTCTCTACCTTTAAGAGAATATTAAAAATTTAAAGAAAACTGAAATGTATTGATGAAAATAGAGAAGGGGAATGTTTACTACTACTGAAGATTTAAGGTGTGAATTATCCTATATAATACTAAAAGGGGTGGGGTTGTATCAATGTAATAAAAGTAGAATAAAATTCTTGAAGGAAACTATTTCTTGTATTATGATTCACAATGGAGTAAAACCTTATAATCTTTCTCAATATTTTCATAATTGAAACTACCAATCCATAAGCCATAAATCAACCCCAAAAATCCTATATCTAGGCCCCATAATTAGGCACACAACTATGCACCATCCCATGTAGTCCATTCAGCCCCTAAGAGAGGTGACCACATGGTTGGCATGTGGTATAGAAGACTATGTGACCAAACTGTATGACCTTCCAAATTTCAAAAACAAAAATAAAATTTACAAATAAAAAATAAATTAAATTAATAATAATAATAACAGTAATAAAAATGAATCTATACTCTTCCCCTAACCCCAATCATCTGAATCCACATTCCCATCTCCCTCTCGCGCAACTTAGAACCCTTTCCTCTCTTCCATCTATGTTTCATCACATCCTCTCCTCCCAATATTGTGCCATTTTCTATCCCAAATCACTATGTAATAATCCTTGATAAGTATATCTTCTCATCTATTTTCTTTTTCTTTTATTTTTGTTTCATCGTTTCTCCTTCCCCTCACAGTACATGGATCATGGCCGAACTCTAAACCATATTTGGGTGTCTCTTCTATTTACTCTTAATTTTTAGGGTTATTGAGCCCTAATTAGGTCTATTTATTCCATGTTCATTAGCATTAGTGGGATTTCCATCAATTTTGGGGTGCCTTATGGATTTTTGAGTATGGATTACATGTATATGAAAATATTTTTATATATATAAGGACCCCCTTATGCATATTATCTCATGGTAATATGAATATATATATTTGGGCTAGGTATTATTATATATATCTAAAGGTGTATATGTGTTTAAGAATAAAAAGGGTGGATTTGAGTGGCCTTCATCAAAGACAATGTATTTTTTGGTCAGTTACCTATCTCCAACACATTAATTTGAATTATATGATTTCTTGGTATTTTCAGTGTGTTTTTTCTTTATTATATGAAATTTATATGATATGTAATTATTGTGGTTCTTGGAATTGTCTTCCCACCTTCTTTCTAAGTTTTTTCCTCGTGATTTTAACATGATTTACATCGGTTTAAACATGTTTTCAATATTGTTCATAAATGAACAAAATTCATAATGGTTAAAATGATCTTAAAATGGTTTCAATCATAGAAATTGAAATTTCACAAATCTTTTTCTAGTCTATTTATCAGAAAATTACCTAATGGATTGGTTTGATTTTTCTATTAATACTTGAGGGGATTCCCAAAATTTTGTATTTTTGAATGTGACTTACATACATATACACATATTGGTATATATATAAGTTTATACTTTTCACATATTTAATCGTGATGAATGGAAATGAGTATTAGTCTAAGGGAAACCTACATATAAATCTATTTGAATATTTTATAAGAATGAAATATGTTTTTGGAACTCGAAATGATTTGGAAAAAAGTTTTTTATAAGGTAAATGTGTTTCTTTTAAAGTGATGAGGCCTAGTTGGCACTTTGAATTGTTTTAAGGAAATTTAAAAACTCTTATTAAGGAATATCCCTTGAATTTGAAATCTAATGTATGTTATAAATGTGTTATTTGTGTTATGTGACTAGTAAAGAGGCTTGTGATTGGTTGTTTCCCTTGGGAAGGGGTTGTGCTTAAGGAGAGAGATCGGATATGAGAAGTGGGTTATTATTTTAATGAAAAATGAATAGTATATATGTATATTATAGCATGTTAAAAAATAACCTCCATTTGTATATCATGGGAAGAATTGGATTGATAGTTGAGAGCCTGTGTACACATGCTGAACTTGTTGAGATTACACACTGGAAAGTGGCCCTAAGTAGATAACCTACTACCATGGAATGTTACCATTGGTTAGAATAGTGAGGATAATACCAGGTGTTTGGGATGTTTCTTTTAGTATCTGGATAGTTGATATTGATTATGTGATAGTGTATTAGATTTTTCCTAGGTCATATCAACTACAACCCTAGATTCCATGACTCTTATTTTACACATAATCTATTTTCATTTATTTTATAGTATCTTTATAAAGTGGTATTTGTGATTTTTTTTTCATATTGAAACATATGTTTTAGAATTGGTTATTTTATATAAAGTATTTATCTAAAACTTCATTCATTAATTTGAAATTTTTTGGTAAAATTAGGGGAAATGGTTTTGTATAAATGGAATCTTTTTACTTGTTTTTTAAAATAATGGAAAACCCTATTTTTTATATTTTATTCTAAAACTAAAATGATTGGATTTCTCTTTAAAGGTAAGGAATAGGTTTTTTATACATTAAAATTCCAACTGAGAGTCATGATTCTTGTTTCTACTCTATCATTTTCATATTTAAGTTCTCTATTTTTGGATCGCTTTTTGATTGAATGCGGTTCTATGGTTGGAGGGGACCCATGATGTCACGTGGAGGTACGTGTTATTTTTTTATGTTATTTCCACATATATTTTGTTATTTTTTGCATTATTTTTTAATTTATTTTTGTTTATGAGATAAATCATTCTTAATTGAGTAATATTTGATGTTCGGCAGTAGTTTCTCACCTGAGAGGATCAAGAATGCCTCTCTGTCCTTGTTGTAGGTTAGTTTAGGTGACCAGTTTGGGGTCAACCCAGGTTGATTCATGAAAAAATAGTATTATAGAATCCATTGTTATTTTGGGTATTATGTAGGTTGGACATAAGACTATCGGTACTTATGAGGTAGGTCATAGATTGGTTCTTGATCACCACTACTTAGGATGATCCCTAACTTACAAGGGTTAGCCTAGTTTTGAGTATTTATTTTGGGTATGGGTTTATGTTGTTAGTGTTTTTCATTTTGATGAGTTTTTTCATGTTAAGGAAGAATAATGTAAATGAGATGGAATCACACTATGATCTTACATGGAAGAGAAAACCATATGGAGCTCGAGTGCAGGGTTTGATATGCTTACAGTGGTTTGTTAAAGATTAGAGCATGGTCTGCTAAACAATGTACCCAAGTTACACATGAACACTAGTTCACCATTTGGGAGGTTTTGGTGTGAGTGGTACTATTGGTTTCATTTTGGTTGGTGTGGGTGGATTTTGAAATTAAAATGATTTCTGAAAATGGTTTTCAGAGTGAAAAAATGGTTTTTAAAAGGAAAATTATTTTAGGAAATGATTTTTATTTAGAAAAAGGGATTCTTGTTTAATAGGATTTGTGGTTTTAAATGGAATTTTAAATGTGATAATGGGTTTGGAAATGGTATTTGTAATTTGAGATGGTTTGGGATGCTGAAAATGATTTTCTTTTTAATGGGGAATTATATTTGGAAAATTTTGGCTTGGGAAATGATGGATTTTAAAATTTGGTTCTTGATTTGATATTTGATGGATTTTAAAAGTTGATTCTTGATTTTTTTGTGATGTTTTGGTTTATGATCTTGGTATCTTAGTTAGTGATGTTACTGAATTTTTTTTTGGTTATGGTTTGATTAAATTTTTATTGGGTTTTTTCTTTCATTTTATTTAGATTATACTACCCAAAAGACCCATAAGGTTTCTAAGGAGTCTCTTCCAGTTATTGGCCCTACCTTGACTCCTAGTGTAGTGTTGGAGTCAATTTCTTATCTCTTTTTTCTATAGTGGTTGAGAACTATTAGAGTATATAGAGTGGCATATATTTTCAGTGATTAGTGATGCCAATGAATTTTAATGGTATTTTTTGACCATTTTATGAGGTAATTTATTTTCCCCATAGGTGGAATTGAGTGACATTTTGAAATATCATCACTTCATGTGGGGTATCCATCTATAGGTTAAGAATCGCACACTTTTTTTCAGGAAAGTCATGTTAAAAACATAGTGGATAAGGATTTACTAACTGAGCTAGTTTCCAAAGAGTATCATATGGTGGTTGGAAGCCCGGCTTCTTTTGTTTCTTGAAAAGGTTCCCCATACAGTTAAGGGGGTAAACTGGAGGAACCTGTTCTATATAGGTCTTCTTTGTCAATTCCTTCTTCTTCTCAAGAAGTAAAATTTCTTTTTTTTCTTCCAATGTGGCTATTTGAGGAATTCAAAGACATTTTTTCTATAGTTCTATGGTGTTTTTTCATCTATGTGGCTACTCAGGACACCTGAAGAGGTTCTATAAATTACACTACCAAAATTGTAAATTTTAGTTGATGACTATCATCTCTTGATTGTAGGGAATAAGATTTTTTAGGACATTGGGGCTCCAACCATAGGTCTTATAGTTAATCCTTTCACACCGTGATAGAGATGTTAGGTGTGGGGGATTAGATAATCAAATTATTGTTCTAACATCAGAAATATTAGAGGGGAAATCCTTTAAGTTTTCCTTTATTATGGCCTCTTGTTTATAGAATTTTTTATTTTAGGGGATTTTGTGGTCTCATTCGTTTTGGGATCTTTGTGTGAGTTTTTTGATGATTAATTAGTTCTTTTATTTAGATATGTTGTTTCTTGTGGCAATTATGAATCATGGTTTGGTTTGATGTTCGACTTGAGTTTCATTATTTGGTTTCTTCTTCAGTTAGATGTTAACCATCGTGATTTTCAGTTTCTTAAATAGTGGGGAGCCCCCCCCCCTCTCTTTTTCCATCTATGGATATACTTAATGTTTTCTCTTGAGTCGGTAAACTATGACTTGTGGAGTTAAAATATCACACTGGTATTTCTAGTTTAATTGGATTTGTTTGGTTTCGGGTTTTTATTTTATTCCTCATTTATATTGGTGACTTTATGGGGGTATAAAGTTTTTAATGTTGGGGAAACATATTACACCCGGACCATAGTTTTCTTTTAATTTTATTTATTTCGTGGTTCTTATTTTTTTCCTTGGATTCTAGGTTTAGTTTTAGATTTTTTATCCCTAGAATTGAGAAATTTTTTTGGGTGGTATGGTGGATCATGGTTGGAGCATGGTTAGGATAGACTGTGCACCGGCCTAGGGAAACTTGTGTGGCCTAGATATTGTCTCTATCTAGGATGCATGGTGAGGTGCACAATAATGCACAAACCCTTTCCACCCATGCGACATTAAATAGTGGTGGCCATATGTTTGGTACATGGTCTAGAAGATTGTGTGACTAACCTATGTGTCCTTCCAGTTTTCAAAAAAATAAAATAAAATAAAATAAAATAAAATAAAATAAAATAAAATAAAAAAAAATATAATTATTATTATTAACCTAATATAACTTCTTCCCACTTACCCTAGTCAGTCGAATACCCTTTACCCTCTCCCCATCACACAACCCAGTCCCCACAAATCTCTTCTATCCATGCACCTCTACCTTTTATCCTCCCTCTATTTCATCATTGTCAATCCTGAATCAATGTGAAATCATCCAAGGTAAATATCTCTCCTGCTTCAATCTCTTCATCTTGTAAAGACCCAAAATTTCTATGTAATTTGTTTTAATTATATGGGAATTTTATGAGTCTGCGAAAATTTACGGCGCATGATTCTGAGGACCAATGTGCCTGGAAGGAATTTCTGAATTTTTTTTCGGGTTCATTCAGTAAACGTACGAGTGGGTTTTTTTAACTTTTAAACCGGTGCTCGGAATTCAAATATGAGGGCACCGTTGAACTCGCAGCACTGGTATTCACTTAAGGAAACCTTCACCTCGACTTTAGTAGTTCAAGGGTGAAAGATAGATATTGTGTTTTTCATGGAAATGAAAAATAAAATAAAATAAAATTCTATTTTATTTTTGTTGAAACCTACCATGTGAATGGTATAAAAGTGGGGACCACCATGCCTAAAACCCCTAATTTTGAATTTAATGGAAGGAATCACCTGAACCCACTTAATTGGGGATAAACCTCTCAACTCACCATTAATTCATTCCTCCCATTAAATTGAGCCAATTAATTATGCAAATGTGGTACAATTAATTGTTCTAGCAATTAATTGTGCCACAAATTAATTGTGCCTACAATTAAATTGATAGACTTAATTTAAATTATTAGCACCTATTTTCTTTTGAGGATTGGTTGGAGAAGTGTAGAGAATTGGAATGAAGTTATGGGGAAATCCTACCTCTCCAATAAAGAACTTGTCCTCTAAACGAAGAATGTCATTGAAGAGCGTTCTTTGAAATCAAGAAAGAGGACAACACATGAGCCAACATAGGAAGTGTGATTGTGGAAGCAACGCACGTTGGTACCTTATTCACCTTCACTGTTTCATCTCGTTACACAAAAAAAACTATAGAGGTAGGGTTTGATGTTTTAAATAACTCCCTTACCCGTTCTTGATGTTCTTCGTGATTCAAAAGTTGTGTCCTGCTTTCTACTGATCTAACGAGGAGGGTGCATTCCAAACAAACACGGTCCGACCTCTCCGCAATCCCTTGTGGTTTTTGATGAAATATTTGCGATGGAGGAAGAAGGAAACTAGAGCCCAGCGACACGACGGGGGCGGCGGTGTGCGTCTGCACCGCCCGGCGAACAAGGGGCCACGGCTTGTGTCGTGGCGATGAAGGGAGGATGGTCGGCCAAGCCAACCACCAGCGAAGGTGCGGCGAGCAACCAAACCACGCGGAGAGCACGAATGTCCATCCGTCTAGCTCCACCATGACTTCCCCATCACACTGTGGTCATCCCGCCGCATCGCAGGGCCCCCCACACCGTGACCGTTCTGCCGCCTCGCCGCATCGCGGCCACCCCACACCGCAGGCTACCCAGGTTGGGCGGCCAGGCTGGGCCACCCAGTGCGGGTTGGGCCACCCAGCGCGGGCTGGGCCAGACCCAGCGGGTCGTGCTGGACCTTTTGGGCTAGGAAGAGCACAGCGGGGAGGGCCGCACAGAGGGCTGGGACGACCCGAACCGGACCGGGTCGGCCCAGGCCGAGTCGGACCGGACCCGAACTAGTTTTGACCCTATATCTTCTTTGGGTCGTAACTTTGGCACTGAGTGTCCATTTGACAAACCATCTATGGAGCCTGAAACCTTGGGGTTATATGGTCCTTTTGGTATACCCCAATTGATATTTTGATAAAGTTGGGGTACGGTAGAGTTAGATCAAGCACAGATCTAACTGGGCCCTCAGGACTAAAAGGATAATAAATTACAGACCAGACATCTGATTGATGCACCGTCTATTGTGTTGAGACCCCTATTACATGTTGGTCCATTTAAATAATTCTTCACGAGACTTCATGTCATTTGGAGTATCTACTAGTAGCTTGAAGAGCGGACTCTCCCGGAGACGAGCAAGCTTAGTGCGGGTACCCTGTAGCTGGTTGTGATGGTGTACTAGGATCCTGTGTGGGTCTGAAGATATAATGATGATGTACTAGGATCCTGTGTGGGTATGAGGATGCACTAAAAATGTACTAGGATCCTATTTTGGTCTGACAATGTACTGATGATGTACTAGGATCATGTATGGGTCTGACAGTGTACTGACGGTGTACTAGGATCCTGTGTGGGTCTGATGATGTACTAGGATCCTGTGTGGGTCTGACAATGTACTAGGATCCTATGTGGGTTTGCAATTTGGGATCCTTCCTGGGTCTGCTCCTTAACAGAGTAAGATGATTTAGTAGTTACATCTAATCATATCTATTATTGTACCTAAGTTATACCTGGGGTGAGTTGAGTTTGTACTTTTGTGGTAATTTCCTTCTTGGTAATACCTTACTGGTATTCTTCTGTGTGGCATACCTGTGTGGTACTTACCTTTTGGGAATTTCTTCCTTTGTGGAATAGTTGAGCTTTGGGCTTTTGGGTTGGACCCTGTGTTTCCTCATGATTGAGATGGGTATACTTGATAACTTAGGTATATGTATGGGCATATGCCTAAGTAGGGTTGTCAGTTGATTTCATGATTTTTGGTTTAACCTTTGTGGATTTTGTGAGACCTTCAGGGTCTCAGGTTCCCTACAGAGTGTCATTATACTCACACCTGCATGGGTTATGCCTGCACCATGTTGTGTTTGGTGCAGACAACGGACAGTGTTGATCATGGATGAGGGTACCAGGACTAGATGGTGCCAAGAGGTAGACAATACGGCATGTCGATACGCAGAGGAGATGGGAGAACGTGGAGTGCTGGGGAGGTGATCTTTACCTACCCTTCAGGTTGGAACCTTGGAGGATGATCCAGTAGTTTTTTTTCTCTTTCTTCAGTTGTATTGTATTTCTAGTTGTACTGGTAACTTTATTGTAGGGCTTGTATTCCGGCCCCTTTTTATATTAATCACTCTTTTTTCTATACAGTTTACTTGTGTTCTTATCTTTTTGTGTGCTTGGATGAGTTTGTTGCAGGATATAATGGCAATTCCTTCCTGGTTTTAGGGAATATGCCTTTCGGTTCTAGTCGTCAGCCCCTGGGATAAGGAAGGCGGGCTTGGGGTAGTCACGGCACGGGCCCCGGGGGATGAGTCGTGACAAATTGGTATCAGAGGAGTCAGTTCTACCGTAGAGTATAGGACTCTGATATTTCTTTTAATGGAAATAGTGTTAATTGTTGTGAGTGTGGTTATCAATTTAGGTAACTTAGCATTGGTGTGGCGGCTGACGTATCCATACACTAGGATTATGAATTTTGATTTCTGAATCAGTGCACGAAAACCTTGATTGTTTTTGTGTTTTTCAAAGAGTTTTCTTTGGGATCTCTTTAAGTCTTCTCACCAGGTATAACTTATTAACCGTGGCATGCCTGTTTCATTTTAGGATGCCTCCACACAGATAGCCAGCTAGGGTACCGGGTATAGTATGCTCTGATAGACAACTGAGCGATGAGGCCTCGGTGTAGGTTCCTCTTCCAGTAGAGGCACCAGCGGTACCATTACCTGTTGGGCCACCGATGCCACCAACCCCAGTAGCAGAGGGTTCACGCTGCTTGAGTGCATTGCATGAGTTTGAGCGCCAGAGGCCACCCAGGTTCAGCGGAGAGACGGACCCACAGGCGGTTGAGGATTGGTTGGAGGTCGTGGTGAGAGTCTTCCAACTGGTAAGGACACCATCTGATCTTATGGTGATCATTGCCACCATTCTTTAATAGGAATCAACTAGAAGATGGTGGATCTTGATTCTCCATGTTTATGATGAGGTGAAGCTTCTCTGGGTAGACTTCAAGAGCCTATTTTGGGAAAAGTTTTTCCCAGTGACTCTTCGCGTAGTACGCATACAGGAGCTTCTTCATCTGCAGCAGGGTAGCATGACTGTGGATATGTACTCAGTGAGGTTCACCAACCACTCATGCTACTCCACTGATATAGTATGGGACCCATTATTCAGGGCCCAGACCTTCGAGCAGGGACTCAGGTGGGAGATCAGAGCATCTATGATCTCACTCAACATTCTGATGCGAGCGGGGGTGTTAGAGGAAGCCCTCTTAGTGGAACGTTTTCTTGCTGAGCAGTCACCAATAGTGAGACCCACCACCAGTCGTCACATAGAGGAGTCTTCTGTAGTTGGAAATAGAGAGATGTCATAGAGGTCCTAGAATACCAGACCTATAGGTGGACGACCTTATGAATCAGGATTGGTTTTGCATGGTACTGGAGACAGAGCTAGTCATGCGAGGAATAGGGTGTGTTTCACATGAGGTGGGCAGGGTCACATGGCTCGTGACTGTCTGACCTGCCGTACAGATGATCAGTAGATGGTCAAAGGACTTCCTAGGCAGAGACAGAGGTTCAACCGAGGAGGTCTTCAAGGAGCAGTCAGATGTGGCAGAGGAGCTGGTCGTGTAGTTGGCGATGGGCAATGATTTGAGATATTACCGCCACCACCACCAGGTGGTCCACCCTGACCACAGGGAGCATGTGGGATGGGGCGAGCTCAGCTCCATTTAGCTGAGGCCTATGACCATGGAACTCTAGAGATGATATGAGGTATGATCAATATCTACTCCACCTTAGTTGCAGTTCTTATAGACATAGGTTTTATTCATTCTTTTATTTCCATGACCCTCGTCAGAGCTCGGAGATTCTGACCGAGTCATTAGTGCGATCATTAAGGCTAGAGACTCCTATGGGAGAGGATTATATGATTACGTATTGGTGCTGGCAGTGTGAGCATAATCTAGAATGTGAGATCTTCGGTTGGGATCTCCTAGTAGTGGCATCAATTCCTTACAGTGTCATATGGGGTATGGACTGGCTATCTACAGTCTATGCTTAGATTGACTGTATTAGGCACAATGTGCGTTGTGTCCACATGGATGGGACCATGTTTACCTTCACCAGCAATAAGGGAGCCTTTGCAGCATAGGATGGACTTACGTGGAAGAGAGTGCAGCTGATCACTCATCAGTTGGCTAGCCTTACCCTCAGAGCGGTTGATGAGGAGAGTCTGAGCTATCCTATATTGGTGGACCAGTATGTGAATGTCTTCCCTGATGATGTTCTAGGTCTACATCCTCACAGAGAGGTGTACTTTTACATTGACTTGTACCCCAGGATGGCACTGATATCTAGACCAGCATATCAGATGGCTCCCAAGGAGCTTCATGAGTTTTGGGTATAGCTTGAGGACTTAATGAGGAAGGGATTCATTCGACCTAGTGTTTATCCTTTGGCAGACCCAATTTAGTTCTCCACGAAGAAGAATGGGATCTTGAGACATTGTGTTGACTATCAGCGCCTGAAATAGGTGACCAAGAAGAACAAGTACCCACTCCCAAGGATTGATGACCTCTTTGATCAGTTGAAGGGAGCACTGTGGTTCTCAAAGATATAACTTAGGTCAAGCTATCACCAGCTCAGAGTGTGAGATGATGATGTTCAGAAGATGGATTTCAGATGTCGGTATGGCCATTATGAGTTCTTGGTTATGCCTTTCGGCATGACCAATACCCCAGTAGTGTTCATGGGACTCATGAATAGGATGTTTCAACCATACCCTGATCACTTTTTAGTAGTCTTCATCAATGACATTCTGATCTACTCAGATACTGAGGTGGAGCATGCCTATCATTTTTAGATAGTTCTTGACACACTATGAGAGAAAAATCCCTAAGGTAAGATCTCGAAGTTCCAATTCTGGATCCAAGGGGTTCACTTTATGGGACACGTCATCTCAAATGCTAGATTTACAGTGAATCTAGGGAAGATTGGGGAGGTACTTACATGGGATCCACCCAGGAGTGTGACGGAGGTATGGAGTTTCCTTGGTTTGGCTGGATACTACCAGAGGTTTGTGTTAGATTTCTCCAGAGTTGTAGCACCTTTATCAACATTGATGAAGAAGTGGCAACCCTTCGTGTAGTCGGATAAATGTCAGCGGAGTTTTCAGGAGGTGAGGAAGAGGCTGACTAGTGCCCCCATCTTGAGGCTTCCAGAGGAGGGAGTAGGGTACATAGTCTACTACGAAGCATCAGGTACCGGGCTCGAATGTGTCCTGATGCAGGAGTGAGTAGTGATCGCATATGGTTCTCGACAACAGAGACAGCAAAGACAGCATGAATAGAACTATGAATCCCATGACCTGGAGTTAGCAGTAGTGGTCTTCTCCTTGAATATGTGGTGACATTACTTGATTGGAGAGTGTTTTACAGTCTACTCAGATCATAAGAGTCTCATGTATATCTTCTCATAGAAGGAAATGAACCTGAGATAGCGATGTTGGATTGAGTTCCTCTAAGAATATGACTTTGAGATAGTCTATACTCCTAAGAAGGGGAAAATTCTAGAAAATTCACTCAGCAAAAGATCTGGTATACAGCTGCTTGGTGAGGCGACGGAGCAGCTAGCCACTTTGCAGATATCATTTTTGGATCGAGATGGAGCAGGTTTTCTTCAGTATCTTACAGTCACTCCACCACTTCTTCAGCGAGTCAAGGAGACGTAGCACGGGGACACTGACTGTGAGGCTTGATGTACTCATATATCCACAGGACAGGCACCTGATGGATTTTCTAAATGTGGGGAGCATGTCATCCGCTTCAGTGGATGTACCATGGTACCGGTGTCTCTTCAGGATGAAGTGATGAGGGAGTTACACACATACCCTCTTGTGGTACATCCAAGAGTGGCGAAGATATACCAGGATCTCTGACAATAGCACTGGTGGCCGATAATGAAGAAATCAGTAGTAGAGTTTGTCTCTTGGTGCCTCACTTGTCAGCAAGTGAAGGTGGAGCATCAGGTACCAGCGGGATTGGTTTAGCCTCTAGAGGTCCCATAGTGGAATTGGGATGGGATATCCATGGACTTCGTGACAGGACTTCCACGTACATCCAGGGATCACGATTCTATCTAGGTGATCGTCGACCGACTCACCAAGTCGTTCCACTTCCTACCGATCAAAGAGCAGGGTTTAGTAGAGAGCTTGGGATGCCTCTATGTGTAGAAGATTGTGTGTCTACATGGAGTACCCTCAACGATTGTCTCCGATCATGATACACATTTTACTTCTTGGCTATGGAAGGGGTTGCAGGAGGCTTTGAGGATGAAGCTTTGTTTGAGCACTTCCTTCCATCCTCAAATGGATGGCTAGACTAAGCGGACCATTAAAACCCTCGAGGACATGATGCGTTCTTGCATCCTCGACTTCGGTCGCAGCTAGGAGGATCACTTTACTTTGGTGGAGTTTGCATACAACAACAGTTATCACTCCACCATTGGGATGGCACCTTTTGAGGTGTTGTAAGGGCGACCTTGCATATCACAATTGTGATGGACGGACCCAGGGGAGTCAGCACTCTTGGGACCAAAGATGGTACGGGCTACCAAAGAGAAAGTGAATATCATCTAGGAGTGGATGAAGACGGCACAGAGCAGGCATAAGTCTTATACTGACAGGATACGAAGACATCTGGAGTTCGAGGATGGCGACCACATCTTTATACGGGTCTCACCTTGATGAGTTTTGTGGAGATTTGGATAGGGAAGCAAGTTATATTCAAGGTTCATTGGACCCTTCTAGGTCCTCAGTAGAGTTGGTGAGGTGACTTACCACCTAGAACTTCCCCCTCAGTTGCACCAGGTGCACGACGTCTTCCACGTATCCTAGCTGAAGAGATACGTGGACGACCCTTCTCACATCATCGACCATGGTGAGTTGGACATCAACGATGGGGCGACATTTACAAAAAATCTAGTAGAGATTGAGGATCGATAAGAGTGGGTCCTTCATGGGTGGTTGATACCTCTGGTGCGCGTTCTCTGGCAGCACGAGAACCTCGAGGAGAGAACATGTGAGAGGGAGGCTCAAATTCGTGCTGAGTACCCCCCACTCTTTTTCCTAGTTTTGTGATGTGGATTTTGGGGACGCAAAGCCCTGAGGTGGGTAGAATGTAAAGACCCAGAATTTCCATGTAATTTTTTTTATTATATGGAAATTTTATGAGTTCACGAAAATTTAGAGTGCGTGATTCCAAGGCCCGGTGTTCCCTGAATGAATTTCTGAACTTTTTTCGGGTTTGTTCAGTAAACGTACGAGTGGGTTATTTTAACTTTTAAACTGGTGCTCAGAATTGAAATCTGAGGGCACTATTTAACTCGCAGTTCTGGTATTCACTTAAGGAGACCTTTACCTCGACCGCAGTAGGTCGAAAGTGAAAGATAGATTTTGTGTTTTTTTTTTTGAAAATGAAAAATAAAATAAAAAAACTTCTATTTTATTTTTGTTGAAACCTCCCATGTGAATGTTATGGGGATGGGGACCACCGAGCCTAAAACCCACAATCTTGAATTTAATGGCGGGAACCACCCAAACCCTCTTAATGAGGTAGAAACCTCTAAACTCCCCATTAATTCATTCCTCCCATTAAATTGAGCCAATTAATTATACCAAAATTGTACAATTAATTGTGCCAACAATTAAATGTGCCAACAATTAAATTGATATACTTAATTTAAATTATTGGCACCTATATTATTTTGATGATTGGTTGGCGTAGTGTGGAGAATTAGAATGAATTTGTGGAGAAATCCTACCTCTCCAATGAACAAATTTTCTTCCAAATGAAGAACTCAATCGAAGAATGTTCTTCAGAATCATGAAAGAGGACGACGCACAAGACGACTTCAGAAGTGTGATTGCCAAAGCAAAGAATGTTTTCACCTTCTTCTCCTTCACCATTTCATCTCACAACACAACAAAAAACCTTCGAGGTAGGGTTCGCTATTTTAAATACCTCCCTTACCTGTTCTTGAGGTTATTTGTGATTCAAAATTTGTGAAATGCTTTTTACCACTCTAACGCGGAGGGTGAGGGCCAATAGAACATGGTGTGACCTCTCTTAAATCCCTTGTGGTTTTTGAAGAAATATTTTCTATGGCGGTAGATGGTAACCGAAGGCTAGCTGCATGATAGGGGCGGCGGCACGGGTTCGTGCTGCAAGGTGAACAAGGGGTTGCGGCTTGTGCTGCGGCGACGAAGGGGGGACGGTCGGCCGAGCATGCCACTGGCGAAGGCGTAGCGCACGACTACACCGCGTAGAGAGCATAAATAGCCATTCGTCCATCTACGACAGACTGTTTCACCACGGCCACCCCGCTGCACCGCGGTTGCCCCACTACACCGTAGACGCACCGCCGCACCGCGAGCCACCCAGGCTGGGACGCCCAGCATGGGCCGGTCCACCCAGCGCAGGCTGGTCCAGACCCAACTGGATGAGCCGAACCCAGTGGGTCAGGCCAGACCCAGCAGGCCAGGTTGACCCGAACCGAATCGGGTCAGCCCAGTCCAGGTCTATCCATCTAGGTCGGACCGGACCCAAACCAGTTTCGACCCGATATGTTATTTTGGCCGTAACTTTGGCACCAAGCGCTCGTTTGATGAACCATATATGGAACCGGAAATCTTATAGAGACACAGTCCTTTTGGTATACCCCACATGATATTTGGATAAAGTTGGGGTATTGTCGAGTTGGATCAAGCACGATTCCAACCGGGCCCTCGGGACTAAAAGGCTAATAACTTATAGACCGGGTGTCTGATTGACACATCATCTATTTCATTGAGACCCCTATTATATGGTGTTCTATTAGAATACTTCTTCATGGGACTTTGTGGTAGTTGGAGTATTGACCAGCAGCTTGAGTAGCGGACTCTCCCGGAGATGAGAAAGCTTAGTGCGGGTACCCTGTAGCTGGTTGTGATGATGTACTAGGATCCTATGTGGGTCTGATGATGCACTAACGATGTACTAGGATACTGTGTGGGTCTGAAGATGTTCTGACAATGTACTAGGATCCTGTGTGGGTCTGACGATGTACTAAAGATTTACTAGGATCCTATGTGGGTCTGACAATGTACTAGGATCCTATGTGGGTCTGAAGATGTACTAGGATCCTGTGTGGGTCTGATGATGTAATGACGATGTACTAGGATCCTATGTGGGTTTGACGATGTACTAACGATGTACTAGGATCCTTTGTTGGTCTGACGATGTACTGAAAATGTTCTAGGATCCTGTGTGGGTCTGACGATGTACTTACGATGTACTTGGATCATGTGTGGGTATGATGATGTACTGACGATGTACTAGGATCATGTGGGGGTCTAATGATGTACTGACGGTGTACTAGGATTCTGTGTGGGTCTGATGATGTACTAGGATCCTATGTGGGTATGATGATGTACTAGGATCCTGTGTGGGTTTGCAATTTGGTATCCTTCGTGGGTTTTCCTCTTAACAGAGTAAGATGATTCATTAGTTACATCTAATCATCCCTACTATTGTACCTAAGTTACACCTTTTGTGAGCTGTGTTTGTACCAGTGTGGTACTTTTCTTTTGTGGTAATACCATGGTGGTATTCATCTATGTGGAATACATGTGTGGTACTTACCTTTGTGGAATTCCTTCTTTTGTTGACCAGTTGAGTTATGGGATTTTGGGTTGGATCCTGTGTTTGTTCATGATTGAAATAGGTATACTTGATAACTTAGGTATATGTATGGGAATATTTCTAAGTAGGTTTTTCAATTGATTTCATGCTTTGTGGTTTAACCTTTGTGGATTTTGTGAGACCTTGAGGGTCTCGGGGTCCCTACTGAGTATCGCTATACTCACCCATGTACGGGCTATGCCTGAACCTTGTCGTGTTTGGTGCAGATGATGGATAGTGCTGATCGAGGCCGAGGGAACCAGGACTGGACGATGTGTGGGAGTAGACTATACGGCGTGTCGGTACGCAGAGGAGACGGGCGGACATGGAGTGCTGAGGAGGCAATCTGTACCTACCCTTTAGGTAGGAACCTTGGAGGATGACCCAATAGATGTCTTTCTCTTTCTTCAGTTTAATTGTATTTCCAGTTGTACTTGTACCTTTACTATTGGGCTTGTATTCCAGACCCTTTTTACTTTAAGCACTCTTTTTTCTATACAGTTTACTTGTGTTCATATCATATTGTGTTCTTGGTTGAGTGTGTTATAGGATATAAAGGCAATGCCATCCCGATTTTAGGGAATATGCATTTCGGTGCTAGTCGCCAGCCCCTGGCCTATGGAAGGCGGGTTTGGGGTAGTCATGGCACGGGCCCCGGGGGACGGGTCATGACACATCTTCTTTTTTTGTTGTGTCATTTCTCTTTCCCCTCACTATTTTCATTCCATGGCCAAACCCTAACCCTTATTTGGATTTTATCTTGTTAACTTTTAATTTTTGGCATTATTAGGCTTTGGTTAGGGCCATGATTTTCTATAGCCATTGAATTTAGTGGGTTTTTCATTTATTTTGGGGTGCTTGTGGTTGTTTGAGTGTGTATTACATGTATATAAAAATATAGGAATATATATAAGGACCCCCTTGTTCATATTATCTCATGGTAATGTGAATATATACATTGGTTCTGTATACAATTCTATATATATGTGGAGGTAAATATGTTTGTAAGTGTAAAAAGGATGGATTCGATTGTCCATCATAAATGATGATGAGTTTTGAGGTATGTTACCTATGTCAAAACCTTTAATTTTAATCCCATAATTTCTTGGTTTTTTCAACATGTGTTTTCATTATTTTATGAAATGTGTATTCTATGTAATTGTTTTGTTTCTTGGAATTGTATTCACAATTTCTTTCTAAGTTTTTTCCTCAATCTTTCAACATGGTTTTCATTGGTTTAAATATGTTTTCAAGATTGTTCTTAATTATTAATAATCTTAATGGTTAAAATAATTTTATAAATGGTTTTAATCCTATAAAGTAAAATTTCCCAAATTTATTTTGTTATTTTTACTGGGTGTTATAAAAATCATCCTAGTGGATTGGATTTATTTTCCTAGGAATCCTTTAGGGGATTTCCAACCTTGTGTATTGTTTAATATGACTTACATACATATAAAAATATGGGTATATATATAATTTCCTCCTTTTCACATATTCACTCGTGATGAGTGGAATGTGTGCATTGGGATAAAGGGAACCTATATATAAATATAGGTGTATATATTGTTAGTATGGGATGTGGTTTTTGAACTCAAAAAGATGTGGTCAAATGTGTTTTATAAAGTAAAAGTGTTTCTTTTAAATTCATGAGTCTCAATTATCCCATTGAAATGTTTTATGTAAATGTAAAGTCCCTCTTAAGGCATTCCCCTTGAATTAGAAATTAAATTTGTGTTCTAAATGTATGATTTGCATTATGTTCTGGACAAAGAGGCTTGGGCTAGGCTTATTGACATGGGAAAGGGATTCAATACAGCTGGTCTACTATGGTTCTTTGGAGGGGATTTTAATGAAATTTTGGATGTTTTAGAGAAGAAAGGTGGTTCAATGGCTTGTATCAAAAGCATGCTGGATTTTAATGAGTGCATTTCCAGGAATGGTCTTCTAGATTTGGGCTTCAGTGGCAGCAAATTTACCTGGTGTAATAATAGGAGAGGCTGTAATCGCATATGGAGTAGACTGGACCGATGTCTTACCAACATTCAGGATCTTGAGGCCTTCTCAAGGTCATCTGTTACACACTTATCTCGAGCCCTTTCTGACCATGCTCCACTGTTAGTGGAACTGAAGCACGGGAGTCCGAATAGTAAGGATTTCTTTTAGTCGACCAATTGGTACTCTATGGATTGATTCATGCAGATGATGAGGTCCTCCTGGATGCAGGAGATGGATGGTAGAGCCTGGGTTGGTTTATCCAGGTGGCTCAAATGTCTCAAGGGAGAAAAAAACAAGTGGGTTACGAATAAAGCTTCAGCGACAGGTTCTATCGAGTCTCTTCAAGAGGAGATAGGGAGGTTGGAAGAGATGCTCCAATGAAATTGGGATGATTCCTACTTCATCCTATTATGTGACAAAAGTTCTTATCTTTCACAAAGTTTGTTGGAGGTGGAGAGGGATTTCAGCCAAAATTCCAGGGTCAGATAGATGAAGGAGGGTGACAGAAATAGCGGGTTCTTCCACGCTTGCATGAAAGAGTGTCAAAACAAAAAGATTAATTTTAATCTTGAGTATGGGTCATTCTCCTCTGATATCGGGGTTGCGGGTAGGATGGCCCTGGACCACTTTAAATCTTTTCTTACAGGGGATCGTCCATGACATTCGGGGGAGGTGGACGTTGAACGTGAGCAGGAGGTCTTCATGGGTTGTATTTCCAGAAGGGTTGATAATGAGGACAATGACTCTTTGCGTGGTTTTCCTTCCATCGATGAGGTGTGTGAGGTTGTTCGAAACATGCCAAGGGAGATCGCCCCCGGCCCGGATGGCTTTCCGGCTTCATTTTATGTGGCAGCGTGGGATTTTGTGGGGGATGGGGTCATTGATGCGGTGGAGGACTTCTTTCAGGGGTGCCATTGACAGAAGTTCATGTTCCTCTAGGGTTGTTCTATTACCAAAAGTTAAAGACCCCTTCGCCATTAATCACTATAGTCCGATCAGTTTGTGCAATGTATCCTATAAGATTTTATCGAGTGTTTTATCTAGGAGACTCAGTTGTCTGGTTCTGAGAATTATTTCAAAGGAGTAGTACAGATTCATCCAAGGAAGGGGCATCCAGGGGGTGACTAGAGTCGCTCAAGAAATTTTGATGGATTTAAATAAGAATGTTGTCGGGTATAATGTGATAATCCGGGTGGATATGGACAATGATTATGATAAACTGGAATGTGGATTCATTATCTGGGTTATGAGGAAGTTGGGTTTTCAGGAATGGGTGTGTGATCTGTTCTACCATTGTTACTCCTCGTCGTGGCTCACCATTTCTATTCTGGGAAGAATTTTTGGTTTCTTCAAGAATGTGAGGTGGTTGCGCAAGGGGGACCCTCTATCCCCAATGTTTTTTATTATTGCCCAGGAAGCTCTCTCTCAGAATCTTCACAGATGATTGCGGGATCGGGTGATACTGCCTTATCGTGCTAGAGGCTCGGATGGAACCTTCTCTCATATTATGTTTTCAGATGATTTACTTATTTTTGTGAATGGTAGGAGAACATCCCTGGTTAACTTCATATGTTTAATGAGGTTATATGGTGTGCTCAGTGGTCAACAGATCAATTCTAGGAAGATTTATGCCTTTGTTGCCAACAGATGCTCTAGAAGGAGGACCAGGGTTATTCAAGACATACTCATAATGCAGCGGAAACAGATGCCAATAATCTATCTTGGGGCACCCATATCCACTGCGAGAGTGAGGAAATTCTTCTTTGAGAACACTATTAACAAAATTCTTGGAAGGATTACGAACTGGAAAAATAGGTTCATCTCATTTGGGGGCCAGGTTGCTTTGATTAATAGCGTGCTTTCTTCTATTCCAATGCATGTTATGTCTGTTATCACCCTACCGAAAGGGGTTATCTCTTCTATGGAATAGTTTATGAATAGATTTTTGTGGGATGCCAACTCATTGGGTAGGTCCCATTGGGCTGCACGGCGACGGGTGGCCAAACCAGTGGAGGTGGGAGGGGTCGGTATCAAGGACGTGGTTGTCACCATAAAGACCATGCAAGCTCGTTTGGCCTGGGAATTTTTGTCTGGGAATTCCTTGTGGGCTAGAATCCTTTGTGTGAAATATGGAAGAATTTGGGAGGAGTGGTATAACAAAAATCTGTCCAGACTGGGAAAGTTAATGGTGCAGCATCTGCAAATTCTTCAGGGGTCTTCTCGGTGGATTGTGGGATGAGGGGAGATTAATTTTTGGAGTGATAACTGGACTAGGTAGAAGCTGTTTTTTCCGATGTGTCCTAGGCCAAACATGTCAGTTAGGGAGGCCAACCATTATCCTATGTTTATGGAGGCTATTCTGAGCCTGAACTAGATGGAAATATTCAAGGAATTTGTGTTCTCTGAGGAGGAGGATAGATGTTGTTATACTAAGTCAGTCTCAGGTTTATTTAATGGGTCTGATTATCGGTTTCTTCTACGCCAGGATAGGGAGATGGATGAATGGGGGGACTCATTTATGGTGCAAGGAGTTCCCCGCGAAGATGTGCTTTCTTGTGTGGAGAACTCGCCCCCAAGAAATCCCTACTGAGGATAACATCCAGAAGAGAGGGATTCAGCTTGCTTCCCGATGCTACTGTTGTTCTAGCCCTCTGGCGGAGACTGTGGTTCATTTTTTTATCAGGAGCGAATGGGAAGCATGTTTATGGTCAAGTATTTATGGAGGGGGTAACTATGATGGAGACTGTTCATCCATGCAGGGGTTTCTTTCGAACTGGTTCAGAGGAGTGGAGCAGCAAGGCATGGGGAATAAGTGTCGGAGCATCATGGTTACTGCTGTCTTCTGGACTTTGTGGGAGGGCAGGAACAAGGCCAGGACCGAGGCACGTCCATCGGTTTATTCTCTCAAGGTGCGTATGAAGCTGTTGCTGCAGGAGCTGGGATTGCTGGTGAAGGGGTTGCAGTGCTGTTCGTTGTTCAGTAATTCCTCGAACAACCTTGTTGCTCGGCCGACGCCTGTTGGAAGTTGGATTCAATGGAGTCCTCCTTTAATCAGCTTTAAACTCAATGTTGATGGCTCACTGATGGGGGGGATTATGTGGGGTAGGGGCCAGGTCCGAGACAAGATGGGCTCAGTCTTAATTTCTGTTAGCAGCTTCTATGTCCTGGGTAGTTCAGTGGGTGCAGAAGTGAGAGCCCTGCACACTAGTTTAATGCTTTGCAGAAGGTTTTCAGTGGGGCTATTGGAGGTAGAATCCGACTCCGAGGCGCTGATCAGGGCACTGCATGGGAAAATTAGGCCACCATGGAGTGTGACGTACCTTATTTGTAGTTGTGCTTTAGAGATCGCTAGAGGATGTTCAGTCTGACATATTCATAGAGATGGGAACTTTGCGGCGGATGCGTTGTCTAGAGGGGGCCGTCCCGAGGAACCTCTTTTAGTTTTTTTCTCATTTAGGTTCTCTCCCACAAGAATTTTCTGGTTTTGTTCTTGGGGATGCCCTTGGGCTCCACCATTTTTGGCCACTTTGAGTGCATGTTTTGGGGAGGATGTTCTCCCATCCTTTTTTCAATGAAATAAAAAATTCAATTATCATCATATATATATATATTCTATCTTGGTAAAAAAATCATAGCCATTTATATGTCTTATAATGCCTGGAGTAGTTAGCATAGAGATTTGGTACACATGTTTCACTTTTGAGATTATTTATTGTCTAGTAGCCCTGAGTAGATAACCTTAATACCATGGGATGTGCCCCTTGATTAGGCTAGTAGAGAAATAAATGGTGTTTGGGCATTTTTTTCTGGAATTTGTTTGAATGATATTGATTATGTGAGAGTTTATTAGATATGTATTATGATGTCTCGGCTAGTAAATTAGATTCCATGACACCGGTTTTACATGTATTCTATTTTCCTTTGTTTTCAAGTATCTTTGTAAAGTGGTATCTTTGTAACGCCCTAAAAATTTAAAGTAGGAACATTGTATTCGATATCATGTATGAAATCAAACACCAAGCTCGTAAGGGAATATAATATCTCGAGAATTTATAATATATTTAATATTTTAAATAAATTCAATATATTTTATATCTTTCAATGAATGTGACACTAAGTTAGTGTATATCGCTCGCAATAATGAGTTTATTTTTTGGCATGCATTACACATAAGACTGAGTCTTATAAAACAAAAATATATTATTAAAATATTTTTATTTAATATAATAAGATAAAACCTATCTGTTAAATTAATGGTTGTGAATAGGAATAACTAGATTGTGAAAATATATGGTTCACACATATATAAAATTAATTCATTATTAAATAATTAATTATAAATGAATATAACAACCGATTGAATGTAAAGGGAATGTTTTTATAGAAAACTATTTTTATTCTCACAACGCTTTTTTATCCTAAAAAATTAAATTAATTAAAATTAGTGACTGATATTAATTTAATACATATATTCTATATTTAATAAAATATTTTTTATATTAATCCAACATATTATATATAAATAAGATTAAAATAAACCCAATTTTATGCATAAAATACTATATTTTTATTAAGGAACTTTACCAACTTTTATTAGTAAACCTATTTTAAATCCAATTTTTGGAACTCTTATAAATATTATATTTAAAAATAAACTTAATATTTATAATATTAACATAAAAATTATGTAATCTTTAATTTTTGGAATTTTTCTGTGAAGTTTCATTTTTTTAATAAATAATGAAAATAATACATTTTAATTCAAAACTGATATTTCAACTAATTTATTTATAATGTAAAATAAAATTTGAAATTAGTTTTAAAATTTAATTAGATAAATTTTTTATCAATTAATACAATTTATATCATTGGAATCAATTTTACATTTAAATTTAATATAAAAATATAGTAAACTTATGAACGTTTTTACCTTAAAAACCTACATTGTCATCCCATCTACGGGATTAAATTTAAATAAATTTCTACCACTTATATGGATGGAATTTGGAAAAATGGATTCAATATTTTAAATCATAATAATTTATAATTTATAATAATGTAAACTTAGTTTTTTATCAAAAATATTAGTGAAAATAATTACAACGATTAAGGTGAAATTAAGCATAATAAGGGACTAAAACTTAATCTTATAGGCCCAAGTGACCTAGAAACTTGTCCAAAATCCATTTTATGGAAATATTTCGACCATATACTCCCTTTTATCAAATTTTAAACTTTATTGGATCCAACTTCAATGGGAAAAACTTGGGATTAATTATCTTTTCTGAAATTTACAACATTTCAACTCCTCCTCTACTATAAAAGGCCTTTACTTATCCCACTTTCTCACACCTCTCAAGAAACTTTGGCTTGACAAATATCTTCCCAGATAGTTCCTAAAACTTTCTCCCCTAAACCTAGAATCCTAACATTGGGCATAAATCCATCCAAGGAACCCCTTTGGTGGAATCCAAAAGGAGTTACCCAAAGACGACGTAACATCATTCCTTAAGATCTTCAATTTTATTTGCACTCTCCACCCCCTAAACTCATATTATTACATGATTATATAACAACACCAGTATCCTAAATATAATATTATTTTTTATTCTAATTTTTATGCCTACACTCATACACACTTCCATTTAATGGGTAACAAACATATTGTTTATGTGTATGGAGAACTATCGCCTCATGAAATGATGATTGTTTGTTTTTACTTTACCACCTTTAACGGTTGGTGATTATGATGAAAACTATATTTATATATGTTATATATGATAATTATTATGTATTTATTCTTCTTTAATTATTTTATAACACATACTCTTATACTTTCCATTTTGTGTAAATACGATGACATTGTTTGTGGAAGTGTGGACTACTGCCTCCTCAAAGCATTGTGATTCATTCACACTATACACGAAACATATGAAGGATGGTTTTAATTAAATTTATGTGACATAATAAATATATTTATTATATTAATGACATAATTAACTTTTTTAAAATATAATATATATCATTTTCTTTATTACCCATCACGCACTAAAAAGTGATAACGTCGGTCGTGGATGTGTGGACTATCACCTCCTCGACATGATGTGATTCCTTTTAAATAACAGGAATTATATATATAAGTATATATGATTAAATAACATGGTATTTATTATATAATTATCATTATTTAATGATATAGTGTTAGTTACCTTCTTTCTATAATGATCATTGAAAAATGGGAATGTTAGTTATGAGTACGTATAGCCTACCATCTCCATGATTGTAACATTGGTTAATTTTTCATAACCATATTTAATGATTGGTTTAAAAAGTATAATCTATGTATTAATATTATAAATATTTAATTATTATTATTCTACATATGTTATATAAATACCCATTTTTTCATATTTGACCAATAAAAGTTTTTTTTGACACATAAACCGAATTTGATCAAAACACCCAATATAAACTTAATTGATTAATAAGTTGTATAAAACATGTTAAAAAGTGAAATAAAATTTAATATAAACATGAAAAATGTAATAAAGAAAGTAAATAATTAAAATATTTTTTTATTCAATAATAAAAAGACACATGAGACAAGTCTGATGCAAGGTAATATATTTTTATCTCATTTTTTACATGTGTGAGATAAATGTCATATTAACAACTTACTTATTTAGTGTGGAGTATATAATTACCATTTTAATATATTATATCATTAATAATTTTATATTCATGGTATTTATAACTTTCATTTAATATTATTCCTTCATGAGGCATATGATTTAAAATGTTTCAAAGTGGTATGGGATACTTCGGAATGTTTCAAGATTTTTTCCTCAAAAATAATTTCAATGATATTTAAATGGTATTTATATTAAAGTAAATTATATTACCATTGTTAAATAAAACCTTTCATATTCATATCCCATGGTTATTCATGACCATTTTCAAGTATCAGTACCATTTTCCCACTCTTTGGTACTCACAATGTTTTAGAAAATGTTTTTAAGAAAACCCAACTTCATTTCTATATTTAGTCAGAGAACATATTTTCTTATAAAAACCATTTTTTATTAAAATGTTTTCAAAAATGTTTTAAAATTTTTCATAATGATTTAGTAATGAAATTTTTACCCTTTTTTTATTTTCCCAATGTTTTCATTGGAGTATTCTTATTGCTTTCCAAAAAAATAATTTTCTTAACCTTTTTACCATGAAAAAAGAGTGTTCTTTTTTCCTCATACGACATGTATGGATATACCTTCCGTAATTTCTTTGAGACTTCATTTTCATGTTTAAAATGTTAATTTTAAAAGAGAATGTTTTCAAATTTTATTTCAAAGCAAGATATTTTTCAAAAAAGGTTCTTCAAAACAAATGTATTTTTTCATCAAATATGTTTTTAAAAGATATTTTTGTAGTATTTTCATTCATCAGTGACAAAACCCCTATATTTTAATCCAATTTGGATATTTTTTCTTGATACATTATTTTCTTATTGATGGTTTAAAATTAATTTGACCAAGGATAGTATTTATATTCCCTTCCTAGATTCCTTTGTTAGTCCCCTTACAATATTCATTTTTATATGATCATTTAACATTTAATTTACCCTAAATATCTGTATAACTTTTCCTAGATGTGATTATTTCCTAAACCTTATAAAATTTGTCATGTGGTGATTACATTAAAATTTATTTTATTATTTGGGGAAATATTGATAAATTTTTATCCTTTATTTAATAATTATATTTGATATGGAACTTTTTTTTAAATTTAAATCAAATATTTGGTAATGATTTGGACATGAATGACATAGGTTGGTGACCATTTAAGGAAACCGCTATGCGTGGGTTCTAGTTATAGATAGTCCCTCAATGTATTGGTAGTCTCATGGGATGAACCCATTTGTAACAATAACTTCCTGTTTGTTTCCAAATAGAATAGATTGGTACGATACGGGTCAGATACCGATTAATTAAAGCCCCTCAATGCGTCAATAGTCTCATGAATGAATCATTTAGCCAATTTAAAGTAGTTTAAACTGTGTCGAGAATATATATTGACAATAATGGTTCCATGTACCTAGGAAACATGGTGTCCGATAATTAATAAATTCCCTCATATAGTTTTAGTTATTATTCACCCATGATATTTTGTGTCGACATATCTATGGTTACATATAGTTCTTTTTTCATTGATTAAATGGAATGTGTTTAAATTATATTCCTTTCCATATTCATAATTCCTTATCTAGTTTATTTAAATTCCATATCTTTCCAGTTATTACCTTTTCATATTTTTTATGCACTTCCTTCTTAGTTTTTTTATTACATGGTATGTGTGTTCGGTTATTCATTATTCCATAATTATTATTTTCATTGATACATTATTTATTTTACTATACTTTACCCTTATTGAGGATTTTATCTCACCCTTATTATGTTTCCTTTCCCCTAGATTCACTAAAGTGTTCCTTGAATGATATTCAGGGATATACTAGATGGAATAAAGTTTTCATCAAAATAAAAAAACTTATGTTGTAATTAGTGTATTACTTTTTAATACAAGACTCATGTATATATCTAGTTTACCAAGACTACTAAACTGGTCTGTCCTTTGGAATTTGATTCCTTGTAATCATACTAATGTAATAGTATTAGACACTAACTATGGTATCTCTGGGGTCGAGTCTCTATATTTGGTATCAAAGGAAGTTTAGTAGAAACCATGGGAACTAGATTTAGTAAAACATAGATTAGAGAACATATCCATAAAGTGGACTTTGAGGATAAGTAAGAACATCCTTTAATTTTTGTATGATAGTGATTATGTGGGTATTCCTAACAATACATCCATATATGGATACTATAAGTGGATGTTGTTCTAGCATAGATATACCTAGGGGTAACAACTCTGACAAGGTGTGTCAGGCATTACTCGGCATAACCTGGTACACAACAACAATCTTACTATACACCAAGTTTTACTCACCCGCGGGATATTCTTAGGATATTCTCATTTTCCTTACAAACCATTATGAAGGATTTTGACAATGAATGACTTGGGTAAAACCTAAGATGTTTTAGATTAAAGATATGGTTTTATAATTTGGAAATCCAATAAATAATACTATGGATAAACCATATACCAAGGAAGGACCTATGTGTAAATAAATTGAGGGAGTGTTTATGTATTAGTGTTGTATTTAAAACTATTGGCTGTTTAATTATTAAATTTCAAGGATGTCTATCATATCTATTTTAGAAATTATATTAATATGATTCTAGAAAAGGAAAAAATGTATTCCAGGAGACAACCAATCAAATTTGGAAGGGCTACAGGACTTGAACCCATGATCGAAGTAAAATAAGGGTTCAATCCAACCACTAACCTATGTAATTTCCTGGTTAATATATCATTTTTTCTAGTTGAACAATTTAATGAATAAATATTAATAATGAACCAGTAGTATTGCTTTTAGTTTTAGAGATTAATGTATTAACCATATTGGATTTTGATAATAGTTATAGACTAATAATTATACTTTCCATTATTTTATAGGCCTTAAGATCCTTCATAAACATATTTTAGTACTTGAGGAATCAAAATTAATTCTTGGATGAATTGGAAAACAGATTGAAGCACCAAAAAAGGATGAAATTGTGTTTATATAAATATATCAAGTAATTATATTTCTTTATATTCTTGTCAATAAAATAATTCCTCAAAATTAAGAAAAGTATCTTAAAAAAATATTTCGTAATATCTTAATTTTTATCGAACCGATGGTTTTCTAAATCATAAAATATTTATGTATTCGAGTCCCTCAAATTTACATTTATCATTCACTTATTTCGGATTGATGACTTCAATAACTTCCTATAATTATTTACATTTTTCTTCTATGTATGTATCTTTACTTTACACTAATAATCTCAAACTTAGAGATTTAGTTATCTATTATTCAATATAACCTTTGTACTTCCCATTCTCTATTTTCTAGAGGGTTTATTATGAACCCTTCTCATAATTTAGGATTAAAAAAAGGAAATATCAAAAAATATATCACCAAAATAAAGTTTAAATTTCAAGGATTAATTTTAATTAAGGTGGGGAGAATGTAACGCCCTGAAAATCTAAAGTAGTAACACTGTATTAGATAGTTTGTATGACACGCAACACTAAGCACGTAAGTGAATATAATATCCAAAGAATTTATAATATATTTTTTATTTTAACTAAATTTAATATATTTTATAGATTGAAATCTATGTTCCACTGAGTTATTGTATGTTGCATGCAACAATTTTTTTCTTTGATGGATAGAGTTACATGCAAGACTTATTTTTACCAAACAACAATAAATTATTAATATTATTATTTTATATAATAACATATATCCTAGTCGTTAATTTTTCAGTTATGAATAGAATTAAATAACTTATAAAAATATACAGTTTACACAAATATTAAACTAATTCATTTATTACTAATTAATTAGAAATTAATATAAGATCGAATTGAATATAAAAGAAATTTTTTTTTAGAAAACTATTTTTACGCTCAAAATGATGTTTTATCATAATAAATTAAATTAATTAGAATTAGTGAATTATATTCATGTGATATATATATATATATATATATTATATCCAATAAAATATTTTTCATATTCATAAAATATATTCGATATACATAAGATAATAACCAACCCAATTTTACGCATAAAATACAACTTTTTTATTAAGACAATTTCATGGCCTTTTAATGGAGAACCTATTTTAAATCAAATTTTTGGACATTTTATAAATATTATATGTAAAAATTAAACTTAATATTTTAAATAAGACCACAAAAATTGTGTTATGGAGATTTTTTGGTATTTTCTGTGAAGTTTCAAATTTTTAATGAATAGTGAAAAATAATGATATTTAATTCAAAAATGATAATTCATATAATTTATTTATATGGTTAAAATAATATTTTAAATTATTTTTAAAATTTAATTAGATCAATGTATTATCAATTAATCCAATTTAGGTCATTTAAATCAATTTTACCTTGAAAATGAATATAAAAATAAAGCAAGCTTTCTAACATTTTTACTTTATAAACTCACGTTGTCGTCCCATTTGTGGGATTAAATTTAAATTAATTTAAAACAATTATAATGTTGGAATTTTGAAAAATGGATTCCATATTTGGAATCATAATAATTTATAATTTATAATAATTTCAACTTATTTTTTGACCAAAAAAATTAGGAGAAGTAATTAAAATTAATTGTAATAATTTAGGTGAAATTAAGCTTAACATGGGAATAAACCTTAATCTTAAAGACCCAAATGACCTAGAAACTTGTAAAAAATAAATTTTATGGAAATATTTATATGATCCACTTTAAATGAAAAAAACATGGGTGGAATTCCCTTTTCAAAAATTTACATGAGTGCCACTCCTCCACAATAAAAATTCCTCCTCTCCTCCCACTTCCTCACACCACTCTAGCCACATTGAATTGACCAAGATCTTCAAAATAGTTCCTTAAAATACCTAACCTAAATATAGAATCCTCACCTTGGGCATAAATCCTTTTAAGGAATCCCTTTGGTGAAAACCAAAAGGAGTTACCCAGAGAAGAGGTAACATTTTTCTTTAGCTCTTTAGTTTGATTTACATTCTCCGCCCTTTAAAATCTTCTTATTACATGATTATATAAAAAACTAGTATCATAAATATACTATTTTTTTATCATAATTTTTATACCTAAACTCACACTCACTTCCATCTAATGGGTAATGAACATACTATTTATGTGTATGGTGAACTATCATCTCACAAAATGATGATTGTTCATTTTTACTTTACCACCTTTCATGGTTAATAATTATGATGTAAACTATTTTTATATGTGTTATATATGATATTTATTATTTATTTATTATTATTTAATTATTTTATAACACATACCCTTATACTTTCCATTTTTTGTAAATATGATAACATCATTTTTGGAAGTGTGGACAACCACCTCCTCAAACCAATGTGATTCATTCACACTATACATAGAACATATATAGAATAGTTTTAATTAAAAATATATGAAATAAAATAAATATATATGATATTAATGACATAATTAAATTTCTATAAATATCATACATATCATTTTCTTTTTTACCCTTTCACACATTAAAAAGTGATAACGTCAGTCGTCGATGAGTGGACTATCACCTCTTTAAAATGATGTGATTCCTTTTACAATAAAATAATTAAATATATAAGTATATATGATTAAATAACATGTTATTTATTCTATAATTATCATTATTGAAATATATATTGTAACTTACCTTTTTTCCATAATGATCATTCAAAAATGGGAATGTTACTTATACGTACATACGACCTACCATCTCCATGATTGTAATGTTGGTTCATCCTTCATAAAAATATTTAATGATTGGTTTTAAAAGTATATCTTATGTATTAATATAATAATTATGTCATGTTTTTTATTTTTTTTAGATGTTATATAAATACCCCTTTGACTATATTCAACCTATAAAATATATTTTTTGACACGTAGACTGGGTTTGGTTCAAACACCCGATGTAAACTAAACTGATTAATTAGTTGTATAAAACATTGTAATAAGTGAAATAAAATTTATTATAAACACTAAAAACTTTCTCAATAAAGTAAATAATTTACATTAGTTTGTAATTCAGGAATGTAAATACACATTAGACAATTCAGATGCAAGGTAATGGATCTTCATCTCACTTTTTACATCTGTGAGATAAATGTCATATTCACCACTTACATCTTTTGTGTATTGTATATACTGCCCATTTTTATATGTTATATCATTAATAGTTTTATATTAATTGTATTTCTTAAATACATTTAATTTTATTTCTTCATGAGGCTTATGATTTAAAATGTTTCAAAGTGGTATGCGACACTTGGGAATGTTTAAATATTATTTTCCTGAAAAATAATTTCCAATGGTATTTCCATTCGAGTAAATTATATGACCATTATTCAAAAAAACCTTTAATATTACTATACTTTAGTACTTCATGACCTTTTTCAAGTATTATTACCAGTTTCTCACTCTTTGGTACTCAAAATGTTTTTAAGAAAACCCTACTTCATTTTTATCTTTAGTTAGAGAACTCGTTTTCATCCAAAACCCCTGTTTTACAAAAAAAATTCAAAAATGATTTAGTAAATATATTTTACCCTTTTTGTATTTTACCAATGTCTTCAATGGAATTTTGCTTTTCACTTTCTGGAAAAGACATTTTTCTATCCTTTTTATTGTGTGGAAGTAGTGTTATTTTTTCCTCTTATGACATTTATAGATTTACCCACCATCATTTCTTTGAAATTTCCTTTACATGTTTAAAAGGACAATTTTTACAGAGAATGTTTTCAAAACTGGTTTTCAAAGAAAATATTTTTAAAAAAAGGTTTTTAAAAAAAATATATTTTCTTCAAGGATGTTTTTAAAAGATATTTTTATAGTATTCTCATTCATCAATGAAAATAACCCTTTATTTTCATCCACTTGGGATATGTTTTATTGATACCATATCTTCTTCTTGATGGATTATGATTACTTTTTACAAGGACAGTATTGATATTCACTTCTATAATTCCTTTTTTAGTCCCCTTGAAATATTCCATTCCATATGATCATTTGAAAATGAATTTCCCCTAAATATCCATATCAATTTTAATAGATCGGATTATTTCCTGAATCGTATACTATTTTTCATATAGTTTTTACATTGATAGTTATTTTATTATTTGGGGAAATATTGATAAATATGTATCCTTTATTCAATACGGATATTTGATAATGAACTTTTTTTATGAATTTAAATCAATTATTAGGTTATTATTTGGACAATAAATACATAGGTTGGGGACCATACCTAATTATAGATAGCCCCTATATGAATTGGTAGTCTCATGGTATGAACTAGTAAAAAACTATTAACATTTGTTTCCAAGAAGAATATAATGTTATGATATAGGTTAGGGCATAGTTACTTTAATCCCCTCGATGCATCGGTAGTCTCATGAGATGAATAATTTGGTGAAATTAGAGTAGTTTAAACTATCGTGAGAATGTATCTTGACGGTGATGATTCCATGTACCCAGGAAACATGGATTCCAATAATTAATCATTTTCTTCATTTAGTTTCATTTATTATTCATCTATGATATTTTACATAGAAATATCTAGGGATACATTTTGTTCTCAGTTCATTAATTAAATGTCATGTGTTTGAGTTATTTCCCATTCCATATTGATTATTCCTTATTTAGTTTATTTGTATGGATTGTGTTTATAATTAGTAACTTTTCATGTTATTTATTTTCTTCCTTATCAGTTTGTTGATTTCATGGGATGTGTGTTCAGTTATTTACCATTCCATAATTATTATTCTCATTGATTAATTTTTTCTTCTGATAAAATTTACCCTTACTGATCATTTGACCTCATCCTTATTATTTTTCCTTTCCCCGTGATTCACTAAGGTGTGATTAGAAATACATGTAGGGACACACTAAATGGAATAAATTTATTATTGAAATAAAAAAAACATTATGTTATAATTAGTGTATTCTTTTGTAATACAAGGCTCTTATATATATGTGGTTTACTAAAACTACTAAATCGATCAGTCCTTTGGGACTTGATTCCTTATAATCATGTAAATTTAATGGTTCTAGACACCAGTTTCGGGCTCTCTGGAGTCGGGTCACTACAATTTTTTATTTAATTTCATATTGAAACACATGTTTTTGTATAGGTTATTTATTATAAAATATTTCTCAAAAATTTAATACATGGATTTGAAATTGTTTTTGGGAAAAGTAGTAGAAATGATTTTGGTTAAAATGGAAGCTTGTTACTTGTTTTTTGAAAAGAATAGAAATCATTATTTTTTATATTTTATTTTAAAACTAGCATGATTAGATTTATCATTAAAGGTAAGTCATAGGGAATTATTTATCCTTTTTTATGCCTACTGAAAATCTCAGTACTCATTCCTACTCTATTATTTTCATCTTCAGGTTCTCCAGTTTTGGACCACTCTTGGATCCAATGTGGTTCAATGGTTAGAGGTGGCATGTGAGGTCACATTAAGGTATGTGTTGAAGTTTTTATTTATTTTCCAATTATAGTTTGTTTTTTTTATATTATTGTTTAATTAATTATTGTTTATGGGATAAATCATTGCATATTGAGTTGTATTTGATATCTGGAACTAGTTTCTAAACCGATGGGATTGTTAATGCCTCTCGAACCTTGTTGTTTTCCAACTAGGGTGATAGATTTAGGGTCAACCCAGGTAGGTTCATGACACTCATTATTTAGATGAATACTTGGGTGGAGATGAATAAATTTATCATGAAAATTTCATGAACTTGTAGTAAAAAATCCTTACTTAAGATTCACACTTGACTATTGAGAGAAATGATTCCAATAAAGTAGGTATAAATAATCATTGTAGGATAGAAGAATTGAAAAATAATTGAATTAAATAAAGAGAATAGAATTAATAACATTAAGTAGGAGTGATAAGATTTATAGGAATAGTTTTTGAAAGGAAACTCACATTGACTAACATTTTAATTTTACATGCTAATATTTTTGAAAATCACATGTCTAAGAGTCCAAGGATTGAGTGCTAGGGAATTGAAAAACTATAAAAATTCATAATATTTTTTTAATATTAAATTTATTTTATTCCCACATATTTATTAATTCAATTATTTTTATGATTTTTTTGAAATGAAAGTGTCAATTCATTTAATGTTGTAAATATTATTTAAAATGTCCAAATTAGGTATTAAATTTACTTACATGAATTTTAGATTAGAATGATTGGATAGCTATTGATTATTTATTATCTTGTTATTATGGAGGATTGGATCAAATAAGATGAAATTTGATTCCATATTTGATATGGAAACTATTAAATAAATTGTTGATTCTTGAAGGATCATTATTAATGCATCTTACCAGATAGATTAAAGAAGGTAATGTTGAATAGAGCTTAGAATGAGGATTGGTGCTCATAATTAGGAAGCACTCATATCAAAGCCTTTTAAGAGTTCATGATATGATCTATAAATTCTAGGAGAAGTTATTTTGATTTATATTTTCTAATCTAAGTTCAACCATAATCACGGTCTACACATAAGTATGAATGGAATGTCATAAATATGATTTCCAAGAAGTATGTCCAATGTGTAATAATGACTTCTCATGAACATAGATTTATATATATGTATCATTTTCACACTCTATATGGTTCGTCTAGCCATGTGATATTGATTTCAGTGTCCCATAAGGATGAATGAATCTCATGTAAACATCATTTAGGATGTGTAAGAATGAATCAAATGTTGTGTAAGCATGAAGGCCCATATAAGAATAGATAAATCTCATAAGCATATATATTTTTTAGGATAAATATTATCTCGTAATCATGATAGACCTCCATAATAATAATTCCTTCGTTAAATTTTAGACTTCTTAAGAATTATTTGGATTTCAAGTAGATAATTTTCAATGCCGCATCAGCATTTATGTGTCCAGCCACTATCATCCGCATAGATTATAATATGAATGATATTTTATTCAAGAAAAGGCTATAAATATATGGATTTTAGTGAATATTAGATCTTAACTAAGAAATAATTTTGAGGAATTATGAAACATTCTAAAAATTTAAAGGAGTGGAAATATTGTGAGGATTTGACTAATTGAAGTAGGAGGATGGAAGAATACTATAAGGAGAAACTGTCAAATGAAGAGAGTTGACACATAGAAGTAGTTTTACTTACACTACCATTGATGCTTCTATTTTATTGTTTTCATTGTTTTATTTTCATATTTTTATTCTGGTGTATTTTATTCTTCTTCTTCATCCAACACTATCACCTCTTATTGGGAAGGGTAAATATTATTGGTGAATGGTGAAGGGAATGATATCAATTTTAATGCATGAGTACCAAACTTCATGAATAAAACTATCTATTATAATATATTTTTTAGTTTTCAATATAAGTTATTAATATCATATGTGATTATGTATGATTTAATTATATATATTTTTGTATTACATTAATTGATGATTATTATCTCCCTTCACTCTGCTTAATCTATATATAATGGAATAGATAAGGCTGGGTTGTGAATAACATGGAAATTGTTGGCCCATGTGTGAAGGAAAAATAATATTCTTGGGAGACTTATGTAAAAAATATCCTAATTAGTTCGTTCTTGAATAAACTAAGAGTGTGTTGATATATCACCTCATAAATAAGGAAGGAGGATTAGACAAATGAAGATATCAGTTAACTAAATTATCACCATATCCATTCCACCTTGAGTGAGAGGTGAGAAGATTGTGGAAACCCTCATTATCCAGTAAATAAGAAGAATAGTATAATAATTTGTAATTATTATAGAATTATAATTGAGTATCCATACATGAACCATCACCCTCTCATCATTTGATTTTGAAACGTTTGGTTCACTCTATTCACTTTATTTATTTTAATTTACTCTAATCAAACAAGTAAAAATATCCCATAATAAAAGTGACAACTAATTTTTAAGAACTCTTCTTTGGAGAGAACCTTGGGTTCCAAAATATTGCATTTAACCTAGGAAAATAATATCATTTTTACACCCCATGATAGATGTTTTCATTGAATCGTCCTAGTTATAATGGATATATTTGTCTTTTATTATTCCTTGTCCTAATTTATTTCCATATTTAATATTTCATATCATCATTGAAACATGCATTTAATTATATTTTTACACATACATATAGCATTATTCAATTCATTTGAGTGAAATCTACTAATTTTTACTCACCTATTATGTTCATTCATTATATATTCATGTAGAAATTATTTCTTGTGACATGATTAAGGGAAAAATGAATTATTCCATCAGTGATAATTCATAGTTATGTGTTTGATCTTATATGAATTTTTTTCTATGATGGTTACACTGTTGAAAATTTTTTAATCTTGTGATGATATAGATAAAGAGTTTGAAAATGTTTTCAGGGATATTTTTTCACTTTTTTAAGGGTCGTGAAGTTTTTATTTATTTTTAATTCTTTTATTGATTTCTTTTTATATGAATAACTTGCATATTTTTTTAGGTTTTATTTAATATTTTCATGTTGTTTTTTTTATTTTGAAACATAATAAATGACATTCAGTCATATTTTTTGGGATATTTATTTTATTTATCCACTAAGTTGAATAGTTACTTTTAAGAATACTTGGTAAAATTGAGAATATTTTATTTTATATATTTTATTTTTCTAAAATTTTTATATTTTATCCAAATTATTAATACATCATGATGAATTGTTAGAAAATTATAGCATATAGGGTGAATGTCATTGAAGATAAAACTATCACCCCACTATATAGGTCTTATTACCTCACCACTAGCTGATAACCTTCGAAAATTTAATGGAGCAAATCGGAGGGTGGTGGTGAACTGGATCAAGGTATGAGTATTTCTAGTCGAGGTGTTATTAATAATTATCAATCAGTCCTATAATTATAATACTTATCAATGTCAAGGATCAGTATAATCATAAAAAATATATGATATCATTTAAAAATTAAGATAAATGTAAAAGTAAATTGGTAAATGACACTCTTACAAAAATTAATAATAGTGAATGATGTTTTCTTGTAAAATGAATAATATTCCATCACAATACTTACCATATAAGTTCAATTATAACTAAATATATACTTAGAGAATTATCAACATATATATTTGTATCAACATTCACATATATGTATCAAAAATCCCATTTCTTTATAAATATAAGTATTCAAATAATGGTATTTTATACTTTGAATAAATGAATATATATTACTCTTCTAATCAATTATAAAAAACATCAAAATTATCTTGAAAGAATTGAAAATTTATTCCATACTAAAATTAGGGGGGAAATAATCTATAAATATCACACGTCTCATGCCAAATTATTAAAATCAGATATACTTTCATTAAATTTGTATTAAAGTTATAAATTGATGAAGAAATTAGGAAATTGTGATTTTTTTAATAACCACTAATTTTTATATGAAAACTATACATGGTTCATGAAATGCTTCATAACCAAAATTTATTTTTAAAATAAACCAAGCATGGTTTTATAAAAGTCATAAAACTGCATCATGGTCTATGAAAAATGGGCATGGGAAAAGTTTTCCAAAAATAACGCATCATAAAATGATAAAATTATGACGTGGTGTTTTACTAAAATGAATCATGGTAAGTATATAAATGTGATTTCTATAAGAAAACCACAATGTAGTTGAGAATAACTATAACATGGTTTCAAAAGTAAGATTTTTGAAAGTTTTTTTCAAAACAACCTCTTCTAATAAAAAAAATATGGATACCGTTATCCTGTATTATCATGAAGTAGAAACTATATTTTATTTTCTAAAAAAATGGTCATGGTTTTTAATATTTTAAATAAAAAATATTTTTCTAAAAATTCTCAAAAACTTTTATTAGTACAGACTTGGATGGACCAGGCTAAATTTGAGGGGACTTTAAACCATATAAAGAAAGTTTTTATGGATATCCTATGCATTTAAAGTGGAATTTACATGGTAAATCAACTTATAAAGTGTTTATAAACTTTTAAATAAAGGAAAATACAAAGGGATTTTATATTAATTTATGAAATTTTTATAAATAATAATATTTTATGTCCATACTGAAGTGTTTAATTATTTATTAAATATCCATAAATCATGTTTGATTATATGGGGTTTATATTTTTTTTATTTATTAAATGTTTATAAATATTTATCGCATGTATAAATATATTAAATATCCATTCATTTAGTTTATTCAAAACTTTATTATTCATTAATATAAGTGTCATATTATAAATGGATGTATTATTTAATATTGAACTGATTCTTAAAAATCGAATACCATATATATAAATGGTTAGATTTTACATAGTGAACCAGGCTTAACATACATGGATATTACATAATTTTATATGGATATTCATCACATTACAAAAATATATTCCTGAGGAAAATAATAGTTTAGTGTATTTGGAAACTTGGAAAAAATATTCTATCATGGTAAAATATATTCAATGTTTCCAACAAATATCTTCTCCTTTATTAATTTTACTTAAACCGTTCTTTATAACTAGGGGAAAATAAACATAAGAAAGGGGTGAGCTCAGATGCTCAGTAAGGGTAAATAAGAGAGATATGTAAAAATTAACAATGACATAAGGGTATGATAATGTGATAATGAAATTAAAATATCATACCCAGCATATCAAAGATCATAAACATGAATCATGGAATAAATATTGGTATTTCATAAGACATGAAAACTAAGGGTGATAAATAATCATAATTCAATCATGAACCCTAATCTCATTTCATATAAGTGTGGAACCATAATACACGTAGAAAACCATTTCATGTGTCAAGATTAACTACCAAGATCATCAATATAGTGGAACAGGACACACATGTTTCCCATGGTGGATTAGGAAACACCTGTTACCCAAAGTGCATCATGAAACACCTATTTCCCATAGTGAATGAGGACACACCTATTTCCCATTTTGGATCAGTACACTCCTATTTCCCATTGTGGATCAAGCCTGTAGAATATTATCCCATCATTATCTCATTAGATTTAAATATTTTCCTAATGAATTGAAGGTAGATATAGGTCTCACCCATCTCATAATGAATTCATACAGAAATGTTCCATAAAAAATTCATCTTATCATAACCCATAAAAATAGAGAAGTTTCATAAATTTCATATCATAACCCATTAAATGAAATGGGTATCATAAACATTTAATAATATCATAAAATATAGAAAATATATAGGTTTCATAATCATTTAAACCTGGAATAACCCAATAAAGAAAGTGGGTTTCATAAGAATTTCTCAGGGTATAACTTGTTGAAGAGAAACGGGTATCATAAACATCAATCCATCAAAACATAGACCATTCAGATAAATAATATGAATGGAATCCTTGGATCATATCCCTAGTAAATCATAAACTATAACCAAGGATGTCATCTTAGATGGAGAAGGATTTTGAAAGATCACTAAGAACATAACTTTTATTTTAAAATCACTTTTTTAAAACATATAACATTTTTAAAATTATTTTCCTTGAACCCACTTTGAAAACATATAATTTACGCTTTTAAAAACATTTAAAACACTTTTTAAACATAAAAAATTTTGAAAACCCATTTTATTTGAAATACATTTTAAAATAAAAAAATTTCAAAATTTTTAGGAAAAAATATATTTAAAAAAATAACCTTGTAAACTTAAAAATTAAACATCAAGGAAATGATGTCCATGATAACGGGTATGTCGGTACATGCTGAACATTCCTTTTTCACCTTAAAAGTTTCAAAAAGTTACTTGATAAAAAAATGATAAGAATATTCCCTTTAAAAGTATTTCTTAAAATGGTAATAAATGGGTAAAAATTCTATTTAAACACCATAGAATAATATCAAAACAATTTGGAAAACATTTTTAGAAAACACGATTTTGAAAGAACATATATTCCCAACCTAATGGAGAAATAAATTCAGACTTTCATAAAAACATTATCTTAATTATAATAATTATTAAAGTGTATAAAATGATACAATTACTTGTATATAACATGAATAAAAATAGTTTAATAAAATTCATGAGATTTCTTGATATATGGGTGATAATATTTCATTAATTTCAGCATAATCATAAACAATATTGATAAATGATGAGATTGTAGCAATAAACTGTTACCACTTAGGTAACATTTAATCATAATAAAATAGAAAAATAACAATAAATTAATCATAAAATATCATGAAAATAAGGATAATAATGACATAACATTTCAAAGGAAGTATATACACCACATAGAAAAATATAGGTGCATAACATGGTATGTGTCTCAAAGAAGGAAAATTGAGACAAAATTACTTTACCAATTTGGTATCTTTTGAAACAAAAACCCCTTAAGAGAAATATCATAAAATAGATATTTATATACCCATAAATTTAAGTATAATAATTATATAATACATACATGGGTATTATACACACAAAATATAAGAAATATGAGGTGAATATGGCATGTGTCTCACGAAAAATAAAAGTGAGACAAGAAAACCCTTACCGTAAGTCTTGAATTTCTTCCTACACATTAAAAACTCCTATTTAAAAAAATATAAGTTTTTTATAAATATGACATATAACTATATTATTATATCTAATACCATTTATTTTTTGTTTATGACATTATATTACTCATTTATTAACAAATCCATGTTAATGTTATGTTTTGGGTAATATCTACTTTGTTTTTCGTATATGTTTTGGGTTTTTATTCTTGGTACTCTTACATAGATAACAATTTAAGTATTCACAAAATGAAAAAAAATGATATAAATATCATATATATTCATTTTATTTGTATTTATAATAATCTATAAAATATATAAATATTAAATGGAATAAACATGTCATGGAGACGGTATGTCATACGTACGCCAGAACGATGTTTCCATTTTATTGATGTATTAAATGAAATAAAGTAAATGGAATATATTTGAATATATATATATATATATAATTAAAGTATCATTATTATGTCATATATATCATATAATTTTACTAAACTCGTCCTCAATACCTTCCATGTATAGTGTGAATAAAGCACATCGCTTTGAGGAGGTGGTAGTCCACACATCCAAAAATGATGTTATCGTATGTAAAAAAAATAGAAAGAATGAACATGTGTTTTATATAATAATTAAATAAGCATAGATACATAATAAATATCACATATATCATATAAAATATATTTTCCTTCATAATTCCCAACCATGAGAGGTGGTTAAGGAAAAACGAACAACATCATTCCATGTGGTGATAGTTCACCATACACAAGAACAGTTAGTTCGTTTCCTATTAGATAGAAGTGTGTGTAAGAGTAGTTAAAAAACATATAATAAAAAAATATTTTTATATTTAGGATATATAGGTTATTATATAATAATAATAATCAAGTTGACAAATAATGAAATAAGACAAAGGATCTTGAGGAAGGATGTTACCTCTTCTTAGGGTAACTCTTTTTGGTTTACACCAAAGAGATTCCTTGGTTGGAATTATTCCCAAATGGAGGATTCTAGGATGAATATAGGGATGTTGGGGTATTATTTTATCAGAGTTTATGTTATCCAAATGGATTTATATGTGTGAAAAAATAGAAGGGGTGAGTTCCTTTTTATAGTGTAAAAGGTGTGGCATTCTAGTAAATTTTTGAATAGGGAATTAGACCCATGTTTTTCCCATGAAAAGTGGATATAATAATGTTAAAAACTGAGAACAAATATAATATTGTAAGAAATATGAATAAAAATGGATTTTAGACAATTTCTAGGTCATTTTGGGCCTTAAGTTTAGCATTTTTTCCTTCGTTCAGCTAATTTTTTTCTTATTCACTATAATTAATTTTAATCACTTTCACTAATATTTTTTTGTAAAATACTAAGTTGAACTTATTAGAAAATATAAATTATTTTTATTTCATATATTGAATTCATTTTTCCAAATTTAAATCACATAAGTGGAAGAAATTAATTTAAAAAGACCTAAATTGAATTAATTGATATAAAATTTATCTAATTAAACTTTAAAAAAATTTAACTATATAAATAAATTAGATGAAAAGGGATTTTTGAATAAAAAGTCAGTGTTTTCACTATTTAACAAAAAATGAAACTTCGCAGAAAAATACCAAAAAAATCACCCAAACTATATTTTGATATTAAATTTAAAAAAATGAGGTTTATTTTATCACATATAATTTTAATAGTGTCAAAATCAAATTTTAAATGGGTTTTTCATTAAAAGGAAGTAAAATTACCATTTAGAAAAATACATATTTTTACTCATAAAATTGGATTTATTCTTATCTTATACCTATAAAATATATTGTATG
Organism: Viscum album; assembly: GCA_963277665.1. Taxonomy (NCBI): domain Eukaryota; kingdom Viridiplantae; phylum Streptophyta; class Magnoliopsida; order Santalales; family Viscaceae; genus Viscum; species Viscum album. The sequence continues at coordinate 1,777,201,304 of OY728146.1, read as the reverse complement.
AGTATAAAAATAATTATTAAATATGTAATATATAAATTTTACTTAACAAATTAATAAAAATTTGTTTTTTAATTTATTGGTATAAAATTGTGTTTGTACATATAAAAATTGTTTTCTTAGAAAAGTAATGGATTTTACATTCACTTCTAATAATTAATAAATACTATTAAAATGGATAGGCGGTAGCTATAATAGTATTTTAATAATAATATTAATAGTATCTTGTAGTTCGGTAAAACTCGACCTTTCATATAACAGTAGCTATTGAAGGGACTCGAAATTGTGTGTAATACAAGAAAAACATATTATCGCATGTACTACAATATAATCTAAGTGTTTCATGTAATATAATCTTGAATTGGTTTTTCTTATAATGCAAGCCACTCTTAGTTTTTTCTTATAAAAAAATTTATATTTAGTGTTACATGAAATGTAAAATATAAAAATATTAAATTAAATAAAATAATAATAAAATATATGGGTGTTACATTTTACCCCCCCCCCTTAAAATTAATTTCTCCCTCGAAAGTCGTTTGGGTTATAAAAGGTATAATACTTGAATTTTCCATTCTTAGAAACTCACATCATAATAATGAATACTAAAAGTTCCTTTAAAAAGGGAAAGTTTGAATCATAACGATTACCCAAAGTAACACATAACATAGTTTCCACATAGTATAACTTGGGTGGGAAGTGAAAACATGGACATAGAAGATATATCTAACTATAAGGTTCTGATGGATAGTGATAAAGAACATGTTTAGGAGAAATTTAACTATCACAAATCCATAAACCTGTGATGATCTAAGGGTCTATTTAATTCATCAAAAATGAAGGTACAAAGATAAAAAATTTTGTTTCAAGAATACTTTTCCTAAAATTGAATAATTTTCATAAGAATATATACTTACATGATTTTAGTACATCCTCACCCTTTTTGTGTCTTGATCAATTTTCATTTCATCTCTTATTCCAAGAAATAATGGTGAATTTTTCATTCCTGAAGCATTAACATATCATGAGATTCATAAATATAATGATATGTCATTACATCTGTCTTTAGTTAACTCCACAAAAAAAGTGTTATCATAAGTTATCCAATATGCATAAATCCTCATATGGTGACATAATACTTTAATCTCTAAAACATCATCTGATGTTTAGAATAAACCATTCCATAAATAGTCAACCTTATAACCCTTCAAGGATGAAAAAAATCCAAAAAAAATATAAATAAGTTAACTAAATCATCTTAACATTAATCACCCATATATAATGAGGTATCTGTGGGTTTTTACAAACAAAACATGTGAATACTCTCATATTATATTTTCTTAAAACATGGTAATAACCAAATTTTCAATAAATACTTTTGGAAAACATGCATGATTTTTTATTCTGAATATTACATGATATATTACATAAATACAATAAGTTGTAAACTTAATCCATGATAACATAGAACACTTTTTCAAAAAATCATTTATCATTTCAAAGGTCATAAATACTATCCAATTTACTTGATTGAAATTAATCATCTCTTTATCCAAGATAAAAAACAATTGTATTAACATCTTGAAGGGTCGCCTTACCTTAATTCAAAATATAACATTTCCATTAAATCACTTTTCTAAGTCATTATCACCATTACAAATATCATTTTTAATCCTTAATGAAAAAATTATACTGATAATACCTATATATTTCATGATTCATATAACATAATCTCTGAATTCCAAAACATATATACATCAATCATCCAACTTTATTCTTAAACCATTAATCTAGCTTCATCATCTAATTACTCAATACCCCTTGTCCTAGAATATGAAATATGAATCATGTATTAAGGTTCCTCAACCTTAATATAATCATGATTCTTACATTTAATGTAAATAATACTGTTAGAACATCTCATACCTTTCATATTTCATTTATGGTCTCTTTATCATCAAAATTATAACCAATATGCATACCACCATCCGGGTTCTTTTTATGGTATATCCACTTATATCATTGATTTTTATAATTCCCATACTTTACACATCTAAAACATTCAATGTTAACTCAGTTTATTCTAGTTCCTATTATTAACTAACACCAGAAATCATATTGTAAGAAATATTTATCATAGAAACAAACCACATAATCATGAAAAAAATTACTTATAGGAGGTCTAAATCATGTCACATACTTATTTAACCTATTAAACCTTAATTTTATCCTAGGTTATTGATAATAATCCAATATTTAAATCCTTCAGGATGTTTTGTAAGGCTTTTTTGAATTCTCAAAGCATATACCCTGGGAATGTCAAACCAGGTGTGCATTAAGGACTATTGTCATGAACTATTTCCCGATAGAGTCTAGCTCAATATGATGTTTTTAGAGTCATTACCCTTATGTATATATATTCTATATCCACATACACTTATAGTATCTTGACATGGATGTATTTCTATGAAAATACTCACTCTATCCTTTACCAAAATTCTAGGACATTTTCCTAAATATTAACTCATCCTTACACTCATCCTTAGATACATAACTAGACACATACTTATGAATATCCCAATGGGTATCACTAAATTTGTATCATTTTAGTTTCCAAATTTTGACTAAACCTTTCCTTTAATACCAAATATAGTGACTCGGACTTAACATACATGGATGTTACATCATTTTACATAGATATTCAGCACATTAAAAAAATACATTCTTAAAGACCAAAATAGTTTAGTGTCTTTGGAAACATGGAAAAAATATTCTAACTTGGTGAAATATCGTCAATGTTTCCAATAAAAGATAATATCCTTTAGTACTTCTAATTAAAACCCTTCTTCATAACTTAGGGAAAGAAAACACAATAATGGGGTGAGCTCAGATGCTTAGTAAGGGTAAACAAGAGATATATGTAAGCATAAAAATGATCATAAGGGTATGAGAATGTGAAAGTGACATTAGAAGATCATACCCTTCATAACAAAGATCATAAAAATGAATCATGGAATAAATATCAGTAGTTTATAAGACTTGAATCATAAGTGTGATAAATCATTATAAATCAATATTGAATCATAATCTCATGTCACATAAGTGTGGCACCATCATACATGTATAAAACCATTTCATGTGTCAAGGATAACTATTAAGACCATAAAATGAGTGGATTAGGACACACCTATATCCCATAGTGGATCAGGATGCACTTGTTTCCCATAGTGGATCAGGATACACAGGTTTCCCATAGTGGATCAGGTTTCACCTATTTCTTATAGTGGATCAAGACACACCTATTTATTATTGTGGATCAGGACACACATGTTTCCCATTGTGGATCAAGCTCATCAACTTGTTTCCCATCATTATCTCATGAGATTTAAATCTTTACCCAATGCATTGGAAGGAGATATAGGTACCACCCATATCATAATAAAGTCATACATACATGTGACATAAAATATTTATCTTATCAAGACCCATAAAATTAGATTGGTTTCGTAAACATCATATCACAACCCATGAAATGAAATGGGTATTATAAACATTTAATCATATCATAACATATTGAAAATAGATAGGTTTTATAATAATTTCATCCTATAAAAACACTTGAAATGAAGAATGTTTCATAAGAATCTATTGTGGTATAACTCTTTAAAGAGAAATGGATTTCATAAATATAAATCCATCAAAACATAGAGCATTTAGAGAAATGATATAAATGGTATATGCGGATCATATCCCAAGTAAAACATAAACAATAAGCAAAGATGTCATCTTAGATGGATAAGGATTTTGAAAGATCACTTGGAACATAAATTTTCTTTGAAAATCACTTTTTTAAAACATATCACATTTTCAAAATCCTTTTTCATGAAACAAATTTGATAACATATAAAGGAATATTTGAAATATGTTTAAAAATATTTTTAAACATAAAATAATTTTTGAATACCCTTTTTCTTTAAAAAAAATTAAAATCATAAAATTTATATAATATTAGGAAAAAAATTCTTTACAAAAATAACCTGTTAAGATTACAAAGGAATCATCAAGGAAATAATTTTCATGACGTCAGGTAAGTTCTTACAAGCTTAACATTATTTTTTCACCTTAAAAGTTTAGAAAAATGCCTTAATTGGAAAATGAAAAGAATATTCCTTTTAAAAATATTTTTTAAAAGGTAATACATGGTTAAAATTTTACTGTAAACATCATAGGATAATATCAAAACATTTTTGAAAACATTTTTAGAAATAATGGTTTTGAAAGAACGTATATTTCCTATCAAAAGGAGAAATAAAGTCAGATTTTCATTAAAAAATTCTTAATTATAATAAGTACCAAATAGTGTAAAAATGATACCATTACTTGGATATAACATTAATAACCAGAGGGTAATAAAAATTAGGAGAGTTCTTGAGATATTGAACATAATATTTCATCAATGTAAGAATAATCATAAACAATCATGATAAACGATGAGATTGTAGCAATAAACCATTACCACTTTGGTAACTTTCAATCAAAATACAATGAAAAAATATCATTACATGAAGCATAAAATGTCATGAAATTTGTTATATTCATGATATGACATTTCAAAGGTAGTATATACACCTAAAAGAAAAATATAGGTGCATAACATGGCATATGTCTCAAAGAAATAAAATTGAGACAAAAATACTTTACCGATTTGGTAACTTTTGAAACATAAACAGTATAAAAGAAATATCATAAAATAGATATGTAAATACCCATAAATTTAAGTATAATAATCATATAATAAATACATGGTTAGTATACATACCTCATATAAGAAATATGAGATAAACATGGAATGTGTCTCACGGAAAATAAAAGTGAGACAAGAAAACCCTTACCTTAAGTCTTCATTTTATTCGTATAGGTCAAAACCTCCTATTTAATAAATATAATATTATTATAAATATACCATAGAACTATATTATTATATATAATTCCATTTAATATTATTTTTTATGACTATCTTACCTGTTTATTAATAACTCCATGTTAATTTTACGTTTTAGGTAATATCCTCTTTGTTTTTAATATATGTTTTGGATTTTTATTCTTGATCCTCTTACTTAGATCATGATTTAAGTATTTAAGAAATGTAAAAAATGATATAAATATCATATATATTCATTATATATTTATTTATAATAATCTATAAAATATATAAATATGAAATGAAATACATCGTTCATGGAGACGGTAGGTCGTACGTACACATGAACATTGTTTCTATTTTATTATCATTTTGAAAGAAATAAATTAAATGAAATATATGTTTGTATATATAATATAAATAAATTATATCTATTATTTCATATATATCATATAATTTCATTAAACACATACTTAATACATTCCTTTTAAAGTGTGAATGAATCATATCGCTTTGAGGGGGCGATAGTCCACACATCCACAAACAAAGTTATCATATTTACAAAAAATGGAAAGCATGAAGGTGTGTTTTATATTATAATTAAATAAGAATAAATATATCATAAATATAATATATATCATATAAAAATAGATTTTCCATCATAATTCTCAACCATTATAGTTGGAAAAAGAAAAATGAACAACATCATTTCGTGAGGCGGTAGTTCATCGTACATAAGAACGGTAAGTTTGTTACCCATTAGATGGAAGTGTGTGTAAGTGTCATTTGAACCCTTAGAATAAAAAAATATTAGTATATTTATTATACTTAGGTTATTATATAAACATTTAATAATAATAATTTATGTGGTGGAGAATTAAAATAAAACAAAGGAGCTTGAGGATGGATGTTACCTCTTCTTTGGGTAACTCATTTTTGTTTTCACCAAAGGGATTCCTTGGAAGAATTTATTAACAAAGGGAGGCTACTAGGATGAATATAGGGATTTGGGGGAATTATTTTATCATATTTTACATGATGAAAATGGCTTGAGAGGTGTGAATAATTTAGATGGGTGATTTCCTTTTTATAGTGGGGGAAGAATTGTATTCTTTTATATTTTTTAAAAGGGAATTCCACCCATGTTTTTTCAATAAAAAGTGGATAAAATAATGTTCTAAAAACTATAAAATGGATTATAGTGTCTAAATACGAACATACAATGGATTTTTATAAGTTTCTATGTCATTTTGGGACTTAAATTTGTGGTTTAGTCCTTTGTTAAGCTAATTTGTCTCTTATTCACTGTAATTAATTTTAATCTCTTTCACTAATATTTTTGGTCAAAAAATAAGATGAAATTATTATATAGTATAATTTATTCTTTTTAAAAATATAGAATTCATTTTAAAACATTTAGATCATAGAATTATCAAAAATTAATTTAAAGTTAATCCCACAAACGTGCTATAACAACGGGTTTTTAAGTGAAAATGTTCAAAAGTTTGAAATTTTTTATATAAACTGTCAATTTGAAATTAGTTCAAATGACCTAAATTTGATTAATTGATATAAAATTAATCTAAATAAACTTTTAAAATAAACTAAATTATAATTTAACTACATAAATAAATTATACGAAAGCGTAGTTTTGAATTAAAATCCAGTGTTTTTCACTATTCATCAAAAAATGAAACATCTCATAAAAATACAAAAAATTCACCCAAAGTAATTTTTAATATTAAAATTCCAAAACAAAAAGTTTATTATTTCAAAGAAAATTTTTAATAGTGTCAAAAATCATATTTTAAATGGGTTCAACATTAAAAGTCGGTAAAATTACCTTTTAGAAAAATACATATTTTTATTCTTAAAATTGGATTTATTCTTATCTTATAACTATAAAATATATTATATGAGTATCAAAAATATTTACTAAATATATAATATATAAATTTTATTTGAAACATTAATCAAAAAAAATTTAATATATTGAGATAAAATTATGTTTGTACATAGAAAAATAGTCTTCTTAGAAAAGTAATTTATTTATTTTCAAATGGAAATTAAATTCACTTATACCAATTGATAACTAAATGATTAATTTTATATACATGTGTAAATAATTTTTTCACAATTTAGTTGATATTATTTGAAACTTCCATTTCAATGGTTAGGTGGTAACTATAATAGTATTTTAATAATAATATTAATACTATATTATAGTTTGTAAAAACTTGAACTTTCATGTAATGAAAGATATTAAAGGGACTTATAATTTTGTGTAAAACAATCCAAACCTAGTTTTGTGTGCACCACAAGATAATCTAAGTGTTGTGTGTAGTTTAAGTTTGACTTGGTGTTGCGTATAACACAGGCCACAATTATTGATTTCTTATATAAAAAAGATAATATTTAGTGTTGCATGAATTGTAAAATATCAAAATATTAAATTAAATTGAAAAAAATTAAAAAAAATATTAGGGTGTTTCATAATAGGAATGACATAAGATTTAGTTATGTTCAACCATGACTATGATTTTATTGTGGGTTGTGAGATTGAAAATAAAGGTTAGTTATGATTTATACATATTATGTGTTAATATTGTATTGAAATTAAGGTCTCCCTTGATTAGGGATTCATTTATAATGGGAATTTAGGTTAGACTACTCACTGGTCTGAGAGATTTAGAACTGTATAGAAAAGTTGGGTTTGGTAACCTATCGCAACATTCTTTCTCTTGTAATTATTTTGGTTTCATAAGATTTTAAACTTTACATGAAAGGATTTCATGTACTTTATACATGGGATGCATTTGGATATGTGTGAATATAAATGACATTTATTTTTGGGTAAATAAAAAAATCATGAGTTGTATAAGATATTATACATTAATATGTTTTTAATGTTTAAATTTGGTTGAATTTATAAGATACTAAAATTTAAATCAATAGATGCATATGTACACAAAGATAATACATGAGGTAAGTGTAATGGACCATGCCTTATATGACCATTACATTACTATTTTTATAGTTTATGGTGTTTTTATGAGATCTAGGGGGTTTTTTAGGAAATATCTACAGAGTGATGCAGCGGGTAGTTTACAATGTGAACCGAATTCACATTGTGAATTGATGGTTCACAACTTGTGTTGTCGGATAGATTCATGGATATAATAGAGGATAAGTGGGGAGTTCTTTTGACGGATTCACATTGTTAAAAGATAAAACATGATGTTTAATTAAGTCAGGATGAGGTGATATAATTTTTAATGGAAAATGAAACCTATGGAATTCACATTGTGGAAGGAATACACTGTGTGAAGCATGTGAGATCTAGGTTGTAAAAGGGTTTGATCATATAATCTTTATTCATCAGGAATCCATTTATTCCAATAATTTTTGGTAGAGTCCTAGGTGATTTTTAGGGATCTTCCATCCCCCCATTCCTCTCCTTGATCCATTGGTTCTGGTGGATGCCCATTGGAAATCGATGGTAGGCCCATCTTATTGTCTTGGTGTTTTTCTTTTGTTATTCTCTTGGGGATCTACTGTAGTGGTGCAATTTTGGTTTTGGGTGTAATTTTGGAAGATTTTTTTATAAAACTTGATAAAGTTAATGTTTATCCATAGGTTTTTTGTGTGGTTGTGTTTTTTGGCCATTTCTTCTTCACCATGTGGTACATGGTGAGTTGGAAAAGCTTCTTTGAGGTAGGTAATCCCTGAATTTTTTCACTTTTATATATCATGTTGGGGGGTTTTATCTTTTTAATCCTTTATAATATGTATTAAACTAGATTGTTAAAGATAATTAACTAGTTTAATTTAAATTGAATGGGAAAGGGGTTTGAATAACATACTTTTATATCTTTGATATTATTGTGATGTTGTCTTTGTATGGTCTAAATATCCTTCTGAAAATTATGGTTGTTGGGGGATTTTTTTTCAATTATTTGGCATGAGTTTTGGAAACTTTTATTTCTATGATTTGTTTTACATGGAACTAAAATTGTAATAGATTTATCACTTATATTTGGATAATAAAATGGTAACCCCTAGATTACGGTTTGTGTGAGAATTACCTAAATAAAGAAATGAAATGTGATAAAAATTACCCTTCTTAAATCTATAAAAGAAATTATGATGTTTTGTGATGTGTGGTCATGTTGTGGGGAAGTGATATGAAGTTGTGATGTGGTGTATTATATGTTTGGTATGTGGTCGTGTTTTGCAGTAGTGATGTGTTGTTGGTATGAGGCTGTGTTTTGAGGCGGTGAAGTGTAGTTGGTATGAGGTTGTGCTATGGGGAGATTATGTTCAGTTGTGATGTTTTAGATGATGTGGATGGTATTTTTTATGGTATTGGGAAGCTATATTTGGTTTTTTTATGTGTAATATTATATGATAATGGTTTTACTATAATATATGATCAATTAGTGATGGAATGATAGAATAATATTTTTTTAAATGGATTAGGATGGTTTTTTTAACATGATGGAAAAGTTTAATGAAAAAAATAAAATGGGAAGTGTTGTTAAATTTGGTTGTTTAAAAATAATTAAAGGAATGGTATTTTAAAATGAAATTTCCTCATCTTTTAATAAAAAGTGGGAAGTGTCTTGTGGATTCTGTTTGTTGTGTGGTTTTTCACATTTAGAGGTGGTAACAAAAGTGGGTATGTTGTGATTTGGTTAGTACTTATTATCAAACCATAGGTAAGTCTTGTGTGTGTAGATATATATACACACACATTTTATATTCCTTGTGTTTTCAATACACACCCCACCCCTGTCGAGCACAATGTGCCAACACCCGTACATTTATACAAGGGTTTTTTTACCAACATCACTATGATGAGGAAGGATGGATGGAAACATTATCTTTCTAAATCTCTTCTATGTGAGTAGATATACATAGGTTATAATGTCTGGAGGTCTAATAGTGCACTAGGTTATGGCCCAAGTGTCATCAAGAGAGATTTTTTGAGATCATGTTGTTGGGTGGTGGCCCATGTGTCTTTGAGTGATATCTGATGAGACTGTGTTGTAGGGAGGCTTATGGTGGGGGTCATTCATGGTAGGAGGAGGGCATAAGTTTTATTTTCTTCATGTTCATGATACTCTCCTACTATTCTCATGGTTGTGATGTGATGACCGATGTGTCTTCAGGTGAGTAATGTTGTGACTGTGTTATGGGGTGATGGCCCAAGTGTCTGCAGGAGATATGTGATGTGACCATGTTATAGGGTAGTCTCCGATGATATATGGAAGATATATAAGTGCTAGGACATATTAATTTGGGGTGTGAGAGTGTAAAATTAGTGGGAAAGAGATGTGGGGTACCCTTTATCAATATAATTCTTATTATCTTATTATACTTGGATGTTTTATTTCATGAGTGTGACATGGTAAAGAGGGGGATTGGTCAGTTGACCTATTTAAGTGTTTTTTGGTTCCACTATTTTCTCATGGTTTCATTAGTATTCTTATTCCACATGTGCATTAGAGAATTTAGTTACCCTAATAAGTATACTTCTATTCAAACCCTATGTATATAAACTGCTTTTTAGGTTTCTAGGAGGATTACATAGACCATTATGGACATTACTATCCCAGTATCTTGGAAAATTATGGTGACACTGATTTAGCTTTTCTTTTGGTTATTTACTTTTGGAGACTTTTATCTGTATCAATTTTATTTTTACACAAATGTTTTGGATGGTTTTTGGATCTCTTTTTATATTATGTCCTATAGTTGATTGTAGTTTATTTATCCAATCTTCTAATATTGTTTTATTATAGAGTACAATACCTCCCATTTATGAGATTTTTTATACCCTCAGTGCTTGTCACCATCCCTAGGCCTAATGGAGGTGGGAATCTAGGGTCATTATCTCTCTACCTTCGTTATGGTATCTTTGGTGTGAGGGGGTCATGACAAAGTGGTATCAAAGCTAATGAATGAGGAATAAGATGAATTTTAGAGTTAGTATTAGTTATGATTTCAGGGGTTGGTATGGAAACATTATAATTTGACCTTGGTTAATTACATACGATATGGATACTAGCTATGACATGGGATTTTAGGGGCCCCTATGATCCGGTACACAGGATCTAAGAAAATTGAATGACTAAGTGAGTTGGACCTATTTGTAGGATAGATACATAGTAGATGTAAATGCATCATGATTACTTATGTTCTTGTTTAAATTGGGTGGTTTTGGTTTTAGAAAGGTTAAAAGGGATTAAAATGAATCTTGAAAAAAATTTATACAACATGGGCTTAGGAAATCCTTGTTTACTCTTTCAGTTGTGTATCATGGTCTTTTTCCACGCGAGGTTCAGTTAGGGGATGTTTGGTAGCCTAATTTGATTAATCAACATATGGTTGATTTGATTAAGGAGGATGATTAGTGGAAGATTAAATTATGATATTTTCAGTGGCAGAATTTGGGGAAGTATGAGGAAAGTGTTTTGGTTGTGGAGACGAAGATAGGGTTGAAGGATCTTAGGATCACCTTTAGTTTGATCTAGGACCTAATGGAGTACCAGGTCCCTTTTTAAGTTATTCAAATTTGGGGAGTTTCATGTGTGTAGTGGTTTATATGTTTGGTTGAGCTGAAGGAGGCATATGTTTCATGGGTCAACTTTTTGAAAGAGTTACAGGAGAAATTTATTTCATCAACCATAAATGAATTGAAATAGTAGGATCTTCTCTCTCTTAAGAATAGGGGTATGTCAATGCGAAATATATGGATAAAGTTTAAAGTCATATTTCATTATTCCCCATACCATTTCCCATTTGAGTAATCTCATGTGATACATCATGAGGAGGAACTCTATACTTTGATTCATTGTGCAATTACTCATTTTACATTTACAATGTACCTAGAGGTTTAGAAGAAGTTGTATGTGATAGAGTAGATATACTCACAAGTAGGTTTACCATGAGATGGGATCTAGCAGAGTTCCCTAAGGATAAAAGTTTTCAGTGGTAGGTCTTAGGTGCTAGGGAATTTGAGTTTTTGACCAACAGGGAGCTGGGATCAGTAGTATCTTTTCCAAAATCCTAAGGATAGTGGTTTTCCTTATTTTCATAGGGACATTATGCCAGCATGTTTTATCTATGGGATTTGTGGCCTTCACCAAAACCAGTTCCCAGTAGCTCTTTGAGATTAGTTCGGTGTAGATGGTTAAGTTTAGTGCTAACCATAGCAGCAGATACTAGTGAGACCATTTCAGAAGTAGGGGAAGTGGGATTATTCTCCATTGAGGAGAGATAGAGTAAGTAGAGGTTGGCCTTAGGATTTTCATCATGTTCATGGACCCCAACCCAAGGGTGGTCATGGAGGTGATCATCAGAAGAGAGTATAAAGATTTTTTCATGGTTAGTCACACGTCGTGGAAGTAGTAACACCATAGGGGATAGAGATCATTCGAGGTATGCTCAGTTTGTTATTTACCCTTATTTTTTCCTTGTTTCATTGAGGATATTCTCACTACTTTGTTTCACTAGGCCGATTCCATAATCTTGGACTATATGTATAAAGGCTTATTGTTCCCATGTTGCTGATTATTCCATTTGGAGGCCATACCGACTTGTTTGATTTGTACCGTGGGTGTAGACTGGTGATGGGGTCATATTAGTCCCATGGATACCTTGTCTTACTTCATATTAAACCATAAAATTTCATCCTTAGTATCGATCCTGTTCTTGGATATGGATAACCATCAAGTTGTTTTTCATGGCGAGCAGAGTTTTTAGGTGCGTAGTTGGTATATAGATCCCCTTATTTCTTTAATGGATAAGATTCATATGTAATCATTATATATTGGGATAGTGGAGGTTCTCAGGGTTGTTGGGGATTTTTTTGGATGTTTTTTTCTAGGAGTTTGTGATTTTACCCCCTTGATGTGATGTTGAGTTCAGGATATACTTACAGCCAAATGCTTCTCTGATTTTGGATGTCTACTTATCATATGGTATCTTTTGAGTGATGAGGGTTGAGGATTTAAATAGATGATCTGATATAGAAATGTGTTATCTAATCAAGTGTTTCATCATGGGGTTATCTAGTTTTATTCTCTCACAAGGAATATGTAAGTCTACGGGTGTTTATAGACTACCAATGTTGAATTAGGTAAAAATAAATAATCATTATCTTATTTTTAGTATAGATGATATTTTCTAATAGCTGGGTGGGGATAGTTGGTTTTATACTATCTAATTTCAATTTGGGTATCACAAGTTGAGGTTGAAGTAGGGAAATATCCTAAATACTATATTTAGATATTGGTATAGGCACTTTGAGTTTGTAGTCATATCATTTGATGTTAGGAAAGCACCAACTTTGTTCATGGGAATTATGAATTTTTTGTTTAAATTATTCCTAGACAAATTCATGGTTGTGTTCATCAATGATATATTAATCTACTCAAATTCATAGGAGGATAATGTTGATCATCTTAGAGCTTCCTTGAAGGTTCTTCAATGCCACCATATCTATGGAAAATTATACAAGTGTAATTTATATATATGAGAGGTGAACTTATCTATACATGTGGTGTCTCGATAAGGTGTGGTGGTGGACCCATAGAATTTATAAGAGGTTTTTTATTGGGTATCACCCAAGAATTAGAAGTAGGTTTGCAGTTTCCTTGGTCTTGTGGACTGTTATAAGTGGTTTGTACTTTATTTTTCTTTAGTTACATCCCCACTAACAAAATTCACTAGGAAGGATTAGTCCTTTTTGTGTATTGATTAGTTAGAAATAGGATTCAATTACTTGAAGGATAATTTAGTCAGTGCTTCAATTTCTGGAGTAAAGGTGATGTTTTAGAAGTTTTTTATGTTTCTTATCTAGGATTTTGATTCATGTTGATGTAGAAGAAGGTATCTATCTCTTATGAGTCTTGGAATTTATTTCCTCATGAGAGTAATGGTTTTATCCATGATCTGAAGATAGTAGTATTTGTTTTTATGCTGAATTTTTTGTGGCATTACCTCATTAGGGAGGGTTTTGTGGTCTTCAGGGATCACAGTATATTGAGGTACATTTTTTTCAACATGACCTGAATCTGCAGTAGTGGATATGGATGGATTTTTTTAGGATTATTATTTTGATTTCTCTTACACCTCAATAAATGTAATTTTTTTTGCTAATTATTTGATAAGGAATTTGAAAAAGGATGTTTTTTTGGATACTGTAGATTCTTGGAGAGCGATAGAGGAGTTGGAAGCCATGCACTTGGATATAAGGGTGGTTGATGGTAGATGATATTTTTTTAGATGATAGTGTATCCGTCCTTTATATATTAGGTGGAGGATCCTCAGTGGGGGGACTCATAGGAAAAGATGATGCATGCTTTTGTTGGTCATGGTGATGTTCTATAGGGATGGTCAGAGTATGGTCGGAACTAGATGATGTTTTAGAGGATATTATTTTTTCTAACAATGTTTCATGGGGGATTCCTTCATGAGTTTTGTATATCACCTTTTCCAGTACAACCAAGATGATACAAGATGTTCCATGGCTTTAGGACACAGTTTTTGGTATCCTAGTAAGAAAAGATAAGTGGTGGAGTTTGTGGTGAGTTGTTTGGTTTGATAGTGGGTAAAGGATGAACATCATTTCCCTGGTGGTTTTTTGCATCATTTGGATGTTACAAAGTATAAATGGGATGAAATATCAATGGATTTTATAATAAGGTTACCTTTAGGTCAGGGAGGTTGGGATGATATATAGGTAATTATGGATTGGTTGAATAAATCATTCCACTTATTAGCAATAAAGGAGTTGAGAAATTTTTATGCTTTGGATAACAGTTATATGGATGAGTTGGTGTGGTTTCATAGATTTATGAGGTCCATTGTATCATATCAGTATCCATGTTCTACCACACAAGTTTGGAGGCTATTATAGCTTGATTTTGGCACTCATTTATTCTTCATCATTACCTTACACCCTTATATGTACAAGAAAATAGAGTAGATTTTCCAGAAATTGGAGGATATGTTGTAGGAATTCATCTTAGACTTAAAAGGTTCATGGTAACAACACTTGTTGTTGGTTAAGTTTTCTTATAATAACATTTATCACTCATACATTAGAATTACCCCATTTGAGTCTTTATATAGGTGTAAATTATGTTCTTAATTGTTCTAGATGGAGGTTGGTGAGGTATCAGTTCTTGGTCCTGATGTTGCATAGAGCAAAAAAAAATAAGGTTTAGTTTCTTCATGAGAGGATGAAAGTAGTGTAGGACCATCATAAGTCTTATGTAAATAAGAGGAGGAGGCCCTTGTAGTTCGAGTTTGGAAATAATATACTCTTTAAGTTATACCCTTAACATGGGAAGTAGAAGTTTGATATGGTAGTAAGCTTTTCCCCCATGTTTTTTGGGACCTTTTTTGTGTTTGGGTGAGTTGGCGAGGGGGCATATTAGTTGGCGTTTCCACTATGACTGGACTATATTTATTAAGTCTTACATGTCTATCAACTATTTTAGTATCTTCCCAAGGACTCTCATGTCATTGACTGGGGAGAGTTAGATATCTATGATAACACAATGCTTTTCGAGTAGACATTAGAGGCCTAGGATCATTGGAAGAAGGATTTTTGTGGGTGGACCATTCCCTTGGTTCATGTATTGTAGAAGCATATTATATTGGAGGAGAGTATTTGGGAATAAGAGATGAATTTTTTTTCCCAATAACAATAACTATTTTGAGTCTTTTTTTGTTTTCCCAATATGATGTGATTCTTAGATATTGATTTTTTATAATAGGTTTTATTCCTTTGATGTTTTTTCTCTTAATGTATGATGTGAGATAATGTTTTGACTTATAAAAAGGTGAGGACCTGATTTCTAATCAAGACTCACTATGATACGATGTAATTAAACCCATATGGGTGAGTCAATTCCACCCATAGTGGATAGTATATTAAGAAAGAGGATGGAATTCCTTGATTAGTATATTTCAGGTAGTTCAGTGTTTTGGTTATAGTGGTTGCTGGTTTGGGTTATATAAAGGTTGGATGGTTGTATTTCAATGTGGTTGTAAGAAAGGAGTCGGTTTGTGGATGGTACTATATGTTGTGGTGTTTTCCCCAGTTAGAGGTGGTAGTGTGGTTATGTGAGATTTTAGTGGTTGTTTTAGTTGGTGGGTTTGACTGGTGGTAGCTTTTACGGTACAAATATGTCCTCAAGTGGTATCTCACGAGGTGGTTATTTGGACCCCTTTCTTTTTCCAGGTTTGGTTTTTATTCTTGATGAAGATAATCATCTAAGAGGTATATAATGTAATGTACCATGCCTTCCCAACCCATTAATTTTATATTTGGGAATTTTGAGGTGTTTGGAGGAGATCAAGGGGGTTTGGTGAGGCTATAGCAACAAAGTGTTGCAGTTGGTAGTTCACGATGTGAACCAAACTCGTGTTGTGAGTTGGTAGTTCATGGCTTGTGTAGCCATCTATATTCACATCTTGTATGTGGGATAAGGAGGGAGACCATGATATGGATTAACATTATGAAAATATAATTAATAATTTGTAATTAAATGAGGACAAGATGATCTATTTTTTTGTAGGAACCAAAATCCAGGGAATTCACATAGTGAAAAGGATACATGATATGAAACTCGTAGGATCTCCGTTATAAAAGGGTTGATCGGATGATATTTATTAATTTTTATGCCCCTAATTACTCTCATTTTTTTTAGATATCTAATTTTTTATTAGGTATCTTCCATCCCTCCTTCCCTCATCTTTATTTGTTGGTTATGGTGTATGCTCGTTGGCGATCGATGGTAAGCCCTTCTCTTTATCTTGGTTATTTTCCAATGTTTTTCTCGTAGGGATGTGATGTGGTGGTTTAGTTTTGGTTTGGGGTTTGATTTGGGATTTTTTATGATAACCCTTAATGTGGTTTAGGTTGATCTATTGTTTTTTCATGGATTTTTGGTTTGTGGGAATTTCTTCTTTTCCGTACGGTGTGCAATGTGTTGGAAAAGATTATAAATGGTAGGGAATCTTTCATTTATCACTTTTTTGTATCATATAATAAGGTATTTCTCTTTTTTATCCTTGGGAATATGGTTTGTATTGGAATAAAAATATATAATTATCTCATTTAATTGAAATTGAAGGAGAAAGGGGTTTGATTCACATTCTTTTATAGATTTTAAATTATTTTGATGTTGTGTTTGTATGGGTTAAACACCCCACTAAAACTTTTGGTCTTCAGGGTCTTTGATTGGGATGATTTGGATTGAGTTTTGGACCCTTTTCTTGTTTTTATATATTTGAAATCATCCTAAAATAGAAATTGGTTGACCACATATATTTGTCTAATAAAATGGTTTCCCCTAGATTATGGATTTTTTGAAAATTACCTAAATAAAGGAGTGGTATGTGATAAAAATTCCCCTTTATAAATATATAGAATATTTTGTGATGAGTTTTGATGTGAGTTCATGTTGTGGGATGATGATGTGTAGTTATGATGTGGGTGATAATGTTGTCGGTATGTGGCTGTATTGTGGGGTGGAAACAAGTGGTTGGTTTGAGGTCGTGCATGGAAATGTGTGGTTGGTATGAGTTCGTGTTGTAGGTATCCTTGATCTGTGGGCTGTTAGGGCTTTAGGTATTTCTGATAGTCCTTGGACGTTCACAGAGGCAAAGAAAGTCAGACTGTAGTGGTGTGGATCAGCCTCTTGGTGTTCCCTATGCCTTTCCAGAATGAAGGCCTCCTTAAGTCAATTGAGGACTCCCTTAGTGGCTTCCTATCCTTGGATTTCTAGACTAGGGGATGTGTAGATACCTTGATAGACCAAATTTGCATGGATATACATCTCTCTCTCTCTCCTAGTTCCAAATAATATTTATCTTGGGGTGCAAGACTCCTTTATCTGGTACCAAGATATATCATACCCAGTCTTCGTGAAGTTCTTCCCACATTTCCTTCTCTAGGGACACTCTGGACAGGTCTTCCATTGACACCGCTAGGCTAAGGTTTATCATCCTATCCAATATGTTGTTGCTAGTGGTGCTCGTGTGGCCCCTCCTAATGGGGATCTCCCTAGAGTGGATGTAGAGATGACTTCATCTCCTGATATACTTCATATGGATCCTCCCCAAGGTCCCGATCTATTGGCTCCTCCAGGCCCAGTGATAGTGTGTTATCAGACGCCATTTCGGGTCATTATCCCTTATTCTCCAATGTAGTTTCCCCTGGCCCATGTTGGAACCCCCCTTCTATCTACTCCGTCGAACATGATCCAGGGATTATAAGAATGGATGTTGTGCAAATACCCCACCCCCTATTTTCATGGATATACCTCCTATTGACCTAATTATACCTCAGAGTGCTACTGTTGAGGAAGAGAATCCTACTGAGGATGCTCCTTTGGCATTGGGCTACCTGAATGATGGGGCCTCTCCTCTTCCTTCTTGTTATATTGTGCCTTTTATGGGTTCCCCTACCCTTCAAAAGGATCAATGAAGAGATCATATCCCCCCCCCCATGTGTGAGGGGTAGAAAGTCTGTATTATAACACAACATATCTTTTTCCCCAAACATGTCTTTATCTAAAGTTAACAAAGTCTGTACCAGGACATAGTCTATGAAAATAAAGGAGAAGTTCACTTCACACTTCGATATGGCTACGTGTTCTTGAGCCGACCCCAGAATATTATTTTCCCAATGATTCAGTTCCTCATTTGGAATGCCTGAGGCATATGAGCATGGGTCAAAACAGACTTCTTTTCATCAGATAATATCAAGCATAAGGCTTCAATTGTTTCTATTCTTGAACACAATAAACAATCGGTCAGGATCTATGACTTCTCTAGGAAACTTAAAATTCATGTCTTTATGCATGATGATCCTTCAAACCAACACATATGGATCTTCTGGCACAATATCTCCTCTGTCAACCTAATCTAGCTAGGCAACCAATTCATCGTAGTGAAAGAAACTAGGGGAACTCATACCATCTTCACCTCTTTTATCTACGGGAGTTGTGACCCTCACCAGAGGGTGTTTCTTTGGAACAATCATACTGAGTTTGACCCAGGTAATCTATTGTGGATCATAGGGTGTGATTATAATGTAATCAAGAAACTAAAGGAGTGAAAGGGAAGAGGTATTTTCCCCAAAAATCCATCTAGGACTTCACTCAATTCATGGTGGGAAAGGGTCTCATGGATCTCAGCTTTTCTGGTGATAGATTCACATGGTATAACAATCAATGGTGGAACCATATCCCTTGGATCCATCTAGATAGGTGTTTCTCTATCATTTAATCCATTTCCTTGTTTTCCAACACTGGGGTGACTCACCTTGTGTGGGGTTTACCATACAACTCCCCATTAATAATTTCCTTATCATACAAGCATGAAAATAATTGATGGTTTCGCTACTACTGGAATTGGGATCGCATTCCAGGCTTTGAGGATCTGGTTAGAGACTCTTGGAATACCCCCTACTATGGGAAACGTGGATTTCCTTTCATAAAAAAATAATAAGGATCAAGATGAGCCTTTAGGTGTGGTCGAGGGAATATCCTTTCTTATATGGATACCAGGAGGCCATCATGAAATACATTGAACACCTTAAAATAATTCTTGAGGAGGAATGGGATGATCAGGTTTTTGATAACCTACATAGTAAAAAATATCTTCTAGAGGACATGATTTTGAAGAAGGATAACCTGGCTAGGGATGAGATTAGAGTCAAGTGGATTCTGGAGGGTGATAGGAACACTTATTTTTTTCCCTTATTGTATTAAAAAGAGGATAATTCATGCTAAACCAAACATTCTGTAGAAGGAAGGTAACTATACTGATGACCAGGATGTTGTGGGACTAATGGAAAACTCGTTCTTCTGGAACCTCCTAGTTGTCCCCAACAACCTCTTTTCAGATGGATACTTGGGTGATAACCTGAGTGTCTTTAAGGTGATCCCCTATAGCTTCTTAGTTAAGGACAATGAACTCATGGAAACTATTCCCCAAAAGCAATAGATTCTGGAATCCATGATCAAACTCAATTCAGAAAGTGTGGATATTCCAGATAGATTCCTGGGATCCTTCTACAGATATATGTGGGAGACGGTGAAGGATGATCTAATTATGGCAATAAAATACTTTTTCTGGGGAGGGCTAATCCCGCAAGTTTTGAGTGCCACCTCCATTTTCCTCATTCCTAAGCCTAATAATCCCACCTAGATCCTCTATTTCCACCTAATGAGCATGTGAAACATCCCCTACAAAATTCATTCCAGCATTATCAACTCAATTCTAACCCTTCATCTTCCCCATTAGATATCTATGGAGTAAGATAGCTTTGTGAAGGGGTGCTCTATCTAGGGACAGTTTGATCTGGCCCAATAGATGATCAGGGATATCAACTTCAAGAACCATGGCACCAACATAACTACCAAGATTGATATGATCAAGGATTATGGCCGCATTGAATAGAGTTCCATCAACAAAGTAATCATAGGTATGGGCCTCTCCCCTTATAATGTCGATATTATCTTTCAATGCTTTAGTTATTTGTGGTTGGTGGTAAAATTTATGGGTAACACCTATGAATTCTTAAAATAAAACTATGACCTCAGGCAGGGGGACCCCATCTCCCCATGTATTTTCATTATCACCGAAGATGTTCTCAGTCGCCTGATTCATATGATCTTGAGTAATGGTGACATTATACTATATCGAAGAAGGTTGAGATCCCCATCAGTGTCTCTTATTATGTTTTCAAATGATATGACCATCTTCATGAACACCTCGAGAATATCATTATTGGGTCTTAACTAGGTGATGGAGGATTATTGCCATTGGAGTGTCCTGATTATTAATAAAAGAAAGAGAAACTTTATATTGCTAAAAATTGTCCCTTGAGCCAGTTTTCTACTATGAGTGGTTTTTTGGAAATGCAGAGAGGTGTGTTCCCCATGGACTATCTTGGTGCACATGTATCCATAGAAATACTTTGGATACATGACTTCGACCCCCCTCATTAACATGATCATGGACATAATTCGCAATTTTATAAACAAATACCTATCTTTTAGGGGTAAGATCGCACAGGTGAATAGTTTGATACTAGGCACACTAGTTCATGCCCTCTCATCGATAAAAGACCCAAAATGTGTAATAAAAAATATTGAAAAAAGTTATTGTAGGCTTCATCTGGGATTCCATGTTTGAGGGAAAGCACCAATGGGTCTCTTGGAGCAGGATGGTGAGTCCTACTAATGAATGAGGTATTGATGTGAGGAGCTTGGAAGATACTCTTCTCTTCATGCATTCAAAATTAGCATGGGAGGTCTTGGAACAATGCACCATGTGGGGGACTATCATGAATTAACTCCTTTAGGATGATCAGGCTTCTGCAGTTGGAAATACTTCTCCTCTCTAGTCTAAGATTGGACCCCTTGTTAATGCACGTAATCCATTCTCTCATTGAATCATTGGTAAAGGGGGTGTATCCTTCTAGAATAAAAATTGGGTAGGGGAGATCATAGGTTACCCAGGATGTCCTTATCTTACCATTACTTACAGGGAAGCTAGCCATTACCTGTCTTTCATCAACATCATTCTGAAGAAGGACCAATAAAATCTGGTGAATATTATCAAGCTAATATCAGTACTGGATAAGTGTGTCTTTACTACCTCCCCATCTAGTTTATTCATGATGAAGGCCTTCTTTAATACTCACACCATGCATAAACCAGTGTAATTGTGGATGGAACTCCTTTGGGATAATATTATCCCTTCTAAATACAATTTTCTAACCAATAGATTGATAAACAAGGTAGTTCCCACATATGATAATATTAAATGATGCGGAATCAAAATGGCCTCCAGGTGCATCTACTACAAGAGACACAGGGAGGAAACTTCAGGTCACCTCTTCTTTGAGAGTGAATGGGCGCACGAGTTTTGGTCCTACTTTGGTGATTTCACTAGTTTCTCTAATTCATCTATGGTTGATCAACCCTTCCTTGAATTTTGGTTCCATAGTTCGGGTGAGGGGGTGTAGAGACGATGGCTCACAATACTTTGTTGCATGCATGTTATTGGTGTTTGTGGTAGACGAGGAATAAATGGATACTTAAGGTATTGGCCTCGATTGGTCATTCAATCATCATCCATTCCAAAAATATTCTCATTGATCTGGTTAGGGTCCTGGGAAATTGGAAGGGGGCCTTGTCATTGCAGCAATTCAAGCCTAGGTCCTCTATCTCTCATCCGAGCAGCAGATCCACTATGGGAAACTGGGTCCGTTGGAACCCTCCATCTAGGGGCTTGAAGCTTAACTTAGATAGATCTTATACCTCAGGGGTTATGTGTAGAGGGATTTTTGTCTGCGATGGTAACGGGTTAGTCATTCTATCTTTCTCAATCGAGCTGGTCCTGTGTTTTTTCCTCCCGTATTAGGAAATGGCCATGTTAATGGGACTCAGTATATGTAGCTAGAGAAGGTTAGGCATCATTGAGATTAAAATGGACTCGATGGTCTTGCACAATTCTTTTCAGGGTATTGGTTTCATCCTATGGTCGATTGAATATATCATCAAAACATGTCACAACATACTTTACAGTAACACTAGAATGATGCATACCTGGTGGGAGGGAAACAAAGTTGCAGACTACCAGGCCTCACTAGACACCCCCAATTTTGAAATCATTTTCCTATATAATATAGACAGTCTAAAATAAATAGATTTTAATATCATTATATGGGATTCCCTTGGATTTCAACACTTTAGACCCCCCCTAATCCCCATATTCCCTTCCCCTTCCCTTATGTTTTTACCTCTTTTTCTTTGAGTAAATATTTGCTTGATGTATGATGTGGGCAATGATTTGGATGGTATTTGGTCATGTTGGGGGGTAGATATGTATTTTTTTGTTATGTGGAGGATGATATTTGAATGGTTTTGTTGTGCTGGATGTCTGGGTAGTGATGGAATAAATGAATAACAATGTTTGAAATGGATTTAGTTGGTTTGGTGAGCATGGTAGAAATAGTTAATGAAAAAATTAAAATGTCAAGTTTGGTTAAATGTGGTTGTTGATAAATAATTAAATTAATGGGAAATTTAAATAAAATTGGCTTAGATTTAAATTAAAATTGGGAATTTTCTTGTGGCTTGTGTTTGTTGTGTGGTTTTCTACATTGAGAGGTTGCAGTGAAAGTGGGGATGTTGTGAGTTAGTTAGTACTTGTTGTGGACCCAAATTTTAAGATTATGTTTGTGGATATATATATATATATATACCTTGTATGTTCCTTTTGATTTATATACACACCCCACCCACATCAAACACTATGTACTAAAACCCACACAGTTATATGGAGGGTGTTTTTTCCTCGGTGAGGAGGATTATTGGCTAGCTACCCAATATTTTTTTATATCTCTTCTAGGTGAGTAGATATGCATAGGATGTGATGGACTAAGGTTTGATAGATCACTAGGTGATGGGCCATGTTTCTTCAGGAAATATATCATGAGACAGTGCAATGGGGTAGTGGACCAGATGTCTTTGGAAGATATTGGAAGAGACTATGTTGTGGGGAGGCTTATGGTGGGGGACATTCATGGTAGAAGGAATACATGAGGTTGATTTTCATAATGTTCATGATACCCTAACACTCTTTTTGTTATTGTAGGATCAAAATATGAATGTAGATGCTCAATATACAACAGGGGTGAATTTTATACATTAAAAATTCCTTTGTAACCTTTAAAGTTGTTATAAAACATTCATTTTTAACCTTGAGGAAAATTATGTTTAACAAAGTTAAACAAAGTAAATTCACAAGACCTCTTAGTTCCAAAAGCATTCTAGGTTCGGGAAATATGGTTCTGGAAATGAAACTTAATAGAAGTTTACTAGGAAAAATATTTTACCTTAAAGCTTATAGAATCTTACTTATTGAAGTATAAAAGAACAATAAAGTATAAGATAGTTATACGTTTCTTATGAATCAAAATATAGTAGAAAATAAACTTGTAACAATACAAGTAAAAAGTATTAAATCTTTTAACCCAAAGATAAGGGTATCCAAAAACCTTGGATAAATTTACCTTGATTTATACTTTGGGTAAGCCCTCGATAGAAATATCTAATTTTTTCTTTCTATCCACGCAAGCCCTCGAACTTTAAGGTAGTCGTAACCTATGTCTTATTTATCAAGGAAGTCCTCAAACTTTAATGTAGTCACCACCTCTGTCTTCCTATCCCTAGAAGTCCTCGAATGTACACAGCAACAATCAGAGTTGCGTGAAGCAAGCTGAACAAGATGTTCAGTACGCACAAAGCATGAGAGCCTCTCTCTATAGAAATCACTTCAGTAGCATGTAATCTGTAGATTGATAGATCGGTCTCAGTTATTTTTTAAGCTTGTTCAAATGAGCTCATATTTATAGGCATTTTTCCAATGGTCGGCTCCCTCCTCCAACGGTCATATTTTTCCTTGAATCTCAGAGGGACTAATATACATGTCACTCAAACAACGGTTAGTTAGAAATGGATTTCACGACATCGTTTCATAACTAAAACATGGGTAAGAAAAATATGGTCCCTTAATCAAATTCATTTTTTAGAGTCTAAGGAAAAATAAAGCTCAGAGTCTAAGAAAATAAACATTTGAAGTCTTTATTACAAGGAAATTTGGATTCTGTTTTTCAAGGAATTTGGAACCTGAAATCTATAGATTTCAGAGTCTAAATTCTTAGGAATTCAGACTCATAATTCTAAGGAATTCGGAGTCTTAATTATAAGGAATTCAGAGTCAAAATTCTAAGGAATTCAGAATCTGAATTTCAGAGAATTCAGAATCTGAATTGTAGAGAATTTGGAATCATAATTTTAGAGAATTTGGATTCTGAATTTCATATATTTCGAAATCTATATTTCCTAGAATTCTAAGTCTTAATTGATAGAATTCAGAATCTAAATTTCTAAGAATTCGGAGTCTGAATTCATAGAATTCAAAATCTAAATTCAGAACCTAAAAACAGAATGCTCTATATATAAGTATTTATAGGATTCCTAGATTTTAAATATGAAACCGAATTTTACACTTAGAAATAAAAAGAGTTAGATTTAAAGAAACTATAACATGAACAATGAAAAAAAGGTTAGGAGAAAATTTCCTTGGGAAAGGAAAATTTCCTTATTAAGATAAATCTATAGGGAAATAAAATTTTCTTTGAGATAGAGGGTTTGTGATTTTCAAAACATAAAGTAATGGAAAATTCATAAGGAAACCTTATTGAATCAACAATATCCCCCTTTTTGAAAAGCACAAACATCCTTACTAAAAAGAATATAAGGACCTAGAACTACTATGTACTTGAAAATAAAAACTTATCTCCCTTTACATATGGATCAAAGTGAATATGACTAACTCCCCCTTAGGCTTTGGAATCACTAAGGATCATATTCTTGATTTCCTGAATAAGATTTTTCATTTTCTTGCGTATGAAAATCTTCATTGATAAGAACTTCCTCTTATATAAACTCCCCCTTAAATAGGGAAATATCTTCTATCTTAATATTATTTTTATCATTCCTTTATCCCCCTTTGTGATTTTCAAAAATAAATAGAGGGAATGAAAAAACATCGGTGCCTGAAAAATTAGTATTAAACAACCACAAAAAAATATAAATAACAACCAAAATTTCAATAATGTTGAAAAAAATTGTACAAGGAAAAGTACAAAAAAAGATCAAAATGAAAAGAAATTATCCTTCTTTGTCCTTCAGCATCAGCTTCTTCACAATAGTTTTTAGCTTCTTGAGCTCCTTGTGATCTTCTTCCTTGAACTTTAGTAGATGATCCTGATCTTCATTTTTCTTCTCCAAGGCATTAATTTTTTCTTCCTGGGACTTAAGACATTCTTCTTGATCTTTTAACACTTCTTCTTGATTAACAAGCTTCTCTTCAATCTCAATTCTAAGATACCTTTCCCTCTTCTAATTCATTACCACATAATTAAGCTTGACATTCATATCCTTAACTTCTTGCTTCTGAGTAGTCTATTATAGGATTAACATTCCCTCAAAACTATTTTTAATATCCTTGATCTTTCTATTTTCAGTGTCAAAAGCATCCTTGATATTTTCATGAAATTCATCGAATATTATCATCTCTTCGATTTTATTCTTTGACCAGATTGTAATATCATTGAAATATATTTCATGATCCTCATAACCAATGAGGAAGGTTTTGAAATCTACCTCAAGTCCGACAATGTTTTCCATAACCATGTAAACTGAATCTGATTTCTGATTTATCATATGTTGAAGCATCTAGAATCTTGAGTCTATGCTTGGGAATAAGGGATTAGTTCCTACCATCTTTTTCAATGACTGAACAACAAAATCATGTCCAAGGGAAGATTATTCTGAATCCGAGTGTTTGGTTGGTGATGACTCGTCTTCTATGTATTCATCTTTCCTCTTTGATGAAGCACCAACATCTTTCTTCTTCACCACAGATTTACTAGGTGTATATACTACCACCTAATTTCCTTTATCGGCTTTCGGAAAGATGTATTGAGATTTGGGATATTTTTGTTCACTATCTGATATATGAAAAATCTTATCTTCATCTACTTTTTCTTTCCAGGATCCTGCCACAACATCCTCTGGCTGAATAAAATCATGATTGCTACTTTCCTATTCAGATAATGTATTCACTTCTTCCTCACCCTTCTCATATTTTCCTGGAGTAGCAAGTTATAAAGACTCGACATCAGAAGTTCAGATTGATAATTTATCAAAAATAATTTCCTTATCATGATAATCCTATACATTCATTATTATTTCCTTAGTATCACCACTGCCTTCTTCTTCTCCTTCTTCTTCCACTTCTCCTTCTTCAACTATTTATTCTTCATGATGTGATTTCAGAATCACCACTTTCTTTCTCAGAGTCACAAGAAGTGATTTTTTCAAAAAATATTTTGGTACTGGAATTTGTTCAGATGATTTCTCAATATATTTAAGAAGATATTGTACTATCTCAGCCTCAAAGATCTTCTTCTTTTTCTTCTTCTCTTTCGGTTTCTTCTCAATCTATTCAACAGCCTTTATTTTCAAGGATTTTTCCTCACCAGGGTCCAAGTCAAACTTAGGCTCCCCTTCCTTCCTATTTTTATTATCCTCTCTCTACTTGGCCACTACTTCATCATGGTAGGTTTTTTTCTTCTCTGGATTCGGTGGTGTTGAATGATTTTCCTTAGCCACAGGGGTTTTTATTTTATCTTCTGGTTATTTATCCATTCTCTTCCATCCTCCTTTTTAGAGGTTTCAGCCACTTCTAGTTCATTGAAAAGGCTTCTACTTCTTCTTCATATAGATCAAAAAATTCTCCAGATTCATTATAGAATCCAGCATTCATCCTCTTTAAGGTATCATCACTCAACTACATTACCTTGCAATTCCTCAGATTGGAACTGCATGAAATTTTGAAATATTCTAAACAAAGAACTATAATCTTTGATAGAATATCTAGATACATAAGGATTTGAGATTTTAGATTTCCATTCTTGATATTATCAATCATCACCAAGATATATTTAACCAAGTTTATCTTCCTAAGGTTTACGAGGAAATCGAATATATAGATATCACTCTTCTTTAGAGTATCCTTATCCCCTTTCCTTGGAATTATAAAGCCTTGAACCCATAATTCAAGAATCTGTAAGTTCGTAGATAGATGAAAAATCTTCATAGTCTTCACTCCTTTCAGACCAAGACACTCTATAGCTTGTTCCTTATCAAAGGATCCTGACACATTAGGTAATTTGTGAGTACAGAATTCTACTTCTCCTTCATAAGAAATTCCAATCAAACTTTCTAACTTGTTGTAAGAAAGATAGTAGGTCTTTCAATAACACTTAAAAGGAGAACTTTTCTCTACATTTTTCCTTGAAGAAACTTATTGTCTCATAGAATTCAATAAACAAGTCCAGATACACCAGATATTGTGCCTTTGGTTTTGAAACACATACACTCTCCCAACCATATAGCTTGACATTCTTTGATATGATAGAGTCATACTTACCATAAAAATTTGGATCGACCAACCTTTCTCTATATATCTTCCACTCAGATATTTCCTTAACAGTCGACATTTATTTCTGAGGAAAGGCTTCAGGAGACATTCAAAACTAGGGAAACTAGGGAAACTTTTAAAGATTCAAAATGGCCTTAAGTACAGAGACAGATATTCAACATGAGAAATATTGAAAAACCGATGTGGTAAAATAATTTTAGGGGATTTATATAAGCGATTGAGGTGACGGTTCATCTTCCTTAAATGATCCAATTGTTGACATACGTCATATTAGATCTGACGGATGAGATGATAACCGAAGAAGGATTTTGATAGGTTTTGATCATTTTAGGTTTTTAAGAAAAAAATTCGGATTTAAGTAAAAGTTAATCCAAAAAAATGAAAATACCAACAAGTAAAAAAAATGATTAAAAAGAATTAGGAAAGGAAACATACCTTTCAGATTACTTAGGGAAAATTATTCGTAGTTAGGAAAATTCTTCTTAAAGAACTTTAGATTATGTAAAATGACTATGAAAAAATTTTGACTACGAAAAAGTTTGACTACGAAAAATTTTGATATGAAAAATAATGACTACAAAATATTTTGACTATACAAAATTTTGGCTACCAAGAAAATGTACCCCCCCTATGAAAAGGAGTTTCTTACTATAAGGATATAGGTTTCAACAAGAATTTAATATAGAATATTACCTCACGGTTATCATTCATAACTTTTTTTAATGAATTCAAATATATCGGAGGGTAATGATTTTGTGAAAATATCAGCAAGTTGATCTTGCATTTTGATAAATTAAAAAATGATATATCCTTTTTGTGTGTGATCCCTAAGAAAGTGATGCCTAATATCTATGTGTTTTTCATGAGAGTGATATGTTGGGTTTTTACTTAAGGCAATGGCACTAGTATTATCAAAAAATATTTTTGTTTTGGTAAAACTCATACCATAGTCTGTGAGTGTGTGTTGCATCCACAATACTTGAGCACAATAACTTCCAGATACTACATATTCAGCTTCAGTAATGGGAAGTGATACTGAGTGTTTATTTTTTTATGAACAAGAAACTAATGAATCTTCTAAGAAAGGACAAGTTCCAAATTTACTTTTCCTATTCATTTTACATCCACCAAAGTCATCATTTGAAAATATTTTTATGACAAAATAATTTACAGAATTATAAAAGAGTCCTAAATACATGGTTCCCTTTAAGTAGCAAAAACTTATTTTCACTACCTTTAAATGAGATTCCTTAGGGTCTGATTGATATCTTGCACATAAGCATACTGAAAACATTAAGTTTGGACAACTAGTTGTCAAGTATAGTAACCTTCCTATCATACCTCTAAAAGATATTTAATCTAATGGTTTCCCAGCTTCATCAAGATCATGTGAATTTGAGGTACCAATGGGAGTACTAATACTTTTAGTTTTGTCATATCCATACTTTTTAAGAATATATTCAATATACTTATGTTGGGATATATAGATTCGTTCTGGTTTTTGAGAAATTTGAAAACCAAGGAAAAATTTTAACTCACCTATCATACTCATTTCAAACTCAGATTTCATTAGATTCGCAACCAAATCAGTTAAATATTGCTGATTTGAACCAAATATAATTTCATCAACCTAAATTTCAACAATCAAAACATTTTTCTTATCTTTCTTTATAAAAAGGTTTGGATCATCATTTTTCTTAATATAATTGTTTTTTAAAAAAATCCAATATTTCTATCATATTAGGCTCTATGGGATTGTTTGAGTCCATATAAATCTTTGGTAAGTTTGAAAACATGTTTAGGATGTTTTGCATCTTCAAAATCATGAGGTTTTTCAACAAAAACTTCCTCTTGAACATAACCATTATGTAAAGCATATTTAACATCCATTTGAAAAAGTTTAAAGTTCAAGAATTCTTCAAAGGTAAGTAGAATATGAATAGATTCAAGTATAGCTACTAGAGAAGAGGTTTATTCATAGTCTATTCCTACTTATTCATTATAGTCTTTAACAACTAATCTAGCTTTATTTCTTACTATGATTCCATTTTCATCACACTTATTTCTGAATACCCATTTTAATCCAATAACAGAAGTTTCCTTAGGTATTTCAAACAAGGTCCAGAATTTATTCCTTTCGAATTCATTTAGCTCATCTTGTATAGATTTTACCCAATCATCATCACCTAAAGCTTCATCATTGCTTTTAGGTTCTAATTGAGAAAGTAATTCTAGATTTTATACTTCATTTATTAAGGAACTTCTAGTCCTTATAGGTTGATTTACATCACTAATGATACTATTACTGGGATTATTCTTGAGAAATAGCTGATTTGGGTTTTGTAAAACCTGTTCATCAACATATGGTAGGAAATCTTCTGGGGTAAATGTCTCAGAAAAATATTCTTGAACATTTTCCTTATCATAAGGATATTCTATCAAGGGTTGATAATTATTTTTTGAAAAAAAATATGATGATATAGTTTGAGGTTGTTTAAAAACAAATGGATCAGTTTCATCAAATTTAACATGTATTATATATTCAATAGTATAAGTGTTTTTATTGAAAACTCTATAAGCCTTAGAAGTTGTGGAGTAGCCTAAGAAAATTACTTCATCAAATTTGGGTGTGAATTTATGTAAATTACCTTTAGTATTTAGAATGAATAATTTTCAACCAAATACCTTGAAGTATGAAAGTATAGGTTTTCTACCATTCCATTACTCATAAGAGGTTTTGTTAAGAAAATTTTTAATCAAAATTCAATTTATAGTATAACAAGCAGTACTTACAACATTATCCTGAAAGTGTTTGGCTATCAAATATTCACTCAACATGGTTCTTTTTATTTCTTGAAGAATTCAGTTTCTTCTTTCAACAACACCATTCTATTGAGGAGTTCTTGGTGCTGAGAAGTTATGAGTAATTCCTTTTCTACTTCAAAAAGGTTCAAAATCAGAATTTTGAAATTATCCTCCATGATCACTATAAATAGTTATCAAATGAAGGTTTTTCTCATTTTTAACTTGGTCTCTAAAGTTTTTAAAATAAAAAAAAGATTCAGATTTATTTTCTAGATAATAGACCCACGTGAATCTAGTGTAATCATCACCTAAGACAAATACATAATTTTTTCCTCCAATGCTTCCAGTTTGTGTTTGACCAAAAAGATACATATGCGCAAACTGTAATGCATCAGTATTTGAGACTTCACCGACTGATTTAAAACTTGATTTATTTTTCTTTTCATATTGATAAGGATCACAAGCTTTTTAAGAATCAAATATAAGCTCTGGTAGATCCTTAACAAGTCTTTTATTATAGATTTTACATAGGTTCCTATGGTTATAGTCTCCTAACCTTCTATTCCATAACCAAGAATGATCTTCCATTCCACTAATACAAGGAAGATCCTGGATCCTAAGGTCTTCTATGTTTAGTGTATATATATTCTCTTGCCTATGGGAAGAAAGAATAAACTCTTCCATGGAATTTTGTATTAAACATTTATCTTTCCTAAAATTCACAAGGTAACCTTCATCACATAGCTGACTTATTCTAATAAGTTTGTTCTTACGACCCTTAACAAATAAAACATTGGAAGTCAAAGTTTTTTCAAGAATAACAATGTTACCTATACCGATAATTTCTCCCTGAGCATTATCTCTGAAAGTTACTTTTCATCCTTTCGTCTTGATAATCTTTTCAAAAACGTTTTTGTTAATAGTCATGTGCCGGGAACATCCATTATCTATGTACTAAGTATTTTTGTAAGTAATATCTTTAATTTTATAAAAATAAAAGAATTAGGCTTTTAGAAACAAAATTTTCTTGGATTCGGAAACTTCAGAAAGAAAAATTTTAGGAATCCACATTTTCTTATAAAAATAAGATTTATGAACACCTTAAGACTGATTTTTGTTTAAGGAACAATTTGTAGCCTAATTTCCACCACACTGACACTTAGTGTAAAATTGAGTACTTAGAGGAACAAAATAATTATTACTAAAAACTGGTTTATAATAAGTATAGCCAAAGCTAGAATTATTCCTTAGAGGTCAAATTTTTTAATACATATTATCAAAGTTTTCTTTACCTAAGGTAAAGTTTGAAAAACACTTCCTAAAGGAAAATATTTATAACTTTAGTTTAATAACTAAGTTTTTATCCTCAAAAACATCCATTTTAGCACTAGAGTTAGTCTCTAAAACATATTTCTTATAAATTTCCTTTTCTATATCCATAGAAAGTTTATCCTTATCAGAATTAACTTCCTCGTGGTTTTTTGAAATAATTTCAAAATAATAAATTTTCTTGTCAAGATATTTAGAAAGATCTAATGCTTCTTTATTAAGATTTTTCTTGACTTTAGAATTTTCAGTCTCAAGAAGCTTAGAAAACCTAGAAACTTCTTTATAAGTAGGTAAATTATTATCTTCATCAGAAGAAAATTCTTCATCCGAAGATTCATAATATCTATTATCACTATAATTTTCATTTAAGGAAACATTGGTTATAGATTCAGTATTGTGTACCTTATCCATTAAACAATGATTTTCAATAGGTAATCTGGCTAGTAAACCAAGATTCTTCTGATCAGAAGATTCATACTCTGAGGATCCATCAGAATAGTCTCCACCACTATAACTCCAGGTGTCATTATCTTTCAAAACTTTCTTAGCTTTTGATTTGTAGTACTTCTTTCTATTATTCTCAGAATGATTTTCCTTTCTATCCTTTCTCTTAAGCATAGGACCCTGCTCTTTGCATTCATAACAAGTAACTTTGGAGTCTTTCTTGTCCTTCATTTCATTATTCTTAAATATATACTAAAATTATTTCTTATTAACTATTTTTTTCATCCTTTGAGCAAGATTAGCTAGCTCATTCTCAGAATGTTCACTTTTACTTGATTCAGATAAAACAGTGACTTTCTTTAATTTGGACCTTGTAACCCTTTCAGGAGTCTTGGATTTTGTATTATTAAAGGCTTCACTTCTATTTCAATTCTTCTTATTCAAATTAGAATCTATTTTCATTCTTATCTCATGTTGAAGAATAGTTACAAAAATCTCATCAAGAGTAATATGAGATACTTTTCTATTCTCATCAATAGTTATTCTCTTAGATTCCCACTCATTAGGCATGATATCTATAATATGGTCCACAAGTACTTCATCATCTAAAACTTTCTCACCCATGGATTGTAATATATTAACAATATTCATAAATCTTTGTTGTACCTTACACACTGGTTCTCCATAAGAAAATAGAAATCCATGATATTCTTCTCTAAGAATAGATCTTCTAGTTTCTATAACCTTGGATGTACCAAAATTAGTAACCTCTAATTTCTTCCAAATACAATTTGCAGATTCACAAGAAGAAATCTGACTATATATATTTCTGGTCATGGAACACAACAAATTATTTTATACATTGTAGTTTAATTGATATTCTGATTTTTCTTGATCATTAAAATTTTTGACTTCCTTATCAGGAATCTTGTAATCTCCAATAATCATAACAAAGTTATCCACTCTAGTATTAATAACAAAAGTATTCATATGATCTCTCTAATATTTATAATCATTCCCCTCAAAAATAGTTGGTATACTAGGATTAAGATTGTCAATCTAACCAACATTCATTCATGTCATCTAAAAGAAACTATCTTTCCACAAAAACTTTTTAATAGTAAAGTTTGTAAACAAGGTTCAAAATCCTAATCAAGAAAAATATATAGAAAAAACGAAAACTTGAGCAAGAAAACTTATATGTGAATAAAATTATTTCATATACCTCCTCTGATACCAATTGTAGGATCAAAATATTAATATAGATGCTCAATATACAAGAGGGGGTGAACTGTATACTTTAAAAATTCCTTTAGAACCTTTAAAATTAGTATAAAACTTTAGTTATTAACCTTGAAGAAAACTACGTTTAACAAAGTTAAACAAGGTAAATTCACAATACCTCTTATTTATACAATGTTTTTAGGTTCTGGAAATATGGTTCCAGAAATAAAACATAAGAATGTTTGCAAGGAAAAAGATTCTACCTTAAAGTGTATAGAATCATACTTATCAGAGTATACAAGAACAAGAAAGTATCAGATAGTTATACTTTCCATATTAATCAAAATACAGTGGAAAATAAACTTGTAACAATACAAGTAACAAGTATGAAATAATTTAAACCAAAGAGAAGGGTATCTAACAACCTTGGATAAATGTCCCTTGATTTTTACTTTTAAGAAATTCTGTCTTACCCACACCCGGGTAATCCCTCGATAGGAATATCAGATTCTGTCTTACTATCCCGACAATCCCTAGAAATTCAAGGTAGTATGCACCTCTGTCTTCCTTATCAAGGAAGTCCTCAAACTTTAAGGTAGTCGACACCGTTGTCTTCCTATCCCCGTAAGTCCTCGATTGTACACAGCAACAATTGGAGTCAAGCGAAGCAAGATGAACAAGATGTTCAGTATGCACAAAGCATGAGATTCTCTCTCTCTAGATATCACTTCAGCAGCATGTAATCTCTAGATTGATAGATCGGTCTCTGTTCTTTTTTAAGCTCATTCAAATGATCTCCTTTTTATAGGAATTTCTCCAACGGTCAGCTCCCTTATCCAACGGTCATATTTTTATTTGAATCTCAGAGGGACCTATACTGGTGTCACTCAAAAAACGGTTAGTTAGAAACCGATTGCATGGCATCGTTTAATAAAGAAAACAAGGGTAAGAAAAATATAGTTGCTTAATCAAATCCATTTTTTAGAGTCTAAGAAAAATGATGTTTGGAGTATAAGAAAATAAAAATTCGGAGTCTTTACTACATGGATATTTGGATTATTTTTTTCAAAGAATTCAGAACCTAAGTTCTATAGATTTTGGAGTCTGAATTCTAAGGAATTCAAAGTTTGAATTCTAAGGAATTCAGAGTCTAAATTATATGGAATTTGGATTCTGAGATCTGAGAAATTTGGAATCTGAATTTAAGAGAATTTAGAATCAAAATTTTTGAGAATTCAGAATCTAAATTTCAGAGAATTTGGAGTCTGAATTTCAGATATTTCAGAATCTGAATTTCAGAGAATTCAGAGTCTGAATTCAGAGAATCCAGAATCAGAATTTTAAAGAATTCGGAGTTTTAATTCAGAGAATTCGGAATTTGAATTCAGAACCTGAAAACAGAATTATCTATATCAAAGTATTTATACGATTCTGAGGTTTTAGATATGAAACTGAATTTTAAACTTAGAAATAAAATGAGTTATATTGAGAGAAACTATAATATGAACAATGAAAAAAAGGAGAAAATTTACTTGGGAAAGGAAAATATTTGTTATTAAGATAAATCTGTAGGGAAATAAAATTTTCCTTGAGATAGAGTGTCTGAGATTTTAAAAACATAAAATAATGGAAAAGTCATAAGGAAACCTTATTGACTCAACAGTTACATGATGGCATATGTGTCTTTGGGAAATATATTATGTTACCATGCTATGTGTAAGTGGTTGCATTGTGGGGTGATCGTATATATTATAAGGAAGATATGGAAGCACCATGACATACAGTGTTGGGGTGTGAGAGTTTAAAATCAGTGGGAAATAAGTTTGGGGTACCCTCTATCGATATGATTATTATTATTTTATTATACTTGGATGTATTATTTAGTGAGAATTCCATGGTGAGTATGGTGATGGGTTAGATGACCTATTTAGGTGTTTTTTGGTTTTTGTGTTTTGTCATGGGTATATTAGTACGCTTCTTTCGCATGTGAATGAGAGACTTTAGTTACCCTACTAAGTATACTTATATTCTCACCCTACGTATATAAATTGATTTTCAGGTTTCAGTGAGGATAACATGGACTGTGGTAGATATTACTATCTTAGACTTTTGGATAGTTTCTATGTCACTGCCTTAGATTTTCTTTTGGGTATTTTCATTTGGTGACTTTTATCTATATCAGTTTTATTTGTACATGAATTTTGGGATGGTTTTTTCTATTTTTATAATATTTCAAGGAGTTTCTTGTATTTGATTCATCTTATCTCCCAATATTGTCTTATTATAAAGAGTAATTCCTATCATTTATGATATTTTTTATAACCTCGGTGTTATTCTCCAACCCGAGGCCTACTGGTGGTGGGAATCAAGGGCTTATTATCTCTCTCCCTTCATTTCAGTATCTTTGGTGGGAAGGGGTCATGAAAATGTGATAGTGAAATTTTAAATCACCTTAAAAATACTAAGTGTTAGATTCACTCTAAAATGAACACTTTTCA
Organism: Viscum album; assembly: GCA_963277665.1. Classification (NCBI taxonomy): domain Eukaryota; kingdom Viridiplantae; phylum Streptophyta; class Magnoliopsida; order Santalales; family Viscaceae; genus Viscum; species Viscum album. The sequence continues at coordinate 1,777,164,977 of OY728146.1, read as the reverse complement.
ATACCTCTATCATTCAAATGGGTAGGTTATACTAAAGCAGGGTACACATGGATTATCATATATTAGGAAAAAATTATGGGTTACCCTAATAAGATAATGTGTTTGTATTTGTAATAATATTTGGGTTACATTAAGTTTGGAAACTCTAAAGGTTAGGATATCAAAGGAATAAAGTTTGGATAATCAATATAATTGATTAGGGAAGGATTTTTCCATCCAACTACCTAAGATTTATATATAATATTATTTCCGTGATTATATACTAAAATAGATAAGAAATGAGAAAAAAATCCATAGCACACTCAAAGAGTAACACCCAAACTTTCTATTTTGGATATAATTACTATAATATATTTTTAAGATAAACTAGTGGGTATTTAAAAAAACATTTTTAATGAATACATGATCAACATATGATTAGGTAAATCATCTAAGGTGAACACACAATTTTATATGTCTTTATATAGTGGGTGATGCATGCTTGGTTCATGGTTTGGGAAACCATTCACACTAACTGTGCTTTCCAGGAATTTAAAAAAAATTAATTTTTCATTCTAAGGATTCTTGAGATTGTATTTAAATTATTGTAATGAATTTTTTTTCATGTATTAATTTTGGATATTATGAGGATTATCTGTATATAAAGGCACTGAGAGGGTGTGATATTCCATGGCTCAGTGTGCCTAGAATTATTTTTTAAAATTTATTAAATATATTAAAATTGTGTGAATGTATTTTTCATGAAAAAGAGGAATAAATACTAAATGGGGGCTCAGATCAGAATTATAAGGGTAATGTTGAGTTCAAAATGAGGGTTTTACCCTAGGAACAGATAAATTTGGAGCATATCAAGCATTCAGGTTGAGAGCTTTCATGGGTAGATGTTTGAATAAATTAAAGAATTAAATTAATTATTTAATTAAAATCACCATGACCTTACAAATCAAAACATTTCTAGTTATAAATACACTCTTATAGAAAATTTTTATGGTTATCTACATAACCTTGAAAATTTATAGAAGTCTCTAGAGAGAATTGGAGGATCTTCCATGGGCGAATGATGACCGGTTCTTGGATCATCGATTGGTGCGCAACTAAACATATAGATCACACCAATGATGGAAACACCAGATCATTATTCATCAGTGATCGATCTAAACTCCAAGTAGGATGTTATATGTTTAAAATTATTTCCTGATCTTTTATTATGGTCAAACACAAATCAATTCCATGAATGATAATTGATTTCTGCATCAATGGTATATTTAATTGATAGATTTATTTTGTTCATTGTTTATTCCCTCTTCGATTGTCTAAATCTACGAAAACAGGTCGAGGATAAATGAACAAAGGCTTGGGTTTATTCCTCACATCTTGTGGATTATGGTTTTCTCCCCATTTTTTTTGTTCATCATAGAAATTTTATTTTGACAAGTGGTTTGAATTTTTCCTGGTATTTGATTATTGCACAATCGTTCTTCAGTGCAACAGATCAATATCATGGGTGTGGTTTTTTGTGGAGGGTATGATCAAGGTGCGAAGATGATTGAGGATGATCCAAGGTGTATTGGAATGAATTTGTGGTATTTTTTTATTCCAGATTCAATAGTGCTTCTATATATGGCATGTGTGGGAGTTTCCTAAGTGGTTTCAAAGCCCAAAATCCAGATCTCTAATGATGGGAGTGTTAGATGACCCTAGATTTACCATATTTGGTGAGGACGGTCGTAGCAGCAGCGTGTTGGACAGAGTGGAGGAGAAACTGGTGGATATATAAAATCCTAAGTTACACGACATGTAATTCGGCATTACACGCCATGTGGGACCCCCTGGCTGCGGCATAACGGTTTCTATAGAGAGTAAAATATCACACACCATGTGACATGTGCTCAGCATGTAACAACCTAGAATTTTATCAATAAAATTTTCTTCAAATAATTATTTCATAAAACACATAAATCACATAGGGAACTGAATAAAAACATTATTCTCATAAATTAATAATGATATATTAGTTAGAAAATAAACCAAAAATAATTCCAAATATTACAATAGGACAATAAATAAAAAATACGATAATAAGAATAGAAAAATTTTGATATGATTGATCCACTAGAATAACCCCAATCATGAATAAATTTGTAGAAATAGAATATAATTTTAATAAAAAAAATGTTCATTTTGAAGATGAAATTATATATATATAATCTTAAGATAAAATATAAGTGAATGAAATAAGAGGTATTTATAGGAGCTAAAGAACTTATGTTATCATTATAAATATGACCGTTAGAATAGTAATATTACTATTAAGAATAGTAATCTGGATATTGGAATAGTAAAATCACCTATTAAAGTATACAATCAAATTTAGGTATCTTATAAATTAAAAAAAATGATATATTTATATCATGGTAAAAGTAAATAAATGTTCTAAAAATAATAAAGTATGTGTTGGTATTTTTGTAAAACATAAATGTTTATTTATAATTTTATAATTAATATAATGATTTAAAAGAAAGTTTATATTCATAAAATAGATTAATATATTAATATTATGTTTTATTATAATTATAAGATAATTTTATGTGACCTTTATTAATTTTTTGAATGTTCAAAAAAATTGACTATAATATTAAAATCAGTATTTTTTTAATAAATTATGATTTTATTTAAAAATTAAATTTATCAGGTTTAGAAAATTATTTTCATAAAATGGATTCCATTTTTTAAATATACACATTGAGTAATGGTTAGGGTTAATTTTTTATATTTTTCTAAAATAGTTTAATTTTTTGTGAGTTGTGAATTACAGTAATTTGTGAAATTTAACATTATAAGCCAAATACATGGATTTTTTAGTCATGGATGATGTAAGAACCCATTTTTTTGAACTCTATTGAACTATTTGCTTTATTTATTAACACAAACCAACACTTTTGGTATTTCTGATCCAATATAATAAACTAATTAATATAATAATAAAAACACGCCTCTCCTCCCCCTATAAACACCACCCCTTATCCTCACATCTTCTAAGCCATATAGATTTTCAGTATTATTCCCAATTACTTTCCCAATACTCTTCCCCATATTCAAGATCTTCTTGTTTCAAAAAAATACCAATTCCAAGTTCCTAAAGGAGGTTCTCAAGGATTTGATATTCAAGAGGTAAAATCCTTCTCCTTTATCTTTTAAACTCTTTATTTCTTCTACCTTATCCTCAACACCCTATAAAAAGTGAAATAATAACTCCAGTATCATATATATACTTTAATTTTATTATTTTAATGTAATATTCATCATCAAATCCCTTCTCTCCTCCTTTTATTGTGAAAACCAAAACATCTTCTATAATATGTTGGTTCATCGCCTTCATGGATGACAAGTTTTCATTTTCCATTACAACCTTCAAGGATGGTCATAAATCGGTTAAAATAGTTTTTAATATTTATATTATAACTTTTTTCATGTTCTGGAACTAATATATTCACATAATATTAAATAAAATGAGACTAGTTTGTGATGATCGAAAAATTTTCAAAATAAACTAAACATTTATCATTAATGTTTTATCAAATGAATCATTCTAATTCCAAAAAAATGATATATTGGATCATTTAAACTTATTGAAGTGAATTAATACTATAAAATTTCACTTATTGGGAATTATTCATATTTTAAAATAACTTCCATAATTATATACAGGTAAATTGACGATGAAACACTGAAAACAAATGCTCTCGGAATGATGAAATTGAAATTTATAACTCATCAAAATGGAAATAAATGAACTTACTAAAATTATAATAATTAAAATAAATATATAATAGGTTCTATGTTAAGTAATTAAAAAATATAATTTGATTGTCCCTGAAATTAAGTTCAAGTGTAGAATGTATTCGAACATAAGGTAAGGGATCTCTCTAAACCTCCATTTTTCCTTCAGGTTACAATTTCTCTCTATTTAACCCAGTGAATTTCTTATTTATTATTATATAAATCTACGAAATTATATTTATATATTCCAAAGATTTTTATATATATCAATTAATCTTTATTTTATGGGTAAATACATGTTTTGAAATATTCTCTTCTTAATTCTTCTCGATAAGAAAGCCCAATTAAAGAGAACTTCTCCATTTCTTACCCATTTCCAAGTACACTTCGTAAATTATTTTAAGAAACCAATATTATTATAAATTTATGGATTTATCATGAAAAAAATATTTTAGTTCATTTCTGGTTTACACAAACAATTATGTATTTTTCCTCTTTAAATACTCTTTATTCTTTTCCTTAAAACCGTACTTAAGTGGAACATTTATAAAGTTATTTAACCATTATTTTTCAAGTTTTCCCTTCATTTAGACATCATTATTCATGGTCCATTATTATTTTTACTTTCTTAATTTCCAATTATAATTTAACCTCTTATTTCATTGAAACTATTATGATACACCCTTTGGTTGTGTCTTATGACATGATTTCAATACCCATTTCTTTCTATCGGTAACCCTTATGTTTATTCATTATGTTTGATTATTTATGTGGAACACTTATGAATGAACATGTAATTATGGGTGATCCTAGATACTACTCCAATGTATTTGGTAATTTTTAGTCTCATGATATATTATGTATAGGATTGCGGAGTAATACATTATGGGACTTTTTCCACCATGTAATACCATCTTGGCAGTTAGACTTGACTCATGTTTATGTCATGTTATGTGTTGTTTCCACATTTCTATATTTTCATGATCATATAATTCCATTTTCTATATGTTATGATTCTATATGTTTATTCATGATCCTTTCCTTTTATTTTATCATATTGTGATTTCTAACTCATGTGTTATGCTTTATTCCCATTTTTATTCCCTTACTGATATTTTTTGATCATCCCATTTATCTATGTATTCCTTATGTTATCCTATGCAGTTATAAGAGCTCAAATGGATTTAGGAGCTCATTATGGATAATGATAAAATTATGTTTTATTCTAGTTTCATGTTTTCTTATTATGTACCTAGCCTTCCAAAGCCACTATATTTTCAATCCTTGGTTTGTATTTCATGGATAATTATGCTTAAAATCATGTAATAATATGTGTAAAAGGATTGGGTCACTCTAGTTAGTACTAAAGGAAGGTATATTTATTTTTGGGGGATTAGGAATAGAAAAATTTAGTAACAACCCTAGGGATAATTCAATTACCATGGATAACCTAAATTGAAACTTAGGGAATCATAAGTTAGAATATAATTTTCATTTATATGTTATTCATTATATGTTTATAGTTCCACTTTTATATGCTCATTATCTAAGTATTCAAGCCCCCTAATTGTGTTTTATTTATGTTTCCTAGTTAATGGAAGGAAATATAATCACCCATGTGAAAAACCAATGTGGTAAGAAATGTTATGATTTCCCTAATGAGATTCCAAACCTGATGGGAATAGGAGCCCAAAACTTAATGATAGTACTAGATGAACTGGATCAGGTTATGAATAATAAGTTGATTCTTGTGGAATGCACTCCTTTTCCTAAGAAAGATAATGTTATGGTTGAATCCCTTATACAAAAATTCCTTATATCTTTAGTAGATATTCTGATCGACACATCATGAAATAATGGATTAACTTTATTAAGAAGATATTATTTTTCCTTCACTGCTTGGAAGAAGAGAAATTCATACTGACAATCTATTATTTTGATGGGGAATCTAATAAGTGGTGGAAACTGATCAAAAACACAAAGTCTAAAGAGGAAATTGATTCCATGGATTAGGAAGGATTAAATAAAATATTTTTCAATTAATATTTTCCATGAAATCTCTATCTTAATATGGAGAGGGATTTCCTCAAACTAAAGAAAAGGAAAGATGAATCTATCAGGGCATATGAGGAAAATTTTATAAGGCTTGCATGATATGCCTCTATCATTTTCATGAATGTTGAAAGTAATTTGGATCTCTTATTTAGTGGATTAAATATTAGTCTATGAATACCCTTGGAGATTCAAACATCTATGAGGAGATTTTCTGATATACCCTAATGGTTGTGATGGGGATTGGTGAATCTCAATGGTCTCATGGTCTTAGAGATAAAAAGAGGAAAATGGAGTTTAATATGGTAGTATCAAAATATAAATCCCATAAAGAAAATAAAACCCAACATACCACATGTTAAAAGTGTGGTAATAAGAATCTTGGGAATTATTTAAAGGGAACAAAGAGATTCTTCAAATGTATAAGAGATTAGAATCAAGCTAATTATTACTGAAGAGATTTCAAAAATCCTACAAATCTAGGATAATAAAGGATGTTTTAGATGAACACTCATCATATAGTATATTATTTTAACTACAAATAACATGGGTATTATGCAAGCCAATTCCTTAAGCTAAGGATTATCAAAGACAATCAAAAAAATAACCTCCAAGATAGTAATGAAGATAATATTATATAATTACTACTGAGGTGGATCCCAAAAAATATGTGATGATAGGTATTCAGTTTATTAATTCAAGAATAGAGAACGTAATATTTGTTTATAGTTCTATGTATTCTTTCATATCTTGCTAGTTTAATAGATCTATTCAAAAACCACCTAAAAATATTAAGGTTGAGTTATCTGTGAGAATAAAAAATTGGGAAATTATTATATCTAAATAATATAACTCCTCCCCAGATAATTTTTTTCAACTAAAACTCCCATAAAATCTTTTCTTAATTACTTTTGTGGAGTTTGATGTTATATCGTTCATGTATTGGATATCTTTATACAAAGAAAACATCAATTTTTGGGGAATGGGGATCACTCTTCATATCCTAAGGCATCCCCAAATTTTGTACAATTGTAAGGATGAGGATGAATCTTCTTCAGAATCATCATCTCAATTGTGGATATTATCACCTTAATAGAAAGCATTTTTAGACCAAATAATTGAGACAAATTAAAATATCATGCTTGAAGACATGCCTATTGTGAGAGAATACACTGATTTTTTTCCTAAATAATTTCCTAGTCTTCCTCTGGACTGAGTGGTAGAGTTCTCAATTGATATTAGACATATATCTCTTCCTATGTTAATGAATCATTATAGGATGGACACCATTTAGTTATAGGAACTAAATAATCAGTTACAAGAAAATATAGATAAGGGTTTTATATGCTCGAGTGCTTCACCATAGTGTGTGTTAATCCTCTTCATCAAGAATAAGAATGTATCAATATGCCTATTAATTGATTATCATAATCTTAAAAAACATGATAAAGAACAAGTACCCCCTACATGGATAGATTTCTTGTTTGATCAGCTATGTGTGGCCAAGAATTTATCTAAGGTGGACCTTCAGTCGGGATATCACTAATTCAAGGTGATGAAAGAAGATATTCCCAAGACTATCTTTTGAACAAGGTATGGAAACTATGAGTTCATTGTGATGCCATTTAGATTCACTAATTCTCCAAAAATTTCATGGACTTAATGAATAGATTATTTAGGTATTACCTCAAAAAAAAATTGGTAGTATTTAAAGATGATATTCTGATATACTGTAAGAGAAAGGAGGAACATAAGAAGCATTTGAACACTATGATAAAGACTTTGTGGAGGTAGAAATTATATACAAAGTATAGTAAATGTGAGTTATGGGTTGAGGAAGTATCATTATTAGGTCATTTTATCACCAGTAAAGGAATATTTGTAGACCATTATAAAATAAAGGCAATTGAGGAGTGGATTATACCATCATATGTAATTGAAATCCATAGTTTACTTACTATAGCTAGGTATTACATATGACTTTTGAGTAACTTATTGTGGTTATCAAATCCCCTAACTATGATGAATTAGAAGGGATTAATGTTTTTCTCGACCAGTGAATGTGAATAATGATTTAAAGAGTTGAAAAAGAGGTTTATCACTATACCAGTACTTACACTACTAACAAGTGGGAAAATATTCTTGGTATACAGTGATGCTTCAAAGAAATTATTAGGTCGTGTAGAAATGAAAAATGATAAATTGATAGCCTACACCTCGAGGAATCTAAAAGTCCTTGAGAAAAACTATCCCAAGCATGATCTGGAGTTAGTGATTGTGATCATTGAGTTCAAAATATAGAAACATTATCTCTATAGGGAGAATTATGAGATATATACTTATCACAAGAGTCTCAAATATATATTCACATAGAAGGAGATTAATATGATCCAGTTAAGATAGTAAGATCTCATCAAATATTATGACTAATCAATTCACAGCCATCCTGGTAAATAAAATAAAGCGTCATATGCTCTAAGTATAAAATATCCTATAACTTTTTCAATGATGATAATTGAGAGGGAAATAATCTTATTAGACTTTAAAATGATGGACATGGGAATAATAAATTAAGGTATACCATCATTAATTTCATAAAATATTTCTCAAACATACCTTTTATAGAATATAAATGATTATAAAAGAAATGATCTTGAAATTCAGAAGAATGTGGAAGCTATAAGAAAGGGGAAATCCTCAGAGTTTAAAATTGATGAGGAATGAGTTGTAAGTTTTGGGTCATGACTATGTGTACCATCCAATCCAGATATAAAGAAATATCCAACGAATTATGTATATAGATCAACCTTTTTTATCCACCTAGGGATCACAAAGATGTATCATGATCTTTGAGATCGCTATTTTTGGGACAATATAAAGAATGAGATCACTGAATGTACATCAAAGTGTCTGGTATGTAAGTAAGTGAAGTTTAAAAGGAAAAAGTTTAAGGTAATGATTAAACCATTACCCATCCCTATATAGAAAATTTGAAAACATAACTATGGAATTTTTCACTAGTCTTATGAATATATATAGAGTAAATATTTCGATATGTGTTATTTTGGATCATCTTATAAAGACTTCTATATTTATTATGATTTGAGAGAACTACTCACTTGACAAACTTGTACGGATATACATCAGATAATTGATTAGGTTGTATGGAGTACCATTATTTATTATATTTGATCGTGATCCATTATTTACCTCCAAGATATGAAAAAGGTCTCTAAAATGATCTAAATACTGAGTTAAGCTTCAATATAGCTTATCACCCTTGAACTGATGGCCAATCTGATTGGACTATTAAGACACTAGAAGATATGTTGAGAGCATGATCAATGGACTTAAAAAGAGTATGGGATCAACATATTCCACTAGTTTATTTCTCTTACAATAATAGTTTTCACTCTAGATTCAAAGTGGATATATATGAATCCCTTTATGGGAAAATATGTATAATGCCTAAAATTAGGGATGACATTGGTGAACGTAATTTGTTAGGACCTAAAATGGTTGATGAAATGGTAGAAAAGGTGAAAACTATTCAGTATCACATCAGGGTAGCCCAAAGTTGATAGAATATCTATGTAGATAATCATTTATGGGTCTTAGAGTTTGATTTTGGTGAAAAGGTATTCCTATGCTATCTCTATAGAAGAGACTAATAAGATTTGGGAAGGGAATCTAAGTCTTAGGTACAGTGTCTCTATCAAGATTCTTGATCATGTTGGAGTTATGGACTTTATACTAACACTACCAACAAACATGTCTCAACTATATGATTTATTCCACATACCTCTCCTGAGGAAGTAAATACAATATCTCTAATATGTACTGAATTCAGAGATGGTACATCTGGAAAATGATCTCTCTTATGAAGAGTATTCAGTGAAGATTTTGGACTATAAAGACAAGGTTCAATGTAACAATACCACTCACCTGGTCAATGTACTATAGAGAAACCATAAGTATGAAGAGGAAACATGGGAACTAGAGAAAGTAATGAATGATAAATACCCTCACTTGTTTTCACCTTAGAATGTAAAATGAAATTTCAAGGGTGAAATTTTGTAAGGGGGGAAGAATGTGATGACCCAGAAATTTTTCAATGGAATTTACATCTTATAATTATTTCATAAAACACATACATCACATACAAAACCCAATAAAAACATTATTATCATAAATTAAGAATGATACATGAGTCATAAAATAAACCAATAATAATATCAAATATTAGAGGATGATAATAAATAGAAAATAAGATAATAAGAATAGAAAAATTTGGATATGCTTGACCACTAGAATAACTACACTCACAAATAAATATTTAGAAATAAACATAATTTTAATGATAAAATATTCATTTTGAATATGAAATTATTTATAAAACCTTAATAGAAAATATAATTTAATGAAATAAAAGGTATTTATAAGAAGTAAGGAACCGATATGACTCTTATAAATCAGAATGTTGGAATAGTTATCTAACCATTAAGAATAGTAATATGTATAGTAAAATAGTAAAATCACCTATAAAAATATAAAATAAATTTTTTCTATCTTATAAATTTAAAAAAATGATTTATTTATATCATGGTATAAGTAAATAACTGTTTTAAAAATGATAAATTATGTGTTGGTATTTTTGTAAAATGTAAATGTTTGTTTCGAATTTTATAATTAAAATAATGATTTAAAAGAAAATTTATTTTCATAAAATATATTAATTAATTAATATTATATTGTATTATAACTATAATATAATTTTATGTGACCTTAATAAATTTTTCAAAGGGTCAAAAAAACAATTATAATATTAAAATTGGCATTTTTTGAATAAATGATGATTTTATTTAAAAATTAAATTTATCAAATTTAGAAAATTATTTTCATAAAATGGGTTGTATTTTTAAAATCTATAAATTAAAAAATGGTTAGGGTTAATTTTTTGTATTTTTATAAAATAGTTAAATTTATTATGAATAGTGAAATATAGTAATTTAACATTATAATCCAAATACAAGAATTTTTGAATCATTGATAATGTGATAACCCATTATTTAAAAATACCCTGAACCATTTACTATATTTATTCATAGAAATAAACACTATTTATATTATTGATCCAAAATAATAAACTAATGAATATAATAATCAGAAACACCCATCTCCTCCCCTAAAAATTAAACTCTATTCCACCCATTCTTCCCACACATTTTAAACCTTTTATATTATCATTATTCTACGAAATTCACATACCAAGCCTCTTCAACATGTATAATATCTTCTAGTCTCAACAAAATACCAATTACAAGTTCCTTAAGGAGGTTCTTAAGGACATGATATTCAAGAGGTAAAATCCTCATTCTTTCTCTTTTAAATTCTTTCTTTATAATACCTTATACTCACCCCACTATCCAAAGTGACATGATAACTCCAATATCATATATATTATATAATTTTATTTTTTCAATGTAATATCAACCATCAAATCCCATCTCTCCTCCTTTTATTGTAAAAACTAAAACATCATCTGTAATATGTCAGTTCACCGCCTTCATGGATGACGAGTTTTTGATTTCCATTACAACCATCAAGGCTAGTAATAAAACCATTATTATGCTTAAAACATAATTTAATATGTATATTTTAACTTTTTTCATGTTATGAAACAAATAAATAGATATAATATTAAATAAAATGAATCTAGTTTGTAGTGATCAAAAGAAAACCAAAATAAACTAATCATTTATCAGTAAGGTTTTATCAAATGAATCATCCTTATACCTGAAAAAAAAGATATATGAAAACATTTAAACATATTTAAGTGCATTAATACCATATAATTTGACTTATGTATAATTATTTCTATATTACAATAACTTCCATAATTAAATATAGTAACACGGCCCTGAAACCATGAAAGTGAACTCTCTCGAAATGACAAAACTGATCTTTATAACTCATTGAAATGGACATAAATGAACTTAATAAAATTATAAGAAATTAAATACATATATAATAGGTTCTTAATTATTTAATTAATGAATCTAATTTGATTATCTAGGATATTAATTTCAAGATAAGAATGCATTTGGACATAAGGTAATGGATCTCTCTGAACATCCATTTTTCCTTTGGGTTACGGTTTCTCTCTATTTTCCCCAATGTATTTTTTATTTATTCTTATATGCATATCTGAAATTATATTTATATTTTAAAAAAATGTTTATATATCTCAATTAATATTTATTTTATGGGAAAATACCTATTTTAAAATATTCCCTTCTCAATTCATCTCGATAAGCAAGCCCGATTAAAGGGAACTTCTCTGTTTCTTACCCATTTCAAAGTACACTACATAAAATGTTTTAAGAAACCAATATTTTTCTAAAATCTCTAAATTTATCATGAAAACTATTTTATTTTATTTTTTTACAAAAACAAAAATTCTTTTTTCCACTTTATGGACTCTTTATTATTTTCCCTAAAACCACGCTTAAGTGTCACATTTCCAAAGTTACATAACCATTCTTTTTCATGTTTTCACTTCAGTTGGACATCATTATTCATGGTCCATTTTAAGTTTTCCTTTATTAATGTCCAAGGATTATTTAATATCTTCTTTCATTGATACAATAATGATACACCCTTTGGTTATTCCCTATGACATGATTTTGATACACATTTCTTTCCATGGGTAGCCCTTATGTTTATTCCTTAAGTTTGATTATTTATGTGGAACACATATGCATGAACATGTTATGATGGGTGTGACCAAATAGTTCTCTAATTAATTGGGTAATGTATAGTATCATGAGACTTTATGTATAGGATTGGGGAGTAAACCTAATCCATTATGGGACTTTGTCTACCATGTGATGCCATCTTGGTAGTTATCCTTGAGTCATGTTTATGTCATGTTATGTATTGTTTCCAAATTCCTCTATTTTCATGATCACATGATTCTATGTTCTATATTTTATGCTTCCATATTTTTATTCATGATCCATACATATTATGTTATCATGTTATGCCTTATAACACATGTGTTATACTTTATTCCCATGTTTATTCCCTTATTGGGATTTTTAGTTCATCCATTTTGTCTATGTATTCATCAGGTTATCATATGTAGTCATAAGAACTCAAAGGGAGTTAGGATATCATTATGTAGAATGATAAAATGATGTTTTATTCTAGTTTCACGTTTTCTTATTATGTACCTATTATTAAAAATACACTATAATTTTTAATCATTGGTTTTTATTTCATAGAATATTATACATAAAATCATGTAATAATATTTCTAAAAGGATTAGGTCACTATACAGAAGATCTGAATGTAACTCATAGTTTACATGGGTATGGTTAGTTTTAAGTACACATACATGGATAGAGTACACGGACATGCTCTAGTGTACATGGTTATGTCTAGACATCACAAGAAGAGTTTTGGGAGATTTTTAAATGCCATGTACTAATCCTACACACCGTGTATATGGATATTTACATTTCGTGTGAGGAATCACCACACAGACAGTCCAGGGGTTGGTTTTATATGTCGTATACCCCCAATTCACATTGTGTACCCCCTATGAGGATGTTTTTGAACCCTTAATTTCTTTATTATGGACCAGTATCGGTTGAGTGTGTCCCCTTGTTCCATTTCCTTGAGGTTACAATGTTTAATTATGTCCACGTATTAGGATTTTGATCCCCCTCTAGTGGTGAGTCTCAGATAGAGTTTTTAGTGTCCCTTAGTGAGATTGGAGTGTGATCCAGTATCATTTTTATACCCTAAGTGGGGTTTCTAGAATCAATGTGTCCTCATTGAGTAAAGTGTTGATCCTCCATCGAGTAGATCATTTTAGTAAGGTTTAATGTATCATTGGTGTAAAATCTTATACAAAGTGGGTTGATCCATATTGTGACCATGGTTCCCCCAATGGTTTTTTTGTATTCCCATATCTAAGTATCAAGGCCTTTTAAAACCAGTGAGCTTCATGGGTGGGACCCAATGATCTTGACCTCTTGAATGAGTGTCTCCAATGATGGAATGGCTCATAGAGTGCATTCTCTCAGATTAATAATTTCATCGATCAGAATCATATGGCTGTCTGTTTGGTTGTGACTTCCTAGATGCGTGGTGTCTTTTCTAATTATATATTGGTTTGTCCTATTATTAATTTATTTATATATTATTTTTATGATATGAATATTCTTGATGTTTCATATTTAGTGTTTGCAGGTTTTCCTACTGGGTATTGTTATACTCACCCCTACATGGGCTCTACTTTCATGTGTTGTGTCTTGTGTAGATGATGGCCCTTTTGATGGTGTCCAAGGATAATAGTGAGAAAGTGGAGTATATCTTGATCTTGATAGACTGAGGTGCTTTTTGTGTGGTTCCATTTGATTGTTGCCCTCTCCCTTGGAGCAGGTTTTACTCTCTATAGTTTTTGGTATGTCTTTTATTTATCCATGTTTATCACTTTTAATACTTTACTATCATACACTATTTGTGGGATCATCAATCTATGAATAAATTAGTTTTAGTTATTTTACATTTCAGTATTTTATGGGCATGGAGATGTGTTCATGTGTACATATACCTTAGTCTAATGTCTCCAATGTGTGTGATATTCCCACTCAGAGCTATTCTCCAGCCCCTGACCTATTGAAGGGGGTCTTGGGGTAGTCACAGTTCAGGCCTCATTGAGTCACATCATAACATATTTTTATCAAAGAAGTTGGTTCTACCTTATAACCAAAGTCTATGAGATTGGTTTGGGTAAAAAAATCAAGTGTTTCGAGTTTGGATATTAGTCCAGGGACTTCAATTTTGGTGTAGTCGCTAACGTATCCATACACTAGGACTCTGATAGCCTCCCTTTTGACTCGGAACAAGTATAAATTGGTTGCAAGTAAAACATTGGTACATGAATCATATAGGAATGGGTTTTTTTCATGTCCTTCTCAAGTCATCTCTCCATATATTCTCTTTGACCCTTGTACATATTTTTTATTTTGGGATGTCTCCATGAATACATCCAATCAGGATCCCACTGTGAGATTATGAGGATGATCTTATAAGTGTAAAAGATTTAATATAGGGGCTTATATTAGAGATAGAACCTCTAGGTGGTTTACTAGTTAACCCACCACCCTTTAAGTAGAATTTAGCACTGGTAGCACCAGATGAGGATTCATGAAGACTGAGTGGATTGTAAATGTTATAAAGGAAGTGACCTCCTATTTTTTAGGGATATCTAGACCCCTAGGTGGATGAAGACTGGATTGAGGAAATTACTCAATTTCTCTACCTTATGATGATGCCTACATATCAAATGGTGGTCCTTATAGTGAGTCTTCTTTGGGGATCTTCTGGATGATGGTGGATTTTAGTGACTCAGTCGCATGACAAGACAACTCTCTCTTGGTCATACTTCGAGCATCTATTTAGGGAAGAAAACTATCTGGTCATGTTGAAATCAATTCATATATATGATCTTCTTCATATGTGGTAGGAAATCTTGACTTTGATGGAGTATTCAGAGATTTTTACTAGTCTATCACAATACTCCATGAATATGGTATGAGATATATTCTTTAGAGAAAAAACCTTTGAGTAGGGATTATATTGGGATATCAGGGCATCAGTGATATCTCTTTTCATTCCAAAAAATATTGAAGTTATAGATTAGGCCTTAGTGGTGGAGAGATTCTAGGAAGATTAGAAACTGATATTGGGTGCTAGTAGTGGGAACCTAGGAGTTTAGATCTCAACAGTATATAGTTGACAGAAGTTTTAGGGATATGGGAATGCCATATGATTCAGGAAACAATCCAAGGATATAGGTTCAGTGATGCAAGGCTCTTAGGATGGCTCAAGTCAACCAAGGTATAGGTGTTGTTTCTCCCACAAGGGTTAAAGAAATCGTTCATGGCATTATCTGACCTGTCATATAGCTAATTAATAGATTGTCGACGGACCTTAGAGGCCGAGATAGATGTAGGATCAAGGTAGTCCGTAGGGTAGAAAATGTGGAAGAGGGGCTGACAGAGCAGTAGCAGGTGGATTTAGGTTTGACCTATTACCACCACCACCCCTAGGTGGTCCACACTAGGATCAGGGATCTGGTGTCCAAGGATGATTCCATCTAAAGTCTATAGATTCTTATCACCCTAAGGTTATAGGGATGGTATGAGGTAAAATTTATGTCTTTTATACCTTATTTCTGGTATTGATATATATAGGTTTGAGTAATTTCTTTCTTTAAACTTATCTGGTTCAAGACTTAGATATTCTAATTAATCCTTTGGATCAACCCTTTCACTTAGAGACTTTGACAGGATGTGACTCAGTGATTTAAAACTTTTGTCGATAGTGTGATATGGTGCTTATAGGTGATAGTTTTGTATGGGATCTCTTTGTAGAAGTAATTAGGCCTTATGATGTAATCTTAGGTATGGACTGGTTATCCATAGTTCCTGCCCATATTGACTATTTTTAGTAGAGTATGTCATGTGTATACAGTTATGGGATGTGGTTTTTCTTTATGGGTGAACTGGAAACATTAACAGAGAATGGTGATCTTAGGAAAATGAGAGTGTAACCAATTACTCACCAGTTGGATATCATAAATATTGGAGAAGTGGATTCTATGGGCTACCAGTTCCCTATGGTGGTGGAAGAGTATGAGGACACCATTCCTAAGGACGTTTCTAACTTACCTCCCTACTGAGATCTAGACCTTTACATTAACTCACACCCCCAAGATGATCCCAATATCTGCACCAACATATCGGATATATACCAAAGAGCTTCTTGATCTAATGGTGCAGTTAGAGGAATTACAAGAGAAGGAAATTTTAAGACCCAATGTTTCCCCCTGGGAATCCCCAATGTTGTTCATTAAGAATAAAGATGGGATCTTGGGGTTATGTGTGGATTACTGGTGCTTGAACTAGGTGACCATGAAGAATAAGTATCCACAACCAAGGATTGGTGACCTCTTTTAATAGTATTGAGGGGCGTGAGGGTTCTAAAATATTGACCTCAGATTATGTTAACACCAATTGTGAGTAAGATACAAGGGTATACAGAAAATGGAATTCAGATGTTGCTACAATCATTATGATTACTTGGTGATTCCCTTCTATAAGAAAAAATCCCCATAAGTGTTTTTGGGACTCATTAACTAGATCTTTCATCCCTTATTAGATAGGTTTATGGTGGTCTTCATCAACGATATCCTAGTGTACTCAGCATCCGATGAAGAGCACATGAGGCAATTGAGGATGGTCCTGAATGCACTCTAAGAGCACCAACTTTATAGGAAGCCCTTAAAGTGTTAGTTCTGGATTTGAGAGGTCCACTTTCTGGGACACATCATCTATGAGGAAAGTGTGGAAGTAGACTTGGAAACGGTTTAGGCAGTTCTATCTTGGGATTCACCTAAGAGTGTTACTAAGGTATAGATTTTACGTTGGTTGGTAGGGTACTATAAGAGGTTTGTATCTGATTTATGAAGAGTAGCATGACCCTTGATAGTTTTTAATTAAAATTTTAATCCTTTCATATGGATGGAAAGGTGTCGGCAGTTCTTTCAGGAGTTAAGGTAGTGGTTTGCAATCAATCCCATCTTGAGATTGTAGGTGATGGTGTCAAGTATATAGTGTTATGTGATGCATCATAAATTGGTCTTAGTTGTGTTCTGATTTAGAGTCATGTGGTGATTTCATGTGGTTCACTTCATTTAATACCACATGATCATAACTATGCAGACTATGATCTTGAGATAGATGCAATAGCCTTCATACTAATGATGTGGAAACACTAGCTAATGGGTGAGTGGTTTATTATCTACTCTAACCACAAGAGATTAATGTATATGTTCTCTCAGAAATATCTTAACTTGAGATATTGTTTATGGATAGAGTTCTTCTAGGATAATAAATTTGAGATTATCTATACTCTTGGGAAGGGGAGCATGATGGAAAACGCTCTAGTAGGAGATCATGTTCTATGTTGTTTTCTGAGGCATCATAGTAGTTAGACTCATTTCAGTTGTCCTTAGTAGACAATGATGGTGCTTCAAATCTTCATTTGATGGTTCCTACCCGAATACTTTTATAGTGTTTCATGGATGCTCAGTATGAAGATACCAACTATGAGACCTTACGTACTCAAATATCCACTGGAAGTTCTCCTGATGGATATCCTGAAGGTTGGGAGCATGTTATCTTATTTATAGGATGAAAATGGTACCATTAATGTTATAATAGGAGGTGATGTTGTAGTTTCATATGTCTTATTTGGAGGTATATATAGGTGTGGAGAAGATGTATAAGGAACTCCAATGTTAGTTTTTTGGCCAGGAATGAAGATTTGTGTTGCATAATTTGCCTCTAAATGCCTCAGTTTCCAGCAAGTGGTGGTTGATCAAAAGGTTCCAGCATGTTTAGCTTAACCCCTTGATGTTCCATAGGGGAAGTGGGATGCGATATACATGGGCTTAATGATGGGTTTACCATGTATGTCTAGGGTACATGATTCCATCTAGGTGATTATAGACCGACTCATCAAATCAGCCCACTCCCTAGCCATTCAATAGTAGAGTTTAGTAGAGAACTTAGGATGCTTGTATGTACTGGAGATGGTTAGGCTCCATGGATTTCTCTCAATGATCATTTTAGAATTTTTTTTCTCTATTCACATTTTGATTATGGAGTGAGGCCTTTGGTAATCATTCGCACTTGATCATAGAGTTTTACCACCATACTAATTTACAAACTAAGCAGATCATTCAAGTATTGGAGGACATGCTACGGGCTTGCATTTTGGATTTTGGTTGTAGTTGGGAGGATCATATACCCTTGGTGGATTTTCCATACAGAAACAGATATCATTCCACCATTGATGTGAAACCATTCAAGGCCTTGTATGGGTGAAATTATAGGTCACTACTTTATTGGAATGATCCTGGTGATTTTGCACTCATGGGCCTAGCATTGGTGTGATCTATGATAGAGAAGGTGTAGATCATCCAGGAGAAGATGAGGACTACATAGAGTCAGCATAAGTCTCATAAAAACCAATGATTGAGACCTATAGGTTTCTATGATGGAGGCCATGTGTTCCTAAGGATCTCACCTCAACATGGATTACAGAGATCTGGCCATGGAGGTGAGCTATATCCACGATTCATAATCCCTTTCATGATACATCATAGAGTTGGTGAGGTGGAATACCACTTAGATATATCACCATAGTTGGACCTGATACAATATGTCTTTTACATTTCATAGATGAGGAGGTATGGGCATGACCCATCACATGTTATCGATTGGGGAAATCTGGACATTGAGGATGGAGATATCATTGTTAAGTACCCAATGGAGATCAAGGATCGGTAGGATAGGATTCATTATAGGCGATCAATTCCCCTGGTGTATGTTTATTGGAATTATAAGAATCTTCATGAGAGAACCTAGGAGTGGGAGACCCAGATATGATCTTAGTACCCTCATCTTTTTTAGTCTGTTTTTCTATTTTCAAGACGAAAATCCATAAGGTGGGGAGAATTTAATGACTCTAATTTTTTCATGTATTACTTTTATATATTATGTGGATTAATTTTTGATCTATGCACAAATATGGCATGTTATTTTGAGGGCCAGTGTTCCTGAAATTAATTTTTAAAATATATCAAATATATTAAGATAGCACACGTGCATTTTTTCTAAAAAATTATAATAAATCCCAAATAGGGGTCTTATATTAGAAATAAAAGGGCATTATTTAGTTTAAAATGTGGGTTTTACCCTAGGCATGAAATAAACTTGGAGCGCTTGGGGCGTTCAGGTTGAGTGTGGTCATGGGAGGATGATTAGATAAATTAATTAATTAAATCAACATATTTAATTAAAATCTCCATGACTTGATTTTTGAGTTATAAATATACACTTATGGAAAAATTTTAGGGTCATCTATATAACCCTAAAAATTGAGAGGAGCCTTTGGAGAGTGTTGGATAAGATTCCATGTGTGAATTATGACTTTTAATAGATTATAAATTGGTGCGCAATGGAACATGTGGATCTCACCAAAAATTAGAACATAGTATTATTCTTCATCAATGATCAATCCAAGCTTCAAGTATAATGTTTTATTTTTTCAATTCCATATTTCTCTTTTATCCTGATCGAACACGAATTAATTCTATGAATAACAATTAATTCTCTCTTCGATGGTAGATTTAATTGATGGATTTTTTTTATTATTCCCTATTAAATTTTCTAAATATATAATAATAGATTAAGGTCAACTGAACAAAAATGAAGGTTTTTTCTTCATATATTTTGACTTATGGTTCCCCCCCCCCCCTCGTTCTTCACACATTCATTACGGTCATTCTATTTTTTCACATGGATTGAATTTTTCCCATTATTTGATCATTGAATAATTATTTTTTAGTGCAACAGATCAATATCATCAGTACAGTTCATGATCGAGGTGTGATGATGATGGAAGATGATCAGAGGTGGATCAGAATGGATTTATAGCATTCGTTCATCCCAAATTTTATGGTGCATCTATGGATGGAAAGTGTAGTAATTTACCAAGAATATTTGAAACCTGAAATCCCAATATCTATCAATGGGATTGTTGGCTAAAACCAGATCTATCATCTCCATTGAGGATGACTGTAGGATAGATGTAGTGGATAGTGCATAGGAGAAACCAATGGATTTGAAAAATCCCAGGTTACAGGTCATGTAATCTAGAATTAAACATTGTGTGGGACCCCCTAGATGAGGTGCTAGGGTTTCCACAGAGATTTAAATATCACACACCATGTGACATGTTCTTGGAAGATCAATATGTAACTCAGAGGTTACATGGGCACAGACACAGCCAGAGTACACAGACATGGCCAGAGTACATGGACACAGTCTAGTATACACAAGCACAACCATATAGCATTGGAAGAGTTTTGGGAGATCTTTACATGTTTTTTACTATTCATACATATCGGGTATATGTATATTTACATTTTGTGTGAGGTAGCACCACATAAGTAGACCAGGGGTTGGCTAGACATGTTGTGTACCTCAGTACATATCGTGTACCCCCTTTGAGGATGATTTGGATACCTTCATTTCATCATTATGGACCATTATCAGTTTATTGTGTTCCCTTGGTCCATTACCTCAATGGTATAGTTCATCATTACATTTACATCTTAGGATTGTGATCCCCTCTGGAGGATGAGTCACAAAAAGAGTTTTTGGTGTCCCTCCATGAGACTGGAGTGTGATCCTCTATCATTTTTATACCCTAGGTGGGGTTTTTTGAATTAGTGTGACCTTATTGAGTAGGGTTTTGATCCTCTGTCTAATAGGTTGTTTCAATAGGTTTCATGGTATCATTGGAGTATGATCCCCTATATAGCAGGTTGATTGAGATTGGGTTTGTGGTGTAACCCAACAATTCTGGGTGTGATCCTCTATCTTAATATCAACATCATCTGATACTAGTGAGATTCTTGTGTGGGTACTAATTATCATGAACTCTTAAATGAGTGTATCTAATTATGGCATGGCTCGTGGTGTGGATTCTCCCAGAACAAGCATTTATTCGAGGATAATCTTATGGTCGGAAGTGTAGTTGTGACTACCTAGAGGTGCGGTGTCCTTCCTGAGTATATATGGGTTTTTATTATTATTAATTGATTTCTATATCATTTTTATTATATGACTATTCTTTATGCTTCATTTTTAGTGTTTTTTGGGCATCCTACTTGGTTTTGTTATACTCACCACTACATGGGCTTTGTCTGCATGTGGCATGCCTTAGGCAGATAAAGACCCTTTTGACGATGTCTTAGGAGGATATGGAGTGGCCAGATCATATCTTGATCTTGATAGACTAAGGTGTTTTTTGGGTGGTTTTATTTGAACATAGTCTTTTCCCTTAGATTAGGTTGGACTCTATGCACTTTTTTTGTTGGGATTGTATTTGGACCTCTTTATCACTTTCAGTACAATATTATCATACTCTATTTGTGGAATTATAGATGTATGCGTGAATTTGTTTTATTTTTTTTAAATTTCATCATTGTATAGGATTGATATTTGTGCATGTGTATAATTATATTAGTCTAATTCCTCCCATTTGTGTGATATGTCTACTCATAATTGGTCACCAACCTCTGGCCTATTAGAGGCAGGATAGGGTAATTGTGGTTCGGGCCCCGTTGGGTTGGGTCATGACACTTGTTATTTGTTTTTTATTATAATTATGCATTGTGAATTTAAGTATAGTTCTATAAATAATTATTTATACTTTATATTTTATAATTATTTAAATAAATTCAGGTAAAATTATATGTCATGTATTTTTGTATGATATTAAAATGTTAGTAAATGTAATTATATGAATTTTAGTTGAGAAGGAAGGGATTAAATTTATAATTGAGGAATGTTGAGTGAAGTTATATGTTTTCATGACAAAAATTATTATTTTTTATGTTATAAATTGGTGTAAATGAAACATTATTTTTACTATTACTACTATTGTTGGTACTGCCTCTATTACTAATATTATTATAATTAAATAATTAACGTGGAAAGGAGAGGAAAACCCCCTCCCATATTCCTCATCTTCTCTCATTCATAGGTCATGATAAATGGGGATATGGATTTATCCTTTCATTCTACCCCCTTTTTAATCTTCATGGAATATCCTCAAGGATAAGGTAATTCTCCACCTTGATATTCTATTTCTCTTATTATTTTTTTGTTTTTTATCCCTTATAATATTTTCTCTAAACCTAGGGTTCTTGTATTTGGAATTTTTTCCATGTCAATCAGAAACACACAATATCTATGTGGAAACCTCTCAATATCATAAGATAAGTCTTCTATAGTCCATCAATGCCCAATTTTAGGTGGTGATTTCATTATATATCTTGTTATTATAAGAGATTTTTATTATATGAATAATACCCATTGGAATTTTTTAAATTATATCTTCAATGTAGGTGATGTTATGTACTTTCCTTTATTTAATAAACTCTTAATTCTTGAATCATTTGATATTTTTTTCTACTAAATTAAATTTTTATATAATATCTATGAGGACTACTATTTTTTGTTTATTTGACTCTAATTCATATCCAATATATTTAAAAAAGGTTTCTTGATAAAGTTAAAATTTTAATTAATTTTACTTTTCATTTAAATTATTAATTCCCACTATTTTCATGTTTTAAGGGTAATTACTACAGATTTAGATTATAGGGGTATATTTGACTTTACTGTGAAAATTGCTTAATTTTTTATCATTAGTAGTTTTTATTAATTTTTATAATTATTTGTAAAATTCATACATTTATTTCTCTTTTTTTATTTTCAGGTGGTGGATAATTTTTCTATGTTTTGGTATGTGTAACGGTCATTCCCAGTATACTTAAACATCATTTTGAAAGAACGTGTCACGAACCGAATCTGGTCACCGCCAAAACCGGCACCAAACCCAGCCCGTGACATGACCCGAAGGGCGTTCCCTATCCCCACGGGCTGGCACAAGTGCCCGAGTATCATTTATTTAGGTTTGGGAACGATTTACCCGAATATGAAGTCATAAACCATTAAAAACAATCAATAAACTGAATCTGAAAAATTTATACCAAACGATGTTTAAAAAAAAACCAGAACTGAATACATAGGTTTAGAGTCAATACAAAAGGTCCAAAGACACAATGGAACAGAAAAAAAACAGCCCCATGGACTCCACATGACAAGGGGTCATCACCCCCAAGTCGTCTCCACTACTCCTCCCCAAGGATGAGGACTAACACCCTGAACCGTCAACACCCTTAGCCTTTCCTTTACCTGGGTCAAAAAAAAGGTCTACTTACACCCAAGGGGTGTAAGTAGGGTGTGAGCCTAAGCCCAATAGGATAACACCTTATGATTCCAAGGTGCATGCAATAAAAGGTGAGAAAGCAAGCAGTTTTAATATGCAATTAAAAGCGGTGACAAATTCCACGAGATGAAACTTTAAATTGAAAACATTTTTCAAGATAAAACTTTCAGAATGTTAACACATTTAAATAGGAATATTAGATACTGAATTATAATTCCAAAGACACCCAAAAACAAGGGAAAATACCACAAATCCACTGAGCAACAAAACCGGGAACACCCCTAGGCACTAGATAGTCTCAGGCCCCATGTACCTCGTACCTCAGTGTAATGTAAGCATAGTAAAATCCTTTCTCGTGCACGAGCCACTAGTAGGGAACATACCCATAACCTAGTGGTCCCCAACCATCATCCACATAGTTTAGTTAGAGTTGTCGTTATCCAAATTCTAAGTGAAACAGGGACAAAACCCATCCGGTCCACTAGCCGTACTAGTACAAATCCGCCCCACCTAGGTACCCGGGCTTCCCCCTTTGTGCTCAAACAATTTCAGGATTTAACACACATCCATTTTAATGTAAAACACCACTACTGGTCACATACACCAAATACAGTAGCTATCTCATTTTATACCACTTAAAACACACAACAAACTCTTTGAATTTGAATAAATCAATTTCACAAAATCTCGTGTAGTTTTGCACACAAAACCCCTTAAGAAACCCACTTGTACACGATGTTCACAATTGTAAGTTACCAAAACAGTAATGGAAGCCCAATAAATATCAATTAAAACAACAAATCAATTTTTTGGGCATCCTCATGTTAAACAAGAAGTGTTCTCTTTGTAAAACCTTCATTTTCACACAAAAGTGGAACCAAAACTTCACTTTCTTTACAAGCACAATTAAAACTCATTATTTGCAGCAATTACCAAAGGGTATAAACATTATAAACAGTATTTTATGCCTTATTACATATCAATAAAAACAACTAAGTATTTATAGGGCATCCCCAAATAAACAAACAAAACACTTCTTTGGAAAACCCCCAATTTCACACCAAAATGGCATTTTAAATTCAATTGCAATGGAAACATCATTAGAACCAATTTTTGTAGCAATAATAAAATTATATAAATCTTAAAATATGATAAATACAGCATGCTAATACACAAAGATTGCATCAACATTGGAATCACCTACCAAATCAAATGAAACCATTGAATCCTTTGTGCGAAAACACAAACGCACCACCGCCGCACCTCAAGAAGGGTAGATCAAACCTAAAAATAGAAAAATGGACCAAGAAAACCCAAGGTTAAACCTTAGGTTCGAACCCCCACCCACTGGTCATTGTTAACTTCAATAAAAAGGGAGGAAACCCTAAACAAATAGAATGAAACCCTAATCAATTTGAAAGGGGAAAAGAAATGGACAAACTTACTTGAGAAATCTAGAATGAATCTCCCCAAAACACTAGTATCTGAAATTTAAAACGGCCAAAACTCAGGGGATGGTCTCACAAGAATTATTAGGTCATTTAGGAATTGGAATGGAGAGAAAAGATTAATAATATAAGGAGTTATGAAAGGATCAATTTACCTCTCCAAAATCTGGACTATTTCTGAAATCCAGAAAGTTTCGACTATTTTAGCGACTCTATCGAGCTCCAAATTGTGGGAGGAGGGCATGGGGTCGCGCCTGGGATTCTTAGGGTCGATAGGGAGGTGTAATCACCGAAACCTACATTTTAATGAATAAGATATTAATAAATTAATGAAACAATTTAAAACTGGAAAATGGGCCTTCGGGTTGGCCCAATTCTCAAATAAAAACAAAAATCCCACGTGCTTATGGATTTATAAAGGCCCCAAATTTAAATTTGGGGTTAATATATCAGGGGAGAACAATTAGGAGTTGGAATGAGTCAAAAATATTAAAAATTGAAAATGTTATAAATGAAACAAAATTTATTATTAAATCTGGAATTGGGCTCGCAGTTTGGCCCAATTCATGAAAACTCACCTATTCTCAATAAAACCTTTGGAAACCACCAAAACAAATCATGAGTGGAAAATAAATTTAAAATAACCCTAAAATAGGTTACTTACGTGACAATTCTCCCCACCTTGAAAACTTTCCGCCCCGGAAAGTCACAGCAAGGTCAAAGCAACAACCAAACCCAACTGAGAAACCAATAGGTACACCCTTGCCAGGTTTCACCCCCAAAGGTCAAAACACCTCCAGTGATCAATGATGGAAGGAATACTGTCACAAACCAAACTTA
Organism: Viscum album; assembly: GCA_963277665.1. Classification (NCBI taxonomy): domain Eukaryota; kingdom Viridiplantae; phylum Streptophyta; class Magnoliopsida; order Santalales; family Viscaceae; genus Viscum; species Viscum album. The sequence goes on along the minus strand of OY728146.1, from coordinate 1,777,138,910 downwards.
CACCACTTTCCTGAAAAATAAAGTACATTCAGGATTTATCCCAATTGAGAACTCCTCAAATACAATCTGAACAATACTCAATCAATTTACCCAAAAAAAACAACAACATTGAACAGGGTTACACTTCCCTACTATAACTAAACCATTGGAAACTCTCTAATATCAATGTTTACCCAATGAATGTGTAGGTAGTTAGATATCTTCGAATGATAATACCCACTTCCCAGATAAGTCCAAAGAAAAAAAATATGAGTTACTCGTATGAAGAGACACAAATGGGCTCCCCACCATAAGAGACAACTTAAATTGTTTTCCCGAGACAGAATCAAGACACTAATAGTGGGAGGCCCAAACATACTCTCTAGTAAAAGGGATATACTTCCATTAAATGTTTATGAAGGAATATTCATGATAATCATAGTGGGTCTCCCCACCATAAGAACTGACCATCTTAACCGACCAGCATGGGCCGACACAGAAAGACCCAAAAAGAAATCAAAGATTTAGGAAGGGCGCAGGATTTGTATGCATGGTTTGGGAAACTGTGCACTAACTATGAATATAATTCTTTCTACATGGATTCCTAGCACACTTCCACTACTAAACGTGCACAAACTATGTGCTCAACCAGGACGAAACCAGAGGTTTGAACTATTCCCATATTTCATACTAAGGATAGGACTTTGTACAAGGGTTTAAATGGCCCTGGGATTTTCCCTGACTACGAGCCAGCTTCTCTCCGAGACCTATGGCTGGAGCTCAAATGATTGAAGCATCTTTGGCCTCGTAGTTAATATTTGGAAACCCACTGAATGAGAATTCTTCTTTTCGGTGCCACCAAAAACTACATCGCAGTCCCAAATAAGTTTTCTAGATATAACACATTCCAAACTCACTTTACCTAATCCCGATATTTCACTGAAACAAGGGCTGAGAAGATACACACACATCACAACTTGTTTCTTCAGGTGAGAAACAATATAAGTAAAGAACACCTACACTCACATTCCTCTAAAATAGATGATTTTGAAGTTTTTCCAAGGGAGACATTTTCCCAACATAACAGGGACTCTTAGAGGATTTCACTACTTTCACCTATACATTCAATCGAGTACATGACATCATAAGGAATCACCAAACATGACCATTTAAACTGATATAAACAATTCATGGAGAGGGACCTTATACAACATCCCCAAACAACACACAATTCTAGAAAGTGGCCACAATATCCTATCGTGACCATATTTCCCACACCGGTGGTTTAACATGAATTAATGCATCAAAGAATCTTTGAAGAACCCAAAGGTCCTCTTAGACACCATCGAGACACTCATCCACACTTACAACCAAAGAACACTTCCACCTTCGATGAATCATGAAACATTAGAAACTAAGGTTTCTTTCAACCTTCCATAATAACTTTACCACTATAAGAGGATCCAAAAATCAACGAAATGAATGGGTGTAGACTCAATCAACAATGATCGATAAAATATTCCTTATATTGATCAACTGAAGGATTTTCCAATGGCGAAACAATATGGATTGCACTTCAGTTGTGCATTAACCCATAATGGGGGCATACCTTATCCAATGAGAGAACCCAAGGACCCAACCAATCTGGTCCATTAGTCAAAACATGCCTCAAACCAGATCCAAACACATGAAGGGAACCACCGTAAAGGCATCCCAAAACATTTTTCAAAAGAGACCACTAATCGTCCCTACAACACAACTTACTGACCAAACCCAAACCCAAAACACAGTTCAAACAGGAGGGGTTCTTGGACTCAAAAATCCCACAACATCAACATTTTCCGAAAACACATAATATACACCATCCCAAAAAAAATCATCAAGAAATCATGTTTTTTTTAAAAAAACATTTCTTTGAAAACAAATGGTTCAGCGGTAAGCGCATCCACCAATGGTACCCCATGGGCCTTACACATGCATGTTTCTATGCCACACCAGGCACCCTCCTCATTTCCATCCCGACACTCATCCAGTCATGTCATCAACCATCCCTCTTCCCATATAACCGCATGCATGTGGTTGCTCATGAAAATACCAAAGGTTAAAACAAAAATTCTTTCCACTTTTCAAAACCAAAATGGTCAACCAACACATCCTTTTTCTCAAAACCGCTAACCACGAGATCAAATTCCAACTCAAATCTTACAAAACTTTTCAGAAATGCACAACCATTTAAAAAAAATAACTCACTTTCAATATATTCACATCAATTTCAAAACATCTCTTCCCATTAAAACACTATTTGATTGTTTAGAAAACTCTATTGTAAACACTTTTCATAACCAACTTCTATGTAGTTTTTGCTTTCCAAATAGGTGTAAAAACACCATTTTCCATTTCAAAACAATTCTAAAAATTAAGTTCCACCATTTCATAAATCAATCCATTCCTTATTTATTTGAAAATAATTTCAAAAAAAAACTTTATACTTCTTAAAACCAAGTCCTTTTAAAAACCAAAGTTCCAAGATTGCAAAACTATAGTACAAAACAATCTGATAGGAAACTAGTTTCAGTGGGTGACTTGGACATATGGTTGGCGGCCATATTCCAATCACTTCACTATCACAGAGAGTGTTCTAGGGTATATCCCCAGCTCCACATGGCTTGCCAGGCCCTGCGAGCTTACGGAGACCATTAACCCAACCCTCTTTTCATTTCCCCTAACCATCATTAAAACAAGAAAACCAAAGGACTTAGATAATTCCTGACTTCCCTAGGAAACTTGAATCCTGTCATGAGGTGTGGTGATCAATCACACTACCCATAACTATAATACCAAGTCCCTACAATCCTAACTCCATGATATCCTGACTCTTCCTGAAATAACATGACCCAAAGAGTTAACATGAACCTCCTTTGATACCATTTTGTCACGAACCGAATCTGGTCACCGCCAAAACCGGCACCAAACCCAGCCCGTGACATGACCCGAAGGGCGTTACCTATCCCCACGGGCTGGCACAAGTGCCCGGGTATCATTTATTTAGGTTTGGGAACGATTTACCCGAATATGAAGGCATAAACCATTAAAAACAATCAATAAACTGAATCTGAAAAATTTATACCAAACGATGTTTAAACAAAAACCAGAACTGAATACATAGGTTTAGAGTCAATACAAAAGGTCCAAAGACACAATGGAACAGAAAAAAAACAGCCCCATGGACTCCACATGACAAGGGGTCATCACCCCCAAGTCGTCTCCACTACTCCTCCCCAAGGATGAGGACTAACACCCTGAACCGTCAACACCCTTAGCCTTTCCTTTACCTGGGTCAAAAAAAAGGTCTACTTACACCCAAGGGGTGTAAGTAGGGTGTGAGCCTAAGCCCAATAGAATACCACCTTATGATTCCAAGGTGCATGCAATACAAGGTGAAAAAGCAAGCAGTTTTAATATGCAATTAAAAGCGGTGACAAATTCCACGAAATGAAACTTTAAATTGAAAACATTTTTCAAGATAAAACTTTCAGAATGTTAACACATTTAAATAGGAATATTAGATACTGAATTATAATTCCAAATACACCCAAAAACAAGGTAAAATACCACAAATCCACTGAGCAACAAAACCGGGAACAACCCTAGGCACTAGATAGTCTCAGGCCCCATGTACCCCGTACCTCAGTGTAATGTAAGCATAGTAAAATCCTTTCTCGTGCACGAGCCACTAGTAGGGAACATACCCATAACCTATTGGTCCCCAACCATCATCCACATAGTTTAGTTAGAGTTGTCGTTATCCAAATTCTAAGTGAAACCGGGACAAAACCCATCCGGTCCACTAGCCGTACTAGTACAAATCTGCCCCACCTAGGTACTCGGGCTTCCCCCTTTGTGCTCAAACAATTTCAGGATTTAACACACATCCATTTTAATGTAAAACACCACTACGGGTCACATACACCAAATACAGTAGCTATCTCATTTTATACCACTTAAAACACACAACAAACTCTTTGAATTTGAATAAATCAATTTCACAAAATCTCGTGTAGTTTTGCACACAAAACCCCTTAAGAAACCCACTTGTACACGATGTTCACAATTGTAAGTTACCAAAACAGTAATGGAAGCCCAATAAATATCAATTAAAACAACAAATCAATTTTTTGGGCATCCTCATGTTAAACAAGAAGTGTTCTCTTTGTAAAACCTTCATTTTCACACAAAAGTGGAACCAAAACTTCACTTTCTTTACAAGCACAATTAAAACTCATTATTTGCAGCAATTACCAAAGGGGATAAACATTATAAACATTATTTTATGCCTTATTACATATCAATAAAAACAACTAAGTATTTATAGGGCATCCCCAAATAAACAAACAAAACACTTCTTTGGAAAACCCCCAATTTCACACCAAATTGGCATTTTAAATTCAATTGCAATGGAAACATCATTAGAACCAATTTTTGTAGCAATAATAAAATTATATAAATCTTAAAATATGATAAATACAGAATTCTAATACACAAAGATTGCATCAACATTGGAATCACCTACCAAATCAAATGAAACCATTAAATCCTTTGTGCGAAAACACAAACGCACCACCGCCGCACCTCAAGAAGGGTAGATCAAACCTAAACATAGAAAATTGGACCAAGAAAACCCAAGGTTAAACCTTAGGTTCGAACCCCAACCCACTGTTCATTGTTCACTTCAATAAAAAGGGAGGAAACCCTAAACAAATAGAATTAAACCCTAATCAATTTGAAAGGGGAAAAGAAATGGACAAACTTACTTGAGAAATCTAGAATGAATCTCCCCAAAACACTAGTATCTGAAATTTAAAACGGCCAAAACTCAGGGGATGGTCTCACAAGAATTATTAGGTCATTTAGGAATTGGAATGGAGATAAAAGATTAAGAATAGAAGGAGTTATGAAAGGATCAATTTACCTCTCCAAAATCTGGACGATTTCTGAAATCCAGAAAGTGTAGACTATTTTCGAGACTCTATCGAGCTCCAAATTGTGGGAGGAGGGCATGGGGTCGCGCCTGGGCTTCTTAGGGTCGATAGGGAGGTGGAATCACCGAAAAATACATTTTAATGAATAAGCTATTAATAAATTAATGAAACAATTTAAAACTGGAAAATGGGCCTTCGGGTTGGCCCAATTCTCAAATAAAAACAAAAATCCCACATGCTTATGGATTTATAAAGGCCCCAAATTTAAATTTGGGGTTAATATATCAGGGGAGAACAATTAGGAGTTGGAATGAGTCAAAAATATTAAAAATTGAAAATGTTATAAATGAAAAAAAAATTATTTTTAAATCTGGAATTGGGCTCGCAGTTTGGCCCAATTCATGAAAACTCACCTATTCTCAATAAAACCTTTGGAAACCACCAAAACAAATCATGAGTGGAAAATAAATTTAAAATAACCCTAAAATAGGTTATGTACGTGACAGAACGAGTGGCAGGATTTGATAAATTCCAAGAATACATATGATGTAATTGTGATCGATATATAAAATTAATACTATGTTGTAGTGATGAAATTTGGAAAATGGATTGGATATATGAAATAAATTTTGTGGGCCCAAAAAATGTATAAAAGTAACCTTGGTCTATGTATAAAATTAACTTCTAAGGTTCACTGATACATAGGATTCATTCCTTTTCTATTATGAGATTTTTTCAAGTGAATAAAATATAAGAGTAAATTATACCAATGTGTAAAAGTAAATTAGGAGTAGTTTATAAAAATTAAAAGGTTAATTACTTTAAAAAATCTGAATAACCAAAAGAATCCCATGATGTGGAGTTGTCTGGTGTGGTGTAGCATAACTAAAATGGCATGATAAATTCACCATAGAACTTTCAAAGGGTGTTTTAAAAGATATATATTCCTATGATAAATGTAAAGGATTCTACATGTTGTGGTTAATGTTTGGGATATACACTCAAAAATATGCTACTATTGAAATCATTTGAAATCCCCACATCATGACCAAAACTCCTTCATGGCATGGTACCTATTCAATGTACTGACACGATATGAATTTAACCTTGATATTATCATAAATTTATGATATTTTAATGTATGAATTGACTAAGTGCATTAAATTTATAGGTAATAAAGGAAACATTACCAAGGTTCATAGGGTTATTTTTAAGAATATAAAATGTAATTATCCATGTGGGGAAGAGGTATTTAAGAACGTGGCATGCACAAGCCACCCGTTCAACTAAAAAATTATTGATCATATAGTTTTTTATTCTATTTTATATTTAAATTGGATCCTCTATACTATAAAAAAGATTTATATTTTTATAAGCCTTAACTTGAACTTAAACCTTGTGATGATAGAAAAGGTTTTGTTCTTTTTTACTACTATAATAGTTTCCTTCACTTTTAATATAGAATTATTTTTATTTATCTCTCTTTTATAGTTCTTTTTTCTCTATTTTCTTCCATAATATCTCTCTAATACTCACAATTGTGAGTGAATTACCCTTTTATTGTCCTAGTGGGTAGTTTTCTTGGTGTTCCCAAATCATTTTTCTTTAATTCTCAAAGTTTAGTTTCTATTTATAATAGGGAAATAGGTTTTTCAAGGTTTTATGAAATTATTAGACATATTTACAAGATATTATACACTATTTTATTCTACTCCATACCAAAAATCAATTCTATCCCTTCTCTCAAAAAATCTCCTTATACGATGGACTTGAGTTTGTTCTAGAGATGAAATGGAATATGACAAAGTTGAGTCTTGGATGGTTTCACACATACAATGTAATTTTTTCATCATTATTTAATATTGGAGGAGGTGATATTTAGCGTGAAGAAGATATATCCTAGGAATAATAAGTTTCTCACCCAATGTATGTGATAGTGTTCATGTACAATTTTATGAACTATCAAATAGAATTTAGAGAATTAAAATGGATAATGAAGGAACCTGAGTGTTCAACCATAGGACCAGGTTCTTTCTATATAACACTTATCCAGTTTATTTTTCTTACATTAATATAAATTTTATTCCTACATTCATCAATTCTCAATCACCAAATATTTTATTTATTTTAAAAAATATAAATTACTAAAAATATAATAAGATTTTCGGATAGTTAATTATTTAATTTGAAATTAAGGTCTCCGCTAGAGAGATGACCCTAGTTTGCCATTGTTTTTCACTGGCTAAATAAATATTATTTTTATACCCATTGTTATGGGTTTGTCAATAATCTCATGTTGTTTTTATAAATCCAATATAGTTTATTGTTATTTATTCTTTTTACCCTTTTAATTATTTTTCATTATTTTCATAAAAAAAATTAAACAAATATATCCATGATTTATTCTAATTAATATTATTATGCATAGACTAACCAATAATCTCAGGTAAATCAATAAGAAATAATGTTTTATAAAAAAAATAAAAGCTTGGTTGCAAAATATTATTGAATTTTTGAATTAGGTAAAGAAAAAATTCACACAAGTGGCTATTATCTCCCCTGTATGTAATGAAAAATAACTGGAGAAATAATAACAAGAGGAATTTTTAGAAGATATGTACCCATACTTTTCTCAAATTGAAGAACCTAAGGAATTTGAGAACAAATTACTTGAAGATTCACAATACAGATTTTTATAACCATGCAAAAAAAAGTTCTTGAAGAACACATGCAAGTTGATACACATGCAAGAGATCAATTATTTTTTAGATCATACGAGAATCACTTTATATAAGGTAATTTATTATATGATTCTACCATATTTAAAGAAGAATAATTGGAATCACTATAATTTTATCTATATTTCAAATAAAAAACCATTTAATTTGTGTAAATTAAAGAGAATATGAATCAAATTTACCACCTACCTCTATCAATGACAACTCGACTCAAAGAGGCACTTTTCATTAAAGAATAATTGATTATTAAACCAATATAGGGAGATAATTTTTTCTTAAACTCATTTTTATCTAAATTAATTGAAAATAAATTGATAATTATATAACACTTTTTATAATTTTCATAATATTCTAACACATGGATTTCCCTAGAGAGTGGTGAAGTAGAATAATATTCACCAGATGAGGAACACATAAAGCTCCCTGAACTTATTAAACATCTATTTGTGGGAGTATATAAGGTGTTTATAGTATCCCTATCTCAGTAAACTGAATTAAATGATTTCAAATTTAAAGGGTAATATTTTAATATTTATTCTTTCTATTTTAATTTCATTATATTTTAATTTCTTAATAACCTCCCATGTATTAAATCTGTTAATACAGCTAATAATGAGCAGTATTTGGATATCGAAGACGAGTCCATACAAGTAGTGTAAAAATAAATTGACCCATATTTTCTCCTATAAAAACTTTGAAATATGTACCTAATAGATATAGGGTTAGATAAATAGCACTATGACCATGGGATCTGCTATACTTATTGTGAAGTGATGCACAATAAAATAAACAACATGTGGTGTTTTATATCAAAGAAATCCCATCCACCATCATATTTTAAATGATAATGGTAACTTCTTGGATAGGGGTATTAAACATCTAGTACCCATTTTTAGGTCTAAAGAAAGTATTATCCAACTTATTTAACTTTCCATTTCTTTTTTTTATTTTTATTTCAATACATGTTTTATTATTTTACTCATAAGATCATAGTGGGCTATAGTTATGAAAATAACTTGAAGTTTCAACTGCTAATAAGTCAAGTTATATAACTCCTTTTTCCATATTGTTTTATTATACAATTAAAATTATGTTTGAAAATATGTTGGTTCCATTTTTTAATCAAAATGTGGGATGTAACAATCCTATTGTAGGGGAGTTAGTATTAATATATTTATGTCTACATATCATGATTTTTTCTAATTTTTAGAATTTTTTTCGGATACCTTTCACTTTAAAAAAACTTAGGGAAATTTATACCATCTTGGTATTTTTTTAAACTTATTTATTTTAATTTATAAGGTTTTAATTTATTTTTGAAATTTATTTTTTATCTTGATTTACAATCTATTCATTTAATGAAGTTTGATTAAATGAGATACACATGTTCCCTAGTGTTGTAAAATATTTATTTTTCCTAAAACGAAGATATTTATAAAACTTTTTTACATATTTATTATATTAATATTTTTATTGAGAGTCTTTAGGGATGTTTTGAGATCTATAACATTATATTTTCTATTTTAAAATCCATTAGAGTTCATAGAAATGTATTAAATATGATTGAGGTATCATTTTGAATATCTTTTTTTATATTTAACTTATATTTGAGCCTAAAATTGGATATAAATTTTTTATTGATATCCTAGTATCCATGAAAAAATTTTCTAGGTATCCATGTTATAATCCATTAATCCATTTACAACCTACTCTAGAATTAAATGCATGATTATATTTGAACTAAAGTGTGGGGACAAAAGTTAGCTGATTTGAACTGATGTTGTTTTGTGGGTGATTCATCATTTATTGTTTTTATTTTTCCAATGATCATAAGTTTTTTAAGAAATAAAGAAGGGATATATTATTAAAAAATAGCTAAAGAGAGTTCACGTAAATTTTTATTGGCTAAGGATGCCTCACTAACTTTAAAAATACAAAAATATGCACAAAATTATATTTTTAAAATATATTGAAAGTGACACTATTATTATGAAGGTATAGAAAATAATAAAAATAAATAAAATTATAGCAAGAAAAATTATTAAATTTTGGAACACTTGATAGAATTAGAAGGTGATTAGAGGTTAATATTTCCAAAGTGTAGTAATTGATAATATATTCTTGAGTGTAAGTTGTTATCATGAATTATTCTCTAAATAAATATAAACCACTGTGTTCTACCTCTAAAATTTTAACATTTAAATTCCACCAAACCTTAACCATAGAACAACTCATGAATAAGTCCTTGTGATTGACTCCCTTTTATGACTCTATGAAATGGAGATGCTGGGAATGATGAAAGCCTATAGAGATCATGCATTCTCTTGAGAATGAGAAAAAATATTTTTTAAAATCATTGAGTGAAATGAGATATATTTTAGGGGAGGTAATTAAAAAATTAACATGGGTAATAATATAATATTGAATGAATTTTTTTGATTAGTGATGAGTTAGAAAATTGATATCCATGTAGGAATCTTGATAATTCCTTGGATGTAAGAATTCAATATTTCTTTCATAAATATCATGAGAGTTTTGTTTTCACCTAAGTATTATATTCTTTCCAAGGATTTAAATGTTTAATTGTGGGGGAATTATTTTAAATTATGATAATTATCCACTCAATTTTAATCATATGCAAGACAAAACCTATATTTAAATATTTCACTCCTAGTAAATCACCAAATATCTATATCAAATGAACACAAAATTTAGAAATTATATAATTTCAAATATCTTTTAAAAATATAATTTCTCATTTCTCAATAATGAAAAAGAATATTCTTTAATTTTATTCTCTCTTATTTAAATTTTTTCAACCTAAAAAATCATCCATGAAAAAAAAAATTCACATGAAAATTCAAGTCACTCTTCACTCAATAGAAATTTAATCTAGAGTAATGATAATGTTTATAAAATTCATGTGTATATATAGGATTATAAATATAAGGACCCGGCATTAAACCTTACTTAATATTGAATTAAATGAATAATTCACATTGAGGATCTTTTCAGGTTTAGAGTTTTAGAGAATTAGGACATAACTATTACATCTCAAAAGATTACAAAGTAGAAACTTCTACTAAGTTTCCATAAAATAAAAACTCTTAAAAAGAAACATGTCTAGTTCCATTTTTTAGGTAGCATGACTTTCCCTTGATCCCATCCTTGACCCTATTCCACGTTAAGTCCTGTGAAAAACATTTCAAAAACTTGGGATGAGCATAAAAAGCTCAGTAAGGGATACACAAAGAATGAAAACTATTAGTTTTTCAAAACAACAAGTAAACCATGTATACTTTAACAAAGTAATACTTTTCACCTTTTCAAAGTAGTAAAAACTCTTCACTGAATAAAAGTTCATTACTTACCCTTCTGTAACCAAAAGATTACCATAAAACCCATATAAAGATCACATAACATATAAAGGTAACTTGGGATATAAACACTTAAGTGGAATAACCATAAGGTCGACTTCCACACATATCACTTAATGAAATAGCCATTCGGCCAACTTCCATACATACTTAATGGAATAGCCATACGGTCGACTTCCATACCCAATGCATTGGAGGTTATAATGTAACCACCCGTCCTGGTATTCACGACACCACCCGTCATATGGTTTATCACGTAACCACCCGTAAAATGTCCAAGTACCATTATAAAATTAGAACACATAAAACCAACATAAAGGAATGATAACATTTCCACATTTCAATAACAATATATCATTTAAATAAATTGACATAATATAATCCTTTATCAAAACCATTTTCAATACCAAAATAAAAAAAAGTATATGGTATTTATTTTATTTTATAAAAACATTACGGCTTGTTGAGGAAGCCAAAGACCAAATAATACCCGCGGCGGCGGAGAAGTCATTGTCGCCGCATACGTACGACAAAAACATTCCCTTTTGTCATATAGTAAAATGCTTCGTATAAGAAGATTCCTTTTGAATAAACGTAAAAGTCAAAGGGGTTTATACACCGTATTAAAGAAAGTTGTGTATAAAACAAAAATGTGCCTCAATGAAAGGATATTGAGACAAAGTCCCTTACAAAGACGGTATCCTTGGTTTAAGGATAAATCAATTACATAATTATGTGTGACAAACGAATACACCCAATATAAGTGGATATTAAGTGTAAAACAATCAGAGGTTATTCACACATATTCATATAATGACATATTCAAGGAGTACAAGATTATCCCAAAGAATCAAATTTGGGTTAAGAAGTTCTCTTGCAAAACTTTGACGGCCTAACAACATCACTACAAAATTCAGAAAATGAGTTGATGAGAGATAAAAAGGGGTATCTCATCACTTGGACATAAAATTTAAATCAATAAGGATATAGAAGAACGTATCCCAACATAATATTATGTGAATTAAAAGACATAACAAAAGAAGTCTTTTACAAAAAGAGGAGGGTGAAAGGTTCCCTTACCGACATGGGTATCTTACGAGACATGCACCCCGTGAAAGAAGGAAAATAAAAAATTGATGTAAATACTCATAAATGAAATTATATTACACAATGAGTAAAATAATGGTCAGTACATACACCACTCAAAGTAAATTGTGGAAAATGTAGCATAAATCTCACAGGAATAAAAGTGAGATGAAAAATCCCTTACGAAAACTTGGCAGCCCAACGGTGCCACATAAAACTTACAAAAATGGATTGATGAGATCAAATAGGGTATCTCATCATATTAACATAAATTTTACAGAAATAGGAATATAAAATAACATCCCCCAACATAACAAAGTGGAGCTTAAAATAAGTGACATAAAGGAGAGTACTTCAAAAGAAAGTGAGGGGTTTGATCTCTTACGAAAATTCGGCAGCCTAACGGCACCACTCAAAACTTCCAAAATGGATTTATGAGAGAGAATAGGGTCTCTCATAATATGAACATAAAAATTACAGTAAGAGTAATATAAAAGAACATCCCAATAACAAGAATGATTAGATTTAGAAGGAATGACATAAAAGAGTGTACTTAAAAAGAAATAGAGGAGTAAGATCCCTTACCTCGGGTCCGACTTGACTCGATCGTTCATTAATCTCATGAATAATAAACATGAGTTAATTTATACTTCCTTAAGAAACTTTTTCAAGTTAATTATTATTTTTATATCACTTATTACCATGCATAGACATTATGTAATCATTTAAGTTAATAATGTTTGTTTTGTCGATACTTGGTTCTTAAGTCGAAAGTGGACTTCTTACAATTACATGTTGTTCATCTGGTCAAAGGTTCATTATATCCAGAATTTTATTCATCATGTATATACCATATATATCATATATATCCAGTATATTCATGCATTTATAATATTACATAACATTTAGAGTTAAGAAATGAAATGCATCGTTCATGGAGACGGTAAGCCGTACGTACGCATGAACGCTACTTCCATTTCTATTTCATATTTAATGGAATTAAAACATAATGATACATAATAGTATTTTAATTCCAGTATGGTATCATATATAATATCATTAAATCTATCCTTTATACGTACCACATATGGTATTAACGAATCAAATCACTTTGAGGGGGCGGTAGTCCGCACTTCCTTAAATGAAGATATCACGTTTACCCATAATGGAAACCATAAAGGTATGCCATAAATGAAAAATACATAAGCTTAAGTAAAAAATAAACATATTATATATAATATATAAATATAGTGTCATCTTAATGGCCACCTTTTAAGGTGTTATAAGAATGTTGAACAATCATCGTTTTGGGAGGCAGAAATTCGCCATCCCCGAAAACAGTATATTCTTTAACCATTAGATGTAGGTGTGTGTAAGTGTAGCTCTAAACCTTCTTATAAAAACATCCTATTATATTTAAGATACTGTATTTTTTACAAAATAAATTAATAAAAAGAGTTTAGGGGGTTGGAGAAGGAAAATAAAACAAAAGGACTCAAGTGAACACATTACCTTAAAATCGGGTAACTTCCTTTGATTTGAGATCAAAGGCTTCCTTGGAAAGGATTCTGCCCAAAGTGAGGATTCAAGGATTTAGAGAGGGATTTTTAGAGACAAAATAGGAAGGGGTTGGCCAAGACAAAGTCTTTGGAAGTGTGGGTAAGGAGGTAGAGGTGGGGGCCTTTTATAAGAGAAGAGGAGGGGCACTCTTGGAAAGTAAGAAAATGTTACTTTATTTGAAAATGAGTTTCGGATTTAAAAGGACCCACATTGATATAATTCGTGGATAAGGTGATAATGGTTCTAAATCCACCCATCCAATAGGTTTTGGACATGTTTAGGTATTAGATATTACATTATCTTTCCATTTTATTTAAATCATTAAATAATGAGGTCATCGCTGCATCATCATGATGTCATAAAAAATTTAATTTATTTAAGGTCTCAAAAATTATAAAAAAAATACTATGATGTAGGAAATCTTTTTAGCCTTCAAATTACTATTTATAGTCAAATATATGACTTGTATAACCCCACTTAAGAATTATTTTAGTAAAACATCTCATGTTTGTGTCATTTTTACTTTATCATTAAATAAAAAGGTATTTATGTCATTTTCCAACCAAAGTGGCTCCATGGGGTCCCCAATTTGACCCATGGATTTTATTGGTCGTCCATGACACATCCAATGAGTTTAGGACATTTTTCTAGGTCATTTCTTTTTATTATAACATTATTCTTACCTTAAACTACACTAATTACCTCTAAACGCGATTAAAAACTTAATAAGTTACTATTCACCAAAAAATTATTTTAATCCCATTGAACCACATTTTACTTCTTAATGAAAACCATGTATGTCGGATTTTTTAAATTCAAAATCAAAGGTGGAAAAATTTCATTTAAACGGAAAATCAGTTTTTATAAGTACCACTTAGTGGTTTCACTATTCATCAAAAATTGAATTTTTTCAGAAAATTACCAAAAATTCACCCTAAGCTATATTTGATATTATGAATTAAAATATGATGTCTATTTTACAAAATTCATAACATATAATTTTCAATAATTAATTTAATAATTAATTCCCACTGTCAAAACAAATAGCGTGTTTTTATGAAACAAAATGTATCAAAAGATTGACACTAGTTTAAGTCCGATTTCAAAGTGAAATTAATTCCATCGACCACTATTGGATTAAATGGTAAAAATATATTCTAATTTCAATTTAAAACCAATTCAAAAGATAATCTAATCATATAAATAAATTATATTAAAAAGAGGTTTTGAATTAAAATACAACATTTTTCACTATTCATTAAAAATTGAACTTTTTCGGAAAAATACCAAAAATTTACACAGTAAATTTTGATGTCTCGATTCTAAAGAAGAATTTTATTTTTTCAAATATAACACATAAAATTGTCAAAAAGTGGATTTAAAAGAGGTTCTCCATCAAAAGGCGGTTAATCGACCTTTTAAAGAATATTAGAATGTTTACGCTTAAAATTGGATTCATTCGCATTTTTAATCCTCTAAAATTTATTGTAAAAAGTAAAAATATTTGACAAAAATATATAATCATTTTGTAGTTAGTTCTGTTCATTCCTGCCATTACAATGGCTAGGCGTTAACTACCATTTAAAATAATATTATTTTATTATTAAAGTGCAACGTAAGATTCCCAAGAAACTTGTTGTTGTGTATTGGGTACGCCATCGAGCATAGCATCCCCTTTAAAGTAATATTAATATTTGATTCACAAATATGGATAAATATAAAGATGTCATATTCTTTATTTACCTGGGGTGTTACATCCTTCCCCCCTTTTGAGAATTTCGTCCTCGTAATTTTAAAATTGGGCTTGGAAACATCCTTGAAAGTCCCACATCGGAACAAGAGTCGGTAAAACAATCACTTTAAAATAAAGAAATATAAGTACAAAGGTCACCCGATTTAACCCATACTAGGATTCCAAGTACGAAAATATGGACATGGAGGAGAAAACAAAGGGTCATGTTCTGATGGAGAGTGATAGAAAACATGTTTTGGAGAAAGTTAACCACAAGAAAATCACAAACTTGTGATGGGTTAAATGGTATTTGATTCCCCAGTAGGAAAAGTTAATTGACAACATTTTTGTTTTAAGTTACTTTTTATTGATTAATTTATTCATAAGGAAACATAATCACTTATCATGTTGACTTTCAACTTTTACAAAAACTCATATTTTCTCTAAAAGATGAATATTTAGGAAGACTTGTTCACATTAAGAGTACTATAATCAACTTCTAGAGAATCACCTAATCCACAAAATAGAACTATATACTTCCCATGTATTTAGACCAAAACCAAAACCCAAAAGGATAGTACAAGATCAGATAATCCAGAAAAGGATAACCCCTTATAAAAAGAAAATCTATTCTTAATCTCCAAAATTTTTCCAACAAAACCCAAAGTTCAACGAGGACCATTCGATGAACAATTTGTCCATAAAATTATTCAAATTAAACCAAACTAAGATTGAAACCAAAATATTTGAGGGATTTAGTCACATATTCTTCCAAGTTAAATCGTATCATTTATCTCCAAACTACATCAGTTGCTCTTAATGTCTCGTATTGAAAAGTAATTAACCTAATCACATATCCTCCATGATAGGTTAATAAATATCCATAGATAACCCAAAATCAACTTACTCTTAATTCATAAAATCATCTAACTAAAAAGAATCAGTCAAACTAACCAGGGACTTCACGTAGTCCAGTGGTAGGAGATAAATACCAGTTGCACTTTGGTTGTGGGTTCGATTCCCGCAGCTCTGTCCGATGCGACGAGTTGTCACACGGTCTGCGTGTTATCCTTTTTATAAAACTCCAAAAATAACCCTAACATGTTTTAACCTCAATCGTTTCCTTATACCTTTAATTTTCATCCAAATTCATTACAATCTCAAAATCTTAATTCTTCAAGTCTTATTTCACCACCATAAGATAAAATAAAACGATTCCCAAAATGAATAACATCATACCTTGATCATGGCGTCCACTCGGTTTCATCGTCATCTTGCTCACATATGTAGAAGTCCCATGCATTACAAAAATGATTTAGAGATCCTTCAAAATCATTTTCTTCCTCCATCCAAATAAACCTCGTACAACATGGGTCATATGGGTGTTCACAGAAAAACAGTTTTGGAAAATAATCATGTATGACATATGATTCCAAAACATCTGATAAAACATGATTTCTATAAAATAGTCGGACCGAAATTGAGTTGAAACTTTCTATTATTGGTCCTTTTAAAATACCATAAGTATGTGATGTGAGACTATATTTTAAAAGAAAATATAAATAGGTTGCGCAAGGGTCTCCTTCCTCAGCACCATTTTTAAAATCATAATATGCTTCAAATTCTTGTGATAAGGTAAAATAATTGAAAATACCTTGATAATATTTACCTTTCTTGAAAATATGAGAATATTGTGAAAATAGTATTTGTCTAAAAAGAACCCATGATCCATGATGATAATGAGGTATAGTGGAGGTGTTTTATATCTCAAACAACTTCTTTCAAGTGAGTTGTATGCTAGAAAATGTTTCACAACCATCCGAAGATGACTTTGCAATAATTATTGCAAGCATGTCATCAGGAAGAGATAGGAATGTAGTTTGAGATCCTTCTCCTTCCATTCGTAACCGACTTTACTTGACCTGAAAAAATGTTATAAAACAAGGATTTAACTGAAATAATAGATATAGGGACTAATCATGTGTCTCACAATAACTCCTAATCCCTAAAGTTGTCTAAACCGACCTTTGATACCAACTATAAGGCCCCTGCCTTAAACCTTACTTAATATTGAATTAAATGAATAATTCACATTGAGGATCTTTTCAGGTTTAGAGTTTTAGAAAATTAGGACATAACTATTACATCTCAAAAGATTACAATGTAGAAACTTATACTAAGTTTACATAAAATAAAAACTCTTAAAAAGAAACATGTCTACTTCCATGTTTTAGGTAGCATGACTTTCCCTTGATCCCATCCTTGACCCTATTCCACGTTAAGTCCTGTGAAAAAACATTTCAAAAACTTGGGATGATCATAAAAAGCTCAGTAAGGGATACACAAAGAATGAAAACTATTAGTTTTTCAAAACAACAAGTAAACCATGTATACTTTGACAAAGTAATACTTTTCACCTTTTCGAAGTAGTAAAAACTCTTCACTGAATAAAAGTTCATTACTTACCCTTCTGTAACCAAAATATTACCATAAAACCCATATAAAGATCACATAACATATAAAGGTAAATTGGGATATAAACATACTTAAGTGGAATAACCATAAGGTCGACTTCCACACATATCACTTAATGGAATAGCCATTAGGCCAACTTCCATACATACTTAATGGAATAGCCATACGGTCGACTTCCATACCCAATGCATTGGAGGTTATAACGTAACCACCCGTCCTGGTATTCACAACACCACCCGTTATATGGTTTATCACGTAACCACCCGTAAAATGTCCAAGTACCATTATAAAATTAGAACACATAAAACCAACATAAAAGAATGATAACATTTCCACATTTCAATCACAATATATCATTTAAATAAATTGACATAATAGAATCCTTTATCAAAACCATTTTCAATACAAAAATACAAAAAAGTATATGGTATTTATTTTATTTTAAAAAAACATTACGGCTTGTTTAGGAAGCCAAATACCAAATAATACTCACGGCGGTGAAGAAGTCATTGTCGCCGTATACGTATGACAAAAACATTCCCTTCTGTCATTTAGTAAAATGCTTCGTATAAGAAGATTCCTTTTGAATAAACGTAAAAGTCAAAGGGTTTTATACACCGTATTAAAGAAAGTTGTGTATAAAACAAAAATTTGCCTCAATGAAAGGAGATTGAGACGAAGTCCCTTACAAAGACGGTATCCTTGGTTTAAGGATAAATCAATTACATAATTATGTGTGACAAACGAATACACCCAATATAAGTGGATATTAAGTGTAAAAAAATCAGAGGTTATTCACACATATTCATATAATGACATATTCAAGGAGTAAAAGATTATCCCAAAGAATCAAATTTGGGTTAAGAAGTTCCCTTGCAAAACTTTGATGGCCTAACAGCGTCACTACAAAATTCAGAAAATGAGCTGATGAGAGATAAAAAGGGGTATCTCATCACTTGGACATAAAATTTAAATCAATAAGGATATAGAAGAACATATCCCAACATAATATTATGTGAATTAAAAGACATAACAAAAGAAGTCTTTTACAAAAAGAGGAGGGTGAAAGGTTCCCTTACCGACATGGGTATCTTACGAGACATGCACCCCGTGAAAGAAGGACAATACAACATTGATGTAAATACTCATAAATGAAATTATATTACACAATGAGTAAAATAATGTTCAGTAAATACACCACTCAAAGGAAATTGTGGAAAATGTAGCATAAATCTCACGGGAATAAAAGTGAGATGAAAAATCCCTTACGAAAACTCAGCAGCCCAACGGAGCCACATAAAACTTACAAAAAATGATTGATGAGATCAAATAGGTTATCTCATCATATTAAAATAAAGTTTACAGAAAGAGGGATATAAAAGAACATCCCCCAACATAACAAATAGGAGCTTAAAAGAAGTGACATAAAGGAGAGTACTTTAAAAGAAAGTGAGGGGTTTGATCTCTTACGAAAATTCGACTGCCTAACGGCGCCATTCAAAACTTCCAAAATGGATTTATGAGAGAGAATAGGGTCTATCATCATATGAACATAAAAATTACAGTACGAGTAATATAAAATAACATCCCAATAACAAGAAAGATGAGCTTTAGAAGGAATGACATAAAAGAGTGTACTTAAAAAGAAAGAGAGGAGTAAGATCTCTTACCTCGGGTCCGACTTGACTCGATCGTTCTTTAATCTCCTGAATAATAAACTTGAGTTAATTTATACTTCCTTAATAACCTTTTTCAAGTTCATTATTATTTTTATATCACTTATTACCATGTCATAGACATTATGTAATCATTTAAGTTAATAATGTTTGTTTTGTCGATACTTGGTTCTTAAGTCGAAAGTGGACTTCTTACAATTACATGTTGTTCATGTGGTCAAAGGTTCATTATATCCAGAATTTTATTCATCATGTATA
This sequence comes from Viscum album, assembly GCA_963277665.1. Taxonomy (NCBI): domain Eukaryota; kingdom Viridiplantae; phylum Streptophyta; class Magnoliopsida; order Santalales; family Viscaceae; genus Viscum; species Viscum album. The sequence goes on along the minus strand of OY728146.1, from coordinate 1,777,119,050 downwards.
TATCATATATATCATATATATCCAGTATATTCATGCATTTATAATATTACATAACATTTAGAGTTAATAAATGAAATGCACCGTTCATGGAGACGGTAAGTCGTATGTACGCATGAACGCTACTTCCATTTCTATTTCATATTTAATGGAATAAAAACATAATGATACATAATAGTATTTTAATTCCAGTGTGGTATAATATATAATATCATTAAATATATCCTTTATACGTACCACATATGGTATTAACGAATCAAAACACTTTGAGGGGGAGGTAGTCCGCACTTCCTTAAATGAAGATTTCACGTTTACCCATAATGGAAACCATAAAGGTATGCCATAAATGAAAAATACATAAGATTAAGTAAAACATAAACATATTAGATATCATATATAAATATAGTGTCATATTAATGGCCACCTTTGAAGGTGTTAGAAGAATGTTGAACAATCATCGTTTTGGGAGGCAGAAATTCGCCATCCACGGAAACAGTATGTTCTTTAACCATTAGATGTAGGTGTGTGTAAGTGTAGCTCGAAACCTTGTTATAAAAACATCCTAGTATGTTGAAGATACTGTATTTCTTACAAAATAAATGAATAAAAAGAGTTTAGGGGGTTGGAGAAGCAAAATAAAACAAAAGGACTCAAGTGAAGACATTACCTTAAAATCGGGTAACTTCCTTTGATTTGAGCTCAAAGGCTTCCTTGGAAAGGATTATGCCCAAAGTGAGGCTTCAAGGATTTATAGAGGGATGTGTAGAGACAAAATGGTCAGGGGTTGGCCGAGCCAAAGTCTTTGGAAGTGTGGGTAAGGAGGTAGAGGTGGGGGCCTTTTATAAGAGGAGAGGAGGGGCACTCTTGGAAAGTAAGAAAATGTTACATTATTTGAAAATGAGTTTCGGATTTAAAAAGTCCCACATTGATAAAATTCGTGGATAAGGTGATAATGGTTCTAAATCCACCCATCCAATAGGTTTTGTAAATGTGTAGGTCTTAGATATTACATTATCTTTCCATTTTATTTAAATCGTTAAATAATGAGGTCATCGCTGCATCATCATGATGTCATAAATAATTTAATTTATTTAATTTCTAAAAATTATAAAAACATACTATGATGTAGGAAATCGTTTTATCTTTCCAATGAATATTTATAGTCAAATATATGACTTGTATAACCCCATGTAAAAATTGTTTTAGTAAAACATCTCATGTTTGTGTCATTTATACTTTATCATTAAATAAAAAGGTATTTATGTCATTTTCCAACCAAAGTGGCTCCATGGAGTCCCCAAGTTGACCCATGGATTTTCTTGGTCGGCCATGACACATCCAATGAGGGTAGGACATGTGTCTAGGTCATTTAATTTTATTAAAACATTATTCTTACCTTAAACTACACTAATTACCTCTAAACGCGATTGAAAACTTAATAAGTTACTATTCACCAAAAAATTATTTTAATCCCATTGAACCACATTTTACTTCTTAATGACAACCATGTATGTCGGATTTTTGAAATTCAAAACACAAAGGTGGCAAAATTTCATTTAAACAGAAAATCAGTTTTTATAACTACCACTTAGTGGTTTCACTATTCATCAAAAATTGTTGTTTTTCAGAAAATTACCAAAAATTCACCCTAAGCTATATTTGATATTATGAATTCAAAAATGCTGTCTATTTTACAAAATTCAAAAAATATAAGTTGAATTAATTAATTTAATAATTAATTCCCGCTGTCAAAACAAATAGCGTGTTTTTATGAAACAAAATGTATCAAAAGATTGACACTAGTTTAAGTCCGATTTCAAAGTGAAATTAATTCCATCGACCACTATTGGATTAAATGGTAAAAATATATTCTAATTTCACTTTAAAACCAATTCAAAATATAATCTAATCATATAAATAAATTAGATTAAAAAGAGGTTTTGAATTAAAATACAACATTTTTCACTATTCATTAAAAATTGAACTTTTTTGGAAAAATACCAAAAATTTACACAAAATAAATTTTGATGTCCCGATTCTAAAGAATAATTTTATTTTGTCAAATATAACACATAAAATTGTCAAAAAGTGGATTTAAAAGAGGTTGTCCATCAAAAGGCGGTTAATCGACCTTTTAAAGAATATTAGAATGTTTACGCTTAAAATTGGATTCAGTCGCATTTTTAATCCTCTAAAATTTATTGTAAAAAGTAAAAATATTTGAAAAACATATATAATCATTTGGTAGTTAGTTCTGTTCATTCCCGCCATTACAACGGCTAGGCATTAACTACCATTTAAAATAATATTATTTTATTATTAGAGTGCAACGAAAGATTCTCAAGAAACTCGTTGTTGCGTATTGGGTACGCCATCGAGCATAGAATCCCCTTTAAAGTAATATTAATATTTGATTCAAAAATATGGATAAATATAAAGATTTCATATTCTTTATTTACCCGGGGTGTTACATCCTTCCCCCCTTTTGGGAATTGCATCCTCGCAATTTTAAAATTAGGCTTGGAAACATCCTTGAAAGTCCCACATCGGAACAAGAGTCGGTAAAATAATCACTTTAAAATAAAGAAAGATAAGTACAAAGGTCACCCAAGTTAACCCATACTAGGATTCCAAGTACGAAAATATGGACATGGAGGAAAAAACAAAGGGTCATGTTCTGATGGAGAGTGATAGAAAACCTGTTTAGGAGAAAGTTAACCACAAGAAAATCACAAACTTGTGATGGGTTAAACGGTATTCGATTCCCAAGTAGGAAAAGTTAATAGACAAAATTTTTGTTTTAAGATACTTTTTATTGAGTAATTTATTCATAAGGAAACATAATCACTTATCATGTTGACTTTCAACTTTTACACAAACTCATATTTTCTCCAAAAGACGAGTATTTAGGAAGACTTTTTCACATTAAGAGTACTATAATCAACTTCTAGAGAATCACCTAATCAACAAAACAGAACTATATAATTCCCATGTCTTTAGACCAAAACCAAAACCCAAAAGGCTAGTACAATATCAGATAATATATAAAAGGATAACCCCTTATAAAAAGAAAATATATTCTTAATCTCCAAAATTTGTCCAACAAAACCCAAAGTTCAACGAGGACCATTTGATAAACAATTTGTCTATAAAATTCTTCAAAGTAAACCAAACTAAGATTGCAACCCAAATATTTGAGGGATTTAGTCACATATTCTTCCAAGTTAAATCATATCATTTATCTCCAAACAACATCAGTTGCTCTTAATGTCTCGTATTGAAAAGTAATTAACCTAATCACATATCCTCCATGATAGGTTAATAAATATCCATAGATAACCCAAAATCAACTTACTCTTAATTAATAAAATCATCTAACTAAAAAGAATCAGTCAAACTAACCAGGGACTTCACGTAGTCCAGTGGTAGGCGATAAATACCAGTTGCACTTTGGTTGTGGGTTCGATTCCCACAGCTTTGTCCGACGCGACGGATTGTCACACGGTCTGCGTGTTGTCCTTTTTATAAATCTCCAAAAATAACCCTAACATGTTTTAACCTCAAACGTATCCTTATAAATTTAATTTTCATCCTAATTTTTTATGATCTCAACATCTTAATTCTTGAAGTCATATTTCACCACCATAAGATAAAATAAAATGATTCCCAAAATGAATAACATCATACCTTGATCATGGCGTCCACTCGGTTTCATTGTCATCTTGCTCACGTAGGTAGAAGTCCCATGCATTACAACAATGATTTAGATATTCTTCAAAATCATTTGTTTCCTCTATCCAAATACACCTCGTACAACATGGGTCATATGGGTGTTCACAGAAAAACAGTTTTGGAAAATAATCATGTATGACATATAATTCCAAAACATCTGATAAAACATTATTTCTATAAAATAGTCGGACCGAAATTGAGTTGAAACTTTCTATTGTTGGTCCTTTTAAAATACCATAAGTATGTGATGTGAGACTATATTTTAAAAGCAAATAAAAATAGGTTGTGCAAGGGTCTCCTTCCTCAGCACCATTTTTAAAATCATAATATGCTTCAAATTCTTGTGATAAGGTAAACTATTTGAAAATACCTTGATAATATTTACCTTTCTTGAAAATATGAGAATATTGTGAAAATAGAATTTGTCTAAAAACAACCCATGATCCACAATGATAACGAGGTATAGTGGAGGTGTTTGATATCTCAAACAACTGCTTGCAAGTGAGTTGTATGCTAGAAAAAGTTTCACAACCATCCGAAGATGACTTTGCAATAATTATTGCAAGCATGTCATCAGGAAGATATAGGAATGTCGTTTGAGATCCTTCTCCTTCCATTTGTAACCGACTTTACTTGACCTGAAAAAATGTTATAAAACAAGGATTTAACTGAAATAATAGATATAGGGACTAATCATGTGTCTCACAAGAACTCCTAATCCCTAAAGTTGTCTAACCCGACCTTTGATACCAACTATAAGGCCACAGCCTTAAACCTTACTTAATATTGAATTAAATGAATAATTCACATTGAGGATATTTTCAGGTTTAGAGTTTTAGAGAATTAGGACATAACTATTACATCTCAAAAGTTTACAAAGTAGAAACTTCTACTAAGTTCCATAAAATAAAAACTCTTAAAAAGAAACATGTCTAGTTCCATGTTTTAGGTAGCATGACTTTCCCTTGATCCCATCATTTACCCTATTCCATGTTAAGTCCTGTGAAAAACATTTCAAAAACTTGTGATGAGCATAAAAAGCTCAGTTAGGGATACACAAAGAATGAAAACTGTTAGTTTTTCAAAACAACAAGTAAACCATGTATACTTTAACAAAGTAATACGTTTCACCTTTTTGAAGTAATAAAAACTCTTCACTGAATAAAGGTTCATTAATTACCCTTATGTAACCAAAATATTACCATAAAACCCATATAAAGATCACATAACATATAAAGGTAACTTGGGACATAAACATACTTAAGTGGAATAACCATAAGGTCAACTTCCACACATATCACTTAATGGAATAGTCATTCGGCCAACTTCCATACATACTTAATGGAATATCCATACAGCCGACTTCCATACCCAACGCATTGGAGGTTATAAAGTAACCACCCATCCTGGTATTCACGGCACCACCCGTCATATGGTTTATCACGTAACCACCCGTAAAATGTCCAAGTACCATTATAAAATTAGAACACATAAAACCAACAAAAAGGAATGATAACATTTCCACATTTCAATCACAATATATCATTTAAATAAATTGACATAATAGAATCCTTTATCAAAACCATTTTCAATACCAAAATACAAAAAAATTATATGGTATTTATTTTATTTTAAAAAAACATTACGGCTTGTTGAGGAAGCCAAAGACCAAATAATACTCGCGGCGGCGGAGAAGTCGTTGTCGCCGCATACGTACGACAAAAACATTCCCTTTTTTCGTTTAGTAAAACACTTCGTATAAGAAGATTCCTTTTGAATAAACGTAAAAGTCAAAGGGGTGTATACACCGTATTAAAGAAAGTGGTTTATAAAACCAAAATGTGCCTCAATGAAAGGAGATTGAGATGAAGTCCCTTACAAAGACGGTATCCTTGGTTTAAGGATAAATCAATTACATAATTATGTGTGACAAACGAATACACCCAATATAAGTGGATATTAAGTGTAAAACAATCAGAGTTTATTCACACATATTCATAGAATGACATATTCAAGTAGAACAAGATTATCCCAAAGAATCAAATTTGGGTTAAGAAGTTCCCTTGCAAAACTTTGACGGCCTAACAGCGTCACTATAAAATTCAGAAAATGAGTTGATGAGAGATAAGAAGGGGTATCTCATCACTTGGACATAAAATTTAAATCAATAAGGATATAGAAGAACATATCCCAACATAATATTATGTGAATTAAAAGACATAACAAAATAAGTCTTTTACAAAAGGGGAGGGTGAAAGGTTCCCTTACCGACATGGGTATCTTACGAGACATGCACCCCGTGAAAGAAGGACAATACAACATTGATGTAAATACTCATAAATGAAAGTATATTACACAATGAGTAAAATAATGGGTAGTACATACACCACTCAAAGGAAATTGTGGCAAATGTAGCATAAATCTCACGGGAATAAAAGTGAGATGAAAAATCCCTTACGAAAACTCGGCAGCCCAACGACGCCACATAAAACTTACAAAAATGGATTGATGAGATCAAATAGGGTCTCTCATCATATTAACATAAAGTTTAAAGAAAGAGGAATATAAAATAACATCCCCAACATAACAAAGAGGAGCTTAAAAGAAGTGACATAAAGTAGAGTACTTTAAAAGAAAGTGAGGGGTTTGATCTCTTACGAAAATTCGGCAGCCTAACAGCGCCACTCAAAACTTCCAAAATGGATTGATTAGAGAGAATAGGGTCTCTCATCATATGAACATAAAAATTACAGTAATATTAATATAAAATAACATCCCAATAACAAGAATGGTGAGCTTTAGAAGGAATGATATAAAAGAGTGTACTTAAAAAGAAAGAGAGGAGTAAGATCCCTTACCTCGGGTCCGACTTGACTCGATCGTTCTTTAATCTCCTGAATAATAAACTTGAGTTAATTTATACTTCCTTAAGAACCTTTTTCAAGTTAATTATTCTTTTTATATCACTTATTACCATGTCATAGACATTATGTAATCATTTAAGTTAATAATGTTTGTTTTGTCGATACTTGGTTCTTAAGTCGAAAGTGGACTTCTTACAATTACATGTTGTTCATGTGGTCAAAGGTTCATTATATCCAGAATTGTATTCATCATTTATATATCATATATATCATATATATCCAGTATATTCATGCATTTATAATATTACATAACATTTAGAGTTAAGAAATGAAATGCACCGTTCATGGAGATGGTAAATCGTACGTACGCATGAACGCTACTTCCATTTCTATTTCATATTTAATGGAATTAAAACATAATGATACATAATAGTATTTTAATTCCAGTATGGTATCATATATAATATCATTAAATATATCCTTTATACGTACCACATATGTTATTAACGAATCAAATCACTTTGAGGGGGCGGTAGTCCGCACTTCCTTAAATGAAGATACCGCGTTTACCCATAATGGAAACCATAAAGGTATGCCATAAATGAAAAATACAGAATCTTAAGTAAAACATAAACATATTAGATATCATATATAAATATAGTGTCATCTTAATGGCCACCTTTTAAGGTGTTAGAAGAATGTTGAACAATCATCGTTTCGGGAGGCAGAAATTCGCCATCCACGGAAACAGTATGTTTTTTAACCATTAGATGTAGGTGTGTGTAAGTGTAGCTCGAAACCTTCTCATAAAAACATCCTAGTATATTGAAGATACTGTATTTGTTACAAAATAAATGAATAAAAAGATTTTAGGTGGTTGGAGAAGCAAAATAAAACAAAAGGACTCAAGTGAAGACATTACCTTAAAATCGGGTAACTTCCTTTGATTTGAGCTCAAAGGCTTCCTTGGAAAGGATTCTACCCAAAGTGAGGCTTCGAGGAGTTATATATGGATGTGGATAGACAAAATGGGCAGGTTTTGGCAGATCCAAAGGCTTTGGAAGTGTGGGTAAGGAGGTAGAGGTGGGGGCCTTTTATAAGAGGAGAGGAGGGGCACTCTTGGAAAGTAAGAAAATGTTACTTTATTTGAAAATGAGTTTCGGATTTAAAAGGTCCCACATTGATATAATTCGTGGATAAGGTGATAATGCTTCTAAATACACCCATACAATAGGTTTTGGACATGTTTAGGTCTTAGATATTACATTATCTTTCCATTTTATTTAAATCGTTAAATAATGAGGTCATCGCTGCATCATCATGATGTCATCAATAATTTAATTTATTTAATGTCTAAAAATTATAAAAAAATACTATGATGTAGGAAATATTTTTAGATTTCCAATTAATATTTATAGTAAAAAATATTACCTATATAATCCCATGTAAAAATTGTTTTAGTAAAACATCTCATGTTTGGGTCATTTTTACTTTATCATTAAATAAAAAGGTATTTATGTCATTTTCCAACCAAAGTGGCTCCATGGGGTCCCCAAGTTGACCCATGGATTTTCTTGGTCGTACATGACACATCCAATGAGGGTAGGACATGTTTATAGATCATTTCGGTTTATTAAAACATTATTCTTACCTTAAATTACTCTAATTACCTCTAAATGCGATTAAAAACTTAATAAGTTACTATTGACCAAAAAATTATTTTAATCCCATTGAACCAAATTTTACTTCTTAATGACAACCATGTATGTAGGATTTTTGAAATTCAATACACAAAGGTGGAAAAAGTTCATTTAAACAAAAAATCATTTTTTATAAGTACCACTTAGTGGTTTCACTATTCATCAAAAATTGAAGTTTTTCAGAAAATTACCAAAAATTCACCCTAAGCTATATTTGATATTCCAAATTCAAAAATGATTTCTATTTTACAAAATTCAAAAAATATAAGTTGCATTAATTAATTTAATAATTAATTCCCGTTGTCAAAACAAAGAGCGTGTTTTTATGAAACAAAATGTATCAAAAGATTGACACTAGTTTAAGTCCGATTTCAAAGTGAAATTAATTCCATCGACCACTATTGGATTAAATGGTAAAAATATATTCTAATTTCACTTTAAAACCAATTCAAAAGATAATCTAATCATATAAATAAATTAGATTAAAAAGAGGTTTTGAATTAAAATACAACATTTTTCACTATTTATTAAAAATTGAACTTTTTCCGAAAAATACCAAAAATTTACACAAAGTAAATTTTGATGTCCCGATTCTAAAGAATAATTTTATTTTGTCAAATATAACACATAAAATTGTCAAAAAGTGGATTTAAAATAGGTTCGCCATCAAAAGGCAGTTAATCGACCTTTTAAAGAATATTAGAATGTTTAAGCTTAAAATTGGATTCATTCGCATTTTTAATCCTCTAACATTTATTGTAAAAATTAAAAATATTTGACAAACATATATAATCATTTGGTATTTAGTTCTGTTCATTCCCGCCATTACAACGGCTAGGCGTTAAATACCATTTAAAATAATATTATATTATTATTAGAGTGCAACGTAAGATTCCCAAGAAACTCGTTGTTGCGTATTGGGTACGCCATCGAGCATAGAATCCCCTTTAAAGTAATATTAATATTTGATTCACAAATATGGATAAATATAAATATGTCATATTCTTTATTTACCTGGGGTGTTACAATAAAAACTCTTATTCCTCTACACAATTGTACATAAAAATATAATCAATCATGATGAATATTTCAAGGTATTTTTGTGTATAAGAGTTGGTAAGTAAAAAAAATTAAAATTCAAGGATAAAAATATGAGGTTTTATATGATATATAATCTTGTGAATATTCATGTGAAACATAGGAAATATACCTCACTAAATTACCTTTGAAATACACACCACACCCCCTTTTTGTAACATGGTTCATGAGTCAAAAAATAAATGAAATGAATGATTTCATACAAATTTTATTATTTTTATATTTTTTTGAGGAAGATGAGATGATAAAGGAATGTAATGAATGAGTAGAAATTAATTCCCTTGGTTTTCAAGAGGGACACAAGTCATTATATTATGCATAATGAATAATTAAATCTCATATATAATTTTTTATTTTTATTTTTTTAGGATAATATGATAAGAATAAATAAAGAGAAAATGATGATAATGACTCATGACCATTTCTCTCTATAATTCCAAAAATTATTACACATAACTCAGATACCCAATAATAAGATTCTTCCCAAATTATACACATGAAAGGCCCTTCCCCCACACTTATACTAGAAATTCTCACAAAAAATATATTAAGAGTGAAGGTAGTTGAGGATAAATCATCTTGAAATTTACATTAAACCTATAATTCAATTCCTTGATTCTAAGGGATAAATAAGGTTTTATGTAAAGTGTAGGTAACAAACCATTCATTGGGTGGTATAAAATATTATTGATTTTTTATAATGTATCATAGGGGTTGACCAAGTCCAACTCTCCTGAGGATATTTTTCAATAAATAACTTAAAACTCCAAAACATAATTTTATTTTTTATGTTTTTAAATTTATTAAAACCTAATAATGTAATTGTGGATTTAGAATTTAATTAAAAACATAAAAAAATAAGCACACAATGTAAAATATAGAAAAATAAATAGTTAGAGGGAAAGTTATTGGTCTCAAGTTTGGCTACTCAGATTCCTTCATTATTCATTATTATTGTGTAAATTCTATTTGATATTCCATCCCATAACACATGGAACACTACTCCATTATTTGAGTTTTAATATTATCATGCCAAGGAAATATCTTTTTCACACTAATCCACACATCCTCCAATAGTCAAGAATGAACACATCTCAATTGAGAGTGGCACACCTTCCAAAACTTGGCCCCATCATATGTCATTTCATCTCTCAAAAACCCTTAACTCCATCATATAAATAGTATGCATGAGGGAAGTAAGGGAATGGTTTTTTGGTAGAGAATAGAATTGGTTCAACGGTCATTCAAAGGAGTGGTGTTTTATTGCTATTCCAACCCATATCATGTCTCTCTCCCTTACTTCAAATAGAAAATAAACCTGAAAATCATAAAGAGAGAATTCAAGAACACTAAGAAAACCTACTTAAAAAAATAATTGGTTTATTCACTCACCATCATGAGTGAAATAGATCACAATTAATAAATATTAATATAAATAGAGAGTGAGGGATAAATAAATGAGACATAGGAAACAACAATTTATTAAAAATATGAAACAGAAAATTATAGGGGAATAAAATAAAATACAATAGAATTACTAATCTAAAAGCTCTCATATCCATAGAAATTCCTAACCTATTAACCTTATCCTCAAAAGGTAAATAATGGATATGTATTGAGTGGATTTTATGTTAGGGTTACAAAAGTTTTAAAATGGAATGTTACAAATCGAGTCAAAATAAATACCTATTGTTGTGACACATAGTTTAACCTCTAAATTACAAAAATAGATTTGTCTCTAGTTCAATGAAATATTTTTATTTTATCCCTATAACTTTTTTCAAAATTTGAGATGGATTAAATTAGGGGTGTAAAAGTTATGGGTTAAACATTAAGGTGATATTAAAATTGATAAATACAGCCCATTATTAACATTATGGACCATTACATCCATGAAAAATGAGCTCCTAATCATGGTATTTAAATAAAATATGTATCCAAACATGTTTAAAATTATATAAAAAATAAAATTAATATTCTAAACAAATAATATATTATTATAATAATACTATAGAGAAATTTAAAGGGTAGAACTGGAATTTCTATTCCATTTCCAAATTCATTCTCTAATTATAGATTACTATTAAATCATTACTTAAAAAGAATGTATTTACCAATTAATATAAAATATTAATAAAACCACTTAAAATAGTGATTAATATATCTTCATAATTAATCCTAAATTATTCTTATAATCTAAAAATTTAGCAATAACATTGGAATTAATGAATTAGTAGGATTAAAAACATTTAAATTCAATGTTAAAGTAACGAATATATTAGATCTATATATAGGTTTCAAGTTAAAAACTTATATATCTAAATAATTTCCTTAATCATACTAAAAACCATTTATGAACTCCAAAAAATTGAAAGAGAAATAATCATAAGATCTAGTGTTCATATAAGTATCATGATTATCTTAATAAAGTGAGGTTATTGGGAAGACTATATCAAAAATTGTTTAATATACCTCATAGAACTATAAAAATAATTTGATTCGGTGTCTCTTGGAAATAGATTTCAAAAATTGGGAAATCAAGTAAAAAAGTATGAAAATAAGATTCCATGAAATGTTTTCATATAAACAATCATTCAAAAATGAATTTTTTTTAAATCAATTCAACTCTCATAATTTATTCAAGAGTGGAAATTAAAATTAATATTAAAAAAAATAAAGTTCCAAAAAATTAAAAAAAAATCCAAAAAACTCCTAAGATTGGTTGTAGATTCCCCCACACATAAATGAGACTAGCCATTTTAATTAAAGTCATAGGCATAATTCATAATGAAAATTGGTCAAGAATAAAATTAAGAGAAGAATAAAATGTGGTTTATTTTTCATCTAGTGGGTTTGAATTAAGATTCTAATTACCAACTTATAAAAAATACAAAATAAAACAACATAGTTACAAATTATTTAAAAATTAACAAAAGTAACAACTAAAAAAAGTAAAGATAAAATTGGGTTATCCCCTAAGAGGTGTTGTGTTAATACTACCTACATCCAAGTAGTTGTAGTTGTTCGTCCCCAATCAAATGGTGGATGGTGTTTCTTTGATAGGAACCACCATAAATGATTTTCTCAAGTACTCTTGGTTCAAAACGGACTTATGAGACTCCCCTAAAATAATTAGTGTATATCCTCCCCTTGAACTATGACAAATATTTTTCATACAAGTAATTGTAGGATGGTGCGGGACCTCTATAATCTCATTTTTAGAAGTAGTTATATCCACTATGGGTATACTATTTTCCTCGCAAACAATCTTAGTAGACAAAACTGGATTCTCTTCCTCAAATACCACTTTTATATTAGCTTCGTCTTTATATATATTTAGGTATAGATTTAGGGATTATATATAAAAAATGTCAAAAAGGTATTCATAAAATAGATTCATTTGAATAAAATTGAAATAATATAAATTCATATTTTATTATCCCTAATTTATGTCAACTTTATAAATAGTTTCTTCATGAACATCCCTTGGAAACTATTTAGCTTTAAATTATAGAATCACTTTCTCTTCAATGGTGACTTCTTTAAGTTATTAATTAATATAAATGGAATTATATAGCTCAACCATATCTATATATGTCACACCCCAACCCTGAATTATTAATTATATTTAATTTTTTAATAATATTTAACTTCATTTTTTAGTTTCAAGGTGGTCCAAGTTTTAAATTTTAATTTTTGGGTTTTTTGGCATGGGTGAACAGTTGGCACATAGTAAAAACCATATGAACACCATGCAGGGTGAATCTGTAGTTTTTATCAGAGTTGATCACATGTCTGACATAAAGTGCCTTTAACCATGTGACCTGCCCGTTTGGGGTTTCTAGAGACCCAGAGTGGGTCACACGGTTGGCGTATGGTTTCTCTAGTCTTGTGGACCAACCATGATAGCTAAAAAAATGTTTTATTATTCTCCTCCAATGGGCCAAGGGCCTTCATTTTTATGTATTTTTGATCATCCACCTTTCAAGGGGTGAGGTGGAATCCTTACAAGGCCTGTAGGAATAATTATTACATGGCACGTAGGACTTAGAGGAATTCATTACCCGTAGGCTTCAAACATTACATACAACCCAGACTAACTACTTGGAACTGCTCCTCATCGGCATCTTCATTGTGAAATCAGCTCACCACCTTTGAATGGCTATTCGGCTAGGCTTTCTCATGCATGAATAGGCTTTTCCTGATGGCAGGTGTCATACCCTCTCTTTATTGCAATCTGTTTAGCTTCTGATATGGTGAAATCTCCTTCCTCATCCTCCATCTGGAGCTTGTTCTTGTAGGTTTTCTAGTTTACATATGACAACCCTGCTTTTTATTACAATCTTAAAAATGATTTATTATATAAAACATCACTTGATACAACAAATAAGATCAAGAGTTTTAGTGTCTTTGGGGCTTAGGATCATCACATAAAAACTTAAAACATTAAATACAACATCTTTATTGAAAACTTCCTTTACATGACCACTACATTCTTTCGTACTTAGCATTGCATGGGATAACCTGAGGACATGCATAAGAAAGGGGTGAGCTATAAAGCCCAGTAAGGGAGTACACATGGAATAACTTGAGGAGTACAATACATGTCATACAATAGGCATATCAATATAGAATAAGAAAAACATTAACATAAAGGCATGATAAAGCATGATAATCATAACATGGAAATGTGGCAATAACACTTAACATGGAATTAGCACGAGCCAAGGCTCATTTCACATGGAGCATGAGTAAATCTTCATTTCACATAAAGCATGAGTAAACCCTAGTTTCACTTGAATTAGCATGAGTCAACACTCATTTCACATGATGTATCATAATACTATACTTTACCCAATTTATTGGAGCGCTATAAGGGCGCACCCTTCTTAAACATTTCATTCCATGCATAAGTGTGTCACATGGATCATAAATCATGGATTCATAAAACATAATCATTTATTACACGATAAAGGAATATGGAATTCATAAATAAAACTTTATAATAAATAGGTAAATGTGCATAAAGTTGAATACCCTTGATGGATAAAGGGGCATGATATTCACTACATAATGGCATTGTCTTAGAAAATCGGTGCGATTTCGGCAGCGTAACGGCGTGACATAAGAATTCATAAAAACGGTTGAAGAGAGAGAAAGGGGTTCCTAATCATATTTAAATGAAATTGAAAGTAAGGATCTCATATAAATACATGTCCCAACAATTTTAATTTAATTTAGATTCATGATACAAAATTATTGCTTAAATGTAAATGAGGAGAGAGAAGATCCTTTCGGAATTTCGGTATAGTAACGGGTGTACATGGGAGGCATATAATGAGAGAGAAAGGGGTCTCCAATCATTCAAACATAAAGAGGGTAGTATGAGGGAGGTGAAAAACCATACCCCAACATTCATAATTGAAATTAAATGGTCAAAACAACTTAAAGAAAATTGGACAAAAATTAGAAAGGAAGAAAAAACCCTTACTTGTAAGTGTGCTTCCAAAGGCTAGACAGAGGCTTGTGAGAGGCTTCTTGGGAGCTTAGGGAACCTTGGTAGGATTATATAGACAGTAGTTCAGAGGTTGGACGAACTCCAAAGGCTTTGAGTGAGGAGTAAGTGGGAGCTTGGGTGGGTTTATATAGGAAAGGTGAGGAAATTCTTTATTATTTAGGTTTGGGACCCCTTGTATTAAATTAATCCAAACCACAAACCAGCCCATGGTTTTTTACCATGGTTTTTGGAAAAGGGAAGAGTAAAACAATATTTTATAATTCCAAGGTCCTAACTTAAAATATTACAGTTGATTATGTGGAGGTGAGTCACACTCCCATGGAAATTAATTTAAAAAGACAAGGGGTTTAATAAGTCTTGAGGGGTCCATTAATGCTTTGAAAAGTAATCCAAACAAACCCAAAATCACATTAATTTAATGGTAAAACATATATTGGCCGAAAATAAAGATTATAGTATTTTATTACATAACTATTGGGTCATTATGATGTTATAAAACACATTATATATTTAAACGGTATTTAATTTTTACTCAAAAATTTGACTGTCTCAGAAAATTATGAAAAATTCGCCTTTGGATAATTTCGACGTCCTAATTACAAAAATAAAATTTCTTTTATCTAAATAATTTTCTAAATATGTTAATTTTCATTTTTAAAATAAAAACCTACATTTATCAAAAATTCACGGGTTTTGACAAAAATGGCTTTCAAACCTTGATAAAAATTATAATTGCATTCATACAATTACATGATCATTTATATATAATAAAATTAATCTAATAATAATAATAATATTTTATTAAAATATTATTTAATTCAAAAATCCCTTAATTTAATAAAATAGATTTCTTAATTAAATAATAACTAAAAACACCATTTGTACTTTAAAAACTATTTACAATGTATGAATAATGACAAGAAATTATATTCATTATTATATACAAAAATAATGTACATGAACATAGTACTATCGATTAGTCACATAACCCCTTAAAACAACTGCATAAGACCTAAGGGTAAGGTGTGCGATGGTGATAGACTCTTGGGGTGGCTCGGATAATATCGGTCAAGTGGTAATTTCTATCAACTTCCACTTCTCCCGTAGATGGTCCTGTTTGAGCTTGACATGGTGAAGCTCATCTTGGGCTTGGTCAAGAGTGAATCCCAAGGACACCTCCTATTTTCTGAGCTCTGATAAATGTGCTTCATATGGGGCAATTCTACTAGATGAGGCCATCGTTTACATTGTATAAGTAAAATTGGATGTGTTAAAGCCCTATATTTATACTAATCATGTGATCACTGTTCAACGGATATAAAAGTAATGGTCACAATTCTTACCATAAAACCAATGAATTTGACACTTTATATAAAAAAATTCTATAAAGAGACACTTAATAAGATCAAGAGTTATTTTCCATTAATGAAACTTTGCGTCGTTACAATATTCCCACCTTAAGAAATTTCGCCCTCAAAATTTTCCTTTTCCCACACTAAAACAGATGTGGGTAACTCAGCTTCATCACTTCCTCTGATTCCCAAGTTGCTTCTTCAAACTTGTGGTTTCTCCAAAACACCTTGATGAGGGGCATTGTCTTATTTTGTAGAAATTTTTCTCTATGATTTAAGATCTTCACTGGTTGCTCCTTATAAGAAAGATCATCTTCCAATTGTACCACCTCAGAAGAGAGTACATGTGAAGGGTTAGGTATGTACTTCTTTAAGAGGGATACATGAAAGACATCATGTACTTTGGTCATAGTAGGCGGAAGTTCTAGTCTATAGGCCACATTCCTGACACGATCAAGAATCTCTAAGGGGTCGATGTAACTTGGACTTAACTTCCCTTTCTTTCCAAACCTCATGACCTTTTTCCACGGAGATATGAGTAGAAAAACCATGTCTCCAACTTTAAACTCATGGTCTCGTCGACGATTATTTGTATAACTCTTCTGTCGACTCTGGGATGCCTTTATATGCTGCAGAATGGTTTTCACCTTCTCCACCATTTCCTCAACCATTTCTGGTCCAAGCAGCTTACGTTCACCGACCTTATCCCAACATGCCGGTGTTCTTCACCTTTTCCCATACAGGGCTTCATATGGTTCCATTTGGATGCTCGAGTGGAAATTGTTATTATAAGAGAACTCAACCAAAGGAAAATTTTGATCTCATCCTACTTTAAGGTCCATTGAGAATGCTCTCAACATATCCTGAAGTGTTTGGATAGTCTGATCGGATTGGCCATCAGTTTGAGGATGATAGGCCGTACTAAAGTTCATTTCAGTATTCAGACCATGTTGAAGACTATTCCAAAACTTAGAGGTGAATCTTGGATCTCGGTCAGACACAATAGATAGTGTTACTCCATGCAACCTTAACACTTCCCTAATATATATCTGTGCCAGTTTATCAAATGATAAATCTTCCCGAATATCAATGAAGTGTGCAGTCTTTGTAAGATGATCCACAACAACCCAGATTGCATTGTTGCCTTTGGATTTCCTTGGAATTCTGGTGACAAAGTCCATGGTGATGTTCTCCCATTTCCATTCTGGTATGGGCAATTGTTGCATCATCCCCTTAGACTTCTGCCTCTCTACCTTCACTTGCTGACACACCAGGCACTTTGATTTATATTCAGCGATCTCCTTCTTCATGTTATCCCACCAAAAGTTTTCTCAGAGATCTCGATACATCATTGTGCTTCCTGGGTGAAAAGAGAAATTTGAACTATGTGTGTCATCCAAAAGTTCCTTCTTCAGCTCCGAACTTGATGAAACACATAGCCTTTTCCCAAACCACACAATTCCTTCTTCATTAACATTAAACTCTGAGGATTTACCCTTTTTGATAGCTTCCACTTTTTCTTGAATTCCCAAATCATCCTTTTGAGAATCCTTTAACCTTTCCAAAAGAGACGGTTGAGCAATCATTTGTGAAAGGATTGATTATGTTCCCTTCTCTATGATTCCCATGTCCATCTTCATCAAGTCGAAGAAGATTGGATCCTTCTCAACTCTCATCATTGATAGAATCGCTGGATCCTTTCTACTTAGGGAATCTGCCACCTTGTTCACTTTCCCAGGGTGGTAATGGATTGAAGAGTCATAATCCTTGATGAGCTCTATCCATCTTCTCTGGAGCATATTAATCTCTTTCTGTGTGAATATATATTTAAGACTCTTTTGGTCAGTATATATCTCACATTTCTCTCCATAGAGATAATGCCGCCAGATTTTCAAGGCAAAGATCACTGCCGCCAACTCCAGATCATGCGTTGGATAGTTTTGCTCATGGATTTTCAACTGCCTTGATGCATAGGATATCACTTTATCATTCTACATTAGCACACATTCTAATCCCTTCTTTTAAGCATCCCTGAATACCACAAAAATCTCCCCACTTGTGGGTAAAGTGAGCACAGGTATAGAGATAAGCCTCCTTTTCAACTCCTTGAATCTTTCTTCGCATTCATCACTCCAAGAAAACATTACTCCCTTTTGAGTTAGCTTGGTAAGAGGGTTGGAAAATCGTGAGAAATTTCTCAAAAATCATCGATAATATCCAGATAACCCCAAGAAGCTGCGGATATCTATTACCGATGTTGGCCTCAGCCATCCCTCAATTGCATCTATTTTGGACGGATCCACATATATCCCATTTCTTGTGATGATATGGCCCAAGAATGAGACCTCCTTTAACCAGAACTCACACTTTCTGTACTTTTCCTAGAGCTTCTCCTTGTGCAAAGTCTCTAGTACAATTCTTAAATGCTCCTCATGATCCTCCTTGGTTTTGGAGTATATTAGAATATCATCAATAAAGACTACCACAAATTTGTCTAGTTAATCTCTAAAGACTCTATTCATCAAGTCCATGAAGATTTCTGAAGCATTGGTGAGTCTGAAAGGCATTGCTATGAATTCATAGTTCCTGTATCTTGTATGAAAAGTAGTCTTGTGGACATCTTCCTTCTTCACCCTTACTTGATAATATCCTGACCACAAATCTACCATGGAGAAGAATTGTGCTCCACGCAGCTGATTGAAAAAGTCATCAATTCTTGGGAGAGGATACTTGCTCTTTATCATGATTTTGTTAAGTTTACGATAATTGATTCAAAGCCGCATTGACCCATCCTTCTTCTTGGCGAAGAGGACCGGTGCACCCCATGGTGAAGCACTTGGGTGTATAAAACTTTTATCCAGATTCTCCTGTAGTTGTTTCTTCATCTCTTAAAGCTCTAAAACAGCCATTCTATATGGAGTCTTGGATATTGGTAAATCCCCGGGTATAAGTTCAATTGAGAATTCAACATCCCTTCTAGGAGGAAGACGAGGCAGTTCCTCGGGAAACACTTCAGCGAATTCCCTCACAATAGGAATTTCTTAAAGGATGGTTTCTTCCTTGGACTCAATCATCTGAGCTAGATACCCGTGCTCATAAGGCAGTAATATCCACGCTTGAGATGATGGAGCTAAAGTATATTCATCTTCCTCATTACACTTGTAAAGAATCAGGGGTCGATTCTCCATATGGAGTGTGATTTCCCTCTCCCGACAATTTATGTTGGATCTATAAAAGTAAAGCCAATCCATGCCAAGAATTGCATCAAATTCCACCAGAGGGAGTATGATGTGGTTCGATGGAAATTCAATCCACAGATTATAACAGGGGGGACTTATATTCATGGGATGCAATGATTGCCCCATTTTTCGTACTCACCGACATCTTCACTTCCATGATTTGTGGTGGTGCTGGGATTGTTCTACTAAACTTTCGAGATATAAAAGAATGCATAGAACCTGAATCAAAAATTACATTCACTATTCTTGAATGAATAACTAGCGTACCTGTCACCACTTCATTTTCGGGGTTCACTTCGGCAGAAGTGATGGAAAAAGCTCTTCCTTGCTGCCTTGGAGGTTGTTGGTTGTCTCCTAAAACCCTTGGATTAGGGCACTGATTTGCAAAATGACCCAGTTCTTTGCATTTGTAGCATTGAACAACGTGTTGAGGTTCGAATAGAGTGTTCCTATCCTCTTTCAAATCTGCGGGTCTTTCTTGCCAACATTTAACAGCTAGGTTCCCTTCTCTTCCACACCTAAAGCATTTCCTCATCCCCTTAGGCAATTTCCAGGGTGCTTCTTTCCGCACTTTTGGCAAGTGGGGTGCTGGATCTTCTTAGCACCGTTGGATTTATCCATCAGCCCACCAGCATTTAATTCCACCTTATGCTTCTTATCCCCATGATACCCATGTGATTCTCCGATCTCCATTTCGACCTTGAGGGCACATCAGACAATTTCCTCATAGTTTTCGAAGTCACGGATCGATAATTCTTTCTGCAGGCTAGGATTCATCCCACTAAAGAAGCGGTCAACCTTGCATTCGGGGGTAACGACAAAGCCGGAAGCGTATCGTGCAAGCCTTGTAAAGTTTGACTCGTACGCTCCAACAGATTCTTCACCTTTTTGCTTAAGGGAAAGGAAGTCCCTTTTCATCTTAAGCCGGAGGGTGCGCAGAAAATATTTATCGAAAAACATCTTTCGGAAATCCTTCCATTCCAACGCCTCAATCTCCTCCTTAGTCTTTGTATTTTTGATCAACGTCCACCATTGATTGGCTTCACCCTCCATATGATAAGCTGCCAGGAGAACCTTCTCTTGTTCAGAACATTTAAGGATGGAGAATATCTTTTCAATGGAGTTGATCCATTTTTCAGCGATCGTGGGATCGGATGATCCACTAAAATTAGGAGGCCTTTGTCTCATGAAGCTCTCAATAGTGACTTATTCTTTCTTCGGGGGTTTTGGACGTTCCTCTTGACCCTTGTTTCTATTCAAAACATGAGTTAGCTGAGAGAGAAGCGTGACAAAGTTCGCGATTCCCGCTCCCATTGGATTGGGCATCTCATTAGTACAGTCATCACACTAATCTTCACAACAGTTGTTATCCCGAGTCCTCCTATTACAGGCCATTTACTGGAATAAAAGTAAATTTAGGGGTAACTCATAAACGGTAATACAAAGACAAAAGTTGATGACTTATAAATAAACTTTTATTTCCTTAACTCATGAGTCTATAGGCTTCAATCTAGGCTTTTCATGATCTACTTTCTAACATATATTCGTAGGGGCATTTTTTTTTAATTCCCTTATTAAGGGTTCATACTAAGCTTTTGAATTTATCAAAACATATCCCCCGGGAGTGTCGTAACCAAGAGTGCAGCAAGGCCCGTTGTCGTGCACCAGTTCTCGTTCGAGTCTAGATCAAAGCGGTGTTTTCAAGTTTTACCTCTAGGATACATCTGTGCCAGAGCCGCCTCTACCAGCTCGTATCCTGACAGGGATGTATTTTTTTGATAAACCACTTACTCAGTACTTAAAAAAACTTAGGGATTTTTTTATTATACTTAGTCTTGTATCTAAGGATTTACTATGGTTTTCTAATCCCAAAAATAACTAAACCTATCCTCTGATACCAACTATGACAACCCTGCTTTTTATTACAAACTTAAACATGATTTATTACATAAAACCTCACTTGATACAACAAATAATATCGAGAGGTTTAGTATCTTGGGGGATTAGGATCATTACATAAAAACTTAAAACATTAAATACAATATCTTTCTTGAAAACTTCCTTTGCATGACCACTTCATTCCTTCGAACTTAGCATTGCATGGGATAACCTGAGGACATGCATAAGAAAAGGGTGAGCTATAAAGCCCAGTAAGGGAGTACACATGGAATAACATGAGGAGTAAAATACATGTCAGATAATAGGTATATCAATATATCATAAGAAAAACATGAACATAAAGGCATGATAAAGCATGATAATCATAACATGGAAATGTGGCAACAACACTTAACATGGAATTAGCATGAGCCAAGGCTCATTGCACATGGAGCATGAGTAAATCCTCATTGCATATAAAGCATGAGTAAACCCTAGTTGCACTTGAATTATCATTAGTCAACACTCATTTTACATAACGTATCATAATACTATACTTTATCCAATGCATTGAAGCGCTATAAGGGCGCACCCTTCTTAAACATTTCATTTCATGCATAAGTGTGCCACGTGGATCATAAAACATGGATTCATAAAACATAATAATTTATTCCACAATAAAGGAATGTAAAATTCATACATGAAACTTTATAATCAATAGGTAAATGTTCATAAAGGTGAATACCCTTGATGGATAAATGGGCATGATATTCACTACACAATGGCATTGGCTTAGAAAATCGGTGCGATTTCGACAGCGTAACGACATGACATAAGAATTCATAAAAATGGTTGATGAGAGATAAAGGGGTTACTCATCATATTTAAATACAATGGACAGTAAGTAGGTAATATAGATACATGTCCCAACAATTGTAAGGGAATTTAGATTCATGATACAAAAGTATTGCTTGAATGTAAATGATGAGAGAGAAGTTCCTTTCGGAATTTCGGCATAGTAACGGGTGTACATGGAAGGCATATAATGAGAGAGAAAGGGGTCTCCCATCATTCAAACAGAATGAGGGCAGTATGAGGGAGGTTAGAAACCATACCCCAACATTCATAATTGATATTAAATGGGCAAAACAAGTTAATGAAAATTGGACAAAAATGAGAAAGGAAGAAAAAACCCTTACTTGGAAGTGTGCTTCCAAAGGCTAGAGAGAGGCTTGTGAGAGGCTTATTGGGAGCTTGGGTCACCTTGGGAGGATTCTATAGAGAGTATGGAAGAGGTTAGACAAATTCAAAAGGCTTTGAGTGAGGAGGAAGTGGGAGCTTGGGTGGGTTTATATAGGAAATGTGAGGGAATTCTTTATTATTTAGGTTTGGGACCCCTTATATTAAATTAATCCAAACCACAAACCAGCCCATGGTTTTTGCCCATGGTTTTTGGAAAAGGGAAGAGTAAAACCATATTTTATAAGGCCAAGGTCCTAACTTCTTAAAATATTAGGGCTTCTTATGTGGAGGTGAGTCACACTCCCATGGAAATTAATTTAAAAAGACAAGGTGTTTAATAAGTCTTGAGGGGGCCATTAATGCTTTGAAAAGTAAGCCAAACAAACCCAAAATAACATTATTTTAATGGTAAAACATATATTGGCCGAAAATAAAGATTATATTATTTTATTGCATCACTATTGGGTCATTATGATGTCATAAAACACTTTATATATTTAAACAGTATTTAATTTTTACTCAAACATTTGATTGTCTCAGAAAATTATGAAAAATTCACCGTTGGATAATTTCGACGTCCTGATTCCAAAAATAAAAATTATTTTATCTAAATAATTTTCTAAATATCTTAATTTTCACTTTTAAAATAAAAACCTACATTTATAAAAAATTCACAGGTTTTGACAAAAATGGCTTTCAAACCATAATAAAAATTATAATTGCATTCATACAATTACATGATCATTTATATATAATAAAATTAATCTAATAATAATAATATTTTATTAAAATATTATTTAATTCAAAAATACCTTAATTTAATAAAATAGATTTCTTAATTAAATAATAACTAAAAAAACCATTTGTACTTTAAAAACTATTTACAATGTATCAGTAATGACAAGAAATTATATTTATTATTATATACAAAAATAATGTACATGAACATAGTACTGTCGATTAGTTACATAACCCCTTAAAACAGCAGCAAAAGACCTAAGGGTAAGGTGTGTGATGGTGACAGACTCTTGGGGTGGCTTGGATAACATCGCTCGAGTGGTAATTTCTATCAACTTCCACTTCTCCCGTAGACGGTCTCATTCGAGCTTGACAAGGTGAAGCTTAGCTTGGCCTTGGTCAAGAGTGAAGCCCAAGGATGCCACCTCTTTTCCGAGCTCCGATAAATGGGCTTCGTATGGGGTAATTCTACTGGATGAGGCCATCGCTTCCTTTGTCTAAGTAAAATTGGATGTGTTAAAGACCTATATTTATACTAATCATGTGATCACTGTTCAAAGGATATAAAAGTAACGGTCACAATTATTATCATAAAACCAATGAAGTTGACATTTTATAAAAACATTTTATATAAAGAGACACTTAATAAGATCAAGAGGGATTTTCCATTAATGAAACTTTGGGTCGTTACATTACATCTGTACTTATGGTGGCCCAAAGGCCTTGAGGTGGCCCGAAGGCCTTACTGACCCAAAGGCATGGGTGGACCAAAGGCCTTAAAGGACTTGGGGACCAAATCGGTGGCTTGAAGGCCCAAACGGGTAAATATTCCCTACTTCTACAGTTCCAAATAGTACCTTCTACAGTACTTCTATAGTACCCAGAAATTATTCATGCACCTAGATTTGATCCTGGGTCACCTGGATGAACCTAAGGTGTCCTCACCAATCAGTCTAAGGCTCATGTGTAAATGTTTTTTTATTATTATGTAGTTGGAGTTTTTCTTAGTGGTAATCACCATGTAATACTACATGAAAAATGGGGGTTCAAAATCCATTTGGCATAGGTACTGTAGCGGTACTATAAAAGACTATATCAATTATGAAACTTTAGAGGCGGCGGACACAGTAGTAGTAGCAGCGGCAGACACTGTAGCGGTGGTAAGTACTGTGTTGGTATTGTAGCATTACTATTCACAGAATGGGCCTTGGGCCAAAAAAATTTGGACCTATAGGCAATGTAATGGGCTACATGCCCACAAGACCTTCGGTCCAAATATATATCATGTAATAAATTAGGTGGTTGGTTGGGTTATCCCTTGTGGGGATATGACCTGCCTTTCAGGCCTTTGTGTGTGTTGTGTGTGTTTGTTTGATGTAATTGTACCCCCAAGCACCTAATATATTATTATTATTGTTATTAATGTTATTATTATTATTATTATTATTATTAAAATTGATATTATTATTATTAATGTTATTAATGTTATTATTATATAATACCTACCCCCACCCCTTTACCTTACCCTCACATGACTAGGCCCCCCTCCCCCCCCCCCACCCTCCTCTATCATGCGCCATCCCCCCTCCCCCATGGCCCCCTTCCCTTCATGTGTGAAACCTCTCTCAGCTCTATTTATTAGCTATTTCATGATGTAATCATCTTTGGTGAGTATTTCTCTTCCTCTATAATCTTCTTTTTCTCCTTTTTATTAGTTTTATTCTTTACCATTTGTACTATGCATGCTTAGAGAAACCCCTAACCTGATTTGGCTATTGTATTGTTCAATTCTCATTTCTTAGGGTCCATCAAGTTTGATTGAGGACTGTTCTTTCCATAGTCATTGAAGGCAGTGATTTATTCTTTGGTTTCATGTGATTTTTATCTTGTTTTAATTATTTGGGACAATTTTAATTTGGGATTTTTTATTTTTGATTTTATGGTATATTTCTAGTTCTTTTTGTACTGTCTTTCATAAAGGCAGCGTACTTGCATATATGTGGGTAAGGCATATATATACCTTCTTTGTACATATTCCCTCATAGTGAGGGGTATATCTACATGTTATCTAGGGTTATTTGTGTGTGTGTGTTTTTTCACATGTGTGTAATCCTAAAAGGAGGGTATCTTTTCATTCATGTACCTTTTGGGGTGGTTTCATATTATCATCATCAAAAGAAGTGTGTTTTGAGGTAGGTTCCCTATGCCCATACCTTTAATTTGAATTCTATGATTTCTTTATTATTTTAGAAATGTGTTTTCATTATTGTATGATATTTATATTCTATGAAAATTTAATATTTATTCCTGGAAATTAATTTTCACTCATTTCCCATACTTTACCTAATAATCCAACATATGTTTTATTTGTTTAAGCATGTTATACAACATTTTTTGAAGTGTATAGAATTTTAAATGTCCCATTTGTTTTATAACTAGATTTAGATCGTGGTGATTTTTTGTGTTGTTTCAAAAAGTATATCCATCCATGATTTGTAAAATTTGAACACTTGGGAACCCTAGGTGTCTAGGTGGGTTGCTATTGAAAAGTATACCGAATGAGTTGGTAAGGAAATGACATAATCTCTCCGATAAATTTATGCTACATAAATAACTAAAAAATGATGATGTTTTTGGGACCACTACAACTTTGGTTGTGACCTATTTAGTATCTCGTGCATGAGAAAAGATTATATTGATTTATCACCTATGTATTAGGGTCCTAGGGCCTTGATAATCTATCTTGTTAGGGATTTCCCATGGTTCTTATTAACATTTACTCTTGTTTTCTATGGTAATATTTTAAATTCTCTTTTCTTAGTTTACTTTACATGTTTAAAATAATAAATAAAACACATTTTAATTTTCTTGGTTTTTTTTCACCAGTTGATTTTTCTTTCTTATTATGATTCTTATTTTATTAGTTTACTCCCTTTTGTAAATGATTGAATAGAAGTATATCATTCTTTGTAAATCTATTTTGAAATGAGATAAAAATCATTTTTTCTTAAAATTGAAGTTTGTTACTTGATTTTCAAAAAAAAAGTGTAAAACTATATTTTTATGTCTTATTTTCATACTAGCATGTCTTGGTTTTATTTTGAAAGGTAATTCATAGGGAATAGTTTTTTCAGGCATTCCAACTGATTTTTCATTACTCACACCTATATATCTATCTTTTTTTAGCTTCTGGTGTAGTTTCTAACTCAATATCGATCTTCATGGAGAGATGTTGGTTTAGTTGATGATAGTGAATTGTGAGGCCACATAGAGGTATTTCTAGTGTTTATTTTTATCTATCATTTTCTTACTTATTTTCCATTTCTAGAGTTAGTCTTGTTTATTGTGTCTTTTTTATCTGTTGTTTATGGGATAAATCATTCCGAATTGATTTGTTCAAGATTACCAACACTAGTTTATAATCTTATAGGATCGATAAAACCTCTCATACCTTATTGTGGGTCGGCTCAGGTGACTAGTTTGGGGAAGTCCCAGGTTGGTTTGTAACAAAATGGTATCATAGGTCAGTTTTCCCTTATTATTTGGGTATTTTCATTAGTTTGGAGATAGGATTGTTATAATTCAAGTGTTCATTCATGGTTAATTTCTTTATCATCACTAATTTGTAAGGATTCTTGAATTTCTAGGGTGGTTTATGGTAGTTTTTCCTCAAAATACAAGCTTGGTTCTTAGAAATTTTCAAGGTTCTTGATTTTTTCTTTTTCTTTTTTTGAGTTTTTCTAGTTGGTTTTGAGGATTTGGTTGTTATTATGGGAGGGATTTATATGGTGTATGGTTTTTTTAATGGTCTATAAAACCATGTGTAGACCATGTAACTACCTATGATGAACTATGATGTGCTCACCTATTTGGTGCATGACCTACCAAGACGTATGGACAAGTCATATGTGGAAGTTGTTCCTCTGAGGTTTTTGGATTTTTGATCGAGTATTGGGTTGATTTTGTTTTTTTTTTGTTTTTTTTTTAGTTCATTTTGGGGTGTTTATTTTTTAATTAAAAAAATAAATCTAGTTTATCAAAGTTTATTTTCAAAAATGGAAACCTTAGCTTGTTTGAATAGAAATGGGTTTTTTGGGAACAGAAATTGTTTTGGAAGTGGGAACATTTTGGAAAATGTTTTGGGGATTTTTTGAATAGTTTTTTGCAATGTAAAATAGAATTTTTTTTAAAACGGGTAATTTGGAAATGCTTTTTTGGGATGATAAAGGGTGGCTCTAAATTGGTTGGGAATTTGAATTTGGTTTGAATTTTTTGTTTTGGGAATGGAAAATTTTTTGAATTGAACCTTGATATTATTATGAATGATCACATATATGGATTTATACATGTGTAAAGTGGATAGCTGGTGGTATGTGTGGAGGTGTGCTTGAGTTAGTGGGGATGTATATATATGTGATCCTTTATGGAATACCATCCATAAGTGACTAATTTTTTTAGCTTGTTTTACTTTATGGAAATTTTTTAAAAAGGGTATTATGATGTTTTGATAAGTGGGTGTGTTTGAATGATTTTATTTGAATAGAAATTTAAATGGAAAGGGGATTTTGAAATGGGTTTTAATTTTTAAATGATTTTGAAGTGGGAAATTTTTTTGAATTTGGAATGAAAGTGGTGGTTTCAAAAAGAGAATTTTGGTTCTGTTGTGTGGCACTTGGTTTTTAAATTGGTGTTTTGGGTTTTAAATGTTATCTAAATTGAGTTTTAGTTAAGATTTTTTTTATTTTTAATTGGTTGGGTGTTTTTATGTTGTCTAGAGTATGCCACCCAAAAAGTTTCTAAAGGCTTATAGGGAGTCTCCTCCAATTTTTAGTCTTGTACAAACTCCTAGTGGAGTGGTGGAGTTAGGTTATTTTTGTTTATTGCCTATTTTTCATGGTGGATGAGGATCGTTAGAGGTTAAAGGATAGAATAGATCATGAGTATTCAGCTAGGTCAACAGATGGTGAAGGGTTTTGTTGAACATCATGAATAGGATATTTTTTATTCCTTAGAGTTGGTATCGAGTGATCAATTGAAACTTCATCTATTCATGTGTGGTATCCATATAGAGATTAAGGACCATGTTATCTTATCTGAGAAAGTAATATTTGTAGATTTGGTGAATGAGGTGTCCCAAGTTGAGTTGGTTTTCAGAGGGTAGTTTTTGGAAGTTGTAATTCTAATTTCTCAAGGTTCTCAAGATGGGTTCCCCATTCAGTGAGGAGTGTGAACAGGATATACTTGTTCCTCTGTTGTATCCTACATCAGTTCCTACTTCTCGTTCCTCATAATAGAGACTCGTTTTCTTATAGTGTGGTCGATTTAGCATCATTCTATAATCCTTCGAAGGCTTCTCAATGGTGTGTCTTCTTAGGACACCCAGAGTAGTTTTATAAGTTGAATTTCCAAAATATGAAGCCTCAGTAAAAAGTTTGCAGCTCCTAACTATGGGTTAGTAGATGATTCAACGCATCAGGGCTCCATCCATAGGACTCAGATTGAATCTTTTCATGCAGTGAAGGATATGTTAGGTGTGGGAAGGATATGGATCCAAATTTTTGTCTTAGATGTTGGAGAAAAGTCTGTTTGAGTTTTATCCTCATGTGGTTTGCTATTTTGGAACCCTTTTATGGTTTTGGTGGATTTATTTTTAAATGGTTTTAGTTTTCTATTGCATGTTTGGAGATGCTTGTGTCATATGAAAATTATGAAAATTAGTTCGTTATAGTGTTTCATTTTAGTCTCTTTCATTGGTTTCCCCATGTATTGGGGGTTTATCCAAAGTAGTTGATTTTTTAAATGGTGGTTAGACCCACTAAGGGTCTTTTTGATGTCTTCTCTTAAACTGGTAAATTGTAATTTAGGATGTTAAGAGTTCACACTAGTGTTATAAGTTTTATTTGGATTTGTGATTTGTCTTATCCTGAGAAATGGTATTTTATTGAAGTCCAAAAATAATGGAGATAACACCATATAAAGAGACCTGTGATGAATTATATATTTAGGAATCTTGATGGGGTAACCCTTTGTTACCATCCAACCTAGACCTGGTGAGTTTATTTGGTGATTTCTTTGTTAGGGGTAAGGGTGTTTCTTGTTTGAGGTTGTATTTCAAGACATGAAAGTACTCTATCCATTATTCATTTTTAAGGATGACATATTGGATTCTATGGATGTATTAAGGTTTTAGGATTTAATAGGAAAGTAGGTTTTTATTTTTGGTTTTTAGGTGGTGGAGGTTTCATTTGGGTAGGTATTTTTTCCTTGCCATGTGTCTTGATCAATTGAGTCTTTTGGGAGTTTCTAGGGGAATAAAGTGTCATGGTGGGGATAATTTACACACCCCAACCATAAATTATTAATTATATTTAATTTTTTAATTATATTTAGTCTTTTATTGAGTTTTGGGTCAGATAGGGTTTTAAATTTTAATTTTTGGGTTTTTTAGCATGGGTGCAGGGTTAGCGCACAGTTTATAGAAAATGTGTACAAACTGAATGGGTTAGTATGCAGTTTTTAGAAAATTGACACACTTGAAAGTCATTGTTAATTCCTCTAAGCATGAGTCAAATTAGAAATTTATAATCTCCCAAACCGTACTAACTATAAATTCATAGTATATCAGAAGTGCGGGGTCGAACCCACAGAGAGTGGGGAACGCAGCAATGAAATCTCTTGACTAAAGGTTAGGTCATCAGATTTTCAGTTTGATTTAATTAAACTAATGATGAAAGTTGAAATAAGTGAACTAAAATAGATAAACAGAAGAGATGGGAATCAGTTTCTAGAGGTGGTTTTGCTAAATTAATTAATTAAACTTCACTCACAAAACAATCATATTAAATAGTTGTGCAACCAAACAATTTCATCAATAGAAGAAATTTTCATTCCCTATAAAACTAATATAGACTCTCAATTCATCTGGGTTATATGAATCAAAATATCTAAAGTTCATTTAGTTTATATTTCCAATTGTAGAGGATCAATTACATTCAGTGGTCATGAATAAATCATCTCAAACATGTAGGGGTTCGTTTATTATTGAAACATATAGTCAATTACTCAATGATGAATAAATTAGGCGTACAGGCGCAACATGATACTATCAAATTCAATCATCTTTATAATAAAAGGTGAATCAAATAGTGATGGTATGCACCCTCTTTAATCAATCATGATCTCCCCTATGGGTTTTAGATGATCATTATTGGGTGTTCGTCGATGATGAATAAACCAATACCCAAAGTGGAGATATTAGAAAAAAAAGTATGAGAATAGGATGAAGGAATGAGTAAGGAAAATATAAAGGTAATTAAAAAAATCATCCAATGATTACATGAAATAAAGGAAATAAAAACAAAACCAAAATAAAAACATATCTATGGAAGCCTCCTGGTGGTCGTGCTTGCTCCCTCAGGTCCACAGTGCTCTGGAATATCTTGGAAGGGTGGCCAAGGGTAGTATTTATAGTTGTTTCTACCAAACCCTACGGCCCAAATCTCATTTAAGTTTCATCATATCGTCATCATCATGACTTGTACTCGAGATACAGATTGTGTACTTCAAATCTGAGTTTTCCTCTACCAATTGAATCTGCGGAAACTTCATACGCTGGTTTGAGTCTATTCATGTAGCGTACTAGAGATACATGATTTTTACTTGAAGTTCACTTTGTATTTCATTATCATGACTTGTTCTATGCGGTCTTCAACATGTCACGAACTACACGTTGTGTACGCTCAGTACACAATGTGTACCGGTTATACTCCATAATTTCCAGCTTCCTTCATCTTCAAAATCTAGTCTGTCAATCCTACATAAGAATTTTCAAAACATTAATATCAAGCACATAAATTATAACACAGCAATTAATATTCCATTAATTCATATGTAAAGAC
Source organism: Viscum album (assembly GCA_963277665.1). NCBI lineage: Eukaryota > Viridiplantae > Streptophyta > Magnoliopsida > Santalales > Viscaceae > Viscum > Viscum album. The sequence goes on along the minus strand of OY728146.1, from coordinate 1,777,087,794 downwards.
ACATCATAATATGTATACAAAATAGAGATATCAAATACCCCCATACTCAAATCTTTGTTCCTCCTCGAGAATAACCTCAACATTAAATCACCAAGGATACACCCATTAATAAGGGAATTTTCAAATTATGATGCTCATAAAAAAAGTTATAACTAGAGATTTTTGAATAATAAATCCAACCCAATGAATAATCCCCAAAACCATTCTTCATTTAAAATGTGAAATTCAATACATTTCTACCTTTTCACACACAGTTTTCAACTTTTCATCAACACCCATGCCATTTATGATTTACCTCGCCATTTAAGTTTTTCACTCATAACTCAAGGTAACAATTTAGTGGATTTTTTCTAATACCACAAGTACATGTTACTAACCATAGGCTAGAATTTAATATACTTTCTCCACCACGTAAAGAAAAATGTCGCAATTAATCACGAGGGATTTGAAATGAGGATCAAAAGACTCTGTGGCTGAGGGTGGGTAGGTAAAATGTTTAAAATCAAGTTAGTCTCAAGGAGAAGGATAAACTCTAAAGTAAAATTCATGATATTCAAAATACAAGCTTAATGAAAATTCTCCTTACTAAAATATAATGTCATCCGCACAGCACCCAAAGAAAACAGTGAAGGCTAACGGAAAATATAATCATAATGAAAGATAATCCTCTCTTATTGCTATATTTTTTTCCTTTTTTTATTTTTTTCAAAAGTCCTGATTGAAATAAACCTCACATCCACTACCTAACCACATATGATAAAAATCATTGGTCTGAAAAATGGTGATTTTTTGTTCTCCCAATTCACCTCCAATTTTTTTCATCAAATTTTTATTCATTTTTTTAATAACAAGAGGGATATACAATGGAATATAATGAATATAAATTTGAACCTTCCCCACAATCCCATGATAACACCATGCAGTCTCCCCTAAATATATCACAACTCAAATCCACCATAAATAACTCCTCCCCCACACTCATTCAATTGAATATCATGAAAAATACAAAGATATGGGTAGAAAAGGAAATAATTGCTTGTAGCATGGATTAATTCTAAAAAGGTTATGCATGTATTCTATAGGTTAAATGTGGATAAATTCGTAGGTGGATCTCATGATAAAAGGGTTCATTAATAAAATTTCGTAATCATTTCAAAAGTGAATTTTTAGAGCCATAGATTTGAAAAGATAACAATTCAAGTTCTAGTCAGTTTATATACCCCAAGTTTAACTCATGAAATATACTCAGAGAAATATGAAATATTAGGTTTATAATCCTCACAAGAATTGTAATATAATATGATTCAATTAGGTCATGGCATGACAATCAATAATCAATTTACTCAATGCATGATTCTAGGAATCAACATCATGAAAATAAATAATATCAGCAATCATTTTCTAGAAATTCTAAATTAAAGTAAGCAAGTGGATTGTAAATTTTATATTTATATATTTTCCATTTATGGAAAAAATATTTCAAATTTCTCAATATGTCAAAATATTTCTTCTTGTTGCTAATGTCTCCTATATTAGTGAGTCAAGACAAAAAAAATCAATTATTTGTGGGAGGATCTGATTCAATTTAGTTCAAGCAACAATTAAATTCATTTTTTTAATATTATGCTAGAAAAAACTAGGGGTGAAATGATATTATAAAGTAGAAATAGTACTTACCTTCCGTTTACGTTTTTGAATTATTTTGTTAGGTTCTGTCTGTCCAGGTTCGTGATGTTTATTGTGATTACATGACGTGTAATGTTCCAATTTATAGCTCTTTGGTTGCTTCTTTATCATTCCTTCTAGGGACCAAAAATGTTAAAATAAAAATTGAAATTATAGGCCATTAATAATTTAATATATTTGTATTAAATATGGAAAAATGTTGACCACTAGAATATTTATTTAAACTAATAAAATAAATATACATCCTTGAAATCAATTTTTTAAAATCCGGGTTTGTTCCTGATAGATGATATTTTTTACTATCATTTAGCTTGACCTTTTAACTTTTTTATCTAATTGGAAAATGGTACAAAGCTAACCATATTGGATTTAACCACTTCTAGATTTTTTGTGCATCTGGGTTTTCTTTCACTTCCTGCTCTGTTGGTTCTTCATGACTAGTGTTGGGCTGTAATATGTGGATAGATGTGATGAAAATAATAAGAAATCAAAATCTGACCAGATTTTATATTTCACCTACCCCACCACTGCTTATTCCTTCACTTTATCTAGTTTACATGTTTGAAGGTATTATTTATTTGGAGCCTTGTTGTTCTTATCTTCTTCTTGAAATTATAGGAGTTAGTCATGCTCATCTTTAGTCTCAAGGATACCCGTGAGGTCGATGAATGTTTTCTCATTATTCTCTTCATTTAATTTTTCTTCTTTCATAAAAAATTAATTGGATTGTAACTCCTGGACCTCCTGATCATCCTTATTTACCACTTATTCTTCCTTTGATTCTATAAATTTCATTACTTTGACCTCCTCCTCTTCTTCCTCTTCAACCATCCAATCAACAATTTCCATCATTTTTCTTTCCTCTTCATCAATCAATTTCAAAAAATAATCTCTTTGTTATTATTGGTATTTTTTTATATATAGAAGGGATGCATTCGGTTTTAAAAAATCTTCTATATCTATAGGATCATTATTTTCAATGTTTCCAACATAATCCATAAAATATTCCTTGTTTTTTGCCTTAAATATTTCTTCTTTATTGTTTCTGCATTATTGAATTCCTTCACATTTTGATCTTCTTCATCTTCAAAACAATCAATCCCTGCATTACATTTTGTTGGTAAGTTTCACACTAGGGTATTTAAATTTGAAATAAAATTATAATGGTGAGAAATAAAATATCCATGTTCACTAAGTTGGGATTTATGATTATCCATTCGCTTATCCAACACTGGAATGATTTTGGTGAGCAATGTGAAAATTCTATCTTCTGAATTTTTCTTCTGAGTTTCTTGGGAGGAATGGTCTTCTTGAATGATTTTCTCTTGAGGTTACATTATTTCAACGGCTTAGACCTCCTCTGAATTTTGATTTTCATCATATTTAAATCAACCTGTATATATATTAGAAACTATTAGTAGGAATTAACAAGATAATGAAAATATGAAAATATTTGAGCAAGGTGAGTATTCAATTATCCCTGATCATTGAGTTCAACCTCATTATAGTCCATCCTATTGTTCTTCACTTGATCACACTATGATTCACTATTTCATTTTCACATTTACACCGTTGTGCAAAACTTGTTTTATATTGAAAATTATAAAACAAATAACAAATTTTATTCCATATTTAAATCATTTATTTTGTGTTTATCACTATTAAAAAGGTAAATGTTACATGTTTTGATGATTCCATTGCAGGAGGAGGTGATTTGGAGGACCCATGATGATGTCTAATAAAAATAGGTCAAAATGTGCAAGATCCATGCCCACTATTGAACTCATCCTCCCACTTATCCTAAACCGTGCATCCAAATGGGATGAAATTTTGTGGGATGGTCTAAAATTCATTGGGATACATTTCATATAAAGTAAAAAAAGACTCATTCGGCCATCTCGTGTCCCAAATGACCTGATCTATCTAGCACACCGAATAATCATGAAGTCAAAAGTGGTGTGTTGTGATCTATCCATATCTTGGGATCCAGTTGTCCAAATTGTGAAAAAAACTCATTGGAGACAACCAAGAGGTGTTTCTACAACTTTTTTATTTTTTTAAAAGTGATATAACGTTGTATGGATGTCTAAACCCATGTGACAAGTGGTTTTAATAAATCTGTGTGCTCAAAACCACCTTCCCATTTTTCTATAAAATGGAACCCTAGGCTCCCCATTTGTAATTTCGAACCAGAATTGAAACTTTTCCATATTAAAGTCCTAGAGGATCGTTTTACTCATCCTTGAAGTTCTGCAGTCCCCTATCCTCATAGGGGGGTCAAGAGTAAACAAGGAGTCCCACCCAAGCTTCCTCCTCCTCTCGATGTCGAGCTAAACGGTGGGTGTTAGTTGTGAGGGAGATATGTACATTTCGAAGGAGTTATGATTCTTATTTTAGCTACTTGTTTGGAGTAATTTTGGTGTAAAAACATTTCTTTCCATGTATCTTACATAATTACATATTTTAATTCTTGTTTTGATTCATGTGATTGAGATACTCTTACTTTCTAACCGATCAGTGTGAGATTTTGAGTGTGTGACTTGTGTTGTTCTGATTGGACAACACAAGAATCCTTTTCTTACCCACTTACATGAGATTTCAATCTGTTTTGGAATCTATTATTCCATTCATAAGTTATGGACATTTACAATATGATTGTCATGTTAAGGTTTGGTTCTTCAAGAAATGAAATAAAGGCTTAGAAATTAATCAGGATTCCAATTAATTTCAACCATAGAATTACTCCAAACCTAAATTAATATCCAAGAATGATCAACTTTAAAGTGTGTAGTGAACTCAAAATGAACCCTTTTATCTCATATTTTTCAAAATCTATTTGGTTTCTCAACTTTTAAACTTTTAATTAAGTAATTTAATCCGAACACTATTTTCAAAATTAACCCCTATTTGTGTACTTATTAGTAAAAACACACACTCAAAACCCATCAACTCTTCTTGAGAGACAACCTAGGGAATTCCCTAGACTATAAATAAACTTTATAAATATAGTAAATTTGATGTTTAATTAAAATTCATTCAAATTTTGGCATCATTGTCAAGGCGCCACTTGGTTTTTAGTGCATGTTTTTTATAATATTTTTGTAAATTTTGTGAATATTTATTTGTTTTATCTTATACCTTTACCTATATCATTATGTTATGATTTATTTCTTGTGTAGGTTTTGTGAATGACACATTCTAATTCTATAGATTTACCACATTTTGAACTCGAACCAGAGAGGACCTTACGTCAGCAATCCCGAGATGCACAAGACAACCCTTTGAAGGCAGACACGCCACAACTCGAGACTTTTCTAAACCCATATTCTTCTGGAACCAAATTAGAATATATAATTAACATGTTTAAAATGGATGAAAAAAATTGACACTGAAATAATTAACCTCACCAAATGTTGATATCCAACCCACTTACATTCAAATTCAAGGCGAGGCACCCAATTTTGAACTTAAATCTGGTTTAATTCATTTATTACCAAGATTTCATGGACTCACGGGAGAAGATCCACATAAGCACTTAAAATAATTTCACATTTTGTGTTCTACTTTAAAACCTTCTAATGTGGATGAAGAATAAGTAAATCTTATGTAATTTCCATTTTGATTATAAGACACTACAAAATACTGGATTTTTTGTGTTAATTCACCAATAAGAGGTTGGGCGGACATGAAATGTCTTTTTCTTGAAAAATATTTCCCAGCCTCTCTCACTGTAACTATAAGAGAAGAAATACGTGGTATAAGGAAATATAAATGGGAAACATTACATTAATATTTGGAACGCTTTAAAATGATTTGTTCAAGCTATCCACACCACCAAATAAGAGATCAAATTTCAATTCAATATTTTTATGAAGGTTTAATTCCTATTGACTGAAATATGATTGATGGTGCTGCAGGTGGTGCGCTAGTTGATAAAACCCCAATCACTGCAAGGACCTTAATTTAGAACATGTCATGCAACACTTAAAAATTCGTTTCAAGGTCCAATGTACCCATTCGAGGTGTCCATGAGGTGCAAAGTATTGAATTTGAGAGGAAGGTGGACACAAAGTTTGAAGAGGTAAGTACCCTTCTTCGACAACTTTCTCTTTCCCAAGGGAAATCCCAATATCCTCCTCCCATTCATTGTGTTATATGTTCTTCTAACACCCATTACTCTGATCAATGCCCCCAACTAAGAGAAACTTCTGAGAGTTGTGAGGCAATCTTTCTAGGCTGCCCTTATAACCAACCATTTAGGCAAGAACCATATTATCCATCCAATCCTTGGTAGAAAGACAACCAATCATATAGGAAATGGGGTATTAAAATCAACCTCAACAACCATGGAACTAACAGGGGTAAATTAGTCAACCACCATCACCCAAAAATCCTCAACCACAACAAAGGTCTTTCCAATAAACCCCTCCAAAACTTGAGCCTATCCTAGAAGATATGATGAAACAAATGGATTCCTACAATATCCAATTCTAACAAACCACCAAAGATTTCATACAAGACCTCAAAACACAATTAGTCCAACTAGCTAACTCGGTGTGGGAAATTCAAAGTCATGGTTCGGGTAAACTACATTCTCAACCAGTAGTTAACCCTAGAGATAAAGGAAATGTAAGTTCCATCACCCTTCAAAGTGGAACAAAACTAAAAAACCAAATTACCCCTCCACTAGAGTCATCCCCTCCTAATGAAACCACCATCCCAACTACTATAAATGATCTAAATGAGGTAGAACCTTGTCCTAAGAGAATCCTTGATAAAAGAAAAGAGTGTGTCTATTGATGAGTCACCTAGCCCAATAATCCCTCTTCCATTTCCACAAAGGGCCACCCAACCTAGGAAATAAAAGGAAACTAAACTAGAAAAGGAAATATTATAAAATTTCAAAAAAGTGCACATAAACATCCCCTTTATTGATGTTGTGAAACAAATTCCAAGATATACAAAGTTTCTAAAGGAGACGTGTACACACCGAAGGCGACTTCATGGAGATGAAAAGGTGATCTTGGGGAGGAACGTATCAACATTGATAGATCCATCACTTCCCACAAAATAAAATGATCCTAGGATATTCTAGATTCCATGCACCATAGGAGAGTATTCATTTTCCAATTCCATGCTTGATTTAGGTTCTTATATAAATGTGACGCCTCACTCCATTTACTCTATATTGAAGGTCAAGGAACTGAAGAACATTGGAATTGTTTTTCAACTGGCCAACCAGAGTACCACACACCCTTCTAGTGTGTTAGAGGAAGTTCTTGTGAGGGTGAAAGTTTTAATTTTTCCTACAGGTTTTTATGTGCTAAAAATGGAAGATGATAGGATGAATGGAAATGCCACAACTATATTGGGGAGACATTTCTTGAAAACTACCAAATCCATAATTAATGTCTATAATGGTACATTTTCTATGGAATTTGGTGGTGACATAGTCCATTTCAACATCCTTGATGTCATGAAGCACCCCTCATAAGAACATTCCTCTATCTCTGTTAATTAAATTGATGTACTTCCTTCCCCTTAAAAAACAACTTTTATTTCCCCCAATCCCCTTTTGTAGTTTTTTCATAGATTAAAATTATAGGTAATGAATCATGAATTGATTGTTTTAGTGGTCTAGAAAAGTGTTATGCATGTTTATTAATTGATAATTTCTTGAACACCGAGTATCCAATGACCATCGATGTTACTTCTAAGCTTGTAAAAGATTATTCCTCATCTGAAGATGAAACCATTGAGTAGTTAGATGACATCAATGACCTCTTACTTTCAAACACACTCCCATAAATCCAAAATCCACCTAAATTGGAACTGAAACAACTGCCTCAAGATTTAAAATATTCATATCTTGATAATGGAAACATGATGCCTGTCATCATTGATAGTTCACTCCCTCCTGAGTATGAATTGAGACTTCTTGAACCTTTGAGAGAGTATAAACATGCTTTGGGATGAACACTTGCTAGCATTCCTAGTATTATCCTGACGCACACCTGTCATAGGGTGTGGAAAAACAATTATTTCCTAAGTTAAAATATAGTAATTTGGTTGACCTAGGATGTCTCCCGAAGAGGATTGCACACAAAACGGGTTGTCACTTTAAAACAGGGGTAAAAATGTTGTGCTTTTGAAAAAGAAATTTTAAATTCGAATGATTGAAAAAATATGAAATTAAAAGGGTTATTAGGTTGGGGTCGGTTTCCTAATTGTAATAGTATACTTGTTCAATTTAATTCAAACCTCTTCTTCTTAGTTTATTAAAGTGAGTTTCCACAATCGTTTCCTCTCACTTCGTTGGTGAAATTATTATTGTGAAAGAAAACCTTACCAAGATCTTGGTTTGGTAAACTCTCCTTCCATGTGTAAAATAGTTGTATTGAATGTACTAAATTTAAATGGGAAATACCCGACCGGGTTTTTTTTATCCCAAAAAATCAAGAACATTCACTACACCTTTTACATGTACTGACGATCGTCGAGTACTTCACCACTAATTCTTGGTTTATTACATCGTATATAAACTAGAAATTAGTGGGGGGAGATTATGATTATTTTACAAAGGGAAAATAAATAAATGAATTAATATTCAAGAACGATCGCACTTTATAATAAAATCCACTATAATAAATTGAAAACAACTTTGAAGAAGAAAGAAATTTATTCAATTGCGTCCAAGAACTCAAGCATTACAATGAAGAAAACCAACCCTTCCCCAATCACTCCAAATGTTTACCCCACCATGGTAAGGGTAATTAAGATGAATGGGGAAGAAGAAGGCATTACAAAACTATGAAAAAGAAAATAAATAAAATACAAATCCAAAAATATCTCCTTCTTGGTGTCCCGGAAGGAATGGGATGGAGAATGGAATGATTTGGGAAGGAGGTGAGGGCCTCCTTTTATAAGAAGAATTTTACCCCCAAATGTTTGTGCGTTGTAGACCCCATAAATGACCTCTTCACACATCATATCCTTCATGATTGTTGTTCATATATATCTTGTCCGTCTCTCCTCAAACGTTCAGATAATTTGGAAACCGTATTAAGGAGTTATGAATTTTTCATTCTTGGTTTATGTTTCTGGACGAAGCTTCCAGGATGGTTCCTCCAAAAGAATTCCATTTAATAGTCACCTTAATGACTTTTAAACTTCCCCAAATTTCTTTTATGGTCGGTACTAGATGTCCTAGTCCCATCCCAGGTGTAAATACCTCATTTTTATGTGTGTAGTCCATTTTTGGGTTCCGTTACATTGGTGGTGTCCACGTTGTCCGCCCGAAAAAATGTCCAACTTCAATGAATTTTCAGACACTCTAGATGGCCGAATCAGCTCCTGGTCTAGAAGACAAAAAGGAAGGAAATAAAATAATGATTCTAAAAAAAATAATAAAAAAATTTGGAATTATATTTTTCAGTAAATGACCAAAATACCCTTGATGTAAAAATCTGTCAAAAATCCAGAATTAGCCATTTTTTCACATTTACGCTCAAAATAACACTAAAACCTAAAAACGTGACAATTACCCATTCAATAAAACTATGGTGGGATTATAAAAAATGATTTACAGTATAAAATATAGGAGAATGTAAGCTTCATCACTCCCCCACACTTAAACATTGCACTCCTGGGCAATCATCATACATCCAAATCAATTTCCACACAACAATCAAAAATGAGAAAATATCAATGATCTTATCCAAAATAGAATCCTATCATGTCTCATATATGAATAATAATTCTATCTTATTTTCATTTAAATCATTAAAAAATTTTCAACCTCATAAATCAATCCATGTCCCAATCCCAACCTACCTCACATTGAATTTTATGTCACTCTTCACTCAAGAGAAATTGATTCTAGAGTTATGCTCATACTTGGAAATCGCATGTATCACCATAGGTTTGTGAAAATTATCATTTCTCCACAGCATGAAACATGAAATTAAATTCAATCATTAGGACTTTAATTAAATGTTCAAATGATTCTGTGGCTTAGGGTTGGTGGGAAAATTATTGAAAAAAAAGATCCAGGCTAGAAAGAGGAGGTTGGACTTTTAAGTACAATGCATGATTAAATCAAGTGAAAACACAAGAAATTCCTCACTCAATCCCATTTGAAAATGTGAAACACAAAACCACCCCCCTTTTAATGATATGAGACATGAGCCAAGAAGTTATTATAATGAATGATATCATCTAAGTTCTCCTTTTTTTCAAAGCTCCAGAAAGGAACACCTTTATTTAATTTTTCTTTTTTCATGGAGGATGAGCTGAAAATTGAATACAATGAATTAATGACAATTTATGCCCTTGATTTTTGGGAGGGACATGAGTTATAAAAGAATGTACAATGTGGAATTCAAGCTCATCTCTATTTTTTTGAAGGAGAAATGGATGAAACAAATAAATCACAATGAAATGAAGACACATGCCCAATTCTCTTATTGTCCACTACCCAAAGTATTGAAACACACCTCGCATCACCAATAAATGATACACATACCAATGAACGCACATGAAAGGCCCTTCCCCCACACTCAAACTTGAAATATCCATGCAAAAATAATAAAAGTGCGGGTAGGTAAGGAAAAATTGGCTTGTAATGTGTCTTAAACCTATAAGGAAATTCATGGCATCTAAGGGCTTACAAAGGATAAATGTAAATGTGAGTCTCAAGATAAAATGTGGCTATCCAAAGAGATTCCTCAATCATTTCAAATAAATTCCATGAAATCCAAAGCTTCAAAAGAGAATATTCACAAATTCTGGTTCTCACACAGAATTCAAGTTTCCCTCAAGAAAGTGTGGGTACTAAGAAGAATATGTAAAAGTGGTTTAGAATATCTCACAGGATTGGAAAAAATATTTTGAGTCAGTGTTTCATGGGCATGGATTTTAAAAATCATTCAAACTCATTAAAATGCTTGAAAATATATTTCAAGGGAAAAGAATTCATATCAACAATCATTTAAAATCCATTATTTCAAAAATCATTTCAAATCTTTCAAAATAAATTGATGTGTGAAAAGTGATAAGAATATTCATTAAAGCTCAAAATATGTTTTGGACCAAAAAATGAAAGGAGTTAAAATGATAATCATAAAAAGTGATCTCCCTTTTGAAATAAATATTCGGTCCTCTTCCTCTAATTCTCGGGCCTGCCTTCTGCCTTCATGATCCAACAAAAGAAAAATTACTCAATTAATCACAAGGATAATTTAATTTAAGCTTGAAATGAAAAGAGATAGGGGTCCACATTCTAGACTAATTCTTAATACTGAATTTCAATTCTAAATTACTAGAAAGCATGTAAAGATAAATCTTGGTATGATCCCCCAAGTGGGCCCTGGCATCTTTTACTGCCTCCAGAGGGTAGTACCAGCTTTTATCCATAATCTGTCGGTGGATGAAGCTTCTTTAATTTAAACCACCACATGTGGATCTTCCCACCTTGAATTTCTTTGTTCTTATTGAGAAAGACTCCATATACAGAGTATACCAGATCCACCCCTTCACAATTTGGTACAACTTGCATGGTGGGGGTAGGATGAAGTAGGGAACCTCCTCTTCATTTGTTGCTAATTGTGAAACATTATTCCTCTCTTCTTATACTCCCTCTATTGAATATTCATTGTCTTTATGGTGCTCAAGGGGTTCTTCAATAGGTGCATCTTCATTTTCCTCTTCATCCTCTAGGGCATAATAGGAGTCATCTGATTCTGAAAATTCAAAACAATTGGAAGTTATACCTAAATTCATTTCATAAAATTTAAAATAATTTGAGTTCAAGAATGTATCATCTCCCTGAGTTGGTTCAGCTTAAATATATTCTTCTATGGAAAGTTCCTTTTGGGGTTGATCATCACATGATGGAGGTAGGTAGTCAGGGTCCTCCATTTTGAGTTTGGCCTCAACTTCATGGATGTCTTCAATGAAATCTGGGATGACTAGTGGCACTTTCTTCTTGGCCTTGAATATTTTTAAGTCAGTTTGGAGTTCATAAACCATGGCCATTAAATCTTCCAGTGAGATACATGTTGTTATGCCTCTTTCTTTCTGCTTGACCATTATTATTAGTGCATCAGCTCTTCATTGGAGGGTCTCCTCAGTGTAGTCTTGTTCTTCCTCCTGCACCTGTGGGTATTTGTACCATGCAAAATAATTTAAATCTGAATGCATCATAGAAAAGGTTTTTTTTTGAATTTTTTTTAAACAAATAGAAACAATCTAAAATTTGAAATTAGAAAAAATAAAGTAAAAAACTGATTAGCTCCCTGTCAACGGCGCCAAGTTTAACGCACGCCTGTCGTAGGGCGTGGAAAAAATTATTTCCTAAGTTAAAATATAGTAATGTGGTTGACCTAGGATGTCTTCCGAAGAGGAGTGCACACAAAATGGGTTGTCACTTTAAAACGGGGGTAAAAATGTTGTTCTTTTGAAAAAGAAATTTGAAATTCAAATGATTGAAAAAAAAATGAAATTAAAAGGGTGATTAGGTCGGGGTCGGTTTCCTAATTGTAATGATATACTTGTTCAATTTAATTCAAACATCTTCTTCTTAGTTGATTAAAGTGAGTTTCCACAGTCATTTCCTCTCACTTCCTTGGTGAAATTATTATTGTGAAAGAAAACCTTACCAAGATCTTAGTTTGGTCAAATCTCCTTCCATGTGTAAAATAGTTGTATTGAATATTATTAATTGAAATCGGAAATATCCAACCAGGTTTTGTTTATCCCAAACAATCAAGAACATTCACTACACCTTTTACATGTACTGACGATCGTCGAGTACTTCACCACTAATTCCTGGTTTATTCTATCGTATATAAACAAGAAATTAGTGGAGGGAGATTATGATTATTTTACCAAGGAAAAATTCAATAACGGAATTAATATTCAAGAACGATCACACTTGATAATAAAATCCTATATAAAAAATTGAAAACAACTTTGAAGAAGAAATAAATTTATTCAATTGCGTCCAAGAACTCAAGCATTACAATGTTGAAAACCAACCCTTCCCCAATCACTCCAAATGTTTACCCGACCATGGTAAGGGTAATAGAGATTAATGGGGAAGAAGAAGGAATTAAAAAACTATGAAAAAGAAAATAAATAAATTAGAAAGCCTAAAATATCTCCTTCTTGGTGTCCCGGAAAGAATGGGATGGAGAATGGAATGATTTGGGAAGGAGGTGAGGGCCTCCTTTTATAGACAGAATTTGACCGCTGAAAGATTTCTCATTGTAGACCCAATAAATGACCTCTTCACGCGTTCCACCCTTCATGAATGTTGTTCATATATATCTTATCCGTAGCTCCCTAAACTTTCAGTTAATTTTCAAACCGTATTAAGGAGTTATGAATTTTTCATTCTCGGTTTCTGTTTCTAGACGAAGCTTCCAGAATGGTTCCTCCAAAAGAATGTCATTTAATGGACGCCTTAATGACTTTTAAACTTCCCAAAATTTCTTTTATGGTCTTTACTAGATGTCCTAGTCCTATCCCAGGTTGAAACACCTCATTTGGATGTGTGTAGTCTGCGTTTGGGTTCTATTACATTGGTGGTGTCCACGCTGTCCGCCCGAAAAAATGTCAAACTTCAATGAATTTTCAGACCCTCTAGATGGCCGAATTAGCTCCTAGTCTAGAAGAAAAAAATGAAGAAAATAAATTATTGATTCTAAAAAAAATTAATCAAAAAATTTGGAATTATATCTTCTAGTAAATGAAAAAAATACCCTTGACATAAAAATCTGTCAAAAATCCAGAATAAGTCATTTTTCACATTTATGCTCAAAATAACACTAAAACCTAAAAACATGACAATTACCCATTAAATAACACTATGGTGAGATTATAAACAATTATTTACATTATAAAATAAAGTAAAATGTAATCTTCATCATATCCCATCAATTTGTAAACATCATATTTTATTAAATGATGAGGCTAAAATGGTGAGGTATGAACAATGTTGACTGAACACAAACCTCCTAGAAGTTGTGAAAAAAGAGGTAAAAAAATTATTAGTTTCTAGAATAATTTAGCCCATCTCTGACATCCAATGGGTTAGTCCCATTCAAGTATTTCCTAAAAACACTATCCTTACAGTAATCAAAAATGAAAACAGTGAATTGATTCCAACTTGTGTGCAGAATAGTTGGCAGGTCTATATAGACTATTGCTGACTAAACTAACACACTATGAAGGACCATTTCCCTTTTCCATTTATTGACCAAATTCTAGAGCGGCTAGTGGGTAATTCCCATTACTATTTTCTTGATGGTAATTTTGGATATTTTCATATTCATATTTCCCCCAAGGATCAGTAAAATACAACCTTCACTTTCCACTTTGGCACATTTTCATATAGGAGGATGCCATTTGGTCTTTTCAATGCTCTAGGTACATTCCAGGATTGTATGGTTAGTATTTTTTTGGATTACCTAGATAATTTCATGGAAGTATTCATGGATGATTTCACTGTTTATAGATTTTATTTTGATTAATTTTTGAGTAGTATTGGTTTAGTCCTACGTCGTTGTATTGAAAAGAATCTTGTATTAAATTATGAGAAATGCCATTTCATAGTGTCAAAAGGTATAGTTTTAGGGAATTTCATTTTTTTGGATGGTATCCAAGTATATAAATCAAAATTGGATTTCATTTTTTCCTTACCATTCCCAAAAAAATGTATGAGATGTGTGATATTTCCTAGGACATGTTTGATTTTACCATCGTTTCATTTGTGACTTTAGTAATATTGTACTCCCACTCTCCTGGTTACTCAAAAAAGAAAAAGAATTTGTTTTTGATGAAGAATGTGGGGAAGATTTTAATTAGTTAAAATGGAGTCTCACATCACCCCTGGTGATCCAACCACCTCGGTGGGATTTACCATTTGAGCTCATGTGTGATGCCTCTAACTATACAGTTGGGGCAGTCTTGTCACAAAGAGTCGATCAAGCTCCACATTTCATTGCCTATGCCTCACGTACTTTGGAACCTACCCAAGAAAATTACACCACAACTAAAAAATAATACCTTTCCATAGTGTTTTCCATGGATAAATTTAGGTCATGTCTTTTAGGGTCCAAAGTCATTGTATTCTCCGACCATGAATCCCTCTGGTATCTTCTTAAGAAACCAGAATCCAAACCATGGCTCATTTGCTGGATAATCCTCCTTCAGGAATTCAATCTAGAAATTAGAGATAAAAAAGGAGTGGATAATGTGGTGGCTGACAGTATGAGTAGGATCCACCCATCCTCGAACTTTGACTCATATCTCTTTATTCCTATAAAGGAAATGTTTCCTAATGAGCAACTTTACTGAGTGCAAGATGTTATTCCTTGGTATGCTGAAATTGAAAATTATTTGGTAGCATCTTGCATTTCTACTGATTTCAAAAAAATAAGGTTGACCATCTAAAACATGAGTCTCATTGGTACATTTGGGATGACCCCTACATCTGCCTCACATGTAGTGATCAATTCCTTATGCGTGGTGTCCTAGATAGTGAGTTTTTGTCTGTCTTTAGATTCTTCAACACTCTTACTTATGGGGGCCACATTGGTTTCCAATAGACTACTCGCAAAATCCATGATTCTGGTCTCTTTTGGCCAATAATTTTTCGGGATGCCCATGATTTTTTGTAAATCTTGTCCTCATTGTCAAAGAATGGGTAATGTATCTAAAAGAAATGAAATGTCACAATAACCATTTCTCTTTCATGACATTTTTTATGTTTAGGATATTGAATTTATGGGGTCATTTCCCAATTCCTTTGAAAACATGTACATTATTCTAGAAGTTTATTACATTTAAAAATGGTTAGAGGAACGAGCTACAAGATCTGATGATTCTAAGAGAGTTTTATAATTTTTGAGAACCCAAATCTTCTATAGGTTTGGCTTACCTAGGTTCATCATCACTGATCAGGGTTCTCATTTCTACAACCAAACAATGCAATCACTTTTGCGTCGGTATGGGGTCATTCATAGAGTGTCTACTTCATATCACCCACTGACCAATGGTTAAGTATAGGTGGAAAATAGAGAGTTAAAACAAATTATTGAAAAAATATCTCAACCTAATAAAAGATATTGGAGTTTTAGACTCAATTAATATTTATGGGCTTAGCATACTTCTTTTAAAACTCCCATTGAAAATTCACCCTATCGGTTTGTGTTTGGAAAAAGTTGTCAACTACCTATTGAGATTGAGAACCAAGCATACTAGGCCATCAAACAATGAAATTAAAATCTTTCTGGTGTAGGTTCTCAAAGGAAGTTGTAGATTATGAGATAGAGTAAATGTGAAGAGTTCATATGATAACTCTGAGATTTATAAGGAGC
This sequence comes from Viscum album, assembly GCA_963277665.1. Lineage (NCBI taxonomy): Eukaryota > Viridiplantae > Streptophyta > Magnoliopsida > Santalales > Viscaceae > Viscum > Viscum album. The sequence goes on along the minus strand of OY728146.1, from coordinate 1,777,071,727 downwards.
GAACCAAGGCTTCCCATGACCATCTGATCCTTCATCTCCAGTTCCACAATGGGAAGAAGGTCCTATTTTACAATTCAAGGATGAATTTGCATCTAGGTAAGCTTCGTTCCCACTAGTTTATCCCATACACTATTATTAATGTATCTTCATTTGATGTTTTTCATGTTCAAAATAAAGAAACCAAGAAAACCTTCACTGTCAATGGGAAATGACTGAATCACTTCCATGAAGTCCTTCTGAAGTTCCTGATGGATGAACTCCATGTTCAAAAAGTAGTCTACGAATGACACCCACTATGTTTTATCCTTCCTTCCTTCATTCTATTTTTACAGTGAGAACACCGCACACTCTAGGGGTGCGGGGATGGGTATATTCCTGGGTTAGTTAAAAATAATTTTTATCAACCTTCTTCTTTTTCTCTTTTTAGCTTACTGAATTGTATTTTTACTTTCCCCCTTCTCTCCTGGAATATTACTTTTTATATTCCCACTTTATCATGGAAAATGATTCCCATTTAATCATGGAAGCTATTGAAAATTCATGTGGAATATATATATTTCAAGTTATTTTAACATTAAAAAAACTCTGATGAAATGTGAATTTCAACAAGAATTAAATACTATGGTGTGAATTTCTTTTGAAATTTAGTTCTTTGTCGATGATATAAATTGTTGTGTAATTTTGAAAACTTTGAGAATAATGGTTCCCTTTTTTTGAATAGTTTAAAGGAAAATTGTGTCACTTAATCTCTCCACACATTTTTTTCACCCATCCATGTTTTTTGAAAATTTCTTACTTAATGGAAGGTAAATATAAGTTAGTTTTATTTTTCTCTACTTTCCAAAATCGTTTTTCTATTTGTTTGTTCCTTATCAGATCAATTTTATTACTATACCAGATTAACCTATGTATGTGTACCTATTATCCAACTGTTGTACACCCTCAAAAAATAATAAAAATAATAAAAAAGGGTTGTATATTGGGTAGGTCAAAACCACCCTTCCTCTACCTTTGATCTTGTTATAACCATTACAATTACTGTCATGAGGAGATCAAACATGGGTTGGGAGAAGAGTGTGAGATTTGTTCCATGTGAAACTTTTGAAAAAATAATAAATGAGGGGAGTGAAGAAATGTACAACATATGGGGATATCTAGGTCAGGAGATTATGGTTTGACTTCTGGAAATGCTTAAGTGAGTGGATCTTGAAATTTTATTGCAAAGTATGTGGGGAAAGTTTGGTGGAAAGGATCTTGTAAGTAGACAATTATTAAAATAACTTATATTTACTTGATAGAAAGTGGAAAGAATAACATGAAATGGTTTTCACACACACATGTGGAGAATTAGTGACATGATTAAATTTTTAATTATTTTCATTGATTGGTATCATTCATCTCTTGAAATTTCATTTGGATACAATTTTTGAGATGTCTTTTTCAGTGATCATTGAGAATAACTCCTCAGTGTGATTTTTTCTTTGATCGTGTTTCTACCAGGAATTGAGTTTTCATTAAATGTTAAATATTTATAAAGTTGGAAATACATATATGCATAATTTTTTGGAATTATGAATTTTCCCATGAGTGAAAATGTTTAGGTGTGGGGGTGTGAAAGCACCGCAATTCACTGTTTTATTTTCACCCTTACACCATTGTGCTAAAAAAAATTATATTGAAAATTATATAAATAATAACAAATTTAATTCTATTTTTTAATCATTTATTTTGTTTTTATCACTGTTAAAAAGGTAAATGTTACTTTTTTTATGATTCCATTGTAGGAGGAGGTGATTTGGAGGACCCATGATGATGTCCTAGAAAAATGGTCCAAACTGCGCAAGATCCATGCACACCAATGGAATCATCCAAGCACTTATCCTGAACCGTACATTAGAATGGGATGAAATTTTTTAGGATGGTCCAAATTTCATTGGGCTACATTACATCTGAAGTAACCCAAGATTCATTCATCCATCTGGTGTCCCAAACAACATGATCTTTCCATCACACCGAATCTGCATGAAGTCAAAAGTGGTGTGGTGTGATCTGTCCATATCTCAGGATGTAGTTGTCTAAATTGTACCAAACATTCGTTGGAGATATCCAAGAGGTAGGGATACAAATTTTTTATTTTCTCTGAAGGTATATATGGCTGTATATAGGTCTAAAACCATGTGAAAAGTGGTTTTAAGAAATATGTGTGCTCAAAACCACCTTCCCAATTTCCTATAAAATGGCACCTTGGGCTCTCCATTTGTAAGTTCGAAACAGAAGTGAAACTCTGCCATTTTGAATTCCTAGAGAAGTGTCCTCTTTGTACTTGAATTTATGGAGGCCCTTATTCTCATAGGGGGGTCAATAATGAAGAAGGAGTTCTACCCAAGCTTCCTCCTCCTCTCGATGTCGAGTTAAACGGTGGGCATTCATTTTGAAGGAGCTAAGCACATGTCAAGGGAGTTATGATTCTTATTTTAGCTACTATTTTAGATTAATTTGGGTGTTAAAACACTTATTTCCATGTATCTTACATAATTCCATATTTTAATTCTTGTTTTGATTCATGTGATTGATATACTCTTAATTTCTAACCGATCGGTGTGAGATTTTGACTGTGTGACTTCTGTTGTTCCAATTGGATGACACAAGAATCCTTTTCCTACCCACTTACTTGAGATTTCAATCTGATTTGGAATCTATTATTCCATGCATAAGTTCTTGACTTTGACAATATAATTGTTATTTCAGGTTTTGGTTCTTCAATCAATGAAATAAAGGCTTAGGAATTAATTGGGATTCCAATTAATTTCAACCAAATAATTAATCCAAACCTAAATTAATCTCCAAGAATGATAAACTTGAAAGTGTGTAGTGAACTCAAAATGAACCCTTTTATCTCATATTTTTTTAAACTTGTTTGGTTTCTCAACTTTTAAACTTTCAATTAAGTAATTTCATCCTAAATCTATTTTCAAAACCACCCCCTATTTCAGTACTTATTAGTAAAAACACACACACTAAACCCACCAAATCTCCTTGAAAGATGACCTAGGGTCTTCCCCAGAATATAAATCAAATTTAGAAATATAATCAATTTGACGTGTCATGAAAATGCATTCATCAATTCAATGCATTGGGTAAGTAATATGGTTAGTCTTTCTTCGGGATATTGCTCTTGATTTTTCTGAATGTAGTAGTCATCATGAGTGTATTTCTCACCCTAGAAAATGCATTAGTAGATTTTATAGTCAGGTGATTCTCCATTGGGATTATATTAGGTGTCATCCCACAGTGAAGGTTGGAATTCATCATTCTTAGATGAATAAGAATCATTCTGACTACTGTCTTATTGTGTCCACCCTTCTGAATTCAGTGCTTCCCATGTGGTCTGATACTCTGGATATTCTATAAATTCGGATGGTGAGGCGGCACAATGTTGACTCATTTCAAAACTCATCCTACACACCATGAAACACTACCATAAGTGAAATATATGATAAAAATGGATATAAAATTAATTAACTAAACTAAAATCAGTAAAAAATGGGATAAGAAAATGCTTTTACCTAAACAATTGGTCTCGAGTTGTCTACAATGACCCGTTGTACCCTAGAAACAGCACCAAAATTTGACTTTCCTGAATTCATCATTATTTTCTTCAATCATGAGTCAAAATATAAATTTATAATATCCCAAACTGTACTAATGACAAAGGAATAGTATATCAAAACTGTGGGGTCAAACCCACAGAAATCGAGGAACGTAGCAATGACAACTCTTGACTAATGGTTAGGTCATTCGATTTTTAGTTTTATTTAATTAAACTAATGATGCAAGTTGAAAAAAGTAAATTCAAATAGATAAATAGAAGAGAGGGGAATCAGTTTCTAGGGGTGGTTTTGGTAAATTAATTAATTCAACTTCACTCGCAAAATAATCATATTAAATTGCTACGCAACCAAATAGTTTCATTGATTGAAGAAATGTGCATTCCCTATCCAACTACCCTAGACTCTCAATTCATCATGGTCATATGAATCAAAATATATAAAGTGCACTTATTTCATATTTCCAATTATAGTAATTACATTTGGTGGTCGTGAATAAATCATCTCAATCATGTTGAAGTTCATTTATTTTTGAAACATATGGTGAATGACTCAATAAAGAATAAAGTAGGCATGTAGTCGCAACATGATACTATCGAATTCAATAATCTTTATGAGAAAAGTTAAATCAAAACATGATGGTATGAACCCCCTTTAACTGATCCCACTCTCCCCTATGGGGTTTAGTCGATCATCATCAGGTGGTCGCCAATGATGAATAAATCAATACACAAAGTGCAGAGATTAGAAAAGAAAGTATGATAATATGATAAAAGAATGAGTAAGGAAAATATAAATATCCTAATTAAAATAAAAAAACATCCAATTATTACACAAAATAAAGGAAATAAAAACAAAACTGAAATAAAAGCCTATCTATGGAAGCCTCCTGGTGGTCGTGCTTGCTCCCTCGGGTCTAGAGTGCTCTGGAATATCTTGGAAGGGTGGATAAGGGTAGTATTTATTGGTGTTTCTACCAAAACCCACAGATCACATCACATTTAAGTTTCAAGGTATCTTATTCATCGAAAAGTGTACTTGATCTACATGTCATGCACTTTAGATCTAAGTTTTCTTTTGTTGTGTTGAATCTGCAGAAACTTCATATGCTGGTTTGACTCTGTTCATGTCATGTACTGGAGATACATGATGTGTAATTGAAGTTTGCAGCATGTTCCATTATCATGACTTGTTTTACACAGTCTATAGCATGTCATGAACTACATGTCATGTATGCTCAGTACAAGGTGTGTATCGGTTCTACTCTAGAATTTCTAGCTTCCATTATCTTCAAAATCTGGTTTGTCAATCCTGTATAAGAATTTTCCATACATTAATATCAAGAACATAAATTATATCACAATAATTAATATGAAATGAATTCATATGTAAAGATGCATAAAAATATTTATACAAAATATATATATCAAAAATTTGATAGCTTGGTCGGTGCATGGTTTTCTTAACTGTGCTTCCTACCCATGTGGGGTTTCCATAATCCCATAGAGGACCACATGGTCGGTGCATAGTTTGGCCAACCGAGTAGCCAAAACATTCAAGTTGAAAAACAAATATTTTAATATTATTATTAGTGTTATTGTTATTATTATTAATGTTTATTATTATTACTATGATCATCATAATCATCTAATACCTACCCCCCCCCCCTCCATTACCCTCGTGTGACTAGTCCCCCCTCCCCCTACTATCTCACATGGTAGCCCCCCCCCCCACAACCTCCCTTCCCTTCATGTATGTAGCCTCCCTTGACTCTGTTTCTTGGACTTTACTTACTACGATCACCTCTAGTAAGTATTTACCCTCCTATGGCATCTTATTTTTATCCTTTTAATTGTTTTTCATATTTCCACTTTTATGGTGTGCATGCCTAGGGAAAACCCTATCCCAGTTTGGGTGTTGTATTTATTGATTCACAGTTTTTAAGGTCCATGGGGTTCTATTGAGGATCATTCTTATCATTTCCATTGAATTAAGTGTGTTCTCATTTGGTTTAGGTTGATTTTTCTCCAATCTTAATTCTTTAGACTAATTTTAATTAGGAATTTTATAATTTTTCAGTTTCTGTAATTTTTCTAGTGCTTTTTGAACCATCATTCATGAAGGTGACTAACACACATATGTATGGGTAAGGCATATAAATATACATATATATATATACCTTATTTGTGGTGGTTGGGGTGGCACCTGAGTGGTAAACCCTATAATCCTACATACAAAAGACCAGAGTTTAAATCCTAGAAAACCCCTTGGGGGATTTATAATATAGGTGTTGATACAGGTGCTAACCTTAGGGATGGTGATGTGGGCATGACATAGGAAATAGGTGACATAGTCATTATACAAACAACTTTTTCATGGGCCTACGGGCTATGTAATGGGTCTCCCTCAACCCAAATAAAAATAGGTCTTTTATTTCACAATAAAAAGATTCTTCAACCCTAAATTTTAATATATATATATATATATATATATATATATTCTTTGTATATATTCCCTAATGGAGAGGGGAATATCTACATTATAGCTATAGGTATATATGTGTGTGTGTGTGTGTGTGAATATGTGTGTAAGTGTAAAAGGACGGCCTCTTTTCTTTTCTATCCCTTTTTGGGATGGTTTCGGATTGTCATCATAAAAAGTATCATGTTTTGAGGTAGGTTCCCAATTCATAGATATTTAATTTTAATTCCATGATTGCTTGAATGTTCTAAAAATGTGTTTTCATTATTATATGAAATTTATATTCTATCAAAAGTGACTTTTTATTCCTATAAATTAATTTAAACTCTCTTTTCATAATTTACCAAAGATTCCAATACAGGTTTTCTTTGTTTAATCATGTTTTCCAGCATTGTTTAAAGTGTATAGTATTTTAAATATCCCATTGGTTTTATAAATGAATTTTAATTATAGTGAGTTTTTTTGTGGTTTGAAAAGGGGAAACATCCATGATTTGGAAAATTTGATCACTTGGGAACCCTAGGTGTCATGTGGGTTGCTATGGACTAGTACATAGGTTGAGTCAGTGCAGAAATGACCTAGGCTACCCAGAAAGTCTATGATACAACACTAAATAAACAAATGATGATGCTTTAGGGACCACTATAACTTTGTATATGACCTCTCTATAGGCTCGTTCATGAGAATGGCTGATTTATCAGCAAGGTATGAGGATTATAAGGCCCTAGTGTCCAAGAATATTAGATATTTCTCTTGGTGCTTTCTCACATTTAATCTTATTTTATATAGTACTATTTTAAATTCTCATTTCTTAGTTTCCTTTACATGTTTAAAATAATAAAAATAACATATTAATTTCCACTATTTTGTGGCAATTGTTGGTTTCTCTTTCTTATTGTGACTCTTATTTTATTATCTTGCTCCCTCTTATAAATGATTTATTAAAAATCTCTCATTATTTTTAAAACTATTTTTAAATGAGATTAAAATTGGGTTTTCTTAAAATTTAAGGTTATTACTTGGTTTTACTAAAAGAGTATAAAATAATATTTTTATATGTCCTATTTTTAAACTATCATGGATCGGTTATTTTTTTAAATGTGAGGCATAGGGAATAGTTTTTTCTTGGAACATGTAGTAAGTTTTAATACTCACTCCTATATCTTTATCTTTGTTTTTAGATTTTGGCACAATTTCTATATCAGTATTAGTTTCCATGGAGTGATTTTGGTTTATTGGATGATGGTGACATACAAGGTCATGTGGAGGTATGTATAGAATTTATTTTTATCATTTAGTTTCTTTCTTCTTTTCCACTACCATTTTAGTATTGTTTATTTTTTATCTATTTTTTATGGGCTAAATCATTCCCAATTGAGTTTTTTATAATTATCGACACTAGTTTACAGCCAGGGTGGGTTGGGAGATCCTCTTGGGCCTTGTTGTGGTCCATATCGGGTGACTGTTTTGGGGTCAAACCAGGTTGGTTTGTGACAGTAAATCTAGAATAGAATGAGTTATAATGTGATTTGAGAAAATAAAATTTAAAATTAAGTTAATTTAATGAAAGTTTTACTCTCTTAAGTGCTTTGACCTCGAGCTCTTACTCTTGAATGAATATTTCTAGAAGGATTTCCATTAGAGAGGGTAGTGGGTACATGTTCCTTTTTTTCAAAGCCTGTTATTTCCTTTTATTCTTCTTTATTTTTGGAATACTCCATAAATTTTGAATCTATGGAATCAAATTAGGGTGTATATGTTTTCAAATAAATTTTAGAGTTCAAGTCTTGGTCATACCCAGAAGTAGTTCATCCTGAAACTATTTCTCCTTTAGTGCCTTGGTTAGGTTCTTGAGATGGTTAGGAAATGAATAGTATTCAAGTATGGACTCAACCCCTTAAATATTATATTTGAATGTGGGATTGAATGTGAGATACTCTTTAGGTTCCTTGTTCACTTATTTACAAGACTTTATAAAGAAACTGGATAATTTGGTTAGTTATCTTTATAAGGCTTCTAGAATTAGGTATTCAAGGTCCTCTTTTAGATCCTTGATCATCTCTACAAACACCTACTCTTTATTATTTAAGATTCTAACTCCCCTTACTTGTCTAAAAATAAAGAAATAATCTCTTCTATGGGTGAGAGTGAGTTAAACAGTGGTTTAATTTTCTTATATTTTTTTAGGAAATAAAATAAAGTTTATTTACTAACTATGAAGAAATAATGAGTAATCAAATTCCTTATAATTTATGGTTAAAATTGTCTAAATTCTAATTTTAGTGATTTTATCCCTTCATGTAATTATTATTTATGTCCAAACCTTGTGTTTTGAAATTTTATGATGTTTCAAGAAGTCTATAAATTAACAAGAAAATTTTGAGAACTACCTAAAGGGAGAAGATTTAATAAAGGGTTGTACCATGCATAAAAGCTCTTTTATTCTGATGATGAATAATTTTAGTAAATTATCAACATTCATAAGAGTACCAAGTGTATATGTAAAGGCCAACTATAGTAGAGGAGAAAGATTTAGAAAATTAAATAGATGCATAAATGTTGGAACAACGGATTATGATGTTTTTTTTTAATTGGAAGACTGAGTATCCTTGGGAGTACTAAAAGTTCATGAAAGTTTTTTGAATTTATTCCAAAGGTTTCTAGAATAATCTAGTTTATATAGGTTTCTATAAAAATTTATAGGTCTCATAAAGTAAGAGTTGTTTTTTCTATAGTTTTAAAAAATTGGAAAAGCTAAAGTAGTCCCTTATGAGAGTATGATTCATTTTGTAGGAAAGGGTCATCTTATAAGAGTCATTAGACTGATTTTATAAGGGTTATCATATTTATTAAGAGTAAATTTTAAAGGGGAGGATGATAAAATAGAAAAGGTCAAAATCATAAGGGTGATCCTAGATTTTGAAAGGGTCTCCAAAGTAAAGCACATGTGAAGATGGAAAAGGTATAGAAACATAAGGATCATTTGGAACAATCATAAGAATAATTAGGAAAATTTCATGAGGGTCGTCAAATTTTTTAAGGGTTATCTAGAAAACTATAAGGGTTATCTAGAAACCTATAAGGATCGTAAAGAAAAGAATAAGGGCCAACTTGTTTAAGAAATATGACAAATTATTAGATCGCTCTAAGGAATATAAGGTCTATATAAAAAATTCATAAGATTTGCCTTCGGTGACATGGGGATATTTTATAAGAGTTAGCAAGAATAATCCCTAAGGATTGTTCTCTTTTTTATTATTAGTGATTTAAAGTTAAAGGAATATGTAGAATTGGATCTTTATAGAGATCACATCACAACATAGAACATTACTCCATGAATTTTCATGCATGGAATAAGTTATTATTCAAAAATTCATATATATTTAATGATATATTATTAATCATACCATATGACTGATATTTTTGAAAAAAAATAAAGATGTCAATTTTGTGGGAGAATAAAGACTGTGATTTTTTATGGAGGTCATAAAGATTATAAAAAATTAATAACTAGAGGATTTTTAAATGTTAAATTCATTGAGTTACTATTTGAAAAATATATAAAATAACTAAAACTTATAATAATGGTAAAGGGGGGAAATTATTATTATTGAAACTATTGTGGTTATTATAGAATAAAGGGGATGAGGAATTGTAATGTTGAAGTAAGTAAATACGTTTTTTAAATATATAGAATCAATAAATAAGATAAAGAAATACGAATATTCCCTTTTTATTTTGGTGTTCTTATTTTTATTCTTGTGAAATATTGTATGAAAATTTCATGTTTTATTCACTTTTTAAATCCTTGAATCAAAGAAGTGCATGAGAAGTTAATAAAATTAAGTTCTCTTGGGATTTATAGTCTGTCCTTTCCAAACTCTTGTAACATAAATAGTGGATAGTATTACCTACTATTATGTTGTCACACTGTGAGCATATTATCCTTGGATTATCCCTTAGTAGTGAACTTATCAAAATCCTATGTTTAATTACTTATTCTCTTTCAATTAGATATTGATTTCATTCATATAGGGAAACAGGTTCATGTTATTACTACTAACTTAAAATAAAGATCCAGAAAGAAAAAAAATCCCCACCCTAATTCACCCACCCCCCCCCCTCTTAGGGTGTGTTGGGTTTGGTCATAAAAAGTGGTGTCATATATAAGGTTATAAATAATGAATCTATTATAAAAACCCATTTTTTATAGAGAACACTATGAATGTTATGAAATTTTGAGGTTCCCTAGACGTCTTCTCAAAAATATGATGCTAAAATACTGTATATTTTTTCTAAATAAAATATTTAACATCACTAAATACTATATTTAACATCACTAAATACTATATAGTCTTATATTACCAAGTATCTTTTTGGTGTAAAGATTTTTAGGATTATGAAAACTAAAACACATATTGTCATACTCAAATAGAATTTTCTTAGAATAAAAATGCTTCTATGAAAACTTTAGCTCCGCTCCAAATAAAACACATTATCGAGTACTAACTCCAAAATTACTTTTTCTCATCAATAAACCTTTGAAAAACACTTTAAAACTTGGTGTGATAAAAATACTCAGTAAGGGATTTTAAAAATTGAGATAACCTTTTTTTAAATACTTAGAATCCTTTTTTAAAACATTTTCTTTCAAAACTGAACACCTTTATTTTAATAAAAAAAAAATTTAAAACATAAAAATAACATTTCAATTTAAAATTCATAATTTTTTTTAAAAACATTTTTTTAAATTACAATTTAATACTAGAAATATCCTTTAAATCAATGCCTTTGAATTTTTTATAATGAAGTAAACCCATTTTTTTATAAATATAATATGATACCTTTAAAATAAAATCTCAAAATAAATACATTGATTTTAAAAAACACTTCACAATATTAGAAAAAAAAACCATTAAGTGAGTTTAATGGTGGAAACATTCCTTTAAGTATTGAATTCACTCCTCATTCCCCGTCTGTTTATAAAGTATAAGTGCCAATTTTATCAAAATATATATATCTTTCCATTTTTCATTGGATTTTCCATCAAAAAAATATTTTTAAAACTTTAGAAATATATATATATATATATATACATAAATAAATAAATACATATATATATATCAAATAATTTGAAGCAATTAAAATTCAAGATAATAAATATTTATATTAAGATGTGCTCTTTAAAACATTCATGAAACATCATTTAGAATAAATTAATACAATAATGTACAAAAAATTAAACAATAAATACATTTATAAAATAAATTTATTTCAAAAGAATGTAGAAATAAAATAAATTATAAATCTAAATTCTTGAAAATTAAAATACTTTATATATTAACTCTTAATTTTTGAAATAAAACATTTTAAACTTGGTCTTTAAATTTTAGAAACAACATAAATTTGAAAAAAAAACTTCTAATAATAGGGTTTTTGGATGATTAAAAATTGAAATATTTTATTAATGGAAAGGAAACAGAAAAAATTTACGGAGTAAGAAATTAATGAAGTCCAGGAGCATTCCATCAGATGATACTTTTACACTCTAAAGGAAGATAAATAATAGATATAAAAATAAGGCCTTATGATTTATCTCCCTTAGAGGCTAGAAGATTCACATCCATGTTGTTATCCTTCCGGGTGTGAGTGATCTCTATATTTTGATTCAATATGATCCTTTAGGCTTTGATTACAAAGGAAATTCTCTAGTAACAAAGGAAGGTCCTCTATTTTTCATTGACCACAATGGAGGATGTCAATTCAACCATATAGAGTTTTATTTTGTAAGTGGATAAGAGATTGAGACCAGTGTGTAATGTGTGAGCTTTATCTTGGGTAGAGTTTCCCTCCCCAAGTAATGTTGAAAAGGCCAATACTATGGATCCTTGGGATTATCAGACTAAACCACTACCATGCATACTTCCATTGATCCCCGAACCATTTGTATCTAATTTGAACCCCATGTGTGGCACCTTATAGAATACCAAATTACCAATTCCACCACTATCAACCATAGAACCCACAACACTCTAGGTATGTTTGTCTGAAAAAATGATAGAATTGCATCCTTTCATGGTAATTCTAGGCCAATGGTGAACTGAAAAAATTTATAATTAAAAAAAGAATTATTTTTCTTAAGTTTGAGATGTTGTCATGCATTATGAGTGTCCCTTATAATCCAGCAACCCGCATCTAGGAAAATGTGCATCTCATATTCATTGAAGCTCAAACCTGGATGGACATCATAATAATTTTGAAAGTAAAAATAAAAGGACGGATGTATGACGTCCATACTTAAAAGACCCCCAATTTTATTCCATATATAATGTGCCCAATCACTCTTAATGAATAAGTGTTGTTCTGATTCAATGATTGTGTTGACATGAAACACGCATCTGGAGGCAATATTAATAAGAGGGTTTTTTGAAAAATTTAAAAATAGTGATTTAGAAAATGATTTCACATAAAATTATAGTTTAAACTCCCCTTAAAACCAGATTTAAATTAAAAAAAATAAATTATAATCCTCTTACATAAAATTAAATTTTAAAAACAGTAATTTAATAAAAAATTGTTTATACATAAAATTAGAATTTCTAAAAGTGGTTTCCCTTACCCAAAAAATTATATTTAAAAAATTAAACTTGAGGTTAGATTATATTTACAACATTGTGGTATTTTGAAATTTTAAAATATTAATATTGAAAAAAATTCCCTTATTATAAGGATATAGTTTTTGGAAAATTAAAATAATTTTTTTAAAAATAATTTCCCCTTTCCAATTAATTCTTCCTTGACTGAATACCTTCTTTAAGTAATTGATTTGAATCACTATTCTAACCTCACTCTCTCTTCCAAAACCGTAACTAAAGAAAACACGTGTTTTTTTATGAAGCATTGAAGTACTTCATTGTTTGCTAGACCAAGGGAAATGGCTCCTTTTATAATCTCACTATCCCATATAAAAATTATATTATTATTATTATATTAATTATATTTTATTTTATTTTATTTTGACCACTATTTATGCATACCCTTAAACAGTAGACATTTTTTTATAATTATCATAGGTCCACATACATTATAATATTATTATATTTATTTTTTATTCATTTTCATTTTTCCAATCCTATTTCATGCACACCACCTACCCCACTTATCTTCCACTCATAAGTGCCACTCAATCTCGCACCACCCCCCTTATTTAATCCTGTTTTATCTCCCTATATTATAGGCCTTAATCATTATATATATATATATATTATTTTAATTTTTTTGGGTAATTCCATTCACCACACACACAAATCCCCCTTTTTAACTTCATTTCCTTTTTTTGTCTACTCACACATCGTACACACACACTCATATTCTTTAATTATTTTTTAATATCCAATTATCACAATTAATTTCCTATATGTTTATGTTTATGTGTGTGTTGTTTCACCATAATATATATATACACACACACACATTTATCTATAATATAATCTATTACTAATAATCTACTTCTAATTAATATAAAAATAATAATTTATACTTTTATCTCTCGAATTACATTTAAGATATATTTTTATTTTAAATTAATATCTTATATGTCATGATAAATATTACTACTAGAATTTTTTTATTCATCATACCATCATATATTCAATTCAATATATCATTAGTATTAATATTAATTTTTTGTATATTTCATTAAAAAAACTAATTTTCATTGCACTCATCAATATTTTATTCATCATAACACTTATTATATTATATTTATATTTATTTTAAGTTAATATATTTTTTCTATAATTATTATGATACTATTGAAATATAGTCCACTTATAATGTTTTATCACTACATAAAAATAGTCGTTTCACGGCGGTTTTTAAACCGCCCTGAAATGTCTTAATTTTTTTTTATTTTTTTTTATTTTACAAAAAAAATCGAGGATAGCGGCGGTTTTTTAAAAAACCACCGCGAAATAAAAGGAAAAAAATAAAAAAAACATGACAAACCCTGAAATCAGTAAAACGACCATAACTTTTGATTCGGGCATCTGTTAGAGTGCCACGACCAGTAAAATCAAAGCTCATTAAGAGATCTAGAGGTAGGTATAATCAAAACTATGAGATGGTCTAAGCTGTGGAAGATATGAGAGTTATAAGAAAGTTGAAAAAAAGTTCTCCAACTTCAAACGACCATAAATTTCATTCCGGGTGTCCGTTTGGGATCTACTACATATCAAATCGAAGTCAGCGAAGAGAGTTATGCACTAGTTTGACAAAAGAAATATTCTATTGTGTTTTTCGACCCCAAAAACCCCTATGAAGGCCTCCAAAACCCCATTTCCGTCACCGGTGTCCCGTCGAACTTGTCCTCAAACGAATCTAACATTCGATCCACGTGTCAGTTCGGACTCCTCCATCTTCCAGATCGTACTTCGTTTCATGAGCTTTAGTTTGACTAGTCGCGGTGCCCACATAGACTCCTGTATTATAAGTTATGGACTTTTTAGTAGGTATCGGGTTTGTTATGTTTTTTGATGCCCCGTTTCCACCACCCGTTCCCCGTCTGTTTTTTTTTAAATGGTCGTAACTTCCGATCCACCGGTCCATTCGGTGTCTTTCACCTACTAGCTCGAATATCATTTTAGGATCTTTCATTTTACTGGTCGCGGATCTGGAATGGACTCTCAGATCATAAGTTATTTTCGTTAATGTGAGTCCAATGTTTTTGTCACTTTATGTCCATTTTGACGGGTTTTAACAATTGCTCCATTTATTACTGTTTATTTGGATTTCCATGACTTGTTATCTTTATCAATGATTTTTTGTGGGTTATTATGGTGATTATGTTGAATTCTTAAGGGGTTTTCTAGAGTTTTCATGAGTTTTCATGTGTTCTCATGCTTTATAATGCTTCCTTCTTCAGGCTTCTTCATCTGTTTTCATGCATTTTCATAATATTTCATCCCTCATCATGTCTTTCCGTACTGTTTCATGTGTTCCATTTATTATTTATTATTTATTATTTATTATTTATTATTTATTATATACTTTAATTTATTTATTATCTATTATTTGTTACTGGTTATTTATTATTTATTATTTATATTTATTTATTATTTATATTTATTTATTATTTATTATTTATTATTTATTATTTATTATTTATTATTTATTATTTATTATTATTATTATTAATATTTTTTACTGGTAAGGGTTCCTACTTGGCATCCAAGAGACCCGGGTTCAAAACCGGGTGAAGGAAAATTTATGGTACTATAACAGTACTGTATAAATACTGTAGCAGTCATTATAGCAGTATTGTAGTAGTTACTATTCGTTATTGTAGCAGCCCTAACTATTCACCCGATTTGGGCCTTCGGGCCACCGTTTTGGGCATACGGGTCTCCAGGGCTGTCGGGTCATCAAAGGCCTTCAGGTCACAGGGCATGCGGGTCACGTAGACCATGGAGTAGCCCAATTCACACAGAACAGGCCCTAGAAGAGGGTCAGAGCAACAGGAGTAGCAGCCACCAGATGTAGAGTTAACGGGATTGGAAGAATAAGAGGGTATGGCAGCCACCATCGGGACCAGGCACTATGCATCTTTGTACGGGGCAATGCTAGCTGATCAGCAATGCAAGGTGGGGAGCTAACGAGATCGATGTTTCAAGACGTTGGGGAGGGGCAGTTCTAGTGGGCTGGGCCTACGGGTCATGTAATGGGCATGGTGTGCCTCTGGGCCTTCGGGTCATGTATTGCGGGTCATGTCAGACCTTATGCCTTGGGCCTACGGGTCATGTACAGGTTCTCATTCAACCCTTAAAAGGGGGATTATCTATAATAAAATAAAAAAGAAGGCCTTCGGGCCATTCGGGGGTATATATTATTTATTATTTATTATTTATTATTTATTATTTATTATTTATTATTATTACTAATAATATTTTAGTTATTATATATTATATATTATTATTTATTTATTATTATTTATTGTTTATTATTTATTATTTATTGTTTATTATTTATTTTTTATTTTTATTATTATTTATTTATTTATAATTATTAATTATGTGTTATTTATTATTATTATTATTTATTATTTATTGTTTATTGTTTATTGTTTATTATTATTATTTTTTATTATTTTTATTTTTTATTTTTTTTTATTTTTTATTTTTTATTTTTTATTTTTTATTTTTTATTTTTTTTTTATTATTTATTCTTTATTATTTATTCTTTATTCTTTATTATTTATTCTTTATTATTTATTCTTTATTATTTATTCTTTATTCTTTATTATTTATTCTTTATTCTTTATTATTTCTTATTTCTTATTTGTTATTTATTATTATTTATTATTTATTATTTATTATTGTTTATTGTTTATTGTTTATTATTTATTATTTATTATTTATTATTATTGATTATTTGTTATTTATTATTATTTATTATTTGTAATTTATTATTTATTATTATTTCTTATTATTTATTATTTATTATTTATTATTTATTATTTATTATTTATTATTTATTATTTATTATTTATTATTTATTATTTATTATTTATTATTTGTTATTTGTTATTTATTATTTTTTATTTTTTATTTGTTATATATTCTTTATTATTTTTTATTTTTTATTTGTTATTTATTATTTATTATTTATTATTTATTATTTATTATTTATTATTTATTATTATTTATTATTATTTCTTCTTTATTATTTACTATTATTTATTATTTATTATTTATTATTTATTATTATTTTTTATTTGTTATTTATTATTATTTATAGTTTGTTATTTATTATTTATTATTATTTATTATTATTTATTATTATTTATTATTATTTATTATTATTTATTATTATTTATTATTATTTATTATTATTTAATATTTAATATTTATTATTTATTATTTATTATTTATTATTTATTATTATTTTATTATTATTTATTATTTATTGTTATTTGTTATTTGTTATTTGTTATTTTTTATTTATTATTTTTTATTTTTTATTTTTTATTTTTTATTTTTTATTTTTTATTTTTTATTTTTTATTTTTTATGATTTATTTTTTATTATTATTTATTGTTTCTTATTTATTATTTATTATTCTTTATTCTTTATTCTTTATTCTTTATTCTTTATTATTTATTATTTTTTTATTATTATTTATTATTATTTATTATTTATTGTTTATTGTTTATCATTTATTGTTTTTTATTTATTGTTTATTATGTATTATTTATTATTTATTCTTTATTCTTTGTTCTTTGTTCTTTATTCTTTATTCTTTATTCTTTATTCTTTATTCTTTATTATTTATTCTTTTAATTTCATAATTTTATTATTTTATTATTTTATTTTCATAATTTTATAATTTATGTAAATATTATTATAATTTATTTGTTATTTATTATAATAAACAGTAAATAATAATAAATAACTCAATAAATAACTAATAAATCAATAATTATTAATTATTAGTTATTAGTTATTAATTATTGGTTATTAATTATTGATTATTGCTTATTGTTTAATAAATAAATAAATAAATAATTTAAATAATTTAAATAATTTAAATAAATAAAAAATAAAAATTTAAAAAGAATAAAAAAAACCAAAAAACTGTCGCGAAACGTTCTAAGACGGTTTTGAAAACCACCGCAAATAGTTTCCCGACGCACAATTTAGCAGCAGTTTTTCAAAACTGTCGCCAATCGATTTAGTGGCGGTTTAAACCGCCGTGAAACGAAAAAAAAACCGCCGCTAAATCCACATTTTTTCGTATTGTATACACCAAAAAATATCATTTCACTATTAAATTTTGTAGGCAAAATTAAATATATTTACTTCAAATTAATATTTTATATACCATAATAGATATTTTATTACAACTTTAGACTGTTAAATATAACTTTTTCTAATTAACATATTTGTATTATAATTTTTATTATATTTTATATATTTATTTAAAATTTATATACTATAATATATGTAATAATTAATTTGTATCATTTGTTATTATTTACCATCAAATAGTCACTAAGAATTAATTTAATTAAAAGAGTACCAATAAGTTCATAGAAAATTAACTACTTAGTGTCTTTTATAATAAATACTAATATTATTAAAATATGCATTTATAATATGAAAATATAGTTTTAAGTATAACATTTATATTATTTATTGAATGAAACAAATTAAAATATACATATGAATGTATATTAAAAACTTGGTTCATTACAGTGTCCCGTTATTTAAGGATATCAATTAATAAATCTAAAATAATAGGATGACATCTCACTTGTAGTCTCTAGAAATTAACATATTCTCTATTTTTGTAAATGGGATACATTTAATTGATGTCTTAGATGTAACAAACCGACCCATGTTACCCTCAAAAACTGGTACAAGAGTCGATCCACCATATAACTTAAGGGAGTTCCTGGTCCATGAAAGCTAGAGGCGAGCACTTGGGCATCAAACAAGAACCAGAGGGAATGATTTTTTCCAGCCTGAACAAGATACATGGAATATATATACATATCAGAAAGAATAATGGAAGAAAAACTAGAAGAAATATCTATTAAAACTAAAAGAAAACAGTGGTAGTGATATAACTCAAGAAACCAGATAAAAACTGAAAGGGAGTTTTTCCAACAAGATCGAAGGACAACCAAAATGAAAGAAAACTACTCATGTGATATGTGGTTAATCTCCCAATATCTCACCACCGGCTAAATAGGATTAGTAGGATCCCACCCAGGTGTTCTATATCAATTCTGTATAAAAATAATCTCAGTATTCTCATTTTAAAAAAAAATCATAACATGATAAATAGTAAGACTATTTTATATCAAAATCATGGTAAATATTTCCCCTTCATTCAATTCTAAAACGAGATTGGTAAAATAGTTTCAAGTCATAATTTCTATAAACATTTATCAAAATCCAAAGCATGTATATAAAAAAATAATAAAAAACTAAAACACAATAGTAAACAGGCCAAGGATCATAATAGGTTAGGATAACAGACTACTCGTATCACATTCAATGGCTAGTGTTCACCCATGTCCTTAGTACATAGTCCAAACACCACATGAGTGAAATCGTAAACAATTATAATAGCAATTCCCTAGAAACATAGTCTGAGGTGGTAGAGGAATACCCCATGAGTTGACCTAGTGAAACTAAAATGGATGATGGCCCTAATCCACTCCTTCCACCTAAGTAACCAAGGCTCCCCATGTGATGAATTTATCAAATCATTACAAAATTGATTCACATTTCACAAACAATTCCAAAAAACCCTTTATTCCATCAAAAAAATTATTTTAAAATCCATTTCACAGTCTATTTCACAATGCTTTGAAAATACCTTTTCATTTACCAGAACAGGGTAAACCCCATATTTTATCACAAATCCATTTACGCACAAAAATAATTCAAGCAAATTTATTTATAAGACAATTTATACAATCAAGAGAAACTACAGTTCTTCCAATGTAGGAAATATATGGAACCACATACCTCAAACTCCGATCAACCACTACCCATAATGGGATCCACTAACACCATAAAGAAAGTAGAGACAATAATGAAGGCCCTAAAAATGATTCTCATATCTCAGAATTTCATTACATAGAAGACAATATCCATATGAGAAGTTAGATCACACATGTAACACCCTAATATTTTATGGCATGTCTCTTTTAAAATTTCATATCTTTGATACTTTATGATTCGCGGAACAGTGAGTTTAAAACCGTAATATACTATTAAATATGATCGTTGGAATAGTAATAAGACCATTAAGAATAGTAATATGACCAATAGAATAGTAAATTCTTCTATTAAATTAAAAATAAAATTTAGGTATCTTATAAATGAAAATATGGTATATTTATATCATGGAATAAGTAAATAAATGTTTTAAAAACGATAAATTGAGTGTTGGTATTTTTTGTGAAACATAAATGTTTATTTAAAACTTTATAATTAATATAATTATTTAAAAATAATATTTTTATAAAATAGATTCATAATTTAATGTTTTGTGGTCTTATAATTATAAGATAATTTTATGTGACCTTAATTAATTTTTGAAAGTATCATAAAATAAGTTATAATATTAAAATCAGTATTTTTCGAGTAAATGATTAATTTATTTAAAAATTAAATTTCTATTATTTAGAAAATTATTTTCATAAAATGGAGTTAGTTTTTTAATTCTATATGTCAAAAAAATTATGGTGAATTTTTTGTATTTTTCTAAAATAGTTTAATTTTTGTAAATAGTGAAATGCGATAATTTATGATATTTAACAAATACATGAATTATTGAGTCATTGATGATGTATGGTTGATTTAAGCAAAAAATATCAAACCATCCTTAATTATTTAAATATATTTATTGATAAGGTTTAAATGATTAATAGTCTTGAGCCAAAATAATAAACTAATGAATAAAATAATCAAAAAACACCCATCTCCTTCACTATAAATACCACCTCTCACCACCTCTACTCTTCACACTTAAAAATCCTTGAATATTGTCCAATTTATACCGAATCCCTCTCCAAAACCTATCCCCCATGTTCTGTTCATGCTGGTATCAACCAAAATACCATTTCAAATTCCCTTAAGGAGGTTCTCAAGGAGAGGAATTCAATAGGTAAAATCCCATTTTGTTCTTTTAATTTTCTTTTCTTTTATTTATTTTCTTATCCTTTCTTCACCTACACTAATACAAGTGGAATGATAACTAAATTATATTATATATAATGGAGTTTTTTTATGTTAATTTAATATCCATCATCAAACCATTTCTCTTCTCTCTTTTATTATAAAAATAAAAACATTGTCCGTGATGTATTGATTTACCGTGATCATGGACGATGCGTTTTCATTTTCCATTACTGCCTTCAATACTGGTCATGAAACCATTTTTATGGTTAAAATAGATTATAATATGTATATTAAAACTTATTTAGTATTCTAGAACCATTATATATATAAATTATTAATTAATATGACAAATTTAGTTCGTGGTGATCAAACAAATGCCAAAATAATCTAAATGATTATCATTAACATTTTAACTAATAAATAATCCTCATATCTAGAAAAAAAATGATATATAAGACCATTAAATATTTTTTAAGTTAATTAATAACATATAACTTCAATTATGGATAACTATTCTCATTTTACATGATCATTAATAAATGTATACAAGTAAACCAAACATGAAACCCAATGAAACAAACACTCCCAAATGATGTAATTGAATAATATAAATCATCAAAAATGTCATAAATGAACATAATAAAATTATAATAAATAAAATAAATGTTTAATAGGTTCTTAGTTAATTTATTAATGAATCTAATTTCATCATTCAGGACATTAAGTATATGTGTAGAAAGCTTTTGGACATAAGTTAAGAGATTCTCCTCGAACCTCCATTTTTCATTTGAGTTACGCATTATCTATTTTTACCCCAATGTAATTCTTTTTTATTTTTATATAATTATTATAAATTAGGTTAATATTTTCCAAACTCAAATATCTAGATCATTTTATCTTTATTTTATGGGTAAATACATGTTTCACAAGGTTCCCTTTTCAATTCCTCCCGATAAGCAGGCCCGATTAAAGGGTACTTCCCAATTTCTTACCCATTTTCAAGTACACTTCATAATATGTTTTAAGACAACAAAATTTTTATAAAATTAATATTTTTATCATGAAAATATATATTAGATCTTTTCTTTTTTTATGTAAACAATTAAGCATTTGTCTACTTTAAAGACTCTTTTACATTTTCCATTAAACTACACTGAAGTGGCCCATTTCTAAAGTTTCTTAAAAACGTTTTTATATGTTTTCACATTAGTTGGACATAATTTATGCCTAAAAAATAATTTCATTTTCCTTATATTTTATTTTCTTGTATATTCATGTTTATAATCTGATTTTATGACAAATACAAAGTAATTTTCTAAAAGAACTCTTCTTTCCAAAAGTAAAAAAATGTTATTTCTCTCAAGAATTACTCAATGATTTTATTAGAGTATTTTAATATATTTTAACACCCTCTATTAAATCTTATTATTTATTTAAATTGAACTCTTATATTACCATATATCATATTTTATTTAAATTTTTATTATTATTTTTACAAAGGATGTTTTATCTTCATACCATTCACCGTATTACTCTGGATGGTTTATGATTATGTTTATTATTTAGGGAAAGTTATTAAAATTTCATATGATATTTTCAATATGATTTTATATATTTATTATGTTTCACTACTTTCATATGAGGAATGAATTGGACTTAGTAAGTGACAATTGAGGCCCATTATAGCCCCTTGATGAATCAGTAGGTCTCATGAGACAAACTAGACCGAGTTTTTACCCATTTATGTATGGTATCTTGGATGAAGCCTTGATGGTATGTTTATGATATTATACATTATGAATT
Source organism: Viscum album (assembly GCA_963277665.1). Taxonomy (NCBI): domain Eukaryota; kingdom Viridiplantae; phylum Streptophyta; class Magnoliopsida; order Santalales; family Viscaceae; genus Viscum; species Viscum album. Next base: position 1,777,049,142 of record OY728146.1, on the reverse strand, counting down.
CTCTCATTATGATATTAGTAATTGATAATACATGTGATTATTCCACTAGTAGAATATCCATGGTTAAGTTTCATTCTTGTTTGATTATTTATATGAAATTATTTAGTTAGCTTTTATTTTTACCATATTATGCTCAAGATTATGTTTGAATGGAATGTGTTTTTAGTTATTCACCTTTCCATATTGTTTATATTTATGTTATCTTCTACTGTATTATTTACCCTTACTCAGAATCTGATCTCACACCTTTATTTTATTTTATTTTTCCCCAGGATTTAAAGATGTATATTATGAATGACTTGAAAGGATAATCTAGGAGTTTATGTATGTTTCCAATGGAGTTGATGTGTTTTTATACTCTCAAGTTATAATGTAAAACTTATGTTTGTATCTAGTTTTTTAAATCTACTAAACTATTTGGTCCTTCGGGATGTGACTTCCTTGTTTATTATACCAATATAATAAAGTAAGGCATTGGCTATAGGCTATTAGGGGAAAGGTCTTTATAGTTGGTATTAGAGGAATTTTAGTAGAAACCTTATAAACTAGATTTAAAAAACATAGATTAGGGAACATAACCCTAAGATAGAGTTTGGGTAAAACTATAGAAGAATGTACTAGAATTTTGGTAAAGTGGAGATTATATGGGTATTCCTAGCAATATATGTCTATCTGGATATTATAAGTGGATGTGGTTCTGTCATAGATGTACCTAGGGGTAACAACTTCAACATGGTGTGTCAAGCCTAACTCAGCGTAATCTCATACACGACAACAATCCTTACTACACACCTAGTTTGACACTCTTTGGGGATATTCTTAGTATAATTCACATTTTATTTACAAAGCATTATTAAGGATTTAAAAGTAAACATGTCCCCAAAGAAACCATGTTTATGATTATAAGATTAGTTATGCATAAATTTCCAATTTATGTTAAGTGTTTTTCTAGTTCGAAATTATGATTTATGATTCATAACCTAATTTAGTGTATGCCATTGTTTATAAGTAGATACTAGTGGAAGGAATAGAAATTGTATCAATGTACGTATTCCATGTATGGATTTATCTCCTATGAAATATAATAATGTTGGAGTAGGAGATACAACTGGAGTGAGAAACTTTTAACTATACTAGGAAAACTGACTCAGATTATGAGTAATAACCTTACTCACATGGAGCGGTCTAATCCTTAATGTAGTGTAATAACGTTAGATCACTTCATGAAACAATATCCTTCATGATTCAATGGGACTAAAAATTCATTTGTAGCTGAGCAATGGATAAGTTCCTTAGAGAAGATATTTCTCACTTGGGGAAGTAATTGTAGGGATAAGGTCATCATGGTAGTTTATCATCTCTTATGAGATATAGATCAATGGAAGTCATTAATTCAAAACACAAAGGAAGAGGAATAAATTGAAAATATGGAATGGAACAATTTTTAAGAAATTTTCTTAGAGAAATATTTCCCTTGTGAACAGTGAGTAGATATGGAGAGACAATTCTTGAGTCTAATACAAAAAGATGATGAAAAAATTTCCAATTATGAATTCAACATTCCAAGTTTATCAAGTCATGCTATGGATTACATACATAATCCAAAGAGAAATATATATCGATTATTTGATGGGTTAAAACCATCCCTCTGAAGGGAACTAGTCTCCCAAACTTTCTCATCATAAGAATATATAGTCTCATGTGCTATCAAGATAGAGAAAAAATTATTTAAGTCTTATGACTTTAAGGTAAAGCAAGATAAGAAGAGGGTGGTAGAGAAAATAATGGATAAAAGGGAAGAAGGGAAGGATAGAATTTACATCTTATAATAAATGTGTAAATAAACATCATGGAACATGCCTATTAGAAAAGGGATTTTGTTACAAATTTGGAGAAAAAGGCCATCATGTCCCTGATTATAGAGGCAAGAAAGAAGCTAGAAATGTGCAATGCTTCAGTAGTAAGGAGTTGGGACACTATGAAAATTTTTTTCCTAAACATCAAGGAAACTTTCCCCAAAAAATTCAATATAACAAGGCCATTCTTATGTATTCACAATAGCTAAGGTTGAAATTCTTAATGATGTAGTGGTAGGTACTTTAATCATCTCCTCAAATTTAACTAAAGCTTTATTTGATTTTGGATCATCATATTCCTCTATATCTTCCTAGTTTTCATTAAAAATTGTATATTTCCAATTCACCTTAATAAGGGAGTGGTCAATAAAGACTTCTAGTGGAAACCTTATTTCAAAAAAGATGTGTCGATTAGTTCCTATTATGACACATAAAAGTAATTTAATTACTGATTTAATCATCATACCTATGGTTGATTTTTATATAATCCTTGGTATGGATTGGATTTTTAAATATAATATAAAAAATTACAAAGAGAAAGAAATTATTATTCTTGATGAAGATATAGAATTTATTATCTTTAGAGGGGAGACTTCATTATCTGAGTCATATCTAGATCCACCTCCAGAAGCTTTTCTAAATGAAATTCTTAGGGAGGAAGAGAAAACATCATCTATGGATGAGGAAAGAACTCTTAAAATTGAGGACATAACTATTTTACAGTAATATATTCATTTATTTATATAGGATTTACCTATACATCCTCCAGAGTGGGAAGTTGAGTTTTATATTGATTTAATCCCTGAAACAAGACCTATATCAAAGACTCCCTATATAATGGTCACTATGGAGATAATAGAGTTAAAGAAACAACTATAGAAATTGAGTGGTAAAGGATTTATATTCCCTAGTGTTTCACCTTGGGGAGATCCTGTTTTTCTATTAAGAAGAAAGATGGATCTATGAGGATATGCATTGACTATAGGGAAATCAATGTTATAATGATAAAGAAAAAGTATATACTACCTTGTATTGATGACTTATTTGATCAAATTCAAAAAGCTTAATATTTTTCAAATATTGATCTTTGATCTTGATATCATTAATTGCGTGTGAAGAAGGAAGATATTCTAAATACAGCATTTTGAACCAGGTATGGAAATTATGAGTTTACAATAATTACATTTGGACTGACTAATGCACCCTCTATTTTTAGGGATCTAATGAATAGAGTGTTCAAGGAATTTCATGATGATGTTATTGTGGTATTTATTGATGATGTCTTGATATATTCTAAAATCTATGAGGACTATGAAAACCACTTTTGGATTGTTCTGGATACTCTTAAAAGAAAAGAGTTATATGGGATGATTAACAAGTGTGAATTCTATATTCAAATAGTTTCTTTTCTTTTCCATATTTTCTCTAAGGACAAAATTTCAGTTGATATTGTGAAGATAAAGGCAGTTTAGGAATGGCCTACACCAACAAACGTAACTGAGGTACTACTACAAAGAAAATACCCAATTAGATGTCATTATTTTTAAGTTTATAAAGGGTTATAACCCTTTCAACCAACATTAGCAGTGGTTATGAGGAACCGCCGCAAATGTTCCATCCTACTGTTGTTAGAGATGGTTTTGAGGAACCACTGGTAAAGTGATGTCAAATTTAGTAGTGGTGGTATTAGAGCCAGTTAAAACCCCCTGTAATTTCACCACATAATCTCAGTTTAGAGGGGGTTAAAACCCCCTCTAATGTATAAGTCAACTTAGCGATGGTTTCTAACTGCCGCTAAGTGAGTTATATGTCATATATTAGAGGCATTTCTCAGAACTGCCTCTATTTAAGTCTCAATTAGACGTGGTTTTAAACACCACTAATTGAGAGTATTTGATCTGTATTATAGGTGGTTTCAATGGAACACCTCTAAATATTTATTATTTTTTTATTTTTTTTATTTTTTAATCACGCATCCCCGCCCTTTGGTTCCATTACTTCCTGCCCCACCCTCCTTTGGTCCCCCACCCCTCCAGCCCTCCAGTTCCCTTCTTTCTCGTCCTTATGTCCCAGCCTCCCTCTATCCAGTTCACTACCACAATCCAGCTACCCTCCCCAACCCGTGTGTTTTCACCGTCCATGTAGCATTTCACCAATGTCTGACTGCCCTGCGTCTTCAAGCTGATTTGTCATAAAATGTTTCCAGTGGGTTTCGAACCCCTCACACGAAACACATATCTGAGCACCTCTTCCATGAATGCAACTGTTTTTTGTTTTTTTCTGTACACATTATTATATATATATATGTATGTATATATGTATGTATGTATGTATCTATGTATGTATGTATGTTTGTATGTATGTATTAGTATGCTAATTTAAATAAATTTTATTTGAGTAGATATTTAAATACAGATAAATAAATAACCTATATATATTTATATGAATTAAATTATATATATTTACATTATATTTTTTTGTATTTATATTATAATAAATTTATATTATATTCAATTTATACATTTATATAAACTATGTATTGTATATGTGTATTTACATACATTTGACTAAATATATTTTATAATTCTATTTATGTTATGTATATACACGTATATTTATTTATTTATAAATATATTTATGTAAATTATTTATACACTTAAATACATATTTATATATTATGTATATTTTTATTTATATAATATATATATAATTATTTAATTAATATATTTATATAATGCCTTCAAAAATATATTCATATAATGTATTTCAATACATATATTTATTATTATTAACATTAAAATATATTTATTTTATAAACTGTATAATATTATATATAATATATATATAATTAATTTATATTCAACGCATATATGTGAAATAAAATTTATACATATATTTATATTATATATAATTAATATTATATGAAATTTAATTCATAAAAATATTATATATGAAATAAAAAATATAAATATATGTAATTAATGATATATGAAATATAATTTATAGAAATATTTATATAATGTATTTCAATACATATTTTTATTATTATGCACATTAATATATATGTATTTCAATAAATATAATTGTAAGATATTATGTACATTAATATATATGTATTTTAAAAAATATAGTTGTTTAATATTTTGTACATTAATATATATTTACTTTTATAAATTTTTTATCATATAATATTAATTATATATAATATAAAAGCATAAAAATATTATTTAAAAATATATTTATTATTATTATATTAAAAATTATAAAAAATACAAGTTGGGGTTTTTATAGGATATATTTTTTAAATAAATTATATTTATGTATATATTTATATAATATGTTCATGCTTTTAAGTTATATATAATTAATATTATATGAAATACAACTTATAAAAATAAATATTTATAAATGTACATAAAATTGTACAATTATATTTATGTATACATATAAATACAATTAAATACAATCATATAATTGGAAATATATAATATAATTAAATGATATATATATATATATATATAATAAATTAATTTATAATTAATATGGTATGTTGAAATATATATATATAAAATAATTATATAATATATATATATTAAAAAATTTATAATATAATATTTATAATATAATATTTATTTTTATATTTATTTTTAATTGTGTCTATATTATATTTATTGTATACATAATATAATATAAATGTATTTATACATAAATATACAATAAAAATGTTTTTAATATAATATATGTATAATATAAATCATAATATAAATGTATAGTATTTATAAAACTATATAGAAATTTTATATATTTGCATAAATATATTTATAATTAAATTTATATTATGTATACCAATATTTATATATATATAAATTTTTGTTTATATGTATAAGTATTTATTTAAAGTATTAATATAATGTCTTTATATATATATATGTGTGTGTGTGTTTACAATGCATTTAAATACATTTATATAATGTGTTTATGTAATATATATATATATACACACACATGTGCACCCATGCATATATGTTATAAAATTTGAATTTATATGAGATTTATTTAAAAAAATAAATAAAAATTTAGAGGGTGTTAAAAAACCTCTCTAATCTAAGGGATTAGCGGTGGTTCATGAACCCCCTCTAATGTCATAAATTAGAGTGGGTCAACAACCCCCTCTAATTTCTTAAATTACAAGGGGTTCAACCCCCCCCCCCCAATCAAAGGGATTAACGAAAATTCATGAACCCCCTCTAATTTATTATATTAGAGGGGGTTCTGAACACCCACTATTTCTTTTAAAAAATAATTTCCATGTTATATATATATATATATATCCTATAATATATCAATGAATATTATATATATACATATAGAACCTCTAAAATCCAATTGAACTTATAGGGATACTAATTATTAAATTAGTGGTTTTTTTGACACAACTACCACTAAAATCCCACCAAATATAACAAATAAAAAAATGATAAAAATTTATAGGGGGTTGTGAAACCCCTATAAATTATATGATTATAGGGGATTGTGCATAACCCATTCTAAAATTAATTTAGAGGGGGTTGTGTATAACCCCTTATAAAAACTCATCGTTAATTTTATAAGGCCCTAACTTTATACATTAAATAATATTGAATTATGTTAAAAATTCACATTGAGGATATTTCTAGGTTTATAGATTTTGAGAATTAGGTCATAAATTATACATAACATCTTGAATATTACAAGTAGACACTTCAACTCACTATCTATTTTTTTCATAAAACAAAAAATATTTAAAACAAAAGATGACATATTTTCTTGTTTTAACAGCATAACTTTTCCTTGATCTTATCCTTGACTCTAATCTTCTTTATTTCCTATGAAAAACATTTCAAAACCTGGGATAAGCATAAAAATATCAATAAGGGATACATAAAAAAATGAAACTTGTAGTCTTTAAATAACATGTAACCCATGAATACTTTGTTATAAATTAATACTTTTTAACTTTAAGAATTCGTAAAAACACTACACTAAATATAAGCTCATTTCTTATCCTTTTTGTAACCATAATATTACCACAATCCCATAGAATGCAACCTATAACATATAAAGGTAACTTGTGATATAAACATACTTAAATGGAATAACCATATGGTCAACTTCCACACATAACGCTAAATTTAATAGTCATACGGCCGAATTCCATAACCAATGAATTGTAGGATATAATGTAACCACCCATCATTGGTTTATCACAGAACCACCCGTCATTTGGTTTATCACGTAACCACCCGTCAAATGTCCAACTACCATTATATAATCATAACACATAAAATATTGCAAATATCAATATTTCACTAATAACATTTCATTTGCAATCACAAGAAATAATTTAAAGATATTGAACTACTAAATCCATTTTAAAAACCATTTTCAATACCAAAACACCCAAAAATAGAATAAGGGGTTTCTTTTTCATTTTAAAAACAATAAGGCTTATAGAGGAAACCAAATAACGATTACGGTGCTAGAGAGATCATTGTCACCGCATAAGATAAAAACATTCCTTTTGTCGTTTAGTAAAATGATTCATAGAAAAAAGATTCCATTTGAATGAAATTAAAAATCAAATGGTTTTATTATACATCGTATAAAATAAGAAGGTATATATTATCAAAATATGCCTCAAGGAAAGGAGATTGAGACGAAGTCCCTTACCTCGAGTCTGACTTGTCTCGTATGATACTTTTTATTCCTGAATAATAAAATTAAGTTAATTTATAATTTATTAAGAACATTTTTCAATTTTATTATTCCTTTAATATCACTTATTAACTTTCTATAACAATTAGTTAATTATTTGAGTTCATATCGGACATTTTTCCAATGTTCGGAACTTGAGTCAAAAATGAACTTTTTATAATTACAAATTGTCCATGTTGTAAAAAATAAATTATCTCAATAATGATATTCATGTTTTAGATATCATATATATCATATATATCCAATATATATGTATTTAGAATAATCCATAGCATTTGGATAAATGAAATGAAATGAACCAGTCGTGGAGACGGTAAGCCATATGTATGCATGAACGATACATTCATTTATTTTTCATATTTAAAGTAATGAAAAATAAATGATACATAGTTATATTATAATTCCAGTATAATATAATATATAAGTTCATTAACTCCATACTTTATACGTTCCATTTATGGCATGAATGAGTCATATCACTTTGAGGGGGTGGTAGTCTGCACTTCCTCAAATGAAATTATCATATTTATAAAACATGAAAAGCATAAAGGTATGTTCTAAATGAGAATTATAGAAGAATAGAGATAAAATAAAAATCATATATATCATATATAATTATAGTTACATAATAATTGCCACCATAAGAGGTGGTTGGAGAAGATTTAACAATTATTTTTTCGTGAGCAGTAGTTCGTTGTCCATAGAAACTGTATATTCTATACCCATTAGACGGAGGTGTGTGTAAGTGTAGTTTGGATCCTTATCCTAAAAACAGACTAGTATATTTAAGATACTATTTTTTTTATAAAATAATTTAATAAATAGAGTTTATGGGGTTGGAGAAGGAAAATAAATGAACGAATCTTGAGAGAAGACATTACGTCAAATAAGGTAACTCCTTTTGATTTAAGATAAAATGCCTTCTTTAATTGCCTTCTACCAAAAGTAAGGCTTATATGAATAATATTGGGATGTTGGGAGATTATTTTCATAGATTTTGTATAAGACAAGGGGCTTGAGAGGTGTGAGTAGAGGTTATAGGTGGTGTCCTTTTATAAGAGGGAGCAGGGGCACTTTAGGAATGTTTGAAAATGTCGTTTTATTATTAATTGATTTTAGAATTATAATAATAAAAAAGTGATATATTTTGAATATAAAATGAGTATGGATCAAAATACTCCCATCCAATGTATTTTAGACAAGTTTAGGTGATAAAAGTAACCTTATCTTTTAGCGTTAACCCTTAGTAAACTAGTTTAACTTTTACCATGTCTTATTGTATATTCATAATATATGATTATCATAGTTACTATAAAATTACAAGGGACCCAAAAATGGATCATTAATGCCATTGGTAACATCATATATGTCATTTTTCTGAATTTATATTTTAGTACTGTTATATCATTTAATAAAATATTAATTGATTCAAAAACTCATTTATTTCAATTTTTATACTATTCATATCATGACTTTTTATAAAATCATAAAAACTTGATTAATTATAAAAAAAACTTTACTAATTAAAATATAAATGGTCATAATCATCCATAAAATTCTTGTATGGCATAAAATGTTTCAACATAAATTTATTTCAATATTTATAATCTCATTTATTTAAATATTTCATTAATAAGGTAATCAATACATCACCATTGTGTCATAAATAAATTTATTTATTTGATGTCTAAATTTTATAAATAAAATAAGAAGTTGTATTAAATATTTTTATCTTTCTAATTACTATTTATAGTCTAAGTGATCACTGTATAACCCCATATAAAAATTGTTTTAGTAAAAGACACATGTTTGGGTAATATTTTCCTTAACTTTAAATTAAAAGTAATTAAATCTCATTTTCACACACAATTGGCTCCATGGGGTCCTAAAATCGACCCAAAGATGAACATGGTTAGAAATATCTCATCAAATAGAGTTAGTGCATGTGTTACGGTAATTTAATATTATTATAATATTATTTTTTACCCTTATTTACAAGATTTTTCCTTTGACCATGGTAAATAAAATATTTACTGAAGTTACTATTCATAATGTCTAAAAATAAAATTACCTATTCAAAAAATTTGGACCTCCTGATTAAAAATATGGAATCAATTTTTCCAAATTCAAAACATAGAAGTTTTAGAAACTAATTTAAATTTAATTCCCATTGTCAAAACCAAAAAGCATGTTTTTAAGAAGTAAAAACTACCAAAAGATTGACTTGGGTTTATGTCCAATTTCAAAGTGAAATTTCCTCCAATGACCAAAATTGGATTAAATGATAAAAATATAATCCAATTACACTTTAAAACTAATTTAAAGTACAATAAAACTATATAAATAAACTAGATTAAAAGGCAGTTTCGAATTAAAATGCAGTATTTTTTACTATTCATTAAAAAATGAACTTTAGCATAAAAATACCAAAATTTCAACCAAAATAAATTTTTATGTTTCTATTCTAAATAAGAAGTTTATTTTTTCAAATAAATCATATAAATGTGTAAAACTATATTTAAAAAGGTTTTTCCATCAAAGGGTGGTAAAATTGAATTTTAAGAAAAATACATTTTTTATCTGAAAAAAATGAATTTATTCTTATATCATTTAAAGAAAACATATAAGATGAATTTTAAAAATTACATTGAATATATATATCATATATTTTTCATTAAATAAAAAACCATAAAGAGTGATATTAAAAAACAATTATTCCCTTTTAAATAGTTATTCAAAAAAACACATCCATTATATTCAATTGGTTTTTATTTACATTTATAATAAATTTGGTAATCAATGAATCATCATTTAAACAAGTGTAAAAAATATTTCAAAATTTAGTTGATATTATTTATTACCTATATTTCAAAAGATGGGGGTTAATTACAATTTAAAATAATAATATTATTATTATTGTAATAATTTTCAATATAACTCAATGTTGTGTAAAATGTAAGATTTTGGAGAATCCCATTATTGCGTGTTGAGTACGCTATCAAAAAAATTATCCCGTTTAACTTAAAATTAACATTTGATTCATAATTATTAATATAAATAAAAAAATATTATTTTATAAATACTTGGTTCATTACATTCTTCCCCCTTTTTGGAAATTGTGTTTTAGCAATTTTAAAATTGGGCTCAGAAACTTCATTGAAAGTACCACATCAGAAAAAGATTCAATAAAACTATTACTTTAAAATAAATAAGGATAAATACAAAGGTCACCCAAGATAAAATGTACAAGGATTCCATGAAAACATGGATATGGAAGAGAAAACTAACTCTCATAGACTAGTTGAGAGTCGTAGAGAACTTGATCATGCAAATTTAACCACCACAATACCATAAATTTGTGTTTGGGTAAAAGTCTCATGATAAAATCAAGTGTATAATATTTTTTCTTCAAGATCATTTTCATATAGTTGAATAATTTTATTAATAATTAGACTAATATCATAAAGAAATTTACTTACATGAAAATTAGAGTTTCGTCCTTTAATTGATTTCCCCCTCAAGTCATATTTTTTCTCCAAATGATGTGTATTCAAGATGAATCAACTTCTAGAGAATCACATAATCCAAAAAAAATTAACTATCTTTTCATCCTGTCTTGAAACATTAACCAAAACCAAAATGGTTAGTACAGGATGATATAATCCCTAAAAAGAATAATCCTTTAAGCAAGGAAATACTACTCTTAATCTACAAAATTCAATAAATAAAACCCAAAGTTCAACAAAGACTATTCAATAAACAATTGTCCTTAAAATTCTTCAAACTACTCCAAAATAGGATAGAAACCCAAAATTCAGAAGGATTTGATCACATAGACTTCGACGATAAATTTTATCTCCAAATTAAATTGACTACTCTTAATGTCTCGTACTTAAAAGTAATTAACCTAGTAATATATATTCCATGATAGGTAAATTATTTCCACAAACAACCCAAATCACCATTTTTCAATAAAAAAACATATATTCTTTCAAAATGAAATTCAACCATTACTACTCAAATAAAATCCCATAGAATTCTATTTTCCTTAGTTTTATAGTGTTCCCAAAAGAGAGAAAGTCTTCTAAAATAAAATTTATCACTAAATCACCAAATCATTTTTCTATACTAAGGATATCCATTTGATAAAACATAAGTTCCCAAAATCAACTTATTCTTGATCCATAAAATCATTTAACTAAAATAATAATTCATTCTAACCAAGGACTTCACGTATTTAAATGGTAGGTGATAAATCTCATTCTCACTTTGGTTGTGGGATTGATTCTCTAGGCTTTGTCCGACACAACGGGTTGTCCCATGGTCTGTGTATTGTCTTTTTTCAAAAACTGTATAATTATAATAACATTAAAAAAATGAGATAAAATCTTTAAAAATATCCATACCATGTTTTAACCTAAAATGTTATTACATATCTCACATTTTTTATCCCAAAAGCTAATAACCCATAATTGCCTCAAATTATGGGATCATATAAACCATAATTGTTCTTTATAAATATATCCACAAAAGAAAATGTTATTATTACTCAATTAAAATTTTTATATAATAAACTTAAGGGTTACAAATACCAAAAGTCATCTAAAGTAATCCCATCATTAATACATTTAAACATATCATCATCCATAGATCCAACATAACTCATCAATTCCTAAAATGTAGAAATATTAATCATCAAAAATTCTTCACGATCCTTTATATCCATGTTTTTTCATCTTATTCTTTTATAATTATTTCCAACAAACAATATCATGCATAATATCCTAAGATTTCAATAATTTCAAAATATGAGTTAAGAAATAATCCATAACATTCATAGGTTATTTTCATTTTCCTCATCTTCAATTGGAATGGAATTAGGTATTGGTAAACATAAATCTATATAGTCATGTTGATCCAATTCCCAAAACTTCTTCATAGGACATCTATTTGTATAATGAACATGCACACCACATTTAAAACATTCAATTAATCCTTCGGAAAGAAATTATTTTCCTTTCTTGAATTAAACTAGATGTTACCTTTTTCCAGGGTAGGTTACTTCTTTCTAACCTTTATTACCACATCTGAAACATCTTCTCGTCCCTTTGAAGCATTTTCCTAGGTTTTTCTTTCCACATCCTTGACACAATGGTTTTTTAATATACTTACTTTTATGATTATTACCTAAACTTCCATTGGGTTTTATGTATCGCATATATGATGCCTCAAAAAAATCACCAAGGTTCGGGTGGTCAATCATGACTCCAGATATTTGTTTAAGAATAATCACAAGAGTTCTCATTATATCTCCCACTTCATTCGGTTTGTTATTTAGAAAATGACCACAGTTTCTTTCACATATATTATTACTTTGGTTCCTGTTATATCCAACCATTTACTAAAACCAAAAAGTTTATTGTGAGTATATTAGTAAAATCATCATATAATATCTTATGAAGAGTATAAACACTAATATATACTTATTCATGTTATCTTAAACTCATTGAAATTATAAAAAATAACTATAACTCATTCTAATATGCTAACCATTATGGTTATTTCACTTATGCTTAAATAACACCCTAACCACTAAATTTATCCAAACCGACCTCTGATACCAACTGTAAGGACCCAGCCTTAAATAATACATAATATTGAATTATGTTAATAATTAACATTGAAAATCATTTTCAGGTTTATAGCTTTAGATAATTAGGTCATAACTTATACATAACATCTTGAATATTACAAGTAGACACTTCAACTCACTATCCATTTTTTTCATAAAACAAAAAATCATCAAAACATGACATCTTTTCATCTTTTAATAGAATAACTTTTCCTTGATCTCATAATTGACTCTAATATTCTTTATGTCCTATGAAAAACATTTCAAAACATGGGATGATCATAAAAATCTCAGTAAGGTATACATAAAAAACTATTAGTCATTAAATAACATGTAACCCATGATTAATTTATTATAAATTAATACTTTTTACCTTTAAGAAGTATTAAAAACACTTAAATAATTATAAGCTCATTTATTATCCTTTTTGTAACCAAAATATTACCACAATCCCATAGAATACAATATATAACATATAAATGTAACTTGTGACATAAACATACTTAAATGGAATAACCATACGGTCAACTTCCACAAATAACACTAAATTGAATAGCCATATGGATGACTTACATAACCAATGAATTGTAGGTTATAATGTAACCACCCATCCTTGGTTTATCACAGCACCACCCATCATTTGGTTTATCACGTAACCACATTTCAAAGGTCCATGTACCATTATATAATCATAACACATAAAATATTTCCAATATCAATATTTCACTAATAACATTTCATTTGAAATCACATGAAATAATTTAAAGATATTGAAATACTCAATCCATTTCAAAAACCATTTTCAATACAAAAACACCCAAAAATGGAATAAGGGGTTGCTTTTTCATTTTAAAAATATTAAGTCTTATAGAGGAATCCAAATAACGATTACGGCGGTAGAGAGATCATTGTCGCTGCATATTTTAAAAACATTCCTTTCGTTGTTTAGTAAAAATCTTCATAGAAAAAAGATTCCCTTTGAATGAAAGTAAAAATTAAAGGGTTTTATTATACATCATATAAAATAAGAAGGTATATATTATCAAAATATGCCTCAAGGAAATGAGATTGAGACGAAGTCCCTTACCTCGTGTCTGACTTGTCTCGTATGTTCATTTTTATTCCTGAATAATAAACTTAATTTAATTTATAATTTATTAAGAACATTTTTCTAGTTTATTTTTCCTTTTATATCACTTATTACCTTTCTATAACAATTAGTTAATTATTTGAGTTCATATTAGACATTTTTCCAATGTTTGGAATTTGAGTCAAAAATAAACTTTTTATAATTACAAATTGTCCATGTGGTCAAATGAAAATTATCTCCAGAATGATATTCAGGATTTAGATGTCATATATATCATATATATTCATTATATATGTATTTAGAATAATCCATATCATTTTGATAAATGAAATGAAATGCGTTAGTCCTGGAGACGGTAAGTCGTACGTACGCATGAACTCTACATTCATTTCGTTTTCATATTTTAAAGGATTGAAAACTAAATGATAATTTTTTTTATTATAATTCCATATAATATGATATATAAGTTCATTAACTCCATCCTTTATACATTCCATGTATGGAATGAATGATTTATTTCACTTTGAGGGGGCGGTAGTCCGCACTTCCTCAAATGAAATTATCGTATTTATACAACATGAAAAATCATAAAGGTATGTTATAAATGATAATTACAGAAGAATATAGATAAAATAAATATCATATATATCATATATAATTATAGTTACATCATAATGGCCACCATAATAGGTGGTTGGAGAATATTTAACAATTATCTTTTCGTGCGCAGTAGTTCACTATCCAAAGAAACAGTATATTCTATACCCATTAGACGGAGGTGTATGTAAGTGTATTTCAGATACATATCATAAAAATATCCTATTATATTGAAGTTACTGGTTATATTATAAAATAATTGAATAAATATAGTTTATGGGGTTGGATAAGGAAAATAAATGAATGAATCTTGAGAGAAGACATTACCTCAAATCAGGTAACTCCATTTGATTTAAGCTAAAAGGCCTTCTTTAATTGCCTTCTACCCAAAGTAAGGATTATATAATGAATATAGGGACATTGGGATATTATTTTCATAGATATTTGACAAGCCAAGGGGGCTTAAGAGGTGTGAGTAGGGGTTATAGGTGGTTTCCTTTTATAAGAGGGAGGAGGGGCACTTTAGGAAAGTTTGAAAATGTTGTTTTATTATTAATTGATTTTAGAATTATAATAACAAAAAATTGATATATTTCTAATATAAAAATTAGGATGGGTCAAAATCCTCTTAGACAATGTATTTTAGACAAGTTTAGGTCATAAAATTATCCTTACCTTTTAGCTTTAACCCTTAGTAAACTAGTTTAACTTTTACCATGTCTTCTTGTATATTCTTAATATATGGTTACAAAAGTTACTATAAAATTCCAAGGGAAACAAAAATTGATCATTAATGACATTTTTAACTTCATATATGTCTTCTGGAGAAATCTTAGATTTTGAGGACTGTTATATCATTTAATAAAATATTAATTGATTTAAAAACTCATTTATGTCAATTTTATACTATTCATATCGTGACTTTTTAAAAATTCATAACAACTTGATTAATTCAAAAAAAACTTTATTAATTCAAAGATAACTAGTCATAATAATATATAAAATTCGTGTATGGAATAAAAAGTTTCAACATAAATTTATTTCAATATTTATAATCTCATTTTTTAAAATATTTCATTAATAAGGTAATCAATACATCACCATTGTGTCATAAATAAATTTATTTATTTGATGTGTAAATTTTATAAATAAAATAACATGTTTTATTAAATATTTTTATCTTTATAATTACTATTTATAGTCTATGTGATCACTTTATAACCCCATATAAATATTTTTTTAGTAAAATACACATGTTTAGGTTATATTTTCCTTAACTTTAAATTAAAGTAATTAAATGTCATTTTCACACACAATTGGCTCCATGGGGTCCTAAAATGGATCCCAAGATAGCCATGGTAAGAAATATATCATCCAATAGAGTTAGGATATGTGTTAGGGTAATTTAATATTATTATAATATTATTTTTTACCCTTATTTACCGGATATACCCTTTGACCATGGTAAATAAAATATTAACTGAAGTTACTATTCATAATGTCTAAAAATAAAATTACCAATTAAAACAATTTGTACCTACTCATTCCAAATATGGAATCCATTTTTCCAAATTCAAAACATTAAAGTTTCAGAAATTAATTTAAAATTAATTCTCATTGTCAAAACCAAAACACGTGTTTTAAGAAATAAAAACTACCAAAAGATTGACTTGGGTTTATATCCAATTTCAAAGTGAAATTGCCTCCAATGACAAAAATTGGATTAAATGATAAAAATAAAATCCAATTACACTTTAAAACCAATTTAAAGTACAATATATCTATATAAATAATTTATATTAAAAGGTATTTTTGAATTAAAATGCATTATTTTTACTATTCATTAAAAAATGAACTTTAGCATAAAAATACCAAAATTTCATCCAAAGTAAATTTTTATGTTTCTCTTCTAAAGAAGAAGTTAACTTTTTCAAATAGAAAATATAAAGGTTTCAAAACTAGATTTAAAAAGGGTTTTCCATCAAAAGGCGGTAAAACTGCATTTTTAGAAAAACACATTTTTTATCCGAAAAAAATGAATTTATTCTTATATCATTTCTAGAAAACATATAAGATGAATTTAAAAAATTAAATTTAATATATATATCATATATTTTTCATTAAATAAAAACCATAAAGAGTGATATTAAAACACAATTATTCCCTTTTAAATAGGTATTCAAAAAAACACATCCATTATATTCAATTGGTTTTTATTTCCATTTATAATAAATTTGGTAATCAATGTATCATCATTTAAACATGTGTAAACCATATATCAAAATTTACTTGATATTATTCATTACCTCTATTCTAATGGATAGGGGTTAATTACCATTTAAAATAAAAATAATATTATTGTATTATTTTTCAATATTACTCAATGTTGTGTGAAATGTAAGATTTCGGAGAAGCCCATTATTGTGTGTCGAGTACGCTATCAGAAAAAATCACCCTGTTTAACTTTAAATTAACATCTGATTCATAATTATTAATATAAACGAAAAAAATATTATTTTATAAATACATGGGTCGTTACATCTTTCCCCCTTTTTGGAAATTGCATCCTAGAAATTTTAAAATTGGGATCAGAAACTTCATTGAAAGTCCCGCCTTAGAAAAAGATTCAATAATACTATTACTTTAAAATAAAGAAGGAGAAGTACAATGGTCACCCAAGATAACACGCACTAGTATTCCTTGAAAACATGGATATGAAAGAGAAAACTAACTCTCATAGACTAATAGATAGTTGTAGAAAACTTGATCATGGAAATTTAACCACCACAATACCATAAATTTGTGGTTGGGTAAAAGTTTCATGATAAAATAAAGTGTGTAATATTTTTTCTTCAAGATCATTTTCATAGAGTTGAATAACTTTATTACTAATTAGACTAATATCATAATGAAATATACTTACTTGAAAAGTATAGTTTTTTCCATTAATAAATTTCCCCCTCAAGTCATATTTTTTCCCAAATGATGAGTATTCAAGATGAATCAACTTATAGAGAATCACATAATCTAAAAAAATTAACTATCTTCTCATCCTGTCTTGAAACATTAACCAAAACCAAAATGGTTAGTACAAGATAATATAATCCGTAAAAAGAATAATCCTTTAATAAAATAAATACTACTCTTAATCTAAAAAATTCAATAAACAAAACCCAAAGTTCAACAAATACCATTCAATAAACAATTGTCCTTAATAATCTTTAAAATAATCCAAAATAGGATAGAAACAAAAAAATCAGAAGGATTTGATCACATATTCTTCAAGGATAAATTTTATCTCCAAATAACATTGACTACTCTTAATGTCTCATACTTTAAAGTAATTAACCTAATAATATGTTCTCCATGATAGGTAAATTATTTCCACAAACAACCCAAATCTCTATTTTTCCATAAAAACATAGATTATTCCAAAATGAAATTCAAATATTACTCCTCAAATAAAATCCCATATAATTCTATTTTCCTTAGTCATATAGTGTTCCCAAAATAGATAACTTCTTCTAAAATAACATTTATCACATAATCACCAAATCATTTTCCTATACTAAGGATATCCCTTTGATAAAACATAAGTTCCCAAAATCAACTTATTCTTGTTCTGTAAAATCATTTAACTAAAATAATAATTCATTCTAACCAGGGACTTCATGTATTCCAATAGTTGGTGATACATACCATTCTCACTTTGGTGGTGGGTTCGATTCTCATAGCTTTGTCTTACATGACGGGTTGTCATATGGTCTGCGTGTTATCTTTTCTCAAAAACTATATAATTCTAATAACATTAAAAAAATGAGATAAAATATTTAAAAATATTCATACCATGTTTTAACCTCAAAGGTTATTACATACCTCACATTTTGTGTCCCAAAAGATAATAACCCATAATTGCCTCGAATTCTGGGATCATATAAACCCTAATTGTTATTTATAAAGATATCCACAAAATAAAATATTATTATTCCTCAATTAAAATTTTTATATAATAAACTTAAGGGTTACAAATACCAAAAGTCATCCAAAGTAATCCAATTATTAATATATTTAAACATATCATCATCCATAGATCCAACATAACTCATCAATTCCTAAAATGTATAAATCTTAATCATCAAACATTCTTCATGATCCTTTATCCATGTTTTCCCATCTTATTATTTTATAATTATTTCCTACAAACATTATTATTCATAATATCCTAAGATTTAAATAATGTCAAAATATGAGGGAATAAATAATCCATACCTTTCATAGGTTATTTTCAGTTTCCTTATCTTCAATTAGAATGGAATTAGGTATTGGTAAACATAAATTTGTATATTCCTACTGATCACATTCCCAAAACTTCTTCATAGGACATCTATTTGTATAATGACCATGCACACCACATTTAAAACATTCAATTGATCCTTCAGAAATAACTTCTTTCCCTTTCCTAAATTCAACTGGATGTTTCCTTTTTTCAGGGTAGGTTATTTCTTTATGACCTTTATTACCACATTGGAAACATCTTCTCGTCCCTTTGAAGCATTTTCCTAGGTTTTTCTTTCTACATCCTTGAAAAAAAGGTTTTTTAATATACTTACCTTTATGATTATTACCTAAACTTCCATTGGCTTTCATGTCTCACATATATGATGCCTTAGAAAAATAAACAAGGTTCAGGTGGTCAATCCTGACTCTAGATATTTATTTAAGAATGAACACAAGAGTTCTCATTTCATCTCCCACTTCATTCGGTTTGTTATTTAGAAAACGACCACAGTTCCCTTAAAATATATTGTTACTTTGGGGCTTGTTGTATCCAACCATTTACTAAAACCAAAAAGGTTAGTGTAAGTATATTAGTAAAATAATTATATAATATATTATGAAGAGGATAAACACTATGATATACTTATTCATGTTATCTTAAACTCATTCAATTTATCAAAAATAGCTATAACTCATTCTAATATGCTAACCATTATGGTTATGTCACTTATGCTTAAATACCACCCTAGCCGCTAAATTTATCTAAACCGACCTATGATACCAACTGTAAGGCCCCAGCCTTAAACAATACATAATATTCAATTAAGTTAATAATTCACATGGAAAATCCTTTTTAGTTTTACATCTTTAGAGAATTAGTTCATATCTTATACATAACATATTGAATATTACAAGTTGACACTTCAACTCACTATCCATTTTTTTCATAAAACAAAAAATCTTTAAAACAAAACATGAAATCTTTTCATGTTTTAATAGCATAACTTTTCCTTGATCTAATCCTTGACTCTAGTCTTCTTTATGTCCAATGAAAAACATTTCAAAACTTAGGATGATCATAAAAATATCAGTAAGGGATACCTAAAAAACTATTAGTCTTTCAATAACATGTAACCCATGAATACTTTATTAAAAATTAATACATTTTACCTTTAAGAATTAGAAAAGACACTTCAATAAATATAAGCTCATTTATTATCCTTTTTGTAACCAAAATATTACCACAATCCCATAGAATTCAACATATAACATATAAATGTAACGTGTCACATAGACATACTTAAATGGAATAACCATACAGTCAACTTCCACGCATAACACTAAATTGAATAGCCATATGGACAACTTTTATAACCAACGAATTGTAGGTTATAATGTAACCACTCATCCTGGGTTTATCACAGAACCACCCATCATTTGTTTTATCACGTAACCACCCGTCAAATGTCCAAGTACCATTATATAATCATAACACATAAAATATTGACAATATAAATATTTCACTAATAACAATTCATTTTCAATCACAAGAAATCATTTAAAGATATTGAAATAATCAATACATTTCAAAACCCATTTTTAATACAAAAACACCAAAAAATGGAATAAGGGGTTTCTTTTTCATTTTAAAAACATTAAGGCTTATAGAGGAAGCCAAATAACGATTACGGTGGCAGAGAGATCATTGTTGCCAGATATGTTAAAAACATTCCTTTTGTCGTTTAGTAAAAATATTCATAGAAAAAATATTCCCTTTTAATGAAAGTAAAAAATAAAAGGGTTTTATTATACATCGTATAAAATAATAAGGTATATATTATCAAAATATGCCTCAAGGAAAGGAGATTGAGAGGAAGTCCCATACCTTGTGTCTGACTTGTCTCGTATGTTCCTTTTTATTCCTAAATAATAAACTTAAATTAATTTATACTTGATTAATAAACTTTTTCTAGTTTATTATTCCTTTTATATCACTTATTACCTTGCTATAACAATTAGTTAATTATTTGAGTTCATATTGGACATTTTTTCAATGTTCAGAACTTGAGTCAAAAATTAACTTTTTATAATTACAAATTGTCCATGTGGTCAATATTAAACTATATATAGAATGATATTCATGATTTAGATATCATATATATCATATATATCTAGTATATATGTATTTATAATAATCCACGACATTTGGATAAATTAAATGAAATGCACCAGTCATGGAGACAAAAAGTTGTACGTACGCATGAACGCTACATTCATTTCTTTTTTATATTTAAAGGAATGAAAAATAAATGATACATATTTATATTATAATTATAGTATAATATCATATATATTTTCATTAATTACATCCTTTATACGTTCCATGTATGGCATGAATAAGTCATATCACTTTGAGGGGGCGGTAGTCCGCACTTCCTCAAATGAAATTATCGTATTTATACAACATGAAATCCATAAAGGTATGTTATAAATGAAAATTATAGAAGAATATAGATAAAATAAATATCATATATATCATATATAATTATAGTTACATCATAATGGCCACCATAAGAGGTTTTTGGAGAATATTTAACAATTATCGTTTCGTGAGCAGTAGTTCAATGTCCACACAAACAGTATATTCTATACCCATTAGACGGAGGTGTGTGTAACTGTTGTTTGGATACTTAACATAACAATAGCCTATTATATTTAAGATACTGGTTATATTATAAAATAATTGAATATATATTGTTTAGGGGGTTTTAGAAGGAAAATAAATGAACGAATCTTGAGAGAAGACATTACCTCAAATCAGGATACTCCTTTTGATTTAAGCTAAAAGGCCATATTTAATTTCCTTATAACCAAATTAAGGATTTTCTGAAGAATATATTGATTTTGGGAGATTATTTTCATAGTGTATGGACAATACAATGGGGATTGAGAGGTGTGAGAAGGGGTTCAAGGTGGTGTCCTTTTATAAGAGGGAGGAGGGGCACTTTAGGAAAGTTTGAAAATGTTGTTTCATTATTAATTGATTTTAGAATTATAGTAAAAAGGTGATATATTTATAAAATAAAATGAGGATGGGTAAAAATACTCTCATCCAATGTATTTTAGAGAAGTTTAGGTCATGAAAAAAACCCTTTCTTTTATCTTTATGCCCTAGTAAACTAGCTTAACTTTTACCATGTCTTCTTGTATATTCATAATATATGGTTACCATAGTTACTATAAAATTCCAAGGGAAACAAAAATGGATCATTAATGAAACTAGTAACATCATATATGTCAGTTGGAAGAATCTTATATTTTTAGGATTTTTATATCATTTAATAAAATATTAATTGATTTAAAAAATCATTTATGTCAATTTTTATACTATTCATATCATGACTTTTTAAAAATTCATAACAACTTTATTAATTAAAAAAACTATATTAATTCAAATATAACTAGTCATAATAATCCATAAAATTCGTTTATGTCATAAAAAGTTTCAACATAAATTTATAATAATATTCATAGTCTCATTTATTTAAATATTTCATTAATAAGGTAATCAATACATCACCATTGTGTCATAAATAAATTTATTTATTTGATGTCTAAATTTTATAAATAAAATAACATGTTGTATTAAATTTTTTTATCTTTATAATTACTATTTATAGTCGAATTGATCACAGTATAACCCCATATAAAAATTGTTTTAGTAAAATACACATGTTTAGCTTATATTTTCCTTAACTTCAAATTAAAGTAATTAAATGTCATTTTCACACACAAGTGCCTCCACGAGGTCCTAAAATTGACCCAAAGATTCCCATGGTCATAAATATCTCATAAAATGGATTTGTGAAATGTGTTAGTGTAATTTAATATTATTATAATATTATTTTTTACCATTATTTATTAGATTTTCCCTTTGATCGTGGTAAATAAAATATTTAATAAAGTTACTATTCATAATGTCTAAAAATAAAATTACCTATTCAAACAATTTGGACCTCATGATTCCAAATATGGAATCCTTTTTTCCAAATTCAAAACATAGAATTTTCAAAAATTAATTTAAAATTAATTCCCATTTTCAAAACCAAAAAACGTGTTTTTAAGAACTAAAAACTACTAAAAGATTGACTTGGGTTTATGTCCAATTTCAAAGTAAAATTGTATCCAATTACCAAAATTGTATTAAATGATAAAAAAATAATCCAATTACACTTTAAAACCAATTAAAATTACAATCTAACTATATAAATAAATTATATTAAAAGGCAGTTTTGAATTAAAATGCATAATTTTTTACTATTAATTAAAAAATGAACTTTAGCATAAAAATAGAAACATTTAATCCAAAGTAATTTTTTATGTTCCACTTCTAAATAATAAGTTTATTTTTTCAAATAAAACATATAAAGGTGTCAAACTAGATTTAAAAAGGGTTTTCCATTAAAAGGCGGTAAAACTGCCTTTTTAGAAAAATACATCTTTTATTCGAAAAAAATGAATTTATTCTTATATCATTTCTAGAAAACAGATAATATGAATTTAAAAAAATAACATTGAATATATATATCATATATTTTCCATTAAATAAAAAACCAAAAATAGTTATATGAAAACACAATTATTCCCTTTTAAATAGGTATTCATAAAAACACATCCATTATATTCAATTGGTTTTTATTTCCATTTATAATAAATTTGGTAATCAATGAATCGTCATTTAAACATGTGTAAAACATATTTCAAAATTTAGTTGATATTATTCATTACCTCTATTCCAATGAATAGCGGTTAACTTCCATTTAAAATAATAATAATATTATTGTATTATTTTTTCATATAACTCAATGTTGTGTGAAATATAAGATTTTGGAGAAGCTCGTTGTTGCGTGTTGAGTACTCTATCAGAAACAATGTCCCCTTTAACTTAAAATTAACATTTTATTAATAATTATTAATATAAATATAAAAATATTATTTTATAAATACTTGGGTCATTACATCCTTCCCCATTTTTGGAAATTACGTCCTCATAATTTTAAAATTGAACTCAAAAACTTCATTAAAAGTCCCACATCATAAAAAGAATCAATAAAACTATTACTTTAAAATAAAGAATGAGAAGTACAAAGTTCACCCAAGATAACACATAATAGGATTCCTTGAAAACAAGGATATGGAAGAGAAAACTATCTCTCATAGACTAATAGAGAGTCATAGAGATCTTAATCATGGAAATTTAACCACTGTAATAACATAAATTTGTGGTTGGGTAAAAGTCTCATTATAAAATAAAGTGTATAATATTTTTTCTTCAAGATCATTTTCATAGAGTTCAATAATTTTATTACTAATTAGACTAAGATCATAATAAAATATACTTACATGAAAAGTAGTGTTTCATCCTTTAATCAATTTCCCCCTCATGTCATCTTTTTCTCCAAATGGTGAGTATTCAAGACGAATCAACTTCTAGAGAATCACATAATCCAAAAAAAATTAACTATCTTTTCATACTATCTTCAAACATTAACCAAAACCAAAATGGTTAGTAAAAGATAATATAATCCCCAAAAATAATAATCCTTTAAGAAAGGAAATAATTATCTTAATATAAAAAATTCAATAAACAAAACCCAAAGTTCAACAAAGACCATTAAATAAACAATTGTTCTTAAAATTCTTCAAAATAATCCAAAATAGCATAGAAACCCAAAATTTAGAAGGATTTGATCACATAGTCTTCCAAGATAAATTTTATCTCCAAATAACATTGACTACTCTTAATGTCTCATACTTAAAAGTAATTAACCTAATAATATGTTCTCTATGATAGGTAAATTATTTCCACAAACAACCCAAATCTCCATTTTTCCATAATAAAAACATAGATTCTTCCAAAATTAAATTCAACCACTAATACTCAAATAAAATCCCATATAATTATGTTTTCCTTAGTGATATAGTGTTCCCAAAATAGAGAACATCTTCCAAAATAACATTTATCACTTAATAACCAAATCATTTTTCCTATACTAAGGATATCCATTTGATAAATCATAAGTTCCCAAAATAAACTTATTCTTGATCCATAAAATCTTTTAACTAAAATAATAAGTCATTCTAATCAGGGACTTCATGTTGGCCAATGGTAGGTGATAAATCTCATTCATAGTTTGGTCATGGGTTTGATTCTCGCAGCTTTTCCCGATGCGACGGGTTGTCACACGGTCTGCATGTTGTCCTTTTTCAAAAACTGTATAATTATAATAATATTAAAAAATGAGATAAAATCCTTAAAAATATCCATAGCCTGTTTTAACCTCAAAGGTTATTACATACCTCACATTTTGTATCCCAAAATCTAATAACCCATAATTGCCTCGAATTATGGGATCATATAAACCCTAATTGATCATTATAAATATATCCACAAAAGAAAATATTATTATTCCTCAATTAACATTTTTATATAATAAAATTAACGGTTAAAAATACCAAAAGTCATCAAAATTAATCATATCATTAATACATTTAAACATATCATCATCCATAGATCCAATAAAACTCATCAATTCATGAAATGTAGAAATCTTATTCATCAAAAATTCTTCTTGATCCTTTATCCATGTTTTTACATATTATTCATTTATACATATTTCCTACAAACAATATCATGAATAATATCCTAATATTTCCATAATGTAAAGATATGAGCTAAGGAATAATCCTTACCTTTCATAGGTTATTTTCATTTTCCTCATCTTTAATTGGAATGGCATTAGGTATTGGTAAACATATATTTGTATAGTTCTACTGATCCCATTATAAAACCTTCTTCGTAGGAAATCTATTTGTATAATGACCATGCAAACCACATTTAAAATTTTAAATTGATCCTTTTGAAATAACTTCTTTCTCTTTCCTGAAGTCAACTGGATGCTTCCTTTTTCCAGGGTAGGTTATTTCTTTATGACCTTTATTACCACATCTGAAATAGCATTTCATCCTTTTAAAGAATTTTCCTAGGTTTTTATTTCCACATACTTGACACAAAGGTTTTTGAATATACTTACCTTTATGATTATTACCTTAAATTCCATTGGGTTTTGTGTCTCGTATATATGATGCCTTATAAAAATAACCAAGGTTCAAGTGGTCAATCCTGACTCCAGATATTTGTCTAAGAATAACCATAAGAGTTCTCATTATAGCTTGCACTTCATTCAGTATGTCATTTAGAAAATGACCAAAGTTTCCTTCATATCTATTATTGATTTGGTGCCTGCTATATCCAACCATTTACTAAAACAAAAAATGTTAGTGTGATTATATTAGTAAAATCATCATATAATATCATATGAAGAGGATAAACACTAAGATATACCTATTCATGTTATCTTAAACTCATTAAATTTATAAAAAATAACTATGACTCATTGTAATATTCTAACCATTATGGTTATGTCACTTATGATTAAATAAAACCCTAACTACTAAAGTTATCTAAACTGAAATATGATACCAACTATAAGGCCCCAGCCTTAAACAATACATAATATTGAATTAAGTTAATAATTCACATTGAAAATCCTTTTAAGTTTAAGAGCTTTATATAATTAGGTCATAACTTATACATAACATCTTTAATATTACAAGTAGACACTTCAACTCACTATATATTTTTTTCATAAAACAAAACATATTTAAAACAAAACATGACATCTTTTCATGTTTTAATAGCATAACGTTTCCTTAATCTCATCCTTTACTCTAATCTTCTTTATGTCCTTTGAAAAACATTTCAAAACTTGGGATGAACATAAAAATCTCAGTAAGTGATTCATAAAAAATGAAAACTATTAGTCTTTAAAAAACAAGTAACCCGTGAATACTTCATTATAAATTAATAATTTTTACCTTTAAGAATTTGTAAAAACAATTAACTAAATATAATATCATTTATTATCCTTTTTTAACCAAAACATTACCACAATCCCATATAATGAAACATATAACATATAAAGGTAACTTGTGACATAAACATACTTAAATGAAATAACCATACAGTCAACTTCCACACATTACACTACATTGAATAGTCATACGGTCGACTTCCATAACCAATTCATTGTAGGTTATAATGTAACCAACCATACTTGGTTTATCATAGAACCTCCCATCATTTGGTTTATCACGTATCCACCCCTCAAATGTCCAAGTACCATTATATAATCATAACACATAAAATATTACAAAAAATAAATATTTCACTAATAACATTTCATTTTCAATCACAAGAAATAATTTAAAGATATTGAAATAATCAATCCATTTCAAAAACTATTTTCAATACCAAAACACCCAAAAATTGAATAAGGGGTTTCTTTTTCATTTTAAAAACATTAAGGCTTGTAGAGGAATCCAAATAACGATTATGGCGTCAGAGAGATCATTGTCGCTGCATATGTTAAAAACATTCCTTTTGTTGTTTAGTAAAATGATTAATAGAAAAAATATTCCCTTTGAATTAAGGTAAAAAATCAAAGGGTTTTATTATACATTGTATAAAATAAAGAGGTATATATTATCAAAATATGACTTAAGGAAAGGAGATTGAGACGAAGTCCCATACCATCAGTCCGACTTGTCTCGTATGTTCCTTTTTATTCTTGAATAAAAAAATTAAGTTAATTTATACTTGATTAAGAACATTTTTCTAGTTTATTATTAATTTTATATCACTTATTACCTTTCTATAACAATTAGTTAATTATTTGTGTTCATATCGTACAGTTTTCCAATGTTCAGAATTTGAGTAAAAAATGAACTTTTTATAATTACAAATTGTCTGTGTGGTCAAAAGTAAATTATCTCCAGAATGATATTAATGATTTAGATATCATATATATCCAGTATATATGTATTTAAAATAATCCATTGCATTTGGATAAATGAAATTAAATGCACCAGTCATGGAGATGGTAATCTGTACGTACGTACGAATGCTACATTCATTTATTTTTCATATTTAATGGAATGAAAACTAAATGATACATAGTTATATTATAATTATAGTATAATATCATATATATAAGTTCATTAAATCCATCCTTTATATGTTCCATTTATGGAATGAATGAGTCATATCACTTTGAGGGGGCGGTAGCCCGCACTTCCTCAAATGAAATTATCGTATTTATACAACATGAAAAGCATAAAGATATGTTCTAAATGAGAATTACAGAATAATAGAGATAAAATAAATATCATATATATCATATATAATTATATTTACATCATAATGGCCACCATAAGTGGTGGCTGGAAAATATTGAACAATTATCATTTCGTGAGCAGTAGTTCACTGTCCATAGAAATAGTATATTCTATACCCATTAGATGGAGGTGTGTGTAAGTTTAGTTCAGATCATTATTATAAAAACAACCTATTATATTGAAGATACTGGTTCTATTATAAAATAATTTAAAAAATATAGTTTAGTGGGTTGGAGAAGGAAAATAAATGAACGAATCTTGTGAGAAGGCATCACCTCAGATCAGGTAACTCCTTTTGAATTAAGATAAAAGGCCTTCTTTAATTGACTTATACCCAAAGTAAGGCTTATATGAAGAAAAGAGGGATGTTGGGAGATTATTTTCATAGATTTTGGACAATCTAAGGTGGCTTGATAGGTGTTAGTATGGGTTAGAGGTGGTGTCCTTTTATAAGAGGGAGGAGAGGCACTTTAGGAAAGTTTGAAAATGTTGTTTTATTATTAATTTATTTTAGAATTATAATAACAAAAAATGATATATTTCAAATATAAAATGAGGATGGGTCAAAATCCTCTCATCCAATATATTTTAGACAAGTTTAGGTCATAAAAGTAACCTTATCTTTTAGCTTTAACCCTTAGTAAAGTAGTTTAAGTTTTACCATGTCTTCTTGTATATTCATTATATATGGTTACCATAGTTACTATAAGATTCCAAGGGACCAAAAAATGGATCATTAATGACATTGGTAACATCATATATGTGAGTTGGATGAATATTAGATTTTATTTCTGTTATATCATTTAATAAAATATTAATTGATTTAAAAACTCATTTATGTCAATTTTTATACTATTCATATCATGACTTTTTAAAAATTCATAAAAATTTGATTAATTCAAATAAACTTTATTCATTCAAAGATAAATAGTCATAATAATCCATAAAATTTTTGTATGGCATAAAAAGTTTCAACATAAATTTATTTTAATATTTATAATCTCATTTATTTAAATATTTCATTAATAAGGTAATCACTACATAACCATTGTGTCATAAATAAATTTATTTATTTGTTGTCTAAATTTTATAAATAAAATAACATGTTGTATTAAATCTTATTATATTTATAATTACTATTTATAGTCTAAGTGACCACAGTATAACCTAATATAATTTTTTTTTTGTAAAAGGCACATGTTTTGGTTATATTTTCCTTAACTTTAAATTAAAAGTAATTAAATGTCATTTTCGCACACAAGTGGCTCCATGGGGTCCTAAAATCGACCCAAAGATTCCCACGGTCAGAAATATCTCATAAAACAGAGTTTGGACAAGTGTTAGGGTAATTTAATATTATTATAACATTATGTGTTACCTTTATTTACTGTATTTACCCTTTAACCGTGGTAAATAAAATATTTACTAAAGTTACTATTCATAATGTCTAAAAATAAAATTAACTATTTAAAAAATTTAGACCTCATGATTCCAAATATGGAATCCATTTTTCCAAATTCAAAATATATAAGTTTCATAAATTAATTTAAAATTAATTCCCATTGTCAAAACCAAAAGGCATGTTTTTAAGAAGTAAAAACTACCAAAAGATTGACATGGGTTTATGTACAATTTCAAAGTGAAATTTCCTACAATGACCAAAATTGGATTAAATGATAAAAATATAATCCAATTACACTTTAAAACAAATTTAAAATAAAATCTAACTATATAAATAAATTATATTAAAAGTTAGTTTTGAATTAAAATGCAGTATTTTTTACTATTCATTAAAAAAATGAACTTTAGCATAAAAATACCAAAATTTCATCCAAAGTAAATTTTTATGTTACAATTATAAAGAAGAAGTTTATTTTTTTCAAATAAAACATATAAAGGTTTAAAAAACTAGATTTAAAAGGGGTTTTCCATTAAAATGCAGTAAAACTTCATTTTTAGAAAAATACATATTTTATCCAAAAAAATGAATTTATTCTTATATAATCTCTAGAAAACATATAAGATGAATTTAAAAAATTTCATTTAATATATATCATATATTTTTCATTAAATAAAAAAACATAAACAGTGGTATGAAAACATAATTATTTCCTTTTAAATAGGTATTCATAAAAACACATCCATTATATTCAATTGGTTTTTATTTCCATTTATTATAAATTTGGTGATCAATGAATCATCATTTAAACAAGTGTAAACCATATTTCAAAATTTATTTTATATTATTCATTACATCTATTCCAATGGTTAGGTGTTAACTATTATTTAAAATAATAATATTATTATTATATTATTTTTCAATATAACTCAATGTTGTGTGAAATGTAAGATTTTAGAGAAGCCCATTATTGTGCACTGAGTACACTATTAGAAAAGGTGTCCCCTTTAACTTAAAATTAATATCTTATTCATAATTATTAATATAAATAAAAAAATATTATTTTATAAATACTGAGGCTGTTACATCATTCCCCCTTTTGGAAATTGTGTCCTTGAAATTTTGAAATAGGACTCAGAAACTTCATTGAAAGTCCCACATCAGAAAAAGAGTCAACAAAACTATCACTTTAAAATAACGAAGAATAAGTACAAAGGTCACCCAAGATAACACATACTAGTATTCCATGAAAACATGCATATAGAAGAGAAAACTAACTCACATAGACTAATAGAGAGTCCTAGAGAACTTGATCATGGAAATTTAACCACCACAATACCATAAATTTTTGTTTGGGTAAAAGAATCATGATAAAATCAAGGGTATACTATTTTTTATTCAAGATCATTTTCATAGAGTTGAAGAATTTTATTACTACTTAGACTAAGATTATAATGAAATATACTTACTTGAAAATTAGAGTTTGGTCCTTTAATCAATTTCCCCAAAAATTCATATTTTTCTCCAAATGATGAGTATTAAAGATGAATAAACTTCTAGAGAATCACATAATCCAAAAAAATAAGTATCTTTTCATCTTGTCTTAAAACATTAACTAAAACCAAAAAATTTAGTACAAGATAGTATAATCCCAAAAAAGAATAATCCTTTAAGAAATAAAATACTACCCTTAATCTAGAAAATTCAATAAACAAAACCCAAACTTCAACAAAGACCATTAAATAAACAATTGTCCTTGAAATTATTAAAAATAATCCAAAATAAGCTAGAAACCCAAAATTCAGAAGGATTTGATCACATAGTCTTCCACAATAAATTTTATCTCTAAATAACATTGACTACTCTTAATGTCTCATACTTCATTAACATAATCATATGTTCTCCATGATAGTTAAATTATTTCCACAAACAACCCAAATCGCCATTTTTTCATAACAAAAACATAGATTCTTCCAAAATGAAATTCAAACAGTACTCCTCAAATAAAATCCCATAGAATTATATTCTCCTTAGTCATATAGTGTTCCCAAAAGAGAGAACGTCTTCCAAAATAACATTTATCACTTAATCACCAAATCATTTTCCTATACTAAGGATATCCATTTGATAAGACATAAGTTCCCAAAATAAACTTATTCTTGATCCATAAAATCATTTAACTAAAATAATAAGTCATACTAACCATGGACTTCATGTAGGGCAATGGTAGGTGATAAATCTCATTCGCACTTTGGTTGTGGGTTTGATTCTCATATCTTCGTTCGATGAGATGGGTTGTCACACGGTCTGTGTATTGTCCTTTTTCAAAAACTATATAATTCTAATAACATTAAAAAAATGAGATAAAATCCTTAAAAATACCCATACCATGTTTTAACCTAAAAGGATATTACATACCTCACATTTTGTATCCCAAAATCTAATAACCCATAATTTCCTCGAATTCTGGGATCATATAAACCTTAATTATTCTTTATAAATATATCCACAAAAGAAAATATTATTCTTCCTCAATTAAAATTTTTATATAATAACCTTAAGGGTTATAAATACCAAAATTCATCCAAATTAATCCCATCATTAATACATTTAAACATATCATCATCCATAGATCCAACATAACTCATCAATTCCTAAAATGTAGAAATTTTAATCATTAAACATTCTTCATGATTCTTTATCCATGTGTTTTCATATTATCCTTTTATAATTATTTCCTACAAAAAATATCATGCTTAATATGCTAAGATTTCAATAATGTCAAAATATGAGCTAAGAAATAATCCATACCCTTCATAGGTCATTTTTATTTTCCTCATCTTCAATTGTAATGGAATTAGGAATTGGTGAGAATATATTTGTATAGTCATGCCGATCCCATTCCCTAGCCTTCTTCGTATGACATCTACTTGTATAATGACCATGCACACCACATTTAAAACATTCAATTGATCCTTCAGAAAGAACTTCTTTCCCTTTCCTAAAGTCAACTGGATGCTTCCTTTTTCTATGGTAGGTTATTGCTTTATGACTTTTGTTACCACATCTAAAACATCTTCTCATACCTTTGAATCATTTTCCTAGGTTTTTCATTCCACATCCTTGACACAAAGGTTTTTTAATATATTTACCATTATGATTATTACCTGATCTTCCATTGGGTTTTGTGTCTGGCATATATGATGCCTTAGAAAAATCACCAAGGTTCAAGTGTTCTATCATGACTCCAGATATTTGTTTAAGAATAACTACAATAGTTCTCATTGCAGCCCCCACTTCACTCATTTTTTCATTTATAAAATGACCACAGTTTACTTCACATCTATTATTACTTTGGTGCCTGCTATATCCAACCATTTACAAAAACCAAAAATGTTAGTGTGATTAAATTTGTAAAATCAACATATAATATCTTATGTAGAGGATAAAAACTAAGATATTATTATTCATGTTATCTTAAACTCATTCAATTTATCTAAAATAACTATGACTCATTCTAATATGCTAACCATTATGGATGTGTTACTTATGCTTAAATAAGACCCTAACCTCTAAAGTTATCTAAATTGACGTCTGATACCAACTGTAAGGCTCCAGCCTTAAACAATACATAATATTGAATTAAGTTAATAATTCACATTGAATATATTTTAAGGTTTACAGATTTAGATAATTAGGTTACAACTTATACATAACATATTGTATATTACAATTAGACACTTCAACTCACTATCCATTTTTTTCATAAAACAAAAACTCTTTAAAACAAAACATGACATTGTTTTATGTTTTAAAATCATAACTTTTCCTTGATCCCATCCATGACTTCATTCTTCTTTATGTCTTGTGAAAAACATTTCAAAAGTTAAGATGAGCATAAAAATATTAGTAAGGGATACATAAAGAAAGAAAATTGTTAGTCTTTAAATAACATAAAAACCATGAATACTTTATTATAAATTAATACTTGTCTCCTTTATGAAATAGTAAAAACACTTCACCGAATATAACCTCATTACTTACCATTTCTGTAACCAAAATATCACCACAATCCCATAGAATGCAACATATAACATATAAATGTAACTTGGGATATAAACATACCTAAATGGAATAACCATATGGTCGACTTCCATGAATAACACTAAATAGAATAGCCATAAGTCCAACTTCCATAACGAATGCATTAAAGGTTATAACATAACCACCCATCCTTGGTTTATCACATAACCACCCATTATTTGTTTTATCACTTAACCACCCATAAAATTTTCAATTCCCATTATATAATCATAACACATAAAATATTGAACATATCAACATTTCACTAATAACATTTCATTTGAAGCACAAGAAATAATTTTAAGATATTGAAATACTCAATTCATTTAAAAAACCATTTTCAATAACAAAACACCTAAAATGGAATAATGGGTTTCTTTTTCATTTTAAAAACATTAATGCTTATAGAGGAATCCAAATAACGATTACGGTGGTGGAGATATCATTGTCGCCACATATGTTAAAACATTAATCTTTTTGTTTAATAAAATGATTTGTAGAAAAAAGATTCCATTTTAATGAAATTAAAATTCAAAGTGTTTTATTATACATCGTATAAAATAAGGAGGTATATATTATCAAAATATGCCTCAATGAAAGAAGACTGAGATGAAGTCCCTTACCTCGAGTCCGACTTGTCTAGTTTGTTCCTTGTTCTTCCTAAATAATATAATTAAGTTAATTTATACTCTTTTAATAATGTTTTTCAATATTATTATTCCTTTTATATCACTTATTATGTTTCTAAAAAAAATAGTTAATTATTTGAATTCATATTGGACATTTTTCCGAAGTTCGGAACTCGAGTCAAAAATAAACTTGTTATAATTACAAATTGTTCAGGTGGTCAAAATTATATTATCTATAAAATGATATTAATATTCTAGATATCATATATATAATATATATCCATTATATACGTATTTATAATAGTTCGTATAATTTGGATATAAGAAATAAAATGCACCGTTCATGGAAACGGTAAATCGTACGTACGCATGAACGCTACTTTCATTTATTTTTAATATTTAAAGGAATGAAAACTAAATGATACATAGGTATATTATAATTCTATTATAATATAATATAAAAGTTCATTAATTCCATCCTTTATACATTCCATGATTGGAATGAACAAGTCATATCACTTTGAGGGGGTTGTAGTCCGCACTTCCTCAAATGAAATTTTCGTATTTATACAACATGAAAAGCATAAAGTTATGTTCTAAATTAGAATTAAAGAAGCATAGAGATAAAATAAATGTAATATATATCATATATAATTACATTTCCATCATAATGGCCACCATAAGAGGTGGTATTAGAAGATTTAACAATCATCATTTCATGAGGAAGTAGTTCACCATCCACAGAAACAGTATGCTCTATATCCATTAGAAGGAGGTGTGTGTAAGTGTAGTTTGGATAATTATCATAAAAACAGCCTAGAATATTGAATATACTATTTTTTTGTTATCAAAGAATTGAATAAATTGATTTTAGGTGGTGGATAAGAAAAATAAATGAATGAATTTGGATAGAGGACATTACCTCAAATCAGGTAACTCTTTTTGATTCAAGCTAAAAGGACTTCTTTAATTGCCTTCTGCCCAAATTAAGGATTCTAGGAGGAATAGAGGGATGTTGGTAGATTATTTGGGCAAAGGTTGGATGAGAAAAAGGGGATTTATATGTGTGAGTAAGGGTTAGAGGTGGTGTCCTTTTATATGAGGGAGGAGGGGCACTTTAGGAAAGTTTGAAAATATTATTTTATTATTAACTAATTTTATAATTATAATAACACCAAAGTGATATATTTAAAATCTAAGATAAGGATGGGTCTAAATAATCTAATAAAATGTATTTTATACAAGTTTAGTCTATAAAATTAACCTTATATTTTATCTTTAACTATTAGTAAACTAATTTAACTTTTACCATGTCTTCTTGTATATTCATAATATATGGTAACCATAGTTAATATAAAATGACAAGAGACCAAAAAATGGATCATTAATGACATTTTTAACATCATATATGCCAGTTTTCCAAATTTTAGTTTTTTAGGACTATTATATCATTTAATAAAATATAAATTATTTAAAAACTCATTTATGTCGATTTTTATACAATTCATATCATGACTTTTTAAAAATCCATAACAACTTGATTAATTCTAAAAAACTTAATTAATTCAAATATAACAAGTCATAATAATCTATTAAATTATTTTATGGAATAAAAAGTTTCAAATTAAATTTATTTTAATATTTATAATCTCATTTATTTAAATTTTTCATTAATAAGGTAATCACTACATCACCATTATGTCATAACTAAATTTATTTATTTGATGTCTAAAATTTATAAATAAAATACCTTGTTATAGGAAATATTTTTATATTTATAATTTTTATTTATCATTTAAGATATCATTGTATAAACCCATATAAAATTTCTTTTAGTAAAAGATACATGTTTAGGTTATATTTCCCTTAACTTTAAATTAAAAGTAATTAAATGTCATTTTCACACACAGGTATCTCCATTGGGTCCTAAAATCAACCCAAGGATGAACATGGTCAGAAATATCTCATCCAATAAGGTTAGGACATATTTTAGGGTAATTTAATATTATTATAATATTATTTTGTACCCTTATTTACCAGATTTACCTTTTAACCATGGAAAATAAAATATTTACTAAAGTTACTATTCATAATGTCTAAAAATAAAAGTTACCTATTTAAGAAATTTGGACCTCTTGATTAAAAATATGGAATCAATTTTTTCAAATTAAAAACATAAAAGTTTCATAAATTATTTTAAAATTAATTCCCATTGTGAAAACCAAAAAGTGTGTTTTTAAGAAGTAAAAACTAACAAAAGATTGACATGCGTTTATGTCCAATTTGAATGTGAAATTATATCCAATGACCAAAATTGGATTAAATGATAAAAATTATAATAAAATTAAACTTTA
This sequence comes from Viscum album, assembly GCA_963277665.1. Taxonomy (NCBI): domain Eukaryota; kingdom Viridiplantae; phylum Streptophyta; class Magnoliopsida; order Santalales; family Viscaceae; genus Viscum; species Viscum album. Next base: position 1,777,012,173 of record OY728146.1, on the reverse strand, counting down.
AAACCAATTAAAAGTATAATATATCTATATAAATAAATTATATTAAAAGGTAGTTTTGAATTAAAATGTAGTATTTTTCACTATTCATTAAAAAATGAACTTTAGCAGAAAAATACCAAAATTTCTCCCAAATTAAATTTTGATGTTACTATTCTAAATAAGTTGTTTATTTGTTTCAAATAAAACATATAAAGGTGTCAAAAACTATATTTAAAAATAATTTTCCATCAAAAGGTGGTAAAACTATATTTTTAGAAAAATACTTCTTTTATCCAAAAAATTGAATTTATTCTTATATAAACTCTAGAAAACATATAAGATAAATTTAAAAAATTAAGTTGAATATATATATATATAATATATGTTTCATTAAATATAAATTCATAAAGAGTGATATGAAAACACAGTTATTCTCTTTCAAATAGGTTTTCATAAAAACACATCTATTATATTCAACTGGTTTTTATTTACATTTCTAATAAATTTGGTAATAAATGAATCATAATTTAGACATGTGTAAACCATATTTTAAAATTTATTTGATACTATTCTTTCCCTATATTCCGACGTCTAGGCGTTAACTACCATTTAAAATAATAATAATAATATTGTATTATTTTTTTGCATAACTCAATGTTGTGTGCAATGTAAGTTTTAGGATAAGACCGTTGTTGTGTGTTGAGTGCGCTATCAGAAAAATCATCCCCTTTAACTTAAAATTAATATCTTATTCATAAGTATTAATATAAATAAAAAAGTATTATTTTATAAATACTTGGGTCATTACATCATTCCCCCTTTTGGAAATTACATCCTCGCAATTTTAAAATTGGGATCGGAAACTTCATTGAAAGTCATACATTAGAAAAAGAGTTAATAAAACTATCACTTTAAAAGAAATAAGGATAAGTACAAAGGTCACCCAAGATAAAACATAATAATATTCCATGAAAACATGGATATAGAAGAAAAAACTAACTCTCATATACTAATAGAGAGTCATAGAGAACTTTATCATAGAATATTAACCACCACAATACCATAAATTTTTGGTTGGGTAAAAGTCTCATTATAAAATCAGGTATATATCATTTTTCTTCAAGATCCTTTTTATAGAGTTGAATAATTTTATTACTACCAAGACTAAGATCATAATGAAATATACTTACTTGAAAAGTATAGTTTTTTCCTTTAATAAATTTCCCCCACAAGTCATCTTTTTATTTAAATGGTGAGTATTCAAGATGAATCAACTTCTAGAGAATCACATAATCCAGAAAAAGATTAACTGTATTTTCATCCAGTCTTGAAACATTAACCAGAACCAAAATAGTTAGTACAAGATAATATAATCCCCAAAAAGAATAATCCTTTAAGAAAGGAAATACTACTTTTAATCTACAAAATTCAATAAATAAAACCCAAAGTTCAATGAAGACCATTCAATAAAAAATTTCCCTTAAAATTATTCAAAATTATCCAAACTAAGATAGAAACCCAAGATTTGTAAGGATTTGATCACATAGTCTTCCATGATAAATTTTATCTCCAAATAACACTGACTACACTTAATGTCTCATACTTAAAAGTAATTAACCTAATCATATGTTCTCTGTGATATCTTAATCATTTCCACAAACAACCCAAATCTCAATTTGTCTGTAATAAAAACGTAGATTTTCCAAAAATAAAATTCAACCATTACTCATAAAATAAAATCCCATAGTATTCTATTTTCCTTAGTTATATAGTGTTCCCAAAAGATGGAACGTCTTCCAAAATTACATTTATCACTTAATCACCAAATCATTTCCTTATACTAAGGATATCCCTTTGATAAAACATAAGTTCCCAAAATAAAAATATTCTTGATACATAAAATAATTTAACTAAAATAATAAGTCAAACTAACCAGGTACTTCACGTATTCCAATGGTAGGTCATAAATATCAGTCACACTTTGGTTTTTGGTTAGATTCTCACATCTTTGTCCGATATGACGGGTTGTCACATGGTCTGCGTGTTATCCTTTTTCAAAAACTGTATAATTATAATAACATTAAAAAAATGAGAAAAAATCCTAAAAACTATACATACCGTGTTTTAACCTCAAAGGTTATTTCATGCAACATATTTTTCATCCCAAAAACTAATAACCCATAATTTCCTCCAATTCTGGGATCATATAAACCTTAATTGTTCATTATAACTAAATCCAAAAAAGAAAATATTATTTTTACTAAATTAAAATTTTTATATAACAAACATAATGGTTACAAATTCCAAAATTCTTCAAAAGTAATCCCATCATTAATATATTTAAACATATCATCATCCATAGATCCAACATAACTCATCAATTCCTAAAATATAGAAATCTTAATCATCAAACATTCTTAATGACCCTTTATCCATGTTTTTCGATCTTATTATTTTATAATTCTTTCCTACAAACAAAATCGTGCATAATATCCTAGTATTCCAATAATGTCAAAATATGACCTAAGAAATAATCTATACCTTTCCTAGGTCATTTTTATTTTCCTCATCTTCAATTGGAATGACATTAGGTATTGGTAAACATATATTTGTATAGTCCTGCTGATCCCATTCCTAAACCTTCTTTGTAGGAAATTTATTTGTATAATGACCATGCACACCACATTTAAAACATTCAATTGATTCTTAGTAAAGAACTTATTTCCCTTTGCTGAAGTCAACTAGATGATTCTTTTTTTAGGGTAGGTTATTTCATTATGAACTTTATTACCACATCTGAAACATCTTCCCATCCCTTTGAAGCATTTTACTAGGTGTTTCTTTCCATATCGTTGACACATAGTTTTTGAATATACTTAACTTTATTATTATTAACTAAACTTACATTGGGATTTGTGTCTCTCATATATGATGCCTTAGAAAAATTACCAAGGTTCAAGTGTTCAATCATGACTCCAGATAGTTGTTTAATAATAACCATAAGAGTACTCATTGTAGCTCCCATTTCATTCGGTTTCTCATACATAAAACAACCATAGTTTCCATCACAACCATTGTTACTTTGGTGCTTTCTAGATCCAGACATTTACTAAAACCAAAATGTTCAGTTTTAGTATATCAGTAAAATCATTATATAATATCTTATGAAGAGGGTACACACTAAGATGTACTTATTCATTTTATCTTAAACTCATTCAATTTATCTAAAATAACTATGACTCATTCTAATATTCTAACCATTATACTTATGTCACTTATGCTTAAATAACAACCTAACCTCTAAAGTTATCTAAACCAACCTATGATACCAACTATAAGGCCACAACCTTACAGGTATACACTTAAACTCACAATCCATTTTTTCATAAAACAAAAACTCTTTAAAAAAACATGACATCACTTCATGTTTTAACAGCATAACTTTTCTTTGATCCCATCCTTGACTCTATTATTCTTTATTTCCTATGAAAAAAATTTCAAAACTTGGGATGAGCATAAAAAGATTAGTAAGGGTTACATAAAGAAAGAAAGTTGTTAGTATTTAAATTACATGAAAACCATGAATAATTTATTATAAATTAATACTTTTCACCTTTAAGAAATAGTAAAAACACTTCACCAAATATAAGATCATTACTTGCCCTTTTTTTAACAAAAATATTACCACAATCCCATATAATGAAACATATTACATATAAATGTTACTTGGTACATAAACATACTTATATGGAATAACCATAAGGTCGACTTCAACACGTATCACTAAATAGAATAGCCATATGTCTGAATTCCATAACCAATGTATTGGTGGTTATAATGTAACCACCCATCCTTGGTTTATCATGGAACCACACGTCATTTGGTTTATCACGTAACCACCCGTAAAATGTTCAAGTACCATTATATAATCATAACACATAAAATATTGAAAATATCAACATTTCACTAATAACATTTAATTTTAAATCACAAGAAATCACTTCAAGATATTAAAATACTCAATACATTTTAAAAATAATTTTCAATACCAAAACATCCAAAAATGGAATAAGGGGTTTCTTTTTCATTTAAAAAACATTAAGGCTTATAGAGGAATCCAAATAACAATTACGGTGGTGGAGATGTCATTGTCACCACATACGTTAAAAACATTCGTTTTTTTTTGTTTAGTAAAATGCTTCGTAGAAAAAATATTTCCTTTGAATGAAAGTAAAAGTAAAAGGGTTTTATTATACACTGTATAAAAGAAGGAGGTATATATTATCAAAATATGCCTCAATGAAAGGAGATTGAGACGAAGTCCCTTACCTCGAGTATGACTTGTCTTGAATGTTCCTTTTTCTTCCTAAATAATAAACTTAAGTTAATTTATACTTAATTCAGAACCTTTTTAAAATTTATTATTACTTTTATATCACTTATTACTTTGCTATAACAATTACTTAATTATTTGAGTTCATATCAGACATTTTTTCAATGTTCATAACTTGAGTCAAAAATGAACTTGTTATAATTACAAACTTTACATGTGGTCAAAAATAAATTATCTCCAGAATGATATTCATGATTTAGATATAACATATATCATATATATCTAGTATATATGTATTTATAATATTCCATAGAATTTGGATATAAGAAATGAAATGCACCGTTCATGGAGACGGTAAGTCGTACATATGCATGAATGCTACTTTCATTTATTTTTCATATTTAAAGGAATGAAAACTAAATGATACATAGTTATATTATAATTCCAGTATAATATCATATATAATTTCATTAACTCCATCCTTTATACATTTTATGTATTGCATGAACGAGTCATATCACTTTGAGGGGGCGGTAGTCCGCACTACCTCAAATAAAATTATTATATTTATACAACATGAAAATAATAAAGGTATATTCTAAATGATAATTAAAGAAGAATAGATATAAAATAAATATCATATATATCATATATAATTACATTTCCAACATAATGGCCACCATAAGAGGTGGTAGGATTGAGAAATCGTCATTTCGTGAGGTAGTAGTTCGTCTTAGACAGAAAAAGTATGTTCTATACCCATTAGACGGAGGTGTGTGTAAGTGTAGTTAGAAAAATTCTCATAAAAACAGCATATTATATTGAAGATACTTTTTTTATAAAATAATTGAATAAATAGGGTTTAGGGGGTTTGAGTAAAAAAATAAATGAACAAATCTTGAGAGAAGACATTACCTCAAATTAGGTAACTCCTTTAGATTTAAGCTAAAATAATGTATTTAAATTCCTTCTTCCAAAAGTAAGGATTCTACGAGGAAGAGAGGGATGTTGGGAGCTTATTTGGGTAGAGTTTGTATGATCAAAGTGGTCTTGAGAGGTGTGAGTAAGGGTTAGAGGAGGTGTCCTTTTATAAGTGGGAGGAGGGGAACTTTAGGAAAGTTTGAAAATATTATTTTATTATTAATTGATTTTTAAATTCTAATAACAAAAAGGTAATATATTTTAAATATCATATTATTATGGGTAGAAATACTCTCAGAAAATTTATTTTAGACAAGTTTAGGCCATAAAATTAATCTTATCTTTTATCTTTAACCCTTAGTAAACTAATTTATCTTTTATCATGTCTTCTTCTATATTCATAATATATGATTATCATAGTTACTATAAAATTACAATAAAAACGAAAATGGATCATTAATGAAATTTGTAACATCATATATGTCATTTTTTAGAATATTATATTTTTATGACTATTGTATCATTTAATAAAATATTAATTTATTTAAAAACTCATTTATATCAATTTTTATACTATTCATATCATGCCTTTTTAAAAACCATAACAACTTGATTAATTATAAAAAATATCTTTAATTAAAATATAACAAGTAATATTCATCCATTAAATTATTTTATGGCATAAAAAGTTTCAAGATAAATTTATTTTAATATATATAATCTCATTTATTTGAATCTTTCATTGATAAGGTAATCACTACATCACCATTATGTCATAAATAAATTTATTTATTTGATTTATAAAATTTATAAATAAAACACCATGATGTGGGAAATATTTTTATCTTTTTAATTACTATTTATATTTGAATATATCACTTTATAACCCCATATAAAAAAATTTAGTAAAAGATACATGTTTAGGTTATATTTTCCTTAACTTTAAATTAAGAGTAATTAAATGTCATTTAAACACACAAGTGGCTCCATGGGGTCCTAAAATAGACCCAAGGATGCCCATGGTCAGAAATATCTCATCCAATAGGGTTAGTACATGTGTTAGGGTAATTTAATATTATTATAATATTATTTTTTACCCTTATTTACCAGATTTACCCTTTAACCATTGTAAATAAAATATTTACTGAAGTTACTATTCATAATGTCTAAAAATAAAAAATACCTATTTAAAATATTTGGACCTCTTGATTAAAAATATGGAATCCATTTTTCCAAATTCAAAACACATAAGTTTCATTAATTAATTTAAAATTAATTTCTGTTGTCAAAACCAAAAATCATGTTTTTAAGAAGTAAAAACTACCAAAGGATTGACAAGCGTTTATATCCAATTTCAAAGTGAAATTACTTCCAATGAAAAAAATTGGATTAAATGATAAAAAATATAATCCAATTATACTTTAAAACCAATTAAAATTTAAATCTAACTATATAAATAAATTATATTAAAAGGTGATTTTAAATTAAAATGTAGTATTTTACACTGTTTATTAAAAAATGAACTTTAGCAGAAAAATACCAAAATTTCATCCAAAGGAAAATTTTATTTTCTATTTCTAAATAAGAAGTTTAATTTTTCAAATAAAAAATATAAAGTTGTTAAAAATATATTTAAAAAGGGTTGGCCATCAAAAGGCGGTAAACTGCATTTTTAGAAAAATACTTCTTTTATCTGAAAAAAATTGAATTTATTATTATATCATCTATAGAAAACATATAAGATGAATTTAAAAAATTAAATTTAATATATATATATATAATATATTTTTCATTAAATAAAAATCTATAAAGGGTGATATGAAGACACAATTTTTCTCTTTTAAATAGATTTTCATAAAAACACATCCATTATATTCAATTTTTTTATATTTCAATTTCAAATAAAGTTGGTAATAAATTAATCATCATTTAAAAATGTGTAAACCATATTTGAAAATTCAGTTGATACTATTCATTCCTTCCAATCCAACGACTAAGCATTAACTACCATTTAAAACAATAATATTATTATTGTATTATTTTTCAGTATAACTCAATGCGGTGTGCAATGTAAGATTTCAGATAAGCCTGTTGTTGCATGTCGAGTATACTATCAGAAAAAGCATCCCATTTAATGTAAAATTAATATCATATTCAAAAGTATTAATATAATTAAAAAAGTATTATTTTATAAATACCTGGTCCATTACATTCTTCCCCCTTTTGGAAATTGCATCCTTTCAATTTTAAAATTGGGCTCAGAAACTTCATTGAAAGTCTCACATCAGAAAAAGAGTCAATAAAACTATCACTTTAAAATAAATAAAGATAATTACAAAGGTCACCCAAGATAACACATACTAGGAATCCATGAAAACATGGATATAGAATATAAAACTAACTCTCATAGACTAATAGAGAGCCATAGAGAACTTGATCGTGGAAATTTAACCACCATAAAACCATTAATTTGTGGTTGGGTAATATTCTCACGATAAAATCAAGCGTATAAAATTTTTTCTTCAAGATCCTTTTCAAAGAGTTGAATAATTTTATTACTACCAAGACTAAGATCATAATAAAATATACTTACTTGAAAATATTTTCTTCCTCTAATCAATTTCTCCCACAATTCATATTTTTCTCAAAATGATGAGTATTCAAGATGAATCAAATTCTAGAGAATCGCATAATCCAAAAAAAGATTAACTATATTTTCATCCTGTCTTAAAGTATTAACCAAAATAAAAAAGGTTATTACAAGATAATATAATCCCAAAAAAGAATAATCCTTTAATAAATAAAATACTACTATTAATCTACAAAATTCAATAAACAAAACTCAAAGTTCAAAAAATACCATTAAATAAACAATTGTCCTTTGTATTCCTCAAAATAATCCAGACTAATATAGAATCCCAAAATACCGAAGTATTTGATCACATAGTCTGCCACGATAAATTGTATCTCCAAATAACATTGACTACTCTTAATGTCTCATACTTAAAACTAATTAACCTAATCATATCTTCTCCATGATAGTTTAATCAATTCCACAAATAACCCAAATCATCATTTATACATAATAAAAACATATATTATTAAAAAATGAAATTCAACCATTACTCCTCAAATAAATATCATAGTATTTTATTTTCCTTAGTCATATAGTATTCCCAAAAGAGTGAACGTCTTATAAAATAACATTTATCACTTAATAACCAATTAATTTTCCTATAATAAGGATATTCAAATGATAAAACATAAGTTACCAAAATCAACTTATTCTTGATCCATAAAATCATTTAACTAAAATAACAAGTCATACTAACCAGGGACTTCACGTAGGCCAATGGTAGGTGATAAATCCTAGTCGCACTTTGGTTGTGGGTTCGATTCCCATAGCTTTGTCCGACGCGACGGGTTGTCACACTGTCTACGTGTTTCCCTTTTTCAAAAACAATATGATTCTAATAAAATTAAAAAATTAGATAAAATCCTTAAAAATTTCCATACCATGTTTTAACCTCAAAGGTTATTTCATACCTCACATTTTGCATCCCAAAAACTAATAACCCATAATTGCCTCAAGTTCTGGGATCATATAATCCCTATTTGTTCTTTATAACTATATAAACAAAATAAAAGATTATTATTCCTAAATTAACATTTTTATATAACAAACTTAAGGGTTACAAATACCAAAATTTTTGCAAAGTAATCCCATAATTAATACATTTAAACATATCATCATCCATAGATCCAACATAACTCATCAATTTCTAAAATGTAGAAATCTTAATCATCAAACGTTCTTCATGATCCTTTATCCATGTTTTCCATATTATTCTTTTATACTTATTTCCTAGAAACAAAATCATGCATAATATCCTAAGATTTCAATAATGTCAAAATATGAGCTGAGAAATAATCCATACAATTCATAGGTCATTTTCATTTTCCTCATCTTTAATTGGAATGGAATTAGGTATTGGTAACATGTATTTGTATTTTCCTACTTATCCCATTCCTGAGCCTTCTTCATAGGACATATATTTGTATAATGACCATGCACACAACATTTAAAACATTCAATTGATCCTTCAGAAATAATGTCTTTCCCTTTCCTGAATTCAACTGGATGCTTCCTTTTTTCAGGGTAGGTTATTGATTTATGAAATTTATTACCACATCTGAAACATTTTCCCATCCCTTTGAAGCATTTTCCTATGAGTTTCTTTCTAAATCCTTGACACATAGTTTTTTGAGTATACTTACCTTTATGATTGTTACCTGAACTTCCATTGGGATTTGTGTCTCGAATATATGATGCCTTAGAAAAATCACCAAGGTTCATGTGGTCAATCAGGACTACAAATAGTTGTTTAAGAATAACCACAAGGGTTCTCATTACATCTTTCATTTCATTTGGTTACTCATTTAGAAAACCACCACAGTTTCCTTCACATCCATTGTTACTTTGGTGTCTGCTAGATCCTTCCATTTACTAAAACCAAAAAGGTTAGTGTGAGTATATCATTAAAATTATTATATAATATCTTATGAAGAGGATAAACACTAATATATACTTATCCATGTTATCTTAAAATCATTCAATTTATCTAAAATAACTATGATTCATTCTAATATGCTAACCATTATGGTTATGTCACTTATGCTTAAATAACACCCTAACCTCTAAAGTTATTTAAACTAACCTCTGATACCAACTGTAAGTCTACAGCCATAAACAATACATAATATTGAATTAAGTTAATAATTCACATTGAAGATCTTTCAGGTTTATAGATTTGGATAATTAGGTCATAACTTATACATAACATCTTAAATATTATAAGTAGACACTTCAACTCACTGTCCATTTTTTTCATAAAACAAAAACTCTTTAAAAAAACATGACATAATTTTAGGTTTTAATAGAATAACTTTTCTTTGATCCCATCCTTGACTCTATTATTATTTATGTCCTCTAAAAAACATTTCAAAACTTGGGATGAACATAAAAAATCTCAGTAAGGGATTTATAAATAAAGAAAACTGTTAGTTTTTAAATAACATGAAAACCATGAATAATTTATTATAAATCAATACTTTTCACCTTTAAGAAATAGTAAAAACAATTCACCGAATATAGTATCATTACTTTTCCTTTTTATAAACAAAATATTAACACAATCCCATAGAACACAACAAATTACAAATAAATGTAACTTGGGACATAAACATGCTTAAATGGAATAACCATACGGTCGACTTCAACACATATCACTAAATGGAATAGCCATACGGATGACTTCCATAACCAATGTATTGGAGGTTATAACGTAACTAGCCATCCTTGGTTTATCATAGAACCACCCGTCATTTGGTTTATCACGTAACCACCTGTAAAATATCCAAGCACCATTATATAATCACAACACATAAAATATTGAAAATATCAACATTTCACTAATAAAATTTCATTTTAAAACACAAGAAATCATTTCAAGATATTGAAATACTCAATACATTTCAAAAACCATTTTCAATACCAAAACACCCAAAAACAGAATAATGGGTTTCTTTTTCATTTTAAAAACATTAAATCTTATAGAGGAATCCAAATAATGATTACGGTGGTGGAGATGTCATAGTCACCACATACGTTAAAAATATTCATTTTTTCATTTAGTAAAATGCTTCATAGAAAAAATATTCCCTTTGAATGAATGTAAAAGTCAAATGATTTTATTATACACTGTATAAAAGAAGGAGGTATATATTATCAAAATATGCCTCAATGAAAGAACATTTAGATAAAGTCCCTTACCTCGAGTCTAACATGTCTCGTATGTTCTTTGTTCTTACTAAATAATGAACTTAAGTTAATTTATACTTTTTTATAACCTTTTTAAAGTTTATTATTCCTTTTATATCACTTATTACCTTGCTATAAAAATTAGTTAATTATTTGAGTTCATATCAGACATTTTTCCGATTTTCGGAACTTGAGTCAAAAATAAAATTGTTATAATTTCAAATTGTCCATGTGGTCAAAATTAAATTATCTCCATAATGATATTAATGATTTAGATATCATATATATTATATGTATCTATAATATATGTATTTATAATAGTCTATAGCAATTGGATATAAGAAATGAAATGCACTCATCATGAAGACGGTAAGTCGTACGTACGCATGAACGCTACTTTCATTTATATTTCATATTTATAAAGGAATAAAAAATAAATTATACATAGGTATATTATAATTCCAGTATAATATCATATATAAGTTCATTAACTACAATATTTATACATTCCATGTATGGCATAAACGAGTCATGTCACTTTGAGGGGGCGGTAGTCTGCACTTCCTCAAATGAAATTATCGTATTTATATAACATGAAAAGCATAAAGTTATGTTCTAAATGAGAATTATAGAAGAATATAGATAAAATAAATATCATATATAATTACATTTCTATTATAATGACCACTATAATAGGTGGTAGTAGAAGATTTAATAATCATCATTTTGTGAGCCAGTAGTTCGTCGTCCATAGAAACAGTATGTTCTATACCCATTAGACGGAGTTGTGTGTAAGTGTAGTTTAGATACTAATCATAAAAACAGACTAGTATGTTGAAGATACTGTTTTTGTTATAAAATAATTGAATACAGAGATTTTAGGGGGTTGGAGAAGGAAAATTAATGAATGAATCTTGAGAGAATACAATACCTCAAATCAGGTAACTCCTTTGGATTTAATATAAAAGGAATTATTTAATTGTCTTATGTCCAAATTAAGGCTTCTATGAGGAATATAGTGATGTTGGTAGCTTAATTGGGTAGAATTTGGATGATCCAAGTGGGCTTGAGAGGTGTGAGTAAGGGTTATAGGTAGTTTCCTTTTATAAGAGGGTGGAGGGGCACCTTAGGAAAGTTTGAAAATATTATTTTATTATTAATTTATTTTTGAATTATAATAACACAAAAGTTATATATTTTTAACCTCAGATGAGGATGGGTATAAATAATCTTAGAAAATGTATTTTAGACAAGTTGAAGTCATAAATTTATCCTTATCTTTTATCTTTAATCCTTAGTAAACTAATTTAACTTTTACTATGTCTTCTTGTATATTCATAATATATTGTTACCATAGTTACTATAAAATTCCAAGAGACCCAAAAATGGATCATTAATGAAATTTTTAACATCATATATGTTATTTGGACGAATATTAGATTTTTATGACTATTATATCATTTAATAAAATATTAATTTATTTAAAAATTCATTTATGTCAATTTTTATACTATTCATATCATGACTTTTTAAAAATCCATAACAACTTTATTAATTCTAAAAAAACTTCATTAATTCAAATATAACAAATAATAATCATCCATTAAATTCATGTATGGAATAAGAATTTTAAAAATAAATTTATTTAAATATTTATAATCTCATTTATTTAAATCTTTCATTAATAAGGTAATCACTACATCACCATTGTGTCAAAAATAAATTGATTAATTTGATGTCAAAAATTTATAAATAAAATACAATTACATAGGAAATATTTTTATCTTTCTAATTACTATTTATAGTCAAATATATCACTGTATAATCACATATAAAAAATGTTTTAGTAAAAGATACATGTTTAGGTTATATTTTCCTTAACTTTAAATTAAAAGTAATTAAATATCATTTTCGCTCACAAGTGGCTCCATGGGGTCCTAAAATAGACCCAAGGATTCCCATGGTCATATATATCTCATAAAATTGGGTTTGTACATGTGTTAGGGTAATTTATTATTATTATTATTATATTATTTTTACCATTATTTTCTAGATTTACCCTCTAACCATGGTAAATAAAATGTTTATTGAATTTACTGTTCATAATGTCTAAAAATAAAATTTACCTATTTAAAAAATTTGCATCTCCTGATTCCAAATATGTAATCCATTTTTCCAAATTCAAAACACAGAAATTGCAGAAATTAATTCCCGTTGTCAAAACCAAAAAGTGTGTCCTTAAGAGGTAAAAACTACCAAAAGATTGGCAGGCGTTTATATCCAATTTCAAAGTGAAATTACTTATAATGACCAAAATTGGATTAAATGATAAAAATATAAACCAATTAAACTTTAAAACCAATTAAAATTACAATCTAAATATATAAATAAATTATATTAAAAGGCAGTTTTGAATTAAAATGTAGTATTTTTTACTATTCATTAAAAATGAACTTTGGCAGAAAAATACCAAAATTTCATCCAAAGTAAAATTTTAGGTTTATATTATGAAGAATAATTTTATTTTTGTAAAATAAAACATATAAAGGTGTTAAAAACTATATTTAAAAATGGTTCATCATCAAAAGCCGGTAAAACTGTATTTTTAGAAAAATTCTTCTTTTATATGAAAAAATGAATTTATTCTCATATCATATCTAGAAAACATATAAGATGAATTTAAAACATTATATTGAATATATATATCATATATTTTTTATTAAATAAAAATCCATAAATAGTTATATGAAAACACAGTTATTCTCTTTTAAATAGGTTTTCAAAAAAACATATCCATTATATTCAATTTATTTTTATTTCCATTTCTAATAAATTTGGAAATAAATGAATCATAATTTAAACATATGTAAACCATATTTAAAAATTAAGTTGATATTATTCATTCCCTACATTCCAAAAACTAGGCATTAACTGCCATTTAAAATAATAATAATATTATGGTATTATTTTTCAGTATAACTCAATGTTGTGTGCAATGTAAGTTTTCGAAGAAGCCTGTTGTTATGTGTCGATTAAGCTATCACAAAAAGCATCCCATTTAACTTAAAATTAATATCTTTTTCATAAGTATTAATAGAAATAAAAATGTATTATTCTATAAAAACCTGGGTTGTTATAAATTTTCTATTTTTTTGTAGTGTATATATTTTCATTAGTCTAGTAGGAAACTATTTGTGTTTTGTTCATAATTTTTCTTGATTATCTAACCTGTTAAACAAGATTACTCATAAAGGGGTAAGATTATTTTAAAAAAGGAATGTAAAGAATTATTTTAAGAATTGATTTGGAGATTAGTTAATTCTATGATCTTGACTCTGCCATTGGGAAATGGTGTATTTTTTATTTATACTGATGCATCAAAGAAAGTAATTTGTTGTATCCTTATGTATAATGATAGAGTTATTGCCTATGCATCAAGGTAGTTAAAAACTCATGAAAATAACTATATAACTCATTATCTTGAGTTAACAGCTGTAATATTTTCTCAAATGATATAGAGACACTATCTCTATAGTGAAATATGTGAGATATATACATATCACAATAGTTTGAAATATATCTTATCACAAAAATAAATCAACATGAGAAAAATATTATGGCTTAAGCTACACAAGGATTATGATTGTTCAATACACTATCACCTACAGAAGGAAAATAAGGTAGTAGATTCAATGAGTAGGAAGGATCATGTATTTCTAAATAAAAAGAGGATTGACAAGGATCATGTGTACATGGATATAGTACATATGGAAATAAGACTTATCAAAGAAGGTAAAACATCACTAATTTCTCAAATTGTTTCCAACCCATGTTTATTGAAAAGTATTAAAAGTTCTTAGTCTGATGATGATAATTTTTAAAATAAAATTAAAGTTTTGAATGATAGGAAATTGATAGACTTTATATATGAAGATAGAATCTTGAAATTTGGGAAGAGGCTTTGTGTTCCTATTATAACTAAGCTAAAAAGGGAATTATTGGATGATTCCCATATATTGAATTTATCCATACACCCTAGAATCACTAATATGTATAGATATTTGATAGAATATTTCTGGTGGGATAATATGAAGTGGAAAATTACTAATTATGTATAAGGTATTTAGTTTGTCAACTAGTGAAGGATAAAAGAAAACATAATCGAGGAGTAATGCAAACTATTCCTATTCCTACATGGAAATGGGATGGAATTACTATTTATTTTGTCACTGGATTACCAAGGACTCCAAGAAATAATGATGTAATATGGGTAATTGTTGATCGACTTTCCAAATATACACATTTACTCTATATAAAATAGGATTTTTCCATTGGAGAACCTTGAATTACTCTATATTAGTTAAGTTTTAATACTTCATGGTGAACTAATTTTAATTGTGTCAAATCTGGATCCATGATTTATATCAAAATTATGGAAAATTCTTCATAAATATTTGGATACTCATCTTTATTTGAGAACTATTTATCACCCTCAAACCAACTAGTAGTCTGAAAGGAACATTCAAACTTTAGAAGACATGTAGAGATCATGATCACTTGAATTTAAAGGTATGTGGGATTAGTATTTACCTTTGTTAGAGTTTTCCTACAATAATAGTTTTGATTTAAGTATTCAAATGGAACCATATAAAGCATTATATGAAAAGAGATGTCATACTCTAACTTTTTAGGATCAAGTGGGTAAGAGGAAGCTCTTGGGCCTAGAACTTATGGAGGAAACAATAATAAAGGTAAAGAATATTCAAACCCATATCAAAGAATCCCAAAGTAGACAAAAAATATACACTGATAAACAAAGAAAGGATTTGGATTTTCAAGTGGGTGATCATGTTTTTCTGAAATTATCTTCATGGAAGGGTGTCATAAGGTTCGGTAAGAAAGGGAAATTGATCCCCAGGTACATCAGACATTTTGGAATTCTAGTGATAATTGAAGTTGTGGATTATCATTTGGTAATGCCACCTTGCCTTTCTAAAGTACATGACGTGTTCCACATCTCTTTTTTAAGAAAGTACATGTCATACCCAATGCATGTTATCACTTATAAAAGAATAGAATTGGAACAATATTTATATTACTACGAATATCATATCATGATTATGGAAACTAGATAATAGGTGCTGAGGAAATGGATAACTCAGGTTTTAAAGGTACTTTGGAAAAATCATTAAATTGAAGAGGCGGTGTGGGAATCAGAGGAATTTATGATGAAGAACTACCCAAATATTTTTATGAGATGAAATTCTGAAAATTTATAGGATGTAATTTTTTTAAGGTGGGGAGAATTTAACACTATAATATTTTATGATATGACTCTTTTAAAATTTAATATATTCAACAGTTTATGCTTTACGCAAAACCGAGTTTAAAACCATAATATACTATCAAATATGACGGTTGGAGAGTAATATGACCATTAAGAATAGTAATATAACCAATAGAATAATAAATTTACCTATATAAGTATAAATAAATTTAGGTATCTTATAAATAAAAATATGGTATATTTATATCATCCTCTAAATACATTTTTTTATTATATTCAAAAATACACTTTATGGTTTTCTTTAGTTCTACCACAAAAATAAGTTTTTTTTATTTTTATAATAAACTACTTTTAAGGGGTTAAGTGGTAACCCACATGCCTAAAACCCAAAAACTAATTACATTAACAGACCTACCAAGCCAGATTCAAAATTCAAATCCAAAAGACATCACCCACTAAATATTGGATGCATCAAGAATAGTGAAACCATTAACATTGATGTCTTAATCTAGTCACCTGAGCTCCCATTACCACTATCAATTAAACCCTTCAATACCATCATAATCGCTTTAAAAGAGTTATCGCAGGCACAAACACTTCAGTGAGATTGAACCCTTCATCGACTTCATCACATCGGTGAGTATCAGACAAATGTAACAACTTCATCCTTAAAGAAAAGAAACAGAATAGAATAGATTCATAAATTAATATTTTTTCATCTTATAATTATAATATAATTTTATGTGACCTTAATTAATGTTTTAGAGTATCATATAATCAGTTATAATATTAAAATTGGTATTTTTTTAGTAAATGGTGACTTTATTTAAAAATTAAATTTATCATATTTATAAAATTATTTTCATGAAATGGAGTTCATTCTAGAATTCTACACATCAAAAAATGGTTAGGGTGAATTTTTGGTATTTTTCTAAAATAGTTGAATTTTTGTGAATAGTGAAATACTGTAATTTACAATATTTAACAAATACATGAATTATTAAGTCATAGATGATTTATGGATGATGTAAGACCTTAAAATAAAACTATACTTAATTATTTTAATATATTTAGTGATAATTTTCAAATTATTGATAGTCTTAATCCAAAATAATAAACTAATGAATAAAATAATCAAAAAACACCCCTCTCCTCTATGATAAATTCAACCCCTCACTACCTCTTATCCTCACACCTACAAAGCCCTGACACTTGTCTAATTTATATCCAATACATCTCCAAAACCTCTACCCCATGTTCTTGTATTTCTGTTCTCTTTCAAAATGCCATTTTTAAAGTTCCTTAAGGAGACAAATTCAAGAGGTAAAATCCCCTTACATTCTTTTAATTTTTTTTTATTTTATTTGTTTTCTTATCCTTTAATCACCTACCATTATCCAAGTGGAATGATAAATTCATTATCTTATATATACTGTAATTTTATTATGTTAACGGAAGATCCATCATCACACCTATTCTCCTCTCCCTTTTATTCTAAAAATGAAAATATCATCTCTGATGTGTTGATTTACCATCATCATGGATGATGCATTTTCATTTTTCATTACCGCCTTGAAGTCTGGTCATGAAACCATTTTTATGGTTAAAAAGATTTTAATATGTATATTAAAACTTATATAGAGTTCTGTAACCAGTATATATACAAAATATTAATTAATATGAAAAAAGTAGTTCGTGGTGATCAAAAAAACACCAAAATAAGGTAAACGATTATCATTAAAATTTTATCTAATAAATCATCCTTGTATCTGGAAACAAAATGATATATAAGACCATTAAATATCTTGTAAGTTCGTTAATAACTAATAACTTCAATTCTAGATAATTATTCCCATTTTACATGATCTTTCATACATGTATACAAGTAAACCAATCATGAAAACGAAGGAAAAGAACACTCCCAAATAACAAAATTTAATATTTTAACTCATAAAAAAGGCCATAAATGAACATAATAAAATTATAATAAATCAAAAAAATAAGAGTTTCTTAATTAATTAATTAATTAATATAATTTCAATATTTATGATGTTAAGTACAAGTGTATAAAGCTTTTGGACATAAGGTAAGAGATTCTCCCCAGACCTCCATTTTTCATTTAGGTTACACTTTATCTCTCTTTACCTCAATGTAAATATTTATTAATTTTATGTAATTATTATTAATTCTATGAATATGTTCTAGAATCATTTATATATTTTATTTTATCTTTGTTTTATGGGTAAATACATGTTTTATAAGGTTCCCTTTTAAAGTAATCCTGATAAGTAAGCCCGATTAAAGGGTACTTCCCAATTTCTTACTCCTTTTCAATAACACTCTATAATCTGTTTTAATACACCAATATTTTTATAAAATCAATTTTTTTATCATGAAAAACTAAATTAGCTCATTTTTTATTTAAATAATTAATCCTTTGACTTATTTAAATAATCTTTTACATTTTCCCTTAAACAACACTGAAGTGGTCCGAATCTAAAATTTTTCAAAAACGATTTTTACATGTTTTCACTTTAGTTGGAAATAATTTATTCCTAAAAAATAATTTTATTGTCCTTATCCTTTCATTTCTAGGATATAAATTTTTATAATCTTATTTTATGACAAATAAAAAGTAATTTTCCAAAATAACTCTTCTTTCTAGAAGTAAAAAGGTTATTTCTCTCAATAATTCCTAGATGATTTTATTAAAGTATTTTTATCTATTTCAATTCAATTTATTGAATATTGTTATTTATTGAAGTTGATCTCTAATGTTACTTTCTACCATATTTTATTTAAATGTTTGTGATTATTTTTACTACGGATGTACTATATTTATACCATTCACCATATTAATCTGGGTTGTTTTTTATTATGTTTATTGTTTGGGGAAAGTTATTAACATTTCATATACTATTTTCAATATGAATTTATATGTTGATTTTGTTTTACCACTTTCATATGAGGAATGCATTGGACATAGTAAGTGATTTTTTGGGCCTGTTATAGCCCCCCAATGCATTGGTAGGTCTCATGAGACAAACTAGACTAGGATTCTACCCATTGATGTATGGTGTCTTGGAAGAGGCTTTAACGGTATGTTTATGATGTCTAGAATTATGAATTCCCTCATTATGATATTAGTAATTGATAATATATGTGACTTTTTGACTAGTATAATATCTATATTTAAGTTTCATTCTCATGTGATTATTTATATGGAATTATTTATTCATATTTTGTTCCTACCATATTATGATCAAGATTATGTTTTAATGGAATGTGTTTTTAGTTATTCACCTTTCCTTATTATTTATGTTTATGTTATCTTATGCTGTATTATTTACCCTTACTAAGTATCAAATATCACCCCTTTATTATGTTTTATTTTCCCCAAGATATAAAGATGTATATTATGAAGGAATTATAGGGATAATCTAGGAGTTTATGGATGTTTCCAATGGAGTTACTATGTTGTTTTTCCTTTCATGTTGTAATGTAAAATTATGTTTGTATTTGGTTTTTTAAAGCTACTAAATTGTTCAGTCCTTCGAGATGTGACTTCCTTATTTATTATACCAATTTAATAATATAAGGCACCAGCTCTGGGATATTGGGGTTAGGTTCTTTACAACACATACCTTGATAGAAACACCTATCACACCACAACCAACATGAGGGTTGGCCTCTGGGAGAAGATTTCACCATGGGTCTAGAAGAATCACATAGAAATAAACACATGATTAGTATATCCAATAAACGTGGTCTAACACCACTACTAAAACCAATGGAAATAAAGAATCATAAAGGTCACTCAGTAAGAGATACGTTGTGAAACCAACATGGAGATCGAGCATGGAATGAAGCGATCCAGAAGAGGAGGAGACACACAAAAATATCCTAGAATAGCCTAGGGTTTAAAGAATGGAAGTAAAATACCAAATGAATTATGATTCAGTATTTTAGTGCATAAAACATATAAGTAATGAAGGATATATGTCTTAAACAAGGTATTTATGTAATAAAATCCTCATAATCTACGTACACCAAAAATACATCACCTTGGTTTAAATATATTGACCGGTGATTTTATGGTGTAAAATATGTATTAAATCATAAAATAAATTTATGGAATAATAAATAGATTTATGAAATGTAATATTTTAATGCCCTAAATCATTTCATGACCAGTTCCCAATGAAAAACTTATGTCTTAAACTAGAACTTATGATGTAAAAGTTTTGAAAAAGCGGTTCCAATCCCTAGGTTCTATAGAAAAACCCAAAAACAACCCGTATTCCCTTTGAACCCAAAAAACACTCTTAAACCAGAAAAAAAACATACCTTAAAAATATAGGATGTTATAATCTCCTTGACATAGGAATTTACATCACCAGGAAGTCATGTGGAATAAGGGTTCTCTAAAAAGAGGTGAGGCCATTTCTCCCTCACTGATGATTCTCTCTCCCAAGTCTCATGATAATCTTGTATGTGTCACTATAACACTGTGACTAACAGGATAGAATCACAATGTAAGACTTTCACATGATAATCAACAATCAAAACTAGTTTCTATATAACTAAAACATATAACTCCATCTCAATCTCTTCCCAAATAAGAATGTGATAGGGATCAATATGGTGCTTCCTGAGCTATGGTATATGGAAAAAATCATGCATTACTATCAACTGAACTAGAAACACTAACTAATAATAAACCTTCCCAAGATTCTCAGTGACCTAAAATGGTCCAAAATATCTAAAATACATATTCCCATATTTTCTAATATGATGATGACTCAACATAGGAAGAACTTTCAAGAAAACTCTGTCGCCTATTGAAAACTTCAAAGAATGATTTTGACAATCCGCATATGATTTCTATCGACTCTATTTTAAAACCAGACACTAACGTATGTCTTGAATCCTCACTGAAATCTCCTTAATGAGACTCATCCCCATAATATAGGCCTTACCCACCTATTACAAATAAATAGGTTAACTACACTTGTGATCATACAAAGCCTCAAACGGTTCCATCCTGATTGACAATTGATAACTATTGTTATAAGTAAACTCAACTAGCCTCAGATGGTTATCCCATGATCCACCAAAATCCAATACACATCTATAGAGTATATCCTCTAAGATATGAATAGAATGATAAATATGAAAATTTATCTATGTATGGTAAGTTTCACACAAGTTTACCTAGGTCTCTATCACCTCTTGGAGACTCTTCCAAAACCAGAAGTTAAACCTAGGATCCCTATTCGAGATGATGACAAAGGTACCCCCTGTGACTTCACAATCTCATAAACATATAGCTTACCTAGATATTTAACCTTAGTAGTGTTTGTAATATCCCACCCCTCCTCATTGTATTTAGGAGTGACATGGAAGATACTAGGCCTTAGGTGATATCCCTAAGACACCAAAGGATAATAATAAATGCCAAGATCCCCAAGAACATTGGGGGGATTATTTTCCCTTTGAAAGATAAAACATCCAAAAAAACAATAACTTAAAAAAACTATATATGATGAATGAGTAAAAAATAAAAACCAAATAATATCCAAACCAAAAAACCATGTTAGAGTAAAATTAGAAACCAAAATACATAATTAAGAGGACCAAAAAGGCCACAAACCTCAAAACTCTAAAGAGATAATAACCAGCAACACCCCACCCGCTCCAAGCTCCAAATCCACATGACAAGCCCACAATATAAAGAATAATAAATAAATAAATGAGATACCTTGACTTTACATATGTATTGATAGATGACATCTAAAAATTCAAAATAGGTCACAAGAAGGGGGTGATTCTAAACTCAGTAGGTTTCCCCCAAATGACTTTCTAACTCATGCCACAAGGACAAAATTCATTAGAAAAGTTTATAAAATTGTTTAAAGAAGTAAAAATAGTTCATATAAAATACATAAACCATTTTTACAAATAAATAATCAAAAAATACATCCATGTTTACACACACACACTCGATCTTGGTGTCATAATTGATGGTGGAACTTTACATCCATACTCTGTCCCATTGATGTTTGAACTTCATGACCATTATCCAACTTATTGAACTCATTCCCAGCCATCTATGATAATATCTTTCAAATTAATTTAAATCAAAACATTTATTTATTTAAATCATTTCAAAAAAACTTTAAATTCATGAAACCAACCCGTAATTTTAAAACATAATTTTAAAATTATAAAAAAGTGATTTTCCAAAAACCAATAAACTTTCCACAATTTTCAATACAATACAAAAAAAAATATTTTCATAAATATTCACAAAATAATTTCACAATAATTTCATGAAAATCATTTAATTAAAACTAATCCTTTAAGTTATAAATTAAGTGGATTTGATAGAGAATCTACCTAACTATCAAATGTTGGTGAAAATAAAGAATGGTGGATTAAAAATTCAAGATCTGAACACAACCCATGTTCCCTTCAATAGATCCAACAATATACCATCATAAAACCATTCATAACATATAGATATATCCATAATGGACTAGATATATGGTTTTTATAGAAATAAGAGCCCTGTATTTAATAAGAGCAAGGAATAACAGTCACTTACCAGTTAATCTGGTCCTCCAATGCACTTTATTCACCTACGGATCACTCCAGGATCAAATGGGGTCATCTATAATTACTTAGCAAAAAGGAATTAAAGTTATTGGAGGATTAAGGGAAAATAAGGGCTTAAGGTGATAAATTAAATTAAATCCAATTTTTAAGGATGTCCAATTGTACGTCACATGGTTAAGATGCACATTTTGGAAAATTTTGTGCCAACAATGTGGTTTTACTATCTTAAAGACATACCTTGCATGGTTGGTTCACATGGTTAGAAAAACCATGCACCAACCATAAATTTTCCTCACTTTAAATATACAAACTTTCTCCTAGTAATCCTCACAATTTCGTCAAATCATGCACCAATCATGCACCTGCCTAGTACCCATTGTATTCCCTTGCATGGTTTCCTGGAGATTTTATATGGTTTCTACTAATCATGAGCAAATTTTTCACATCCATAAAAGCCACAAAAACAAGATAAAACCCCTTGGAACCTCCCAAAAACTTAACCTGAAAATTATATAGACTCAAAATACATGTATAAAGGGTCAAGTAGCTAAAACTAGGGGTGATACAGAGTCCCTAATCCAAATTAAATGGTATTATTTCATTAACTAATCAACCACTACCCAGATATCATTATTCCATAGGGAAGTTCATGGTAACCCAACAAAAAATTACATGGGATCCCCTTACCATTTAAAAATTGACACCTAAAGAGTCCGGAACAAACTAAAAGGTTTTATATGCTTGGTCTTTATCTGTTAGAAGGTGTAATAGTGGGACATAAAATCTATAATGTCACGCTTCATACCCAGCCACCAAAATCACTATCTCATGTCACAATATATATTAATAATTCCTAGATGAATGGACCATGAAGAACTATGATAGTCAAAAAAATTAACTCCTCACATAAGCTGGGATGAAAACAAAGATTCGCAAAGTGAATAATACTATCAAAAAGGAGATACCAAGCAGAAATGGTCTCCCTTCCATAAAGGATTTCTCTGATTCCTAAAAAATCATCATCCTTCTAATAAATCTGTAGAATATACTCAATGAGATGTGATTAAATAATAACATTGGTAAAATATATACTTAAAACATCCTCCTAAGTATCCAAATGCATTTGACTAAATATCCCCATAATATTCAACTCTTTATTAAATTCTAAGACATCCTGTGATGGTACTTTCTTACTGAGAGTGTCGGCGACAGCATTCCCCTTCCCTAGGGTGTAGGCGATGTCAAAATTGAACTTCTAAAGGTACTCCACTCACTTACTCTATATGATATTCAAGTATTTATAATAAAATATATAACTCAAAATATTATGATCAGAAAATACTATAAATATCTCCCCACAAAGATAATGCTACCAATATTTAAGTGCATGTGTAACTAAAGAAATCTCTAAACATGAGTGGCATAATTCTTCTTATGTGGATGAATTTTTAGAGAGACATAGGCCACCAAATGGTTTTCCTACATAATAACAAAACCAAAACCAGCACCATAAGCATTATAGTATACCACATAGCCCTTATTAGTCTTAGGTAATATTAGAATAGATGGTGATGTCAGAATTTGTTTCAACTCATTGAATAAAGACTAAAATTTTGTATATCATCTTAATTTCACCCCTTTCTTGGTAAGATCAATCAAGTGTTAGTCCAACTTTTTAGATATCCTTGATGAATCATTGAAAGTATCCAGAAATTCCAAGGAAGGTTTGTATCTCAAATAAGTTCCATGGATCCACCCATGATAAGACACCATTTACATTCTCAAGATCGACTGATAAGATATGATTAGAAATCACTATCCCTAAGAACTTAACTTATTGGATATAGAAATTTCATTTAGAAAGATCTCCATATAGATTTTGACTCCTCAGGATTTCCAAAACCAAACTCAGATAGTTCTCTTGCTCATACTCAGACCTCAAGTAAACCAAAATATCATCCATGAACACCTTAATTAAGGTGTTGAGATGCTGATGGAATATCTAGTTCATTAGAGCCATAAAAAACTACAAGATCATTAGTCAAACCAAAATACATCATAAGATATTCATAATGGCCATACATACTTATAAACACTGTCTTTAGAATATCAGACTCCCAAACTCTAAGCTAATGATATCCCGGCCAAATATTGATCTTTGAAAAACATTTTTACCCATTTAATCGATCAAACAAATCATATAAACGGCTCAAAGTATACTAATTATTAACTATATCCCATTTAATCTTCTGATAATCCTGGAAAAAACAAAGTGAACCACCAATATTATTAGAAAATAGCACCAGGGCTACCCAAGGTGAAACACTATAGATAATAAAACCATTTTCCATTAGATTATCCAACTAGATCTTGAGTTATTTCATCTTAGTTGATTTCATTTGATATAAGGGTATTGATATTGGAGGTGTGTACGTTTCTCTCTAGAGTTATTCTCTTCAAGGAGTATGGGTTACAGATTTTTGAGATTGAATCAGATTCAAAAAATTTAGTTTGGACCTTGCATAAGAAAGCTGATACACCTTGGCATCTGATTTTAGTGATGAAAAACGGGTCTGTGGCCCGCGGGCTTTGCGGGTATAGGGAGGATACGGGGCGGGGAAGGCCTAAAAATTTTGACCACAAAGAGCGTGGACCAATACGGATTGAGCCCACGCGGGTGCGGGCCAAAGCGGGTTGAGCCCACGCAGATGCGGGCTGACCCACAGGCCTAATTTAATTTTTTTTGTGCAATATATGCTTCTTTGGCATTTTAGTTTTTTTTTTAAACATGATTAAACCATGACAAATTATTTCTCATCGTAATGGTCATACAAATTCACTATTCATTTACATGTAAATTTTAAATAGGTCAATATTTATTGTTTTAATAAGATATTATAATATTTATGTAGTAATTATTAACCATATTCATATGGTGTGTCATCGCACCTCGGTCTCAATTCTAAAAAAGTTATTATAATTATAATATTTTTTTGACCGATTTAATTTTGTTATTACTTAATTTTATTTTGTTATTAAGAAAACAAAAAATGACCTCATGAGACCCTAATAGCCTCCTCTGAAACTAGTAATTGCTTGAAATATCGTCGTTCATTCATAGGTTTAGCCATTCGCATCACCACACAATCAACATCATCATTTTTCACCTCTCATTGATCACTTACCTACTTTGCATTGCAATATTTCACCACCACATCGACGTCGGAACATGACACCATTAACTCATAGAAAAAAGTTACATCACATCTCTTAAAACTCTAGCTATTGTAAATTCATACTTCTCCCAACAACTAAAATTAAGAATGAGAAAAAAATACAATATTTAAATGATTATAAGTAGTATTTTTTTAAATGCGGGCAAGCCGCGGGCAACCCGCGGGCTTATGCGGGGCGGGGAGAGCTTGGATTTTTTTGTTCACATTATATGCAGTCTTTTTCAAACAAACCTGTGTGGGCTCAAACCCGCACGGGCTTGGTCGGCCCCGCCCCGCCCCACCCATTTCGCATTACTATCTGATTTATCTATTTAGAAGCTACTCGATGGAGATGGATCGGGGACACAATATTTCTCATTTATGTAGAGAATCCAATTTTTTGCTGATGTGCTTTCTCATATGGGGATCCTTGAGGATCCTTTGACTATTTTCTGCAGTTTGGGTTTGCTCCCTTTTTATTGTAGGAGTTTTGTACAAGGTGATTTCCTTTGGTTGCACTATTTCAGACCTCATTGAGGTTTTCTTTGTATTTTATGTGCTTATTGGACCTTTATTTTATAAAAAAAATAAATTATCGATTGATCAGGATCAAATGAAATAGTAGAAAACAAAATCTTGAGCTCTGGGTGGGAAGGTCCTGCATGACCAGACCTTGGATCCCACTCTCTCTGGGACACCTAAGAGCTCTCATCGGTAGCAAAAAATAGGACACAATGATAATAAAAATCAATCTTATCATGATGAGAAAAAAAAAATCCATCCTGATAATTATTTCAAATAAATCTAGATCGATAATGAAGAAATACCATACTAACTCTGTGTCATCTGTCAATAGAGAATAAGAAAAAACTAAAACCCCTCCTCTTTTATATATCCAAAAGGTGTCACTAACTCCGTGAAAAAGAACATGAACTCCATTTTAAGTTTCAACACATTAAAAAATAGGCATATATAAATGAGTGGGGGAACATGTTTCAAATATAGTAGTCTCTATAGAAGATTCAAAAAATATGGTACCACTCACTATCGTTGTACCTATGGCCAACTCTGCTGGAGACTCATCCACTATGTGAAGGTGCTTCCCTCCTGAGGCTTATGGCTAGATCCCATTAGAATTTGAATATTTAGACTATATTGTAGTGGCCTTTAGATTCTATGATTCTTAACTATAATGAGGCATAGACATAACTTGAAAAAATCATTGTAATTGTTCTTAGTAACTATAAGCATTACACATCTTAGTAGGTGAAAAAAAAGAACACTGGGTGTGCCTGACCTTTCCAAACTAGTAAAAAGTCAGCAGAACACTACTGGAAACTACTGATGGTTCATAGGAGGATTTCTACTGATAACCACTTCCACTAAACCTGAAATGATCATTCCACTTCTTCTTCTTCCTATGTGTTCCACTAATATTTACTTCAGGTGGAAAGGAATGGTAAGAATAGCCAATTATTCCTATATTGATCATCTCTTCCATTATAGATATATATAATATATCTACATAATTATAAAGATTCAGCATAAATTCATGTGATCATATATCTATTCACAAACCCTACAGGTGCTTCTGATCTTTCAACTAATCATTCTTTACCAACTCTGAAGAAAAATGAACCCGCTCTGCAAACCAATTGGTGGACTCCAACACTAAATTCTCTTCCCTCTTCAAAGAGAGAAAATATAGATAATTTTTCATCATTATAGAATTTGGGTAGAACCACAAAAAATAGTGTTTTGAAAACCTTACAATACAAGACAATGTGCCTATCCACATATACCATAGAATCTCACCATCTCTTGTTGGGACCCTCAAGCCTGAACACTACACACTTCACCTTGATGGTCTCATGGGTATCCATAAATTCAAAGATCTAATTGATCTTCTCTAGCCAGTCCTCTACCTCTTGGGTCTAATTTTTACCCTTAAAGGATGGGGTTTTCTCACACAAGAACTCTTGAAATTGATCCTTGACTCCTCTAGCTTCTGATTGTGCCTTGACCACTTGGTCCTAAAATCATGGTAAATTCTGATATAGGGTGTGAACTGCTCATACAATAGTCCTCATAAAATCCTGATCTAAAGGTGTATACCCTTGAGGATCATCCACTACACCCTGTTCTGGAACCTATGGGAGATATCTCAGAGGCATATCACTGAACACCAAAAATAGAATAAAAGGTCAGAAAAAGAGATAATACCAGTTAAACTATAAAACCATAAGAAAAAATGATATTAAGATCAATAACTCAACAAAGGGTACACACATCCCAATATCCCATGGTAACTTGAGCCTCGTCGTGGAAAGAGTTGGCTAATAACCCACAAAAACTTACCTCTCAAGTACTGAAAATACAATATCTAGTGTACCAAACATCCTAAGATAAGGACTTTTGAGGACAAACCAACTTTTTATACCACTTTTTAATGAATTGTCCTTGGTTACCCTCATAAACTGGTACACAGGTCAATCTTCCACATGCCTTAGGGGAATTCCTAATCCCCATAAGCTAGCGACTAGCACTCGGTCATCAAACAAAAACCATAGGGAACAATTTTTACCAACCTAAACAAGATACATGGAATATATATAGATGTCAGAAATAACAATGAAAAAATCATAAGAAATATATTACATAACTAAAAGTAAATATTTGTATCAATACAACTCAAGAAACCAGATAAAAATAAAAAGGAGTGGGTCCAACAAGACCAAAGGATAACCAAAATTAAAGACAACTACTCATGTGATATGTGGGAAATATCCCACCATCTACCCAAACCTAGCTGATAGAAACCTCACCACCTCACTATGGTACTTTTCCTTTCCCTGCATCAAAAGACATAACCAAGTCTACACACTATCAAAGGGGTGTGTGGTGTGTGATCTAAATAGGCTCATTAGGATCCCTAACAGGTGTTCCATATCAATTATCTATACAAATAATCACAGTATTTTTATTTTAAATAAAATATAACATGATAAGTTGTAAGAAAAATTTATATCAAAATAATGGTAAATATTTCCCCTTTTATATAATTCTAAAACAAACCAAGAAAAATAGTCTCAAATCATAATTTCCATAATAATTTATCAAAAGGAAAAGCATGTATATGAAAACCCAAACAGAACAAAGCCAAGAATAGTGGTAAACAGTCCAAATATCACAATAGGTCAAGCTATCATACTACTTATACCATGATTAAAAACTAATGCACACCCATATCCTTATAACATAGGCCTAAGGATCATAAGAACACTCCATGAGTTAAAACCACAACAATTTCAATAGAAATCCCCTAGAACAACATGACTATGAGGTATAGGAACACCCCATGAGTGTACCATCTGAAAATAAAATGGACGATTTCCCTAAGATACACATTACACCTAAGTACCCAGGGATCTTTATAAGCCTCGTTTCTCAAATCATTTCATAAGGTCTTAAAATTTCATAAAAAAATCCAAACAACCCTTTATCCCATTAAAAACATACTTTCAAACCCCATTTCACAATTCATTTCACAGTGATTTTAAAATACCTTTTCTTTTACCAAAATAAGGGAAAAAATATTTTATCACAAATCCATTTACTCTAAAAAATTAATCATGACAATTTATTTATAAAACAATTTATAAAATCAAGAGAAACTAAGGTTCATCCAACATAGGCTAGAGATAAAAACACCTACCTCAAACTTGGGTTAAACACTACCCTCAAGGGGATACCCCAATACCAGAAGGAAATTAGAAACAAAATAAATATTCTCTAATAATTATTATCATATCTCATAATTTCATTCCATAATGAACAAGATCTAGTCGATAGGTTATATAACACATACCTCAATAAACACACTTTCTGCACCACAACCAACACAAGGGTTGACCTATGGGAGAAGATCGAACCACTGATCTAGAATAATCACATAGAAATCAACACATCATTAAATAATCCTATAAACATTGCCCAATTCCACTGCCATGGCCAGTGGAAATAAATAAGAATAAATTTCTCTCACCAAGATAGATGTCATGAAACCACCATAAAGATTAAGCATTGAAAAAATTGATTCAGAAGAGGATGAGACACCCAAAATTTCCAAGAAGATACTAGGGTTTGAGGCAGGGAAGAACAATACCAAATTAATTAGGATTCAGTCTTGTAACATATAAAACCTAAAGTTCATAAAGCATTTATATTGTAAACTATGGATTTATGGTGTAAAATCCTCATAATACATATACATAAAAAAATACTTTAACTTGGGTTAAATATCTCAAGCAATTATTTTATGATGTAAAATACATCTTAAATCATAAAAGGAATTTACGATATAAAAAATTAATTGATGGCCTCTAATATTTCTACACCTTAAATATTTTCAAGGCTAGTTCCTAGTGAAATAATTACACCGTAAACTAGAACTTACAACATAAAAGTTTACAGCAAGCAGTGTTAACCCCTAGGGTCTATAGAAACTCCCAAAAATAATTCTTATTCTATCCAAACTTTAAAAAGATACTATTTAATCAAAAAAGAGTAGACCTTTAAAATCTATAATGTTACATCAAATTTATCCATGACTAAAGCAGAAAAAAATTACTCAATGTTGATTCCAAAGCTCAAGATTATTTGTCTACTGCATTATCAAACCAAATCTATATAAAGGTGGTGAGTTGAACTACTTGTAATTCTATTTGGGATAAATTGGATAAAATTTATAAAGGTATAAGCAAGGTGAATGATGTGAATCTTCAAATTTTTCATAATAAATTTGATGATCTAAAGATGTGTCTTAATGAAAGTGTAAATGTATTTTTTAATCATATCAATAAATTTTTTGGATACATTTGAGGATTGGGTGAATAAGATAAGTATGTTGAGGTTGTGAAGAAGATATTAAAGAGTCTTAAACCCCTCTACATCCCAAAATTATCTACATGTTAAGAAAGAATATTAGTTGAACTATCATTAGATAACATACAAGGTATTTTAATGGCCTATGAAATGAGACTCAAGCTCAAAAGAAAATCAAATAATACAAATGAGGAAATATAATTCAAATCCATAGAAAATCTTAACATCACTAAAGATATAGATGAATAGTAAGATCAATATGTTGAGTTTCTATCACTAGTGGAAATAAAAATCAAAAGGGGCAAGGGTATATTTAAAGGAAATCAACCCTTGGTTTGTTTATGATGTGGAAATTTTGGGCACATTATTTCCAGGTGTCCAAGGAGATTCAATAATTATGAGGATGATATTGAAACTATTAAAAAAAATTAAGGATTTTGTACCCTGATAAATATTTTAAACCAAGAAATCATTCCATAAAGAAGCTTTATATAAAGATCCTTATGAGCATGGAATAAAAAGATGATGAATAAAACAGAGTAAGAACAAACTAAATTTAAATTTAATACAAAATATTTCATGATAGCCACTTTTGAATAAGAAAAATATGAGAGAGATAGAGAATAAGAATAAAAATAAATTTGTTGTAGGTATTAAAGTGGAACCTGATGGGGATCTTTAAGAGATCAATATACAAAGAAAACATTCAAAAAAATATATCATTAAAATAATCTTTAGAATATATTTATCAGCATGAGGCCAAGATAGACCAGCTACATAAGTAGTTGTAAGATAAACTGACTAGTCATGAAATCTTAGAAGAATAAGTAGAGTTTAAACTAAAAATAAAAGAAAAAATTAATATTATTGATGAAATTAATGCTTTTTGAGGAAAATTGAAAATAGGGTTTAAGATCTAGAATAATAAGTGGTAAATTTTAGAAGTAAACATGAATCTAAAATAAATTCAAGTGATCCAAAGAAGAAGCCGTATTTCATAAAATTATCATATATGGAATTATTATAAAGAGATAAATGAGGATTATAAGGTGTTGAGAAAATTTTAGACAAACAAAGACCTAGGTTTATGGATAAAAGTGGAGTTTTTTGGTATACTGAACATCAAAAAGAGGAGTAGTGGAAGTTTAAAAAGGAAAGAAATAAAAGTTTTTATAAAAACCTTAGTCTTTGAGGAGTAATAAAAAACCATACAGGTACTCTAAATATGGATACATGTGAAGGAGTGAAATTTAAAAGATATTTAAATTAATTAATTTTCATTTTTTATCTATATTAGACACACTATTTCATATTTTAGAGAGTTGAAGAGTTACTTGGAGGGAGAAGCACTTGGAAGCTGAAAAATAAGAATGAATACATATTATTTAACACAAGGAATAAATTATTTTATGGGTATTTCTATCAATGAACTAATTTTTAGTATTAAGAAGATGACTATAGGTAAAGGAGGAATGGATATTACCATTAGTGGAATCAAAAATATATAATTACAATGGAACCATATGAGATTATATTTGGTAAAAAAAATCCCCATTAGAGGAAGAATAATCACATGATTATGCTTTATATTTTAGAAAAAGAAAGGATATTTCATATAATATCTCACCTCTATTGTGAATATATTGAAAGGAAAAGAATAAGAGAGATAAAAATAATACCTCGATGAATTTTCACTCAATGAAATAATGAAAAAAATCATATGGATCCTTAAAAGTGGTTGTTATTCCTATATGATAGAAAATATAATCCTTTTGAATAATGTAAAAGAAAGAGTATATGGAATTTTATATTTTAAATGATAGATCTTTGATGATAAAAGGAATCAGGAAGACCAAGCTAGTATATGATGAACTAAATAACATAAAAGTGCTCTATGTGGATGGATTGTGGCATAACCACTTAATCATGATTCAGCTCTATGTCCCTGGGTTTGAATTAAGATTCAAACTAAAATTATTATTGACTAAATTAAATATAGGTAATTCACTCATGAAGTGATGAAAAACCAATAGTAATTTCTACAAGTTAGATAGCAAGGAGGACACATGATTTATAAAAGTAGAATAATAAAATAACTTGTGGTGTCGAAGGCTTGGACACATTAATCAATAGATAATGGTAAAACTTTCAGAAATAATATCTATAGTGGATATATCAAATATGAAGTATAACTAGGAAAGTATTTTTGATGCATGTATGCAGGGTAAGGTGATATGTAACCCTTATCAGTAAACTAATAAGAGGGAATCCAAATTACTTTATCGAGTTCATATAGATGTTTATGGCCCTATAAATAAACATGGAACTCATGGAGAAAGATACATCATTAAATTTGTTATTGATTATAGTAAAATATATTTAATCATGTTCATGTATAGGAAGAATGAGGTTATGTAGTCCATGAAAAGGTTCCAGAATAGAGTGGAAAATGAAATCGCTTATACTATCAGAATTTTGTGATCTAGTAATGGAAAAAAGTACACATCCATTAAAGTATATAATTATCAAGAGAGTCATGGTATCAAGTATGAGATTTTATTGGTTAAGAACCCATAATAAAATGGAGTTTTTGAGTGGTGAAAATGGATAGTGAATAACATGGCTAAAACACTGCTTATTGAAATTGGTTTTTCTCGCCATTATTGGAAAGAGGCAACCTTGGTCATAGTTTACACACAAAATTGAGTAGTGTTAATCCATGGAGAGGAAATAACCCTCTGAAAGATGTGGTGTGGAATAAATACATCATTTTAGTAGTTCCTTATTTTTTTAAGTAGATGTTAAATCTAGAACATGGAAATAAATCCAGGTAAATATAGTGATGTTTCATATAAGGGAGTATTATTAGGCTACTCAGTAAAGATTAAATACTAAAAATGTGTATTAAAAGGCTGGGAAAACTTATTGATAGCAATTATGTTAAATTTATTAAGGATAAATATTAAATAAGTTATAAGAATTTAAATTTTGAACTAAGAAAATAATGTGATGAGTTAATGAAAATTTAGAAGTAGTAAAAATTGATTCAAATGATGAACACCCGGATGGTGAATCGGAGGAAATAACATCTACTGAAGAGATCTTTCCTATATCTAAAATAATAATTAGGAGGATATAAGTAGATCCATCAACTATAATTATAGATAGCTTTTCACTAACTCAAAAATTAATAATGATAATAGTATAATAATATTCTATATTATAAACCATAGATTCAATATCCTTTTAATAAGTAGAGAATAATGAAACATGGGTGATAACCATGAATGATTTTTTATATCATGTTGCTAAGAACCAGACATGGGATCTTTTCGAGAGACCTAAATTCCACAACAAGATTGGAATAAAATGGGTCTTCATTAAAAAAATTACTAAACATGGTAATTTGGTTCAAAATAAGGTTTTACTAGTATGAAAAGGTTATTCTCAAATAGAAGTTTTGGATGTTCAAGAAACTTTTTCACTAGTGGCATGACTTGAATCAATCATCCCTTTACTATTATTGGTGATTCAAAGGGGGTTTAAATTTTTTTAATTGGACATAAAAAAATCATAAATGTTATGATAAAGAAGAAAATATATATTGATAATCTAGTGGGATTCTTGATTTTTAGTGATGAAAACAAGGTGTGTAGATTGAATAAGACCTTGTATGTTCTAAATCGGGCACTACATGCATGGTATGATTAGTTTGACTCATATATAAAGAAACTAGAATTAAAAATAGGTCATGTTAATCATAAATAATATGTGAAGACATACAAGGAAGAATAATTTATGGTTATGGTTTATGTGGATGATATATTATTTTTTGGATGCGAATAGAAGTCTATAGAGGAGTTTTATAATCTAATGAGCTCATAATTTGAAATGTCAATGGTTCGTGAGATCACTTATTTTCTAGGGATTCAAGTGATTCAAAAATATAATTATACTTTTATCTCATGAAATAAATATACAAATGATCTGTTAAATAAATTTTACATGCATAATTAAAAGCCCATGTCAACCCCAATTATAGTTAAAACCAAGATTGGGGAGCATGAGTATGGAAAGTAAATGGATCCCACCTTATATAATAAGATCATAAGAAGTTGATTTTACCTAATAGAAAATTATCTAGACATAGCCCAGGTTAATTTCTTGTTGTCCGGATTTCAAAGCAATCCTAATGAGAAGCATCTCACAATAGTAAATAGAATTCTGAGGTACATTTGAGGAACTTTCACCCATGGGTTTTTCTTTAATGCATAAAAAGAACATAAATCATTAACCTTATCAAATACTAAATAGTATGATGATGTGTTGGACTATAATTCCACAAGTGTAGGTGCACTTTATATTTTAACTAAGTGTATAGGGTGGGTGAGTAAGAAACAAGAGAGTGAAAATTTTAATATGGATGAGATTGGATATAT
This sequence comes from Viscum album, assembly GCA_963277665.1. Lineage (NCBI taxonomy): Eukaryota > Viridiplantae > Streptophyta > Magnoliopsida > Santalales > Viscaceae > Viscum > Viscum album. Next base: position 1,776,976,676 of record OY728146.1, on the reverse strand, counting down.
TTTATTAAATAAATATTCCACACAAATTTTGTGGATGAAAAAACAATTGGAAGATCCAGGTGAGGAGTTTTAATAGCCAATTATAATATTTTGTGACAACAAGAGTGTTATCAAGCTCCCAAAGAAACTAGTTCCACACTCTCAGACTAAAGCATTGAGATCAGATATCACTTTATAAAAGAAAAGGTAGAGTAAGGAATAATGAAGATAAAGTATTTTGGGAATGGTAAACAATCAATAGATATCATGACTAAGACCTTGAATACTCAAACATTTGAGAAGAATCAGTTGAACCTTGGTGATCAACTTCTACCCTCATCTTGGGGAGGTTAGGAAATGTACCCTATCCCCATTATGTATAAGGTTTTTATTTGTTTGTTCTTTATTTTTATCATAGGTTCTATATTCTGTTTGATTAAAGATTAAGAGGGATATTATCCATGAGTAATGCTATATGAGGAGTGATGGTTTGGTTTGAACTTAATGGATAAAATTTTAGACATTAATCTATGTATCTTGTTTCCTATAATATAATTGACTCGTGTAGGATTAGAAACTTGGTTGATGGATCATTTTATAGTTCTTGTTTCAATATAATTTTTGAAAAATTGGGTCTAAAGTAGATAACCCCATTGAATTTTATTATAAAATAGTGATAATAAAATTATGGGGAATACAAATTCAAAGGGAGTTAGAGTTTACACTTATATAGAGGAGCTTTGGATAGAATTTCCAATGGTGGATTGATAGCAAAATCTAAAGGGGGAATATTTTAACAATACCATATGATATTATATTTGTTTTTATTTGGAATATAGAGTCTTATTTGGTATACTTGAAGTTCTTAGTGGTTTTTTGGACTTATTTTTAAGGATTTGGGAAGAATTTGGTGTGTACAGGTTTTTTTAAAAATGACTAAGTCTTAAAACATAAGAGTTATTTCTATATTGAGTTAGAAAAATGGAAAATGTTAGAGCATTGACCAGTGAGTGTGTGAGTCATTTTATGGGAAATTTTTATCTCAAAAGATTCATTAGACTCATTTTATAAGGGTTTTAATATTTCTTAAGAGTTAATTCTGAAGGGGTTATATGATAAAATGAAAAATGCATAGATTGTAAGAGTTGTCCTAGATTTTGTTAGTGTCACCAGGGAAGAAGCCGTACGAAAAATAGAAAAGTCATAAAATAGTAAGTGTTGTTTTGTGTAATCATAAGAGTCATCAGGTAAATTTCTTAAGGGTCATCTAATTTTTCAAGGTTCATCTGGAAAATCATAAGGGTCATTAGAAAACACATAAGGTTTATTCCCTTTTTTAAATCTATAAAATTATCTAATCACCCTAAGTAATGTAAATGTTATCAAAATAATTATTAATAATCATCATAAATGATATAATGAGATTTTATAAGATTCATTGGGGTGCATATGAAATGTTTATTACCATTTTTATTTTTAGTGACTTAAAAATAATGTATTGTGAAAATATGGATCATAGAAGAGATCACATAACACCTCAAATCGTCACACCACATGTCTGCATGTATGGAATAAGTAATTATTTATCCAATAAAATTTATTTAATGATGTATTATTAATTATAAAATAAAAATGATATTTAAGTCAAATGAGAAAAAGAAAGCTATGAATTTTGTGCATGAATTAAGGCTGATTTTTCAAGGATATCATGGATATTATAAAGAATTAAAAATTATATGATTTATCAATGATAAATTATCATAGTTCCCATTTCATAAATATGTAAAATATCTTAAGGTTATAATAATGTTAAAAGGGGAAAGAAAATTTTCAATATTTAGAATCAAATGAAGAGATGTAGTAAAGAAAAGGTGCCCTTTTTATTTTGGTTTTATTATTCTGATTATTGAAAAAATATTATAAGAAACATTTTTTTTCTATTTATTTTATAATTTCTTGACTTAAATTGGTGTGTGAGAGTTCAAGAATAGGAAATAATCTTGGGATCTACAATGAATCATTCCCAAACTCTTATAGCATCTTCATTGAATAGTGTTACCTCCTAGTACATCAACACACTATTAGTGTATGCACCTTGTATTAGCCCTTAGGAGTGAACCAAGTAGTCATGAAAATACATAAAGGTATTTTTAGCAAAAAATAAGGGTATACATCATCTATTAACATGATATTTAAGTCATTAAGACAATATGTAAGGGTATTTACAAAGCTCTTTAGAAAATGTATATGTGAAATTATAAATACATAATAATCATTCTGTCATTCCACCAATAATATGTATGGGTTAGGAGTAAGGAAATTTTATCCAAGAAAGAGTCACACCATGAATAATAAATCCATTCCATGATAGATTTCAGGTTTGACATTTAGGATAAATCATACAGAGAACCACTGTGTGGAGTTGGGTGTCACGGCCTAGAATAACCAAAATGGTATGATACTTCCACCATGAGAATTTCATAGGGAGTTTTACTTAAGATATTTACCTATGAGAATTTAAAAGGATCTACACATAATGGTCAAGGATGTAGTATAACACTCAAAATATTTATTATTGTATAAATCATTATGAAGCCCCACCCTGAGACTAGAACCCCTTTATGTTGTAGTAGAATTAAAGTGGCGTTGAAGCCTGTCATGTACCCTAATATATTTTTGAAATTTAAATAATTTAATATATTTTGATCACATGTATTAAATTCATGAAATAATAATGAATAAATTACTAAATTTAATGAGTAAAAAATGATAATTGAAATAGAAATAAAATATATCACTACCCATATGGAAGGAGGCAATTGATCCAGAATTTCATGCATGAGGAAGATCTTCCCCAATCATTCTTAAATCTGTTGCTTCCATATACCTATTTATATTAGTTTTTCATGATTTTAAAGGAATCATATCTTTATATTCCCTATTTAAAACTAGGAATTTATCCTTGATAATTATATTAGTGTTCCTGTTTTATTTTTGAAAGTAACTGTATTGTGCATTTTTAATAAAATTGGTCATTATATCTCTCTATTCAATTGTTTTATTCTATCATGTTAATTCACTATTATCACTATTATTCATTATGGTTAAGAACTAAATCAATGGATCTCATATAAAATGAATTTAGTGTTGAACCAGAGTCTTTAATCATTCATTTTGAATGTTTCATGTCAACTTAGGGTTATTTTGAGAAAAATTAATAGTGGTGAAATGTGAGAGTGTTTCTTAAATATTTTTGTATTATATTTAGATTATTATTTTTCACTATTCTCTTTACCTTAAATAATAATTAGGTAATAAAATGGATCCTTGAGGATTTATTATTGAATGAGTTTAATTTCATACCAGGAAGGTGGGTTGGGGTGTTCTCTCTATTGAGGATCCATTTAACTTTCTAACTATGGAGGAGGTGGATGTACAATGTACTTGTTGATTTCTAGGTACGCTATATATTCACACTTAGGGAAGAATAGGATAACCACATATGATATGGAGTGTTTTAATTTTTTAGGTATTTGATTAATAATGAGATAATGAAAGTTCACTATGGGAAATTTTCATGGGGATATTTACTTTCTTACTAACCTCATTCATTATTTTTTCATGTTCATTACATGTTTATTTTATGTTTTCTTTAATTCATATTCACCCCCACCATTTACTTTACTTTCATTATAATATATAAAACACTGGAAATATAATGAGTGTTTTGAATATTTAGTGATTGGAGGCAAATGAAACTCAAGAGATATGAACTTGGTTAATGAAAAATTCAATATTTTCATATATTTCACTTTGATATTCATGATTTTAATCCCACAATTTTTTATCAATTCTTGTGTAAATATTATATTTATCATTTTTATTAGTAATCTAGAATTTAATTATTAAATAGATTCAAACTTGATTTTTGATTTCTTATTTCATCTTTAAAATTTTTAGAATAAATCCTACAATTAAATTTGGATGTTTTGATGTTATTATAAGATGTTTTAAGGTAATTTTAAAGGCCTATAGTCTATTTCAAGATGTTTGGAGTTTAGTTTGAGAAATTCTATAAGTATTGCGCTAGAGTTGAAAAATATGGATAAGGGAAATGTATTACAGTGCCTTCATAGGATATTTGGTCATGCATAGAAGAATTTTCCTATACATAATAGATTTTAGGAGGATGAAAGATATTTTTATTGACCATATAATATTTTATTGTACCAAAATATATGAAAATAAAAAAATTTCATACACATAGGAAATTTGGTTGCACATAGGATATTTTATTTACTTATAGGATAATTATCCTATATATAAGACATTTATCGCATGTAGGAAATTTTATCTAGGTGTATGAAATTTCAACATGTCATGTGAAATTTTAAGTATGAATATAATAATTATCATATGTGTAAGACATTTTTTCATGTGTTTGAGTATTTCTTATGTAGGATATTTTACTTTGGAAAACCGGATAATGTATGATCACAAGAAAACTTCAATGGACTCACATGTGCTTCAAGTTGAGGCTTGATGTTCCACTATATCATTTTTGAAACCAACCAAAGGATTCCATGTGAATCATAATATGTAAAATATTTTGATCAATATTAAATAAATGAATTTATGGACTTTTAGGAAGATATGATCGCATAGATATTTGAAGTCATGGGGAGAAAGGAAAATTTGGAGAAATTAAAAGGTTAGGATTTCAAAGGTTTGACTATGAATAAAGAATATGAAAATTGAGGACACATAGATGTAATTATGGGGATGAAGTAAAGTATGTGCATACTAGGTGTTTTAGGGGAGATTTGGGAGTTGGGATTCTGTGCTAGAGGTGTATTTCTTATATCATTTACTATTTTTTTATATTTTCTTTAGTTATATAATTATTTCTTATTCTCTATACATATCTTCTAACCTTAAAATGGAGGGGTAATTCTTAAGTGATTTGGTAAGTTGAGGTTCTCTATTTTTAATTCTTGAGTCTTTATACTTCAATGAATAAAACTCTCTATTTCAAGTTAATTGGTTTCAATATTCAGTAGTTATTTTTAATATCAAATGTGATTATGTTTGATTTGATTTTTTTCATTATTTGTTTCCATTTTTAATGATCCATAATCTCTATATATTCAGTCATGGTTTATAAATTATGTAATATACAAGGGATGAGTGGTGAAGTGATTGGTTATTGTCAACATGTGTAAAAGGGGTAATGGACACTCTTTGATTGTTGTAGAAGAAAAAGACCCAATTGGGTATTGCCTAAGTAAACTAGGGGATTCACTATAATAGCTTCACACATAGAAAATAGGGTAGACCAATATGATATTTTAGATAGTTATATTCTCACCAAAATATTTATCTAAGGTTGATAGGGGAATCGATTATGAATCCTATCAATTATTAGTTAATAGGAAAAATAATGAAATGATTTAAGGACTAGGATAACATTGTAAATATAAAACCAAACTTGGACCAATCACCCTTCTCATAATATTGTTTCAATTTATTTATTTACTATGCTTTTAAAAATCAAAAAAAATCAAAAAAAAAATCAACCCCTTTCTCTAACCCCAAAAGTGACAACTGATTTTGTGCACTCCTCTCTAGAGACAACCCTAGGTTTACCACTATAACTACATTTAACCTAGGAATAAATAGCTTTTTTAGCCACCCTATGGTAGTTTTGTCAAAAAAAATAGTTTCATTTATGGTGAGGTATTTCCTATATCTAACTTTAAAATTACAATACCAACTCTTCTATTAACCAACTATTACCTTTTGATTCATAGATTTAAAGAACTTTACTAACTAGATTAATATAATTAAAATTTAAGCATTGATTTTGAATAAATTTCTCCAATAGAACATAGAGAAACCATAGGTGTTCACTATGATCCTGTATCAATTATATGAAATCCAAATCAAAACTATGAGATATATGTACACCACACTTTTCCAATAATAACAATCAAATTTCCATACCTACTTTACAAACTGAATTTGACTTCAAATCTTGTATAATACAATTGTTTCCAAAGTTTCATGGTCTTAAATTTTAAGAACCAAACAAACTCATCAATAATTTTACCCTAGTATACTCCACCATGAATCCAAGATGAATTTTTGAGAAACAAGTAAAGTGGGGGGAATTCCTCTTTTCACTAAAAGGAGCCCCCAAGGAAAGGTTATATAGCCTAAAACCATGTAAAGTTTGTTACTATGATTACCCAAATAGATATTTTCTTCATATATTATTCCCCACCTCAAATATTTAATCCATATAAAAGGAGTTATGTTTCATAAAATAGTATACTAGAGAGACTCTTCATGAGTATTGGGAGAGGTTTGAAAAGATATGTGCTAGCTGTCCACATCAAGCTATAAAAGAGCACCACTTTATTGTGTTATTCTATGAAGTCCTACTAGAAAATGATAGGAACATAATGGATGCATAATATGGAGTATCTCTAATAGAAAAAACACCAGTATAATTCAAGAGACTTATTTAGAAGATAGCATATAACTCGCAACAATTTTCCATAAGAGGTACCAGTACCAGAGGTATTCATGAGATAATATTTTCTGATTCATTACCTTTGTTAGAATCTAACCATGAAGGTATAACTTGTATTATTAGAAAAATGGTTTGAAACAAACCAGTGAACAATAAGAACCAACCAAGGTATGTGGTTTATGTTTATCCCCTCACTATTTAATTGACTAGTGCTTTAAGTACAAGGAACTAAGAACTACTTGTCATCCTTCCAATAAAGGAAATTTCAGTAACACAATCAAGTATGGATATATAATTCTCAATTCCAATATGAATTTTTAAATCAAAAAAAACCCATGTATGATAACATTTTCAAAACCAATACCAATAAAAACTACTTTATCAACAATAATTCTAAAACCCATCACCCTTACAACAAATATATAAGAAATATTACACCCAAGCATATTACCAAAATCCAAATGATTTTCAATAAAATAAAATCTTTGAATAACCATTCACCGATTTAAAACCACTTGTACAGTAATAATAAGAGGCTAAAGTTGAGAATCATAGGAATGAAGTGGGAGAGTTAAAAAACCAGATCAATAGTATTGTGAAAATTCTATCCAAAAAAACAAGAAAAATATCAGATCATTATTTCCTAAATCTCAAGGGAAATTTAAACATGATTACAACAAAATATGTAAAATAAATTCCACTACTAACTACCCATGAACCTAAATCCAAGTAGCCATAATTTTAGGATAATGAAGCTAGAAATTCTATAAGTTCTAGATAGATTCCTAAATATTGGTTAAGCCAAGAATAAAATAAATAATAGGAATAATAGAGAATTGGATAAAGGATTAAGATTCATGAAGCACAATTATAAAGGTATAAAAGGGATAATAAGTACCCCCACTTCTATTCTCATTATGAATGATTCAATTCAATAACATTCAGAAGGAATAAATTTAAAGAGAGATTCTAGAAAAATTTTAGAAAGTGAGAGTCAACATACCTCTTCTAGAATCCCTCAAAAAATCCCAAAGTATGTTAAGTTCCTAAAGTATATTTTCACCAAAAATAGGAGACTTTAAGGTAATTAAAGGGTAAACTTGGGAATAAGTGTCTCAAATTTAATTATATCAAAACTCCCAATAAAATTTCAAGATACAAGAAAATTTTCTATCCCTTTCACTATTTGTTCCATGAATTTATTTGATTCTTTATATGATTTAGGTGCTTCCATTAATTTTATGTCTCACTATATGTTTATATATTTGTATATAGGAGAATTAAAATCAATAAGAGTAGTGGTATAACTTGAAAATGGTTTTATAGCCTTTCCAACGGGAGTCTTGGAGGATGTGTTCCGAGAGTTAAAAATTTGGTCTTCCCTGATGATTTTATGTATTGAACATGGAGGAACATAGAGTACCAGTATACTCACCCATATTCTTGGGGAGACCATTATTAAATACAACCAAGACCATCATCAATGTATATAAAGAAACACTCACCATAGAGTTTAGATACAACACTATCCACTTTAACATATTTTAATCCATGAGGAACCCATTAGATTATCATTGAATTCTTACACTTTCCCACTTTAAAGAGGCTAAAACAGTGAAGATCTAGGTTTTTTATAATAATTTTTAGCTCTAGAGAAACATTTAATGATTAAATATCCCATGTAAAATAATGTTTTATAGAAATCTAGTAAAATATATTTTTAGATTGTAAGAAGAGGTAACTTTTGAGTTTTTTGATGGATTTTATTGTTTATTCTTTGAATAAGAAACCCATATGTCATTTTTGTGTTGGATATTCAAGCCTTGGAGGTGGAAACCCTAATCTAATTTTATCTTTATAGAAACTCTTGAATCTGTAATTAAAACCATTTCTCACTTATTTGAAGTATGTGTACCTAATAAAAGGATAAAAAATATTTTTCATCACTTCAAATAACATATAAAAAATACAAGAACATAAATTTTTGATATTTTGTAACACCCCAAGCTTCCACGCTACGTTTCACTTCGAATAATGCAATAGCGTGTGTTGTACGCAACCTCGAGCTCTAACACACACCACAACGAATTAAACTAGCCGTTGTGAATAGTAATACCTACTTTTTGAAATTTTATAAATTTTATTTATCAAAATGGACTTCATTTTTGGATTCGGAATATCGAAATTAGCCTATGTTGAATTTTTGGTATTTTTCTGAGAACTTCTAATTTTTTATGAATAGTGAAAAATACTTAAAAACAACTTTTTAAATCAAAATAATTTATAGTGAAAAATTATACTATTTAGTTGTTTTAAAGTATAATTAGAATATATTTTTACCATTTTATCCAATGGTGGTCTTTAGAATTAATTTAACATTGAAATCGGACATAAACAATTGCCAATCTTTTGATATAAATTGTTTCTTAGAAACACGCCATTTTTTGTAACAGCGGGAATTAATTATAAAATTAATTAATGCAACTTATATGTTTGGAATTTTGTAAAATATACATCATTTTTGAATTTGGAATATCAATTATAGCTTAGGGTGAAATTTTGGCTTTGTTCTGAAAAACTTCAATTTTTGATGAATAGTGAAACCACTGAGTGGTAGTTAATAACTGATTTTTCGTTTAAATGAAATATTACCACTTCTGTGATTTGATTTTCAAAAATCCGACATACATGGTTGTAATTAAGAAGTAAAATGTGGTTCAATGAGATTAAAATAAATTTTTGGTGAATAGTAACTTTTAAGTTCTTAATCGCGATTAGAGGTAATTAGTGTAGTTTAAGGTACAAATAATGTTTTAATAATATGAGATGAGCATGACACTTGTCCTACTCCTATTGGATGAGTCATGGCCGACCAAGACAACCCATGGGTCAACTTGGGGACCCCATGGAGCCACTTTAGTTGGAAAATGACATTAATATATATTTATTTAATGTTAAAATTAAATTGACACAAACATGAGTTGTTTAACTAAAACAGTGTTAAGTGGGGTTACAAAAGTCCAAATTTTGACTATAAATATTCATTAGAAAGATAAAAAAATTTCCTACATAATAATATATTTTTTATAATTTTTAGACATCAAATAAATTAAATTATTTATGACATCATTATGATGCAGCGATGACCTCATTATTTAACGATTTAAATAAAATGAGAAGATAATGCAAAATCCAAGGCTTAAACTTTTCCAAAGCCTATTGGATGAGGAGATTTCGAACCCTTATCACCTTATCCACGAATTATATAAGTGTGGGACCTTTAGAATCTGAAAAGCATTGTATAATAATGTAACATTTCAATCTTTCCAAAAGAGCCCCTCCTCTCCACTTATAAAAGGCCCCCACCTCTCCCACCTCATTTACACTTTCAAGCCATTTGGATCGGCCAAACTCTACCCAAATACTCTCCCAACTTCCCCCTTTTACTCCTAGAAGCCTCACTTTGGGCAGAACTCTTCCCAAGGAAGCCTTTGGCTCAAATCAAAAAGAGTTACCCGATTTTGAGGTAATGTCTTCTCTAATGTTGTTTTGTTTTATTTTTCTACTCCAACCCCCTAAAATCTTTTTATTCATTTCTTTTGTAACAAAACCAATATCCTCAATATACTAGGATGTTTTTATAAGAATTATTCGAGCTACACTTACACACACCTACATCTAATGGTTAAAGAACATACGGTTTCTGTGGATGGCGAATTTCTGCCTCACGAAACGATGATTGTTCAACACTCATATAACACCTCCAAAGGTGGCCATTAAGATGTCACTATATTTATATATGATATAAAATATGTTTATGTTTTACTTATGCTTCTGTATTTCTCATTTATGGCATACTTTATGATTTCTATTATGGGTAAAACGCGATAATTTCATTTTAGGAAGTGCGGACTACCGCCCCCTCAAAGTGATTTGAATCGTTAATGCCATATGTGGGATGTATAAAGGATGGATTAAATGGTATTATACACTATATTATACTGTAATTATATTATAAATTTATATCATTTTGATTTCATTCCATTAAATACGAAATAGAAATGAAAGTAGCGTTCATGCGTACGTACGGCTTACCGTCTCCATGAACGGTGCATTTCATTTCTTACCTCTAAATGTTACGTGACATTATGAATGAATGTATATACTGTATATAAATGATATATATGATATATACATCATGAATATAATTCTGGATATAATGGATATTTCACCACATGAACAACTTGTAATTATAAGAAGTTTATTTTTGACTCAAGTACCAAAGATCGACAAAACGACCGTTATTAACTTAAATAATTAAATAATGTTCATAACATGGTAATAAGTGATATAAATGGAATAATGAACATGAAAAAGGTTCTTAAGTAAATATAAATTAACTCTAGTTTATTATTCAGGAGGTTAAATAACGGTCGAGTCAGGACAAGACACAAGGTAAGGGAACTTCTTAACCCAACTTCCATTCTTTGGGTTAATCTCCTACTTTCAAATTATGTCATGATATTATTATGTCTTATTTTTTATTCTTTATGTGTACCTATAGTGAATACACATAATATATCTATTTTATTTTAAAAATGATCTTTGTAAGGACTTCGTCTCAATCTCCTTTCATTGAGGCATATTTGGTTTTATACACAAATTTCTTTTATACGGTGTATAAACCACTTTGACTTTTACGTTTATTCAAAAGGAATATTTTTTATACGAACCATTTACTAAACGACAAAAGGGAATGTTTTTGTCGTACGTATGCGGCGACAATGACTTCTCCACCGCTGTGACCACTATTTGAGTTTCGGCTTCCTCTACAAGCCACACCCTTTTTTTTTAAGAATAAATACCATGTTATACTTTTCTTTTATTTTGGTATTGGAAATGGTTTTGAAAGCGTTTTTATTATATCAATGTGTTTTATTGATATCTTGTGATTGAAATGTGGAAATGTTATGTTTCCTTTATGCATGTTTTATGTGATACGATTATGTTATGGTTTATGAGATGTTTAAACCTGTTCATATGAGGAATGTATTGGACTTAATAAGTGACGGGTGGAGCCCGCTATAGCTCCTCGATGCATCGGTAGGTCTCATGAGACAACTAGATGTGGAATTGGCCGAGGCCCTTTCCCAATTTGATTTATGGTTTTGGCCGAGGCCTTAATCATTTTAGAAGTCTTGGCCGAGGCCTTGACAAAATGTTTCAGAATGTCCGGCATTATACATTCCCTCATTATGATCGTGGTTATTGATATTTCATGTGATTATTCGACCAGTAGAATATCCATGTGAAGAATTGAATGGCATTATATCATTTTAATTTTGCCATATTATGTTGATGTTCAAGTTTAAAAGGCTTTTGTTTTAGTTATACATTGCCTTAAATTTTTATGTTTATTTATAAAAGCTTCCGCAATATTGTTATCCTTACTGAGCATCTGAGCTCACCCCTTTAAATGTTTTAATATTTTCCAGGATGTGAAGAAGTATTTTATGAATGACCTACAGGGATTGTGAGAAGAGAATATGAGTGTGGACTATGGAGACTTTGTTATTGTAGTTTTTCACTTTATGATGTAATGTAACGTTTACGAATGTATCTAGTGTTTCCAAGGCTACTAAACTAATCGGTCTTTCGAGACTTGATCTTTTGTGATCATGCCAATGTTATGAAGTAATGCACCGACTCTGGGTAGATGGGGTCGGGGCGTTACAGTTGGTATCAGAGGAAGTTTAGTACAAACCTTGGAAGCTAGATTTAGATAAACTCTGATTAGAGCATGTAGACCTAAGATGAACTTTGAGGCTTAGTATAGAAGAACTTCCTAGAATTTTGGTATTGTAGAGATTTTGTGAGTTTTCCGAGAAATACATCCCTGTCTGGATACGAGCAGGTAGAGGCGGCTCTGGCACAGATGTTCCTAGGGGTAAAACCCGAAAACACCGCTTTGAGCTAGACTCGAACGGGAACTGGTACATGACAACGGGCCTTGCTGCACTCTTGGTTACGACACTCCCGGGGGATATGCTTAGGATAATTCTCATTTTCTTTACAAACCACTATGAAGGGTTATGAGTATATACTTCCTCAAAGGAAACATTTCTTTTTATGATTATGGATTATATCCATAAATAGTTCAATTTATGTAAAGTATTTTACAAATATGGAATTATGTATTTTATTTCATAAACTAATCTAGTTTATGACATTGTTTAGAAATGGCGCCTAGTGGAAGGAATGGAAACCGTATCAATGCACGCACTCCGTGTAGGGATTTTCCTCCTGCTCAAGATAATTATAGTGGAGCTAGTGATACAACTGGTGCTGATCATCTTCTCACCGTACTGGGACAACTCACGCAGGTTATGAATAATAACCTTACTCATATGGAGCACCCTGATCCGCAACGTGGAGGATCAATGCTAGACCGTTTCATGAGGCAACAACCACCAACCTTCAATTGGAGTACAAATCCTATAGTATCTGAGCAATGGATAAATTCCTTAGAGAAAATATTCCATGCCTTGGGGAGTAGTGAAAGGGAGAAGGTTGTCATGGCAGTCTACCGCCTCACTAGAGATGCCGATCAGTGGTGGTCGCTGATTCAAAACACAAAGGAAGATGATGACGTATCGAATATGGAATGGATGGAGTTCAAAGAGCTTTTCTTAGAAAAATACTTTCCTCGTGACCATCGAGCAGATATGGAAAGGCAATTTCTGAGTCTGAGGCAGAAGGAGGATGAGAATGTCGCAAAGTATGAGGCTAACTTTACAAGGTTAGCGAGGCATGCTTCCGATTATATGCGTAACCCAAGGAGTAATATTGATCGTTTCTTTGATGGGTTAAAACCATTTCTCCGTCGAGCTTTAGTATCACAATCTTTCTCATCATACGAAGATATTGTCTCGTGTGCTATCAAGACAAAAAAGGAATTCTCTAAGTCTTATGACAACAAAGTAAAGCAAGAGAAGAAGAGAACGGTGGAACAAGAGACAGATAAAGGGAAAAAGGGAAAGAAGGATTTTCCATTATGTGATAATTGTGGGAAGAATCACTCTGGTACGTGCCTAAAAGGAATGGGAGTTTGTTATAAATGTGGAGAAAAGGGTCACCAGGCTCGTGATTGCAAGGGAAAGAAAGAGGCTGTCAAAGTTGAATGCTACAATTGTAGGGAAATGGGGCATTATGCAAATGAGTGTCCTAAGCGTCAAGGAAACTTACCTCAGAAAAGGCCAAGGGATCAAGGCCAATCTTATGCTGTGACTACAGTTGAAGCGGAATAATTAATGTATTGGTGCTTTTGGACTCAAGGATTATATTCTGGTTATAAGAATAATGTGATATATATATATGGATTGTACTGCAGTACTTTTTGATTTTAGTAAGGTTTTAATATGATTAAGGTAATCATATTTTTAGTATGTGACAATAAGAGAAACTTTTCTTTGTTTGGGGAATCTGATATTACAATTAATTTTGGAATTAAGATACCTTTTAGAGAAAGTCTAGACAGAGGTATTTTGGATAACTATAAAGGTTGGAGTGGATTAAGTTGATCTTTGGATAGTATTGTTTATGGTTAAAGCATTTCTGAAGATTATTTTTGGAATATTATAATACTATAATTTTAGGAAAAGGACAACCTGCAGGGTGGGGAATAACCCGTCGCGTCGGACAAAGCTGCAGGAATCGAACCCACAACCATAGTGCGACAAGCCTTTATTTCCTACCACTAGCCTACAGGAAGTCCCTAGTTATTAAAAAATAGTTTTACTAATCTAAATGGCATGTGTTAATATTTGGAACCTTATACAATTAGGATAAAAAGAATATTTTTGAGTTCCATTACCATTTGGAGTAAAAGATGGGTTTGTGGTAAAAATTTATTAATGAATGAAAGTATACATAACAAGTATGTATATTCCCTTACATTCTTAGTAAATCTCCTAAATAAATTCCTCAACATTATAAAAGGTAACTTAAAACAAAAATGTTGTTGGTTAACTTTTCCAACTGGGGATTCAATGACCGTTTAACCAGTCACAAGTTTGTGATTTTCTTGTAGTTAAAATTTCTCCTAATCATGTTTTCTATAACTCTCCATCATACCTTGATGGTTTGTTTCTCCTCCATATCCATATTTTCATAGAATCCTAGAATGGGCTATATCGGGTGACCATTGTACTTATCTTGCTTTCTTTTAATGTTATATATTTATTAACCTTATTTCCGATGTGGGTTTTCCTCAAAGGTATTTTCTCTTTTAAACCTTTTATTTTCAAAGAAAAATTTCAAATTGCGAGGATGCAATTTATTGAAGGAGGGTAGAATGTAACACCCCAAGCTTCCACGGTACGTTTCACTTCGAATAATGCAATAGCGTGTGTTGTACGCAACCTCGAGCTCTAACACACACCACAACGAATTAAACTAGCCGTTGTGAATAGTAATACCTACTTTTTGAAATTTTATAAATTTTATTTATCAAAATGGACTTCATTTTTGGATTCGGAATATCGAAATTAGCCTATGTTGAATTTTTGTTATTTTTCTGAGAACTTCTAATTTTTTATGAATAGTGAAAAATACTTAAAAACAACTTTTTAAATAAAAATAATTTATAGTGAAAAATTTCACTATTTAGTGGTTTTAAAGTATAATTAGAATATATTTTTACCATTTTATCCAATGGTGGTCGTTAGAATTAATTTAACATTGAAATCGGACATAAACAATTGTCAATATTTTGATATAAATTGTTTCTTAGAAACACGCCATTTTTTGTAACAGCGGGAATTAATTATAAAATTAATTAATGCAACTTATATGTTTGGAATTTTGTAAAATAGACATCATTTTTGAATTCTGAATATCAATTATAGCTTAGGGTGAAATTTTGGCTTTGTTCTGAAAAACTTCAATTTTTGATGAATAGTGAAACCACTAAGTGGTAGTTAAATAACTGATTTTTCGTTTAAATGAAATATTACCACTTCTGTGATTTGATTTTCAAAAATCCGACATAAATGGTTGTCATTAAGAAGTAAAATGTGGTTCAATGAGATTAAAATAAATTTTTTGTGAATAGTAACTTTTAAGTTCTTAATCGCGATTAGAGGTAATTAGTGTAGTTTAAGGTACAAATAATGTTTTAATAATATGAGATGAGCATGACACTTGTCCTGCTCCTATTGGATGAGTCATGGCCGACCAAGAAAACCCATGGGTCAACTTGGGGACCCCATGGAGCCACTTTAGTTGGAAAATGACATTATTATATATTTATTTAATGTTAATATTAAATTGACACAAACATGAGTTGTTTAACTAAAACAGTGTTAAGTGGGGTTACACAAGTCCAAATTTTGACTATAAATATTCATTAGAAAGATAAAAAAATTTCCTACATAATAATATATTTTTTATAATTTTTAGACATTAAATAAATTAAATTATATATGACATCATTATGATGCAGCGATGACCTCATTATTTAACGATTTAAATAAAATGAGAAGATAATGCAAAATCCAAGGCTTAAACTTTTCCAAAGCCTATTGGATGAGGAGATTTCGAACCCTTATCACCTTATCCACGAATTATATAAGTGTGGGACCTTTAGAATCTGAAAAGCATTGTATAATAATGTAACATTTCAATCTTTCCAAAAGAGCCCCTCCTCTCCACTTATAAAAGGCCCCCACCTCTCCCACCTCATTTACACTTTCAAGCCATTTGGATCGGCAAAACTCTGCCCAAATACTCTCCCAACTTCCCCCTTTTACTCCTAGAAGCCTCACTTTGGGCAGAACTCTTCCCAAGGAAGCCTTTGGCTCAAATCAAAAAGAGTTACCCAATTTTGAGGTAATGTCTTCTCTAATGTTGTTTTGTTTTATTTTTCTACTCCAACCCCCTAAAATATTTTTATTCATTTCTTTTGTAACAAAACCAGTATCCTCAATATACTAGGATGTTTTTATAAGAATTATTCGAGCTACACTTACACACACCTACATCTAATGGTTAAAGAACATACGGTTTCTGTGGATGGAGAATTTCTGCCTCACGAAACGATGATTGTTCAACACTCATATAACACCTCCAAAGGTGGCCATTAAGATGTCACTATATTTATATATGATATAAAATATGTTTATGTTTTACTTATGCTTCTGTATTTCTCATTTATGGCATACTTTATGATTTCCATTATGGGTAAAACGCGATAATTTCATTTTAGGAAGTGCGGACTACCGCCCCCTCAAAGTGATTTGAATCGTTAATGCCATATGTGGGATGTATAAAGGATGGATTAAATGGTATTATACACTATATTATACTGTAATTATATTATAAATTTATATCATTTTGATTTCATTCCATTAAATACGAAATAGAAATGAAAGTAGCGTTCATGCGTACGTACGGCTTACCGTCTCCATGAACGGTGCATTTCATTTCTTACCTCTAAATGTTACGTGACATTATGAATGAATGTATATACTGTATATATATGATATATATGATATCTACATCATGAATATAATTCTGGATATAATGGATATTTCACCACATGAACAACTTGTAATTATAAGAAGTTTATTTTTGACTCAAGTACCAAAGATCGACAAAACGACCGTTATTAACTTAAATAATTAAATAATGTTCATAACATGGTAATAAGTGATATAAATGGAATAATGAACATGAAAAAGGTTCTTAAGTAAATATAAATTAACTCTAGTTTATTATTCAGGAGGTTAAAGAACGGTCGAGTCAGGACAAGACGCAAGGTAAGGGAACTTCTTAACCCAACTTCCATTCTTTGGGTTAATCTCCTACTTTCAAATTATGTCATGATATTATTATGTTTTATTTTGTATTCTTTATGTGTACCTATAGTGAATACACATAATATATCTATTTTATTTTAAAAATGATCTTTGTAAGGACTTCGTCTCAATCTCCTTTCATTGAGGCATATTTGGTTTTATACACAAATTTCTTTTATACGGTGTATAAACCACTTTGACTTTTACGTTTATTCAAAAGGAATCTTTTTTATACGAAGCATTTACTAAACGACAAAAGGGAATGTTTTTGTCATACGTATGCGGCAACAATGACTTCTCCGCCGCCGTGACCACTATTTGAGTTTCGGCTTCCTCTACAAGCCACAGCCTTTTTTTTTGAAGAATAAATACCATGTTATACTTTTCTTTTATTTTGGTATTGGAAATGGTTTTGAAAGCGTTTTTATTATATCAATGTGTTGTATTGATATCTTGTGATTGAAATGTGGAAATGTTATTTTTCCTTTATGCATGTTTTATGTGATACGATTATGTTATGGTTTATGAGATGTTTAAACCTGTTCATATGAGGAATGTATTGGACTTAATAAGTGACGGGTGGAGCCCGCTATAGCTCCTCGATGCATCGGTAGGTCTCATGAGATAACTAGATGTGGAATTGGCCGAGTCCCTTTCCCAATTTGATTTATGGTTTTGGCCGAGGCCTTAATCATTTTAGACGTCTTGGTCGAGGCCTTGAAAAAATGTTTCAGAATGTCCGGCATTATACATTCCCTCATTATGATAGTGGTTATTGATATTTCATGTGATTATTCGACCAGTAGAATATCCATGTGAAGAAGTGAATGGAATTATCTAATTTTACTTTTGCCATATTATATTGATGTTCAAGTTTAAAAGGCTTTTGTTTTAGTTATACATTGCCTTAAATTTTTATGTTTATTTATGAAAGCTTCTGCAATATTGTTATCCTTACTGAGCATCTGAGCTCACCCCTTTCAATGTTTTAATATTTTCCAGGATGTGAAGAAGTATTTTATGAATTACCTGTAGGGATTGTGAGAAGAGAATATGATTGTGGACTATGGAGAATTTGTTATTGTAGTTTTTCACTTTATGATGTAATGTAACGTTTACGAATGTATCTAGTGTTTCCAAGGCTACTAAACTAATCGGTCTTTCGAGACTTGATCTTTTGTGATCATGCCAATGTTACGAAGTAATGCACCAACTCTGGGTAGCTGGGGTCGGGGCGTTACATATTTTGAGAGAGAATATTCATGAAATAGGTTTGATTTTAAGTGATATTCCATGCATTAGTTCCAAAATCTGCATGCATAGGATTCTATTTAAGGAAAATTTTAGACCAGTTAGGCATACCAAAAGGATGTTAAACCTAACCATTATATATGTTGTTAATAAATATATATATGATATTTTAAATGAATACATAATCTACCCTATTTAATACTCATAATGGTTTATCTCTATTCACATTTTTTCCAAGAAAACAAGACTGACCATAGTGAGGAATGATCAGAATGATTTGATACCTTTGAGAATTCAGAATATATAGAGAGTTTTCATTGAATATATAAAGTTGAATCATATCACTAGGAAATATTTTTATTCATTACTTTGAACAAAAAAATTCTATATTGATTGGTATAGAGAACTTACTATTGTTTTCTAGATGGATTTTCAAGTTACTTATAGGTACTCATTTCTCCAAAGGACCAGAATAAGGACACTTTTACATGTCCCTTTGGTACCATTTCATATAGAAGGATGCCATTTGGATTGTGTAATGCCACAGTTATATTTAATGTATGCATGGTAAGTATATTTTCAAAACAAATTGATAACTACTTATTGATATTTTTGGATGATTTCACTATTTTTAGAAATTCTTTTGATCATTTCTTAAAAAATATGGATTTTTTCTGAAAAACTTCATTGAAGAAAACTTGGTTCTAAATTTTTTTAAATTTTCAATATATGGTGTAAATAGGAATATTTATTGTTCATATAATATCATAAAAATTCATTTAAGTGGATAAATCAAAATTTTCATTGATAAATTATTTACCTTACTTAACTTGTGTCAAACATGTTATATCTTTTCTTGTAAATGCACATTTTTATAGAATGTTTATCAATGATTTTATTAATATTTCTCTTCCCCTTTCTAGGTTAGTTTTGAAAGAAAATTATTTTGATTTTGATGATGATTTTAAGAAATATTTTGATTTATTGAAGAGAAGATTGATCACCCCACCAGTAATGCATCCACTAAACTAGAAGAGACATTTTGAGTTACTTTATGATTCTTCTAATAAAGTTATGGGAGAATATATTTCCAAAAGAATTAAAGGTAGAAATTAAATCATATTATATGATTCAAGAAACTTTTATGTTTCCCAAATAAACTATATATCCACTTAAAATAAGATTATATTAGTTGTATTTATTTTATACAAATTCAGATCTTACACTCTTGGGACTAAAGCCACAATTTATGTTGATCGTGAAGCTCTTAGGTATATAATGAAGAAAGTGGAAGTAAAGACTTAGATATTAAGGTGGATTTTATTACTTCAAGTGGTTAATTTATAAATTAAAGGATAAGGAAAGAGCTGATAACTGAGTGGTCGATCACCAAATTATATTACCCAACAAAGGTGAAGTAGAAATCTATGACTAAGAACCATTGAATGATCACATTCCAGGATAGAAGTTGTATTTGGTTAAAACAGAAGTGTCTTGGTATGTTGATATATTAAACTTTATAGAAACCTATAACATACCATATAACTTTAATCTCCAATAAATATAAAGGCTCAAATATGAATCAAAATTTCACATTTGGTAGAATCAATATCTCTTGAAGATTTACAATAACCAAATGATTATAATATGCTTACCTGGGAGTGAAATCAAATATATTTTTGAATTTTGTCACACTCTAAACAATTGAGGAAACTTTGGACCTTAAAGGATAGCTAGTAAAGTTTTATAATTAGAATTTATTGACCCTCCTTTTTTAGATATGATCATAAATTTTTCAAGTAGTGTAAAAAATATTAGTTCACTGAAAACATTTCAAAAATACAAGAAATGAACTAAAACCAGTTTGGTTTTATAAAATTATTTAACTATGAGGAATATATTTTTTGGGAACTTCTCCCATGTATTTTTGAAACTCTTACATTCTTTTATTAGTTGATTATGTTTCAAAATAGGTAGAAGGAAAGGCAAATTAAGCTGATGAAGCTCATATTTTCTATGATTTTGTCTGAGTTAAAAAAAAATTAAGGGTTGGAGTTCCCAGAGCCATAATCAGTGATTAAGGGGCCCACTTTTGAGAAAATATAATAGTGGGTTTAATGAATAATTATGGAGTGAATCATAAAACATTTACACCCTACCATCCCCAAACAAATGGCTAAGCTAAAGTTTCCAATGGGGATATCGAGGGGGTTTTGGAGAAAACTGTTAAACCAAATAGGAAAGATTAGATTACAATTTTTGTAGATGCCTTATTAACTTATAAGAAAACATATAAAACCTTCATTATAATTAGTATATATAGGTTTGTTTAAGGAAATGTTTTTCACCTACCTATGGAGTTGGAACACAAAACATATAGGGCAGTGAGTGAGATAAATTTGGATATGGATGATGATGAAAAGAAGATAAAACTTCAGTTGTAGGAGTTTGAAGAAATAATGAGAGAATATTTTGATAATTTAAAATTTTAAAAATCACTAGAGTATATAATGGTATGATCATTAAATAAAAATACTTCAATCCAAGGGACTAACTACTACTATACAACTCAAGACTCAAACTGATTCTAGGTAAACTTCATTTTAGATAGGAAGGTCTATTTATAATAAATAATTTTAATCCTTTTAGTGCTTATCATATTAATAAAAAATTGAGAAAACCCCATTTACTATTAATTGGTATAGGATAAATATATTCTGGAAAAAATTCCCTCAAGAACTAGTAGAGGGTTTCACACTCCTTTAACATGTTTGTCAATAAATACCCATCAAGTTATACCCATCATTAATATTTATTTTTATTTTTGTGATTCCATCTAAAATGTAATTTTTATGATGAATTTTTTGTAATGAATTAAATAAATTGTATCATATAAGTGTGGGGGAACCTTTGTAGTTTAGTAATTTTCAAAATTTTGGTTTTTCATTTTAATTTTTTTTTTAAATTATGCATGTGTTTATTTTTAAAAAAATTAATGTACTTTTGAAACTTATTGAGATTAATCTGAATTATTTTATAAACATTAAATCTATAACAATGTTTATAAAATAATTTGGACCATTTACTCACCTTAGATGAATTCTTAAATGAAATTGTTTTCAAATTATAGGTGAGTAAAATCCATTCAAAGTCTAATATTTTAATTTTTTGAATCTTGTGTCATGAAATTTTGTCTTACATTTTAAAAAAATTACCTGATAGTCTTATGAACCTATTTTTATAGATTCTTTACAATATCCTTTTTATTGAGATAAACAAAAAATGATTACCATGAAAGTTTGTGATCCAAGTGTACCTGGTCCCAAAAATTTATTAAAAAAAGTAATGCAGATAGCAATATAGAAACGTGGCTTAAGTGACACCAAACACAAGATGGTAGGTTAACATTTCCCACATGACAACTAGAACAAAATCTCAATAGTAAAATAAAACAGACTAATAAAATCAGCACAAAAGATGGCCCAAGAAAAGGCCCAACCTAGGTCATCAAACCACCCCCACAACCCAAGGTCTTCACAGTCCTGTGATTTCTAGATTGTATCATGCACCCAACAAGGACTACATCTCGAGACCACAGTTTCTACTTCCACTAGGAACCTTCACTCCGCGTTCATATTCGTCCTACAAACATGGCTACCAACTATCTATAATATCCCAATCACTCTTTCCATCACACACACATCTTAAAGTTGCCTCAACCCAATAGTTGAGGTCGCCCTTTCACCTCCATCCAGGAAATGACCGACCGCTAGGATCCAGAATCCTAAGGTCCAATCTTGTATCTCATAGTAGCAGTTCTTGCATTCATCGCACCGGTACACACACACCACCATCAAGAATTCAGCAGCCCACACATAGCCCTAGGCCCACTATCCAGTCTCTATATCGCCACCAGGAAATACGGCCACAAGGGTCCCAAAAATGCCAGTTTGATCATCATCGGCTTGCACCCATCCACCCAAGGAATACAAGATCGATGAAGTCATCACATTCCATCGCTGATCCAAAGTCACCTTATCCTAATCATAGTCGCCTACTCTTGATCGTCGCCACGGCTTCATCTCTACACCGTAGGGTGAAGTAAGGATTTTCCACCTTCACCATCCATCATCGTCGGTTCAGATCTAGACTCAAAATCTATCATTGGCCTACTTCATTGTCACCACCAATAGGATCTGATAAACTATCACCTTCGGCCTAGGATATTTCCTTAACATCAGTTTTAGAAACCAATAAATGATCATAGTGATGGATTTCATCACCTTTATGACCAAGGTTGTTATAAAAAATGATCATAAGACGTTTCTTTTCACATAGTGCAAACATCTGATAATAGCTAACAATGCCATCATATCCCCTTGTAAATAACCCATCTAGATTATGGATAGAAATTTGATGAGATATATGTTCTCTAACATTAAGAGAGAATTTCTCCATCACAAAGTTGTTTTATATCAAGACATGATTGAATTACCTTAATTTTCTAAGTAATATAATCAAAACCTAGGATTATTTTAGGACTTTTTATTATAAATGATGCGGCATTTTTTATTTTTAATCTCCTTTTCTAATAAACTTTAATTTCTATCCTACCATTACATCTAACCCTTATAACCCTTATAATCTGTGAATTACCATGTTATTCAGATATAATAAAAGGCAAGAAACCCAACCTACCTTGATCTATAAGTTGATACATGATCTGGGATGAATTCAAGTGTGAGGGAAAGGTAAAAAGTGATTTGGAACAACTTGTTTTGAAGAATTTGTTTGAATTAAAGAGATAAATCATTGAAACATTTTTGTTGCTAATTTGTAAGAAAAATCATATTGGGAAAGATGGGAAGATGGAATATATATTATCCAAATATGGTAATGGAAGTCATCCACTATTTGAAGTAAAAAAAGTACCTCTCTTTCTATATAAAAACTCAAATCTGCACAAGATTTCCAAAACAAAAATATCGAAATCAGATCTGAATTCAAGATGTAACAATGTCATAAAGGGGGAAATAAGGAAGATATATAATGAAACACAATTTTCATATATATATATATATATCATCTTAATATATGAATATTAATTACATAACATAATGATCCATGCTAAAATCATTTAGTTATAGTGTATTTGGAAACTTGGATACCTAAAAAACTAATTCATAGGTGAACTACATCATCTCCCACTAAGTTATTCATAACTATAACCTTTCTTAAACATATCATACATAATAAATTTATTCATAACCTGGGAAAAGGAACAAAATAAACGGTGATATTAGATGTTCAGTAATTTTAAACAAGGTAGATATCAACATAACATGACCATAAGGGTATGAGAATAAGAGAATCATCTAAAAAACATACATTGCATATCATAGAATCATAAACTTAGTAATGGAATAAATATTGGTAGTTCATAATACATGAATACTAATTTAAACAAATAACATGATCTTTGAGAGTATAACAATGGTATAACATATAGATTTTTGGAATACATATAAACATAGAAAAACAGTTCCTTAGTAGTCAAGGCTCATTTCCAAAACTATCATAGTGTAATGGGTTTACTCCCCAAACCATAATAGTATTCAAGGTTCACTCCCAATACAATCATAATGGAAAAATTCCCTTACTAAACTAGGTTCACTCTTCATTCTAGTCCTATTTATCTCATGGTATATTAATCTTTACCCAATGCATTGGAGGGAAATATAGGTCTCACACATCACCTAATCCATAAATTTTTATACCATAAGATTATAAAATATTCATTATATCATAACCCATATAGAGTAAATGGGTCTCATAAATATTTCATCATAGCATAACCCATAGAAAGGAAATGGGTTATATAATCATCTCATCAAATTTCACAGCATAACCCATGGAAAAGAAATTATTTTCATAAACATATCTTTATAATAATAATAAACCATCTAGAGAAATAATAAGGATGGTATCCTGGGATCATATCCTTAGTAATTCTAAAGTAACATCAAAGGATGTCATCTTAGATGGAAAATTATTTTTAACAATCACTAGGAACATTTCATGATAAAAATAACCATTTTCACTTTGAAAAATCACATTTTTTTAAAACTAGAAATTCATAAAATATTGTGGAAATACTTTTCTTTGAAAATAACCTTGAAATTTTATAGATTAATATTTAAAACATTGAGTGTTCATGATGGTGGAAAATATTGTTCATATTGTACACGTTAAAATAAATATTCCTTTTACATTTTCAGTAAAAGGTCAAAAATTACCTTGTTTGGAAAATAAAAAGAAGAATATTTTTTAAAAAAATATTAAAAAGAAAAATGGGTAAAAATTATTAATAAATTATTTTATATTAGTAAAATAATTTAAAAAAAAATTAGAAAACATGGAAATGGAAGAAAAAGGATTTTCAACCAAAGAGATAAATAAAGTTGATTTTCCTTAAAAACATTATTTTGGACTCTTGAGTACATAAAGACAGTAAAATGAAATGAAAACATATATTTTCATGAAATAAATAAATTATAATAAAATTAATGTGTTTCTTGAGAGTTATATCATAATATCTCATCATGGGAATCATAATCATTAACAATCCGGAAAATAAAGAGATTGTAACATAAAGTTGTTACCACTTTTGTATCTTTTGAATCATAAGACCCATTAAAGAAAGAAAATTAATTTGATACGTATAGGCCATAATTTTGATTATAATAATCATAAAATAAATTCATGGTAAGTATATACAATGCATAAAAGAAACAAGTGGTGTATAAGGTATGTGTCCCATAGAAATGAAATTGAGACAAAAATCCCTTACCACTTTAGAAACTTTTGAATCATAAGACAAATTAAAAAATAAAATAAAATGAAACTTTAAATATCATGAAAATAAGTATATTATTGATATAAAATTTCAAATAGGTATTAAATACACCAAAAAAAATAAATTAGGTGTGAATATGGCATATGCTCCCAGAAATAAAATAGAGACTAGAAATATCTTACCTTAAGTCTCAACTTCCTTCATACACATTCAAAACTCATGTATAATAAATATATATTTATTATACATATATTAAACAAAAATTATTATGTATATAATACCATATATTATTTACTTATGACCTCTTATTTCCCATTTATTAACAATTCCTTGTTAAAATTTTGTTTCGGGTGATAATTGTTTGGTTTTTCATGTATGTTTTGATTTGGTATTTTTAGTAAACTTACTTTGATAATGATTCCATCATCTCCAAAAATTTTACCATGATATAAATAGAATATATATTCATTATATATTTATTTATATTAATACATGGAACTTATATATAGAAAATTAATTACATCATTTATAGAGATGGTAGGTCGTACATACACATGAATGTTGTTTCCAAATTATCAGAAAAAGGAATGAAATGAAGGTAAATAATATATCATAACTAAATATTAATTATTATTTCATATATATAACATATTTTCATTAAAATTATCCTTATTTATTTCCGTGTAAATCATAATTGAAAAACAAATCACATCACTTTGCAAGGTGGTAGTTCGGCGTACACACGTGCGACGTTATCATATTCCAAAGGAATAGAAAGTAAGAATTTATATGTGATATAATAATTCAAAATAATTATTTCATAAATATAATATAAATATGTTAAATATATCATTATATTTGGTCATGATATGTGGTGATGGAAAACAAAATACATCAGTTCACAATGCGGTAGTTCACCATACACACGATCGATGATTTTCTTTCCCATTTGATGGAATAGAATATAGATATAGATTGTGAAATTAACATAATAACATATAATTATATGTTATATTATTGTTTTATTATATCATAATAGTTTAATAATATTTTAAGTAGGTTTAATAATAAATAAAACAAAACACAAGTTCAATAATTTTACCTCTTCTTCAGAGAACCTATTTAGATTTATAACTAAAGCCTTCCTATAAGGGTTTAATAATAAAAATAAGGAATAAAGTATGTGGTTACATAATTAATGAATTTATTTTTGAAGTTATTTTCTAAATCAAATGGTTTTTTAATTGTTAATATGAGAGTAGAGGGGGTGACCTTTTAAAAGTGGGGGAGAGGATACACTTTGAAATTTTGAAAATAAAAAGGTGTAACCACGCTTTATACATGAAAAAGGATCTAAATTGGATAATTATATAAAATTATAGGTTATAAGGTCTAAATGTATCCATAAATGGGATTTGGAAAAGTTTTTAGGTCATTTTAACCCTTATCTTTTTAGTTTAATCCCCCAGTAACCTCGTTTTAACCTTAACCGTGGTAATTAATTTTTATTGTTTTCACTATTCATTTTGACCAAAAAATAAGTTTAACTTATTATATAATATAAATTATTAGGATTTCAAATATGTAATACATTTTTATAAATTTCATTCAGATAATTTTCAAATTTTAATTTCAAATTAAACTCGTAGATGCGACGAAAAAATGACTTTCCATAGAGAAAATTTTCATAAGTGTATAAATTTTTAATATCAGAAGTCAACATGAATTTGATTATAATGAAAAAAATTGGTTTAATAATAATATAATTAAACTAATTTTACATTTAAAAAAATTAAACAATATGTAACTTTTTAAACTCTTTAAATGAAAAGGCATTCTTTAATAAAAATTGATATTTTTCACTGTTCACTAAAAAATTAATCTTTTCAGTAAATTATCAAAAATTAACCCTCAGATAATTTTGTAATTTTTATTCCAAAAAAAGTTAATTTTATCAAATAAATTTTCTAAGCATTTCAAATATTAATTTTATTATTTTTTCACAAAAATCAATACAAATCACTTTTTTGAGAAAAATGTATTTTCAAAGCATATAAAGACTTTAATAAAAATTAAGTACTTATTTATATATTTATTTTATTTATATAAAACATTTATACTTAATTTTAAATAATTATTTCTTCCTATTCATACCTCCAAATTTAATGAATATTTTCTAATTATATATTTTAAAATAATAATATTAATAATATATCATAGTTCGTTAAAACTCAATATTGTATGTAATGTAAGGTATCAAAGAAATTAAATTTATTTAAAAAAATATTTCATAAAATATAAAGTTGTTACATTATTCCCTTAATAAAATTAATTTTGAACACAAAATTTCATCACTTTTTTACAAACAACTGAAGATAATTCTACTTCATTACATCCTCAAGTTCCCACATAACGTCTTCAAACTGGTGGTTTCACCAAAAAACATTGATCAAGTGAGTGGTATTATTTAATAGCACTTTATCTGTATGATCCAGAATCTCCTCCAGTTGTTCGTCATAGGAAATATCATTCTCCAGTGGTATAACCTCTCAATTCATTATATTTTATGGATATGGTATGTACTTCCTTATGATAGATACATGGAACACATCGTGAACCTGGGAGAGGTTCGGTGGAAGTGTCAAGTCATAAGTTACCATCTCGATATAATCAATAATTTAAAATGGAATGATATACCTAGTTATTAGTTTTCAATTATTTACAAATCTAATTACCTTCTTCCATATTATTATAAACACTTTATCACTAACTTTAAATTCTAGATCATGTCGATGATTATCAGTATAACTTTTTTTCCAACTTTGTACTGCCCTTATATGTTGATGAATGGATTTAACCTTATCTAACATTACTTCCACTATCTCTAGTTATAATAGATTTATTTCTCTAACTTTATCCTAGCATGATTTATTTATACACTTATTTATATAGAGAGCTTCATAAGGATCCATATGAATGATTGAGTGAAATATTTTATTGTAAGAAAAATCAAATAGAGGAAGGTGTTAATCTCAACACATTTAAAATTCATAGAAAAATATATCAGCATAACTTTAGAGTTTTAATGGTTCTATCATATTTACCATGTATTTGAGGATGATACATAGTGCTGAAACTCAACTACTTATCAACAGCTTACTATATACTTCTCTAGAACTTTGAGGTAAACCTCATATCCCAATTAGATTTAATTGAATGTGGTAATCCATGAAATATTACCACTTCTTTAATGTATATTCTAGAAATATGTTCTAAATATAAATATTATTTAATTTTGATGAATTATGATGACTTTTTAATTCTATTAACTATAACTCATATAGCATTATTCCCTTTATATTTTTTGGGGAGTCCAACAAAAAAATCCATGTTGATGTTTTCCCATTTCCATTCTGGTATGGGTAATGATTGTAACATCCCCTTATACTTTTTTATATCAAACTTAAATTTAAAATATACTAATAACCAAGATAAAAACTCCACAATATCTCTCTTCATGACATTCCATCAAAAATAATCTTTCAAATCTATATAAATATTTGTACTTACAGGAAGAATAGAGAATAAAGAACTATGAGATTCATAGAATAGATCTTTCTTCAAATCTGGTATGAATAGAACAAATACATGATTTTTGAACCTTAAAATTCTATCTTGATCAATATTAAACTCAGGGATACTTATCACCCTATTCTATAGCTCCATATCATCCTTCTATGCCTCTTTTATCCTCACATGGATAGATGGTTGAACACTTATTTAAGAAAGATAATATTTCTCCCCTTATATAAATATTTCAATATCTATCCTTTGTATATACATAAATATTGGATATTTTTTATCCTCATAATAGATAATCTAGCAAGATCCTTTTGACTTAAATCATCATCCACCTTGTTCTCTTTCATTGGGTGGTAATGTATTGGGAAGTCATAGTATTTAATCAACTCCAAACATCAACTCTAGTGCATATTCAACTCGTTATGTGTGAATATATAATTTAAAAAATTATCAGTATATATATCACACTTTTATCCATAAATATAATGTCACTATATATTTTATGTAAAAATTACCATAGATAACTCTAAATCATGAGTTGGGAAATTTTTCTCATAAACCTTCAATTGTTGTGAGGTGTAAGCTATAACCATGTCATTATACATAATAAAACATATCATACCCTTATTTGATGCATCACTATAGATTAAAAACCATTCTCCACTATAGGTTAATGTAATCATAGGTTCACTAACTAACTTTCTCTTCAGTTTATTTAAATTCTAATCACATTCTTTTGTCCAAAGGAACTTGATTCCCTTCTGAGTTAACATGATGAGTGTATTAGATAGTAATGATAAATTATCCCCAAACCATTGATAATATCCATAAAAAACAAAGACAACTATGGATCTCATTCATATTGGTCGGTTCGAGACAACATTAAATAGCCTCCATCTTTGATGAATCCACTGATATAACCTCTCTTAAGATTATATGACCCAAAAATGAAACCTTTTTGTAGCCAAAATTCACACTTTGTAAATTTTTCATATATTTTATCCTTTCTTAGTTTCTTTAGAAAAATTCCTAATTTATCTTCATTATATTCCTTTCTATTTGAATATATAATAATATCATCTATAAAAACTACCTTAAACTGGTCAAGGTAGTCTCTAAAGACTCTATTCATTAAATCCATGAATATAGTTAGGGAATTAGTAAGACAAAATGGAATCACTAATGTTCATACCTTGTATGGAATGTTGTATTAGGTATATCTTCCTTCTTAACCCTCAATTGATGATATCCAGATTGTTGATCAATCTTATAAAAGTATTGATCTTTATGGATTTGATC
Source organism: Viscum album (assembly GCA_963277665.1). Taxonomy (NCBI): domain Eukaryota; kingdom Viridiplantae; phylum Streptophyta; class Magnoliopsida; order Santalales; family Viscaceae; genus Viscum; species Viscum album. The sequence goes on along the minus strand of OY728146.1, from coordinate 1,776,946,318 downwards.
AAACAAGTCACCAATTTAGGATAGGGATTACTTATTCTTGATTGTGATCTTGTTCAGTTAACAGTAATCAATGAAGAGTCTCATAAATCCATCTTTATTTTTTTTTAAAGAATAGGTGCACCCTAATGTGACATAATTGGCTAAATGAATCCCTTATCAAGGTTATCATGGATTTTCTTCTTTAATTCCTATAGCTTAATTGGGTCCATTCTATAGGGAGTCTTTGAAATAGGTGTTTCACCAAGTATGAGTTCTATTAAGAACTCAACTTCATGATTTAGTGGAAGAATAGGAAAATATTTTATAAATACATCAAAAAATTCCCATACAATGGGAATATCATCTATGTTGAGTTTTTTCCTAGCCATATGAGATAAACATCACTTTTGAATGGGAATCAAGACCAATAAAATGGATATGATTTCCATAATAATTCCATATTTATCATTACATTGATAGATTGTCATAGGTTGGTTTGGAATATCAAACGTAACATCCCTTCCTTGGTAATTGATATAAGATTAATGGATAGAAGGATAATATGTGCCTAATATAACATCAAATTCAACCAAAAGAAGAATAATGAGGTTTCCAGGAAGCACATTCTCACAAAATTTAATTGGAGAAAAATCATAGACTTGAAATGCGATCATTATAACATTAGGGATTTTATCTTCTAATTCAACATCTAATCATTAGGGTGGAATTTGGATACCCTTAAAAATATTCATATATAAAATATTTAGTGGATTAAAAGTTAAATAAGATATTATTTATTCTCAATTGGATGTTAAGTATACCTTTCACCATATTGTTATCTCACCCCTCATCAAAAATAGTGATCGGATGAGATTTCCCTTTGTCTCTCAGCTTAAGATGTTGTTAACACTAATCATCATCATTAACCAATGGATTTGGACATTTGTTATCATAATTCCCATACTCCTTTTATTTGAAACATTAGGGTGTGGTTGGTGCATTATGTATATCTTTATCTCTATTTACATCATTATCTAACTTCTTCCCATCACTTAGAAAATTGATTTCTTGATAACCTTCCCTCCCACAATTAAAACATTTAACATTACCCTTAATATAATTCTCTCCATGTTTCCTTCCACACTTTTATAATTAAGGAAATGTCATCTTCTATTCTCCATAGTTTTTTTAGTTTCATTTGAACTCCATATTTATTTTCTTATAAAAAACATATGATTTATGGGTAACTCCAATCTCCATTTCTATCTTTTTTTGTTAGATTGAGTATCTCAAGATTGGGGTGAATTTATTAATTGAAAAAAAATCAAAAAGAAGTTTAAATAAAATCCCACAATTTAATTAAAACATACAAGTTAATCAAAATAACATATCTATATAAGATATGATATTTTAAAAGATTTATCAAATGTTGATTAATTATTAGTTAAAATAATTATGAAAAACTAATTTAACTTTTGAAATAAATTTTCTTAATTGTAACCTTATATAAACATTAATTAAGACTAACTATCAAATTAGTGGTTTTGTTTACAATTTAAAATAGATTCAGTTTTGAATCTTATAAATAAAAAAACACAGCGGAATAAATACAAGAGGTTCAGTCTCAAGTTGAGACTTAATCATATCCACTTGGAAATCACAAAATACCAATAATATTATATAAAATAATCTATGATTCACAACCTAGATCAAGTGTAAAATAGAAAAGTTTTCTGGGTCACATAGGGACTGCTTCCATAATACCCGTGGGAATAAAACAAATACAGGCCACACAGGGACCTCTTCCACAAAACCATAGTAAAATAGGTATAAAGATAGTTTGAGAAGATATCCAGTATCTTCTAGTTATATCATATGAGATAATAAGTGTGTTAAATATAAATCACACACACACTTCTCTTAATGTAAATTAAATATATAGAAATAGAAAATAAAGATATGTAGAATGGTTGTGTTTCTCTCTCTAATATGATCTATAGCTTGTGAATCCATGAGAGTATTTTAAAATGAAACTTGAGTCATTATTTTGAAATTCATATTATAATAGAGTTTCATAAACTCTTTATTGTTTTGATTGTATGAGAGGATCTAAATGATCATAAATCTGCAATTTCTTATAGTCATGTGTAGGATAGATATAGTGTGTATTCTCTCAGAAAGTGTCACTCTTAATGTGTTTGTGAATATCTATATATGTTCCCACCTATCTATTAAATATCTATCTATCTACATGAGGGAGTCTGCAAATTTTTTTAATAGCATCATGCAGGAGTTTCCATGTGGAGAACAATCATCCAGATATCTTCATCCTCATACTCAGGACTGACACATTCTTTAATTAATATTTGAAAAATAATTAAGAAGAATAATTAAAATAAGTTGCAACATTAAATTAGATAATATAACTATTAAAAATATTTAATTAAAAATAAATTGAATAGTGGTGGTGAATATTTTGAACGGTGACATAAAATCAGGTGGTGATTTATCTTGAATGGTGATACAAACTCTGGAGGTGATTCATCTCAACACTTTTCCAATTTTCCATTCTAATGTTGGGTCTTTCCGACACTTGACAAAATTTTCATAGATCATTTCTGATGGTCGGTGTTTTCCATACATTTCCAAATTTTTGGTCCAACAGTGATTCATCCTCTGGTAATGAGTGTTTCCAACACATAGCCAAAAAATCATTCTAATGATGACACATAGTTTGTGGTAGTTGTTTCCAATACTTTTTAAAAATTTTGTTTTGATAGTGATTCATCCTTGGCAGTGACTCTTTCCCATACTTAACCATATTTTAACCCTAACGTTGAGTCATTACTGGCATTCACTCAACCTCAACAGCAAGTCATGCTTATAAAAAATTCACCAACCTACCTTATAATGTAAAATGATACCATTCAACATAAAACTCATTAATATTAAAATAAACATGATTTTTTATCATTAAAATAAGGGTGATAACAATATCACCCTTTTAATGATCATAAATCATGGGATTTTATAAATATGGTATCAGAGATAAAGAAAAGACACATGGTATTAAAAGTAATTACATTGTAAATAGTATCAATGAAAAGATGGTATCAAAGGAAAGTATTTACAAATATATGGAAATGAATATCAATATCATTATGGTATAAAGGAATAATATAAAAGGAATATAACTATATGAAATATGTAATAAATGCTATATAGTATTCTCCCCCTTTTGGGATTATCAAAAAAAATTGGAAATACAATAGAATATAATATGAATAATAGAATTTTAATTAAGAAAATCAATGAAATTACAAAAATAAAAGTTCCAACAAAAAGTTACACAACAAGACCCATCAAAGAAAAACAGTCTAAACATCAATGTTTTTCAGTCTATGTAAAAGGTGCTTTTCCCTTCCCTTTATCTGAAGCAGAAGGCACAGTAGGTGAAGCTAAGGGAACTCGAGAGGTAGAGGTGGGGACATCAGTTAGAGAGGGAGTATCTCTAATGATAATTTGATTTAGGTGTTGAAATTCTTCCCTAGTAGAGAGAGAAAATGGCTAGAAATGATCTGGTAGAGAAGCATTCGGGTCTTTGGTTACACCAAGCCTAAAGATCTCTAGAGAAGAAACTAGAGGGGTTAGATGGTATATAATAGGTATAACATCTTGAGCCACAATAGTAATTCCAGAACCATGTATAAATGGTTTCATTATATTTATTAAATCCATAATTATGTTTCCACCTATCTTCATAGCACTGAAGAAATATTTCTTCTCTTCTATAAAAATTTTTAACATTGGATTCATGACCTTTAATTTATTCGCTTTCTCTTTAAACACTTGATTCATAAGAGGCATCCTCATATTTTCAGCTAGAAAATTAAAGGGGGAATTCATCTCATGGTTAGTGTTTATCCTAGATATATAATACTTTATGGCTTTTGTGATGATATCTCTATTAAACTTTATGTCTTTCATGTACTCCCTAAACATCATATGGACATGGTCACTATTATGTTTGATTTTGATCAAACTATCCTGAGGTAGGTCAAGAACATCACTTGAAGCAGCTCAAATATCTTCTTTTACAATAGATCTGATCATCTTAATATCAACAGGAGGAGCATTTGATGAAGAATCTATGGTAGAAATATTCTATATCCTCTCAAGCAAAGCTACCATGTAGTCTGCAAATGAATACCTCATTTTCTATATAGAATATCATAGAGATTATATCTCATTTTCTATATTTAATTTTTCTAATTCCACTTCTCTAATATTAAGAATCATATTAGGCTAGATATGCTGAATTACAAGCCCTACCAAATGACTTTCATTTTTATCACTACTCTTGGTAACTAAATGAGGTTTATTTTTTAGCAACAACCCAAAGTTTGATAAAATATTTTCTATAAAAGAATCCAAATAACCTTTGGTGACAATATCCAATGGTAATGAAGGAGTAATAGGGGAAGGTACAGGTACAGTAGGCTAAACCTTGAAGGTACATCAAAATCAAATCTTTCCAACATACCTATGGAATCAATCTAGCTAACCAATGATCCCTAAGGATCTCTTTCCTCTCCAATAGTAGGTCTACCATTATTTAGTGTACTACCAGAAAACTTATTAGAAAACTTACCTCATTCCTCAAACATTGGGTCCATCCAAATAGAAGAAGACATACCAAAAGATTTTACAACTTGATAAATAGAAACTATAGATACAACCATATAAAGTATAACACTCAACTGATCAACTAATCTCTACATAACAAATATTTTCTAAACAATAGTAGGCTCAACTTCCACCTTCTCACTAACTGGTTAGTCAGCAACAGACTGCATAGTATATTTCTAAACATCATCAAAAAGCATAATAATATCACCAAAAACAGTGTGACTATCCAGACTTGGGGATTTATCCCCCTAAATTGATGATTCATTTTCTTCTCTAGCATCCAGATCCACATATTTAAGAAGGATTAGTCTCTCTTTTGATCTAGAGACAGATAAATATGGAGAATAAATAAGTATCTGAGGCATATCTACATATTCAGATCTAATGTGTCCACTGAGAATATCAAAACTTTTCTCACTATCATCTCCATTTCAATTTCCATTTCCATAAACTTCATTCCCATATTCCTCATCTTCTCCTCCTTATTCTTCATCTTCATCACCATTTTCATCATTTTCATTCTATTCAAAGGATTTGGATGTACTCTTACATTTATCTTCATCAGAAACCTATGTCTCTTCCTCATTAATACCTTATTTCAATAGATATTCCCTGATAGGGAGTTTCCTAGGAGGGCTAGGAGCACTATAGGAAATAGATAGGGAGATATGAGGTAAATATGGTTCACTTCCTTCATCCACTGATAATTCATTCTCTTTATTACTAAAGGCAGTATCCTCCTCTTCCTCGTTATCTAAATACTCAACAACTTCATCTAGTTCCAAGCTAGGTTTAACAATATTCTTTGGTCTATAAGAATGTTAAACTAGATTGAACTCATCATAAATCATTTCACTATCATCAACCCACTATTTTCCCCAAGTATTCCAACTGATTTTCATCACTTTACAAAATATACTTATGATGTAGAAACATTCATAGTCCACTATTGATTCTTCATCTTCATCAACTAGACCTTTGGATTCTAGCATATCTGAAATAAACTTAGAGTAGATTAAATAATTTGACCTTGAATATGTCTTGCTCATTTCCATCATGTGAGTCATCATATATATTTAAAGGTTAAAATTTTCTCCTCTTTTCATTAGAAACAATAGATACGCATCCTGATACCTCATCGTTGAAAATTCACCCTTCCTTGGGAAAATACTATAATGGATAAACTTGAAAAGCAACCTATATTAACTATCAAGTTCTAAAGCAACTGGTCTTATTATAATTCCATAACCAGTTAAATCAGTTGAAGAATATTCATAAACAAATTCTTCACTATCACTAGGAATGGTCCCTTGATAATAATTTTCAACTCATTCATGAAGAACCTTTAAACATATTTCTCATTGCTTTCAGGAGAACACAACTTTACGACTATTTACTCTACTTATCACCCAGTCTTCTTCTTCTTAGAAATTATACTAAAAAAATAGGTAAAACTCATGCACAAACCTAGGATATAAGATATTCTTATTAGAAGATAACCATTCTACCCATCCTTGGTCATGCAGTACTCTGAGCACTAACAACTTTTTCTAAATTAACCAATCAACTTGAACTTCTTTCTGAGGTACAATTACATACTTAGCAAGTTCATGATTCACTGTCTTAACTATAGTAGGACGACTTGTCTCACCATTATACTTCTTTGAAGGATGTGAATCTTTAGAAAAATAAATTACATATCTCTTTACTCTATCCATAACAATCAGTTTAAAAAGCTCAAGTGAAGGCTAGGGAAGGTATATGGTCAGGATAGAAAGGTTTATAGCATGAATCGAGAGAAAAGGAATAAGGAAAGTGATCATTGGAATTATAAAAATGTATAATTTATATCATTTGGAGATTTTAGGGATTTGTAAAATAAAAATTGAGACATGTAATAAAAGTTGAAATGAATAAAAAATTAAATGAATAAATAATTTGAAAAACAAAAAACAACAATGGAATCTTAAATGAAAATAGAAAAAAAATGACAAGGAAAAAAGATATTCTAATGGTAGGTAAATATAAATGGTGAGTAAAAACAGTATGGTGAATAAAAACACAATGGTGAGTAAATTTATAACAGTGAGTAAACTCAACAATGAGTAAATTTCCAATGGTGAGTAAACTCAATAGTGAATAAATTTCCAATGGTAGGTAAACTCAACTGTGGTTAAACTCAACTTTGAGTCCTAGAAAATTAAACTTAACCAAATTTAATCATTCCTAATCTATATTTTATATAGTTCATTCTCTCATAATTCAAAGGATTGGTGAATATATTAGCAAGATGATATTCTATACCAATGTATTCAAGAGTGATATCACCTTTTTGGAAATTATCTTTAAAAAATTAATTTATTAAATCAATATTTTTTTTCTAGAGTGAGATACAAGGTTATTGGAAATGTTTATAGCACTTGTGTTATAACAATTTATAGGTAAATTTTGGAATTTATATCCATAGTCTAGTAATGTGTGTTTCACCGGCAAAATTTGTGCATAGTAGCTACCTATAGCTATGTACTCAACTTTAGTAGTAAACAGTGCAACATAATTTTTTTTCTTACTATACCAAGAAACTAGAGACTTGACCAAAATATGACATGCTCTAGAGGTTTTTTTCTATATAACTTACAACTAACAAAATCATTATCTTACTAACTAACTAGATCGAATGTTTTTCCTCTTATATATAATAATTATAAATTGGTATTATAGTTTAGGTATTTAAAATTATTTTTACAGTAATTAAGTGTTTATATTTTGGGTTTTCTTGAAAATGAGCACACATACAGACACTGAACATGATTTTAGGTTGGATAGAAATTAAATAGAGAAGACTTCCAATTATACCACTATAACTAGTTTGATCCACTGATTTCCTAGCTTTATCAAGATCCAATTTACAAGTGGTACTCATAGGAGTATCACTACTCTTAGTTCTATCAAAATTAAAATGTTTTATAAGGTATTTAGTATATTTAATTTTATTTAAAATAATTCCTTCTTTATTTTGAAAATTTTGAAAACCAAGAAAAAATTTTAGTTCACCCATTAAACTCATTTCAAATTAATTTTGTATCATTTTTGAAAAATCAGTACATGAATAATTTTTAGAAGATCCAAAAATAATATCATCTATATAAATTTTAATAACTAAAAAATATTTTGAAATTCTTTTTATAAAAAGGGTAGGATCAGCTATAACTTTTGAAAATCATTTTGAAATAATAAAATAGATGAGCCTATCATACCAAGATATAGGATATTGTTTTAAAATATAAATTTGCTTTTGAAAAACTGGAAAACACAATTTGGAAAATATAGATTTTTAAATCTAGGGGGTTTTTCAACAAAAACAACCTCAACTATATACCCATTTATGAATTCGCTTTTAAAATACATTTGATATAGTTTGAAATATAGATGTGTTTCATGGGAAATAAGTATTATAATATCTTAAAATACGGCTATAGGTTCAAGGTATATTTAAATTATATACCCTCTTCTTGACTCTAACCTTGTATAACTAGTCTAGCCTTAGTCCTTACTATAGTGCCAGATTCATCAACATTGTTCCTAAACACCCATTTAGTTCATATAGTCAAGGTTTCTTTGGGTCTATCAAAAAGTTATCAAACATTATTTCTTTCAAAATGATTAAGTTCTTCTTATATATCCTTCCCCCAGAATTCATCATTAATTACATCATTGACGTTCTTAGGTTCTAACTGTGATAATAATTCTTGATGTTCAACCTAGTTTCTTAAATAAGCTCTAGTTTATGTACCTCTAACTAAGTCTAAAACAATATCATCTAAAGGATGTTATTTAAGATTCATAATAGATCTAGAAAAAGAAGTGTTAGTCACCTAATGGTATTATTTAGGTTTAGGTTTAGACTCTTTATGTCCCTCAGAACTGGATGATTTTTCTTCTTATTTTATAGCATAATCTAAGGTTTAGAATTTAAATTTAAAGGGGATAAATCATCCTCAAGATTTTATAAAGGGGTTTTAGGTTTATGTTGATCTGTGTCATCAAATTTTATATGTACAAACTCTTCTATGGTGTTTGTTATTTTATTAAAAACTCTATAAGTTTTACTAGTGGTTGAATAACCAAGGAAAATTTCTATATCACTTTTGGAGTCAAACATGTCAATATTATACTTAGTGTTAATAATAAATACTTTGTAACAAAAAACTCTAAAGTAATTAACCATAATATTTCTACTATTCCAAATATTATAAGGGTTTTTATTCAATATAGTTCTAATTAAAACTCTATTGATTATATAGTATGATGTTTTCATATCTTATTCCCAAAAGTGGATAGGTAAGTCATATTCATTAATCGTAGTCTAGAATGTCTCTTGAAGTGTTCTATTTATTATTTCTATAACTTCATTCTACTTTGGGTTAATAGAAGTAAATAAGTTATGACTATATCCATTTTTTGATAAAAAGGATTCAAATTCTTGATTTTCAAACTCACAGTCATGGTAAATTCTTAAATTTTTAATTATAATTCCACTTAAATTTTTATAGATTTAGAATACTTGTTAAAATAAAAACAAGATTCAATTTTTAAGCTAAGAATAATATCCAATTATACCTAGAAAATTCATCTACAAGTATATAGAGATAGTTCTTCCCATTTAAACTATAAAATATAGATGGTTCAAACAATTCTATGTACACTAACTCAAGAGGTTGAGAAGTTGAAACTTTTTTCTCTAATTTAAAATAAATCTTATGTTGTTTCCTTTTTTGATGGGGGTTATAGACTTTTTCATTTTTGGATTCATGTTTGGATAGATCCCTGAGTAACTCTTTCCTATTAATCCTTCAAAGTGATTGAATATTATAGTGTCCTAGTCTCCTATGACAAATCCAAGATTCTCTATGAAAGGCGCTTAAGCAAGAAACATTTTGAGAAATCAAAGAATTAAGATTAATAGCATAAACACTCTTATTTATCAAAGTAGTAAATAAAAAATAATTTTTAAAATTAAAAAACATTACAATAATTTTTTTAAAACATTACATGAAAACCATCATCAAATAATTTTTATATTCTAATCAAATTATATTTTAAAACATCAACAAAAAGTTCTTTAGAAATTAAAACTAAATTAGTGTTTCCAATTTGGCCAAGGTTGATGATCTTTCCTTTAGCATTGTAACTAAAGGTGAAATAACCACCATAAACTTTTATGAGGTTATTGAAACTTGAATAATATCCTGTCATATGTCTAGATAATCCATTGTCCAAGTACCATTGATTTTTATAGGAGTTCTTAAAATAGTTTTCCTACAAAATAAAGTTTATACCAGAAATGAATTTGGTACCCATATTTTCTTGGGTATGAATATGATATTAATTAGGTACTTAGGAACCCATATTTTATTTATGGGTTTCATATAATCATATTTTAAACTTTTTTAAATAAAAATTTTATTAGGTCCATTTGAAAAATAATTAGCAGTAGCATTACTTGAATTAGATTTAGGAACAAATGTGCTCTTAACTACTCTTCTCTATTCAGGTTGGTATCCTAAATAAGTAATGTACTTAGGATCAATTTTTTTCTTAATATTTGAGTTATATTTTCTATAATATTTTTAAATCTTTCTAAATATTTATTATGTTTATCATTTTAAAATTTTAGTTAAATTTTTTCCTTTAGTATTGAGCATTTTTCTCTTTATCTACAATAAGATCAATAGAAAAAACATGTTATTTCTTTAGAAATTTATATTTTTCTTTGAGTTAATTAAAATTATCTTCAAGAAAGTTTTAGTATTTAAAAATTTCTTATTTATATATATCATCATCATTTTATTTTTTATAGTGATCATAATTAAGTACTAACGATACAGTAGGTACCTCAGAAACATTTTTCATGAATCACATATTGTCTCTATCAGGCTTCTCTTCAGGAGTTGATTTAAATTCATTGGATATATCCTCAGAGATAATACATGTGGATTTAATGGATTTGTTATATTTTATATCCTTATCCTCATACTTTTTATTCTATTTCAACTTTGTACATTCTTCCTTAACATGTCCTTTTCACTTATATTTATAATAGGTAATCTCATTTGAGTTGTCATCTCTTTTATATTCCTTTTAACAAGTTCTTATACTATCATAATTTCCTTTGTAACTTGGTTTCTTTAATAATTTTTTCTTTCTATATATCTTCTTAAACCTTCTAACCAAATGTTCCATTTCCTCATCACTTTCCACTGGTGATTCCTCATCACTGGAACTTTCATCTTATACCTTTTATTACTCTTTTTATTTGGATGTAGTAGTCTTGAAACCTACTAAATTACTCTTAGGTTCATCATAATCCCCGTGATTGAATTTAATATCTTCTTAAAACATCATCAACGTCCCAATAAATTCCTTAATAGGTAGTTTACTTATGTCATAGGATTCCCTTATTGACACAGATGTCCCTCTCCATCTCTATGGAATACATCCCAGGAGTCTCGTTATTTGGTCTTTATCAGACATTATATTTCCCATGGAATTCATGGTATTTAATATTTAATTGAACCTAAGATACATATCATAAATTATCTCATCAGTTTTCATTTTGAATGAATCATATTTTATTGTATAAGTATTCAGTCTCATTTCTTTCACATTAGTAGTTCCTTTATGTGAAACAGATAATGTGTCTCAAATTTCATAGTCATTTTTATTAGAAGATATTCTATTGAATTCTTCATCACATATATAATAATAAAGGTAATTAATGTATTTGAAATTATTATTATAATCAAGTTTATTAGTATCATCCCAAGTATTTCAAGCAGTCTTAGGTAACTTATACTTATCCTCTATATCAACCCAAATTTCAAAACCCATTATTTTTATATACATTTTCATCTTTATTTTAAATTAAGAATAGTTATTTACATTAAAGGATGAAGGTATGTTGGTAGCAGAACCTTCTTGTATATTATCCATTTAAATAATTAAATTTAGAAATGAAAAAAATTTAAGATCTTTAAAACAACTAAAATCACAGTTGAATTTTTTTTTTAAACATTAGATAACAAATTTTGGTCAGAGTGAGTATCTCAAGAGGGGGTGAATTGAGTACAAAATAAAATTTTCTGTCATAAACAGGTTTAAATAAAATCCCCCAATTTAAATAAAATAGCCCTATTAATCAAAATAGTATATCGATATAAGATATGACATTTTAAAACGTTTCTCAAAGATTGATTAACTCTCAGTTAAAACAATTATGAAAAACAACTTTAACTTTTGAAATAGATTTAATTAATCACAACCTTATATAAAAACTAATTAAGACTAACTATCAAAGTAGTGATTTTTTTTATATTTTAAAACAGATTCGGTTTTGAAGCTTAGAAATAAAACAAATCACATAGCAGAATAAATACAAGAGGTTCAATCTTAAGATAATAAATAATACTCTCCACTTTGAAATCACCTGATTACAAGAAGATTATATAAAATAATCTATGATCCACAACCAGGATTGGATGTACAACAGAAAAGTTTTCTAGGTCACATAGGTACCTCTTCCACAATACCTGTGGGGATAAAATAAATATAGGCCACGCAGGGACCTCTTCCATAAAATTGAGGGAAAATATGTGTAAAGAGAGTTTGATAATATATCTAGTATCTTCTAGTTATATCATAGGATACAATGTGTGTGTTAAATAAATAGAACACACATAGCTCATGATGTAAAATAAATATACAGAAATAGAAAATAAATATAAGTAGAAGGGTTTTGTTTCTCTATTTGATATGATTTGTAGCTTATGAATCATTGAGAATGGTTTGAAATAAATATTGAGTATTGATTTTAAAATTCATAATAGAATAGAGTGTCGTAAACTCTTTCTTATTATGACTGTATGATAGGATCCGAATGATCCTGAATCTCTACTTTCTAACAGTCCTATATAGGCTAGATGCGGCATGTAAGATCTAAACAAGTGGAACTCTTCACGTGTCTTTGAATATATCTATATGTGTATGCATGTATTTTATCTCTCTATCTACCTTCATGAGGGATTCTATTACTTCTTTTAATAGTATCATGCAAGATTTTCCATATAGAGAACAATCATCCAGATATCTTGTATCCTCGTACTCAGGGCTAACACATTATTTGATGCATATATATATAACATTTAAGAACAATCATTAAAATAAATTATGTAATTAAATTAAATAATATATCAATTAGAAATATTTAATTCAAAATAAATAGAATAGTGGTGGTGAATCTTTTTAATGGTGACACAAACTCTAGCGGTGGGTCATATTAAATAGTGACACAAACTCTGGTTGTGAGTTATATCAACACTTTTCAATTTTCATTATGGTGGTAGGTCTTTCTGACCCTTAACTAAATTTCCATAGATCATTTCTGACATTAGGTGTTTTCCATACTATTCCAAATTTATGGCCCAATAATGAGTCATCTTCTAACAGTGAGTGTTTCCAACACTTTGCAAAAAATATTGTAAGAACCCGGATCTTCATTTCAGGTATGGATCTTGAATTTGGGTTGTTTTTTAGGAAAAAGGAATATTTTTAAAATTTTCTAAGTACACGTCATGTACCTGATTGTCGTGTGTAGTTGTGTACTAGCTGTGTAACGGCTAGGTACATGGTCGTCTGGGTGACCTAGAAGACCACCTAAAGTAGGGGCTGGTTGAGGCTAGTATATAGCATGTACATTAAATAAACACACTGTGTACTTTTATTTTTAATTAATTAATCAGAGTGGGGTCGTATCTCATCTACTGAAATACCTTCTTCTAAGCTTGGTTCGTCCAGGAGAGACTGGAAGTGATGATCAAAGTCTGAACCACCGTTTCTCCATCTAAGGTCTGATCTGAACTCCGGTGGGTGCATTAGAATCCCACCAGTGAGTTCTTCCTTCTTCCTAATCCTCTATTCTTGATTCCTCTTCTCTCATGGGTTATTCGAGGTTGAATGATTTTAACCTTTTTGTAGATATGCATCATTATAGGCTTATTTAAGGGCTGACACTCAAGATTTTTCATCGTACAACATCGAGGTAGGTGTTTTTTTCCTTTATTTGATTGTCTTTGGATTATATGTGCTAAAAGTGTTGAATACCCATATTTAGGGTATTGCGGGTTTTGGAATTTAACCCTGTTTAAGACCTATTATGGTGTGCATGATTGAGAAATGGGTTATTGATTACACATAAGGTTTTATGCCTTGATTATGGGTGTGTTTCCCATGTTTGATTGATTATTTCTGTTTGGTCTAGAATTCCTGTTAGGCTTGATTTGTTTTCCATGCCTCGTGTTGTTAGGATGGAGTTACTGTTTATTTGAGATGCATGTGATTCGCATTGTGAAAGAATTACCAAGGGGAATTTACTGTGAGATCTTCCCAAGTTAGGGTTATTTATGTATGAATTGTTGTTATATTGACCCATAGGTATTGACTGTGAGAGTTGTCAGGTGGTCATTGACCATAGGGGTTAGATCGTGAGAGATACCCAGTGTATCATTATTAAAATAATGTTGGAGCAAAGGTAATTGACTGTGAGAGCTTCCAGGGTTCATTATATCTTATTATTGTTATGCAGACCAAGTGGGTATTGACCGTGAGAGCTACCCAGGTGGTTGTTTGTAAATGATTAGTTCCATGTGGGACCAAAGAGGATAGACTGTGTGAGATTTACTATAGGGTCATTATTTACTATTTTGATGATATATTAAAATAGAGGGGATATACTATAAGAACTTTCTTAGAGGGTTGATTTTGAATAATTTAATGATTGTGACAATTCTTCCAAGCCAAAGCACAAGATTGGACTCGGTTTGACTTGGTTGTTTAGATGGTATTATGAGATGACTATTGTTACTATTACACGGAGGGATACAGAGCTTAGTATAGATCTCAAGATTCATTATTCAAGGGTTTGGAATAATTAATAAATAGAAATTAATGTAATTGAAAACTGTAGGATTGTTTACTTTTGAGTAATTCCAAGTTGATTGCTTCTTTTCTACATATTGCCTTCTATATATATTCACTGACTGTTAGACATAGATATTTTGGTGGTTTCCTACTGGGATTCGTCTCACGTCCTTTTTGGGTTATTCTTTTGGACCCAAACATATTATATGGTTGTAGTTATAGATAAGGGAAAGCGCCCTTCTTCATCAGGTACTTTATTTTTGTTAGAGATGGATAGCATGGGACCTGGCTGAGGCTTGCGATGCTGTTGGAGTTTACTATTTTTTTCACTTTGGTTTCAGTATTGTATTCATATCATTTTGAATTATTTGGATCCTTTCCTAGATACTTGTGACATTCATCATTAATTTATATATATGTTGCAGTTGTTTATACTATTAGTATTTTGTTGTTTACTTTGTTGTATGTTATTACTACTTCTGCTACTATTTATTATTTGTTATTCCACTGTGTATGCTCTTCCAATGAGGTAATAGTTTCCCCATTATCAGAACATGTCCCTAATTTATAGTCATTAGCCTCTGGAATTTTGGGAAATTCTCTTGAGTTCATGTGACCAACCGGGTATGGGGCACCTTTGGGAGGTACCCGGAACCAGGACGTTACAAAGTGGTATCAAAGGGGTTTATTTTATTCTTTGTATTACTACTTGAAGCCTATAGATAGGGATATGAAGGAATGGGTAATTGGTAATAAGTTGTGCCTGAGAGTCGCTAACCCGTGTATAGGGAAAAGCCAAGTTACCTCGAATATTGAAATTTTTCTGGTTTTGAAATTTCTACAGTTGATTGATTTCATTGTTGGGTGATTCACTTTTTTTTTGCCATTATCATTGATATTATTGAGTTTTTATTTTTGTTGAAACCTGATGAGATGAGGGTATGTCATCTCATGCATCATATAGGAACTTTCTAGATATCACATTTCATGCATTCTTGTCATGGAATTTAGTGTGAATTATTAATTTCATGTTGTTGTGATAGATGTTGTGTTATATATGCATGCTATTATGATAGATGCCATGATATAATAACTTCTATTTTTATAGGGTATTGGAATATGTAATGATTCATTTATATGGATGCAAAACTTTAGTCCCTAAGGTGTTATGGGACCTCTTGGATCGGAAATTGGTGGATCATGTTTGAACTTTAATTGAATTTTTTCAAGTTATGATATGAATAAGGATGAAAAACTTTGATTCACAAGAGTATGGGCTCTCATGCATTGTAATTTTTCATTCCTTGGACAAAAATTTTAATTTTTTAAGGGTTATGAAGAAGTGTCATAGGTTTACTGTTCGAAAACCCAGACAACACTATGTGTGGTGTTATGAACACATTCCATGTGTTCTTCTGTTCTAGAAGAAACAACTTTACTTAAGTACACTTTGTGTACTGGTAGTACATGTTGTGTAGTTCTTGACCGTGTGATTGACTATGTGAGTAGAGACACAGGGTTGGAAACTTTTGGTAGAACACGCTGTGTCTAGATTATACACACTATGTTGTAAAGAATCGTGTATCCAGTCATGTGATGAACGATATGGGTGGATGAACCTAAGTTTATACATGACGTGTCCCATTTCTACACACCGTGTAGAGTTTACTGTGTATCTTACTGTGTTAATAACGATACAGGTGATTAGAACTTAAGTGTTACACACCTTGTGTAGGTTGAACACACCATGTAGTGTTACCTAGGAGGGAACTGTGTAGTTCTATCCATGTAGAATCACTTGGGTAAAAGGGAAGATTTAAGTACATGTCATTTCTTAGGGGTAACACGTCATGTGTACGGGTGTTACACAGCCAGGTTTGGTAGAGGTACACACTATGTTAAAAGCTTAAGGGAACATGTTGTGTAGGGGTTATACACACCGTGTAACCTTATTTTCTAAAACTTGAATGTTTCTTCTCTGGTTCTTTTCTTGCACTTTTAAGTTGTTGTCCTTGATAATATTGAACTGAGGTGTGCACTTGACCTTGTAGATTCATGAAACCGAGACATCCTCTGATTGTATACCAGATACAGGGAAATGATCAGACACTGAAAATGGTAGATCATAGACTACCAACAGATCCTCTCGTCATTCCTGTCTTGGAACCAGCTGTTATACCGTACGTAGGTGTTGATGCACATTTCTATGAAGGATTTTTGATGATGTTACAGACTTTTTAGGAATCACCGCATCCTAACCCCTCTATGGCAGATTTGACGTGGGTGTTCCAATAGTAGAATCCTCTCACCTTCTTAGGGGATGGAGGACCACAGGATGCAAATTCATGGTTGGAGGCCATTCTTTATATCTTTAAGCATCTGTAGATGCCTCTAGATATGAGGGTGAAGCTTTCTATGTACATGCTACGCGATTCCTCCAAGATATGGTGGGATTTTATCTCACAGACGGTAAGTCATGGGGATATAGCTTGGGAATATTTTCAGAGGACCTACTATGATTACTTTTATCCCGAGATGGTGAGGGCCGATCGAGTCTGAGAGTTTGTGAATTTGGAGCAGGGTGCTCTTTCAGTGATGGTGTACTCCTCTTGTTTTCCATATCTTCAACACTTCACATATATTCTGGGAGGTGATGAGTTATATTTGGATAGGTTATTTGAGGATGGTCTTAGGTATGACATCCGATCATAGGTGAATGTATTTGGGATGACTTTGGTGACTGTTATAGTGAACCAAGTACTGATTACCAAGCACAGTCTGAGGGAATTGGGAGCTGCGAGCCAAGGAGGTTCATCATATAGAGTTGGTACTCCTTAGATAGATAGAAGGAAGCATCATAGGTATATTTCATGTGATGTTTCATCAGGTAGCCAGGTGGTATGCTGGTAGTGCAGGAAGAGTGGTCATACGAGACCACATTGCCTGAAGGACCCTATCGAGTGCCAATCTTGTGCCAAGATGGGTCACCTTCAGTGTTTTTTCTGGATGTTCTCACCAGCAGCGAATGAAAGGGGTTCTGTTATGAATCTGTGATCCGGATTAGGACCACCAGTTTCTCATTATTCAGGGGATTAGAGTTCGTTTGGCCTTTCAGGTTGAGGAGGAGGTCATGGTCGTGGTATCCAGACGGCAGGTTTTTGGCAACATTGGGGTAGATAATATTAGGGTAGTCAGGTAGGGTTGTAGAGCCATGGTACAGGTCAGACTATTTCAATGGAGCAGACCTAGTAGGAGTAAGACCTCAACCCTCTATGGTTATAGTTACGATTCTAGTTGCCTCGGTTTTTGATTCTTCTCTTCTTGATATAGGGTCTTCCAATAGTTTCATATCTGTTATTATTGTGGAGATTCTTGGGATTTATATTTTTACTTTTGAGGATGTTATGAAGCTTGACACTCTGTTCAGGATTAGGACGGCTAGTGTAAATTAGTGCTAGGAGTGCCCTCTTGAGGTTGGTGGGTGTCACTTCTTGTAGGACCTCTATGTCTTAGAGATTACGGGCTTCAATTTCATTCTCGGAATGGACTAGTTAGTATCTTTCCAAGCCTTTGTTGATTTCTATCACTACAGGTTGATTTTCACGCCACCATAGGGTGGATCTTTTCTACAAAAGGTCAAATGGGATGTCTAAGCGAGAAGAGCTGGACCCTAGAATATTGGGTTAGGAGGAATTACATCCCATATTTCTAGTTTATATCTATATGACCAGGGGACTTCAAAAATGAACTTTCCTCCAGTGGTGGATTGTTTCAAGGATGTCTTTCTAGGTGAATTTTTAGGTTTAACTTCGAAGTGAGAGGTAGATTTCTCTATTGATCTTGTTCTAGGTGTGGCACCAGTGTCCATTCATCCGTATAAGATGGCTACACCATAGTCACAGGTGCTCAAGAAGTAGTTAGAGGAGTTGAAAGAAAATGGTTTCATTCGACCAAGTACTTCTCCTTGGGGTTCACCTATCCTTTTTGAAAAGAAGGTGGATGGTACCCTTAGACTTTATGTGGATTATTTAAATCTGAACCAGTTGATGATCAAGAATCGATATCCCTTGTCGAGGATTGATTATCTCTTTGATTAGATTCGAGGAGACCGGGTTTTCTCGAAGATTGACTTGAGATCTTATTATCATCAGTTGTGTGTTAGACCATCAGATATAACTCTTATAGAATTTTAGAGCAGGTACGGTCTATACGAGTATTTGGTTATGTTGTTCGGTCTCACAAATGTGCCGACAGTTTTTATGGCACTGATGAACTGGGTGTTCCATCCTTACTTGGATTATTTTGTGGTAGTATTTGTGGATGATATCTTGGTATACTCTCACACTTTACATGATCATACCACCCATATTAAGATCATTTTGAGTACACTGAAAGATCATCATTTATATGATAATCTCCAAAACTGCCACTTTTGGATGGACCAGATTCACTTATTAGGTCATGTTATCTCAGAGATAGGAGTATCAGTATACCCAAAGAAAGTGATATCAGTAGTTTCTTGGGAGAAACCTAAGAACTTATTTGAGGTACAAAGTTTTCTGGGGCTGACTGGTTACTATAGGTGCTTTATACAGAAATTTTTACTCTTATCAGTGCCATTGACGGGCCTGGATAAGAATGGTGAGAAGTACTTATGGAAAAATTCCAGCAATTCTTCCTTTCAGGATATAAAAGGGAGGTTGACTTCAGCACCAATACTGGTTTTTATAGAGTCGGGAAAGATCTACATTTTTTACTATGATTCATCAGGTATCAGGATGGGAGTAGTGCTTATGTAAGGGGAAGGAGTCATTTCATACGGGTCTTGGAAGTTGAGGCCACATGAGAGGAATTACTCGATGCACAATCTCAAGTTATATGTAGTTGTACATGCTTTACATTGTTGGAGCCATTATCTTTTAGGATAGTATTTTGTGGTATACACTAACCACAAAAGTCTCAAGTATATCTTTACTCAGCATGATCTAAACTTGATACAACAAAGGTGGGTTAAGTACCTTCAGTATTTTGACTTTGAGCTATCCTACATTCCTTAGAAAGGAAACATAGTGGATGATGTGTTGAGCAAGAGGACTCAAATACAGGTAGTTTAGGAGGCCAACAATGACTGGTAGCTTATGGATCTATTCTCTGAGATTCTTTTGGAGGTGCATGATGGACAGGGGAAGACATTTATTTCTTCTGTAGCTATTACCTCTACTCTTCTAGATCAATTTAGAATGAGGAAACTATCAAATTTCGAAGGCCTAGTCCTATGGGAGAGTGTGTCAGGAGAGGAACATACTCCTAGATGGACCCTAGAAGAGGATGAGGTCTTGTGTTTTCATGGGTGCATATGGGTTTCAGAAGACATATGTGAGGTGTTGATGTGAGATTTTCATTCCTCGGTTTGGGCAGTTCATCCTGGTGTCACCAAGATGTATCGAGATCTACACCATTAATATTGGTGTCCAGGTATGAAGAATGATGTAGCTGGTTTTTTTATGAGATGTTCCACCTATCAGTTGTTGAAGGCAGAGCATTAGCTACTAAAAGGACTTTAACAATAGTTACCCATTCCCGAATGGAAGTGGAATGATGTCGCAATGGATTTTGTGATGGGTTTACCGAGTTCGACTTGAGGAAATGATGTGGTTTGGGTTGTTGTTGACAGACTCACAAAGGTTTCACATTTCTTACCGATCAAGAAGACCTTCAGTGTTGATGAGCTTAGAAGGTTTTACATATGAGATATTGTATATTTTCATGGGGATCCTCACTCTATCATTTTAGATAGGGACACCCGTTTTACTTCTCATGTTTGGAAGTGACTACAGAGGGCATTGGGTACACAGGTACTTCTGAGTACAGCTTACCATCCCCAGACAAATGTCCAGTCAGAGCGCATGATTTAGGTGTTATAGGATATGTTTTGAGCAAGCGTCCTGGATTTTGGGGGTTCTTGGGAGAGACACATACCCCTAGTGGATTTTTCCTACAATAACAGTTTTCAGGTGATGATTCAGATGGAACCTTATGAGTCTTTGTACAGTAGGTCATGTCAATCACCCCTATGTTGGATAGAGGAAAGAGAGGTAGCAATTCTGGGATCTCTTCTTGTCTAGGAGACTACTGAGAACGTGTAGTTGATTTGAAAGAGGATGGATATTTCATATTCTTGTAATAAATCTTATGTTGATCGATGAAGATGGCCTCTAGATTTCAAGGTCGAATATCATGTTTTCTTACGTGTCACACCAAGGTTAGGACATAGGATTATTAAGTGACAGGGGAATCTTTCATCAAGATAAATCAGGACGTTTGAGGTTTTGGAGAGATTATGGACGATTGCCTATCGGTTGCAGTTACCTTAGAGGTATCGGGCTATGAACAATGTCTTTCATGTTTCTTAGCTATGACATTACTTTTCAGACCCATCTCATGTTTTTCAACTTGAGGAGGTTGAGTTAGAGTTGGATGCATCCTTTGAGGAGCACCCTGTATGGATTGTGTATCATTGAAAAAAGGTTCTTTGTGGCCGGTATGTTCCTCTGGTATGGGTGTTATGGTAGCATGGGCGAGTACAGGATAAGACTTGGGAGAGGAAGGCCGACGTACAATCATAATGGTTAGAGTTATTTGAATTTTCTTCTTCTCCACCCTTGGAAGGACAATTCAGAGACAAATTTCTTTAAGGTGGGAAGTTACTAAGAACTCGGATCTTTATTTCATGTATGGATCTTAAATTTGGTTTGTTTTTTAGGAAAAAGGAAGATTTTTTAAATTTTCTAAGTACAAACCATGTACTTTGGAGTAAATACTGTGTACACGGTTGACACGTGTAGTCATGTACTAGCCATGTAATGGCCGAATACATGGCCATGTGGGTGACATGGCAGACCACCTAAAGTGGGGACCGGTTGAGGCTAGTACATGGCATGTACATTAAATGAACACACTGTGTACTTTTATTTTTAATTGATTAATCAAATTGGGGTCATGTCTCATCTCCATAAATACCTTATTATAACCTTGATTCATCCAGGAGTGACTGAGAGTGATGATCAAATTCCAAGCCACCATTTCTCCATCCAAGGTCTAATACAAACTCTGGTGGGTGTGTTGGAATCCCACCAGTGAGTTATTCCTTCTTCTTGATCCTCTCTTCAAAATTCCACTTCTCTCATGGGTTATTTAAGGTTGAATGATTTCAAAAAAATTATATATCTACATCATTCTAGGAAAATTTAGGGGACTATGTTTAAGATTGTTCATCGTACAATGTTGATATAGGTGGTTTGTGCATTTATTTGATTGTATTTGGATTATATATGCTAAAAGTGATGAATACCCATGTTTAGGGTATTGAGGGTTTTGGAATTTAACCATGTTTAAGACCTGTTATGGTGTGCAAGATTGAGAAAGGAGTTATTGATTACACATAAGGTTTTATGCCTTTATTATGGGTTTATTTCTCATATTTGATTGATTATAGGCTTTCAATCTAGAATTCCTGTTAGGCTTGCTTTGTTTTCCATGCCTTGTGTTGTTAGGATGGAGCTACTGTTTATTTGATATACATGTGATTCACATTGTGAAATCATGACCAAGGGAAATTTACTATGATAGATTCTCTAGGTAGCGTCATTTATGTATCAATTATTGTTATTTTGACCCAGGGGTATTGATTGTGAGAGTTGTTGGGTGGTCATTGACCAGAGAGGTTAGACTGTGAGAGTTATCCATAGGGTCATTATTAAATGAATGTTGGACTAGAGGGAATTAACTTTGAGAGCTACCAGAGGTCATTATATCTTATTTTTTCTATGAAGGCCAAGGGGGTATTGACCGTGAGAGCTACCCAGGTGGTCATTTTTAAATGATTAGTGCCATGTGGGACCAAAGGGGATAGACTCTATGAGCTTTACCAAAGGGTAATTATTTACTATTTTGATGATATGTTAAACCATAGGGGATAGAGTGTGAGAACTTTCCCAAAGGGTTTCTTTTGAATAATTAAATGATTGTGATGAGTCTTCCAATCCAAAGCACAAACTTGGACTTGGTATTACTTGGTTGTTTAGATGGTCTTCTGAGACGACTGTTGTTACTATTACATGGAGGGATACCAAGATTAGTTTATATCATGTGATTAATTATTTAAGGGTTTGAATAATTAATAAATGGAAATGAATTCCATTGAAAACAACAGTATTGTTTACTTTTGAGTACTTCATAGTTTATTAGTTATTTTCTGCATATTGTCTGCTATATATATTCACTGATTGTTAGGAATAGATATTTGGATTGTTTCCTACTGAGATTCATATAACATCCTATTTGGGTCATGCTTTTGTACCCAAACAGATTATATAGTTTCAGGTATAGATAAGGGCAATCACTCTTCTTCATGAGGTACTTGATTGTTGTTAGATCTGGAGAGCATGGGACCAAGTTGAGGCTTGCGATGCTGTTGGAGTTTACAATTTTTTGTACTTTGGTTTCAGTATTGTATTTCCAAAATTGTGACTTGTTTGGATACTTTATTAGATATTTGTGACAAGCATCATTTATTTATATATATTTTTAGTTTTGTATACTATCAGTCTTCAATTTTTTACTTTATTGTATGGTATTACTGCTTCCGCTAATGTTTATTATTTTTTATTCCACTATATATTCTCTTCCAATGAGGGCATAATTTTCTCATTATTGGGCCTTGTCCCTCACTGTTAGTCAGCAGCCTCTGGCATTTTTGGAAATGAACTTGAGGTCATGTAATCAACCGGGTACAGGGCACCTTTGGGCGGCACTTGGAAGCGGGATGTTATGAATCTATTCTGATGGTGACACATAACTAACGGTAGGTGTTTCCAGTAATTTCTCAAATTTTTATTCTTATAGTGAGATATAGATAATGGTGAGTAATCCTTGGCAGTGACTCTTTCCCATACTTAACCATATTTTCACCCTAACAGTGATTCATTTCTAGCGGTGACTCAACCTCAACGGTGAGTCATACTTATAAAAATGTCACCAATATTCCTTATAATGTAAAATGCTACCATAAAACATAAAACTCGTTAATATCATAATATACATAATTTTTTTATCATTAAAACAAGGATTCCAACAACCTTGATATCACAACTAATGATTTATTCATAGATTCTAAAGTCCCTTATGTCTAACTCCCTTTAGATACTTGATTTTAAGCCACTAAATAATCGATCAACCTTAATTTTTGGTTGGATGATAATACTAGAATCATACCTCACAAGTATTGTAAAATTTTTCTCATAGATACCAATAGATACATCATCCTTATACTTTAACTCAAGGAATCCCTTCTCCATTTTCATGTGCAGAATATGTGGAAAGTACTTATTGGAAAATAAGTCCTTAAACTCATCTAATTATATAGAGTTAATTTCATCTTTTTGACTTGTATTATTGATATGATTCCACCATTGATCCACTTTTCCTTCCAAATGATAGACAACCAAAATGAATATTTTATACTCTAAAAACTGGAGAATGTAAAATATCTTTTCAGTGGTACTGATTCATTTCTCAGCAACTAGTGTATCAGTATAACCACTAAAAGAAGGTGGCCATTACCTTGTGAAGGAATAAACTGAACTCTCTTGATCATTTGGAAGTTTGGAATGATTAATATATTGATAAATTTTTGTGATCATGGAAATGAGATTTTGAATTCTAGCTCTCATAATGTTTGGTTTCTCAAGACTAAAATCATTTCATTTTATGTCTCACACATCATTAACATGATTTCTTCAAGTTTTATCCATTGACTAAAACCAAAAATCATATTGAAATCAACAATAATCATAATGGGGAACAACGTAATCATGAAAAATAACTTATAGGATATCTAAATCCTGAAACCTTATTTTAAATCTATGAAACCTTAGGCATAACCTAGGTCATTCATGGTCATTATTCAAATCCTCCATGATTTTCCATAAATATTTTATGAATTTAAAAAACATATTCCCCAGTAGTTTCAAACCAGGTGTACAGAAAGGCCTATTATCATACACCATGTGATGATCGATTCCAGCTCAATGCACACTTTTCAGAGTTATTACCCCTAGTTAAATATGTGTTAGATCCACATCCACTTGTAGTATCCAAATAGGGATGTAATTTTTCATAAACCACTTTCTTTATCCTTCATGAAAATTCTAAGATATTTTCCTATAATTAGACTTATCCTTATAGTTCTCATTAAAGTTTTTTTATCCTAGTTTCAAAAGGTTTAACTAAACCTTTCTCTAATACCAACTATAATGACCCACACTTTTCATAAATATATATTGTATCCTAATAAATTAATATTAATTACATAACATAATAATCTATGACATAATAATTTAGGTCCAGTTTTTTTTGGAAACTTGGATACATAAACAACTGGTTCATAGGTGAACTATATCATCTCCCACTAAGTTCTTCAAAACTAGAACCCTTCTTAGACATATCATACATAATAACTTTCTTCATAAATTAGGTAAATGAAATATAATAAATGGTGATATAAGATTCTTAGTAAGGGTAAATAAGGGAGATATCAACATAATGTGATCATAGGGTTATGAGAATAAGAGAATCATTTAAAAACCATACTATTCATATCATATAATTATAAACATGAGTCATGGAATGCATCTTGGCAGTTCATAAGGCATGAATAATAATGGAATAAAAGAATATGAGATGTGAGAGAATAAAATTAGCATAAGTCATAAATTTTTGGAATGCACATAAGTATAGAAAATCATTTTCTTAGTAGTCAGCTCTCATTTCCAAAACTATCATAGTGGAATGGGTTCATTCAAAAAACCGTAATAGTAGTCAAGGTTCACTCTCAATACTATCCTAGTGGACAAATTCCTTTACTAAACTGGGTTCACTCTCCATTCTAGTCCTATTTATCTCATGAAATATCAATCTTTACTCAATGAATTGGAGATAGATATAGGTCCCAACCATCACATAATCCATACATTTTCGTGCCAATGGATCACAAAAATTAATCATATCATAACCCATGGGAAGTAAATGGGTCTCATTATAATTTCATCATAGCATAACCCATATAAATGAAATGAGTTTCATAATAATCTTACTAATTCATCATAGAATAACCTGTGGAAAAGAAATAGGTTTCATACAAATATATTCATCATAATAATAAACCATCTATAGATATAATAAGTATTTTTTCCTTGGATAATATTCTTAGTAAATCTTAATTAACATAAAATTATATCATCTTAGATTTAAAATGATTTTGAATGATCAATTGTAACATTTCTTGAAGAAAATAACCATTTTCAGTTTGAAAATATCCTTTTAAAAAATTAAAATTCAAAAAATATTTTGGAAATAATTTTCTTTGAAAATAATTTTAAAAACTTATAAAGTAATATTTAAAACATTTAATTTTCATGATGGAATAAAATTCTATTCATGTATTACATATTAAAAAATATTCCTTTCACATTGTCAATAAAAATCCAAAAGGTACCTCATTTAGAAAATAACAGGAAGATTCATTTTAAAAAAATTGTAAAAATTCAAGCGTGGTTAAATATTTATTAAATAAATCATCTTAGTTAAGTAAAAACTTTCTTTAAACATTTTTATAAAACATGTACATGGAAGAAAAATTATTTTTGACCGTAGAGAGAAATAAAGTCTATTTTCATTAAAAATATATTTTAGGATCTTGAGTGCATAAAGAGAGTAAAATGAAATTAAAACATGTATTTTAATGAAATAACTTAAGGATAATAAAATTCATGTGTTTATTGAGAGGCATATCAAAATATATCATCATTATAATATTAATCATAAACAATCATGATAAACAAATATATTATAACATAAAGTCATTACCATTTTGGTATCTTTTTAATCTTAATCCCCATGAAATAAAAAACTTTATATGGATATGTATAACACAATATTTTCATTATAATAATCATAAAATATATTCATGTGAAATATATGTAGCACATAAAAGAAATAAGTGGTGTATAAGTTATTTGTTCCATAAAAATAAAAGTGAGACGAAAATATCTTACCACTTTAGAAACTTTTGAATCATAAGCCCCATTAAATAATAACATAAAATGAAAATTTAAATATCATAAAAAGAATTATATTCATGATATATCATGGAAAAGGGGTGGTATATAGACCACATAAAATAAATGAGTGGTGAAAATGGCATATGTCTCCCAAAAATAAAAGAGAGACTAGAAACCAATTATCTTAAGTCTCGACTTACTTAATACACATTCAAACCTATTTTAAATTAAATATAGATTTATTATACATATATTATAGAAAAAAATTTATATATATAATACCATATATGATTTAATTTTGACCTATTATTACACATTTATTAATAATTCCTTGTTAAAATCACATTTAGAATAATAAGAACGTAATTTTTCATGTAAGTTTTGATTTGGTATTTTTGGTCCATTTAATTTAATCATGTTTAAATCATCCCCAAAATGTTAAAAATGATAAAAATATAATATATATTCATTAAATTTGTATTTATAGTAATTCATGAAATTTATAGATAGAAAATGAATTACACTATTCATGGAGATGGTAGGTCGTACGTATGCATGAACGCGGTTTCTATTTTCTCGACGAAAGATATGAAGGGAAGGTAAATAATATATAAACTTAATATAGTAATTATTATTTAATATATATCACATATTTTCATTAAATTTATCCTTATTTCCTTCAATGTATAGCGTAAGTGAAAAACGAATCATATCGCTTCGCAAGTCAGTAGTGAGTCATACACACGAGTGAAATTATTGTATTCCTAAAGAATGAAAAATATTAAGTTATAGGTGATATAATAATTAAATAAGTATAATTATGTAATAAATATAATATAAATATGTTAAATCCATCATTGTATCTAGCTGTGAGAGGTGGTGATGGAAAATGAAATGTATCGATTCGTGAGGTGGTAGTTCATCGTACACACGATTGACGGTTTCATTTCCCATTTGATAGGAGAGGAGATGAATATAGGTTATTAAATTAACATGATAATATATAATTATATTTTAGATAATATTTTTATTATATCATCATATTTTAATAATATTTCAAGGTAATTGGAAGAATAAATAAAACAAAACACAAGTTTAATAATTTTACCTCTTCTTTAGAGAACCTCTTTCGGTTTATACATAAATACTTATTAGGAGGTTTTAATAATAAAAATAAGGAATATAGTATTATTTTAGGGAATTTATGAATTTATTTTTTCAATTTTTTCTCAAACAAAAGTTTTTTAGAAGTTTGAAAAGGAGAGTAGAGGGGGTTCCCTTTTATAAGTGGGTGAGAGAACACACTTGAAAGTTTTTTTAAAAAAATGGCGTACCCACATTTTAAACATGAAAGAAGAATATAAAATGCATCATTATATAACCTTATAGGTTATAATGTAAAAATATTTCCATAAAATGGGATTTGGAAAAGTTTTTAGGTCATTTTTTCCATTGTCTTTTTAGTTTAATCCCCCAGTAAACCTGTTTTAACCTTAACAGTGATGATTAATTTTTACTATTTTTACTATTAATTTTGACCAAAAATTAAGTTTAAATTATTAAATAATATAAATTATGATTATTCCAAATATGAAATCCATTTTTATAAATTTCATACACATAATTTGAAAATTTTAATTTTAAATTAAACTTGTAGACGCAATAACCAAAGGGAAAATTCTCACAAGTATAGAAAGTTTTAATATCAAAATAAAACATAAATTTGATTATAATAACCTAAATTTGTTTAATAATAACAAAATTAAAATAATTTTACTTTTAAAAAAAATTTAAACAATATTTAATTTTCTAAATTCTTTAAACTAAAAGGCATTTTTTAATAAAAATTTGTATTTTTAACTATTCACTAAAAATTTAATCTTTTTTGAAAATTCTGAAAAATTCACCCTAAGATAATTTTTAAATTTTGATTCTAAAATTTAAGTTAATATTTTCAAGTACATTTTCTAAAAGTTTCAAAAATTAATTTTATTATTTGTTCATAAAAAAGCAATACAAATCATTTTTTGAGAAAAAGGTATTTTCGAAGCATATAAATACTTTACTAAAATGTTAAGTACTTATTTATAAATATATTTTATTTATATAAAACTTTTATAATTAAATTTAAAAATTTGTTTATTCTTATTCATATTTCCAAATTTAATGTCTATTTTATAATGGTCAAGTTTAAAATAATAATATTAATAGTATATCACGGTTCATTAAAACTAAATGTTGCATGTAACGCAATCTATCAAAGAAATTAAATTTATTTGAAAAATATATATTTCATAAAATATCATGATGTTAAAATATATATATATATAATTTATTTTGAATTTATTTCATGTGGATTATCCAAGAATTTGTATAAGATTTTGGAGGACTACTGGAGTTTAAATCTACTTGCATATACTGTTTGGAGGAGTTGTTTAAAAAATGTTTGTCACCTATTAAATAAGGGTCCCATAAGGATTAAAATCTAGAAGTAAAAGATATATTGGTCTAGTTTAATTTAAAACTCACACCTAACATAAGAAATCCAACTTCCCTCCATGCCTTCAAGAGAAAGACAAAACAACATCAATCAAACCCTACTAAAAGAAACTGAGAGAGGATATGACTATTGCTACTAAAATGAAAAAAGTTGTGGACTATTATTTTAGAATCCAAAAGGGTGTAACTAATTCAGGAGAATAGTAAGATAAGGTAGGAATCTATCCTTGAATTAAATTTAAAAACTTTTATTATGCTTCATCATAGAGCCAAACCCTTTAAATATTTCTTGGAAATTTCTCATAAGAATCCTGACGCACCTATCATAGGGTGTGAAAAATCTATTATTTGTTCTTATTAATAAAAAATGGTGGAAAACCAAGGTTTTCTATATTAAGGATCTCTTGTGATCAGCCACTCACTGTTCCCAATTCAACTAATTATCTACTTATGAAATTAATGAAATTTATGGGTTTTATTTGTGAATTTAAAACTATAATTTAAACATGCAGATGCAAAATATAGAAAAAATAGGGTTATAAAGAAATAAATTGATCCTAAATTTGGATACTTTAGTTCCATCATTATTTATTATTATTTTCTAAATTTTATTTGATAATTAATCCAATCATACATGGTCTACTACTCCCTACCTTGAGTGTGAAACTTACCATGCCTAGGTCATTTTTTTGATACACCAAATCTCACCTCCTCCAATAGTCAATAATAATGAACACACCTCAATATAGAGTGTGACACCTTTCAGGACCTATCTCCATCATATTTCACTCCATCCATTGAACACACTCAACTCTATTATATGAAGATCTACCCAAGATAAGGGATGTAATTGATATTTGGTGGGGAATAGAATAAAATTATGGATAATATCCTATAATAATGGAAAATCATCACATCATCCCTCAATGCACCCACTAAACTATTACAATTAGAAAATAAACATTGATAATTGAATAAAAATATTTCAAGAATACGATTAAAACCTTCCCTAATCCCAGTCATGCAGTTATTTACTCACCATCATGAGTATTAGAGTGGTACAATGAAAGAACACAAAAGTGAAAAGAAATAATGATAGAAGAAGAATAATATATATTAAAAATATATAATAATAATACATAAAAACACCTCCTAATATATATAAAATGGCTAACTCAAATGGTTAACCCCTTGATAGGGCTTCAAGGTATAAATTTATAGGGAGGTGGGTGAAATATTTTGGCTCTAAATCTATAAAAAAAATTATACATGTTATCCCTAATAAATGGATAAATTTTGAAGATTTTCCTTCACTTAAGTTATTCTTAAATAAGTCCTCTGTATACCCTCAAATTTTCAATTAATTTATGCAAGTTTATAAAATTTTATTGTGTTTTTAATTGGAAAAACTTTTCTATATTGATACTATTTTAATTCCAATGTTCTGGTTTCTCATTCATTAATGACATTGAAAGATCCAGAACTGTGCACATATTTCAAGGCTCAAATTTTGAGATAATTTTGGGCCTCTAATTTTTATATTAAATACTTGGTTATATTAAATTAAATTTATCCCAACAAACATATAACCCTACAAAAAATTAATTTTACAATTTTTATTTGTTTAGAAGAAATTATAATTGAGATATGAAACTACATTAAAATGATTAAAATTATAAAATTATTTCATTTTCACAATTAACATAAAATTATTAAAAACACCTAAAATTGTGATAATTACCCTTAAAATAATAATTTTTTTGTATATAAAAAATTAAAATTAAAATTAAAATTATTGAAAATATTATATTTTTGAATTCTTTCATACTTAAACATTTCAATCCTAAGAAATTCAATGAAATGAAAAATGTGTCCTACCAAGTTTACAATATGTATTCCAAGAAAGAATAAAAAAATATGAATTTATCATTGAAAATATTTGGCCTCCTATAAAATTATAACACACAACTTCAATTTAAGCTAAAGTTCAAGTTTCAAAATTGTAAATAGAATTTAATTTAGTGGGATTAACATTTTCACAAGTGGAATTATCATAAATTCCTCTTTCCCAAGCTCCTCAAACCAAATATCCATTTCCCACTTCCTTTATACAACCTAAATGACATTATCATAAGTCAATTTACCCTTTATTTATCTAGTTTTCAATATTCTCCTCATATAAATCCATTAATTTTTTAAAACTAGGTATTGCATTCGTATTTTTAGTGTTAAGGTGTATCAGAACTTCATGTGGGATCCCAATTTTATATTATATATTAATTTCAAAGGACTTACATGAATGTATTTTTGGTTGTATCCCTAAGGTGTTCTTTTTCACAATAGTAAAGTTACTCAAGGAAAAGTTAAAATTTTCAATGTCCTTATGTTATAATTCTAATTACACGAGATTTTATTTTATATATAAACCTTTTAGAGGTCAAAAAACAAAAAAAAATGATTAAATTGGTAGAAAAACTCAATCAAGAATCATATAATTTCAAAAAATTCAAAATTATTGAAATCCTAAAAACTATCATGATATTTTTTTACTATGAAATATAGCATTTAAATCTCAAATTTCTAACCTAAAAATCACACTAAAATTTAAAAAGAAGAAAACAAAACATGTAAATCCTAAACATATTGGTACCACTCCCTCACACTTAAATTATTACTACCCATAATTTAATATCAACAAAATAAAAATATAAGAGAAGAAAAACCAAATATATTGAGAGACAAAACCTGCATTTATTTTTCAATGTCATCCTTGAGTTAAACTCCTAGATATTGACACTTCAGATTGAAGAATGCATGAAAAAACATGAGAAATTTATTGAAATTAAAATAAATATAAATGAAGAGGGATAAATCTTATTTTGGACCCCCAAGTGGGTAGTATATTTTTATTTCCCCAAGTCAGGCAGTTCCATAATTTTATCCCCAATCAGAAGGTACATGGGGTTCTCGTGGAAAGAACCACCACATTTAATTTTTTTCAACATCCTTAATTGGATTTTAACACCCTCATAACACTATATTATTTTATTTTAAATTATTTTTTATTAATTTTTGGTCTAATTAAAATTTTAGAAGTATTGGGACTTGAATTTTAAATTTTTGGAAAATTTTGTAATGCACACAGGTTGCGTACGGTTATGAGTAACCGTGTGGAAAATGTGTGTGAGGGTATATTAAGGGGGTATTTCCATTTTCAATAGTTAGTGTACATATATTTGTACATTTTAGGGTCCTAGGAATAATTTTTCATGGCCATTTTTTTATGGGCGGTGTGGGCTACATAGTTTATTAAACTATGTGGGTAAACTATGCGGGTTTCCCAGAATAGTTTTGTTTTAAAAAAATAAAAAATCACTTATGGTTTATTTTTAAGTTTATATTTCTTATTCCTCCCCCTTCCCTCAAGACACTCCACCCTGGTTGAGATCACCTTAGGTAACGTGCCTCCCTTCATCATACCACTTCTCCTATTTTGATTTCATTATGATTTATTGTGTATTCGTGGTTGATTATTCAAGGTATGACCTCTAATTCCCTTCCCCTTCCTCTTTCCCATGATTTTTTCTTCTCACTTGTTGTTCCCTAATTTATCCAAACCCTTGGGGTGCTGATTTTAATTAATGTTTGGGTGCTTAGGGTTCTTTAGGATGTATTATTTTCTATTTTATTATCCTTCATTGAAGGATACATGTTTTGGATCAACCACCATCGATTTAAGGTAGTTTTTTCTTTAGAACTCCCTTTTATTACATGTTATTAAATTTATTATGTTAAAACATTTTTTATGAATTTAGAAACATTTTTTATTCCTATAATATGCTTGAATCATTATTTTAATTGTTTTTGTGATTAGTATGGTCTTATTCCGTATTCCAAGTTCCTGTAAAATTTCTCAAGAGGATATTTTAAAATTATTTGGGTGTTTTAAACTTTATATTGTATTTTTTCATGTGATCAGTATACCCTCTTTGGTTTCAATTGGCTCTAAAAATTGTTTAGATACTTGGAATGGACTTTAGTAGCATTCCAAGTGTTATTTTAAATGTCTTTTTGGATTTTATAAATGGATTTAAATACTTTAAAATTTTATTTTATGTCATTTCCACTATTAAAATGTGTGTGATTTATTTTAAAGTCTTGTTTTTTAAGAAATTAGTTTTCCCTCTTTTGAATCTATTTTAAGGATGGGGGTCTCATGGTGTCTTGAAAAAGTCCTTTAAAAGGGTTATCAAGTTTTGTGAAAGGGGTGTTTTGATTCATTTGGTTTCATATGAAAGGGTTTTATTTATTTTAGAAAGTGATTTAAATATAAAGATTCATATATCCATGTTTGATTTCAAAGTGTGTTTGAGTAAATTTGGTTTTCATAAGATTTTTAAAATGTGGTTTTCAAATAGGGTCAAATTTTCCCAACTTACTATGATCTTTTGTTAAAGCTTGGTTGGCACTTTATGTTAAATGGTTTTATAAATGTGTGAGACCCTCTTGAGCCCTGTGTATTTAACTTTTCCTATTAAAACTTGTGAAACCTTAAGGTATTATTTATATTTATATGCACATGGGGATACATATTATTGAATGTATTATTGGGGATACAACTTTTAAGGGTATAGAAGGTGGGGTGTGAGTTGTTTTAAAATTATTAATATTTGATGCATGTGATTTTTTCTTTCTCACCTTATCTTTTAACTTATCATAAAAGTCCTAAGTATATAGTAAATTATATGTGTGAGGGAAAACCCTAGTGGTGATAGTGATTTGACTAGGTATTTTTGTCTCGATACTCCAAGATATTTATACCGGAAGGGGTAGATGGTCTTTTTTCTAGAGATCGTATTTTTATCATGTAGTGGATAAAGGTCTCCAGGGATATTAATTTATAGTTATTTCGATGGGACTACTGGGGAGGTGATATGTTCAGTAGTGTAATCCTACGTTCCTTATCATTAGTTCAGGTCTTTTATTACTCGAACCAAGGTATGATTCCCATGATGATGGGTCCTTTTTGGTGCACTTTTGGGGATTTAGTTTGTGATTTTTTTGTATTATCCTAGATCATTTAACCATAAACACTATTTATTTGTTGTATTATTTGAATTGTATTCCTTTGTTGCTTGGTTCTTATATGTTATTTATGTATCACATTGTGTTTTTGATGGTTTAATTTCAAATTAGTTATTATTATATTTTTTTAAAGTATGTTTTAAAAATTAAAATGGTTTGGTTTTATTAAAATACATTTTAAGAAATAATTTTCCTTAAAATTGTTTATAAAAATGGGGTTTTCCTGGGATACATGGAAAGATGGGTAAAATGTGGTTTGGTTTGTTTTTTATATTTTAAAATAATTTTTTATTTGGTTTAAAGGATTAATTTAAATTTTTTAACCATACTTGTTTTTATTTTACAAAAATTAATTTTGTTTGAAAAGGTGCATGTGGAATATTTATTTTATTTGTTTTTAAAATCATGTGAAAACCTATTTTATACCTTACATTCAAACTATAATTTTATAAACTATTTTAATAATGGATTTCCATAGTTTATATAGGTGGTGACCTACTAATAATTTCTATGATCATGCCTATATTATTTTAGTTTTAGTCTAGGGATTCTGCTTCATACTTCTCTTTTAGTGTTCATGTATCTAGGGATTTAAGGTGGGTTGTTTTTTACTACATTTGGTATGTGATGAATTATTTAGGATTTGGAAGGACTTTCCCATTTTATTTTGTATAATTTATATTATTTTGACCTTTACATGATTTACATTATACAATTAGGCTTTTGATACTTACTGTGGATGAAGGGTAGTGATAATTTCTTGTAGCTGAAGTAAATGTATCTAAAATAGGATTTTCATATTTGCATATATAGAGGAGGGAGACTGGGGGTGAGTTAAGGGATTATTTTTTTACTTTAATTTATTTAATTATTATATGTTTTTTTATTTATACTTATTATATTTTGTGTGGGAATCCAATATATTGATAGTTCATGCCATTTTTTCATCAAATTTTTATTGTGGTTATTATGACATTTATTATTAAGTAAAACCATTCCCAAGTTTTTTCTTGTGATTTCTAGGAATAATTTGACAGTCAATGAGGATCGAGAATGACCTTTGAGCCTCTGAAAAGTTGATTCAGGTATCGAGTTAGATGGTAACCCAGTCTAATTCATTATAAAATGGTATAAAAGTCATATTATTCTTTCAATAAGGACCTAGGATATTTTATGAGTATACCTCTTGTTATTTGGGTGTATCATGGTAATATTGAGTTAGAATTGGTCATTGGAACTTTGTAAGGTAGGTGTGAGGAGAGTCTATCTAGCTTTTTCCTACCCTGAGCCCTAAGTTTCCATGGGAAGTGAGATCTGAATTTTGAATTCATAATTTTATTGGATATAAAATTGAGTATGTGTCCATCCTCATTGGAATAATTTTAATTTTCTTATGGTTGGGTTGGATTTTGGGATGAAAATAGAGAATAGATCTATGGTTTGAGTTAGGTTAATACATCCTGGTAAACTAGATAATGACCAAACATTTGATCTTATGAACGTTATAGGGATTATTGTATGACTGGCCCATATCCTATAAAACCATTTGGTCAAATCAGGGATAGTTCTGCATTCGATTTAACTTATTTTTTAGACCACTCTTGAGAAATACCTAACTAATAGGGATGAGTCAAGGTGGGTCTTATGATATTTTGATTATGTGGATTGGGAATTTTTGGGGTGCTGTATTTTAGATCGTTGTTATGTAAAATGGTTTTTTTAGGATTTTAGGAAATCGGTTTTAGTCCATTGGGTGTTTAATTATAAAGGAATTTGGAACCCTTTTGGATGATTTTTAAAAAGAAATTGTTTTAATTTAATGAAAGTGAAGTGATATATATTTTGAAAATGTTAAAAATAATAAGATTTATGAATCTCAAGTGGTTTACTTATTTTAAAAAGGAATTAGTAGTTACCAAAATTAGGTAAAAGTGTTTTGGAATTCCCTTATAGAATTGGGGTTTTAAAATAAATAATATTTTTTTGAGTAGTTGGGTGATTTTAAAATCTTATGTGGTTTTAAAAAATGATTTTTATTCCTTTGGGAATGTGGTGGTTTTAAAAGAAACCAGATTTTGGACTATGGGTTTCATTGTTTTCTTGGTGTTTTTGGACCTTATCCCTTTATGTGGGTTGGAACCATTTAATTTTATTTGAGAAACAAGGTTGATTTGGGTCTATTTTTTGTTTTATATAAGTATAACTCATGAAAAGTTCTTGATAATGGTTGATTTTTTATCTTTAGGGGTAGTACTTCCCTTGTTTTTTGGATTTTTCTTATACTCTAAGTGGAGTGTAAAGGGTTGTTTTTCATTTTTAGTGATGTAGTAGTGTGTTAGCTACTAGTTTTACTTATTATAATTATATAGGTGATCCTTGAATAATCTATTGGGTTTAATTAATGAGGATTCATTCACTTGATATTTTGGGTGAATTTTTGTCTTTAGATTATGGTTTTTTTAGGATGTGTTCTTGATGATTTTAGAACCTTATATCCTTTAGGTGGATTTTGTCTTAGTTAATCTTTTGTGAGTAGGTTTGGATTGTGGATAAATATATTTTCCGATGGGATTTTTTTTTTGAGTGGATATTATTTAGATTTTTTCATGAATATTTCTCTTTATGACTTGTGTGGTATATTTTTTTAATGTTATCCTTGTGAAGAGGGCCTTAAATGGTTTTTTTATTTATTATTTATACATGGGATGAACTTGGGTGAGTGATTCGGTTGGATAGGACTAGTATATCACTATTTGTGATTATGCACTAATTGGTGTTGGATTAGATCTACTTGGGTTCAGCATGATAGGGTATCTCAAGTGTAATGTCTCGGTTTGCACCATCTTATCTAGGTTGTTATCTAAGATTAGGAACCATATCATTTCTTTGACTAAGGTATGTGTTTAATCACTGCTTTTATTGGCTTTATTGAGATGAAATGGTTTTGGTAACATGGTCTTGTGACCTATGGTTATTTTGAATGTGATGGTTGTGGATCATTTGGAGACTTGATCTTGTGATCTTAGATATTATTTTTCTTCAGGGTACTTTGAGTGTTTCTTGGATCATGCTTCCTTTTTAGAAATGAACTCTTTATAGATGTATATGGATAGTAGAATCTTGTGTTTTATCTTGGAGTTTCAATAAATTATTTTTATCTTAGTGATTCTTCCATTTTAGGAGTGGTTGTTTGATGCTTCACCATTTAGATTAATTATAAATTGTATGGAGACCTTTTTTTTGTCTCACTTTATTTAGAGCCTCTAATGGGATACTCATTGTTGATTCCTATTTAAGTTTTTTATCATTTGTAAAGTATTTTTAGTGGATCATTTGAGGGTATATATTTTGGTTGTTATTTATGATATTAGGATCCATTGAGTTATCTCTAACACTTTACACTTCTTATGAAGGAGTGATGGGTATTCCTCTTGGTATGTTACCTTTACCTTGAAATTATACTTTATGGGGGTATAAATTGGCATGGTGGGAAGAATTGTGAAACCCACCTATCACTGTATTCATTTATTTTATATTAATTTTTTATTAATTTTTGGCTAATTAAAATTTTAGAAGTCCTAGTCCTTGAATTTTAATTTTTTGGAAATTTTCTGTCATGTGTACGAGTTGTGCACAGTTAGGAGTAACCATGCAACAACCATGTGTGGGGTCTATTATGGGGAAAATTCCATTTTTAATGGTTGTTAAATGACTAAATGGACTATGTGGGGTCCTAGTAATAATTGTGCATGGCTATTTTTTATGGGCGGTGCAGGCCACATGGTCACCCTATAGTTTGGTAGACTATGTGGGTAAATTGTATGGGTTTTCCATAATAATTTTAAAAAAAATTACAACATTTCTCCTAGTTTATTTTTAGGTAGTTATACCTTATTCCTCCCCCCACACTTACTTCACACCTCCTTGGATCTTCTCCCCTTGTCTTGTGCTCCTCCCTCTAATGGACCACCTCTCTTTAAATTTTTTCATGATTTCATGGTTATTCATGGTTAATTCTTCATGGTACGACCTCTAATTATCTTCTCCCTCCTCTTTACCATGGTTTATTATTCTCTATTGAATTACATGTTATTAAATTTCTTATGTTTTTAAATTATTTATTATGAATTTATAAACATGTTATATTTCTATAGTAGGCTTTAATCATTGTTTTAATGGTTTTAGAACTTGGCATGGGATTTGGATGCATGCTAAGTGCATGTAAAATTGCTCGAGAGGATATTTAAAAATTATTTGTCTATTTTAAATTTTTTATAATGTTTTTACCAATAACTGTCATTCCCTATTTAGTTTAAATGGGCTTTTAAAATGGTTTAGAGACTTGTAATGGACTTTGGTTGCATGTTAAGTGTTGGTTTAAATGCTCATTTGGATTTGATGAAGGGAATTAAATATTTCAAAATTTTACTTAATTTTATTTTCACTTTTTAAATGGGTTTTATTTATATTAAAGTACTGTTTTTAAAAAAAAGGAGTTGTGCCTCTTTTGAAAATATTTTAAGATCTAAGTTCTTTTGGTGTCTTGAAAAAGGCCTTTAAAATGGGTTTTGAGGTTTTGTTAAAAGGTTTCTTGGCACTATTTGGATTATTTTGAAATTAGTTTATTTAGTATTACATCTGTTGCATGAAGAGAAATGTACAGTACTAATATATCTCTGATGGATATACCCATATGAGAGATATATATAGAAATTGAAAAAAAAAAGTACATAACAAAGTATCGGTTGAAAGGTCAATTGCAGAAGTGTGTTTGCAAGAGGAAATTTTATTTTTCTACTCATATTATATTCAACTTTAATGTCCTTATAAAAATAATTTAATGGGTCATAATGAGGAAAAATTTGATAATGCAATGAAGCATAAATTATCCATTTCTAATAATCCTAAACTTATCATTGGTGGATTTCATGAATGATGACTTTAAAATGATGAACAACATAAATCTCATATATATGTTCAGCTCAATTGTGAATAAATCACACAATTTTTATATTGAGTGATACTTTCACCTATTATTTCTATTTTTAAAAAATTAAATTAATATTAATTCATTTTTAGATTATATGATGATCATATCAAGAAATAGTTCACACAAATTACACCAGCTTCTCTTAAAGAACACCGACAATGTAATTTTTTCTATTGGTTTCAAAGACTGGTAAAGTAAATTGTTTATGGGTGAATATATAAAACTAATTTGTTATTTTTTATATTATTAATTATTTTTTAATTTTCTAGGTATTATAGAATTCATATAAAATTGATAATCGATTATGTGTATTGAGTGACTAACCATACAAATCGGTTAAATCTTATAATGCATATGTAGTTAATTGATTTTGATTTCATACATGTGCATATGGTTAATCAAAAAAAATGAATGGTGGTGTTTTCTTAAAAGGACCCCATCATGAAGAGAGTGAAGTTTAATTTTATGGCATATTGGATGAAATAATTTAGTTATGTTATCTATGAAATAATTATGTAACAATGTTTAAATGTCATTGGTTTGATATTGATAGAGGGTTTTTCATTCATCTATTTCATGGAATCGTTGACATTAAATATAAAATACTTGTTATAGTAAATGAACCATTTATGTTGGCTCATCAAGAATATCAAATTTATTATGAAAATTATTGTGCTACTTTAAGATATTTAATTGACTAGTGGAGTATAATAAAAATAAAATCTCATGAAAACCAGTTTATACAAAGTGATTTTTTTTAAAGTGTAAGAAATTGAAATTTTTCAAGAGACAATACCAAATACAAATTTTACTCAGAGTGATAAAAATATCAATTATGAAACCCCGTAGCTATCAGTTTATGATGTTGATAATGTGTATGATGTAATAAATGAATTTTAAATAGTAAGGGATGATGAAGTTGAATATCATATGGAAATTAATGATATTAGTGAGGAAAAATAAGGTATTGATGATTTAGAATTTGAATATTATGATGAAAATGAATAATGATGAAATTAGAAATTAGTTATAGATATAGTAAAAGTTTTCAATTATTTACATACAACTTTATTTTTATGTTTTAGATGGATGGAGATGATATCGATGATATGTTTCATACCCTCACAGATGTTGTGCTCCCTAGTGATTAGCCTGATGACTCATCATCTGACCTGCAAGTTTCTACCACTACATAGTCAACTCGAAGGGGTCATAGTCTAGCTAGATTGATGATTCCTGGCCCTATTCATTAGTGGTGTCTGTCTATTGATTTTGATCTATGCATGTAGTGGTATGTTTAGTTATGTATTTTAGTTAATTTTCATTAATTTATTTATATACTAATTGTTTTATTATTTTTAATTTTTTACCATATTTTTTCTCATATAGTTGTTTTATATGGGGTGCAATTAAACATAATTATTTGTCCAGATCATGGGTGATGTGGGATCATATTTTCATTGATGTTCGACATCGCATGTTTGATCATTGGGTGGTACATAAATAAATAATATTTATTATTAAATTTATTTAATTATTAACTTGAAATTATTAATTATTTATAGATTTTATGGTATCCCATCAATCACAGTATGAGAGACACTATCTGAGAGTCATGGGATATTTGTATGCATGAGAATTGTGGTCAATTTTTTCACAATCTAAGAAAGAGATCCATAGAGAGAGATGGAGCCATAGTTTTTAATCAGTATTTTTATAGAAATTGACTTGATTATATCTCATCCCATGTTTGGGATGGATTATGATCTTAGAGGAGATCATCATCAGACTGATAGAACCAAAGGAGATAGGAGGTCACACATAGAGATGGAATTCATACCTTTAGTATTCAACGATGACATACGGTAAGTAATTTTATTTAATAATTTATATATACTTTAAATATAAAATGTTTATTTTATATTCATATAGGTATTTGAGCATCCTGATGTTATATAATTTTATGTTTTTTAAAATATATACACAGATCCTACCACTGTAGAGATTATTGGTGACCAACAATGTCATATTGTGGTTAGTTTAAATTTTTTGATTTTTAAGATTAGCTAAAATTAATATTTTAACTATTTTAATTTAAAATTAAATTTAAAGGAGGAATATGAGGTCACAACTTTTGACACACATGATGAGAGTCTGGTTGAGACTGAGGGTCGAGAAACCTATGAGTCAGGATTTGATGAGGTATCTTAGATGTAGATGACTCAGTATGGTATCAAGAAATATTGATTGGTATCAGTTCTTGATGGATGATTTCTAGTTATTATGGAACTATTGTTTGGTCATCATCTAGTTCGAGGGGATATTATGTAGAGTTTTCATCATTGTCGTTAGCATGTGAGGATAAGTTTTAAGCTCAGAATGTGGTTATAGAGAGAATGTGTAGAGAGCGGGAGGAGCTTCATCGGCACTAGTAGTATCCAGAGGAGCAGTAGCATTGATGAAAAGAAGAGAATCATGAGCAGATGATGAAGTATATGCAGTGACTTACATAGGGTATAGGGATGAAGTTCCCTCCACTCGTTCCTTCAGATGATCCATCTTCTCTAGAGTGATCGATGATATATTTTGTTGATAAACATATTATGATAAGTTTTGGATGGAAATATTATGTTTAATATGGTAATTAATTTGTATATCTAAATTTTTATATATTTGGTTTTTTTAATATGTTTGAATCATTTTTTTCAATTTTTTGATGGAAT
Organism: Viscum album; assembly: GCA_963277665.1. Classification (NCBI taxonomy): domain Eukaryota; kingdom Viridiplantae; phylum Streptophyta; class Magnoliopsida; order Santalales; family Viscaceae; genus Viscum; species Viscum album. The sequence continues at coordinate 1,776,904,259 of OY728146.1, read as the reverse complement.
CATATTTTCATCGTAATAGGTAATTAGTGAAGGATACATATTTCCATTGCAATAGGTTATTAGAGATAAAAATATAGTTCTTTAACTATTTATAATTTTTCCAATTTATGTCTCAAAAAACTATTTATGATGGGGAATTTTTTTCATCGCAAAATAATATTTTTGTAGTGCCATTTTTTCACAGGTCAATCATGATGGGATCCCATCATAATTGACTATTTATGACAAGATACCATCACAATTTACCCATAAAAAATACCTTAGTTATAGTTGTGTACTACAAAGAATCATATCCTAATATATAGAAATTTGATAACTCAAATGGACAACCCATAAATAGGGAGTGTAGGTACAAATTTATAGGTTATAGGGTGAAATATTTTGGCTCTAAATCTATCCTCCAAATATTTTTACATGTTATCCCCATTAAATGGTCAAATTTGGAAAAGTTTCCTTCATTTAAGTTGTTCACCTATATCTCCTCTATCTTCCCTAAAAATTTCATTTCATTTAGAAAAGTGTAGAAAAATTTATGGTAGTTTAACTTGTAAAAAATCCTTCTAGACTAAAGACTATTCAAATTCCAATGTGTCATTTTCCCATGCATTAATGACATTGAAAGAACTAGAACTATGCATGGATTTTGAGGCCCAAATTGTAAGCTCCTTTTGGGCCACCAATGTTTGGATTCAATACTTGGTCTTGTTAAATGAAATATATCTCAACAAACATATAATCCTACAAAAAAAGAAATTTAAAAATTCAGATTATCATAGAAAAATTTGTAGTCAAAATATGAAATTGATTTAAAATACTTAAAATTTAAAAATTAAAACTTTTTTTACAATTAATCTCAAATAATTCAAAATTCATAATAATGTGATAATTACCCTTAAAATAATAATTTTATGGGATATAAAACATTGAAATTCAAATTAAAATTATTAAAAATATTGGCTATGTCAAACCCAGTAACCCTTAATCCACAAAACAACCCTAAAATTGATCATGATATGTAAAAATAATTGAGTCATTGGGTGAAGATAAATAAATTAATCAAGACTATGGATACCCTTAAATGATCTTATAATGAAAAAACATTTCTTGAAATTTATAATTTATTATTGAGTGAAATGATTCCAAAAATCAAGGAATCAATGTGCATGAGAGGATAGAAAAAAGTGTAATTTAAATTAATGTACTTAATAAAGAAAATGGAATTGAGATCATTAAGTAATAATGACAATATAAAGACCTGAAAATGTAACTCACATTTTCTAGTGTTTGAATTTTACTTTGGTGACATTTTTTAAGTCCACTTGTCTAGGAGTCCAAGGATTAAGTGCAGGAGAATTGATAGAGCCAATATTTTAATATATTTCACTTTCATATTCATGATTTTAATGTCATCATTTTTAATCAATTACTATGTAAATATCACATTTATAAATTTTAGGAATATTTTTTTATTTAATTATTAAATTTATTAAAACTTTATTTTGGATTATCTATTAATTTTTAGAATAAAATTATCACTTAACATTGGATGTTTTGATGTTATTAGAGAATGTCTAGAGGTTTTTTTGAAGGCTTCGGGCTGATTTCAAGAAGTTTAGAGTTTATTTGGATAAATTCTAGAAGTTCCATGATGGTGTCAGAAAATATAGCTAAGGGAAATATCTTATGATGCCTTCATAGGACATTTTTCTACACGTAGAATAATTACCCTATGTAAAATACATTTGAGGAGGCTAGAAGATATTTTGATCTTATATCTGATATTCAAGTGTACTAAAAATTTTCAAAGGAAAAATTTGTAAGCATGGGACATTTGGCCTTGTATAGGAGATTTCATCTACATGTAGGAGAATTATCCTACATGTAAGAAATTTGGCCATGAATAAGAAATTTCATCTATGTATATGAAATTTCAACAAGTTGTAAAAAATTTAAACTATGCATACGAGAATTATCCAACACATAATACATTTTCCGCGTGTAGTGGGATTTCTCATGTGGGATATTTTACTTTGAAAAATCATCTGAAGGACGATCCCAAGAAGACTTCGGTGGATTTTCCTATGGTTCAATCCAAGGCTTGGGGTGCCACTTCAGTATTCATGAAAAAAATAATATGATGTCACATAGATCATAATATAAAAAATATTTCAATCAAGAGCATAGAAATAAAGTTTTGGACTTTAAGGAAGAGAGGATCATGCATAGATTTGAAGTTGTGGGGGAAATGAAACCTTGGATAAATACAAGAGAAAGTATCTTAGAGGTTTTACTATATTAAAATAAGAGGGAAACCAAGGTTCTAAAAATGATAATGGGGATTAAGGAAGGGCTGTGAGGAATAGGAGTTTAGGGAAGTTTGAAGTCTAATCAATTTATCGAGCACGTCAAATTTTTTGTTTAGTTTTTACTATAATTTCTACAATGTAGCAAGAACCCTAGGTTGTCTCTCAACAGAGCCTTAAATCATTAATTTTAAAATAAGTTTTTGATTGTGAAAATAAAATGGGAATGGTATTTTAGAAAAATTGGTGGTTTTTTATTTAAGATGAAACATATAAAAGAAAGTGATATAAGAAAGAAAACATTGAGAGATTTGATTAAGTGTGATCAACTTGGAGAATTCTCATGATGCTTATCCTTTATAGCTTCAAGATAAAGGGTATATATCTTTTAATAAATTTTTTATAACACCTAGAAATAGTAAATTACTGGGTTTTTACTAGGATACCTTGTAGATTTCATTCGAAAACACAAAATTATTCACCAGTTACCACCAATTTTTGGGTGATTTGTGTTCAACTTCATAACCGAAACTCACCAAGGAAAAACACAAAGAACTTAATGCACAATCTAGGTTGGTATATTATTTCAATGTATTACCATGAAATGAAATTACATGGCCATTTAATTGTTTATTATAGTTCAATTGAACAATATAAACCACACAAACATAATAATTGAATGGGGGAAGAAGAAGTGGTGAGTGGTGTGTGAAACATCGCATGAATGGGTACCCCCAAACATGATCATATGAGTCAAGTACGACATAAAAGTACATAAATAAATAAAATAAGAATATAATATTAAGAAAAACAACATTAAAACCTATAATTAAAAATATCATTCAAATATTACAAACAAGAAGCTTATGATTACATCATGTTCCTCCCTCGGTGATCACAAGGAGTTTAGAACTCCATGGAAAGGGAGGAATCCATAGATCTTGAATTAGCACTTCTCATAGCCTCTATAACTTCTATGAATGAGGATAGGACTCCTTTGGGTCTCAAAAATGGTAGATATTTGCTTCATATTTGTTGGTTTTTTTTCTCTATGAATGCTCGAGCTTTATTTCTTGTTTGGAGATGATGTCGATCTGTTTCTGGTTTTGGTGATGGGTGTTTTTTTATGTTGTTTTAGCCGTCACCGTTGGGTATCCATGGTGACGAGCTACCTATCGAGGTCCGAGTTCGATCCTTTATCTACTCTTTCTCCATTATTCCACCATTCTCTCCTATTTGGATCTGTGTTGTGGTTTCTAACACGTTTTGGGATGTGAGTTCGACCCTCCAATGTTTGGGTGATTTATGTTTGACTTCAAAACCAAAAATCAATGAGGAAACTTCATAATCTAAACTCACTGGTTACCACCAATGTTTGGGTGATTTGTGTTCAACTTCATAACTGAAACTCACAAGGCAACACATGAAGAACTCAATGCACTATCCAAGTTGGTATATTATTTCAATGTGTTACCATTAAATGAAATTACATGGCCATGGAAGTATTTATGATAGTTCAATTGACCAATTTGAACCATACAAACACCATAATTGAATGTGGTAATAAGAAGTGGTGAGAAGTGTGTGAAACATTGTATGAATGGGTACCCCCAAACATGATCATATGAGTCGAGTATGACATACACAACTAGAAAAACAGGCTACTGCCATTGACATATAGCCATAGTTTTAAAACTGTGGCTATAGGTCATTTTTTCATAGGTTATAGCCATGGTTTTAAAAAAACATGGCTATAGGCCATTTTTTCTAAGGGTTATAGCCACGATTTTGAAAAGTGTGGATATATATCTCCCTCCCATGTGTGGGAGAAAAACTTTCCCGCCAAAAAAATGGAAGGAAGAACTATTGTCACAATTTTGAGGGTATTTTCAAGGTTCTTAATAATATATATAACATATTATATATATATATATATATATATGTATGTAGACACACATACACACAAAATCCTTGGAGGTGTAGTGGTTAGGGCGCTGAAACGTTAAGTGAATGTGCAGGGATCGAGTCCATCTAGGAATGCATTATTTTAGGCTATTGAGATGGTTTTCTAGGGCTATATCCACAATTAAAATTGTGGTAATATGCCACCTATTTCCATGATTAAAACTGTGGCCATAGATCAGACCCTACTTCTAGGGCGATAGCACCCACGGTTGGGGAAAACCGTGGACGTAGCCTATAGCCACGGTTTTGGGCCCTATTTCTATGATTTTAAACCGTAGAAATATCCCATTTTTGTAGTTGTGATACAAGTACATAAATTAATAAAAGAAGAATATAATATGAAGAAAAACAACATAAAAACATATAATTAAAAATATCATTCAAATATTAAAAATAAGAATCTTGGGATTATATCGCGTTCCTCCCTAGGTGATCACAAGGATTTTAAAACTCCATGGAAAGGGAGGAATCCATAGATGTTGAATTATCACTTTTAATAGCCTATAGAAATTCTAGTAATGAGGATAAGACTCCTTTGGGTCTCAAAAATGGTATATATTTTCTTTCTATTTGTTGTTTTTTTTTTCTCTATGAATGCTCAAGCTTTGTTTCTTGTTTGGAGATGATGTTAATCTGTTTCTGGTTTCAGTGATTTGTGTTTTTGGATGTTGTTCCAGCCTTCACTGTTGGTTTTCCATGGTGATGATCTCCCTATCAAGGTCTGAGTTCGATCCTTTCTCTACTCCTGCTCCATGATTCCACCATTCTATCCTATTTGGATATGCGCTATGGTTTCTAACGTGTTTTGGGATGTGAGTTCAAGCAGTCATCAAATCTCCATGTGGTGTCACTCATGGTGGATTCTTCTCCATCTTCAGGTTTATCCAGTATGATCCATTGTTTGTTGTTCGTTTTGTGTCTTTTTGGTTTGGAGACTGGTAGTTATGGTCACTGCTAGCACTTTTTACACCGATTTTGTAATGATGAGGTTCAGAAAGTTTGAAAGAGTTCTGTGACGATGGTCTGTGATTATGGTTTGAATAAGTGATGGTATGAGGTCTGATTGGTTCTCACCGGCATTTGGAGATGATGTAGAAAGTTAGTGAAAATGATGGTGGTGTGTATGGGTACATCGACCGAGGTGTCTGAGAGGGTAGGCAATGTGATTTTGGTGATGCGGGCATATCTCGGTTCCAGATCTCCTCTATTTTGGGAACTTTTTAATTTATATTTAGAATTTGGTTCACCCTATTTTTCCCGCATAATTCTTTGACTTTTTCATTCCAGCTACTACTCAACCACAAAGTGACCATTTTAAAAATCCAAAAAAAAAGAATTTTCAGTGATCATAGACCCTCCAAATCACCTCCAAATACAATGAAAACATCAAAACAAGTAAAATAACCCTTTTTAAAAGTGATAAAATTAAATTATTGAATCAAACATTAAGTAAAATTTGTTATAATAATTTTAAATTATAATATAAATTTAGTTTAAATAAGTGTGAGGGTGAAGTAAAATAGCGAATCCTGGTGAGATCACACCCCCACACCTAAACATTTGCACTCCTGGGCAAAGTCACATTTCCAAAAATTATACATGGAGATATTCCCAAATTCATGAATATTTAACATTCAATGAAAATTTAATCCATGGTAGCAACGTGATCAAAAAAATCACACCAAGGGGTTATTTTTAGTGATCATGGAAAAAAATGTCTCATAACTTGTATCAGAACAAAATTATAAGAGATACATGATACCAATATGAATAAGTAATTAAGAAGATAACCATGTCATTAATTCTCCATGTGTGTGAGTGAAAACCATTTCATGTTATTCTTTCCACTTTATATCTAATAAATATAGTTTATTTAAAAAAATCTACTTAAAGGATTCTTTCCACCGAACCTACCCTGCATCCTATGCAATCAAATTTCAAGACCCACTCACTTAAGAATTACTGAAAGTAAACCCTTAAGATACCAACCTAAATACCCCCATATTTTTTACATTTCATCACTCCCCTCATTTATTATTTTTTTTTTGTTTTGTTTCAAAAGTTGAACTTGGAACAAATCTCACACTCATCACTCAACCCTTATTTGATCTCCTCACGACACTAATTGTAATAGTTATAACAAGATAAAAGGTTGAGTAAGAGTGGTTTTTTGACATTCCCAAGACACAATCCATGTTTTTATGTTTTTTTTATTTTTAGTTTTTTTAGAGAATACAGTAGTCAGATAAAAGGTACACATGCATAGGTTAATCTGGTATAGTAATGAAACAGATTGGATAAGGAATAAACGCATGGAAAATCATTTTTTAAAGATGATAAATATTAACCTAACTTATATTTAACTTTTATTAAGTAATAAATATTCACATTTCACTGTTTAGTGAAAAAATGTGTAGATAAATTAAGTAGCATTGTTTTTTCATAAACTACTCACATAAAGGGTATCATTATTCTCAAATGTTTCAAAATGATACAAACATTAATATAATTGAAAAACAACCAATTAACTATAAAAAGTCACACCTCAATGTTAAATTCATTCCAAAACACACATTCCATTAGTGAAAAGAAAAAAATGTTAAAACAACTTAAAATAGGGAAATTCCACATGAATTTTAAATAACTTTCATGATTAAGTGGGCATCATTTTCCATGATTAAGTGGGAATAATTTTCCATCGTAAAGTTAGCATAAAAAATGAATATTTTAGCACAAAATTGAGGGGGGAAGTTAATAATACTATCCATCAAGACAAAAAGAGGAAAAGAAGAAAGATAGTGAAAATTCCTAACTAACCCAGGAATATAACCATCCCCCCATACCTAGAGTGTGTAGTGACCTCACTTTAATAAAGGATAATATGGGAAGTAAGGATAAAAATTAGTGGGATTCACTGGTATGTTGCTTCCTGAAGGTGGATTTTCACCACCATATGCTTTGGAAAATCCTCATAAAAGTGTTTAAGTCTCTACCCATTGATTGTAATACTTCAGCCAATCTTCTCATGCAAAAATTATATTACAACAAAAGGGTAAACATTAGTAATAGTATAAGGACCAAGCCATTGGGAACAAATCTTACCTTGGTGGATATTTAGCCTAGAATTTTATATGACGACCTTATCACTAATATGAAACTTTCACTGATGAATCATATCATCATGGATATCCTTTTTCTTCTCTTTATAGATTCAGGAGTTCTCATAAGAATCACACTAAATTTCTTCTAACTCTTTAATCTACAACTTCCTATGCTCACCTAAATTAGAGAGATTCATATTACATTGCTTAATATCCCAATAGGCATGGTGCTCTACCTCCACCAGGAGGTGACATGACTTTTCAAACACAATCTTGTATGGTGGCATTTTGATCAGGGTTTTAAAAGTTTTACAGTATGCTCAAAGTGCATCATCCAAGTGAAAACTACAATCTTTCCTATTATGTCATACCATTTTTTCCAAGATTTGATTAAATTCCTGATTTGAGATTTCATATTGTCTGTTAGTTTGGGGGTAATATGAAATGGATACTTTATGAACAACCCCATAATTATAGATTAAGTTTTTAATGTTGCGATTGAAAAAATGTAAACCTTGATCACAAATGATGAATCTTGGTAAACCAAACCTAATAAAAATATAGGACCTCACAAAATCAACAACCACTAGAGATTCATTAATCCTGGTAGCCTTTGATTCCACCCATTTAGAGACATACTTAATAGATAGTAAGATCTACATAAAGCTGAATGAATTTGGAAAAGGCCCCATGAATTCAATGCCCCAGGAATCGAAGATTTCACAAAATAAAATGGGCTATTGGGTAATTTCATTACTCTTAGAGATATTCCCTATGAATTTACATTGAGTACATGACTTAAAAAACCGATGTGAATCTCTATACGATGTTGAACAATAAAGTCCTGAGTCAAGGACCTATTGAGCTATACATTGAGAGACAAAGTGGCCCCTGCAAGCCAAAGTGTGGCATAATCTCAAAACTAAGTTGAACTCATGGTCAGGGACACACCTATGAACGACTTGGTCACTAAAAATTCTCCACAAATATGGTTCATCCCAAATGTACCATCAATAATCATGCTTAATTATCTGGGATTGTGAAGTGATGAAATCAATGGGGGACCCTAGATGTTTCTAGAAAATTCAAAATGTCTGTATACTAGGGGTAAGTTCCATAACATCACAAAGTTTCTCATGAGGAAATAATTCTCAAGGTCAAACTCTTGGAGGAGGAGAATCCACTGAATGAGGTAGGTCTTAGCTTCATCTTTCTTAAGGAGAAAACAAAGGTAAGTATGATCAGAAAACACAATTATTTTTGACCCAATAATATATAAATGTAATTTTTTCAATAAAAACACAATTTAAAGAAGTTATTTTCCAGTGGTTGTGTAGATTTCATGGGCGGGGTCAAGGGTACATGATGCATAATCAATGACAAGAGGATAGTTCTCAACCCTTTGTGATAACATTTCCCCAACTTCAAAGTTAGAGGCATCGCACATAAGTTCTAAGGGGAGATCCCACCTTAGTGGTTGGATGATGGGAGGTGATGTGAGACTCAATTTTAGTGAATTTATGGTATCCTCACAATTTTTATTAAACAAAAACTCATAATCTTTTTGTAATAATCGGGATAAGGGAAGTGTGATCTTACTAAAGTATTTAATGAATCGATAGTAAAAACCAGCATGACCCAAGAAATATCACACCTCAAAAACACATTTTGGATATGGAAGGGATGAAATTAATTCAATTTTTGATTTATCCACTTGAATTCCCTCATTTAAAATAACATGCCCAAAAACTATCCCCTGCTCAACCATGAAATGACATTTCTCAAAAATTAATATGAGATATTTTTCAATACAAAATTGGAGGAAAGAACCTAGGTATGACAAATAGTCATTAAAAGAAGATCCATAGATCATAAAATCATCCATAAAAACTTCCATACAATTCTCAAGGTACTTAGAAAATATACTCAACATACATCACTGAAAAGTACCAAGAGCATTACATAGATCAAAAGGCATCCTTATGTATGAAAATGTGATGAATGGATAGGTAAATATTGTCTTTTATTGATCCTCATGACCTATATGGATTTGGAAATAACCCTAATATCCATAAAGGAAACAAAAATTGGACTTACTATCTAATCTTTATAATATTTGGTCAATGAAAGGTAGAGGAAAGTGGTCATTTCACATGACATGATTCAGTTGATGGTAGTCAATAGAGACTCACCAATTATTTTTCACACGTGTTGAAACCAATTCATTCTATTCAATTAACATAACCATTATTCTAGTTTTTTTAGGAACAATTTTCATTAGGATAACCCATTTACTATCAGATGTAGGATAAATGATCATAGTAGTAAGTAATTTACTAATTTCTAATTTTACCGCTTCAAGGAGAGTGGGGTTTAACTAATGTTGAGCTTACCTTATGGGTTTAGCCTCATCATATAAAAGTATATGGTGCATACAAACCGATGGTCTAATCCCAATAATATCATCCAATATTCATCCTATTCATTTTTACACTCTCTCAAAAGGTCTAGTAGTTTTTATTCCTACTATGGAGAGAGTTTATTGGAAATAATGATGAGAAATTGGTCAATACCATCAATATAGGCATATTTTAAATTATATGGTTGTGGTTTTAATTCCAACACTAGTGATTTTTGGATTGAGGGAGGGGATTTAGGGGGAGTGAGTTCTATGAAACTATCTATCTTCTCATGTTTATTCTATAAAGAAAGAGAATCAATGGAAATGATATTTTCATAATCATCAATAATCATAGGTACCTTATAATAAACACACTCTTAAATTAAAGCCCAAAATTTACACTTTTCTGAACCCACACAACACTCAAAACATGAATCAAAACTCAAATAATCCAAGGGTTAAGAATGGTAAAATGGATCAGAGTGTGGGTCGAGGAGAGTATTTTGTGTGTGTGAGTCGTTAGAGAGAAATTCCATAGAATAGACAGGAAAAGTGGGGTGATCTTTAATGGGTTGTTTCGTGGAATAAAGGTTATTAAAACATACCTTTCTTCTCTGAACTTTGTGGATAGAATACCATTTTGAAAGTTTATGATCATCTTCACAATTTTGAATAATGACCTCCCAAGTATGATAGGATTATGTCCTTGGGTTCGGGTATCTTCTATATCAATAATGTAGAAGTCAGAAGGGAAGATGAGATTATTCACTCTTACAAGGACATCATCGATCACTCTTGAAGGGTGTGTTGTGCTCCAATTATCAAGTTTCACAACTATTACTATTGTTTGGATCACTCTAACCTGCAGAGATGTATACAAAGAGTGAGGCATTGCATTAATTGAAGCAAATAATCAAGCATTGCATTAGAAAATATGGTCTCCCCTATAGTGAAAGGTATTTTGAATATGCCTAGATCCTTTAATTTGGTTGGAATTGTTGGTTGGATCAAAGCTAAGACATTTCTTCCAAGTTTGACTCTCTCATTCCCCTTCAGTCTATGTCTATGGGTGAAAATATCTTTAATAAATTTGGTGTAGTGAGATATTTGTTTAACTGCATCCAATAAAATAATGTTAACTTTCAAATTTTAAAATGTATCCATTATTTTTGTATCAATGTCATTATCAAAAAAATTATTAGGTTTATAGAGTCTTTAGGGGAAATGAAGAGGGATGGATTATTTAGGGGAATCGTCAATAATAACTTGTTTACCCTTTTTGTTATGTTTTATTCATTATGGTATTTTATGGGAAAAGAAATAGAGTTTTCAAGTGGGGGACTTACCTATTTTATAGAATCGATGGAAGAATGAACTTCTTTACCACTATTAAGTGTGATTTTAAAAACATTAAATTTATCATTTGGATTAAAAATAGGTTATGTAAAGACCCGAGTTCGGAGCCCCTCCACTGGTGCCCCGTACCCGGTGCACCACATGACCTAAAGCGCGTTTCCCCAAATGCCAGAGGCTGCCAACTAGCAGTAAGGGCCTTGGTGAGTCAGTGGGGAAACTATGCCCTCATTCGGTAAGGTATATAAGGTAAGGAAACAACAATAAATAGCAGAAGCAGTAAACAGCATGCATACAACAGAAACCAAACAGCGGAAGCAAGTAGATATATAGTAATGATGAAAATGATGCAGCAGGTACAAGTATCTAAGGAAAACAAAAAACACAACAACGTGCTGAAATACAACTAAAACCAAGTGCAAAAGAAAAACAAAGTAGACCCCTCAGCATCACGAGTCGCAGCTCGGTCCCATGCTCTCCAACTCTAGTGCAATCAAGAACATAAAGTAGAAGGGCTCTTTCCCTTATCTATACCTGTAGCAACATAGTCTACTTGGGCCCAAAAGCATGGCCCAAACAGGGTGTGAGATACAATCCCAGTAGGAAATCCCCCAAAGATCTGTGCCTAACAGTCAATGAATACATGGCAGTAATAAAACAAGAAGTAGAAAACAGAAAAGCACAAGAATCTACAATCCACAGTTCTAGCAACCAAAGTACACAATTAAACAGCCTGAAACAATAAAGAAAACAGGTAACCCTCTGGGTAGCTCTCACAGCCTAACCCCTATGGTTCAACCTATAGTACTAGTAACCCTCTGAGAGGCACACACAGTCTTACCCCTCTGGTTCAGCTATGTAAATAAGCAGACTCTCTGGGGAAGCAATCACCGTCAATTCCCCCTATAGTCTCGTATCGTGCTAAAGGCTCTCTGGGGAAGCACTCAATGTCAATTCCCCCTGTGGCCCGCATCAAGGATCTACAGACTCTCTGGGGAAGCACTCAACATCAATTCCCCCTATAGTCTCGCGTCATAATTAAAAGACACTCTGAAGAAGCCCTTCTATCAATTCTCCCTTTGGTCTACTACTCTAGGTTCTCACAGTCCTAAGTGAAAGGTAAAACATGCTTAGCACACGTGTACATCATCCAAGTAAACCTCAAGAACTACTTGGCTATCAACTAAGGCTCAACAGAAAAAAAAATCAATGGTCCACAATCCTACAACTAGGCATGGCAACTGGTGAAATGCCTAATAAGAAAAAAAAATCATGGAAAAGCAACCTAAGCACAAAATAAATTACTCTACTCACAAGAAATAACCTCTACTAAAGAAATCAATCAAACCAGGTAAAGAGCAGGGATAAAACAGGAAACACGCAATACCCCGTTCAAGGGTATTAGTGGAATTTTCACAAAATATTCATCAAATTTCTACGTAAATTCACAAACCACCTACCTCGATCCTAAGAGATCGATATACGTGAAAAGCGACGACAGATTCCCCTTAGAACGACAAAGATCTGAGAAAACGCACAAAACGTTCATCCCACGATAACTTGGAAACGAGGAGGAATCAAGAAACGAGGCTAAAGCAGAAGGAAGAACTCACCGCTGCGATTCCAACGCAATCGACCGTGCTCGAAATGGAGGACGGACGGCGAGGTGGGATTTTGTCTAATATCTGGTTGTACGGTCGCTCTCGGATAGACGAAATATGGAGAAGAAGATGATTTTGGGGGTTAGGCGCGACCCCGGTCCGTTTAATGAAAAAAAAGAAAGTACACGGCGTGTACTTCTTGAGTACATGGCGTGTACTTCAATTTTCCATACTCCGAATTAACCGGCCTCCACCTCAGCCTTACACATCGTGTGTGTGGCCCAACACGGCCAACACACGGCTTCGAGCCGGGGAAGAGTACACGACGTGTACTCAGAAAGTACACGGCGTGTACTTCGAAAAATTTCCAGAAAATTTATTTTCCTTAAAAACTCCAGAAAAAGGGAAAACATACCTGAACGAAGATCCGAGTTCTTAAAAACTTCCCCCCTTAAAGAAATTTGTCCCTGAATTTTCCTAAGGAGGTGGAGAAGAAGAAACCCCGAACAGCTCCGGCCACTGCGATCGTACATCGGCCTCCCTCTCCCAGGTCTCGTCCTATACTCGCCCGTGTTGCCATAGCACTCGTACCAGAGGAACAGACCGCCCACGGAGAACCTTCGTACTATGATCGACAATCCGGATAGGATGCTCCTCAATGACGCATCCACTTCAAGCTCGACTTCCTCAAGCTAAAAGACATGAGACGGGTCTAAAAAGTAATGTCGGAGCTGAGATACGTGGAAGACGTCGTGCATGGCCCGATACCTCTGAGGTAGTTGCAACCGATAGGCGACCAGCCCAACTCTCTCCAAGACCTCAAATGTCCTGACGTACCGTGGCGAAAGCTTACCCTGTCTCTGAATCCTTTTGTGTCCTAACCTCGGTGCGACACGTAGGAAAACATGATCACCGACCTCGAACTCCAGAGTTCGTCTCCGCTAATTAGCATAAGACTTCTGTCGAGACTGTGTTGTAGCCATCCTCTTCTGAATCAGATCTATCTGCTTTGAAGTCTCCTGTACAAGACGAGATCCTAGAAAAGCTGCCTCTCCTGCCTCCAGCCAGCATAAGGGTGATCGGCATGGCCTACCGTAAAAAACCTCGTATGGTTCCATTTGAATGGTCGCCTGAAAACTGTTGTTATAGGAGAACTCCACCAGAGTAATATGCTTCTCCCAAGAACCGCCAAAGTCAAGGATGCAAGCTCAGAGCATATCCTCAAGCACCTGGATCATGCGCTCAGACTGGCCATCAGTCTGGGGATGGTATGTTGTACTTAAAAGTACCTGTGTACCCAAGGCCTTCTGAAGTCCCTGCCAGAACCAAGAGGTAAAGCGCGCATCTCTGTCTGAAACAATAGAGTGTGGAACTCCATACAGACGAACGATATCCCTGGTGTAAAGTCGTCCTAGATCATCGACACTGAAGGTCTCCTTGATTGGTAAGAAGTGGGAAACCTTCGTGAGCCTGTCGACGACAACCCAAATAGCATTGTTTCCCCAAGGCGATCTCGGAAACTCGATCACGAAGTCCATCGCAACATCGTTCCACTTCCACTCCGGAATGGGTAACTGCTGTAAAAGCCCTGCTGGTCGCTGATGCTCTGCTTTCACCTGCTGACAAGTAGAACATCGCATGACGAAACCAGCAACATCCTTCTTCATACCTGGCCACCAGTACTTGCGATGAAGATCCCGATACATCTTGGTGACGCCAAGATGAACCGCCCAAATAGAGGAATGGAAATCCTATATCAGCTCCTCACGTATGTCTGCTGGCACCCATACGCGTCCCTGGAAATGCAAGATCTCATCCTTTCCTGATGTCCATCCAGGAAGAGGGTCCTCTCCCGACACACTCTCCCGCAGGACTAAGCCTTCCGAGTCTGATAGCTACCTCATTCGTACCCGATCAAGTAGCGTGGAGGTAACAGCTACAGAAGATAGAAAATTCTGTCCTCGTCTGTTGTGCACCTCCAAATGCATCTCAGAGAATAGAGCCATTAGCTGCCACTCACTACTGGCCTCCTGAACTGCCTGAATCTGATTTCTCCTGCTCAACGCATCTGCCACGGCGTTGCCATTTCCCAGCATATAGGCAAGCTCGAAATAAAAAGATTGTAGATACTCGACCCACCTACGCTGCCTCAGATTCAGATCATGCTGAGTGAAGATATATATGAGACTATTTTGGTAAGTGAATACCAAAAAGTGCTCTCCCAGAAGATAGTGTCTCCAATAGTGAAAGGCATGAACAACAGCTGCCAACTCCATATCGTGCGTAGGGTAGTTCCTCTCATGTGGCCTCAACTGCTGAGACCCGTACGCAATGACTCCATCTCCCTACATAAGCATAGCTCCTAGCCCAATACCTGAAGCATCACAACAAACAGTGTAGCTCTTGCCTGGATCCAGCAAGACTAGTATCGATGCTAACATCAACCTCCCTTTTATCTCCTGAAAGGCTGACTCACAAGAATCTAACCATAAGAACTTCGCCCCCTTCTTGGTCAAACCTTTCAAAGGTGTTGTTAAGTGAGAAAAGTCCCGAATGAAGCATCGGTAGTATCCATCTAGCCCTAGGAAACTCCGTACCTCGAAGACGTTCTTCGGCTGCTCTCAGGAAACTACAGCTCTCACTTTCTATGGGTCCATAGATACTCCTTCCTCTGAGATGACGTGACCCAAGAAGTGAATCTGATCCATCCAGAAGTGGAACTTCGAGAGTTTAGCATAAATATGATGCTCTCTCAGTGTACTCAGAATGATCTCAAGATGGGTAGCATGGTCGTGTCGAGTGTGAGAGTACACCAAGATATCGTCCACGAAGACCATGACGAAGGAATCCAAGTAAGGATGGAACACTCGGTTCATCAGTGCCATGAAAACTGCAGGTGTGTTCGTGAGTCCGAAAGGCATGATTGTATACTCATATAGACCATACCTACTCCTGAAGGCTGTCAGAGGTATATCTGATGGTCTAACGCGCAACTGATGGTAACCAGACCTCAAGTCGATCTTCGAGAACACACAGGATCCTCGAAGATAATCAAAGAGGTCATCAATCCTCGGAAAAGGATATCGGTTCTTGACCGCCAACTAGTTCAGCTTCCGATAATCCACACAAAGCTGAAGGGTACCGTCTGCATTCTTCGCAAACAGAATAGGCGAACCCTAAGGAGAAGTACTGGGTCGGATGAAACCCTTAGCCTGTAGCTCCTCCAACTGCTTCTTGAGCTCCTGCAACTCAGGTGTGGCCATCCTATAGGGAGGAATGGACATCGGTGCCGCTCCTGGCATGAGATCAATAGAGAAGTCTACCTCGCGCTCTGGAGGCAAACCCGAAAAGTTCTCTGGAAAGAAATCCCTGAAGAGATCCACCACTGGAGGAAAGTAAAACTATGGAGTCCCCTGATCATCCAGATAAAGACTAGAAATCTGGGCTGTCACCCCTCCTAGCCCAAGATGCTCGAGTCCCGCCTGACTTGCCCGAACGTCCCATTCGCCTATATGAAGGAATGATTCACCCTCTGGTGAAATGAAACTGACTCTGTGACGATAATAGTCAACGACTTCCAGGAAGGGAATCAACCAGTCCATGTTAATGATGACATCACATCCTGTCATATCTAGGACATAGAGATCCCCTAAGAAACGATACCCTACAACCTCGAGAGGGAACTATCTACACTGGCGTACACTAGATGTCCTCATTCCCAAAGGTGTGTCTAATTTCAACGAGTCGGCAGAAGATAAGATGCAGAGTCCAAGGCTCTCCACAACAGCAACAGAGATAAATCTATGCATAGCACTAGTATCGAAAAGGGCGGAAGATAAAAATGAGGCTACTAAAATCGTACCTCGAACCGTAGAAGGTCCGGGATCCTGCTCCTGATAAGTCTACTCCATGGTGAAAGACTGGCATGTACTGCAGCCATGCGCCCCTGGCTGACCACTCTGAGCAGAACCTCCCTGTTGGTGCTGAGGAACTAGTGGCTGATCGTCATGGTCTCGACCTCCACCTCGACCCGAATGGCCGGAAGAACTCCAGTTTCCCGACTGGTGAGAAACTGGTGGGGCTTCTCCTGAACGAGGAGTCATGGAAAAACCCTAATCACCAGCTGCTGGTGAGAAAACCTGACAGAAATGCTGAAGTTGACCCATCTTGCCGCAAGACTGGCACTCCACGGGGTCTCTCTGGCACTGCGGCCTCATGTGCCCTGTCCGGCCACACTGGTAGCATGTCACCTGGCTGCCTGATGATGCATCTCACTTCCTCGAATCACCGCGCGTAGGCTCCCTATGGCGCTTCTTGCTGTCATCTGAAGGAAAGCTAACTCTGGAAGCAGAACCGCCCTGGTTCGCAGCTCCAGAGTCTCTCAGATTACGCTCTGCAATCAATGCCTGGTTGACGATGGAAGTGATGGAAGTCAGCTGGAAGATGTTCACCTGCGAGCGGATCTCCCGCCTGAGTCCATCCTCAAACTTCCTCACCAAGAACACCCCACTCCCATCCCAAAGGGGTGTAAAACACTACAGCTTGGTGAAATGATAGGAATACTTCATGACAGAAAGAGTACCCTGCTCTAAGATCGTGAACTCCCGGGCTCGATCGGCCCTCAGGGTCTCTAGGTAGAAGTAGTCGTAGAACATGCGCTGGAACTCCTCCCAAGTCATGGCCTACTATTGACCCGCCTGTGGGATCACGTCCCACCACCTCTTGGCAGAGTCTCGGAGCATGTAGGTGGCGAACTTGACCCGCCTCTCTGGAGGCTTTTTGAGGTGCTCAAAGATAGTCAGCATGGCTTCCATCCATTACTCTACAGCCTGAGGTCCTCCCTCCCCTGAGAACATGGGAGGATGCTGCTGTTGAAAGACCTGCGTCAAGTCTTCCATAGACGTGGCAGGAGGCGGTGCTCCCTGGAAGGCATGAATCATCCTCATGAAACCTTACTTGAACTGCGCATCTACACCCGCAACTAGTACAACAACCGGTGCCAAGGCTGGCTCGGCTGGGGGATCGGCAGGAAGTCCCTGATCAACCATATATGGCATCTGACCACTGCCTGATGACAGATGTATGACCGGAGGACATCTCGGAGGCATAGCTCTGAAAGATCAAAAGCACACCTTAGATCAAGAAAACAAGGACAGAGATCACAAGGGTAAAAAATAGGAATAGGGGAAGAAAAACATAAAATATTGCAAAACACGACTACAAGGCGTGTATAAAACTACACGGCGTGTCTTCTTAAACCACTGACATGGGCGTGTACTCCTTCCCTACAAGTCATGTACACTTCAAACTACACGACATGTTGACCCCAACACATGACATGTACAAGAAAACTATTCCCCTGCCAGAGTTCCTTACATGGCTAACCCACATGGTCCGACTTAACCCGAGACTACACGATGTGTTCTAAACAAACACGGCGTGTACTAGACAAGGCTTTGGCGGCCTGTGTTGTTGAGTACATGGCCATCTACACGGATGGACTTTACACGGTGTGCTCCGAACAAGCATGGTGTGTATGGGTGAAGGCGACACTATCCCATGTTGTTCGTGACACGGTCGGGTACCTGGGAAAGATTACACGGTGTGTTCCGAACAAACACGGCGTGTGGAAAGGAAGGTAACGCTGGCCCATGTTGTTTGTGACACAACCGGGTACCTGGACAGGACTACATGGCGTGTTCCCTATGGACACAGCGTGTTGAAATGAAGGTAACGTCGGCCCGTGTTGTTCGTGACACGGCCGAGTACCTGGACAGGACTACACGGCGTGTTCCCTATGGACACAGCATGTTCTACCCGTGCTTCCCCGACCCGTGTTGTTAGTGCCACGGCCGGGTACACGGCTCCGAAACTTACACGGCGTGTAGCTATCGTACACGGCGTGTTCCCGAAGTTACTTCCACGACACCGTGTTCTGCTCACACGGTCAGTGACACGGCCTAAAAACTACACGGCGTGTATCCAAAAAGTACACGCCGTGTATTCTGGGTTTTTCTGGGCAGTATCTCAGAAACTGCACAGAATTCCAGAAACACTAAAACAAGGCGAAAATGTGCCAAATTTCGATCTGTGAGGGCCTATAACACCGCAAGAACCAAAATTTGGCATTCACTTTAGGCAAAGAACAAAACAAACAGTTTCCTAACGTGACAGCATAGAATCTATCAAGAATCTATCACAACAGCATGCATAATCTGCACAAAATCTATCACAATAGCATGAAATCGCTAATGCACCCTAGATGGCATGGCAATAATGCATGGCATGTGATTCCTACAAGTGACTATATGATGCATGAGATGTAATACACTCATCTCATCAGGTTGCGACAAAAATAGAACCGAAGTATCAAAACAATAATAGCACAAGTCATGTGAATCACTCTAGGTAAAATCAGATCGACCATAAAATCTCAAAACCAGTAAACTGCAATTAATGAGTAGTATGGCTCTTCCCTGTACACGGGTTAGATACTCCCGAGCACAGCTTAATGCCAAGTACCGAATCCATCCTATCCCTGGATAAGGTCTCCAAACAGTAAAGAAAGAGAAAATAACCCCTCTGATACCACTTTCTAACGACCTGAGTCCAGAGCCCCTCCACTGGTGCCCCGTACCCAGTGTGCCACATGACCTCAAACACTTTTCCCCAAATTCCAGAGGCTTCCAACTAGCAGCGAGGGCCTTAGTGAGTCGGTGGGGAAACTATGCCCTCATTCAGTAAGGTATACAAGGTAAGGAAACAACAATAAATAGCGGAAGTAGTAAACAACATGCATACAATAGAAACCAAACAGCGGAAGCCAGTAGATATATAGCAATAATGACAATGATGCAGCAGGTACAAGTATCTAAGGAAAACAGCAAACACAACAACGTGCTGAAATAAAACTAAAACCAAGTGCAAAAGAAAAACAAAGTATACCCCTCAGCATCGCGAGTCACAGATCAGTCCCATGCTCTCCAGCTCCAGCGCAATCAAGAACCTGAAGTAGAAGGGTGCTTTCCCTTATCTATACCTGCAGCAACATAGTCTGCTTGGGCCCAAAAGCATAGCCCAAACAGGATGTGAGATACAATCCCAGTAGGCAATCACCCAAAGATTTGTGCCTAACAGTCAATGAATACATGGCAGTAATAAAACAAGAAGCAGCAAACAGAAAAGTACAAGCAGCTACAATCCACTGTTCTAGCAACCAAAGTACACAAGTAAATAGCTGGAAACAATAAAGAAAATAGGTAACCCTCTGGGTATCTCTCACATCCTAACCCCTATGGTTTAACCTATAGTACTAGCAACCCTCTGGGAGGCACACATAGTCTCACCCCTCTGGTTCAGCTACGTAAATAAGCAGACTCTTTGGGGAAGCACTCACCGTCAATTCCCCCTATAGTCTTGTATCGTGTTAAAGGATCTCTGGGTAATCACTCAGCATTAATTCCCCCTGTGACCCGCATCGAGGATCTACAGACTCTCTGGTGAAGCACTCAATGTCAATTCCCCCTATAGTCTCTCGTCGTAATTAAAAGACACTCTGGAGAAACCCTTCCATCAATTCTCCCTTTGGTCTAATACTCTAGGTTCTCACAATCTTGAGTGAAAGGTAAAACATGCTCAGCGCACGTGTACATCGTCCAAGTAAACCTCAATAACTACTTGTCTATCAACTAAGGCTCAATAGAAAAATAAGTCAACAGTCCACAATCCTATAACTAGGCATGGAAACTGGCAAAACGCCTAATAAGAAAAAAAAGCATGGCAAGGGAACCTGAGAAAAAAATAAATTACTCTACTCGCAAGCAATAACCTCTACTAAATCAATCAAGCAAAGCAGGTAAACAGCAGGGGCAAAACAGGAAACACGCAATACCCTGTTCAAGGGTATTGGTGTAATTTTCACAAAATATTCATCAAATTTCTACGGAAAGGCACAAACCACCTACCTCGATCCTAGGAGATCGATATACATGAACAGTGACGATAGATTCCCATTAGAATGACGAATATCTGAGAAAACGCACAAAATGTTCATCCCACGATAACTTGGAAATGAGGAGGAATCAAGAAATGAGGCTAAAACAGAAGGAATAACTCACCGTTGCGATTCCAACGCAATCAGCCGTTCTCGAAATGGAGGACGGACGGCGAGGCAGGAGTTCGTCGAAGATCTGGTTGTACGGTTGCTCTTGGATGGACGAAATCTGGAGAATAAGATGATTTTGGGGGTTAGGCGCGACCCCGGTCCGTTTAATGAAAAAAAAAGTACATGGAATGTACTTCTTGAGTACACGGCGTGTACTTCGATTTTCCGTACTCCAAATTAACCGGCCTCCACCTCAGCCTTACACACCGTGTGTGTGGCCCGACACGGCCAGCACACGGCTTCGAGCCGGGGAAGAGTACACGGAGTGTACTCAGAAACTACACGGCATGTACTTCAAAAATTTCCAGAAAATTTATTTTCCTTAAAAACTCTAGAAAAAGGGAAAACATACCTGAACGAAGATCCGGGTTCTTATAGGTTAGGATAGTATTTTTCAAGAACCTTGCATCTTTATCTCACCGATGGTGTTTTCCAATTGTCCCACTTGAGTTTGTAGGTCTTGAATAGCCGATTGTGCGGTCTGTTGGAACTGGAAGTTTTGCATTTCCATTTGCTTCACCATAACCTCAAGGCTTGGTTCAGATTTTAGAGGAGGGGTATTGTATAGATATGTTTAAGGATAATAAGGTTTCATATCTTGGTCCTGTTTATACCAGTTCTATTTAGGGTAGCTCGAGTACCTCATTATCACTACTGTGGTTGTTCTTGCCACCCAGGGTTTGGATTTGGCCTGAATAGTTCTTTCTTGAATAGTGGTACTTGTTGAAATGGACACCTAGGAAATAATACTATGAAAGACTTGGAAGAATCTTGAATTTGGGGACACTGGTCATAAAAATGGGTATTATCGGAACAAATACCACAATATAATGGAATAAAATGATAGTTTGAATTACCTTGTGCTTGGGATAATTGCCTTATAAGGGTATTAATCTCATCAAGTTTATTATCTAACTTTTTTTCTAGGGATTAATGAATTAACTCGTGAACTCCTTGGGTCGGTGAAATTGTTTGTGTACCAAATTTTTGTGCATTTTGAGCAATGTTGTCCACTATGTCACGAGTAACGAAAGAAGTTTTATCAACTAAGGCACCATTGGCTGCATCATTTATCATACCACAATCCATGGGGATAAGTCCCTCATAGAATTATTAAATTAAAAATTAATCACTTATTTGGTGGTGGGAGAAACTTGAACAATGTATTTTGAATCTTTCCCAATATTCATGAAGGGTCTCTCCTTGTGATTGCATAATGCCATAGATTTCTTTTCTAATTTATACAGTTTGAGAGGTAGGGAACAACTTCTATAGAAATAGTATTTTTAGGTAATTAAATCCCCCAATTGTGGTAGTAAGATGGTATATCTAGTATTTGGATACACCATCAAGGGAGAAAGGGATGGCCCTAAATTTAATGAGGTCCCTAGACACATTTTGAGCTTTCATGGTGGAGCACACTATGTGAAACTTCTTGAGATGTTTGTGAGGGTCCTCACCAGAAAGAACATGGAATTTTGGAATGAGGTTGATGAGACCTGATCTCATATAAAAGTTTGCTACTTCCTCGTGATATTGGATGTATGCAAGTTGGTACTCCACATTTGGGGTGGTCAGTTCTTTTAAAGTTTGATTATTTGCATCCACGATTTTTGCAGTTTGATTTGGTTAAATTTTTGATTGGATAGGGACCACTTGAGGTTACACAATTGGTTCATCAATGTTACTTGACGTTCCTATTATAGATGACCTAATTTTTTAGTGAAGTGTCTTTTCAATTTCTAGGTCAAATTCAAGTAGTATTACTTTGTCAGATCTTGTCATGCAATAATGATGTTTAGTTTGATTGATTATTTTTTTGTTGTTTTCTTTTATTTTTCTTTTTTTAAAATGGAATATGAATAAAATAAAATTAATTAATATTAATTAATATACAAAATAAAATATAGTTTTATATTACATAATTAGATATAGAGACAAATAAAAAGAAGAAGAGAGAGGGAGATAGAGAATAAACACACAAACAAAAAAACAAAAACAATCAAAAGTAAAGGGGATATTGAAAGTATTAATAAATAAAAACTAAAATAAAGAAATAAAAGGAAATAAATATAAAAAAATTTGATATTAACTCCCCAAAAACAATTCCAAAATTTGAATGCATTGTCAAGCGCATCAAATTTTTTATTTAGTTTTTACTAGAATTTCTACAGTAAGTAACCCTAGGTCATATCTCAACGAAGCCTTAGATCATTAATTTTAAAATAAGGGTTTGATTATTAAAATAAAATGGGAATGGTATTTTATAAAACTTTAGGTTTTTTTCTTTAATATGAAACATATAAAAGAAAGTGATATAAGAAATCATAAATTGACAGATTTAATTAAGCATGATCAACCCAGGGAATTCTCATAATGCTCATACTTCATCGCTTTAGTAGAAAGGGTATAGATATTTTAATACTTGGTTTTTAACACCTAGAACTAGTATGTTACTTATTTTATACTAGGATACCTCCTAGTGTTCATTCAAAAACACAAAATGATTTACTGGTTATTGTCGATGGTTGGGTGATTTGTGTTCGGCTTCGTAACCAAAACTCACCAAGGCAACACACGAAGAACTCAATGTGTTGTACAGGTTTGTATATTATTTCAATATTTTACCATGAAATGAAATTAAATATCCATGTAAATGTTTATTAGAGTTCAATTAACCAATATTAACCACACAAACACCGCAATCGAATGGGGAAGAAGAAGTAGTGAATGGTGTGTGAAACATCACATGAATAGGTACCCCCAAACATGATCATATGAGTTGAGTATGACATAACAGTAAATAAATCAACAAAATAGGAATATAATGTGAATAAAAACAGCATAAAAACCTGGAATTAAAAATATCATTCAAATATTACAAATAAGAAACTCGAGATTACATCACGTTCCTCTTCGGGTGATAATAAGGAGTTTAGAAGTCCATTAAAAGGGAGGAAGCCATAGATGTTGAAGTAGCACTTACCATAGACTCTATAACTTCTAGTAATGATGACATAAATCCTTTGTGTCTCCAAAATGGAAGATCTTTACTTCCTGGTCAAACTCCCAAATGGGGTTCCTAAGGTACTCTTTTATAGGCAAAGTGGATGGTGGTTTTGGGCACCCAGATTTCTAGAAACCAATTGGACCACGGTTTTGGGTGGGTTTACATAATTATATAACTTTGAAGAAAAATAAAAAAGTTTTTTACCCAACTCTTAACTATCTCCACTAAAATTTGGCATTATTTATAGGTTGATAGTTCTAGATATGTCTGAAATATAGAACAGTTGTTTTGACTTCATACTAATTCAATGTCTTGGATAGATTAGTTCGGTTAGGCCACTTAATGGACGAATTGGGCTTGGGTATCTTCATAATAGTTGTATCCCACCTAATTTTGTATCATATAAAAAAATTTCATCTTAATTGGATGTACTTATTAGTTATAGTGCCCATTTGAGTCCACTAGGGTGCTTGGAATCTTGCACAGTTTGACCCATTTTTCATCATCTTCGTCATGGGCCCTCTAAATCCCCTCCAACTATAATGAAAACATAAAAAAAGTGAAATATAACTTTTTAAAAGTGATATAGATTAAATTAATGAATCAAACATGGAGTGAAATTTTTATATTAATTGTAATTTACAATACAAATTTCATTTAATACAGTGGTGTAAGGGTGAAATAAAACAGTGAATCGTTGTGTGATCAGAGTCATAATTTCATGTTGGAGGTGAATTGTTTTTGTTATTTACTATTTTATTTCATTTTATGTTTTATTTAGTTCTATAATGATTTATGTTTCTCCATGCATCTCTTTTACCCTTTGATTTAAGGGGTAATTCTTGAGTGATTGGTGAAGGGAAGGTTCTCCTTTTGTAATTTTTGAGTCTTTGAACTTCAATGAATAAAACTCTCTATTTTTTTAAATAGTTTTGATATTCAGTAGATGTTATTAATATCATATGTGATTGTGTTTTATTTGATTTTTTCCATTGTTTTTTTCCTTGTTTAACGATCCATAATCACCCTTTATTCAGTCTTGGTCTATATATGATGAAATAAACAAGGGTTGAGTGGTAAAATAATCAATGATTATCACTACATGTGGAATAGGAAATGAACATTATTATATTGTTTAATAAAGCAAGACCTAATTGGGTATTCCCTAAGTCAATTGGGGGTGATTCACTATGACACTTTCTCACGTATGAAGTAGGGCAGACCAAGTTGAGATTTTAGATAAAGATAGTCTCACTGAAATCATTTATCCAAGGGTGAGAGGAGAAGTGATTGAGAATCCTCTCACTTACTAATTAATAGGAAGAAGATTTTAATGATTTAAGTAATATTATAACATTGTAATTAGAAAACCAAACCTAACCCAATCACCCTTCTCATAATATTATTTTCAATCTCGTGATTTACTTTACTTTTCAAAACCCAAAAAAATCCAAAAAAATCTCCACATTTATTTAACCTCAAAAGTGAAAACTAATTTTGTGTACTCCTATATAAAGACAACCCTAGTTTTACCACTATAATTACATTTAACTTGGAAATAAATATCTTTTTGATCCACCCTACATTAGTTGTTTCATTCAATCATAATACTACACTAGGTAAAAAAAATTATCTTTGTACACCTTGTAGCAGGTCTGTAAGTTCTTTTTAAATGGAGTGCTTATGTTTTAAATTGAAAGTTTAATGTAAGGTGTTCTCTAAAATGATAAAAATGATTTTAAATGAATTATATGAAACTGTTTTCATGGAATAATTTCTTATAAATTATAATGATTTACTAAAATAATTATATGGTAGTTTCAAAGGGGGTAAGGGGTGTTTAGTTTAATTAAAAGTGTTCTTGAAAGGGTGTTTCATACATAATAATTTTCCATTCCATATTAATTAAAGTAATTTATATGATTTTTCTTTGATGTAATGTGATAAATTGTTATAAAATGAATTTTTCATGATTAATGGGTGATCTATGTGAAACTCTTGAACTTAGGTAATGTATCATGGAAAACCTAGGAATTACTTAAGCTATATAGGAATTAGTACACAACATGTTAATGTAAGGGGGTTTCCCTTATTGTGTATTCCATTAGTCTTTCCAAATACGGGTTCATGTCAATGTTTGGTAAACCATGATAAGTGGATACCTATTTAGTTTTACCCAACACAAACCCACAATAGTTCATGGTAAGTCATGGATAGTGGATCTTCTTTTAGTTAACCCCATATAGGCCTCATACTAGGTCATTATGAGACTCTTCTTAATGGATATTATACACCATTTGATATGTAGTACATTGACCCTAATCATTATTGTCCTTAGTTCCCTATGGTCTCTCCCATGATGTTTTTTCAAAATTTATTCCTTGGAGCTCATATTTACAAACTTTTACCCTTCGATCATACTCATCACACTCATGAGAAGTATTTCCTTTTAATAATGTGTTAAATGTACTTAATCGTGATACTTTTTTTGTCTAAATTAAAAGTATGACTTCTATATTTATAGATAAAACTATAAATTTACGGTTTATTTTATAAAGGTTTCACATATAGTATTTGGTGAGATCCTACTAGGATTGTTCTATCCACACCTTAGATACACCCTCTAGTTGTATATAGACATTTTTTGTCTTCTTTTGATCCATTTTATAGATGCGAATAACAACATTTCTGTTTATAGAGGTTTGACTATTCTCTTAGGTATGGAGAAAAGTAGGTGGTGGTATATGAAGTGACCATGTTTCATGGGGTGTTAAAAAAGTATTTCTTTTATTTTTATATAGTATTATACCTTTTTTTATCATGGAAAATTATGAAATCATGGTGTGGGATGCATGTTGTATTATATATGTTTATTATTGGATAATTCATTTGGTTTAATATTTGGTATAATTATCTTGTTTTGTTCATTAAGGGAAAAATAATTCCCAATTTCAGTAATTGATTCCCTATAAACTTATTTTCGGCCAATGGTGATCTAGAACATGACTCGAGCCTTGTGATGGGATAATTTGGGTACCCAATTAGGGTATCCTAGGTTGGTTTGTTATAAAAATATTCAAGAAAAGTTTGATCTTGTCCCTCTAATAGATATTATATTAATTTTAAAATAGAACACTATTTTTAAGGGATCATATTTAATAAAATTCCTTATTAAATGATTGTAAAACTTGATGGTCGTATGATAAAAAAATTATTATAGATAAAATGAATTCATCTTTATCAAACTTGACTTTGATATCAATTATAGAGAGAGAAAACTTAATAGAATAAACTTTTTATACTAGTATAGGAATTTAAGAATTATCATTAAACAAAAAAGGAAGATTTTATGTGTTGGAGAAATAATTTCCTGATAAATATCATCCTAATGAAGCTAGTATAGAAGATAAAGATACTTGTTGTGGGAATAGTAAATATTCTATTAATGTTTCTACATTAATTATTATTACTATGGATCCTAAGATTCAAAATCTATATATAAATATAGATCATTATGGGATGATAGAAAACTTAAAAATGATATATCAAGAAAAAGTTATACATGAGAGATGAAAGGTTTCAAAACCACTATTTTGGCGTATAATGGTTTAAGGAAATTTCATCTCAAATAATATAATCAATATGATTGGGTAGGATAGACCACAGTCACCACTTGTACTTGATCTAACCATGGATTTCATTGTACAATTAGTGTTATAAATGTTTCAATAGTTTATTGTAAATTATAACATGGATGATATCAATACAAGTTTACTAAATCTATTCAATATATTGAGGATTTATTAGTTGGACATGGGAGGACCAAGATTGAGTGTCATGATGATGGTATAAAAAGGAAAGGTTAAAAAAATTTCTAAAATAAGAATTAGATATGTCATAGAGAGTCCAAACCAAATTCTTTTAAATTGAAGGAAAGAGTTTCAAAGGAAGGATAAATATTCCATTATGGGAAACCTGAACACCGGAGGATGAATTCCCTAGAATACTTGAAAGTTACAAGAATCATTGTAGAGATTTCACACTAGTTTTTAATGATATATAAATCCCTTATTCTATTTTGAAGGGTATATGATACCAATTGTACATTATAAAAATGACTTAAATATGTGTAATATTTTAAAACTGAAAAAGAGTTTATAGTTAGATCTTGAAGTATGAATTCATACAATGAAGTAATGAGTTTCTACATTAAGGATGTGGATTCATTAGACTACTTCAATAATTCATTGGATTTAGAAATTATAAAAGTTGTGTATTTTTCTTCTCATTTTCCCTTATTTGATAAGAGAATTATTATTATTGCAAACAATATTTTTCATGAATAATATTAGATGATGGATTTAATACACATGATATATGATTTTATCTAATTCTATAACATGTTTGAAAATAATATAAGGATAAAATAGGTTTTATCTAGGATAAAAAGTTTATATGTTAAAAAAAAGTGGTTTATCCAAATTATTTATTAAAATGTGGGGGATAGGACTCCAACCACTCGAGAGTGACATATTTTAAAGAATAAAATCTTATTTTAATAATATTTTTCAAATATATATAATAAAATATATAATATGGTTTTTAATAATTAATTTGTTAAATATTTACATAAAGGAAAAAAATTTATCTTCTAACACAAAGAAGTTTATGTATTAGAAATATAAAGGTTCTAAGAGGTTAGTGTAGGTTCCAAGCATAGCGCTTTTATGGTATGGCCAACTTTTATTTTAGTATTAAATCACATAAAATCATTTATTTACATGATCAAAACATCATGTCCAATAAAAATAGTATATTACTTGACTATATTAAAACAACAGAACCTGAATGGGATGGATCTTCATATGTAATTTATAATTAATTTATAAGCTGATATAGAATTATCTCAACTTATGATTTTTCTTTTTTTGATGATTCGATTAATAAGATATTCTCATACCATTATTGTATTGTAGGATCCAAGTGCAGAATATCTCTAGTAGTGATCCACACAAGAACCATAATATCTAAACACCATTTTATAATTGTTGGGTGCTAACATGATTGATCATGATCGCTTGCATCGTTCATGTTTGACCACATCAGAATTATTATTAAGGGTAAGAACTCTTAATTTTCTCTCATTTTCTTGAGATAGGATGGTAGGAGAGAACTCTAGATCTCTTGATCTCTCTATAAGGCTTGATAGAGTCTCACTCTATCTATTGTCCGCACCAATTGTGTTTTTGGAAAGTGATATAATCATATATTTATTATGGTAGGTTTAGGGTTGAAAAATGGCACACTAAACCCTTTCCATATTTATAATTCTTAATTGAACTCATGTGCAATATTATTATTAATCACTTGACATATGAAAAGCCTTTAGGAATATATAAATAATATGATTTATATTATTTCCAATCAGACCATTAACCTTGGTCTGTATTCCCTTTTGACATTTAATAATCATCAAATAATGAAAATTTAATAAATGAATGTCACTGTATTATTATAGGATAAATATAATAAATATTACATTCACCAAACTTGTAAACAAATATTTATTATTATTATTATTATTATTATTATTATTTAACTCACTTATTATTTTGAATAACTTGTGATTAAATTATGGAGATCAACCAAACTTGAAAATATATTATTTATTTATAAACTTATTAAATTCATTACTTGAATTTAATTGAGATTACAAATACACTAAGTGTGTAACCCTCTAGGTCTCTTTCTCAATGGAATTAGGAATAACTACTAAATTCCAAGGTTAGTGTCTAACAACACTCCAAGGATCCCATAGATAAAAAAGTTAATGTCATAGTGACATCCAACCTCCTATTAATGCTTATTTTGTAATGGAATCTCTTTATCATGATGTCTCAAATCAATAATATTTCATGCCACTGTCATCAACCTATATGCTCTATGTATCTTTATTTGAATTTTTGGAAATGCACTCTCCCACCTAAAACCATGGCCATGGATTTATGTAGATAGTTTTGTTCACATAAAAGGGAATAATATTTCAACTTCCATCAAATGACATAATGGATAAATCCTTTCTTGCATTATCCATTAATGTAATATAATTAATGACATACCTGACATATCTTACCTCAATAATAAAATATGTCATCGCGGTTTTCATCAATACATATAATTACATGAGTTATGATATCCACTAATGATAATACTAAAGTCTATGGATCAATACACATATTTTTATATAATAACATCCAATGACACATGGAAATATGGATTTCCTATTAAACAGGTATGTTATCATAACCTCCTATATTAGAGATTACCAAGGGTGAACACCATGAGAAGTTGTCTCGATGTCTTATGAGACTCCTACCCCTAATATCTTGTATCATTTATGTCCTTTAAGATAATAGCATCCATCCATAGAACAATATTCAAGAATAATGTTGTGGAACCTTTTGGTTATCATCATATTGGGGAACTTCTATGACCTTTTAGTGTGACATATATTCTAAGAACATTGTCACATACAAATATCATGTAGTATAACAATTATGATGTGATAATGAAACTTATTTAATAAGAAAACTATAATAAAATTATAAGAAAGTCGGTTCTAGGGAACCAACTCCAATAGACTCCCACTTTCATTAGAGACAACTGATAATAGTTTTCAGTTCGCTAGCACTCACATGATACTCATGCTTCTGCTGAGATAAATCCTTCATTAAGGGGTCTGCTATGTTTTCCTCCATGGATACTCTGTTTAATGAAACTTCACCTCATTGAGTAAAATCCCTTAAGATATGAAACTTCTGAAGTATGTGTTTTGTCCTATGATGTGACCATAACTCTTTGAAAAGAGCCACCACTGTAGTGTTATCATAATAAATTATGATAGGATCTTCACTACTAAGTACCACATCAAGATCTTGGACAAATTTTTGAATCCATATTGCTTCCTTGGTTGCATCAGAAGACACAATATACTAGAACTCTGTTGTAGAATTAACAAAAACTTGATGATTTGAACACTTCCAGCTCATAGTTTCTCCATTGAGACAAAATACATATCTAAACTATGAATTTAGATCATTCTGATCTATCTGAAAGCTAGAATTTTTATAACCCTTGATGGCTAACTCTTTATAACCTCCATAATCTATGAATATATCCTTAGTTTTCCTCAGATACTTAAGGATATTCTTAATAAAAGTCTAATGTCATTCTCCTGTATCTGCTTGATATCTTCCTACGATGATCAAATAATAAGCAACATCAAGCCTTATACATAAATTGGCATGAATGATAGATCCTATCACAGAAGAATATGAGATATTACTCATTCTCTCTCTTTCCACTTGTGTCTAAGGACACATTTTCTTAGAAATATGTATATTATATAACACTGGAACCAATCCCATAATATATTGTTCTATACTAAACCTCTTCAATATCTAGTCAATGTATGCACCTAAATTAGTCGAAGCAGCCTCTTAGATCTATCATGCATGATCTTGATCCCTAGAATATAGGTTTCTTTACCAATGTCCTTGATGGAGAAGCACTCTCAACCATGCCTTAACCTATTATGAGGTTGGTATATCATTTCCAATTTTTAATATTTCATCAATATATACTGTTATGAAAATGATTGTACTCTCACTAAACTGTTTGTAAATACAAGGCTCACATTCATTCTTTATGAAACCAAATTCTTTTATAGCTTTATTGAACCAACTATTCCATGACTTAGATGATTTATTTAATCCATAAATGTAACTCTACAACTTTCATTCCTTTTTGTAATTTCTGGGAGTCATAAACCCTTCTAGATCTGTCTTATACACATCCTCTTAAAGGTTTCTGTTAAGGAAAGTAGTTTTGACACCCATTTTTCAAATATCATGGTCATGATAAGCTGATATGTCAAGTAGAATTTTGATAAATTTAAACATGAAAATTGGAGAAATTTTTTTTCAGAGTCAATGCCTTAACGTTTTCTAAACCCTTTGGCCACTAGAAGTTCTTTATAAGTATTCACTTTATCTTCCATGTTCATTTTTTTCTTGAACATCCATTTAGACTGGACAAGTTTTACATCAACTGTAGGATCAATAAAAACCCAAACTTAGTTTTGATACATGGAATCCATCTCAGAATTTATGTATTATTTATATATTTTATATTTTCAGCTCTCTAATTCCTCCTTTTAGGATAGAGTATCGTCATTTTCAACCAATAATGAGTCTCTATCATCATTTACCAAGAAAACATATCTCTATGGTTCGATTACCTCCCTAGAAATCCTACATAGTACTTGTGTTTCAAGAATAGCTTCTTCCACTAGGACCTATGTAATCGATTCTTATACCAACTCTTTTGTATCTTGAACATCAACTTCATCAAATTCAATATTTATCCCACTATCCTCCTTGAGGATGTGTTCCCTCTCAAGAAAGACAGATTGCCTTGTGATAGTTAATTTCTTATTTAAAGGGTTGTATAGATAGTATCCCCTTATTTACTTAGGATACCCTATAAAGATACACTTTGTGCCTTAGGGTACTAGTTTGTTTCTTGATCTATCCTTAAAAAAATATGCAAAACCCCATGCATGAATATGCAAAAAAAGGTTTCTTTCCACTCTATAAATCGAAGTGAAAACCATTTTCTACTTTAGTTGGTACTCAGTTTAGTAAGTATGAAATTTTCTGTAATGCATATCCTCAAAAGGATAAAGCAAGGATTACGTGACTCGTCATTGACCTTACCATGTCCAACAAGGTAAGGTTCCTCCTTTCACTAACATAATTCCACTATGGTGTACAAGGTGGAGTGATTTGATATAGAATCCCATACTCCCATAGAAAGTCGATAAAGTCTTGGTTAAGATATTCACCACCTTGATCTGATCAAAGTTTTTTATCTTCTTACCAAGCTTATTCTCAACCTAATTTTTGAACTCTTTGAATTTATCAAAGTATTCAGACTTATACCTCATCAATTAGATATAACTATACCTTCTCAAGTCATTAGTAAAAGTAAAAATTATGAGAATTTATATCTAGATTCTACTTGAAAAGGTCTACACACATCAGTTTGTACCAATTATAGAAGATATTTGGCCATGTCACCTTGACCACAAAATGGTGGTTTGATCATCTTTTCTTCTAAACAATCATGACATATTTCAAGTAGATTTAGCTCAAAAGAGTCTAAATAACCATCTTGATAGAGCTTTGTCAAGCTATTCTTGTTTACATGTCCAGGATGGTGATGCCACAACTGAGTGTCATATGAGTCACACATATTAGTTTAATTATAAATTATCAAGATTTGGTTTTCATGATTTAATACATAAATACTATTATTCAACTATTTCAAATCATAACATATGCTATATTTACAAAAGTATCATCCATTATTTCCAAAGTTGAAAATAAATTCATCCATATCAAAATAAGAAATAAAAATAATGTTCATGGTAATACTAAGCATATAATAACAAATCTTTAAAACCAAAATCAATCATGTCAGCAATGTGAGATGGTAGTATCTAATGTATATGGTATCCAACCTCGCTCTATTGGAAGCCTGAAGATCGACCTCACCACTTGCAACCTTCTGAAATCTACTTTGTTCCTATATTTGGATACAAATGTGAGAAACGCATGTAGTATCTAATACCCAACTTTTAGATAAAGAAATATTACACTCGATAATGAATGCACATGAAGATTACCCTTACTTATTTGGTTAGGTTTAATACGTATGTATGTGTCCCGTCTTTCCACATTAAAAAAATACCACATCATATTCCTTTTCATTCCTATAGATCTTTTTCTTCTTTGAAGAATGGTGCTCTAGAGACTTAGAATTATAATTAGTCTTTGACGCCTTTTTCTTGTTCTTCCACTTCTTATTTACCATAAGAATAGTGGGTTTGTCACACCCAATGTATTTATCAACTTGGTGAATAGGTTTAAGAAGTTTTGAAAGTTTCTTCTCACTATTACTCATATTATAATTTACAATAAAACTAGATAAGCTTTTGGGTAGTGAGGAAATAATGATATTTATGCACAACTAATCAAGGATCTTAAAACCCAAGATTTCTAGTCACTAAATATATCCAATCATATTGACTACATGTGCTACAGTTGGTGCTAACTCTCCAAGCTTGCACATTAATAGTGCGTTAGAGATCTCATATCTCTCTAATCTTTCCTTTTCTTGATAGTGATATTTAAGGTGAGAAATTATGTTATGCGCATCCATATCTGCATATTTATTTAAAATCTCATTGTACATGGAGGATAATATGAAACATTGTACATACATTATGTCATATTCATTCTTCAAATAGAGAGATACTTCTTCCTTATTAGCCTCTTTAGAAATGAACTTAGGAAGTGGGATTTTGAGCAAGTATAATTTCCAGTCGTGGCGTAGTATAACGCGCAAGTGCCTATACCATTCTTGGAAATTTGTGTCGGTGAGAATGTTATTCTTCTCAAGTATGGATCTTATTGGTATTATTGAATTCATTTTATTTGTCATTTCTACAAATTAAGATCAAATTATTAGTACTTATTTTGATTACAAAACCATATTAATAAATTTAAAATTAATTATATTATATCAATCTCATACTATTTTTTTGAAACCCAATAGCCCTAACCATCAGTTTTAGAATATATTTTTGCTTAAATATTTTGGTTTCAATGATCCATATTCCCCTTCTCATAATCCATAATTTAGATTAACAAGCTATTCAAAGGGTTTTAGGTAAGTGCAACTTCCCAACCACATTAACTAGTAGTTCCTTGATGCATTTAGTGGACTCCCTAATCCTAAAATCCCATTTTAAAATATTTCTTTAATCCTTTCCTCTTAGTTACACCAATTCCTGCTAGGGTAATCAACCCTTTATGTGAACTAAGTTAAGTAAATCCAAAACATCAAGTTAAAAGTTTCAAGATAATTGAAATCACCCCAACTTGGGTTGGTCAAGCACGTTGAATTATGAGGTTGATTCTAACTGAAGTAGTGGAAGGATATACCAACTTAATATTTTAGTTAAGGGATTTTTACCCTCATGCGTATATCCCATTTTTAACACATGTCGTGTTAATATTGAGTAGATTTTACTAAATTGATTATCCATCTTCGATAAAACATTTTACACATAATATGTTTATATTTTATTCCATCTTGCATGCTTGTTAATTCTTTTATTAAGTGGTATTGTAACATTCGCAAATATAAATAATTAACCATGAAACTGATAGAAAATAAAATATAAGTGGCATGATCATTAGATTCTATAATGGTTAGTTTATCTAGAGGATGATAAACTAACCCTCAAACCTAGGGGAAAACACTTCGAACCGTAACTTGGTTTGTGTTGCATCATTCCACCTTTTCTCCTATGTATCAACTTGATTGGTTTCACCTCATCTCTTTAACTCGGACCACCTACTCTCAACTGGGAGCTCCATCCTTATACAATCTTTTACTCACACATAGTTGAGGGGATCTATGTCACACCCCGACTGAAACTTGTTTTAATTTAATTATTTTAAGTCGTTCTTTTGATTTGCAGTTTGAATCAGTTCTTTTTTTAAAGGGATTTGAGATCTTTTACGAGTGCTAGACTGTAATCACGACTAGGTGCGCGAACGCACCCGCACATGCGACCACGCACGCGACCGTGTGTGGTGTCCAACATAAATTAATAATGATGTTATTATTTTGGTTGGTTTTATTATTTTATTATTATTATTATTATTATTATTATTATTTCAGCTAATATTTTAACCTGGTCATTTCTATTATTTTGGTTTCTTTTGCGGGCAAGCAACTATGCACATGACCATGCGTGCGACCATGCACGGTGTCCGTTCCTAGTAAGCAATGTTTTTTTTTGTGTGGTTGATTTTATTATTTTTGTTTTCTTATTAATATTAAATTTGTTAGAATTTATTAGGATATTAATTTATCCTTATTTTTATCTTTATTTCCTTTTATTTTCCTTTTATTTATTTTTATCTTTTTTTTTTCTTTTTTTTCTTTTTTTTTCTTTTTTTTTTATTTACTTTTTTTCGTTTCTCTTTTTCTTTCCTTTCCTCTTTTTTTTTCCTTTTTTCCTCTCCCTTTCTTTCTCTCCTCTCTCCCGTCGCGCGGGCCTCTTCTCCCCCTCTCCTGTTTTGCGCAGTGGACTCCCCCCCTTCTAACCCTAGCGCTCCCTATCCGCCACCCCGACACCCAGCTCCGGCACCCGGCTCTCCTTCGGTCGCGCTGCCCTCCCTTCGTCAGACCAGCCTCACGCCGCCCTCCCTTCGCCGAAGCCGCACCGCCCCTTCGTCGGCCTCCCTCCACCCATCCGGCCTCCCGACCTCCTCCGACCCCTGCCGCAACCGCGCCGGCCACCCCTGTTGCCTTGCCCGAAGCCGCGCCACCCGCTTGCCTCACCCGAAGCCACGCGATTCACCCCCGATGGCCTCCATCATCCTCCAGCCGACCTCTCACACCCTCTTCGTAGGTGCGTTCTCCTCCAATCGTTCGATTCCTCTTTTGGGCGTTCTTGCGACTAGCGTTTAGCTTGGATTTTGGTTTGTCTTTGGTATTATTTGGTTCATTTGTTATGTCATTGATCAGATTTCTTGTTTTAAGGATTAATTGCATTGTTTGAGGTGTGGTTGTCATGCGGCGAAGTTTGCGCACCGCGTTTGCGAAGTTTTGACACCGAAGGTATGTGTTTCCGTATATATTTGTTGTTTGATGAATTGATTTTCTTATTTAATTAATTTAGTATACTCATTGATTAGTTTTCTTGGTGCGAATATAGTTTCACTTAAGTTTTAATATGATTTCGATGTGTTTCGTAGTGTGTTTATTTAATATGAATGTTTTGTTTCTATGAAAACCCATTTTGAACTGTTTAAATAGTGCTTTACAAATTGTGCAGTTAATTTGTTAGTATGTGCAGAGGGTGCAGTTGTTGTTTTAGTGTAGCGTTTATGTGAGTGTAGTAATAAAATAAATTTTGATTAAGTCTTTGTCATTTTGAGTCATTCGATGAATTTTGAAAACTGTTTAATAAATTTCTCATTTTGTAGTTGGTTATTTTAATTGTTTGGGTGATACAGATGGAATTTTCAAAGGTTTTTATTGTGCGTCATTTTTCAAAAATGGAATTGGGGTTTGGGTGTGTCTTGTTGTGAATCCCTCAACATGTATTGTAAATTCTTTTAAATTATGTAAGGTATGTTTTAATGACTATTTGTTGTAAATTTGGTTTCAAAGTGGCTTCCCAACTTGAAGTTGAGTTTGTCGTTGGTGCGAGTCTTTGATGTGTTATTTTGAAGTGTTTTATAGATTGTTTAAGTGTTTGATTTGTTTTATTAAATTATTTGTGTAGTGTGTTGGGCCTCACTACGGTGGTTTGGGGTCGCGGGTTCGAGGTATCCTACATGTACATGCATAGGGTAAGGCATATATATATATTCCCTCTTTGTACATATTCCCTCATGGCGCGGGGAATATGTGCAATACAGCTAGGTGTGTATATATATATGTATAAATGCATGTGCGTGTATGCGTCAAACATGGGTTCGAGTGGCCATCGACAGATAGCGACAAGTTTGAGGTAGGTCCTCTATGCCTATGCCTTTAATTTGAGATTCATAATTGGTTGCTTGTTTTAAAAATATGTTTTACATTTACGCTATATACACATTCTATGAAATCAGGTTACGGTTGCTAGAAATGATTATGCATTTGTTTTGAAAATTGAAGTGTATTTCAAATGTTATCGGTCTTAAGTGACCTTTTCTTGAAAAATTGATTTCCTAAGTGGTTTTGAATTGGTAATGTGTATTTACAAAGGTGTTTGTCCTTTTTGGCCGGTTAATTGTAAAAAGTATTCCCATTATGTAATAAAGCTCGTTTGGAACCTTAATAATGTTTTATGAAAAAGAAAAACCTATCTTGAGGCAAGCCCCCTTGGTTTTAGAAAATGATTTGTATGTTGAAAGTGTTATGATGTGCTTAACGTTGAAGTTTATGCATTGTGTGACGTGAAAGAGGGGGAATGCGCTTAAGGAAGTAGAACGGTGGTGAGAGGTTGAATGAGTTTTTGATAAAGAAAATGTTATGTTCATATATGTTTGCATGATAAAGAAAAACTCACCACCACTTGAAATAGAGCACAATGGGAAACCCGGGTATCTAGGTGGGTGACCAGGACTAGTATGCTAGATGACACGGTAGCAGTTTGTCCCGGTTTATCTAGCAGGATTGATGCAACAACACTAACTAAACTTATGAATTTATGAGGGTCGTGGTCTTCTAAGCCACGTTTTCTGAGGGTCGTGGCCTTCTAAGCAACGTTTTCTGAGGGTCGTGGTCTTCTAAGCCACGTTTCAATGAGGTACGAGGTCTTTAGGTTCCCACTCATTCTAGCTACCTATAGGGATTACCCATATTGCTCATTTGTGACATGCTGCTAGCGATGTAACTTTATTTTCAGTTTTTTTTATACTTGATGTCTTTTTGTGAAAACCATATCTTAATCCAAACTGGTTTCTTTTCATTTGAAACATTAATGCATGCTTGAAACCTATTTTGAAAATGCAGTGGGAGTGAAATGCTTTACTTGATAATGCAAACTCGTTACTTGAATTTGAAAAGAAGGAAAACACTATTTTATTATATCTTATTTTCAAACTGGCATGATTGGATTTCTTACCAAAGGCGAGGGCATAGGACGTGGTTATATTATGGCATTCCTACTGAGCATTTCGGTGCTCACGCCTACTTTACTTTTCAGTTGCAGGTTTCAGTCTTGGATCGCTTTTGGGAGCGACTGTAGTTAATGTACCATAGTGATCCACGGGGTCACCTGAGGTATGTCACATTGCTTTGTTCATTCCTTTTTCCGCTGTCAAGTTGTTTAGTTTATTTTCCTTTATTTATCTGCTTCTCCAGTTTATGTTCATTTATCTTCGTTATGGGCCAAACCGTTCTCAACTGGTTTATTTTGATGCCCGACACTAGTTGTCAGCCCATGGGGATCGGGAACGCCCTTCGGCCCATGTCGCGGACCGGGTCGGGTGCCGGGTCGGATGACGACCCGGCCTGGTTCGTGACAAAATGGTATCAAAGGAGGTTTTTGTTCTTGTTATTTGGGGTGTCAGGTAGATTGGAGATAGGATTGTCGGTACTCGAGTGGTAGGTACGGGAAGAGCGTCGCGAACTCTTACGCATTACGATCCTCGGGTAACCAGGGGTATTCCGGGATTTAAGTTTTGGTTTTTCTCTGTGTGGATGTGGATGACAATAGGGGTAAACCGGTACTGCGCGTGGTCTCACATGGAGTAGCGACCCATGTGATGCCCGAGAGTACGGTTCGACACTCCTAGTGGGTGGTTCTTGCCTAGGGCATGGTCTGCTAAACCATGTAGTCGGGTTAGACACGACCACTAGTCCTTCTCCTAGGCGCTTTAATGTGTGTGATGTCTTTCTTCAATTTTGGGACTAACGTGAAAGTGTTTTCCTTTAAAAAGTGAAGTGAACTTTGTTTCTGCTCTTATTTGCGGTTGACATGATATTTGGGGTGTGTTTCTCTTGGACCTTGTTTTTGGAATTTGGCGTTGATTTGTCGAAGTTGAATTTCAAAAAGGATGTCTTGGGTAGTTTGAAATTGGAGTGGGTGGTTTTATAAATGGAAATCATTTTGGAAATTTGTATTGAGTTTTTGAATTGAAAGAAAAAAAAGGTATTTTGGAAAATTTGGGAATGTATTGTTTTGAAAGCGAAAGATCCTTGTTTCCTTATATTGGTATTCCTATGGGTGCTCTTATGTGCATGTGGAAGTGATTAATGGATAGTTGGTGGATTGTGTGGATGGGTGCCTGGGAGGCACGAAAATGCAAAACTACGAGGCATCCAAGAATATCATAGGTGAATGTTTGATTTTAAAAGCTGCATCTTGTTTTCTGAAAAGTGGGGTTTCTCTCAAATGGGTTTTTGTGCTTAAATGGTTTTGGAGTTGGAAAATGGTTTCGAGTCCAGAATGAAAGCGATGAGTTAAAATAGTTATTGGGTTTTAATGTACTGTGCTTGGTTTTTCAAGTGAGTGTTTTCCTTGAAAATGAATTGACGTTTTAAATTGGAATTGTTGGATTGGTGTTCTGGAGTGTTGATGTTTGTTTTGTAATGTGTTTGGGTTTGTGTAAGGTTGTTTTGTGTTCTTGTTTGGGATATTCCCCTAGAAACTTCCCATGGTTCCAGCAGGTCTCTATCATTTCTTGGCCCAGCTCAGACTCCCAGTGAAGTGGCAAAGTTGGGTTCTTCTCGGTGGTTTCGACTCTTCGTAGACGTCGATGTCAGTTGGATGTTGTTGAGTGCTTTGGGAAAGTTGGAAGTGTCTTTGGTTTTGGAGGAACTCTAGATGTTGTGCGGATGTAAGATTGTCTCGAGTACATCTGGTGGAGTGGGACTAAACTATTGAATCGTGGTCGTTCCATTTTCGTTGCAAATGAGGATGTCGTGATCGATCCTCAATACTAGCCTCATTCCATGGTTGTACCTAAAGAAGTGAAGGCAAGGAAGGTGGTTGATCTCGTAGGTGCTTGACCAGTCAACATGCGATGAAGGAGGTATGTTGACCTTTCTGATTAGCTAGTTTCTTGTTTCACAAAGGTTGTGTGTAACAATCAGTTTAAATCTTGTAATAGTTGTTGGTCACGTTTATACTTTGGTAAATGAATGTTCTTCTTCTGATTAAGAGTGTAAACCAAAGGGACTTGTTCTTGGAGTGACCCTCTCGTCAGTTGTGTTACGCGTTTGATAGACCTCTCAATCTCCTCCCTCTAGCATGGTCAGTCAGACACTCTAAGTCGTTCGCTGCAATTCTTTGTTGGTATGTTGATAGAGTGGTCGCGCAAGACACGAGGAGAAGTATGCGGGCTGATTTTCCAGCGGAGGAAGTTTCAGTCAGAGGTGATCATCTTGTGACTGCGAGGCTATAGATGCTTCAGACATCAGGGCCCCAACTATAGGTTTCAGGGTGAAGCTTGCGCGCAGTCAAAACTCGTCGGACCTGGGACGGGCTTGGTCCGACTTAGGTCCGCAATGTCGGGATGGAGATAACTTAAATTTCCCTATTGTGATACCATCTATGAAGGCCTTGTATCTTTGTTGTGGTCTTAATTTATGGGAGTTCCTCTTGAGTCTTAAAGAGGTCTGAAGAATCAGTATCCTTGTAAAAATCGGCGGGCATGTTTTGTGAACCTTCTCGTGGTCAGTAATGGATCGAAATTGCACTTGTTCCAGAGATTCCTCTGTCTTGTGGAATTTTCGTGCGCCTGTCTGGTTCACCTCCTGATTAGGGGTTTCTTCTATCAAAGATATCTCATGTGGCGGAGTGTTGTCCACTGTCGAAATAATCAGTGCAGGTCGACCTGTGTTGGTGGGTTCATGATGCAGAGTTCAGTCTGTATTGCTTCAAGTAAACTTGAAATGCCCGCGCGGGTTTCGTGGTGTTAGGAAATTTTAAAATGGTGGGGAGACCCGCCTCGGGTCTCACCGACGTCCCCTCTTGTGTTGGTTGGCTAAACCTAGGGAGCTTGGATGGTCAACCTAGTGTTAGATGTTTTTCTAGGTTGGTGAGTTGTTTTGATCTGAAGAGCCAATGTTTGATGAGAACCCTAATATGGTGGGGAGACCACTATAGGATGAGCTTGTGGAAGACTCTGTTTTAAAAGTGCACTTGGCGGTGCAACCCCTTGCTTTTGCTCCGCCCGACCTCGACCATGCTAATTGGTTAGCTCAGATAGTGGGTCTCTTGATGAGTGTTCTTGGAGATCTCGAGCGGCCTCGGTGATCCCTAAGTTAGGGGTCGAGGTGTTTCTTGTTGTAGTTCTATTTTGTTGGGAAAAATTCCCTCAAGGTAACATTGAAGTATTTTTGGGTTGATTGTGTTTGTTGACAAAGCAGGTTTCCATGGAGAATTGTCGAGTTCCAGAGAATTTGTTGACAATCCTTGTTGACAAAGAACGATGACAAAGGATTGGACGATCTGGGGGCAGTACAAAAGAGCAGTACAAGGTGGTGCCGTTTCCCAGTGTTTGCCAAATTTTTGGGGTCCAAAATCAAGAAGTTTGGTGAGCATCGCGAAAATAGGATTTCCATGAAGATCATAATTTAATATGTCAAAGGCATGAATTTAGCGAAGATAGGATTCATGGTTTAGAAATCACGAAGACCAGAAGAATGGAGGTGGTGAGTCTTCGCGATTACGTCAAGATTCGCGAACGGCAGAGGCTGAAGTGCATCGCGGCGGGGAAGGGCTTTGCGAGGGAGCTTCGCGGAAAAGGCGCAAAGGAATGTTGACAGTGATGCTTCGCGATTACGACGAGCTCCGCGAACAGAAAATTGTCATGGTGCTTCGCGATTTGGACAGAATTCCGGCGGAAACTTCAGAGCTTCACGATTTGAGATGATGTGGCGTTGACTTCGCACAGAAAGTTCGAGGGTCGGTGGAATCGCCTATAAATAGAGGTTGACCCCCACGAGAGAAGTAGAGAGAATTTTCAGAGAAAATCCATTACTCTCGGTTCGCAGAGGTGGTTCGCGAAGGCAGTGTGCTTCGCGAAAGGGGAGCTTCATGGCGGCTATTCTAGCTCCGCGAAAGGTGTGTGCCCCATGTTGGCTCAGTGAACTTCGCGGAGAGGCAGGAGCTCCGCGACGGCCTAATCATTGCAATGTTCTGTGCATCGCGAGAGTGCTTCGCGATAGAGCTTCACGAAAAGGAAGGAGCTTCGCGAAATTGGGAGCCTAGCGAAGTAGGGTGCTTTGTGAAGGTGTTTTCAAAGTGAATTTCCAAGTGGTTAAGAGGCAAAGTGGTATTCATCAGTGGATGAAATTTGGACTATAACAGAGCATCCATCAACAGTTAAGGATGCATGTATTCATGCAAATGAAGAGACCTAAAGGTCTATAAACTGTGAGTGGATTCCTTCCAAGTGTAGTGAGCATAGGAAGAGGAAGAAGGTGATCCTCTCCACCGGAAGTGATCCAAATAGAGAGAAATAGGGAGTGGCCCTTGGGAAAGAAGTGAGATGAACCTAAACCTTGTGAAGGTAGTGATTCTGGGAATAGAAGTTCTCTATCCCAAATTTCTGTATCCACATCTTATGAAGACTAGTGGGATTTGGTACGCACGGAAACTTGTCGGCATATGCTCCTTGGACATAGCCCAATGAGGGTGAACCAAGTAAAAATCTTTGTGTCTGACTGCTTACTTCCCTGCATTTCATTTTAAGCATCATCATCAGACAAAGAAGAAAATAGGTGATCATAGAAAACAC
The DNA here is from genome assembly GCA_963277665.1 of Viscum album. Taxonomy (NCBI): domain Eukaryota; kingdom Viridiplantae; phylum Streptophyta; class Magnoliopsida; order Santalales; family Viscaceae; genus Viscum; species Viscum album. The sequence goes on along the minus strand of OY728146.1, from coordinate 1,776,860,979 downwards.
ACAAGTTCAAACAAAGTGACCCTTGTAATAAAGAGGTCAAGATCCAGTGGGGAAAGAATAATTTTTGAAAATAATATTCATACCCTGATTCACCCCCCCCCCCCCTCTCAGGATATATAGGCCCCTATTGGCCCTAACAATTGGTATCAAAGGGAAGGTTGTTTTTATCGGATTTGTTTGCTCCTACTTGGTTTAGTCGATCTGTGTGTTTAAAGAATCAGTCTGCTCTTATCTCGGTGAGCCATGGAAAAGGGAAAAACATCCAAGAAGAAGCAGAAGTCAGGTGGTATTCCTCAGTGTGGAAGTGTGTATGGAAAAAGTGTGATTCAATTAAAAGAATCAAATAGTTTACTGAAGGAAGGTCTGGATGAATCTGACAAGGAAAAGATTGATTCACTCAAGCATGATGCAGGAATGAGTGAAGTACATGAACTTCAAAGTGATATTGAAACAAGTGATGATGAAGAAGAAATAATTGTAATAATAATATATATGAAAGCTGAGTTAGAGGCTTCTCTTGAAGAGATAGATGTTTGGAGAGCCAAAACCAAGAAAGCTAACAAAGTGGTTCGTGATGCCAAAGTCTATATGCAGCATCAGGAAGAAGAGAAGTCTGAGTTGATGGATAAAATTGAGAAACTCAAGTTATCAGCACCAGAGAACTCAGAATCAGTTGGTGAGTATAAGCATAAGATTGAATAAAAGAAAATGGATATCGATGGCTTGAATAGAAAAGTGAAAGATCAAGTCAAGTGCATCGAAGAACCTGATATTCCAAGTTATGTTGGAAACACCGATGAAATTAAGTCTAAAGACATTCGGATCCAAGCATTAGATTTTGAGGTCAACAAGATAAGAGGCTTAAATAAAAGGCTTATTGATGTGGAAACTGACCTAAAGGATAAGAATGATTCTCAAGGTGAGGAACTACAAAATCTGTCTAAAATAAAAGGAAAACAAAAGGCTGGTGATTATGAAGAGAGTCAAAAGTCAGATGAAGTTCAGAATCTGAAAGCCAGAAATGTTGATCTTGCTACACAGCTATCTGAGTTAGTTCATAAGAATCAAAGACTACAACAAGACTATGCATGTTGTTCTGATTCTGTTGCTCAAGAAAAATTGAAAGTAAAGGAGCAGAGTGACATGGTGGATAAGTTGACACGTGAGTTGTAAGATGAGATGAGTAGAGGGAAGCTTCTCAAGGGAGAACTTGATGTCCAACTTGAATCAAGGGATATGAAGATTCAAAAGTTGGAAGAAGATCTAGAATCAGTAAAGATGAAATTGGAGAAATCCAATACTAAAGGAATTCCAAAAATGAAGGATGCCTTACACTTGCTATTTGATCATCCTTCGACAAGTGATGATAAAATGAAGAACAGATATGCTATTTCTGAAGAGAAACAACAGAATATTTTCTAAGCTCAAAGACCAGCATGTTTCGGAAAATCTAGTTTTGGATTAGATAAATCACCTCTCATGCATGATAAGAAGAGAGCCGTGAATAACTCCAGAAATGGAGAAAATCATGTAGGTGCTGGAGATAGGCCTAAGAGGATAGATACAAAAAGAAGTGACGACATGTGCTATTTCTGCGGGATTCATGGCCATACATCAAGCTTCTGTTTAAAGGCTTTGGAATACATTTCAGGCTGTGAAAATAGAAACTTTGATAAGTATGAGAATAAGAAGAAGCATCATGAGAAAACAGATAGAAGATTCTCTCAGAGGAAAGCATCCATTAGATGTTATTACTGTGGAAGAATGGGACACACCATGAGTATGTGCCAGGCAGCTCAAGAGCCCCGTGTCAGAAGAAGAACTCAAGGTGTATCAGCATCTCGACATAGAAGTGATGAAATGAGGTATGCCTTTGATGGAAAATGTTTTATATGTTCAGATTATGGGCATTTGTCAAGAAATTGCAGCAAGAAGAACACAAGAAGGGAAAGGGAACTCGAAAGGAGATTCTCAACTCCAATGATGCATAATGAGAAATTCTACACTGAGAGACAAAGTGGCAAGGAGAAGAGTAGTCTTAGAGCCTCAGGGGAATCACATGGAGTTGAACGAAAGGTGTATCAATCACCTCATCTGTTATACTCAAAACAGCTCTCAAGGAGAGAATGTGAACAAACCTGGAAGATTAAGGGGAGATCTACTCCAGCTATGATAAAGAAGAATAAATGTTCAATGGAGGACTCACCACCAGTGAAAAATAATGTGGTGACTCAGACATCTGATAAAATAAAGATGAACAAAGAATGTAATGAAAAATTTGCAGGTCATGTTCCACAGCAAAAACTGGAAGAAGATGCAAGATCCTTGCAATGGTGGAAGAAGCAAGGGAAGATGGAAAGAAAAGATATTCCTACTCAAAGTAGGAATCAAGGGAAATGGAATTTTAGTGGAACATCAAAGACAGAAATGTGTACTAGTGGGTTTAAACCCCAAATTGTGAGAACGGCCAGGCCTACAGAACCTTCATATCAGAAAAAGACTCAGCATGCAGGTAATGAATGCTTAGTCATATGGCCAGAGCAGTTGAAGTTGTCCAGGCAGCTAGATGAAGCACGAAAGGAATGTGATGCGCTCCACGAAAGAATCAAAGGGTTGACCCATCAGGATCAACCACTATCCTCGTCTTGAGGATTCAAGAAACTCCCCTCTCCCTATGAATATAAATGAAATTAACTGATGATTCATGTGTTTTAGGTTTTAGGGAGATACAATCCAAGGGGAAGTGGCATATAAAGATGCAAAGTGGAGAAGTGATGTGCTCCAGCGTTTTAATTGGATCAAATCAGGATTAGAGATTTTGTTAATGGCTTAACTCTGAGTGGAAGATGAGAACAAATGATGCAGGAGGAAAATACTAGTTATGGGTCTAAACTGTTGGGCCTAACTATGGGAATATTTGCATAACACAGGGGGAGCATTCAATATCCTAATCAGATGCATGATCTCAATATGATATGAAGGATGAATGTTTATGCTCATGAATAATGATTGGTGGAAAAGCAGCAACACACAGGTTTTCATGATTATCAATTGTGTTCTAACCATGTCGTATCAGCTGACTGCTTTCAGGATACCAATAAGCTGCGAGAGAAAATCAAAGGTGTGTCAACAAAAATATGAGAGAAGATGTTCAAAGAAATGACGTCATTGAACAATGACACAAAGAAAAGTAGCTGAAATAAATGAAGCCACTAAAGAATGAGTCAGTAAAAAATTTCCTGATGAATGTGTTGAGGAAGAAAGAAACACAAGGGAGAGCAGAAGTGGATGATACTGATTTAGAAGAAGACACTGAAGATGAACAAGAAAGTTTCAAGTCTGTGTCTACAAGGAATCCAAAGAGATGAGCTGAAATTGATAGACATAATATCATTGGTGATCAGGCAGCTTCTGTTCAAATAAGAATAATGAAGTCACTACAGCAGACATCTTTCCTATCTCAGGTGGAGCCAAAATGTTTTTCCGATGCAGCTGAAGATGAAAAATGGGTTCAGGCTATGAATGAAGAGTTTGATCAGATTGAGAAGAACCAAACATGGGAGATTGTTTCGAGGCCAGTAGATAAGAATGTCATCGGGACTAAATGGGTCTATCACAACAAGATGAATGAAGATGGCACGGTGATTCAAAACAAATCATGAATAGTGTGCAAGGGGTACTCCAAGATCAAGGGAATAGATGTAGATGAGACATTTGCACCGGTTCCAAGGCTAGAGACAATCAGATTATTTTTGGATATAGCAGTGCAAAGAAAGTTCAAAGTGTTCCAGATGGATGTCAAATCCGCATTCTTGAATGGGGTTCTGGAAGAATAGGTGTACATTGAGCAGCCAGATGGTTTTCTCATTCATGGGGATGAGAACAAAGTTTTCATGCTGAAGAAGGCATTGTATGGGCTGAAACAAGCACCACGAGCATGGTACTCAAGTCTTGATCAGTACTTGAAGAAGCTTGGTTTTCAACATGGAGGAGTTGATTACAATCTTTATTTCAGCAATGAAAGTAATCAAAGGATGATGGTGTTGGTTTATGTCGATGACATAATTTTTGGTGGATCAGATGAAGCTCAGTGCAGACAGTTTTCCGAATTCATGAAAAATGAGTTTGAAATGTCAATGATTGGAGAGCTAACTTTTTTCCTTGGTCTATAGGTGACACAAGGAAGGAATTAAACTTTTATTTATCAATCCAAATATGCCAAGGAGGTTCTAAGAAGGTTTGGAATGGATAATTCCAAGGAGATGAAGACTCTGGTTGCCACCCGGATGAAATTATCGAAAGATGAAGATGGAAAGGCAGTTAATATCACAGAATACAGGAAAATCATTGGAAGTCTATTGTACTTAACCGCAACAATGCCTGATATTGTTTTTGCCACATGCCAAGCAGCAAGATATCAGAGTAATCCCAAGGAAAGCCACATGATTTTAGTGAAAAGAATACTTCGGTATATCTAGGGAACAGTGGATTTCGGCTTGACATATACTAACAAATCTCCGACAGAGTTATTGGGATATACTGATGCAGACTGGGCCGGTTCAGCAGATGATAGAAAATCAACGTCAGGTGGTGCATTCTATCTTTGTGGATTGTGTATTTCTTAGCTAATCAAGAAGCAAGATTGCATTTCATTGAGCACCGCAGAATCTGAGTATATTTCGGCCACTCAAGCATGCACACAGTTATTGTGGATGAAGCATCAGCTTGAAGATATGGGAGTTGAAGTGAAGTCTCCGATCGGAATCCAGTGCGACAACTCAAGTGCTATAAATCTTAGAAAAAATCTCATACATCATTCAAGGACAAAGCACATTGAGATTAAGTATCATTTTATCAAGGAGAAGGTTGAGCAGGGAATCGTGAAGTTGGAGTATGTGCCTATAGAGCTACAGGTTGCAGACATTCTGACAAAGGCCTTACCCAAGGAAGCTTTTGAGAGGCATCGACTGGCTCTGGGAGTTCAGTCGATTCCCCACACTTGAAATAGTGTGGATGTGGGACACCCCCCCCCCCCCTCTCCCCGAGGTATGATGTGTTTTTCCCTAATTTGCTGATATGTGTTCTCTACTATGTTACAGACTACAAAGGAGTGACCATTGGGTTCGTTGACAAAGGGGGAGAAAATAGTGATTGTTCAAGGGGGAGACAATGTGGAGATTTGAAAAATCATGGATGATATGGGGAGAAGATGACATGTGGAGTAGCCAGATAGGGGGAGTGCAATGAGATAGGGGGAGAGTATTAAATCTGACGATGCTAGAAGTGATCGATCAAAGCATAGATATCATGAAAGCTGAGGATCGTGATAAAAGCAGAACAGTGATGTTGGAATGGTGTGAAAAGGTGTCCAGCTGTCACCAATTGGGATCAGTGTGGTTCAACAATTGGTATCAATTTAAGAATTGGTATCAGGTTGGAATCGACAATTGGTGTTTGAGATGAAGTGATTCATTGATGATCGTTTCATACTACTCTTGTTTCTCACGCCGAGCATTGCTCATGTGGGCGTAGAGTACGTGTTAAGTGAATCCTTGAACGCTATAAGAATCGCAAGAGGCGAATGGTGGTAGCGACTGGAAGAAGACTCAGTGAGGTATCAACGTGCAGAAAATTATTCTGAGCAGAGTTGTGAAGAGTTTTCAACAAACCCAAAGGGGGAGATTGTTGGGCAAAAATCCCTCAAGGTAACATTGAAGTATTTTTGGGTTGATTGTGTTTTTTGACAAAGCAGGTTTCCATGGAGAATTGTCGAGTTCCAGAGAATTTGTTGACAATCCTTGTTGACAAAGAACGATGATAAAGGATTGGACGATCTGGGGGCGGTACAAAAGAGCAGTACAAGGTGGCTCTGTTTCCCAGTGTTTGCCAAATTTTTGGGGTCCAAAATCTGGAAGTTTGGTGAGCATCGCGAAAATAGGATTTCCATGAAAATTATAATTTAATATGGAAAAGGCAAGAATTTCGCGAAGATAGGATTCATGGTTTGGAAATCGCGAAGACCAGAAGAATGGAGGCGGTGAGTCTTCGCGATTACGTCAAGCTTCGCAAACGGCAGAGGCTGAAGTGCATCGCGGTGGGGAAGGGCTTTGCGAGGGAGCTTTGCGGCGAAGGCGCAAAGGAATGTTGACGGTGATGCTTCGCGATTAAGACGAGCTCTGCGAACGGAAAATTTCTATGGTGCTTCGCGATTTGGACAGAATTCCAGCGGAAACTTTGGAGCTTTGCGATTTGAGATGACGTGGCGTTGACTTCGCGCGAAAAGTTCGAGGGTCGGTGGAATCGCCCATAAATAGAGGCCGACCCCCTCGAGAGAAGTAGAGAGAATTTTCAGAGAAAATCCATTGCTCTTAGTTCGCAGAGGTGGTTCGCAAAGGCAGTGTGCTTCGCGAAAGGGGAGCTTCGCGGCGGCTATTCTAGCTCCGTGAAAGGCGTGTGCCCCGCGTTGGCTCAGTGAACTTCGCGGAGAGGCAGGAGCTTCGCGACGGCCTAAGCATTGCGATGGTCTGTGCATCGTGAGAGTGCTTTGTGATAGAGATTCGTGAAAAAGTAGGAGCTTCGTGAAGGCTTGTTTGAGCTTCGCAAAGGCTTGTTTGAGCTTCGCGAAATTGGGAGCCTAGCGAAGTAGGGTGCTTTGCAAAGGTGTTTTCAAAGTGAATTGCCTAGTGGTTAAGAGGCAAAGTGGTATTCATCAATGGATGAAATTTGGACTATAAAAGAGCATCCATCAATAGTTAAGGATGCATGTATTCATGCAAATGAAGAGACCTACAGGTCTATAAACTGTGAGTGGATTCCTTCCAAGTGTAGTGAGCATAGGAAGAGGAAGAAGGTGATCCTCTCCACCGGCAGTGATCCAGAGAGAGAGAAATAGGGAGTGACCCTTGGGAAAGCAGTGAGCTAACCCTAAACCTTGTGAAGGCAGTGAGCCTGGGAATAGAAGTGCTCTATCCCAAATTTTTGTATCCACATCTTATGAAGACTAGTGGGATTTGGTACACACAGAAACTTGTCGGCGTATGCTCCTTGGACGTATCCCAGTGAGGGTGAACCAAGTAAAAATCTTTGTGTCTGCCTGCTTACTTCCCTGCATTGCATTTGAAGCATCATCATCAAACAAAGAAGAAAATAGGTGATCATAGAAAACACACAAGTTCAAACAAATTGAACCTTGTAATAAAGAGGTCAAGATCCAGTGGGGCAAGAATAATTTTTGAAAATAATATCCATACCCTGATTCACCCCCCCTCTCAGGGTATATAGGCCCCTATTGGCCCTAACATATTTCGAGGTGAATTCATTGTTGTTGGTCTTTTGCTTGGTGATTATGGTTTTGAGATCTTTTATGTTTCAGGTCGTCGGCGTTTTAAATGCTCGGTCTTTGGGCATTTGAGGTTTGGCTTTAAGAATCTTTTCGGTCTTGCTTGGAACTCTTGGTTGACCTCATCTCTTGGGACTTTCTGGGGGTAGAAAGTGTCATGGTGGGGAGAATTGTCACACCCTGACTGACACTTATTTTAATTTAATTATTTTAAGTCGTTCTTTTGAGTTGCAATTTGAATGAGTTCTTTTTTAAAAGGGATTTGAGATCTTTTACGAGTGCTCGACTGTAATCGCGACTAGGCGCGCGAACGCACCCGCACACGCGGCCGCGCACGCGACCATATGCAGTGTCCAACATAAATTAATAATGATGTTATTATTTTGGTTGGTTTTATTATTTTATTATTATTATTATTATTATTATTATTACTATTATTATTATTTCAGCTAATACTTTAACCTGTTCGTTTCTATTATTTTGGTTTCTTTTGCGGGAAAGCGACTATGCGCATGACCATGCGTGCGACCATGCACAGTGTCTATTCCTAGTAAGCAATGTTTTTTTTTGTGGTTGATTTTATTATTTTCGTTTTCTTATTAATATTAAATTTTTTAGAATTTATTAGGATATAAATTTATCCTTATTTTTATCTTTATTTCCTTTTATTTTCCTTTTATTTATTTTTATCTTTATTTTTATTTTCTTTTTTCTTTTTTTTCTTTCCTTTTTTTCTTTTCTCTTTTTCTTTCCTTTCCTCTTTTTTTTTCTTTTTTCCTCTCCCTTTCTTTATCTCCTCTCTCTCGTCGCGCGGGCCTCTTCTCCCCCTCTTATGTTTTGCGCAGCGGACTCCCCCCCCCTTCTAACCCTAGCGCTCCTCGTCCGCCGCCCCGACACCCAGCTCCGGCACCCGGCTCTCCTTCGGTCGCGCTGCCCTCCCTTCGCCGGACCAACCTCACGCCGCCCTCCCTTTGCTGAAGTCGCACCACCCCTTCTCCGGCCTCCCTCCGCTCAGCCGGCCTCCCGACCTCCTCCGACCCCTGCTGCAACCGCGCCAGCCACCCCTGTTGCCTCGCCCGAAGCCGCGCCACCCGCTTGCCTTGCCCAAATCCACGCGATTCACCCCCGACGGCCTCTATCATCCTCCAGTCGACCTCCCGCACCCTCATCGTAGGTGTGTTCTCCTCCAATCGGTCGATTCCTCTTTTGGGCTTTCTTGTGACTAGGGTTTAGCTCGGATTTTTCTTTGTCTTTGGTGTTATTTGGTTCATTTTTTATGTCATTGATCAGATTGCTTGTTTTAAGGATTAATTGCATTTTTTGAGGTGTGGTTTTCATGCGGTGAAGTTTGCGCACCGCGTTTGCGAAGTTTCGACACCGAAGGTATGTGTTTCCATATATATGTGTTGTTTGATGAATTAATTTTCTTTTTTAATTAATTTAGTATACTCATTGATTAGTTTTCTTGGTGCGAATATAGTTTCACTTAAGGTTTAATATGATTTAGATGTGTTTCTTAGTGTGTTTATTTAATATGAATGTTTTGTTTCTATGAAAACCCATTTTAAACTGTTTAAATAGTGCTTTACAAATTGTGCAGTTAATTTGTTAGTATGTGCAGAGGGTGCAGTTGTTGTTTTAGTGTAGCGTCTATGTGCGTGTAGTAATAAAATAAATTTTGATTAAGTCTTTGTCATTTTGAGTCATTCGATGAATTTTGAAAACTGTTTAATAAATTTCCCATTTTGTAGTTGGTTATTTTAATTGTGTGGGTGATATAGATGGAGTTTTCAAAGGTTTTTATTGTGCGTCATTTTTCAAAAATGGAATTGGGGTTTGGGTGTGTCTTGTTGTGCATCCCTCAACATGCATTGTAAATTCTTTTAAATTATGTAAGGTATGTTTTAATGTCTATTTGTTGTAAATTTGGTTTCAAAGTGGCTTCCCAACTTGAAGTTGAGTTTTTCATTGGCGCGAGTCTTTGATGTGTTATTTTGAAGTGTTTTATAGATTGTTTAAGTGTTTGATTTGTTTTATTAAATTATTTGTGTAGTGTGTTGGGCCTCACTACAATGGTTTGGGGCCATGGGTTCGAGGTATCCTACATGTACATGCATAGGGTAAGGCATATATATATATGCCCTCTTTTTACATATTCCCTCATGGCACGGGGAATATGTGAAATGCAGCTAGGTGTGTATATATATATGTATAAATGCATGTGCGTGTATGCGTCAAACGTGGGTTTGAGTGGCCATCGACATATAGCGACAAGTTTAAGGTAGGTCCTCTATGCCTATGCCTTTAATTTGAGATTCATAATTGCTTGCTTGTTTTAAAAATATGTTTTACATTTATGCTATATACACATGCTATGAAATCAGGTTACGGTTGCTAGAAATTATTATGCATTTGTTTTGAAAATTGAAGTGTATTTCAAATGCTATCGGTCTTAACTGACCTTTTCTTGAAAAATTGATTTCCTAAGTGTTTTTGAATTGGTAATGTGTATTTCCAAATGTGTTTGTCCTTTTTGGCCAGTTAATTGTAAAAAGTATTCCCATTATGTAATAAATCCCGTTTGGAACCTTAAGAATGTTTTATGAAAAAGAAAAACCTCTCTTCAGGAATGCCCCCTTAGTTTTAGAAAATGATTTGTATGTTGAAAGTGTTATGATGTGCCTAACATTGAAGTTTATGCATTGTGTGATGTGAAAGAGGGGGAATGCGCTTAAGGAAGGAGAACGGTGGTGAGAGGTTGAATGAGTTTTTGATAAATAAAATGTTATGTTCATATATGTTTGCATGATAAAGAAAAACTCACCACCACTTGAAATAGAGCACAATGGGAAACTCGGGTATCTAGGTGGGTGACCAGGACTAGTATGCTAGATGACACGGCAGTGGTTCGTCCCAGTTTATCTAGTAGGATTGACGCAACAACACTAACTAAACTTATGAATTTCTGAGGGTTGTGGTCTTCTAAGCCACGTTTTCTGAGGGTCTTGGCCTTCTAATCCACGTTTTCTGAGGGTCGTGGTCTTCTAAGCCACATTTCACTGAGGTGCGAGGTCTTTAGGTTCCCACTCGTTCTAGCTACCTATAGGGATTACCCATGGTGCTCATTTTTGACATGCTGCTAGCGATGTAACTTTCTTTTTAGTTTTTTTTTTATACTTGATGTCTTTTTGTGAAAACCATATCTTAATCCAAACTGGTTTCTTTTCATTTGAAACATTAATGCATGCTTGAAACCTATTTTGAAAATTCAATGGGAGTAAAATGATTTACTTGATAATGCAAACTCGTTACTTGAATTTGAAAAGAAGGAAAACACTATTTTATTATATCTTATTTTCAAACTGGCATGATTGGATTTCTTACCAAAGGCGAGGGCATAGGATGTGGTTATATTATGGCATTCCTACTGAGCATTTCGGTGCTCACGCCTACTTTACTTCTGAGTTGTAGGTTTCAGTCTTGGATTGCTTTTGGGAGCGAGTGTAGTTAATGTACCATGGTGATCCACGGGGTCACCTGAGGTATGTCACGTTGCTTTGTTCATTCATTATTCCACTGTCAAGTTGTTTAGTTTATTTTCCTTTATTTATCTGCTTCTCCAGTTTATGTTCATTTATCTTCGTTATGGGCCAAACTGTTCCCAACTGGTTTATTTTGATGCCCGGTACTAGTTGTCAGCCCGTGGGGATCGGGAACTCCCTTTGGGCCATGTCGCGGACCGGGTCGGGCGCCGGGTCGGATGACGACCCGGCCTGGTTCGTGACAATATAATTGATTGGATATACTGGGTTTAAATAAAAGAAACCATGGGAACAAAATCCCTTATATAATAAGGGGTGGAGATGAATCACATACCATAATTTTAATTTAATAAAAATAAATTAAAAGAAACCAATCACATACAAAGGGTTGGTCTAATCTCATGATCTTCCATGAAACATGAAACGAGCATACATTTGAAATCTTATTATCAATTACTTTGATTCATTCTTTAATTAAGATAATTCACAATGAATTGATCCAATTAATTAAATTTATATTAATTTTATTCAAACATCCTTAAATCATCCTAATATATAATATTAAACAAAATTAATTTTATTTAAAATTAATGAAGTACACAGGTGTACTTTGAGGAAACATTGTGTGCTTATCCAAATTTTAACACATAAATAGATTTAATATATGTAATTATAAATACTAATACATGGTGTGTACTATCAATTAAATGACAAACAGAACACATGAAAATAGGTTTAATTATATATTCTATTTTTCTCCATGAAAAAATGGGCACATTGTTTACAACAGTCTACATGATGTGTATTGTCTTTCGCCCATGTATGCAGCACACACCTTGGGTCTGTCCATGTTTCCTATCATGTACATGTTCAAGGTACATGGTGTGTATTGGGAATATGTGGTGTGTAACCTTAGAGTTTTCATGACTTGTCAGACCCTGTATTGTGTATCCAGTACAAGGAACACTTGGGACACCCCGCATTCTAGACCATGATAAAATGGGGACTACACCTCATGTAGAGTGGTTACATTATGTGTAGTTATTTTATCCATGTTCTATTTTATCTAGATCTATATGTTAATTCGTTTTTTGTCAGATCTTGTATCCAATTAAGTCAGATCCATCCAACTTTATCATGAAATCCATACATGAAAACAACAGTTACCAGTATATATATAGGTAGTACACGTCATGTACTATGACTTTGTCTAGGTAGAGCCTTTGTGACCTCAGGGAGGTATAAATAAAATACTTCTTCATAATCATTATCTATTTGCTAGTTATGTTATCCAAAATTGATAAAGGGAAGAGACGAATATGTTAGATTTTAAAATGAATCATTCTAAGTAAAAGAAAATTCATATGTATGCAATCATTCAATTAATAATAAATAATTATAAATTAAATATTTGATCACTTTGATACCACTTGTAGGTTTTGATTATAGAAGAAGCATACTTTGATGGTATGAACAACTTATATTTTAGTCTTAAATCATGTGTAATCATTTCTTTGCATAATCAAAGTGTCATGGCCAATGAAAACTATAGATAACTTGAATGGATTAAAATACTAAAACTATAATGAGAAATATTTTCACATGTAATTTATAATTAATTTATAAGTAGATATATATTTACCTCAACTTGTAATTTTGATTTCGTTGATAATTTAGTTAACAATATTTTTTCATACTATTGTTGTGTTGTAGGATCCAAGTATAGAATCCCTCTAGTATTGATCCACACATGAACCAAAATCTATGAACAATGTTGTCGAATCATCAAGTGTTAGCATGATCATCAGTGTTGTTCATGGTTGACCATAGTAGGATTCTTTATGTGAGAGAGAACTCTTGATGTTCTCTCATTATCTTGAGAGAGGGAGGAGAGCACTCTATATCTCGTGATCTCCCTCTAGGGATTAAGAGATTATCACTCTATCCATTGTGTGCACCAATTGTGTTTTGTAAAGTGATAATCATATATTTATTATGGAAAGTTTAGGGTTGGAAAACTGCACACAAAACCCTTTCCATCTTTATAATTCTTAATTTTCCCCATGTCCAATAATAATAATTATAATAATTACTTGAAATGTGAAATGCATTTAAGAATATATAAATAAATATCATTTATATTATTTCCAATCAGACCATTAACCTCAATCTGTTTTCCCTCATCGACATTTACCGATCATCAAATAATAACTATTTAATAAATAAATGTCACTGCATTATTCTATGATAAATATAATAAATATTACATTATCTAAACTTATAAATAAATATTTATTATTATTATTTAAATATATTTTTTTGAATAACTTGTGATTAAATTAAGGCAATAAACCAAACCCAAATAAATATTATTTATTCTAACATGTTAAATTCATTACTTGAATTTAACTAAGATTGTGAATACACTAAGTGTGTGCCCCTCTAGGCCTCTTTTTTAGTGGAATTAGGAATAATTATCTAAATTTCAAGTTTAGAATCTAGAAATACACCAAGACTGCCATAGAGAAATAAGTTAATGTTGTAGCAATATCCAACCTCCTATGAATTCTTACCATGTGATATAATCTCTTTATCACAATATCTCAAATCAAGTAGGTTGCATGTAGGTGTCCTCGATCTATATGTTCGATGTCTATTTCTTTAACTTTTTTGGAAATGAACTTGCCCACTAAACATCATTTCCATGTATTTATATAGGTAGTTTCATTCCCATCAAATGTCCTAAGATATAAACTTTCATCAAAGGACATAAGGGATAAATCCTTTATCACATTATCCATTCATGCAATATCATTCGTGATGTACCCAACGTATTATACCTCACCATGAACATATGTCATCATGGTTTTCATAAATACATCTAAGTACATGAGTTTTTATATCCACAAATGATAATATTAAAGTCCATGGATCAATACACACATCCATATATAGGAACATCCAATGACACATTGAAATGTGGATTTCCTATTAAATGAGCATGTTCTCATAACCTCTTGTCTTGGATATTGCCAAGGGAGAACACCATGAGAATATATCTCAATGTCTTATGAGCCTCCTATACCTAATAGTGTGTATCATCCATGTCCTATCAGATAATATCATCCAACCATAGAATAAAATTCATGAATAATGTTGTGGAACCCCCTAGTTCTCATCATAGTGAGAAACTGCTATGACCTTTCAGTGTGACATATATTCTAAGAACATTATCACATACAAATATCATATAGAATAACAATCATGATGTGATAAGAAAACTTCTTTAATAAGAAAACATTTAATCAAGTACTAAGAAATTCATTTATAGGGCACCAACTCCAATAGTTAGTGAGAGTATGTTTGAACTTAGATAATTTCAAAGTGTAACAAAAAAAAATGATTATACCATTATGATTCAAATTGAATGGCACTTTATATCCTAAATTATTTTAGGTTGTATTGGTAAATAATTATCTTAATGATAGTTACCAAATGATCTCAAATAAAAGTTTGAATGGAAATATTTAAAAAGTGAATGGCACTTTATATCCTTTGCAGCGTTCTTCTTGGGATCGGACACTTCTTCCCGTTGTTGGCTGGTTCCTCACCCGAATCCTCATACCTGGATAGGGTTTCTATGGCAGCGCGGTGACCCACGACTGAGCTACAACTGTTGAAGGATGACGCCTCATCTCTGGTGGGTGCGCAGGGTGATTCGTCGCGTCTCTTTGAGTGTTCTGGTTGGCGGCGATGGGATCTGGCCATAACGGTTCCTCCTTTAGGCGTATCAGTGATGTTCTGTTTTAGTTTTCTTGCAATTGTTTTGGTTCTGGTTTCTTTTCTTCGTGTTGCACGATGGTTCGCATTGAACCCATCTGACAATCTGTGAAGCTTGGCTATTTGTTGTTTTCATGACTTCGTTTTGGAGTCTCGGTTCGGGTTGATTTGTGGTTCTGTGTTGAGCGACGGTTGGTAAGGCTTCTCCAGGAGTCGTCGATTCGAATCTTGTTGACTTTTTCGGCTTTGGTTTCCTGCTCGGGTAAAATCTAGATTTCTGGGTTTTTATCCCGATGGTTTGTAGTGGTGATGTATTGTTGAAGCAGAATCCTACATGGTTTTTTTTTTGTTTCCTGGGATTTTCAATTGTGAAGGACGCGCGATGGTTTTCAGTGTTGATGTCCTGTTGAAGCAGACGCTCCTGGTGGTGTTGCAGTGGTGATTTTTTTAGGATGCAGTGGTGATTTTATTAGCAGTGGTGATTTTTGAGGAATCAGTGGTGTTTTTTTTGAAGCAGTGGTGATGTTATGATGAAGTAGAAGCTCCTGATGGTGTTTCGGTTCGAAGGTGGATTTTGGATAAGCTTGCAAACAGATTTCTACACGTATCTGTGCCAGATGAGGATCAGAGCAAGAAGCATTCACCTTCACAAGTCATTTGGATTTGGAAGTTCGAGAGGGTATGGCTCTGTCATCGGTTCTGTGCCCGTGCAACACTGCATGGGACTGCTTGCTGAGTGGTCATGCGATTGTGAAGGCTTGACATCTTGGTGTATTCGCTGGGGAGGGGCAGATTCTGTAGTCTTGATCTTAATTATCTTTTTAATGGTTTTTTGGTGTAATGATGGATGTTGTGGTTTCTCACTTTTTCCTCAAAAGTGTTGATAATAATAAAAAATTAATTTTTAGTTAGTGGGTAGATGTATCATATGGTTACATAGAGATGTGGTAGGAATTATGTAGTGATGTAATGAGTTGAACATATCCTTAAAATTAAACAAACATATGATCACTCTAATGGTTTACCAAACAAGGTATGATTAGATTAACACTTATATATGGTTTTCTTAATATTCAAAACACGGTTTAAGAATATAGAAAATGTATCATGTCATTCAAAAAATCATTCTCAACTTTTTCATTATTTTATCTTAGGTGCATATATTATATTAAGTATAGTGATAATTAACCTCTCAAAGTATGAATTTGAGTTATCCCTAATTAATGGTCATTGTGGATTATTATAGGTTTTGATGACATGTGAAGATTATTATGGGATGGTTTTTTTATAGAAATACACAATTCACTCATGAGGTGTAAAAGGAGTTTTGTGTGTTAGATGACCCACTACGTATACCACATCTAGTGTCATACACTATATATTTAATATACCAAGGGTTAATTTTTCATATTGAACCCCCATTAACTATGGTTGAAAAGATGAATAACATGATAACCTTTATATTTTGATATCGTTTTTGTGTCAACATTTAGTCTGAGATAATCAGGTGGTGGTTGGCTATGTTTTTGATCATATCATTGATTGAGGTTTAACCAAGATGAGATTTATCCTCTCATATAACAAGTATGGAATATGGTCCCTCAATTGAGATATATTAAGGAAGTGTATGACCATGCCTATACAAGGTACATGAGACGTGCTTATCTATTTAGATGGTCGAATGTGATGCGTTCATCTATATGGGTAAATGACATTTAATGTGTTCATCCACCTGGGTAACTTATACTTGGAAAACCGAGAATGCATGAGTAAACTATATGGGATTGACATAATCCATGTCTTATGGTCACTCAATGTCTTGGGGAATGGGTTATATGATTATGCATACTTGTATGTAATACAAATGGTGGGCATAGGTATGGAGATACATGTGTTTGTGACTAAACACTACTAGAAATTAAGTTATTTGTGATGGGGCATTTGCAACGGGGTTCTGTCACAAATACCCCATTGCAGAAAATAGTTTTGCAAATAGTTTTTTTTGTGACGGACTGTCAAAAAAACTATCAATGATGGGAAAATTTCCCGTCACAAATAGTTTCTCCGAGTTTTTAAAATTAACACTGTAATATTAATAATAATAATAATAATATAATATTAATAAATAATAATATTAATATCAATAATAATAATAATATAATATTATTATTAAAATAATATTAATAAAATTAATAATAATAATAATAATAAAATAATAATAAAAACCTTAATATTCATGAAAAATATAAAAATAATAATAATAACAATTAAATAAATAAATAATAATAATAAATAATAATAAAATAATAAAATAATAAAATAAATAATAAAATAATAAAAAACACAATATTCACAGCAATATAAAAAATGCACTATATAGAAATGTAAATATATAATATTATAAAAAAAATTACATTCAAATGTTTTATCATAAAAAGTAAATACATCATTGAGGGGAGAGGGTCTTTTGAAGGAGCTAGAGGAGATGGTGGAGGGAAGTTTATCCCTAAACCATGAGTCAAACATCACATGTACTCCATCATTTGTTTGTGCTATTGTTGTTGTCATCGACGCATCTCCTCCTGTTGTTGATGTTGTTGTCAATGAAGCTTTTCCACTCCCTACACATACTCTCTATAAGATCACCCTGAGCTCATAACTTCTCCTGATACTATGCAGTAAATGATGATGAATCTCCACAAGATCCTCTCGAGTTGCACAACGACATCGCAGTGGTACCATAATAACTCTCATGCATCAATTGAGAGTTGATACCAACAACTCATCCTTTCTTGAAGGCATGTTGGGTCACATGTATCCATGCTACCTCATCAAATCTTGTTGTACCCGTCTGATCCTCAGTCATAGCCCGACTCTCAGTCTGTGTCTGAGACGTCGTAACCTCATATGAATTATTGAATTGCAATTTAAAATTAAAAATATTTAAAATGTTATTTTTAATTAATTTTAAAACTAAAAAAATTATACTAAGCACAATCTGACATCGTTGATCACCTCTAATATCTTCAGTAACAGGATCATTTTACATCCTCCTATAAAATTCTAACACTGTAATATCAGGTTGTTCGACTGCCTATATAAATATAAAATAAACAGTTTACATTTAAAGTTATATAAATTAATTAAAAAATGTACTTACCATATGTTCCCTATGAGTACTGATTGTATGACTACCAGATAGATATGTCACCTCCTGTCTCCCCCAGTTTTTTTGACCTACTGATGATCTCCTCTGAAAATGACCACTCTAGTGTGAACATAATCCATCTCAAACCTGAGATGAAATGTAATCATGTTGGTGGGTGCATTAAGACTCATCAAACTTCGTCACTCTTACTTTACTCATTGTTGTCCTCTTCAAATTATGCAAAAACCGACAGCAATGATCACTCATACAGCCCTCCCATGCCTACCATATAGAGTCACACATGCTCTCATATATGGGATACCATAAACCCTATAAACAATTAATAATAGCCAGTTATTAATTAAATAAATTTCAAAATAAATATTATTTATTTACCTAGTAGCCAATGATCAAACATTTAGTGTTGAACATCTATGGGAATCTGATCCCATGTAACCCATGCTTTGGAAAAATAATTTTTCAATATAACACTCCCCTTTCCAATAGATATATGAAAAAAGCTATGAAAAAAAAGAACAAATAATCAAACAATTAGTATATAAATAAATTAATGATAATTAATGAAAACTAACTAAAATACACAAGTAAACATACCTCTATATACCTGGATTGAAGACAATACATGGACGTCACTCAGGGATAGGGTCAAGAATCATCAATCTCGCAAGACCATGACCCCTCTGAGTCCTCGCTGCACTACTAGCAGTCTGAGGGTCAGATGGTCCAACATCCTCCTCATCACTAGGCAGATCAGCACCCTCGAACTCACGAAACAGATCTAAGTCCATCTGAAACATGAAATGACTATTCTTAGAAATTAGTTAAAAACAACAATTATATATATATATATATTATATATTGTTATAAACAGCATTTAATTTTGTCGGTACTCATCTTTATCCTCATCTTCATATATGACAATGTCGATATTTTCATATCCCTCCTCAATATCATCATTTTCCATAGGAGTTTCAATTTCATCATCTCTTTTCATTTCAAATTCATTTTTTACATCGATAAGATCATCATCACTATTGACCCTTAATTGTGGGTTGTCATCATCGATATTTGTGTCTCTTCCTAGAAAATATGGATTTAGAGTAGTCTCTTAAAAAATTTCAATTCCTTTCACTCCAGTAGAATCACATTCACTTTGAATAAACTGGTTTTCCCAAGATTTCATTTTTATTATGCTCTACCTATTACCTAACTCTCTTGAAGTAGCACAATAATTTGTAGAATAAATTTAATTTTCCTAATAATCCAATAAAAAATGTTCATTTACTACAAAAAGAATTTTATATTTAATATCAATGATTTCATGTCTTGGATGAACATGCAAGACTCTCTCAGTATCCAAGCACTAATATTTAAACATCATTGTGTAATTTTATCCTAGATAACATAGTTTAATAATTTCTTCTAGTATGTCATAAAATTCAACTTCAATTTCTATATGATGAGGTTCCCTCAATCAAACACCACTATTCATTGTTTTTTTGATTTCCCATATTCACATGTATGAAATCGAAAACCATTCACCACATATACATTATAAGATTTAACCATTTTGGATGGTGGGTTACTCAATACATACAATCAATTATCAATTTTCTCAACATGTTGAGATACCTGAAATTTTGTAAAATAATTATCAATATAAAAGTAATAAATTGATTTTATATGTTAAACCATAAATAATTTATTTTACTAGTTTTTGAAACCAGTAGGAAAAATTATTTTACTCACGTTCTTTAAGAGAAACTACTGTAAATTGTGAAAGTTGTTTCTTGATATGATTATCATATAACCTAAAAATAAAATAATATTAATTTATTATAATAAATATTATAGAATAATTTATAAGAGAACTCATATTAAAAATGGTGTCATTTCTTCATAGTTGAGCAAAACATATGTATGAGCTCTGTGATATTCATTATCTGAAATCCATAATTCATGAAATCCACTAAAGCCAAGTTCGGGCTGATTAAAAACTAATAATTAATTATTCATTTCATCATCAACATTTCCCTCATCATATCCTATGTGGTTTTTTTTGAGGTATATTCATATTGAAAATAATGAGAGTAGAAGAAAGAAATTTCCTCTTACAAATAATCTTCTGCAATTGATCTTTCAACCGATACTTTGTTACGTACTTTTTTCTTCAATTTCTACATGAATCTCTCAAATGGGTACATCCATCGGAACTGTATCAGACCTCAACATTTTTATTTATGCAGAAAATGTAATATCAAATGTTTCATTGAGTCAAATAAAGTTAGTGGGAATATTTATTCCAATTTATATAAAATTAAAACAACATCTTCTTGCAGTCTACTTAGTGCATCGTAGTCTGTTTTCACCAAAAAAATGTCTCAGAAAAAATATTATATGTCTTTTATCACATACCAAATCATAGAATTTATCAAATATCTTAATCCAATCAGTAGAAATATTTTCATTATAACATGACAGACATGAATTTTTAATCCGGTACTATGACCATTTCTGACACATCTTCCCAAATTGGAAACATAACCATCTAGAAATCTCAAATTTGTAATCCATTAACAAAAAAATAATATATTTTCTTTTTAAAGTGTATAAGATCTTTTTGGCTTCATTAACTTCTATGATCTCAAATTTTCAAATAGTTCAAGATCTGGTCGCCTGTAAATTTGGGAAAGATTTAATTGTGCCTTTACATTATCTTTACTCTTACCTATTGTATCAAAAACTATATAAAATATATTATCAAAATAGTTCTTCTCAATATACATGATATCCAACATGTGAATGACCAAAAAATCATATCAATATGGTAGATCCCAAAAAATGTTCTGTTTTATCCAATTGTATTCTTTCACAAAGCCATCAATTTTCTGTTGATTTATAGTTGGTCCAAATGTAATGGGAGGTAATGAAGAGACAAATGATTTTAACTCCATACCTTAGATCATTGTTTGAGGTTTATCTCTTTCAATTGTGACTTTTCTGAAATGATATATGTTCCTCTGAAAAGGTTTATCGGTTATAAGAAATCTATGATGACAAACGCAAAAACAAGGTTTTCTTTCATTGATGAGCATAAACAATTTGTTTTCTCTCATACAGTATGAACATGATTTTAGACCATGTGTACTATAGCCAGATAATATATCATATGCTGGGAAGTCACTAATTTTCCACATCAATGCTGATTTCAATAGAAAATTTTGTTTCATAGTAACATCATATGCACTGACATCATTACTCCACAATAAATTTAACTCATCAATCAATGGCTTCAAATAAAAATCAATATTATTTTTTAGATGTCCTGAATTAATAAAGTCAAAAAGATATATGGATCATTCATCAACATTTAAGGAGGTAAATTTTATGGAGTTATGAACATGGGCCAACAAGAATATTGACTATTATAAGAATAAAATGGATAGAAACTCTTAGTTGAAAAACTCAATTACGTGTTTCGGGATTCTGAAGAAAAATACGGATGTACTTGGTCAAAATGTTTCCATGAATCACCATGAGAGGGATGATTTAATCTTTTATCGATTGAAATATTGGTTTTGTGTCATGAAATCAATGACACTATTATGAGACATAAATAAATTTTGTAATCTGGTTGTGAGTGGGAAATACCTCAACTATTTTATAGGAATCAATTCAGACTTCCCTAGTTGATCCTTTTTATACCTCGATTGTCCACATATAGGAAAACTATCCAATGACTTGTTTTCACCATAATATAAGATGCATTCATTTGAACATGCATGAATCTTCTAATAACCAAGACCCAAATTATGAACCAACCTCTTTATCTCATAGAAATTTTTACGTAACACATTTCATTTAGATAACAATGTTTTAACCAAAGAGAATATCTGATCAAAACAATTATTTGACATTCCATTATCTGATTTAATAGCTATAAATTTTGCAACCATTTCGAATTTTTTTATCTTGCAACCATGATATAAGGCATCCTCAGTAGACCTCAACAACTCATAAAATTGAGGTGGTTTCAACTCAGAAGTTAGATCAATATTATCCTAAGTTTCAGTTTGTTGAAAAGACGGACCTGCCACATCATGTACTAAATTTTTAAACCATGATGGATCTAGAATCAAATTATTAGTATCTTCTCTGGAACTGTGTTCACTAAGTTGATACTAAAAACATAATCTGTTTGAAAACCAAAACACAATAGATAACCCCCAACGTTGTCAAATGTGTCAAACGTCCTCAGACCACATTTTTTACATGGACACTTAGTTGTCCCTTCTGAAACAAATTATGGTTTTGATGATGAAAATGATAAAAAAGCTTCAACACCCTCAATATATAAAATATTTATACCAGAACCATTTGGATTCCTACTTTGAATTATCCAAGTGTGATCATCTAATAATGACTATTGTTGAATTACTTATTCTATATTTCTCTAAAAAATATAAAATAATTAGTTTTTTTATGAATAATTTTATATAAGAAAAAGACGACCCAAAAAAAGGTAGAAAGTTTATTATTCCTAATTATTTCTAATTATTAGTAATTATTCCTAAATATTTCTAATTATTTCTAATTATTCCTAAATATTTCTAATTATTTCTAATTATTATTAATTATTGCTAATTGCCGCTAATTGTTGCTAATTACTGCTAATTATGCATAATTACCGCTATTTATTACTAATTATTTCTAATTATTACTAATTATCACTATTTATTACTATTTATTACTAATTATTACAATTTATTACTAATTGCCGCTATTTATAACTAATTATTCCTAATTACTTCTATTTATTACTTTTTATTACTATTTATTTCTATTTATTACTGATTACCACTAATGACCACTAATTACCACTATTTACCACTAATTATTACTATTTCGTACTAATTACTGCTATTTATTACTAATTACCGCTATTTATTACTAATTACTTCTATTTATTACTAATTACTACTATTTATTACTAATTATCGTTATTTATTACTATTTATTAATATTTATTATTATTTATTATTATTTATTACCAATTACCTCTATTTGTTACTAATTATTGTTATTTATTACTAATTACCGCAATTTATTACTTAGTATCTCTATTTATTTCCAATTACCGCTATTTATTACTAATTATTAATATTCATTAATATTTATTAATATTTATTACTATTTATTACTATTTATTACTATTTATTACTATTTATTCTTATTTATTACTAATTACTGCTAATTATTACTAATTACAGATAATTATTGTTAATTACCGCTAATTATTTCTAATTAGTGGTAATTATTTCTATTTATTGCTAATTATTGCTAATTATTGCTAATTATTACTAATTATTGCTAATTATTGCTAATTATTGCTAATTATTGCTAATTATTGCTAATTATTTCTATTTATTGCTATTTATTCCTATTTATTGATATTTATTGTTATTTATTTTTATTTATTATTATTTATTGTTATTTATTCAGATTTATTAGAATAGACCCGCTGATAGAAATTTTGCATGTTTTGGTGTCATCGAATATTTTTATTTACAAGCGTGTGTAATGGTGCTAAGATTTTAAAATTATCATCGATGCATGTTGTGACTCGCGCACTTAGATTTATTGTCTAAAACTATGGCACCATATGTTTATGGGAAGTAGGATATGTTGATTGCGTCACGAATTACATGTTTTTAATGGATAAGTCAAGTAAGGATTTGTCTCTTTCATCTTTATGAAAGTTGGTATCTTGACCATTTGATTGGAAATAACCATCATATTAAATTCTGTGACCATGGTGTAAAGACATTTTTATTTCTGATAGTCAAAGAAAGATGGATCAAACATATAGGTTGATAACACAGATGTGCTACCAGCTTGATCATATATTGAGATAAATGGATTATATTACACAATGTGCGTTCGTAATCTTAGATTTTAGGCAAGCTCACCTAATGTCAACATGAAAGAATCCTAGAGAGTTACACATTAAGTGTTTCCATCGATCTCAATTAGATTCTATTTGAATTTAATTATTGGAATAAATATTATTATCAATACTGATGAATAATTTTATTCAAGTTTTATTGATCGCTCATATTCACATGGTAATAAATAATTATTTATTCATTAAATAATTTATTTGATTGTGTTAATATTTAATAAATATTTATTTGATGGATTGTGAATAAAATATTTGTTTTATTTATGAATAAAATATTTAATAAAATATTTATTCGAGTTTTCAATAAATACCTAGGAGTTTGGGGGGACCAAGATTGTGCCTGATGATGAATATTTATTTACAAGCTAGTAAATAATATTTATTGTTGAGCGAATTAGTGCACACTGTAAAATATTATTATTATTATTATTATACGACATGTGGTTTGATAATGATTATTAAATTATTTAAGGGTCGGTACGCAACTAAATAATATTTTAACTTAAACCTTAGATCTATAAATCGATGATTATGTTTATTTTGTAGGGTTAATCGAGATTTGAGAATCGTTACACACAATTAAATTCTCTCTACATTGCTTCTCTCTTCCTCTTAAGAACGAGAAACACTATAGATATTCCTTCAAGATCTAAGGAATTGAAAATGATCAACATGAATAATGCAAGACAATTGATTCGCTGCTCTAACACTCGAAGAGCAGTATGAGCAGATGATGAAGTATATGCAATGACTTACACAAGGTATAGGGATGAAGTTCCCTCCACTCGTTCCTTCAGATGATCCATCTCCTCTGCAGTGTCCGATGATATATTTTGTTGATAAACATATTATGATAAGTTTTGGATAGAAATATTATGCTTAATATTTTAATTAATTTGTATGTCTAAATTTTTATATATTTGGTTTTTTTAATATGTATGAATCGTTTTTTTTTTCGATTTTTTGTGATGGAATTGTATTTTCATCGCAATAGGTAATTAGTGATGGATACGTATTTCCATCTCAATAGGTTATTATAGATAAAAATATAGTTCTTTAACTAATGATAATTTGTCCAATTTATGGCTCAAAAAACTATTTATGATGGGGTATGTTTTTCATTGCAAAATAATATTTTTTGTAGTGGCATTTTTTTCCATAGGTCAATCATGATGGGATCCTGTCTTAATTGACTATTTATGACAGGATACCATCACGATTTACCCATAAAAACTACCTCAGCTATAGTTGGGTACTACATAGAAACATATCTTAATATATAGAAATTTGATAACTCAAATGGAAAACCCATAGAGAGGGAGTGTAGGTACAAATTTATAGGTTAGAGGGTGAAATATTTTGGCTCTAAATCTATCATCCAAATAGTTTTACATATTATCCCCATTAAATGGTCAAATTTAGAAAAGTTTCCTTCATTGAATTTGTTCACCTATATCTCCTCTATCTTCCCTAAAAATTTCATTTCATTTGGAAAAGTGTAGAAAAATTTATGGTAGTTTTACTTTTAAAAACCTTTCTAGCCTAGAGACTATTCAAATTCTAATGTTTCGGTTTCCCATGCATTAATGACCTTAAAAGAACTGGAAATGTGCATGGATTTTGAGGCCCAAATTGTAATCTCCTTTTGGGACTCCAATGTTTGGATTCAATACTTGGTCCTATTAAATGAAATGTATCTCAACAAACATATATTCCTACAAAAAAGATATTTCAAAATTTAGATTATAATAGAAAAATTTATAGTCAAAATATGAAATTGATTTTAAATACATAAATTGAAAATTTAAGACTTTTTTTACAATCAATATCAAATCATTCAAAATTCCTAATAATGTGATAATTACCCTTAAAATAATAATTTTATGGGATATAAAACATTGAAATCAAATTAAAATTATTAAAACTATTGTCTATGTCAAACCTAGTAACCCTTAATCCACAAAACAACCCTAAAATCCCTCATTATATGTAAAAATACTTGAGTCATTGGGTGAAGATAAATAAATTCATCAATACTATGGCTACCATTACATGATCTTAGAATGAGAAGAACTTTTCTTAAAAGTTATAATTGATTATTAAGTAAAATGATTCCAAAAAGGTAGATATCAATGTGCAAGAGAGTATAGAAAAAGTGTAATTTAATTGAATGTACTTAATAAAGAAAATGGAATTAAGAGCATTAAGGAATAATGATAATATAAAGGCCTGAAAATGTAACTCACATTGGCTAGTGTTGGAATTTTACTTTGGTGACATTTTTTAAGTCCACTTGTCTAGGAGTCCAAGGATTAAGTGTGTTAGAATTGACAAAGCCAATATTTTAATATATTTCACTTTCATATTCATGATTTTAATGTCACCATTTGTTATCAATTATTGTGTAAATATCACATTTATAAATTTTAGGAATATTTTTTAATTTAATTATTAAATGCATTAAAACATGATTTTTGATTATTTATTAATTTTTCAAATAAAATTATCACGTAACATTGGATGTTTTGATGTTATTACAGGATGTCCAGAGGTTTTTTTGAAGGCTTGGGGCTGATTTCAAGAAGTTTAGAGTTTATTTAGATAAATTCTAGAAGTGCCATGATGGTGTCATAAAATATAGCTAAGGGAAATATCTTATGATGCCTTCATAGGACATTTTTCTACACGTATAAGAATTACCCTATGAATAAGACATTTGAGGAGGCTAGAAGATATTTTGATCTTACAACTGATATTCAAGTGTACTAAAATTTTTCCAAGGAATGATTCATAAGCATGGGACATTTGGCCATGTGTAGGAGATTTCATCTACATGTAAGAGAATTATCCTACATGTAAAAAATTTGTCCGTGAATAAGAAATTTAATCTATGTATATGAAATTTCAAAAAGTTTTAAAAAATTTAAACTATGCATACGAGAATTATCTAACACATAATACATTTTCCGCATGTATGAGGATTCCTCATGTGGGATATTTTACTTTGAAAAATAATCTGAAGGATGATTCTAAAAAGACTTCGGGGGATTTGCCTATGGTTCAATCCAAGGATTGGGGGGGAAATTCGGTATTCATGAAACCAATAAAAGGATGTCACATAGATAATAATATAAAAAATATTTCAATCAAGAGTATAGAAATAAAGTTTTGACTTTAATGAAGAGAGGATCATGCATATATTTAAAGTTGTGGGGGAAATGAAACCTTGGATAAATCCAAGAGAAAGGATCTCAGAGGTTTTACTATAGTAAAATAAGATGGAAACCAAGGTACTAAAAAATGAGAATGAGGATTAAGGAAGGGGTGTGAGGACTAGGAGTTTAGGGGGAGTATGGAGTCTGATCACTTTATTGAGCACGTCAAATTTTTTGTTTAGTTTTTACTAGAATTTCTATAGTATAGCAAGAACCCTAGGTTGTCTCTCAACGGAGCCTTAAATAATTAATTTTAAAATAAGGTTTTGATTATGAAAACAAAAGTGTAATGGTATTTTAGAAAACTTGGGGGTTTTATTTAAGATGAAACATATAAAATAAAGTGATATAAGAAAGCATAAATTGACAGATTTGATTAAGTGTGATCAACTCGGAGAATTATCATGATGCTTATCCTTCATCGCTTCAAGATAAAGGGTATATATCTTTTAATACATTTTTTATAACACCTAGAAATAGTATGTTACTAATTTTATACTAGGATACCTTGTATATTTCATTTGAAAACACAAAATTATTCGCCAGTTACCACCAATTTTTGGGTGATTTGTGTTCAACTTCATAATCAAAACTCACCAATGCAACATAAGAAAAACTCAATACACTGTCCACGTTGGTATATTATTTCAATGTCTTACCATGAAATGAAATTACATGTCCATGGAAGTTTTTATGAGAGTTCAATTGACCAATATAAACCACACAAACACCATAATTGAATGGGGGAAGAAGAAGCGGTGAGTAATGTGTGAAACATCGCATGAATGGGTACCCCCAAACATGATCATATGAGTTGAGTATGACATGAAAGTACATAAATAAATAAAAATAAGAATATAATATTAATAAAAACAACATACAAACCTATAATTAATAATATCATTCAAATATTACAAACAAGAAGCTTGGGATTACATCATGTTCCTCCCCGGGTGATCACAAAGAGTTTAGAACTCCATGGAAAGGGAGGAAGCCATAAATGTTGAAGTAGCACTTCTCATAGCCTCCAGAACTTCTAGGAATGAGGATAAGAATCCTTTGGGTCGCAAAAATGGTATATATTTGCTTCCTGTTTGTTGGTTTGTTTTCTATATGAATGCTCGAGCTTTGTTTCTTGTATGGAGATGATGTTGATCTGTTTCTAGTTTTGGTGATGTTTGTTTTTTGATGTTGTTCTAGCCATCACCATTGGGTATACAAGGTGATGATCTCCCTATCGAGGTCTGAGTTTGATTCCTTATCTACTCTTTCTCCATGATTCCTCCATTCTCACCTATTTGGATCTGTGTTGTGTTTTCTAACGATTTTTGGGATGTGAGTTCAATCGTTCATCAACTCTCTAATGTTTGGGTGATTTATGTTCAAATTCATAACTGAAACTCAATGAGGCAACTTCATAACTAAAACTCACCGGTTACCACCAATGTTTGGGTGATTTTTGTTCAACTTCATAACTGAAACTCACTAAGGCAACACTCGAAGAAATCAATTCACTATCCAGGTTAGTATATTATTTCAATGTGTTACCATGAAATGAAATTACTGTTGAGAAAAGTATTGTTTTCAACAATACGTATTAATGTTATTTAAAGGGGGAGATTATTGAAAATAATATTCTGTCTCTTTATGATAATTTTGATGCTCGCAAATAC
Source organism: Viscum album (assembly GCA_963277665.1). NCBI lineage: Eukaryota > Viridiplantae > Streptophyta > Magnoliopsida > Santalales > Viscaceae > Viscum > Viscum album. The sequence goes on along the minus strand of OY728146.1, from coordinate 1,776,832,299 downwards.
CCTTAGTTATTTTCTAATGATTTTATTTAGTATTTTGCAGGAATTTATTAATTTATTTTACTCTTGAAATAACGAGAATTTATTACTTAGCGCGGAATCTGTTTTAGCATGTTCTGGAATCACTGTTCACATATTACGTAGATGAATATAGCGCGGAATCTGTTTTAGCATGTTCTGGAATCACTGTTCATACCCTACGTGGATAAACGTAGTGTAAGGATGAAAAGCTTGTATACTTTTTGAGATAAGAGAAAAGTATGGTTAAACAACCATATGTTTTCAGAAAAGTATGGAAGAAGAACCTTACGTTAGGAAGGAACCCTACGTTTTGGTTTTCAGCAAAGTATGGAAGGAGAACCGTACATAAATTCTAAACGTTACGTTTGTTTCTCAAAAGTATGGTTCATCAACCTTACTTTTGTGAACAACCATACGTTCTTGGAAAAGTTTGGATCAAGTAAAAGTATGGATATTTTACCGTATGTTTGAAGTGTTGAAGAAAAAGTATGGTTATCAACCCTACGTTTGTGTTCAACCTTACGTTATCAACCCTACGTTTGTGTTCAACCTTACGTTGTCAACCCTACGTTTGAAGACTACGTTATTAACCCTACGTTTGGAGGCCACGTCATCAACCTTATGTTTTGCGTTGGAAATTTTGACAGACGGTATTTATGTACAACGATCAGTAAGCTGATTTCTGGGCAGATTTCAAGTCGGATTTAAATTCGTTTTTAAATTACGACTTTGACTGATTCAAAGCTGTTTTATTAATGGATTTAAGATCAAATTAAAAGGATCTTTTTATGCCGAGTCTTAAGGGAAGTTACGACTTTTCTGTAAATTCAAATTTTTGAATATCGCGAATCATAAGGCGACTTTTATGGATCTAAATGTGCAGGAGATATGCTTTATTATATATGCTCTCTCTGGAACATCAGAAAAATAGAGGATGTGATCGATCTATTATTAAAAAGGTGGAAAACAGAGATTGCAACTATTTACGATTGATCTTCTGATTCAAAAGGAGCGTAAAAGCTCTATTTGTTCAAGAATAAGGAACTCGATAGGAGATTCACTTGTTCAACATCGAATATCTACTGTGGATCTACTACTGCTGAATTTGTGAACTATATCTCTATATCTCTACAATTGTATCAACTCAGAACTGCTTCATCTTGAAGATCAATATTTCTAGAGACTTCGATCCATCTACCGTCAATTGCGTTTTGTTGCAATTGTGAAGATCAACTGGAAATTTCTTTCTGAATTTTTTTTTTTGAGTAATCAGCTTCTCGTTCTAAGCTGTGTAGGTTCGTGTTTGAACCAGAAGGCTTTGTTTTTCCTTGGACTGTAAAGGTGTCAACTGCCTGTACTCAGTTGCGAATCGTTCTGTGGAAAAGAGGACCAGATAGTGAAAATCACCAAGCTCGTGGAGTAGAGCATTGGTGGAGTGGACTAGGGGCTTTCTGTTCCCCGAACCACTATACATCTTTGTGTTCTTAATTTTACTTTTTCCACTGCATGATCAAATATGATAAAGTATAAAGGACAGAACTCGTTCAAGAGAAGAGTTATTAAAAAATTTCAAAAGACACAATTCACCCCCCCCCCTCTTGTGTATAATCTGTAGATTCAGATCTAACAATTGGTATCATAGGAGGAGCTTTTGATAAATCCTTAGAAAGCTAGAAGCATTTAAGGATTATACAACAGAGCATCATGACTGATACAAGAGAAGGGATGTCGATGGTCAGAGCACCATATTTTAATGGAGACAACTATGGTTTCTAGAAATCATGCATGATAATATATCTGAAAAACCTTGAATATAGAGTCTATTCAAAGATTCTGACTCCTTATGAAATTCCTGAAAATCCTGAGACATGGAGTGCTGCTATAGATACAGAATACGATGTGAACTCGAAGACTATGAATGCAATTATCTGCGGTCTAAGACCAGATGAATTTAACAGAGTATCTCAGTGCCCGATAGCATATGAGATGTGGCAAACAATAGTTGTGGCATATGAAGGAACAGATAATGTAAGGAAAATGAGATATGCTACTGAAAAACTAAAATTTGATACTTTCAGAATGATTGAAGGTGAGAGAATTACCCAAATGAATGGGATATTGACAGAAATTGTCAATAACATAACTGCTCTAGGAGAATCTATCAAGCAGGATGATCAAGCATTAAAAGTACTGAGAGTACTTCCTACTCTATGGAATGGTATTTCTGCTGCAATCAGACAATCAATACCTGTCAAAGATCTAACTATGAGAGAGCTGATTGGTACACTGATGATGTATGAAGCTGAAATGAAAGATGAGGATAATGAACATAAAGTGCTTATCAAAAGAGAAGATATTACCTTGAAGGTAACTTCACAACAAAATAATAGAAAGATTAAGAGCAAAGAAGTCAAAGCTAAATCAGAAAGCTCTGACTCATCCAACTCAGATGAAGAACTGGCTCAAATAGCCAGAAAATTTAGAAAATTCTACAGGAAGAAAAGAGGCTTAAAAAAATCCTTTAAGGGAGATAATAAGGAAGTGAGATGTTATGAATGAAAAAAGATGGGACATATCAGATCATATTTCCCACAATTAAAGGATGAAAAGAAGAAGAAATTCTTCAAAAGAAATGACTTTGAGAAGAAAGACAAGAAAGTTATGAAAGCCACTTTGAGTGTATCTGAAGACTCTAGTAGCTCTTCTGAATCAAGCTCAGAGAAAGAAGAAGTCAATCTAAAGGAAAACATGTGTTTCGTGGCAGAAACTAATGAGGTACACTCATATTACTCCTCTGAATCACATTCTGAATCAGGCTACACAAATGAAAAACTTGCAGCCTACTACAATATGCTTGAAGAAAGATATGACTCACTATTTAAGAAACATAAGTCACTAAAAAATATACATAAAGCCGTTTCATATGAAAGAGAAACAATGCTGAAACAACATAAATAATTAACTGATAAATACAATTCGATTAACACTAAATATATTAATTTTGAATCAAGAATAAAATCACTGCAGGATGAAGTAGAATCTTAAAAACAGGCTGCATTGGTTTTTACAAAAGGAGAGAATTCATTAAATTAAATTCTTGGAAAAACTGTCATTAAAAATGAGAGATTTGGAATTGGAAGTAAAGGAGAAAACCCAAAGCTATATAAAAATTATTTTGTTCCTAGATCTAAAAAGCTTAATTGTAATTTTTGTGGGTCAAAGGGACATGTAGCTAAAAACTGTTTCTTAAGACAACCTCAAATTTGTGGTATTAAGAAAGCCTATATTTCAAAAGACTTATATGGTTCAGGTAATTTTAAAAGAACAAAGCAAATATGGATACCCAGATCATTTCTAGCTAACACTCCTGGACCCAACAAAATATAGGTACCAAAGAAATTTGTTTGAATGTCTTTGTAGGTAGCAGGTCACCAAAGAAGAAAAGATATATGGTACATGGACAGTGGCTTCTCAAGACATATGAGTGGAAATTCATTGAATTTTTCTTCACTCACTCAAAAGGAAGGAGGACTTGTCACATTTGGTGACAATGGTAAAGGAAAAATCATTGGCATTGGAACTGTTGGAGATCCAAAAATAGTCTCAATCAACAAAGTACTTTATGTACAAGGACTAAAACACAATCTGATAAGTATCTCTCAACTTTTTGATGATGGATATACTGTTGATTTTACTAATAATTGTTGTACTGTTTCTAAAGATAAACTGTTTAAATTTAAAGCACCAAGAACTGAAAATGTCTATACTTTGGATCTAAATTCCTTATGTAAACAACAAGTAAACTACTTGACTGCTAAAGTAAGTGAATCCTAGATCTGGCATAGGAGAATTGGTCATTTCAATGTATATATTTTAAATAAGTTATCTAACAAACATTTAGTTTCTGATTTACCTTGTCTCAAATTTGAAGGTGACAGATTTTGTGATGCATGTCAACTTGGCAAGAAACACAAATCATCCTTTAAATCTGTTAATAAGGTTGCTACATCTAAACCTTTAGAACTTATTCATATGGATTTGTTTGGACCTTCAAGAGTAGCAAGCTTAGCTGGTAAATTATATGTATATGTTTTAGTTGATGACTATTCAAGATTTACATGGATTTTATTTTTGAAATTTAAAAATAAAGCTTTTACTTTATTTGAAAGTTTCTGCAAATCTGTTCAAAATGAAAAAGGTATCAATATAATTTCATTGAGAAGTGATCATGGTGGAGAATTTGAGAATCTGGAATTTAATTCCTTTTGCTCAAATATGGGTATTAAACACACCTTTTCTGCACCCAGAACACCTCAACAAAATGGGATTGTAGAAATAAGAAATAGAACAATTCAAGAAATGGCTAGAACTATGTTAAATGAATATAGCCTACCTATATATTTCTGGGAAGAAACTGTGAATACAGCTTGTTATATAATTAATAGAGTTTTAATTAGACCTATTTTGAAAAAGACGCCCTATGAACTATGGAATAACAGAAAATCTAAAGTAAATTACTTTAAATTTTTTGGATGCAAGGTTTATATCTTAAACACCAAGGATAATCTTGGTAAGTTCAATCCAAAATCTGATGAAGGTATTTTCTTAGGATATTCTGCTACCTCCCAAGCTTATAGAGTTTATAATAAGAAGTCAAGGATTGTTGAAGAATCAGTTAATGTGAAATTTGATGAATCTGATCCTTTTGAGAAAAGGACAGAAAAAATGGATGAACTTGACTCTAATGATAACATGAGACTTTAGAATTTAAAGAATGATTTTGAAAATGATATAAAAGAAATTCAGTCCAGTTCATAGGAACATGATACTGAAGAACCTTTAAATATATTACCTAGAAGGTCTAGAACCCTAAATAATCATCCTTTAGAAATTGTAATAGGTAACTTTGAAACTGGTGTTCAAACTAGAAGAAACTTAGGAAACCTAGTGGAATTCTCTGCCTTCCTATCTCAACAAGAACCCAAGACTATAGAAGAATCTTTAGATGATGAAAGATGGGTAATAGCAATGCAAGATGAATTAAACCAGTTTAAAAGAAATAAAGTTTGGGAATTAGTGGAAAGACCTAAGAATTATCCTGTAATAGGAACCAAATGGGTCTTTAGAAATAAACAGGATGACCAAGGCACAATAACTAGAAATAAAGCAAGATTAGTAGCTAAAGGATATAATCAAGAAGAGGGAATAGATTATGATGAGACTTTTTCACCTGTATCTAGGTTAGAAGCCATTAGAATCCTTTTAGCCTATGAATCTTATATGAATTTTAAATTATTTCAGATGGATGTTAAATATGCCTTTTTAAATGGTTATTTAATGGAGGAAGTTTATGTTGAGCAACCTCCTGGTTTTGAAAACTCTCAAAAACCTGATTCTATTTTTAAACTTACTAAAGATCTTTATGGCCTTAAACAAGAACCTAGAGCTTGGTATGAAAAATTAAGTTCTTTTCTTTTGAAAAATGATTTTACTATTGGAATGGAAGACCCAACACTCTTTAAGAAAACTGTGAAAAAGAATGTTTTATTGGTTCAAATTTATGTTGATGATGTAATATTTGGATCGAAAAATAAAACTCTTTGTCATGAATTTTCAAAATTAATGCAAGAAGAATTTGAAATGAGTATGATGGGAGAATTAAATTTATTTTTGGGTCTTCAAATATTTCAAAAAGATTTTGGAAATATTTTAAATCAAAGAAAATACATTACTTATTTACTTAAGAAATTTGGACTTGAGAACAGCAAGACATTTACAACTCCTATGTGTACTAATATAAAACTTTATTTGGATGAAACTGGCAAGTCAGTTGACAACAAGTTATATAGAGGTATAATTGGTAGTCTGTTATATCTTACTGCTAGTAGGCCAGATATAATGTATTCAGTATGTCTTTGTGCTAGATTTAAATCAAATCCTAAAGAATCTCATCTAACTGCTGTTAAAATAATTTTTAGATATTTAAAAGGAACTGTTTTTCAATCTCTTATTTATCCTAAAACTTTTGATTTCAATTTGATTTCATATTCAGATGCTGACTTTGGAAATTTCAGATTAGATAGAAAAAGTACATCAGGTACATGTCACTTTTTAGGAAAGTCCTTAGTATCATGGTCTAGTAAGAAACAACATTCAGTTTCCCTATCAACAGCTGAGGCAGAATATGTTTCTGCTGGCAGTTACTGTGTACAAGTGTTGTGGATGAAAAACACTCTTATGGACTTTGGATTGAATTTTAATAATACACCTATTTTATGTGATAATACAAGTGAAATTAATATTTAAAAAAATCCTATTAGTCATTCTAGAACTAAGCACATTGATATAAGGCATCACTTTTTAAGAGATCATGTTATTAAAAAAGATATATTTTTAGAATTTATAAATACTGAAATTCAATTAGCAGATATTTTTACTAAACCACTTCCCACTGCAAGGTTTTATTTTATTAAGGGGGAGCTAGGTTTATTTAATTTTAAATAATTTTTTTTTGTACTTATGTAAATTTTGTTGAATCCAGTTTAAGTTTTTCTTTATTTCATCGTATGAAAAATTTATTTGTTTTTAAATATATGTAATGATGAGTGATTACACGGGAATCAAGGCTACCAGAGCCTTTTCGACTTCTAAACCCTTTCACTTCTATCGAAATCCTTTCGAAATCCGAAAATCGCACTTCCTCTTCTGAAACCCTAACCTTCGAACTTATGAAGCCCTAACCTTAAAACCTTCAGAGACTCACGCGGAAATGGTAAGGACTAAAAGATCCAGTGAGGCCGAGCCAAGCAATGCCAAGAGACAATGCACTGAGGGAAGAAAAATCTTGCAGGGCAAGGTAATCAATCTTGACTGGTTATTTCAGACGAATCTGTTGTTGAAGCAAGCACTGTCATTTCAGAATCTTGAACAGATGTTCAACAGTGAAAATACAGAATTTCTGTATGAAGTAGAACTTAGATACTTCTACAAATCTGTAAAGTTTAGTCTGGGAGATACCGAAGACAGTGTGATGGCTAAAATAGAGGATAGGGATTTCTCAATTTCTTCAGTAGAGATTAGTCAGATTCTCAACTGCCCTCATGAGGGAGTTTTTCATTTTGACTTGAAAAATATAGGAGATTCTATGCATAAATCCGAAGACATTATGTCTTTTCTTTTTGGTACCAAGACAATAAAGAAAATATTTGTTAAGGATTTGGAGCCTGATCAGAAGATTTTGGTAAAATTTATTCAAACTGGAATAGCTCCACGGATGGAAAAATGGTTTTGTACCCAGATATGTATATAATGTTTCTTATGTTAAGTGATATTAAGTTAAACTTTCCAAGATACGTGATAAGGTATCTCAGTTACTATTGTCAAAGCGAGGCTAGGATGAATTTCTACCCCTTTGGTAGATTTATTTCTAAGCTGATGTTTAAGAAAGACATGGTGAGATTAGTGGATGCAAGAGTTAACTATCATCACAGTAATACGTTTAATGTTGGAACCTTGAGGAAATTTGGATATTTCTGGAGAACAATAAAGGAAAAATTTTGCCATTAGGAGCTGAGGAAGACTTAGAGAGTGCTCAGGCTCAACCTGCTAAGTCCAAGGAGGGATAAGCTAAATCCATATTCAGTAATGTAGCAAGAAGGATTCTCTTTGAAGTGGCAGATGTTGAGGAAGATAGAAGTCAGGAGGGACTTCAATCAAGAAGAAAAAGACCAGTAAATGAGGAAGTCACTTCCACTTCTTTGGAAACTCCAAAAGAACCTTTATTTTCTTAATCTTTTATGAGAGAAGTTGTTGCTGATAAAACCATGGAAGATGTTACTGAGAAAACGGCTCTAGTAGAGAAATCAGGAGCTCAAGAAGAAACTCAAATGGAAAATCAGGAACAGATTGTAGGTGATGTTGAAGTTTCACTTCAACAGGAATAGGAGATGGAGGCAGTGCCTGGTGAAAAAGTGGCCAGACCTCAGGAAACTTCTGAAAATATTGTTCTTGAAATTTCAGAGGAAGACAAAGATGCAGATAAATGTGATGACCATACTTCTGAAGATCAAACAGAGGTACTTCAAGAGGATTTTTCTGTGGAGGAGTTTGAAAACTCTAAGAAAAGATCTGTGGACCAACCTTCTCAGGACAAAGAAAAAGAAAAATATGATACTGAATCATTGCCTTTGGTACTTCTACATCAACCTGAGAATGTGAATCAAGCACAGGGTGCATCTGATTCAAGGAAAGAAGAAGTTGAATAACTGTACAGAAAATTATCTCAGTTGGAATCTAAGAATGCTTCTCTGAGAAATTCCTTAGACTTAAAACATTTAAAGTTTCAAAATCTAAAAGAGTGTACAGTTTCAAGGTAAGAAGTTGAAATGTTTAAAGAGGATATGATGATTGTTGTTGCACAATTAAAATATGAAATGGTTATGAAGTCAGATTTATCAGATCTGAAGTTTTTTATGGAAAACCAATTCGCACTAGTTGCAAATAATGTTGTTAGTGGATCAGGTACTTCACCTGATTTAATCAGAAGGTTTCAGGCTATCACAACTACGTTGAGAAACATGAATGACAGGATACAAGATCTTCAATGTAACAGTGCTCCTTTGTCAGTGTTGCTGGACAATCAAAGATTCTTAGTGGATCAACTGACATCTAGTGAGCCATCAATCAGAATTCTGTTAGATCAGTTATCAGAGAAGCTGTCAGTATTTATTGAAAAAGAGGAAAGGATGCATGAGTTTTTCAGAGTCAATTTAATTGAGGATATTCATATGACTCAAGAGAACAGAGAGCTCATTATCAAGCTTGGAGATGGGATGATGAAGAGACTTTGGGAACAGTTTAAAGAAATCAAGTCTGCAATTCAGAGGAGATAGACCATGTTGCATATCTTACCCTAACCTTGATTCCTGTGTATATCATTGTCATGTATATACTACAGTTTTTGAATGAAAATTTTCTTCATTGTTTATTTGTCTCTTTCCTTATTTGTTTTACTAACTTTATTTTTAATATTCCAGTACTCCAGATTTAATTATTGATAAACAGTTCGTAATAGCATTTACTAACAGTTCAGTGCAAAATTAAACGTGTTAAAATCCATGATTTTTCATTCTTTTTGATATCACAAAAAGGGGGAGATTTTGGATAAACACAACATCAAAACCATTTTATTTAGGTCCATTTTATTTAGGGTTAGAATTTATTTTATTGAGGGAGAAAATTAAATGAGTCATTTGGATTTATAATTATCTTTTTGGTGGAGAAGTTTTTATTTAAAACTTTATAACGAATTTTGAAAGTTAATTTTGTTTAAATAATTTTAATTATTTTATGGGTTTTGTGATCATCAAAAAGGGGGAGATTGTTGAGCAAATTATTGTTTTCAACAATAAGTATTAATGTTATTTAAAGTGGGAGATTATTGAAAATAATAATCTGTCTCTTTATGATAATTTTGATGCTCGCAAATACCCTTAGTTATTTTCTAATGATTTTATTTAGTATTTTGCAGGAATTTATTAATTTATTTTACTCTTGAAATAACGAGAATTTATTACTTAGCGCGGAATCAGTTTTAGCGTGTTTTCGAATCACTGTTCACATCTTACGTAGATGAATATAGCGCGGAATCTGTTTTAACGTGTTCTAGAATCACTGTTCATACCCTACGTGGATAAACGTAGCATAAGGATAAAAAGCTTGTATACTTTTTGAGATAAGAGAAAAGTATGGTTAAACAACCATACGTTTTCAGAAAAGTATGGAAGAAGAACCTTACATTAGGAAGGAACCCTACGTTTTGGTTTTCAGCAAAGTATGGAAGGAGAACCGTATGTAAATTCTAAACGTTACGTTTGTTTCTCAAAATTATGGTTCATCAACCTTACTTTTGTGAACAACCATACGATCTTGGAAAAGTTTGGATCAAGTAAAAGTATGTATCTTTTACCGTACGTTTGAAGTGTTGAAGAAAAAGTATGGTTATCAACCCTACGTTTGTGTTCAACCTTACGTTATCAACCCTATGTTTGTGTTCAACCTTACATTGTAAACCCTACATTTGAAGACTATGTTATTAACCCTACGTTTGGAGGACACGTCATCAACCTTTCGTTTGGCGTCGGAAATTTTGACAGACGGTATTTATGTACAATGATCAGTAAGCTGATTTCTGGGCGTATTTCAAGCCGTATTTAAAGTCATTTTTAAATTACGACTTTGACTGATTCAAAGCCGTTTTATTAATGGATTTAAGATCGAATTAAAAGGATCTTTTTATGTCGAGTCTTAAGGGAAGTTACGACTTTTCTGTAAATCCAAATTTTTGAATATCGTGAATCATAAGGCGACTTTTATGGATCTAAATGTGCAGGAGATATGATTTATTATATATGATCTCTCTGGAACATCAGAAAAATAGAGGATGTGATCGATCTATTATTAAAAAGGTGGAAAACAGATATTGAAACTATTTACAATTGATCTGCTGATTCAAGAGGAGCATAAAAGCTCTGTTTGTTCAAGAAGAAGGAACTCGATAGGAGATTCACCTGTTCAACATCGAATATCTATTGTGGATCTACTACTGCTGAATTTGTGAACTATATCTCTATATCTCTACAACTGGATCAACTCAGAACTACTTCTTCTTGAAGATCAATATTTCTAGAGACTTTGATCCATCTATTGTCAATTGCGTTCTGTTGCAATTGTGAAGATCAACTGGAAATTTATTTCTGAATTTTTTTTTAGTAACCAGCTTCTCGTTCTAAGCTATGTAGGTTCGTGTTTGAACCATAAGGCTTTGTTTTGACTTGGATTGTAAAGGTGTCAACTTACTGTACTCAGTTACGAATCGGTCTGTGGAAAAAAGTACTAGATAGTGAAAATCACCAAGCTCGTGGAGTAAAGCATTGGTGGAGTGAACTAGGGGTTTTCTGTTCCCCGAACCACTATACATATTTGTGTTCTTAATTTTACTTTTTCCGCTGCATGATCAAATCTGATAAAGTATAAAGGACCGAACTCATTCAAGGGAAGAGTTGTTGAAAAATTTCAAAAGACACAATTCACCCCCCTCTTGTGTATAATATGTAGATTCAGATCCAACAATTACATGTCCATGTCAGTGTTTATGATAGTTAAATTGACCAATATAAACCACATAAACACTATAATTGAATGGGATAATAAGAAGTGGTGAGTGGTGTGTGAAACATTGCATGAATGGGTACCTCAAAACATGATCATATGAGTCGAGTATGACATACACAACTAGAAAAATAGGCTACTGCCATGGACATATAGCCATAGTTTTAAAACCGTGGATATAGGTCATTTTTTCATATGTTATATCCATGGTTTTCAAAACCATGGATATAGGCCATTTTTTATAAGGACTATAGCCATGATTTTGAAAACTGTGGATATAGATCACTCTCCCATGCGCACGAGAAAAAAATTCCCACCAAAAAAATGGTAGGAAGAACTATTTCAATGGTTTTGAGGGTATTTTCATGGTTTTTAATAATATATATAACATATTTTATATATATATACACACACACACACAAAATCCTTGGCGGTGTAGTGGTTAGGGCGCTGAAATGTGAAGTTAAGGTGAAAGGATCGAATCTGGCTAGGCATGCATTATTTTTAGGCTACTGCCATGGTTTCTAGGGCTATAGCCATGATTAAAATTGTGGTAATAGGCCACCTATTTCCATGATTAAAACTATGGCCATAGGTCAGACCCTACTTCCAGGGTGATAGCGCCCACGGTTGGGCAAAACCGTGGACGTAGCCTATAGCCACAGTTTTGGGCCCTATTTCTATGATTTTGAACCATGGTAATAGACCATTTTTGTAGTTGTGATACAAGTACATAAATCAATAAATGAAGAATATAATATAAATAAAAACAACATATAAACCTATAATTAAAAATATCATTCAAATATTACAAACAAGAAGCTTGGGATTACATCGCGTTCCTCCCCAAGTGATCACAATGAGTTTAAAATTACATGGAAAGGGAGGAAGCCATAGATATTGAAGTAGCACTTCTCATAGACTCTAGAACTTATAGGAATGAGTATAGGACTCCTTTGGGTCTCAAAAATGGTAGATCTTTTCTTTCTATTTTTTGATTTTTTTTCTCTATGAATGCTCAAGATTTCTTTCTTGTTTGGAGATAATGTCAATCTATTTCTGGTTTTGGTGATGTGTGTTTTTGGATGTTGTGTTAGCCGTCACCATTGGGTTTCCATGGTGACGATCTCCCTATCAAGGTCTAAGTTTGATCCTTTCTCTACTCTTGCTCCATGATTCCACCATTCTCTCCTATTTGGATATGTGTTGTAGTTTCTAACGTGTTTTGGGATGTGAGTTTGAGCTGTCATCAACTCTCCATGTGGTGTCTCTTGCGGTGTATTCTTCTCCATCTTCAGGTTTATCCAGGATGATCTGTTGTTTTTTTTTTGTTTTGTGTCTTTTGGGTTTGGTGATTGGTAATTGTGGTTGCCGCTATCATTGTCTACACTGATGTTGTGATGATGAGGTTCAGAAAGTTTGAAGGAGTTCTGTGATAATGGTTTGTAGTGATGGTTTGAATCGGTGATGGGATGAGGTTTGATTGGTTCTCATCGGCATTTGGAGTTGATGTAAAAAGTTAGTGATGATGATGGTGGTGTGTATAGCGATGTCGACTAAGGTGTCTGAGAGGGTAGGCGATGTGACTTTGGTGATGCGGGCATATCTCAGTTCCAGATCTCCTCTATTTTAGGAATTTTTTAATTTATATTTTGAATTTGGATCACCCTGTTATTCCTTCATAATTCTTTGACTTTGTCATTCTGGCTACTATTCTACCACAAAGTGGCCATTTTAAAAATCTAAAAAAAAGGAATTTTCAGTAATCATGGGCCCTCCAAATCACCTCCAACTATAATGAAAACATCAAAACAAGTGAAATAACCATTTTTAAAAGTGATGAAATTAAATTATTGAATCAAACATTAAGTCAAATTTGTTATAATAATTTTAAATTATAATATAAATTCAGTTTAATAAAGTGGTGTAAGGGTGAAATAAAATAGTGAATCATGGTGAGATCACACCCCCACACCTGAACATTTTTACTCCTAGGAAAAGTCACATTTCCAAAAATTATACATGGAGATATTACCAAATTAATGAATATTTAACATTAAATGAAATTTTAATTCGTGATAGCAATGTGATCAAAGAAAAATCAAACCAAGGAGTTATTTTCAGTGGTCATGGAAAAAGATGTCTCATAACTTGTATCAGAACAAAATTATAAGAGATGCATGATACCAATATGAATAAGTAATTAAGAAGTTAACCATGTAATTAATTCTCCATGTGTGTGAGTGAAAACCATTTCATGTTATTCTTTCCACTTTTTATCCAGTAAATATAGGTTATTTAAAAAAAATATGCATAAATTATCATGCCCACCGAACCTACCTTGCATCCTTTACAATCAAATTTCAATACCAACTCACTTAAGAATTACTGAAAGTAAAAACTTAAGCTACCAACCTAAATACCCCCATATTTTTTACATTTCATCACTCCCCTCATTTATTATTATTTTTGTTGTTTTGTTTCAAAAGTAGAACTTGGAACCAAATCTCACACTCATCACTCAACCTTTGTTTGATCTTCTGATAACACCAATTGTAATAGTTATAACAAGATAAAATGTTGAGTAAGATTGGATTTTTTACCTTCCCAAGACACAACACACGTTTTTATGTTTTTTTATTTTTATTTTTTTTAGGGAATAAAATAGTCAGATAATAGGTACACACGCATAGGTTGATCTAGTAAAGTAATGAAATAGATCGGATAAGGAATAAACGCATAGAAAAATCATTTTTTAAAGATTATAAATATTAACCTAACTTGTATTTAATTTTTATAAAGTAAGAAATATTCACAATTCATTGTTTGGTGAAAAAATGTGTGGAGAAATTAAGTAGCATTTTTTTTCATAAACTACTCATATAAAGGGTATCATTCTTCTCAAAGGTTCCAAAAGTATACAAACATTAATATAATTTAAAAACAACAAATTAACTATAAAAAAGTAACACCTTAATGTTAAATTCATTCCAAAACACACATTACATTAAGGAAAAGAAAAAAATGTTAAAACAACTTAAAATAGGAAAATTCCATATGCATTTTCAATAAATTTCAGGATTAAGTTGGCATCAATTTCCATGATTAAGTTGGAATAATTTTTCATTGTAAAGTTAGCATAAAAATGAATATTTCAGCACAAAAGTGAGGGGGTAGTTAACAATACTATCCATCAAAACAAAAAGAGAAAAATAAAAAAAAGATAGTGAAAATTCCTAACTAACCCAAGAATATATGTAGAGACCTGAATCTTGACGTACATGAAAATTACATTACTTTTGAGGAATACTTAATACATAACAAAAACAGACACACAAGGACCGTAATAGTTTAGTGTCTTTGGAAACTTGGAACGTAATCTTCTAATCGTGGTGAAAGATCTTCAACATCTCCCATAAAGATCTTCCCCTTTTTTTCTTACCTAAAACCTTTCTTTATATCCTGGGGAAAAGAAAACATAAAAAGAGTGAGCTCAAATGCTCAGTAAGGGTAAGCATGGATAAAATAAAACATACCATATACATTTGAACTTAAAAACATGAACATAATGTTTAAACATCAAAAGCTTGAGCAATTACATAAAACATGGAAGTACGTATGGCATAGATCATAAAGAAACATTAATAATGATAAAATAGAATGGGAATAAAACATGTAATTTTGGAAACCATTAAGCACATGATATGATTTCCATAGTAGCCAAGGCATTGCTGCCAAGACCATCTTAGTGGACAAAGTCCCTTTCTGAATCGAGTTCACTCCTCGTTCCAGTCCTGTATTACTGAATCGGTTTAACTTTCCGTTCAATCCATGTCTATCTCATGAGATATAAATCTTTACCCAATGAATTGGAGGTAGATATAGGTCCCACCCATCTCATAATGAAATCTTTCTTACTTGTGCCACAAAATAAACTTGAAACATTCATCATAACCCAAAGAATAAAATGGGTTTCATAAACATCATCCCATCATCACATAATCCATATAAAACAAATGGATATATAAACATAAGAAAATTGAAACCATGTAAATCATATATGCATGATACTTGAAACATACACATGTATAATAATGTCATCTTAGATGAAAATGGTTTTGATAATACACTTGAAATGAATTCTTGAGGAAAATATCCTTTTTTCGTCAAAATCATTTTCTTTTCAAAAAATGGTATGAAATTTTAGAAGAAAAGGTTTTTGTTGAAAATAGTCATGAAATATATTGGAGGAAGCTTCATGAAAATATGGCTTTATAAAACCATAAAAATCTGTTCACGCCGTATAAGTTAAAAATAACATTCTCCTCGTACTTTTGTCGAAAAAGTAAAAAAAGTACCTCGTAATAGAAAGATTACATACATACCATGTAGTAAAAGTAAAAAATGGGTAAAAAGGAAATTAAACATACATAAAAACACTTTTATAAAACATGGACATGGATGATAACAATAACCCCAGTAAATACTTACGTATAAACAATCTCGGATAAAAAAAATGAGATTTGCAAAATTATCCCTTACCTTAGGTCCGATATGCTTCGTACGTATCCAAACCTCTTGTATAATGATTTAAATAATGTCATTGACTTATTACAGAATCATATGAATTGTTATTATATCATATATGGTTCACTTATGACTTTATATTACCCGTTCTTTTGTAAATTCCATGTTAAAGAGTGTTTTGGGTAAAATCGTTTCATTTGTCGTCCGTGTTTTGACTTGTAATTATTCATATGATTACTTAGATCATTATTACTTAATTCCAGAATATAAAACATGATTTATATATAATATATATTCATAATATACATATATATAATAGATCGATAAATGGAAAGAAATACACCGTTCATGGAGATGGTAAGTCGTACGTACGCATGAACGCTGTTTTCGTTTCCTTATTGAGTTGAATGGAATTAAGTAGATGACATAAATATATATATACATAAATCCAGTATCATTATTATTTCATATATTTTATGATTACTTATTATATATACTTTATAATCATTCTTTAATGGTTATCATGGAGAGTGAATCTCATCGCGTCGAGGAGACGATATTCCGTACGTACGCACGAGCGATGATATCATTCCCATGATCGTAGAATTATATTAAAGTGTATGTATAATATTAAAAAATCAATATCACTTTACAATAATCATATATATTCATTAATTTCACCATTATACCTATCCAAGTAAGGTGGTGGTGGAAAATAGATTACACCACGGCGTGGAGACGGTATTTCGTACGTACGCACACGCGGTGATTTCATTTTCCATAGGATGGATAGATGGTGAAATATGGTTTTTTAATACTTATAATAATATATCAGTATATTAGTGATACTGATGTTATTACTTAATAATGAAACAACTAAAGAAGAAGAAGTTGAAGAAGAAATAAAATTGAAAGAATCGGTAACGGATATTACCTCTTCTTTGACACGCCTCTTTGAATCCTCCTCTTAGGGTACTAAAATTGGTCTTTGAAGAAGACCAGGACCTCTAGGATGTTGATAGGGAAGTTAATAAGGGAAATGGTCAGGGTTTGGCCGAGCTTAAAGGCTCAAATTGGTGTGAGTAAGAGAGGGAGGAGGTGCCCTTTTATAAGGGAGGAGAGGGGCACCTTTGGAAATCTAAAAAATATTAATTTATAATAAATCTAACCCCACTTAAAAACCTCCAAAAATGACTCATATTCGAATATAAGATGATATAGGGTTGTAATATCATCAACCAATAAAATTTAGACATCTTAGGAAATTATTTTAAACATTATCAACTTGATTTATCCTTACTTAATCAATTTAATTTTATTTGTGGTAATAACATTCTAAATTTTAAATTATAACAAAAAATTACTTATTTGTTGTGCATTGTCCATAATTGGATACTTTATACCATTTTAGACTATATAAATTTAAATTTTTAATTTTTAAATATTTTTGTGATTTTTAAACAATTTTATAATATGTTATTTTTATAAAATAACAATAGTGTCAATTTTGACACTGTTCATTTATATGAATTTAAATAAAATATATACAGAAGATATGTTCGAACTAAAAGCTTAAATAGATTCATAAATGGCCATATTTATCTATAAAATTAGTGGATAACATTAAATAGTTCATATAATATTTATTTTATTATTTTTAAAACCATTTATTTGGTTTATCTCTTAATAAAATAATTACTACAACATTTTTGTATAATTATTTAATATACTTATTTGTTGCATAAAAATTAAAAATAAAATCCTATTATGAAGATAAATATATTACCTTTCACAATAATACTTTTAATAGAATTTATCATCTTAAAATCACAATATTTAAATTGTTATATTTATTAAATTATGAAGGTGACAACTTTGGCATCATTTAAATTAAAATAATATAAGTGTCATAATAACTTTTATAAGACTACAAACGGTTATATATTAGGTCATTAGATGCTTATGGTGTATATACACACTAAAAATAAGTTTTTTTCAGGTTTTTGAGACTTTTAATGGGTATTATTATTTCAATAAAAACTATATTACTGATTTTTCACTTAATAAATAATTTCTGCATCATTAATGTATCACCATTAATGATAAATATTTAATCCCTAAAAATCTAAATAAATTATCATGATGTAGATAATTTTATTATATTTCTGGAGACTATTCATGTTCTAATTTTTATGATGTTTATCACTAAATTAAAATTATTATACTTATAAGATTTAAGAGAGTGACATGTTGTCACTTTCTTTGGTTTTAATAATAATTAAATTATTTTCATGGTCAAAAGTCCATAAAATTAATATAATCCTTCCATTAGGTGATATGGGTCGACTTTTAGTCATCCAATATAATTTTTTCATGTGTTAGGGTAATTTTATAATATTATATTCACCCTTAATTACCCGATTTACCTTTAACTATGCTAAATAAAATTTATCGTCCCAAAAATAAAAAGTAGCCTATTAACATAATTTGGACCCACTGATTCCAAATATGGAATCAATTTTTTCAAATTCAATACATAGAATTTTTAAAAATTAAATTAAAATTAATCCCGTTGTCGAATGAAAACGGGTTTTTGTTTAAAACATTGCAAAAGATTGAATTGATTTAACCTACGAATTCAATGTAAAATCAACGCTAATGACATACATTATATTAAATGGTAAAAATATATTCTATTTATACTTTAAAACCATTCAATATTATAATTTAACCACATAAGTTATTACGATGAAAAAAAGTTGTTTTTAATTAAAATATAGCATGTTTTTACAATTCATTAAAATATGAAAGTTATCAGAATAATATGAAAAATTTATCCAAGGTAAAATTTTATATCCTGATTCCAAAGAATAATTTTATTTTGTAAAATTGAACTTATAAACATGTCAAAAACTAGATTTAATGTGGGTGCTCCATCAAAAGGCGGCAAAACTGCATTTTTTGAAAAATACTTATTTTACCCGAAAAATTTATTTTGTTATTATACCATGTTCTAGAAAATGTGTAAGATGAATAATAATGTTATAAAATTCAAAATTTAGTTAATACTATTCATAATGGCTAGTTCATAATAATATTATAATAATATATCGTTGTTTAGTAAAACTCAGTATTGCGTACAACACACACTATCGAGGAAGGTCGCGATTGCATGCAATGCAAGCCAAGTCAGGATTGCGTGTAGTGCACAACTCCTTTTTTGCTGCGTATAACAAAATACATTGAATACATATATATATATACTCAATGTTTCATAGAATAACTACTATCAAACAAACATGAAATTGTGTGTAACACGATCCAGGATTAGTGTTGCGTATACTGTAAGCTAATACGGTGTTGCGTATAGCGCAAGATAATCTTGGTGTATCGTACAATAGAAGATATGAAATAAATTAAAAAGAATATATCTTATAAAATCTCGGGTTATTACATTCTACCCCCCTTAAAATGAATTTCTCCCTCGAAATTTGTTGGGGTTATAAATGGTTTTCTACTTAAAAGTTTCTTTAATTGAAACCCACATCGTAAAAAGGAATACCAAAACTTATCTTTATAAAATAAAGTATGAAATGTAACAGTTACCCAAATAAACTAATCACTGGGTTTCCACATAGGATAACATAGGTGAAAATATGGATATGGAAGAGAAATCTATCCATCATGTTCTGATAGAGAGTGGTAGAGAACATGGCTATGAAAAAGCCAATAATCACAAAGCCATAGATTTGTGATGATCTAAGGTACCATTTGATTCATCGGATATAAGGTCACTAAGACAGCATTTTTGGTTTTCAAGATCATTTCCCTAAATTTGATGAATTAAAATAAATACTTACATGATTTTGGTACAATTTCACTGTTGTTCGTGAATTGAACAATTTCCAATTCATACCTTAATGAAATGAAGTTGAATTTGTTATTCGTGATGTGTTAGCAGATCATGTGATAGAATGATGGGTCATTCCATCTGTTTCAAACAAAAGGTTAGAAAAAGTTATAATTCCATCATATGGTTAGATTAATCATATATGGTTCCAAAAATGAACTTATACTTCATATATCATACCGCTTAATAAAATAAAACTAGTTTCTACTAACCAGGGACTTCCTGTAGGCTAGTGGAAGGCGATAAAGGTCAGTCGCACTTCAGTTGTGGGTTCGATTCCCACAGCCTTGTCTGACGTGATGGGTTGTCTCCAGTCCTGCAGGTTTTCCTTTTTCTAAAACTACATTACTATAACATCCCATCAATAATATCGAAAAAAGTTCTATCCTTAAATAATACTAACTTATGTCCAACATAATCCATTCCAATCTTTAGGCTTATCTAAAATACTTCAGTCCAAGCTCATAGTATAAAGAAAATGATTACTTGAAATGTCACATAACAATCACATGAATTCCATCATTTATCCCCCATATATCATAAGATATATCTTTTTGGTCAAATTACAAACATGTGAATACCTTAATCATGTATTCTCTTGAAAAATGAATACCCATTTAACCTTAGTGAAAACATGAATGCTGTCAAAAGTTAACTGTTTCCACATACCAAAATCCCAAAATTTATATATAATCAAACCATAATATCACTTAGTCCTTATATCAGTCATGAGATCATGAATACAATCAAACATCTCATTATCTTTTTATCCCTTCATTATGTGCATATCATCTACTTTCCAAAAATATCTGAATAACCTTCCATGGTTACCGGTACCATTTAACATATACTTTCATATACTTTAGGAAAAATAATAGTTTAACAATCCTTAGATGATTCTTTATTCCATAGTATCATACATTATTCTTTATAAACATACAATCATTCCACTAACTTCTTAAACCACTATCTGAGCTTCATCATTTATTTCATCTCATATTTCATTTGTAGTCTCTTCATCATCATCCACATAAATACTACCCATATGACCATGCTAATTCTCTTCATGAGATTTTCCCTTAGGGAATTGGTTTGAATAATGCCCATACATTCCACATTTAAAACATCTAATCATTGTTGATGTTGTAGTAATACCATTATCCTTGTCCATAGTGTTAACTGAACCTTTTCCTTTGCACTTACTGGCTTTGTGTCCTTCTTTTCCACACCCAAAGCATCTTCCAGTTCCTTTGAAACAATCTCCATGATGCCTCTTCCTACATGATTTACATGAGGTAAATTGAACTTTCTTTCCTCTATGATCATCATGAAACTCCATCTTTCTCCTATTATCTAAGTCGGAAAACTTACCAAAGTTGATATTATTGATCATATTATGAGATTTCTGATTAGGCATAATAATGATGTTTGGACTTCCAAATCCTGTTTCATTTGGTTGCTCATGAAGAATATCATTCCATTGTCCGTCATTTCCGCCATTATCGTGAATCTTCCTATTTCCAGCCATTTTCTAAAACCCAAAAAGAATAGTGTGAGAGGCAAAAATCATGCTAGGGAAAACAACATAGTAAAGGGGAAGTACCCTCAATATCTAACATCTTAGGTTAAATTCTATGACCGTTACCGTAGTTCTAGGACTATATCCTATACGTATACTTATCCTTAGGGATATCCCTAGACATACCTTAGAAATATCTCTAGAGATCTCACTAACGTTTTCGCATCCTAGTTTCCAAAGGTTGACTAAACCTTTCCTCTGATACCAAATGTAGAGACCCAAAACTTGACGTACATGAAAATTACATTACTTTTTCGAAATACTTAATACATAACAAAAACAGACACACAAGGACCGTAATAGTTTAGTGTCTTTGGAAACTTGGAACGTAATCTTCTAATCGTGGTGAAAGATCTTCAACATCTCCCATAAAGATCTTCCCCTTTTTTTTCTTACCTAAAACCTTTCTTTATATCCTGGGGAAAAGAAAACATAAAAATGGTGATCTCAAATGCTCATTAAGGGTAAGCATGGATAAAATAAAACATACCATATAAATTTGAACTTAAAAACATGATCATAATGTTTAAACATCAAAAGCTTGAGCAATGACATAAAACATGGAAGTATGTATGGCATAGATCATAAAGAAACATTAAGAATGATAAAATAGCATGGGAATAAAACATGTAATTTTGGAAACCATTAATCACATGATATGATTTCCATAGTATCCAAGGCATTGTTGCCAAGACCATCTTAGTGGACAAAGTCCCTTTCTGAATCGAGTTCACTCCTCGTTCCAGTCCTGTATTACTGAACCGGTTTAACTTGTCGTTCCAGCCATGTCTATCTCATGAGATATAAATTTTTACCTAATACATTGGAGGGAGATATAGGTCCCACCCATATCATAATGAAATCATTCTTACTTGTGACACAAAATAAACTTTAAACATTCATCATAACCCAGAGAATAAAATGGGTTTCATAAACATCATCCCATCATCACATAATCCATATAAAACAAATGGATATATCAACATAAGAAAATTGAAACCATATAAATCATAGAGACATGATACTTGAAACATACACATGTATAATAATGTCATCTTAGATGAAAATGGTTTTGATAATACACTTGAAATGAATTCTTGAGGAAAATGTCATTTTTTCGTCAAAATCATTTTCTTTTCACAAAATGTCATGAAATTTTAGAAGAAAAGGTTTTTGTTGAAAATAGTCATGAAATATTTTGGAGGAAGCTTCATGAAAATAAGGCTTTATAAAACCATAAAAATCTGTTCACGCCGTATAAGTTAAAAATAACATTCTCCTCGTACTTTTGTCGGAAAAGTCAAAAAAGTACCTCGTAATAGAAAGATTCCATACATACCATGTAGTAAAAGTAAAAAATGGGTAAAAAGGAAATTAAAAATACATAAAAACACTTTTATAAAACATGTACATGGATGATAACAATAACCCCAAAAATACTTACGTATAAGCAATCTCGGATAAAAAAAATGAGATTTGCAAAATTATCCCTTACCTTAGGTCTGATATGATTCGTATGTATCCAAACCTCCTGTATAATGATTTAAATAATGTCATTGACTTATTACAGAATCATATTCATTGTTATTATATCATATACGGTTCACTTATGACTTTATAGTACCTGTTCTTTTGTAAATTCCATGTTAAAGAGTGTTTTGGGTAAAATCGTTTCCTCGTCCGTGTTTTGACTTGTAATTATTCATATGATTACTTAGATCATGATTACTTAATTCCAGAATATAAAACATGATTTATATATAATATATATTCATAATATACATATATATAATAGATCGATAAATGGAAATAAATACACCATTCATGGAGATGGTAGGTCGTACGTACGCATGAACGCTGTTTTCGTTTCTTTATTGAGTTGAATGGAATTAAGTAGATGACATAAATATATATATACATAAATCCAGTAGAATTATTATTTTATATATTTTATGATTACTTATTATATATACTTTATAATCATTCTTGAATGGTTATCATGGAGAGTGAATCTCATCGCGTCGTGGAGACGGTATTTCGTACGTACGCACGAGCGATGATATCATTCCCATGATTGTCGAATTATATTAAGGTGTATATATAATATTAAAGAATCAATATCACTTTACAATAATCATATATATTCATTACTTTCACCATTATACCCATCCAAGTAAGGTGGTGGTGGAAAATAGATTACACCACGGCGTGGAGACGGTATTCCGTACGTACGCACGCGCGGTGATTTCATTTTCCATAGGATGGATAGATGGTGAAATATGGTTGTTTCATAATTATAATAAAATATCATTATATGATTTATAATGATGTTATTACTTAATAATGAAACAACTAAATAAGAATAAGTTGAAGAAGAAAGAAAATTTAAAGAATCGGTAACGGATATTACCTCTTCTTTGACATGCCTATTTGAATCCTCCTCTTAGGGTACTAAACTTGGTCTTTGAAGAAGACCAGGACCTCTAGGATGTTTCTAGGGAATTTTATAAGGTAAATGGGCAGGGTTTATCCGAGCTTAAAGGCTCAAATTGGTGTGAGGAAGAGAGGGAGGAGGTGCCCTTTTATAAGGGAGGAGATGGGCACCTTTGGAAATCTTAAAAATATTAATTTATAATAAATCTAAATTCACTTAAAAACCTCCATAAATGACTCATATTATAATATAAGATGATATAGGGTTTTAATATCATCAAACAATAAAATTTATACATGTTAGGAAATTATTTTAAACATTATAAACTTGATTTATCCTTACTTAATCAATTTAATTTTATTTGTGGTAATAACATTATAAATTTTAAATTATAACAAAAAATTACTTATTTGTTGTTAATTTTCCATAATTGGATACTTTATAACATTTTAGACCATATAAATTTAAATTTATAATTTTTAAATATTTTTGTGATTTTTAAACAATTTTATAATATGTTATTTCTATAAAATAACAATAGTGTCAATTTTGACATTATTCATTTATATGAATTTAAATAAAATATATACAGAAGATATGTTCGAAATAAAAGATTTAATAGATTCATAAAAGTCCATATGTATCTAGAAAATTAGTGGAGAATATTAAATAGTTCATATAATATTTATTTTATTATTTTTAAAACCATTTATTTGGTTTATCTCTTAATAAAATAATTACTACAACATTTTTGTATAATTATTTAATATACTTATTTGTTTCATAAAAATTAAAAATAAAATCCTAATATTAAGATAAATCTATTACCTTTCACAATAATACTTTTACTCAAATTTATCATCTTAAAATCACAATATTTAAACTGTTATATTTATTAAATTATGAAGTTGACAACTTTGGCATCATTTAAAATAAAATAATATAAGTGTCATAATCACTTTTATAAGACTCCAAACGGTTATATATTAGGTCATTAGATGATTATGGTATAGATATAAACTAAAAATAAGTTTTGGTCAGGTTTGTGGGCCTTTTAATGGGTATTATTATTTCAATAAAAACTATATTACTGATTTTTCACTTAATAAATAATTTCTGCATCATTAATGTATCACCATTAATGATAATTATTTAATCCATAAAAAATCTAAATAAATTATCATGATGTAGATAATTTTAATAGATTTATGGAGACTATTCATGTTTGAAGTTTTATGATGTTTATCACTAAATTAAAATTATTATACTTATAAGATTTAAGTGAGTGACATGTTGTCACTTTCTTTGGTTTTAATAATAATTAAATTATTTTCATGGTCAAAAGTCCATAAAATGAATCTAATCCGACCCTTAGGTGATATGGGTCGACTTTTAGTCATCCAATAGAATTTTGGCATTTTTAGGGTAATTTTATAATATTATATTCACCCTTAATTACCCGATTTACCTTTAACTATGGTAAATAAAATTTACCGTAGTTACTATTCATAATTCCCAAAAAGAAAAATTAGTCTATTAACATAATTTGGACCCACTGATTCCAAATATGGAATCCATTTTTTCAAATTCAATACACAGAAGTTGCAGAAATTAAATTAAAATTAATCCCGTTGTCGAATGAAAACGGGTTTTTGTTTAAAACATTGCAAAAGATTGAATTGATTTAACCTACGAATTCAATGTAAAATCAACGCTAATTATATACATTATATTAAATGGTAAAAATATATTCTATTTATAATTTAAAACCATTCAATATTATAATTTAACCACATAAGTTATTAGGATGAAAAAAAAAATTTAATTAAAATATAGCGTGTTTTTACTATTCATTAAAATATGAAAGTTATCAGAATAATATGAAAAATTTATCCAAGGTAAAATTTTATATCCTGATTCCAAAGAATAATTTTATTTTGTAAAATTGAACTTATAAACATGTCAAAAACTAGATTTAAAGTGGGTGCGCCATCAAAAGGCGGCAAAACTGCATTTTTTGAAAAATACTTATTTTACCCGAAAATTTTATTTTGTTCTTATACCATGTTCTAGAAAATGTGTAAGATGAATAATAATGTTATAAAATTCAAAATTTATTTAATATTATTCATAATGGCTAGTTCATAATAATATTATAATAATATATCGTTGTTTAGTAAAACTCGGTATTGCGTACAACACACGCTATCGAGGAAGGTCGTGATTGCGTGTAATGCAAGCCAAGTCAGGGTTGCGTGTAGTGCATGACTCCTTTTTTTCTGCGTATAACAAAATACATTGAATACATATATATATACTCAATGTTTCGTAGAATAACTACTATCAAACAAACATGAAATTGTGTGTAACACGATCCAGGATTAGTGTTGCGTATACTGCAAGCTAATACGGTGTTGCGTATAGCGTAAGATAATCTTGGTGTATCGTACAACAGAAGATATGAAAGAAATTAAAAAGAATATATCTTATAAAATCTCAGGTTATTACAATATAGACACCCCCCATACCTAGAGTGTGTAGTATCCTCACTATAATAAAGGATAATGTGGAAATTAAGGATAAAAACTAGTGGGCTTCACTGGTATGTTGCTTCCTGAAGGTGGATTTCCTCCACCATATGCTTTGAAAAATCCTCGTAAAAGTGTTTAAGTCTCTACCCATTGACTATAATACTTTATCCAATCTGCTCATGCAAAACCTATATTACACCAAAAGGGTAAACATTAGTAACAGTATAAGGACCAATCCATCGGGAATGAAGCTTACCTGGTTGGAGATTTAGCCTATAATTGTATATGAGGACCTTATCACCAATAAGAAACTTTCACCAATGAATCATCCCATCATGGATATCCTTTTTCTTCTCTTTATAGATTCAGAAGTTCTCATAAGAATCACATTGAATTTCTTCCAACTTCTGAATCTACAACTTCCTATGCTCACCAACATCATAGAGATTCATATTAAATTTATTAACAGTCCAATATGCATGGTGCTCTACCTCCACCAGGAGGTGACAAGACTTTCTAAACACAATCCTGTATGGTGGAATTTTGATCAGGGTTTTAAAAGTTTTACAGTATGCCCAAAGTGCATCATCCAAGTGAAAACTACAATCTTTCCTATTATCGACGATGGTTGGGTGATTTGTGTTTGGCTTCATAACTGAAACTCACCAAGGTAACACATGAAGAACTCGGTGTGTTGTATAGGTTTGTATATTATTTCAATGTGTTACCATGAAATGAAATTAAATATACATGGAAGTGTTTATTAGAGTTAAATTAACCAATATTAACCACAAAAACACTATAATTGAATGGGGAAGAAGATGTAGTGAATGGTGTGTAAAACATCACATGAATGGGTACCCCCAAACATGATTATATGAGTCGAGTATGACATACCAGTAAATAAATCAACAAAATAAGAATATAATATGAATAAAAACAGCATAAAAACCTATAATTAAAAATATCATTCAAATATTACAAATAATAAACTCAAGATTAGATCACGTTCCTCTTCAGGTGATCATAAGGAGTTTAGAAGTCCATAAAAAGGGAGGAATCCATAGATGTTGAATTAGCACTTCCCATAGACTCTATAACTTCTAGTTATAATGATAGAACTCCTTTGGGTCTCAAAAATTAAAGATCATTACTTCCTAGTCAAACTCCCAAATGGGGTGCCTAAGGTACTCTTTTATAGGCAAAGTGGATGGTAGTTTTGGCACCCAGATTTCTAAAAACCACTTGGCCCATGGTTTTGGGTGGGTTTACAGAACTATATCACTTTGGAGAAAAATAAAAAAAATATTACCCACCTCTTAACTATCTCCATTAAAATTTGGCATTATTTAGAGGTCGACAGTTCTAGATATGGCTGAAATACAGAAGAGTTGTTTTGACTTCTTACAAATTCAATGTCTTTGATAGATCAGTTCGGTTGGGCCACTTAATGGAAGAATTGGGCTTGTGTGTCTTAATAAGAGTTGTATCTTGCCTAATTTTGGATCGGATAACAAAATTCCATCTTAATTTGATGCACTTATTAGTTATAGTGTCCATTTGAGTCCATTAGGGTGCTTGGAATGTTACACGGTTTGACCCATTTTTCATCAGCTTCATCATGGGCCCTCTAAATCACCTCTAACTACAATGAAAACATCAAAAAAAGTGAAATATAACTTTTTAAAAGTTATAGAAATTAAATTAACGAATAAAAAATAGAGTGAAATTTTTATAATAATTGGAATTTACAATACAAATTTCATTTAATACATTGGGGTAAGGGTGAAATAAAACAGTGAATTGCGGTGCGATCAGAGTCACAAGTTCATGTTGGAGGCGCATTGTTTTTGTTATTTACTATTTTATTTCATTTTATGTTTCATTTAGTTCTATAATGATTTATTTTTCTACGTGCATATTTTTTACCCTTTGATTAGAGGGGTAATTCTTGAGTGATTGGGGAGGGGAAGGTTCTCCTTTTGTAATTATCAAGTCTTTGAATTTCAATGAATAAAACTCTCTATTTTTTGTTAACTAGTTTTTATATTCAATATAGGTTCTTAATATCATATGTTATTGTGTTTTATTTGATTTTTTACATTGTTTTTTTCCTTGTTTAATGATCCATAATCTCCCTTTATTCAATCTTGGTCTATATATGATGGAATAAACAAGGGTTAAGTGGTAAATTACTTAATTATTATCAGCACATGTGGAAGATGAAATGAACATTATTATATTGTTTAATAAAAACAAGACCCAATTGGGTATCCTCTAAGTTTATTGGGGGTGATTCACTATGACACTTTCTTGCGTATGAAGGAGGGAGACCAAGTTGAGATTTTAGATAGGGATAGTCACACTGAAACCATTTACCCAAGGGTGAGAGGAGAAGTGATTGATAATCCTCTCACTTACTAATTAATATAAAGAATATTTGAATGATTTAAGTAATATGATATCATTGTAATTAGAAAATCAAACCTAACCCAATCACCCTTCTCATAATATTATTTTCAATCTCGTGATTTACTTTACTTTTCAAAACCCAAAAAAAAAATCCAAAAAAAAAATACCCATTTCTTTAACCTCAAAAGTGAAAACTAATTTTGTGTACTCCTCTCTAAATACAACCCTAGGTTTACCACTGTAATTACATTTATCTTGGAAATAAATATATTTTTAATCCACCCTGCATTAGCTGTTTCATTCAATCATAATACTACACTAGGAAAATAAATATTATCTTTCTACACCTTGTAGCAGGTGTGTCAATTCTTTTTAAAGGGAGTGCTTAGGTTTTAAATTGAAAGTTTCATGTAAGGTGTTCACTAAAATGATAAACATGATTTTAAATGAATTCTATGAAACTGTTTTCTTGGAATAATTTCCTATAAATTATAATTATTTATTCAAATGATTATATGGTAGTTTCAAAGGGGGTAAGGGGTGTTTAGTTTAAATAAAAGTGTTCTTGAAAGGGTGTTTCATACATAATAATTCTCCATTCTATATTAATTAAAGGAACTTATATGATTTTTCTTTGATGGAATGTGATACATTACTATAAAATGAAGTTTTCATGATTAATGGGTGATCCATGTGAAACTCTTCAACTTAGTTAATGTATCATGGAAAACCTAGGAATTACTTAAGCTTTATGTGAATTATGAAACAACATGTTAATGTAAGGGGTTTTCCCTTACTATTGGATTCCATTAGTCTTTCCAAATATGGGTCCATGTCAATGTTTAGTAAACCATGATGAGTGGATACCTCTTTAGCTCTACCCAACACAAACCCACACTAGTTCATGGTAAGTCATGGATAGTGGATCTTCTTTTAATTAACCCCTTATGGTCCTCATACTAGGTCATTATGAGACTCTTCTTAATAGATCTTATACACCATTTGATATATAGTACATTGACCCTAATCATTATTGTCATTTGTTCCTTGTGGTCTCTCCCATGATGTTTTTTTCAAAATTTATTCCTTTGAGCTCATATTTACAAACTTTTATCCTTCGATCATACTCATGAGAAGTATTTCCTTTTAATAATGTGTTAAATGTACTTAATCGTGATACTTGTTTTTTTCTAAATTAAAAGTACAACTTCTATATTTATAGATTAAACTAGAAAGTTATGGTTTATTTTATAAAGGTTTCACATATAGTATTTGGTGAGATCATGCTAGGATCATTCTATCCACACCTTACATACACCCTCTAGGTGTATATAGAAATTTTTTGTCTTCTTTTGATCCATTTTATAGATGTGGATAACAACCTTCATATTTATAGAGTTTAGACTATTCTCTTAGGTATGAAGCAAAGTAGGTGTTGGTATATTAAGTGACCATGTTTCATGGGGTGTTAAAAAAGTATTTATTTTATTTTTATATAGTCATATACCTCTTTTTTTATCATGGAAAATTATGAAATCATGTTGTGTGATGTATGTTGTATTTTAGATGTTTATTATTGGAAAATTCATTTGGTTTATCATTTGGTATAATTATCTTGTTTTGGTTATTAAGGGAAAAATCATTCCCAATTTTCTGTAATTGATTACCTATACACTTATTTTTGGCCTATAGAGATCTAGAACATGCCTCGGGCCTTGTGATGGGATAATTTGGGTACCCGATTAGGGTATCCTGGGTTGGTTTGTTACATAAGTATTCAATAAAAATTGTATATTGTCCCTCTAATAGATATGATATTAATTTTAAAATAGACCACCATTTTTATGGGAGTATATTTAATAAAATTCCTTATTAAAAGATTGTAAAACTTGATGGGCATATGATAAAAAAAATTATTATAGATAAAATTAAGTCATCTTTATCAAACTTGACTTTGATATCAATTTTAGAGATAGAAAAATTAATAGAATCAACTTTTTATACTAGTATAGGAATTTAAGAATTATCATTAAACAAAAAAGAAAGATTTTTTGTGTTGGAGAAATAATTTCCTGATAAATCTCATCCTAATAAATCTAGTATAGATGATAAAGATACTTGTTGTGGGAATAGTAAATATTATATTAATGTTTCTACATTAATTATTATTACTATGGATCCTAAGATTCAAAAGCTATATATGAATATGGATCTTTATGGGATGATAGAAAACTTAAAAATGATATATCAATAAAAAATTAGACATGAGAGATGAAAGGTTTCAAAACCACTCTTTTAGTGGATGATGGTTTAAGTTAATTTAATCTCAAATCATATACTCAATCTGATTGGGTAGGATAGACCACAGTCACCACTTATACTTGATCTAACCATGGATTTCATTCTATAGTTGGTGTTAGAAATGTTTCAATAGTTTATTGTAAATTATAACATGGATGATATCAATACAAGTTTACTCAATCTCCTAAATATATTGAAGATTTCTTAGCTGAACAAGGGAGGACCAAGATCAAGTGTCATGATAATGGTGCAAAAAGTAAAGGGTAAAAAAATTCTAGAATAAGAATAATATAGGTCATAGAGAGTCCACACCAAATTCTTTTAAATTGAAGGAAAGAGTTTCAAAGGAAGGATAAATATTCCACTATGGGAAACCTAAACACCGAAATAGGAATTTCCTAGAATACTTGAAAAGTTACAATAAGCATAGTAGATATTCCACACTAGTTATTAATGATATATAAGTCCCTTATTCTATTTTGAAGGGTATATGATACCAATTGTACATTATAAAAATGACTTAAATATGTGTAATAGTTCAAAACTGAAAAAGAGTTTATAGTTAGAGCTTGAAGTATGAATTCATACAATGAAGCAATGAGTTTCTATATTAAGGATTTGGATTCATTAGACTACTTAAACAATTTATTGAATTTATAAATTATAAAAGTTGTGTATTTTTCTTCTCATTTTCACTTATTTGATAAGAGATTTATTATTGCAAACAAATATTTTTCATGAATAATATGAGATGATGGATTTAATACACATGATATATGATTTTATCTAATTCTATAACATTTTTTAAAATAATATAAGTATAAAAGAGGTTTTATCTAGGATAAAATTGTATATGTTAAAAAAAGTTTTTTATCCAAATTATTTATTAAAATGTGGGGGATAGGGCTCCAACCACTCGAGAGTGACATATTTTAAAGAATAAAATCTTATTTTCATAATATTTTTCAAATATATATAATAAAATATATAATATAGTTTTTATTAATTTATTTGTTAAATATTCCCATAAAGGAAAAAAGGTTATCTTCTAACACGAAGAAGTTTATGTATTAGAAATATAAAGGTTCTAAGAGGTTAGTGTAGGTTCCAGGCATAGCGCTTTGATGGTATGACCAACTTTTCTTTTAGTCTTAAATCATATGTAATCATTTATTTACATGATAAAAACGTCATGTCCAATAAAAATAGTATATTACTTGACTATATTAAAATAAAAAAACCTAAATAGGAAGGATCTTCACATGTAATTTATAATTAATTTATGAGCTGATATAGAATTACCTCAACTTATGATTCTGCTTTTATTGATGATTTGATTAATAATATATTCCCATACCATTATTGTGTTGTAGGATCCAAGTGTAGAATATCTCTAGTAGTGATCCACAAATTCACCACAATATATAAACATCGTTGTATAATTGTTGGGTGCTAATACAATTGATCATGATCGCTTGCATTGTTCATGGTTGACTATAGCAGAATTCATCTTAAGAGTGAGAACTCTTAATTTTATCTCATTGTCTTGAGAGAGGAAGGTAGGAGAGCACTCTATATCTCTTAATATATCTCTAAGGCTTGATAATTATCACTCTATCTATTGTCCACACCAATTGTGTTTTTAGAAAGTGAGATTTACATATATTTATTATGGTAGGTTTAGGGTTGAAAAATGGCACACTAAACCCTTTCCATATTTATAATTATTAATTGACCTCATGTTCAATATTGTTATTAATCACTTGACATTTTAAACACCTTTAGGAATAAATAGATAATATCATTTATATTATTTCCAATCAGACCATTAAACTTGGTCTGTATTCCCTTTTGACATTTACTAATCATCAAATAATTAAAATTTAATAAATAAATGTCACTGTATTATTCTTGGATAAATATAATAAATATTACATTCACCAAACTTGTAAACAAATATTTATTATTATTATTATTATTATTATTTAACTCACTTATTCTTTTGAATAACTTGTGATTAAATTATAGAGATCAACCAAACTTGAATATATATTATTTATTCTAACTTGTTAAATTAATTACTTGAATTTAATTGAGATTATGAATACACCAAGTGTGTGGACCTCTAGGTCTCTTTCTTAGTGGAATTAGGAATAACTACCTAAATTCCAAGGTTAGTGTCTAACAACACTCCAAGGATCCCATAGATTAAAAAAAAATTAATGTCACAGTGACATCTAACCTCCTACGAATTCTTATTGTGTAATGTAATCTCTTTATCATGATGTCTCAAATAAAGAATATTTCATGCCAGTGTCATTAACCTATATGATTTATGTCTCTTTATTTGAATTCTTGGAAATGGAAACTCCCACCTAAAACCATGGACATGGATTTATGTAGATAGTTTTGTTCGCATCAAAGGGAATAATATTTCAACTTCCATCAAATGACATAATGGATAAATACTTTCTTTCATTATCCATTATTGTAATATAATTAATGACGCACCTCACATATCTTACCTCGATAAAAAAAATATGTCATCGCGGTTTTCATCAATACATCTAATTACATGAGTTATGATATCCACTAATGATAATATTAAAGTCTATAGATCAAAAAGCATATTTTTATATAAGAACATCTTATGACACATGGAAATGTAGATTTCCTATTAAATGGTTATGTTCTCATAACCTCCTATATTGGAGATTACCAAGGGTGAAAACCATGAGAAGTTATCTCAATGTATTATGAGACTCCTACCCCTAATATCTTGTATCATTTATTTCCTTTAAGATAATAGCGTCCATCCATAGAACAATATTCGAGAATAATTGATAGAGCGCTGTCGTGGGTGCCCTCAAATGATTAATGTGATTTTGGGGTACTTAGGTACAGCAGAGTGGCTGACCAAGGTCGTCTCTCAAAGGAGGAAGTGAATTAAAACAATTTTATAGATTTATTACAAAAATAAAATAGAATAGAATTAAAACACTAATTGAAAGGATGGGGGGTGTTTATAGTTTATAAATCTAGAAGAAGTTTTCTGTAAGAAGATTGCATTTTTTTGTTTTTAATTTTGAAATGAAGATTGATTAAAAAGACACAACAAGAAGATGTTTTTTTTAGAAAATATTTTAAAAGATGTAATCGATCTAACTCTACCTCTTCAATAAATTATTTATCATTATAATTCAAATTAACATCCACTTAATTATGACCCCTTAACTTGTTAATCCCCGAACCCTACGAGAATTAACTTTACCACAAAGATGAAGTTAATTAAACCCTAGGTTATCTTCGGAACATGTAATCGCAGCACCCTACTTTGATTGATGTTATAAGGATAGATTATGGTTAGTGGTAAATTAAGGCACATATCCATTCTGTAAATTAGGATGAATTGTGTTTAGGGATTATGTTTGAACTCTACAAATTTATCCCATATGGTCTTGAATTACCGATTAAGATCGCGCTCTCACAATTTATACAAAATCCCGAACTCGCGTGTTTTTGTGTTAATTGTTCAATTACTTGATTAGTTTCTTACAATTAAAAAACACAATTCATGGATCATATTAATTGAATTACAGTAGCTCAATGATTCAAAATAATTAAATGAAGAGGGTAGAAGATAGATCGATTACTAAAAGACTACTCTTCCATGGGTGGCGTAATCATCGTAGAAGCGTTTTGCATGTGCAAAGGTTTATAATGGGTATAACCCAATAAAGCTTCAACTAAATAATTCCAACCCAATTAGGAAGATTAAGAGAAGAATAAATTTAAACAAAACATAAGAAAATATGAGGAATAAAAGAAGATCAAAGAAGTTTATTACACAAATGAAAACATTACAAAATGAAGAAGAGAAGGAGGCTTCAATGAGGGGATCCTTGCTTCAAGAGATACCCCTCTTGAAATGGTTGAAGAATTTGGGTGAAACCAATTCTCCTCTGCCTACAATCTCCTAATTCACGTCCCAACCCCACAAAATGAGAAAAACGCCAATTTATATAGTGGTGGGAGGCTAGGTTCAAAGTGGTTTCAAGTGTGAATGGGGAATCTCGTCCAAATATTTTATTCCAACTTGAACCCCCTATTTGACCACCAAAAAGCGTGAATTGTTTGGAATTCCAGAAGGATCATATGTGTAAATATAGGTCCTATATTTCCTCTAAAAATTTGGGCTCAATACAATCCCATATGAAGAATTTATGGCCAAAATATATAAGATTCTCCATTCTGGCGTGTCCAGCCCACCTTTGACTTTATGGCCCAATTACTCCATCTAGATGCATTCTTTTTATCAAGTGTCCTAAATAAAAGTCGTATCCAATGAAGTAAGAAACACAGTTAAAAAATATTAAGTTCAAATAATTCAAATAAAAATATTTATGATTGAAATACTACAATGATTTTGAAAGGGTAAAACTGGAATTTTCATCAAATATTCAAATGAATGATCTAATCCCAAATACTTTCTAATTGAACATATTTAACACAATGTGAGGAAATTATATCATTTATTATCAATAAAATATTCAATAAAATAGTGTTTTATCAACTCCCCCACACTTACCCTTTTTCACTCCTGAGCAAAATCTCATATCAAGTAAACATCAATATAAAATCAAAACCAATTTTAAAACACATATCCTTGAGATCAAACAATTACACACCAAGAAACAAAATATATCATGCCTCATAAAAAACCATTATTTCAAGTTATTCATTTATATCATTCAATATATTTCCACTTTATTTATCCTCCCATGCACAAAATACTTACCTCGCTTGAATTTTCTTTTATCACACAAATATCAATATTTTTTTGCAATGTATTTCTCATCCAAACTCATACAAGGGTCACCATAGGCTTGATAAATTCATACATCTCCACCCTATGTGAGTCAAGGAAGTATGTTTATCGTGAGGAATTTTCAGGGTGGTTCTGTGGCTTTCGGTTGGTAGGATTTAGATGTGAAAAATTCTGAGGCTGAATGAGGAGGGCTTGACTCTTTTTGAAGCAAAATTGAATTAATCTAATTTTCACTTAAATATGGTATTCTTCTCAATCCCCATAGTATCAATTCATCTCCATCATCATGAAAAGTCATGAAAGGTTTAACTCATTCATCATTTTAGCATCAAAAATTCCAATCTTCTCAAACATGATTTTCTTGAAAGCTCCAGATAGGCACAGCTTTCCACCTCAATTAGAAGCTCTAGAAAAGGCACAGCTTCACTTGTCATGAAAGCTCCAAAAAAGGCACAGCTTTCAATATAATGATTTTCTTCAGCAGAAAACACATCTCTTCAGAATTTAATTTTCCACCCAAAGTATCACAGAATGTGTTAGCACAACACAAGATAGATTCCCCCACACTTAAGCTCAACTAGATTATGCAATTTCACTTCAAGAGTTGGTTGGATAGGGAAAATTGGCTTGTAATGTGGCTAACCTAATAGGATGTGCATGGATTCTAATGGATACAAGGATTAAATGTTCAAGGGAGTCCATTATAAAAAAAGGATTCTTTGAAATAGGGGCTTTAATACCAAACAAATGACTCACTCATTTAAACATAAGTACCTCAAACTCTCAAGTTTTGACAGGAATAGATCAAATTCTGGTTAAATCAAGTATGGTTTGGTTCTCTCAAGAAGTGAGGTGAATGTAAAGAATATGAAAATAATGATTTAGAAGCCTCATAGGAAAGTGATTTCAAATATAAAGACAGTGAGATGTGGCATGGGATTCAAAATTTAGTGTACTTTTCATGAAATTACTAAATATTTGAACTTGAAACAAAGTCATTTCATCATTCATTTAAGCTTAGTTTCAAGGGATAAATTGTTTCACTCATTTATATACATTTAAAAATTGTGATGAGAATCATTTCAGCTCAAAAATTTCAAAAACACAAAGAAAATTGAAAAATAAACACACAAAATTTGAAAAACGCACAAATTTTTTTTTGTTTTTTTTTTAAACAGGAAAACAATTGAAATTACTAAACTAAAAGGTTCCCTCACCCACACTTAAAATATTTTATTGTCCTCAATGTGAACCCATGAGATGATATATGCACATGAAATGCTGAATTTTTAAATAGGAAAAATAATATAAAAGTGAAAGGGTTAGGAACAGCCTGATGTGCTAAAGTGATGATGGGGTCATGCAGTGTGATAAAATCCACTGCATTAGTAGGAATTCCCTCAATGTATCTCTTCAAACGTTTCCCATTGACTGTAAATCTCCTTCCAGTTTCCTCTTGTGTGATCTCCACTACACCATAAGGAAAAACATTATACACAACATAAGGACCTAACCATCTGGAATGCAACTTACCAAGCATCAACTTCAGTCGTGAACTGTAGAGTAGGACTTTCTCTCCAACATGAAACTCCTTTTGTTGGATCATTTTATCATGAGATGCTTTTGATTTTTCCTTATAGATCCTTGAGTTCTCATATGAAGACAATCGAATCTACTCAAGCTCTTGAATTTGCATCTTCCTTTGGATTCCAGCTTAGGCCAAATCCATGTTGCATTTCTTTATAGTCCAATAAGCCTGATTCTCAACTTCCACGAGGAGATGACATGCTTTCCCAAAAACAATCCTAGATGGGGATATACCAATGGGTGTCTTGTATGTTGTCCTATAATCCCAC
This sequence comes from Viscum album, assembly GCA_963277665.1. Classification (NCBI taxonomy): domain Eukaryota; kingdom Viridiplantae; phylum Streptophyta; class Magnoliopsida; order Santalales; family Viscaceae; genus Viscum; species Viscum album. Next base: position 1,776,794,734 of record OY728146.1, on the reverse strand, counting down.
AATGCATCATCCAAGCGCTTGCTCTAATCCTTCCTATTTGGCTGCACGGTTTTCTCCAATATTTGTTTCAGCTCACGATTTTAAACCTCAGTCTGGCCATTTGTTTGGGGGTGGTATGGTGTTGATGTTTTGTGTGTCACCCCATACTTTCGAAGGAGGGAAGCAAAATTCCTATTGCAAAAGTGTGTCCCTTGGTCACTGATGATGGCCTTTGGTACTCCAAACCTGCAGAAAATTTGAACCTTGACAAAATCCACTACAACATGAGAATCATCAGTTTTGGTGGCCTTGGCCTCCACCCATTTACTCACATAATCAACAGCAACCAAAATATACAAAAATCCAAATGAACTAGGAAAAGGACCCATAAAATCAATGCCCCATACATCAAAAATCTCACAGAATAGTATGGGTTGTTGGGGCATCTCATGTCTCCTAGAAATGTTCCCAGTATGTTGGCAAGGAGAGCATGACTTACAAAACACATGGGCATCATGGAATAAGCTAGGCCAATATAATCCAGAGTCCAAGACTTTCCTAGCTGTCCATTGGGGTCCAAAGTGTCCACCACAAGCAAGTGTATGAAAAAAATGTAAAACAGAATCCAACTCGTGATCAGGAACACACCTCCTAATAACTTGATCACTACACATGAACCATCGTGGGCACCCTCAAATGATTAATGTGATTTTGGGGTACTTAGGTGCAGTTGAGTGGCTGACCAAGGTCGTCTCTCAAATGAGTAAGTGAATTAAAACAAATTTCTAGAGGTATTCCAAAAATAAAATAGAATTAAAACACTACTTGAAAGGATGGGGTGTTTATAGTTTATAAATCTATAATAAGTTTGTTGGAAGAAGATTGCATTTTTTTGTTTTTGATTTTGAAATGAAGTTTGATTAAAAAGACACAACAAGAAGATGTTTTTTTTAGAAAATATTTTAAAAGACGTAATCAATCTAACTCTAACTATTCAATAAATTATTTATCATTATAATTTAAATTAACATCCACATAATTATGACCCCTTAACTTGTTAACCCCCTAACCCTACAAGAATTAACCTTACCACAAAGATGAAGTTAATTAAACCCTAGGTTATCTTCGGAACATGTAATCGCACCACCCTACTTTGATTGATGTTTTAAGGATAGATTATGGTCAGTGGTAAATTAAGGCACATATCTATTCTGTAAATGAGGATAAATTGTGTTTAGGGATTATATTTTAACTCTACAAATTTATCCTGTATGGTCTTGAATTACCGATTAAGATCGCGCTCTCACAATTTACACAAAATCTCGACCTCGCGTGTTTTTGTGTTAATTGTTCAATTGCTTGCTTAGTTTCTTACAATTAAAAAACAAAATTCATGGATCATATTAATTGAATTACAGTAGCTCAATGATTCAAAATAATTAAATAAATAGGGTAGAAGATAGATCGATTACTAAAAGACTACTCTTCCATGGGTGGCGTAATCATCGTAGAAGCGTTTTGCATGTGCAAAGGTTTATAATGGGTATAACCCAATAACACTTCTAATCAAGAATTAAAACCCAATTAGTAATATTAAGAGAAGAATAAATTTAAACAAAACATAAGAAAATATGAGGAATAAAATAAGATCAAAGAAGTTTATTACACAAATGAAAACATTACAAAATGAAGAAGAGAAGGAGACTTCGATGAGGGGATCCTTGCTTCAAGAGCTACCACTCTTAAAATAGTTGGATAATTTGGGTGAAAAAAATTCTCCTCTGCCTACAATATCCTAATTCACGTCCCAACCCCACCAAATGAGAAAAAAACCAATTTATAGAGTGTTGGGGAGGCTAGGTTCAAAGTGGTTTCAAGTGTGAATGGGGAATCTCGTCCAAATATTTTATGCCAAATTGAACCGCCCATTTGACCACCAAAACGTGTGAATTGGCCAGCCTTCAATAATGATCATATGTGCGGATATGGGTCCTCTATCTCCTATAAAACTTTGGTCTCAATAAAATCCAATATTAAGGATTTATGGCCAAAATACAGAAACTTCTCCATTCCGGTGTGTCCAGCCCACCTTTGACTTTATGGACCAATTAATCCATCCAGATGCATTCTTTTTATCAAGTGTCCTGAATAAAAGTTGTATAAAATTAATTAATTAACACATTTAAAAAATATTAAGTTCAAATAATTCAAATAAAAATATTTATTATTGAAATACTACAGTGATTTTGAAAGGATAAAAGTGGAATTTTCATCAAATATTCAAATGAATGATCTAATCCCAAATACTTTCTAATTGAACATATTTAACACAATGTGAGGAAATTATATCATTTATTATCAATAAAATATTCAATAAAATAGTGTTTTATCAATAATGTTGTGGAACCTTCTGGTACTCAACATATCGAGGAACTTCTATGACCTTTTAGTGTGACATGTATTCTAAGGACATTATCACATACAAATATCACGTAGTATAACAATAATGATGTGATAAGAAAGATTATTTAATAAGAAAACTATAATCAAGTTCTAATAAATTTGTCTCTAGGTAACCAACTTCAATTGACTCCCATATGTACTAGAGACAACTGATAACAGTTTTCAGTCTGCTAACACTCACATGATACTCATGCTTCTTCTAAGATAAATCCTTCATTAAGGGGCCTACTATGTTTTCCTACATGGATAATCTGCTCAATGAAACTTCACCTCATTGAGGAAAATCCCTTAAGAGAGGAAACTTATCAAGTATATTTTTTGTCCTATGATGTGACCACAACTCTTTGAAAAGAGCCACCACTATAGTGTTATCATAATAAAATATGATAGGATATTCACTTCTAGGTACCACATCAAGATCTTGGACAAATTTTTGAATCCAAATTGCTTCCTTGGTTGCATTAGAATCCACAATATACTCGAACTCTATTGTAGAATTGACGACAACTTGATGCTTTTAACACTTCCATATCATAGTTTCTCCATTGAGACAAAATATATATCTAGACTATGAATTTAGATCATTCTGATCTATCTGAAAGCTAGAATTTGTATAACCCCTGATGACTAAATATTCATATCCTCCATACGCTATGAATATATCCTTAGTTTTCCTTAGATACTTAAGGATATTCTTAATAACAGTCTAATGTCATTCTCCTAGATCTGCTTGATATCTTCCTACCATGATCAAATCATAAGCAACATCAAGCCTTATACATAACCTGGCACACATGATAGATCCTGTCATAGAAGAATACCAGAGATTACTCATTCTCTCTCTTTCCACTTGTGTCTGAGGACACATTTTCTTGAAAAGATGTATATTATATGACACTGGAACCAATCCCATAATATATTGTTCTATACTAAACCTCTTCAATATCAAGTCAATGTATGCACCTTAAATTAGTATAATCATCCTTAGATCTATCACGCATGATCTTGATCCCTAGAATATAGGTTTCTTCTTATATGTCCTTCATGGATAAGAACTCTCAACCATGCCTTAACCTATTATGAGGTAGGTATATCATTTCCAATTTTTAATATTTCATCAATATATACTGCTATGAAAATGATTCTACTCTCACTAAACTATTTGTAAACACAAGGCTCATATTAATTCTTAATGAAACCAAATTTCTTTATGGATTTATCGAACTAATTGTTCCATGACCTAGATGATTTATTTAATCCATAAATGGAACTCTACAACTTTCATACCTTTTTTGAATTTCATGGATTCATAAACCCTTCTGGTTGTGTCTTGTACACGTCCTCCTAAAGGTTTCCTTTAAGGAAAGTAGTTTTGACACCCATTTTTCAAATCTAATGGTCATGGTAAGCTACTATGGAAAGTAGGATTTTGATAAATTTAAACATGAAAATTGGAGAAATGTTTTTTTCATAGTCAATTCCTTAACGTTGTCTAAACCCTGTTTCCACTAGTAGTGCTTTATAAGTATTCACTTTATCTTCCATGTCCATTTTTCTATTGAAAACCCATTTACACTAGACAAGTTTTACATCAACTGGAGGATCAATAAAAACCCAAACTTAGTTTTGATACATGGAATCTATCTCAGAATTCATGTCTTATTTCTATCTTTCATATTTTTATCTCTCTACTGCCTCCTTTTAGGAGAGAGGATCGTCATTGTCAGCCAATAATGAGTCTCTATCATCAGTTACCAAGAAATCATATCTCTAGGGTTCTCTTACCTCCCTAGAAATCCTACATAGTACTTGTGTTTCAAGAACAACTTCTTCCACTGGGACCTATGTAATCGATTCTTATACCAATTCTTTTTTATCTTGAACATAAACTTCATTGAAGTCAATATTGATCCCACTATCCTCCTTGAGTATGTGTTCCCTCTCAAGAAATGTAGATTTCCTTATGATAGTTACTTTATTATTTAAAGGATTGTATATATGGTATCCCCTTATTTCGTTAGGATACCCTATAAAGATACACTTTGTGCCTTAGGGTGCTAGTTTGTTTTTTGATCTAGCCTTAACAAAAGACGCACAAACCCATGCATGAACATGAAACAAAAAAAGGTTTCTTTCCACTCCATAACTAGAAGTGAAACCCATTTTCTACTTTATTTGGTACTCAGTTTAGTAAGTATGAATTTGTCTGTAATGCATATCCCTAAAAGGATAAATTAAGGATTACGTGACTCGTCATTGAACTTACCATGTCCAACAAGGTAAGGTTCCTCCTTTCACTAACATCATTTCACTATGGTGTACAAGGTGGAGTGATTTGATATAGAATCCCATACTCCCATTAAAAGTTGATAAAGTCTTGGTTAAGATATTCACCACCTTGATCCGATCAAAGTTTCTTTATCTTCTTACCAAGCTGATTCTCAACCTCATTTTTGAACTCTTTGAATTTATCAAAGGATTCGTACTTATACCTCATCAATTAGATATAACTATACCTTCTCAAGTCATTGGTAAAGGTAAAAATTATGAGAATCCATATCTAGATTCTACTTGAAAAGGTCTACACACATCAGTGTGTGCCAATTCTAGAAGATATTTGGCCATGTCACCTTGACAAAAAAATGGTGGTTTGATCATCTTTTATTCTAAACAATCATGATGTCTTTCAAGTGGATTTATCTCAAAAGAGTCTAAATAAACATCTTGATAAAGCTTTGTCAAACTCTTCTTGTTTACATGTCCAGGATGGTGATGCCACAACTGAGTTTCATATGAGTCACACATATTAGTTTCATTATCAATTATCAAGATTTGGTTTTCATGATTTAATACATAAATATTGTTATTAAACTATTCCAAATCATAACATATGTTATATTTACAAAAGTATCATCCCTTATTTCCAAATGTGAAAATAAATCCATCCATATCTAAACAATAAACGAAAATAATGTTCATGGTAATACTAGGAATATAATAACAGTTATTTAAAACTAAAATCAATCATGTCGTAAATATGATATGGTAGTATCTAATGTCTATGGTATCCAACCTCACTATATTGAAATCCCTAATATCTACCTCACCTATTGCAACCTTCCGAAATCTACTTGGTTCCTATATTTGGATACAAATGTGAGAAACGCATGAAGTATCTAATACCCAACTTGTAGATAGAGAAATATTACACTTGATAATGAATGCACATGAATATTACCCTTAATTATTTAGATGGGTTCAATACCTATTTAAGTGTCCCTTATTTCCACATGAAAAACATACCACATCATATTCCTTTTCTTTCCTATGGATCTTCTTCTTCTTTGAAGAACGGTGCTCTAGAGACTTAGAATTATAATGAGTCTTCAACACCTTTTTCTTGTTCTTACACTTCTTATTTACCATAAGAACAGTGGGTTTATCACACCCAATTTATTTATTAACTTGTTTAATAATTTTAAGAAGTTTTGAACGTTTCTTCTCACCATTACTCATATTATAATTTATAATAAAACTAGAGAAGCTTTTGGGTAGTGAGGAAATAATGAAATTTATGCACAACTCATCAAGGATCTTAAAACCCAAGATGTCTAGTCACTAAATGTAGCCAATAATATTGACTACATGTGCTACGACAAGTGCCGACTCTCCAAGCTTGCACATGAATAGTGTGTTAGAGATCTCATATCTCTCTGATCTTGCCTTTTCTTGATAGTGATATTTAAGGTGAGAAATTATGTTATGTGCATCCATATCTGCATATTTATTTAAAATATCATTGGAAATGGAGGATAATATGAAACATTAGACATACATTATGTCATATGAATTCTTCAAATAGATATATAATTCTTCCTCATTAGCCTCTTTATAAATTAACTCAAAAAGCAGAGTTTTGAGCATGTATAATTTCCAGTCGTGGCATAGTATAACGCACAAGTGCCTATACCATTATTTGAAATTTGTGTCAGTGAGAATGTTATTCTTCTCAAGTGTGGATCATGTTGGTATTATTGAAGTTGTTTTATTTTTCATTTCAACAAATTAATATCAAATTATTAGTGCTTATTTTGATTACAAAACCAGATTAATAAATTTAAAATTAATTAGATTATATTAATCTCACACTATTTTTGTTGAAACCCAATAGCCCTAACCATTAGTTTTAGAATATATTTTTTATTATATATTCTAGTGTCAATGATTCATATTCTCCTTCTCATAACCCATAATTTGGCTTGACAATCTATTCAAAGGGTTTTAGGTAGGTGTAACTTCCCAAATACATTAACTAGTAGTTCCTTGATGCATTGAGTGGACTTCCTAATCCTAAAATCCCCTTTTAAAAGATTTCCTCAATCCTTTACTCTTAGTTACACCAATCCCTACTTGGGTAATCAACCCTTGATGTGAACTAAGTTAATTCAATCCAAAACATCAAGTTAAAAGTTTTACGATAATTGAAATCACCCCAACTTGGGTTGGTCAAGCAAGTTGAATTATGAGGTTGATTCTAACTAAAATAGTGGAAGGATATACCAACTTAATATTTTAGTTAAGGTATTTTTACCCTTATGCGTAAATCCCATTTTTATCACATGTCTTGTTAATATTGAGTGGATTTTACTAAATTGATTAACCATCTTCGATAAAACATTTTACACATAATTTGTTTATATTTTATTCCATCTTGCATGCTTGTTAATTCATTTATTAAGTGATCATGTAACATTCACAAATTTAAATAATTAACCATGAAACAGATAGAAAAAAAATATAAGTGGCATGATCATTAGATTCTATAATGGTTAGTTTATCTAGAGGATAATAAACTAACCCTCAAACCTAGGGGAAAACACTTCGAATAGTAACTTGGTTTGTGTTGCAGCATTCCACCTTTTATCCTATGTATCAACTTGATTGGTTTCACCTCATCTATTTAACTCGGACCACCTAATCTCAACTGGGATCTCCATACTTATACAATCTTTTACTCACACATAGGTGAGGGGATCTAATAGATTGGATATAGGGGGTTTAAATAAAAGAAACCATGGGAACACAAGCCCTTATATAATAAGGGGTGGGGATGAATCACATACCATAATTTTAATTTAATCAAAATAAATTAAAAGAAACCAATCGCATACAATGGGTTGGTCTAATCTCATTACCATCCACTCAACATGCAACGAGCATACATTTGCAATCTAATTATCAATTACTTTGATTCATTCTTTAATTAATATAATTCACTATGAATTGATCTAGTTAATTCAATTTATATTAATTTGATTCAAACATCCTTAAATTAGCATCATCTATAATTTTAAACAAAATTAATTTTATTTAAAATTAATGAAGTACACAGGTGTACTTTGAGGCAACATTGTGTGTTTATCCAAATTTTAACACATAAATAGATTTAATATATATAATTATAAATCCTAATACATAGTGTGTTCTATCAATAAAATGACAAAAATAACACATGAAAATATGTTTAATTATATATTTTATTTTTCTCCATGAAAAAATGGGCACACTGTTTGCAACAGTCTATATGACGTGTATCATCTTCTGCCCATGTATGCAGCACACACATTGGGTCTGTCCATGTTTCCTATCATAGACATGTTCAAGGTACATGGTGTGTACTAGGAATACATGGTGTGTAACCTTATAGTTTTCACGACTTTTCAGACCCTGTGTTGTGTATCCAATACAAGGAACACTTAGGACACCCCGTGTTCTTGACCATGAGAAAACAGGGACTACACCTCATGTAGAGTGGTTACATTTTGTATAGTTCTTCGAGCCATGTTTTATTCTATCTAGATCTACATGTTAATCCATTTTTTCAGATCTTGTATCCAATTAAGTTAGATCCATCTAAATTTATCACGATATCCATACATGAAAACAACTGTAACCAACGTATATACGGGTAGTACATGTCATGTACTCTAGTTTTGTCTAGGTAGAGCCTTTCTGAACTTTAGGAGGTATAAATCGAATACTTCTTTATAATCATTAACTAATTACTGGTTATGTTATCAAGAATGGATAAATGGAAGAGATGAATATGTTAGATATTAAAACGAATCATTTTAAGTAAAAGAAAATTCAAATACATGTAATCATTCAATTAATAATAAATAATTATAAATTAAATATATGATCTCTTTGATACCACTTGTAGGTTTCGATCATAGCATAAGCATTCTTTGATGGTATGAACAACTCATATTTTAGTCTTAAATCATGTGTAATCATTACTTTTCATAATCAAAGTGTCATGTCCAATGAAAACTGTAGATTACTTGACTAGATTAAAATACTAAAACCATAATGAGAAATATTTTGACATGTAATTTATAATTAATTTATAAGTAGATATAGATTTACCTCAACTTGTAATTTTGTTTTCATTGATTATTTAGTTAACAATATTTTTTCATACTATCGTTATGCTATAGGATCCAAGTGTAGAATCCCTCTAGCAGTGATCCAAACATACACCACAATCTCTGAATGATGTTGTAGAATCATCAAGTGTTGGCATAATCGATCTTAATCATCTGCATTATTCATGGTTGACCGCAGTAGGATTCTTTATGAGAGAGATAACTCTTGATGTTCTCTCATTATCTTGAGAGATGGAGGAGATAACTCTAGATCTCTTGATCTACCTCTAGGAATTGAGAGAGTATCACTCTATCTGTTGTGTGCACTAATTGTGTTTTGTAAAGTGATAATCATATATTTATTATGGCAGGTTTATGGTTGGAAAATTGCACACTAAACCCTCTCCATCTTTATAATTCTTAATTTTCCCCATGTCCAATAATAATAATAATAATAATCACTTGACATGTGCAATGCCTATAAGAATATATAAATAAATATCATTTATATTATTTCCAATTGGACCATTAACCTCGATTTGTTTTCCCTCGTCGACATTTACTGATCATCAAATAATAACTATTTAATAAATAAATGTCACTTCATTATTCTATGATAAATATAATAAATATTACATTATCCAAACTTATAAATAAATATTTATTATTATTATTTAACTCGATTTTTTTGAATAACTTGTGATTAAATTATGGAAATCAAACAAACCCAAATAAATATTATTTATTATAAAATGTTAAATTCATTACTTGAATTTAACTGATATTATGAATACACTAAGTGTGTGCACCTATAGGCCTCTTTTTAAGTGGAATTAGGAATAATTATCTAAAATCCAAGTTTAGAATCTATAAATAAACCAAGACTACCATAGAGAAATAAGTTAATGTTGTAGCAATATCCAACCTCCTACAAATTCTTACCATGTGATATAATCTCTTTATCACAATATCTCAAATCAAGTAGGTTGTATGTAGGTGTTATCGATCTATATGTTCTATGTCTTTTTTTTTAACTTTTCATAAATTAACTTTCCCACTGAACATCATGTCTATGGATTTATATAGGCAGTTCCATTCCCATCAAAGGTCCTGAGATATCAACTTTTATCAAAGGGAATAAGGGATAAATCATTTCTCACATTATCCATTCATGTAATATCATTCGTTATGTACCCAATGTATCCTAACTCACCATGAACATATGTCATCATGGTTTACATCAATACATCTAAGTGCACGAGTTGTGATATCCACTAATGATAATCTTAAATTCCATGGATCAATACACACATCCATATATAGGAACATCCAATGACACGTTGAAATATGGATTTCCTATTAAATGAGCATGTTCTGATAACCTCTTGTCTTGGATATTACCAAGGGAGAACACCATGAGAAGATATATCAATTTCTTATGAGCCTCCTATACCTAATGGGGTGTGTTATCTGTATCCTGTCAGATAATATCATCCAGCCATAGAATAAGATTCATGAATAATGAGGAACTGCTATGACCTTTCAGTGTGACATATATTCTAAGAACATTATCACATAAAAATATCATGTAGAAGAATAATCATGATATGATAAGACAGCTTATTTAATAAGAAAACATTTAATCAAGTACTAAGAAATTCGGTTATAGGGCACCAACTCTAATAGTTTGTGGGGGTATGTTTGAACTTAGATAATTTCAAAGTATAACAAAACATGAGTATACCATTATGATTCAATTGAATGACACTTTATATCCTAAATGAGTTTAGGGTGTATTGATAAATAATTATCTTAATGATAGTTACCAAATGATCTCAAAGAAAAGTTTGAATGGAAATATTTAAAAAGTATGGTGAACTTAAAACGTGTTCTAAGTATTTAAGAAAATGTAAGCTATTGTCATAATAACATTGGTTGTTATAAAGTAAAGAATTTAGAATATTATATTAGAAGAGTTGAATGTGATAATTATTAATATTTATTTCACAATTATTCAAATAGGATTTCTTCATAGATGTTAACCCATTAAAGGAGTTTAGTGGGTAGATGTATCATATGGTCACATAGAGATGTGGCATGAATTATGTAGTGATGTAATGAGTTGAACATAACCTTAAAATGAAACAAACATATGGTCACTCTAATGGTTTATCAAACAAGGTATGATTATATTAACACTTATATATAGTTTTCTTAATATTCCAAACATGGTTTAAGAATATATTAAATGTATCATGTCATTCAAAAAATCATTCTCAACTTTTTCATTCTTTTATCTTAGTTGCATATATTATATGAAGTATAGTGATAATTAACCTCTCAAAGTATGACTTTGAGTTATCCCTAATTGATGGTCATCATGGAGTATTATAGGTTTTTATGACATGTGAAGATTATTGTGAGATGGGTTTTTTATAGAAATACATAATTCACTCATGAGGCACAAAAGAAGTTTTATGTGTTAGATGACCCACTACGTATACCACATCTAGTGTCATACACTATGTATTTAATATATCAAGGGTTCGTTTTTCATATTGAACCCCCATTACCTAAGTTTGACAAGATTACTAACATGATAACCTTTATATTTTGATATCTTTCTTGTGTCAATATTGAGGTTGAGCTAATCAGATGGTGTTTAGCTATGTTGTTGATCATATCATCGATTGAGATTTGATCAAGATGAGATTTATCCTCTCATATAACAAGTATGGCATATGATCCCTCAATTGAGATATATTAAGGAAGTGTATGACCATGCCTAGATAAGGTACATGTGACGTGCTTATCTATTTAGATGGAGGAATGTGATGTGTTCATCTATATGGGTAAATGACATTTAATGTGTTCATCCACCTGGGTAACTTATACTTGGAAAACCGAGAATGCATGAGTAAACTATATGGGATTGACATAATCCATGTCTTATGGTCACTCAATGTCTTGGGAAATGGGTTGTATGATTATGTATACTTGTATGTAATACATATGGTGGGTATATGTATAAAGATACATGTGTTTGTGACTAAACACTACTGGAAATTGAGTTATTTGTGATGGGGAATTTACGACGGGGTTCTTTCACAAATACCTCATTGTAGAAAATAGTGTTGCAAATAGTTTTTTTTTTGCGACGGACTGTCGAAAAAACCTATCAACGATGGGAAAATTTCTTGTCATAAATAGTTTAGTTTCTCTGAGTTTTTAAAAAACCCTTTTGTGATGGGCCCGTCACAAAAATCTTAAAAAAATAAAAAAAAATATTAATAAAATATTATTATTATTATTAAATAATAATATTAATATCAATAATAATAATATATTATTATTATTATTATTATTATTGAAATAATATTAATAAAATTAATAATAATAATAAAATAATAAACAATTATAAAATAATAAAAAACTTAATATTCATGAAAAATATAAATAATAATAATAATAATAATAAATTATAATAAAAAATAAAAAAAATAAAATAAGATAATAAAATAATAGAAAACACAATATCCGTATCAATATAAAAAATGCACTATATAGAAATGTAAATATATAATATTATAAAAAAATTACATTCAAATGTTTTATCATAAAAATTAAATACATCACTAAGGGGAGAGGGTCTTCTGGAGGAGCTAGAGGAGATAGTGGAGAGAATTTAATCCCTAAACTATGAGTCAGACGTCGCATGCAGTCCATTGTTTGCTTGTGATATTGTTGTTGTCAACGACGCATCTCTTCCTCTTGTTGATGTTGTTTTCGATGAAGCTTTTCCACTCCCTATACATACTCTCTATAAGATCACCCTGAGCTCACAACTGCTCCTGATACTGTGTAGTAAATGATGATGAATCTCAATGAGATCCTCTCGAGCTACACACTGACATCACAGTGATACCATAATAACTCCAGGCATCAATTGAGAGTCGATACCAACAACTTGGACTTTCTTGAAAGCATATTGGGTCACCTCCATCCATGTTGCCTCATCAAATCTTGTTGTACTCGTCTGATCCTTAGTCTTAGACCGACTCTCAGTTCGTGTCTGAGACGTCTCAACCTCATATGACTCCTTCAATTATAGTTTAAAATTAAAATAGTTAAAATATTATGTGTAGTTAATTTTAAAACTCAAAAAAAATTATACTAATAACAATTTGATGCTGGTGATCACCTCTAATATCTCCAGTAATAGGATCATTATACATCCTCCTATAAATTTCAAACTCTGTAATATTGGGTTGTTTGACTGCCTATATGAATATAAAATAAACAGTTTACATTTAAAGTTATATAAATTAATTAAAAAAGGTAATTACCATATGTTCCCTATGCGTACTGAATGTATGACTAACAGCTCGATATGTCACATCCTGTCTCCCCTAGTTTTTTCGACCTACTGATGATCTCCTCTGAAAAAAAACACTCATACAGTGTGAACATAATCCATCTCAAACTTGAGATGGAATGTAATCATAATGGTGGGCGTAGTAAGACTCATCAAACTCTGTGACTCCTGCTTTACTCATTGTTGTCCTCCTCAAATTGTGAAAAAACTGACAGTAATGATCACTCATACATCCCTCCTATGCCTACCATATAGAGTCATACATTCTCTCATAGATGGGATACCATAAACCCTATAAATAATTAATAATATCAAGTTATTAATAAAATAAATTTCAAAATAAATATTATTTATTTACATACCAGTCAATGATCGAACATGCGGTGCTGAACATCTATGGGAATCTGATCCCATGTAACCCATGCTTCGGAAAAATAATTTTGCAATATAACACTCCCCTTTCCAATAACTATATGCGAAAATCTATGAAAAAAAAAGAACAAATAATCAAAAAATTAGTATATAAATAAATTAATGATAATTAATGAAAACTAACTAAAATACACAAGTAAACATGCCTCTATATACATGGATCGAAGCCAATACATGGATGTCGCTCGGGGATAGGGTCAAGAATCATCAATCTCGCAAGACCACTACCCCTCTGAGTCATCGCTGCACTACCAGCAGTTTGAGGGTCAGATGATCCAACATCCTGCTCATCGCTAGGCAGATCAGTACCCTTGAACTCACGAAACAGATCTGAGTCCATCTAAAACACGGAATGATTATTCTTAGAAAATGGTTTAAAACAACTATTATATATAGATATATATTATATATTATTATAACCAACATTTAATTGTGTCAATATTCATCTTTATTCTCGTCTTCGTATATGACAATGTCGATATTTTCATATTCCTCCTCAATATCATCAATTTTCATAGGATTTTAAATTTCATCATCTCTTTTCATTTCAAAATCATTTTTTACATCCATAACATCATCATCACCATCGACCCTTAACTGTGGGGTCGTATCATCGATATTTGTGCCTCTTCCTAGAAAATATGGATATAGAGTAGTCTCTTGAAAAATTTTAATTCCTTACACTCTAGTGGAACCACATTCACTTTGAATAAACTAGTTTTCCTGAGATTTCATTTTTATTATACTCCACTAATCACCCAACTCTCTTTAAGTAGCACAGTAATTTGTATAATAAATTTAATTTTCCTGATAAGCTAGTAAAAAATGTTTATTTACTACAAAAATGATTTTATATTTAATATCAATGATTCCATGGATCGGATGAACACGCAAGCCTCTCTCAGTATCCAACCACTAACATTTAAATATCATTATGTAATTATATCCTAGATAACATAGTTTAATAATATCTTCCAGTATGCCGTAAAAGTCAACTTCAATTTCTATATAATGAGATCCTATCAAGAAAACACCATTATTCATTGTTTTTTTGATTCCTCATATTCACATGTATGAAATCGAAAACCATTCACCACATATGCATTATAAGATTTAACCATTTTGGATACTGGGTTACTCAATACATACAATCAATTATCAATTTTATCAGCATGTTGAGATACCTGAAAATTTGTAAAATAATTATCAATATAACAAGTAATAAATTGATTTTATATGTTAAACCATAAATAATTTATGTTATTGGTTTTTGAAACCATTAGGAAAAATTATTTTATCGAAGTTCTTCAAGAGAAACTACTGTAATTTGTGAAATTTGTTTCTTGATATGATTATCATATAACCTACAAATAAAATAATATTAATTTATTGTAACAAAGATTATAGAATAACTGATAGGAGCATTCGTAGTAAAAATGGTGTCATTTCTTCATAGTTGAGTAGAACATATGTATGAGCTCTCGAATGTTTATCATCTGAAATCCATAATTCATGAACTCCACTAAATCCAAGTTCAGGTTGATTAAAAACTGATAATTAATTGTTCATTTGATCATCAACATTTTCCACATCACGACCTATGTGTTTGTGTTTTGAGGGATATTCATATTGAAAATAATGATAGTAGAAAAATAAATTTCTTCCTGCAAATAAACTTCTGCAATTGATCCTTCAACTGATGCTTTGTTACGTACTTTTTTCTTCAATTTCTGCATGCATCTCTCAAATGAGTACATTCATTGGAATTGTATTAGACCTCCATATTTTTCTTCATGCGAAAAATGTAATATCAAATGTTTTATTGAGTCAAATAAAGTTGGTGGGAATATTTTTTCTAATTTACATAAAATTAAAACAACATCTTCTTACAGTCTACTTAGTGCATCATAGTCTGTTGTCACTGAAAAAATGTCTCAGAAAAAATATGATATGTCTGTTAGTGCATCCCAAATCATAAAATTTATAAAATCTCATATTCTAATCAGTAGAAATATTTTCATTATAACATGACAGACAAGACTTTTTAATCCGATAATATGACTATTTCTGACACATCTGTCCAAATTGGAAACATAACCATCTGGAAGTCTCAAATTTGTAATCCATTAACAAAATAATAATATATTTTCTTTTTAAAGTGTATAAGAACTTTTTGGATTCATTAAGTTCTATGATCTGACATTTTCAAACAGTTCAAGTTCTAGTCTCCTGCAAATTTGGGCAATATTTAATTGTACCTTTACATTATCTTTGCTCTTACCTAGTGTATCAAAAACTGTATAAAATATATTATCAAAATAATTTTTCCCAATATGCATGATATCCAACATGTGACGGACCAACAAATCAGATCAATATGGAAGATCCCAAAAAATGTTTTGTTTTATCTAATTGTGTTCTTTAACAAAACCATCAATTTTCTGTTGGTTTATAGTTGGTCCAAATGTAATGGGAGGTAATGAAGAGACAAATTATTTTAACTCCATACCTAAAATCATTGTTGGAGGTTCATCTCTTTCAATTGTGTCTTTTCTGAAATGATATATGTTCCTCCAAAAAGGGTGATCGGTTGGAAGAAATCTACAATGAAAAATGAAAAAACAAGGTTTTCTTTCATTAATGAGCATAAACACTTTGTTTTCTCTCATACAGTATGGACATGATTTCAGACCATGTGTACTCTATCCAGATAACATGACATGTGCTGGGAAATCACTAATTTTCCACATTAATGTTGATTTCAATAGAAAATTTTGTTTCATAGTAACATCATATGTACTAATATCATTACTCCATAATAAATTTAACTCATCAATCAATGGATTCAAATAAACATCAATACTCTTTTTCGGATGTCCTGAATTAATAAGGTCAAAAAGATATATGGTTAATTCATCAATATCTAAGGAGGTAAATTGTATGGTGTTATAAACATGGGCCAACAAGAATATTGACTATTATGAGAACTAAATAGATATAAATTGTCAGTAGAAAGACTCAATCATGTGTTTCGGGATTCTGAAGCAAAAGACGGATATACTTGGTCAAAATGTTTCCATGAATCACCATCAGAGGGATGATTTAATATTTTATCAGTTAAAATATTGGTTTTGTGTCGTGACATCAATGACACTGTGTTATGAGACATAAATAAATGTTGCAATCTGGGTGTGAATGGAAAATACCTCAACTGTTTTACAAGAATCAATTCAGACTTCCCTAGTTGAGCCTTTTTATACCTCGATTATCCACATATAAGAAAACTATCCAATGACTCATTTTCACCATAATATACGATGCAATCATTTAAACATACATAAATCTTCTAATAATCAAGACCCAGATTATGAACCAGCCTCTTGATCTCATAGAAATTTGTACGTAACACATTTCATTCAGGTAACAATGTTTTAACCAAAGAAAATATCTAATCAAAATAGTTATTTGATATTCCATTATCTGATTTAATAGCCATAAATTTTGTAACCATTTCGAATTTTTTTATCTTGCAACTAGGATATAAGACATCCTCAGCAGACCTCAACAACTCATAAAATTGAGATGGTTTCAACTCAGAAGTTAGATCAATATCATCCTAAGTTTCAGTTTGTTGAAAGGACAGACCTGCCACATCATGTACTAAATTTTTAAACGATGATGGATTTGGAATCAAATTATTAGTATCTTCTCTAGAACTGTGTTCACCAAGTTGATACCAAAAAACATAATCTGTTTGAAAACCAAAACATAATATATAACCCCCAACGTTTTCAAATGTGTCAAACGTCCTCAGACCACATTTTTTACATGGACACTTAGTTGTCCCTTCTTAAACAAATTATGGTTTTGATGATGCAAATGATAAGAAAGTTTCAACACCCTAAATATATACAAGATTTATACCAGAACCATTTGGATTTCTACTCTAATTTATCCAAGTGCGATCATCTAATAATGACTGTTGTTGACTTCTTTATTCCATATTTCTCTAGAAAATATAAAATAATTAGTTTTTTATGAATAATTTGATATAAGAAAAACACAACCCAAAAAAAGAATAATTTTTTTTATTATTCCTAAGTATTCCTAATTATTAGTAATTATTCCTAAATATTTCTAATTATTTCTAATTATTCCTAAATATTGCTAATTATTTCTAATTATTAGTAATTATTGCTAATTATCGCTAATTATTTCTAATTACCACTAATTATTACTAATTATTCCTAATTATTACTATTTATTACTAATTATTACAATTTATTACTAATTATTACAATTTATTACTAATTATTCTTAATTACTACTATTTATTACTATTTATTATGGATTGCCTCTAATGGCCACTAATTGCCACTATTTACCGCTAATTACTACTATTTAGTACTAATTACCCCTATTTATTACTAATTACCGCTATTTATTACTAATTACCGCTATTTATTACTAATTACCGTTATTTATTACTAATTACCGTTATTTATTACTATTTATTACTATGTATTACTGTTTATTAATATTTATTATTATTTATTATTACCAATTACTGCTATTTGTTACTAATTATCGTTATTTATTACTAATTGCCGCTATTAATTACTAATTATCGCTATTTATTTCCAATTACTGCTATTTATTACTAATTATTAATATTAATTAATATTTATTGATATTTATTACTATTTATTCTTATTTATTACTAATTACTGCTAATTATTACTAATTACAGCTAATTATTGCTAATTACCGCTAATTATATCTAATTAGTGTTAATTATTGCTAATTATTGCTAATTATTGCTATTTATTCTTATTTATTGTAATTTATTATTATTTATTGTTATTTATTGTTATTTATTGCTATTTATTCAGATTTATTACTATTGATTACTATTGATTACTATTTATTGCTATTTATTACTATTTATTACTATTTATTACTGTTTATTACTATTTATTACTATTTATTACTAGTTATTACTAGTTATTACTACTTATTACTATTTATTACTATTTATTACTATTTATTACTATTTATTGTTATTTATTACTATTTATTACTATTTATTACTATTTATGACTATCTATTACTAATTATCACTAATTATCACTGATTATTACTAATTATCACTAATTATTACTAATTTTCAGTAATTGTTACTAATTGTAACCAATTACTCTATTTTCCGTTATTTATTGCTAATTATTGCTATTTATTGCTATTTATTGATATTTATTACTAATTATTATTAAACCACTATTTATTACTAATTACCGCAAATTACCTCTATTTGCCACTATTTACCACTATTTATTGCTAATTATTGTTATTTATTGCTAATTATTAATATTTGTTACTAATTATTACTAATTATTACTAATTATTACTAATTATTACTAATTATTACTAATTATTACTAATTATTACTAATTATTACTAATTATTACTAATTATTTCTAATTATTACTAATTATTAATATTTATTAATGATTATTAGTGATTATTACAAATTAGTAATACTTATTGATATTTATTACTATTTATTACTATTTATTACTAATTACTGTTATTTATTTCTAATTATTACTAATTATTAATAATTATTACTATTTATTACTATTTATTATTATTTATTACTATTTATTACTATTTATTACAATTTATTACTATCTATTACTATTTATTGCTATTTATTCTTATTTATTACTTTTTATTACTTTTTATTACTAATTATTACTAATTATTACTAATAATTACTAATTATTACTAATTATTACTATTTATTACTATTTATTACTATTTATTGGTATTTATTACTATTTATTAGTATTTATTAATATTTATTACTATTTATTACTAATTACCACTATTTATTACTAATTGTTACTAATTATCGCTATTTGTTGCTAATTATTACTAATTATTACTAATTATTACTATTTATTAATATTTATTACTATTTATTACTATTTATTACTATTTATTACTATTTATTACTAATTATTACTATTTATTAATATTTATTGATATTTATTGATATTTGTTACTTTTTATTATTATTTATTAATAATTACCGTTATTTGTTACTAATTATTGCTATTTATTCCTATTTATTACTATTTATTACTATTTATTACTAATTATTACTAATTATTACTAATTATTAATAATTATTTTTTTCTTTATTGCTAATTATTACTAATTATTACTATTTATTAGAATTTATTGTTATTTAATACTAATTATTGCTATTTATTACTAATTATTGATATTTATTAATATTTATTACTATTTATTACTAATTACCGCTATTTATTACTATTTGTTACTATTTATTACTAATTATTACTATTTTTTACTATTTATTACTATTTATTACTAATTATTACTAATTATTACTAATTATTACTATTTATTAGTTTCTACTATATATACTATTCTTAGCTTCACAGCCAACACGTGTCAACTTTAGGTTCTTCCACGTCAATTTATCCTTGTGTGTCGATCAACCCGCTTACCACGTCACTCCATCCCGCGAGACCTCTATTCCTCTCCGCCTCTCACTCCCGCTACCGCTGAGAATTACGCTGGTCATGACCTACAGAACCTTCGGACGCCCCACTCTCTTCCTCCCTCTCCCAAACTACCTGTCATCTTTCTCCCTTCGAATGCCCCACTCTCTTCCTCCCTCTCCTAATCTTCCTGCCGTTTGTTTGCGCCCTATTTCTTCTCCAGGTTTCGACTACACTATCCTTGGTTTTCCCTTTCAGTGTCGCAATCGGGATTACGTTAATCGCGACATAGGGTTACCGCATACTTCCCTGATCGGCGACATCCTCCTCCCGGCTATCCCTCGGATCGTCTTTTTCCTGCTCCCGGTTTTAGCATACCACACCATCCTATTCCATCGCGCACTCAGATATATGTTGACATTTCTTCCAGCTCGCGAATCCCTTTACACCGGACCGCGCAACGTCAGGCTATTCATCCATATTACTCCTTCCCTTCCTTCCACCCACATTGAATCTCATCGTAGCTGCTTATAACCACTGTGTGTCCATACCTTCGACCCCCTATGTGTTTGATATTTCATGCAGGTATTGCAGGGTTTTTTTGGTTTGCAATTTCAACCGAAGTCACTTACCATTCTTTGCACGGCTGTTCTGTCTCCTATTCCCTTATGCATCATCTTCGTACTTCAGGTATGAACATAACTGCATACTGGAATACCTTAATTCTTACAACCACATTTTAGGTATATTTTCAGTTCTATAACAGTTCGGCTTCATTTACTATTGTATGCTTATTCTTGTACACTTTTAATAAAATAGACATCTATGTGGTTTCTTATACCACTTGCCTTGAAACTTACTTCAATTCCATTTTGGTTTAGCATTTTGATGTCCAACTATATATTTACTTGTCTAAAATTACATTACCTATTTCGAAAAAATAAACCTCTGCTATGGTCTGATGTTTGAATTGCCTTGAAACTTTTTTCAACTTTATTTTGGACGTTTTGCTATAAGAAGATTATTGTATTTGAGATTTTTCATGGTGGACATTTTAGTATGGGTTTTCTGGAGGTTGACTATAATTTTTTAATGTTGGACGTTATTCATGCAGGATGCTTTTCATGGTGGACGATTTTCTTCTAATGCTGGACAATTTTCATGGCGGACATTTTTTTATCAGATTTTCTTACTGGATGTTTTCCATTAAGTTGGATGTTACTCATGATTGAATAGAGAAATGTCGGAGGTTTTTGTTGCTGAACGTTTTAATGCAGATTTTTTAGCATTGGTTTTTCATGCTAGGCATCTTCATTGCTGAACGTTTTGTTGTACTTTATGATTTCCATGTTGCCGGATGACTTTCAGGCTGGACATTACTCATTTGATGACATTTTCCCCCTCCCTTCATGAATAAATGTTTACTGTTTAGTTTGACTATTTTCTAATTATTTTCTCAGTAGATGAGAATACAACAATAGGAATTTCAAATGAATGCAGGTATTTGGTCGTAAAATCTTGGAGTTAACCTCCATTTCATCCATCATATTAATGCAGGTAATTTGTTTCCCATGTTGACTACACTGTGTTTTTTTTATGCACTAAAAGCATATGAAACAAATGTGTTATAAATTTCCCACATTTTTTCATACAGGTATAGGTGACTATGACGCTAACATGGATATGTTCTGGGATAAGAAAGAGATCAATAAAGAACAACACTGGCCAATGTTGCCTCTGGCATGTAGGCAAATTTACTGTGGCTATTTTAGTTAAAAGTATTATAAGTCTATAAATGTACTAATTTTTTGCAAACATAGTGCATAAAAACAAACACAGCCTTATGTTATCAAACACACTACAAGAAAACAAACACAAACTCATGTCAAACTCAACCAATTTTCTAGCAGTTTCTTTATTTCCATATATGATCAATGCTGGAAAAAATAGTGAAAACAGAAGAGGTTTTTAACTTGATTGCTCGTGTCCACGTTGAGCAGACTTTTCATTAAGGCATTCATGTCACGACATGGTTGTAGGCGAAGAGCAGGTCATGGTCCCTTCAATGCATTTTTCTTCTTTAATTTTATTTAATGGTTTAATGCATACCTAGGTTGTATCTTATATGTTTCAACCAGCTGATTTCTTTGGCACAAGAAGGATATGAATTGACAACAAATCTCCTCAGGTTTGCAGGCATGCAAATTAATTTTTCTCACATTATTTCTTCAATCAGAATTGTTGTCTTATCACTGATGAATTTAGTGTTATGAACCTTTTCTCTACAAATTCAAGTTAGATACTTAAATAATTTTCTTAGTTTTATATATCATTCATGTCATTGCTTCACGTTGCCTAAGAATCGCATTCTCTTATTTAATAACCTAACCACATCATCAAATGAAGATTAAATGTTGATTTGAGAGATGATTTGTTCCCATCCCATGGCATGAGGCATAGAGACTTCGAAGCCTCCACTATTGGAAGTTATTGATTTCCACGCTATAGTGAAAGTAAACACTCTGATGAGCAATGTTGAATCTCAAGTCAATGGTCAGTTTCTCATCACTCAATAATTAATTAGTTACTTTAGTTTCTTGACTATAGAAAATTACTTTATAGTGGTTGTGCGGTTGAAACCTTTACCTTCCAAATAATGGTTTACTTTAACATCTCAAAAGTGGGTAAAGCAGAAACTTGTAATTACAACTAGATGGAAAGGATCATATTTTCTTATTTTTTATGCTTTTTTGTAGATACCGTTAGACGTTGTTGCATCAATAATTGATGGGTTGAAAAGATTTTACATTGAAAAGCCTAAGCCACTGAAAGTTTCCTATCATTTTAATGATTTCAGATCTCCCTTATTGGTAAGCAGATTTACACATAATGAAAACATGTTGACTGTTTAATTTTTTTTCATATCTATTTTCTGAATTCCAAATGGCAGTAATATATTTAACACATTCTGTATAAAACACAAACCTTATTTAAAATTGTAATCTACTCATTCTTCTGATTTATGATATCCTTTATATACTTATTTCATTGTGAATACCATGTACCCAATCATATATACAATCCTCTACCTTTTTTATCATGCCATTTTTTTAAACTACAATATTTAGGCATTGTATATACATGTATCTAGAACATTCATGATATTTGATTGAAAATAATTTTATTAGTTAATTTCCAGTCTTCTCCCTATATTTTTACATTTCCTGCTTATGTATACTGTAATCCCATAAAATTACATTTCATTACAATTCCATGTTTGAATGGTAACTGTCTATTATATTTCCCAATTATGAAATATGTCACAATTTCATGCAATGATATATCTAGAATACTTTACACTACCAGAATTTTATCCTTTTTCTTGATAAATCGTCTTACAGTTTTCACATTCTATGATTACTTTTTCATGAGGTTTATTGAACTGCTATAGGAAACTACTTTATAGTAATCAACATGAACAACTATGAGATCATTGCAGCAATGATGCAATACACTACTGTCATGCTATTAATAGAAGAGCACTTCTATTATTTTAACCTTTCCAGTGTTCTACCAGAATTTTATAATTTATGTTGTTACAGTTTTCACCCATGTTTTTGAAAAAAAAAAAGCATCCTTCTCTATACACATGTTCTTATATGTCATCAGTTTCAATAACAATGTGTAAAATGACCCTCTAACAATTTGAATGAAAATGACTGCTCTTTTAAATAGGAAATCACAGGTTGTACCCTTGTAGTGGAGGTTTAGTTTTGGATTTTAAAAGATACTAACATTAATAGAATTGATTACCTTGGTCATTCACTAGAACAGAGTGTGTGGTGGTAAAATGAACTGTAATTTTGATTACCTTGGGATGGTTTATATACAATTCATGTTCATTATAAGTTCACAAAATTATGCAGTTCACATATTAGGTACTAAATATGCAGAACTGAATAAGCAAATGAATTGGAATTTTGTTAGTTTATACATTTTCGGTACTGTAAATATTAATTAATGAAAATGAACCTTCATTTTGTCTATTCAAGGGACTAACCAATCCATTTTCAGTTAAAATAGTATATTCAATGGACTAACCAATCTATTTATAGTTCAAAAATTAGTTCATTCTATATACAATATGCAGTTCAGACAGTACTAAAAATGTATTGTTTAGTCCATTTTCATTAATGGATTTGTTGTCCTCGCCCCTTTGGAACCTAACTCCAATCTTTTCAAAACCAATAGTCTAGTCAAGCTGACACATAATTAGTTGCACATGATATTCATATATAAATAATTTATTTTATGGAATCATGACTTATCTATTAGTCACATTATTTATTTTTTCTTGTAGATAAAATTATTGCAGGACTTCTTTGATGAAGCTTCATTTCAAGATACATGATTTATCTTTACCATGCGCTTCATATTCTATTAGGTATATGCATATTGTTTATTTTTCCACAATATATAAAATTACATTTACAATTTAGTCAAATTCAATGATATATATCTTGATGTTTCTATATCGTTACTGTCAAATACTTGAGATAAAACCAAAGGTTGAAAAGGAGTTACCCATTTGACTTACCATTTTCATCCATCATTCCCGTCACCTAGTGAACTATGTACCCTTGAACAGAAATTTTTAGAAGGGTATCTTTAGGATCAATAGAATCCTATTTATTCCACACCACCTGAGCAGCATGGTTCGATGAGGAGAAGAGATAGTTAAAACCATTAAAATTCAGTAGAGATACATTACATGTCTCCTTACTAGCGGGGGCAGGATCAAAATTCAGCATGGGTTTGTTGATAGTAGAAAGAACACAGATATCCTCCCTGTTATGTGTCCACTTGACACTACTAGGATAAAAATTCAGTATGGGTTTGTTGATAGTAGAAAGAACAGATATATCCTCCTTGTTATGTGTCCTCTTGACTCTTGACACTACTACTGGGTGTGTTTTTTGTCATTTTTCATGTGTTCTATGTTGCATATTACATGTATGGGTGTGTTTGTTGTCAATTTTTAGCATATATGCAGATTTCCCAACATCATTTTACTTAATATGTATTATTATTTATAGGTACTTCTGTGAAAACATAGCACATGAAACCAAATAGAACCTTATGTTAACAAACTCACCCCAATGTTAGAAAGTCCAATCAGTGAAAAATTTAGGTAAATTGACTGTTAAAATATATTGTTTTGTGTTGTAGATTACCTGTATGGGTGTTTTCGTTACCATTTTCCAGCATATACACAAATTTTCCAACACCATTTCAGTTAGTTTTTTATTTTGTATAGGTACTTCTGTGGAAACACAGTGTATGAAAACAAACAGAACCTTATGTTAACAAAAACACCCCAATGTTATAAAATCCAATGAATTCAAAATATAGGTAAACTGGCAGTAAAAATATAGTGTTTTTGTTGCAGATTACATGTATGGGTGGGTGTGTTATCATTTTCCAACATATAGGTAGATTATTCAACACTATATCAAATAATTTTTTTAATCTGTACACGTACTTCGATGCAGACATGGTGCATTGTAACGACCTGAAATTTCGAATAAATATTGTTTCCTAATTTTGTGTGTTATTTTATTTTATTTTTATACTCAACAAAAATGTTTCATTTGATAACATGAGCATAATTAAAATGAGACCGTTGGGTTTTGACTGTTATATGACCATTGGTCAATATGACCGCTGGAAACTAAACGTTTTGATTATTGTCTCTAAATACAAGTAATCTTGGTTAATTAATATAGAAAGAAGATTTGATGGCCTCACCCAGTAGTCTTGGACTGATCGAAGCCCATCTAACAGAACTTGGGAAGGAGGTAGCACCACGGGGCTTTGCTCTGGACCAAACCCAAGCTGAACTTCATCGTGTGAAGCTAGAACGGGATCGCCTTCGTGAGAAGTTCAAACTGATAGAAATTACTACTCGTGCGATGTTGGCCGAGCCTCCCTCGGATTCTCTCACCTTAGCACACCTTCCACTTAGGTCCTATGCTGGTGTGATAAGGGGCTATGTAAGGAGACCGTAATTGCCTTATGTAATCCTTTGTTTTAAATAAAAATTGGGATTTCTTCTTATGATGATGTTTATGACTTTTCAAATGTCCAGATAAATATAGTATGCATATTTTTGGTGAATTTTAGAGAAAGGATATTTTAAAAAATGTTTATGTAAACCTTAAATAATTAAAAATGTGTAATGATTTTCAAAAAATGGTCTTCTACAATTATATTCAGTACGAAATTTAGAGTCTAATAAGATCAACTTGATTTTTTTGATGAATAGTAAATTTTGAATAGTGATTTTATGCTTAGGATTAGTAATGTGACCAAATGGATTAGTAATCTCACTTAAAGAAAGTATTAATATAATCTAGGCACCTTGATTTAGTAATGGGATTCAATAAAATGGTTAAATAACGGTTTCATAAATTATTATTCAAGTATTAGTTTTTTCGAGTGAATAGTGTTTTTTAATTAAAAATTAAATTAAAAATATTTAGAAAATTGTTTTTATAAAATGGATTTCATTTTTGAACTCAGAGCATCGATATTATGTTAAGGTAATTTTTTAGGTTTTTTCTGAAAAAATGAATTTTCGGTGAATAGTGTTTTTATTTAAAAATTAAATTAAAAATATTTAGAAAATTGTTTTTATAAAATGGATTTCATTTTTGAAATCAGAGCATTGATATTTGGTTAATGTGAAATTTTGGGATTTTTCTGAGAAAGTTGAATTTTCAGTGAATAGTAAAAATACAGTTTTAGGGTTTCCGTGTGTTTAATGACATCATAATTGTGTCATGATGATGCCATGAGATATTTTAAGGGACGATCGACCAAAGGTGATGAATTATTGTATTGGGGGTCCCATGTGGCCTAACTTCATGGGAAATATCACAGGAGAGCACATGGTTTTGAGAAACCCACTTATGAGGTGTCCCTTGGCCATTAATGTCTTGTCCCCTCACTTTCCCTATAAATATCAAGCCATTCTCTCGTCCTTTGGACTCCAAAATCATTCTCAATGAAGTTCTGGTCTCCTTAACTCCCAAGGAGTCCTCCCAATGTGCCCTCAAGCCTCTCAAGGTCCCAACCTTTGAGTTTTAAGAGTTACGTTTAAGGTAAGGGATCCGACCTCTCTCTTTCTTTTCAAGTAATCTCTTTTATGTCATTCCTTTTATGCTCCATGTTCTTATGTGGGAGGATGTTATTTTATATTCCTCTTACTGCCCTTTTCATTTTCATATAATGAGAGATCCCCTCTTACTCTCATTATTTTGTTTTATGAAGTTTTAAGTGGCGTCGTTAAGCTGCCGAAATTTTTGTAACAGATTCTTTCTCCCTTCTCATTTTTCAAGATCTATTTTCATGTAAAGTATTTCAAGTTCCTTTTTATTATGTTGGGGTATGATCTCTATATCTATCATAATGAACTCTTATTTTCATATGATGATATACCCTATTTTATCTCTTTAACTCAGTATTTTGAAGTTGTAAGTGGCGCTGTTAGGCTGCCGAATTTATAAGTGGTTCTTTCACCCTTCTCGTTTTCAAGTTCTACTTTCATGTCAAGTCTTTCAAGTTCCTTTTTATTATGTTGGGGTATGATCTCTATATCTATCATACTGATCTTCTATGTTCATATGATGAAATACCCTATTTTATCTCTTCAATTCATTTTGTTGAAGTTTAAGTGACGTCGTTAGGCTGCTGAATTTATAAGTAGTTCTTTCACCCTTCTCATTTTCAAGTTCTACTTTCATGTCAAGTCTTTCAAGTTCCTTTTTATTATGTTGGGGTATGATCTCTATATATATCATACTGATATTCTATGTTCATATGATGAGAGATCATATTTTATCTCTTCAATTCATTTTATTGAAGTTTATGTGACGCCGTTAGGCTGCCGAATTTTCATAAGAGAAATCTTATTTTTGTCTTCCCTCCATGTTTTTTATTTCATATGGTATGTCTTTCCAATCTCATTACCATGTTCTTATATCAATTATATTCTGTCCATCTACTTTTCTTTGGATCATTTATGAGTGGGTGACCTATGTCCCCTCTCTTTTCAATGTTTTCTAAAACCCTGTAACGTAGCCGTTATGCTGCAGAATTTTCGTCTCAAATTGTCTCTCTCTTTTTCTCGAAATTATTTTATGTTATTAAGTGAATACTCAAAGATCTTATTTCTACAGGGGTATTCACATATATATCAAAATTTTATATTTTAAATTCTGAGATTTACATACATGAAACCCGCTTTCCCTTTCTGTGGGTTTAAAGTGACATAAAGATCATGTCTTTAAAGTAGTTTTTAAAAATGTTATGATTATGAAATGAAACCCATTTCTTTTATGCTATATGGGTTGTTTATTAAATAATTGATGATTATATATGTGGCTCACATGATAATAAATACATGTCAAGGGTGCGCCCAGATAGCGCTCCAATGCATTGGGTAAAGACTTAATCTCTAGAGATGACTTTTTAGACTGATACCTTGGTGAATAACCTTGGTAATTTTTAATGACACCTTGGGGATGGACCTTGGTGAAAAAAAATGATTGTCAATATTAAATTTTGTAGCCACATCTTCAAGTTATGAAAAATGTTATTTTTATTATGATATATCTCATGATTTCTTTCTCATGCCTTAAAGTTCTTTTTCATGACATTGTTGATGTATCTCAAGTTCACATGTAAATCTTTCCCCTTGTTTCCCTTACTAGGCCTTCTGCTCACCCTTTCTTTTGATGTATGTCCCCAGGTTATGAGATGCAGTAATGAACCTAGGATGAACATGAGGAGAAGCCTTTCAAGTATTTAAGAAGAATGTTTTATGTTTTCATGTTTTAAGTTCCTGGTTTCCAAGACACTAAACCTTAAAAATCCTCGGTTTTGTAAAATGTAATGAAAGTTTAAGTGATAAAAAGGCGGGATGCTATAGTTGGTATCAAAGGATGGTTTAGTTATTTGTGTAAATTAGGATATGAAAACTTTAGGAAGAACCCTATAGAAATGTTTAAATATAGGAAATCTTTCTGGTATTTTGGTGAGTATTGAGTAAGGGGTTGCCAAGAAAATGCATCCCTGTCTGGATACGAGCAGGTAGAGGCGGCTCTGGCACAGATATACATAGGGGTAAAACTTGAAAACGCCGCTTTGAGCTAGACTCGAACGGGAATTGGCACACGACAACGGGCCTTGCTGCACTCACTACTAGAAAGGGGGTCTATCCCCACACATCTATCCCCACGGTTTGATAAACCATGGGGATAGGCCTTGTTTGTTTATCAATACCCACAGTTTTTTAAAACCGTGGGTATTCAATCCACAATTTCATCGGGTCTTCTCACTCCGTCTCGCGCCCGTTCTCCTCCTCACTCTCGTGCTCCCCCGCTCGAACCCCAGGTTCTAGACCTCCGCCTCTGGCCCTCTCCCCCCCTCCCCGACCACTGCCTCTCGGCTATCCGACCTCCGCCTCTCAGCCCTCTACTCCCCTCTCCGACCTCCACCTCCTGGCCATCCAACCTCCGGTACCCGTCCATCTCATCCCCACTCCGGACTCCACATCCGCTCCCGACCTCGACCTCCCGGCCTGCATTTCCACCTCAACGTCTCAGCCTCCGCCTCCCTTCCTCCAGCTCCAGCGACGTGCCCCTTCCCCCTGTAGGATCCCTCTCCTCCGGCAACGTCCCGTCCGATTCATTGCATTTAGGTTTGTAATTTTTTCTCCTTGATTTTTTTTTATTCTCTATGAATTTTTGGATCTATTTTTTGACTTAATTATAACAAACTTCAATGTTTGAATTACACTTTCTTTGGGATCAATTGTAAATTCTTCAAAAGCTTCAGCATCATCTTTTAATAAACTCATCTTATCTCTTCATATTTACATGAAGTTATTCCTTCACTGATATAGTGGTAGAACATCCAATGAATGAAATCTATTGTGAAACTTCAATTCATCATATTTTTATATCACTTTTTAAGTGTTTCATAATTTGATTTATTAGAGATTTAGTTCTGCACACAAAAGACAACTATAATAATACTTAAATTTAAATCAATATTATTACAAAGTGTATTTGTGTATCCACTATGGGTGGTGAATCAAGTTGACCTATTTTATTGAATTATTTTGTACTTAAACTCTTACAATTTTTAATTCCCCTCTCAATAATTCAACCCCTGCTACTGTTTAGGATATTTACATATCTGTTTCATTTTTTCCTAGCACACAATAGCACATGAAATATAGAATGTAAATTAAATATTAGTATAAGTTATTTTCACAAGGTTCTACCCTTAGTGTGGGTTATGACATCTTTACTGAGTTCATGAAAAGTCTGATACACTGATTTCCACTAATATATGAAGTGGTATAATGGGGTGGGTATTATCTTAGAATTAAGTGTAGGTATATTTAATTTTCCTAAAGGATATCTCTTAAAAATACTTTTACAACCTCCCATTGTGTTTTATTTCTGGATCTTTCTAGTTTATAATATTTTATTAAGCTACTAAACAAAATTACAAAAATAATACAACATTTCATTACCTTAAGTGATCTGATATTGTTCCATAACCAGAGTATTTGGTAGGCTTAAAATAATCCCCTAATCTATATGAAAACTCATTTCTGAAAATAACGTAGTAACATAATCTTACACAAAATCTAGAACACTGGTCTTCCTCAACTATTAATCCAACTATGATATTAAAAATCTAGTAGATCTTCAATATCTAAGAGTCTCTCAATAGATTAATGATAACAGAAGTAACATTTTATCCAATTAGTAGATCCTCAAGCCTTGAAGGTCCCCAAAATTCTGCTCAATTACACTCCTCCAGTGAGTTGAGAGCCTTAATATATATCTCATAAATCTACTATCAACTTTGTTAGAAATGGATAATTTGATCAATGATAGAATCTATTAACAATAGTGATTTATTTTATCCTTTTATCAGTAAAAATATGTTTAACCATAAATGTCATAAATCATTAAGAAATATACCATTTTAAGATCCAAATCCTAATTTTCTACATACATGCATATATGATCATGTGTTTTCCTCAATAAGAACTCCTCATCGCACAAAAACCTTGTATGTGCATTCCCTTTGTTCTCCATGCCTCCAAGATTATTTCCCTACACCTAGGCACAACCAACCAAGCATTATCAAACTTAAAGGATAATGGTTTCGACCTCATTATACTAAAACAGAGGTCAACCAATATTGGGTTATGATTCGAATGAATTCTTAGAATAATCATTCTAGAAACATCCATCATATCGCTTCTGTCATCCATCTGCACATGGCACCTATCTAATTTACTTTTCTACCTCCTATTTAGAGTGTATCTGCTCCAAGTAAAATCCACACCAGAAATGGGAACATCCTTCAACCTACAATGATAAATGCAGGAAGAAAAGTCTTTAGTTAAGCTCTACAAAAATAGCTCCCAATTTTCTCATCTAGCCACAAAATGGTATTAAAGTCAAAAAGAAGAATCCATCTAGTATACATGTTGTCATAAATGGTGAGTATGGGGTTCCATAATAACCTCCTTATGATGTACTAATTAAAATAATACACAAAATTCACACAGAGAAATTTGTACTGAAAACATCAAAATAACGTTACTGACTGCTGATCATTTTGAAAAGAATCAATGATAACACTATTGTGTTTTAGC
Source organism: Viscum album (assembly GCA_963277665.1). Lineage (NCBI taxonomy): Eukaryota > Viridiplantae > Streptophyta > Magnoliopsida > Santalales > Viscaceae > Viscum > Viscum album. The sequence goes on along the minus strand of OY728146.1, from coordinate 1,776,762,778 downwards.
ACTCGTAGAGATTCATTATCATTCTCCTGCTTATTGGTTGCCGTAATGGAGTATCCCAGGACACTATAATTAAAGGTCGTCCATCTTTCAAATTTCATTCAGAGATCATCAATACCCAATAACATGGGTTTATTGGTCATGATGATATGCTTTTGTGTTCTGACTGTGGGAGAATTCCCAAGACCCTGGCTGTTCCAGAAAATTATCTTCATTGATTCGAGGTCATTTGTCTAATGCAGGGGGCAGCATAGCTAGGAGCTATGAATTCTTCAAGATCTGACTTATTCTCATCTAGTACTTCATTGGGTGTACCTACATTCAAGTGAGGTTTATCTTCATCATCAGAAAGTGAGATAAACCAGTTTTCTGAATTGATTGGTATTGTTAAAGTTGTAGGAAACTTTCTTCTTGCAACCTTAGATGAAGGTATTTGTGAGAATTATCCCCCTCGGACCTCATTGGGCTGTACCAACTTACTTCCTCCCAAGGGGGGGGTCCTGTATAACTGATTCATTTATGATTCGAGCACCAATGCCCTCATTTATGGGAAAATTATAATTCTCATGCCATGTTAAGCTCCCCTCAATGGGGTTGTTAGCAACAACATAATGAATTGTTGGCCCCTGACCAGCAAGCAAATCATCCTCAGTGTTCAACTGAATGTCCTATTTTTTACTCCCTTCATTAACAGTGTCAACACCATCCACCTTAACTTGTGTGGACACTTTGGTAGGATCCTACAATGGGTTCTCTAAGCTATAATTTACATCCTCAGCAATAGGGACAATATCGCCATTGGCTTTCCAGGGTACACTCTGAGCATCTACTTTGTCAATCACTGCATATCCATTGTTGACATTTATATTATGTTTTTGAGGGGCTCTAACTAGTTGTATTCCTTCAACAATTCCTAGCATCATGCCCTCTAATATTATAGGAGGATAAAATCATATTCCTATTACATTCAGAAAGTACATTCCCAAATATTTGGCAATGAAAGCAAAATTTTGTCTTCCTTTCATATCCTATTTCATGGTTGATGTTATCATCCCCAGTGGTGAAGACCACCTCCTCCACTAAAATAGTTGACATGTATACATCCAATAGAATTCTAGCATAATGATCGATGCTAGGGAAGTCTGTTTTCTTATCAAGCCTTATCGGATTCCCAACAGGGGAAGCAATATCCCACAAGATTTGTGGGTGCCAATAAAGACAAATTAATTTATGAATACGTATCCATACCTGGGAAAAGGTGTTATTGACCTTGATGGGATCAAAATTCCAATCCCATTCATGAATTTTAAGGAAGCCAAGATGTAGAGGAACATATCCCAAACTCCTTGTATGCCTTTTTCATTCATCAGAGGGAAACATCACATGATAGAACCCCCGCCCCATGGTCGTCATCTTGCAGTCGCTAAAGCCCAAAATCTCCACCAATATGATTGTGAGGACATGAAATTTCCAAGGTTGTAACCCTTTTGGAATCACAAACCGAGCAATAATTTAAAATTTTCAAAATTTTACCCTTTCCTCAACAGCAGCTTGATTCACCGATTCATGCGCAATCCATCCTTCCGTATGATTCTTCCTGAACTAACTGTTTCACAATCACTGAGAGGGAATCCTCCAACCAGTTTGGCCACATCTTCAATGCTCTTCCCATGACTAGAGGCAGCCTTGAGAACCGATTTCTCAGATCTTCGCTTCGCACAAAGTCTGAATAGATCAGAATAACCAATACGGTCTTCATCACCCAGATTGACTACATCATTACTCTGGTCCGCACGCTCATGTTAAACCTGACAATGGCCTGGTAAGTTCTCTGAAACCCCAGCATGTGAATGACTCACTTATTTTAGCTGGATCAACATATCTCATTTCTTGTTCTCCTGAAGTTAACACTGTGGTTCCATCTCATGCTAGCAGTTCCAAGATTGCTCAAACAGGTACCCCTAATCACCCTCTCCCTGCACTGCTTAGCACTAATTGCACAGTCACTGAGAGGTCTTTGCTAACTGATGCTGATAAATATGTTTCTTCTGAAATGGGAAAAACTAGCATGGTCCCTTTATATAATACCGCTTTTGTCCATACTCTTTCTCCTGCTATTATTTTGCATTCTGCTACAGAAAATTCTGCTACTCCTGTTGCTGGACATCCTATTCTCAACACTCAAGTTATATCCTAACTGAACTCATATTTACTGTGGAGATAAAGTGACTATTGTGATGTGAATTATGGTTTTCAGAGCATTGAAGGTTCACAAAATAGAAATATATTCACCAAAATCTTGGCTAGTGTCAGGTTGAAAGGATTGATGTGTAGTCAATGATAACATTACTAATATATGAAACACCCAAAAAAAAGTTTATAAATATAAATATATTCTTAGTGGTTTAGAATACTGGTGAACTCTCTTGAAGAAAATTTCTCAAACAAAGACTCTAGAATTCAATCGAAGTAAATAGTTGAGGAAAAAAGTGTTATGAGAAATCAATAAAGAAAATTTTATACAGATGATCATTATGAAGGTGGGATATTGGTGTTACCATTATAACCAGTTGGAGTTTCATATAATCTACTACTAATTATATATTATTATTATGAAAAATCACATTTATGGAAAAGTGTTAAACCATTTGAGATTACACACAGACATCACCAAAACAAATATGAAATAGTCGAATCACTGAACTGTAATTTAATCCTATTAGAGGATTTAACTCTTAGGAGACTCCATTTTAGAGGTGAATCCTTCTCACACTGATCTTCATTAAGATAGATTTCAATGTTTTATGGTACGTTGTTCAAAGTCTGGATGAGATCTTCCACAAAAATAATCTTCCCATTGAAACCATTTTCTAGTATGCCAAGATGATTGTGGATCCAGACACCTTTCTCCTTGGAGTGGCTAGCCTGAATATGCCTCCCCAGTAACTGGTCATATTCCTCTTATGTAGTAATTACCTGAAGGATCTTGTCACAAAAAGCTTCCTTACAGTTGATGATGTTTTCAACTAGTCATATTCTATCAATTCCTTAACACACTAAGGGATATCAAATTCAGTAACCTCCTTGACAACATGCACCCGGTCAGATATAGATTAATCCTATGCTGAAGAGTCAAGCCCCTTAGATGAGTTTACCTCTTCTAGATTGGAATCCTTTAGAGGTATATTTCCTTTGCTTGAGGATTGAGTAACAGGAGGGATAGGTAATAAATAGTAATATTTCTTTCTACACAGCCTTTGAGAGTGCTAGATAAACCCTTCTGGATCGATAAGAGTGTTTCCCCCTTCCTTTAAGTGGTTATAATTTATTCCCCATCCATGTCCACTTCCTTAGACTCAATGAGCGCATCTGAATTAGAATACCTTTCTTTATTGGGAGCCTCCAAACTCTTATAGAGGTTCACATCTTGGGAATACACCAAATAATTCCTTTCCTCAAGTGTATGTCCTTCTACTCTCAACACAGAAAACCGGTTTTTAGAAAGTATGACCTTTCCTTCTGACTTAACCATATCATTATAGGATGGTCTTGAATGCAAGACTTGTACTAGAATGTCTGGACCTGTGGGCTTCTCATATCCACATCATATAAATTTAGGTTACTTGTTAGTGTCTTCCCAGTCCCAACAATGAGGTCCACCAGGACCTTAGTCATCATAGACTTTTAAGTTCACTACCACTTCATTGATAGAGCGGACTGAAACCAGATATCCCACCATATCCACATCCAAGGATGCCTCCCTTTCCATTCTATCCACCTACACTGAATCCCCTAGCTTTTCCAAGCATCAATGGGTTGATACCCAAATAATGGATCAAGCAGGAGAAGAAATCCATGACCCATGAACATGAATCCTTAGGCTTATCACCCTACACTACTATTGGAGTCACCATAGAATGGTAATGCAGGTGTTGATCCACTCCTAGAGTACTTGGACCCTCCCAGGAGCTGACTTCCAGAACCTTTGTAATGGAAGGAGAAACCCGATAATGAATAAGATGATCCTATTCAATAATTGTTCCTTATTGATGGTTGACACCCATGTAACACTTCATTATATCAAAAAATTTCAGAGACCATGGCATCATTAGAAACCTTATCATTTGGGGGATGGAAAATCGTTTATGAGGCATTTCCACCCAGATTTTCAATAGCTAGAGAATTGGGAGATGTATACCCATTCTGTGGAACTTCATTCATTTACCATGGGTTAATTGAGCAACCACGCCAATAAACATTGGATAAGTACCCCAAATGGTGTCATGAAGAGAAGAAGTCAGTCCAAATTTGGGCATCCTCTATAGATATCAGCAACATTGTTAACGTTCAAATTTCTGGGGGTATTTATACTTGGAATAAGCATACAATCAATGGTAGAATGTCTTGTAAACTTGATAGGTTCTTTGTGTTGGTTAATGATGGAACTGATTCTTGTTTTATATATGGTTTTACTCTATTCTGAATACATTCAGGTCATAATTCATTGATTATTGATGTTTTTACAATCTAGAAGGGTTGAGACTGTTCTGTTGTCATCCGGTTGGCTGCTCTCACTTTAGCACACTTTCTTGAAGTTTTCATTAGTAATGAAAGTTCAGTTTTTTTGTTTTGATATTCTATTCTGGTTTGGCAAGCTCTTCTAATGTTTTAATAGGTAGAAACAATGCATTGAGATTCCATTTTTTTGCATTTTGGTTTGAATTTTGGCTTTTGCATTCTGGTTTCCAGGATCAAGGTGAGATTCCTTTGTCTGCTTCTGTTTTTGGGCATTTTGGCTTTTGCATTCTAGTTTGAAGGATCAAGGTGAGATTCTATTGAGATTCCTTTTGTCTACTTCTATTTTTGGGTTCTGGATTTCTGTTTTTGGGTTCTGTATTCCTGTTTTTGGGTTCTGGATTTCTGTTTTTGGGTTCTGTATTTCTGTTTTTGGGTTCTGGGTGAACTGTGTGAGCTGCTTATTTTTTGAAGGTAAACCATATATACCCACGGTTATATAAACCGTAGGTATATATGCTGTTGTGAAACAATCTATACCCACGGTTCTTAACCGTGGGTATATATGTTGTGCTTTTAAAATGTATACCCACGGTTCTGTAAACCGTGGGTATAGATGTATACCCACAGTTTATCAGAACCGTGGGTAAGATGAAATATTAGTGGGCTATACCCACGGTTTTCAGAAAACCGTGGGTATAGACCTATTGTGATGGCACTGCAGCACACGGTTTTTGAAACTGTGGGTATACTCTATACCCACGGTTTTAAGGGCTATACCCACGGTTTAAAACCATGGGTATAGGTGATATTTCCAGTAGTGACTCTTGGTTACGACACTCCCGGGGGATATGCTTTGGTAAATTTATAAGCTTAGTATGAACCATTGTTAAAGGAATAAAGATAAAATAAAATAAAGATTCACATAAGAATATATGATCATGTATAACCTAGATGGGAACCTAGGGGATCACAAGTTAGGGTATACTTTTCTTCTAAAAGTTATCCTTATATGCTTTAAGTTCCTTTTCATGATTATTGGCCAAGTATTTAAACCCCTAATTATACTTTCTCTTCTTAGTTAATGGTGGGAAATGGAAGAACATGTCCCAACAACCAATGTGATAGGAAATGCGACGATTGCCGTATTAATATGACAGAGATGATTAGGGGATTAAAAGATGATTATTATTTTGGAAGACGTTCACTATTTTGGGGACCCTATATGATCGAGGTAAATATATTACTACGGTATTTTCATTGAGGATTAAGGTTGACTTATATTTTGAAGAATAGATGAATTTAAGGTGGACTTATAGTAATTTAGGTTACTTATGGGAATGATTAACCTATCTTGGGTAAAATATGTTTAGGTTAGCTACTTTTGTTATAAGATGTTAGGTGTGGTTGATGTTGTTTGGAGATGAACAATGAAGTTTATTTTGGAAGACTATGTTATCAAATCATTCTTGTATTTGGGTTTCAATCTTAGTTTGGTTTATTTTGAGGAATTTTAAGGACCGTTATTTATGGAATGGTCTATGATGAACTTTGAGTAGTACCATGGAACTTTGAAGATTTAAAAGTAGTTTCCATTCCTATGGGATTCTTTCTTTTTGAAGAGTTATTTTACCTTAAACTTTCTGTTTTTGGGATAATGTTTAAAGATAGAAGAAATAGATAGTTAATCTTTTGTGGATTATGTGATTCTCTAGAAGATGATTCTCATGTTTTGATGAGACCAATTAGTTTTGAATGCTCATCATTTGGAGAAAATATTAGTTTTGGTAGAAACTTATTAAAGGATGAAACTCTACATGAAGGTAGGTATATTTTCTTATGTTTTTGTTCTATGTAGTAAATGAATTCCTCAAAATTATGAAAAGGAACGTAAAACAAAAAATGTTGTTGGTTTACATTTCCTACTAGGTAATCAAAGACCGTTTACACACATCATAAGTTTGGGATTTTTTTATGGTTAACTTTCTCCTAATCATGTTTTCTATCACTCTCCCCCAGAACTTGACCCTTTGTTTTTCTTCCATATCCATGTTTTCCTCCATGGAATCCTAGTATGGGTTAACTCGGGTGACCTTTGCACTTACCTTTATTTCTTTTAAAGTAATAGTGTTACTGACTCATTTTCCGATGTGGGACTTTCAATGAAATTTCAAAACCCAATTTTAAAAATTGCGAGGACGCAATTTCTTAAGGGGGGAAGATTGTAATGACCCGAAATTTTGAATAAATCTTGTTTCCTAATTTTGTGTGTTATTTTATTTTATTTTTATACTCAACAAAAATGTTTCATTTGATAACATGAGTATAATTAAAATGAGACCGTTGGGTTTTGACTGTTATATGACCATTGGTCAATATGATCGCTGGAAACTAAACGTTTTGATTATTATCTCTAAATACAAGTAATCTTGGTTAATTAATATAGAAAGAAGATTCTATGGTCTCACCCAGTAGTCTTGGACCGATTGAAGCCCATCTAACAGAACTTGGGAAGGAGGTAGCACCACTGGGATTTGCTCTGGACCAAACCCAAGCTGAACTTCATTATGTGAAGCTAGAACGGGATCGCCTTCGCGAGAAGTTCAAACTGATAGAAATTACTACTCATGCGATGTTGGTCGAGCCTCCCTCAGATTCTCTCACCTTAGCACACCTTGCACTTAGGTCCTATGCTGGTGTGATAAGGGGCTATGTAAGGAGACCGTAACTGCCTTGTGTAATCCTTTGTTTTAAATAAAAATTGGGATTTCTTCTTATGATGATGTTTTTGACTTTTCAAATGTCCGGATAAATATAGTATGCATATTTTTGGTAAATTTTAGAGAAAGGATATTTTAAAAAAATGTTTATGTAAACCTTAAATAATTAAAAATGTGTAATTATTTTCAAAAAATGGTCTTCTACAATTATGTTCAGTACGAAATTTAGAGTCTAATAAGATCAACTTGATTTTTTTGATGAATAGTAAATTTTGAATAGTGATTTTATGCTTAGGATTAGAAATTTGACCAAATGGATTAGTAATCTCACTTAAAGAAAGTATTAATATAATCTAGGCACCTTGATTTAGTAATTTGATTCAATAAAATGGTTAAGTAACGATTTCATAAATTAATATTCAAGTATTAGTTTTTTCAGGTGAATAGTGTTTTTTAATTAAAAATTAAATTAAAAATATTTAGAAAATTATTTTTATAAAATGGATTTCATTTTTGAACTCAGAGCATCGATATTATGTTAAGGTAATTTTTGAGGTTTTTTCTGAAAAAGGGAATTTTCGGTGAATAGTGTTTTTATTTAAAAATTAAATTAAAAATATTTAGAAAATTATTTTTATAAAATGGAGTTCATTTTTGAAATCAGAGCATTGATATTTTGATAATGTGAAATTTTGGGATTTTTCTGAGAAAGTTGAATTTTCAGTGAATAGTAAAAATACAGTTTTAGGGTTTCGATATGTTTAATGACATCATAACTGTGTCATGATGATGCCATGAGATATTTTAAGGGATGGTCTACCAAAGGTGATGAATTATTTTATTGGGGGTCCCATGTGGCCTAACTTCATGGGAAATATCATGGGAGAGCACATGGTTTTGAGAAACCCACTTATGAGGTGTCCCTTGGCCATTAATGCCTTGTCCCCTCACTTTCCCTATAAATACCAAGCCATTCTCTCATCCTTTGGACTCCAAAATCATTCTCAACAAATTTCTTGTCTCCTTACCTACCAAGGAGTCCTCCCAAGGTGCCCTCAAGCCTCTCAAGGTCTCAACCTTTGAGTTTTAAGAGTTACGTTTAAGGTAAAGGATCTGACCTCTCTCTTTCTTTTCAAGTAATCTCTTTTATGTCATTCCTTTTATGATACATATTCTTATGTGGTAGGATGTTCTTTTATATTACTCTTACTTCACTTTTCATTTTCATATAATGAGAGATCCCCTCTTACTCTCATTATTTCGTTTTATGAAGTTTTAAGTGGCGTCGTTAGGCTGCCGAAATTTTTGTAACAGATTCTTTCTCCCTTCTCATTTTTCAAGATCTATTTTCATGTAAAGTATTTCAAGTTCCTTTTTATTATGTTGGGCTATGATCTCTATATATATCATACTGAACTCTTATTTTCATATAATGAGATACCCTATTTGATCTCTTCAACTCAGTATTTTGAAGTTTTAAGTGGCGTCGTTAGGCTGCCGAATTTATAAGTGGTTCTTTCACCCTTCTCGTTTTCAAGTTCTACTTTCATGTCAAGTCTTTCAAGTTCCTTTTTATTATGTTGGGTTATGATCTCTATATCTATCATACTGATCTTCTATGTTCATATGATGATATACCCTATTTGATCTCTTCAATTCATTTTGTTGAAGTTTAAGTGACGTCGTTAGGCTGCCGAATTTATAAGTGGTTCTTTCACCCTTCTCATTTTCAAGTTCTACTTTCATGTCAAGTCTTTAAAGTTACTTTTTATTATGTTGGGTTATGATATCTATATCTATCATACTGATCTTCTATGTTCATATGATGAGTGACCCTATTTGATCTCTTCAATTCATTTTGTTGAAGTTTAAGTGACACCGTTAGGCTGCCGAATTTTCATAAGAGAAATCTTATTTTTGTCTTCCCTCCATGTTTTTCATTTCATATGGTATGTCTTTCAAATCTCATTACCATGTTCTTATATCAATTATATTCTGTCCATATACTGTTCTTTGGATCATTTATGAGTGGATGACCTATGTCCCCTCTCTTTTCAATGTTTTCTAAAACCCTGTAACGTAGCTGTTATGCTGCAGAATTTTCGTCTCAAATTGTCTCTCTCTTTTTCTCAAAATTATTTTATGTTATTAATTGAATACTCAAAGCTCTTATTTCTATAGGGGTATTCACATATATATCAAAATTCTCTACTTTAAATTCTAGGATTTACATACATGAAACCCGATTTCCCTTTCTGTGGGTTTAAAGTGACATAAAGATCATGTCTTTAAAGCAGTTTTTAAAAATGTTATGATTATGAAATGAAACCCATTTCTTTTATGCTATATGGGTTGTTTATGAAATAATTGATGATTATATATGTGGCTCACATGATAATAAATACATGTCAAGGGTGTGCCCAGATAGCGCTCCAATGCATTGGGTAAAGACTTAATCTCTAGATATGACTTTTTAGACTGATACCTTGGTGAATAACCTTGGTAATTTTTAATGACACCTTGGGGATGGACCTTGGTGAAACGAAATGATTGTCAATATTAAATGTTGTAGCCACATCTTCAAGTTATGAAAAATGTTATTTTTATTATGATATATCTCATGATTTCTTTCTCATGCCTTAAAGTTCTTTTTCATGACATTGTTGATGTATCTCAAGTTCACATGTAAATGTTTCCCCTTGTTTCCCTTACTGGGCCTTCTGTTCACCCTTTCTTTTGATGTATGTCCCCAGGTTATGAGATGCATTAATGAACCTAGGATGAACATGAGGAGAAGCCTTTCAAGTGTTTAAGAAGAATGTTTTATGTTTTCATGTTTTAAGCTCCTAGTTTCCAAGACATTAAACCTTAAAAATCCTCGGTTTTGTAAAATGTAATGAAAGTTTATGTGATAAAAAGGCGGGATGTTATATGCATGCAACCAAATAGAACCTTATGTTAACAACAACATCATCTTACCCAAACCCAAGGAGACTTGGATACTCTATCAGTGAGCTGCACTAAAATAGTGTGGAAATATCTTATTACAGATGGGATTTGTGTCACCATGATGGGAATTTCAATGGTTGTCTTCTATGTTCCAGGTGAAAATTAATCCTATGAAATGCACCAAACATTCTGTTGCATCTATATTTTTATTGAAGTTTTCATCTGTTAACAAGTCATTATCCAATGAATCATCATTTTGATCTTTATGGAACACGTCATTAACTTCATTTCATTACTTAATATCACTACTTCCATTTTCAGATTATAATAGTCCTTTATTGAAGGTCTTGAACATGGAGTTAGCCATGAAGGCTCATTCAAAAAGCCAATGGTTCAAATAGCAGTCCGAAGTGTATTGCAGTGACCACCATGCTGATGCTGCCTTTCTGTTCTCATTTAATGCTTTGTATTACATTTGTAATGATTCTTTGGATGGTTTGTGTGAGGGAAAAAACTCAAAAGCTGATCATTGAAGTATTCATTACAGTTGATTTGAAAAATGCATTACAGTGGATTTATCTTACTAAAAGCTAACAAATTGAAGACTGTTGGTGGAATGGAGTATTTACTATAGTAATTTCTTCTATTAGTATTGTAGTTTAGTTCGGTTATGGTTTAGTCCATAGAATGTTGATTCATAATAAGTAGTCCAAAAGTTATTTTTCTTTGAAATAGAAATATATTACTTTATTTACATTTTTTCAGATGCTTCTCTTTACTTTTTGAGTTCTTATTTCCATCTTTAGATGTCTTTTGTACAAAAAAAAAGATGTTAGTTGAGTGGTCAGTAAACTCTTTAAGAATTTAATGTTATATTGATAATCCCCCACCCTATGTGCATCCTCTTCATTTGCCTCCACCTCCTCTGCATTGGCCTTCGACTCTGCCTCTACCTCCACCTCCACCTCCTCTTACACCTCTTCCTCTACCTCCACCGCTCCTCCAATATAGTTCTGAGGCCATTATTCATCACTTCATTTACATATTTCACTCATTTCTTTTTTTTTTCTTTTTTTCCCTCCAATTTTATCCTCCTCTCCAATCATAAAATTACCTTTACGTATGATGATAACAGATTGAAAATATGAACTCCCTACTACAATACCTTTTAAAGACACCACATCAAATTTTTAATGATACATCATGTTTTTCTAAATCTTTTTACACCATGTTATTTCCTTTTCATTTATTTTCATATATATTTTTGAATACATGTTCATATTTTTCATTTCTTTTCATTATAATTTATCACTAAAGCTTTAAGTTTGTCATATTTTAAGTAATTTTCATTATTAACTACACTAATTATTAAAACACTTTTGAAAATTAGATTTGAAATATAACGTCGTTCGTATGCACAGGCGAGGTACTAGTTATTACTATTTATAAATATTTATTACTATTTATTACTAATAATTAATATTCATTAATATTTATTACTATTTGTTACTAATTATCCCTATTTATTACTAATTATTACTATTTATTACTAATTACCGTTATTTATTACTAATTATTACTATTTAGTACTGATTATTACTAATTCTTAGAAATTATTTCTATTTGTTACTATTTATTATTATTTATTACTATTTATTTCTATTTATTACTATTTGTAATTAGTTGTAACTATTTATTACTAATTATTACTATTTATTTCTATTTATTAATATTCATTACTATTTATTATTATTTATTACTATTTATTACTATTTATTACTAATTACCACAATCTGTTACTAATTATTACTAATTACCGCTATTTATTACTAATTATTACTATTTATTACTAATTATTACTATTTATTACTATTTATTTCTGTTTATTACTAATTATTACTATTTATTGCTAATTATTACTATTTATTATTATTTATTAATAATTATTACTAATTATTAATAATTATTATTATTTATTAGTATGCATTACTGTTTATAAATATTTAATATTGTTTATTACTAATTATCGCTAATTTTTACTAATTACCGCTAATTATTTCTAATTAACGCTAATTATTACAATTTATTACTAATTATTTCTAATTATTTCTAATTAATTCTGATTACTACTAATTAATAATAATTAATACCAATTACTACTAATTAATAATAATTAATACTAATTACTGGTAGTTATTATTAATTAATGATAGTTGAACCAAATTATTACAAATTAATACTATTAACTTTTAAATAAAAAAATTAAATCTTAATGAAAAAACGTATTTGTAAAATTAAATATTGCAAAATGAAACTATTTGATTCTAATTTAATCTAATTGTCCCTAATTAGCCATAATTATAACTAGTATAAAATAAAATGAATTAACTGCAAAATAAAAGTAATAGACAAATACCTTAAAACATAATCTTTCGTACGATGTACGACTTTAAAATCGCTCTGATGTAAAATTTTAAACTTTGAAAAAATTTAAGAGAAAAATATGATAATAGAGAGTGAAGTAGGAGTTGAAAGAGTTGTGAAATGGGAGAAAATCAGATGGGATATATATAGGCTAGATTATTTGCAACGGGTCCCGTCGCAAATGCAAACCCCCCTATTAATTAGCAACAGCGGTTAAAAAGGTATTTTCGGTGGGTCTCATCGCAAATACCCATCTACCGACATAGTATTTGCGACGGGAGATAAATCTCATCGCAAATAATATTATTTGCGACAGGACTCGTCGCAAATGTTATCCCCCCTATTAATTAAGGGCGGTAATTAAAAAAGATATTTGTGACCGGTCCCGTTGCAAATATCTACCTGCCGACATAGTATTTGTGATGGGAGATAAATCTCATCGCAAATACTAAAAACCACCAAAGGGTATTTGTGACGGGTGTAACCATCCGCCGCAAATACCCTTCTCGCGGATTGGCGTGCACCGCGCGTCAAACCTTTTGCGACGGAAGCAGAGTCTCGTCGCAAATAGTACCTCCCGATGGACTATTTGCAACGAGACTCTACCCCGTCGCAAATAGTCCATCGTAGATAACAATTTTTCCCGTAGTGAAAGAGTGACCTCTACCAAAGTGTCGGTGCTACTCAAGCTATAAAAGTACTTATCCCATGGGGTCACACTGTGGATTGAAGAATTCAAAATTTTTGTCAATGCTACAAAGGCTCGTGGGGTCACACTTTGTGGCTGTGTGAATGAGGATTGTTTTTTGTTACAAAGTGTTAATACAAAACGCCGGGAGCTACCCTAAAAGTTTTTTAGAGGATATCGAAAAGATGTTTGGGATAAATTTGCATAGGTTGTTATATATGGGGTGACATGCGGTGAAAATGAATGATAGATTTTCCAAAAGCAATTTTGAAAGTTATCCAAAAGGATTTTAGGGTATGTTTTCATAGGTTGTTACATATGATGTGACATAAGATGAAATTGAACTAAGTCTGTAAGGTTTTAATGTAAGTGCAAGAATGTTAGAAATATGTAATGACTGTAAACCACGTCGTTGTAGTATAAACCACATCATAGTTTGTACCAGTGTAAAGAACAATGTAGTGAAGGTCATTGTGACCTGGTTTAGTGCATGACGGTGCATGAATTATTTGATAATGCATGTTGACAATTGTTTCTTGTTGTTTTTCCATGGTAAGATATCACAGTTTGTTTAGAATATCATGTGATGATGTTTAGAGGAGCTTTGATGACAAAATGTGGAATGTTTAAAAATTAAACATTTCATCATGAGTGAACTAACATTACAAAATGTTTACAATGTATGTTTTATAAATTTTTTTTGACATTTGAATGATAAAACAAGCTTCAAGAAGCATCCTTGAAGCCTGTATAAGGAGGCAAAGATCGTGAGATGTTAATACATCATTCCCGTCATAGAAACTTTGAGTCCAAAGCTTGAATTTTATCCCTTGGTTTCTTCAAAATTTTAACCAAAGGTTCTAACAAATCATGGTTTATAGAAATTCCTTCCTAATTGTCGAGAGATTCACACAACTCGTGGATACCTTAGGAGGAAGGAGTCTATTATTTTCTTTTCATTCATCTCTATCAATCTTGTGTGGAAGAAGCTTGGACAAATTGGATCATCAGTGAAAATGTACACATCCTTTATTTACTTTATTCAATTAAAATGAATTAATGGATCATATGGCAAGACAACTTGTGTTCGGTTGTTCTTATTGTGTTCAAAAAAGTGTTTTCCCCTTAGAAACCCAATTGGCATGACCATGTGTCAAATGAGGGAAATGACGGAAATCAACTTGTGGGTGACACCACACCCATGCCAATTCGACATTACTTCATATTAATTTTCTGAAATGAGAGTTTGAGAGTTATTAAATGTGAAACACATCAAAAGTGCATGTTCTGAGCGCAGTAGAAGCACCTCAATGGGCGTCAAACAAATAAAAGATTATCGATTCGGTGGATCATTCATAATATTGTACATGATGTGAACTCCATGACCAAGGAATTTTTTTCACTGAATATTGGCAGAGAAAAACCTGGAGCCTGAGAGGATCTTTACGCATTAAATTTATAATTAATTTATTTATGGTATGAAGAAATGGTTACCTCGTCTTAGGAACTTTCTCCGATGATAGTGGTGATATTCTGAAAATCCCTTCTTGGATTACCTTCGTTACATTAGGAGGATCCAAGTGTAAAATCTCTCTAGCGGTGATCTACATGTGCCCCTTTGATCTCCTAGCAATGACAATTTATTTTCGAGTGCTAGCTCAGTGAATCAATTTTCTTGCATTGCTCGTCTTGATCGCTCTAAGATCCTTCAGACTTGAAAGAGTTCTTCTCATTCTTAAGAGGGAGGGGGAATTCGCGACAAAAGTCTATTATGCGTGACAATTATCATTTATCGATTAACCCTATGCAATAGGCATAACCATCTATTTATAGAGCTTGAGTTTATGTTAAAAATATTATTTAATCACATATCGGCCCTTAAATAATATTATAATCTTTATCAAACTTTATGCCACATAATAATAATAATAATAATAATAATAATTTATGTTGTGCGTGCTAACTTACACAATGATAAATATTATTTTACCTTCTTGTGAATTAATATTTATCACCGGACACGGTCTTGGTTCGTTCGAACTCTTCGACATTTATTGAATATCTGAATAAATATTTAAAAAAATATTTCCTTCATCAATAGATATTTGTGATCGATAAAACATGAATAAAATTATTCCTTAGCCTTGAGAATAATATTTATTGGATCAATTAAATTCAAATATAATTTAATTGAGATTATCGGAAACACTTAGTATGTGCCCCTCTATGATTCTTTCTCACTTGCATTAGACAAGATGGTTTAAAGTCTAAGATTATTGTCTAGCAACGAGTCAAGACACCCAAGAGAAACAACTTAATGTCACAGCGTCGACACCCACTGCGTGATATAATCTCTTATCTCATCAAGCAGGTTTCACATCAATGTTGTCGACTTATATGCTCGATACGTTTTTCTTTGACTCTCTCAAATAAACCCATTGTTGCACCATTACCATATAATTTATTACGATGGTTCTATTCCAATCAAATGGCTGAGAGATTAACTTCAATAAAGATGAAGGAGACAAATCCTTCTCCAACTTATTCATTAATAACACATCACTCGTGATGTGCCCAACGTATCTAACTTCGTCATGAATTATATCATCATGGTTTACAAAATACATATAAGTGTGTGAGTCATAATATGCATTAATATTAATTTTAAAGTTCAAGGACTGTTACACACGCTCGCAGATATGAATATCCAATGACATCAAAACATGCAAAATTCTTACTGGCAGACCTATTCTCATAATCTTTCGTCTTGAAGATTACCAGGTACAAACTTCATGAGAATAAGTCTTGTCCGCTTACGAGTACTCGCATCAAACAGTCACTTTTCATACGTCCTATCACGGAACGTTATCCGACTATAGAACTATGTTTAAAAATATTGTCATGGCATTTCAAAGTTTTCATCGTAGCGGATAACTGTTGTGATATTATCAATGCAACAAATACTCTAGGACATTATTATATTAAAGTCATGCAGAACAATGAACAATATGTAACAAGATGTTTTATTGATATTCAAGTCATTAAATATACATGCAATCAAAGTACAAACATTTTGTATTATGACACTAACTCCAACAAAAAGAATGAATTTCATTTCTTCACGATGTTGTACTTGTTTGACATGTCACCGTGTCAGTTTCAATGGTAAAAGGAACTCAAAGATAATAAATTTAATGTTGAAATAGCTGGAGGGATGTTTTCATTTTGACATGCCACCATATCAATTTAGTACATCAATGTGTTGAACATACTGAAGTATAATTTAATTTACAAGATGTCGATGAACTTTCATGTGACAAATAATTTCATAAAAATAATGATTATATAAAACAAAATCAAAGAATGTAATAATATTAATTATAATTATTTTCAGCACCCTGTTAATTCTTCAAAATTGATGAAAAACAATAATTTAATCTTTATTCCAACCTTAAATAACATGATCACTAGTTTTTTAAATAATAAACTATAATTTATCATTTTTACAACATAAAATTTCATATTGATTATTAATCATTCCATGGTTTTTAACATGTTAAAAAATCATTAAACATATAAGAATGGTCCAAGAATAATGAAAAACATATTCTTTTACTGAGAATAATCTTACTGCTATAAATCACCATATTCAGAAGTATTAATCATCTCAATATCATGGTTATAGTGCATATGTTACATGTTAAACGATTAATCACGTCATTTTATAAAAAAAATAGAATTATGTGATTTAATAATTTTGGAGTTTTGTTTATTTAATTTAATCATTTGTTGTCACGTTTAATTTAGTACGTTAGCAACCAGACCTTCAAATCTCTTCCCAACAATTAGATGAATTCATAAATCCAAGAAACAACGAAAGAATCACAAAACCAAAAAAATAAGAAATTAAAACAAGTTCACATAGATATACATAGATTTGATGAGAGGTGAATGATTTATATTAGTTACCACTAATTCGTGATATTTGATGTTTACCCTTTAACTCATATGAAGGAAATTCATTAAAACCATCATAGGTTGTTGTAACTCAACCAAAGAGGTAATCGAGTTGAACGCGAAATTACTCTGAACAAAGTTTTGATTTTCATAAACAAATTTTCTCAATTGGTTCTATATAGAAGTGGTAGGAATTTTCAATTGTTTTGAAATGACTTCAAATTCACAACATATGGAAACCCCTTCATTTTAAGATCATTGATACAATCAATTTTTTGATTTGAAATTGTTTAACGTGTTAAAATTATCATTTTTTATTGATATGACGAGATCATAAAAATATCTTTAAAATTCAATTACTAAAGTACGAGTTTTCACTACTAGAAAAAAAAAACTCATACCAATGGTTTAGAGGCATTATGGGCCTTTTTTGGTCGCGAAAAACGCGACAAAAGCTTACAACAAAGGTGGGTGGGTGCGCCTATTGATGCTAAAAGGGGTGGTGGGGGTGCAGACGAGATTTTATAGCGCTGTTAAAGGGGGGCTCAAACACTGTTAAAGGGGGGGTCAAACGCTGTTAAAAGAGGTTCTTCGATTTAATGTTTTTTTAATATTTTTTTAACTTTTATCAGTGTTTTTTTAGCACTGATAAAAGACTATTTTTATCAGTATTTTTTTTAATGATGATAAAAGAGGCATTTATCAGCATTTTTTTAGCGCTGATAAAAGAGACATCTTTTAATAGCGTCTCGATTATTAGTGCTTTTTTAGCACTGATAAAAACTATTTTTAACGCTGATAAAACCCTGTTTTGTGGTTGTGTTCGTGTAATCAATATTTTAACCAAAATGTTGCATGATTGTTATGAAAATAACAAATCCCGAGACCATGCATTTTGACCCCACATGTACCCGTTAGTATTTTCTAAAATCACGATAAGAAGATTCCATCAACATGATATTAAGCATAATTTCAAAATCATTGATTTCATGTAACACAATAATATATGTATATATATAAAACATGGCTTATTCATGACACAATACATTGGATGAAAAATGACTATTCATCGTATAATTACGTTACTAAAGGAATGACTATTTATTGATTAATTATGGCAATTATAAAACAATTGCTTATCGAATGATTACATTTCTTTTAAAACACCCTTGGTGTACTCGTGGTGGTGTGGGATGTCTGGTGTTCGGGTCTCTCCTAACGAGTGCATGAGTGATTTCTTGTCTCATTTTTATTCTCCGACTTATTGTAATATTTCTTCTAATATTTGAATTTTTAATTCCAAATTACAAAAGATAATCAACTTGCTATATTACTCATTTATCTTCCATGCAAATAATTTAATATATTATTTTATTCATTAATCCCAGTAGTTTGGATGGGGACAACACGTTTATCCGAAGACATAACGAACAAAATGAGTGTTTAACATGACGTGAGCAACGATTTACAACCCGCCACACATCGGATCCAATTGACATACGGGACCCCGATGGATCCGCAGCGGCTCCATTCTCACCGTCATTACAAGTAACGGAGCCACTCGTGTATTTTCAGACCCCCGGCCTCGGGTCCACCGACTCTTTCGGATCCATCATCCGACCCGATCCATTTTACAATCGAACCCATCCACGCGGATCTTTCGAAGCTGCCGCCCTGACCCCAAGCCGCGGAGAATATTCGTCCCATTTCCGTTCACACGATGATCCTGAGTGCCCAAAGGGGCGAGTGAGGGCCCGACACCATTTGAAGCCCAACGCGTCTGCTGTAAGCCATTCTTCTTCTTCTTCTTCTTCCTCTCCTTCGCCTTCCTCCTCCTCCTCATCTGCCTACGCTGGAAACCCTAGATCTTAAGCTGTTTTTTTTAATTCCTCTTAATTTTTTGATTTTGCTCAAAGCGCCCTGATTCGGATCTATAAGTTTTGTTATCTCGCCTCACACCTTTCCTACATTTACCCTGTCCAATTGCGAATTCCTGTTAGAGGTCGTCTCGTTGTCTTTATTGTGTATTTGCACCTCAAAGGATCTTGATTATTTTGTTGTCCCATGGATTCGGTTCCAGTGTAACTATTAGATCCGAGTCTTGAGCTTGTTTGATGCATGCGTTAATGCCCGGTTTTTACTGAGTTTCAATGGTAATGCCATCCGGAAATATTGTTATACCTGATAAAATGCATTTTCCGGCTGGCGGCGGTGGAGGTTCCGGCTGTGAGATCCAACCTCCTCCCCATCGACAATGGCTCCCGGACGAGCGGGACGGGTTTATTTACTGGCTGCGCAGTGAATTTGCGGCGGCCAATGCCATTATAGATGCTCTGTGTCATCATTTGCGTGTAGTGGGTGAGCCTGGAGAATACGATGCTGTTATTGGAAGTGTTCAGCAGCGAAGGTGTAATTGGATTCCAGTGCTTCACATGCAGCAGTATTTCTCAGTTGCAGAGGTTCTTTATTCGTTGCAACAGGTAGGGTGGTGGAGGCAGCAGCGGTATCACGACCATTTCAAGGGGCCTGGAAAGGATTTTAAGAGATTTCAGTCCCTCGGCGCAAGGCAGGGTCACAGGGTTGAAAGTGTGAAGGACGTCCACTGTTCCACCTCAGAGTTCTATAATACGGATCGTTCGTATTCCTCTGCTCGGAATTCAGAGAAAGTTGGTCGTGTAAATGATAAAAGCGATGGTTCTAAACCGGGGGATGAGATCACAGGATCCGACAACAAGGATTTATTGCTGGCAAATGAGAAGCAAGGTATCTTTATTATTATTATTATTATTATTATTATTATTATTATTATTATTTAATTTTGGACTTTAAGTTTGGCGGTGCTTTGAGTTCAAGTTTAATAATAAAATGAATTCTGTGAATGAATGATCCTATTTATTTCGTCCTGCTGCTTTATTGATAGTTATTATGATCGTTGGCAAATACGAAACCATGCGCTCAAGTGGTTAATTTAACTTGGCCGCAGCAATGAAGTTTTCTTCATGACCTTTGATTGTGTATTTGCAAAGTGATTAATACTTCCATATTTTGAAAGCATCTTGCTTTTTTGCGACTGCAAGAGTTTTAAATCATTGCTGTCACTGTCAACCATTTTGGTTGTGTCCCTATTTTTCTGAAAAAGTATTTTCCTTTTATTTTTTAATTTTAAGTTTTTGCGAAATCGAGTTGTTTTCCTCTCATTTATTCGATTGTATAATTTATTGAGTGGTTAGATGGCTTTAGTCGACTGGTTTTGGGCTGCGTCCCTTTAGTTTGGCATGCCAGCTTTCTGATTGCATTAAAAGTCATCCTGTGCAAATATTTGGGCGGAATTGCAAATGTGGTCGGATTTGTTTGCTACGGCAGTTACCATCAGTATTTTTTTTTTAAAGTTGTTAAAATGCTTTAGCTTGTCTCTATACTCTATTAAGCCAATTGACTCTATTGATTGTCTGCTTTTTTAGATACCTTAATCGGTCTTCTCTCTACTTTCTATTTATTGCAATTAATCTTATGTTTAAAAAATGTATATATTTTATTCTGTTTTTGTTTTGTTTTGCTGTCAATTATCCTATTTGTTTTCATTCAATTTTATACATATTTTTCATATTGCCTTTACAAGAATATCCTCATTTTTAATTTCATACCTCTCTCCCTCTATACTGCATTAGAGCTGCGGGGTGCATGCAAAGTTTGCCCATGATAAATAATGAGTTTGGATTGTCACTGCCATCAATACCTCTACATTGATTCTTTCATCTGTTTAGTTATACGTGGAATGAGATCATGTAGACATAAACACAGTTACATGCATGGTTGTCCTTGTCTTGTAGCAGATTCTAAATCAATCCCTTCTTTCCCTGGCTGGCATTTACTATTTAATATGAAATCTTGGGGGCTGAAGCTATTTCATGCTTATATGGTTTGTGATTATGTTTTCTTACATTGGATGGTGCTGATACTGAGCTTAGTTTTTCCGGTGATGTAGCTGACAATGTCTCAGAGCCCCATTTGGACTCATGTTTAAATAATTTTGAGAACACAAAAGGAACTGTAAGTGGAGTTTCAGACCCTGATCTGAAGGGGGATGATGGGCGTTACTCAAATTCTCAAGGTATTATTGTGTTTCTTTTGGGGACTTTTGCTGCGTAGATGTGGTGAGAATTAAATTGAGAATGATAATGGAAAGAAAAAACAAAAGGGAAAGGAAAGTTCAAATGCTGTTAAGAAAACATGGAGTTGAATTGATTTTGACAGGCTGACTGGTTTTAATTATAATTAGTGATATGATTATACGATATTGCAATAATAAATATAAAAATAATTATAATTAATTATTATGTGAGGCAATTATCATTATAATTATCTTTAATTATTATAATCATATTAATCATACGTAATTATATTTTAAATTATAATAGTTATTTTTTAATACTTATTTCCATGGTCTTGCAATGAAAAGCACTTTTCTTTCTTGAAACTCCTTTCCACTGCACCAAACAAGATTTTAAAGTATGCAATGATGAAGATTTATTAAACAATT
The DNA here is from genome assembly GCA_963277665.1 of Viscum album. NCBI lineage: Eukaryota > Viridiplantae > Streptophyta > Magnoliopsida > Santalales > Viscaceae > Viscum > Viscum album. Next base: position 1,776,740,988 of record OY728146.1, on the reverse strand, counting down.
TAGATTCATTCTAAAAGCCCCTTGGCTCTTCAGTTAGTATTATACAATGCAATTACTTCCATCATGTCACAAATATTCATTCAACATTTTTAAAGATTTTCTGGCGTTGTTTTTCTGTTTCATTTAATATAGGATCTCGTAATGCCCTTGCAAAGAATGATTCACAATTAATCCCCAGTCAAAATTCAAGGCAGAATCTCTCTTCAATCCCAAAAACCTTTTTTGGTACTGATATCATCGATGGAAAGCCGGTAATGTTCGCTTTCAATCTCTAACCGAACTTTTTTCCAGCCAGTTGTCTTTTCTTTTTAAAGATTTTATCTGTGATATTGTTTGTCTGTAGGTCAATGTGGTTGATGGACTGAAGTTGTATGAAGGACTTTATGGAGTGAATGTTACAAAGCTCGTCTCTCTAGTGAATGATTTAAGAGACGCAGGAAGAAGGGGACACTTTCAAGGTAAGTTTGTAAAGTTTTTCTTCTTTTAGATGCTCTAAAATATTATTCACTTTCACAGGAATGTTAATTTTGCAAGTTTTATAAATCCCCCGCATGCTGCTCCCCTCTCAATCAGCTCTGCCCGGAGCCACCTGACCTACCTCCTCCAGCCATCCCGCTGCCCCACTAAGCTGCTGCCGTATTGAATAATATTAAAAAAAAATTAAAATATAATATAATATACAATTAAATGGGTTCAGGTATCCTGTTGCTGATACCTCAACCCCACCCAATTAATAATTGGGTTGTCTATATGAAACCCAAACCTGTTTGAGTGATACTTGAACCTGATTTTATCGGGTAGGGCCGGGTACCCATTGCCATCTATGTAAGATGGAGTGGGGAAAATTGTGACAATTCAGCAGTAACCCATGTCAAAAGTATTTTTTTTTTAGTAAGAGAATAATTTTCATATCATGTGTGGTCGATTCTACCATCTAATACAGAAACTGTTGCCATCATTAGATATTTCTGTCTAGGAATGATCCAAATAATACTACACACCTGCTCTCTACTCAGATCTGTCTTAATCTGATACAATCTCTTGTTTGGATTTTCGTGGTTTAAAACTTTTGAAGAGAAGAGAGTAAAATAGAAAGTAAGAGGGTGGAGGGTCAGGTGATTGTAGTCTTTGATGCAAACACAACTTCGTATTTGTTTTTAATTTTCTGTTTTTTTTTAATGATGAGGGAGGTAGTGCCTGTCTTTGACTCCATTTGACAGCAAATTTTGATAACTGCTTATTGAACTGATCACTTATGATTAGCTGTTACAATTATTTTCATTCTGTTTCTGAAAAAAAAAACTACACTTGAATTCTAGAAGAAAACTATTTGAACATTGATCAGACCCACGCCCCAACAGTCCACCTTGAGTGGATGCCTTTGTATATATATAGAAGCGGTGCGAACCAGAATTACAGGAGGAGAAAAAGGAGAAGAAATAAAAAAAGCATAAGAATTCCTCCAGGAGGCCGCTCCCGAGGCCAAGGTTGGAACCTCCTCTCCAGCGGCTGAAGCCAAAAAAACTCAACAATCCGCGCTCCCTTCCCCCGCAAGCACCCCCTATTTAATTCCCCAAGCTACTCCCAACAACTCCAAACAACTACAGCTGGGCCAACAAACCCTCTATAGAGAAGTATAACTCTGCCCTTGGCTGTTACCCTTACGTAACACCACCACCACCACACTTTCCCATCATAGCCTCCATGCATTCCTTTCATTGCCACCTCTTGAAAACAAACTTGTCAAAACGCGCCGTTGAGGCCGCGATCGCGCGATCGCGCCGTCGCGGTGTGGAGCGGCACCCAGCTGCTTCAGGTGGCTAAATCTCTGCCCTTGGCTGTTACCCATACGTAACACCACCACCACCACACTTTCCTATCATAGTCTCCATGCATTCCTTTCATTGCCACCTCTTGAAAACAAACTTGTCAAAACGTGCCGTTGAGGCCGCAATCGCGCCATCGCGGTGTGGAGCGGCACCCGGTCGCTTCTGGTGGCTGGATCTCGGGTGGAATGCCATTGCGCCGCCTCATCCGCTATCGCGGTCGTCACACTTCTGTCGTCATCCCGGCCAGCTTGGTCGCGCCTTGTTCCGGCTCGAAGGATCTCGGTTTTTTTGCCCCGTAAGCAGTGTAGCCCACCTCGCCCCTGCGTAAACCTTCTTATTTCCTCCCGCTGCAGCGACGACCGCCCCCCCCACCCGAGTCGCGACCCCAACGACACCCCCCACCTCACCCCCTGAGTCGCGACCCCGCATCTACGCTGCCGACCCCGACCCCTCGATACCGTCGATCCCCCCTCCCCACCGTCACCTTTATTTTTTTATTTATTTTATGTTGAGTTTTTTTCTATTTCCTTGTCTATCCCTCCCTTTTTCTATTTTGTTTTTTGTTTTTATTTTTATTTTGTGTTGGTTAGAATTTTTCATTATGCAGCCCTTTTTTATTTATTTTGTTATTATATATGTATTATTTTTATTATGTTTTATATTTTATTTATCATATTTTAATTTTTCATCATATATATTTGTGTAGAATTATATAATTTAGATTATATTATTTGGTCCGCGATTAGATAAAAAGCGGCCGCAATGCGATCCGCGTCGTCGCTATTCCGCTTCAGGACCCTGCCGTGTCGCGCCGTGATCCGAGATTGACTATTATGCTTGAAAAACCATCTTGTTTTCAAGGTGAAAAACATGAGTCTAGAGTGTGTGTGTTTGTACTAAAATTATTTCTAACGGTCATATTTTGAGTGTTTTAATGCGACTGATTAAATGAGGATGTCAGAAATACGAGGTACTGTGTCTACCTCAAACATGCACATTATCGGGCTGCAATAATATATATACAAAAAAGAGCACATGAAAGAAGATATATACGGGCAGACACACATAGACAACAAGATACAAACATACCTCCCATGAGCACCATATAGAAAAGAACACACGAGGAATTCTTCATTCCTGCTTGCTGTGAACCAAAGAACTGCTGTTTATCAAAGTTCCATCATCCCAACAACATCCAACTAAACGAAATGAGAACATCTCACCCTCCTGGAAGACAAAACACAATGCTCCACGACACTCTGTTTTCATTGTCTGATTCTAGAAGACGACTTGAGCTTCAACTCTGATACATCAGAGAGTCTAGAGTTGAATTGAATAACACTCATAGCATCTCTAATCCCTTCTTAATATATTTTGCTATGTTGTGTACTATTTAGCTCAACTTTCGAGTAGTGTGTGTGTTTGTACTAAAAACACACACTGTCTCCTGCACTAACCTGGAGGACACTAGATATCCTCAAACAACTGTCTTCTTACACTTATTTATCCCATGAAGAACTGTGGAAGAGGTCCTGTGTGACATGGTTGTAATTTTTGTTCCCACGTAGAACTGTGGTAGAGGTCTTGCGACCTGGACAGTTTGTGTACTGTTGTGTTAACCCCGATCCAGAGTGTGGATCAGAATCTTTATTTATATAGATTGCTTGATAGCAGGTGATCACTAAGTGGAGAGGACTAAGTCTCTGCTTGAGATTGAACCTCTTGTTTTATATCCGCTGTGTTTTCAATTTAGTCTTTTTCTATTTTAATTCATTTTTCAGAAAACTAAATTTTATTTTGATAGTTAGTCTTGGATAGTAGTTATAACTGTTTTGCCTTATTAGAGTAGTTTCAAAAATTGTATCAATATCTCATATTGTTATAACTGAGAATTAATCAATTTTCTGAGAAACTATTTGAACAGTCAAACTATTATAATTTTACTACCTTGGTTAACTGACCAGTTTTATTTTAGATTGGGGAACCTTTTAAATAAAATTTTTAACAGAAATTTTTATAGGAACTCAATTCACCCTCCTCTTGAGTGTCCTACTCCGGCCAATAGGGTGATTATCAGAATAAACCCACCGATAGGAATTTTGCATGTTTTGGTGTTATCGAATATTTTTATCTGCGGGCGTGTGTAATGATGCTAAGATTTTAAAATTATCATTGATGCATGTTTTGACTCGCGCACTTAGATTTATTGACTAAAACTGTGACACCATATGTTTGCGGGAAGTAGGATATGTTGAGTGCGTCATGAATTACATGTTTTTAATGGATAAGTCAAGTAAGGATTTGACTCTTTCATCTTTATGGAAGTTGGTATCTCGACCATTTGATTGGAAATAACCGTCATATTAAATTCCGTGACCATGGTGTAAAGACGTGTTTATTTCTGATAGTCAGAAAGACGGATCAAACATATAAGTTAATAACACAGATGTGCTACTTGCTTGATGAGATATTGGGATAAATGAATTATATTACACAATAAGCGTTCGTAATCTTAAATTTTAGGCAAGTTCGCCTAATGTCAACGTGAAAGAATCCTAGAGAGTTACACATTAAGTGTTTTCACCAATCTCAATTAGATTCTATTTGAATTTAATTATTGGAATAAATATTATTATCAAGACCGATGAATAATTTTATAAAAGTTTTATTGACCGCTCGTATTCACATGGTAATAAATAATTATTTATTAATTAAATAAGTTATTTGATTATGTTTATATTTAATAAATATTTATTTGATGGATTGCGAATAAAATATTTGTTTTATTTATGAATGAAATATTTAATTAAATATTTATTCGAGTTTTTAATAAATACCTAGGAGTTTGGGGGGACCAAGATTGTGTCCGATGATGAATATTTATTTGCAAGTCTGTAAATAATATTTATTGTTGAGCGAGTTAGTGCACGCTGTAAAATAATAATAATAATATTATTATTATACGACATGAGGTTTGATAATGATTATTAAATTATTTAAGGGCCGGTACGCAACTAAATAATATTTTAACCTAAACCATAGCTCTATAAATAGATGATTATGTATATTCTGTAGGGTTAATCGAGATTTGAAAATCGTTGCACACAATTAAATTCTCTCTCCATTGCTTCTCTCTTCCTTTTAAGAATGAGAAACACTCTAGAGATTCCTTCAAGCTCGAAGGAATTGCAAATGATCAACACGAACAACGCAAGACAATTGATTCGTTGCTCTAACACTCGAAAATTAATTGGTGTTGTTCGGAGATCCAAAGAGCATGTGTGGATCACCGCTAAAGAGATTCTACACATCCTTACAGTGCAACGAAGGTAATCTAGAAAAAGGGTTTTTGGACTATCAACAACATTGTCATCGAAGAAAGTTTCCAAGACAGGGTAACCATTTCTTTCGATCATGAATAAATTAATTATAAATTTAACGTGCAAAGATCCTCTCGAGTTTTGGGTTTTCTCTATGCCAATATTCGGTGGAAAAATTTCACTGTTCATGATATTCACATCATGTACAATATTGCGAATGATTCACCGAATTGATAAAACCTTCTTGGTTAATCAGTCGTCCAGGTGTTTCCGCTGCCATCGAAACCATCAAGTGGTATCAGAGCGGTCATGTTTTAAATTTATAATTATTTATTTGATTGTTGATTTATATGCGCAATAGTCAATAGTGGTTATATATTTCATTTCAAGAATATTCGTTCTTTAATCCGATCTTTAATGAACATGCTTTCGACATTTTAATTATCATCGTTCAATGTTTCATTTTCTTAAAGGACTAACAGATGGAGAATGACCAGAGATGTTATCGGGAAATGCCATGAATTCTGGCCGGTAAGATTGGGGTACACGGCGTGTAGTTGGCGTACACGCTGTGTACCCATGTGCACTGCATTTGGCCGTGTCGCAGGATACACAACGCGCCAAGCAACAATTACACGGTGCATTTATTGCACACTGCGTGTAGATCAGGCCAATCTGGCACATGACTTGTTGGATTACATTGCGTGTGGTTGGTGTACACGTCGTATAGTTTACACGGTTTAGCGGTGAAATTCGCTCAAATCGTGTGGTCAAATACATGGCCACAACCACGTGAGACTGACAACTTGAAGTAATAATGAAATACACGACGTGTAGCTGGCGTATATAGCATGTAGTTCATTATTTCCCACGTCTAAAGTACATGCCAAGCCATTCGGCTAGTCAAGCGGACACACGACTAGCGGAATACACGGCGTGTAGCTGGTGCACATGTCGTGTGGTCCGGCGTTCGAAGTACACGTTGAGGCCCTTGGCGGGTTGCGCGAACACGCGACAAGAGCCGTACATGGTGTGCAGCTGGCTTATACATGCGGTGTAGTCCAGATTCCAGAAAATCCAACGGCTCAGATTGAAAACCCTTTTCTGATCTGACGGTTGAGATTTAATCCATGAATGATTTAAAAATAATTCTGAACTCAGTTTTTAAGAAAAGTTCTCATTGGATTAATGTATTGTTAGGTTAAATATGCTTTTAAAAATTTGACAAATTTAATGTTTGTAAAACTAAAAGAGTATAACCGACAATATGGATAAACTAATGGATAAATACAAAAACTAAAGGTTGAGAAAAATGCCTTTTGAAGTAGAAATGTTTTCTTGGTATGAGTAACGTGTTCTTTTTGGTTTTTGTAATATAAATTGATTACGATAAAGTTTATAACAAAAGTATTTTTTGGAAAAAATTTTGAAACAAATTTTGATTCCGAAAACCTTTTGTAATTTTTTTAATCCGGGACAATTTTATTAAGAATTTTGATTTCGAAAACTAAAAAATTTTAAAAACTAAAGGTTTTTGTAGAAAATTTTTGGATGGAAGTCAAGACTATTCTTAAGTATCCGAGGCGTACTAAGGATATGTTTTTGATTTATGGAGGGGTTGGGGAACTAGTCATCAGAGGATATGCAGATTCTAGTTTCCAACAGATCAAGATGATTTGAAATCACAGACGGGATACATCTTCACTTTGAATGAAGGTGCTTTGAGCAGGAAGAGCTCAAAGCAGGCTGTGGTTGTAGATTTAACAGCAGAGTTCAAGTATATTGCGACTTCTGAGGCAACTAAAGAAACGGTATGGATACACAACTTTGTCCAAGAGTTTGACATGGTACCTAGCAGTAAAGATCATATTATACGTTGTTGTGATAATACTGCAGTGGTGACTCGTAAAAGAGCCAAAGTCACATAGACGAACGAAACATATATTTCAAAAGTATCATCTTTTGAGAGATTTTTCTCAGAGAGTTAGCAAAATTTTCACGGAAGACAATGTGACAGACCCCTTGACCGAAGTCTTAACTCAACAGAAACATGATCATCATATAAGGTCTAGCAAACTGATAGTTGTTGGTAGTTGGTTCTGATCCAAGTGAGAGTTTGTTGGAGTTGGTGTTCTAGAACAAATTGATTGTACTTTGATTACATGTATATTCGAACATTTGAATATTTGTAAAACATCTTATTTCATATTGCTTATTGTTCTACGTGACTTTAATTAATAATGTCTTAGGGTATCTGTCACATTGATAAAGTTATAGTATTTCTCTGCTATGATGAAAACCTTGAAATGCCATGACATTATTCTTAAATATAGTTCTACGGTTGGATAATTTACTATGATAGGGCGCATAGTATATAGACTAAGGTGTGAGTACTCGTAAGCAGATGATGCTTATTCTCATGAAGTTCACACTTGGTAATCTCCAAAGATGAGAGATTATGAGAACAAACCCGTCAGTAAGAATTTTGCATGTTTTGGTGTAATCAGATAGTCCTATCCGCGAGCGCATTTAATAGTCTTTAGATTTTAAGATTATCATTGATGCATGTTGTGAGTCGCACACTTAGATTTTGCTTATCAAAACTGTGACGCTATATGTTCGCGGGAAGTAAGGTACGTTGGGTGCATCACAAATGACTTGTTATTAATGGATAAGTCGAGAAATGATTTGCCCCTTCAATCTTTATGGAAGTTGCTATCTTAACCCTTTGATTTGAATAGATTGTCGCATTAAATTCTATGACCATGGTGTAAATACGTGTTTATTTCAAATAGTCAAAGAAAGACGTATCAAACATACATGTTGCTGACACAAATGTGTAGCCTGCTTGATGAGATATTGAAATAAATGGATTATATTACATAACGAGCGTTCGTATGTGGTTGTCGACATTGTGATATTAAGTTCTTTCTCTTGGGTGGCTTGACCTGTTAGACAATAATTTTGGATTTCAGGCAAGACCGTCTAATGCCGACGAAAAAGAATCACAGAGGGCCACATACTAAGTTTAATCTCGATAAGATTTTATTTAAATTTAATTATTAGAATAAATATTATTATCAAGGACGAAGAATAATTTTATTCAGGTTTTATTGATCGTTAATATTCACAAGGTAACAAATAATTATTTATTCATTAAATAATTTATTTGATTTAAGGAGCACGTGTGGATCACCGCCACGGAGATTCTACACTTGGATTCTTACATCCAAACAAAGGTAATCCGGAAAAGGGTTTTCGGACGATTAATAACATCTTAATCGGAGAAAGTTCCTAAGACGAGATAACCATTTTTTCCGATCATAAATAAATAAATTATAAATTTAACATGTAAAGATGCTCTTCTGGTTCCGGTGGAAATATTTTGTTGGTCATAACATTTACGCCCATGTACAATATTGCGAATGATCTACCGAATTGACAAAACTTTCTTGTTTATCGCCCACCTACGCTTCCGTTGCGCTCGGAACAATCAGGTGTGGATCATGCAGCCGGAGGCAACATCCCTGATATAGAGATTGTAGGAACTAGTGGCGGCAAAGATGCTTGCTTGAAGGCATCGTCCGAGACTGAGCCTAGGCAACCGAGGGAAGTGAAGATTTGGGTGTCGGTGTCCCTTACTTTGACGGCTCGGTCCTGGCCCTCGGTGATCAGTTTCTCAGAACTGGGCAAGAACCGGATTGAAATGCAGCTGCATTGGTGGGAGTGGATCTTCAGCGCTCGTGTAGTACTTGATTCTGCCAAGTACTCGCCACACTCACTTTGCCCGATGACACCCTCAACTTTCTGTTGTGCAATCTGCTTTATGCTGCTGCCTTTTAGCCTGCTTATCATCTCCTCATAGTGTGCTAGCCTCATTCATGCACTCAGCGTCCTTCATCTTTCTCTGATTGGGAGCATCTATCCCTTGTCTGAGCAAGCTCATTTTTTGAAACCAGAAATAAGCATGTCTTTATCTCGAGTTAAGCAGTTTGTGGAATAAGCATGTCTTTATCTCGAGTTAAGCAGTTTGGGGACTTGCTTTCAACAACTTCCGCAACTAACAGCTCTGAAAAATGCGACTGAGCTTTGTAACTTTGGAGTTTCCCTTCAAGATTTTCTGCCTTTCCATTCAGAAACCTTTCCAGATAGGACGGGGGTCAAGGATGATGCAATACTTCCAATAAATTCCTTGAACTCCCAACTGCACAGGAATCATCAAGCTGACCAGATGCAAGCAGAACGACATCGGAAGGATGGACAAGAAGTTATAACCAAGCAACCTCGCTGATTCCATTCTTCTTCATATGATAGCTAGCTTCAGAAGTAACTTTCCTTTTGTCCTCATAAAAGGATGAACAAGAATTTACCATAGCAAATGCATGAACCACTGGACAATATGGAACATCAGCTCCAGAAATAAGCATGTCTTTATCTCGAGTTAAGCAGTTTGAGGAATAAGCATGTCTTTATCTCGAGTTAAGCAGTTTGAGGACTTGCTTTCAACAACTTCCACAACTAACAGCTCTGAAAAACGCGACTGAGCTTTGTAACTCTGGAGTTTCCCTTCAAGATTTTCTGCCTTTCCATTCAGAAACCTTTCCAGATAGGACGGGGGTCAAGGATGATGCAATACTTCCAATAAATTCCTTGAACTCCCAACTGCACAGGAATCATCAAGCTGACCAGATGCAAGCAGAATGACATCAGAAGGATGGACAAGAAGTTATAACCAAGCAACCTCGCTGATTCCATTCTTCTTCATATGATAGCTAGCTTCAGAAGTAACTTTCCTTTTGTCCTCATAAAAGGATGAACAAGAATTTACCATAGCAAATGCATGAACCACTGGACAATATGGCACATCAGCTCCATGAATATTATATAACCAAGCAACCTCCAAGTGTAGTGACAATAATTCCATGGGCTTTTGCCTGTGCAAGCTTTTCTGTAAATGCCTTCAACTTTTCCGAAACAGACTGGCCAACAAATTGTAGTAGTTGAATTTTGATAGGATTGTTTTCAGCATGTGGCTTGTTTTTCCAGACATCACCCGCCCAATTTGAAGAAGCTTGTATCAACTTTTGTCTTTTTCTAGCAAAAGCATTCTCCCATTTTTGTGGAGTGTCCACAGATATGCCCCAAGTATCAACTCCAATAGCAGCAGCATCTGGTGAATTATCTGCCACCCATCCCCAATATGCATGAAGTTCCTTTCTTCACTAAGTTGTTGTGATGCCTGCAAGTAGTAGCATCCGTTTTCCGTCCACAACAATGCCTCATCCGTTGTTATAAGTGCCCAACCATTGTAGCTTGGCATAACCTATCAAACTGAAATAGCGGATCAATGCGCTTGAGAAGAGATGGCAGAAAGACTTGAATAGAGCATGCAGCTCCCCCGACTGCGATGACTTCCTCAACTTCGAATCGGCTTTGGGAGGAGTTGCTACCATGATAAAAAACTCATCACAAATGCCGCGTGTATTGAACGCCGATCCTGCGGATAAACCGTATAGCCTTGGCAACCCAGTTGCTTATGTGCCCGTACTGTAGCCTTTCTCCTCCACAACATCCCCGGGTAGTTCATCCCAAGACTGATGTGGCATGGATGAATGCAGAGATAGAAACTAATTTTGTACGAGACTTTCAAAGCAGAGTTGAAGGATCGGTACCCGCACAACAAATTTACTTGCAAGAGGAAGAACCGGGGGTCAAGAAGTTACATGAACGAACTTCTGCTCTTCCACCCAAGCCCAGTTGGCTGAAACTATGACAGAAGAATATTCTCTCCCGTTTTGGTACGTACCTTGGAGTTTGCCAACTAAGCTCTCCGTGCTTGCATCATTTGCTCAGGACAAGGCTGACCTATCGGGAACTCAACCAACCCCTTTGTCCATTCATGCTTTTGGAAAAATCGTTTCGCTCTAGTGTTCCGGCTTCTCAGATCCCTTCCGTCGAACACAGGTAGCTCAGCTCCTCCAACGACTTGCATCCGATCGTACGTGATAGTGGTTGTGTACTCTATTCTGATCACGCCTCTGTGTTGCTTCGCCATTTCCTCCATGATCACTGACGACCGCACGTCAACCTGTAGCAAACATCGTGTAGATTACTCACCTTGCGTGTTGTGAGACGTATTTACCGCCAAAACCGCATCCCCCCACCAACGATGACCACTCGTCTTCCTGTTGCAGCCTCTTCTGCGGGCGACACATCGCACCAACCACGTATTTCCCGAATTTCGCTTGTTCTTTCAGCTTTTTTTCCCACCGTTGTTGTCACCGCACGATGTTATCCTCCGTCGAGGCCAGTTCTGAGAGCGTAGGTGAAGAAGAACTCCTTCAGGTGGGCGCTCTTGAGGCCAAGGTTGGAATCTCCTCTTTAGCTGCGATTGAAGCCAAAAAAAGCAATTATCCGCGCTCCCCCAAAGCCCCCCCTATTTAATACCCCAAGCTACTCCCAACAACTCCAAGCAATTCCAGCGGGCCTAACAAACCCTCTACAGAGAAGTACAACTCTGCCGCTGGGTGTCACCGCTACGTAATAGCTCCACCACCACACTTTCCTATCACACCCCCACGCATTCCTACCACCGTCGCCCTCTTGAAAAACCACCTTGTCCTTTGTATATATAGAAGCGGTGCCAACCAAAATTATAGGAGGAAAAGGAGAAGAGATAGGTGAAGAAAAACTCCTTCAGGAGGGCGCTCTTGAGGCCAAGCTTGGAATCTCTTCTTTAGCTGCGATTGAAGCCAAAAAACCCAATTATCCGCGCTCCCCCAAAGCACCCCTTATTTAATACCCCAAGCTACTCCCAACAACTCCAAGCTACTCCCAACAACTCCAAGCAATTCCAGCTGGCCTAACAAACCCTCTACAGAGAAGTACAACTCTGCCGTTGGGTGTCACCGCTACGTAATAACTCCACCACCACACTTTCCTATCACAACCCCCCACGCATTCCTACCACCGTCGCCCTCTTGAAAAACCACCTTGTCCTTGAGGTGTAAAACATGATGAATTTCTAATGTTATCGTCTCAGATGTAGGTTGCATGCCTTGATCGTTCGGTCTTGCGCCGCGTTGATTGTTCACCTGCTCGATCCTCCTTGGCTCGTGTCCATTGTGCCGGCATGGCCCATGAGGGTGTGGATCATACGGCCGAAGGCATCATATGAGATATAGAGATTGTAGGAGCTAGTGGCGGCAAAGATGGGCTTGGTATTTTGCTTGAAGGCGTCGTCAGAGATCGAGCCTAGGCAATCGGGGGAAGTGGAGATTTGGGTGTCGGTGTACGTGTCCCTTAGTTTGACAGCTTGGTCCCACCCCTTGGTGATAAGTTTCCCAGAATTGGGCAACAGTCGGATTGAAACTCAACTGCCTTGGTGGGCGTGGATCTTTAGCACACGTGCAGTGGGGCTACTTGATTCTTCCAAGTACTTGCCACACTCCTCACTTTGGTGGATGAAACTCTCAACTTGGTGATGCACAATTTTCTTTATGCTACCGCCTTTTAGCAAATCCATGTAAAAGTGTGCTAGCCTCATTCATGCACTCAACATCCTTCATCTTCTTTTGATTGAGAGCATCTATCCCTTGTCCGAGCAAGCTCATTTTCCAATTTAGAAATAAGCATGTCTATCTTGAGTTAAGCAGTTTGAGGGCTTGCTTTCAACAACTTCCACAACTAACAACTTTGACAAACGTGATTGTGCTTTGTAACTTTGTTGGCGTTTCCCTTCACGACTTTATGCCTTTCCTTTCTGTAGATTGGTACAATTCCTACCTCAAAGAAAGCTGGAGAGCTTCATTTATAGATAAAGGAAAATAAATACATGTATGCAGTTTTCGATGTGGGACTCAAAAGTACACTTAAACAGGTCTAACACTCTCCCTCAAGTTAGAACAAGTATAACTTGGAAGAAAAGTCCCACAAAAAAAGAAAGAAGATATCAAAAACAAGACTGCACACTCCCCCTCAAGTTGGGTCACTGATGGTGTGGATGTCCAGCTTGGTGAATAGAGTCCAGTCGAGGTCCCGACAAGTTTTTGGTGAAGATGTCAGCAAGCTGATGAATTGTTGGAATGTAGCTAAAACTGATATGTTTTTGCTCTAGGTGGTGGCGAAGTAAGTGATAGTCAATCTCAATATGCTTCGTGTGTTCATGAAAGATTGGATTAGAAAAAATCTTTGTGGCCGCTTGATTATCGCACCAAATATGAACAGAAGTCTGTGTCGAAAAACCAATTTCATGAAGAAGGTGACGAAGCCAAAGAATTTCAGTAGCAACTGTGGCCATCACACGATATTCAGATTCAACACTGGATATGGAGATGACAGTTTGTTTCTTGCTTCGCCGGGAGATTAAGTTACCAGCCAGGAAAACCGCAAACCTAGACGTAAACTTTCGGGTGGATAAACAGCCAGCATAGTTGACATCATAGGACTCAATATTCAGATGATCGTGATGTGAATACCAAAGACCACGAGTAAGGTCTTTCTTAATATATTTGACAATGCGAAAGACAACATCCCATTGACATTTCGTATGATGTTCCATGAATTGGCTAACCTTGCTGACAACGCAAACAATATCTGGACGAGTCATGATAAGATGTTACCCACAGGACGACGATACCTATTTGGATGAGAATATGTGTCAGTGGCATCATGGAGAGATCGTTCCTCTGGTTCAAGAGGAGTGTCAACGACAGTTGCTTGAGACAAACCAGTATCCTGCTAGATATCCAATGCATATTTTCACTGGGAAAGAAAAATGTTGGTTGAAGAATGAGAGACTTCAATACCAAAAAAATATGGCAAAGGACCCAGGTCTTTGGTATGTAACTGTTGTTGAAGATAAACCTTGAGATGGACAATGCCATGCGAGTCGATGCCAGTAATAATGATATCATCAACATATACCACCAACATGATGCAATCAGAGGTTGTTTTCCTATAGAAAACAGTGTGGTCCTTCATACTTTGAGATAGACCAAATGTAGCGATGATGGTTCAAAATTTGTCAAATCATGTACGAGGTGACTGCTCGAGCCCATAAAGAGACCAATGAAGCTGATAGAAATGAGAACCGACCCCTGAGGCAAGAAAGCCAGGAGGTTGTTGTTGGTATACTTCTTCAAGAAAATCATGTAGAAATGCATTCTTGATATCAAGTTGATGAAAAGACCAATGATAAACAGCTGTAAGCGATATGGATAATCGAACAGAATCCATTTTAGCGCAATCAGAGAGAAAGTATTGAAATAATCAACACTATATGCCTGTGCGAAGCCTTTTGCCACGAGACGGGCTTTAAGGCGATGAAGAGTACCATTTTCATTTAGACGGACTGTATAAATCTATTTGCTGCCAACAACCTGTTTACCGGCTGGAAGGGGGACCAGATCCCAAGTGTGATTGTCGTTCAATGCCTGTAATTCATCTTGCATTGCTTGAAGCCAACCAGAGTGAGATCTCGACAATCATATGGGGAACAAATATCGCCTCCAGAGCAGTGAAGCCTTTGTAGGAAGTTGTATATAGAGAATTATTCCAGCAAGAGCGATTACCTTTCCGTAATGCAATAGGCAAGTCATCTGTGCCCGAAGCAAGAACGTCTGACGAAGTCGGGGAGATGGTGTTCTCAGTCTGGACGAGGGACACATTCGATGGTCGATGAGAGTAAACATAGCCAAATCGATGATCATCAGAGTGAGAGAAGAGAGGCAGGGGTGGATGGATGGTAAGAGGAAGACAGCCATTGATAGTGGTATCTCAATTGGAAGAAGGTGGAGAGAATGGAGAGTTATCGAACTACTATAAAATTTGTTGTATTCTTTATTTTTCCGCTGCTCAATCTGTTTGAAGAAAAGAATACCGCATCGCATCACAAAGGGGGATTGATTTTAATTTATTCAAGTGTTTTTATAAGGACACAATTTACCCCCTCTTGTGTTTTTGTGTTTATTTCGACCGACATCCACTCCCTAGCAAATCTATGGAGTATGTTACAGGAGAAATAAATTTATTGACTGAAGAAATTAATTTGTCAACAATGAATTTAGATGCAACCAATAATGACGATGGATAGATTCAAGGAATCAACCATTTTCTTGCAGTTTTTTTCATTAAATTGAGATGTTTTCTCACATGAATTGTAACTTGTATTCTTTTGACAATTTATTCAAGAGAAGAAATTAAAATTGTTCTTTGTTTGAGTCTGTTGCATATTGTCCCCCCTTGGAATCACCACCATTGATCTGCGTTTTTACTATTTTTTTTGGCAAATCCACCCTTTAGTGGTATCAGAGCATTTGAAGGTGATTTGCTGCGACCAAAGGAGTTCGTGATGTCTGTTAAAGATCCATCAATTGCGGCTGCGAAAGTCCTCCAATTGCTGTTGTTTTCCTCCACCTGTTCCTCATCTTTTCCCAAAAACTTCCGAAACCTCCATGGTGAACGAGACTGCTGAAACTTTGTTTCTCAAATTGACGAAGCATAATTACGATAATTGGTGTATCCAAATTCCATCGCCCCCTGACACTTAAGGTATCATGAGAATTGTGGAGGATGAATTCACCGAGCCAAAATCTAAGACATGAAAATAACTCAAAAAGAGGACAAGGTGGAAGGAAGTCCAAGTCAAGGAGGCTGTGAATATCAAAATTTTACTCCACAGGGACGAGGGCAAGGAAGGAGGGGAGGATTAAAGAAACGTTTATTGCTATAGTTGTCACAAATATTGACAATATAACTGTTGGAGTCTGTATCTCACATCGGACTTATGGTCCGATGTGGTCTTAATTATTAATTATAAAAGAACCTCAAGATCCCCTTTAGAGAGTACCTTGGGGATTCAGGTCTACCTCTTTTTATTATTCTACATGGTATCAGAGGGAAAGTAATCCTGAGGCCCTCCTCCCGTTTTATTTTTTTCCCCATCGGCCTCTAGGGTTTCTCCCCGATGGAGGGCGACGACCTCCATGGCCAGCGAGCCATAGGTATCTCCCGCCGCCCCCCTTGCCGGCTATCCCTTCCTCCAGGCAGATCAAGCTCCCGACGGCTCCTCTCCGGCGGAATCTTCCCGCCCGCAGGACCTCTCCCATGGCGCACACCCTTCTCGGCTCTCTGGTGCCCTCCCGCGATCCTAATGGCTAGCCGTGGCCCTTTCTCCTCCCGGTGCGCCTCCCTGACGGCGCGTCCCCTCCTTCCCTGACGGCCGGGCGACGAACCTCCCTGCGCCGCTCTCAGCGGAACCCTCCTTCAGGTTCGCCGGCCCTATTCTCGTAAGATCCACCGATGCCCTCTGTTCTCGCCCCCCCAGACCGGCGGTCTTCCTCCACGGCCCCTCAGTTCCCCCCTCCCGGCCGGCTCCTTCCAGTAGGATCCTCTACCTGCGCGCGCTCCACCTGTGGGCAGTCTAGGCGCCTGCTCCGCTCTCTCCCTCCCGTCGCATTTCCCTCTTCCCGTGCGACACCCCTCAGTGCGCCAGCCCTCCTGCACGAGCCTTCCCCATCCGCCGCTCCCTCCATGTCGGCCTCCTCCTGCAGCAGCCCCCACCTCCATGTCGTCCGCCTCCTGCGGCAGCCCCCGCCTCCCCTATGGCGCGCTCCTTCCAGTCTAGAGCGCCTACACGCCCTGTCCGTCGGCACGCCCTCGCGCTTCCTCCACCGTGGCGCAGCACCTCGACCGTCTCGGATCGGGCCCTTTGGCGCCGCTAGATCCCGCAACGATTCTGCAGAATCCCCACCTCCCGTCGCTGGCCCCGCAAGTGCGGCTTTCCCGGTGCAAGTGCGTCTTTCTCGGCGTATCATCGACCGGCCCCGCTAGTATGGATTTCTTAGCGCTCCGTCAACCGGATCGATCTGTGTGGTTCCTATGCTGCGCTCGCGACATCTTCATCCATCCATCATCTTGAGGGAGATCTGCGATCTTGAGGGGGAGCTACGATCGTCGCTTGTTTCTTTTTATTTCCCTCTTCCCGTGCGACACCCCTCACTGCGCCAGCCCTCCTGCACGAGCCTTCCCCATCCGCTGCTCCCTCCATGTCGACCTCCTCCTGCGGCACCCCCCGCCTCCCCTTCGGCGCGCTCCTTCCAGTCTAGAGCGCTGGCACGTCCTGTCCGCCGACACGCCGTCGCGCTTCCTCTACCGTGGCGCAGCACCTCGACCGGTCTGTGTGGTTCTTATGCTGCGCCCACGTCAACTTCATCCATCCATTATCTTGAGGGGGAGCTGCGATCTTGAGTGGGAGCTACGATTGTCACTTGTTTCTTTTTATTTCGTCTTGTTTTGCCATCATGGGTATGTCCAGTTTGAGGGGGAGTGTTTGCAGTCTGTTGCTCGTTTTGTTTTTTCTTTATGTGTTTAAGCTAAGTACACCTAGCTTGAGGGGGAGTGTTGAAGTCTGTATCCCAGATCAGACTTATAGTCTGATGTGGTTTTAATTATTCATTATAAAAGAACCTCAAGACCTCCTTTAGAGAGTACCTTGGGGATTCAGATCTACCTCTTTTTATCATTCTACAATAATAGTGAAAGTTGGAGTTAACAACTTGTGGAGAATGTCATCGAGGAGCCTAATATTGTTGGAGTGTAGGGGATGTTATTGGAGAAATGTTGATGCCACAAGCATCAACACTAAATCAAGGTATGTGGTATCTTGACTCTGGAGCTAGCAACCACATGACAAGCCATAAGAACTTGTTTACGAACCTAGATGAGAGAGTTCGAAGAGAGATTTCATTTGGTGATCTCTCAATAATATCTATTCAAGAGGAGATATTCCGATGAAGCAGTGTTGAAAATCATGCATTTATCTATGATGTCTACTATGTACTCGATATGAAGACCAACATTTAAGTCTTACATGTAGGTTAAATTGATAATATAAAATACTAAAAACATTCAGTACGGTGATAACAACCCCAAATAATTAACAATGAACCAAAAAAAAAACATTAATCGAAATTAATCTCCCTTAAAAAACTCAAATTATATATGGGGAGTATTATTTTTAAATTCAAACATCATTTAATTCGGAACACATTTTCTCCTAGGGGCAATTGGTGGAAAAAAGATTTCACATAAGCCTACAAAATAAACAAATGGAAATTGTTAAATTGTTGATGACAAAGAAAGGATGGCCACAAAAATGCCCATGATGAAAAACCACATGTTTTTGCTTAGGATCCACCTTGACATACCATGATGTTTGACGATAGTACTTGATGATAAAGACCGACCATGGCATCTTAGGTTCTGACATTTAGACATTTAGATTGTGTGGTCCATTGAATTTGAAATTGAATGGCCAAAGAAGGTACATCCTAACATTTATTGATGATTATAGCAGGAAAACATGGATATACTTTAACAAGATGAAGTCGGAAGTGTTTGACATCTTCAAAGAATTCAAGGGTGGAAAATCAAAGCAACCCTTGTATGAAAAAAATTTGTGATCTGATCGAGGTAGGGAGTGCACTTCTGATGTTTTTTAGGAGTACCTCAAGCAACATGGAATTCAACACTAGTTGGTGCCGGCTTACACACATCAACTCAATGGAGTGGCTGGAAAAAAAATCGAACCATTCTCATGAAAGACAAAAGAGTGTGCATGACTTCTAGGGTTAAAGCGGCTTTGTGTGCGGTGTATCTACTCAATAGATGCTCGAAAAAAATCTCGAACTAAAGACGTCGCATGAAACATGGAGTACTCACAAGCCCAATGTAAGTCATCTTTGAGTTTTTGGTTTTATTGCCTATGTCAAGATCCCAGAGGCAAAATGAACAAAGCTCGATGACAAAAGAGTGAAGTGTGGCCTTATGGGATACGATGATCGAGCAATGAGATATTGCTTGTATAATCCCATCACCATTCAACAGATATGTTATCTTCAAAGAAAAGAAGCGATGGAAATGGAATCAAGATAAAGATTCACGAGAGGTACAACTCACTTTAGAAGAAGAAAATGAACAAAGCTCGATGACAAAAGAGTGAAGTGTGGCCTTATGGGATACGATGATCGAGCAATGAGATATTGCTTGTATAATCCCATCACCATTCAACAGATATGTTATCTTCAAAGAAAAGAAGCGATGGAAATGGAATCAAGATAAAGATTCACGAGAGGTACAACTCACTTTAGAAGAAGAAAATGCTGAAGAAGGTATTGAACAACAACTTTCCCATATACGACCTCAAAAAGTTTGAAGTCTTGCGGAAATATATTAAACCACAGAACCAATAGAGGAGTATGTGAATTTGTATTGCCTCTTGGCGACTTCTAATCTTGTTAGCTTTGAGAAAGCTAAATCCGATGAAATATGGAGGAAAGCGATGGATGAAGAAATCCATTCTATCGAGAAGAACAAGAAATGTGACTTAACACACCTCCCAAAAGGGCGCAAAACAATTGGTGTGATTGTGGGTGTTCAAAACCTAGAAAAACACTCAAGGTGAAGTCTAAAAGTACAAAGAGCGCTTGTCGCTAAAGGCTATAAGCAAAATGAAGACATTGATTATGGTGAGGTTTTTTCACCCGTCACAGGGATGAAGACTATCAGATTATTTATCTCAACAGCTGCCGAACACAAATGGAAGATCCATCAGCTAGATGTGAAGTCAACATCTAAATGGATTTTTGGAACCACCTGGATACATAAAGGAAGAGAAGGAAAGGTGTGCAAGTTGAAGAAGGCGTTCTATGGACTTCTGAAAGCACCACGTGTATGGAACACTAGTATTGATGATTACTTTCAATCCAGTGGATTTCAGAAGTTTCCATACGAACACTCACTCTATCGAAGAGATGGCTAACTTCCTCGGCATAGAAGTTGTTCAAAGTGATGGCAGAATATTTATTTCTCAAGGAAATTACGCCACACAAGTTTTGAAGAAGTTCAACATGAAAAATTGCAATTCCGTTACAACCTCGGTCAAAGCAGGATTGGCGTTACGGAGAAATGATACTGGAGATGTGGATCCTACCTATTTCAAAAGTCTGGTTGGAAGCTTGAGATATACCCGACATGCACCAGGCCATATATTCTCTATGGGGTAGGATGTGTCAGCAGATCTAGAGAATTTTGAGGTACATTAAAAGTACTATCAACGAAGATATGTTTGATACACCCAGTAAATATTTCAAGCTTGTTGGATATTCAGATAGTGGTTGGGGAAAAAGCCTTGATGGAAGGAAGAATACAACTAGATTCACATTCTTTTTGGGTGACACGACATTCACATGGTCGTCCAAGAAACAAGCCATTGTGACATTATCATCATGTGAAGCTGAGTTCGTTGCTGCTAACTCAGCTGTGTGTCATAGCACATGACTAAAAAATGTGCGATGGTCTTTGGGCTATACACCAGAAGAATCTACTGAGATCTTTATTGGCAATCATTCAATGATTGTTTTGGCAAAAAAACACATTGATATGAGGTATCATTTCACTAGAGAGCATGTGAAGAATAAAGAAGCCGAACTTGTCGCTTGCAGGATAAATGAACAAGTTGCGGATATCTTCACGAAACCATTGAAGCATGATGAATTCAAGATGAATCAACCCTTTTCCTGAACTTTTTTTTTCTTATAAATTGAGATGTTTTTTTTTTCCTCATAAATTGTAACTTGTATCCTTTCGATAATTTATCCAATCGAAGAAATAACATTATTCTTTGTCTGACTCCGCTGCATAGTCTCCCCCCTTGCAATTACCATCAGTGATCGGTGTTTTTACTATTTTTTTTGCAAATCCACTCTTCATTATTTACCGCCAAAACCACATCCCCCCTTGCAGTATTTACCACCAAAACTGCATCCCCCTGCGCTATTTTGTTGTGGATTTCATTTGAGTGTATGCCTGATTCCTCCGCAGCCAACGATGGCTGCTCGTCTTGCTGCTGCAGCCTCTTTAGGTGATGCGTCGCACCAATTCCTGAATTCCGCTTGTTCTTTCAGCTCTTGTTCCCATTGCTATTGTCGCTGAGTGATTTTATCCTCCATTGAGGCTAGTTCCGAGAGCGTAGCTTTGACCCGCTTTATGCGCTGCTCCACCTCTTCGAAATGAGCTTGGTGTTGTGACTCCCACGTCATTTGGCTCCTTCGGTTTGAATGTACCCTTGCATTTTTCTTCCATTTCTTCTCCTTTTCCTCCCGTAATTCTGGTTCGCACCGCTTGCGCCTTTGTATGTATAGAACTCCAGGAGGATGCTCCCGCGTCCAAGGTCGGAACCTCCTCTTCAGCTGTTGCTGAAGCCAAAAAACCCAACTATCTGTGCTCCCTCCCCCCACAAGCATCTCCTATTTAATACCCCAAGCTACTCCCAACAACTCCAACTAACTCTGGCTGGCCCAACAAACCCTCTACAGAGAAGTACAACTATGCCCCTGTTACCCCTATGTAACAGCACCGCCACCACATCTTCCTATCACAGCCCCCACACTTTAAATTATATTTTCAATAAGCTATTTGGGAATGTTGCGGAATCACCGGGAGACAGAACGACAGAAAACGAGAAAACGAAAGAAAAAAAAGCAACAATGAACACGGCGATTTACGTGGTTCGGGAAAAATCCCTACGTCCACGGGAGAGGCAGAATTTCACTATGATTCGGGAGCACAGAAATTACAGAGGATTTCCAACAACAAACCCTAGCCCGAAATGGGCTATAAAACAAATGGAGAAGACGATCACTATTCGAAAAAGTGGTCCACGTCGCTACAGTGAACGGCGGCTGGCTTTGTCAAAAGCGCTACAGTAAAGTTGACCCCGAAGTCCGCACCGCCAGTGTCTGTCGGTGTCGGTCGGTCAGCTCCGCTACAGTGGTCAGCATTGCTACAGCTCGGCCCAACCGGATCAGGCAACACCAATCCAACAGGGAACACATACAAAAGTTTTTATTATCAGTGATGAGTGCTTGTTCTGCTTTGCCAAAGCCAAAATGTCATATATGAGGTGGTTAATGGATATAGGTTATTAATTTCTAGCTCCTCAGTGCTTACTGTTATTCGTTCTTTATCATATATAAATGATTATCGGCGGCCTAAGTGTCTTTTAGTATTGAAAATAATTTTCTCATACATTTAATGCCAATGACTGCAAAACCCTTGCAAGAAGCAGGGCAGACATTTGTGATGTTTAAAAGACCCATGAGGGGGCATGGAAGGGAGATGATTCAGCTGGGCCTTCCCATTGCAGATTCACCTTTAGAAGATGAAATCGTGGCCGGGAATTCCAAAGGCATGTTTCATATTATTGATGAGTTTTTTACAGAATATTTTGTAAGGTTTATTGATGAGTTTTTGACATGTTTCTTTGAATTCACAGATAGGAAAATCGAACCAATCCCTCCCTTATTGGAGGATGTCATTGAACACATGTGCGACATGCAGGCTGTGACTTCCAAGCCGGATTCTTGCATCATTGATTTCTATAATGAGGTTGTTGATTATGACAACCGTTCCTTTATCTGAAGCCGTTATGTCATGATGGGCTGACAGTCAACCTGGACCTTTGACCTTTGTTTGCAGGGAGATCACTCCCAGCCTCATGGCTGGCCTTCTTGGTTTGGGAGACCAATCTGCCTCCTGTCATTGTCTGAATGCGATCTGACTTTTGGGAGGGCAATTTTAGCAGACCATCCTGGGGATTACAAGGGCTCCCTTAATCTTTCTCTGTCACCTGGGTAATCTCTTAACTTTTTATTTTATATGACCATTTAGTGTGTGAATTCCATTTTCTGTCACCCTGCAGATCTCTGCTTGTCATGGAGGGTAAGTCCGCTGACATAGCCAGGCACGCAATCCCTTCACTCTGCAAACAACGGTGTTTGGTTACCATGACAAAATACCAACAGAAAAGGTTCAGCTCAAGAGACGGGCAACGCTCTGCCCCATCTCCGGTGCCACCACCCCACCACTGGAGGCTGCCCAGCCCTACTCATCATCCCTTAGGTCCCAAGCATTACACCGCCACCGTTTCAACAAGTGGCACAGTGCCACCTCCAAACAGCATTCAGCCGCTATTCATGCCTGCCCCGGCCACTCCAGCCATTCCTTTTCCTGCACCGGTTGCCCTACCGCCTCATGGGCATCCTGTTCCCCGAGTTCCTCCCCCTGGGACTGGAGTTTTCTTCCCTCCACCTGGCTCGGGGAATTCTTCACCACCTCACCAGGTGGCAGCAGATACAGTTTCCTGGATAGAGAAGGATAATGGGGGCGGTGAAGTGCAGAGGCAACAGTGTAATGGCAGCATTAATGGAAACGGAGATGTGGAGGGGGAAGGCGATATTGAAAGCACTGTGAAGGAAGAGGCGGAGTAGTAAAGCATTCGTTGGATGAGGTGGAGTTCGAGGCAAGTGTAGAGAGCAGAGCGGACAATTTTTTGCTGTCGGATGGTTGAACTGTTAAATTCGAGCCCCATTCTTAAATTAATTTTCCTTTCTGAATTGGTACACGCATATCATCAAGTGTTCATTTTCTACTGTTAGTCGTGAGCGCAAAATCAAACAATCACCATCAACTTAGTAGCTCCTTCCCACGCGTTTCATATCCGTGGATATCATTTTAGGCCTCTAAAGTGCTTTTACTTCATAGGAAACCATTCATATCCATGGTTAAGAGACCATTCTCATTTTCAAACATCCCCAGGCCTTCGTTTTTGAAATGGGCACTGTGTTCTTGACTTCACATGACACGTCTGTTGATCAACTCAATCATCCACTATATAGTTTTCTTTCATTTCAATTCATCTTGTTTATAACATCATGCCTGACCAAAAAACAAACAAAAACAGAACAAAATGAAATTAATAATATATGCACTGGAGCCTACATGGTATATCAACTTCAACTTCACAGAGTACAACACCATTGATCGTGAAATCTCGATTGCTTGTCGAACCATATGAATTGCGTGCAAAATATAGGATACTTCAAATTGAGGGGTCAAAAAGTAGTTTTGTAAAGCATTTTTGGTGGAAAAAAAATGTGAATGAAAGATCTCACTAAAGGAAATTGGGTCCATGAATCTAAGCAATAGCAAGAATGATCTCTCTCTCTCAATATCTCTCTCAATTCGGAAACCTAAGATTCGAATGGATGTCCTTTCATGGATTCCTTCGAAATTCATTACTAATGATCCATTTATTAATTACTGTTAGCTATCATTTATAATCAAATTACAAGTTCAACATTAAGCTAACCCCTTGATATACCTTCCAAGGAAATTGATTTATGGTTTTCAATGAACCACTTTTATGAAAAGGTTTTTAGAAAGTTCTTTATTAAATATACACACTTCAATTGAACAACTAAATTATCCTCTATTTATTATGTAACAACCTGTTTTGGATCACCCGTTTATCCAACCCAAACAGCCACAAAACCCAAACAGCCACAAAACATCAGCACACTCTCGAATCGCCATAGACTAACATAAATGTCGAGGGACATAATATGGCACAGTGGGAAGCATTTTTCTCTCTTTGGAATCTAACCAGGTCCTTAATAGATCCAGTTAAAAAATGAGCATGACCCATTCATACATTGAACATTTTTTAAAATAACCCGCCCCCAAAGGACGAACCCTATATACCAGAGGGCACCCGTCGTTCATATATATTAATATAAAATAGAAATCTACATGTATGAAAACCCAATACAAACACAATCCAAGGCACACATATAATCTACTAATATACAAAGCCCTTATGAAACAAAACAATACTAAAGGGGAGTAAAGTGAAGGACCGAGCACAAGAGATCCAAAAAGGAGACTTGAAAATATCCCAAACATCCCACCTCTACTGATCCACCAAGGACTCCGAAAGATCCATCATGACTCCAATCGCTCACTCGTAAGAACCCTCATGTGTTGGTGCTTTCCCCTTACTTGGATATTGGATAAAAAGTTCTACACGCGTCCCATGGGGACCTGTGTAGTGTGTGAGTACATCATATCCAATAAGCGGTCATCAACTGACCCCTACCAATCTATCATAAAATCAAGTGCGTACAATAACAACATAAAGCAAACAAGTAATTATAATATTATAATAAACAATTTATCTTGTAAGTGCTGGATTTGAATAAATGATACAACCTTTAAAGTTGGTTTCCAGACGCTAAACATGACACTATGGAACCAACCATACCTGCTTCGAGCCATGCCTGAAATCCTCATGGGTGAGCACCCATGAACTCCGATCGAGTGTTAGCAGCACCCCTATATAAGAGAAATGGATTACCATATAGTATCATAACACTCATATGAAGGGCTCATGTGCCATGATGCACACCCATAAGGGGAAGGGGTGTGATCGTGTCCTCACCAAGGAGGGAAGATCATCAAGTGTCTTAAACACCCCCATATAATCTGAACTCACCATCATCAATGGCCTGAGATACCTGCATATAGTTTATAAAAATACCCAGGCCCTTCCACCCACTTATAATATCAAGGAAACACACATATATACATATAAAACAACAATCACAATACCCAACATGATATATTTCAATATCCCATAACAAACATGGAATAATAAACAATCCAAACAAAGTAGAACAAGTTTCATGTAGAATAACAAGTACGAATGGTAGTAATTACAATATACTAAACACAATATTACCAATAAGCCAAACATGGCATCACAAGTTGGCATAAGGATAATAATGCATTACAAGTAGCATGAGGATAATCAACACGACCAAACCAAAATCATTTCCAATTTAGTTTATAAAAACATTTTCCTAGAGGAAATCATTTTAGGTTCT
Organism: Viscum album; assembly: GCA_963277665.1. Taxonomy (NCBI): domain Eukaryota; kingdom Viridiplantae; phylum Streptophyta; class Magnoliopsida; order Santalales; family Viscaceae; genus Viscum; species Viscum album. The sequence goes on along the minus strand of OY728146.1, from coordinate 1,776,715,056 downwards.
CTCTCACTCCACCCCATGCCGCTGCCAATCAAACACCGCAAAAATTATGCAAGAGAGGAGGGGCCACCTATCAATTAGTTTGCTAAGCCCTAATCTGGAAGTTGATTGAAGAGTGGATACCTCTACTTTATAGATTAAATGAACCTAGAATGAAAGATTCTAGAGATTTATCTCGTTGTATAAAAAAGAAACTAGAAAGAAACAAGGGAAAGGAGTGGTGAATTTACCATGAGAACACCTAATACAAGCCCTCACTACCACCTCACGAAAGAAAAACCTAAAGATGCAATGGATTTAGAAACCTAGTTTGAAAGAGTTTTGAGATTCCTCTTGTTGGCAACAAAATAGAGGAAAACCAGGGAAGAATAAGGATCCCCTACCTTTGCCTCGCTAAAGAATCAATCTTACGATAGCCTGGCGATGATCCAGTTCAAGACTAGGAGAGATCACTTGTAGAGGGAGAGGAAGAGGGGGAGCTTGGAGGATAATCTATAAAGTCCAAATACAAGATAAATCTTGGAGAAAGATGCTTTAATGGTTAATATTTTTTCTGTGAAATGAAAAATTTACCTCTAAATTAAAAATCCCACCGTGGAGTCTACTGGGTACCGATTAATAAGTCTAAAAGGGCCTGAAACCTATACCAGATACCACCAGCTACCCTACACTAAGCCATCAGGCACTTGGTGCCACTCATGAACCAATACCCTTTTCCTCTTCTGCCCCACTTCCCTTTATTCACCTTTAACTTCATTAAACTCTATTTTCATTAGTAAAACAAATAATTATCTAGAAATTGAAGGAAAATACTAACCCAAGTGGCATGGATCATTACAAACTCCCCACCACCAAACTTCTCATCATTGGGAAGCATCAATGATCTTCTAAAGGGAATAACCTAGGCCATTGAGTGTTAACGTCATCCTTTCACTCCTAAATTTATTCTTGAAGTCTCTCATGTTGCCATCAGACACATACCAAAGGAATGACCTTCCCTCATAACACATTTTTTACTCCAGTCAACATGGAAAACTAGATGATCCTGATATAAACCATTAACTTCCAATTCTATGTTCTCGAACCAAATTACATCAGTAAGATCTGGTACATATCTCCTTAGTTGAGAAACATGAAATACATTATGCATAACACTAAATCGAGGAGGTAAAAGCAGGCCTATAAGTAGTTTCCCCAACATGCACTAAGATTTTGAATGATCTAATGAACCTCAGAGTTAGTTTCCCCCAATTTTCTACCCATAATGATCCAATCATAGAGAAAATTAGATAAATACATGATCTCCAATTTGGAATCCTAGAGGTCACCGCTTATAATATACATATAATTTCTGATGGCTCTGAGTATCAATAAGTCATTTTTGATTTATACCTTCTCAGTCTACTCCTACACTATATCGGGTCTAATCATTGACGATTCACCAATCTTTGTTTAGCACATTGGGGAATGAAAAGGCCTGACTTATAAAAGCTTTGAAGGGATCCATTTGAACAGATGACTGAAAGCTATTATTGTAAGAAAACACTACAATTGATAGGTTGTCTTATCATGAACCATCAATATCAAGAATACAAGCTCATAACATTTTTTCAATAACATGAATGGTCTACTCAGACCATCCATCGGTTTGAGGGTGATAAACTGTACTCAGTTTTACCTGATCACCAAGAGCCCACTGAAACCCTTTCTAGAATCAAGATGTGAACCTCAAGTCATGATTAGAAACAATATTTCTCGCTATCATGCCAGGAAGATTTCATGATTACTTAGATATATAATTTACCTAGACCATCTATGGAAGAATATTCCCTAATGGGTAAGAAGTGATTCATATTAGGCAATCAGTCCATGATAACCCAAACATCACCCTAACCTTTTGATGATCTTGATTTTTTTTTCATGAAGCCCATCATGATCTCATCTCATTCATACATTGTTAGAGAAATTGTCTGTAATAATCATGTGTGTCACTAATGTTCTACTTTAATTTGTTGGAAGTAAGGCATCTAGAGACAAAACCAACTATCTCTCATTTCATGCTCAACCATATGAATTTATTATGAAAATCAAAATTCATCTTATATACCCTAGGATGAACAACCCAATTGGAAGAATGATATTCCCTCATAACTTCCTCCCTCATGTTGGTATGAATAATGAGTATTCCATGAATATAAAGGAATGAATGGGGATCTCGATACCAACCTTTGAGAATCTCCCCACCGTTGATTCTTTCTCAAATAATGATACAACCATGACCATAAATCTAGGAGTCCTTGAATAGATCCACAATGGATAATATAAGTTCAATATGGTGTAAATAGGCACCATTATGACCCTCAACCAAATCTAGATGATGTGCAACCATTAAATACATTAATATCTATTCCACTTTATCTTCTCACACATTTTTAAGTTGAGATTTCCTACTAAGGGAATCATTAACAACATTTACCTTTCCAGATGCATTCAAAAGTTTGAAATCAAATGATTGGAGGTATTTAACCCACCAGAGATGCTTCATATTTAAATATTTCTATGAAAAGATATACTTGAGGCTTTTGTAGTTGATGTATACCATAAATTTATCACTAAAATGATAGTGTCTCACTACTAGAAATTTAAGCTATAGCCACAGATCCATAGCCATGGTTTAATAGACTCGTGTCTATAGCTTATTTACAACCACAATTTAGTATATACCGCCGTGGAGAAAAATTTGTGCTATTTTTTTTCCAAATCGCGTTGGGCTCCTCCTCCATCTTCCCCCGACTGAGACCCTCCGAACACTCGACGTCTCAAACAGCGGCGCCCTCCTCCCCGATACCCTATACACGCGACCCTCCTTCCCCAATCCATCACTCCCTCTCCTCTCCCTTATTGTAGAGACCCAAGTTTGACGTACATGGACGTTACATTACTTTTGCGGAATACTTAATACATAACAAAAACAGACACCCAAGGACCGTAATAGTTTAGTGTCTTTGGAAACTTGGAACATAATCTTCTAATAATGGTGAAAGATCTTCAACATCTCCCATAAAGATCTTCCCCTTTTGTTTTCTTACCTAAAACCTTTCTTTATATCCTCGGGAAAAGAAAACATAAAAAGGGTGAGCTCAAATGCTCAGTAAGGGTAAACATGGAGAACATAAAACAATCCATAAACATTTGAACGTAAAAACATGAACATAAAACATCAAAATCCTAAGTAATGACATAAATCTTGGCAGTACATAAGGTATATATCATAAAGGAACATTAATCATGATAAAATAGCATGAGAATAAAACATGTAATTGTCGAAAACCATTAAGCACATGATATGATTTCCATAGTAGCCAAAACAATGTTGCCAAGACCATCATAGTGGAAAAATTCCATTACTGAACCGGGTTTACTTGCCGTTCCAGCCTTGTATTACTGAACCGGATTTACTTGCCGTTTCAGCCATGTTTATCTCATGAGATATAAATCTTTACCCAATGCATTGGAGGGAGATATAGGTCCCACCCATATCATAATGAAATCATTCTTACGTGTGCCACAAAATAAATATAAATCATTCATCACAACCCAATGAATAAAATGGGTTTCATAAACATCGTCCCATCATGACATAATCCATATAAAATAAATGGATATCATTTTGTCATAAAAAAATCAAAACATGTAAATAATAGGTTACTACTATAACTTGGCCTTTTATCAGCGCTAAAATCCGGCATTAACAGCGCTTTTCTAGCGCTGTTAATGCCGGCGTAGATAAAGGGGGGTCCCCTTTATCAGCGCTATGAAAAGTGCTGATAATAGGGCCCTTTATCAGTGCTTTTTTAGCATTGATAAAGGTCGCCATTATCAGCGCTCAAAAAAGCGCTGATAAAGGCACCTTCCCCTGCACCTGCACATCCAGCACCTGCACACCTGTACACCTGCACAAACCAGCATACCTGCACAAACCATCACCTACACACCAGCACAAAATAGCACCCGCACACAATATTTTGACAAACAATGCTATATACATTTACTTAACATCATGAATACAAAAAAACACACTGCTATATACATTTCAAACAATGTTTTACATGGTTACAATTACAATTATCCAACAACAGTTATAAAGATTAATGTTTCATCCTTTGATATCCGTGATCCGCTCTCAAAAATTGTCGTCCACCGTATTTGTTGCCGAACAAAGCATCCGAACTCAAGGAAAAAAAATCACCTATATAAGAAAACAAATATTATGTTCGTAATACAATAATGTAATAAATTAAAACATTAATATGAAAGAATACATTAATATGGAAATGTGAAACTAAAATATGAAAATGATAAACTCAAATGTTTTCATTCTGATAACAATGAAAGGGAATAATGTAAAATCAATATGTTTTTGGATGATTTATCTCATTTAATAAATACTGATTCTTTATCTAATGAAAAGCTTTTCCGATCACACCGTGCGTCAGATTGAGATGCGTTGAATTCGTACACGTCACAAATGACTCATGGATCATTGCCCTAAAGTATCAAAACAACCGGAATGCGTTTGCTCGGTTTTCCGTATGTTACTTGTGTTGTTTTTTAAAGTTTATGTCAATTTGAAACTGATATCAGACACTTTTAGCCATACCGATCACACTGTGCGTCAGATTGAGATGCGGCCGATTCGTACACATCAAAAATGACTCATGGATCATTGCCTAAAATATCAAAACAATCCGAAGGCATTTGCTCGGTTTGCCGTATGTTACTTGTGTTGTTTTCTAAAGTTAATGTCAATTTAAAACTGATATCAGACACTTTTAGCCATACCGGTCACACTGTGCGTCAGATTGAGGTGCATTTGATTCGTACACGTCAAAAATGACCCATGGATCGTTGTACTAAAATATCAAAACAATCCGAACGCGTTTGCTCGGTATTCCGTATGTCAGTAGTGTTGTTTTCTAAAGTTAATGTCAATTTGAAACTGATATCAAACACTTTTAGGCATACCGGTCACACCGTGCATCGGATTGAGGTGCGGTCAATTTGTTCACATCACAAATGAATCATGGATCATTGTCCTAAAGTATCAAAAAAATCCGAACGTGTTTGCTCGGTTTTCCGTATGTCAGTAGTGTTGTTTACTAAAGTTTATGTCAATTTCAAACTGATATCAGACACTTTTAGCCATACCGGTCACACCGTGCGTCAGATTGAGGTTCGGTCGATTCATAAACGTCACAAATGACTCATGGATCGTTTTCCTAAAATATCAAAACAATCCGAACGCGTTTTATCGGTTTTCCGTATGTCAGTAGTGTTGTTTTCTAAAGTTTATGTCAATTTAAAACTGATATCAACCACTTTTAGCCATACCGGTTACACCGTGCATCGGATTGAGGTGCGGTCAATTCGTACATGTCACAAATGACTCATGGATCGTTGTTCTAAAGTATCAAAAAAATCCGAACACGTTTGCTCAGTTTTCCATATGTCAGTAGTGTTGTTTTCTAAAGTTTATGTCAATTTCAAACTGATATCGGACACTTTTAGCCATACCGGTCACACCGTGCGTTGGATTGAGGTGCGGTCAATTCATACACGTCATAAATGACTCATGGATCGTTGTCCTAAAGTATCAAAACAATCCGAACACGTTTTCTCGGTTTACCGTATGTCAGTAGTGTTGTTTTCTAAAGTTTATGTCAATTTCAAACTGATATCAGACACTTTTAGCCGTACCGATCACACCGTGCGTTGGATTGAGGTGCAGTCCATTCGTACACGTCAAAAATGACTCATGGAATGTTTTCCTAAAATATCAAAACAATCCGAACCCGTTTTCTTGGTATTCTGTATGTCAGTAGTGTTGCTTTCTAAAGTTAATGTCAATTTGAAACTGATATCAGACACTTTTAGCCATACCGGTCACACCGTGCATCGGATTGAGGTGTGGTCAATTCTTACACGTCACAAATGACTTATGGATAGTTTTCCTAAATTATCAAAACAATCCAAACGCGTTTGCTCGGTTTTCCGTATGTTAGTAGTGTTGTTTTCTAAAGTTTATGTCAATTTCAAACTGATATCAGACACTTTTAGCCATACCGGTCACACCGTGTGTCGGATTGAGGTGCGGTCGATTCGTACACATCACAAATGACTCATGGATCGTTGTCCTAAAGTATCAAAATAGTCCGAATAAGTTTTCTTGGTATTCTGTATGTCAGTAGTGTTGTTTTCTAAAGTTAATGTCAATTTGAAATTGATATCAGACACTTTTAGCCATACCGGTCACACCGTGCGTCGGATTGAGGTGCGGTAGATTCATACACGTCACAAATGACTCATGGATAATTTTACTAAAATATAAAAACAATCAGAACATGTTTTCTCAGTATTCCGTATGTCAGTAGTGTTGTTTTCTAAAGTTAATGTCAATTTAAAAGTGATATCAAACACTTTTAGCCATATCGGTCACACCATGCGTCGGATTGAGGTGCGGTTGATTAGTACACGTCACAAATGACTCATGGATCATTGTCCTAAAGTATCAAAACAATCCGAATGCGTTTGCTCAGTTTTCCGTATGTCAGTAGTGTTGTTTTCTAAAGTTTATGTCAATTTCAAACTGATATCAGACACTTTTATCCATACCAGTCACACCATGCGTCGGATTGAGGTGCGGTCAATTTTTACACATCACAAATGACTCATGGATCACTGTACTAAAGTATCAAAACAATCCGAACGCGTTTGCTCGATATTCCGTATGTTAATAGTGCTGTTTTCTAAAGTTTATGTCAATTTGAAACTGATATCATACAATTTTAGCCATAACAGTCACACCGTGCGTGTGATTGAGGTGCAGTCTATTCATACACGTCAAAAATAACTCATGGATCATTTTCTTGAAGTATCAAAACAATCCGAATGCGTTTGCTTGGTTTTCTGTGTGTCAGTAGTGTTGTTTTCTAAAGTTTATGTCAATTTCAAACTGATATCGGACACTTTTAGCCATACCGGTCACACCGTGTGTAGGATTGATGTGCAATTGATTCTTACACGTCACAAATGACTCATGGATCGCTTTTCTAAAGTATCAAAACAATCTGAACGCGTTTTCTCAGTTTGCTGTATGTTACTTGTGTTGTTTTCTAAAGTTAATGTCAATTTGAAACTGATATCAGACACTTTTAGCCATACCGGTCACACCATGCATCGGATTGAGGTGCGGTCGATTCGTACACGTCAAAAACGACTCATGGATCGTTTTACTAAAGTATCAAAACAATCCGAATGCGTTTGCTCAGTTTTCCATATGTCAGTAGTGTTGTTTTCTAAAGTTTATGTCAATTTCAAACTGATATCAGACACTTTTAGCCATACCGGTCACACCGTGCGTCGGATTGAGGTGCGGTTGATTCGTACACGTCAAAAATGACTCATGGATCGTTTTCCTAAAGTATCAAAACAATCCGAACGCGTTTGCTCGGTATTCCGTATGTCAGTAGTGTTGTTTTCTAAATTTAATGTCAATTTGAAACTGATATCAGACACTTTTATCCTTACCGGTCACACCGTGTGTCGGAATGAGGTGAGGTAATTTTTTACATGTTAAAAATGACTCATGGATCGTTGTCCTAAAATATCAAAATAATCCGAACGCGTTTTCTCGGTATTTCGTATGTCAGTAGTGTTGTTTTCTAAAGTTAATGTCTATTTAAAACTGATATCAGACACTTTTAGCTATACCAGTCACACCGTGCATCGGATTGAGGTGATGTCAATTTTTACACGTCACAAATAACTCATGGATCGTTTTCCTAAAGTATCAAAACAATCGGAATGCGTTTACTTGGTTTTCCGTATGTTACTTGTGTTGTTTTCTAAAGTTTATGTCAAATTGAAACTGATATCAGACACTTTTAGCCATATCGGTCACACCGTGCGTCAGATTGAGGTGCAGTCAATTTTTACACGTCACAAATGACTCATGGATCGTTTTTCTAAAATATAAAAACAATCTGAACGCGTTTGCTCAGTATTCCGTATGTCAGTAGTGTTGTTTTCTAAAGTTAATGTCAATTTGAAACTAATATCAGACACTTTTAGCCATACCGGTCACACCGTGCGTCAAATTGAGGTGTGGTCGATTCGTACACGTCAAAAATAACTCGTGGATCGTTGTCCTAAAGTATCAAAACAATCCGAACGCGTTTTCTCTGTTTTCTGTATGTCAGTAGTGTTGTTTTCTAAAGTTTATGTCAATTTCAAAGTGATATCGGACACTTTTAGCCATACCGGTCACACCGTGCGTCGGATTGAGGTGAGGTCGATTCGTAAACGTCACAAATGACTCATGGATCGTTTTATTAAAATATAAAAACAATCCGAACGCGTTTTCTTAGTTTTCCGTATGTCAGTAGTGTTGTTTTCTAAAGTTAATGTCAATTTGAAAGTGATATCAGACACTTTTAGCCATACCGGTCTCACCGTGCGTCGGATTGAGGTGAGTTAGATTTGTACACGTCAAAAATGACTCATGGATCGTTGTCCTAAAGTATCAAAACAATCCGAACACGTTTGCTCAGTTTTCCGTATGTCAGTAGTGTTGTTTTCTAAAGTTTATGTCAATTTCAAACTGATATCGGACACTTTTATCCATACCGGTCACACTGTGCGTCGGATTTAGGTGCGGTCGATTCATACACGTCAAAAATGACTCATGGATCGTTTCCCTAAAGTATCAAAACAATTCGAATGCGTTTGCTCAGTTTTCCGTATGTCAGTAGTGTTGTTTTCTAAAGTTTATGTCAATTTGAAACTGATATCAGACACTTTTAGCCATACCGGTCACACCGTGCGTCAGATTGAGGTGTGGTCGATTCATACACGTCAAGAATGACTCATGGATCATTTTACTAAAATATCAAAAACAATCCGAATGCGTTTACTCGATATTCCGTATGTCAGTATTGTTGTTTTCTAAAGTTAATGTCAATTTGAAACTGATATCAGACACTTTTATCCATACCGGTCACACCGTGCGTCGGATTGAGGTGAGGTCGATTCGTACATGTCAAAAATGACTTATGGATCATTTTACTAAAGTATCAAAACAATCCGAACACGTTTGCTCAGTTTTCCATATGTCAGTAGTGTTGTTTTCTAAAGTTTATGTCAATTTCAAACTGATATCATACACTTTTAGCCATACCGGTCACACTGTGCGTCGGATTGAGGTGAGATCGATTCGTACACGTCAAAAATGACTCATGGATCGTTTTCCTAAAGTATCAAAACAACCCGAATGCGTTTTCTCAGTATTCCGTATGTCAGTAGTGTTATTTTCTAAAGTTAATGTCAATTTGAAACTGATATCTGACAATTTTAGCTATACCGGTCACACCGTGCGTCGGATTGAGGTGCGGTCAATTCTTACACGTCACAAATGACTCATGGATCGTTTTACTAAAATATAAAAACAATCCGAACGCGTTTTCTCGGTATTCCGTATGTTAGTAGTGTTGTTTTCTAAAGTCAATGTCAATTTAAAACTGATATCAGACACTTTTAACCATACCAGTCACACCGTGCGTCGGATTGAGGTGCGGTTGATTCGTACATGTCAAAAATGACTCATGGATCGTTTTCCTAAAGTATCAATACAATCCGAATATGTTTTCTCAGTTTTCCGTATGTCAGTATTGTTGTTTTCTAACGTTTATGTCAATTTTAAACTGATATCGGACACTTTTAGCCATACCGGTCTCACCGTGCGTCGGATTGAGGTGCGGTCGATTCGTACATGTCCCAAATGACTCATGGATCGTTGTACTAAAGTATCAAAACAATCTGAACGGGTTTTCTCAGTATTTCGTATGTCAGTAGTGTTGTTTTCTAAAGTTTATGTCAATTTAAAACTGATATCAGACACTTTTATCCATACCGGTCACACCGTGCCTCGAATTGTGGTGCGGTCGATTCGTACACGTCACAAATGACTCATGGATTGTTGTCCTAAATTATCAAAACAATCCGAATGCGTCTGCTCGGTTTTCCGTATGTTAGAAGTGTTGTTTTCTAAAGTTTATATCAATTTCAAATTGATATCGGACAGTTTTAGCCATATCGGTCACACCGTGCGTCGGATTGAGGTGCGGTTGATTCATACACGTCACAAATGACTCATGGATCGTTTTCCTAAAGTATCAAAACAATATGAACACGTTTTCTTGGTTTTCTGTATGTTACTTGTTTTGTTTTCTAAAGTTAATGTCAATTTGAAAGTAATATCAGACACTTTTAGCCATACCGGTCACACTGTGCGTCAGATTGAGGTGCGGTCGATTCATACACATCACAAATGACTCATGGATCATTGTACTAAAGTATCAAAACAATCCAAACGCGTTTTCTCGGTTTCCCGTATGTCAGTAGTGTTGTTTTCTAAAGTTTATGTCAATTGAAAACTGATATCAAACACTTTTAGTCATACTGGTCACACCATACGTCGGATTGAGGTGAGGTCGATTCTTACACGTCAAAAATGACTCATGGATCATTTTCCTAAAGTATCAAAACAATCCGAACGCGTTTTCTTGGTATTCCGTATGTCAGTAGTGTTGTTTTCTAAAGTTAATGTCAATTTGAAACTAATATCAGACACTTTTAGCCATACCGGTCACACCGTGTGTCGGATTGAGGTGCGATCGATTCTTACACGTCAAAAATGACACGTGGATCGTTTTCCTAAAGTATCAAAACAATCGGAATGCATTTGCTCGGTTTTCCGTATGTTACTTGTGTTGTTTTCTAAAGTTTATGTCAATTTGAAATTGATATCAGACACTTTTAGCCATACCGGTCACACTGTGCGTCGGATTGAGGTGCGGTCAATTCTTACACATTAAAAATGACTTTTGGATCGTTTTACTAAAATATCAAAACAATCCGAACGCGTTTGCTTGGTATTTCGTATGTCAGTAGTGTTGTTTTCTAAAGTTTATGTCAATTTGAAACTGATATCAGACACTTTTAGCCATACCGGTCACACCGTGCGTCGGATTCAGATGCGGTTGATTCGTACATGTCACAAATTATTCATGGATTGTTGTCCTAAAGTATCAAAACAACCTGAATGCATTTTCTCAGTTTGCTGTATGTTACTTGTGTTGTTTTCTAAAGTTAATGTCAATTTAAAACTGATATCAGACACTTTTAGCCATACCGGTCACACCGTATGTCAGATTGAGGTGCGGTCGATTCGTACACGTCACAAATGTCTCATTGATCGTTTTCCTAAAGTATCAAAACAATCCGAATGCATTTGCTCGGTTTTCTGTATGTCAGTAGTGTTGTTTTCTAAAGTTTTTGTCAATTTCAAACTGATATCGGACACTTTTAGCCATACCGGTCACACCGTGCGTCGGATTGAGGTGCGGTCGATTCATACACGTCAAAAATGACTCATGGATCTTTTTCCTAAAATATAAAAACATTCCGAACACGTTTTCTCGGTATTCCGTATGTCAGTAGTGTTGTTTTCTAAAGTTAATGTCAATTTGAAACTGATATCAGACACTTTTAGCCATACCGGTCACACCGTGCATTGGATTGAGGTTTGGTCGATTCGTACACATCAAAAATGACTCATGGATCGTTTTCCTAAATTATCAAAACAATACGAACGCGTTTGCTCAGTTTTCTGTATGTCAGTTGTGCTGTTTTCTAAAGTTTATGTCAATTTCAAACTGATATCAGACACTTTTAGCCATACTAGTCACACCGTGCGTCGAATTGTGGTTCGGTTGATTCTTAAACATCACAAATGACTCATGGATCGTTTCAATAAAGTATCAAAACAACCTGAACACGTTTTCTTGGTATTTCGTTTGTCAGTAGTGTTGTTTTCTGAAGTTAATATCAATTTGAAACTAATATCAGACAATTTTAGCCATACCGGTCACACCGTGCATTGGATTGAGGTGGGGTTGATTCATACACGTCAAAAATGACTCATGGATCGTTTTCCTAAAATATCAAAACAATCCCAACATGTTTTCTTAGTATTCCGTATGTCAGTAGGGTTGTTTTCTAAAGTTAATGTCAATTTAAAATAGATATCAGACACTTTTAGCCATACCGGTCACACCGTGCATTGGATTTAGGTGCGGTCGGTCCGTACACGTCAAAAATGACTCATGGATCGTTGTACTAAAGTATCAAAACAATCCGAACGCATTTGCTTGGTTTGCCGTATGTCAGTAGTGTTGTTTTCTAAAGTTTATGTCAATTTCAAACTGATATCAGACACTTTTAGCCATACCGGTCACACCGTGCGTCAGATTGAGGTGCGGTCGATTCGTACACGTCACAAATGAATCATGTATCATTTTCCTAAAGTATCAAAACAGTCCGAATGTGTTTTCTCAGTATTCCGTATGTCAGTAGTGTTGTTTTCTAAAGTTAATGTCAATTTGAAACTGATATCAGACACTTTTAGCCATATCGGTCACACCGTGCATCGGATTGAGGTGCGGTCGATTCGTACACATCAAAAATGACTCATGGATCGTTTTCCTAAAGTATCAAAACAATCCGAACACGTTCTCTCGGTATTCTGTATGTCAGTAGTGTTGTTTTCTAAAGTTAATATCAATTTAAAACTGATATCATACACTTTTATCCATACCGGTCACACCGTGCATCAGATTGAGGTGCAGTCAATTTTTACACATCACAAATGACTCATGGATCATTTTCCTAAAGTATCAAAATAATCCGAACGTGTTTGCTCGGTTTTCCGTATGTCAGTAGTGTTGTTTTCTAAAGTTTATGTCAATTTCAAACTGATATCAGACACTTTTAGCCGTACCGGTCAAACCGTGAATCAGATTGAGGTGCGGTCAATTCGTACACGTCACAAATGAATCATGGATCGTTTTATTAAAGTATAAAAATAATCCGAACGCGTTTTCTCGGTATTCTGTATGTCAGTAGTGTTGTTTTCTAAAGTTTATGTCAATTTGAAACTGATATCAGACACTTTTATCCATACCGGTCACACCGTGCGTCAGATTGAGGTGCGGTCAATTTGTACACGTCACAAATGACTCATGGATCGTTGTCCTAAAGTATCAAAACAATAAAAACGCATTTGCTCAGTTTTCCGTATGTCACTAGTGTTGTTTTCTAAAGTTTATGTCAATTTCAAACTAATATTAGACACTTTTATCCATACCGGTCACACCGTGCGTCGGATTGAGGTGAGGTAGATTCGTACACATCACAAATGACTCATGGATCGTTGTCGTAAAGTATCAAAACAATCCGAACGCGTTTGCTCGGTTTGCCGTATGTTACTTGTGTTGTTTTCTAAAGTTTATGTCAATTTGAAACTGATATCAGACACTTTAGGCATACCGGTCACACCGTGCGTCGGATTGAGATGCGGTTGATTCGTCCACATCACAAATTACTCATGGATCATTTTCCTAAAGTATCAAAACAATCCAAATGTGTCTGCTCAATATTCTGTATGTCAGTAGTTCATAAGAGTCTCTCATTAAGTTATTCTTTACTAGAAAGTCAAATCATTTCTAAAACCATTCTGCATAATCTAAGGATATGAAACATAAGAAAGAGTGATCATAGATGCTCAATAAGTGTAAACAAGGGAGATATCAATGATCATATAAAGATAACATAAGTAGTAGGAATTCACCTTCATTGTCCTATTTGTTTACATTCTTCCATCAGGTACGCTGCCCATTCGTTTCTAAACACACCTATACCATCTTCTGAATAGGAGTTTTTGCGATAGTCATAGTAGTACTGAAAAAATATAAATACATAAAGGATTAATAATTATTTTAAATGAAGTAGTAATTATTTTCAAAAATACCTCTTTAGGGATTCTAGTTTGTTCATGAAATATGATCTCTTTCATAAATTTACAAACATAATAACCGCAGTCCTTGTCGTTTGTTTGTTTCAGACACTGCAGAAATATCGAGAAAAATAATTACTCTGTTTTGATATGTATTTGGATAGTGAAATATAATTATATATACCCTGATACTTCTCCATTTTTAGATCTTGTGCGCCTTGTCGTCCTTAGGCCCTGGATTCATTCCTACCTTTAGACGATATTCATACACCGCCCTATCATAACAGAATCCTCATTAAAAGATAATATAAATTATATAACTAGATATTTAGTTCTAAAATGTTGGATCTAGTGTATTACGAATTGATAATCGCCATCATGCGTGGTCGGTTTGTTGGATATCCATGCAGTGAATCCAGAAAATAAATCTTTGGAGTATCCAAATTGACTGCAATGAGCATCCAATGTTGCCTAAAAACACAAAAAAGGAATAAGTACTGATAGAAATGAAAATATAATTGATATGATTAAAATGTAGAGTTTTACCCCTGCAACATTGGTATTAAAAAGAGTCTATCAGTCATAATTCTACATTGAAACGTTCTGAGCAGGCTTGACATTAATTCAGCCTGAAAAACGGAATCTATTTCTTCTCATTCTGTAGAAATGGTGTGAGGACTAACGATTCCAAATTTGTATTCATGGGAAAATCCCTTCAATTGTTTTTCATATATATGCCTGTGAAAAATATGAAATGTATTTAGCCATAATTATCATAGTATATCATCTTCTGTAAAATCAAATCATGAAAACATACCTCATGTATACATTTATAACTGAGGCGCCCAGCCAGTCGTATGTGATGATTTCAAATACAACGTTAGCACTAACAAAATCTAATGTTTCCTCTCCGTACATATCTTTTTCACAAACAATTTTGTGACTCTTGCCGCCTTTCATTTTCATATCCACATGAGCTTGCAATGATATTAAATGTGGATATAGAATGGGTCGGGTGAAGGTGCTCTCGATAGATCGTTTTGATCAGTTGGTTGATCCTTTTGAGATGCTCTTTCGTTTTAGATCCCCCATTTTGTACTTCTATAATAACATTCATCGGTTAAGCCATTTTCTAATTTAATGTTAAAGGTTCTGCTTGAAAAATGAATTGGAAATGAATACCTCATGGTCGACATGTTTTTTTACAAGATTCGACGATCATGCAACGAATGTTCCAACAGCCTTTTCCACCATATGAATGTCTTCATTATCATTTGGCACGGGTAGCTCGGCTCATGAGCTACGTTAATCGACACTTTGACATGACCGGTTGGAAGTGGTCTGGAGTGTAGCATGTCATTATGCATATTGAACACCGTAGCCCTCGCTACAAGGCGATGGGTGGGAGTTGACAGATATAAATCACAGTCATTTTCACCCTGTATAATATCATTACAAGAAAGGTATCAGTGTCTATGTGATTCACATTTAATAGAAACAAATATTAGAACATTGATTACCTCGATTAAGTCAGGTCTTTGAGGGGAATGTCTCGCCTCAAAGCTGGTGGGGGGTGGGGCGGGATCTTCTCGCGCGGGTTGTTCTTGAGTTGTTTGTTCTCTTCGCCTCTCCCCCATCAAAGTTACTATCAACTCTCCCTGACTTTCGATTATTTCTTCAAGGGTAGTTACTCTATCTCTCATCATTTTCATTTCTTTAGTTTGTTCATCCTCTTGTTTTTTTTTTGAAAATACTTCCGGGGTGTCACCCCAAAACCCACACCTCTGATGCGTCCATACTGTTCTGGCTATTTCAAGGCCGCTGAAAGTATGTCCGCATCCGGTGCGGGTGTTGTTGATTCCTGTGACTATGTCAAATAGAAAATATGGGAAAATAAGTAATCCTTGTTATGTAATAGTGATTTAAAGCAAAACAAATTTATATTATGTCATACTTACACATGTTTCACACACTTTTTGTGTGTTTTCATCTACCAGTTTCCCCTCTTTATTAACACGAGCCTCCTTCCATAGCACATGGCATGGGATGGAAGTGGCTTGGGATTTTGATTCATCAATCTGTATATAAATAGAGAAACGTGGTTATAGTGTTGTTTTATGTCACATAAAAGTATTACAGTACTTTTAAAATACATACCAATTGTTTTTCAATTGAAGCGTACCCCAGCCTTGCTTTACGGTAGGGGTACGCTGGTTTTGCTATTCATTCTTTATTTTCAGCACTCAGTTGCTGTTTCATAAATAAAAAATTGTCAATCAAAGTGATGAATACAAGCAACGTTAAACAACATGTAACCAAACACAATGTACCTGAAAAGTCTGCTCCGCACGACGGTTGCAAAACGCATCCCACGCTCCTTGGGATATCAAGTGTGCATAAAGAGGAGGTGGGTGCGACTTGATTTTCCCTTCAGCATCTTTCAGATGATGTTTTGTTAAAATGGTGTGAAAGCCTCTATAAACCCTTCCTGCCAGTCTTAATACATATTCTTTGTGCGATACATCTACTATAAATGCACTCTGCAAGAGATGATGAAGAGTTAGTCAATATTTCAGTATTTTATTTTATTTTATTTTAATAAATTAAATAAATGATATTGTAATGTTACCATAATCTATTCTCACATTAATGTTTTCAACCCGCTGACAACATGGTGCCACGACTCTACATCAATCGGCACGCGTTGCCGAGTGACGATTCCAATGTAGCTACTAAACATGGCTTTGTTGGGGTTTACATGCTGGCCTCGCTTATTCCATCCCACCTCATATTTGATGCCTTTTTCTTTTGCCTTAAGGATTTTGGCAAAAACTGTCAAACTACGGCGCACCTGTTTTTTTTGTGCCGTCGGGGTTTCATTGCCTACCATTTCCTCGGTTTCTGCATCATCATTATATTCCTCCGAAGTGCTAGCATCGGCACTCGGACCAGCAACAACAGGTTGAGAAACCTGTTGTACCTCAGTAGTGGGAATAACTGCAACAGGTTGAGAGACCTGTTGTACCTCAGTAGTGGGACCAGATGCAACAGGTTGAGAGACCTGTTGTGTCTTGGGATTGGGTGCATCAGCAGGTGCAGAAGTCATTATATGCAGAAGTGGTTTAACATTTAATTTAGATCACATAAAAGCAGCAGCGAACAGATAATAACATAATGTAACACAATCTATATTACAATAAAAAAATAACCTGATTATTGAACTCTTTTTTTTTAATGGATGAAGGGATTTGACCCATCTATCGACTATCCATATCTCTTCATTGTGGTCTCCTATGGCATAAAAAACGTCGTCTACATTGGGACCACTGCGAAATGATTGCGAAGTCCTAATGAAAGGGTCATCCTCCATTGAATTTTCATCTGACCCTTCAGCTGTTTTGGTCGATAACAGAACAATGGACCTGTTTTGGTTTGCGGGATTTGGAACATAAAATACTTGCACTGCTTGTGATGCCATTATAAACGGTTTGTTTTTCTCCCCTTCCTTACTGAAATCAAATTTCACGAATCCCAATTCATCTATTTTAACAATACTCCTGTTATCAACCACTTGCATTGAAAAATCAGAACTTGGAATTCCGTATAATCCAACTCCCATATTTGTTTGATGATGCCAAAGTATGATATATTCACATAAATTGGATTTCTGTCCTTAGCACCAGAAACATGCATCGCTTCAGCCACAAGTGTAACCCCACTATTCTGCATGGTACTGTCTCCATCATGTTCATTAGTATAAAATGTATAACCATTAACTACATAAGCATTGTAAGATAATACATACAAACTTGGTCCTCTAGCTAGCCATCGAAGTCATTCTGAAATGGACTCTGGATTTTCATCTGACTTCTTAAAAAATATGGTCCTGAAACCATCCTATAAACTGCCGATTATGTGTATCTGATATCCATTTTTCAGCCCTAGATGGATTCAAATTCCTAAGAATTTCTTTGTGGATTTCAACATATGGGTCAACGTCGAAACTGTTATGCAATACATAAAGGTGGGCCTGCTCCTGATCTGTAATATTGATTGTGACAACCTATCTTCCAGAAATTCCTTCACCCTCAAGCCGCCCAGTGTGACGAGATTTTGGTAGGCCAATGATTTCCACACCAGACAGGTATTCAGTACAGAATTCAATGACTTCCTCAACAACATATCGCTCTGCAATACAACCCTCTGGCCGACTTCGATTTTTGACACACCCTTTCAAAATCTTCATATACAATTCAATGAGGTACATCCATCTGTAATGTACAGAACCACATAGTTGAATCTCTCTCACCAAGTGGACCATCAAATGAACCATCATATCAAAAAATAAAGGCAGGAATAACATTTCTAATTCACATAATATGACGACAATTTCTCTTTCCATAGTTGGAAATTTTGCTGGGTCTATAACTTTACTGCATATTGCTTTGAAGAAGAAACACAGTTTCGTTAATGTATGACGGAAATTCTTGGAAAAAATGCAATGTAAAGTAATAGGAATGAGATCTTGCATCAAAACATGGCAGTCATGTGATTTTAGAACTTTTAACTTCAAGTCGCTCATTGACACGAGGTTCCTGATATTTGACGAATACCCCTCTAGAACCTTTATTTCATTCAAGAAGTTGCAAAACTGATATCTCTCCTGCCTGGAAAGAGTGTAAGCAATAGGAGGAAGAAATGTTCGTTTTTCACCCTTCACTGGTGCCAAATCTTCTCGTATTCCCATCTCAACCATGTCCAACCTAGCCTTAATTCCATCCTTTTTTTTCCAGATGTATTTAGCAACGTGCCGATGACACTATCAAATACATTTTTTTCTATATGCATAACATCAAGAAAATGTCTGACATACAGACAATTCCAGTATTTTAATTCAAAAAAAAAAACTGATCTCTTTTTCCAACTGATTTTCGTAAGATTTTTCGAAGCCGGTTTACCAAAATTAGTGTCCACATTTTTAAATTTATCAAACAATTGATCGCCTATTAGTGGAGACGGTGCTGTACGTTCTTATGAACTTCCATCGAATTATGTCGTCCAAGAACGTTACTTATGTCGTCCGGGTAGAAATCTGTGATGTCCTAGAAACACAGTTTTCGATGAATGTTTCAACCTAATTGATTGTGTACCTTGTTCGCAAACGGGACACCCTTGAGTTTCTTTAATGCTATATCCTGACAAATTTCCATAAACATGGAAGTCATTTATCATCCCATACTACATGGATTTAAAGTGAAATCTTCTTTTCTGTAAGCATCATACAATGCTGAATCCCACAATAATTTCAAATCTTTGATCAATGGAGCTAAATAAACATCAATATCATTACCCGATTGTTTTGGTCCTGATATAAGCATAGATAACATGATGTATTTTTGTTTCATGCATAACCACGGTGGTAAGTTATAATTTACCAACATAACCGGCCATGTATTGTGACTGTTGCTTTGAAAACCAAAAGGATTCACTCCATCTGTAGATAACACAAGACGAAGGTTTCTCGACTCGTTTCCAAATTCAGGATACTCATGATCAATTCTCTTCTACTGAGGAGAGTTTGCCGGGTGACGTAGTATCCCATCTTTAATTCTTGTATCTGCATGCCATGTCAATTGTCCTGCAGTCTTCTCACTTCCATATAGGCGCCTAAACCTTGAAATGATTGGAAAGTACCATACAAATTTAGTAGGACTGGATTCATCTTTCTTGTATCGAGAAGAACCACACTTTGGGCATTCTTTAAGTGATTTGTGGTCCTTGCGAAACAGTATACAGTCATTCGGGCAGGCGTGTATTCTTTCAGAGATCATACCCATTGAGCGTAGCATTCGTTTGGCGTCGTATGTTCAGCTCGTGAGCTCATTATCTTCTGGGAGCATGTCATTCAGTAGAGCAAGTAGTTTCGTAAAACTGGAATCACTCCACCCGTTGTCTACTTTCAAATTATACAGCTTTAGTACAGCTGACAATGCGGTATATTTAGTACAACCAGCATACAATGGCGTCTTTGCACAACTTTTTAACTTCTCAAACAATTTTGGGCAATCACGAAGTTCATCTTCAACGGTCCTTGTCATTTCCTCAATACGATCTTCATCATCATTCACATCTGTAATCACATCCTCCATCCGGTCATCTTCATTGTTCATGTTTGTAATCATATCAGATGATCCATAAAACACAATGTTATCCCAACCACTACCTACATTCGTTGTTTCCCCATGTTTATTCCAACATGTATAACTCTGATCTATTCCATGACAGATCAAGTGTTCTTCCAACTCCTCTGGACTAATTTGTTTTGAATAACAACAGCGTAAACATGGACAAAGGATTTGAGAAGGGTCACATGCATGATCTTTTGCAAACTTGATAAACTCTTTCACGCCTTCTTCATACTCTTTTGTCAACCGATTGACATTCATCCATTCTTTATTTATATTCATCCTATTTGAAATCCATAGGATGGGTATATTGGTTAGGGGAGAAGGAATATGAGTATAATTTAGATAAAAAACTAGATACTTCAAAAATGGTGGGGGGCGTGGTCATTAATAGCAAATCTAGGGTGGTTCTTGGGATTCATCCATTCTCTTCCTCTCTTCGATCCCCCCTGATGAGGGGTGGTTCTTGGGAGTTTTTTATAGTGCGTTAGTGAGTTCTTCCCTCATACTTCCTCCATTACTATTATCCTTTATTTCCCTATGATTTGGGATGATTTTAACTAGGATTTGTGTGATGATTTCACTATATCATCTTCAAATCAATTCAAATGATGCAGATTTTGTTTGTATTGGCTAGAGGTTATCCTCATATGATGAACGCACCATGTTTTGTGTGGTTTAGGTGGTGTTGTGTTTCCCAGTGAGTTTTTGAAAGATTATTCCTAATTATATTAAGGTGAATAATTAATTATAAGTTTCTATAATTAATTATTTGGGAATTGTTCCTTGAGATTGGGTCTCAATCATTGGTACACGATTAGATAAGGCATGTATAGTCTTGGTTGAGGATAAGTTGATCTTGGTGAGGGGGTTACTCCATTTTTTGAGGTAGGTGGACCCTATAATACAAAACCATGTTCCAATTTATGCATGATTGTGCATTCATGCATGAGTATATGTGTTCCAGTGAAAGGGATAGAAATCAAGAGCAACCAAGGTAAATAAATAGGGTGTTTTTGATCCACCAAGAGATAGAGTGAGGGTTCTATTGAATGTTTGTGATTTTGTGATCATCTAGAGATTATGTCTCCATGAAGTAGTTGTGTTTATGAGAGGATCGGGTTTGGTATGAGATTTGTATAGCCTAGTTAGGTTTTCTAAGGCTATTTGAGTAGGTATTAGAGTCTTAGGCCTAAAGAAGATGGATCATATAGTTTTATATCTCACGTATGATGAGGAACACACTCTTAAGGATATATAAGAGTCATGGTGTGTGTGATGAGTATGATATTCCATATAGGGATTGGTGAAGTGTGGCATAAAGGATTTCCTCCTTATAATTGGATTAAGAGATCTCCAAGGGGAGATATGATATGGTACCTAAGTGAGGGTCATGATAATAGTCTGGATGACTTAGCATAGGGTATCCAAGGCTCTTAGTGTGAGTTTCTTAGGATGGTCATTATTTAGTTTTAATGAGTTTTAATGTGGGAATTAGAAGATGATATAGACTAGACTATCGAGGCCTAGATCAAGTATAGCATGTGGGTTGTGACATTACCATTTAGAGATGAGTGTGTGTTGGTATCAATGAGTAGATATGGGTTAGGTTTGTAGAACCCAGTAGATTTCCTTATAGGAGGAATTGGAATGTTGATATGTTGGGAATAATTTTCATGTATAACCAAGATGGTTTTAAGGAGATTATTATGCAATGCTAAATGGACGATGACTTTTATCATTTATGGTCAGACCGACTAAGAGATTGGGACTTCATATGACTTTCACCTAGTTGACGTATGATCATCCATGGGGCCCACCTATTAATGATGTGGTTTAGCTAGTACGAGAGGTTGGCTATCTAGATACCCTCCTTAGATTACTATTTATATGTTTTTTGGTATGAGACAAGATGGATGACCTTTATTTAAGTGATAAGGTGTTGGTAGGACCCTACTTTGAGTGAGAAGGCATTGGTCAAAGGGGATTGGTGTGTGCCTTCAATGGGATCCACCTATTGATGGTGCATTTTGACTTGTGATAGAGGTTGGATATTGTGATTCCCTCCTTAGATCATTTTTTGTATGATAATATGATGTGAGATATAGAAATAGGGATCACTTAGTATTGGTTTGGAGTAGTTTTGTGAGAGGTTGTCTATAGAGATTCCCTCCTCAAATTGTTTTTTATGTGATGTGATGGTGAGACCCACCGTAAGTGGGGAGAGCTAATCAAGATCAAACAAGTAACCAACCACATATACATGTGTCACACACACAAGCATCACACACAAAAATCATGCCAAATCATAATTAATCTCAATATTGACAATAAATGCAAACATAATTAATTCATGAAAATTCAATTTTACTCACCTTAAGGAGGAGGACCCGATGGTAGAGGAGGAGGAGGCGTGGACAGTGGAGGCAACATAGGCAGCGCAGAGGCAGCGCGGAGGCAGCGCAAAGGCAGCGCGGAGGCATCGCAGAGGTAGCGCGGAGGCAACGCAGAGGCAGCAGAGGTACCTCAGAGGTAGTGGAAGGCAGCCGAGGTAGCGGAGTAGGCGGAGGGGGAGGAGGAGGAGGAGGAGGAGGTGCTGGTGGTGGAGGAGGAGGAGGCCGTGGTGGAGAGGAGCAGGAGGAGCCGTGGTGGAGAGGAGGCAGCGGAGTAGGTGGAGGAGGAGGAGGAGGAGGAGGTTCTGGTGGAGGAGGAGGAGGCCGTGGTGGAGGAGGAGGGGGAGGAGCAGTGGCAGAGAGGAGGCCGCAGCGCAGCAGCAGCAGCAGGAGGAGCGGCGGTGGAGGAGGAGGAGGAGAAGTAGGTGCCGGAGGAGGAGGAGGAGGAGGCGGCCGCGGCGGAGGAGGAGGAGAATGAGGCGGTGGCCGCGGCGGAGAGGAGGCAGCGACGGAGAGGAGGTAGCAACGCAGGGTAGGGCTTCCGCGAAAGCTTGACAGGGTGCAGGGAGGAGGAGGACCCAGTGGATTTTGTAAATCCCGTGTGGACCTTTATGAGCGCTAGTAAAAGCGCTGATAAAGGGGGTCTTTATCAGTGCTAAAATGAAAAGCGCTGATAAAGACCCCCTTTATCAGCGCTTTTTTAACGCTAATAAAGGATGAACTTTATCATCACTTTTGTAGCGTTGATAAAGGGTGAATTTATCAGCACTTTTCATTTTAGCACTGATAAAGACACTCTTTATTAGCGCTTTTGTAGCGCTGATAAAGACATAGTTTATCAACGCTAATAAAAGCACTGATAAATGTATAAATTTAATAATTTCTTTATATTATTATATATTTATTTAAAATGATATTTATGATAAATATATATATATTTATTAATAATTATAACTCTAAATAAATATATCTCTATTTATACTTATAAAATTATTTGAAAGGTATATTTATATATATATCATTGAAAATATAATAAAATATATATTTATTTTTTAAATATAATTTAATTTTAATAATAAGTGTACATTTTTTATAACATATATATTATATGGGTAACATAATGAATTATAAATCAATAACACATCAACGTGATATGTAATTATAATCTATAAATGAACATTATTCATGCACATATATATATATACACATGTATATATTCATTGACCCCCAATTCATTGGAAAACGCATATATATTCAATAATTTTAATTATACATATATATTAAAATGTATTATATATTTATAAATAAAACAAATACATTAAATATAAACAAATATAATAAATATATATATTAAATATAATGAATCAATAAATCTAATAAATATAATGAATTAATAAATCTAATAAATCTTATAAATCTAATAAATATATTTATTATTAATATTATAATTATTTAATTAATTATATATATATATATTTAGTTATAACATGTGTTTTTTATTTAATGTATACAATAAATATTATCAGTGCTAATATAAGCGCTGATAAATGTAACCTTTATCAGTGCTAAGAAAAGCGCTAATAAAGGGCTATTTAAAGTGCTGATAAAGGCCAACCCCTTTATCAGCGCTTTTCCATTAGCGCTGATAAAGGCAGGTGCCTGCCTTGTCCAGTTTTGTGGTAGTGGGGACATTATACTTGAAACATAACCATATTAAATAATGTCATCTTAGATGGAAAATAGTTTTGATAAAACACTTGAAATGAATTCTTGAGGAAAATATCCTTTCTTTTTCAAAATCATTTTTTATTCTCAAAATTTCATTCAATTTTAAAAGAAAATAATTTTGTTGAAAATAACCATGAAATCTTGTAGAGGAAGCTTCATGGAAATAAGGTGTTATGAAACCATAAAAATCCGTTCATGCCATATAAGTTAAAAAAACATTCTTTTCATACTTTTGCCGAAAAAGTCAAAAAGTACCTCGTATGGTAAAAAAAGATTCCTTCCATACCATGTGGTAAAAGTCACAAAAGGGTAAAAATGACTTTAAACATACATGGAAGAATAGTAAATATTTTATGAAAACATTTTTAGAAAACATGGACATGGATGATAAATATAACCCCAGTAAATACTCACGAATAAACAATCTCGGATAAAAACGAGATTGAAATAATTATCCCTTACCTTATGTCCAATTTCTTCCATATGTGCCCGAGACTACTGTATAGTGGGTTTAAAAATATTATTAACTTGTAACAGAACCATAATAATATTTATGATATCATATATGATTCATCGAGACTTTATATTTCCCGTTCATTTGTAAATTCCATGTTAAAGCGGCGTTTTGGGTAAAATCGTTTCATTTATCGTATGTGTGTTGACTTGTAATTTTTTCATATGATTACTTAGATCACGATTTATTAATTCCAGAATGTAAAACATGATTTATATATCATATATATTAAATATATATAATCAATCGATAAATGGAACAAAATACACCGTTCATGGAGACGGTAGGCCGTGCGTACGCATGAACGCTGTTTTCCTTTCCTTATTGACTTGAATGAAAGTAAGTAGAAGACATATATATATATACACACATAAATTCAGTAGCATTATTATGTCATATATCTCAGTATTATTCATTATATATACTTTATAATCATTCTTGAATGGTTAACATGGAGAATGAATCTCATCGCGTCGTGGAGACGGTAATCCGTACGTACGCACGAGCGATGATATCATTCCTATAATTATTGAATGGAATTGGAGTGGACGATATAATATCTCATAATTAGTATCATGTTATAATAATAATATATAGTTATTATTTCCACCATTATACCCATCCAAGTAAGGTGGTGGTGGAAAAACAGATTACACCACAGCGCGGAGACGATATTCCGTACGTACGCACGTGCAGTGATTTCGTTTTTCGTAGGATGGATAAAAGGTGAAATAGGGTTGTTTCATATTTATAATAACATATCATTATATGATTGATACTGATGTTATTACTTTATAATGAAACAACTAATGAAGAGGAAGTAGAAGAAGAAATAAATTTGAAAGGATCGGTAGAAGATATTACCTCTTCCTCGAAGTGCCTCCTTTAAACTTCCCCTTAGGGCACTCGATTTGGTATTTTGAGAAGACCAAAACCTCTATAATGTAACTAGAGAGTTTGAGAAGAGGAATTGGTAGGGGTTGGCCAAGCTTGAAGGCTCACAATTGAGAGAATAGGAGAGGGAAGGAGGTGCCCTTATATAGAAGAGTAGAGGGGCACTTTTGGAATCCTC
Source organism: Viscum album (assembly GCA_963277665.1). NCBI lineage: Eukaryota > Viridiplantae > Streptophyta > Magnoliopsida > Santalales > Viscaceae > Viscum > Viscum album. The sequence goes on along the minus strand of OY728146.1, from coordinate 1,776,689,258 downwards.
AAAAATATTAATTTATAATAAACTCAAACCCCACATAAAAACTTCCAAAGTGACTCAAATTCGAATATGAGATAATATAGGGTTGTAATATCATCAACCAATCAAATTTTGACATGTTTTGATTTTATTTTAAACCTTATCATTTTGATTTATCCTTATTTAATCTATTTAATTTTATTTGTGGTAATAATGTTATAAATTTTAAATGGTTATAAATACTTACTTATGTGTTGTTAATTGTACATAATTTGATACTTTATGACATGGAAGAACATGTAAATTTTAATTTGTAATTTTTAAATATTTTTGTGATTTTTAAATAATTTAATAATATGTTATTTTCATAAAATATCAATAGTGTCAATTTTGACACAATTCATTTATTTGAATTTAAATAAAATCCACACAGACTATGTTTTCGAAAAAAAACTATTTAATAGATTCCCAACAAGTCATATTCATCTAGAAAATTCGTGGAGGACATTAATTAATTCATATAATATTTATTTTAATACTTTTAAAATCATTTATTTGATATTTCTCTTAATAAAATAATTACTACAACATTTTTGTATAATTATTTAATATACTTATTTGTTGCATAAAAATTAAAAATAAAGTACTATGATGAAGATAAATCTAATATCCTTCATAAGAATACTTTTAATCAAATTTATCATCTTAAAATCACAACATTTAAATTTTTATATTCATTAAATTATGAAGGTGGCAACTTTGACATCATTTAAAATAAAATAATATAAATTTCCTAATATGTTTTATAAGGCTCCAAATGGTCCACAAGTCTACACTTGGATGATTATGGTGTAGATATACTCAACTAATAAGTTTTGGTCAAGTTTTTGGTCCTTTTGATGGGTATTATTATTTTAATAAAAACTATATTGTTGATTTTTCACTAAATAAATAATTTCTGCATCATTAATGTATAAGCTATTAAGGTAATTATATATTTGTTAAAAATTAAAAGTAAATTAACATGATAAAGAAAAAAATTTTAGCTTTAAAATGAGTATTTATAATCAAATTTATATTCTGTATAACCTTATATTAAAAATAATTTAATTATTAGAGTTTGAGTGAGACATATTTGACTTTTCTTTAAATAAAATAAAATAAAAGTCTTAATCACATACAAGTGGGTTTCAATAGATACCATTTTGACCTAATTATATTTTAGCATGAAATATAATCATCCAATTATATTAATACAAGTGTTAGGGTAATTTTATAATATTATTTTTACCCTTAATTACTTGATTTACCTTTAACTCTAGTAAATAAAATTTACTGTAGTTACTATTCATAATGCCTAAAAATAAAAAGTAACCTATTAAAATAATTTGGACCTACTAATTCCAAATATGGAATCCATTTTTCTAAATTCAATACATAGAAGTTGCAGTATTTAATTTAAAATTAATCCCGCTATTGAGAAAACAGATTTTAAAAGTTAAAACATTGCAAAAGATTGAAATGTTTTTACCTATGAATTCAATGTAAAATTAATGCTAATGACATAAATTATATTAAATGGTAAAAATATATTCTATTTATACTTTAAAACCATTCAATAATATATTTTAACTATATAAATTATTTTGATGAAAAAAGTTTTTTTCAATTAAAATTTAGCGTATTTTTACTATTCATAAAAATAAGAAACTTATCAGAAAAATATCAAAAATTTATCCAAAGTTATTTTTTATATCCTAATTCTAAGGAATAAGTTTAATTTTTCAAATTAAACTTATAAACATGTCAAAAACTAGATTTAAAGTGGGTGCGCCATCAAAAGGTGACAAACTACATTTTTTGAAAAATACTTATTTTACCCGAAAAATTTATTTTGTTCTCATACCATGTTCTAGAATATGTGTAAGATGAATGATAATGTTATAAAATTCAAAATGTGGTTAATACTATTCATAACGACTAGTTCACAATAATATTATAACAATATATCGTTGTTTAGTGAAACTCAGTATTGCGTACAACACATGCTATTGAGGAAGGTCGCTCTTGCGTGTAACATAAGCCAAGAATAGTGTTTGCGTATACTACAAGCTAATACGATGCTGAGTATAGCGCAAGCTAATCTTGGTGTAGCGTATAACACAAGACATCAATTAAAAAGAATCTTTCTCATAAAATTTCGGGGTGTTACACTAATCCTCCTCCACCGACGGTGCCCCTCGCGACCCTCCGAACCCTCGACGTCTCTCACGATGGTTCCCTCCTCCCCGATACCCTCTGCGTGCGACCCTCCTTCCCCAACCCATCTCGACCTCTCCTCTCCTCGATCCTCCTCCATTGACGGTGCCCCTCGTGATGGTACCCCTCGCTGACATCGAACAACGCAACCCCACCGCGAGCTGCTGCCACCGAATGCGGGACACCTCACCTCCCCCACCGACGTTGCTCCTAGGTGGCCTCCACACCTCCTCCGACATGCCTCCGACGTGGCCAACCCCCTCCAGGTGATCCTCCCCCTCTTTGTTATGAACAATTATGTGTTCATTATTTTGTTATCAGTGTGTGTAGAAGTAAACTGGAATAGTTTCACATGTTTGAGTATGGTAAAGAGGTTTTTGAATTAGATACATTATTCTAATTATAATTGATATGTGTGGAGTGAGGGACAAGTGGTTTTTAGTGAAGAGACAATTAGTCTAGATTGGGAATCTGCATGGTGGAGTTGTGGACAGTTGGAATCGATAAAAAGTGATGATTTTAAATTTTGATAGTTAAATTGGGAATCAACGGATCATCCTGGATGATTCTCAAGGATTGCAATTCTTATGGTTGGGAGTTTTTAATGACCCACACAATTATAGGGTCGGTAATTTCAGAGGAAATTTGATTTTGTTCCTAAAGTAAGGAAATGTTTGAGAATTGGGATATGAATTGGAATTTCAAGAGTTAGTACATCTCTGGGATGTGTTTTTACTTGAGTCTGATGGTTATTTAGAGGGCTGGTTGACAAATCTTAGGGAGGTGGATAACTGCAAAAAAATTGCAGTAGTCATTGGGTATTCGATTGGGAGGCACTGGGTGCCTCTTAATGGGTTTGTAAAAAATTACAGCCTTTATAAGGCATCCGATGGAGGGGTACTAGGTACTCGGTGGGATGGAAAGTGCAGTGGACCTTTTATAAGGGCCATCAGGTACACAGTGGAGGTGGATTGGTTACCCAGTAGGGATGGGTGTTGTTTTTTAAGGATAAAAAAATAGTTATTTTGGATTCCACCTTTAAAAATGCCTTATGGGGTTCTTCTACTTTAAATGGATAGAGGTAAATATTCATCTTCTACCTCCATTATTCTTTCTTATTCATATCTTTTAATATTTAATTTTTTTAGGGTATGGTTTATGTTATATTTCACCAAGACTTGGTGAAAATTGGACCATTATCATGGGGATTCATAGAGTGGTGGCATAAGTGTGATTTTTTTAACATCCTTCCCCATACCACAACAACGAAGCAATGCCTAGATCAGAGGATTAGTCACTACGACCTCAGATGCTCCTCCCTGAATGCCAAAGGCCGTCCATCACCAAATAAGGTGATGTTTCTAAAATTTATTTATCCATTGACGTGTTAGAAATATTGTGTCACATGGAAACATTGTTTTCTTTTTCTAATTATGTTAGATACTCCAATTCTTTCTTATTTATTAAAGTTATCCTTGATGAAATCATTACATTGTCACCATTCCCTCATAGAATGTGGTGCAATGACATTGAACTTCCACGTTCTCATCTTTAACCAAGATTTCATGTGATCTTATTCTTTCTTATCTTTTGATATCTTTACCCAAAAAAACTTACCAATTGATATAGTATATGTTTATTAGCATGTTTATTATTTATCATGGTTGATTCCCTGCATAAATATTCACACGACAATGTTTCTTATAGATTATATGTTAATACTATTCTAATATTTCATGGATTCAGGTATGAGAAAACATGACCAAGATGTATCATGATCAGATTTTGGTGTTATATTTAAAAATATAGATGTTCCAGAATCATCCCCAAGCTAAAGGTGAGCTTATGGAATTTACAGATCTATCCTATAATGATAAAATCGAATATTTAACCACTGATTATTCTTTGGTGGTTCATAATTATTATATTTGAAATTCTCAATAGTGATAATGAAGTTACCATCATTGAAGCTACTATGTGATGACATGGGCCCAATGATATTCTTCCCACTAGGAAAATTTTAAATTTTACATCTTTATCTTTACCTCTAGTTATCAAGAATAATATTTTTTTTCTAAACACAATAAGTAATTTCATAATTCTAAAACTAAACCTCTAAACATGTTAGAGTGAATTGAGGTTCTTCAACATGTTCAATTTACTACTTTCATAAATAGAACCGAAAGAAAACATAGTGGAGACATGATATCTACTAACTATATTAATCTTGGGTTCCTCTCTATTCCACGTGTCCAATATTCAGAAACCCACATTTCTTCTCCTCCTGACTTCCACGTACCTTCTCCGCGTCAATTCCTTCCTCTCCCTCCCTCCCTCTTTTGCACACAACTTCCCTTGGATTCTCTTCCAGCTCAGGGTTAATCTCTTATCGACCTAGGGCTTTTCATCTTCCTTTGCATCATACCGTTTCTTTTTCCTCACTCCCTATTCCGCACACGGTTTCCCTCAGTTTCTCCCCACACTCACGCTTCTTCTTTTGTCGACCTATGGTCCCCGTAGACCCCAGTCGTCGTCTTTCTCCTAATCCTGGTTCCCATCCACTCCTCAAATTCCCATGCACTATTTCCGCTGTTGTACTCTGATACCATCCTTCACATCAATCCACCATAATTCCCTCCATTGATTGTGATGTCTCCCTCCTTTTTTGGCTTCATAATTTGTTCACATCAACACCAACTATCAATTTCCCTCTGTTTCTCCTCCTCAATTATCACCTCCTGTCAAGCTAGGGTTCCCGCCTACCCCGGTCGACATCTCCCTCCATCACCAGTTCCCCTCCACTCCTCTAGGGGTTCTCAGTATTATCTGTCTCATATGAGATCTACCTCAGTGAAGCACGCCCTGTACCCGCTTTGTGTTTCCATTCACCATCACTGAAACCTGCTACTTTCTTCAAAAATCTATCTTACCATTGCTTCGTAGAAATAGACGAGAGGGTAGAAATGTTCCCTAAGTACAGATTCATCCGGCTCCTGATGAATCATGCATATGGTATTTTCTCATCTATAGCATCTCGATATCATTTTTCTCTGCTCTATAGTTTTACATTTCACTATGTTTATACTAATTTTTCAGGCTGTAATACAATATAGTGCTTCACAAATGGTGTGTTCTCATAAGTTTCTGGAAAAAATTTCAGTTCTCTCCAAGATTTAGTTTTTCCAGCTATATATGTATTTTTCAAACATCAATACAATACATCTTCTGTTTTGATTAACCAATTACTACTTTTACTTATTTTTCTTGGTCAATATTTCTTCATCTAAAATTTATTCCATGGTTGATATAGATTTCATCCACTGCATCAACACGTTCTCTATTTTAGGTATGCCGAACTGATTTGATTCAGTACACATTTTTTACAATTTCAATCATGCAGATTTCTAGTCGTTCTCATTGTTTTTTTATAAATGTATTCGATTACATGCATATTGGAATCACTGGTATTGGGTATGTTAAATAATCATCCACTCAGGTATATAACTGTACTTTTGATTGACTGTTATTTTTATTCAAATATTATAATTGAAAAATATGCATTTTTTGTGCTCATTTCCATTTTTTCTATAACTAAAACATACAATTCATTTATTTTTTTTCAATTGGATATCAATTGAAATTATTTACAGATTTCTTGTACATACATGTTTGGAGATTTCTTATATAGAAGTGTTTTCTTATTGCAGCTTTCTTAAAAGGATTTCATACGTAATTGTTTCACTCATTCACAATTTCAATTACAGGCTACTTCTTCATGGGTTTTTCTTGGCAGGGGTTTTTATGGAAATTCAATGTATACAGGGATGTTCCAAGCTTGAAATGATATCCTTAGAGAAGAAGGTCTACATGTATCCCTTTCTTTATGTTTATTTTTATTTATGGTGTATTGATAGTGAAATATATATGTATTATTTTAGGTTTTCTTTTATAAAAAAATGTTCTCTTCAATATGCCAATCTCCTTGACTCTTCAGATGAACAAGATGCTGACATAGAGAGGTTCTCAGATAAGAATGAGATGAAGAAAAAGAGTGGCCAAGTTGTCCTTCAGGATTATTTGGATCTCAGTAAGGATAACTTTCCTCTTGAACCGATTGGTATGTGATCTAGAAGTTATATGAATATCAGGAGTTGACTGACTGATTTAGATGTTGCATATGCTGTTTGTGGTTTGTGGCTTTCCTTTTTTCTAATTCATTAATTCTCTAATTCTTTAATGATCTATCTTTAGGAATCACTTTTTCTACTTCCTTACTGTTCATGAATAGGTTACTTAGAAGAGAGATTCCCAATATAACTGTTTGACGGTCTTCTGTGGAAACATGAAAAGATTACTTGGATGGAAGATTCTGAAAAAAATGCATTCCTTTCTAGGTTTGGAATTGTAAAAAAACCATCTTTAAATGTTTTAATGTTTTCTTTATTCTGGGTTTCAATCTGCAAAAAATAAAAGGAGATGGTTACAGCTTCCACGTGGGTTGTGTTTGGAATTTTGATAGGTGTTTCCTCAACGCTTTTCATTCTTCAAATGGTACATCCATACCTAATTTATCTTCTTTCTTTTACTTTCTTTTCATTTTTATGAATTCTCTTTTGCAGCAGATGAACTCTTTGTCACCTGTAGATCTTTAAACTTGTCCTTTATTGAAACACCCATAGGCTGTTACCAAAAATTTAAACACCACCACATAGTTAATTCTCACAACTATAGATTACATTTATGAAACTATATTTATTTATTGTCTTCCATCAAGGATTGAATATATTAATTCTAATATTTTTTTAATATATCATTGGAGATTGTAAATAAAATATATTTCGGAATCTGTATTGAAAATATCCACAAATTCATGAGCATTGAGTAGATATGGGTTCCAAAAAATCCTAGAGGTGCAGAGAGACTGGTGCTGGGGATTATTTCACCATGGAGGTTTCTTCTCTGTTTATCCACACATTGTTAGTTTTCTTTTGATTAGGTGCGAGTTTTGATTGTTGAAACATAATTATAATAGAACATGCTTTCTATTTTTTGTTTGTATTTTCAATTGAAAATATCTTTGTATTTTTTATCAATAGTTGCAATGTTACATATTTTTGTATTAATGAAGTTCTTATTTATAGATAATAGAACATGTGTTTTGTTTCAGTTTGTTTAGTTGATCTACAAAACATGTATTCTATTTTGATTTTGTTATTTCAAACTGAAAATTCAATTGTAACTATTGAATAGTAGTTAATTTTTTTTCTAATGAAGTTGTTTGCATCTGGGCTGACTGTTAAGGATATTCACATGGAGAACTTAAGAATATTTGTGGGTGGTCGTGATCTTATTTCAGATGGTTCTGTTACTCTTTCTAAACATCCTTCTTATTTCTCTTCAATTTTATGTTCACGAATCATCATACACAAGAATATTTCAATGTTTTCATTAATTAAATGTGTTCTCATTTGTATGCATTATGTTTATCCGTGTATTTTATTGGTAACATAATGATATTATATGAATCACCATATAAAAATTGAATGTTTTCATTAATTAAATGTGTTCTCATTTGTATGCATTATGTTTATCAGGATTCTTCGCTCCTTCCACTGATTTAGGTGCCTAAACCAATGAATATTTCAATGATCACGATGATGGTGGTGGTGGCGGTGGTCTGAGAGGAGGTGATAATGATGTTGGCGTTTCTATAGGAGATGATGAGGTTCGTGATCATTCTAGTGATGCTGATATTGAGGTCCCATATCTCATCTCATATCACCAATCTATTATTTAGGTTAGGTCTCTTATCATATCATGTACCACCACTATCTCATTCAAAAAATGGGCTACATGAATACAGTAAGGGAGTATGAAATACATAGAGAACACAACCATAAACCTAGAACATGGATATCCAGTAAGCCATACCTAGTTCCCCACTAGAGAATACCCCACTATAAAACTCATAATTAACTATTTCTTCCTTTATTAGACTTGGTGCCCAGTGTACCTAGACATGGTAATTGATGGGTCTTAAAATTAAGTGGAATGGACTAGGAACCCTCTAACTGCTACTTGATTACCCCATGAACCACCTGAACACCTAAATAGGCATAAAAACTCCTCAAGAGACATCCCAACACTCAAATTGTTTTTCTAAATACCACTTCTTGAAACTCTCGCTACTTGGAGACTAAAAATTCAATTTCATTTGAATTCTATGACTCATAACGATATAGGTAATTATAAACTCCCCATGAAATGGATACACATCCTTGGAAAGTATTCTGGATTATCCAACAAATCAAGATTTATTAACCATAATGGAAACAACTACTCATTCCAAATTCAAGATTGGATTCCTGGAAATCATCCATCATCTTGATCTAGGGGAAAATAGTTTTTTTTTCCTGAAAAAACATCACGAATAATCCTTTATACACATATTTCATTAAGTATTTGAAGTGGAATGAAATGTAGAGGGTGGAATGGGGGGTTCATGGGGTGGGTAGGGGGGTGTGGGGTGGGCAGGGGAGGGGGCGAGGGGGGGGGGGGGTGTAGGTGGGGGGGCAGGGGGCAGGGGGGGGGGTGTGCTGGGGGTAGGGGGAGGGGGATGTGCAGGTGGGGGGGAAGGGGGAAGGGGGGTGTGATGGGGGGAGGGATGTGCAGGTGGGGGGGGGAGGGGGCAGGGGGTGTGTGCTAGGGCCAGGGGGAGGGGGTGTGCAGGTGGGGGGAAGGGGGTGTACTGGGGGCAGGGGGAGGGGTGTGTGCAGGTGGGGGTGTGTTGAGGGAAGGGGGTGTGCTAGGGGTAGGGGGAGGGGGGTGTGAAGGTGGGGGGGGGGGGGCAGGGGGTGTGCTGTGGGAAGGGGGGAGGGGGTGTGCAGGTAGGGGGGCGTGTTGGGGGCATGGGGTGTGCTGGGGGCAGGGGGGAGGGGGTGTGCAGGTGGGGGGGCGTGTTGGGGGCAGGGGGGTGTGCTGGGGGCAGGGGGAGGGGGTGTGCAGGTGGGGGGGGGGGGCAGGGGGGGTGTGCTGGGGGTAGGGGGAGGGGGGTGTGCAGGTGGGGGGGGGGGCAGGGGGAGGGGGGTGTGATCAGGACAACTAGACCTCTTTGTGTCTGACACTGTAAGTCTTTGAATATTATTTTAAAGTTGTAGTTTTTTTATCATGTTGATGTTTCTTCATCATTGTATACTATAATTGTTTCTTATTTTGATATTTTTAAAATACTTGAGTCTGGGTGGTGTTCTTTCTATGCACGCAGGGTCCAAAGGGACTGAATAACATAAATTAAATGTTCCTTACTTCTTTCATTAAATTATTGCATCTTGAATATTTTGATTCTACTTTATTGGACTGCTACTTTCAAAGCCCCATATCGGTCCTTAGGTATTTTTATGTTATTCCTTTTTGTATTTTCACCCTTACCCCTTACAAATTTGTATTATATCCAGACTTGTTTTCCTTTTCTATTAAACCCATTTCTTTTTTCAGTAATTGATTTTGTGTATTTCTACATCATTATCACTTCATAAATTTCCTCTATTTATCTATTATATTTGATTAGAGCCAATTTTACATTCATAATTCCTCTACATTTCAAATCTATTTTGTTTAACATAGTTTATGTTTTAGATTGGTCAGATTTTAGGGGTGTACACTTAGTGTTGTATGCAAGAACTAGACATCAAATATTCTTGTAAACTTTTCAAAAACTAGGTTCGAAATTGAAAAATTCGATGGTGATAATGACTTTAACATTTGAAAAAATAAGATGAGATCCCTGCTAGTTCAGTAGGGATTAATTGATTCCATATGTAGGCCCATGAAACCTATTATTACTATAAATAAAACTGAAAAAACTATCACAAAACCAGTAGGGAATAAAGTCAATCTACCTTTTCTTATTAGTTAGAGTAATAGGGTTGAGAGTATTATCTCAATAAAAAATCATTGTTCATGTTAGCTTCATATTTCTTCATGTGACCACCCTTGATTATCTAGTAATTAATCTTCTTACGCTTCATAGACTTATTTTTCTATGTTTTATTTTTTATATGTGGGGTTTTCTTCTTCATGTACTCTAGAAATGAACATTTATACTTATTTTACTTTTCATCCAACCTCATTGATTCCTCAAAATTTTCTGTCTATACATCCATGAAAACCTTCAGAATATGTTTATTTTTCTTTCACAGTAACCTTCATATCTTATTAAAAAAATATTCCTTTTATTTATCAGTTCCTCATACCTAGGTAATCATGTCATTCATTTTTCAGAGTGTGGTTAACATCCTTATATCATCGAAAATGATTATTTTCCTCCATAATGTTACCCATTAGTGGGGTACAATGGGGGGGGGGGGGTCTGCAGGGTAGTGGGGAGGGTTCAGGTGGGGTGCAAGGGGGGCAGTGGGGGGAGGGAAAACTGGAAGGGGGGAGGGTGCAGGGGGGGGGGGGGGGGGCGGGGGGGGGGGGGGGGGGGGTCTGTAGTGCAGTGGAGAGGGTGCAGGTGGGGTGAAAGGGGGGAAGTGGGGGGAGGGAAAACTGGCAGGGGGGAGGGTGCAAGGGGAGGGGGGAAGGGCGGGGGGGGGGGGGGGGGGTCTGCAGGGCAGTGGGGAGGGTGCAGGTGGGGTGCAAGGGGGGCAGTGGGGGGAGGGTTCGGGGGGGGGGGGGGGGTCTACAAGGCAGTGGGGAGGGTACAAGTGGGGTGCAAGGGGGGCAGTGAGGGGGAGGGTGTAGGGGGGGAGGGAGGGGGGGTCTGTAGGGCAGGGGGGAGGGTGCGGGGGGGGGGGTCTGTAGGGCAGTGGGGAGGGTGCAGGGGGGAGGGGGATGGGAGGGGGGGGGGTCTGTAGGGCAGTGGGGAGGGTGCATGTGGGGTGCAAGTGGGGCAGTGGGGGGAGGGTGTGGGGGGGGGGGGTCTGTAGGGCAGTGGGGAGGGTGTAGGTGGGGTGCAAGGGGGGGCAGTGGGGGGAGGGTGTAGGGGGGAGGGGGGTCTTCAGGGTAGTGGGGAGGGTGCAAGTGGGGTGTAAGGGGGGTAGTGGGGGGAGGGTGCAAGGGGGGGGGGGGTCTGCAGGGCAGGGGGGAGGGTGCGGGGGGGGGGGGGGGGGTCTTCAGGGCAGTGGGGAGGGTGCATGTGGGGTGCAAGGGGGGCAGTGGGGGGATGGTGTAGGGGGAGGGGGGGGGGGGGTCTGCAGTGCAGTGGGGAGGGTGCAGGTGGGGTGCAGGGAGGGGGGGGGGTCTGGAGGGTAGTGGGGAGGGTGGAGGTGGAGTGTGGGGAGGGAGTGGGGGGGGGGGTCTGCAGGGCAGTGGGGAGGGTGTAGGTGGGGTGAAAGGGGGGTGGGGCGGGGGGGGGGGGGGTGCAAGGGTGTGGGGAATCATGAAATAAATATGATTTAATATTTAACCATCTCCAAACTTGATTACTCTTCCCTTCTTATTTTGTTCAATTTAGACCACAATACTCTTACTATTGCTTTATATTCTAAACATCCTTCTTATTTATCTTCAATTTTATGTTCACGAATCATCATACACAAGAATATTTCAATGTTTTGATTAATTATACGTGTTCTCATTTGTATTAATTATGTTTATCAGATTATTTTATTGGTAACATAATGATATTATATGAATCACCATATAAACACTGAATGTTTTCATTAATTAAATGTGTTCTCATTTGTATGAATTATGTTTATCAGGATTCTTTGCTCCTTCCACTGATTTATTTACATAAACCAATGAATATTTCAATGATCATGATGATGGTGGTGGTGGCGGTGGAGGTGGTCTGAGAGGAGGTGATAATGATGTTGGTGTTTCTATAGGAGATGATGAGTGTCATGATGGTTCTGGTGATGTTGATATTGAGGTAAATTTCAGATGTAAATTTTATTCTTGGTATATACATTTAATTTTATCAAATAGTTATTTTTATTATGATGATATTGATATTGAAATTTTATATTGTTTATATTGGAGAGAGTTTTAATTCTTAGGATATATATTGTATTATGATTGAGTTCGGTTTTATTTGGAAGGTGGTGTTTTTTTTGCTCGTAGCTAGAGGATGTGAGTACTGCTATATGGTACATCTATTATGGAAGCATTTGGTGATTAAGTATAACTGGGTAGAAATAAATTTACATGGTTATTAACTGTGGCTGCAGGGTCTATTTTCCATGGTTTTGAAAATGTTATTAGGGACCAAAATCCATGGTTTAACCATGGGGGGCTGGAAGGGGGTGGGGGGGGGGGGATGGTAGGGGGACTGGCAGGGGGAGGGGCAGGGGGTAGGGTGAGGGGGTGTCCAGGGTCTGTCTTGGGGGGGGGGTCTGTCCAGGGTCTGTCCTAGGGGGGGGTCTGTCTGGGGGTTGTCTAGGGTATGGGGGGTTTGTCTGGGGGGTTGTCCAGGGTCTGGGGGGGGGGTGTCCAGTGTCTGTCCAAGAGGGGGGGGGGGGTGTCCAGGGGAGTGGAGGTCTAGGTCTGTCCTGGGGGGGTGGTCTGTTTGGGGGGGGCATCCAGGGTCTGGGGGGTGGGGGGTCTATCCAGGGTCAGTTTGGTGGGGGGTGTCCAGGGTCTGGGGGGGGGGGGGCTATCCAGGGGAGTGGAGGTCTGGGCTATTCAGGGGGGTCTGTCCAGGGTCTGGGGGGGGGGGGTATCCAGGGGAGTGGAGGTCTGGGTATGTCCTTGGGGGGGGGGTCCAGGGTCTGGGGGGGGGGGGGGGTCTATCTAGGGTCTATCCTGGGGGGGGGGGGTCTGTCCTGGGTCTGTCTGGGGGGTGTCCAGGGGGGGTGTCCCGGGTCTGGGGGGGTCTGTCCAGGGTCTATCCTGGGGGGGGGGGGGGTCTGTCCAGGGTCTTTTTGGGGGGTGTCCAGGGTCTATCTGGGAGGGTGTCCAAGGTCTTGGGGGGGGGGGGTCCTGGGTCTATCTAGGGGGTGTCCAGGGTCTGTCCAGGAGGGGGGGGGAGGTTGTCCAGGGGAGTGGAGGGGGGGGGGTTGCATGGGGGAAGGGGTGCTGTAGGTGGGATGTTTTTTTTATGAAATGAGAAAACCTATAGCCACAGTTTTAAACTGTGGCTATAGGGATTTGTGCCTTAAGATGCTTCCATGGTTTCAAACTATGGCTTTAGGTATTCAGCCACAGTTCAAACCATGGCTATAGGGCTATATCCACAATTTAGAACCGTGGCTATAGGTCTTGCCCTATATCCATTCCAATACCAACCACAGTTCATAAAACCATGTCTATAACCTATAGCCACGGTTTTTAGACTTATAGAAACGGTTTTAAACCGTGGCTATAAGCTAAATTTCTAGTTGTGACTACAAAACTTTAAGGAATATATCATGGTAGAATACTCCAAATCATGGGTAGGATAATTTTTTTCATGAAATATGAGTTTTAAAGAACTATAAGCTACCACCCGATGATCCTGCATGAGCACACAACCAAGATTCACTGAAGAGTTATCATAATAAATCTCAAATCCCTCATCTTCTTGAGGTGAGATCAAAATAGGAGTCATGGTCGAAATTTTCTTAAGTTATTTGAATGCTACTTCACACTGATCATACCAAAAAAACTTCACACTCTTATTTTTCATAGTTAAGGGAAATTATAATGGAAAAGTATTAAATTAAGTGAATATAATATACTAAAATCCCTAAAAAACTTTTGATCTCAAAGGTATTCATGGGTAATTTCCAAGACATAATCGCTTTTATCATTTCAACACACCCAATGGATTTGACTTCCCAATACAAAAAAAGAACATTTGGAAAGCCTAGCATAAAGTTGGTTCTCTTATAATGTCTTAAACATAATCCAGATATATCTTCCATGCTTGTTTTGGGATCTTGAATATACAAGAATGTCATCCAAAAAATCTCCATGAATGTATCTAAGAATGGATGAAATCTACTATTCATTTAATTTATGAAGATAGATGGGGAAATTGTCAACCTTAATGGCATAACCATATAATCAAAGTGGATATATCATCTTTGAAAAACCATATTTGAAATGTCCTTTGATCTTACTTAAAGTTGATGGCATCCAAAACATAGACCAATATTTAAAACCCACTTAGATATTCTCAGTTGATCAAATAAATCATCGATTTAGGGTAATGTATAATGGTTCTAAATAGTCACATGTTTCAATTTCTGATAATCCGCACATACTTGTAGGCTTCCATCACTTTTTATGGGGAAAAGAACTAGGGCACCCCAATAAGTGTTGTTTTTAATTAATAGTTTAATCTAAAGATCCTATAATTTTTTTTAACACCCTTTACTTGATTGGATCCATCTAATAAGGTGAAATAAAAATTGGTTCTTTTCCAAGAAATAATCTAATAGAAAATTCAACATCTCATTTAATACAAAACCCTAAGAAATAATTTGAAAAAATGTCAAGGAATAGGTCCACCATAAGAGGTAAGATCCTCCACTCCTCTTCAACCACCCCTATTGAAAAACTATCCATTTCTAATGTGATAGATCCAACTCTCCTATGATCTGGTCCAGTTTGACCTGCTTGAAATTATTTCTCTTTGATAAGTGTATACCGAATACCTGCTAGATAAGAGAAAGAGACATATCTTCTATAGAAATCAACACGAGATAAAAATTAGATCAACCAATTTAAACCGAAGATAACATCAAAGCTTTTCATATGAAAGGTAAATAAATTCAAGAAATTCCTATAAGTGTTCACCTCCATAACAAAAGATAAACATTTATTAATACTTTCCTAATGTTTTCCCAATGAAGTATCAAGAATCATAAACTTTGAAGATGCCTCTACTTCTAATCCTAGAAGAGATTCCAATTTCTTCAAAATAAAGGAGTGAGAATATCCTGTATCAAATAAAGCACAAACAAGCATAAAATATATTAAAATAACACCTTTAACATTTGAAAGGCTATTGAGACCAAGAGTTGTTTTGGGGAGATTGTTGAGCCCATTAAAAATAAGTTGAAATATAAAGTTACTATATCCTTAGGAAGGCTTCTGAAATCCATGTACTTTTTCTATGATTTAGAGTGGAAGAAGTATCCTCTAGTATGTGATTTTTATCTAGAGAATATTTGGATAAGTAAAGAAGTGGATGTGTTTACGTGTTGTCTTTTTTTATCAATACATAAATCATATTCAAACTCATATAAAATAAAGTCTATTATGTGAGGTGAATGTTTTTTAGATGATTGAAAGTGTTTTTGAAGAGATTTGTAATTTTTTGGAAGGAATATGGAGGTTTTTGGAGTTGAACAAGATAGAATATGATAAAATGAAAAAGTCCTCCTTGCATAAGGTATTTGTATTCAGATAGGATAAAAATCACCAAAGGCAAAAATCTTACTCAATATGTAAGATTTTTATATATTTGAGTAGTCTAGAGGTAGAAAAATAGAAAAGGAAAGAACCTACTATAATGCACAAGGTTTTTTTTATATAGAGGAGTTAGAAAATTAGAAAAAGGTAAGAACCTACTGTAATGAGTAAAGTTTTTTTATTCACATAATTTGTAAAATTGGAAAAAGAAAGAACTTACTGTAATGCACAAGGTGTTTTTATGCGTGTGATAACCACATTTGCGATATGTGGTGAGGAAGTCGAAGGTATCCATGTAACACCCTAAGTTTTTAAAATAATAAAATTATATTCGATATCGTAAAGGGAAAAAAACACTGAGTTTATCTTATAATACACATAACAATGTGTTTCTTCAATATCTTGCATTACATATAATATCGAGTTTTACTAAACAACAATATACTATTAATATTATTATTTAATATGATATTTATCATTTAGCCATTGGAATGGTGTGTGTGAAAAGGATTAACTAAATCTTGAAAATTTGTTTTACACATGTATATATAATGAATTCTTTGGTGACCAGTTAATTAGAAATTAAAATAAAACCCTTTTGAAAATAAAAGGAAATCTTTTATTTAAATGCGCATAAGTGGGTTTTATAAAAATAAATTAAACAAATCACTCTTTTCAGATTATATTAATGAAATTTATATGTAATATATTCAATCTAATTTTTAAAATTCATCCCATGTGTTTTCTAGAAAATAGATAAAAATAAATCCAATTTTACGCTTAAAAACTGTATTTTTCTGAAAAGTAGTTTTGTCACCTTTTTATGACGCACTTATTTTAAAAATAATTTTTAAATTTTTTGTAATTTTTATTTTAAAAAATAAATTTAATTTTTGAAATAATAATATAAAAATTAATTTAGGGTGATTTTTTGGGATTTTTCTGAGAAGTTTAATTTTTTTGATGAATAGTGAAAATACTGGATTTTAATTGAAAACCACCATTTCATCTAAATAATTTATATTGTTAAATTATATTTTGAACTGATTTTAAAGTAAAAATAGTTCTATTATACATATATTAATCCAATATAGGTCATTGGAATCATTTTCATATTTAATTTTGATATAAAACCATTGTAAATTTTTGAACGTTTTCACTTTAAAAACCCGCTTTCTCATCATGTCTATGGGATTAATTTTAAATTAAATTTTGACACTTATGAGAATTTAATTTGTAAAATTAGATTTAATATTTTTAATCAGTATAATTTATATTATCTAATAAGGTCAACTTAATTTATTACCATAATGATTAGTGAAAACAGTTAAAATTAATTAAAGTGATTAAGGTAAAAATGTGTTTACTTAGTGGTTAAACTTAAAATATAAGGTGTAAAATGACCCACCAACTTGTCCAAAACCCATTGGATGGACATTTTTATACCCTTATCACATTATTCTCATTTTTTATGAGTTAGTGAGATACTATTCCATGAAATTGATCTATATAATAAGTTAAGTAAAGAAAAAGACAAAAAAAGAACCTTCCTTGATTTTAATATCTATAAAGATTTGGGATATGGAAAAAAACAACTTAGGTTCAGTTATAGATATTATTTTTAAAGATAAATTATTTATTTTTATCATAATAATTTATCTTTAATTTTTATAGATGAAATAATTACTTAGAATGATTAAGAAATGCCAATGTAATAATTATTTAGTTAATAATTAACTAAAATAAATGATTCTAAAAATACTAAAAGTCAAGTAAATTGAATGAATTACTATCTTCCATTAATTTTTTAGATTAATATATCATTTCAAACATGTGTTAAATTTATATATTCAAATTACATCATTTTGTTGGTATTTTTACATTCAAATTAAATAAATAATTTCAAAATTGTTATTAATGTTATTTTATAATAAATGATATTTTGTTAAATGATTTAAAATTACTAAAAATACTATATTCTGCCAATTAATTTTTAAATTTTAATAAATATAAAATATTTTCCATTCATGGACCAATTTATCTTTTATAATGAACATATTTACCCCTAAATAGTAAAAACTTTATTAGCATGATTACGGTTAAAGTAGTGTTTTTGCGCGTTATATGCGGTTATGTTAAAATAAATTTCTAAAACACATGATATTTTTATTTTATAAATTAGATATCAAATTTAGAATTAGTGGGTATAAATTTTCTAATAATTCTAACTTTAATTTATTCTTAAAGGATAATCTAGCTAGGTTAGAAAACTAGTTACCGCATTAAAAACAAAAAGGGTAAAATTGAGTAAACTTAAAGACAAATGAACAATATGATAAAAATAATTTTAATTTTCATGGTGTAAGTGATCCTTGACCATAATTTTAATCCACTCCATTAGTTATCAATTTTGGAGTCATATAGGTATGTGATACCTCCCAATAATGAATACTTTTGAGTATTTACAAGAATGCCACTCCTGAACTATAAAATGGCACTCAATCTACCCACTTTCGTACACCTCTCAAGAAATTTGGATCATCCAAATACTACCCAAATATCTACCAACTTTTCTAACCTCATATTATAAGCCTTATTTTGGGCATAAATCCAACCTAGGAAGGGTTTATTGCAAACCAAAGGAAGATATTCGAAGAAGAGGTAATGTTCTTCAAAAAGAATCTTTATTTTATTTCCTTCTCCACATCCTTCAATTTATATTATACCTTGAATATATAATAAAATTAGTATATTACATATAATGATATGTTTTTATGTTAAGGTTTATACCTACAATTACACACACTTCCATCAAATAAGTTACAAAATTATCATTCATGTGCACGACGAACTACTACCTCAGGAAATGATGTCATTCATTTTTCCATTACCACCTCTCATGGTTGGGTATAATTATGTATATAAAGTTTATATATGATATTTATAAAATAATTACACCTATAAAGTCATTATATCATATATACCCTTTTTATATTTCAATATGTAAGGGATAGAATAACGCCGTTCATGTGTACGACAGATTACCGCTTCACGAGCAGTGTGATTCGTTTTCACTAACGCATTAAATGGAAGGTAATAAGAATAATGATAATGAATATATGTCATATACATAATATATTATTATATTAATGACAAATTTATCATTATGGAAGTAAAATATAACATTTTTTTCTTACCTTTTCACTCACTGAAAAAGTGATAATGTCGTTCGTGGACGTGTGGACTACCACCTCCTCGAAGCGATGTGATTTCCTTTTTCATCAAAAAATAAAAATAATGTTATATATAAGTATATAAAATTAAATAATATGATATTTATGATATTATTATCATTCTATAAAGATAAATTTTTCTTAATTTCTTTCCATAATGATCATTGAAAAATGGAAATGTTACTTATACGTATGTATGACCTACCATCTCCATGATCATAATGTTAGTTAATTTTTCATAGCTATATTTCATGATTGGTTTTAAAACTAAAATTTATGTATAAATATGATAATTATTTCATGATTATTATTATATATACATTTAAATAATGACTTCTTTGACCACAATCAACCTACAAAATTCATTTTTGACACATAAGCCGAATATGGTCAAAACATCTGAGATAAATTTAATTGATTAAGTAATTGTATATAACTTGTTAATAAGTGAAATAAAACTAATAATAATATTAAAAATGTTCTCAAGAAAGAAAATAATTAACACAAGTTTATTATTTAGGAATATGAAGACACACATGATGAATCAGACTCAAGGTAAGGGACTTCTTCTCAATTTCCTTTTATTAAGATATATTTTGATGTTATGAACCTATACTATTTTAAAGGCATATATACAGTTTGTTTAACATTTTATATCATGTTTTTTTATATTCTCATGATATTTAAAGTTTTTTTAATATTATTATTTAATGTGTTTTACGATTCATGTGTTTCCCAATTGATAAGGGACTTTTCTTTTAAAAGAATCACCCTTTAATGTTTTCCTTCCAACACTTCTCTTCCATGTCCAATTTTTCTAATGATTTTATGAAAGTTTTTATACAGACATAAAACATTTATAAAGTACATTTTATGTCTTCTTTAATTTATTTAAATGGTTTTCAAAAGGAATCTTTTTATGTGTTTTATATAGAATGTTTTGACAAACAAAAAAAGTAATGTTATATTCTTAACATACATGATGATAATGAATTTTCTACTATTGTGACCATTATTTAACTTCTATATTCCTTTAAAATCTTTCACGTTTATTCAAATAAAAATCCACTTCCACTTTTTTTAGTGTTTTGTCATTGAAAATGGGGTTTTCAAGGAAAATGGTATTTTGGTATTGAAAATGTGTTTTTTTTCAAAAAAGGGTATTCTTATCCGAATGTGTTTTTCATTTGGGTTTAAAAGAGTTTTTCAAATGGATTTATGATGAATGTATTTATTCATAATATGGTACTTGAGAATTATATGAAATGAGTGAGATCGATACAACTTATATAAAGGGTTGAGCCCCATTATAGCTCATTGGTGATCCCGATACAACTTATATGAAGGGTTGAATCCCGTTATAGATCATGAGAAATGGGTGAGCTTGATATAGATTATACAAATGGTAAACCCCATTATATCTCTCTAATTCATTGGGTAACAATTATATTGGAAGTTTTCCATATAGTTATTTTAATTAAAAGGGTTTTGAAAGGGTTCTATGAATATGATGATCTAAGTTACCAAAAAGGAGTTTTAATTGTTTTCTATGGGTTTCAAAGGATTTATTTGAGAAAAATGCATCTGTGTTTTTCCTATGAAAATATTTTAATTTTTTCACTCAAAAAACATTAATGTAAAGGTAAATATTTCCCGGGTTTTAATTTTTTTACTAAATTAATGTTTTCATTTCTTTCTATATCCCTTACTGAGATTTTTTTCTCATCCCAAGTTTCAAAAATGTTTTCCATAGGGTTTAAGGATGGGTAAGGGAAAGGAAGACCAGTTGAAAGTTATGGAGATTTTCCACAATAAGAAATCATGATTTATTTTAAAAGTTTTATATTATCAAAAAATAGATACTAATTGGAAGTGTCCACTTTTTATTTCATGTTTTTTATGTATGAGTTATGACCTAATTCTATAAAACTCTAAACCTGAAAAGATACTCAAATGCAAGAGAATGAATTCTTGAATTAAAACTCAAGATTATATAATGTTTAAGGCTGGATCCTTATAATCCATTACCATTATTAATAGTAGAGAAGTGTGGGAGCACTATAATATTGTTGGGAGAAAATCATCAGAGGAGAAGGATAACCCCTAACTCAGCAAAGTACAAGACTTATGTGCAACTTTTCAAGAGAATATTTTGGGAGATAATGCTGCTATATTCTTATATTATGAGTAAAGGATATTCCCTGTTCATTTGTATCTAAGATGATAATTCTAGTGGATCATATATTCTCAGGTGAGTCTGAATCACACTAAGGATTAGCTAATCATTTTGAGTAGAAAACCTTGTACATAATATGTTCTTTGTTTGTTACTTTCTTCAATGTGTGTGAGTTAATCTGAAATATCTATCAATATAACAAGTGAGATATGTTGATTTCATAAGAAATCATAGAAGGAAAAAAACAAAACACTATTCACCAATTTACTCCCCTTTCAGTGAACCCACTGTGCTTAGGGGCACCACAATTAGTATAAAATAAATCCGAGTTTCATTTGAAGATCTAAAAGTTTTGATTTTTCTAATTTGATCATTTTTGAATTCAATTGGCATTTGATTTTTTTTAGAAATATTCTCTCCATGGTTGAATACTTTCTCTTTGAATTTTATTTTAAACATAAACAACATTAATTTAGTGAACAACAAAAGTATTCACACCTTTTATGGAAATAATTATCATATAAGAAAATATAGAATGCTTTCATATCTTTTTTATTTTATTCTAGATGTATTAGAGGCTACTAATGATGGGTTTATTCCTCATGCTGAAGGTACTTCTATGATAATGAAAAATAGGAATAAGTTGGAGAATGTTGTTTATTCTTGGAATGCTATCTTTATATCTCTTTCAAAAAAGGATTTTCTCAAGGTTAAAAGGATAAAAAAAGGAATTTGGGTCAAATTAGAAAACATTTATGAAGGGAATTCAAAATAAAATAAATAAAAGCTACAAATTTGGAATTTGAGATTTGAAGATATCAAGATTAATGATGATGAAATAGTGGATGAATTCTTCACTAGAGTAAATGAAATTTTGAGCAACATCAGAGGGTTTGGTGAGAAGTTGAGGATACTAAGGTTTTCAATACATATTTTTCCAAACAACTTTTATGTGAAGGTTTCATCAGTCAAAGATTGAGATTTGGTTAAACATCTATTGGATGATTTTTATAGTATTATTGTTGTTTATGAAATGTGAAAGGGAAGTGTTTTTAATAAGAAAAATGATTATTATAGGGAAATATCCTTAAAATATTTAAAGAAAAATAAGAGAAGAAAAAAGTATAGGTTAATGAGTAAGATTCAGATTCATATCAAGATGTTGATATGAAGTTTGAAAAACTCATGTCACTCATCTCAATAAGTGATTAGAAAAGAAAAAGGTAAATTTCATGGAAAGTTACTATTGAAGTGTTTTAGTTGTGGGGGTATTGTACATTATGAATAAAATTGTCTAAAGATGGAAGAAGATTAAATTAGTTATGGTGAGGATAAGAAACCAAGAATTCCCATGAATAATAAAACATTAAAGAATTATTCTAAAGGAAAAGGTTAGAATTTATATAAATTTAATAAGGAAAACTTATTATATAAGTATCGAAATATTGATTGTAGTAAGGATAATGAAGAAGTATATTTATATAGTGAATATTGTGAAAGGTTGTTTATTGCTAAGGTGGATGAAGAGGTATTCACAAGTAATGATATAAGAAACTATGAAAATGAGAAAGGGATAGAAATGTTGTTCATGATGAAATAAGAACTCAAAGAGTTTCTCTTAAATATCTATCAATTATAAAAATATAAAAAGAGTTTGAATAAGGTCTATTAATTATTTGTAAACAACAAAAACTCTCATGTTGAAAAAGAGTTAATATTGACAAATGAGATTGATAGATCGAAGAAGTTTCTTGATGAAGAGAAAAAGATGAATATTGACATGGATATGAAGGTCAATTAAAAATATAAGGATCTTGAGATTGTTTAATAGAAATTGATTAATGCAGAAAAGAAATTTTTAAAGAATAAATCCATTTTTTAGAGGTCCCTTTTAGGGAGTTTGATAAAGATCAAAGAAGAAAATTATATAAGTAGTTAAATTCTCACAGATTTTTGAGATTAAAGTATAACAAAAAAAATTATACTCAAAGGGTAAAAAACATCTTGGAAGTGTTTGTGTAAATTATGATTTAAATTCATAGGTAAAGAAGGTTAAATATGTGGATTAGTAAGATTATTCTTAGAAATCTAAAAATTCTAGGAAGATTAATTCAAATGTAAAAATTTCTAAAAATGGTGATTAAAAAAAGGTTGTAATTAAGTATAATATAAAGTGAAAAGTGTTTGTAATATAGTATAATTTTGGTTTAGAAAAAGGGGCCAAGGTTGATGGTTAAAAAGTGAAAGGAGAGTAAGTGTCAATATCTGGACAACAAGCTATTTTTAGAGGAAATTATGAATTTTATAGATACTGTTGGAACCATGGAGGCTTTGGGAACTTATAAAGTAGATGTTGGTTTAATTACCAATATTAATACTAGTCCATAGGTTATAAAAGACAAATACTGAGGGGGGATTCATCTGAATCAAAGGATAAAAGTTTAAAATCAATTTGTAAATTCTAAACTAAAGGTTACGAATAAATTCCTAACCATTGGAAGAGGTTTTATAGAAGATGTGACCAGTTGGGTCACTATAATAAAGATTTTATTACCATTCTACTAGCCAAACTGAGTATAAAGTTTAAAACTCAAGTCTTAGAAGATAAAATTAAAGGAAATGAGAAGGATTTGATTGTTGAAGTTGTATATAAAGAATAAAAAAAGAATCATTCATGGATTTTTGACATTATATGATCATATCATATGACTGGATGTTTGAATATATTAAAGGATTTTAGGAAGTTCATGAAACCATTCATGAATTTTGAATTTTATAAAATCAAAAAGGCATCCTTGCATATTTTTTTTGTATTCAGATAGGTTAAAAATCACCAAAGTCATAAATATTACTAAATAAATAATATTTTTATATATTTGAGAATTCTAGAGTTGGAAAATTGGAAATAGAAGGAAATGACTATAACATGTAAGGTTTTTTATGAAATGGAGTTGGAAAATTATCTTAGGTAAATCCTATTATGATATGTAAGTTTTTATTTCCAATGTGAAATATTGTTTTGATGGATAAATAATATATTTTTCATAGTTCATATTGAAGTGTAGTAATGGAAATAATATTACATGATATGGAAGATATTTTGAGTTTATATGTAATTTTTTTATCTGATACGTGAGGTTTTTCTCTCTAGTTTGAAATTTGGAAAAGTCCCCAATATAGGGTTGATGCGTAAGTTTTTTATCTGATACGTGAGGTTTTTATCTCTAGTTTGAAATTTGGAAAATTCCCCAATATAGAGTTGATGCATAATATTTTATAAATATTATGTGATATGTAATATATTTTTGAGATGTGTAAGTTTTTATATTTGATATGTAAGTATTTTTTATGATGTATAAGATATTTTAACAGAGCCAAAATATGAAGTTTATAAAAATTATCCAGGAGTTGCAGAAGAATATTTTTTTAGAAATTAGATAGAATTTGGAAGTAAATATTATGATGCTAAATCTGTTAATTTATATATTAAATATCATAAAGGGAATTCATGATGATAGTAGTAGAGAATATTGGCTACGGTGTGAAGATGATTATCAGGTTGTGATGAAACCTATGGATCTATTTTAAAAGGATTCACACAATAGTGAACATCAATGATAATTATGTTTCAAACAATTATGAGTAAGTAATAAGCATTGCACCGTGTTGTATGGTGCCACATCATGTTCATGAGTACATGAAGAAGAAGGAAAAAAGAGCTCAATTCTTAAAGAAATATTGTTATACCATGAAAGAAAGATCAGTTGGTGGAACTATTTTGTCATGTTAAAACCTACACAATTGTGATATGATTACATAGATATTTTTAAAGAAGAAGAAGAATTCAGAGAAGTTAATAAGAGAAGTTTAAAGTGTTTAAAAGAATTTAGTTACTTGAATTTTAATTTGAACTTCAAATTTGAACATGAAGAGTGCTATAGGTATGAAATATTAAAAAGAAAAGTGTCTTTCATGCATGTGTATGTGTGTAAAACTGAGTGCTGTATCAATGAAAGAGAGTGAAACGTGGAAGTGTATTGTGTACAGTGCAATGCACACATGAAGAAGAGGGAATAAGAATAATATTTTTAGTAGTGAAAGTAAAATAAGAATAAGAGAAAGTTCAAAAAAATGGTTTATGTGTATGATCATCAAAACCTTGACATGTGATGAGGAAGAAGAAGATAGCCACACTCATTCTTAACAATGAATAAGTCTAGGAGCACTATAATATTTCTAGGAGGTAATCATCAATAGAGAAAGATAATCCCTACCTAAGAAAATTACATGATTTTAGTGCAATTTATCAGGATACAACACTATTATATTCTTGTATTATGAGTAAAAATTTTCCTTTCTCGTTTGTATCCGTGATGGTAATTCTAGTGGATCTTTTGGTCTCAGATGAGTTCGGGTCATTCCAAGGATTATCTACTCATTTTGAGCAGTTAACCTTGTACATCAAGTGTCCTATTTTTGTTTCTTTCCTCAATACGTGAAAGTTAAGTAGTGAGTTCAATCACTCTAATAAGTGATAGAGGTTGATTTATTAAGAAATCCTAAAAAGAAACAAATGGAATACTTTTCACTAATTTATCCCCTCTCAATGAACCTATTATGCCCGAGCCACCACAAGGGACCTCACCAATATCAATGGTAGATTTATCAGATTCATATACCCTTCCTATACCCTTAAGATGACCATAAGGATGAAAAAATTACCTAAAAGAAGGTATAATTGACTATTGACTATGACTACCTCACCTTCTTCCTTGACCAGGTCAACTTATAGGTGGTATACTACTCCTATTGTCTATCCTCCTAAATGATAATGATACACCATGGTTTGATTAAGGTTTTTACCAATGATATCTAAGGGATTCATTTGAAAAAACCTTTCAAGATTCTTGATTTTACCATATTGCTGGAACTGATTGGATTTAAAGAGTAAATTAGGCTTGAAGTATCCTAGGCACTAATTCCAATAACATCACATTGAAAATATTCTCAAGTAAAGAGGAAGATAAATTCTTATAACTTATATTCCTTAAAAGTATTCACTTAACCCATCTCTTCTTGATGCTATTTTACCCCCATAATAACATCCCTTACTTGTCAAAATCTATTACTTCTTTTCTTCCACCATAACATCCCATAAATGATCGGAAACCCTTTCAAGATTTTTTTTCCAATCACACCCTATTCCACTTAGGTATTTCTATACTTTCATAAATTAAATGGATATGTCCAATCCATTCTTTGAATTCTAATATTTAGAAATCACCCAAAATGTTGGGGGTGATGAAACTAAAAATCCTACATGAAATTAATGGTAGTAGGTTCTCATTGAGGTAATCCCAGCCTAAAAAATTTCCATTTCTATACAATCCCCTTTAGTAACTATAGTTTAATTTTAGGAATAGTGGGTAGATCATGCTCATTAGTTCCTTCCTTCATAGTTATAGGTGTCCACTATGACAGCTTCCTCTATATTTAATTAGAGAATCAAATTAGATCATCCTTTCAAGAATAGAAAACTAATATTTTATAATTTTATAGTAACATTCAATTCAAAACCCCCATTACTATCTCATTTATCCCCTTTTATAAAATTCTTACATTCTTTAAATTATATTTTAAAATATTTTTTAAAACATTACTTTATATAAGCATGAAAATATAGCCAATATTAATAATAAAGATATTTCTTAATTAAATGAATCATTTAAATATTTATATTAACCTAATTACTACTAATAAATAAGTAGAAAAAGTCTATTTATTTATTATTGATGTTTAACTTAATATAAATTTCCAATTGATTCTAGAAATTAATTTAATAAAGAAAACCAAGAATACAATTAATATGTCATACTTCCCTACATTTTCTCATCTATAAAGACTTATTCATGATTTATGAGGCTTAAATGACTAAGTATAAATCAAGAAGGAAGTCAGAATAAAACCCACACTACCATTGGTAATTCAATATTCCACTATATTTATACTTCCCAAACATATTTATGGCTTAATTTTTAAGTTTCAATAACACTATCTCTAAGCTAGGACCAAACCCAATTGCCCTAAGTGGTCTCTAATACCATATTGCAATGAATCAACTCGAATCACCCATTGACCCAACCGAGATCACCACAATACCTCAGGTATGATTTCTGATCGCTAATGGATGGAATAAATGCCGAGTGAAAAGGTATGGTATAATGAGAAGTGGATTTACCTATTTGGAATATTACTAGGACCTTAATATATCCTACTAGAAAATCAGAACAACTAATTCAAATGTAGGTTTAAAAAAAAATAAAAATAAAAACCCGTTCAACAAAAAATAACCCTATATGCCAAAGAGTTCTAGTTATACCTTCATAATAATATTAAATAGAAATATACATGAATGAAAACCCAATAAAATAACATTTCATGATATATGAATAATCTAATATCCAAAAAATAACCAAACACAACTAGAATAAACAAATACCATGTGAAAAAAATTTCACGAAATGGGAGTAAAGTGAATCTTTATTTACAAGAGGTCTAAAAATCATACCCAAAAATAGTATATCGATCCGCACTCAAGTAATCCACAAAGAGATCCAAAAGATCCATCATGTCTCTCATTTCCAACTCTTAAGGTCCCTAATTTGAAAATTATTTCCCTTTATCCATGTCACAGATAAGAAGATCAATACACATCCTAAGGGGACACATGTAGAGTGTGAGTGCATCATACGTAGTGGGTGCTCACCAACCAACCTCTACCTATATATCATAAAATAAAGTGTATGTGATAGTAGCATAAATTGGGAAAATAATCATAATATAATAATAAACAGTTTTTCATATAATTTCTAAATTTTAATAAATGATACTATCTTTAGAGTTGATTTACAAGTGATACACAAGCCACCAAAAAACCAACCATACTTGATTCGAGCCATGTACAAAATCTTGATCGGTGAACACCCATGAACTTTGATTGAGTGCTAGATGCAACCCCCATATATGGGAAAGAGATAACTATATAATGTCAAATCACTCATATAAGGGTTTGTGTTCTAAGATTAATACCCATAAGGAGAAGGAGAGTGATTAAATCCTCACTAATGAGGGAATATCATCGAGCATCCTAGACACCCTCATATAATCCGAAGTCTCTATTATCAATGGAATAAGATACCTGCATACTATTTATAAAAATACCTTCTCCCTTACACTTTTTTATAATATCCAATTATTGTGTTCACACACACATATAAAAAAATAATTACAATACGCAACATGATATATTTCAATATTCTATAATAAACATGGTATAACCAACAAGCCAAAAAAGTAGAAAAAGTCACATGTGGAATAAGAAGTATGGATGACAACTATTATAATAACCATAATCACATATTCCATACTAAACATGATACATCTATTAATCCATCCATGACACCACAAGTTGGAATAAAGATAATAAAATATAATAATTATAATGGGTATAATCAAATCATACAAACAAAAATAATGTTCCAATTTAGTTCATAAAAACATTTTTTAGACAAAATTAATTTAAGATTTGGTCTCAATCCACCCTATTTTGTTTCTAATTAAAAAATATAATAGTTATGTGAGTAAAAGGGGTCAAATATTAATTATATTATTAATCCTTAATCTAGAATATGACTAAAAATAGAATATTTTCGCTTTACAAATTAAACAAAACTAGAATAAAGGATTATTAATATTTAGATCACTGTATCAAAGAGAAACTAGAAATAGGGGAAATGAAGGGTGGGTTTACCTTAACAACACCAAATAAAATCTCTCACTATCACCTAATGAAATAAAATCCAAAGGATGGAGTCATTTTAGAAATCTAGATGAAAATAGATTAGGGATTCCTTTTACTGCCATAAAATAAAGAGAGACTAGGGAATAATAAGAATCCCCAACCACTACCTTTCCAAAGAATCAATCCTGTGATATATTGGTAAATATAGGGTTCAATATTATATTAAGAAATTTCTTATATATGGATATAAAGATAGGAAGAGATTGGAGGAGATTATATGAAGGAAAAATTAAGGAGAAATCCTAAATGAAGGAGTTTAAGGGGTTTAAATTTTGATATGAAATGAAAAATTTACCTATAAATTGAAAATACCACCCATGATTATACTGAGTAATCAATAAAAGAACACTAATTACTCATTAGTACGTCCATAAGGGTCTTTAACCTATAATAGATACCATTAAGTACTTAGTACTAATCCATTGTGTACCTAGTGCCACTCCAACACCAATACCATTTTCTATTTCCTCCATACTTCCATTTATTCACCTCTTAACTACCTTAAACTCCTTTATTCAATTTAATAGATAATTAACCTAAAAGTAAGGGAAAATAATAACCTGAGTGGAATGGAACATTACATGTTAGTTTATAAACTATTACTTAACATAAATTTCATATCATCTTATTGGATAACCATATTTCATTAATCACATTATGATCCTCATTAACACGCTCAATTTATTCATATCTATATACAAAATAAACACGAATAATTATTAAATCACTATTAAATAAATTAATTAAATTTAAACCTTCCCCTACTATGAACTTATTAATAAACTTGATTTTAAATCAATGAGAACACAACATTTAATATATCTCAAAAAATACACATTAAAAAAGTGACTTATATTTCAAATAAGAGTCCAAGGGGTTATCCTATAACTTTTTGTAAAAGACTTAAGGCACATAGTGCCAAAATATGACATGATCTGTTTATTAATCATTACCCATTTCATTAGTCATTTACCCCTTAAATCCCATCATTTAATCAAATGGGTTTGTTTTAATTTTGAATCTTGATTTCTATATATCTCATTTGCTACTTTATAAAATTTATTATCTTCCCATTATTTATCTCATAATAATTTTATAATAATTATAATTCATTAATCACTATTTTATTTAAAAATATAAACCCACATTTCTTATCCATGAGAAATTCTTAACTATAACTCATTTTTTAATAAGGATGAGGAAATGAATGTGATAAGATAAGATATACCAAGTTTACATAAAATTTCAATCACCACAGACTAGCCTACTCTCACGAATCGACTCTACTGGGACTCCCTATGAACCGGTAATGTGACCAAGTAGGCCCCCATATACTCGCCTTTATTATAAAAGGGGTTTATGATTAGTGTTGAGGGTATAAAACTAAAAAATGGGTGACATTTCCCTCTATTAAAGAAACTCCAAATTTCAAGAAAAAAAATAAAACCATAATGAAATGCATATAACTATATGCATGAAACTGTCATACCTTACAATAACCCACAATATTGTGAGGAAACCACATAATAGAGCTATGATTCAAAATTCAAATGCAATTATCTATTCCAAAAGATCCCTAATCCCAAGATATCAATGACCAAATCCTTCACTATCACACTCATTAGGTTCCTACTCTAGATGAAAACATGTCAACGTGCATAAAACATACTAATACATCTGTGATATGATGAATGGAATAGAATAACCACCGATAAGATTCCAAAGTCTACCCATATCTCAGCATAAGAAACCACACCACAAAGTAATATATATATATATATAAAACTCACATAATGAGAAATCTGTAACAACCTAAAATAAGGGCCCCCACATACAAACTCCAACCATCTCACCATCACTCCCAATATCTAACATCATATCTCCAAAGATCAAATTTGACTATGAGTGAGGAGAAAATGAAAATAATTTTTTTGACCATCACATAATCCTTATTTATCACTATATGTTGGTCACACTTGAACTCAAATCTCAGGAAGTGGTCACATAACAGATGAAAAGTGCACATCACCACTTAAATAATATAAATATACTAATTTATACATAATTACCATCTCAATGTATCTATAAAAACCAAATCTATACTCCTTATCATCATGAACTGTTAGTTAAATATTTACCAAGAATCAGCACCTTTGATATTCAAAAGTCCTTCACGAATACCGAGAATATTTCACCAAACACCATTGATAATTACCAAAAAACATAGTTGATAATTACTATGAAGCATTTTCAGTAAATATAACCCCTTATATTAACCCAAAATTATTAGGCATCGTTAGTAACTACATCACCCTAGAAATTACATAGAATTAAATTTCCTTATCCCATTCATAACCTATTTTTCATTTCCTTTAAGCTAATCCATACTACCATATAAAGCCAAGGGTAATCCATAAGAAAACAAATATAAGTACGATTCTTATATAGGTTTTAGAAAGTGGTGAGACACTATTTAATCTCTAAACCCCTTATGAAATTCTCTCGATCAAAATCTATAACTCCCAGTGTATGGAATGACCCCCGTTCCAAAGTCACATGACCCCTTTTAATATACCGCCTCAAACCTTAAGAATATTTTACTTAAAAATTTATCCTTTAAAAGGTTTTACAACCCCTCTATATAATATCATGATCCTATACAAAAATCCACCAAAAAATATTAATTCCTTATAATCAAAATTTCCAAAAAATCACATGTTTTATAACATAGTACACCACCATTCAGTTTCAGAATGACACTATGAATTTTAGAAATACCCCTATAAAATTACAAAAAATTTATATTTCCATAAAAAATAACCTATTTATGGTTTTTAATTGATTCATGAAAAACTATTCTCTTTTCATTTAAGAAATAATTAAACATATCCCATCAGTTTAATTAAAAAATTTCTCATATTTTCAAATGTAATATTTATTTTTCTATGTTATTAAATTTATTCTATCATCAAAAATAACATTAGCATGATTTATCCATAACAAACCTAAAAAGGAGTGAAGGTCTAGAGTCACCTAACTTAACTATTTATTGTCCTCTATTCTACATTATTTTCTCATTATAGTATCACAGTTCTCCTTCCTTCATTATTATTTCTTATTGAACCATGCCATGAAGGACATGAAAAAATTAAATAACCTCTATGGAGAAAAGAGAGGATATCTTGAAAGGAATGAAAAATCCATGGCCAAACCACACAATAATGAACCATAATAAAATCCCACCATTAGACTAGATTTTATACCATTGAATATTCAAATCCATCATCCTTTAATTCCATATCTATACCTTTAACCCTATATTCAATTGACCTCATAACCTACACAACTAGATTCCATGTCATGCATTGACCAAATGAAATTTACTTCCTATAAAATCCATATTTCCTATAAAAAATAATAATGGGAAATGATAAAGAATATATTTTTATTAATTAAAAATAATACCATAAAATAATTAATTAAATATATAAAATTATTATATTATTATTTTAAAATATAACCTTCCATTATTCTCACCCTTACGTGACAATTTTTTTTATAAAAACCAAAAACTAAAAATAAAGGACTCCATATTCTATACAGCATTAGAACTTTTCATCCTCAAAAAGTTTGAACATAATCATTTCAGGAATAAAACATAAAAAAATCATAAATAATAATTTCACATCAATTCAACATTATAAAAGAACTTCTATTACATATAAAAGAAATAATTAAAACAACTTTTTTTACTGAATATTCATATGAGATTCCCATTCCTAGCTACTTTTTCCCATTCCAC
The DNA here is from genome assembly GCA_963277665.1 of Viscum album. Classification (NCBI taxonomy): domain Eukaryota; kingdom Viridiplantae; phylum Streptophyta; class Magnoliopsida; order Santalales; family Viscaceae; genus Viscum; species Viscum album. The sequence continues at coordinate 1,776,656,610 of OY728146.1, read as the reverse complement.
TATCCCTCCATAAAAGTCATGTGATAACCCATGTATTTTTAATAGGATGTCACTTTTATGGTTTATTAATATTCAGATTATGAATTTATTTATATTATATAAACAAATATATATTTTTATTAAATGTTTCAAATGATATTATATAATCATTTAGATATCAATTATACATTTAAGATTATTATGTTTACTTTGTGATAGAAAATATATTTTATTTAAAGGTTAAATATATGTTATTAAAATGATTTCTTATCAGATATTTCAAAAATTTATATTTATATTAATTCTATAATTCATATTTATATTTAATATTATGATAATATTATAAATAATTTTATCAAGGTATGAGGAAATAATAAGTTTTTTCATTTTAAAAATAAATAGTTTTTTATTCTAAATAAATAAATTTTCCATGTACTATATAATTTTTTTTAAAAGTTAATTTTATAAAATTTAGAATTTGAATTTGATAAAATGAAATTAATTTTTGTATTAGGAATATCAGAATTATCTTAGTGTGAATTTTTGATATTTTTTTGAAATCATTTTTTTTGGGTGATAGTGAAAAATACCATTTTTAAAAATATCGTAACTTTTGTGACATCATCATGATATAATCATGAATTAAAAATTTATAAAACATTTTTATCTAAAAAATATTTATTTATGGAGTAAAATAAATCATTTTAAAAAATTATTTTGAATTTAGAAACTCATGCTTTACTTTTTAGAACATAAGTTATATTTTATTATAATAAATAACTATTTTTGGTTCTTTTCATTTAATTGAGTGGTTGGAAGGTTAAATTAGATATTTTGTTGTTCAAAATTTTAAATAAATCTCTATTTTTTATTTATAAACTAATAGATTTTACAAATATTAATTTTATACATGATTTTGATGTAAATTAATTTTTTTGTTTAAAAATGTTTTTTCTAAAAATTGTTTTTTGTTTCATTTTGCATACTTAATTAAAATTAATTTTTAATTAATATATAAATTTAATATTATAAAATGAATTGAATATTTTTAATCATCATATTTAAATTAGGTAATAAGGTCTATTTTATTTTTAGTCATAAAAATTAACCATGGTAAAAGTTAGTCGCTGTGGTAAATTCTAAAATAAGTAAAATGGTTTTATCAAAGGGTATAGTTATTTAAATATCACAAAATATTATATTTAAATGGGAGGATGAGGTTAGGATAAAAATAACCTGGTTTTATCTTATCTATATTTCAATTTTGGTTCCAATTTATTTTGATAATAACCTTTATTTTATTTGAAGTTAAGAGTATTTACAAAAATGTCACACACTCTCTTAATATTTTAAATATGAAATTATGATAATTTTAAGGATAAAAATAAATTATTAATTAATATATATTAGTATAGTAATGGTTATTAAATTATATTTATGTTACTAATTTATTTTTAATTTTAAATAATAGTGTAATTATCTAAAACACTTACGTAGTGTCTAAACAACTCATGTGCAAACAGTATAAAAATAAAGTAAATGATTTTAAAAACATTAAAAGTGATAAGGTTTATATAAATTATGATGTTTCAAGAATTTTATAAATTATTATTAAGGATAAGTGATGAATTAAGTGTTTATATTTTTCCTCCATTGTTGTCTTGTTTTTTTAAAGTCAAATTATGTGAATAGTCCCAAAAATGACTTTAAGAATATTTAATGTTAAAAAATATTTTATTAATTGACTTAAAAATAATATAAATATTATAACAGGACAAGTGTTAGAGGAAATGGTCTATAATTTCATCCATGATCCATTTTATATCCACTTTCCTTCTTAGAAGTACATTCTCAAACCTTAAAAGTTTGAATATTTTTGAAAAATCCATTAATTTTGGTCTATAAAAGGGAATCAATATATACTTTACAAAGATATATATGATTTTGTTTATCTCTAAAATTTATATCTAAATTATTCTCCAAAATTTCCATGCCATTTTCCTAATCCCTTGGTGTTACCATAAACCTCTCCTATAAAGGCTTCTGAAGCTTAATTGAAAGGATGATACCCAAGGAAGAGATAATCATCTTAGCCAAATTCATTTAAGTTTATTTATTATTCCACCTTATCCAAATATATTTTACCCATTCTAACATAATTAAATAATTTTTATTAATATACTAAAATTTTATTATATTTATGGAACAACCATTATCTACTTCCCTACCATCCAATGAAAAATAAAAACGTCGCTCATGTGCATGTGTAGACTACTGCCTCTATGAAAAATGTATTTCATTTTTCATGAAAACCTCAAATGGATGGTATTAAAAATGTATTAAATTAATAATTATGATATTTTTAACATAAATATGATTTTTAAAGATAAAAATTTATCTACCCACTCTCCTTTTCATCCATAAGAAAGTGAAAATGTTGCTCGTGTGTGCATGAAGACTATAATCTCCATAAAGGATGTGTTTCATTTTTCATAAATGACTTATATAAATGGTTATAAAAGGGTATTTATTGAATAAATATAATTTTTATGACATTATTAAGATTATATAATGTTTATGGAACCATTTTATTACCAATTTCACCCTGATCAACACATCGTAGCTGTTTTGGACTGAACAACCCCAAATCATTCGACACAAACTTAACCAATTTAATAACTAAATAAAAATTGGTCATAAATAAAATAATAATAATAATAATTAAATTGGTTTTGAATTAATTAAATAATTAATATATTTTTATTATTCTATAAAGTAAAAGATGTATGTGACAAGTCAGGACTTGAGGTAAGAGATTTCTCATCTCAATTTCCTTTCTTTGAGACTTATGCCATTTTCACCACATGATTTATTTTTTGTGATTTATAAACTTACATATGGATTTATTTTATCATAAATTTAATGAAATTTAAGTGGTTTTTAAATCTATTTCATGTTCACTCCTTCAATGTCCTTTTGATTCAAAAGTTATCAATACTGTAAGGTTTTTTTCTTTAAAACCACGTTTTAAATGTTTTAAAGTCTCTATATTCCATATAAATGTTAATTAAATTATTTAAAATTTTCTTATCTATAATATAATTATTATTTAATTGAATTTTTACCTTTTTTTAAAATTTCTTTATAAATGTTTAAAAATGAATATTTTTAATGTTTTTTATATGGGTCATTTTTGACTTTTTTATAAATTCATTAAAATAATGTTTTTTAAGTTTATTGCATGACTGAATTTTCTAACCATTGTGACCATTATTTATTATGAATTTTCATATTCAAGTTTTCATGATTTCCCAAGGAAAATTAAATTCCCATATTTTTGGCTAAATTTTTATTTTTAAAGACTTATCAAAAGAAAAATATATTTCATCTTATTTTTATGAGATGTTTGAAATTACATTTGATTATGGGTTCAAATGAGTATTATAATGAAAAGTGAAAGATTATATATTTTTTTTTCATAAAATTATTCTTGGAAATTATATATGATGATGGGTTGACTTGGGATATATCCCTCTAATGAATTGGGTAGTGATTTATTCTCTAGATAAATGGTGATTGGAATTAATTGGTTATAAGTTATTCTCTTATGAGTGAAATTTGAGTGAATATGGGTGATGTATATGATGTATCAATACACCCTAATGGTTTTTATATTATTGATATGAGTTTTAAAGTTTTTTTTGAGAAAGGATAATTTTCACATGTGGTTATGTTTTATTCATGAGCTAAAAGTTTTATTATTTGAAAAGGAAAATATTCTAATGGATTTTTATGTTTTTAATGGAAAAACATGTTTACTTTATTTTTACATACCATACCAAGATATTTGTGCTCATAAAAAATTTTAAAATGTTTTTAATAGGGCTTAAGGATGTGTAGGAATTATAAAAAGTTCAATCATTTAGTATAGATGACATGTCTTGAATGAAGAAAAAGTATCATGAATGAATTAAGTGTTTAAACATAAAAAACCATTTTATGGAAAAAATGAACACTATGTGGAAGTTTCCACTTTGTTATGTAATGGTTTTTTTAATTATCTAAAACTCTAAACCTAAAATATCACAGGGATGTAAGAAAGTACAATTCTTTCTATTAAATTCATAATTAGGGGTGATTTAAGTTAAAGGTTTTTATAGTTATTATCGAAGAAAATGTGAAACGAATATGTTTTTAGCACTAAAGAAACGTGATACCTTCCCTTTACCTATATCCCAATAGAAAATATCTGTAAAGAACTAAATTTATAAAGCAAGGGTGAGTAATGAAACTCAGCAGGATTTCCCCAAATGACTTCCCTACTCACACCACTATGACAGAACATATTAACACATTTATATAAAATAATTTATATAAAAAAAATTTGAAATAGTTTATGTCATAATATAAATAAATTACCATACCAAAACAGTTTTCCCAAAACAAGGCCCTTTTTCAAGTAAATAAAATAACCATACTTTAACCACTTCACATTCCTTTTTTGAATACCCATTCCCTGATTCAAAAACACAACCACACATGAATGCTTCTGTGACATTTCCATACTCATGAGTGGTTTCTCACCCATCCACAAAGTCATCACTAATTGTCCAATCTTCTTGTTTCTCAATGACACATGCCCCTTATCCAGGGTCACATCCCTTTGTACTCTAATGGTACACACCCCTTATTTAGGGTCATGTCGAAATCATGAAATCACACCAACCATGTATTCCAAAACCATGTAAAAATAACCATTCCAAACCATTTCAATAAAACATAATTTCTATTGAAGACCTTTCCGCAAATTTTTTTTCCATGAATAAAACAAATCCACATTTTAAAATTATCATTTTAAAATTCATAAAAAAATCAATTTGCACAACAACCAATTCCACAAATCCACAAACCATTAATAAAGAGGGTTTATACCATGATTTTCACAAAAATTTCACAATCAATTTCATGAAAGTAAATCAATTTGAAACTAAACCTTTATGTTTGAATAAGGGGAGTCTAGAGTGAATCCACCTAAATCAAGAAATATAGAGAAAATGGAGAAATACACTAATTATTCAATACACAACCAAATATCATCATGAATGGAATCACCAAACATAGATATATCCACAGTGGACTATATATAAGAACCTGAGAGTGGTAAGAGAAGTAGATCTAAGGAAAACTACAAAAAATAAAGACTTAACCTAGGTAATTAGGATTCAATGCAATAAGAAATGCCTTCAGATCACTTCTGGTTTGAAGGCGAGAGACTATATAGCCTTTGAGAGGAATAAAAATTAGATTAGGGTAAAAAATAGTGAAAAATGAGAGTCTTAGAGGTGAAAACGAGTGAGATCCACTTTTTTAGGATCTCACTTTTAAATCATGCATGGTTAGTCACACGATTAGGAAAACCATGCGCCAACATATGCCTTAAGAAGCACCTTACATGTTTGGCCCACATGGTTAGACAAAATGTATGCAAACCATGCAGAATCCATCTGCCTCACATTGCATGATTTCTCCTGGGTGGCCTTAGGGTCTGGAAAAACCATGCACCTAACTATATGCCTGCCCAAAATCCCCTGTCCCACTATACACAGTTTCCTGTAGGATTTTCACAGTTTCCACTAATCATGCTCAAACCTTGCACCTTTATAAAATCCCCATAAACATTCCAAAAGTCTTCCAAACCCTCCCAAAATCCACCCAAATACTTTTCATACTTGAAATACATAAATAATGGGTAACTTAATTGAAACTTAGGGTTCTAAATTCTCTACATAATTTGCCTTTTCATCACTAAAAATTAGAAAAATAGCATTTCATTGAAAGTGTTAGGGACATTTCTCAACTATTTCCTTCTCTCATTACCATGTCTCTTCTAGAATCCAACTATGTTACCAAAAAACCTGTACTAGACTGATGATTTTTCTATGTAAGACTTTCTCTTACCTATTCACAATATGTATCGAAATATGAACCAATGAAGCATCCAAATCTAGGTCAACGTGATCCCATAGAATAACATGGTCAGAATTAGGATGATACTTTTTCAACTAAGATACATAAAACACATTATTTACTACATTGAACTATGGGAAAAAAACCAACCTATACACCACCTCAACAACCCATTCAATTATCTAAAAATGGCCTATGTATCGAGGATATAACTTTCCCTACTTTATGAAACAATGATGCTTAATACTTGGAGAGATTATCAAGAATACATGATCACTCAACTTGAATGACAACAACCATCGATGATGATCCGTATATGATTTATGACGACTCTGAGTTGTCACCATCATTTTCTTGATCAAACGAATCTTCTCCGTTGTCTCTTGGACAAGGTTTGGTCCAATCAGTGAAGTCTCACCTACTTCCACCCAACAAAGGGGAGAGTGAAAAGGACTCCCATACAATGATTCAAAAGGATCCATGTGTATCAAGTTCTGATAACTATTGTTATATAATAAATCCACTGACAATATGTTCTCTTCCCATGAACCACCAAAATCCATCACACAAGCTCACACCATTTATTCCAATTTTTGTATCGTTCTTTCAGATTGTCCATCTATCTGAGGATGATACACCGTACTCATTGGAAATTTATTCCCAAGGTATTACTGTAAGTATTTATAGAAATGAGATGAAAACCTTAGATATCTATCTAATACTATAAAAACTAGTACACCATGGCTCTTTACCACTTCTTAGATATAGATTTTTGACAAGTCCTCCACAATTCCTCCACCATATGAGATTCAAAAATAGGTATGAAATGGGATGACTTTGTGAGTTGATCCACTATCAACCATATGGAATTGTGTTTCCAAACCATTTTGGGAGGTATATTGCAAAATCCATGGCTATATATTTCTATTTCCAAACAGGAATAGGTAAATACTGCAACATACATGCTGGTTATTGGCGCTCTTCCTTAACTTACTGAAAATTTAAGAATCTCAAATCAAACTCAACCACATTTATTTTCATACCAACCTGAAAAAATTATTATTTCAATGCCTTATACATCTTCTATATTCCAGGATGAAAAACCCATCTCGAATGGTGGTAAGAATGAAGAATTTGTTCTTGAAAAGCCATAAGTATGAACATATGATTTCAAAACCAAAAAATTGAACTCCCATCCAGCCTCCATCCCTCAATGGCCTCCCCACCATTGAGTTTTGACCTAATAGTAAAAAATTCTGAATCAGACGTCTGTGAAACTTTAACTATCTCAACCAAATTAGGAACCAACAAAACTAGAAAGAAAACTATAGGACTAACATGGTCTTTACAATCTAAGTTCATTTCATCTATCACTGAAATCAACTACCATTGGTCTAAAGCCTCTTTTTCCAACTAAGAAAATGAATTTCTATTTAATGAATCTACCATTGAATTACCTTTATCCGGTGTATAAATCAAGTCAAAGTTAAACATTGTGAGATACTCCATCCATATTATTTGTCTCAGATTCAAATCACTTTGTGAGAAAATATGATTTAAGATATTATGATCTATTAAAAATTTAAATTTCTCTCCAAATAAGTAATGATTCCAAGTATTAAAATCATGAATGAAAACAGATAACTTCAAATAATGTGTTGGGTAGTTCTTATCATGAAACCTTAATTGTAGCGAGCCATAAGAAACCGCATGATCTCCCTGCATGAGAACAAATCCCAACCTTGATCCCAAAGCATCAAAATACACCACGTACCCTTGTCTTGATTTTGAAAAAATCAAGATTGGTGCTTATGTAAGGAAATATTTAATCTCTTGAAAATAATTTTAAAATTAATCATTCCAGTGGAATGGAACATTTCTCCACATAAAAGATGTCATTGGTGAAGCTAGTCATGATAAATCATGAACAAAAAATTGGTAATAACTAGCTAGACTAAGGAAACTGTGTATCTTGAAGACATTATTTGGCAGTTTCTAAGAGATAACAACCTCTATATTTTTTAGATCCATAGAAACACCTCTTTCAGAGATTACATGGACAAGGAAATGTACCTATTGTATCCAAAAATTACAATTTGATAATTTGGAATACAGATGATGATCTCTCAAGGTTCCCAACACTATCTCCAAGTGTTTCTCATGCTCAACCCTTTTACTTGAATACACCAATATATCATCCATAAATACCACCTCAAAAGAATCTATATATTTTTGAAATATATGATTCATCAATGCAATAAATACTATTGGTGTATTCATAATACCAAAAGGAATCACTACATATTCATAATGACCATATCTACTCCTGAAAGCTGTCTTTAGAATATATTCCTTCCAAAATCACAATTGGTGATATCCTGATCACAAGTAAATTTTAGAGAATTAGTGGGCTCCCCTCAATTGATTGAATAGATCATTAATGCATGGAAGTGGATACTGATTCTTTATAGTAAATTGGTTGATCTTACGATAATCCACACACAACTGAGGAGTTCTATATGTATTTTGATAAACAAGACCCGTGATTACCACACAGAATTGCTAGGCCAAATGAACCCTTTTCTTTCCAACTCTTACAACTACACATTAAATTTCCACAATTCTATAGGTTACATTTGATAATATGAAAGTGAGATAGTAATAGTCCCTGGGAAGAGATCAATCACAAAATCTACTTCTATTATGGGTGGAAACCCTAAAAAAATTTTAGGAAAAATATCTGGAAATTGATAAAAAATACTAGAAAAATACTATTCTTGATCTCTTCCATCAATGCCAAAGTTAGAGGTAACAACTGTCATGGGATCATTCTAACTACTGGTTCCAACAAGCCCATTTCACTTGCCTTTTCATCCTGGTTTCTCTAAAGAGATACTTGACACCATCCTCATTTGTAAGACTGACCTATCAGGTATAACAGTCGATGTGAGCCTTGAACACAGTCAACCAATCCATACCTAGGATTATGTCATAGACATCCATCTTCAACACCAATAAATCCCATATCAACTTAGCTCCATCAACAGTTATAGAACATTATTTACACATAAATGCTCAATATTCTCTTTAACCAAGAGGGGTTTGTAGTTTCAAAATAGATGGCATCATCTCAACATTTAAACCCAAAAGATCAATAGAATGAGAAGAAATAAATGAATGGGATTCACCTGTATCAAATAAATCTTACATAAGGGTAGAATTCAAAATAATTTTACCTCTCACCATCAATGGTCTAGACCGATCATCCACAATAACCTTTTCAATTCCATATAATTGTTTACTTGCTGCAATTTTTTCTTTGTTTCACTATTGAGATTGTATATCCTAAGGAGTCATGGTATTCCTAGAATCACTATATCTAGATCAGTTTTGTTAATGAGAATTATTCTGATGCCCTCATCCTATTGAAGTATATGACATCTACGACATATGAGAAGTGTCCTAAACACCCGACCTTAGAGCACTGCGATAATAGTACTGAAGATGAACTATCTAGTTATAATCGTGGCATGATATAGGTGTTTCCATACACTCTTACTTCATGTGGTTGAAATAATCACATTAGAAAGATCTAGATTTACTCTTAGGCCTTGGAGAAAGATTCAACGACCTTACTGTCTAATTCTAACTCATCCCCATACCTTGTAAATAGGTTTCCCTATTCTTTTTTCTCCCAAAATTAGAGTTGAAACTATTTATCATAGGTATCAACATGATTTCTCCACCCATATATCATGATATATCCCTTTATACTACTTTATCTCTATTAACCATCTTTGTATAATCTGTTATACAGAGCACACCAATATTTGAGTGAATTTTCTACCTCATCCCTGATTTTAAAATGCATACCTTCAAGGATGCACTAGTAGTAACTTCAGGTAAAAAAGGGACTAAATTCATGAATTCAGCTACATAATCTATCATTGAGAGGCTCTCTTTCTTTAGTATAAAAAATTAAATCATTCTTGCAATCCTAAACATGTGAGGATAGAATTATTTGTTGAAAAATTCTTCAAAATCCTCATAAGAAAGGTCTTGGTCTAATTTATCCTAAACTGCTAAATCCCACCATTGATATGAAATATAATCTAGTATACATATCACCAACTTTAATTTCATCTCTTCTAGTGTGACAAGAAAACTGAAGATTCAATTCATATTGTTCAGACACACCTTTGCCTTCTCTGGTTTCAAATCACCCTAAAAGATGGGTGGATTATTCTTCTATAATTGAACAGAATGATACAATTTCCTTGGTTCATCCCTTAGGTTACCTATATTCATAGTCTGAAAATATTGGAAAATACTTTGAACTAGCTATTGGTTCACCTATGGCTCAGGTGAAACCACATTCTCAACAGCCTCCTCCAGTTAGTTCCTTCTATGCCTACTAGGTGACATTTTCTAAAACACAACAAACTCCATAAGTCTCACTCTCTAGCAACCAAAGGCTTAAAATTTCAAATTCTACCACATTACAACAATAATCATAGTAAGGATTTAAAAAAATAAACACTTTCCTTTTCAACCCATTTTTGAAAATTCCACCAAGCTTTTAAAAATCAACCTATTTTCAAAATACCACAACCATACCCTTTTCAAAATATTTCATTTGAAAACAATTTCAAAATTCTCAAAAATAAACATAGTTGTATCAAATCACTAATTATTACTCAAAATGAAATATTCACTCCTAGTGGGAATTCATTTCTATAATGCATGTCATCCTCCTCTCATTGGTTAAACCCATGACAATGAGATTACAACACCTATAAGTATCTCCAAAACACTTATGTACCCAATTACTTGGTAACTTGAAGTTTAAAATAAATAAGTTAGCTATGTATATTTATGATATACATTACAAGTTCCAATAATCCTACTCCTTTCTACCATCCCAACTCAAGAACTCAACTAGAATTAATTTCAACTCCAAGACCGACACAATCGATATCCAAGGATCGAAAAAACTGATTCCACTTATCAAAGTTAAAGATGAACTGCCCATGAATGATACCAATTTTAACATCCCCCCTCCTCATTGGCTTGAGTCGAGGTAGAATTGTTACTTGGACTTAAGATACATCCCCAAGATTCCAAATGATGGAAATAAATTCTAAGGGATTTAACACAATTGGGGGACGATCTTCCCCTTGAAAATAAAACAACCACAACCAAACATTTCATAACCAAAACTATTATATGATGCATGATAACAATGTAAGACAACTCAATGTATAACAAAATAAACCAACTATATTATATTACCAAGAAGAAACTAATATCAATATTAACTACAGTGCGAAAGACAAGACCAACAAAACTTAAAAGACTCCATAACACCAATTCTTCTATTCCAACAAACTCCCAACTCCAACTCTACCAATCATGACCAAGTATCATGAAGTACCACTAAAGAAATGTGATACCTTCCCATTACCTATATCCCAATAGAAAATATCTATAAAAGAAAAAAAGTTCCAAAGTAGGGGTGGGTAATGAAACTCAGTAGGCTTTCCCCAAATGACTTCTATACTCACACCACTAGGATATAAAATGTTAGAAAATTTAAATAATTTTTTTATATAAAACAATTTTAAACAGTTTATATCATAATATAAATAAATTACCATATGGAAACGTTTTTTCCAAAACCAATTACCTTTTTAAATGAAATAAAACAACCATAATTTAACCATTTAACATTCCTTTTTAGAATACCCATTCCATGATTCACCCACACACCCACACATGCATGCTTCAGTGACAGTTCCATAATCATGAGCGTTTTCTCATCCATCCACTAAGTAATCACTAAGTGGATAATATCCTTGTGTCCCAATGAAAAATTCACCTTATCCAGGGTCACGTCCCTTTATAACCCAATGGTACATTCCCCTTATTCATGGTCACATCGAAAGCATGAACTCAAACCAACCATGTATGCCAAAACCATTCCAAAACAACCATTGGCATTAAAAAAACTAGTTTTATTGAAAACCTTTCAAAAAAACATTTTCCCATGAATAAAATAAATCCACATTTTAAAATCATCATTTTAAAATTTATAAACAAAGAACTTTTCACAACAACCAATTTTCACAAATCCAAAAAACCACCACTAAAGAGAGTTTCTACCATGATTTGCAAAAAAATTTCACATTAAATTTCAGGAAATTAAATAAATTTGAAACCAAGCATTTATGTTATAAGAAGGTGAGCCAAGAGTGAAGCCACCTAACTCGGGAAATATGGTGAAAATAAAGAACGACATTAATTATTCAACCAAACTGGGTTGAATCTCCAAAAACCCACCTTAGATATCTTTCCCTAACATACACATAGCCAAATATCATCATGATTTACATCAAAAACCATATATCTATACTCTATGGACTATATCTAATAATTCAAGACAGGTAAGAGAAGTAGATCTAATGAAAACTGCTAAAAAAGAAGACTTACCTAGGGAATTGGGCATTAGTGCACCAAGAAAAGCCTTCAGATCACTTCCCATTCGAAGGGGAGAGACTCCACAGCCTTTGGGAGGAGGAAAAATCAGATTAGGGATGAAAATAGTGAAAAATTATAGGCTTATATGTGAAAACGAGTGAGATATACCTTTTTAGGATCTCAATTTTAAACCGTGCATGGTTAATCGCACAGTTAGGAAAATCGTGCGCTGACCGTGTGCCAACCTCTACCTCAAGAAGAACCTAACATGGTTGTACTACATAGTTATACAAACCATGTTCTTACTGTGAAAAATCCATCTACCTCAAATTGCAATATTTCTCTTGGGTAACCACATAGTCTGGCCAAACTGTGAACCTAACTATGCACCTACCCAGAAACCCCTGTCTTACCATACACGGTTTCCTATAAGAGTTTCATGGTTTCCACTAAACATTATCAAACTGTGAAACTTTATAAAATCCCTAGAAAAATTACTAAAGTCTTCCAAACCATCCCAAAATTCACCCAAAAATTTTACATACTTTAAATACATAAAGAAAGGGTTAATTACTTGAAATTGAGGGTGATAAAATTGGAATAACACAATATTTTCTACCCATGACCATCGATCTCCATAAGATTCTCTATTTAAGTTGCATCTTCCTCTAAGTCAACCTCACCCTAATCAATCACTATATATGGATAATATGAATTATGCACCATAAAAGGTCTAGTAAACATCAGTGAAAGTTTACCACCTATTCCAAACCCATGCTAACCATGATAAGGAGGTAATCTCAAAAATATATGACTACTAACAACAAACTCCAATGTTTCCCTCTTTTGGGTTTCATATAATTTATTTATACCCCGAGTAGTTTTCATATGATCCTAAATTACCTAAACTTTATCTATCATATCCTAAACTAATTTTGGTCCAATAATAGCTGACTCACCAATATCAACCCAATAAAATGATGAATTAAAAGGATTAACATATAAAATATCATATGGTGACACACTGAAGGATGAATGATAACTTTTATTCTATAAAAACTCTATAAAAGGTGAATAGTCTTCCCAAGATCCACAAAAGTCTATAACAGGAGCCCTCGACCTATTATCTTTCACCTGAATCGTTATCTATTCATAACTATTCATTATAGGATGAATTGATATTCTAAGATACATCTGGGTCCCAAAATCACATTGTAAACCTCTTTATATCCAAAATCATGGTCATATACGATTATTCTAGGAACAACATGTAAATTTAATAGTCCCGCTATATAAATTATTTTTAAACTTCGCACTAAATTTTTATCCTAAAATGATAAAAAAATAATCCAAAATAGTCAAAAAATCTATAATAACCTAAATTATATTAAATCCTCTATGCACATGAGGTAAACTAGTTATAAAATGCATGGAAATATCCTCTCTTTTTTACTTTGTAGTTCTAAGTGGTTGCAAAAAACTAGTTGATATTTATAATAATTACTGACTTAAACAACCCATAATTATGATTTTAATAGAAAGGATTATATTTTATTACATTTATATAATTTTTTAGGTTTATAGTTTTATAGAATTATGAAAACCATTATATAAAAATGTGGAAACTTCCAAATAGTGTATATTTTTTCCACAAAACAAGTTCATATGTTTTCACTCATGTTTCATTCTTGACACACTTTATTCATTCAAGACATGTCACTATTACTAAATCATTGACCATGATATAAATATTTCACATCCTTAGGTCCTATAAAAAACATTTTAAAATGTGGGATGAGAAAAATAGAGATCCAATAAGGGATTTTAAATAAAGGAAACCCATTAATTCATTGAAAAATATAAAAATACATAAGGAAATTTTCCCTTTTTACATAAAAAAATTTAGTTCAAAAAAAAATTATTTGATTACTCATGAAATAAACTCTATTTCAAAAAGTTTTTTATAAAAAATCTCATAAGAAAGTATAAAGAAAAAATCATAATCATGAATTTTTTTTGGAAAACATGATGACTCTTGAAAAATTTTCCTTGAAAAAACCCTTTCAAATTTAAAATGCTATAAATACTTATATAATCATATGATTATTTTATAAAAAATTTTCCATAAAAACCCATAATAAGCATAGAAAAATCATGTAGGAATTTTGGGACATTATCTTCAAAATACTATTATAAGAACCCTTAAAAATGGAATAACATACCTAGTTAAGTCTATTATGTATCCTCTAGAGATCATATCATCACCTAATGCATTAGAGGATTATATCAGACCCACCCATCATCATAAACAATGTAAAATAACCATAAAATTAATAAAACACATAGGGTAATTCACTTTCATCATAAAACTAATAAATTTTTTCATTTATTACCATAAGAAAAATCACTATTAGTTATCTCATAAAAGTAAAAAGAAATATCATTTTGTTTGATAACTATTTAGAATAAAAAACTAATTGAAAAATGATATTTGAATTTACTTTAGAAAACCATGAAAACATGAAGAGGAATATTCATATTAAAAATTGGATATGACAATGTAAAAATATGGTAATGCGGTAAATGTTAAAAAGCATTCTGTTCATAGGTTTATAAAGAAATTCAAAAATTGACCTGTACAAAAAACATTAAAAATATCACTTTTTAAAACTTTAAAAAAAATTCAAAGATAATTTAAAATGTCCTTAAAAAATATTTTATGTATAAATAATAAAATTATTTAAACATTTAAAATAACATAGACATGAAGGAAAAAGGGTTTAAACTATTTAAAAGTAAATTTTAAAGGAAAACCCCATACCTCAAGTCCTGAATATCCACATACGTCTTTTACTTTCACGAATAATAAACTTATATTAATTATTTATTTTATTAAGAAACTTTTTCATGTTAATTTCATTATCATTAATCCTTTTATTTAATTTATTATCAAGTTCTATTTAGTTAATAAATCATTTATGTTCACATCTTACATTTTGAGGCCATTCAGTCCAAAATTACTTTGGTGTATTGGATGGGGTAAAAAGGATCATAAATTAGTTTCATAATATTTATATATTTTTAATAATGTCCTAAAAATAATATATATTAATTAAATAAAATTTTATAACCATCCATTTAAGGTAGTGATAAAAAATGAAACATGTCATTAATATAGGCGGTAGTTCATACGTACACATGAGTGACTTTTTCACATTCCAATAGATGGAAGAGAAAAAATATAGATAATGATTTATCTTTAAATAATCATAATTATGTTATAAAAATCATAATTATTCATTTAAAACATCTTTATAACCATCCATGTGAGGCGGTGGTGAAAAAAATACGTCCTTCATAGAGGTGGTAATCCACACATACATACAAACAATGTTTTCATTTTTCATTATATGAAAGAGAAGTAGACAATGGATATTACACCAACATAATAAAATTTTAATATACTAATAATACTGATTTCATTATGTTAGAATTGGTATAATATATTTGGATAAGGTAAAATAATAAAGAAACATGAAAGAACTCAGTTAATGCAATTACCTCTTCCTTAGGTATCCTTCATTCAACTGAGCTTAATTACTTTATATAAGAGGTTTATAGTCATAAAAAGGGCTTGGGGATGTGGTATGGAAAGTTTAGAGAGATATTTGGGTAAAAGTTTTAGAGAAAACCAAACTCATATGTGTCTTTGGAAAGGATTGTCTAAGTCCCTTTTTATAATAAAAAATTAATAACATTTTTGAAAATATTTAAACTTTAATTATTTTCCTATTATAAAATTTTTATGATTTTTAAACCAATTAATAAAATATTATTTAACATTAAATATCCTTAAATTCATTTTTAATACTATTCACATAATTTGATCTTAAAAACATCAAGATAACAATGGAGCTAGAATACAAACAATTAAACAATCAATTATAATTAATAATTATATATAAAATTTGTGTAACATCATAATTCATCCAAAATTTATCACTTATAATGCTTTATCAAATCATTAACTTTATTTTTCTATTGCTTACACAAGTGCAGTGTCTACACTGCGTAAGCATTTTAAATAATTATACTATATTTTTAAATTAAAAATAAATTACTAAAATAAATATATTTTATTCATAATAAATATGATTATTTAGAACCATTAATATTTTATTTTTATACTTATAATTAATATGAAAACATATTTAGAAAATTAAGTGAGAGAGAGTGACATTTTTGTAAATACTCTTAACTTTAAAATTCTATAAATATTTTTCTCAAGGGAAAACAAAATTAAATTAGTAAAATTTAGAATATAGTATAAGGGAGTTTAAAAATACACTCATAAAATCATTTTTAATAAGTTTTGGTGATATTTTTTGGCCTTATCCCTTAGTTTAACCATTCACCGCATATAAATTTAACCATAATGACTAAATTTTTACCGAGGTAACTTAATTTTATGAAAACAATAAAATGGGCCTCATTACCTAATTTGAAAATGATGATCCAAAATATGTAATCCATTTATATGATTAAATTTATAGATATGGTAATAATTAATTTTACTATAATTATTTAAAACACAATGAAAAATAGTTTTTAGAAAAAATTCCTTTTTAAGTATAAAAAATAAATTTACACCAAAATCACATATATAATTGATCCCCATGAAATTTATTAGTTTATTAATAAAAAAGGATATTTATGTGACATAAAAACAAATCTAAAACCGAATTTAACTATTTAAATACTTAATTTAATAAAACGGTTAAAAATAATTTTTTATTAGAATAAAACATTACTTAGGTTTCAAAATGACAAACATAGGTTTCTAAATTAAATATAATATTTTTAAATGATTTATTTTACCTATTAAATATATATTTTTTATATATAAAATATTTAATAAACATTCAAGTCATTTTTTATTTCATGATAATTTCATAAAAGTGATAGTATTTGCAAATTCTGTATTTTCACCATTCACCAAAAAATAAAACTTTTTAGAAAAATTAGAAAAATCCACCCTAATTTATTTTTTACCTGATGAATTCAAAAATGAAGTTCATTTCATTAAATTAAAATTCTAAAATTCATAAATTTATCCCTTAAATACAAAATATATAAAAAAAACTATTTTTATAGAAAAAAAACCTTTTTAACTTTAAGTGTTATTAATCTTACTTCATATCAATTAATAATTAAATGAATGTTAATATATTATTCCATAAATTTAAATGTTACATATTATCATAATTATATTTTAAAATCCATCAATTTAATTTATCAGAAAAAATACAAAACACTTTAAAAAATATTTCTCAGAAAAATAATCATTTTTAACATTAAATCATATTAATTATTTATCCACTAAATGTAAGAATTTTTAATTTATTACTATATTTTTATTTAGTATAAAATCTATTCTTATTAAAATTTTATTAATAATGTTCATATAATATGTTGCGACTTGTTTTAGTTCACTATTGTGTGTAACATAAGCTATGAAACATAGTATTATTTAAAGAAAAATAAATTATAAAATCTCAGGGTGTTACAATACTTGATGCTCAACCTTAACTTGCTGACATGTGATAAAAATCATTAAAAATATAGATAATTATATCCTTATACTAGGCCATTAAAAATTGCACTTAAAAGCATAATACATCTTAGCAATACTAAGATGCACCAAAATAAGTGAGCTGTGGAACTCACATAAAACATTCCCACACATGCTGTAAAGAACAAATTAACACTCTAGAAACTTTATTTGATGCTACCCACCTTTATACTAACCATAAATATAATCAACATAGACAATACCATCCCTCCAAAACTTATCTTCAGTATCTCTAAGTCGAAACTCCATCCCTTGCTACACTAAATAATAATTAATTATCATCTTCTATAAACTATATCCACTATCCACTTCTCCCATATCATAATAATAAGGCACTAATTATTTTATCATCTTCTATTTCACTTGACTCCTGATCCACATCAGTATATGATCTTCTACTAAAACTATCTAGTAAAACATTCCGATTTATATTAGTATAGATGTTATCAAAATTATAATCATATTAAAATATGACCATATATTATGCCTCAAGTTTAAATCTTTTTGGGGAAAGATATAATTCAAGATTTTATGATCCTTATAGACCATAAAAAATTTCCAAGTATCCAAATTATATGTTAAAAATAATAATTCCATGAGCTTTAAATCATCAGTGGAATAACTACACTAATGATAATGCAACTGTATAGACCCATATTCAATAACACCAATTTACTATATAAAAATACATCCAAATCCTTGATGAGATGCATCAAAATAAACCTAATAGGTAATACCTTCCTATGGTAATTAAATTATGGAAGGACTCATTAACTTCTCCTTAAAACTTTTAAAAACTACTTGTCAATCATCTGATTAAACAAAATATCGCCCCTTCTTAGCCAAAGTATATAAATGAGTTTCTATATAATAAAACTAAGGAATGAAAATTTTATAATATCCACTCAATCATAAGAAATTTTCATATTAGAAACATTCTTTGATAAACTCCAAGTAACAACAACATCAATATTAAAAGGATTATCCAAAACATCTTCCTTCGCTACAACATGGTATAAAAAATAAACCCCACATGCCTAAAAGTGAGACTTAAAAAAATTATCATATAGTAGATACCACCTCAAAAATTATAGAATATTCCTAAGATATTCCAAATGATCCTACTTTTTCCTTGAATAATTAATAATTTCAACTATAAATACTATATAAATTTTTCAAAATAAGTTTGAAACACCCAATTCATCAATACTATAATTATTACTAGATCCTTTTTAACTCTATATGACATTATAATGTATTGAAAATGTCCATACTGATATCCAAAAGATATATTTGGAATATAATCATCTTCAAATCTCATATGATGGTAGATATATCCTAAATAAATCTTATAGAATCAACTTGCAATCATCTGATGGTAGCTAGATTATAAATTGATCTTTGAGAATCAACTCACACCTGTCAAATGATTAAAGATATAATCAATATTAGGTAAGAAATAATGGTTATTTAAAGTTACTTGGTTTGGTTATCGATAATCTATGAATAGCCTCAAGTTTCCATATGCCTTCTCATAAAATAAAACTAAATATTCCCATTGAGATACAATAGGATATATAAATACTTTCTATAATAAATAATCAATTTTAATCCTCTTATCACACAACTATATTAGTTCTATACAATAAGATACTATATAAATAGTCAAGACACTTGGATATAACTCTATCCCAAATTCTATGTCACACTATAGAGGTAAACACATCACTACCTCTAGAAAAATATTTACAAATTCTTATACCACTCTATGAGATCCTCATTGATTACCTTTACTATACAAAACATCATAGTTAATGATCCAAATATTTACCCCCTTCTCCAATTAAAGTCAAATGATCCTAGTCAAGGTTAGTGAAAATAAACCTTTGATGATAATAATCCATATAATATTATAAAATATACAACCAATCCATGAAAATTATAAAATCACATTACAATATATTTAATAATACCAGATCCCATAATGATCAATTATCTTCTATAACTATATTATATTTAATAGATAACTTTATAAATATCAATCGATCCCACTGACATTTTCAATTCCATTGGTTTATGAATCATGTATTCTAAAATATTTAACCTTTGTACAAGGGTAGGTGTAATAAATAAATATAACACTTTAATATGAAATAAAATAGATGTAAGGGTAAAAAATATAGATAATAACTTTAACCACCTCAATTACCACTATTTTATCCACCAATATTACATGAAGCTGTCTACATATAGTTCATCCTCATTAGTGAAACTATTATCCACATATTCAACCTTAACCAAAGGTTGGTACCCATGGTTATAGAATATAACCAGGATAATCCTTACAATATATAGCCTAATTGGGTGGCCAAGGTGGAAACCTATCTCACTACTATGGAAAATTCCTTGGAGGTAACTATTACTAAGTTTGCCTTAAAAATTTCAGGCTGGTTCATTTACCATCACACTATGTGTAGGTTTCTAAGTAGAGGGATATATGAACTAAATATAACCCATACCAATATAGATATAATAGACCATATAATGGAGATATAAAATCCTAGTCCCAATTTACTTGAACTTCTTTAAATAAGAGCATTGTGTGACCTCAGGTGTACCTCCCCATATGATAAAAGAAACTGACTAGCTATGAGGCTCTATAATCAATGTATAATGACTATAACATTTATCATATAAACATAAATAATGGGGAAATAATAATAAATCATAATCCAAAGTTATGTGTATAATAATCACATTACAATAATGATCCAATAATAATAGGAAACCATCACATGTTGTAAAAAAATATAAACCCATAGTAGTGTCATATAATTCAAATATAAGGAATAAGATTACCTAATGGGTTAATCACATACAGACTGTAATCCAAAATACGCAAAATAATGGACTCATATATAAAATCTAGGTTTGAGGATTTTTCTATTCTCATCTTTCATTTCTTGCTATCCATCCCAGATTAATCATCAATTACAGGTCCCTTTCCTTTACCTGTATCCCAGACCATGATGTCTGAATTCCCACTAAGACACACATACAATGTGTGAGTGATATACTAAGTAGGCCACCGATAATGTAAATATTCCTTTGAGATAATGAAGATTGAATAACCCTCATAAAGTTTAATTAAAAAAGGGGAGATGAGTTATCTAAACTGAGACATAGTAAATATGGAATTCATTATACACTTAGGGATGAAGTTATCTTATAATCATAATTATATTGAGTGTTTCTATGAAATTCATATTAGATTCATGCCATTAATTATTTATTAAGGCAATTCATTCATGAGTTTGAGATGATTCCATACTATAATTATTATCAACAAACTCATAAATGATTTGGAATTACTTTGGATTTGAGTGAAGATGTATATGAATGAACGGATTTAATTTCTTATCCTAATGAAAAATCATGACATGGAGGAGATAATTACACCACAATGTGTTTGAGTTAATATCATGTAGGAAAGACTTTGTTTAATTTGAGAGGTTAGTATCCTTGAGTTATTAGTACATATAAATGGTTTAATCTCATATGAGGGAGATCATATTGTGGACCTGTTAGTCACATTATAATGGTATATATTGGAGAATGAGTTAATATGACTTGATAGAATATGCTAAAGAGTTAATATGATGTGAGAAAGGAATGAATCTGATGCAAGAAGCCTCACACCACAGTTGAGATAGTTGCACCACAATGGTTTGGCAAAGGAGTTCTTGAGGAGTTGATTACACCATAAAGAAACCCCATGAAAGTTAAGTATTTCACTATTTTTGGGATCAAAGTTTCATAGTGACGTGAGGTTATGTTTTACTCCAAAAGGTTTGTAGAGGAGAAGAGGACCATGATGTAGTTTGAGGAACTATGCTGTTACCACATGGGTGATAAAGGTTTGAGAAATCAATAGTTTTGGATATTTGAGGCATGCCATACCACAATAAATGAACCATGGTAGAATAGGTATAACTGTAGGAGAGATAGGAATTGTTGGTTTTGGAAGAATAAAATATTCCATGCTACAATATAAAGGCCACAACACAAATCTAGTCATAGATCTTATGATATACTTTTATATTTTTTAGATTTATCCTTCCATATCTTTTGTATCTATAGGCTATTCCATATGTTTTTTTTCATAGTGAAATACATATAATTATTACAAATAAAAAGTATCCCCACCCAGTGTTTTCATGTATGAGAAAAAGAGAGAGATATTTTTATTCTAAGTGCATTCTAAGAAGGATTTATCATGATTTTTATAAGAATAAAAAGAGTGCACACTGGGTCCAAATTATGGAGGCACTTGAGGTACGAGAAGTGAAGATCATTTGACTTGTTATCCATTTTTTCCATCTTGTAAATAGAGTTTAATAAAACCCCTTTTCTAATTTCCTCATTCCTTTTATAATAAATTGGAATATTGGTAGTGGGATTATAATCACTACAGAGTAAGGATTAACCACATGATATTAATGGTGAGTAAACCTTGTAAAAAATCCTTTTGTCTATGCATATTACTTATAGATAAATATATCATCATCACACCATCACAATTGAGATATGTTTTTTTATAACTGGTGATTAAAATCATGTAGTGATAAAGAAATATCTGGTGTTTTAAGTGACCATTGATTTCCCCCTCTTAGTGGTGGTAAACTTTCCTCTAGGCTTATCAAGTGCTATCAGAGTGTTCATGAAATAGTTATAGGTATGATTCCAATATATCTAAATTTTATTTTAATTTACTATATATTTTATCAAATAGATCCATGTAATTTATTAATATCATCAATAATAAGGTAGTTCCTAAGTTTGATGGAAAAGGATTCCATCTATGGATAGAGAAAATGGATATATATCTTATATCACTCAATCTAAAAATTATTTATGTTACTAGGAATGGTGTTAATCTTCCAGAAGATGGAATAACCTATAATTAACTATAAAATAAGAATATTGAATGTGTTGGATAACACATAATTCATTACCCTTATCACTCTTAGAGAAAGAGTTGACACATGTTATGGGAATGAAGATAATGAATAGAATCTAGAGGAATCTTTATGATATCCATAAAGGAGAAAAGAAAGTGAAATAACTTCTATTAAAAACTATTTGAGCTTATTTTAGAGATATAAAAATGGAATAAGAAGAATCATTGGAAAAATTCTCCATTTGATTAAAAAAAATTGTAAGATCAATTTGAAGTTACGGTGAAAAACTTAAAAGTTATACCATAATAAAGAAACTGATGAGAAGCCTCCTAGATAAATTCATCACCAAGATTTAATACCTTGAGGATCATGAGTTGGATGAGTAGACCATTGACAAACTCAATAATTTTTTTATCACCTATTATATTAGAAGAGGGAAAACCCTAAGTAAAAATGAAAAAACCAAGAAGGATACCACATTCAATTCTCCAAAATTCTCAAATCATGTCAAACCAAATAAGTATCATGAGGAAGAAACCAATTCCAAATATGATTCCATATACTTTATATAATTTAACTTTATATTATAAAAAGGAATTTAGTAATACAAATGAAAATATAGAGTCATGATTACACTAAAATGATCTAATTAGGAAAAAATATTTATTTCAATAGGATTCCTTGAGAAAAAGAAGAATATGACAAGGATGATCAATCCAAAAAATAATATTAATGAAAAAATATAGATAATGAACACAATAAAGGAATATTATTCAAAGGAAATTAAAATAGAATACAATATATAAGAACAATATTTTCTTACATCATGAATCCATATATTGTGATTAGAAAAGTGAAAGAGAACAAGATAACTTGGGGAATGAAGGGAAAATATAATTTATTGAAAAATAAAAACTAACTAAATATTCCTAGTGTGGATAATAATAATAATAGATAAATGAATAGATTAGGATGGATCCTCATCCCCCTAGGTATTTATTCTCATTTTTGATCTATATTATCTTTCTAACTTCAGTGTCTCCTATCAGCGCTACTTCTTCTACAACGCGATGGGACTGTTACTCCTCATTCATCTATTTTACTTTTATTACCCCTTAACACCTTCTCTTCATTTCATTGTTCCCTTGTATTTTTTTGTGGTTAACATTGAGGTTTTTTACTATTTCCACTTTCTCTTTTACTACCTGACCAATGTGCTTGACCCCATCTTGGTTGGTGTAATGTGATTCTTTAGAGATTTGGGTTTTTGTGTCTAGGAATTATCTTAGGAATCTCATTAGTTTTAGTTTTTTATGGTCTTGGTTTTCTTAGCCTATTTTCTTCAGTGTAAGCATTCAACCTAACATTATCTTCTTACTAGACCCAGTGTTCTAGACCCCATGCTTGGTCTAGTGCACTAGTGATTTAGGTGGTCAGAGTCTTGATGGAAAGTTGTATTGATTGACCCCCATTTTTTTAGTTTCCCAGTGTATCTATTTATGTATCTATCATGACTGATTCTTCCTCTATTATTGTTCCAATATTTTATATACCTTGATTATTCTAGTCTTGTGGTGGGTCTGATTTCCTAGATCTCTCCTTCCCTTATGATTTTTTGATTATACCTATCATATATACTCTTAGAGTAGCTTCTTATTAGATCTATAAAGGATTAATATCAAGTAATGTCTTGTATTTGATAGTGGAAACCATTTATTAGGTAGATGCTGTGTGGTGGAATAATGATATAAGTCCTCAATATCATTCGTTCATCGTCTAGCCCAGTACTTTGGATGGGATGAGGTTGCTTTTGTGTGAGTGTATAATGGTTTTTTTCATGGTGATTTTAGATTATGTTAGTGGTTTTTTACTTTTTGGTTCTTTTTTCCATTGTTGGTTTTTTAGATACAATTTTAAAGGAATTTTTTAACACATAATGTTGATGATGTCATTATTATTTACTGATTGAGATGATTTATTGGTTGTGTTTTTGTAGTGGTATTTATATTGGTTTGAGGTCTCCAATGAGTTGGTTTCATTAATAATGAGTGTAGGTGAATAAGAATGATGAAAATTTTGTGATGTGTGAGCTTGGTCATCAAGCATTGTGATGAGATCTAGGATGAATCAAAAGAGATTAAATCTCCCTTGGGATCTATGCTTGACAACCATCCTACTATTTTTTTTTAAATTTTGAATCTTTTATTTTAGTTTTTTTTTTCTATTTTGAGTTTTTTTTAATTTGGTGTAAATGGTTTGGGTTATTCTTATATATTAGGGGTCCCATCCAACCATATAAAAGGTATTTCGTGAAAAATAAAAAAAATTATTTATAAGTAAGAAGAGAGTAGTGATAAGGAGGTAAAAAAAAGTTTCAATGTATAGTGGATCTCATTGTGTGTTTGAAATAAAATGGAGGGATTGAAAGGGAAAAAATCATTTAAAGTAAAGGAAATTTCTTTAAGGAAATCCATTAATGATTTAAAAAATAAAGACATTATAGATATATAATTAGAGTTTAAAATATAGACGAGATACCTCAATGAAATTATTAAATTAATTGATAAAATGATTGAGATTACCTCTATAAATATTATTTCCAATAATGAGGAGGTAAAGAATCTTAAAAAAAATCTAGTAGAAACTGGAAATTCCTTGAGAAAACTAAAGATGTGGAGTTCAAAAATCCAATGAAATATCTAAAATAGTGAATAAAGCTATCAATTATATGAGTTATCCTAATGATTATCTTATTGTACTAAGAATAGTTTCTTTGTACACCCAATATTTTAATTATAGTGGTTATAGTAGTGATAATGGAAATAATATGGTGATTACATCACCTAAAAAGGATGATGCACTTAATTCCAAAACTTATAATGGTGCTGGAAATTCCAAAGGTAAAGTGGTGTGGAAATAAAATAATTTTGAGACCAATACTAAGGGAAGGGTAAAGGTAAAATAAAAGGATCATAAGCATGTAAAGATTGAAAAATAGTTGCAGATATCAAATCAGAATGAAAAACAATAAAATTTTAAAGATCCAATTTTATATATTGGGATATTTTTATTTAAAGGATGTTTTTGGTTCTATAGAGCCTATGGAAAAAAAGTATATGAGTTCTGGTATAATCTCTAACTCCCTCTATCTAATAGAGGTATTTAATCGAGGGGGATCAAATCTGGAGTTCCTAAAGTTTAGACAAAACAATATCCAAAATAAAAGTTATAATTTCAAAATTATTTTGATTCTCTTGAGGTGACTTGTGGGAGTTGTGATCAACCCATAAACACCAAAAAAAAGTATTGATATGCTACTATATGATCTAAAACAAAAGGGATTCTACAAATATTTTAAGAAGAGGAATAACCAAGAGTATCTAATGGTGGTTGAGGTGGATTAAAATGCTAAACAAGAAGAAAATATGTAGATCCTTAATATTTGTTTGTCATCACACATGACTAGAAACATTTTTCTTGAAATATAACCAACCATATGATGGAGGTATGATAAATTTTAGAAATAATGGATCACTTAATGTATAAGGATTTGGATATAGAAATATTATTAATAAGTAATCCAGAAATTCTCTCTTTATCGATGGGTTAAGATACAATATCCTTAATATTTATCAACATTGTGATAATGGGAATGAGGTAATATTTTAGAATAAAGAGCATGTCATAAAAACCTAAATGATGGAATAATTAAATTTAAGGGGTAGTGAACTAATGTAAACTTCTTCTAAAATTTTTATGATCAAAATTCTTGTTTTATGAGAATGAAATAGAAAAACTAGCTATAACATAAAATACTTTTCAATTTGGGGTATAATAATATATCTAAGATTATCAAGAATGAAGCTATGATAAATATATAAAATCATTAATGTTAAAGGATCCACATATGTTCCACATGTCACAAGGGAAAAATGGTGAGTGAGAGTCACAATATGATGAAAATTGAAACCAAGAAACCTCTTGTGTTAGTACACTCAGATGTATGGGAACCAAATAGATTGAATCTAAATAATAGAGATAATTATTTCATAACTATTTTATTTATGTTTTTTATTATATGAATTATGTATATTTTATATTGAGTAAATCAAAATTTATTTAATGATTTAATTTTTTTTAAGTATTTTAGAGAATCAAACAAGGTATGTAATCAAAATATTCTGATCTGAAAATGGATTTTAATAAAGTAATGAGGATACTGAGGCTTATATTGAGAATAATGAGATAATACATGAATATATATCTCTATAAAAACCTAAAAAATTGGATTTTCTGAGATGAAGGATTGAATATTGGTTGACATTGGAAGAACAATTATTTCAATCCATGGAACTTCAAAATTATTTTAGAGACAAGATAGAATCATAACTATCTTTATTCTGAATTAGTGCTTATTACAACCTAATTATGTCAAAACATCATATGAGTTATGGTTTGGAAAGAATCCATAATTTAAGAACTTAAAGTTATTTGGTAACCCATGCTTTGTTAAGATTAAAGTAAAACATTTGGGAAGGTTAAATGAGGGGGTAGGTGAATGGAATATTTATTCGGTATACACCCCAGGAAAAAAGTTACCAATTCTATAATAAGTATCTAAGAAATATTATTAATAGATTTTTTGTGATTGTGTTGGAAAATCATAATTCTTCAAAAACATAATTTCCCAATGATGATAAAATTGAATAATCCCTTGAAGAGAGAATTAGAAAACATGAGAATATTATAGATATAATAGAATAATTTCATACTTAATAGGATGATTATGAAACTTAGACCATCAAGGAAGGCTCATATCAAGAAACTTATAATTTTAAAATACTTAGAAAACATATTGAGATTGAAAATATTCTTTTAGATAATATCAACGGAGTAAAAACCTAAATAATATTTAAAATTACCGTGTCACACTAACCAACTTTCATAGGTTGAAACAAACATTGTTGATGAAGTCCATGAGTAGTGCATTTAAATATTGGAAGAAGTGATAAGAAAATATAGAATAAGGAAACTTGAGAATTGGTGTCACATCCCAAAAAACAAAAATATAATTGGGACAAAGTAGGTTTTTCATAACAATATCAATGAGAAACATGAATTATAATAGAATAAAGCTCATCCCGTGTGCATAGGAATTTCTAAAAACAATGGTATTGATTTTGATGAGACTTTTTATTTAATCAAAGGGTTAGAAACAATTAAAATATTTCTTATGATTTGTGCTGAAAAGAAACATAAGGTTTTACAAAAGGATGTGAAGTCACCTTTCCTTAATGGTGAACATGAGGGAGAGGTCTATATTGAAAAACTAGAAGAGTTTATCCTTGATGGTGATGGTTCTTGAGTGTGAAAATTTTAGAAGGTACTATATGGTCTTAAATATGCACTCTGATCATGGAAGAGTATACAATTAAAAAAATTAAAGGTGGAGTAAAATATCTTTGTCAAGGGAGATTACAAAAACTCACATATTGTGATTGTGTATATCGATGAAATAATTTTTACCATAAATAGATAAGGAACCTATGAGAAATTTTATACCCAAATGAGAAATATTTTTAAAATTTCAATGGTTAGTGAAATGAAATTATTTTATGGAATAAAATTTATAATAAAATAGGTTATATATATATCACTCAAGAAATGTATGCTTGTGATTTTATTAAAAAGTTGGGAATGGAGGAATCAAGAGATATGTTCACTTTTATAGAACATGGGACTAAATTATAACTGGATGAATAAGGAAGTAGTGTGAATTAAATAGATTTTTTAAGGATCATTTGAAGCCTAATATATTTGATAGTGTTAATACCATATATTGTGTTTGTGGTTACACTTTGTTCATTATTACAAAGCAACCCAAAGGATTCAAATCTTATTTTAGAAAAATGGATCTTGCATTACGTTAGATAAAATATTAATTATAGCCTAAGATATGATAATAACTATTCATTATATCTTTATGAATATATTGATACAAATTTGGAAGGATATGTTGGAGATAAAAAGTCAAATTCTAGATCCATGTTATTTATTTGAAGAATATGTGTTTCATAGTACTCCAAGAAGAATAATTATATCAGTATTATATCAATAGTAGATGATCATATTGCAATGTATAAATCGAAAAATAAAATTCTATGTATGATTTCATAGATAGAAGATGTAAGGGTTGATGTTATATACCTGTTGGTTATTGGGTGTGTTAATAAAAGTGAAATAAACTTGTCAAATAATCCAATGAAACATTAATGGTTAAATCATATTGATATTAAGTACCACTTCATCAAAGATAAGGTGGAGTGTGGTGATATTTTATTGGAATATGTTTCAACCAAGGGTCAATTTGTATAAATCCTAATGAATTCCTTAACTAAGGATGCCTTCAAACACTTGAGAGTGTTTCTGGGAGTGAATTCTTCCCCAAAATCCCTATAAGTATTTCATGGATATTTTCCCTCTTTTATTCCTTTTAATTTGTTGATAAAGGGGGTGAATACAAAAGGACCTCTTTATGCAAAGGGGGAGAGACTCCAGTTTCTTTTACATGTGATCATCAAGGGGGAGAAGAGATAAGAAGTATTCCAAATTAGGGAGAGTTTAAGGTTTTTTCTAATGAATCTTATTGAATTTATTGTGTATTGATTTTCATGTTTTTAATAAATAAAAAGGGTGAGATTGAATATCCCTTTGAGAGGCTTAATATTGAAGAAATTTCATGAAGTTCAATTAAAAAAAGGTTATCTAAGTTATAATAATTTAGGCATGGTTAATAAAACATTTTTATTACACAAAGGGATAGAGTTCTCTCACAATCACCATTCTATACTATATTTAGGTGTTTATGTGACCTTCATATTAGAGGCATGTTATTCCTTTTTTTTCTTGAGGAAATTTAGTCACGAGTTTGTGATTATTTGATGTTTTATTTATTGGAAACATTCTTATAAATGAGTTTTAATTACTTTAGTCTTATGTGGAAATATATGGGAGTGAAATTATTAAAGTTATTATACTAATGTAAAATCATATTGTGGAGGATATAATCATGTCATAGTGTGTTTGAGTTAATATCACATAGGAAATACTATACATGATATGATATGGAAGCATCCCTAAGTTATTCCGATAGAGAAATGATTTTATATCATGTGGGAGAGATCATGATATGGAAATATTAGTTACACCATGATGGTATATATTAGAGAATGATTAGATTTAACATGAGAGTCTATGCTGCTGAGTTAATATAACATGATAAAGGAATGAATATGATGAAATAAGCCTCATACTGCAGTTGAGATGGGTAAAACTCAATGGTTTAATTGTGAATTTTCTAAAGAATTTACTATTATATGAAGGAACTATGTGAAAGTTAAGTGTCATTATATTTTGGGTATTCAATTGGCCTTGCACCATGAGACAATGTTTCATTCCACAAGGTATGTAGAGGAGAATATGACCATAATGTATTAGGAGATCCCATGAAACTACCACATGGGAAACAAAGGTTTGAGGAATCATTGGTTATGGATATTTGAGGCATGCCACACCATAGTACATGTACCACAACATAATGGGTTTAAATAGAGGGGATTGGTGGATTATTGGTTTAGTAAGAATCAAAGATGCTATGACATAATCTAAATGCTATACTGTAAAGCTATTTAAATATCTTATGAGACAATCTAGGATCTTTGGGATTTTGTTTTCCATATTTTTGTATATGAGGATCATTCCTCAATTAGGAGTGTTATTCTGCAATGCATTTTATAGATATAAATAAATAGGAAACTCACCTGGATTGTATGTGTGTGATGAAACAAAGATAGAACCTCTTATTCTAGGAGCATTCCAAGGAGGATTTAACATGATTTTGAGGAGAAGAATAAGATTCTACACTAATTCCAAATTCTAGAGGAACTTGAGTTATAGGAAGTAGAGGTCATTTGACTAATTAATTCTTGTTTTTATCTTGTAATCAGAGTTCTATATAATCTTATTTATCCTTTCCCTTTTTCCTTTGATAATAAATTGGAACATGGGTAGCATGATCAAAACTTCTACACACCAAGGACTATTCACAAGATAAAAAGGATGATTGAACTTTGTAAAAAACCCTTGTGTCATTTTGTGTCCATTATTTATCAACCTATTATAATCACATCATCACTATCAAGATCATTTTCACTAATCTATAATTATAATTACATAGTGATAATGAAAGAGTTAGTGTTTTTGATGACTACTAATTCAACCCTCCTATGAGTGGTTTTACACTCTCCCTTAGGCCTATCACAATTTATCCCCAAATAAATATAATAATACACTATGTTATTGAGTTATTAATGAATTCTAATACTAGGTGAATGATGCATCACCATGTAGATAGATACGTGTGAATGTTATATCACTAGATTACTCATATATGTGAATGAGGCATCCCCATAATATTACTCAAGGGTGAATGACGTATCACCAAAGGATACCTAAGTGAATGAATAATTATCAATATATTACTAAAGTGGATTATAAATCACTAATACACTTTATAAAGTTAATTATATATCACTAATATAATATCCATAGTGAATAATGTATCATAGAAAAAATACCCAAGGTAAAAAATACATCACCAATCTAATACAAAGGGTGAATAATACATAAATCATAAAACTATCTAGGTGAATGATGCATAACTGATACACTATATGAGGTGAATGATATATCACTGATATAACTATCCAAGTATAATAGTATATCAACAATACACTAACTGAGGTGAAAAATATACCACCGACACAACTATCCAAGGTGAATAATATATCACCAATACCATACATAAGGTGAATGATACATTATCAATGAAATCCATTAGTTTAATGATATATGATCATAATTCATCAATACTAGGTAAATGATATATCACCAATAACAAAAAAAGTGAAAGATTTACCACAACTATAATAACTAAGGCATACAAGATATTACCACATTAACAAAGATTAAGATTCCAAAAAATATCTCATTTCACACAGTCTATGCCATATTAGTAACTAAATTTCCCAATGTATAATAAAAAGGATAATTCCCCACTATATTAACCCATATATAATCTTTATACCAAAAAGGAACACTCAATAATGCCTCATAAGTCTCACTAAATCAAGTCATAAGCAAGAAAACCCTTTTGGGTTTCAATATCTAAGTATTTTACCACTCTCCCAAGGTGACATGGACATTTATGACCATTTTTTCAAAGTATAAGGTTATTAGGACCTATCACAAGATATATAGTCCATACTCATCATTCAATAAATATAGAAACTACATTTGGTTCAATTTTTAAATTTTCACTCTCACTCTCCCACACCCACATATTATATATCACATAAAGCTTATATAAAATAATAAAGAATTTATACACCACAAAACTTGTAGATATAGAAGTATCCCCATCATATTTTTTTTAGATAAATTGATATTAATATATAAAAATACCTAAAGAAAATGAAAAACCTCCAATTTTGGGATTTAGGATAAAATATGAAGTGGAAGTGAGAGAAACTAGAGATTTAGGGTTACACGGAATAATCCTTAACAATCAAAGATAAATATAAGACAAAAAAAATTGAATCTATTGAGAATTTAAGTAGGATAAATAATCATCAAGGAGATCAAATAAAAAGGTCTTATTATTCATATGAACCGTGGAGGGGGATGAGAGTTTTAAAAATGAATTTTGAAGAAAAATTACCAAAAGTCCCCCTTTTAAAATGAGGGGGATGGGTTCTCATCATAACTCAAGTGAATCCCTAATCGACTTATAGTGGGATACAAAAGTATTAGAGTAAATCAATGGGACCCTAGTTATAGAGTTAATGGTATTTTACTAAGCCATCAGACCAATTTCCTCCCACCAAGATTTTGCTACTGGGGAAAAATACCACCACCCCACCCATATTCTCATTTTACAATCCCGAGCCTTTACAACTCACTATAGAATTAAAAATGTCTAAAAATCACCTAAAGTTTATAAAATTATATTTAATTCATAACTTTATTAATGTGTTTTATTATAAACTCTCCACCATATAGATTCTCATCCTTTAAATAAATCACTAAGCCTCTCTAGTGAAAATGTCTAGCCATTGAGATTTCATATCCTCCTACCACTCCCACATATTCTCTTGGATATGCCCATTATAACTTCATGTGTATAGTAGAGGTACAATATTCCTTTGAAGTGTCTTATCATTATGATCCACAATGTATACTTTTAATTCCCCAAACAATGTACAAGACTCTAACTCACCATTGTCTACATTGATGACATGTGAGGGGCCTATATGATATCTTTAAAGCCAATATATATAGAATACATCATGAATTACACTGTATATTTTAAGTAGTTCTAGAAAATACGCCATTGTACCAATACTATTGATAAAATAAAAAAACCCATGAATCTTGGTTTTAAGTTTACATAACTACATAACCTTTAACATCCCAATGAAGGTGATGCCCTGAAGAATACCTGTTTTACCACCTCAAATTCAAGAGGCTCGGGATGATAATATGTGTATGATTAGTAACAAATATATACAATCATGGACCAATTATCAATCAATTAAATATTATTCAAGGTATCCTTTATGATACACAATATAATAACAAAATACTCCCCTAAATTTAGCTAGAATAGAGGTGATTGATATGTCCTGCTATATTGTTCCTCAAAAGGAAACATATGAATATATGTATAATCACTATTATTATAGAAAAATTATACTATTTCCAAATACAATACTCTATAATCTAAGACACATTCTCAAATAATGTCCACCAACTCACTAATAATTTTCTTGGGTTATCCATGAATTTAATGATACTTCATTGTATTCAACATTACCTAAGAGCCCAATGCAAACTTGTAAGGATTTCCAAAAATGGGAATTTAATAAAGAATTTTAATCTAATAAAATTATTATCAACACTCTATATAATCATACTATATCTCACACATACAACCTACCCATATCATCAATTTAATTAGTTTCCCATATTAGTAGTAAATGAGTCACTTTGTTCAACTGATCCACAAAATGCATACAATATCACTATCTTAGGGTGATATCTATAGTATTTTAATGAAGTACATCATAAACTCATCCCATTTTTAAATAGAAATTGGTAGTGAATGTAGAAGACTAGTAGGTATATGGTGCTTGACCTTCACCTGCTAATTGGCGATGTATCTTGATATGAATCCTTTATATCCATCATTATGGTCAACCGACACTATCTACTGACATCATAATACATTTTGATCAAACCTAATTGAACTAAACATTTTGAGGCGTGTGAATCTCATATCATCTACTCCCACATACTAATCAGGACCAACACTTTTACACCAATTTATAAAATCCCATCCTTATCCTATATTCAGTATGGTAGTAGATCTCTACCATATATGCTATCTCTGATCACCTAAAAACATGAGTCTAATTTTTGAATCCTTTTCACTCTATCAAGAAGTGACTAGGTGATGATAAAATTTGTAATAATAACCTTTCCATGATACTTCTATACATCAATATATAACATAGTAAAGAGATTCACCAACTTCCACTCACTATAAGCCTCTCACACTGCAAGGGCTTGAGTCTTCCTACTTAGTACAACCACCATAGTTTTGCCTTCCCATGGGTGTAAAACATGTCCAATTCAGACAACTATAGTTACTCAACCAACCTTATTTATTGAAGGTTTAAGAAACATAGTGAAAATACATATTTTAGGCCCTTATGGTTAATATAGACCAAAAATCACTCTCCTAATAGATAATGGAACCAACACTTTAGTGCACGATCAACCACTGACAACTATAATTCATGTGATGGGTAGTTACACTAATAAATCCTTATTTTCCTAGACCTATAAGAGACTACTCAGTCATCCTACATCAATGCTTCTCTAAGACCAACTATTGATACATCAATGTACAAAGTATACTTCTTATACAGATCACGTAAGGTTATAATCATTATGGTTTTTAATATTTCCTTTAGTTCCTAGAAGAATATCTCACATGGATTAGACCAAAAAAACTTTTTATCTTTTTTGGTCAAGTCATCATTAGTGCTTATAACTAGGAGAAGTATAAAATGAATCTTTTACAGTATCCTACTAACTATAGGAAGCTATGAATCTCAAATTTTTTTCTTAGGCCACACCTAAGAAATCAGTTCATTGAGCTTATTTGGGTGTGCTAATATACCTGGCTCCGATATCACATGCCCTAAAAAGGGAACTGTCTGATCTATAAGTGACACTTTTAGAGCTTCAAATAAAGATAATACACTCTTAAAGAACAAAATATAATCTCCTAGTGATGACCACGATCCTATTATGTCTGAGAGTATAAAAAAATTTCATTTAAGAAAATAATCATAATGAAATTAAGATATTGGTGGAAGACACTATTCATTAGAAACATAAATACTATTGTAACATTCATTAAACCAAATGTAATCATGAGAAACTTGTATAAGCTATATTTTCTCCTAAAATTATTATAGGTAAAATATGACATCCTCACCTATAGATGATGATACCTAACCTCAGATTGATCTTGGAGAACCACCTAGATTCCCTTAACTGACCAGACATGCTATATACAAGAAATTGGATATCAGTTATTGATCATCACTTGATTTAAAATCTTTTAATCCACACAAAAATTCAAATCTCCATGTGAAGTGATATGGAAAATAAATCCCTTCACCTTTAGTTTCTCCAATTATACCTTCAACTCTCTATGCTTCATCAGAGCCATCCTATATGGAGGAATAGATATGAGATACATACCCAACACTAGATTAATCATAAACTGAACCTATATATCGGGAAGTAACCCTAGGAAGTCATTCATAGACACATCTATATATAGTTAAACAATCGAAGGAAAGACCAACTATCACATCACCTCCTCATCCCCTAAATAAATGATTACAAACTAGGTCGTGGTAACATATAGATTCCATTGTAAAGGTTCTAAATGTTTTCATGAAAATATAACTCCCTGATGAAGGTATAACTATCAACTTTATAGTATTTGAATAATACCCAATTATGTTAGTAATTTATGTTTTCTCTATAATGATCCATATAATTCATTCCAAGGATCACATCAAAGCTATTGAGGATGATTTTTTATTTTTTTCAATGCATGTGAATGAGTTTTCAATTCATTTTAGATTTATGAGATGTTTATAAATATTATTTAAAGGTGTTTTGAGTGGATTTGATATGGATGGAGTTGGGATTTGATGGTTTTGAGTTGTAGGTTTTTGAAAATTTGACAAAGTACTTACTGCATAATAATAACCAGATCTCACATATGAGTAACCTGGAACTATGTAAGAATAATCATAATTCCACCTTAGGTATATAAGAATAAATTTAATTTTCTAAAGGATACATAAGAATAATTTTTTTACATCATAATAACTCAAAGATATATAAGAGTAAACTAATTCTATGTTAGAATAACTTAAATCCACAAAACAATAAACCAGTGATATGTTAGAATAATTCAAAGATGAGAAGAGTAAACTCACTCTATGTTAGAATAACTTAGAGATATGGAATATTAATTCCAAAATGTTTATAGTTCTATAAGAATAAATTATAAGTTTTAATGGGTATGTGAAAAACCTATCATAGGGTGCTATGAAATAATATTTATTTTATTAATTGTGCAGTACAATCAATGGCTATAGTTATCTGTTAAGGAACTTTTTTTTTTCAACCAGTCATTATCCCAACCACTTTATTATATTATTTTAATTTTATCTATATTTTAAATAAAGGAAAAAACCACTATAGGAGGTTTATTTTATGGAATGGAAATAGAATTTAAACCATTACATGCAAGATATAGACAAAATGAGTTAAGCATAAAGAAGATGCTCCCAATATAGTTTCCCTAACTGAATTTTCATTTCCTCTTTTCTAGTATATTTTATAATAAATGTTCACAATCCATAATTTGTACATTCATCCTCCTCCACCATTGTTTTGAATATACTGTGTACCTAATGATCACCAAAAACACCACACATCCACCACCTCCTTGGTTATTAAAGGGCTCCTCAATTGAGATCACCCACTAACCCACCTCATCCATGATTATTAGAGGAAACCTCAATTGAGAGTACTCACTAAATCACCTTCCTAGTATGTGGTCACACCCATTCATCAACCAACCACCATGGCTCCTTCATATACCCTAATCATAAACTAAAGGGAGGGAAAATAGTGGTATATTTAGAAGTTCATCCTAATATCATTATAGTGAGGATACTACCACTAATATCAAACACTAATCATTATCTAAATAATCCAAAGTAGATAATAAATAATTAATCATGAGTAATAATGGATTTCATTTCATCACTAGATTCTTCCAATGAGATATCCATATAGTTCTTTATTTACAATCATGAAGATTAGAGATTGTAATGAAGATGTGGGAGTGAGAGGTAGGAATAAAGACAAAAAATGAGAGATAAAATAGAGGGAACTAAATTGGATATAGGCTCAACCAATCCATTTCAAAGGAGTGAAAAAATATTTTAAATATGTATAGGGACCTAATGTTCATGGGATGGATTACACAAAATAATTTTTCCAAATAAGAAATGAGATTTTAATTCCTTCAAATATTTCAATGATTTTTGTTTGGTTTTCTTCCCTTAAAATATTCTTTACCATCTTGTTTCCTTATTATCCCTTGGATTAATGCATATAGTTAAACATAGACATGAGAATATATTTTTGGAAAAATATATTTAGATGCATATATGATTAAAATCACAGTGAATAACTCAACTTGAATTCTCCTCCTCATGAGATTTGACTAATCTCACATGAGCATTGAATCTGGGAATAATATGAACCTAGGAAGGTAGATCAGTCTCTAAGGGTGACTTACAATGTATAAAATTCATTTGGTGTTCAGCTTATATAGCACACCAGGATGAGAGGTTAATCATACATGATCATTATTTATGTTATATTAATTTTACATGGGTGATTCTTAAATAATATTTTATTTACAGAAGTTACACATACACGTGACTTAACTAACCATAGTGATTTTGATAGTGTTTGGGAGACCAGGTTTACCTTATATGCAACTCAACAGATTTTGGTTATTCACACACAATGGTGAATTTCATATTACAAATCTTCTTGTACATTATAATTATTCTGATGTGATACTTCATGTAATCTGACATGACACTATAACATCTGATTAATCTCACATAGTTTGCAACACCTCAAGATTTTAGAATATATTTTCCTTTAAATAAAAATTGTATTGATAGATTTCTCCACATAAAACACTGAACGAAAATGATCCACAACATACTAGATGAATATTATTAAGAAAATTTAATAATAATAACACATCTAATAAATAAAAATATTTTAATCAATTATAAATGTATATGAAATTTTATTAATAACACTTAAAGTTTTAGAAGGTATTTTTCAATAAAAGCAGTTTTTTATTTATATATTGTATTATAATATAAAAGATAAATTTATAAATTTTAGAATTTTAATTTTTTAAAATTAATTTGATTTTTGAATTCAGAATATAAAAATTATCCTAATTTTTTTGATGATTTTTTTAAAATAATTTATTTTTAGGTGAATAGTGAAATAATACTGATTTTGTTAATACTGTCACTTTTATGAAATTATCATAATACAAGAATGAATTCTTTAAAAACCTTTTTATATAAAAAATATATACTTATAAAGTAAAATAAATCATTTAAAAATATTATTTTGAATTTATAAAACCCATGTTTACTCTTTTGGAGGCTTAAGTAAAATTTTCCTCTAAGAACTATTTTATATTTAATTATATTAAAAATTAGTTTTCATTAATTATAGAAATTAAATATAAAAAATGGGTTTCATATTTTAGATCAAAAATTTCTTAGTATGTAATAATTTCAATTTCATTTTTAGTCATAAAATTATGGTTACTAAGATCACTGTTAATGACCATAATAATGGTAAAATTATTATTTTCAAAGAAATATTTTATTAATAGTGTGTAATTTTTATCTAATAAAATAAATCAATATATTATCTATAACGAGTTTAGTATAATTTTTTAAACTATATATAAATATATTATCACTCATTTAATTGGTAATCAATACTATATAAGAATAGAAACACTTAATAATGAAAACAACTTTTTTATCTACAAAACAATTTTTCTATATATAAAAAACATTTTAATTTAAAAGATAATTATATATTATTAGTAAATTTAATTATATTTTATCAGGATTAAATTTATATTTATATAAACAAAATTTTTAATAGGTTTTACCTTATATTTTTAATAAAATATAAATTTCTTAGGAAAAAAACTAGTTACTAAGGTAAAAACCAAAATGGTAAAATATAAAAAAATCAAGCCACAAAAGACATGAAAAATGTTTAAAACATGTGTAAAAATAAGTGTTATATGATTTATTGATGTTATATCACCCTAACTATTATTTATCACTTTTAAATCCATTGAACCTTGACTATTTTCATGCCATTATTGAAAAACAATGCGTATTTACAAAAGCACCCTTTTACTCTCTTATAATAGGGGTACACTTAAAAAAATTAATGCCACACCCATCCCTTATAATTTCATAATATAACTATACAATTTTTATCCTCCTTGAAACACATCTCAAGTTAATAAGATTATGGTCACAATTAGTTATCCCAAACCCTTCATTTCCAAGGACACTTTTAAGATAAAGTTCAAGGACCCACAATGAGTATTACTTAATCCTTAACCTTTTCTTCTTAATATTTATATTCCAAAAATATCCTAAACATAATAATATAATTAAATAATTATCATTATTATACTTAAGTTTTATTATATTAATGTAATAAAAATTATTTATTCCTTCCCTTCCACTTAGAAAAACAAAAGAACATCGATTGTGCTTCTGTGTGGACTACCACCTCCACAAAGTGATGTCTTTCATTTTTGACCACCACCTTTATTCACTAGTTATAAGTATGTAATTGAATAATAAATGTGACATATATAATATAATAATAATTATTAAGATATAAACTATAACCCACCTTCTTTCCCTCTCATTCATTGATGAAGAAAAACGTTAATCATGCGTTGTGTGGACTACCATCACCATAAAGTAACACATATCATTTTTCATCTAGTTTATTTATTATTAATTAAAATATATTTAAATATAATTCAAAAACTTAAAAATATCTAAATATTATCATTATGATTATTTAATAATGTTATTAATTCAAAATAAACCACTTTCATAACCAT
Organism: Viscum album; assembly: GCA_963277665.1. Classification (NCBI taxonomy): domain Eukaryota; kingdom Viridiplantae; phylum Streptophyta; class Magnoliopsida; order Santalales; family Viscaceae; genus Viscum; species Viscum album. The sequence goes on along the minus strand of OY728146.1, from coordinate 1,776,616,163 downwards.
ACTCATCCATTAATTATGGTATGTTCATGATTGGGTCGATCAAATCACCAACTTGAACAATGCTCTAAAATGATATCACAGATGAATATAAAAACTTAATTACAGATTATATATTATATAAATAATTAAATAATTATCTAATTTTTGTTTTTGAATGGTAACTTTAATATCAAACTCATTAATTATTATATCACTGTTCTCTTGTTAAAAATCACCGAAACATGCTTTTCACCAATTTTTTCTACAAAAAATATAAATAAAAATATAATAGAATGAAATTAAAAATTTATAAAAATATAATAAAACATCAATTCAAGTAAATTTTATGTTCTGGTAATGATTAAATTTGGTATAATAATGAATAAAAACACTGCTATTATGAAACTATTTCAAAATGATCATGATTACTCACACCCAATATTGAAAATAGATAATTAATAAATAATATACATGTATAAAATTATTATAAATTATTTTTATAAAAATTTATAGATATTAATAAGGTTTTTAAATAGTTAATTAATATAGTTATTTTTTTATATAGTTGATTCAAGCACTTTAGTGGAAGTCAGGAATTAAGGTAAGGGGTTTTTTGCCTCAAATTTAATTTCTTGAGATATATTTCTTATTATGCACCATGAAATATTCTATATGGTTTGATTACTAACTAATGAATTTATTTTACCCTATTAATGTAATTCATTATGTTTTAAGATATATATCAAGTTTTTTCTTTAAATGGATTTCGATTCAAAGGATACCAAGGTTGTAAGGATCATTGTAAACTCAAATCTATTTGTTTAGTTAGAATGCTTCTTATTGATGTTATTTATTCCAATTTTAGTTTCTTACAACCCAATATTTTATTTCATTATAATTTCTATTCCTATATGGGGATATTTACATTCTAATTCAAATATTTCACATTGATGAATTTATTACTCAAAAAGTACAACATTATTGAGAATAATTCCCATACTCTTTAATGACAGTTTCCCCTACTTGTCCATACTTTTATTTCCTAATAATGTTATCCTTTATATTTAAAATCCCAATTATGTGTCATCTCATGTGACCTTTATATTTTTATTATCCTATTTTATAAAGTAATACTTGTTACTCTTTTTACGATATGGGTATTCAACACAGGTATTTCAAAATATTAAAAAGTATTCCATCTTTTCAAAATTAAATGTTTTATCTTTCATTCCAAATTTATTTTAAAAAAATTTATATCATTTCTAAGATATATTATTTTATTTTATTTTTCAAAATTAAGTGTTTTCAAAATGATATCACTTTACACTTTTTAAACCTTTATATATTTTCTAAGGCTTCATTATTGAGTTTTTTTTTTCAAATATTGATTTTTAAAATACCTTCTTTTCAATTTCTGAAAAGTGACCTTTTTGAAAATGAATTTTTAAAATGAACCATAACCTCATCACTTATACCAAAGTTTAAATAATTTTCAATAATATTCTCTTTTTTTGATTTTTTACCATCTCAAAAGGCCTTTTTTAATTGTAAGTTATTTTTTTGGAACCACCCTATGAATGTTCTTATGAAATAATATTTTGGAGTTATTGAATTTTAGGTATTGACCATTTACATTCTTAAGGCCAATTTTGGTGATACCATCTAAATTTTTTGTGAAACCTATTTTTCTTTCCATGAGTTCTTTATAATGTAATTAATGATTATTTTTAAGTGGTATACATATGTATAAATGATTGATGAGTGAGGTTATATATATCCTTCTAATGCATTGGTTATGTTTTTATATCTTATGAGATAAGATTTTTTTGGGTGGAAGTGATCAAATATAGATTTATTCACATGATTGTATGTGGACATGTGTAATGCCCTAACCCAAATCACCTAGTCTCGGTTGGAGTGTCACATGACCTCATGTGCATATCTCTGTAAGAAATAGGACACTGATTAAAAGGGAGGTTCCAAATGGTGATGTGGGTAGAATATACCCTCTTCAATAATATCCATTCACTAGAATCCTAACAAGTAATAATAAAAATCTCAAAAAACACAGCAGAAATCATCATGCTATAATAAAATGGCATACAGGTCATGCAACAAAGTAAAATAAAAGACTCAAAATATGGAAAGTAAAAAAATGTATAATAACCTAAGAAAATAAGCTAAGTTATGTATTAGTAGTTTAGATTCTATCCCAACATTTCCTGCATCTTCCAAGATCCACATACTTAGCTTATTGACGTAGAGGCCATTCCCTTAGTTGGAACCTTGACCATGAAATATACTTGTTCATTGAGATACACTTCAATGGTGCTAATATAAAAATATCAATACAACAACAATGCATTCTTAAAATAAAGTGAACAAGTACACAAAGGATTATTTAAAAACGGTAAGTAAATGCACAAAAAATAACCAATCATACACTGAGTGATCTTGAGATAACTTGGCTGCTATGAGAACTAACCATACCTTCTTCAGCTCTATGTTGAAAGTAATTCCTCACATGTCATCACATATCATGTAATTAACCAGTTTCTAAAACCCAGGATTTCTATTTTCCCGAGGCCTATAGGTTCTAAGGGGGTGTTTAGTGTATTTGTTTCCACTAAATTATCAAATTTTGTCTTCGTATAATTGTAGGAATTTGTTCTAATGGTAGTAAGTTGTTTTTTTGGTAAAAATTTGTTTTGGTGGTAGAAATTTATTTTGGTGGTAGAGATTTTTTCTACCAGTCTCAATTTTTTTGGTAGTAGCAATTTCTTCTAGCGATAGAAAGTTGTTCTAGAGGTAGCATGTTATTCTAGCAGTAGCAAGTTATTCTAGTGATAATAAGTTTTTCTAGTGGTAGCAAGTTGTTTTGGCAGTTGCGATTTATTCTACTGGTAGTAATTTGTTCTGGATATTGGTGATTATTTCACTTTCATTTCCCCCCCTTCACTAAAAACATTTAAAGGTTTTCTAAGACCTTATTTTTAGAACATCTAGGAAGTGAAATCATCTCCTTTTCCACTCTTTTTTGGTGGATTATGGTTAGAAACATTATTTCTAGGAAGGGGATTCATTGATTCTCCTATTTTATATAAAATAATAAATTTTTCATGCTTTATATCATTTAGTAATTCTGGAATTAAACTAAATGAAGAAAAAAATGTATTCAAGAAATAATTTGGTTTCTAGTTATAATAATCACATTTTTTTCCACTATGATAATGGTTTGCCTCTTGTTTTTCAAGATAGCATTCTATCTATGTCTATGCTGTGTTTGCATCTATGTTTCTATTCTTAGAAATTTATAAAGAACATAAATATGGAGATTCTTATTGGCTAAATAATAAATAGTCATGTTAAATAATATCGTTCTTCCTTAAAGTTTGAAAAAACCAGAAGTTACTTCTGAAATAATGTTTAAATAATTTATAGATTTTAATAACTAATGCTATAGGTTGCTTGTGGTTATACCAATGATAAATAAATCAATTAATTAAAGATAAAAATTGTAACACCCCAGGTAAATAAAGAATATGACATTTTTATATTTATCCATATTTGTGAATAAAATATTAATATGACTTTAAAGGGGATGCTATGCTCGATGGCGTACCCAACATGCAACAACGAGTTTCTTGGGAATCTTACGTTGCACTGTAATAATAAAATAATATTATTTTAAATGGTAGTTAACATGTAGCCATTGTATTGGCGGGAATGGATAGAAATAACTAAAATATGATTATATATGTTTTTAAATGTTTTTACATTTATCCAATAAAAGATAAAGGCATAAAATACTGAAAGAATTCAATTTTAGGCGTATATGCCCTAGTTTTCACTAAAGGTTCACTTATCGCCTTTTGATGGAGAACCGTCATTAAATATAGTTTTGTTCACTCTTATATATACTTTTGTACCAAATAAAACTCTTCTTAAGAATTGGGACATCAAAATTTACTTTGTGTAAATTTTTGGTATCTTTCTGATAAAGTTCATTTTTTAATGAAAAGTATAAAATGTTGTATTTTAATTCAAAACCTCTTTTTAATATAATTTATTTATATGATTATATTATCATTTGAATTGGTTTTTAAGTGAAATTAGAATATATTTTTACCATTAAATCCAATAGTGGTCGTTGGAATTAATTTCACTTTGAAATTAAACTTAAACTAGTGTCAATCTTTTGATACTTATTATTTCATAAAAACACGCTATTTGCTCTGACAACGGGAATTAATTATTAAATTAATTAATGTGACTTATATGTTTTGAATTTTTTAAAATATACTTCATTTTTGAATTCAGAATATCAAATATAGCTTAGGGTGAATTTTTGGGATTTTTCTGAAAAATTTCAATTTTTGATGAATAGTGAAACCACTAAGTGGTACTTATAAAAACTAATTTTTCCATTTAAATGAAAATTTGCCATCTTTGTGTTTTGAATTTCAAAAATCCGACATACATGGTTGTCATTAAGAAGTAAAATGTGATTCAATGGGATAAAAATAATTTTTTGGTGAATAGTAACTTATTAAGTTTTTAATCGCGATTAGAGGTAATTAGTGTAGTTTAAGGTAAAAATAATGTTTTAATAATATGAAATGAACTTTACACATGTCCTAACCTCATTGGATGTGTCATGGAAGACCAAGACAACCCATGGGTCAACTTGGGGACCCCATGAAGCCACTTTGGTTGGAAAATGACATTAATATCTTTTTATTTAAAGTTAAAGTAAAAATGAGACAAACATGAAATGTTTTACTAAAAGAATTTTTACATGGGGTTATACAAATAATATTTTTGACTATAAATATTAATTGGAAAGATAAAAATATTTACTACATCATAGTATTTTTTTTATAATTTTTAGACATTAAATAAATTAAATTATTTATGACATCATGATGATGCCGCGATGACCTCATTATTTAACGATTTAAATAAAATGGAAAGATAATGTAATATATAAGACCTACATATGTCCAAAACCTATTGGATGAGTGGATTTAGAACCCTTATCACCTTATCCTCAAAACACATCAATGTGAGACCTCTTAAATCCGAATACCATTTTAAAATAAAGTGACTTTTCTTTACCTTCCAAGAGTGCCCCTCCTCTCCTCTTATAAAAGGCCCCCACCTCTACCTCCTTACCCACACTCCCAAAGCCTTTGGCTCGGCCAACCTCTGCCCATTTTATCTCTCCACTTCCCTCTCTTACTTCTTGAAGTCTCACATTGGGCAGAAGTCTTCCTAAGGAATCCTTTGAGCTCAAACCAAAGGGAGTTACCCGATTTTAAGGTAATGTCTTCACTTGAGTCCTTTTGTTTTATTTTGCTTCTCCAACCCCATAAAATCTTTTTATTCATTTATTTTGTAACAACTACAGTATCATAAATATACTAGTATGTTTTTATAAGAAGGATTAAAGCTACACTTCCACACACCTACATCTAATGGTTAAAGAACATACTGTTTCTGTGGATGACGAATTTCGGCCTCCCGAAACGATGATTTTTCAACATTATTTTAACACCTTTAAAGGTTTCCATTAAGATGACACTATATTTATATATGATATATAATATGTTTATGTTTTCCTTAAGCTTCTGTATTTTTCATTTTGGGCATACCTTTATGGTTTCCATTATGGGTAAACGCGATATCTTCATTTAAGGAAGTGCGGACTACCGCCCCCTCAAAGTGATGTGATTCGTTAATGCCATATGTGGGATGTATAAAGGATGAATTTAAAGTTATTATATATGATTTTATACTGGAATTATAATATACATCTATATCATTATTATTCCATTCCATAAAAATATGAAATAGAAATGAAAGTAGCGTTCATGCGTACGTATGGCTTACCGTCTCCATGAACGGTGCATTTCATTTATTATCCCCAAATGTAATGTACTATTATAAGTACATGTATATAATGGATATATATGATTAATGATACATCTAAATGATGAATATAATTCTGGAATTAAAATATACATACCTCTCATTTAGTTTTAATTCCATTAATATGACATAGAAATGAAAGTAGCGTTCATGCGTACGTACGGCTTACCGTCTCCATGAACGGTGCATTTCATTTATTACCTCTAAATGATTATGTAATATTATAAATACATGTATATTCTGGATATATATGATATATATGATATCCAAATCATGAATATAATTCTGGATATAATGAACATTTGACCACATGAACAACATGTAATTGTAAGAAGTCCACTTTCGACTTAAGAACCAAATATCGACAAAACAAACATTATTAACTTAAATGATTACATAATGTTTATAACATGGAAATAAGTGATATAAAAGGAATAATGAAATATAAAAAGGTTCTTAATAAAGTGTAAATTAACTCAAGTTTATTATTCAGGACGTTAAAGAACGATCGAGTCAAGTCGGACCCGAGGTAAGGGATCCTACTCCTCTCTTTCTTTTTAAGTACACTCTTTTATGTAATTCCTTCTAAGCTCATATTTATTGTTATTGGGATGTTATTTTATATTAATCTTACTGTAATTTTTATGTTCATATGATGAGAGACCCTATTCTCTCTCATCAATCAATTTTGGAAGTTTTGAGTGGCGCCGTTAGACTGTCGAATTTTTGTAAGAGATCTAACCTCTCTCTTTCTCTTTAAGTACTCTCCTTTATGTCACTTCTTTTAAGCTCCTCTTTGTTATGATAGGGGATGTTCTTTTATATTTCTCTTTCTGTACATTTTATTTTAATGTGATGAGATACCCTATTTGATCTCATCAATCCATTTTTGGAAGTTTTAAGTGGCGCCGTTAGGCTGTCGAGTTTTCGTAAGGGATTTTTCATCTCACTTTTATTCCCGTGAGATTTATGCTACATTTGCCACAATTTACTTTGAGTGGTGTATGTACTGAAAATTATTTTACTCATTGTGTAATATTCTTTCATTTATGAGTATTTACATCAATGTTGTATTGTCCTTCTTTCACGGGGCGTATGTTTTGAAAGATACCCATGTCGGTAAGGGAACCTTTCACCCTCCTCTTTTTAAAAGACTTATTTTGTTATGTCTTTTAATTCACATAATATTATTTTGGGATATGTTCTTCTATATCCTTATTGATGTAAATTTTATTTCCAAGTGATGAGATACCCTTTTTATCTCTCATGAACTCTTTTTCTGAATTTTGAAGTGACGCCGTTAGGCTGTCTAATTATTGCAAGGGAACTTCTTAACCCAATTTCGATTCTTTGGGATAAACTTGTACACCTTGAATATTTCGTTCTATGATTATGTGTGAATGTCCTCTGATTTTTTTACACTTAATACCCACTTATATTTCGTGTATTCGTTTGTCACACATAGTTATGTAACTGATTATCCTTAATCCAAGGATACCGTCTTTGTATGGGACTTCGTCTCAATCTTCTTTCATTGAGGCATATTTTGTTTTATACACAACCTTATTTTATATGGTGTATAAACCCTTTTTACTTTTACGTTTATTCAAAAGGAATCTTTTTATATGAAGTGTTTACTAAACGACAAAAGGGAATGTTTTTGTCGTACGTATGCGGCGGCAATGACTTCTCCACCGCCGTGACCATTATTTGAGTTTTGGCTTCCTCTACAAGCCATATTTTTTTTAAAAAGAAAAATAAATACCATGTTTTACTTTTATTTTATTTTAGTATTTTAAATGGTTTTAATAATGTTTTTATATCAATATGTTATATTGATATCTTGTGATTGAAAGGTGGAAATGTTATGTTTCCTATATGCATGTTTTATGTGATACGATTATGTTGAGGTTCTTGGGCATTATTATGAAGACGGGTGGTTCTGTGATAAACTAAGGGCGGGTGAGCCCGATATAGCTCTCCAATGCATTGGGTAACGCAAAGGAGTGAAACGTTAAGGTTTCTCCGAAGAGATTTAGGGAATATACTATGATGGGTATTCCAAACATAACCAAGAGGGTTACTCCCTACGTAAGAATGTTATGAATGCCTCAAGTTACCTTTATGTATTATGATTTCTATTATTTATTCATGGTTTGATGAGGTATGTTAAAGTGCCTATGTTTTATGGGTAAAGTATGATTTCATTCTCATGTATATATGAACTCATGTTTCCTTTCCATATTTTTATAACCCTTACTGAGCTTTTTATGCTCATCCTAAGTTTTTGAAATATTTTTCACAGGTAAAGGGAAAGGTACATGATGTGATGATAGTGTCAAGGATGTGTCAAGAAAGAATCCATGTTTCCGTTGATGGGAAGAATGAATATTGTCTTTTATGTAACCACTTTGTTTAAATGTGGAATGTAATGCAAGTTTCATGATCTAATTCTCTAAAACTCTAAACCTAAAAAGATCCTCAATGTGTAATCTTGTAATAACTCAATATTAAGTAAGGTTTAAGGCTGGGGACTTATAGAAATGATCAGTTGTTTGATGAAAATAAATGTTTGGGTCTAAGAGATCCTGTTTGTTTGTGAAGGCCGAATGCCTTATTTTAGGGCCTAGATTACCTAGTGACTCTTTTGTTGATTGATTCCTTATGTTATTGTAAAATGATGTGATCCTAGAGGGATGATGGTTGATGAGATATGGGTGGGGATACCTGGGTTTTTGTTAGTAGTTGTCACCTAAGATGGGGGATGCATGTTGTTATGAATGGTAGTGTTGGGTATGGAACTGATACTGATGGAATGTGTTAAATATGGGCTTACCCATTATTGTGATAGAAGCTAGGATAATTTCTTTTTAATTAATCTTATTTAAATTTTATATGGACAGGTTGTTTGTTTCTTTATTCCTTTCCATATTTATTGACATAATTGGTTATTCTTGATTTATGCATCTTTTATGATACTTAAGATGACTCCTAGAGTACTTGGAATTATAGAATGATATTGAATAGTAATTTTTTTAACCCATGGGTTTGTTTCTTAAAGAAATAAAAATGATGATTTTCTTAGAAATTGTGGGATTGTTTGGTTTATTCTTGGAGGGAATAAGAATCATTTGATTATCATGTTAAATTATTAATAAGGAAATGTTATTAGTTAATAAATAGAATTAAAATAATGTAAAATGTTTAATAGAAATAAATTAAATAAATACTTCTTGAATGTTTCTATGATTATAGGATATCTAGTTCATAGTAAGAGAAGCCAAGTGTTTGAGTGACGATGGTTGAAATTGAGCCTAAGATTAGGTTAATGCCCATAGTGTGTCTCTGAGGTATATATATATATCATTTATGTCATGTGATTTCATATGCTACCCACCCATGTCATTAGTGTGATTGATACCCATTGGACTATAGGAGGGTGTTTTCCCCAAAATACAGTTTGGTGAGGAACGAATGGCTGACTACCCCCTCTTTTCCTGCTCTCTTCTCTTGGTAGTATTATGTACTGATATACATGGTGTTTAAATTTTCCATATATTTGTTTAGAGTTCTGTAATGGTTTTTGGTTATTTTATATAAATTTATCTTTATATATTGTAGAATATGGATTATTATAGGTGCGTTATGTATGGGATGTGATGGATTGAGGAAAAATACTCAACATACGGGTTATGTTGGCTCTTGGAAACTACTCAGATACTATTTAGAGATATTTCATGGGATGATGAGATGATGTAATGCACAAGATGCATGATATTTGATGATTATATAATGTGATGTAAAAGGTTCATGATGTGATAAATTAGGCTAGGTGTATTTGGGATGGACTAATTTTAGAGAGATATAGATTAAGACGTGCGATGTTAGTGAAGAGTAGCAAACCAATGGGGAAGTGGTAGTGGGGTAACTTATTTTGATATATGTTGGATATTATACTATTCATTGTATGCGATACTTGGCGAGGGAGTCATTATAAAGCTAAGAAGTTAACATACCTAATTGGGTGATGAGTTAGCTTCACTTATTATTCACTGGGATTTAGTATACTTTCATTATATTTTTCATGATAGGATCTAAGGAGGATCATAATGATTATAACTACTTTGTTCACCATATATATATAAAATTATTTTTAGGACCACAAGATATGATTAGTGATTGGTATGGAAATTACTAGCTCGTGGAGTTGTTCAAGATCTGTTTGGGCTTTGAGGTTGATGTTGAGGATTTACTTTTGGTACTTATAGTTTCCTTTATAGCTGTTTTAGACTGTATGACATTGTATGCATGCACTTGGGATATTTTATTTTTTCTTGAACAATAGTTATATGGTGGTTTCATATTATATCACATTCCTCATGTTATCTAAGAGGGTAATACCTCACAATTGTGTGTTTGATATACCCTCAGTGCTTGTCCCCAACCCATGGACTATTGGAGGTGGGATTCAAGCATCATTATCTCCCTTCTCTTATTTCTGGCCTATGAGGGGTACCTTTAGAGGGAGGGGGTCATGGTAGAGTGGTATAAATGGTTCAGATTAAGAGATCAGATTGAGTTTAGAGGTAGGAATTGGAAAGGATGTATGGGTTAGTAGAGAAATGGTTTCATTTGAGTTTAGTATGTGATGTAAACAAAGGAGACCAGCTATGAAATGGGTATTTAGTCCCCCTATGATCTGATGCACTGACCTTTAAATTTACTGAGCCTACTTAGGAAAGTGATATTGGTTGTGGAGAAGAGACCAGAAAAGGATCATACATCATTATTTTTTATTCCTTTGTTTGAAATGGATAGACCTTGGGAGTAGTTTGAACCTTAAATAAATAAATAATTGAATCTTAAATATTTTATATTCATAGTTTATGAGTACCTAATAATTTTTTATTTTTAAAGCATGGCTTTAGGGTAATGTCCCCATCAGGTTCATTCTGAGTATGTTCAGTCAGATATGATGGTATATTGTTATAGGTTTGAGTTCGATGATGATGACACTTGGAAGAGGACACCCTAAGAGTTTCAACACCAGAGTTCATAAAAGTATGAGGACTAAATTTCAAACTCAGTGATAGAGGAATGGTTGGAGGTGGTGGGGATAAAATTTATTCCAATCCTTTATCATAAGGAGACTTATGTTTATTTTATGGTCACAATACTACATGGGGAATCCAAGAAGTGGTGGATCTTATTATTCAGGGATCATGAGGATTCAAAAACATTGTAGGAGATGTTTTGGGATCATTTTCGAGTAGAGTTTCTTTCTTTGACCATAAAGGAAACTAATTTCTAGGATTTTTTTATCCTTTGATTGGGAATTTTTAGCGTGCGAGAGTTTAGGATTTAATTTTAGGACCCTTATCTTATATTCTTCAGATCTATTTCTAAATGAGGAAGATAGGGAAAGGAATATCAAGGAGGATTTGAATCTTGAAATCTAGTTCATGTTCACCCTATTTATCCTTCCAAGATATATTGAGGTGTTGGTGAGAGTAGAGGTTTTGGAGGGGATATTGTCTAGAACCAGATCACTAGGATTCTTCATGTAATAGAACTATGGTCCCGGGTTCCTAGTTTTCTAGAAATTAGAAATTTCCAATATCCAGGGGTAGTTCCTAGCTCTATTTATCTCATTTATTTGGGGGTGGAAGATCTCAGGCCCCTGCCAAGGGATCATATGGTTATTTTTTATGTGGATACTATGGTCATCAGTGAAGATAATTATCAACCTGTTTGAGTAGGAAATGTTTGGTATATGTTCTAATTTAGTTTCTGAAATTGATGTATTTTCATATGAGATAAAAAAATAGGGTGCTTCAACCCTTGATCAGTAGGGGAGAGATGGGGTAGGTAGAGGATAGTTCCATGATGTTCATTGTCCTCATAGAGTAGATCACAACCATGGAGGTGGTTTTAATTAGGGTTAGAGTGTCCATGGAGAAGTATATAGACATCTACATTCTTTGGAGTTTCTAGCACTGGGTGAGATATACATCATTTAAGGTACCCTTTGATTATTTTCTACTTCAGTTCATGATTTGTATGAATCAAGGGATACACACTCCTTTATATCACCTACCCTAGTCCATGATTTAGGAATTGATATGGAGAGACTTTCAGTGACCTTGGATTTGAATAAACCACTTTTAGGTCAAGTTTACTTGAATGAAGTTTATAGAGACTATTAGCTAGTTTTGGGGAAACATCAATCTTGGAAATACTTCCTATATTTTTAAATAAAACCAAACAACATCATCCCTAGTATGGAATGGATTTATTTTATGTAGACTATTTTTAGATTTACTTAGGATGCATATTTTGTTCTATGATGCTGATAAAGAGTCTACCATATTTTTTTTGCATGTGATACCATAAGATAGGTCAGAGGTGTGTTACATCCATATATTTTTTTATGGATGATTTGATGCTGAATTTATTAGAGTTTCATCCGATGGTGTTTCCAAGGGTTGTGGAAGAGTATCCTAATGTAGTTCCTAAGGAGGTTGTAAAATTACCCCCTTGATGGGATATCGAGTTTGGGATAGAGCTACAACTAAGCACTTCTCTGATCATTATGTGTCTGTATAGGATATAACCTTCTGAGTTATGGGTGCTTCTAGTACAAATCGATGATCTTTTGTAGTGAGGTTTTTTTGACCAAGACTGTCACCTTAGGGTGCACCAGTTCTGTTCATAAAGAATGCCGATGGTAATCTATGTCTATGTATCGATTATCATCACTTTAATCAAGAAAAAATGAAGAACCATTATCATCTTGAAGAGATATATGACTTATTCGATTATATTAAAGGATCTAGTTGGTTATTGAAGATTGATCTAAGATTAAGATATCATCATATACAGGTGAATGATGAGTATATTCTGAAGGCTGCTTTCCAATGTCAATATGGGAATTATGAGTTTGTTGTGATTCCATTCAGTGTGATGAACACTCCAGCTATGTTCACCAGGATGAGGAAAATAGTGTTCTAAGAGTTTATGGATAATTTTATGGTGGTTTTAATTGACAAAATCTCTATCTACTCCGTGTATTAAGAGGAGTACACAGAGCATCTACGAGCAGTTTTGGAAGTTCTTCATCATTAAAATCTATTCAAGAAGTTGAAAAAGTGTGAGTTCTAGGTTCATGAAGTCATATTCTTGGGGAATGTTGTGTATATACATAGTTTAGATATAGATCCTTCAAAAATTGAGGTATTAATTTCTTAGGAATCCCCTGAGACTATTGTATAGGTATAAAGTTTCCTTGGTTTTGCATGATACTTTAAAAGATTCATACCTAAATTCTATTAGATCATGAATCATCTAATAGACTTGAACAAAAAATATTTGGTATTCTTATAGACTAAATAGGTCCAGATAGATTTTAAGTATCTAAAGTAGAATCTGTTTATCACTTAAGTTCTCTGTTTTTCAGAAGAGGGAGTTTAGTTTGATGTTTTACATGACACTTCAAATATTACCTCCAAATCCATTTTTTGGTTAATTTCAAAGCCACATTGTGGATAAGTGGTAACCTCACAAACCAATGAAAACAAAAAAAACTTCCCAAATACAAAATTCAAATACAACAAACCAGATTTGAAATTGAAAATCTTCCCGCACTAACCCAGCACTACCTGAACACCTCGAGCCACGTGATCTCAAGTAGTGAAGCTTGAGCCGCGCCCCTAGAAAAATTACACCTTCATCGTTATCGGTCATAAAACCACCATTAAGGAGAAAAAACATCATCAAAATACCACCATTGTTATCACGTCACCATTGAAGTATGCCAAAGTCTTCACTGATGGCAGATGAGGAACCACTGAACAAAATCAACAATCATAAACATAAACAACACTATGATGATGACACTTCAAATATTGGCTTGGGAATTTTTTTGATGAAAAAATATCATTTGTTTCTTATAGGTCTTAGTAGTTATGTTTCCATGAACATAACTATACTACCCATGATCTCAATTTTGAGGTAGTTATGTTTTTCTTTATTTGTGTCGACACTACTTCATCAGTGAGCGCTTTGTGGTTTTCACTGATCATAAGCGATTGAGACATATCTTCTCCTAGCATGGATTGAAATTATGATAGTGATGATGTATGGAATTATTATAGGATTATGACTTTCATATTTCATATACACTAGGAAAGGTTAATGTTATAGATGATGCACTTAGTAGAAAGTCACGTAGTGATACTGTATATAAATTTGGAGATTCTTAGAGAGTGAAAGAATAACTATCCACATTAAATCTTGATATGGGAGAGGTTGGTGGTATAAGATATATTTTTTCAAATGATAGTTTAGTATTATTTGGTAAAATATGTGGAAGAGTCCCATATAGTGAATTCTAAGGTGGAGGTTTGGAGAGACCGATTTTTATGTGGTGATTCCTCTTATGGATAATTTGAGGATGATGAATGCCAGGAATCATTCCAAGGGATGATTTTTATTCCTTAGCTGATTCACAATGTGGTTATTTGTGAATTCAAAATATAAAACTTGGTGGTACAAGATAGAATGAAAATGATGCACTATGATTTGAGAGGTCAGCTTTGGTTTCTTATCTTAACCCATTCAGTTGTAGAGTTTGTGGTTAGATTCTTAGTTTTTCAAAAGTTGACGACTGAACACCGTGTTCTCAGTGGTTTGATCCAGCCATTATATGATCCTTAGTAGAAGTGGGAGGAAATTTCATTAGACTTATTTACTGATTTACCTTATGATCATGGATTATATAATTCTATATGAGTGATAGTATAACATTTGACTAAATCAGATCACTGCTTAGAGATTAAGGAGTCAAGCTCCATGGAGGTTTTTTCTAGGAAATATCTAGAGGAGGTGGAGAGGATTTAAGATTCTTGAGGAATATAATCTATAATCATGATCCTAATTTTAACTCCAATGTAAATACCCCAACCCTAGTATCCCAGAGTCAGTGATTACTTTATTACATTGGCACTATATACAAGAAATCATGTCCTAAAGGACCGAATAGTTTAGTAGTCCTAAGAAAACTAGATACATATTTGAATATTACATAAATTTTAAGACATAACACATCATAGTATTTTATTTGACTACAAAATTATTACATTTATCATATATTTTCATATTAATCACAATACACTTCTTGGAATCCTAGGGAAAAATAGACATAAGAAAGTAGTGATCTCTAATGCCTAGTAAGGGTATACATAAATAATAAGGAATGAATGATATGTAAAGAATAAATGATAATCAAGTAATTCCATATAAATAATAACATAAGATAGAAACTCATACATGGATAATAAATAAACTAATCACATTTAAATCAATAACTAAATTCATAATGATGGAATGGATAATTCTAAACATCTGAAACATACCGTCGGGGCCTTGAACAAGATATATGAAAATAAATGGGTAAGGCCTCAACCAAAACCCAATCTATTTTGCCTCATGAGACCTAATTATGCATTGAGGGGATATAGAGGGACCTTATAATCACTTAATAAGTCCAATGTATTCCTCATATGAATAAATAATACAACTAAATCAACATGACTTAACAATCAATAAAAGTCTATATTGGAAGAGCTATCACACAAAATGTCAATACTTTATCCCAGTCAAAATGATCATAAACCATAAAAATAAATGTGGTGGATGGTATCATTATATTATATCCTTAACATTAAATTCAAAAAAGTATGTTGACATAGATGAAAATACTTTAAAAATTTCATAGTAATTTTTTTTGAGGGAAATACCCTTTCTACTTTAAAAATCAATTTTTGAAATCTAAAAACTATGCATGTAATAAATAAATATTTTCTTTGAAAATAACCTTATAAAATATTAAAGTAGTATTAAAAATATATATGATTCATTATGGTGGGAAATTATTTTCATATCGTATAAGTTAAAAAAACATTCCTTTTACACTTTCATTAAAAGCCAACAAGTACCTCGTTCAGAAAACAACAAGAATATTTCATTAAAACCATTTTTTAAAAAGGTAAAACATGGGTAATAATGTTTTAATAAATCATTGGAGGATATTAAAAATATTATTTATAAAATTTAAGAAAAATATGGATATGGAAGAAAATATTCCTGCAATGGAAATATAAACAACAATGAATAATGATGAGATTGTGAATTAAACCCTTACCCTAAATTTGATTTCCTTTATATATGATTGAAAATCCTGTATAATAAATATATATTTATTATAAATCTATTAAAAAAACATAATCATATATATTATACCATATATTATTTACTTATAATATTTTATCAACTGTTTATTATCAATTTATTTTTAAAACCACTGATTCAGGTGGTAACTGCTTTATTTTTTATGTATGATTTGGTTTGATAGTTTCAATACTTTTACTTTGATCAAGGTTATATAATATAATTTTTTAATAATGATATAAATATATTAAATATTCATCATATTCATATTTATATTAATGCATAAAATATAAATATAGAAAATGAATTACACCGTTTATGGAGACAATATGCCATATACACACATAAACATTGTTTTCAATTTTCATTAGATAGAATGAAAGAAAAGTAAATAATATTTAAAAATTAAATAATAATTATTATATCATATATATTCATTAAATATATCCTTATTACCATCCAATTATAATATAAATGTAAAATAAACCACATCGCTTTGTGGAGGTGGTAGTCCTCACATATGCACGAGCAATGTTATCATTTCCCAAAGGATTGGAAGGTAATAAGGTATATATGATATTATCATTATAGATTTATAATTATATAATAATTATTATATATACTCATTATTTACATCTTTATAACCATCCAAGTAAAGTGGTGATGAAAAATGAATTACACCACTATGTGAAGATGACATGTCGTAAGTATGCACGAGTGATGTTTTCACTTTTCATAGGATTAAAAAGAGATTATATATAGTTGTACCATAATAATAATAAAATATAATTATATTTATGATATTTTATCTATTATTTTAATATGGGTACAACATATGGAGAGGAATTAGAAGAATAAATAAACTTGAAAGAGTCGATAAAGATGTTTACTTCTTATTTAGGAACTCCCTTTAGATCTTTTTTTAAGTGACCTATGGTTTCTATTTTGGAAGGGAAATAACCTAAAGAATTTTTATAAGGATGTTTAAAAGAGTACTTGTTAGTTTTTTTAGATAGATGGATCAAAGTGGTGTAAAGGAGTAATGGAGGAGGTCCCCTTTTATAATTAAGATGAGGAACACTTTTGGAATTTCTTTAAATATTAGATTAATATAAATTATTTATCATGTAAAAATGGATCACAATTCATATAATTACAATATAATTTGGATATAAGTCTAAATATTTTCATATAATAAAATATGGACATGTTTTGAATATGTTTTCACACTTATCTTTTAGTTTTAACCCCCATTAACCCTTTTTACAATTAACATACTATTAAAATTTTCTACCTATAAGGGTCAATAATTTTATAATAAAATTAAAAAAGACTCATAAATTGACCATGGTAGATTTTATTAACCATATAAAATTCATTTTTTTAAAATTAAATATTTTTATTAATTTTAAATCATTTAATAAATTATTATTTTCATAAAATATTAATAATTACAATTTTAAAACTTTTCATTTAGTTTGAATTTAATAACATAAATAAAACAAATTAATTAGGATAAAATGCATAAAAACCTATTTAATATGTCATTTTAATCTATAAAATTCATGGGTCATATTAATTATTTCAAATTATACTACTTTTAATTATTTTAACATCATTTTTTATGTTAATTAAATAATTAATGTGTCTGTATTGTGTAAGAATTTAGGGTGATTATTTCTTCACAAAAAATTAAAAATAAACTAACATGATGAATATAAATCATTTATATTTAAAAATATTATTTATTTTGGAAATCTAGGGTTTCCCCTTGTCGTTAGAGGTGTTAACAGGGCGGAGCAGGTCAGCCTGCCGGGGGGATCATGCGGGTTGCGGATTTTAATGTGCGGTCCGGCCCGATCCACAAATAATACGGGCTTAAAAAATAAAAGCTCGACCCTACCATGCGGGACACACAGACTAACGGGCCGGCCCACGGGCTTAAAAAAATAATATATAAAAGTATTTTTTTGCTTCATGAACCATGATAAAGTGGAACAGAAAATAGAAATATTTGAGATTTGGTGAAGATATTTAGTTTTTAATTAACAATATCCCTAAAAACAACAACAACCATTAAAATATTATATCTTTGATGATTTATGGGATTAATATCATCTCAGGTGGGTCATTTAACTTGACCCTCCTAACCAGTTTATGGACAACAATACTCTTGCACCTCTCGTTAACACTACAACTCATGTATATAATATTTACTAATATATATATATATAATAATATTTATTATTTATTATATAAATTTATTTAATACATATAATATATTTATTACATATACATGTAATATATATTATTTATTATATGCACATAAGAAAATTTCTATTGAATTTTTTTGTGCAAATTTATATTGGAAATTTCATGTGTAAATTTACACTAAAAAATATAAACTTCAAATCTTTACTTAAAATTATAATGAAAATATATTGATACATAAATAAAAAATTTAAATTTTCACTATAAATTTTCATTGCAATTTTTTGACAAAAAATGTTTACTACAAACTTCCAATGAAAATTTAATTGGAATCTCCACTTAAATTTCTAATGTTAAATTCAACTTATTTTTTATTATAATTATACAGAAAATTTGATTAACAAAATTATAAGATAAATGCATGATTAAAATTGTAATTTAAATATTTTAACTCATAAATAAATAATTTAATTTCACACTAAAAATTTGAACCGCAATGGAAATTTTCAGTGCAAACTTTTATTGGAAAATTGTGATGCGAATTTTCACTGGAAATTGAACTTTTAATTTTTCACATAAAATTATAATGTAGATATATTAAAATATAAAAAAAATTTAATTTTTCAACAAATTAAAACTAAAATAAAAATATATTAATACATATATTAAAAATGTAAATTTTAACTGAAAATTTTCATTAGAAATTTGCACGAAAAACTTTCAGTAAAGATTTTCAATAGAAAATTTTAGTTCAAATTTCCACTTAAAATTCTGATACAAATTTCCAGTTGACTTTTATTATAATTATACAGAAAATTTGATTAAAAAAGTTCTAAAATAAATGCATGCTCGAATTTTATTATTGAATTTTCCAATGCAAACTGCCACTCCAAATTCTTAGTGCAATTTTTCACAGGTTTTCTGCAGTTTGATTTTTCCATTAAAATTACAATGTAGACACGTTAAAAAATAAATGAAAAATTTAAATTTTAATTGGAAAATTACATTTAAATTTTTCATCAGAAACTTTTACAGTAAATTTCCACTAGAAACGTCTACTTAAAACTATAATAAAAATATAATGATACATAAATAAAAACTATAAAATTTCATCATAAATTTACACTGAAAATTTACATCGGAAACTATGAATAGAAATTTCCATTATAAAATTATAGTTAAAATTTCCATTTAAATGTCTAATTTAAATCATCAAATTATATTTTCTATGCATTGAAATTTTACTCTTATGAGTACAAATCAGTACTCAAAATTTGCACTGAAATTTTACACTGAAAATTTGTATTGGAGACTTGATTATCAAAATTTTAAAATAAATACATCTTTGGATTTTCAATTCAAATATATTAATACATAATATTATTATATATTTATTATTATTGTTTCTTATTTATTAATTTTTTTAAGTTACTTTTAAAAACTCATAGTAATATATATATATATATATATAATTATAATAATAAAATTAAAATACATAAATCAAAATATTAGTAGAGTGTTGTATTATAAAAAAAATGGTACCATTTTCATAATTATTGTATCAATTTTTAATACATTAATTCTATTATGTTCCAAATAACCACATGAGCGCCATCTATCCCACGACCAACCTTACCGTCAGGTTTAAAATCTAACATGAGTCAATTTTTTCATGATTTATGTATGGTTTTATAAAACTTGAACTATTTTTTTCACACACTCATGTTAATTTATTATATTATATTGTTTTGTTTTATTTTTCAAGAATAATGTTTTGCAATACTTATAATTGCGGGTCAAACGGGACCTGCGGACACCCGGCGGCCTAGTCCGCGCGGGCTGCGGGTTTTGCGGGTTGGATCAAATGTGGTCCGAATATTTGCGGGCCTAAATTTTCAAGGCCCTAACCCACATAAATCCACAGACTAACGGATCAGCCCATGGATTTGCGGATTTTTTGACAGGTCTACTCATCGCCGCCTCATCCCTTCAGCCCGGGTCAGCTCGGCTTCCTTCCTCGTGCTCAGTGAGATCGTGGCGACAACCACTCTATCGCGATGGCGTCATGGACTTCATGGACTTGGTCGTCTTGGCGTTCGTCACTTATGGACTATTTCTCGCCCAATTCCACCTTGGATGATAGGGCTTTCCATGGCGGCGTAGTGATGGTCCAACGACCGAGTTCCTGCTTCCGTGTTCTGAGGGTTTTCGCTTCATTTTCGACTATGTGCATTGGGTGGTTCGTCATGGTTTCTGTGGGATTACTAGATGGCAGCGACGAGATCTAGTTTGAAGTGGGGTTTCTTCTGGCGTGCTGGTGATTTTGGACTTCATTTTTTGTTTTCGTTGTTGGTTTTTTGATGATTTCTTGCTATTCGTGATTCTGGGTTGTTTCAGTTCTTTCTGCTTTGGCGACATCGTCAGTGTTGCGGCAGCGGTGTGGACGTGATGCAACGAATTCATATTCTTCCTCTTGGTCAATTAGTGATGATTTCTCAAATCAATTTTTTGCCTTCATATTTTGGATTTTGATGTTCTGCTGTTTGTGTGTTAGTTTGGGGGTGAATGTGTTTCCACTGTTCGTCGATGTGATGTTGTTCGTGATTTTGTTTTGGGTGTGATGTGTTTTTCGAGCTGGATCTGCTGTGGAGCTTCTTGGAGTTGATTCTAGTTTTTGGGTGTGTTTTGAAGACTGTGGAGGAAGTGAAGGTTTGAAGACTGTGGAGGAAGTGAAGGTTTGAGGTTGTGATTCAATGGTGGTTCTCATTATGCAGTTGGTTTGTTTTTCTTGGCCTTGGTGGTCTGCTGTTCTATGGATATTAAAATCAGATTGTCTACATGAGGTTTCTCCAGATGAGGTTTAGGGCGAAGAGTTTCCACTGTACTTTTTCTTTCCAGAATTGGATGTTTGAGAGGGCATGGCTACGACCATCGGTACCGGGCCCGTGAAATTTTTCACGGGACAGCTAGCCGATCAACAGTGGAATGTGGAAACTGGATTTCATGTTTTTTATGCTGGGAGGGGCTTTTCTCATGTAGTGTGGGTTGTTTGTTTTGGAATTTTGGATCGTTGGGGCCTTTTTGATTTGTTTACGTCTTTGATGTCATGGTGGTTTCCCCCCTTTACCCTTAAAAGGGCTTATCTTATCTTAATAAAAAATTAATTTTCAGTCAGTCAAATATTATAATGGTCATAATCTCATACAAATGGAAAAAATACATATAACAAAATATTGTATGGTTATGGATGTAATTTAATCATTAATTAAAATTAAGTCAAGTTTTAGGGTCATTATATATTCCTTATCATATTATTTTTAACCATTAATTACCCTATTTACCCTTTAATGCCGTAATAAAAATTACTAAATTTACTATTCACATTGAAAAAAATAAAATGGATATATTTACTAAATTTAGTAATATTTATTAAAAATATGGAATAAATTATTTAATATTCAATTTCAACAAGTTTCAGAAATTAATTTAAGATTAAAACACAAAACACAAAGAAAAGCATTTTCTCAGAAAAAATATATTTTTAAGTATAAAAATGTTTTTATACCAAATTAAATAATAAAAGTAATTAAAATGATCTTAATTAGATTATTAATAATAAAATAGATCTAATTTTACTTTTAAACTATTTTAAAACTTAATTTTACTTTTGAAATTCTTGAAATAAAATACATTTTTTAATAAAAAAGCAGTATTTTTTACTATTAACCAGAAAATCAATCTTTTCAAAAAAATCCCAAAAATTTAGACTAAGAAAATTTTGATATAATGATTTCCAAAATTATGTTAATTTTATAAAATATATTTTTCTAAAAGTGTAAAAATTAATTATATTATTTCCTCATAAAAAGTAATAAAAATCATTTTTGAATAAAACATATAAAATAGATTTACTAAAATTTGAGTGTTTATTCCCTAATAATTAATATATAAATTTGTGTTGATTAATAAATTTATATATATTTCATAATATTTTTAATCCTACACACACCCTATAATTTAACTAATATATTATAACAGTCATATTTAAACAATAATATCATGTGGTTCGTTTAAGCTTGGCGTTGTGTGTTAAACACACTTTCGAACATAGTGTTCTTTTAAAATATCCGGTTGTTAAATAC
The DNA here is from genome assembly GCA_963277665.1 of Viscum album. Classification (NCBI taxonomy): domain Eukaryota; kingdom Viridiplantae; phylum Streptophyta; class Magnoliopsida; order Santalales; family Viscaceae; genus Viscum; species Viscum album. The sequence goes on along the minus strand of OY728146.1, from coordinate 1,776,593,673 downwards.
AAGGTGTGTGGTATTCACCATGATTTTTGATCTTAGTTATTCCTTAATACTACTTTTCATCCATAGATGAATGTTCAGACAAAGTGGACCATCCAGATTCTTAAAGAAATTTTGTGTGTTTATGACTTGGATTTTGGTAGTTTATTGATGATGAACCTACCTTTTTTATAATTTTATTACAATAATATTTTTCAATACACCATTGGTATAAAAACATTTTTATATTTGTATCATTGGCCTTTCCTTTATCTATTATACTAGATTTGGTTTGGAGAGTCAACAATTCTCAGATTAGGACTAGTTCAGAGCATGATGGAGATGGTTCAAGTGATTTATAAGGACATGAAGGAAGTATAAGATCATCAGAAGTCCTATACCAACCATAATATGAGAAATTTGGAGTTCAAAGTTAGAGATCACGTGTTCTTGAAGGTGAATCCTCATCATGTGAAGCAAATTTTTGTGCACGGGAGTAAGATTTTTCCCTAGTTTGTTAGTCCATTCGAGGTATTGGATCCTATTGGATCTATTGCATATCAGATAATAGTACCCCCATAAATGATCAAGATACATGATATCTTTCATGTTTCATAGATTATCATCTATCTTCATGATGATTCTCACATCATCAATTTTGGAGATATCAATATCGATGATGATGTGACCTTTGAGGAGCATCCTGTGGAGATCCAAGACCATCAGGAGAAGGTGTTTCTTGGGCAAGCTATCCCTTTGGTTCATTTCCTTTAATAGATTCATTCTCAATATCATGATCTATTTGTTTCTTGATATTATTTTGTAATTATGTTTTGTTTATATATACCTTTTTATGACTTATGATATGGATATATCTTTCTTAATTCCTTGTTTATGGATTTGACCCTGTTTAAGAGGTATCTCTCCCCTGGGAGATGGTTGCATGGTTTTACACCATGTTTATCAAAGTGATATTATTATGATCTAGTGATGGTGAGATGGAATTTTCCCCTAGTTTATGATGTCACTTGGTTATATTTTTTTAACCTCCATAAGTGGATATTTTCTTGATGTAGTGAGATCCTTAAGAGGTATCTCACAGACAATTATTCACATATCCATTCCCTTTTTATCTTGGGTTTTATTTTAATTCTTAAGGATGATAATTTCTTTAGATGTATCTTATATAATTCCTTAGTTTCTAAAAACATTTCCTTTGTGTTTTGTACTAGGTTTGAAGTTTCCAAGGAGGTGTTTGGGGTATTTTTTCCTCAAAATTATCAATTTTTTTCTTATTATAGTGGTATAATTTTTTTTTCTGGCAATATTGAGTTGTTTTGGTGATAAAAAGTTGTTCTGGCAGTAGCAAGTTGTTCTAGAGGAATCAAGTTTTTTTTTTGTGGTAGAAAGTTGTTTTGGTATTAGTAAGTTTTTCTAACATTATCAAGTTGTTTTAATGGTAAAAAGTGGTCCAATAGAAGTAGATTATGTTTTTTTCCAAAATTTCTAGTTTTAACCAAAATGTTGTAAATATTAATTTTTACCATAAAAATGGTTTTAAAGCCTTAAATAAGGGAATTAATATCCATTTCAAAAATGATATTTATAACCTTGTATTATTAAAATTATGAATCTTTTAATATGGATCTTACATGTTAATTAAATGAGATCCACATTAATGTTTAATTAATGTTTAACCTACTGGGTTTCTCAATGTTCTCACATCCTTAACTCTAAAATTAAGATCATTCCTTCATTCAAATATTTTCTTGCTTTCATTGAGTCTGAATGAACTAACTTTTTTTATTAACCCTTGAAGATTCATATACATCCATCAGGAACAACCCTGTTTATATTTTTTGGATATGTTAATAGTTTGGTTCACACTCTATTTTCTATAGTAGCGAGTCAAATTTTAGGTAGAATATTGTTTCTATTTTTTCCCTCCTACTATGTAAAACTTGAAAGGTTGTTTAAGCCCTTATCTTTAAGACATACAAGCAAAAAAATCATATTCTTTTCCACCTTTTTTCAAATGGAGCATGGTTTTAAACTTCCTTTCCATATAGATGATTTATTGCTTATACTATTTTATATACAATCATAAATTCATCATACATTATCACTTTGAGTAATGGTGTAATTAACCTTAATGAAGATAAAAATGTAATAAAATAATTTGGTTTATGGTTATAGTGATCACATGTTTTTTGATCATGATAATAGTTTTCCTCTTTTTTTATTAATAGTGTGATATATATGTCTATTCATTGTTTTAGCATAGTTTTTTGTTCTTGGAAATTAATAAAGAATGAAAATATGGTAACGATTGTTGGCTAAATAATAAAGTGGCGTGTTAAATGATATCATACTTCCTTAAATTTTGATGAAACAAAAATTTATTCCTCAAAGAATTTTTAAATAATTCATAGATTTTAATAGCTAATACTATAGGTTTCCTGTGGTTGTAGCCTCTAATAAATAAATCAGTTAATTGAAGAAATAAATGAATCCATTTTTTAATAAAGATAAAAATTTTAGGCCGAGCGAATCCATTTGTTTATGAAGGCTAAATGTATTATTTTTATAGATTAGATTCCATGTTGACTCTATTTATTGTTTCTTTATTCCTTGTGTGATTTTGACATAATGTGATCTTGGAGGGATGATGGTTGATGAAATATGGGCAATGATTCATGGGTTTGTCACAACAGTTCATGATTGATATGGTGGGATGCATGGTGTTATACATGGTGGTGTTGGGGATGACACCAAGACTGATGGAACAAGGTAAATTTGGTATTTCCCATTATTATTATATAAGTTAAGATTATTTCTTTTTTAATGAATCCACTTTAATGTCTAGATGTTTGGGTTTCTTGTTTCTGTATTCCTTTCCCCATTTCTTGATGCAATTGGCTATTCTTTTTTATGTATCTTTTTTTGTAGATTAGGGTAACTCCAAGAGTTCCTAAAATTATGGAATGATATTGAATAATATTTTTTTAGCTCATGTGGTTGGTGCTTGATAGAATGAAAATGATAAAAATCTTTAGAATCCATGAGATCAGTTGGTTTAAGCCTAAAGGGAACATGAATCAGTTGATGAACATGTTCAGGTAATGATAAATAAATTTTATTATTTAATCATGATAATTAACTTAACTTGAAATTTTTAATGGAAATAAATTAATGAAATACTCCTTGAATCTTTATATACTGATAGGATATCTAGTTCGTAGTGATGGAAGTTGGGTGTTTGAGTGATGATAACTGCAGTTGATCCTAATACTAAGTTAATTCCCATAGTGTTGTTGTGAGATATATATATATATATATCATGTATCTTATGTGATTTCATATGCTACCCCACCTATGTAAGTTGGGAGACTGACACCCCATAGAATTTGGTAGGGTGTTTTCCCCAACATCTAGGTTGGGGATAATGAATGGCTGACTACCCCCTCTTTCCCCACTCTCTTCTCTTGGTAGTATTATGTGGTAGTATGAACAATGGTTACCTTTTCCATATATGTGTGCAGATGGTTGTAATGTATTTTGGTTATTTCACACACACACATCTATAGATATAGTATCCTATGGATTATTATAGGTATTTATTGTATGGGTTGTGATGGCTTGAGGAATAATACTCGATATACAGGCTATGGTGAATCATGAAAACTACGTAGTTACTACTCAGCTACAACCTAGAGTTATAGAATGGGATGATGAGATGATGTGATTCAAGATATGCATGGTACATGATGATGAGAGTATGTAATGTACATAGTTCATGATATGATACATTAGGCTAGGTGTCTTCAGGAAGTCTTAATTTTGGAGAGAGATTGTAACATCCCGAGTTTTAAGAAAGAAATACTATGTTTGAAGCATACATGATACACTACATCAAGCTTAAAAAAACTAAATATTATTATTTAAATGTTACCATTATAACCTAGATATTGGAATGGAGAGAATGAAAAATATTAACTAAATTATGAAAATATGGTTTGTACATGTTTATATAATGATTCATTGGTTACCAAATTAATTATAAATGGAAACAAAAACCAATTGAATATAAAAGATGTGGTTTTATAAAAAACTATTTAAATGAGAATAATTATGTTTATAAAATAATAATATCACACTTTTTGGATTATATTAATGAAATATAAACTCAATATAATGTTTAAAATTCATATTATATGTTTTCTAGACAAGATATAAGAACAAAATCAATTTTATTCATAAAAGAAGTATTTTTCAAAGAAAGATTTTTTACCACCTTTTGATGGTGAACCCATTTTAAATATAGTTTTTGATAATTTTATAAGTTTTATTTGAAAAAATAAACTTCTTATTTGAAATAATAACATTAAAATTTAGTTTGGATAAATTTTTGGTATTTTTCCTGATAACTTTCATATTTTAATGAATAATGAAAAACACTGCATTTTAATTCAAAACTGCTTTTTCATATAATTCATTTATATTGTTATATTATAATTATAATTGATTTTAAATTATATTTATATTTTTTTTATAATTTAATCTAATTTTGTTTATTTAAATCAACTTCAAGTTAAAAATAGATATAAAAACATTTCAATATTTTGAACGTTTCACTTTAAAAATTCGCTTTTTAGTCTTGCCTGTAGAATTAATTTTAAATATAATTTTCCCAATTATGTATTTTTAATTAGATAAAATGGATCCCATATTTTTAATCATAAGTTCCAAATTATGTTTTTAGTTCAATTTTATTTTTAGGTATTAAAAATTCACCATGGTACAAATATTATTTACCATTGTATAGGTAACATCGTGACAAAGGTTAAAGTTAAAAGTTAAAAGCTTAACCTACCTAAAAAATTCAAAATTTAAAGGATGGTTGAGGTGTGGATCGACCCTAACCAGAATATACAACATTAATTACATGAAAAAGTTATGGAATTTAATTCCATCTCAATGTGGTTATCTTTTCATATAAAATAATCAACAATTTAATCACTTGAACCCACCTCTCCTCAAGTATAAATACCACCTATCCACCACCCTATTTCAACCCAAAAAGCATTTTAGCTCCTAAAATATCTTTCAAAACCTCTAATACTCACTCTAACCACATAAAAGTGCTGATGGTATCACCAAAAGACCAAATCCAAGGTCTTCAAGGGTCTTTCAAGGAGGGGATATTCAAGAGGAAATTTTCTCAAAGTACCTCTCTTAATTTATTTCCTTTTTCTACTTTCTACTTACCTTATTCATACATAAATGAATGATTACTAAAGAATAATGTATATAATTTATTTTTATATTTCTAATTTAATATCTCATATCCATTTCATTTCTCAACTCCTTTTATTCAAATAAACAAAATTTTTGTCCAAGTTATGTCGATTAATTGCCTCTGTGAATAATGTTTTTATTTGTTTTTCCTTTACCGCCTTCATGGATGGTCTTAAAACCATTTTTTGGTAAAATAATTTTATAATATATATATTTTAACCTATTTAATATTATTGATATGTTACATTAAACATACCTTCATACTTTCCATATTGTTGTTATAAGATAACTTCGTTTGGGGACGTATGGACTACCGCCTCCTCAAAATGATGTGATTCATTCACGCATCACATAGAATGTATTAAGGATTTTTAAGTAAAAATATATGATATAAATTAAATATTAATGATACTATAATGATATTATATATTTATATATATTTAAAAACATTTCATCTTAATTTTACTCTTTCAATACGATAGGAAAATGAAAATAACATTCATGCGTACGTACGACCTATTGTCTCCATGAATGGTGTTTTTAGTTTGTATTAAAAGATTATTATAAATACTTATATAATGAATATATAAGATATTTATATAATTTTTTATATTCTAGAGATTATGGAATTATGGACACATGAACTATTGACATCATGCCAAGTTCATTTTTAACTCAAGAACCGAATATCGACAAAGCGTCTGACATGAACTTAAATAACTGTGTAATTGTTATAATGTGGTAATTAATGATATAAAAGGAATAATAAAAATTAGAAGGTTCTTAATAAAGTATATACTAAACTAATTTTATTATTTAGTAATAACAAGGAAGATACGAGACGAGTCAAACTCAAGGTAAGGGAACTTCTTAACCCAATTTCCACTCATTGGGTTTTATGCATACTTTGTTGATTATATTATACCAAGATTATGTGTGGAATAACTTTTTATTTATTTATGAAGTAATTTACACTTCCATTTTTTTTGGATATAACATTTCTACAAAAAATCACCCCATTGATAAATTCTTATTCCATTTTTATAAATTCTGTAAGGATTTTTCTAACTTAATTTCCATTCACTGGGTTATACGTCTACTTCGTTGATTTTATTATGAAAATATTATGTGTGGAATAAATTTTTATTGGTTTATATTTTATTTCCAATTATATTTTTTGGATATAATTTTTTTACACACAATCACCCCATTGATAAATTCTTACATCATTGATATGAACTTTGTAAGGATTTACTCATCTCACTTTTTATCTCTGTGAGATATATGCATTATTCGCCACTAATTTATTTTTTGTGGTGTATATATAAATAAATTTGATATTAAATATAATTAATCTATTCATATTAATGGTATTAAATGTTTCATTTGATTATTATTACTTTTATTGGTCATACAATTTGACATATTACAAGTGGTAAGGGAATTTCTCAACCCATTATCCATTCTTTGGGTTAAAATTTTACTTCTTAATTATATCGTTCAACTCTTATGTGTGAAATTAATTTTGAATATATTATATTTTATTTATACTTGTTTTATGTGGATTTATATTTAAAATATATAATCTATCTACTTTATTAAAAAAATGATCTTTGTAAGGGGATCTTTAACTAAAACATCGTTTTAAATGTTTTAAAGATTTAATATTCTAAATCCTTCTCTTTCATGTCCATGTTTTCAAAACAGTTTTAAGGATTTATATATATGGACATGAATTTTTTTAAATTTTAATTCCTTTAAAAAGTTTCAAAGTGATATGGGACACTTAGATTTAAAAATATTCTTATAAAATAATTTAAATGTGTTTTAAAATATATTAATTATTTCAATATCTTTGAATGTATTTTTTTAACATATTATCCATGAATTTAATTTTTAACTTTTATGTGTCTTTAATGTTTTTATTTTTAATTTACAATTTTTCACTTTTATTTTCAAATAATGTGTTTTCATTTATGTGTGCATGGATTTGTAAAAATGAAATGTGATTTCAAAGTAGAAATGTTATTTTTTCCTTTATTCTGGTTTTATGTGTTATGATTATGTTATGGTTCTTGGTAATTTATTATGTATATAGGTGGTTACATGATAAAACAATGGTTTGTGAGCCTGTGATATCTCTTCAATGCATTGAGTACTGGGATAGAGTTAAATGATAGGGTTTCTCCTAAGAGATTTAGGGAATATATTATGATGGGTATTCCAAATGTAACCATGAAGATTAATCACTATGTAGCTATGAAAGATAAAATGTACATATAATATGGATTACAAAATATGAATTTAGCATTTATGATTTATAAGAAGTATTTTTAGGAATATTATGATTTCATGAGGTATATTTTTATGGGTGAAAATTATGATTTTGTAAAAATGTTTTCTTGAGTTTGAAATATTCATGGAATAATGGTTTCATTCCTTATTTGATATCCATTACTAATAATTTTGTGCTCATCCCAGGTTTTTGAAATTTTTTCCAAAAATTATGAGGATGGGTGAGAGAAAGTAAGAAGTCAAGAAGATCTTTATCAAGAAAATAAATCATGTTATATTTAAATTTTTTTATATTTTTTGAAAAAAATGGATACTTTTTTGGTAGTAGCCTCTTGTATGATTATGGGATGTTATGTATTAATGATGGCCTAATTATATAATACTATAAACTTTAAAATATCCTCAATGTGAAAGAAAGAGAATTCTTGACCAAACTTAAGATTATGTAATGTTTAATGTTGGGGCCTTATAGAGATGTATCAAGATGTGCGACATTGGGGATGAGTGGAAAACCATTGGAGAAGTGATAGAGAGGTGCCTTATTTTAATATATATTAGATATTATATTATTCATTTTATTAAATACTTGGAGAGGGATCCATTGTGAGGCTGATAAGTTAACATACCTAATTTGGTGATGAGTTAGCTTCACTTTTTGTTCACTGGTATTTAGTATTATTTCTTTATATTTTGGAGGAGGGGATCAAAGGAGGATACTACTAAGTATACATGTTATTGTAACCATATATATAAACTATTTTTCTAGAAAATAGGAGCTGGTTGGTGATTGGGCCAAACAATACTAGCTCATGGAGTTGTTCAAGAGATGTTTGGGATTCGAGGTCACCACCAAGGATTTAATTTTGGTACTTATAGTTTCCTTTATAGTTGTTTTCAGTCTGTATGGAATTCCATGCATGTACTTGGAATATTTTATTTTATATTGAATATAAATTTTATAGTGGTTTTATTTTATCTATAATTACTCATGTTACATTAGAGGGTAATTCCCTCCATTTGTGTATATGATATACCCTCGGTGCTTGTTGCTAACATGTATCCTATTAGAGGTGAGATTATATTTTCATTATCTCATATCTCTAATTTTTGACCTAGAGGGGTACCTTGGGAGGGAGGGGGTCATGATAGAGTGGTATCAAAGGTTAATGTTAAAATATAGGATAGAGTTTAGAGGTAGGCAATAGAGAGGAGTGTATGGTTTAGTATGGAAATGGTTTCAACTGAGTTTAGTATGTTATGAAAATAAGGGATATGTTACATCCAAAACACCAATAAACGAGATCCCAAGTCTACTTTATTACATTAGTATAAGATAAAAAGGATATCATCCCAAAGGAAAAACTTGTTTAGTAGTCTTAATGAACCAGAAATATACATGATCCCCATCTTACATTGGAAGTATAATTGTAATGTCTCAGATCAGATGCCACTAAAATGGTACCCCAAACTGGTTGGTTATGAGGCCTCAAGTATTCCTCCCTATATGCTAGAGGCTACTGACTATCAGTGAGTTCCTAGGGTCTAATAGTGGGGAAACTATTCCCTCATATCAGAGTAACCAAACATCAGAAATAACTAAGTATCATACACAACAGTAAATAAAAAGAGTGTAGAAGTAGTAAATAAACTGAAATAGAATATATTTTAATAATAAATGAAAAATCTATAAAATTATGAATAGATATTCCATACATACAGCACTGGTCACCCACTGAGATGACCATATAGATACAGGAGTACAAAATAAACTGAAATAAAAGTATAGGGATATAATACTAACTCCAAGACAAACCACATACCTGGTCTATAGACACCATGGAACTGTAACAACCCGATCATGAACCACACAAATAGCTCTGCTCGATCATGCAACATTGGGCCTCATCCTTATCCACCATAAAATTGTGTTCAACCTGAAAATAAGTCATAATATCTACACATACACTGAGGTTCATGTAAAGGGGTGATAAATAATCTCAGTAGGACACCTCAATAATGAACCTATAAAATATGATTCTATATATGCATGAAAAAAATGCTCAACCTAGCCGAGACATAACTAAAAGGATAAGTAAATACAATAAATTTTAAACCATAGTCGAACCCCAAGCCCATAATCCTAGTCAACTGGGAAAGTTCCACCATGGATGTACATACTTATATTCATATAAATGTATAGTTACATACCTATACATATATACATAAATTTAAATATTCACGAGTAAAGTGAAATAAATATCATAAAACCAATCAACATCTCATACTTGGGTCTGTAATCCCAATTGCCTGAGCATCCCGTGTAAGGGAATTGAGCTGGACATCATGCCAATAAATACGTGTATCATTAAGTTTATATATGGGTCTATAATACCAATCGACATATACCTGATTCAACCAATGATAGAAATATCTCTAAGCAAGATACGCCACCACATGGTGATACTCGTCCTACACATACTCACCTCCAATCACTGTAAAAAAAGATTCTAGGGAAGTACACATAAAAATCTAGTAAATGGTCACTAATCCAGACTCCATTCTACTCAAGAAATGTAAATATAGTCCAATTTCAGAGCCCTAGGTCCCGGTCCATAGGTAGTCATGACATTCAGAACTTGGATGAACCCTAAGGGTCTAAACCTTAGATGATCTATAAGAAAAAGCCACTGATGATACACCATGACCATCCCTGGAGTCACTAATAAGGGAGATAAGAATCATATCTATCATCCGAAAGATCATAATCATTATGGGTATCAAATGATGTGAGGCACCATGTCTAACACTGAAGTCAAGTAACTGATTAGGGAGAGTGTAATCATCCCAATCATAATCCACTGCCTGAAGAGAGCATAATCTTCCATGATATAAAAAAAGTAAAGGAGATCATAATCATCCTCATAATATATAAAACTGAGGAGATCAGAATCATCCTCATCACCTAGGATAGAATAACCATCCATGAGTATCATTACTAGGGACACCATGCCTAAATATCATAATCACAGGCTCAATGAATGGATACTAGGAAACACATATAGAAATCCCAACAAGGTAATAATCAAATATATAGACTCAATAACCAGATACAAGGTTGTACCCATGGGTATATAAGAAAATATCATAAAATAACATGGATTAGAATTAGAATCCTAGAAAAGAACATCTGGGAATCCCAAAGAGAAATAATTATACCCCGCATTAGGATCAATAACCACTAACCAAGAAGAACCTCTGGTAAACATCACTACATCACCAATAAAAATTTGAAAGTATAAACAAAGAGTGAGGGTGGAAGAATGCATAAACCTACCACTACTGCCACGACCCCATGGGATTACAAGTTCGTAATGAGTTCTAAGGTGACACTCGCTACCATCTCTACCCAAAACTAATATAGTATCTCAAGACTAGTCAAACAATGGGGAACCCACTAGGTCCATTGAGTCATAGTATTAGAGAGGCATCCTACTAAGGATCCTTAGTATAAATGGTAAAGTAGGAGTCCTACACGAGATACTAAAATGGTAAGTAGACTGAGGCATCCAACACGGGATCCTCAGAATGGTCAAAAGGTAAAGGGATCCTACAAGGGACTCCCTAAGTCAGTTTGTAAGAAAAGGCATACTAAAGGGGACCCTTGGTAATAGTAAGAAGATAGAGGCAACCTATAAGGGATTCTGCAGGTAAAAAAGTAAATAGAGGAATCCTATAAGGGATCCTCAAAACAACTAATCTCCCAATATCTTAGGCCATAAGGGCACATCTCTCAAGGGAGACATGCTCAATGGAAAAGCTATAAAGGCATGGTTACAAGTGATAGCTCATGGATCATCTTAGATCTGGTCTCACTCTTAGGAGGCACTAGATATAATTACTGGAGGAAGAACATTTTCATTTAAGAAAAGCATGAAACACCACTAGGGAGTCTTTAAAACACCACAAGGGTTTCACCATCATGATCTATGTGAAAAGATACTTATAATGGACTCATCTTATGTCCAAATATAACTCTATGGAAAAATTCACAAAAAACCAAAAAGGGTTGCAAAAGGGGAAGTACAAAGAGTGTATCCCTATACACACAACATGTACTCCCAAAGCCCCACATGGGCATATAATTTGGTTGGACTTGTCATGTAAACACTCAAGTACATGAAATGAAAGATAAGTACATGGTGTGTACCAAACACAAGGTACCTTCCTGTGTCCCTCAAATATTCTGTCCATGTATTTGGCCCAGCCATGTACTTATATATGGCATGTGACCCACATGGGGTTTGGCCGTGTATTACACATGGCATATTCCCCTTACACGGGCAGCTTGGATGGGTACTCAGCTACATAGATGAGTACCAGTACATAGAGTGTATAACCCATAACCCACACATGACTTGTACTTGTAAAAAATCAATCTTCCCCAAAACAGAAGAAAACATGGTGTTTTTTCCCGAAACTACATGTTTTATAGACAAGTTTTCCCAAATTAAAAACCCCCGAATCACCCTGAAACCCTTGTTTTACCCCAAAAGTAGTAGATCAACCCTCAAGGTAACCTAATAAAGAATAATAGAGATTTAAAACTTGAAAAAAAAATTAAAACATGAGGATTCATTGTGAGACTTAAAAATGACCTACGTTTGGGTAGAATCCACTGATGCTTCACCCATTTTTGCAGTCCACCATTGCTGAACAATTATTTATCACATCCTGAGCTCCACGATGATACCACTCTTCCCCTCTCTCTCTACCTCTCCATCTCCCTCTCCCTATTTTTTATCTATCATGTTAAGGAGTAAACCATATGGGGGAATCCATGAGAATTTAAGAGAATTAAATAAAGGAAAGAAAATTAAGGAATGAAAATAAAAATAAGAAAAAGAAAAGAAAAATAAAAGGCCCCCCTGACCGACCTTGGTGCCAGACCTGAGTTCATGCCCTGCCTCAGTAAAACTCCCCATTCCAGACTCAATGGAGGATATTTAATATCAATATGATTATTTTTTAAAAATATATCACCAAATGAACCCATGTGAATAAATTAATATTTAATTTATAAAATATAAAATATTAACTATTCTTATAAAATTTGAATGGATCAGATTTCCAAAAAACTCTTATCCTAGGGTAAAAACCCTATTTTAAGATAAAAAGAGTGGTCAAAAAAAATATTTAAGATCATTTTCTAGGGGAAAATACCATTTTACCCATTACAAGCATATAGAAGAAAAATTTCAAATTTATTCTCAAAATTTTAGTTTGGAAAAACATGGGTCCTTACAATCTTCCCACTATAAACATTCCTATCCTCAATAATCCTAGTGGTAAGACTAGAAATCATGATCTCAACCCAAACATCTAAATAGGATATTTGGACTATCCAATTATTTTTCTCATATCATCAACAACTATCTCCTACACAGAAGAAATTTAACTGCAACTGATATGGTACTCCCCACTATAGGAATACCCTTATCTTAGTATCAAAAAAAAAAACTTTGAGCCCAATGAACCATGAAAAAAAATAAATTTAAATGGAAAACAAGATTCACTACCCTCAAACATCCAATGATGAACTCCCCACCATATGGATTACCTTACACCACTTCTCAAGATAAACCTCAATAAGTTCCCTTATCAAACTCGGGAAGAACATTAAAAATAAAATAATCTCAGTATAGGGAAGAAGATCTCTTAGTGTACTCAAGATGAATTCAAGATATATCATGATCATCTCTAACCATAAGTACACTAAGATTCCAAAAAAGGTGTGTATAACTCTCTTTGATCAATGCTCACAAAAAATAAGGCTACACTTATCTTTAACCAACAACTGACACCAAATCTTCTGAAAATGTATATCCAGGTCGAAACATGGGTCAACCATATCACATCACCTGATTTACTCCTGATTTCACCTATAACCTAAGTGGGAATTCATCATTTAACCACAAATACTAGGAAACTAAGCCCACAATGAGTCTTGAAACCATCGGTCCTCGATTTGCACCTGGCTACTCACCGATTTATGATTAAACAATACCATGCGTAATCATAATGTACCTTTACCACCCAACTCACACTCCAACGAGTTTTCCAACACTAGGATAATCTAACTGTTCTATATGAAATTCCATTCTCATTAATCTAGAATCTCCCTCATAACTCCTCTTCAAAATCAGGCACCTCACCTGTGCTACAATTTATTCCACAACTGCCTGTCACACGATATCATTCAATTAACAAGAATATACCCACTCTATGACTACATTATAAAAAATGAAAACATTGGTTGACCAGGCCAAGAACCTAAAAAATACTTATTTTTTAAGTTAGTCTTGATACTAAATCACCCAAGGTGTTTAAAAAAGATAAAGGCATCAATATTCCTATAACGTAAAACTCGAGAACCTATCATCTATCGATTGAAAACAAGTATATAACCAACCACACTATCTAAAAATACATTTAAAAACTTGGTCCAACCTCTTATGCATGTTTCCCTTAAACAAAAAGAATGTTGACCTATAAAGGTCTGATTAAAACTAAGGGTCTCTAGGTCTCCCACCTAGCCCTATAAAACAAGTCTTACAAATGGGTCACAAGGTATAACCACATAGCCCAAAAGATCAAACCTCTCTAAATAAGGTAAATATCACAAAAAAATATAAGGTTAAAAAATAAAAACATGAACTACAATGGCCTGATCCTCACCGATCATCCTCATAAGGAACTACTCCCTCGAGGTCACGATACCAACATAGAAGAGAAACTGAACTGACACTCACCGGGTAACCATATACAGTAATAAACCCTGGAGGTCTAGTTCAAAAGAAACATAAAGGGTACTTATCAACATCACAATCATCGATTTGACTATATAAATATGACTTGAGAAACAACAACCTATAAGGGGTACACCAAAAATGTATCACATCCTATATCAACCTACTAGAGTCACTGCACCTCCTGTGCACGAGGACTAAGTCATCAGCCTCAACATCAAAACCTCAAAGTATATCTACATAACCTTCCATTAGAACAAAAAATATATATGTAAGAATACCCAATTAAATAGGTCTCATTCATCAGTAAAATCATATACTAAAAAGCCTATATGATATGAATCCTACATGCCAAATATGATGCATGAGACACCATTTTCCTTTTCCACCCAAGAGTCAAAATCCATATATGAACTCTTACTAATGTCCAAGAGCTAGAACTACATAATAAATCATCATATACCCAAAACATGTGCATATCTTAAGAAGAAAATAATATATAACTATAACATCATAGATCAGAACAACAATCCCACACCCCTGAAAACTAGGACTTCTTACCAAAACAAGTGTTCTCGAAGCACCAGTCTGATATCCATCATAGGTTCTAACACATACCTAATAATTATATATAACATATCCAAAATAGTAGTGAATAAGAAAATAAAACCTATAATACCACTTTGTATTATCCCATCCCAAATTCCACTAAAACAGAGCCTCAAGCCGATTGGTTATGGGGCCTCAAGCATGCCTCCTTGTACGCCAGAGGCTATTGACTAGCAGCGAGGGCCTAGGGTGTGATAGTGGGGAGAATATTACCTCATATTAGATTAAGAAAACAATAGAAATAGATAAGTATCATATATATAAGCAAATAAATAGAGTGAAAAAGTTGTAAATAAATTGAAATAGAACATGCTATAATAATAAATGAAAAAGAAATAAAATCCCAAATAGCTATGCCATACATACAACACAGGTCACCCAATGGTCTAACCATACAAATACATGAGTACAAAATAAACTGAAATAAAATTATAGGGCTCTACTAATAACTCTAATTTAGATCACATACCCATTCTCTAAAAACTATCAAAGAAAAACAACCCGACTAGGAACCACATGAGTAGCTCTGCTCAATCATAGAACACTAGGCCTCATCTCTATCCACCATGCGACTATTCTCAACTTGAAAAGCAGACATAATGTCTATACATACACCGAGGTTCATGTAAATGGGTGAGAAATAATCTCAATAGGCCACCCCAATGACGAACCTATAAAATATACTTCCATACGTGCATGAAAACGAAATATTATTAGCCTATCCGAGACTCAACTAAAAGGATAAGTAAAGCCAATAAATGTGAAACCGTAGTCGAACCCCATGTCAATAATCCCAATAAACTGTTCAAGTTCCCCCATGAATGTCTATACTTATATGTGTATATATGTATAGTCTCATAGCTATATATATATATACATAAATATGAATATTCACGAGTAAAGTGAAAGAAATTTCGTAAAACCAATCACTAGTCGATCCTTGGGTCTTTAATTCCGATCACATGGAGATCTTGTACAATGACATTGACCTGGACATCATTCCACTCAATCCATGCATCATTAAGTTAATATCTTGTTCTATAATCCCAATTAACATATACCTACTTTAACCAATGCCAGATATATCTATGAGAAAGCTATATCACCATAGGGGGATACTTGTCCTACACCTAGGTTCACCCGTACTCACCTCCAATCACTATAAATAAGCATTTAAAGGAATTATATATATAAATCCATTAAATGGTCAGTAAGATAGACTCCATGCTTCTCAGTTCATGTAAATGTATTCCAATGTCTGAGCCTAAGGTCCCAACTCATAGGTGGTCATGAAATTTGGAACTTGGATGAACCATAAGGGTCTAACCCTTAGACTATATGTAAGGATAAATCACACATGAGATGCCATTACCACCCCTTTAGTCTCTAATAAGGGATATTAGAATTATCCCTATCATTCATAAGAGCGTAATTATTCTAGGTATCTAATGATGTGAGATGCCATGCCCAACATTGCAGTTAAGTAACCGATCAGGGAGACCGTAATAATCCATATCATAAGCCACAGTTTGAGGAGATCATGATCATTCTATATAGAAAACAAGTCAAGGAGAGTATAATAATCCACATCATATATCAAACTAAGGAGAGATGAATCATCCTCATCACTCGAGAGAGAAGAATAATCCATGAGTATCATTACTAGGGATTCCATGCTTGAATATCATAATCATATGCTAAATGTATGGATACTAGGAAACACCTAAGGACTTCCCAAAAAGGTAATAATCAAATATAAATGCTCAAAAACCAGATCCCAGGTAGTACCTCTGGTTATAAAATAAAATATCAGAAAATAACATGGCTCAGAAGATGGATATCAGGAAATCATGTTTGGGAATCCCAAAGAAAAAGAAAGATGCCTCATATCAGGATCAACAACCACCAACCAGTAGGAAACATTGGTAAAAATTATTGTATCAATAATAAACATGTGAAAGTATTAACAAATAGTGAGGTTGGATGAATTCCTAAACCCACCAATACTTCCACATCCCTATGGGATTACAAGTTCGGAATGGGTTCTATGGTGACACTCGCTACCATTTCTACCCAAATTTGATGTATTAGCTCAGGTTCAATAAAAAAACAAGGAACCCATTAGGTCCATCAAGTCACAACATGAGAGAGGTATCCTACTTGGGATCCTCAATAGAAAAGTTAAAGGAGGATTTCTACATGGGATCATCAAATGGTAAATAGACATAGGCATCCTACATAAGATTGTTAGAATGGTCAATAGGTAAAGGGATCCTACAAGGTAATACTTAAGTTAACATGTATGTAAATACATCCCATAAGGGACCCTTGGTAACAATATGAAGATAGAGGCAACTTATAAGAGATTCTCTAGGTCAAAACATAAACCGAGGAATACTACAAGGTATCCTCAGAACAACTAATCTCTCAGCCTCTTAGGACAAAAGGGAATATCTCTCAAGGGATACATACTCAAGTAAAATGATATAAAGTCATTATTATGAGAGATATCTCATGGATAATCTCAGATTAGGTCTCACTCTTAGGAGGCACTATATATAATTACTAAAGGAAGAACCTCCACATTTAAGAAAATCCTAAAACACCACCAGGGTGTCCTTAAAACACTAAAAGGGTTTAACCATCATGATATACACGAAAAGATACTCATAATGGACTCATATTATGTCCAAATATGAATTTAGGTAAAAATAAATGAAAAACCCAAAAAGGATTACAAAAGGGACAATACACAATGTGTCTCCCTAAGCACATGACATGTACTCCCAAAGCCCCACCTGGGTGTGTACTCTAGCCAGACTTGGCATGTAAACACCCAAGTACACGATGTGATAGATTGTTATATGGAATGTACCCTACATGGGGTACCTACCCATGTCTCTAAAATGGTCTAACCATGTATTTTTTCTGGTCGTGTACTTATACATGGTGTGAGACCCACACAAGGTCTAGCTGTGTACTCCATACGACATGTGCCCCTTACATGGGCAGCTTGGCTAGGTACTCGATGATACAGACAAGTAACAGTAAAAGGAGTGTATAACCTATACATGACATGTACCTTCAAAAAGTCATCTTCCCCAAAATGGAATAACACACGATGTGTGTTTCTTGATCCACATGCCGTGTAGATGGGTTTTCCCAAACAGAAAACTCTTGAATCCCCCCAAAACCCCCATTTTACCCCAAAAGTAGTAGATCGACCCTCAAGGGGTCCTAAGAAAGAATAATAAGGCTTTAAAACTTGAAAATTATTAGACTAAAGGGATTTATGGAGAAACTTAAAAATGACCTACCTTTGGGTAAAATACGCCGAATCTTCTCTTGTTTCCATGGTTTACGATTACCACACAACAATTTGGCGTGTCTCGAGATTCACAATGGTACCAATCTTCCCTTATCTCTCTCTCTCTCTCTCTCTCTATATATATATATATATATATCTCCCTATCTCTATTTTTACTCTATCGTGAGAAGGAGAAACCCATAGGGGTGGAATATGTTAGAATCTAAGAGGAGGAAATAAATGATAGAAAAGAAAAATAATAAAAAGAAAAGAAAAATAAAATAAAAATAAAAAGAAAAGTGGGGCCCCAGTTGGCCCTGATTCCTGACATGATTTCATGCCCCACCTAGGAAAAACTCTCTGTTCCGGACTCAATGAATAAGGATGAATCTCAATCCAATGCTCTGTTAAAAATATATCTCTAAATGATATTACAGAAATAAATTAATATTTAATTTATAAAATATAAAATATTAATTATTTTTATAAAATTAAAACAGTCCATATTTCCACCTAAATCCTATCTTTGGGTAAAACACCTATTATGGGACCAATTTAGAGGTCATAAAAATTATCTAAGATCATATTCTAGGGTAAAAAACCATTTTACCCCTTATAAACATATTAAAGCAAAAATTAAAATTTCTACTCAAAATTACAATTCAAAAAATGGGTCCTTACAATAATTTACATATAATAAAAATATTATTTCATCCTTAATATTATTCATGATATCCATATTCATATCCTGGGGAAAATAAAAAAATAGAGGGTGAGATAATATTCTCACTAAGAATTATGTACAATAGAATCTATTAAGAATCAATAAGTAATAATCAATATGGAATGATGAATAATTTAAAACACATTCCATTTAATCAATAACTTGATCACAAAAATTCATCCATGTATAATATCAAGTGCAATAATCTCATGGATAATAACAAATGAAATATAGATAAAGGAAATGAATACTATTGGATTTTATGAGCTCATACATCATGATATATCTACCGTAGAAGCCTTATTCTAATAAAATTTAAACAATGGGTAGGTATAAACCAAAAATCCATTTAAATAAGGCTATCCAAATTGTTTTTCTCATGATACCCATCAACTCATTAAGGGGATATCTATAACCAATACCCAGCCATCCCTGCATGTACAATACATTCCTCATATATTGAATGATCAATTCAATTCATAAACAATATTATTTATAAATAAATATCCATATTGAGTAAAGAATATAGATTTATCAAGGTTTTACCCAGTCAATTAGATAAATTTCATAGTAAAACACCATATATATAAAAGATATACGATTTAAGTCATAAGAATATTTTTGATACAAATAATATGTATATTTAAGAGGAATGCAATGTATAATGAAAAATTATCACAAGAAAGTGAATGTTTTATATGAAATTTAATCACCAAAAAATCAATCAATATATAATAGGTGACCATTAGATAAGTATATTTTATAGTAAAATCAAGTATTTTAAATAATAAATGAAAATTAAAGAAAAAAATTTCATATAAGTTTTCATAAAATATATTTTTTTTTAAAATAATTGAAATATTATATAAGAAGCTAAAGATTTTAAAATGGTTATGGTGGTAGGAAAGTCTGTTAATTCCATATATGATAAAAAAATTCCTTTTGATTTTTTATAAAGAAAGTCAAAAATGGAAATTTTAGGAAAAATTAGAAAGATTCCTTTAAAACCATGTAAAAAGTAAATTATAACTTAGTATGTACTTAATAAATAATTTGAGTAATTAAAAAGAATTTTTTAAAACAATTTTGAAAAATATGGACATGAAAGAAAAATATACCCGATCAAAAAGAGAAATATGATCAAATTTTATTTTAAACGTTTCTTTAATTGATTCAAGTTTCAATGAGAGAAAATTTTGGAATAAAATAAAGAAACTCCAAAAATATCTAATGGATAATAAAATATATAGAGTTTAATAAGGGTACAATATAATATTTCTTCAAAGAAAATAAGTGCAATCCCAAAAATAAGATTGAAAAACAAAATTTTACCTCTTTGGTAAATTTCAAATTATAACCCTTTGAAATAGTAAACCTGAATTGAAAATTTAATCATTATTAATAAATTTATATTCATATTAAATACCTCAAAGGGGTGGTATATACACCTCATACAAGTAAAATGGTTCATAATACCAAATATGTCTCAATAGAATGGAAATTCAGATAAAATCCCTTATAAAGATCATAAAATTGAAGTTAGAATTAATCAATGAATTTATTATGTATAAAAAATATAAATAAAAAAAATAAGTGGAAATTTAAGATAATTAAATAATAGGTTATTCCAAACATAATCATGTCATAACATAGTAAATAAATTAGAAGTATAACCCAATGAATGGAAATAGAGTTCAGAAACCCCTTACAATGATCATAATGTTGATGTGAGAATTAATCAATCAAGTGATTATGTGTAAGAAATGAAAATACACATAAAAAAGTGTAAATACAACATAAAATAATTAGAGTTAATTATACACATAATCTTATATTATCAAATATATTGAAGAAGTAATATAACATAATGAAATGAAATTGAATTATGAAATCATTTATCTTAGGTCTGAATCATCGCGTACAATATTTATTTTCCTAAATAATAAACTTATGTTAATTATTTATTTTATTAATAAACTTTTTTAATTTTATT
Organism: Viscum album; assembly: GCA_963277665.1. NCBI lineage: Eukaryota > Viridiplantae > Streptophyta > Magnoliopsida > Santalales > Viscaceae > Viscum > Viscum album. The sequence continues at coordinate 1,776,572,665 of OY728146.1, read as the reverse complement.
ATTAATTTTATTTTATTTATCACCATATTAAATTTAATTACTTAATCAATTAAGTTCACGTCAGATGTTTTGATGATATTCGGTTCATAGGCCTAGAATGACTTTGTTAGGTTGACTATGGTAAAATAGATCTTTTTTATATAATATAAAACTAATAATGACATAATTATCATTTTTAAAAATCAATTATACTTTTAAAACCAATCAATAAATATGGTTATGAAAAATGAACTATGTTAAAATCATAGAGACAGTAGGCTGTACGCACACATGACTAACATTTCCATTTTTTCAATGATCATGATAGAAATAGGATAATTATTATTTTCTTTTCTAAAATTATTTTTATATCATAAATATCATATTATTTATTTAAATAAACATATATATATCATCCATGTGATGTGGTGGTGAAAAATGAATCATATCACTTTGTGGAGGTGGTAGTCCACACGTGCGCACGAACGACATTATCATTTTTCAATGAATATAAAGGTATGAAAATATGTGATATATTAATTTTAAATATTTATAAATATGAAATAAAAATTATATATATACACTAAATCCATCACTATAACCAACTATGAGAGGTGGGGATGGAAAATGGATTACATCAGTTCGTGAGGCGGTAGTCCGCTGTAAACAAGAACAACGGTTTCATTTCCCATTTGATGGAAGATGAGATGAATATATGCTATTAAATTAATATAATAACATATCAGTATATGTAATTCAATTTTTATTATTATTTAATCATGGTTTAATAATATTTTAATGATGTGGAATAAGAAATAAAACAAAAATTTATGGTTAATAACTATACCTCTTCACCAGACAACCTCTTTAGATTTATACCTAAAACCATCCTAGAATTGTTTATTGATAGAAAAGACTATATTTCCAAGGGAGGGATGTAATTAATGGATTTTGGTTGGTTTTTTACAAACCAAAATTCTCCTAAAGTTTGTATAGGATAGGAGAGGAGCGGGTATTTCCTTTTATAAGTGGGGGAGATGACACAATTGGAATTTTTAAAAAGAATAAATTATATTAATGTCTTAGTAAATAAAAATGGCTCTAAAACTGACCATTTAATAATATTATATGATATAGGGTCTAAATATTTACATCAAATATAAATAAGACAAGTTTTTAGGTTATTTTAACACTTATCTCATTAGTTTAACCTCCAGACAAACCGATTTTAACATTAATTGCGATAACAATTTTTTAATGTTTTTACTATTCATTATGAAAAATATAAGTTGAACTTATTAACTAATATTAATTATTATAATTAAAAATATTTAATTCATTTTCTCAAATTTAATTCTTATAATTGGAATAATTTAATTTAAAATTAAACCCAACACAACATGATGAAAAACTACTTTAAAAAAAAATGTCGTTTTATGTTTAAAAATGTTTTTATAAAAAATTCAAGAATAAAATTTATTAAAAAGAAAATAAATCTATTATTAATATTATAATTGAATAAATTTATTTTTATACCATTTTAAGATAAAATAAAAGTTTGTAAATTCTTGAAATAAAAAGACAATTTTCAATACAAATATCCATTTCCACTATTCATTGAAAAATAAAAAATTTAAGAAAAAGACCCAAAATTAAAAATAATATAATTTAGAAATGGTGAATTTAAAAATGAATTTATTTTTTTTATAATTAAAATACTTTAATTTGGAAGTCAATATTTGAAATAAAATAATATAATGCATGAAAATCCAATTTGATTAGAAATAAACCTTTTTTTCTTTTAACTAAAAAATTACCTAATATTATAATAACTATGTAAAATATAATTAATGAATATTAATAAGAGATGAAAATTATTTATTCTAACATTAATTGGGTTTTTACATTCTTCCCTCCTACAAAAATTCTTTCCTCAAAATTTTCATGGATATTACCTTTCAAACAAATGAGGGTAGTTTTTCATCATAACATCCTCAGGTTCCCAAGTTTCTCCCTCCATTTTATGATTTATCCAAATTAAAATTTCTAGTCAATTTATATGATCCCTATACAATTGAGATATAATGTTAATAATCTATATATTCTTTTCATAGAATGATAAATCAGGTTCTGGTTGTATTTCTTCATAGGTGAGCACATGCATTGTGTCTAGCATACACTTCCTTAACAAAGAGATATGGAACACATCATGTACTTTAGAGATGTTTGGTGGTATTTAAAATTAGTAAGACATATATCCAATTATTTTTAGAATTTCAAAAGTTTTGATATACTTGGGGATTAGTTTTCTATTCCTAACTAACCTTATAACAACTTTCTAAGTAGGTACTTTAAAAAAAACACGGTATCCCACTTGAAATTTAAAATCCTTCCTTCGGTTATCATCATAACTCTTTTTCCTACTTTGATTTTCTCTAATATGATTCTAAATAGTATTTTCCTTTTTAATTATCTACTTAATATTTTTTGATCCTATAATATTCCTTTCACCAAATTTATCCTAAAAAGTTGTAGTGTGATATCTTTTTCCACATAATGCTTCATACAGCGCCATTTGAATACTTGAATTAAAGATATTGTTATATGAAAACTATAACAAAGTTAAATAATGATACATTTTCCTTTAAATTAAAATGATAATGATCTCAACATGTATTCTAATGTTTTAATAGTCCTTTAAGATTTCCCATCAGTTTGAGGATGATAGAAAGTTCTCAAGTAAAACTAGGTATCAAGATACTTTTAAAGACTTTTCCATAATTTGTATGTAAAGTGTGGATCATAATAAAAAAACAATTGAAAGATTAATTCCATGAAGTATTAAAACTTAATTAATATAGAACTGTTCAATATTCTCAAGGGGTAAATATTATATTATAGTGAAGAAATGTGCATATTTGGTAAGGCGATTAATAATAACCCATATTGCATTATTCTTTCTAGGAGTATTTGAAAATATGGTAACAAATTTCATAGTAATGTCTTCCCATTTTCTCATAGGAATGGGTAGAGGTTTCATGACTCCTCTAGGATACTATATCTCAGCCTTTACCTATTGACAAAACAATCATCTTGATACATAATCATCAATTTCCCACTTCATGTCATCCCACCAAAAATGTTCCTTCAAATATTTATACATCTTGGTAATACTAAGGTGTATATATAGATATATTAAGGCTATGAGAATCATTTAAAAATTCCATTTTTTATATTAGGTATATATGAAATTCATAGCCTCTTTCCAAAATTTCATAACACCATCTTCATATACAAAGTTTACCAATTTCCCATCATTCACGACTATAATTTTATGTTGAAAATTCTCATCATCAAGCTTATAAATTTTTATCTTTTCCAATAAATATGGTTTAGAAATAATTTGAAAAATTAGTAAATTTAACCTTCCTTAATAATTCATAGATCTATCTTTACTAAATCCTTGAACATAGTATCCCTGCCAATTCTCATTTTGGATAGAACTCCATGATCTTTCCCTCTCAAAGAATATTCTACTTTATTTTCCTTCCATGGGTGGTAGTGTATTGATAAATCATAATACTTGAGTAGCTAAAGACATTATATTTTCCTAATGTTGATATATTTCTATGAAATTATTTATTTCATACTCTTATAATCTATGTATAACTCACATATTTAACTATATATATAATGTCTCTATATTTTCAATGAAAATATTACAACATCCAAATTAAGGTCATTAGTTGGATAGTTCTTTTCATGAGTCTTTAACTACCTTTATGTATAATAAATATCTTTATGATTATTTATAAGGGCACAAAAAAGTACTTTCTTTAAAACATCACTATATATCCTAAATCCATCATTTCCTGATAGTAGATTAAAAATAAGATCTTTGACCAATATCTTATTAAATTCTTTAAAATATTATTCACCTTCCTTTTTCCATGTTAACTTAACCCATTTACATATAGGATTGGTTAATGGTTTAGACAATTAATATTTTTTTAATAAAATTCCAATAGTAACCTTCTATAGCAATAAAACTACATACCTCAGTTATGTTAGTTAGTGTAGGAAATTATTTGACTACGTTTTTCTTTGTGGGATCAATAGAGATTACATTTTTAGTGACAATATGGACAAGAAAATAAACCTTTTTAAGCTATAATTCACACCTTTTAAATTTTACACATAAATCTTTTCTTCTAAGAGTTTTAAGAGTGATCCACAAGTGATTATCATGGTCCTCAAATATTTTAGAATATACCAATATGTCATTAATAAACAATAGAACAAAATTATCGAGATATTTATTGAATACTCTATTCATTAGATCTATAAAAATAGTGGGTTCATTAGTCAATCCAAAAGACATTACTATAAATTTATATGTCCATATCATGTACAAAATGCTATATTTGGAATATCTTATTTATTTAATTGCAATTAATGATACCCATAATGAAGGTCAATATTTAAAAAATATTGAGCTCCATGAATTTGGTTGAATAAGTCATTAATACAAGTCAATGGGTACTTATTCCTTTTCTTAATTGCATTGATTTCCCTATAATCAATGTAAAACCTCATAGATCCATATTTATTCTTCATAAAAAGAATAAGGTCTTCCCAAGGTGAAACACTAGGGAGTATAAATCCATTATCACAAAAATACTCTAGTTTATTATTTAACTACAATAATTTCAAAGTTTGAATTCTATAAAGTGACTTTGATATAGGTCTTTCATAGAGGAATAAATCAATAGAAAAATCAACTTCATGCTCTGGTGGATGTCCAGGTAATTCCACAATAAATACATAACTTTTTTCTTAAAAAATACATATATTCTCAATTTTAAGATTACCATTTCTATCCATAGGTTGTGTCTACTCTTATACCTTAAGAATATCATTTAGAAGAGTGACTAGGAATGAATCTAGACATGACTCAGATGATGAAGTCTCCCCTCTAAATATAAATAATTTTACATCTTTTTCACGAATCATAATTTCATTCTATTTGAAATAATTTTTTTCATCATATTTTGAAATCTAATCCATACCAAGGGTTATATAAAAATCAACCATAGGTATAATAATATAGTTTAAAAATAAGTCATGTTTATGTGTCATAATAGGAACTAACTGACACATCCTTGTTGTGGTGATATTTTCACTAGGATTTTAACTAGAAACTCTATTATTAAGGTGCTAGGGAAATTTATAATTTTCTTATAAAAAATGGAAGACATAAAATAGTGTAAAGATCCATAATCAAATAAAATATTTAGCTAAATTGGATTATATGATTAGATTACCTTCAACCACATATTTAAGAACTTTAACCTCAGCTATAGTGATCATATAATCTTAGACTTCTCCCATTGGCCTCTTATGTGGAAGATTCCCTTAAAACTTAAGATATTGGTTTAAATAATACCAAATTTATTTATAGTTGAAGCACTGAATAATAACAATCTCTTTATTTACCATACAATCATTATCTAGATGAACCTTTTCTTTTCTCTTGTAATAAACTCACATTCCCTTAAAATATTTTATCAGATGTTTCTTTCCATAATTTTCACATGATGGATTTTTTTTCTCTTCCTCCTCTTTGAACCACTCACTTTTTCTTAGTGTTTAGATAACCACTTGTTTTATTGGTTTCCATTGAATATATATGATATAGAAAATTAGTTTTTTGTTTTTATGAAACTTGATACTATATCATCATATAATGATTTTTTGGGAAACTAGTGCCGTTCGAAGCCCATCAAAGAAGCAGTCAATCTTTATTTCTAAATTATTTATGTAACTCGAAGCATACCTGGATAATATAGTAAAGTTAACATCATACTTTACCTCATTTTATTCTCCCTTATTCTTTAAATCAAGTAACTTCCTCTCTATTTCAACTTACTATTCTCTATGGAAGTATTTATCAAATAAAATCACTTTTAAAAGTTCTCTATTCCATGATTTATAATTTTTCAGCCTCTTTAGTGTTTTGAATTAATGACCACCATTGACCTAAATATCCTTTCAAACAATAAACTACTAGAAAACTTTTTCACTTTCATTAAATCCCAAAGGAGGAATATATTTTCAAGTTACTTAATCCATTTCCTAGATACCAATGGATTAGTAGTTCCACTAAAATTTGGAAGCTTTTGTCACATGAAGTGATCCAAAATAGGAGAATAATACTATAGAAAAACAAGTTTCTCCATTTAATAAATATTATTCATCATAACCTGATTAAGATACCCTAATATAACCATGATCTTCTTAGTTCCAATTCTAGTTGTATTGGCTTGCTCAGTGGATAAATCTCTACATCATGTATGGGTGTTGATTCCCTTTATTCCATTTGGTACCACAACTGAATAATGGAACACACTAAGTTAGATTATTATCATCATGAATATTGATCTATAAAATAAAACCCCTATTATGGTAAAATTTCTCATATACTATAAGGGATTATCATAATTCTCATTTTTTATGTCCTTTTAAAATCTAGTTCCCAAGGTTTCTACTTAACTTCCTATGATACCAACTATAACAACCCCAACTCTAGTAACCCAGAGCTAGTGTCTAATTTATTACATTGGTATTAGATATTAAGGATCTCATCCTGTAGGATTGATCAGTTTATTAGTCTTGAATATCTAGATACATACATGATTTCAAAATTATATTGGAAATATAAAATACATAGCATAAAAACATTCATTCAACCTTGATATTATTTTTAGTATCCTTTTTTATATACTGGGGAAAAGAAAAAAATAAAGGGTAAGCACAGATGCATATTAAGAGTTATGTACAACAAAAGTTGTCAAGAATCAATATGGAATAATCAATATGGCAAGGTGGATAAATAAGAACACATGACATTTAATCAATAACTTGGTCAAGAAATGAATCCATGGATAATATCAAATGAAATAATAAAATGGATAATAATAACTAGAAATGAATACTATTGGATTCCATTATCTTAGACATCATGATATCTTTATCCTTAAGACCTTACGATAATTCAGGTTAAATTATGGGTAGGAATACGTCAAAAAACCATTTAAATAAGGCTGGCCACCTATTTTTTCTCATAAGACCTATCGATGAATCAAGGGGATATCTATAATTGGGCCCCACACATCACTCAATGTCTAATTCATTCCTCATATATTTAATGATAAATTCAATTCATAAACAATATTCCTTATCAAAAAATATTTGTATTGTGTAAAGAATATATTTTTATCAAGGTTTTTCCTAGTTAATTAGATATCATTCATAGTAAAACATCATATGTAGAAATGATATATGGTTTAAGTAATAAGAATATCCATGATACAAAAAATATAGATATTTAAGATAAATGTAATTTCCAGTGAAAAATTATCACAAGAAAGTTAATGTTTAAAGAGGAAGTTAACAAACACAAAATAAATCAAGATATAAGAGGTGACCATTAGATAATTATATTTTATAGTAAAATCAAGTCTTTTAAATAATAAAATAAAATTAAAGAAAAAAAATTTCAGATAAGTTTCCATAAATGAGTATTCTTTGTAAAATCATTGAAATCATTTAGAATAAGCTAAAGAGTGTAAAAAATTATGGTAGAGAGAAAGTCTGTTAATTCTATATACATTAAAATAAAAACATTCCTTTTATTCTTTTTATAAATAAAGTAAAAAATTAACCTTTTAGGAAAACAATAGAAATAGACCTTTTAAATCATGTATAAATTCAAAGATAAATTTATAACAACCCATAATTTTCATACATATATATTACATCTTATTAGACGAATATTCATTACATAACATAATGATCCACACCTGAATCATATAGGTATAGTATATTTGGGAACTTTGATACATATAAAAAATGATTTATAAGTGAAATACATCATATCCCACTAAGTTCTTTATAAATAACACCCTTCTTAGAAATATCATACAAAATACCTTTCTTCATAATCTAGTAAAGAAAACATAAGAAATGGTGATCTCATGTAAATTCTTATCCTAGGATCCACTTAACCCATGCTCTGAGATGGTGGGTCACATGGCCTCAAGCCTACCTCTCCATATGACAGAGGCTAATGAATAGAAGCGAGGGTGTAAAGGTGGTATGGTTTGGAGACAATACCCTCTTATTAGAGTGAAACAACAAAAAAAATAAAATAAAAAATACGATAATAGCAAATAAAAATATAAGCATACAGAATAAATAAACAAGTGTGGAAGTGTAAATAACTATACAAATGAGTAATAATATAAAAATACACTGAGGTAGTGTTAGATGGATGCATGACATGATGATATACAAAAGGGGAATAAGGGACATGGATACATAGTCATACTACACAAAAATTACAAAAATTGAAAAAATATTCTCCTCTAAAATCTTGATCATATGATCAATACTCTACTCTTAATATTTATTTATAAGTAAAACATGTCAAATAACTGAAGTAGGGCACTTGACCTTCTTCATACCTATAGACAAATAATCTTCTCAGGTACTAAACGTAGCTTGAGTAAGGTGTGAGATAAAATCTCATTAGGCCACCACCAATGGTGTTTAGAATTAATCCAGGCAGTTCTCATAACTAAGTAATGTGAAAGTAATAATAATTAATTAACAATATGAATAAATAAACAACCACCACTCAGATTCCTAAAAGACACATTGTGACTCTACCTACTTCAAATCATGGATGGATAGTGTGTTGGAATAATAACTATATATACACATATTAATAATATATATATATATATATATATCATAGTTATATATTGTATCCACCTCTATGAACCAAGTGTGTGTGGTCTCTAATGGCCATATACCTAGAATACTAAGTGCTGGATGGACCGGGACATAACTTAGACATCCATGACTAGTCTAATAAGCCTATAAGCTTAAGAAAAAAGATACATGACCTACATATCATAATTAGTGGGAGACTCCATGATCTTCACTATAGATGGTGAGTGTGCCTTCATGTTAACACTCGAACAATGGATGTGGCACGTTAAGCCCAATGTTCAACTAGTGTCAGTGGTGTGAGATGTCATACTCAACACCTGATGCAAGGAAGCCTGACACCTTAATGCTAAACTAAACCCTTACCCTCATACCTTATCCTATGTCAATGTGTAACCATTTATATAATATAAGCATGAGGCATTACCTCTCATTCATTTAATCTATAAATCTCAAATGTACACAAATAGAATTTCATAGAATTTTTAACAATTAACCACTTGGGTAAATTCAACTTGGCACAACCATGGGGTGTCCATAAAGGAGGTATACATTCTCTAAACTACAAAAAAAATCTTGAAGGGAGTGTATCTAGGTGTGTTGATCAATTTGATATGAATAACTCAATTAAAAGGTGATTCTCAAAAAAATTAGTCATGTGGAATAATGAAATAGCTACGAAATATCAAAACTCATGGAAAAAATGATGATAACACCTACCTCAAGGATGTAGATGACTTCTCACTAAATATCATCCTTATATTCAAACTAGGTTGGAAGAAATCAATAAAATATTATAATACCCTGAAAATAGGTCAAACAAGATTTCACCTAAATGGAACACTGTATTCTAATATAAAATTATATAGGAAGGGAGTGGATTCAAAAAATCACCTTAAAGAATCCAACACCTTCAATGGATATTGAATTGGACACCAGATGTGGGAGTTAGCTCGATGCCTAGATTGAGAGGTTTAAAAATATATGGGAGAAGGAAACAAATTTCATCTATTGGATAAGAAGAAGGGGGAGAAGAAAAAGGTAAATATAATTATAGAGGGTAAAAAATGACTTTCCTCCAACAAAAGAGGGGGAACATGATTTGGCCGCATGGTTTGGTCAAACTGTGTGCAAACTATGCTCCATTCACTGCTTCAAAGGGGAACCCCGCATGGTTGGGTGCATGGTTTTTCTAACCATGTGAAAACCATGAAAAACTGTACTATCCAAGAATTATGTATCACTTCATGGAAATGTACCTAGGTTCACATAGTTTTAGATAAACTACGTGGTCCCCTAGTCTCCACTATCTACAACCAAACAATTTAGGGAAACCGTGTGGGCTGGGCTACATGGTTTATCCTAACTATGTGGCCCAATATTTTCTTCTCATTATGGGGATCCTGACTCCAAACAAGCCCTGAACACACCCAATACCTCCTTAATTTGATTAGGCACCACAATTAAGGCCTTTTAAAGTAATTTAAAGAAAAAACAAATGATTCATGATTTTGTGAAAAGATGAGTCGTTATAAACTCTCCTCCTTAAAGCAACTGAACTTCAAGTTGACCTTATGAGGGTAAATTGGTATCATCTAAAAAGAGTTATGTCCACTAAAATCACATATCAGCTTTCTGTTCCCATGTCTCTTCCTATACTCAACTCCATAACACCCATACTAAAGGAATTGAAATAACTCGTAGTGTATTCACACTCCGATTAATAATAAGCATGAGATACTATTTGAAGGAAGCATATGCATCCAGCTAAACCACATCATGATGAAAGAAATAAAATAGGTTTTGGTAGTTTTGGATAAGCCGAGATACATGAAATACATCATGAATAGATCAGTATCTTTGAGGAAGTTCCAACTGGTAATCCACTGGTTTGATCTATTTCACAACTGTGAAGGGTCCAAAGAACCTAGGTGAGAGTATACCCTAACTCTAAATAAATCTATGGCCCAACCTGGGTGATACTGACAAGAAAACTTAATCTTCAACCTCAAACTCTATAGGTTACTGAAGTAGGTTGACATAAGACTGCTATTTGGACTAAGTTGACATCATGCACTTTTTGATCCACTGGACTTAGTAATATCCCAAATGAGTTGAGGTCCAAGAAAATCCACCTCCCCTTCCTCTAGCTAGTATAGAGGTGATCAGAAAGGCCTACCATATAAGGATTCATAAGGATACATATTTATGGTAGCTTAAAAGATGTTATTATAATATAACTTTATGAGGGGAGTGTGTTTCTCCCCGAAACCCCCAAAGTTGAGGACACACGCATAGAGTATTTCCTCTAGAACATGAATATTACAGTTAACTTATCCATCATTATGTGGGTGATAGGATATGATCATAATCAACTGTGTGCCCAAGGACTTCTGTAACCCCTCCTAGATCTGTGATGTAAAGCGAGCATCTCTATAAAAACGATAGAACAAGAAGATCCATGAATACATATAACCTCCCTTATACAAAACCTTCCCAGCTTATCTACTGAGAAGGTATCTCACACAGGTAATAAGTGTACGACCATCTTAAAATGATGAATGGAAACTCACACTATATCATTTCCATGAGGTGATCTATGTAAAACAGTCACAAAATACATCGAAACATTATCCCATTTCCACTTGGTAATGGAAAATGGATATAAAAACCCTATCAAATGTTGATATTCCATCTTCATCTTCTAAGAGGTGGAATAATGAGTGATGAAACCAACAATCTACCATTTCATACCAAGCCACCAATACTGGAGCTATATATCCCAATACATTTTCGTGACATCGGGGTGAACCACCCATGCTGAGGCATGTAATTCCTACATCAACTCCTCTCTGATGTATTTTGGGTCCCAAACATTCCCATTTAGTAGTAAAGTATCATCCCTATCCATGGTACAAATAGAAGATGTATATTCATCTGAGATGTTTTCCCTTAGGAAACGGTCTTCAGGATCAGATATTTGTCTCATTCTCACCCGTTCCTTAGGGGTTGAGGTCACCGTTAAGGATAAGAGGATAGTCTGACCATGATCCTCCTGAACCTCAACATACATATCTAAAAATAAGTCCATGAGATTCCATTTTCTAATGGCCTCTTGAACTTCTTGTATAAGTCTTCCATCTTATAGCATCGACCACTGCATTGACTTTCCCAGGTATATAGATAATCCCAAAATCAAACGATTGTAGGTACACCACCCACATATGGTACCTAAGATTCAGATCTCGATGTGTAAATATGTAATTGGAGATTTTGTGATTAGTGAATACCATAAAATGATCTCCATGTAAATAATGTCTCCAAAAGCATAAGTCATGAACGAAAGAAGCTATCATGAGGTTGTACGTAGAGTAATTATGCTCATGAGGCCTCAACTGATGAGACCTGTATGTGACGACTCACTCATCCTATATCAAAATAGCCCTAATACCAATACCCAACATGTCATAGTAAACCATATAACTCCTGACCACCTCAGGTAGAATCATTATCAACACTGAAGTCAAACGTCCCTTCAACTACTGAAAGGAAGCCACATAAGCTTCTAACCATATGAATTTTATACCCTTCTTTTTCAAGATCATAACCAGCATTTCATGTCATGCGAAATCTTGGATGGAGAATTTTTAATATCCAAATAGCCCCAAGAAACTCCATGTAAGGATCTTAACCCTAGTAGCCTAGACCTGATGGCTTACTTTATTACATTATCCTAGATACAAGACTCGAGTCCTAAAGGACCGACTAGTTTAGAAGTTTTGGAAGCTAAATTACATAAATGAATTTAACATTATAAATTTAAATGAAATAAAACATAGAAACTACATAGGAAACATTCATAACTCCTAGATTATCCCTGCAAGTCATTCATAATATAAATCTTCACAACCTAAGGAAAGATAAAACATAAGAAAATGGTGATATCAGATGTTTAGTAAGGGTAATTAATAAAAAATAATATAATATAAATATAAACAACAAGGTAAGTTTAATAACTAAAAACACATGACATTAAATCATAATCTTGAGAATAATATGGTAGGAATAAAAGTTAATTAAATAATTCCATAATAATCACATGAGAATGAAACTTAACCATGGATATTCTAATAGTCAAATAATCATATAGAATATCAATTAATAATATCATAATGAGAAAATTCATAATTTTGAATATACAATCAATAACTCAACCAAGAAGTCTATATAAATGGGTAAGGCCTCATCCAAAACCCATTCTAGTTTGTCTCATGAGATCTACCGATGCATCGAGGGGATATAGCGGGCCCCACCCATTACTTACTAAGCCTAATGAATTCCTAATATATAAAATAAAATATATATTTAAATCAAATTGTACTATACCAATTTTAAATATTTGAATCATAATCAGAGATGAAATTACTCTAATAAAATAATTGAAAAATTCTTGAGTGAAATACCCCTTTTCTTTGAAAAGAAGAGTTCTTTTGGAAAAATCTTTTGTATTTGTCATAAAAATCATATTGTAAACATGTATATCCTATAAAATAAAAGGTTAAAAAAATTATATTTTAGGCATAAATTATTTCTAATATAAGTGAAAACATGTAAAAATATCATTTAATAAACTTTATAAATGAGTCGCTTTAGTGCGGTTTAAGGGAAAATACTAAAGTGTCTTTAAAACAGAAAAAGGAATAATTTTTGTATAAAACAAAAAATGAAAAAAAATTATTGATAAAATGAGTGATTTTAAATAAATAAATGTGGATTAAAATAGATTATAGAGTGCACTTGAAAATAGGTAAAAAACTAAAAAGTTCCCTTTTACTGGGCTTGCTTATTAGGAAGAATTGAGAAGGGAATCATGTATTTCCCATAAAAGAAGAATGAAATGACCTAGATAAATGAGTTTGGAACATATAAACGGAATTTAGAAGAAATATATAAAAGTAAATAAGAATTACATTGGGGTAGAGAGAGATAAAGTGTAACCCGAATGAAAAGTGAAATTTTGGGGAGGATCCCTTACCACTTTGAAATCAATCAAATCATATTCCCCATAAAATTAATAATCATAAAATGAAATATTTAATACCATGAATATTAATAGATTAATGATATAACAAATAAAAGAGAATCATACATACATCCCACATAATAAATAGTGGAGAATAAGACATATCTAATATAAATAAAGGTGAGATGAGAAAATCCTTACCTTATGTCCGAAAGTGTTCTGCACTTGTACTTAATGTCCTATATAATTAGATTAAATAAATAAATAAATAAATTAATAACCTTTTATAAATATATTTTATTTATTATAATTTTATTAAGTTCATTTATGGTCTTTTTGATGAGTTATAAGATACAATTTTATCGTTCGGGAGCGTTCGTTTCATTGGTTTTCATGATCAGTTTACTTGTATACATGTATGGAAAATCTTGTAAAATGAGAGTAGTTATACAGAATTGAAATCATATGTTATTAATAAACTTATAGAAAAATAAATGGTTATATATTTCATTTAGTTATATTATATGAGGATGAATCATTAGATAAAATGTTAGTGATAATCAATTAGATTATTTGGTGTTTTTTTATCATTACGAACTAGTTTTTTCTTATGAATTAAAATTATGTATATATACTAGTTATAGAATCTTAAATAATTTGTATTACATATATTATAGTCTATTTTAACAATAATTTTTTTATGACCAGACTTGAAGTCGGAATTGAAAAACAAAAACTCTTCATCCACAAAGGTGGTAAATCGCCACCTCAGGGACGGTGTTTTAATTTTTTGAATAAAAAAGGTAAGAGAGGGGGTTTGATGAAAGATTTTACATTAAAATAATAAAATTCTAGTATATATAATATAATTGAGTTATAATTTTACTTTTTAAATAAGTGTTAATGATAGAATAAGAATAAAACAAATTAAAAGAAATTGAAAGAGAATGAAAAAGGATTTACCTCTTGAATTCCTCTCATTGAGAATATATTTAAGGAAATTTATTTTGGTATTTTTTTGAGACAAAGGGATCTTGGAGGTGGGGGATAGGTTTGGGAATATTATTGGGAAGAAATTAGATAAGCTTCAAGGATTTGGAGGTGTGAGTGGAAGAGGTGGTGAGGGGTGGTATTTATAGTGGAGGAGATGGGTGTTTTTTAATATTTTGTTCATTTGTTTACTATTTTGGATCAAGACTATGAATAGTTTTAGAATTATAAATAAATATTTTAAAATAATGAATCACATATAGAGATTATGGGATTACATCATACATAAATCAACTATGACTCAATAATTCATGTTTGTATTAAATATGATAAATTATCACATTTCACTATTCACCAAAAATTCAACTATTTTAGAAAAATACCAAAAATACCCCCTAATGATTTTTAATTATGTAGAATTAAAAAATGAACTCAATTTTATGAAAATAACTTTCTAAATATGAGAAATTTTATTTTTAAATAAAATAATCATTTATTCAAAAAATTCCGATTTAAAAATTATAACTGATTTTATGACACTTTAAAATAATAACTAAGGTATCATAAAATTATCTAATAATAATAAGGAAAAAAATTATTAATTTATTAATCTATTTTATGAAGATTTATTTTATTTTAAATTGTTATATTTATTATAAAATTGTAAATAAATATTTATTTATCACAAAAATACTAATATTTAATTTATCATTTTTAAAATATTTATTTATATATTCCATGATATAAATATATCAAGTTTTAATTTATAATATAAGAAAATTTTATTTATACTTTAATAGGTGAAATTTCATTTCAAATAATAAATATACAATTAATATAATGAAAATGACAGTTTTATAAAAATCAGGATTTTCACTACTCACGGAAAATTAAATATTCTCAGAAAAATAAAAAAATTAAACCCTAAGTTACTTTTGACATTTTTATTCTAAAAATGAAGTTTATTTTGTTTAATAGAATTTATAAATGTGTCAAAATTTAATTTTTAAATAAGTGTGCTATTAAAAGGTCACAAAATTTCTTTTAGAAAATATAGTCTTTTAATGCATAAAATTGTATTCATTCTTATCTTATGCCAATAAAATACTTTGAATGAATGTAAAAACATTTGATTAAATATATAATATATTAATTTTATAATTTTTTTAATATTATTAATTCCCACTAATTTAACATCTAGGTTATAACGTCCATTTTAAAATAATGATATTTAATTGTATATCATTGTTCATTTAAGCCTGGTGTCCTGTAAAACATTTGTTGTCGAAGTAATTAAATTTAAAATGATACATACCATAAAATATTGGGCTGTTACATTCTTCCCTCCTTTAATAAATTTTATCCTCTCAATTTGAAATTTTACTTCAAAACTCAAAGGTTGATACTTCAAAATTACTTTTTAGGAAACCCACATTGGAAATATGGTTAATAAAACATCCTCTTAATAAGATGGAAAGAGAAATGAAGATGTCACCACAAAACTAGGAATTCGAATATGATAAAATTAGTGTGAAGTGAAAATATGGACATGGAAGAATAATCTAACCATCCATTTTTGATGGAGAGTGATCAAGAACATGGTCATTAGAAATTTAACCATCACAAAGATGTAAATTTGTGATCGGTTAAAAGAATATTGATTTATCAGAAATAAAAGTAAACAAATAATGTTTTTTTTCAAAAATATTTTTCTGATATTTGAGGTATTCTTTTTATATTTAGATAATCACTTTAGAAAATAACCTTACTTGATTACTTTCCATGTCATAAGCATAATCTCATACTTTGGTTGTGATTCGATCTTTTTTCACTTCATCCCTTACACCTAGAAATGAATGTTTATGATGATTTTTTCATGCCTAAAGCACTTTTAATGAATCATATGTTCCTTAAGTCATTCCTTCAACCTTTAAATGTTTTCTGAAACAAATATGGTTAGAGCAGGTTATCCAATATAATAAATCATACTTTAATCTTAATCAATAATATCCTTAATCAATTCCATAAGTAGTTAAACTTAAGACTCATCAATAATATTTCTATGAAAATTCAAATACCCAAAAAAATTTAGAAGGAAGGTCACTAAATTCTCAAAATAAACTTAACATAATATTCCCCCAAATAATGTAGATTTTATTGTCACATAACGTAATATACTTTAAACCTTTATGAAACATGCATGCTTCCATGAGTATAATAGCAGGTTGTTGATTACAGTATTAAATCCAAACATCTAACAATTCCAGCATAAAATAAACCATCAAATCACTAACCTCCTTTATGGTCTCCAATAATATCCCATAAACATCTATTTATTATTATATCAACATCAAGCACACATTTAGGGTTATCTTTCCCAAGTCATGTGTTTTTAAAAATATCAAAAAACAATAGAATCGCTTCTCTTGATTACTAGTGATATTCATCATATGCTTCCAATTCCTTAAAGAATAAGTACTATAGTACAATATTTATATATCTTATGATTCTTAAAACTAGAGCATTATTGATAAAACACTCAAATAACAGAATTCTTGAATCTAAACACTGACATATTAATCATTCCTCTTCATCTATGGTAGTATCATAAGCTTGACCACAATCTATTATCCTATTTTGGGGTATATTACTTTGACGCTTGAGACATTGATTTGCATAGTTCCCCATCTCCTTACAGTTTAAGAACTGAACATTGGATAACTCTTTCCTTTCCTTACAATCATGAGCATAGTGGAATTTTTCTCCACAGTTGAAGCAAACACATTTTACTCTTAAGTATATACCAAGGTTTTTCCTTCCACAATTATCACATATGGTAAAATACTTCTTTCCCTTATTCCATTTATCTATCTTTTTCTTAGATGTCATCTTCTTCTCTTTCATACCTTTTAAGCCATAAGACTTGGATAATTTTTTTATTCCTTATTATAACATGATATTATTTCCTCATATGATGAGAATATTTTGGAGACTAATTCCCTTCTAAAGACTGTATTAATATCATAAAAGACATTATCATTCTTACTCTTCCGATCACATGCACTGGTGAGGTTCACATTATTCATGTTAGGTGCAATTTCTAAACAATGAAGCATAATAAATTAGGTTATGAATCATAATACATAATTTATAACTAGTAAAACACATAACATAAATTGGAAATTTATGCATATCTAATAACATAATCTTGAACATGGTTTTTTAGGGACACATTTACTTTTAAATACTTCATAATGGTTTTTAAAGAAAATGTGAATTATCATAAGAATACCCCCATATGAGTGTCAAAATAGGTGTGTAGTAAGAAATTTTTTCATGTATCAGGTTACACTGAGTTAGGATCGACACACCTTATCAGAGCGGTTAACCCTATGTACATATGTTCTAGAACCACATCCACTTGTAGTATCCATACAGGGATGTATTGTTAGTAAGAACCATATAATCTATACCTTACCAAAATTATAGGACATTCTTTTATGATTATCCACAAATTGTATCTTAGGGTTATGTTCCTTAATACATGTTTTCTAAATCTTGTTTCCAAGGTTTTTACTAAACTTTATATGATTCCAACTGTAAATACCCCAACCACAGTAGATCAGAGACGGTGCCTTACTTTATTACATTAGAATAGATATAAGACTCGAGTCCCAAAAGACATATCAATTTAGCAGTTTTGGAAGCTATATTACATTCATGAATTTTAAATTACAACTTTAAATGAAATAAAACATAGAAACTCCATAGTAAACATCCATAAATCCTATATTATCCATACAATTCATTCATAATATACATATTCGCATCCTGGGGAAAAATAAAACATAATAAAGGGGTGAGATAAGATGCTCGGTAAGGGTATGTAATACAATGGAAGCTAATATATACATAAACAATAAGTCAAGGTGAATAACTAAAAAAACATGACATTAAATCATAATATTGAGTATAATATAACAAGAATAAAAGATAATTAAATAATTCCATAATAATCAAATGAGAATTAAACTTAACTATAGATATTCTACTAGTTAAATAATCACATAGAATATAAATTAATAATATCATAATGAAGTAATGCATAATACCGGACCTCAAAAACGTACCATAGAGGCCTCATCCAAGAATTATACATAAATGGGTAAGGCCTCGACCAAAACCCAGTCTAGTTTGTCTCATGAGACCTACATATGCATCAAGGGGCTATAGTGGGCCTCACCCATCACTTACTAAGTCCAATGCATTCCTATTATGTCGAGTAAAATATTTATTTAAATCAAAGTGTCCCATTTTTTTTGAAATATTTGAATCATAATCATAGATGAAAGTACTCTAATAAAATCATTGAGAAATTCTTGAGAGAAATACCATTTTTCTTTGAAAATAAGAGTTCTTTTAGAAAAATAATTTGTATTTGTCAAAAAAATAAAATTTTAAACATATTTATATCATAAAATAAAATTCAAGGAAAATGAAATTATATTTGAGTCATAAATTATTTTAAATATAAGTGAAAACATCTAAAAATAGCATTTAAGAAACTTTAGAAAATAGCCACTTTAGTGCAGTTTAAGGGAAAATACAAGAGTCTTTAAAACATACAAAGACATAATTTTTATATAAAATAAAAAATTAACAAATGTATTTTTTCTTGATGAAATGGGTGATATTAGAGAAATAAAAATGTCTTAAAATATATTATAGAGTGCACTTGAAAATGGGAAAGAAAATGGAAAGTTCCCTTTAATCAGTCTTGCTTATCAGGAATAATTGGGAAGGGAATCAGGTATTTCCCATCAAATAAGGATGAAATTAAATAGATAAACGAGTTTTTAAAATATAAATAGAATTTAGAATAAGTATATAAAAATAAATAATAATTACATTGGGATAGAGTGAGAAAGTGTAACCTGAATGAAAAGTGGAAGTTCGGGGAGGATCCCTTACCACTTTGTAATCAATCGAATTGTATGGAACATAAATTAATAAAAATAAAATGAAAAATTTAATAAAATTAATATTAATATATTAATGATATTATACATCAAAGGGTAGTATACATACAACACACACAAGAAATAGTGGTGAATAAGATGTATCTCACAGAAATAAAGGTGAGATGAGAAAACCCTTACCTTATGTCTGAAAGTATTCTGGACTTGTACTTAATGTCCTTGATAAACAGATTAATACATTAATTAATTAATTAAGAACATTTTATACATTTATTAAATTTACTATAATTTTAGTAAGTTCATTTATGGACTTTTTGATGAGTTATAAGACACACTTTTATCATTCGGGAGGGTTTGTTTCATTTTTTTTCATGACCGATTTACTCGTACACATGTATGGAAAATATTGTAAAATGAGAATAGTTATTCTGAATTGAAAATATATGTTATTAATGAAATTTAATAATATTAAATGGTTATATATTTCATTATTTTATATGATGTTAGGATAAATCATTGGATAAAATGTTAGTGATAATGGTTTAGATTATTTGCATTTTTTTGATCACCACAAACTAGTTTTGTCTTATGAATTAATATTATGTATATATAATGGTTATAGAATCTTAAATAATTTTAAATTAATATATTATAGTTTTTTTAACATAAAAATTGTTTTATGACCAGCCTTGAAGGCAGAATTGAAAAATGAAAACTCTTCATCCACAAAGGCGGTAAATCGACACCTCATGGATGCTGTTTTCATTTTTAGAATAAAAAGGGGAAGAGAAGGGGTTTGATGATGGATTTACATTAACATAATAAAATAAAATTATATATAAGATATTTTAGTTATAATGTTACTTTGTACAGAATATTTAAGGATAGAATAAGAATAAAAGAAATTAAAATAAATTGAAAGAGAACGAAAAAAGATTTACCTCTTGAATTCCTCTCCTTGAGAATCTTCTTAAGGAAATTGATTTTTGTTTTTTCTGAGAGAAATGGATCCTTGAGGTGGGGGAGAGGTTTGGGAAGATTATTGAGAATAAATTTGATAGGCTTCAAGTCTTTGTAGGTGTGAGTAAAGAAGGTGGTGAGTGGTGGTATTTTTAGTGGAGGAGAAGGGTGTTTTTTTGAACATTCTATTCATTTGTTTATATTTTGGATCAAGACTATGAATATTTTGAGAATTATAACTAAATAAATTAAAATAATTAATTTTAGTTTGAGATTATTTGCTTACATTATCCATTAATCAATTATGGATCAATAATTCAAGTATTTATTAAATACAGTAAATTATAGTATTTCACTATTCAAAAAAAATTCAACTATTTTAGAAAAATACCAAAAATTCACCCTAAACATTTTTTAGATGTGTATAATTAAATAATTAACTTGATTTTATAAAAATGATAAATTTAATTTTTAAATAAATTCATAATTTATTAAAAAATTACCAATTTTAAAATTATAATTGATTTTATGACACTTTATAATAATACATAAGGTATCATAAAATTATATTATAATCATAAGAAAAAAAATTATTAATTTATGATTCTATTTTTATGTAAATATATTTTATTTTAATTTTTTATATTTATTATAAAATTGTAAATAAACATTTATATTTCAAAAAAATACCAATACTTAATTAATCATTTTGAAAAAAATTATTTATATATTATATGATATAAATATACCATGTTTTTATTTATAATATACAAAAATTTTATTTATACTTTCATAGGTAAAGTTACTTTTCAAATCATAAATATACTATTAATATAATGAAAATGACTGTTTTATAAAAATCGGGATTTTTCACTATTCACAGGAAAATAAATATTCTCAGAAAAATATCAAAATTATACCCTAAGATAATTTTAAAATTAATATTTTAAAAATGAACCTTATTTTTTTAAATATAATTTATAAAAGTTTCAAAATTTAATTTTAAAACAAGCGCGCCATTAAAAGGCTGTAAAACTACTTTTAGAAAATATAGCCTTTTAAAGTGTAAAATTGGATTCATTCTTATATTATGCCTATAAAATCATTTGGATGAATTCCAAAACATTTAATTAAATATATAATATAAAAATTTCATAATTTGGTTAATAATATTCATTCCCTCTAATTTAACGACTAGGTTATAACATTCGTTTTAAAATAATGATATTTAATTATATATTATCATTTCTTTAAGATTTGTTGTGTGAAACCAATGTTGTTGAAGAAATTAAATTTAAAAAGATAAATACCATAAAATCTTGGTGTGTTACACTCTATATGTCAAATATGTTCTTGGGATACTCCTAGGAAACTATAGATCTCACTTTTTATGGGTCTACTGAGACTTCGATTCTAAGATGATATGAACCAGGGAGTGGAAGTTTTTGATCCAAAAGTGGCATTTACAGAGCTTATCATAGAACTGATTATTTCTCAGTGTATTTATCATGATCTCGTGATGGTTGGAATGGTTATTTCAAGAGTGATAATATAGTAAGATATCATCAACAAATACTACCATAAATGAATCTAGATATGGGTGGAACACTCGATTCATAAGAGCCATAAAAAATATAGGTGCATTCATGAGTTCGAACGACATAACTAGGTACTTGTACAGACCATACCTACTCTTTAAAGATATGTGAGGTATGTCTAAAGAACACCTGATGATATCCGAAACTCAAATCAATCTTTGAAAACACTATCTCTCCTCAAATCTGATCAAAGTGGTCATTTATTCCAAGTAATGGATTCCGATTATTTACTGTGAGTTGGTTCAAATGACAGTAATCCACACAGTGCTTGAGGGTACTATCCACCTTCTTGGAAAAAAGAACTAGTGAACCCCAAGGAGAAGTACTTGGGCATATGAATCCTTCACCCTCTAGATCCTCCAACTGATTCTTGAGTTCCAGAATCTCCTTAGGTTCCATCTAATAAGGAGGAATGGTCACTGGTGCTGATCCTAGTACTAAATCAACAGTGAAATATAAATCTCAAATTGGTGGTAGACCAGAGGTGTTTTTAGGAAAGAAATCCCTGACATGCTCTACTTCAAGAGGAAAGATAGTGGTTTGTAACCCTTGATCATCCAAGAAAAGACTGGAAATCTGAGCTGTCACATTGCCCAGTCCCTACTACTTGGGTCTATCTCTAGTCACAATAATATCCCATTCTCTATTTTACACGTACTTAATGCCCTTTGGTGATGTAAGCATCACCCTCCATTAGTATCAGTCAATATGATCTTGATAGGGAACTAACTAGTCCATCCTGATGATTACATCAAATCCCATCATGTTGATGATAAAAAGATTCCACATGAAAAGGTATCCGCCTATATCAATGGGACAATCCTTAAAACAGTGAACACCCTTTGATCAGATATCTAACGATTTTCAAGCATCATAACTCCATAAAAGTTCTTTATATCAAGGCCCATACTCTCTATGATTACTTTAGATATAAATGAGTGAGATTTTACTATGTGAAATAAAGAAGTCACTAAAGTGGAGGCTACTCTAATAGTATCTCATACAGTAGGAGTTCTGGTACTATGATCCTCTGACATAGGTTGGACTTCATGCAACTAATTTGTACCATGGCCTTGAGTCACCACCTGACTTCCTTGAGTTTTCCTGCTCTGCTGGCACTGAGAATCATGAGTCATACTATCTCTTTCTAGACCTTCACCTTATCCTTAACAACCAGTGGTATTCCAGCTTCCTACCTAGCGTGATCCTACCGGTCCCACTCCTGAATGGGGGTAAGAGTATATCCCTGCTCGCTAGACACTAAAGTAAATGTCCTGTAGAAATAGTGGATATGACCTATCTTTCAATAGCCTCTTCATTCCATTGTATCTCATAAGAACTAAGTATTCTTGTTTCCCAGCTTCCCATACTGATGAAATATATGAAAGCTGTTAGTATGAGGAGCCTGAATACTTCTACCTCCATGAGTATTTTCAAAACGTCTCTTTTTACCAGATGTAGAAGCACTAATAGATCTAGGTGTCAAACCAACCTGATTCACATCATCATCTTCCCTCAAATTCTATATATAATAATGGATTGGTTTACTATTTCAAAAATAGAACTCAACCTAAATACATTGACCTGTGAATGGATGGCATAAACTGGACCATCCTCGAATCGCCTGAAGGTCATAAGATCATCACCCTCTAGCTTAGGAGAAAACCACTATAGATTAGTAAAATTAGTAGAGTACTATGTTAAAGACATGATTCCCTCCTAAAGGGTCATGAATTCTCTAGATCTATCATCCCTCAAAGTCTGGGGAATGAAATAGTCATAGAAAAGTTTCTAGAAATACACCTAGATAATATCATGATTCTAATATTCCTGAGTGATAACATCCCACCACTACTTGTAAGAATCACATAGAATATAAATAGAAATATTAAACCTCCTATCTAGAGGTGTCTCTATATGCTCTAATATAGATAGGATAACTTTAAGATAAGACTCAACAACATTTAGTCTTCCATCTCCTAAAAAGGCGGGAGGGTGATTCTCTTGGAATTCCTAAGTCAAATATGCTATAATAGGGACAGGTCAAACAAAACCTTTCATAAAATAAAACATATATAGAAATCTATCTAAAAAATAGGTTTCAGTCCCCATATCAGAAATAGAAAGAGGTTCCACACGTGACACTATAGGAGGAATCACTGGTGGCTCAAGGCCCGCCACCTTAGAAGCAAGATTGTTACCACATTTAGGGCGTACAACTAGAGGACATTGTGGAGGAATGATAGTACAATTCCAAACACATTCCACATATGATATTTAAGGAACTAAAAAGATTATAGATTTGAAACTAGGAAAGGTGGATATCCTTTCTATGGAAATGATCATGCCCCTCTTTCTACTCCAAGGTCTAGGTCTAGATGGTATAAGAGACTAAAAAGTCCATAAGAATGTAAGAGATACCCCACTTCCCACTACTTAGGGTAGTACCAGGTCTAAGTATCTATGTTAGATATATATAAGATGACTATTTTCACTTTAAAAGTTATATTAATTGAAATTTTTTATCATTAAAATATTTCAATCACTTTAAATGGTTGAATTAGGTGGATTACATTTTTCAATAAATAAGGGCCCATACTTCTTATGAACCAAAATACAGAATCCAATTAACCCACACCATAACATATTACAACCCATATTACCAATTGTGCATGGATCAACATGCCATAATATACTGCTTAAGGTGTATTATTTAACCTATTCAGGAAAACACTATTAGGTTAAGGAAGATGCTTTAAGTATCAATTATTTTTTCCAATTTCTACCAGAAGTTTCAGTAAAATTCAATAAATAATCAATGAACTAACAATATGTAACATGAAAATTCACACTTAAAATAGTCATGACATGGAGTATTAGTCCTATTGTTTCTATAATGATTCATGTAATTCAATGACCTCTTTTCGTTAGGCCATAGTGAATAAATCATAATTCCAATCATTACAATGATAAAAATACCATAAATCAAGTGTTTCACCCAAAAATGAAGATATATCAACTATAAATGACATAATCATTAACATAAATTTCTCATCCTAGGAAATTTGGGTTTGCCATGAACATGGGTTAGCTACGTCTAGAAATATGGTCAATTCCAAATTCCTTTAACTCCTAGTTTCTTATCTAATTACGAAATAGTAAAACAAAGAAAAAATAACCTATGATACCACTTTGTAACATCCCAGACTAGGATCTACTTAATCTGTGCCTCGATCTAGTGGGTTATATGGCCTCAAGAGTGTACCTCCCTATATGCTAGAGGCTATCGACTTGTAGCGAGGGTGTAAAGGTGGTACAGTGGAGAGACTAATCCATATTATCAGATTGGAAAAAAATATGATAGTAGTAGAAGAAAATATAAGTAAAATAAATAAATAAACATGTGTGGAAGAATAAATAATTGAAAAAATGAGTAATAATATCAAAATTTACTAAGGTAGTGTCAGATACATGGATTCATGGCATGATGATATACAAAAGGGGAATAGAGGACATGCATATATAGTCACACTACAAAAAAATTACAGAAAGGAAAAAATTATCCTCTATAATCTTGATCATATGATCGAACCACTGCTCCCAATATCCATATATAAGTAAAACATATCAAATACCTGAAGCATGGAACTTTCCCTTATCCATACTTGTAGAAAAATAATCTTCTTGGGTACCAAAGGCAGTCAGAGTAGGGTGTGAGATAAAATATTAGTAGTTCACCACTAAAAGTGTATATAAGTAATCCAACTAGTGCTCATAACTAAATAGTGTACATGTAATAATAATTATTTAACAAGCGGAATAAATAAACAACCACTATCTCAGGATCCTAAAGGACACATGTCAACTCTAACTTCTTAAGCTCATGGCTGAATAGTGTGTCCGAACAGTAAAAACATATATATAGTAATACATATTTATATAGTATAGTTACATATTTCACCCACATATACGGACCAAGTGTGCACAGATGCAAATGACCATATAGTTAGAATACTAAGTGTTGGATGGACTAGGGTGTAACTCGGACATCCATGACCAGTCTAATGTGACTATAAGCTCAAGCCAAAGGGTACATTCCCTACATCTCATAATGAGTGGGAGATTCCATGATCATCACTCAAGATGAGGATTTTTCCTTCATATCAACACCCGAACAAGGGATATGGCATTTCAAGCCCAACGACCAACTAGTGTCAGTGGTGTGATATGTCATGCTCAACAACTGATATAAGGGATCATGATATCATTATGCTCAACTAAACCCTTACCATCATACCATAGACTATGTTAAGGTGTAAGAATTTATATAATATAATAATGAGGCATTAAATCTCATGCATTTAATTCAGAAGTTCCAAATTTACACAAATAATTTTAATTGACAATGAGCATTTAGAAAATTGTAAATAAGAAGAATGGTCTTAAAACCCTTTACAAGACTTTCCATTTAATCTATTTAAATAATTTAAGGAAAATAAAACCATAATGTATAATCCATACCATATAATCAAATCCATTTAATTCATTAACAATGAATTTCAATTTATAAATCTCAAGGGGTCATTTATAAAGGTTCTATGGTTAAGAAGGCAATTGCATACATGGGAAATTCCAAGCAAAGGTGGGTCGAGCACTTAGGTGGTGTCTTGGTCCAATTAAACAATTATAACAAAGGTAAAAACATTTATAATATAGTTCTAAATCCAAAATATAAGTTCTAGGAATTTGGAACAACTATCCACTAGGGTCAATCCAACTTTGCACACACATGGGGTGTCCATAAAGGAGGTAGATATCCTATAAACATACTAAAAAAACCTCTAAAGGAGTGTATCCAGGTTCATTGATAAATTTGATATGAATAACCCAATTAAAAGGTGAAATTAGGAAAAATCCGGTGTGTGGCACAATTACATAGCTACAAAACATCAAAACTCATGGAAAAAAATGACGAGATCACCTATATCAAGGCTGTAGACGACTCCACACTCAATATCAGCCTCAGATTCAGAGTAGGTTTTAAGAAATCAACAAAATGGTCCAACACCCTGAAAATATGGAAAATGATCTTACACCTAAATATTTCAATGTATTCCAATATAAACTTAGATAGTAAGGGACAAGATTTTAGATCTCACCTAAAGGAATCCAACAACTTTGACCGATCTTGAATCGAACACTAGACATGGGAGTTATCTTGATGCCTAGATTGAGAGGTTTGGAAAGATATGGGATAAGAAAAACTATTTAATCTACTATAGAAGATTAATGGGGAGAATAAATAGGTAAATATAATTAAATAGATGAAAAATGACATTTCCTCTTCAAAATAGGGGTGCATGGTTTGACCAAACCGTGCTCCATTCACTACATAAAAGGGGAACCCCACACAGTTTGGTGCATGATTTATCTAACCATGTGAAAACCATGAAAAAACGCACTATCCAAAAAGTATTCATTACTTCATAGTTGTGCGCCTATTGCAGAAAAACCATATTCCCCTAGGTATCTAATGTCTGCAACCACACGGTTTAGGGAAAACATGCGGTCTGTGCTGCACAATTTCGCCTAACCATGCAACCCAGTTTTTTCTTCCCATTTTAAGGATCTAGGCTTTAAAATATCCCCAAATGAACTAGAGACATCCTTGAATTGATTATTCATCATAATTCATGATTTTTAAAGGAAATTAACAAACAAACAAACAATTTGTACTATTGTGAGAAGATGGTTCATTACATCTCAGATGCTCAGTAAGGGTATAAATAAGAGAGATATCAACATAACATGAGCATAAGGGTATGAGAACATGATAAAAACATTTTTAAACCATACCCTACATATCATATATCATAATATTAATTCATGGAATAAATATTTTTAGTTTATAAGACATGAATAATAATGAATCACTGAATATAATCCATGAGATCATAATATTAGCATTAAACAGTGATTTGTGGCACAAACATAAGCATAGAAAATCATTTCTTTAGCAGTAAAGGATCATTTTTAAGACTATCATAGTGGAATGGATTCAATACCTAAACCATTTTAGTAGCTAGGGTTCACTCCCAAGACTATTATAGTGGAAAAAGTCTCATACTGAATTGGGTTCACTCCCCATTCTATTCCTGTTTATATCATGAGATATTCATATTTACCCAATGCATTGGAGGGATATATAATTCCAAGACCACCCATAACATAATGAAAATAATACATATTTATACCCCAATATGATAAAACATTCATCATATTGTAACCCTTGAAAAGGAAATGGATTTCATAAACATTTCATCATGGAATAACCCACAGAAAAGAAACTAGTTTCATAATTATTACATCAATTCATCAAAAAATAACCCATGGAAAAGGAATGGGATTCATAAACATATTACCATAATAATTATAAACCATCTAGATAAATAACAAGGATAGTATCATTGGATCATATAACTAGTAGATCATAAGTAAAATCAATCATTATTATTGTTGATGAATATAAATACCATTAAAATACCATTAAAAACATTATTGAGGAAAATATCCTTTTTCCATTAAATTCACGTATTTAAAATATAAAAATTTAACAAATATAAAATATATATTTTTTATTTTAAAAGGACATTGGAACCTTGTAAATTATACTTCAAATAATTTAGTGGTTATGAAGGTGTAAAATTCTGTTCACTCTATTAAAATAATGATTCCCATCATATTTTTGATAAAAAGTAAAAAGTAACTCATTGAGAAAATTACAAGAAGATTCCTTTTAAACATTTTTTATAAGTAGAAAATGTGTAAAAATAAATTTAAACAATCATATGGGAATATTAAAAACATTCTTTATTTTTTTTAGAAAATATGGATATTGAAGAAAAAGGATTTTCTACCGAAGAGAGGAATAAAGTCATTTTTTCTTAAAAAAACATTATTGTGGACTATTGAAAACATAAAAAGAGGAAAAAAATGAAAACACTTATTTTAAATAAATAAAAATATAAGAATAAAATTCATGAGATTATTTATAGGTAGATCATGAAATTTCATCATTGAAAGTATAATAACAAACAATCTTGATAAATAATGAGATTATAACATAAAACCTTAACAATTTGGTAATTTTTGAATAATAATAAACATGAAGTTAATAAAATTATATGGATATGAAAGTAACCATAATTTTCATAACAATTATCATATAAGTAATTCATAGGAAAAATATAGACCACTTAAAAGGAATAAGTGGTGAATATGACATTTCTCACATAAATAAAAGTGAGACAAAAATCCCTTACCTATAGTCTGAATTTTTTAATACATGTTTGAAAATATTATATAATAAATATATTAAATAACCATAATAATATATATAATAACTTATATTATTCACTTATAACCTTTTAACATCCATTTATTCTTTATTAAAATCACTTTTTTCGGGTGATAATTGCTTTGTTTTTCATGTTTGTTTTGGTTTGATTGTTTTGGTTCTTATAATTTTATTATTGTTTCATAATATCCAAAATTTTAATCATGATACAAATATAATATATATTCACGATATAAATATTTATATTAACCTATAAAATTTATATATAGAAAAATTTATTACACTGTTTTAAAGACAGTAGTCCATATATATGCATGAAAATTGTTTTCATTTTTCAGCGAATGGAATGAAATAAAGGTAAATATGAATTAAATTTTTTAATTTTTATATCATATATATAATTTATATTCATTAAACATATTATTATTACCATCCATATCAAAATAAAATGAAAAACGTATCACACAACTTTGTGAATGTAGTAGTCCACACATATTCACAAACGACGTTATCGTTTTCCAAAAGATTTGAAAGTAAGAATTTATATGTGATATTATAATTATATAAGTATAATTATGTCATAAATATATTATATATATATTAAATAAATAATTATTTCCATCCTTGAGAGGCGTTGATGGAAAAAAATTACATCAGTCCATGAGGTGGTAGTTCACCGTACACAAGATCAAAGTTTTCATTTCCCATTTAATGGAAGAGGAGATTGATATAGATTATGGAATTAAAATAATAGAATATTAGTATATGTAAGATAATTATATTATTATTTCATCATATTTTAATAATATTTTACAGATATGGAAGAATAAATAAAACAAAAACACTTGGTTAATAATGATACCTCTTTTTCGGACAACCACTTTAGGTTTTCACCAAAAGCCTCTCTAGGGGAGTTTTATTCTCAAAAAAAGACTCTAAGATATAGGAAGTGAAATAATGATGGTATTTTGGTAGGTATTGGATGAACAAAATTTATTTTGAAGTGTTAATAAAAGAGGAAAGGTTGTTACCCTTTATAAGTGAGGAGTGACATTTTTCTAAATACCCAAAACGATTCAATAATGGGAAGTCAGTCTCAAGAAAAATTCCACAAAAATTTGTAAATAATTTATTGGAGGGAATATATGTTTGATAAAAACCTCCAACAATAAAAGATAAACATTTTTTAAACATGTTATTACCTTTACCTCTAAGGTTATTCACTTTAACCATTTTAGTTTTCACTGTGGTAACTAGTTTTTTTTACCTAGGTAATTTATACTTTAAGAATAAAAATAAATTGATAATATTATATAATTTGGTCCTAATAATTATAAATATTAAATCTATTTTTCCAATAAAAATATTTTTTGTATGGAAAATTAATTTTAATACAAGCGCATGTAATACGCAAAACCTCATTTTAACCTTAATTGTGGTAATTAATTTTTACTGTTTGCACTATTCATTATAAGAAAACTTAAGTTAAACTCATTAAATAATATTAATTATTATTATTCAAAATATGTAATTCATTTTATCAAATTAAATTTATATTGTTTCTAAAATTTAATTTAAAATTAAACCTATAATCGCAACGAAAATGAGGTTTTCCAAAGAGAAAAGGTTTTTTTAGTATAAAAAGTTTTTGTATCTAAATTTAACATGAAATTAATTAAAATGTTTTAAATTTTATTAATAATAAAATATTTTACTAATTTTAATTTTAAAACAAATTTAAAACAAAATGTAACTTTTGAAATTCTTTAAATGAAAATACAATTGTAATAAAGATCATTATTTCTCACTATTCATAAAAAAATGGTCTTTTTAGAAAATTAAAAAAAAATTAAATGTAAGATAATTTTGAAATGATAATTTAAAAAATAAATTTCATTTTTTTCAATTTTTTTTATAAAATCAAAAACAAATAATTTTAAAATAATTGTGTAAAACACGAGGAAACTAATTTTTAGAAAAATATAGATTTTAAGTATAAGACTAGATTTATTCTTTTCCCATGACAATAAAAAAGATTAGATGAATGATAAACCATTTTATTGAATATATAATATTAATATTTATTTAAAATCATTAAAAAATAGTGATTAATTTAATTTATTAAGATAAAAATATATTGTTCAGATAAAAATAGTTTTTTAGAAAAAATTTATTTTACTTTTGAATGTTTTTTATTTTATTTTTTAATCAATTGATAAAAAATTAAGCTATTTTATATGTGTGTAAACCAAATAATTTTTATAATCTAGTTAATTCTCTTTATACCCATCAATTTAATTGTTAATTTAAAATGATATACTATATTATGGTTTGTTAAAACTTGGTGTTGCGTATAACACAAGCTATCAATGAAATGAAATTTATTTGATTTTTTTTTCATAAAATACTAAGGTGTTACATTATACCCCTATTAAAAAAAATCCCCTGAAAATTTCATTACTCTAATACAAGAAAATGAGGTTAATTTTGTCTCATAATATCCTCAAGTTCCCATGTAACTTCCTCAAATTGGTCGTTTCACCACCAAACTTTGACCAGGTGAGTGGTTTTGTTTCATGGAACTTTCTTTATATGATCCATAATCTCTACTAGTTATTCCTCATAAGAGAGATATTTCTCTAGTATAATGAACTATGAGTTTATTAATTGTGAAGAGTCAATTATATACTTCCATAGGAGAGATGTATAGAACACATCATGGAATTGAGAGAGGTTCAATGGAAGATCTAAGCAATAAGCAATCATCTATACTCGATAAAAAATATTGAAAGGGAAAATATACATAGGGATCAAATTTCATTTCTTTTATATTCTCACAACCTTCTTCCATGAAAATTTTTTGAGAAAAAAATTCTCACCAACTTCAAATTATAGATCATTTTGACGATTATACGCATAAATTTTCTATCAAATCTAATATTCCTTGATGTGTTGTTGAATGATTCAAAATTTCTCTTCCATTTATTCAGCTATATTAGGTCTCAATATATTTTTTCTCCGACTTTATCTTATAACATTGTAGTTCTACACTTATTTACATAGTGGGCTTCATAAGGAGTAATCTGAATGCTCGAGTGAAAGCTATTATTGTAAGAAAAATCAACTAGAGGAAGGTTTTGATTCCAAAAAACTTTGAAATACACAGAGAAAGATATAAGTATATCCTCTAGGGGTTGAATGGTTTTATCATACTGACCATATATATGAGTATGAGAAGCTGTGCTAGAACGCATATCTATACCAAGATATTACTGAAGAATTTTCCATAACTTTAAGGTAAACCTCAGATCCGAATCAGATATAATAGAATATAGTACTACATGCATCCTTAACACTTACATAATATATATACTAGAAATATGATCCAAATATAAGTATTATCTAATAGAATTTAAATATGTTAACTTTATAAGGCAATCAACTATAACCCAAATAACATTACGACCTTTTATGTTTTGGGGAGTCAGATGAAAAAATATATGGTGATATTTTCCCATTTCCATTCTAGTATAGATAATAGTTGTAAAAACCACTTAGATTTTTTTATTTCATCCATAAATTGATGGCATACCAAACACTGAGATACATACTCAAAAATTCAAATATATATATATATATATATACATATATATATATCACTGTACTTCCAGGATGAATATATAATTAATCACTATAAGTTTAATCCAACAAATCCTTACTTAAATATGATATGGATGTAACACATACATAGTTTGTGAACCATATCATTCCATAAAAATCAAGGTTAAACTCATGAATATTTCTCACATTATACTGTAGTTATACATCTTTCTTTTTCACCTCTTTAATCTTCACTTGGAGAGATGTATAAACACTTATTTGAGAAAATAATATTTCTCCCCTTCCTTAAATATTTCAAGATTCATCCTTTTCAAATATAGAAATATTTGATCTTTTTTATCCCTATCATGAATAAGCTAGAATGATCCTTTTGAATTAAATAATCAACTACCTTGTTCGCTTTTAATGGGTGGTAATGTATTGAGCATTCATAATCTTTAATTAGCTCCAACCATATTCTTTAGCACATATTTAACTATTTATATGTGAAAATATACTTTAACATTTTATAATAATTATATATATCGCACCTTTATCCATTTTTATAATTCCTCTATATCTTTAATAAAAAAAATTACCGTATCTAATTCAAAATCACGAGTTGTGTAATTTTTCTCACAAACCTTAAATTTTCATGTGGCATAAGCTATAAATATTTCATTCTGTATGAGAACACATCCTAGTCCCTTCTTTAATGCATCACTATATATTACACACCCTTCTCCATTATGGGGTAATGTACTCATAAGTGAACTAAATAACCTTCTATTCAGTTCCTTGAATTTTTCTTCACATTAATTTGTCCAAAAGAACTTGGATCCCATCCAATTTAACATGATCATTGGATTATAAGGTCATGATAAATTCTCCCCAAACCATTGATAATATATATTAAAAGTAAGAAAACTTCATATCTTAGCCATAGTGGCTAGTCTATTCGAAATTTCAATAACCTTAGTCTTTGATGGATCCATAGATATAACCTCCCTTGAGACTATATGACCCAAAAATGAAATATTTTTGAGCCAAAATTCACGCATATATTTTTTTCACACAACTTATCCTTCCTCATGTTCTTTATCATAATTCTCAAGTAATATTCATTGTATCCATTACTCTTTGAATATATAATAATATCATCTATAAATACTACCACAAACCAATCAAGATAATCTATACAGACTCTATTAATTAAATCCATGAATATAGTGGGGGAATTAGTAAGACCAAATGGAATCACTATATATTCATAGTGTCCATACCTTACATGGAATTATCTATTAGGTATATCCTTCTTCTTGACCCTTAATTAATGATTTCCAGAATCAAGTTCAATCTTGGAAAATTATTGAGCTCTATGTATTTCATTAAACAAGTCATCAATATAGGGTAAAATATACTTTTTATTGATTTTCATCTTTTTAGTTCCCGATAATCAATGAAAATTCACATCAATCCATATTTTTTATTAACAAAAAGAATAGGTGCACCCCAAGGTGACACACTTGGACAAATAAATCCCTTGGAAATATTCTCCTAGAGTTTGTTCTTCAATTCCTAAAACTCTATCAAGGTTATTCTGTATGAAGTATTTGAACTAGGTTTGGAACTAGGTATGAATTCAATTCTGAACTCAAAATCATAATTTGGTGGAATAATAGGAAACTATTCTAGAAAAACATCAACAAAATATCACACAATTGGCATATATTCAATTTTGAGTTTCTTCCCAGTCATTTGATATAAACACTACTTTGGAAATATATTCAAGACCCATATGATGGATGTAATTTACATTGTAACTTCATATTTATTACTACACAAATAGATGATCATAATTTGGTTTGGAATATCAAACAATACTTCCCTTCCTCGATAAATTATGTGGGATTTAGGTAGATAAATCCAATCCATGACTAAGATGACATCAAATTCAACCATAGAGGGAATAATAATATTTGCGAGAAAACATTCTAATAAACTTCAACTAGAGAACAACCGTAGACTTGAGATGTGATAATCATAACATTAGGGGTTTTATTGATAATTAAACATCTAATAATTGAGGTGGTATTGTGATAACCATATAAAATTATTCATATATCAAAGAGTGGGTAGATTTAAAGTCAAATAAGAAATTAACAGTTCTAGAGTAGATGGTAAGTATAACTTTCACCACTTAATTATCATACCCCACATCATAAATAGTTATCACATGAGATATCACTTTTTTATATTAGATTAAGAGGTTACTGATGTCAATCATCATCATTAACCTTTATATTTGAGCATCAATTATCCTAATTCTTATACTCCTTGCATTTGAAACACTGGAGTGTGGGTGGTGCATTCTATAGATATTTCTTCATATTCATATCATAATATAACTTCTTCCCATTAATTAAGAATTAAACCAATCCATGATGTTCCTTTCTACACTTAAAAAATTTACTAGTCCCCTTAATAAAATTACCTTCATTTTTTCTTCCACATTTTGAGCATGAAGGAAAAATCATCTTCTTCTATCTATGGGTTTTAGAGTTTCATTTAAATTATTTTTTTATCAAAACCATGAGATTAATGGGTAAACTCAATATCAATTTCCACCTTGATATCACATACAATGATTTATTCATATCCATTTAAGTCCCTTATGGTTAACAACCTTTAGAGACTTGGTTTTAAGCCACTAAAGAATTGATCAACCTTACTTTTAGGTTGGATAATAATTCCAGAAGTTTAGATCAAAAGTCTTGTAAAATTAGTCTCATATGTACCAATGGATTCATCATCCTTATATCTTAGCTCAAGTAATTCCTTCTCTATTTTTTATGAAGAATATGAGGAAATTACTTATTGAAAAATAAGATCTTAAACTCACCCCACTACATAGATTTGGTATCTTCCTATTACCTTGTATTATTGATAAGACTCTACCATTAATTCAATTATTCTTCTAAATGATAGGAAACCAAAGTGACTTTTTCATGATTTTAATAGTAGAAAATGGAAAATATATTTTCAATGGTACCGAACCATTTCTTGGAAAATAGTACATCAGAAAAACCACTAAAAGAAGGTGGACATTGCCTCATGATGCACTCAATGGAATGTTGTTCCCTCCATTTATCATTTGGATGTTCATCATGATTCATATATTGATAAAGTTTCATGATAATAGAAAAAATATTTTGTATTTCAGTTCCCGTAACATTTGGTTGACCAGGGCGACAATCATTGCATTATTCATAGAATTTTTAATTAACACGATTCAGTTGTGTTCCATCCATTGAATAAAACCAAAAAACATAGTGTAAGTAACAATAATCACAGAGGAAAACTATATAATCATGAAAAATTATTCATATTATATATAAATAAATACACCTTATTTTAAATATTTGACACATTATATTTAACCTAGGTTATCCATGATCATTACCAAAACTTTAGGATGTTATCCTATTATTAGACTTATTACTAATGTTCTTACTAATTTTTTATCATCCTAGTTTAAAAAGGTTGAATAGAACTTTCTATGATACCAACTATAGTGACCCAAAATTTTCATACATAGATTTTACATCTTATTAGAATAATATCCATTACATAACATAAAGATCCATGTAATAATCATATAGGTATATTATCTTTATAAACTTAGATACATGTAAAAAATGTTTATAAGTGAACTAAATCATCTTCCACTAAGTTCTTCATAATTATCACCCTTCTTAGACATATCATATATAACACATTTCTTTATAACATAGGAAAGGAAACATAATAAAGGGTGAGCTCAGATTATTAGTAAGGGTAAACAAGGGAGATATCAATATAACATGACCATAAGGGTATAAGAACATGATAATAACATTTTAAAACCATACCCTTTATATCATACACCATAATATTTAGTCATAGAGTAAATATTTTATGTTCAGAAGACATTAATCATAAAGAAAAAAAATGAACACATTCCATGAGAGCATAATATTGTCATAAGACATAGATTTGTGGCATACACATAAGCATAGAAAATGATTTTATTAGTAGTCAAGGATTATTATCAATACTATCATAGTGGAATGGTATCCTCCCTAAACCATCATAGTAGTCAAGGTTCAATCCCAATAATATCATAGTGGATAGAGTCCATTACGAACTGGGTTCACTCTTTATTCAAGTTCTTTTTATCTTATAGGATATCCATCTTTACCCAATGCATTGGAGGGATAAATAATTACGGTCTCACCCATCACATAATTTAAATCATATAGATGTGTTCAAAAATATCATTAATAATCCATCATATCATAACACATGAAAAAGAAATAGGTTTCATAAACATTTCATCATGGAATAACCCATGGAAAAGAAATGGGTTTCATAATTATTATATCAATTCATAACGTAACCTGTGAAAATGGAAAAAATTTCATAAAAATATTGTAATAATAATCATAAAAAATCTAGAGAAATAATAAGGATGATATAATTGGATTTTATTATGTATATACTATTGTTTTTCTATGTAATACTTTGGAATATTCTTAAGAATATTTTCGGATCCAGGTGCTGAGACGACGCACGATTCCAAGGCCTGATGATCCCATAATTAATTTTATAAAAATATTTAATATAATTATTACATGATATTAGTTTTCCTAAAAAGTGTAATATCTCATAAATGGAGTCTTATATTGAGAATTTGAGACCATGGTTGAATCTGGAATCTGGATTTTACCTCAGGCGCGACTTAAAGTTGGTCAGATCAGGACGTTCAGATGAGTCAGCTATTAGTGGGTGCATTGGATAAATCAATTAATTAATTAAATTTATTTTTTAACCCTACCACAAATAAATCATTTAAGGAGACTCAGATGAGAAATATTATACCACATTTGAGTTTAGAATATAGTTTTTAACCTAGGTGGGACATAACCTTGATCGACATCAGGTGTTTGGCTTGAGCACCTTTGTGGGAGAAATATTTAATTAAATTGAATTACTTATTTAATTATTTATTAAAGAGAATAAACTAAATATTTTTCTATAAATATATGGTTATGAACAAATCATAGGTTTAACTTCATAAATATGATATTTTAGAGGAGCTTTCACCCATTGTTCGTTGGTAGATTGATACTAGTGGAAGACCAGTGATCGAATCGAGGTGAATCGACAAGAGACAAACGCATAAGATCATCTTCATCACTAGAGGATGGATTATTCACTAATTATTGATCCATAATATAGGTATGAATCATAATTTTTGGTTTTCACCCCTTTTTATTAAAATATTGATCACGATCAAATTTGTTTCCTTGATCCATGTTTAAATGAACCTTCACACGAGCTAGTGTATTGAAATAAATTATTATTTCAATTTATTTTTTATCCATACCATGTTTCTCATCCCAATTTACCTGCTATAAATTTTTTGGTCTAGAAAACTTTCCCAAATATGTATATTACCTTTTTTATCAGTGATTTACCCCCACTGTTCTTCACATTGTTCATCATTGGTTGACGAGGTCACGATTCGACATTATCAGGGAAGATACGAGTGTGATCAAATCCACATATTTATTGCCATGGAATGAATGAAAAAAGGATGAATAGTTTTTGGATGGATTTATAAAATGAGAGGGATGTTGTTTTGTGAATGGATCAAATTTGTACCACAGGTGCAAGTTTATGATCAGAGGTGGTTCAGGATCAGATCAGTGATCCCTGTTTTCTTGGTTGGTACATGGCGATGATGTGTAGTGAATAAAGATTGGTTTTGAGTGGAGGTTGTGTGGGGTTTCATGGTGAAGATTGCTCAGCATGGATATAAAAGTGTCTATACTTGAAACTCTAATGAGGTGTTCAAATGTGGTCAATGTAGCAGGTGTTATTATTATTTTGAATAATAATAATAACATTAAAAAATGCATGTGGTTAATTAAATTAAATGGTTTTAATTTAATAAAGTAAATTTGGTTTTTATATTAATGGAACTAAATTGGGAGAATAGGGGTGCTTTCATTCACTTTTTATTCACTTTTTATTATTATGATAATAATAATAATAACTATTTGAATATCAAATTTAATTAAAATGATAAGGGAATAAAAAACGGTTTGAAGAGAGGAGGGGTGCTATGCATGACTTGGTAGGATAAGAGGCATTTTTACTTATTTCAAACTATTAATATAATTATATAAAATAATAATTATAATTATGATATAAATAAAGATGATAAACTTGTGTGTGTTCTCTAAATTTTAATAAGGATTTAAATAAAAAAATAAAAAAATATTGTTGTTATTATTTTGGGTGATCAACCAATATCTAATCATAACTTCTTCGTACAACCTAGGATTTACAAATAGTCAGCAATAGTGTGACCTTAGAATTAATAAATTAATTTTATGACTAATTTTGGATACCCTTTTTAGACTCACGCCTCAAGTCAACAAAACACCCAATAATAATAAAATTATTATTGTTACAGAATATTTTATCTGACGTATCTTCTTCATATGGTGTCTGATTGAAGAACAATCTACAGAAACAAGAACATGAAATTGATATAGATGTTTTAAGACCAATATTGGGTGTTTAATTTGGATTCGTAGATCAATCCCATGAAATGATGCTCATGTGTAATATGGTGATATATGAATTTTTCACTAGGTGTCCAATTTGGACAATTTAATTACCTATCCTGGGATTTTTTCTATAAGAATTGCAATGGTGTGATCTGTTTGGCCATATGGGGATATTTATAGAGACATATAAGTGTAATTTTATTTTTTCCCTCAAATCTATGATGATCCTCATGCGTTTTTCAGACTTTTGGCCGAGACACATCGTGTAGTGCCCTTACATGCCATGTACTACTACATAGATTGGGAGCCATGTGTTGGATATGGACATGAACAGATAGTGGAGTGGGACCACACCCCATGTGGGTCCCCTCACACACCGTTTTCCCCTTTGTTCTTTTTTTAGGAAACTTTAAGGTTCCGTATCTCCTTTGTTTGAACTCAGATTTTAGCCCGTGAGTAGCCTATCCCGAGTGTTTTTACACATAGAACATGATAGTTCCATTAGTTATGGATGTTGATATATGATGTGTAATGTTTTGGGTACTATTAATAGTTAGGATATGATTAACGATGATAGTGATCGTGCATGATCACTAGAGGCATCCCGAGCAGTACCCTCCTATAGAAATGGGCAGTGGAGTCCTTGACGGCTATTGAGTTAACCCTATAGTAGTTATGGGAAGTGGATTCCTTGAAGGCTATTGAGTTAACCCTATAGTAGATATGGGAAGTGGGGTCTTTAAATACTATTGAGTTTACCCTCTAGTAGAGGTGGTAAGTAGAGCCCTCAATGACTATCGAGTTGTACCCTTCAGTAGAGTTGTGTAGTGGAGTCCTCAATGATTACCGAGTTATACCTTCCAGTAGAGCTGGGATGTGGAGTCCTCGATGACTACCAAGTTGAACCTAGAGTAGATCTAGGTAGTGGAGTCCTTAATGACTAATGAGTTGACCCTCTAGTATATTTGGGCAGTGGATTCCTCGATGACTATCAAGTGGTAACCTTCAGTAGAGCTGGGCAGTGGGTCCTCATCAACTATCAGAGTAGATCCTTCTAGTTATACTAGGAGATGGGTCCTCTACCTTGAGTTTTTGGACCCTCCACTATGAAACCCAATTACTAGGTGTTGTTTGACTTAAACAGTTACTTCTGGGAAGACCCGTGAGATGCTGGTCATCATTGATGGGATTTTGGAACCATTGGCTACTTTTCTTCTTAGGTTGAGCTATGATATGGAGTTCTCCTTACTCTCTCATTTGAGATTCTTTGACTATATATATATATTATTTTTATCTATACCCTTGTATTTGGTTACTCTCATTCCATGAGAGACAACAATTCATAGGGTATGACACATGCTTTCTGTGTTTAGCTTCTTGTGGTTAGATGAGTCTAATCTCTTTATATTGGTGGTGAAGACTTGATAGATGGTTTATATACCCAACATGTTGATCCCCTTGTATTTTGATGAGGTTACTATCATTCTTAGTTTGTGTTGAGTTGTTATCTTTGACTTTATCTTATATATACTATATTTATATTACTTTTTTATCTCATACTGACCCCCCTTCAGCTTTAAGGTCATTCTACTGGGTATGTATATACTGTCCCCTATATGGGATTTTCCTGCACATGTCATGTCTTATGCAGACAATAGACAGGTCATCAGTGACTTCAGATGAGCTTAAGGATACCTGGTACTTTGGACCATGTATGGTGGTCGCAGTCTGGGATTCACAAGTTGGGATCTCTTAGTAGTTTAATTTTTCCGTTTTGTTAGGTTGAGACATATTTCTAGTTGGGTGTGTATTTTTATGCTTTAATTTTCATTTTGAACTGTCATACTCTTGTACACCCTAGTGGTTATGCATGCTTGGTTTACTTTCTATCTATGTTTCATATTTTAATCTTTCACTCTACACTTCTGCATTAAGACAGATGTGTGTGTGTATAGATACTTATTCAAAGGAATATCTATGTTAGATATGCTTTTAGCATTTTTCATCACCCTCTTGCCTATAAATTTGGGCTTGGGGTAGTCGTGGCTCAAGCCCCAGATTGGGTCGGATCAAGACAGATTGGTATCAGAGGTGGTTCAATCCTTGGTATGGTGTTTTGAGTAGTCCCATAACAAGGATTTGTTTG
This sequence comes from Viscum album, assembly GCA_963277665.1. Taxonomy (NCBI): domain Eukaryota; kingdom Viridiplantae; phylum Streptophyta; class Magnoliopsida; order Santalales; family Viscaceae; genus Viscum; species Viscum album. The sequence continues at coordinate 1,776,530,620 of OY728146.1, read as the reverse complement.
ATATTAGAGAAAAAATTCCAAAGTGGATCGAGTGAGTCTCTTAGGCTAGGTAACCCAGTGTTGGTGTGGTTGGCCAACACATCTATACATAAAGAATCTGACTACCTATGTGTTGAATCGGTATACCGAGACATTGGTTCTTGGGAACTTTGGTACATGAATAATATATAACTGTGTATTTTATTTTCATTATTGAGTCAAATAACCATATATATATATATGTGATCATTTCACCATGTTATATCTCGATCACTTTCTAGATGCATCCATAAATACATCCAACCTGGTTATCAATTTTCAGATCATGACGATGATCCGATAAGCGATGAGGGATCATTTTAGGGTCTATCTTGTGAGCATCTTCTTCTGGGTGGATAGGTATAAGTACCACCACCTATCGAGTAGTGGATCATACTAGAATATTAGGATGAGGATACGCTCAAGCTTAGAACACTCCGTGAGTTCTAGTGCTAGAGTTTGTTGAAGTTCTATGATGAGCCAGATCCCCAGGCAGTAGAGGTTTGGCTTCAATCAGCAATCTAATTTTTCAGAATTACAAATATCCCAATAGATCTGATGGTTTCACTCATAATAAGTGATTTTCATAGAGTAGAAGTTGGTTTTAGGGGTACCAACAGATGATCCACCCATGATGAGTGTGCATTTAAATTTATAGAGATAGCGATCACCAAGATTTTGTGTTGATCTAGACTCCCTTCTCAGGTGGTTGAGGTCAGTCCCTATCATATGGTTTGGATATCCCGCTCATATAGGATCCCGTTTGATGGTGTTATTCATGGTGAGACCTCTCCAGGATGATGATGGGCATTGATAAAGTCATGTGATAAAGATATTTTAGCGTGAAATTAAACATACAAGGAATATTGATACTTCACATACCGAAATTCTTCTTTATGATGTGATTAAAAAATGTGCGAACGATTCAGTTCCATCCCAAAGTGGATAGTATCAAGGTGTGGTGGAGGGGTTCCTTTAACTTTCATGTTCAGGATGTGAGAATTTGATGGGGTTTCAGATCAGGCCTTGTTTGAGTGGAGTAGGCAGGGAAGAGAAAGGATGAGCTCTCGATAGATGGGACACCAGTCCAGGAGGCTTGAGTGTGGTTTAGGGTACAAACTATGCCACTACCTTTTCAGATGCAGTTGTTAGAATAGAGATTAAATACACATTTCTCTATATGTATCCCCTGTTCAAGACCTAATGATACCAGCGGTGGCCTTTTTTTCTCGACCCTTGTGTTGAAGGATCTGTAGAGAGGATCAGTGATCACACACTTCTACCAATAGTGTGAATTAAATCTATAAGTATAGAGAGAGCCTCAAATGAAATATTTCTGAAGTGGTATTGAGACCCTATGATGTCTTATTTTTCATGGAATGTTTTTCTACCATCCATGCTAATATGATTACTACCAGTGAACTAGGGATAAATTGATTTTTGAACTAGCATATCATATGACTCCATAATTCTATGAGAGTTATTGGTGAGGTTGTATAATATATATTGGTATGATTTTTAAGAACCATTGTGTTCACCCGGGCACACTTGTGTTGTTTTACCAAGAAGAAGATGATAGATTTAGGTATGGTGTGGATAAATGTCTTCCGAACCAAGTGATTGTTAAAGAGAAGTATCCAACCATTATAATAGATTATTTCTTCTACTATTGGATTGTGGTTAAGTGTTTCTTATAGTTTTAACTTAGGATGAGTTATCACAAGCTCCAAGTTTGAGAGGTGCCTGTACTAAGTATGGATTCCTAGAGCCATTATGGTTACTTGATTTCTTGGTGATACCCTTTGGCATGTTGAATGCCACATAATAATTCACAAGAATTATAAGATAGATCCTTAACCTTTATTGGATCAATTTTTGGTAGTCTTATATGATGGAATGCTTGTATCCTTGGCATCATATTTGGAGCATGTGAGACATAGGAAGATGATACTAGACATGCTACATGAGTTCTAGTCGTATGCTATATATCATGAATCCAATTCTAGATTCAAAGGTCTACTTCTTGGGATATGTATTCTTAGACATGAGAGTGATAGTGGAACCTACAGTGGTTGAGGTAGTGTGATCTTTAGGGGAAACTAGGGTGTGTCCATGGTAGCAAATGATCATAATGAGGTTTTTTGTCCACTATTTTCAAGTAAGGTGACATATCTGTTGACCTCTTTGTAGTTGAAACTTGTGGGTGAGGATGGTGAAACATACCTCTAGTCGATGGTTGTTACCCCTTTTCTTCTTCAGAGAGTTAGGGACACAAAAATTGGGGATATCAAATTGGATATCTTGTGTGACTAGATATTATCAAAAGATTCACCTGATGTATTTTTTGAATAATGGAATCATGTCATCATTTTTATGGATAAAAAATGATTTTGGTTACATTATGAAAGTAAGTGATGATGAAGTTTCATACTACTCTTTAGGTTGTACATCTTGGTGTAGGGAAGATATACGAGAGATCTAGATACAAGGTCAATATCCCCACCTTTTCCCTTAGTTTGTACTTTTCGAGGTCAAAATTTTTTGAAGAAGGGAATAATGCAGAGACTCTCATTTTGTCTTGTAAGACTTTAGAATATTCCTAGGAATATTTTCAAATCTAATCACTAAGATGGCGTGCGATTTTGAGGCCCGGTGATCCTGGAATTAATTTTATAAAAATATTAAATATATTTATTGTACATGAATAATTTTATTGAAAAATTGGAATATCTCATAAAAAGAATCTCAGATTGGAAATCTGAGTCCATAGTTGAATATAGAACGTGGATTTTACCCTTGGTGCATCCTAAAATTGGTTGGTGTGGGATATTAGAATGGGGCAACCATTGGTGGTTGCATTGGATAAATTAATTAATTAATTTAATAACCCTAACCCAAATAACTCATAGTTGAAGAATTATATGGGAAATATGAGACCACCATTGAGTTATTAATATGGTGTTTACCCTAGGCATGACATAACCTTGACCGGTATAGGGTGTTTGGATTGAGCATCATCATGGGAGAAATAATTAGATAAATTGAATTACTTATTTAATTGTTTATTAAAGAGCCTAACCTATATATTTTCCTATAAATATATGGTTATAGACAAATCATAGGGTTATCCAAATAACTTTGAGATTTAATAGGATATTACACCCCTTCTTTATTGGCATATTGAGATCGGATGATGACCGATTATCACATCAAGGTGAATTGAGAGGTGGAAAATGCAACATACTATATTCATCACTAGTGGATTCATTCTTCACCAATGATCAATCCATAATCGAGGTAGAACCATTCAATTGTGATTTTAGCCCCTTTTGATTAAAATATTGGGCATGATAAAAAATTTTTCCTTGATTTTCATTTAAATGAACCTTCCCATGAGCTTGTGTATTGAAATAAATAATTCTTTCAATTTATTTCTTATCCAAGCCATTTTTATTATCCAAGTTTCCCCACTATGAAATCATTGGTCTAGAATTCTCATCCATTGATGTTTATCATCTTTTTTATTTGTGATTTTCCCTCGCCGTTATTCTTGTTATTCATCATTAGACCACAAGGTCATGATTCAATATTTCTAGGGAGGGTTCGAGAGTGATCGAACCCTTGGATTCATTGTAGTGGCACAAATAACACATGAATTGATGGTTTTTGGGAAGATTGATAAAACTAATGAGGTAGTGTTTTGTGAAAAGATCATATCAATACCACGGGTGTGATTTATTGATCATAGGTGGTTTAGGATTGGATTAGTGATCCCTATTTTCTCAGTTGTCGCATGGTGATGATGTGTGGTGTGACGAGATCAGTTCAAAGTAGAGGTCGTGTGTGGGATCTCATGGTGGAGGTTTCTCAGAATGGATGTGGAAGTGGACATACTTGGAACTCTGATGAGGTGGTCTAATGTGGTCAATGTAGTGGGTTTTATTATTATTTTTAATATAAATAATAAATTTTAATAAAATGTGTATGGTTAATTAAATTAAATGTTTTTAATTTAATAAATGAAATTTCAGTTTTTATATCAATGGAATTAAATTTTAAAGAGAGGGGTGTGTGCCTTCTCTTTTTCTTCACTTTTTTTTACTATGATAATGATAATAATTATTTGAATACAAAATTTAGTTAACATGTTAAATGAATTAAAAAACGTTTTGAAGAGAGCACGAGTGATGCGCATGAACTAGTTGGATAAGAGGTGTTTTCCTTATTTCAAACTATTATTATTATTTAAAATAATAATAATGATTATGACATGAGAAATTAAAGGAGTTAAAAGATATTGAAGGATCCTAGAGGTGTGTATAGAAAACAAGAGGATACCCTTGTACGTGACCTCTAAATTTGAATTTGGATTTAATTAAAAATAATAATAATATATTATTATTATTATTTTGGGTGACAAACCAACATCCAGTCATAACTTCTTCATACGACCTCATATTGATGAACCATCAGCAAAAATGTGACCCTAGAATTAATATTTTCATTTTAAGACCGATGCTGGACACCTTTTTCAGACTAATGACTTAGGTCAACGAAACAACTAATAATAATAAAATCATTGTTGTTGTGAAATCTTATATCTAACTTATCTTCTTTGTACAACATTATATTGAAGAATCATCTACAAAAATGCGATCTTGAAATTGAGGTAGACGTTTAAAGACCAATATCAGGTGTTTAATTTGGGTTTGTGGCTTAGGCCCATGAAATGTTGTTCGTGTGTTATATGGTGACATATGACTTTTTCACTGGGTGTCTGATTTGGGAAGTTAATTGCCTATCCTGAGTGTTTTTACATAAGGATCGCAATGGTGTGATTAGTTTGTCTATCTAGGGAGGTTTATAGAGGTATATTAGTGGAATGACATTTTTTCCCTTGGACTAATGATGAGCCTCGTGCGTTCGTCATGATTTTGGACAAGAAACAACGTGTAGTGCCCTTAAATGCTACATACTACTACTTACCTTAGGATCTATGTGATTTATATGGACACGACCACATAGTAGAGTAAGAACACATGCTATGTTGGTCCCATCACATGCCATGTACCCCTTGGTTCCTTTTTGGTAAACTTCAAGGTTCCATATCTCCATCATTTGAACTCGGATTTTTGGCCCAGGAGTAGCCTATCTAGAGTTTTTTTTTCTACATAGAACATGATGGTTCCCTTAGTACTGGATTTATAGATATGATGTGGAATGTTCTGGGAAAAAAGCTTAGTTAGGAAATGGTCGATGATGATAGTGATTGAACATTATCCCTAGAGGCATCCCAAGTAGTACCCTCTAGTAGAGATAAATAGTGGAGTCCTTGACAAATACCGAGTTGACCCTCCAATAGAGCTCGGTAGTAGAGTCCTTGACGACTATAAATTTAACCCTCCAGTAGAGCTAGGAAGTGGAGTCCTCTAAGACTATTGATTTGACCATCCAATAGAGCTGGGTAGTAGAGTACTCGACAAATACCAAGTTATACCCTCTAGTAGAGCTGGGTAGTAGAGTTCTCGATGATTATTGAGCTGTACCCTCTAGTAGAGATGGGCAGTGGAGTCCTCAATGACTTCCGAGTTGAACCTCCAATAGAGTTGGGTACTGGAGTCATCGATGACTACTGAGTGGTACCCACTAGTAGAGATGGGCAGTAGGTTCTCATTAGCTATCAGAGTGGATCCATCCTATTATACTAGGAAATGGGTCCTCTAATTTGAGTTTGTGGCCCCTCGACCATGTGGCATAGTGATGAGGCATGGTTTGACTTGAACAGTTACTTCTGGGTAGATGCATGAGATGTTGGGCATCATTGATGGAATTTTGGAACTGTTGGCTGTTTTTATTCTTAGGATGAGCTATGTGATGGAGTTCCCCTTACTCTATCATTTTGGATTCTTTGACTAAGAATATATATATCCTTATGTATTTATACCCTGGGATTTGGTTACTCTCCTTCCATGAGAGGTGAAGATGAATGGGGTATACCACATTCTTTCCTTATTTATCTTCTTATGGTTGGATGAGTCTACTCTCTTTCTATAGGTGGTGACGACTCAATGGGTAGTTTATCTAATCATCGCGTTGAGATCATTATTTTTGGATGAGGTTACTTTCACTCTAGGTTTGGGATGATCTATTATCTTTGACTATATCTTGCATCTATTATCTTTATATTCCTTTTGTATCTCTTACTTCCCCCCTTCATCTTTTGGGGAATCCTTTTGGATATGTATATACTCACCCATGTATGGGATTTTTCTGTACGTGTCATGTCTTATGTAGATGATAGACAGGTAAGTGGTGAATTTATAAGAGATTAGGGATACATATTACTTTGGACTGTTTATGGTGGTCGTAGATTGAGATTCAGGAGATGGAATCCCTCATTATTTTACTTTTCAATTTTTTAGGTTGGAAAATATTTCTGGTAGGGAGTGTATTTTACCCTTTACTTTTCAATTTTCACTGTCGTACTCTTGTATACCCTAGAGGTTATGCATGTTTAGTTTTCTTTCTTGATGTATTTCATCTTTTACTCTTTTAATTTTAACTTCAAAATCAATATACATGTGTGTGTGCATACTGGTACTTATGAAAAGGCCTCCCCATGTTAGATATTCCTTCATCACTTGTCGTCACCCCTAGCCTATGGAGGGGAGCTTGGGGTAGTTGTGGATCAAGCACCGAATTGGGTAGGATTGTGAAATATCCCCAATAGATCATAATTAAAATCAAGGGTTTTTGTAATTTGTGAATATAAATACCATTAAATTATTATTAAAAACATTCTTGAGGAAAATATCCTTTTCTCATTGAAATAACTTATTTAAAATATAATAATTTCACAAATATCAAAGAAAATATTTTCTTTTAAAATAACATGGGAACCTTTTAAATGAATCTTCAAATAATTGAGTGGTTATGAAGTCATGGAATTATATTCATATCATTTACGTTAAATTAATTATTCCCATCATATTTTCAATAAAAAAGTCAAAAGTACCTCATTCATAAAATAAAAATCATATTAATTTTAAATTTTTTTATTTAAATTAAAACATTAATAAAATTTAATTTAAAAAATCATAGAGTAATATTAAAAAAATTCTTGATTTTTATAGAAAACATGGATTTGGAAGAAAAAGGATTTTCGATCGTAGAGAGAAATAATCATTTTTCCTTAAAAAACATTATTTTGGACTCTTGAGTACACAAAGAGAGGAACATAAAAGGAAAAAAAATGAAATTTCATTTAATAGATTAGAATAAAATTTATTATATTATTGATATTTGGATCATAAAATTTCATCATTTTAAGTATAATAATAAATAATCCTAACAAATTATGATATTATAACATAAAAACCTTACCACTTTGGTAATTTTTGAATAATAATCCCTATGGTAGAAATAACTTTATATGAATATATAAATCACCATAATTATCATATTAAGTATCATATAAGACATTAATGTGAAGAATATACACCACTTAAAATAAATAAGTGGTGAATTTGGAATGTCTCACAAAAATAAAAGTGAGACAAAAATCCCTTACCTCTGGTATGATTTCATTAATACATGCACAAAACACCTATTTAATATATATATATATATATATATCTATTATAAATCTATTATATAACCATAATAATATATATAATTTTATATATTATTTACTTATAACCATTTATTATATATTTATTAATTATTATTTTTCAAAATTACTCTTTCAGGTGATAACTTCCTTATTCTTCAAGTATGTTTAGTTCGATGATTTTGGTACTTGTAATTTGATTATGGTTTAATAGTATAAATAATTTTAATAATTATATAAAAATTATATATATTAATTATATGCATATTTATATTCACCATTAAAATTAGAGATATAAAAATTAATCACACCGTTCATGGAGACGGTAAGTCGTATGTTCACATGAATGTAGTTTTCATTTTTCAATGGATGGAATGAAAGAAAGTTAAATATTAATTAAAATTAATAGAATCATTTTTATATCATAAATATCATATATATCATATATATTCATTAAATATATTCTTATTACCATCCATGTCAAAATAAAATGAAAACATATCACGTCACTTTGTGGAGGTGGTAGTCCACACATATGCACGAGCGACATTATCATTTTTCAATGGATTAGATGGTAAGAAGTTAGACGTGATATTATAATTCCAAAAGTATAATTATTTAATAAAAATAATATATATATAGATATATATTAAAAACATAATTATATCTATTCTTGAGAGACGGTGATGGAAAACGAATTACACCGGTTCACGAGGTGGTAGTCATCCGTACACACGATCGATAGTTTCATTTCCCATTTGATGGAAGAGGAGATGGGTATTGGTTATTATATTAAAATAATAACATATCAGTATATGAAATATACTTGTGTTATTATATTATCATATTTGAAGAATGTTTTATGGAAGTAGAATAAAAAATTAAATAAAAACTCTTGGTTAAGAATGATACCACTTCTTCAGAAAACCTCTTTAACTTTACACTAAAATACTTTCAAGGAGGGTTTTATACTTAAACCAAGGACTCTTAGACATGGTAAGAGAATTAAGTAATGGATTTGGGTAGGTATTGGATGAAAAAAAATGCTTTAAAAGTGTGAATAAAATAAAATAGGATGCGACCTTTTATAAGTGAGGAGTGAAATTTTTTTAAATACCCAAAAACTATTCAATAATAAGAAGTCACCCTCAAACCAAGTGACTCAAAAATTGATAAATAATGTATTTTAAGGAATATAAAGTCATTAAAAAACTCTAACACTAAAAAATAAATATTTTTAAAAAATTTTATTCCCTTTACCTTTAAGGTTTCTCACTTTTATTATTTTAGTTTTCACCACGATAACTCATTTTTTTACATAGGTAATTTATCCCTCAAGACTAAAAATAAAATGAGAATTATAATATAATTTAAAACAATTTATTATAATTATTAAATCTAATTTATAAAATAAAAAACCTTGTTTGTGGAAAATTAATTTTAATAGAAGCGCATGTAATGCACAAAACCCCATTTTAACCTTAACCACAATAATTAATTTTTACTGTTTTTAGAATTTATTATGAAAAAAATTAATTTGAAATTATTAAATTATATTAATAATTATGATTATAAATTTTAAATCGATTTTATAAAATTTAATTCATATATGTGGTTTAATTTAATTTAAAATTAATCTCGCAATCATGATGAAAAAGTGGTTTTCGAAAGAAAAATATTTCTTAAGTATAAAAAGTTTTTGTATCTAAATTTAACACGAAATTAAATATAATTTTATAAATTAGATTAATTTTAACATAATTTAACTTATTTTACATTTAAAACCATTTTAAAATAAATTGGAACTTTTAAAATTGTTTAAATTAAAAGACAATTTTAATAAAAATCAGTATTTTCACTATTCATCGAAAAATTAATATTTTCTAAAAATTATAAAAAATTCACTATAAGATAATTTTTAAATTTTTATTTCAAAAAATGAAGTTAATTTTTTCAATTTTTTTTCTAAAATTGGGAAAAAATCATTTTAAAATAAGCACTCAAAACACGATGAAACCTCTTTTTAGAAAAATATAGTTTTTAAGCATAAAACTGGATTTATTCTTATCCAATGCATAGAAAAAATATTAGATGAACGCTATTTTTTATTAAATATATAATATATAAATTTAATTAAAATCATAAACATATATTGTTTGATTTAATTTATTAAGATAAAAACACATTGCATGCATAAAATAAGTTTTTTAGAAAAACATTTTATTAACTATCAAATGTTTTTTATTTTCATTTTTAATCAATTGATAAAAAAGTAATTTATTTTATACATGTGTAATAAATATAATTTTCATAAAATTTTTAGTCATATCAATACATTTTAATGTAATGACTAGGTTAAAATTATATACTATATTACAGTTCATTAAAACTCGATGTTTCATGTAACACAAGATATCAAAGAAATTAAAGTTATTTGAATTATTTTTTCATAAAATATTAGGGTGTTAAAAAATTTAACTACCCTTAATAAATAATTTAATTATTAAAAATTAGTTCTATAAAACAATTTTAAAAAATTTGGTCATTGAAAAAAATATACCTGACCAAAAAGAGGAATAAGATCATATTTTCTTTTAAATGTTTCTTTTCTTAATTCAAGTTCAAAAGAGAGGAGAAGTTGGAATAAAATATGAAAGATCCTTAAAATATCAAAATGATAAGAAAATATATGATGTTTTATAAGGATAGATTATAATATTATTTCAAAGAAAATAAAAGTAATCCCAAAAATGAGATTGTAGAAAAAATTCTCAACTATTTGGTAACTTTCAAATTGTAACCCCTTGAATGAGTAAAATTAAATTTAAATTTTAATCATATTGAATAAATTTATATTCATGTTAAATACCTATAAGGGACAATATATAAACCTCATAAAAGTAAATAGGTGTATAATAGAAAATATGTCTCAAAGTAGTGGAAATTGAGACGAAATCCTTTATAAAGATCATAACATTAAAGTGAGAATTTAATCAATGCAGTGATTATGTAAAATAAATTTAAATATATAAAAAAACAAGTGGAAATAAATATAATACAATTAGTGGTCATTTCACACATAATCATGGCATGAAATAATCAATGAAGTAGAAGTATACGCCAATGAATGGAAATTGTGTTAAGAAACCCCTTAAAATGATCAGAATGTTGAGGTGATAATTAATCAATGAATCTATTATGTTTAAAAATTTAAATCCACATAAAAATGGAAATAAATTATAAAGTAATAAGAAGTAATTACACATATAATGTTATCATATCAATTATAATAAAAATTTAATATAACCCAATGAAATGAAATAGAGTTATGAAATACCTTAACCCATGCCCGAATCATTATGTACAGACTTTATTTTCCTAAATAATAAACCTATTTTAATTATTTAGTTGATTAATAAAATTTTTAATGTTTATTATTAATTTTATTTTATTTATTACTATGTTAAGTTTAATTACTCAATCAATTAAATTCACATAATACATTTTTTATGATATTCGTTTCATATGTCTAAAATGTCTTTGGAAGGTTGAATGTAGTAAAATATGTATTTTTTCCATAATATATAGAATAATAATGACATAATTATCATTTTTATACATCAATTATACTTTTTAAAACCAATCAATAAATATTGTTATGAAAAATTAACTATGTTTTAATCAGGGAGATGGTAGGCCATACACACACATGAGTAACATTTCCATTTTTCAATGATCATGATGGAAATAAAGTAAGTGTTATTATATATTTTAAGGATGAAAATTATATCATAAATTAAATTTTATTTCTTTAAATAAACTTATATATATCATACATGTGATATGGTGGTGAAAAATGAATCACATCACTTTTTGGATGTGGTAGTCAACATGTATGGACGAACGACGTTATCATTTTTAGATGAATGGAAAGGTAAGAAAATATGTGATATATTAATTTTAAAAAATTATAAATATTCCACGAATATCATATAAATACATTAAATTCATAATTATAACCAATTTTTAGAGGCAAAGATAGAAAATAAATTAGACCGGTCCACAAGGCGATAGTTTTATGTACACACGAATGACAGTTTCTTTTCCCATTTTATGGAGGAAGAGATGAATATAGGTTATTAAATTAACATAATAAAATAAAGTTATGTTTAATATAATGGTGTTTTGATTTAATCATGGTTGAGTAATATTTCAAGGAGGTGGAAGAATAAATAAATTGAAACTCATGGTTAAGAACTATACCGTTTTTTCAGAAAACCCCTTTAGGTTTATACCTAAATCCTTCCTAGGATAGATTTCTGGAAAAAAGGGTCTCTAAATGATGGGTATTGATTTTAGGAGGGTATTTTGGTAGTTGTTAGCTGAAATAAAAGGCTCTTGAGGTGTGTATAAGAGAGGACAGGGGGTGTCATTTTATGAGTGGGGGAGACGACACACTGGATTTGTTTAAAAAGAATAAAATGAATTAATGTCTTAATAAAGATTAATTTCTAAAAAATGGACCATTTATGAATATTATATTATATATGGTTGAAATATTTCTATAAAATATAAATTATACAAGTTTTTAGGTCATTTTAAGCCTTATCTCATTAGTTTAACCCCCCGATAAACCGATTTTAACATTAACAATAGTGATCGATTTTTAATATTTCTACTATTAATTATGAAAAAAATAAGTTAAAATTATTATATAATATTAATTATCCTGATTTATAATATTTAATACATTTTAAAAAATTAAATTCACAAAATTTGAATAATTTATTTTAAAATTAGACCCTAAAAACACGATGAAAAACAGTTTTTAAAAAAATGCCTTTTTTAAGTATAAACAATTTTTTATAAAAAAATTAATTTATAAAATTAATTTAAAAGAACATAATTATATTATTAATATTATAATTTAATAAATTTTTCTTTTAAACCATTTTAAAACAAAATTTAACCTTCTAAATTCTTGAAACAAAAATACATTTCAATAAAAATCAGTATTTTTTACTATTCATTGAAAAATAAAACCTTTTTAGAAAATAAAAAAATTCACCCTAATATAATTTTTACATTATGAATTAAAAAAGGAAGTTTATTTTTTAAAATTAAAATTAAATAATTTTAAAATCAATAATTTAAATAAAATCATATAATGCATGAAAATCCAATTTGGTTAGAAATAAAGTTTTTTTTCTTTTTGACTAAGAAATTGCCTAATATTCCTATTAATGTGTAAAATATAATTAAATAATATTAATGAGTCATAAAAGTGATTTATTCTAATATTAACTAGGTTTTTAAATTCTTTCTTTATATAAAAATCCCATTCTCAAAATTTTCATGGATATTATTTTCTTGAGAAATGAGGGTGGTTTTTCATTATAACATCCTCAGGTTCCCAAATTGATTCTTCCATTTTATAATTTCTACAAAGTAATTTTTCCAATCAAGTTATCCAATTACATAACACTTGGTCTTTGGTTTCAATAATCTAGATAGACTCTTCAAATTATTATAGATCAGGTTCCTACTCTATTTATTTAAAGGGGAGAATATGCTTTGAGTTTGGAATATACTTCCTTAAAAAAGAGATATGGAAAAAATCATTTACTTTGGATTGGTTTGGTGGAATTAAAAATCAGTAATCCACAAATCCAATTATTTATCAAATTTCAAATGGTCCTATATACCCGGGGATTTGTTTTCTCTTCTTATCAAACCTTATAATAAATTTATAAGAAAATAATTTCAAAGAAAATTTGGTCTCCCACATGAAATTAAAAATATTTCCATTGGTTATAGACATAAATCTTTTTCCTAATTTGAGATACTCTAATATGAGTATGAATTATCTTTAACTTTTTCATTATCTCCTCAATAAGTTCTAGTGTGACATATCTTTCCATTTAATGCTTTATATGACACCATTTGAATACTTGAATGGAATCTATTATTATAGAAAAACTATACAAAAGTTGTCATGAACTAGCTTGTATACCTTAGTACCATGACACCCAATCTGAAACTGACATGACCCAAAAGGTGCTACCAATACCCATGGGTTGGTGACTAAAACATGGAATCATACAGAATAAAACTAGGAATAGTTTTTCCAACAAAACAACAAAAGAAATAGAAAAATTCTGTATGCTCAGTACCTGAATTCAAAAGGGTACAACAAAAACTAAAAAATTACAACATCAAAGTACCAAAAATATAAGATAAATATCCGAATTCTAAACAAACACAACACTCAAAGACAAGAAGATCAACAACAACTGCCACCTTTAAGTGGTGTTTTACCCTTACTCAAACCTGGCAGGAGAAAATCTACTAACTCCCTAAGGAAATGGTAGGGTGTGTGATAAAATCCTCGTAGGGTCTCACCATGTGTTCCATAATAAGATTCCATAACAGGTAAACCAAATCATGTTTTAAATTTCAAACAAAATAGGTATGGAAATATATTTGAATATTTAAAACAAAAAATTCATTTCATTTCAAATGATGGAAAACATTTCAAACATGTATTAAATAAAAACTTTGAATAAAATAGTTTGTATAAATCATTAGGCTTTAGAAAAATCAGTTTAAAAACAATGGGATATATATATAATCAAAACAATCACAAAAATAAACATTGTTATATTCTAAGAGGTATGATAGTTCCTTGTTATGAGATCCTCACACACTTATATCCATGATCATGAAGATATGTACACACACTACTTTAGCTTAGAATGAATAGGACCCATCCATATCCCACTAGGGATAAGATCTTCCGAACTAGGTTTTTTTAGACTTGTAAAGTTTCAATCCATTACTAGGGATTTACCATCCTAGAGTGTTTGTCCCAAATAACATACTAACCACCTAGGATTTCATGTGCTCAATCAATCAATCAAAAAATTGAGAAATAATATCAAAATAGTTACAAATGTAATTTCCCCATTTTGTGTTTCAATATTCTATTTCCATTCCAAAACCAAACACAGGTTTTCATTTCATCAATTAATGAATTTCCAAATAAAACCAACCATAGTTTTTTATCATTTTAAATTAATTCAATTTCTAAAAAAAGTAATCAATTCAAATCATTTCAAAATTTCAATCAATTTCAACTTACATACCAAATTCCAATTCCCTTGGAATTGGAGTTTTTTTCCCCAAAATACATATCATGGAAATTTAAATTTCAATTCAAATCAATTGGGTTTTTATAATTCAATTTAAAAACAATTTAAAAATAATAATAAAATCACATTTTAATCAATTATACATCTTAAAAGGATCCACCTACCTTTTTCATGAAAACAAAATTCCCATAATGAAACCCACTAATAAGATAAGGGCATAAAAGATCTAAGAACTTAACCTAGAAACAAGGTCCAACAACACATAGTTTAGATCTATCAATCCTAAGATGATCTATCAAACTCTTAGGGAAGGAGAAAGAGGAGTAAAGACAAGGATCCCTCTTACATAGAGATATGCACCATAACCACAATAATGATCAATCATTTAACAAAACTATCCAAAAGTGTTAGAGGGATCCATAATTTCTTGAGGATGGATCTAGGTTGAGAGTAAAGAAAATTGGAGTAAAGGGAATACAATTTTCATCTAAGATTCCCATTTAAAACAAAAAATCACGACTTTACATGATGTGTAATCCAAATTCACATTGTGTAATTATCAAGTCCCACATTCATTGAAAAACCCATTGATTTTTATTAAAAACTTGTTTTTTAATTTATAAATGATGTGTGAATTGTACAAGAGTATATCCTTTAACTATGTGTAATACTTTCATTTTATATAATGGGAGATGATTACACATCATGTAACCACATTAAACTACGTGTATATCCATAGAAGACTATAGAACCTATAGGTTTCATGATGAAAATTTGAACAAATACCCGACTTCACCATTATAGGCATCCTTACAATTCCTTCTTAGCCCTACCCATAAAAAAAATTAAAACCATAATAAGGATTAAAACATACCTGATATAAAGGTAATGATATTTTATAACCTCCCAACTATAGAAACTTTATGTCCCCAGAAATCCTATCAAGAAGCTTACATATAGAAAAGGTGAGGCCACTGCTCCCTCATCGACACCTCATTCTCCCATTTATAATGAGAATTAGAACCATGATTCCATAGCACATAGACCAAAGGTATCATCCTCCCAAGAAGTATCTTGGTCTCATAATAAAAAATATGGATTGGATGATTAGTCATAGATAAATCAGGCTTCATATCGATATCACTCTAGCTCAGAATATAAGATAATAAAGATATTTCCACAGTTGTGATACTTAGAACACATCATGTATCAACATAAATTATGGAGAAAGTTATAAATGGTAAGAAACTTTCTTTACCCACTAAAAAACCACAAAAGGTCCCAAAAAACAAGGAGCATGCTTCCCTTTCCTCCCAAGATATCGATGAACCAAACGAGGTGAAAATTTCAAGAACACTCGATCACCAACTAAAAATTCCAATGGTGTATGAAAACAACCAGCATAAGATTTATACTGGCTATGAGCCATCAACATCCTCTGATGAATCAAATGAATCTTTTTTATCATCTCTTGAACCAAGCTTAGTCCAGCCAAGGAAATTTTTTCAATCTCTGACCAACACAATGGATATTTACATGGTCATCCATACAAGGCCTCAAAAAGAGAAATTCTGATTGAGGACTGGTAACTATTATTATAAAAAACTAAACCATCCCCAAATGGTCATCTCAAGATCCACCAAATTCGAGAATGCATGTATAAAAAATATCCTCAATAATCTATATATCCATATCAATCTGTCCATCCATCTATGTATGGTAGGCTGTACTCAAATGAACCTAAGATCCCAATGCCTCCTAATGGCCTCTGAAAAATAAAGAAGTAAAACATGGATATCTGTTAGAGACTAAAATATAGAACTCTTTGAAAATGGATAATCTCTCTCACATAGATATTTACCAACTCCTCCACTTTGATTGTATCTTGAATGGGTAAAAAGTGATACGATTTGGTCAACCTATTGATCACAACCCATATCACATTATTTTTTCTCTGGGTATGTGGAAAACCAAGAAAAAATTCCACAAAGATCTCATACCACTTCCAAGTTAGCACTTGAAGTGGATGAAGAAAAACTGAAGGTCTCTAGTACTCTACCTTGACCTATTGGAACATATAAAAATGAAATAAAAAAATCAACAATGCCCCATCTCATACCTGGACACAAAAATCATAACCAAATATCATAGAATATTTTTATGGTTCTGGGGTGCACTTCCCACTAGTAATTATGGAAATCCCCCATCACATATTTTCTTATTAGAATAGGTAAAACTTATCTATTACATAAACATAGAATACCCTCTATGGAGAAAGAACACTCAGTAATAATCTACCCACCATAAATAGAGTCTATAATGCTTTGAAACTCATCATCAAAATTTTGTTCTTCAAGAATCATATTAATAAGAGAGAACGTCAACTGAACACTATCCAAGATAAAATGATCCCCTAATGGATGAACTACAATATTCAAATATGAAAAGAGATCCATAAAGTTCCACTATTCCAATTCTTCTTTCATTGTATGGGTTTGAAGCTTCCTGGTCAAGGTATCTGCGAAGACATTCCATTTCCCTAGGGTATGGGAAATGTCAAAGTCAAAACATTGTAGGTATTCCACCCAATTAATCTATAAGAGATTCAAATATTTTTGGGAGAAGATAAAACTCAAGATTTTGTGGTTGGAAAACATGGTAAAACTTTATATGAAAAGGTAATGTATCCAAATCTTAAGAGGATTCATTATAGCTACAAGTTCAAGGTCTTGGGTTGGCGAATTCTTATCATGTGGCTTAATCTTCTGAGAGCCATAGGAAATGATGTGATCAATTTCCATTAGAAAATAGCCCAAACCTAGACTCGATGTGTCACAAAAGACCACATAGACCTGTAGGGTCTCTAGAAGTGTCAACACTGACACAAAAGTAAAAAGACATTTTAGCTTGACAAAATAACTCTAACATTTCTCATACCAAAAAAAATTCACTCCATTATGGGTGATAGTGTTCATCAGAGAATCTAACTTCTAGAAATCCTTTATAAACTGAAGGTAATACCTTAGAAAACCCAAGAAGCTCTGAATCTCAAAAAAATTCCATGGTTTCTCCTATGACATAATATATTTCACCTTATCAAGATCAACTAAGATACCATGTTCCAACACCACATGTACCCTTAACTTCACTTTCCAAATAAAGAATTTTTTTTTGATATATTTTCATAAATCCAATGATTTATCAACAATTCTAGAACTTCCCTCAAATGATGCACATGGTCCTTGTTGAACTTATATTAAACAAGGATGTCATCCAAAAAGACTACCATGAGCGTATAAAGATACTCCTGGAAAATCCTATTCATCAAATAAATAAAGACTATAGAAGCATTAGTTAGTCCAAATGTTATGAAAAGATACTCAAAATGGCCATACCTACTTCGGAAGGTGGTTTTCAGAATTTCAAATTATTTTGTTCTCAAACGGAGATAACCAGATCAGAGATCAATCTTTGAAAAACAATTTACCCATTTAAACTGGTCAAACAGATCATCAATATGTGGTAATGGATACTTTTTCATTACCATAAATTGATTGAGTTTTTGATAATCAACACAGAGGCAAAGTGACCCATCATCTTTCTTAGAAAATAGAACAGGTTCTACCTAAGGTGACACACTCAACTGTATAAAAACTTTCTATAAAAGATCATCCTGTTAGGTATTAAACTCTTTCATTTTAGATGGAACCATGGGGTAAGAAAGAATAAATACTAGTTGTGTACTAGGCACTAAATCAATAGAAAAATATACCTCCCATACTAGTGGAAAACCAGATAATTCTGAAGAAAAAACACAGGGAAACATGATGAAAACTAGAGGGGGATCACCACTCAAAATTTCCCATTCTAGATCAAAAGTGAACACTAATATCAATTTCTCCAACTTTGGATAAAAATTACCAGTTCTACTTGACCTCGGGTTCCACTCTCCCTGAAAGATATTACACAACCCATTGAGCACAGTAAAGGAGATCCATCAAAAATGAAAAATAATTCAGGATTTATTAGCAACAAGTCAATCTATCCTAAATATTATGTCAAGAGGTTTCATGCCAAGAACCAAAAAATACCAAGTAAGATCAATCTCTGATAAAGAGAAAATACAAGTAGGAAATTAGAGACCTTGCTATCTCTTTATTCTGATGGGTATAGTAATATCCATCACATAAGATAAAAGTTCTATATGGTTTATAAAATTCACAATATGAGTTTATATAAATGAATGAGACACACCAATATCAAATAATTGATTCAAAAATGACGAAGCTATAGTGATGACATCTCTCATAGTCATTAAACCCATATCTACATCCTAAGGAGACTCTTCCACTATGTAAAGAAGCTTTGTTTCAGATTCCTGTGGCTAGATCCGCTTATATATTAAAAAATATTATTGTGCTGTAGTACCTTTTTATGGTCATGATCCCATGATACTATGTGGATTATAATAGACAATAAAAAAGATCTGAAATTGACTTGAGAATCTTTAGGAACCACATATTTTAGTTGCCTCAATGAAAACCCGTTTCAAGTGCTCAGTATTTCCACACTAGTAGAAAATCAAAGGGCCTATTCCAGGCACCGTATGAGGTTTAGAAAAACCTTTCTATCAAGAGTTACTATAAGAATCATCATGCTTTATTCCCCCTTTATGATAAATACTAGAACTTCCACTGGGATAAAAAGGAACTCCTAGCAACCTTGACTTACTAGCTAGGTTAAGGGCAACCACTAATGCCCTATCTAGAATGTTATCCTAAGAAGAGATATTTAAAAATAAAAAATGTGAATGAATATATGATCAAATATACATATCAAACCATCAAGTCTTTATATTATCATTCAATATAGTCTTAGGTGAAAACTTTATAAGCTTAGCAAAGTGATTTTCATATTCAGTCATGGCCATATCAGCCTATTTGAGTTTGAAAAACTCTATAGTCTTAGCCAACACCATAAACTCCAGATAGAAATAGTCAGTGAAAAGAACCTTAAAGTACTTTGAATATAATCCCTCATGCTTCTTCACTATCACCATCGTGTCCCACCATATCCTGCTAGGTCCCTCAATCTTAAAGGTAACACACTTTACCTTAATAGCTTTGGGTGTTTCCAAGAAATTAAAGTGAATCTCAATATTTCTCAACCAGTCCTCAACCACTTGAGGATTATTAGATCCAAGGAAAGTAGGTGGATTTTGAAAATGGAACTCATGAGTATGATTTAGAGATTCATCCCTCAGTGGTTCCAAAGTCAAATCCTAGATGGGAATGGGTGTAGGTGCCTGTCCCAAAGCTTCGACAACACACACAATAACCTCAACCATATTCTAGTCCAAGGGAGGTTTTGCTCGCTATGGTTCATCCAAAACTTCCTCCTAGATCATATTCACACATATTCTCAAAGTAATGATGCTACACAAAAAACACAAAATAACATTAAATATGTTAGAAAATTACATAGAGCAACACTCAAACAAGATAAATAAGAAAATTAATCCCGACAGATAGATAAAAAAGATTTGGATTTCAATCTATCCAAATCAAAATTAGAGAAAATACTAGAAATAATCCTCAATAATACATTCCCAAACTACCCTAAGTGACTTAAGGATCATTAAAATGATAGATGGATATGAACTCATTCAAAAATACCACCTAAGTCTCGACAAGATTACAAAATGCATACTGACATAAATACAAGATGCTTAACCTACACCTCTGATACCACTTTATCACGAACCATCCTAGATACCCTGGTGCCCTGACACCCAAGATAGAATTGACATGGCCTAAAGGGAATTACCAATCCCCATGGGTTGGAGACTAGAAATTAACATCATAAAAAATAAAACTGGGAATGATTTTTACAATACAATAATGGAAGAAATAGAAAAAATTTTGTATGATCAAAAGAAAAATCCACTAGGATAACAGTACAAGAAGTTAAAAGAGTAGAAAAAAACCCCAAAAAATAAATCATCAAAGTACCATAAAGATAATATAAACAACCAAAGTCCTAATGAACACATCAATAAAAGATTATAAGATCAAAAACAATTACCACCTCCAAGCAGTTCTTTCCCATTTCTCAAACCTATAAGGAGTAAATCTACAAATATCTGAAGTTAAAGGTAGGGTGTGAGATAAAATCCTAGTAGGGAATCACCAAGTGTTCCATAATAAGATTCCATAATAGATAAACCAAATAATTATTTCAATTTTAAATAAAATATGTATGGAAGTACATTTTAATATTTAAAACAAAACATGTTTTTCTTTTCAAATGATGGAAAACATTTCAAAAAATAATTAAATAAACACTTTATATAAATAATTAGGAATGATAAAAATTATATGCACAAACAATGGAATATATATAATAAAAACAATAACACTAAGAAACATGTTCATCTTATAATATGTACGATAGTTTGTAGTTATGATATCTTTATAAACTTATATCTACAATCATGGTGATGTGAACACATGTCCCTCAGGATCAGGCCGAACAGAACCCATCCATATCCCACTAGGGATAATATACACCAAAATAGGTTTTTATTAGAATTATAAAGCATTGATAAATTTCTAGGAAATTACTATCCTAGTGTGTTTATCCCAAATGAATTACTAACTACCTAAGTTCTCATACGCTCAATCAATAATTCAATAATGGGTAAATCATTTCAAAACCATCAAAAATTCAATTTCCCCATTTCTAGTTTCAATATTCAATTTTCATTCCGAAACCAAACATAGGTTTTAATTTAATAAATTTATTATTTTTAAAATAAAACCAACCCGAGGATTTTATTATTTTAAATTAATCCATTTTTCAAAAAAAATAATCAATTAAAATCATTTCACAATTTACATAAATTTCAAATTACACACAAAATTAAAATTCCATTGGAATTGGGTTTAAAAAAAAATACATACCAAGGAAATTTAATTTCCAATTAGAATCATTTGGGTTTTCATAATTCAAATTGAAAGAAATTTCAGACAATAAGAATATAAAGTTTTAATCAATTGACCATCTTAAACGGAACCATCTACATTTTTCATGGAAACACAATGCTCACAATAAAACCTTCCAACATGAATGAGGGGAAAAATATCAAGGAAATTAAATTAGAAACAATTTTCAGTAACACAAAGTTTAGATCCATAAATCCCAAGATGACCAATCAAACTCTTGGGAGGGAAAGAGAAAGAGGTAGAGATATAGGGAGACTGCTTACCCAGAGAGGCACACCACAACCACAACAACAATCAATAACTTAAAAGAAATGATCTGGAAGGGTTGGAGGGCTATAAAATCACCTAGGGATAGATCTAGTTCAAGATTAAAGAAACTTGGAGGAAATGAATATTTTTTAGCCGAGCCACCGATTTAAAACCAACACAAGAGAATTTACACGACATGTAACCCAAATTTACATCATTGAATTATCATGTCTCACATATGCCAAAAACCCATCGAATTTTATTAAAAAACCTTATTTTTAATTTATACACGACATGTAAACTCTACATGATGTGTATCCTTTCACGATGTGTACTAATTTCATGGAATATGATGGGAGTTGATTACACATCATGTAACCACATTACATGGCATTTAAATCCCCAGAAAATTGCAGAACCCATAGGTTTTGTGTTGAAAATTCCAAAAAATTACTGACTTCACCATTACATGTATCCTCCCAATTCCTTCTCATCCCTACCCTGAAAACAAAAAAGGATAACCATGATAATGATTAAAATATACCTAATGGAAAGGTTACACGATGTTACCAAAGGTTAATATTGATCCCATGTATGGTGAGATTCAAATGAGCATGACCTAAATATGTATTCTAATGTTGTAATAGTCCTTTTATACTACCCATCAGTTTGAGTATGATAGGTGGTGATCAAATAAAGCTCAATATCAAGATAATTTTAAATAATCTTCTATAATTTGGATGTAAAGAATGAATCATAATCAGACACAATTGAAATAGGTGCACCATGAAGTATTACAAATTAATTAATATAGAGTTGTACAAGAATATTAAGAGTAAAATCTTATATTATAGTGAGAAAATGTGTATATTTGGTAAGATGATCACAAATAACCCATATTGAATTATTTTTTATAGGATTATTTAGAAATATAGTTATAAAGTATATAGTAATGCCATTATATTTACACATAGGAATGGATAGGGGTTGCATAAATCCTCTAGGATGATGTCTCTCAGCCTTTTCCTATTTAAAAACCAATTATATTGATATATAATCAGAAATTTACCACTTCATATTATCCCATAAAAATTTTCCTTCAAATCTCTATAAATATTATTGATACCAGAGTGTATAGATAAATTCAATGTCACGACCCGTCCTCGGGGCCCGTGCCGTGACTACCCCAAGCCCGCCTTCCATAGGCCAGGGGCTGGCGACTTGCACCAAAGGCGTAAATCCCGATAACTGGGAAGGAATTGCCTTTATAAAAGTAAACAAAACACCACAGAGTACAAGCAGAAGCAAAACACTAAGTACAAAGAGAAGTGATGAAAAGTAAGTGGGCCAGAATACAAACCCAAATGAAAGTACAACTACAACTGAACAAAGTACAACAACTGGAAGAACGGAAACGGCTCCTGGGTCGTCCTCCTCGGATCCTACCTGAAGGGTAGTTACAGATGGCGCAGCTCCTGGATCGTCCACCACGGATCCTACCTGAAGGGTAGGTACAAATAGCCTCCACAACGCTCTTGCCCGTCAACCTCCTCTGAGTGTTGTCTCACCGTGAAGTCCACCTCCGGGTACTGACTCGTCATGTAGTCCACCTCCGGGTACCGTCCAGTCCTCGAACACTCGGCCTCCGTTAGCACTGTCTGTTATCTATAACCCACACAACGAGGTGCGGGCATAGCCCGTGCAGGTGTGAGTATAATGATACTCAGTAGGGACCCCGAGACCCTCAAGGTCTCACTAAAACCAACAAGGATAACCACAAATAAGATCACCACAGATAACCTATACTTAGGTATATGCCCATACATATACCTAAGTTATCAAGTAACCCATCTCAATCATGAGGAAACATAAGGATTATGAAATCAAAGGATAACCACTACCCAGGTATATGCCCATACATATACCTAAGTTATCAAGTAACCCATCTCAATCATGAGGAAACACAAAGGTCATGGAATCAGCTCAAACTAGGATTTTCATTATCGAAACCGTAACTGCTGAAGAGCTCCGTCTCTAGAGTGTACAATGGTCCTGTCACGACTCCGAGGTACTGATCACTAACCTAAGACTTCTGAGGTACTCCTCCTGTCGAGTACCGCGAGTCAGCCACCCAGACACAGTAGTGCTTCCCGCCGAGGTATATCACCCAAACACAGTAGTGCACACCCCCTAATAGCCTGTTGAGGTACTCTCCGGATGAGTTTCGTGGGTCTGCACTGTCACACAGGTAGTGCTCCATCCGCCATGGGTCTGCACCTCACAAAGTAGTACTCTGTCCACTGGGCTAGTCAACTCACTCCAAGTCGAGTCGGTCAAGCAGTCATCAGGTCTCAATCGGCTACACGGTCTCCGTACTCTGCACACTCGTCTCCTGGAGGGTCCGCTCCACGAGCTACAGGTCGATACTCCAAGTATCTCAAAGTCCCACGAAGAAGTATCTCAAAGGACCGTCTCGTCATAGGGGTCTCAACGCAACAGACGACGCGTCAATCGGACGCCCGGTCAGTGAGTTATTAGCCTTTCCGTCCCAGGGGCCCGGTTGGTTTCGTGTGCGAACCAATCCGGCCATATCTCAACTATACCCCGAACTCTCATAGGGTATACTCATAGGGACCATTTCTCAACGTGATCACCATCGCTGCTGACGGTTCGTCAAACGGACGTCTGGTATGAAAGATAACAGCTTTTCCGTTCCAAGGGCCCGGTTGGATTTCGAGTACAATCCAACCCAGCCACTATCCAACAGCAACCAAAACTCGGGCAAAGTATGCCAAAAGTTACGTCTCATTAAGAGGAATTCAATGAGACAGACGACGCGTCAATCGGACGCCCGATCTGTGAGTTATTGGCTTTTTCGTTCTAGGGGCCCGGTTGGTTTCGTGAGCGAACCAACCCGAACGCACTCCTACGACATCCAAACCTCGAGCGGAGTAAGCCAAAAGATCCGTCTCAGTTAGAGGAATCCATCAAAGTCTACGACACGTCAATCGGACGTCCGGAGCTCAAGATATAAGCGTTTCCGCTCCGAGGGCCCGGTTGGTTTCGTATCCGAACCAACCCGACCGAAGTCAAAGTGATCCAAAACCTTGAGTGCAATATACCAAAACGACCGTTTCGTTCCAAGGATCGCTACACAACTGACGGTGCGTCGATCGGAGGTCCGTAGCCCAAGATATGAGCATTTGACCGAAAGTGGTCCGAAAACGGGGGGTCCGGGCCCGGACCGACCCGGCCCGACCCCCCCTGGGTCGGCCCGAACCGGGTCCGACCCGATTGGACCCGGCCCGGCCCGGCCGGCTCGGTCCGGCTCGACTGGCCAGCCGCGGCTTGGCGTGGCCGAGCCGAAGTCGGGAAGCGGGGGGTGCACGCGGCCCGCCCCTCGCCGTTAATTGAGGACAGTGGCGCAACCGCCACCGCCTGGCGGCCGGACGGCTCCAGCCGCCGCCTCTGGTCGCCGGCGGCACCGCGCCGGTGACCCGCGCCTCCGGGCGTTTCCGCGGGCCACTGGAGTTGCTCCAGTGGTCCGTTTTCAAAACCGTCTGAGCTGGTGTTCATCTCGGGTCTCGTACTTTACTACGCAAGCTTCAAAAATACTTTGCGGCCCCGTTTTGTCGTCGCTCGTCAATCCGCACATCAATTAACAAAACGTTCCATCTTCGTGGTTCTCCGGCGCGACGCATTGGCACCACGCCCCTTCGCCGTGGCCCGACTCCGTCTGCAGATGTCTTCGGGTTTCTCCGACGCGGCGCGACGTTGTCGCGCCCTTGTTTGTTTTTCACGACGCGGCGCGACGGCGCCGCACATTTCCTTGTCGCATGATTCCACGTGGTGCGACGGCACCACGCCTTCCCGTACTAAACCACAAAGAAATCCAACATGGAAAAAGGAGGTGGGTCGGCCGTGTTTGTGCGGTCTGACCCCCTCTCGTTAAACGATAGCAGTTGGACATATTCACGAAGAATAAAAATCAAGGGAGTAATCTCGAACAAAATAAAGTAAAGACAATCCCCTTCAACCTCTTAAATAAAAAGAATCATAACAATAATCCGAACCCACAAAATAATCTTCGCGGATCAACTTAATATTTAGTTGAACCGTGTTCTTAGATTTAGAAGGGAGTAAACGAGGGTTCACCAATAATCACAATTTAAATTCCCTACCTCGTAATTATCGTTCGTTGACGATCTCGGAAAAAAGGGCGGATATCGATTCCTCGATTTTCGTGTTCGTCACAAACTCCCAATTCTCATGCTCATGCGTCAGAAAGGAAGAAGGGTACTCGTCGTTGGTGGACGAGCGTTCGGAGGTGACGTCGTTGTTGACGATGTTCTTCGCGGGTGACGTCTTCTCCTTTGACGCGGATGAAGGTCGTTGGAGATGTCGTGGGCATCGCTTCCCTTTCCTTGCCTCGGTTGAAGAACGATGAAGAACTTGCCTCGGTTGTAGAACGATGAAGAAGATGGCGTCGTCGTGCTTCAGTGGTGGAAGAGACGTTCTTCGTGTTCTTCGTCGTAGAGAAAGAAGAAACTCAAGACTTCCTAATCTTTTTCTCCAAAGGCTCCCAATCAACTAAACTCCAACCCAAATAAAATAAGTTCTTAACTTGTTTTATTAACACAACAAAGCTTATGAATTTCAAGAGTTTGAAATTTAATTAACTCACATAATTAAATATCTCAAGTTGTCAAATTTAATGAGAGGGAGGTGGGGAGACTCATTTAATGAGAGAGAGTTTCATCCACATAAATGGAGAGTTCAAGAGTTAAGGGGGGTTAAGGGGGTTTGATACTCATGTGGGCCCCACCTTATAACATCCACCCAAGGGAGGTTATGTGCGGGTGGGCCCCTCCACTAACCTCCCCTTGGAGGTTATAACTACTAACTCAAATAAAAATATGGCAAACACATATTTTTATTCAGTTTAATTAAAAACCCCCGAAAACTAACTTCCAAACTCGATAAAACGCAACTGCGGAATAGGTGTTCCTAAGAAAATACCAGCGCTGCGGTTCCATCGGTACCCTCAGAATTTGATTCCGACCACCGGTTCAAAAGTTAGAAATTCCCACTCGTTCGTTCACTGAACGTACCCGAGCAAAACTTCGTAAAAAGATTCCGGGCACACCGGGCCTCAGATTCAGGCACCGTCAGAAACTGCGTTCTTGTAAAATTCCAAAGAAAATTAAGAAAAAATTTTCCTTGAAATTTCCGGGTCTTTACATTACTCCCACCTCAGGGCTTTACGTCCCCGTAAAGCTTCAACACAAACTAGGGTCACAAAAGCAGTGTTGAGCACGCATCTGAGCCTTCCGCTCCCTTATGCTTACCTGGAGGTTCCCATACTGCCAGAGAAAGTGCACCCGAGTAATCGATCGTCCTCATAGGATCCGCTCCTGTCGATCCTCGATCCCCACTGAAACCTCCGTGAAAGTCACCCCATCGCTATCATCCAGCTCCCCATGGTCAATGATATGCGAAGGGTCGAGCACGTATCTCCTCAGATGAGATACGTGGAAGACGTCGTGCACCTAGTGCAACTGAGGTGGATGGGTCAAGTGGTAAACCACCTCGCCTACCCAGCTGAGGACCTAGAAATATCCGTTGAACCTCGGAGATAACTTGCCGCTTTGGCCACATCTCCGTAAACCTCATCGAGGTGAGACCCGTATAAGGACATGATCGTCATCCTCAAACTCCAGAGGTTTCCAATTCCTGTTAGAACTGGAACTCAAACGACTGCTGCCATGAGGGTAAGGTTGACCGACTCAAGAGTGATCGGTCACACCCTCCTATGCATGAGTTATCCTGTGCCTCCTGAGGTTTCCTTTTCGCCGACCAAGGAAAACCCGTCCCGACGTCGTAGTTAAACCACAACCTTTTTGCCTAATACCATCAATTTGTGTATGAACTGTGATTGCATAGTCCATACTCAAACCAACGTCGTAAGGCCTCGACGTTGCCACCAAGAGATTCCAACTGAAACTCTTGCCTCGAGGGTCTGACCACACCGTCGGCGTAAGTGTGATTATCGAGTCTCCTCCTAAGGTATCTCCAGATGTGAGGGTCAAGTCCATGGCTTATCGGAAACTCTAGGTCTGGGACAAGATTTGTGAAAGTGAGGACTGATTCATATCGACGTCTGTTACTACAACAGCTAGTAGTGGACATAGACTGTCCCTTCAATCATTTTTAGAGTCATTGGGTCACACTCCTTGACCTCTGGCAGCCACACTCTTCCTCCACCCTCCATCTCCCTGAGCCTGGCGGGGATAACTAAGGCGGGTGGTTGTAGCATGCTAATATGTACACCACCTCATGCTTCTCTCCTAGCTCTGCCTCCACGTCTGCTACTTCGCAGACTCATCTCTCTTTAAATCTTCCTCTTCTTGAAACATTTTACACGTCCAAGTCTCTGTGACTGACGCCAGTTCGCATCTTCCCACTGCTAACATACACTGGATATATTCGTTCAGCCAAAGATCATTCAACCTCAAGGTTCTCTCTAGCACCCTAACGTGAGTAGGATTGCATAGAAGAAAAAGGTTTTGGCTCGAATGTCCTTAAACACACCACGCTCAGAGGTCTGAGCTCTATAGCACTGATCGAACGCATCCATCGAGTACCCGGTATGTTCGGTACGCCTCGATGAATTCTCAGCTATCAACATGTCGTCCCACCGAAACTGTATAAGCTCTAGAAAACTCTCTGCTACCTCCTCAAGCCAGTCCTCAACCGCCTGTGAGTCAGGATCGCCTCAGAACTTGAGGGTATCTGATTTTAGAACACGTATAAGGCAGTAAGCCTATATATGTCACCTACCGGTACCGCCGGTTTTAACTACTGACTAACAGGTAGTGATGTATAGATGACACACTACCCAAAGGTACTATCTCAGGCATCGGTCCACGTACCTAAGTCTCATCACTATGCGGACCATCCTCATGGTCATTCAATAGAAAACACTAGTGTCCAAGTCCACCATCCACCCTACTAATGTCTCAGCTAGGCGGAAAACTCTAGCAATTGCCTCCAGCCACTGCTCTGCTGTCTGGGAATCTGTCTCGCCTCGTAACCTCGGAGGCCGCTGCTGCTGGAACTTGTGCAACGTGCTCTGCCAGCGTACACAGTTTTCTAGTATAGCTGTTGGCATCTTCTTCCCAACAGGTGGTGGTACTGCTGGTACACCACCTGAGGGTGACAACACAGTAAAAAGGGCACTGCATCAGAGCCTCGTCGCTCGGTGAGTTGTCATCGAGTACTCTCTCGGAACTCCAACTGACTGTCTGCATGGAGATATCCTGAATAGATGCGACACGGTCAACGTTTATACCTGGTGAGCTGACCTGGTTTGAGCTGACTTTAATACTTTGGAAACACACACGCAATCTGTGTTTTCGTGTACAAAGTCGGAAATCAGTAGTCAGGGTCCTGGTGTATTGATATGTCGGCCGCCGCACCAACACTGGACTCCCTGAACTGAAGACCACACTCGGTACCCTTAACACTATTGCTTTACATAGAAAAAGATCAGAGTCCTGAGTTCTGCGGTAGAACCGAACTCCTCTGATACCAATTTGTCATGACCCGTCCTCAGGGCCCGTGCCGTGACTACCCCAAGCCCGCCTTCCATAGGCCAGGGGTTGGCGACTAGCACCAAAGGCGTAAATCCCGATAACTGGGAAGGCATTGCCTTTATAAAAGTAAACAAAACACCACATAGTACAAGCGGAATCAAAACACCAAGTACAAAGAGAAGTGCTGAAAAGTAAGTGGGCCAGAATACAAACCCAAATGAAAGTACAACTACAACTGAACAAAGTACAACATCTGGAAGAACGGAAACGGCTCCTGGGTCATCCTCCTCGGATCCGACCTGAAGGGTAGGTACAGATGGCGCAGCTCCTGGATCGTCCACCACGGATCCTACCTGAAGGGTAGGTACAGATAGCCTCCACAACGCTCTCGCCCGTCAACCTCCTCCGAGTGTCGTCTCGCCGTGAAGTCCACCTCCGAGTACTGACTCGTCATGTAGTCCACCTCTGGGTACCGTCCAGTCCTCGAACACTCGGCCTCCATCAGCATTGTCCGTCGTCTGCAACCAACACAACGAGGTGCGAGCATAGCCCGTGCAGGGGTGAGTATAATGATACTCAGTAGGGACCCCGAGACCCTCAAGGTATCACTAAAACCAACAAGGATAACCACAAATAAGATCACCACAGATAACCTCTACTTAGGTATATGCCCATACATATACCTAAGTTATCAAGTAACCCATCTCAATCATGAGGAAACACAAGGATTATGAAATCAACGGATAACCACTACCCAGGTATATTCCCATACATATACCTAAGTTATCAAGTAACCCATATCAATCATGAGGAAACACAAACGTCATGGACTCACCTCAAACCAGGATTTTCATTATCGAAACCGTAACTGCTGAAGAGCTTCGTCTCTAGAGTGTACAGTGGTCCTGTCACGACTCCGAGGTACTGCTCAATAACCTAAGACTGCTGAGGTACTCCTCCTGTCGAGTACCGCGGGTCAGCCACCCAGACATAGTAGTGCTTCCCGCCGAGGTATGTCACCCTAACACAGTAGTGCACACCCCTATTAGCCTGCTGAGGTACTCTCTGGACGAGTACCGCGGGTCAGCCACCCAGACATAGTAGTGCTTCCCGCCGAGGTATGTCACCCAAACACAGTAGTGCACACCCCTAGTATCCTACTGAGGTACTCTCTGGACGAGTACCGCGGGTCTGCACTGTCACACAGGTAGTGCTCCGTCCGCCATGGGTCTGCACCTCACAAAGTAGTGCTCCGTCCACTGGGCTAGTCGACTCACTCCAAGTCGAGTCGGTAAAGCAGTCGTCAGGTCTCAATCGGCTACACGGTCTCCGTACTCCGCACGCTCGTCTCCAGGAGGGTCCGCTACACGAGCTACAGGTTGATACTCCAAGTATCTCAAAGTCCCACTAAGAAGTATCTCAAAGGACCGCCTCGTCATAGGGGTCTCAACGCAACAGACAGCGCGTCAATCGGACGCCCGATCTGTGAGTTATTAGCCTTTCCGTCCCAGGGGCCCGGTTGGTTTCGTGTGCGAACCAATCTGGTCGTATCTCAACTATACCCCGAACTCTCATAGGGTATACTCATAGGGACCGTTTCTTAACGTGATCACCATCGTCGCTGACAGTTCGTCAAACGGACGTCTGGTCTGAAAGATAACAACTTTTCCGTTCCAAGGGCCCGGTTGGATTTCGGGTACAATCCAACC
Source organism: Viscum album (assembly GCA_963277665.1). NCBI lineage: Eukaryota > Viridiplantae > Streptophyta > Magnoliopsida > Santalales > Viscaceae > Viscum > Viscum album. The sequence continues at coordinate 1,776,499,285 of OY728146.1, read as the reverse complement.
CGGCCACTATCCAACAGCAACCAAAACGTGGGCGAAGTATGCCAAAAGTTCCGTCTCATCAAGAGGAATTCAATGTGACAGACAGCGCGTCAATCGGACGCCCGGTTTGTGAGTTATTGACTTTTTCGTTCCTGGGGCCCGGTTGGTTTCGTGAGAGAACCAACCCGACCGCACTCCGACGACATCCAAACCTCGAGCGGAGTAAGCCAAAAGATCCGTCTCACTTAGAGGAATCCATCAAAATTGACGGCACGTCAATCGGACGTCCGGAGCTCAAGATATAAGCGTTTCCACTCCGAGGGCCCGGTTGGTTTCGTATCCGAACCAACCCGTCCGAACCTAAAGTGATCCGAAACCTTGAGTGTGATATACCGAAATGACCGTTTCGTTCCAAGTATCGCTACGCAACTGACAGTGCGTCGATCGGAGGTCCGTATCCCAAGATATGGGCATTTGACCGAAAGTGGTCCGAAAACGGGGGGTCCGGGCCCGGACCGACGCCCCCTGGGTCGGCCCGAACCGGGTCCGACCCGACTGGACCCGGCCCGGCCCGGCCGGTGCGGCCCGACGTGGCCGAGCCGAAGTCAGGAAGCAGGGGGTGCGCGCGGCCCACCCCTCGCCGTTAATTGAGGGCCGCGGCGCAACCGCCGCCGCCAATTCTTCCGGCGGTGCGCTCGGGCGCCGCCGCCGCCTCCGGTCGCCGGCAGCGCTGCGCCGGCGACCCGCGCCTCCGGGCCTTTCTACGGGCCACCGGAGTTGCTCCGGTGGTCCATTTTCAAAACTGTCTGAGCCGGTGTTCATCTCGGGTCTCTTACTTTACTGCGCAAGCTTCAAAAATTCTTTGCGGCCCCGTTTTGTCATCGCTCGTCAATCCACACATAAATTAACAAAACGCGCCGTCTTCGTGGTTCTCCGACGTGACGCGTTGGCGCCACGCCCCTTTTCCGTGGCCCGACTCCGTCCGCGGATGTCTTCGGGTTTCTCCGACGCGGCGCGACGTTGTCGCGCCCTTGTTTGTTTTTCAGGACGCGGTGCGACGACGCCGCGCATTTCCTTGTCACATGATTCCACATGGTGCGACAGCACCACGCCTTCCCGTACCAAATCACAAAGAAATCCAACATGGAAAAAGGAGGTGGGTCGGCTGTGTTTGTGCGGTCCGTCCCCCTCTCGTTAAATGATAACAGTTGGACATATTCACGAAGAATAAAAATCAAGGGAGTAATCTCGAACAAAATAAATTAAAGACAGTCCTCTTCAACATCTTAAATAAAAAGAATCATAACAATAATCCCAACCCGCAAAATAATATTCGTGGATCAACTTAATATGTAGTTGAACCGTGTTCTTAGATTTAGAAGGGAGTAAACGAGGGTTCACCAACAATCACAATTTAAATTCCCTACCTCATAATTGTCGTTCGTTGACGATCTTAGAAAAAAGGGCGGATATCGATTCCTCGATTGTTGTGTTTGTCACACACTCCCAATTCTCATGCTCATGCGTCGGAAAGGAAGAAGGGTACTCGTCGTTGGTGGATGAGTGTTCGGAGGTGATGTCGTCGTTGACGATGTTCTTCGCGGGCGACGTCTTCTCCTTTGACGCGGATGAAGGTCATTGGAGATGTCATGGGCGTCGCTTCCCTTTCCTTGCCTCAGTTGAAGAACGATGAAGAAGATGACATCGTCGTGCTTCAGTGGCGGAAGAGACGTTCTTTGTCGTAGAGAAAGAAGAAACTCAAGACTTCCTAAGCTTTTTCTCCAAAGGCTCCTAATCAACTAAACTCCAACCCAAATAAAATAAGTTCTTAACTTGTTTTATTAACACAACAAAGCTTATGAATTTCAAGAGTTTGAAATTTAATTAACTCACATAATTAAATATCTCAAGTTGTCAAATTTAATGAGAGGGAGGTGGGGAGACTCATTTAATGAGAGAGAGTTTCATCCACATAAATGGAGAGTTCAAGAGTTAAGGGGGGTTAAGGGGGTTTGATACTCATGTGGGCCCCACCTTATAACATCCACCCAAGGGATGTTATGTGCGGGTGGGCCCCTCCACTAACCTCCCCTTGAAGGTTCTAACTACCACCTCAAATAAAAATATGGAAAACACATATTTTTATTCAGTTTAATTAAAAACCCCCGAAAACTAACTTCCAAACTCGATAAAACGCAACTGCGGAATATGTGTTTCTAAAAAAATACCGGTGCTGCGGTTCCATCGGTGCCCTCAGAATTTGGTTCCAAGCACCGGTTCAAAAGTTAGAAATTCCCGCTCGTTCGTTAACTGAACGTACCCGAGCCAAACTTCAGAAAAAGATTCCGGGCACACCGGGCCTTGGATTCAGGTGCCGTCAGAAACTGCGTTCTTGTAAAATTCCAAAGAAAATTAAGAAAAAATTTTCCTTGAAATTTCCGGGTATTTACATTCAAGCGAGGATCATCATTTAATAATTCCATTTTTAGCTCAGGTATAGATAGAAATAATATCCTCTTTTAAAATTCTATAATTCTATTTTCATATATAACGTTTTCCAATTTCTCATCATTCAAAACTTTAATTTTATTTTGAAAATTATCATCATCATAATGAATTTTTTTTATCTTTTATAATAAATATTATTTAGAAATCATTTGAAAAAGGGGAGATGTTTCCATTTAATACTTCCTAGATATATATTTACTAAATTGGTGAACATAGGATCCCTTCTAATCCTCATTTTAGAAAGAAATCCATGATCTTTGTTTCTCAATTCATCTGCTACATTTTTTTTCCATCCTTGGATGGTAGTGTATTGAGAAATCATAATCCTTAAATAGATCAAGACATCATATTTTCCTCATGTAAATCTATTTCTATAAAAATATTCTTTTCAACCTCTTATGATCTATGTATATCTCACATCTTTCACCATAGAGAAAATTAACCATATTTTGAAATAAAAGATTACGGATACCAACTCAAGATCATGAGTTGGATTATTCTGTTCATGATTCTTTAACTTCCTTGAAGCATAGAAAATAACTTTATCATTTTTCATAATGACACAACCAATAATTTTCTTTTATGAATGAATATATATAAAAAATACACCATTTCATGATAGTAGAGCCAAAATAAAATCATTTTACAATCTATTCTTTGATTATTCAAAATTTTCTTCACATTAGTTTATCCATGTGAACTTATCCCCTAACTTGTAGGCTCGGTTAATTGGTTAGAAAATTAGGACATTTTTTGAACAAAATTCTAATAGTATCCTACAAAGATAATAAAACTATATACATCCATTATGTTTTTTGGTCTAGTAAATTCTTCCAACGCCTTTATCTTTGCCGGATCAATTAATATTCTATCCTTAGAGATAATATATCCAATAAAAAAACATTGAAAAGGCATAATTCACACTTTGTAAATTTTTAATATAACTCTTTTCCTCTAAGTATCTCATGATTGATTCACAAGTGATTCTCATTGTCCTCATATATTTTAGAATATACCAATATATCATCAATAAATACCATAAAAAAATTATCAAGATATCATTGAATAGTCTATTTATTATGTTCATAAAAATATAGGTTGAATTACTCAATCCAAATGTAACTACTTTAAATTCATAATGTTCATACCTCATATGAAATTTTGTCTTCAAAATATATTCTTTATTTAATTACAATTAATGATACCCAAAATCTAGCTCAGTCTTTGAAACATATTGATCTCCATGAAGTTGATTGATTAATTCACCAATGTGAGGCAGAGGATACTTATTCATTATCTTAATAGAATTTATTTTCCTATAATTAATACACAACCTCATAAATCTATATTTCTTAGTAATGAAAAGAATAGGGGATCCCCATAGTGAAACACTAGGGAGTATAAATCCCTTACCAAAAAACTCCTATAGTTTCTTCTTTAAATCCATTAATTCCATAGTGGACATTCTATATGGAATCTTTCATATAGGTATTACATAGGGGATTAGATCGATAGAAAAATAAACTTCATGATCTGGTGGATGTCTAGGTAATTCCCCAAGAAATACATTAATTTATTCTTGAATAATATGTACCTTTTGAATTTAAAGATTATTTTTTTGCATCTATAGGTAGTATATTCTCTTCTTCCCCAATGATATCATTAATAAGAGCAACTATGGGTGGATCTAGACATGAATCAGATGATGAATTATCCCATCTAAAGATAAGGAATTTCACATCTTCATCATGAATCATAATTTCCTTCTCTTTCCAATAAATTTTTGAACCATATTTTGAAACACAATTAATACCAATAATTATATAAAAATAAACCATAATTACAATAATAGAGTTCATAAATAGGGAATGTTTATATGTAATAATGGAAAATTACTAACACATCTTTATTGCGATGATATCTCCACTAAGAGTTTTAACTAATAAATCTATTCTTAATGTGTTTGAAAAAATATATAATTTTATTTGAAAATATAGAAGATATAAAAGAGTGATGAGATAAATAATAAAAAAATAATTATCTAAATTGGAGGTAATGATTATAGTACCTACCACCACATCTTTAGTAAGTTCAACCTCAACTCTAGTGATCGAATAAGCTTAGAATTCTCCCTTTGGCCACTTATATGGTAGATTCCTGTGATATTTGGGAAATTGGATTTAATAATTCCCCATTTATTTATAGTTTAAGAATCATATAATAGCAGTAAATTTATTTTACTTACAGTCATTATCTAGATTATCCTTGTATCTTAACTTGTAACAAACTCCCATGCACTTCAAGCATTTTCCTAGATATTTCTTTCTAAAATTTTCACATGAGGAAAATTTCTTTGTTTCGTTCTTCTTATTTAAACCATTGCCTTTTTCTTGTTATTCAACCAACCTATTATTTTCTTTATTTAAATTGAATATATATGATATAGAAAATCTATTCTCTATTTTAATGGAACTTGATACCATATCATCATATGATGAAAATGTTTGAGAAACTAGTGAACTTTAGAGACTTAGCTTAATCCCATAAATTAAATGGTTAATCTTGATTTATGGATTATATATGTAGTTTGAAGCATGCATGGATAATATTATAATGTTAACTACATAATCTACCACACTTTCTTCTTACTTCTACTTTAAAGTGAGGAACTTCCTCTTCGTTTTAACTAACTATTATCCAGGGAAGTATTTCTCAAATAAAATCAATTTAAAAGCTATCAATTCCATTATTTATAATTATTCATTATATTTAGTGTTTTGAATTAATGAGAACCATTTATATGCATCTTCTTTAAAGAAATACACATTGAGAATAACATTTTTCACTTTCATTAATTCCTAAAGCGAGGAATATCTTTTCGAGGGACTTAATTCATTACTTAGCTACCAATGGATTAGTAGTTCCACTAAAATATATAGGATTTTGTCACATGAAGAGATCCAATATATAAGGATCATAGTATGTAATAATAGGTTTCTCTATTCTAGAAAGGTTATTATTCTTAACCTAATTAAGCTAAAATAATATTTCTATTTTCTTTTCAGTTCCAATACCAGCTATATTGGATTGATATGCAAAGAAATATCTATATTATCTATGAGTTTTGATTCCCTTTCTTCCATTAAGCACCATTATTAAATAATTTCACACATTGAGTTATATCATTATCATCTTGAATATTGATCCATAAAATAAAATCCCTATAATGGTAAATGTTCTAAAATACTATAAGGTATTATCATAATTCTCATGTTAGTTCTGTTTATTTAAAATATAGTTTCCAAGGTTTCTATTAAACTTCCTCTGATACCAAATATAACAAACCCAAATCTAGTAACCCAAAGTTTTTGTCCACTTTATTACACTAGTATAATATATAAAGGATCTCATCTTGAAGGATCGATCAATTTAGTAGTCCTGAAGAACTAGATACATACATGATTCCCATATTGTATTAGAAATATAAAATACATAGCATAAAAATATTCTTTCATCCTTGTTATTATTAATAATATAATTATTCATATCTTGGGGAAAATAAAAATAAATAATGGTTTATCTCAGATACTCATTAAAAGTTACGTATAATAGAAGCTATCAAGAATCAATAAGACATAATCAATATGGAAAGTTAAATAACTAAAAACACATTACATTTAATAAAAAAATTGATTACAAAATATATCCATAGATAATATCAAATGAAATAATCTCATGGATAATAGTAACCAAATTTTCAATGAAAGAAATGAATATTATTAGACGTCATGATCTCAAACATCATGATATCTCTACCGTCAAGGACTTGCATTAAGATAGTTTAAACTATGGGTAAACATGAACTAAAAACCCATTTAAATAAGGATAGAAAATTAATTATTTTTCATGATACCTATCAATTCATTGAGGGGATATCTATAACCATCCTCCCCATCACTGTATTTCCAATGCATTCCTCATATATTTAAGGATAAATTAAATTCATAAACAATATTTTTTACTAATAAATATCTATATTGAGTAAAGAATATGGATTTATCAAGGTTTTCACTAGTTAATTAGATAACATTCATATTAAAACACCATATATAGAAAAATAATATACGATTTAAGTAATAATCATATCCTTGATATAAAGAATATATATATTTAATAGAAATTCAATGTCCAATGAAAAATGATAATAAGAAAGTGAATGTTTTAAGATAAATTCAACCAACAAAAAATTAATCAAGAGATAATAGGTGACCATAAAATAAATAGATTTTATAGTAAAATCAAGTCTTTTAAATAATAGAAGAAAATAAAATTGAAACATTTCAAATAAATTTTCATAAAATATTTTTATTTGTAAAATCATTGAAATATTATATAAGAGGATAAAGAGCATAAAATGGTTATAGAAATAGTAAAGTTTATTAACACTATATAATTTAAAAATAATATATTCTTTTTTATTTTTTATAAAGAAATTAAAAAATCACTATTTATGGAAAACATTAGAGAATTAATTTCAAACCATGTATAAATTCAAGGAAAAATTTATAGAAACCCAAAATTTTCATACATATATATTACATCTTATTAGAAGAATATTCATTTCAAAACATAATGATCCATTCTAGAATCATATAGGTCTAGTATCTTTGGAAACTTAGATACATAAAAAAATAATTTATAAGTGAACTAAATCATCGCCCATAAATTTCTTTATAATTATAACCCTTCTTAAAAATATCATACATAATACCTTTCTTAATAACCTTAGAAAGGAAACATAATAAAGTGTGAGCTCAGATGCCTGGTAAGGGTAAACAAGAGATATATCAATATAACATGAGAATAAGGGTATTATAATATAATAATTAAATTTGAAAACCATACCATATATCATATATCATAATATTGAGTTATCTTAGAAGTTCATAATACACGAATCATAAATTAATCAAATAATATAAGTTATGAGAGCATAATATAGGAATGAGAAATAGATTTATGAAATACAAATAAGTATATAAAATCATTTCCTGGACTATCATAGTGGAATTATTTTACTCCTTAAACAATCATAGTAGTTAAGGTTCACTCTCAAGACTATTATAGTGGACATAGTCCCTTACTAAACTAGGTTCAGTCCCCATCCGAGTCCAATTTATCTCATAAGATATCCATCTTTACCCCATGAATTGAAGGGATATATAATTCTAGGTCCACCAATCACATAATGAAAATCATATTCATGTGTGATATAATATTGTAAAACATTAATAGTATCGTAACCAAGGAACATGAAATGGGTTTCATAAACATTTCATCATGGTATAACCTATGGAAAAGAAATGGGCTTCATAATTATTACATCAATTAATCATAACATAACATGTGGAAAAGGAATATATTTCATAAATATCTTTTCATCATAATAATAAACATCTAGAGAAATAATAAGGATGGTTTCATTCGATTATATCCCCTGTAGAGCATAAGTAGAATCATAGGTTGTTGTTGATGAATATAAATGTCATTAAAAGATCATTAAAAACATTCTTGAGGAAAATATACTTTTCACATAAAAATTGCTTAATTAAAATATAAAAATTTCCCAAATATTAAAGAAAAAATTTTATTCGAAAATAAAATTGGAACCTTTTATAGGAATATTCACATAATTTATTTTTCATGATGGTAGACAATTTTTCTCATTATATATATGTTAAAACAAATATTCCCTTCATATTTTCAGTAAAAAAGTCAAAAGTACCTTGTTTAGAAAATCACAAGAATATTCTTTTTATTTTTTTTAAAAAAATTAGAAAATTGGTAAAAATGACTTTAAATAATCATATAGTAACATTAAACATATTATTAAAAACATTTTTAGAAAACTTGGATATGGATGAAAAATAATTTTCCACCGAAGTGGGAAATAAAGTCAAGTTTTCTTAAAAAAATTATTTTGGACTATTGAGCACATAAAGAGTGGAAAATGAAATTAAAATATGTATTTTAAATAAAAAACCATAGGATAAGAAAATTCATAATATTATTGAGAGGATGATCATGAAATTTCATCATTGGAAGCATAGTCATAAACAATCTTGATAAAAAATGAGATTGTAACATAAAAACCTTTCCACCTTAGTAATTTTTGAATCATAATCCACATGAAGGAAAGAACTTTATATGAATATATAAATCTCCATAATTTTTATAATAATCATCATATAATACATTCATGGTCAGAATATAGACCACATAAATTAAACAAGTGGTGAATATGTCATGTGTGATAAAGAAAAAAAAGTGAGATAAAAATCCTTTAACATAGGTCCAACTTCCTTCATACGTGTTCGAACATACTCTATAATAAATATTGATTTATTATAAATCTATTAAAAATACATAATTATATATATCATTACACCCAAAATAAATATTTTTATTTTAAAAATATAACTTTTTGAGTCAAGTGAGAACCTTCACAAAATATACAAACATAGAAACCACACCAACATTACACACACAATTCAAACCAAACTCCCACACATATTAAACATAACTCATCAAACCCTACAAGATATCATAGAAACATTAAATTTAATTTTAATCCTATTTGATTATTTATCTCTATATAAATACTAGTTTAGGGAACTAAACTTTGTTTCTGGATCCTCCTTGATAAGGTCTTCAAAGCGGTATTCCATCTTGTCCCATATTTGAATAAAATCTTATAATATAATTTTCTTATCATTGAATCCTATCATAAAAATAAGTTCTTTATTATTGAACCACCCCTATGATCATCATTGGAAACCACTTTAAGTACCCTATCAACCATCCTATCTACATCTTCTTGGGAGGCCTTAATAAGCATGAAATATTCCAACATTTTTCCCCAAAGTTCATAATTAGATCCCATGACTTTCCATTATTTGATAAAGAAATACCATTTTCGTTTTTTTCTCTTGTTACCTGACCTTATATCCATAGGTTTTGGAAAATAGGATTAATCCTTACCCCTTTTATATTTCTTCCCTTTGGTCAGGATGCAACTCCCTATATCACAATTTCCTTTTTCCCCTTTCTTTCCCCTCAGGAAGTAAATTTCTCTACTATATCTCTCCTCTTCACTATCCATTCAGAAAAAACCATCACTTTAATCCTCTATATATAACCCATAAGCTCCCTTATCCTCATTGGGATGCTCCACCTATGCATAATCACCTTGCTCTGAAGGCTGCCACTATATTTCCAACCCTTAAAAGTGATTTCCATGATTGATATTGTTTCCAACCCCTTGTTAAATTACTAAACCCTTAATTATATGATTATTGAAGCTTGGAGGACCCTCTAGAGGAGTTTTATAGACAACCCTAACATCATCTTCCTGATAGGGGGAGTTCCTGTTACTGCTATACGTGGCCTAAAGTTTCCCCTCAGACCCCCTAAACCTGCTTGTTAATGAATTGAAAAAATGATGGTACCCAAATTTTGCTTCAAACAATTAAATATTTCCATGGTTTTTTGATCAGGATCCATGATTTTCAACTCTTTATGTCTAAAAGTATAAATGTAATTCTCACTAGTACCCATCTATCCCTCCTCAAGGATAATGGACAGTGGAACACCATTCGGGGGGGGGGGGGGGTTCAACCCATATGGACCTATGACCTACATGGGATGAAAATATATTAAGGTTTTTTGTGGTAGGTTTCTAATACTTCCTTCCCAGAAACTACCAATGTCATTTCCATGATGTATTCCCAAAGAATAAAACGAAACCCATGATTCATAACAAACCTTTTGTTTCCAGCACAAATCACCTTCTATCTCAATGCTGATAAAATAAATCAGATTCTTAGATACATCTACTTAAATACATATCCTTGGAGAAATTTTGTGGAAAATAGTATAGGTACGCTGGTCAGAACAAATGTTATGACCCACCATGTTTCCAATCAAACAAAGGATTATCAGATTTTGAAACGGTAAGGGGAGTCTGAGAAGGGAGATCTATATCACCATAACTGGTGAATCACGCTTCAAATGAAAATCAAATGAAAACCAAAAGAGGGAAAATTAAAATCCTAATACAATTCATGGAGTGTTATCTCAATAGGATATTAATTCATCTTTTGTCACAGATCTAATCAATAAATTCCTTGGGTCCAAGAACCCAATAATCTCCAATTCTTAAAATTTCCAAGAATCAAACAAAAATATGTCGATGACATCCAAAAAAGGTATTTTATTGCTAAAGTGTTCCACCGAAGTGAGACACAACATTGCATAGGCTTGCATGAACTCTAGGGAAGATATTGGAACTAAGGGGACTCCATCTTCAAACAATTGAAACTTAGGGTATACATCAATTTTTAGGAAGTTGGGAGGAGAGAAGGGTTAGTGAAAGGGATAAAGGGCTGAGAATAGGGAGATAATAGTATATATGTACACATGAATTCTATTTTATTTTTTTTACATATGGAATGTAATAAAGGTAAAAATTAATTTACCTTTACAGAATCATTTTTATATTATATATTTAATATATATTTATTAAATATATCCTTATTACCACCTATTCCAAAATAAAATGAAAAAAATATCACATCACTTCATGGAGGCTGTATTCTACACATACGAATGAGAGATATTATCGTTTTATAATGAATTGGAAGGTAATAAGGTGGATGTGATATTATAAAATAAAAATTCTAAGTTAAGAACGAAACCTATTCTTTAGAAAGCCTCTTTAGGTTTGCACAAAAAAAATTACAGGGAGGGTTTTAAACTCAAACCAAGTCCTCTAGGATATGGGTGGGAAAGTAAGTAAGGGATTTGGGTAGTTATTTTTCAAACAAAAATTCTTTGAAACTATTAATAAAAGATAACAGTTTTTTCCTTGTATAAGTGAGAAGGTTTGAAATTTTTGTAAATACCTAAAAATATTAAATAATGGAAATTCACACTCATGAAAAGTTCCAAAAAATTTGATAAATAATGTATTTGAATGAAGATAAGGTCTATAAAAACCTCCATCACTAAAAAATAAACATTTTTTTAAATATCCTATTCCCTTTACCTATAAGTTTACTCACATTTACCATTTTTGTTTTCACTATGGTAAGTAGTTTTTATACCTAGGTAATTTATCATTTAGGAATAAAAATAAAATTATCCTTATTAGATTATTTGGACTCACATATTATTAATATTTATTCAAATTTATTAAATAAAAATACTATGTGTGTGTATAATTAATTTTAAAACAAGAACGTGTAACTCGCAAAAACCTATTTTAACCTTAACTATTGTAATTGATTTGTATTGTTTTTTACTTTTCATTATGAACAAAATTAATTTGAAATTATTTAATAATTTTAATTTTTTTTATTCAAAATATGGAATCTATTTTATCAAATACAATTCACAGATGTTGCATAATTTAATTTAAAATTAAACCCACATTCGTGATAAAAAAGCTGTTTTCTAAAGTAAAATATTTCTTAAGTTTAATAAGTTTTTGTACCTAAATTTAACAAGTAATTAATTAAAATGATAAATATTGAACTAATAATATAATAATTGAACTCATTTTACTTTTAAAATAATTATAAAAGAAATTTTAACATTGTAAATTATTTAAATGAAAATAAAAGTTTAATAAAAACCAGTACTTTTCACTATTCATCAAAGAATTAATCTTTTCAAAAAATTATAAAAAATTAACTATAAGATAATTTTTGGAATTTTTATTTAAAAAATAAATTTAATTTTTTCAATTTTTTTCTCTGAAAGTGGAAAAAATTAATTTTAAAATAAATGTACAAAACATGATGAAACAATTTTTTAGAAAAATACTATTTTTAGGAATAAAACTGGATTTATTCTTACCCCATGCCAAGAAAAAATATTATATAATTGATAAAACATTTGATTTAACATATAATATATAAATTTCATTAAAATAATCCTAAAATAGTGATTAAATTAATTTATTAAGATAAAAACACACCACACACATACAAATATTTTTTTTAGAAAAAATTATTTTACTTTAAAATAATTTTTATTTTCATTTATAATAAATTAGTAAAAAATGGATTTATTTTATGCATGTGTAAACCATATAATTTTTATAATTTAGTTTGCATGATTCATACATATAAATTTAACGACTAGGTTAAAATCATATACTATATTACGGTTCATTAAAACTCGATGCTGCGTGTAATACAAGCTATGGAATAAATTAAATTTATTTGGGAAAAAATATTAATAAAATATAATGGTGTTACATTCTACCCCCATTAAAAATTATTTCTCCCTCAAAATTAACTTATTCTATACAAACAAATGAATATACTTTTAATTCATCATATCCTTAGGTTCCCATATAACTTCTTCAAATTAGAGGTTTCACCAAAAAACTTACACCAGGTGAGTGGTCTTGTTTCATACCACTTTCTATCTACAATAAAAAATATCCACTAGTTTTCCTCATAATATATATATTTATCTAGTGGTATTGCCTCTTAGTTTAGTACATGTTAATGGTCAAGTATGTACATCCCCAGGAGAGATATATGAAAGATGTCGTGGACTTGAGAGAGGTTTGATGGAAGTTACAAGAAATAAGAAACCATAACTACTAGATCAAGAATCTAAAAATGTTGAATATACTTATGGATTAACATTACTTTCAAAATCTCATAATATTATTCCATGGAGAATTTTTTAGAAAAGCTTTCTCAACAACTTCAAATTCCAGATCACGTTGACAATTGTTAGCATAACTTTTTTGTCGACTCTGAGCCCCTTAATGTTTTATAGATTTTTTTCTAAATCTATCTACCATTTCTTCAACTAGATCAGGTCCCAATAGATTAATTTCCTTAACTTCATCTCAAAACATCAGAGTTATACACTTATTTTTATAGAGGGATTCATAAGGAGTCATATGAATGCTCGAGTGAAAGATATTGTTGTATGAAAACTCAACTAGAGGAAGATTTTGATCCCAAACACCTTTGAAATCCATAAAAAAAGATGCCAATATATCATATATGGTTTGAATGGTTATCTCATACATACCATTTTTCCTAATATAATAAGATGCGATGAAACTCAACTATGTATCAAGAGATTTCTGAGGACTTATGCAGAATTTTGAGGTAAACCTCATATCCCAATCAGGTACAGTAAAATGTGGTACTCCATGAAACCTTACAACTTCCTTAATGTATATCCTGGTAATATGATCCAAATATAAGTCTTATTTTATGGTAATTAAGTGTTTTGACTTCCTAAGGTGATCGAGTATTACCCAGAAAACATCACGTCCTTTAGACATTTTGGGGAGTCTAATGAAAAAAATATGGTGATGTTTTCTCATTTTTATTTTGGTATGGGTAATGGTTGTAATATTCCCTTATAATTTTTATCTGTTAGCCTTAAATTACTTGCATACTAATTACTAATATATATACTTATAAATATATATCTTCATGTTTTCCCACTAGAAATACTCTTTTGAATATCTATACATCCTCACACTTCTAAGATGAATAGATAATGAAGAGCTATGATACTCATCCAATATACCCTTCTTTAAATCTGGTATGGATGGAACACATACATGGTTCATGAACCTTATAATTCCATCACAGTCAAGGCTAAACTCAGGAATGTTTCTCACCCTCTTCTATAGTTCCATGTCTTCATTTTTCACCACTTTAATCATTACTTGGATAAATAGTTGAACATTTATTTGAGAAAATAATATTTCTCCCATTCCTTTAATATTTCATGATCTATCATTTGAAAATCCATAAATATTAAGTCTTTTTTTATCCTTATCATGGATAAGCTATAATTATCCTTTCAACTCAAAGCATCAACCACCTTGTTTTATTTCATAGGGTGATAATGTATTGAGCAGTCATAATCATTAATTTTTCCAACCATATTCTCTAGTGAATATTCAACTCTTTAAATGTGAAAATATAATTTAAAATTTTATGATTATTATATATATCACATTTTTCTATGTAATGATAATACCTCCATATCTTTATTTAAAAAATTATCTCATATAATTACAAATCATTTTTGGGTAATTTTACTCATATACCCTCAATTTCTTTGAGGCATAAGCTATAGCCATGTAATTATACATGAGAAAACATCCTAGTCCCTTATTTAATGCATCACTATATATTAAAAAACCTTCTCTACTATAAGGTAATGTAATTATAGGTGTGTTAACTAACCTTCTCTTAAGTTTCTTAAAATTTTATTCATATTATTTTTTCCAAAGTAACTTGGCTCCCTTACGAGCTAACTTGGTGAGTTGATTAGATATTTGGGAGAAATTCTCCAAAAACCATTGATAATATCCGTACAACTAAGAAAACATTAGATACAAGTCAGAATGGTCGGTCTGGGCCAATATTCAATAACTTTGGTCTTTGATAGATCCACAGATATACCCTCTCTTGAGATTACATGACCTAAAAATGAAACCTTTTGTAAGAAAAATTCACACTTGGAAATTTTTTCACACAAATTTTCCTTCCTCAGGGTCTTCAGTGCAATTTTAAAGTGATATTTATTCTCTTCCTTTCTATTTTAATATATAAGAATATCATTTATAGATATTACCAAAAATTGTTAAAGGTAATCTCTAAAGAATATATTCATTTAATCCATGAATATAGTAATGGTGTTAGTAAGACAAAACAACATCACTATATATTTATAGTATCCATACCTTGTATATAATGATATATTGGGTATATCATCCTTCTTGACCCTCAATTGATGATATAAATAATGAAGGGCAATCTTGGAAAAGTATTGATCTCCATGTAGTTGATCGAATAAGTCATCAATATGGGGTAGATGATACTTGTTATTGATTGTGATCTTGTTTAGTTCCTAATAATAAATATAGAGTGGAATCAATCCATTTTTATTCTTAACAAAAAGAACAAGTATACCAAATGGTGACACACTTGGATGAATAAATCCCTTATCAAGATTCTCTGGGATTTGATTCTTTAATTCCTATAACTCAATCAGGGAAATTCTATATAATGTATTTGAAATAAGTGTATCACTAGGTATGAGTTCTACAGAGAACTCAATATCATGAGTTAGTGGAAGAATAGGAAACTATTATAATTTTTTTAATAAACTCTTAAAAAATTAGTATATATTTTATGTTGAGTTTATACCCAACCATTTAATATATACACCCCTTTTGAAAAGGAATCAAGACACATATGATATATATGTTTTCCATTGAAAGTTCATAATTATTATCACACTGAAAAAAGATCATAGGTTGGTTTTGAATATAAAACATTACTCCCCCTCCTTATAAATTTATGTGGGATTTATATAGAGAAAAAAATCCATGCCTATGATAACATCAAATTCAACCAGTGATAGAATAATAAGATTTATTGGAAGTAAATTCCCACAAACTTCAACCAGAGAAGAATAATAGACTTGAGAAGATATCATCATACCATTAGGGGGTTTCACTTCTAATTCAATATCTAATTATAGAGGTGGTATTATTATAAAATTATAAAATTATTTAGATATGAAAGAGTGGGTATATCTAAAGTCAAATAAGACATTATAAGTTATAGAGTGGATGACAAGTGTACCCATCACCACATCATTATCATACCCCTCATCATAAATAGTGATCACAAGATATTTCCCTTTGTCTCTTAGCTTAAGAGGTTTCTAACATTAATCATCATCATTAAACTTCATATTTGAGAACTAGTTAGCATAATTACCATACTCCTTTCATTTGAAGCATTGGAGTGTGGGTGGTGCTTTCTATAGATATTTCTCACTATTCATATCATTAACTAACTTATTCCCATAACTTTGGAATTAAACCACTCAGTGAACTTCCTTTCCATACTTAAAACATTTTATAGTCCTGTTAATATAACTCTCTCTATGTTTCCTTCTACACTTTAAGAATGAAGGAAATCTCATCCCCTTCCCTCCATGGTTTTTAGAGTTTCCTTTGAATTCCATCTTTATTTTATCATCATAACCACAAGAGTTTTGGTTAAAATCAATATACATTTACACCTTGACATCACAACAAAAATTTATTTATAGATACTTAATTACTTATGGTAATTCCCTTTGGAGAGTTTGTTTTAAGCCACTTAAGAATTGATCAAACTTAATTTCAGGTTGGATGATAATTCCAGAAGCATACCTCAGAAGACTTGTAAAAGTTTCCTCATAGGTACCAATAGATTCATTATCATTCTAATTTATATCAAGGAATTCTTTCTCTATCTTCATATGAATAATATAAGGAAAATAATTATTGAAAAAAAATCTCTTAAACTAATACCACCCCATGGAATTAATTTCTTCATGGTGCCTCATATTCTTGATAAGAGACCACAATTTTTCAACTTCACATTCCAAATGATAGACAACCAAAATGATTTTTTATGATCCAAACACTGGGGAATGGAAAATAACTTTTCAATGTTACAATCTATTTCTCATAAAATAGTAGATTAATGGAACCACTAAAAGAAGGTAGAAATTTCCTTATAAAGGAATCAAAAGAACGTTGTTCTCTCCTTTTATTATTTAAAATTTCAACATGATTCATATATTAAGAAAGTTGTGTGAGTATAGATGTCACGAACTGTCCTTGGGGTCCATGCCGTGACTACCCCAAGCCCGCCTTCCATAGTCCAGGGGCTGGCGACTAGCACCAAAGGCATAAATACCGATAACTGGGAAGGCATTGCCTTTATAAAAGTATACAAAACACCACAGAGTACAAGCGGAAGTAAAACACTATGTACAAAAAGGAAGTGCTGAAAAGTAAATGGGCCAGAATATAAACCCAATTGAAAGTACAGCTACAACTGAACAAAAGTACAACAGAAAAGACAAACAGCTGGAAGAATGGAAGCAACTCCTGGGTCTTCCTCCTTGGATCCTACCTGAAGGGTAGGTATAGATAGTGCAGCTCCTGGATCGTCCACCATGGATCCTACCTGAAGGGTAGGTACAGATAGCCTCCACAACGATCTCACCCGTCAACCTCCTCTGAGTGTCATCTTGTCGTGAAGTCCACCACCAGATACTGTCTCGTCATGAGGTCCACCTTCGGGTATCATCTAGTCCTCGAACACTCGGCCTCTGTCTGCGCTGTCCGTCATCTGCAACCAACACAACAAGGTGAGGGCATAGCCTGTGCAGGGGCGAGTATAACGATACTCAGTAGGGACCCTGAGACCCTCAATGTCTCACAAAATCCAACAAGTATAACCACAAAGAATGATCTCAACAGATAACCGCTTTTTAGGTATATACCCATACATATACCTAAGTTATCAAGTAACCTATCTCAATCATGAGAGAACACAAATATTATGAAATCAACGGATAACTACTACCCAGGTATATACCCATACATATACCTAAGTTATCAAGTAACCCATCTCAATCATGAGGAAACACAAAGATCATAGACTCAGCTCAAACCAGGATTTTCATTATCAAAACTGTAACTACTGAAGAGCCTTGTCTCTAGAGTGTACAGTGGTCCTGTCACGACTCTGAGGTACTGCTCACTACCCTAAGACTGCTAAGGTACTCCAACTGTCGAGTACTGTGGGCCTGCTGCTACAACCAAGCGCTTCCCACCATGGGTCTGCCGCTACAACCAAGCGCTCCCCCACATAGCCTCCAGAGGTACTCCTTCTGTTGAGTACCGCGAGTCTTCCGCTACAACCAAGCAGTCCTCCGCCGTGGGTCTGTGGATACAACCAAGCGCTTCCCACCATGGGTCTGCCGCTACAACGAAGCACTCCCCCTCATAGCCTCCAGAGGTACTCCTTCTGTTGAGTACTGCAGGTCTGCCGCTACAACCAAGTGCTCCTCCACCTTGGGTCTGCCGCTACAACCAAGCGCTCCCCACTGGGCAATCCGAAACTCACTGAGTCTATAGATCAGTCGTCGTCAAGTCTCAGTCGGCTACACGGCCTCCGTACTCCGCACACTCGTCTCCGGGATGGTCTGCTCCATGAGCTACTGGTCAATACTCCAAGTATCACAAAGTACCACGAATAAGTATCTCAAAGGATTGCCTCGTCATAGGGGTCTCAACACAACAGACGGCGCGTCAATCGGACGCCCGGTCTGTGAGTTATTAGCCTTTCCATCCTAGGGGCCTGGTTGGTTTCGTGTGAGAACCAACCTGGCCGTATCTCAACTGTACCCCAAACTCTCATAGGGTATACTCATAGGGACCGTTTCTCAACGTGACCACCAATGCCGCTGACGGTTCGTCAATGGATGTCCGGTCTGAAAGATATCAACTTTTCCGTTCCAGGGGCCCGGTTAGATTTCGGGTACAATCCAACCCGGCCATACTCCAACTACGTCCAAACCTCGGGCGAAGTATGCCAAAATTTCCGTCTCATCAAGAGGAATCCAACAAAGTCGACGACACATCAATCAGATGTCCGACGCTCAAGATATAACCATTTCTGCTCTGAGGGCCCGGTTGGTCTCGTATTCGAACCAACCCGACCATACCCAAAGTTATTTGAAACCTTGAGTTTAATATACCAAAACTAACGTCTCGATCCAAGTATCTCATCGCAACTGACGGTGCGTCGATCAGAGGTCCGTAGCCCAAGTTATGGGCGTTTGAACGGAAACAGTCCGAAATGGGGGGTCTGGGCCCGGCCCGACCCGACCCAACCCCCCTAGGTCGGCCGAACCAGGTCCGGCCCGGCTGGGCGTGGACCGGACCGGCCCGACCTGGGCAGCCGGCTGGCCTGGCGCAGGCGCGGAGCGGCGCCCGTGTGGCCAGCGGGGGCGGGGGTTACAAACCCCCGCGGTCGACGATCCGGTGTAGCTTTAAGCAGCGCCACCCCAAATCCGGAATGACATGCCATTCTGGTTCACATTCTACTGCCGCGCGCCGCCGCCGCATTCTGTGGACCACCGGACGCGCTCCGGTGGTCCGTTTCGCCTGCCGCCTTCACCAACAGTCTTCTCGGGACCCGATCTTTACTACGAAGAGATTTAAACACCATTTCTGCCCGATTCGTCATCACCCATCGATTCGAACATCAATTAAACAACTGTGGAGTCTTCGATTCACCTTTGCATCCCTGACTCTGGCCGCGGTTTCGTTCGGCCTCTACGGCGCGGTGCAATTGCGCCGCGCTTCTTCGCCGATGATCCTCCTTGTTTATGCCTGGTGCCTTTGCACTGCGCCGCCTTCTTTCGAACTGCAATATCACAACAACAAAATGGGGAGGAGAGTCGGATGTGTTCGTGTGGTCCGACCTCCTTCCATTAAGTTGATATCAAGCGGCCAAAATACACAGACGAATAACGGCAAAGGATAACTCATGAAAAAAAGCAAATAACCGCTACCTCAAAAAGACGTCACATGTCGTCATGTCGCGGAAGTCGATCATCGCGGTAGAACGGTATCGATTCCATCATTGTCAGAGTGACCCGAGGAAGTGAAATCTCCTCTCTTATCGTGGAGGAAGAAGAGGATGAAGAACCGTGATCGCCGAGTCGTTCCACGTCGTGGGGTCGATGTTCTTAGTCGGAGAAGAACCGTTCTTCACGGAGAGGATGATGTTCTTCCACCCAAGAGAAACTTCCTCCTTCCTTTACACAAGAGCTCCTTCCCTTTTCTTCCAACACAAAGGTGCCCAAAATAAAATAATAGGTTCATGATATTATTTTATTAACATAAGTAATTTCAAATTTTCAAAATTGAAACTCTTAGTTAATTAATTGAATAGGTTCAATTAATTAATTAAGGTGTGTGTTGGCGAGAGTAAATGAGGGAGAGAGAGAGAAAGTGAAGGGTTACTCCATTAAAGATGAGTTTACCAAACTTAAGAGGGAGTTAGGGAGTTTAAGAGGAATGTGAAGGGGTTGGGGTTTGTGTGGGCCCCACCTCTCCTTTATTCTCTCATTCATCCTCACATGGGTAGTTAGGTGTCACCCCAACTTCCCCATGTAGGATAAAACCACCTTAGACTTAAAAATAAAATTGTTTCACAATTTTATTCATTCCTCATTTAATCCACAAATTAAACTTCTCCACCCGCACAAATGCAACTTCAGAATAGGTGTTCCTAAGCAATTACCGGCGCTGCGATTTCATCGGTACCCTCAGATTTTGATTCTGAGCACCGTTTCAAAATTTAGAAAAACCCGCTCGTTCGTTCACTGAACGTACCCGAGCTAAACTTCGGAAATTGATTCCGGGCACACCGGGCCTCGGAATCAAGTGCCGTCAGAAACTACATTCTTGTAAAATCCCAAAAAAAATTAAGAAAAAAAATTCCCTTAAATTTTATAGGTCTTTACATTACTCCCACCTCAGGGATTTACGTCCCCGTAAAGCTATAACACAAACTGGGGAAACAAAAGCGGTACTGAGCACGCATCTGAGCCTTCTGCTCCCATGTGCTCACCTAGAGGTTCCCGTGCTGCCTACGAAAACGCACAAGAGGAATCGACCGTCCTCGTAGAACCCGCTCCTGTTGATCCTAAACCTCTACTAGAACTCTGCAAAAGTCACCCAATCGCCAACTTCCAGCTCCCTATGGTCGATGATGTGCGTTGGGTCAAGCACGTATCTCCTCAGTTGAGATACGTGGAAGTCATCGTGCACCTGGTGCAATTGAGGTGGATTGGTCAAGTGGTAAGCCACCTTGCTAACCCTGCTGAGGACCTGAAAAGGTCTGCTAAACCTCAGAGATATCTCGCCACTTCGGCTACATCTCCCTAAACCTCATCGAGGTGAGATCCGTGTAAGAACGTGGTCACCATCCTAGAACTCTAGAGGTCTCCCTTTCCTGATTAAAACCGAAACTCAAAACTCCTGTTGCCATGAGGGTAAGGTTGGACAACCCAAGAATGATCGGCTACACCCTCCCATGCATGAGTTTAACCTGTGCTGCCAGGGGTTTCCTTTTTTCCGACCAAGTAAAACCCATCCCAATGTTTTCCTAATACCGTTAATTTGAGTATGAATAGTGATTGCCAAATCCATAATCAAACTAACGTCGTAAGGCCTCGACGCTGCCACCAAGAGGTCCCAATTGAGACTCTAGCCTCAAGGGTCATATCACACCGTCAGCGTAAGTGTCACTATTGAGTCTCCTCCCAAAGGTATCTCCAGACGTGAGGGTCAACTAAACGGCTTAACCGGAAACTCTAGGTCTGGGACTAGATTCATGGAAGGAAGGGATGATTCGTATCGATGTCTGTTACTACGGTAGCTTGTAGTGGACACAGACTATCCCTCAAAACATTCATAGAGCCATTGGGTCACTCTCCTTGACCGCATGCAGCTACTCTCTTTCCCTGCCCTCCAGCTCCCTCGGCCTGGAGGGAACAACAAAGGCGGGTGATTGTAACATGTTGAAATGTAAACCACCTCATGCTGCTCTCCTAGCTCTACCTCCACATCTGCTGCTTTGCTGATTTATCTGTCCTTAACATTTCCTCTTCTTGAAACATTCGGACACCCAAGTCTCTGAGACTAGCGTCAGCTCGCTGCGTTCCAACTTCTAACATTCTCTAGCTATATTCATTCAGCCAAAGAAAATTCAACCTCAAGGTTCTCTCTAGCACCCTAACATGAGTAGGAATGCATAGATGAAAAAGTGTTGAATCAAATATCCATAAACACACCACGCTCAGATGTCCGAGCTCTATAGCACTGATCAAATCGAATTCATCGAGTACCTGTAATGTTCGGTACGCCTCGATGAATTCTCAACTACCGACATGTCGTCGTTCCGAAGCTGTATAAGCTCTCGAAAACTCTCTTCCACCTCCTCAAGCCAGTCCTCAGCCGCATGTGAGTCAGGTTCACCTTGAAACCTGAGGGTATCTGATGTTAGAACACGTGTAAGGCAATAAGCCTACATGTGTCACCTACCAGTACCGCCGGTTGTAACTGCAGACCAACAAGTAGTGATGTATAGCTGGCACACTACCCGAAGGCACTATCTCAGGAATTGGTCCACGTAATAAAGCCTCATCACTATGCAGACCATCCTCATGGTCACTCATTGGAAAAAACTAGTATCCAAGTCTACCATCCACTCTACTGATGTCTCAGCTAGGCAAAAAACTCTAGCAATCGCCTCTAGCCAGTGCTCTGCTGTCTGGGAATCTGCCTCGCTTCGTAACCTCAGAGGCCGCTGCTGCTGGAACTCGTGCAACGCGCTCTGCCAGCGTGCACAGTTCGCTAATAAGGCTGGTGGAATCTGATTCCCAACAGGTGGTGGTGCTGCTGGTACACCACCCGAGGGTGACAACATAGAAAAAGGGCCCCGCACCGGAGCCTCGTCGCTCGGTGAGCCGTCATCGAGTACTCTCTCGGAACTCCAACTGACTGTCTGCATGGAGAAATCCTGAACAGATACGACACGGTCAAACGATTTATACCTGGTGAGTTGACCCGGTTTAAGCTGACTTTAAAACTCTTGGAAACACACATGCAATCAGTGTTTTTCATGCACAAAGTCAGAAATCAGTAGTCAGGGTCCTGGTGTATGGATACGTCGGCCGCCGCACCAACACTCGACTCCCTGAACTAAAAACCACACTCGGTACCCTTAACACTATTGCTTCACAGAAAGAAAAAGATCAGAGTCTTTAGTTTTGCGGTAGAACCGAACTCCTCTGATACCAATTTTTCACGACCCGTCCTCGGGCCCGTGCCGTGACTACCCCAAGCCCGCCTTCCATAGGCCAGGGGCTGGCGACTAGCACCAAAGGCGTAAATCCCGATAACTGGGAAGGCATTGCCTTTATAAAAGTATACAAACACCACAGAGTACAAGAGGAAGTAAAACACTAAGTACAAAAATAAGGTGCTGAAAAGTAAATGGTCTAGAATACAAACCCAATAGAAAGTACAACTACAACTGAAAAAAAGTACAAAAGAAAAGACAAACAGCTGGAAGAATGGAAGCAGCTCCTGGGTCCTCCTCGGATCCTACCTAAAGGGTAGGTACAGATAGTGCAGCTCCTGGATCGTCCACCACGGATCCTACCTGAAGGGTAGGTACAGATAGCCTCCACAATGCTCTCGCCCGTCAACCTCCTCCGAGTGTCGTCTCATCATGAATTCCACCACCAGATATTGTCTCGTCATGAGGTCCACCTCCGGGTACCGTCCAGTCCTCGAACACTCGGCCTCTGTCTGCGCTGTCCGTCATCTGCAACAAACACAATGAGGTGCAGGCATAGCCCATGCAGGGGTGAGTATAATGATACTCAGTGGGGACCCCGAGACCCTCAAGGTCTCACAAAATCCAACAAGGTTAACCACAAAGAAATATCTCAACAGATAACCTCTACTTAGGTATATACCCAAACATATACTTAAGTTATCAAGTAACCCATCTCAATCATGAGGGAACTCAAAGATTATGAAATCAACGGATAACCACTACCCAGGTATATGCCCATACATATACCTAAGTTATCAAGTAACCCATCTCAATCATGAGTAAACACAAAGATCATAGACTCAGCTCAAACCAGGATTTTCATTATCGAAACCGTAACTGCTGAAGAGCCTCGTCTCTAGAGTGTACAGTGGTCCTGTCACGACTCCGAGGTACTGCTCACTAACCTAAGACTGCTGAGGTACTCCATCTGTCGAGTACTATGGGCCTGCTGCTACAACCAAGTGCTTCCCACCATGGGTCTGCCGCTACAACCAAGCGCTCCTCCGCCGTGGGTCTGCCGCTACAACCAAGCACTTCCCACCATGGGTCTGCCGCTACAACCAAGCGCTCCCCCTCATAGCCTCCAGAGGTATTCTTTCTGTTGAGTACCGCGGGTCTGCCACTACAACCAAGCGCTCCTCCGCCGTGGGTCTACCGCTACAACCAAGCGCTCCCCACTGGGCTATCCGAAACTCACCGAGTTGATCGATCAGCCGTCGTCAAGTCTCAGTTGGCTACATGGTCTCCGTACTCCGCATGCTCGTCTCTAGGAGGGTCCACTCCACGAGCTACTGGTTAATACTCCAAGTATCACAAAGTCCCACGGAGAAGTATCTCAAAGGACCATCTCGTCATAGGGGTCTCAACAGAACAAACGACGCGTCAATCGGGCGCCCGGTCTGTGAGTTATTAGCCTTTCCATCCCAGGGGCACGATTGATTTCGTGTGTGAACTAACCCGGACGTATCTCAACTGTACCCCGAACTCTCATAGGGTATACTCATATAGACCGTTTCTCAACGTGATCACCAACGCTGCTGACGGTTCGTCAAACGGACGTCCGATCTGAATGATATCAGCTTTTCTGTTCTAGGGGCCCGGTTGGATTTCGGGTACAATCCAAAACGTCCATACTTCAAATGCTTCCAAACCTCGGGAAAATTATGCCAAAATTTCCTTCTCATCAAGAGGAATCCAACAAAGTCGATGGCATGTCAATCGGACGTCCGGCGCTCAAGATATAACCATTTCCGCTCCGAGGGCCCGGTTGGTCTCGTATTCGAACCAACCCGACCATTCCAAAAGTTCTTCGAAGCCTTGAGTGTAATATACCAAAACGACCTTCTAGATTCAAGGATATCATTGCAACTGACGATGCATCGATCGGAGGTCCGTAGACCAAGTTATGGGCTTTTGAACGGAAACAGTCCGAAATGGGGGGTCTGGGCCCGGCCCGGCCCGGCCCAACCTCCTCTGGGTCGGCCAAATCGGGTTGACCTGACCTGAGTCCGGGTCCGGCCCGGCTGAGCACGGACCGGCCCAGCCTGCGCGGCCCGGCCCGGCCCGAGCAGCCGGTTGGCCTGGCACTGGCGCGACGTGGCGCCCGCGTGGCCAGCGGGTGCGGGGGTTACAAACCCCCGCGGTCGATGATCCGGTGCGGCTTTGAGCCGCACCGCCCCAAATCCGGAATGGCCTGCCATTCCGGTTCACATTCTACCGCCGCGGCTTAGCCGCGACGGTTTGCTCCGGTGGCGCGCCGCCGCCGCCGCCTTCTACGGACCCTTGTACGCACTCTGGTGGTCCGTTTCGCCTGCCGCCTTCGCCAACAGTCTTCCCGGGACCCAATCTTTACTACGAAGATATTCAAACACCATTTCGGCCCGATTCGTCGTCGCCCGTCGATTTGCACGTCAATTAAACAACTGCAGAGTCTTTGATTCACCTTTGCGGCCCCGAGTCCGGCCGCAGTTTCGTTCGGCCTCTATGGCACGACGCAATTGCGCCGCGCTTCTTCGCCAATGATCCTCCTTGTTTCTGCGTGGTGCCTTTGCACCGCGATGCCTTCTTTCGAACCGTAATATCACAACAACAAAAGGGGGAGGAGAGTCAGCCTTGTTCGTGCGGTCCAACCTCCTTCCGTTAAGTTGATATCAAGCGGCCAAAATACACAGACGAATAATCGAAAAGGATAACTCATGAACAAAAGTAATTAACCCCTACCTCAAAAAGTCGTTACACGTCGTCAAGTCGCGGAATTCAATCGTCGTGGTAGAACGGTATCGATTCCGTCATCATCGGAGTGACCCGAGGAAGTGACATCTCCTCTCTTATCATGGAGGAAGAAGTGGATGAAGAACCGTGATCGCCGAGTCGTTCCATGTCGAGGGGCCGATGTTCTTCGTCGGAGAAGAACCGTTCTTCACGGAGAGGATGATGTTCTTCCACCCAAGAGGAACTTCCTCCTTCCTTCACACAAGAGCTCCTTCCCTTTTCTTCCAACACAAAGGTGCCCAAAATAAAATAATAGGTTCATGCTATTATTTTATTAACACAAGTAATTTCAACTTTTCAAAATTCAAAATCTTAGTTAATTAATTTAATAGGTTCAATTAATTAATTAAGGTGCGTGTTGGCGAGATTAAATGAGGGAGAGAGAGAGAGAAAGTGAAGGGTCACTCCATTAAAGATGAGTTTACCAAACTTAAGAGGGATTTAGGGAGTTTAAGAGGAATGTGAAGGGGATGGGGTTCATGTGGGCCCCACCTATCCTTTATTCTCTCATTCATCCTCACATGGGTAGTTAGGTGTCACCCCAACTTCCCCATGTAGAATAAAACCACCTTAGACTTAAAAATAAAATTGTTTCACAATTTTATTCATTCCTCATTTAATCCAAAAATTAAACTTCTCCACCCGCACAAACGCAACTTCGGAATAGGTGCTCCTAAGCAATTACCGGCGCTGCGGTTTCATCGGTGCCCTCAGATTTCGATTCCGAGCACTGGTTCAAAAGTTAGAAAAACCCGCTCGTTTGTTCACTGAACGTACCCGAGCTAAACTTCGGAAATTGATTCCAGGCACACCGGGCCTCAGAATCAAGTGCCGTCAGAAACTGCGTTCTTGTAAAATCCCAAAGAAAATTAAGAAAAACAATTCCCTTGACTTTTACGGGTCTTTACAATAAAAAAGATATTTTTAATTCCATATCCCATAAAATTTGGTTGCTCTAGAGGAAAATAATTGCATTGTCCATTACATTTAGTATCAACATGATTCATTCAAGTTCCATCCTTTGATTAAAACAAAAAATCATACTATGACCAACCATAATAATAGTGTAAAAACATATAATCATGATTTCTTATCAGATTTCTAAATCAAGACACCTTATTTTAAATATTTAACACCTTAGGCTTAACCTAGGTCATGCACGATCTTTAAAAAAACTTTAAGATGTTATCCTATACTTATAATTATCCAGAGGGTTATTACTAAAGTTTTCTCATCCTAGCTTCCAAAGTTTTACTAAACCTTACTCTGATACCAACTAAAATGACCCAAAAATTTCATAAATATATATTACATATTATTAGATGAATATTCATTACATAACATAATGATCCATGTAATAATTTTATAGGTCTAGTATCTTTGGAAACTTAGATATGTAGAAAAATAGTTAATAAGTGAACTACATCATAATATACCAAGTTATTCATAACTAGAACCCTTATTATAAAAATCATATATAATAACTTTCTTCATAACTTGAGAAAGGAAACATAAGAAATGGTGAGATGAGATGCTCAGTAAGGGTAAAAAAGGGAGATATTAATATAAAATGAGCATAAGGGCATGACAATGAAATAATAACATTTTAAAAACATTTATTTTATATCATAGATCATAATATTGAGTCATGGAATAAATATTTGTAGTTAATAATACATTGATCATAAAGTAATCAAGGAACATAATCCATGAGAGCATAATATTGGCATACGAGATAGATTTGTGTCATACACATAAACATATAAATTCATTTCTTTAGTAGTCAAGGCTCATTGAAAATACTATAATAGTGGTATGAGTTCACTCCCCAAACCATAATAGTAGTCATGGTTCACTCCCAAGATAATCATAGTGAAAATAGTTCCTTACTGAACTGGGTTCACTCCCTATTCCAATCCCATTTATCTCATTAGATATCTATCTTCACCCAATGCATCAAAGATATATAAAATTATAGTACCACCCATGAAGTAATGAAAATCATACATCTTTTTAACAAAATATCATAAAATGTTTATCATATTATAACATATGAAAAAGAAACTAGCTTCATAAACATTTCATCATGGCATAACTCATGGAAAATAAATGGGTTTCATAATTATTACATCAATTCATCATAACATAACCCATGGAAAAGGAATAAGTTTCATAAAACTATTTTCATAATAATCATAAACCATCTAGAAAAAGAATAAGGGTGGTATAATTGGATCATATCCTCAATTTATCATAATTATAATCACGAGTTTTTATTATTAATGAATAAAAATACCAATAAATGATCATTAAAAAAATCCTTGAGGAAAATATCTTTTTCACATTGAAATAACTTATTTAAAATAAAAAAAATTATAAAATATTAAATAAAATTTTTTATTTGAAAATAAACTTGTAATATTGTAAATAAATCATTAAATAATTGAGTTTTTATGATGGAATAAAATTCCATTTGGGCTGTGTATATTAAAACAAATATTCCCTTCACATTTTCAGTAAAAAGGAAAAAGTAACTCATTTGGAAAATGATAATAATATTCATTTTAAACAATTTATTAAAAATTGAAACATGGGTAAAATTGAATTTAAACATTCATATATTAATATTAAAAAAATTATTTTAATTTTTTTTTTCAGAAAACATGGATATGGAAGAAAAAGGATTTTCGATCAAAGAGAGAAATAATGTCGAGTTTCCTTAAAAAAAACTAATTTGGAATCTTGAGTAAATAAAGAGATTAAAATGAAGTAAAACTTTTATTTTATAAAAATAAATAGAGGATAAAAAATTCATGAGATTATTAAGAGGCATATCATGAAATTTTATCATTGGAATCATAATCATAAAAAATCCTGATAAACAATGAGATTTTAATTTAAAACCCCTACCACTTTAGTAATTTTTGAATCATAAGCCCCATAAAGAAAAGAACCATATATCGATATGTGAATCAACATAAATTTTATAATAATAATCATACAATACATTCATGGGTAGAATATACACCACATAAAAAAATAAGTGTTGAATATGACATGTGTCTCAAAGAAATAAAAGTGAGACAAAGATCCCTTACCTCGGGTCCAAATTTCTTAGTACATGTTTGAATCACATATATAATAAATATAGATCTATTATAAATATATTAAATAATAATAATAATATATAATACCATATATTATTTAATTATAACCATTTATAACATATTCATTAACAATTCTTTATTAAAATAACTGTTTCAGGTGGTAACTACTTCGTTTTTTCATGCATGTTTTGCTATGGTAGTTTTGGTCCTCGTATTTTTATTATGGTTAAATAGTATAATTAATTTTAATCATCATATAAATATCATATATATACGTTATATACATATTTATATTCACCCATAAATGTTATATATAGAAAAATGAGTTACATCATTCATGGAGACGATAGGTTGTACGTGCGTATGAATGCTGTTTTCATTTTTCAAAAGATGGAATGAAGGAAAAGAAAATATAAATTCAAATTTATAGAATAATTTTTATATAATATATATAATATATATTCATTAAACCTATCCTTACTAAAATCCATTTCAAAATAAAATGAAAAATTTATCACATCACTTTGTAGAGATGGTAGTCCACACGTATGCATGAGAGAAATTATTACTTTCCAACGGATTAGAAAGTAAGAAGTTTTATGTGATATTATACTTAAATAAGTATAATTATTTCATAAATATCACATATATATACATTAAAACCATCATTATATCCATCATTTAGATGCGGTGTTGGAAAAAAAATTAAATCGGTTCGCGAGGAGGTAGTCCGTTGTACACATGATCATTGATTTTGTTTCCCGTTTTATGCAAGAGGAGACATATAATGGTTATTAAATTAAAATAATAAAATCTCAGTATATATAATATAATTTTTTATTATTTGTTAATAATTTATGTATATTTTATGTATGTGTAAGAATAAATAAAACAAAAATGCTTTGTTAAGAATGATACCTCTTCTTTGGACAATATCTTTAGGTTTTCAACAAAAGCCTTAATTGGAGGGTTTTATACTCAAAAAAGAACTCCATGATGTGGGAATTGATTTATTTAATTGATTTAGGTAGGTATTGGATAAACTAAATGGATTTGGAAGTGTGAATAAAATATTATAGGATGTTTCTTTTTATAAGTGAGAAGGAGTGACATTTTTTTAAATACCCAAAACTATTCAATAATAGGAAGTCACTCCCAAGGAACGTTCCTAAAAAATTGATAAATAATTTAGTGAAGGTAATATAAGGTTTATAAACACCTCAAAAACTAATTATTAATCATGTTTTAAATATTTTATTCCCTTTACCTCTAAGGTTACTCACTTTTACCATTTTGGTTTTCATTACTGTAACTAATGTTTTCACATAAGTAATTTATCCTTTAATAATAAAAATAAAATTAGAATTATTAGATAATTTAGACCCTATGATTTAAAATATTGAATAAAATTTATCAAATAAAAATCCTATGTGTGTGTGAAATTAATTTTAAAACAAGCACATGTAATGCTAAAAATCCCATTCTAACCTGAACCGTGATAATTAATTTTTATTGTTTTTACTTCTTATAATAAAAAAAATTCTAACATATACAATTTTAGTATGAGTTATGGAATCCTTAATTTTAATTTTAAACATTTTTTACCCTTATAAATGTTTCTAATGAATTCATGGAGGTAATAAGGGTGTTCGAGGCTTGTTCGGAGCCCCAAGCCCCAGTTTTTAGAGGAATCAGGTGGGACACATGGTTAGTGTGAACAATGCATCCCAGTATTCATGGTTTGTCTAAACCATGTGGTGAGGTCCAGTTATATTCTAAGTTTCACATAATTTGAATAATCCATGAAAATCAGGCCACATGGTTGTGCGATTTATCTCAGAAAAGTGAAATAAGGTTTTTTCATAGGCTACACAAAGTTAGCCTAACTGTGCACCTTGCCCGTGTGAGGGGTGTCCTTAGGCAGTGGCTATTGCATGTTTAGTGCATGGTTTGGACAACCATATGTCCAAACTATGTGGAATTTTAATAAAAGGTTAAATTATGATTTTTACCTCTATGTTTAACTTCTCCCTCCTTTATTTTTTCTTCCAAGCACAACATCCCTCACTCACATTAAAAATATCCTCCATGACTAAGCTAGGTTTTATAGTTGCTCTTTAGTTTGAGCTTGGAGTCAAGAATCATTCATCTTACTAGATTCATCTCAGTAAGATATTTGATCCAATTATTTATTTTCTTATTTTCTCTTGCCATATTATATTATATTTTGGTGCTGGGTAGTTTTTCCTATTTTCAGGTCATTTGTCTATTTTAATGATTTCTCTTGTTCTATCTCAATTCAATGACAAAAAATGGATGAGGTTTAATAACAAAACATAAGGAAGGTGGTATAGTAATTTTTACCAAAATATGATTCATTTTATTTCATTAACCATTATACTGCACATTGAACTTTCCGCACATTGACTTAAAATTATAAAATTTTTTATTCAAGTTTTTATACATGTTAGGAATGTATCATGTACCTTTTTTTATGTTAGGAGATACCACATGTAGACAAGTTCCATCCATTAGGGTGTTCTTACACAATACCAATTTATTTTTAAACATTTGTATGGATAAACTGCCTTCTAATTGGTCTTGGATTGATTCCTAAGTGAAGCGACTACCTAAATTTAATGGGAGTGGGTAGTATAACCACCCAATGTGAAATCTATATGATCAAGGGTTAAATCATTTAACTAAATGGAATGATAAATTAATTATAATCCCACCAATAGATTATTTTAAAGCATGAAAAACCCTATATAAATGCAACACCAAGCATGGAATCCATTCTTTTTATAATACTTGGGCATGAAATCCTTTCTATTTGTGATTCTTGGTCATGGTGTCCCTTCTATTTGTGATACTAGAGAATGGTTTCCATTTTATTTGTGATACTCAAGCATATAATCCCTTATTTTTATGATACTTGGGCATGGCATTCCTAATAAAATGTGATACATGGTCATTCCATCCCTTAACATCATATGAGATTCATACTACTTCCCATGAATTTCTAAGTTTCACCTCATGTACTGAATAATAGTAGTATCCATATATAGACCCATGTATATCTATGGTTTCTTGTTTAGATATCATCTAACTTAGGTCAAAGTAGGTAGTGTTATCCTCATTTCCTTTATGATCCAGAGGTGATCTGTTTACATTTTACTACTTTTCTCACGTTATTATACATGTACATGGCTCATTTCATATACATCGGCTGGATTTACTAGACATCATTATTGGTGGTCTAATGAGTATATCTCACACCCTTTTTGGGATAACTATAGCACCAGAGCAGGTTTCATGGTTTTCAGGACATACAAGGGAAGTGTCCAATTTATGATTCATGATTTTCAGTACTAGGATGGAGTATGGGAGGGGAGGGCTGAGCATATGATCATGATTCTAGTGGATGCAATTTTTGGTCTTTTTTTCTTTTTTTAGCATATTGTACATTACTGTAACCCTATATCCTATATACTTACCCTTTTTATAGAATCATTACATGATTATTATTTTTTATTTGACATTGATTTAGCTTCCACATATTTATTATCTGGATGATATACTATTCTATTGTTGGTTATTTATTATTGATTTTGTTACTTATCATTACTATTCACCATTATACTACACTCTGATCAATAGGTCATATTCTCACCACAGACACACCCTAATCCCTCACAACTAGTTGGAAGCCTCTAGCATATGGGGAGAAACACTTTAGGTTATATGGATAACTAGCTCGGGTTACTGTTTAGTGTCTTATGGGTTAGGATGCTACAAAGTGGTATTAGTGGTTTCTTTTTTCTTTTGTATTACTGTTTGGGTATTAGAAAGGAGACTAGGAACATGTCATAATTTGGTAATGATCCTATTACTAGGAGTAGCTAACCCACATATAGGGGAAACCAAAATTACCTAGGATGGATTATTCTTGTGTTGGTTTGTGCCAATTACAGTTGTACTGATTTCACCGTTGGGTGACACACATGTTTTGTGATGTTATTATTTTTGACTTTATTATTATGGAATCATTTTTATTTATCCTAATATGTAAATGAATTATCATCTCATGTATCCTTATAGTCACTTGAGGACTCACATGTCATGAATTATTCCATACCATATATGTATATCTTGTTGCTTTCATTCCAATATTTCCTTTGATTGTTACGAGAGATTTGATTAATATATATCAAAATGTGCTAAAATTTATTACTAGGATAAAATTATTGGATTAATTAAAGTGTATAAATTAATATAAATGGTGGTTTCCCATATAGATTGATGGTTTCACCTTAATTAACCAATTATGCCACGTTTGATCCATGCACCACTGGTTCCATGGGATTAGCATAAGTTGATTTGATTGGTTGAATAACAATTATAATTTATGAACCAAGTACTTCTATAAATTCAGAATCTAAATCCATTCAAAAAAATAATTTTACATGATTTATCACATCCTAATACTAGATGTAAGTGGCAGGTCGTAGTTACATGGCATACCAATTTCAATTTATAGAGTATGGGCCTTTATAAATTGTGAATGGTGAAGTATCTCATTGGAATATGATATATATATGCATATAAAAGAGTAATAACTTAAATTAATTTAAAATAAACCATTAAATGGGTATGCCAATTGAAAAGTAAAGGGATTTTTCCTATATACCTTTCAATTGACACTCCATATACCAGAACCACTACTATGTGATATGAGACCTTGACTATGATATGACCTTATTAGTGGATAATAGGAAATGTATATTATTAATTTTGTGACCTTATTACCACCTAGTACTGGATTTAAGAGCAGAAAGAGAGATGTGGATCATTTATAATAATAATGTGTACTTATCATTTCCTATCACCTTGATCTTATCTATTATTAAATATTATCTGAGGCATGCATTTGGAAATTGTAGAGCTATTCTATCATGATATCCTTGGATAATGTGCTTGGAGGGTGGTGATGAACATGATCTAGAGTTGATGGTCCCTGATCCACTATTAATACCTCCTAAAATTCCAAAAAATACACCTCATATTCTTCCTCTATTAAGAGTCGATGGTCAGTTTCGAGAGAGATTATTGTTCTTTATGAAGTCTTTAAAGGGTGCTTCATGACCTTCCCCTACTATAGTAAAGATGATGCGATAATTTTAGTAGTAGCATCTGCCTACCTTATTAGGGTATGGTGGTCCTTAGGCTATACAATTTTTTCTAGAGGCCATGCTATCTATCTTCAAGCATTTTGATATGCCTACATATTAAATGGTCAATCTCACTACCTATATGCTTCATGAATCTAATAAAAAATTGGTGGGATTTCATATCTCAGGTTTATTTTCAACAGGGTATGTTCTAGGAAGACTTCCATAAATCCTTCTATGAATACTTATTTCTACAGACACTAAGAGATAAACACAATAGAGAGTTTATGAACCTACAACATGGTTCTATGTATTTGATGGATTATTCAACTCGTTTTACCAAGCTTCAACATTTTTTCACCAAAAATGACTGGTGGTAAGTCAATGACTACGAGATGGTTTGAGGATGGATGTGAATATGATATCCAATCATAAGTGAATGTATTTTGGTTGACCACCACATCTGAGATAGTGAACCAATACCTCATCACTGAGTGGAACCTAAGGGAAGATGGAGGTGTGAGTTATATAAGACCAGATTTGAGACAAGGAGATGGTTTTTCTAGTGGTAAGAAATGTCATTTTGAGTCTAAATGTGGGTTTGGTAGTGGCTATATGAAACCAGTTGATAGTTGTGTTGTGTTCCACTAGTATGAAAATCCATGGCATAAGAAACCCCATTATCCCATAGATTCCATTGAATTCCTAGGTTTCCGTAGTTTGGGGTATCTTAAGTGATGATATTGGACTCTTCCACCTATCCATACTGGGAGATTATCTATATCAATATCTCTATTAGGATTAGTAACACCTCTCCAGGAAGGTAGCTATAGTGATACCAACCAAATAGGTTGAGGAGGTGGTTGTGGAAAAGGTAGTTAGGCTCTATACATTTGGTGCTAGTAGAGAAGACCTGGTTAGGGTATCTAGGATGAATCTTGGTACTGTGAATCTATCCATGTATATTTAGTTTATCCCACTCCCAAATAGAAGAGTGGAATACCTTCTACAATTGTAGGTACTGTTCTAGTATCCTTCACTTTAGTATCCTCTTTACTTGATAGAGGCACTTCACACTCTTTTGTGTCTTTGGTAATTATGCAATGTATAGGAATAGAAATATAATACTTATATGTCATGATGAATCTCAACATACTATTAGGGGAATTATTATAGATTATACACTAGTGTGGGGATTTCCCTCTTGAGGTGGGTAGATATATTTTCCTCTCTTATCTTTTTATCCTTGAGATGATAGGCTTCAACGTCATTCCTAGGATGGATTGGTTGGTCCCATACCATGCCAATGTCGATTTACATCACTGGAGGGTATATTTTAAATCACCAAAGGTTAGTACTTATATTCATAATGGGGAATGTGATGTCTCAGAAATTTGAGCTGGACTGGAGTATCATGGGTTGGGTGGAGTCATGGACTAGACTGCTAGTCTCATTATGAATGATCAGGGAACATGATGTACAAAATTCTCTCCTTTGTTGGATAATTTTAGAGACATTTTCCCTGAAGATTTATCTAGTTTAACTACTATTATAGAGGTGTATTTCACCATAAATCTAGTCCAGGAGTGGAACCAGTGTCCATTCCACCTTACAGGATGGAACATACAAAGCTTCCGGAACTCAAGAAGCAGTTATAGGATTAAGAAGCCAAGGGTTTAATCTGAACCAATAATTCACCATGGATTTCACATGTATTTTTTCAATAATTAAGATGATACCCTTATATTCTGTGTGTATTACCATCAATTGAACCAACTTAAAGTTAATAACTGATATCCACTACCGCATATAGATGAATTATTCGACCAGCTCCAAGGAGCGATGGTTTTCCTGAAGATTGACTTGAGGTCAGGCTACCATCAGGTGTGTGTGAAGCTATTATACATACCATGTACAACAATCCATAGTATATATAGAATGTAAAAATACTTGGTTATGTCGTTTGGACATACGAACATGCTAGTAATTTTCATGGATCTAATGATTCAATTTTTACCACCTATATCTTGATTTTTTGTGGTAGTCTTCATGGATGATATCTTGGTGTATTCTCATACTTGACATGCCCATTACAAAAATCACGAGATCATTATAAATACACTAAGAGAGCACTAGATATATTCTAATCTCACCAAATTTTACTCTTATATCGATATGGTTTACTTTCTGGGTCATATCATCTCAAATTCAAGAGTATCAATTGGCCTAAAAAAGGTGATCATCGTAGTTTACTAGGAGAAGCCTAATAATTTTCTTTAAATTAATAGTTTGTTGGGGATTTTTGGATATTATAAGAATTTTATTCATGAAATTTCATCCCTAGAAGCACCTTATATTGGATTGAAAAAAAGGGTGTGAAGTTCTTATGGTCTAAAGCCTACAATGCGTCCTTTAAAAAGTTGAAAGGAAGTCTAAATTCAGCAACAATCCTGATTTGGACAGAGCTAGACAAAATCTATAATATTTTCTATGATGAATTTGAAATTTGTTTTGAATTATTTATAATATAAAGAGATGAAGTTTTAGTGTATGGGTACCACTAGTTGAGACCTCATGAGTGGAATTACCCTACACACAACCTTAAGCTAGTAGTTTGGTTCATGCTATATTCTATTAGTGGAACTATCTATTGGGAGAATGATTCACCATTTAAATGGAACATAAAAGTATCAATTACATTTCCACATAGTGTGACTAGAATCTTAGGTAGCATAGGTGGGTAGAGTACCTCAAATCGTTCAACATTGATCTTGCTTATACAACCAAAAAGGAAAATATAGTAGCTAATTCCTAGGGACAAAAGACGAAGACATAGGTCATATAAGAGTCCATTATTGAGTGGATGTTGATGGCACTATTTTTTGAGATTCACTTGGAATTTTAGTAATATAATTATAAACCTATTTTATAAGATTTGGTAGTGAAATCCTTCCTTAGGGAATGGGTAAGGATGAAATGGATTTTAGATCCTGAGGTCTTAGTCTTAAGGGAGAGTGTTTTAGGTGAGGAATCACTTCCTGGTTGAATTATTGATGAGGATGATATTATACATATTCATGGACATAACTGGGTTCCTTAAAAAATATAGAAAGAATTGATATAGGAATACAATTATTCTATTTAGGTAGTGCACCTTGGTCTTACCAAGATGTAACAAGACATAATTCATCATTATTGGTGAACGGGTATGAAGATGTATTTTATAGGTTTTATCACATGATGTTTCACCTGTCAGTAGTTGAAGGTATATCACTTGTGTCTTCATAGACTTTTACAGCCTCTATCCATTCTTGAGTAGAAATGGGATGACATCACCATAGATTTCATGATGGTCTTGTCAAGATCCCCTTGAGGTAGTGATGCGGTATGGGTGATCATTGACATGTATATGAAGGTCACATACTTTATACCAATCTAGGAGACCTTCTTAGTTGATGAGATCAGGATGATTTATATTCAGGAGATTGTGTGACTTTAGGGTGTTCACTATTCTGTCATGTTTGATAGAGAGGCTTGGTTTTCATTGTGGGTTTTTTAGGGGTTTCATACAGCATTGGGTACATAGGTGCTTCTGAGTACAACATACCACCCTCAGAGCGATGACCAGTCAGAGCATATGTTATGAGTTCTTGAGGAAATTCTCCAAGAACACATCCTTAATTTTTGGGGTTCTTGAAAAAACACCTACCTATCCTTGAGTTTTCCTATAATAAAAGCTTTCAAGAAACCATTCATATGTATCACTATGGGGATCTATATGGTAGGACATACCATTAACCCTAGTAATGGTTAGAGTCTAGTGAGGCAGCACTACTAGATCATCATCTGATTCAGAAGACTTAAGAGAAAATACAACTTGTTTAGAAGTGTATGGATACAACTCAGTCCAAAAAGAAGTTTTATAATGATCATTACCACCAAACTTTGGAGTTTGAGGTGGGGAATCATGTATATTTTTGAGTTTTACCTAGATTAGGTCATATATGGATTCAAAGATATGGAAATATATCACCTCTTTATGTCAAGACTTTCAAGATTTGGAGAGATCAAGGTTAGTAGCCTATCGATTGGATTTACTTTATAGGTACTAGGCCATGCACAAAATATTCCATATGTTGCATCTTCTCCATTATTATTCCAAAACATCTCATTATTTTGATCCCGAGGATATTGAGATGGATGTATATACATCCATTGAGGATAATCATATACATATTGTTTATTAGAGCATGAAGGATCCTTGAGGTAGGTTAGTTCCTTTGGTATGGGTGCTATAGAAGCATGGCCATGTACAAGATGAGACCTAGTAGAAAGAGTCCAATGTACATGATCAGTGGATAGACATTTTCTCAAATTATTTTTACCACCCTCTAAAGGGAAACTTGGGAATGAGATATTTTAAGGAGGGGGGGTATAACATCTTGACATTTTAGACGAGGTATGAACATATTAATATACCTTTTAAAACCTTTTTACCCTTATAAATGTTTATAATTAATTAAAAGAGGTAACAAGGGAGTAAAAATATTTTTTAGATCTTATAACCCTAGTTTTGGAGGAATCAGGTGGGACACATCGCTAGTGTAAACCTTTCCACCCAATCTGCATAGTTTGTTTAAACTATGTATAGTGGTCTAGTGCTCTACCGAGGCCTACAGATTTTGACTAAAAAATGTGACCCAAGACTCATGGATATGTGTCTTGTCTCAGACAAGTGACATAGGGGTTTTTCATGGGCTGTTCACAATTGGCCTAACCATGCACCAAGCCCATGATAGGGGTATTCTTGGATAGTGGCGGTCTCACAATTGGTGGATGGTTTGGCATACCATGTGGCCAAACCATGTAGAATTTTAAAAAATGGGGAAATTATGATTTTAAATTCTTTATATTAAACTCTATCCTCCTTTTATTTCTTCTTCCATGCACAGTATCCCTCACCTGTGTTAAAGCTCTCTTCTATGCCTAATCAAGGCTTTGAAGTTACTCTTCCATCTAATCTCGAAATAAACCACTATTCATCTCATTGGATTCCTCTTGGTAAGAGATTTGATCCTCTTCATTTTTTTCTTAGTTTCTACCTCCATCTTATGCTCTATTTTAGTGTGAGCTAATATACCCTATTTTCAAGGAATTTGTCTATTTTGATGATTTAACATGTTCTAGCTCGATTCAAAGGCCAAAAATGGACGAGGGGTCATCTACTAACCCAAGGTAGGTGGCCTAGAACTTTTTTCCAAAATATGAGATATTTTATGACATGTAACATAATTTTGTATGCTAAAATTTCCACACATTTCCTTAAAATTATAAAATTCATTTATTTAAGTTATTATACATGTTAGGAATGTCTTGTATACCCTTATTTGTGGTTAGAGGTCACCCACATAAACAAGTTCCACCAATTAGGGTGTGCTTATGAAATTACCATTTATTATTGAATGGTTATATAGATAAACCACCATCTAAGTGATATTTTCTTGATGCTTAAGTAAAGCGACCACTTAAATTAAATGGAAGTGGGTAGTATGACCACCCCATGTTACTTTCATGCGATCAAGGTCTATTACCATTAACTAAATGAAATGATAAATGAATTGTAATTATACCCATTTATTATTATAAATCATGACTATCCTTATATAAATGTGACATTCAAGTATGTTGTCCCTTATTTTTGTGATACCCATGCATATATTCCCTTGTGTTTATGATATCCAGGCATATAGTCCCTTCTATTTGTGATACTTGGAAATGGTGTCCCTTCTATTTGTGATACTCGGGCATAAAATCCCTTATTTTTGTGACACATGGAAATGTTGTCCCTAATAAAATATGATATACGGGAATGGAATCCTGTAACATCCTATGAGATTAATACTACTACCCATGGAATCCAGATTTATGTTTTAGTTCTTGGATAATAGTATT
Source organism: Viscum album (assembly GCA_963277665.1). Taxonomy (NCBI): domain Eukaryota; kingdom Viridiplantae; phylum Streptophyta; class Magnoliopsida; order Santalales; family Viscaceae; genus Viscum; species Viscum album. Next base: position 1,776,458,971 of record OY728146.1, on the reverse strand, counting down.
ATCCATATATATGACTATAAATGTCACTACATATAAAAAAAAAATATCTATACCAATGGATACTTTTTTAGAGATCATATGGCTTTGGATGAAGTAGGTAATGTTATCCTGGTGTCCTTTATGAGAAAGGGTTGACCTATTTATATTATATATCTTTTCTCACATTATTATACATGAGCACTTTTCATTTCATATACAAAAACTGGATTTATTAGACACCATTGGGGGTGTCCTACTGAGTATATCTCACACCTTGTTTTATCCACCTATGGTACCTGAGAAAACTTCATGGTTATAGGGATAGATAAATAGAATCACCTGACTTTTGATGATTGATTTTTAGTACTAGGAGCAGAGGACCAAGACTATGGTCATGATGCTAGTGGAGGTAGTTTATGGCATTTTTTAGCATGTTTTATATGACCATATCCATTTATCATGAATACTTACCTTTTTTTATAACATCATGATATGATCATCATTTTGTATTTGATATTGATTTAGCTTCTACCTATTTCTTATCTGGATAATTAACTATTCAGATGCTGGTTAATTATTACTGATTCCATTACTTATCATTAATATTAATTGTTGTGATAAACTCTTATAAAGAGGTAATAGTATCTCTATGGACACACCCTAGGCACTCAGAACTATTCATAAGCCTCCGGTGTATGGTTAAGTGCTCTTTTGGTCATGTGGCTAACCATCTTAGGGAACTATTTAGTGGATTACTGGTCATGACACTACAAAAATTAAGTTGAAATTATTAAATAATATCATTTTTTTGATTAAAAATATGAAATAAATTTTATCAAATTAAATTAATATAGTTGGTAGAATTTAATTTAAAATTAATCTTTTAATCACGATGAAAAATCAGCTTTCCAAAGAAAAAGTTTTCTTAAGTATAAAAATTTTTTTATCTAAATTTAACATTAAAATAATTACAATGATCTAAATTGGATTAGTAATAACATAATTGAACAAATTTTACTTTTAAAACAATTTTAAAACCATTTTAAAACAAAATTTTTCTTTTTAAATTTTTTTAATGAAAATACAATTTTAATAAAAATCATTATTTTTCACTATTCATCAAAAAATTAATCTTTTCAAAAAATTATAAAAAATTACTTGTTAGATAATTTTATAGTTTTTATTTCAAAAATGAAGTTAATTTTCTCAAAAACATTTTCCAAAATAAAAAAAATAATTTTAAAATAAGCGCACAAAACATGAAGAAACTGTTTTTTGATAAAAATATAGTTTTTAAGCATAAAAAAATATTTATTATTATATAATTCCTAGAAAATAGTATTATATGAATGATAAAACATTTAATTGAATATATAATATATAAATTTCATTAAAATAGTCCACTTATAGTGATTTATTTAATTTATTATGATAAAAGCACATTGCACGTATAAAAACATTTTTTTTCAAAAAAATATTTCTTTTACTTTAAAATGATTTTTTGTTAAATTTATAGTAAATGAATTTATTTTATACATGGTTAAACCATATATTTTTCATAATTTAGTTATTTCTATTCATACCCTCCAATTTAATGGATGGGTTAAAATGGTATACAATATTACAGCACATTAAAACTCGTTGTTGCGTGTAAGGAAGTATATCAAAGAAATTGAATTTATTTTAAATAAAATTTATAAATTATAAAGTTTTTAAAAACATAAAATCTAATTAATAAATCATTTGAGTAATAAAAATGACTTTTGTAAAATAATTTTGAAAAATATGGACATTGAAGCGAATTATACCCAATCAAAAAGGGAAATAAAATCATTTTTTTCCTTTTAATGTTTATTTATTTGATTTAAGTAAAAAATAGAGGAAAAGTCAAAAGAAAATAGGGAAAATACTTAAATATCTATAGGATAAGAAAATATATGTAGTTTAAGAATGATTTATTATAATATTAATTCAACTAAAATAAGAGCAATCCTAAAAATGGGATTGTAAAACAAATTCTTACCTTTTTTGAAACATTCAAATTGTAACCCCATGAAATATGAAAAATGAATTGAAAAATTAATCATCATTAATAAATTTATATTCATGTTAAATACCTCAAAGGGATGTTATATACACCTCATAAAATTAAATAGGTGCATAATACCAAATATGTATCAATGGAGTGGAAATTGAGACTGAATCCATTACAAAGATCGTATCAATGAAGTATAAATTAATCAATGAAGTGATTATGTGAAAAAATTGTAATAAATAAATAAATACAATATAATAAAATCATAGGTAATTTCATAAATAATCATTCCATAACATAGTCATTAAAGTAGTTGTACAACCCCATGAATGAAAATTTAGTTAAAAAACCCCTTATAATGATCAGAACGTTGATGTGATAATCAATTAATAAAGTGATTGTGTGTCAAAAATGTAAATCCACATAAAAAATTTGAAATAAAACATAAAATAATAATAGGTCATTACACACATAATATTATTATATTAAAGACAATAAATAAGTAATATAACCCAATAAAATGAAATTGATTTATAAAATCCCTTACATTAGATCCAAATCATCACATACATTATTTATTTTCCTCAAATATAAACTTATTTTAATTATTTACTTCCTTAAGAACATTTTTAAATTTTATTATTCTTTTTATTTTATTTATTATAATGTTAAATTTAATTACTTAATCAATTAAGTTCACATCAGACATTTTGATGATACTCAGTTCATATTTCTAAAATGACTTTGGTAGGTAGACTATGATAAAATAGATATTTTTTCCATAATAGAAATAATAATCATGAAATAATTATCATTTTTATATATCAATTATACTTTTTTAAACCAATAAATAAATATGGTTATGAAAAATGAAGTATGTTACAATTATAGAGATGGTAGATCCTACGTAGGCATGAGTAAAATTTCTATTTTTCAATGATCATGATGGGAAGAAGGTAAGTATTATTTTATACTTTTATAATTATAGTTATATCATAAATACTATATTATTTATTTGAATAAACTTATATATATAATCCATGTGACACTACAATGAAAAATGAATCACATCACTTCGTGGAGGTGGTAGTCCACACGTAAGCATGAATGACGTCATTATTTTTCAATGAATGGAAAGGTAAGAAAATATGTGATATATTAATTTTAAAAAATGATAAAAATTTAATTATTATAATATATATACATTAAATCCATTATTATAACTAACCATGAGAAGCGATGATGAAAAATGAATTACATCGGTTCGTGAGGTTGTAGTCTGTCGTACACATGGATGATGATTTCATTTCCCATTTGATGGATGAGGTAATGAATATAGGTTATCAAATTAACATAATAACATATCAGTATATTTAATATACTTGTGTTATTATTTAAATATGTTTGAATAAGATTTTAATTATGTGTAAGAATAAATAAAATGCAAAATGAATAGTTAAGAACTATACCTCTTCTTTGAACAACCTCTTTAAGATTATAGCTAAAGCATTCCTAGGATAGTTTTTTGATCAAAACAAGGACTCTAGGTCATGTGGAAAGATTTAAGGAAGGTATTTGGGTTGTTATTTGATGAAAAAGTCTCTTGAAGTGTGGATAATAGAGGAGAGGGGGTGTCCTTTTATAAGTGTGGTAGAGGTCACACTTGGAATTTTTAGAAAGAATAAAATATATTAATGTATTAATCAATAAAAATGGATAAAAAATGTATAATTTACTAATATTGGATGATATAGAGTCAAAATTTGTCCATAAAATATAAATTATAAATTTTTAGGCTATTTTAACCCTTATCTCATTAGTTTAACCCCTTGGTAAATCAGTTTTAATATTAATTTTGGTAAAAGATTTTTACTAATTTTACTATTCATTCTGAGCAAAAATTAAATTTAACTTATTAAATAATATTAATCACGATTATTTAAAATATGAAATTAATTTTAAGAAATTAAATTCATATAAGTGGTAGAATTTAATTTAAATTAAACCCAAAAATGGTTTTTTTGAATAATGTCTTTTTAAGTATAAAAATGTTTTTATATGAAATTAAAGTATAAAATTCATTTAAAATAAAATAATTGGATTTTTAATAATATAATAGAATAAATATTTATTTGAAACTAATATATAAAAAATGAATCTTTTTAAATTATTGAAATAAAAAGAAAATTTTCAATAAAAATCTCTATTTTCACTATTCATTGAAAACTTAATTTTTTTAGAGAAATCCAAAAAAATCACCAAAATTTAATTTTGACATCATATATTAAAAATTTAAGTTCATTTTTTCAAATTAAAATTAAAAATTTGGAACTCAATATTTTAAATAAAATTATATAATGCCTGAAAATACAATTTGGCTAGAAATATATCTTGTTCCATATGACTGAAACATTTCCTAATATTTTTATAAATCTATTATATATATTTAATGAATATTAATAAGACATGAAAATGATTTATTATAAAATTAATTTTTTTTACAGGATATTGACTATCTGACAAGTATTTAATCTCCCTATGATCTGATGCACATGACATTAAGTTTACTGAGCCTAAGTAGAGAAGTGATACTTGTTTCATGATAGAGACTTAGGAAAAAATCATGAATCATTCTTCTTTGTGCATATTTTGGATATGAGTATACCTTGGTATTATGTTGAAACTTAAATAAATAAATAAATTAATCTTAAATATTACATATTCTAGGTTTAGGAGTTTATAAAAGTTTATTCATTTTTAGGTATTGATCAAGGTCGATGTACCCATCCATTTCACACTAGTGATGTTCAACAGGAAATTCCAGTGGATATCCATTGAGTGAAAGTCTATGATGACAAAAATTAGAGGAGGAAACTCTAGGATTTTTTTTTAAAATAGTGTATGGAAGTATGAGGGATCCATTTTGGACTCAGTGACAGAGGAAAAGTTGGAGGAGGTAGAGATAACCTTTAATTCAATCTATGCTCTAAAGGAAAACTAGGTTTCATTGGTGGTGGAGATACTATGTGGGGAAGCCAGGAAGTGATGGTTCTCATTCCACATTGATTTTCAGGAGTCAACAGTCTTGTGGGAGAAGCTCTGAGTAGAGTTTCTTTTTTCAATTTTGAAGGTGGAAAGTCACCAAGAGATTCTTCCCCTTCGGCATGGGAGTTCCTATGTGTAGGAGTTTGGGATCCATTTCAGGACCCTTCTTTGATATGATTAAATAATATTTTTGGATGATTAGGATATGGTGAGCCATTTTTAGGAGGTTCTATATCAATAGATCCAATGCTAGGTCACCCCATTTATGTTACCGACGTATCTCAAAGAATTAGTGAGAGAAGGTGTTGTGTAGAGGATGCTATCCAGAACTAGATCATCATGAGATAGAATTCATTAGCATTATCTATTTAATAGATCTATATCCTAGAATTTATATTTTCCTGGATAAAATAGCTTTTAGAAAGCCATGGTTTGTTCTCAAATCTCTTCATTTCATTTATATAGGGGTGGAAGTTCCTAAGCCCTTGCCAAAGGATCAAATGATTTTTTTTCATGTGGAGGATATAGTTATAAGCGATGAGAGTTTTCGATCTTTTTGTGTAAGAAATGTATGGAATAGGTTCTTCTTTATGTTCCACCATCGGGTTTGTTTTATCCAAGGTAGAATCACCAATGTTCTCTATCCCTTGATCAAAATAGGGGAAATGGGGTAGGCAGAGGACAACCCCATGATGCTTCACATCCTCATAGAGTTGATCATGATCATGGATGTGATCATAATTAGGGTCAGAAGGGTTGTGAAGCAGGTCATGGTTATCTATATCCTTTTCATTTTCTATCACCTGACCAACTAGACATAATTTTAAGTACCCTTTTATTGTTTTATACTCAGGTTCATGATTTTTTTGACTCAAGAGCTATACACTCCTTTAAATCACCTATCATAGTCTATTCTTTAGGACTTTAGGTAGAAATACTTCCAATTCCCTTGGTGTTTATTACACAAGTTGGAGGTCAAGAATATATAAATAGATATTTTAGAGACTGTAATCCGATTTTGGGGAAACACTTCTATTTGGGAGACTTCCTATGTTTTTGGATACAACCATACTACATTATCCATAGTATGAACTAGTTGTATTTTGAATAGAATATGTTGTATTTTTTTAGGAGGAATACTCTATTATATGATATTACTGAAAATTATTTCATCTTTGTTGGAGAGATAGATAACCTATAATATCTTATATTCATATTATATAGCTGTCTTTGTTGATGGATGAGTTGATGCTAATTTCACTAGAGGTTTAATAGACGATGTTTCCTAGGGCTGTGGAAGAGTAACCTGATGACTTTTCTAAAGTGGTTTTGGTATTAACCCCTCAATAAGAACTCAAGTTTGGGATAGTGATATCGTCAATCACTTATCCAATCTTTATGTCTCCATATAAGATGATGCCTTATACTTTTTGGGGGATATGGGTATTGATCTGGATATTTTTCTATGAGGTTTTGTTTAGTTGATCATGTCACCTTGGGGTGAACTGGTTTTGTTCATAAAGAACACCAATGGTATTATACATCTATTTTTCGATCATATTCTCATGAATCATGTGAAAGTGAAGAAAAAATATCATCTTCCATGGATTGGTGACTTATTTGATCTTGTAAAAGGAATTAGTTGGTTCTCAAATACCGATCTATGATTGAAATATCATTAGATATGGGTGAAGGATTAGGATATCCTAAAGGATACTTTACGATTTTATTATGAGCATTATTAGTTCATTGTGATTCCATTTTGGGTGATGAAAACTCCATCCATATTCATGGGGATGATGAGATAAATGTTCTTAGAGTTTCTGGATTGGTTCATGGTGGTTTTCATCAATGAAATCCATGCGTACTCCGTGTATGAGGTGGAGCACACAAAGCATATGTGGGTAGTTTTAGGAGTTATTCATCATTGATAGCTATTTGGGAGGATATAAAAGTGTGAGTTCTAGGATTTTTAATTTCACTTATTAGAGAATTTCATGTACTAATGTGGTGTAGATATGAATCTTTTAAAGATCTTGGTGTTCATTTCTTGGGAAAGTCCAAAGACTATTTCATAGGTGTGGAGTTTCCTTAGTTATACAAGATACTATAGGAGGTTCATACCTAACTTTTATTAGATTTTAAATATAAAATCCTTGACAAGAAAATATTAGGTTTTATTGTGGAATGAACAGTGTTAGGAAGAATTTGAGTATATAAAGTAGAAGCTGATCAACACTCATATTCTCTATTTTATAGAAGATGGAGTTTGATTTGAGGTTTTTAGAGATGCTTCACATATTTTATTGGGTAGTGTATCGATGAAAAAAATATTAGTTTCTTATTATGGGTCTTTGTTGTTACATTCCCATGAAATTTTCACCCATGATATCGAGTTGGCGGTATTTATGTTTTCCTTGAAGTTGTAGAATCACTAACTCATCGGAAAGGGATCTATAACATCCTTGACCTGGGATCCACTAAACTGGTGACACGAGTCAGGTCACCATATGACCTTAAGAATGCCCCCTATATTCTAGAGGTTTCCGAATAGCAACAAGGGTATAAATGTCATGTGGGGAGACTATACCATCTCTACCAGAGTAACCCATATCAGAAATTAAATAGAATATAAGAAAAAATAGGATAATCAATGAACATGCATAAATAACAATCTCCCATCAATGGGTGCAACTACAACCAAGTGTAAATATGTCATGTCATGCTACAATGTCAAGTTAACAAAACCCAAAATATATACAAACAATGGAATCCCCAAAATTGTCTTGAATTTAAGACCAAAATCTCATCCATGTACCTTTAAATAATGACACAACTCCCAAGAATAGGGTCCTTTCCCTTTTCCTCAACTACAAGCATAACATCTGCTTGATTACCCAATGGCGGCCCAAGCAGGGTGTGAGTACAACACAGTAGGATACCACCAATGGTGTCTATAAAATATCTAGTCTAAATAGATAATGCATGAAAGTATTAAATAATATACAAGTAAATAAAAGACATTTCGAATGACATTATCTATCAAACTTTACTTTAACTATCACTACCTTTATAACAACTCATACTTTTTCATATTCTTCATTACTTAGTTCATAATAAACATGTAATCCATGGGTTAGGCATTTACATCATTCATACACTGATTCAAGGCATTTATCATTCTTCATATAGAAATAAATCAATTCCCTATCTCACTAGGGATAATACATCACAACATCACAATGTCCTCACCTCGGATCCTCATTCTGGGTGTAATGAAACCATTAGGGGAATGTAGCTCTTTCCCCTTCCCAAACCTATGCATTGTGGATGGATTTAGAGCATCTTTCCAACTCAACCCATGGGAGGAGCCTCAATTCTTTATCCCACACCCCAAGCCATGTGCACAAGCTTATTCATCCATTCACCATACACAAACCATATCATAAACAAACAAAACAAATACATATAACAATCATAATACATAAAAATAAACATGGTAATTTATATTATTCCATAACCCATTAACATAGTTTACATTTACATTACTAGCCAATTTAGTCCCATTTCCCATTATCATGCCTAAATCATTAAAAATATTCAATAATTCCCTTATATAAACCCATTTTACATACCATTACCAATTTAACATATTCACCATTTTGTACACACTAAATCTATTAGGAATTTATTATATAATTCATAATCCACAAGTCAAAATATCAATTAACCTAATTAACCCATTTTCAGGCCATACCAAACAACCCCACAAGCCATTACCAAATATAGACACACTACAAATATTCCATTTTCAATTTCATTAAACATATCAATATGATTATCAAGGGCTCTACAATATCACACATTGAACTAGCACATATTTTACCAAATCCTAGGTCCGGGAAATTGGTACACCCCATGGGTGGCCCTAAATAGGTCAAATTAATGCATTCCATGTGGACCATGATGGTTTATATTCCCTATTTAGACACCCATTTTACCAAATCTCACCAAAGGAATCAAAATAAAAACAAGTGGTAACCAAGTATAAAACCTAGCATGTATAAATCTACAAAAAAACTATAGGATATAACTTGTAGACCACCTACCTCAAATCCATTGATGAACATAGTATTAATCATAGACTTGGATCTTGATTAAACCACCCTTTAAAGCCTCAAAATAGATCTCATTAGAAAGGGGGAGGGTTAGAGCTTTAGATGGAGATAAGGGAAATATGAAAAACCTAAACGAAAAAGATAAGTAAGAGAGGGATTAGACTTACCCAGAACAGTGATCTGAAACCAACAATGTTGTAAAAGGATTTGGATCTAAGTATAATCACATCTTGGAAGCTTTAGTCACTAGGGTTTTTCTATAGGGTTGTAGGAGGTGAAACGGTGGAGAAACCGGAGTTAAAACATAAAAACCCATGGGGGATTTTTTTTAATTTTTCCCAACTTTACTGGGTCACACAGTTTACCCATACAGTTTTTCAAACCACGCAAAAACTGTGTGCGAGTCACTGTCCAAGAGAAGTTGGGTCACACAATTACTTGGTAAGATACACATGGTTTAGAAACTGTGCACCAACCATGCGATATACCACTATCTCAAATCACACTGTTTGGACCTCCCCTTGCATAGTTTTCAATAACCTTATGCAAATCAGGCAGCATGCCCAGAAAGATCCTTTTTCTTCTCTTTCATTTTCCAAACCCTCAGAACGCCCTCATAGCCCCTCAAACTCCCAAGAAACACTTAATTAACCAAAATAAGAGATCAAAACCAAAATTTAAACAAGTACATACCTCCACTAAGTCTGGGATCTTACAACCTCCCCACCTTATAACGAATCATCCTCGATCCGCTCTTCCATAACATCCCTAAGTTTTCGAAGAAATGAGATCGGAACACTGAGCTCGCATATCTAATTCTCACTCTCATGTTTCTTCTTGAACATTTCCATTTTTCATAAAACTAGAACTAACGGCAATGTCTTGCCCCGAAAGACCTCACTATGATCCGCAATACAAATCGGATGCTCCTCAAAGGTCACATCAGCCTCAAGCATGAAATTTTAAAAATTTATTATATAAGATAGATCGAGGTGATACCGTCGAAGTTTTGAAACATGAAAAACATTATGCATTCTACTATACTACCGTGGAAGAACCAATCGGTAATCCACCGGTCTGATCCTCTCCACAATATCAAATAACCCCACATACCTGGGCACCAAATTTTACTATTTATAAATTCAACGGTGACCCAACCATGGTGACACCCAAAGAAACATGTCATCACTCATGATAAAATCAAGAGGTCTATAACACTGATCCTTATATAAATTCTACCTACTCTGAGCTGTTTCCATGCACTTCTAAATCAATCGATCCTTTTTTTACATCTCCTGCATGAGACTCAATCCCAATAGCTCAGAATCCCCCGCTTCTAACCAAAAGAATGGAGATCAACATAATATGATATACAGTGAATTAAAAGGCTCCATATAAGTCATAGCCTGGATACTATTGTTGTAAGCATACTTAACAAGTGATAAATGTTTTTCCCATGAACCACCAAAATCTAGGGTATAAGCTCTAAACATGTCTTCCAACATTTGAATTGTACGCTTTGACTACCTATAAAACTGAGGGTGAAAATATGTACTCAATAACACTTGGATACCAAGTTCTTTCTATAATCCTTTCTAGAAGCACGATGTGAAACGTGAATCCTAATCTGACACTATATTCATTGTTACTCCATGAAACCACACTATCTCTCTAACATATAACTAACCCAATTGATCAACAGTGAAAGTCTTCTAGATCAAAAATAAATGTGCGACTTTAGTCAGCTAATCTAAAACCACCTAGATTATGTCATTATTCCAATGTGTTCTTGGAAGAACCACTACAAAATCCATCATTACATCATCGTATTTCCACTACAAAATGGGAAAAGGCTGTAACAAACCTCTTGGGTGATGGTTCTCAACCTTCACTCACTGACAGGTAAGGCATTATGCCACAAAACCTGAAACCTATTTCTTTATTCCTGGACACCAATAATGTAACAGCCCTAGATTTTATGAAAAATATTCTTTTTTATTTTAATAATGTCTTGTGTTATACGCTACACCAAAAGGAGCTTGCACAACACGCATCCTTGACTTGCCTTGCATTACACGCAATCGCAACCTTCCTCGATAGCGTGTGTGGTACGTAATCCTGAGTTTCACGAAACAATGATATGCTATTAAAATATTATTAAAACTAGCCGTTATGAATAGTAATAACCACTTTTTAAAATTCTGTAAATCTTATATTTCAAAATGAACTTCATTTTTGGATTCGGAGTATCGAATTTAGCCTATGGTGAAATTTTGGTACATTTCGGATAACTTTCATATTCTGATGAATAGTGAAAATTACTAAATTATAATTAAAAAACAACTTTTTTAATCGAAATAATTAATAGTGATAAATTATTAATTTGAGTAGTTTTAAAGTATATTTAGAATATATTTTTACAATTTAATACAATGTTGGTCATTGGATGTAATTTCACATTTAAACTAGACATAAACAAGTGTCAATCTTTTGATAGATATTGTTTCTTAAAAACACGCTATTTGTTTTAACAGCGGGATTTAATTATAAAATTAATTAATGCAACTTTTATGTTATGAATTTGGTAAAATAGACTTCATTTTTGAATTCGGAATATGAAATATAGCTTGGGATGAAATTTTGGCATTGTTCTGAAAAACATCAATTTTTGATGAATAGTGAAACTACTAAGTGGTAGGTTAAAAACTGAATTTTGCATAAAACTTAATTTTACCGCTTCTGTGAATGGAATTTCGAAAATCCGAGAGACACGGTTAATATCAAGGACTAAAATGTGATTCAATGAGATGAAAATAATTTTTTGGTGAATAGTAACTTTTTACTTTTTTTTACCACGGTAAATAGTAAATAGGGTAACTAAGGGTAAATATGATATTAATATTACCCTAACACATGTCCTAATTCTATTGGAAAAGTTTAATTCGACCAAAAACAAACTTAGGAATAAAATATGACCATCTAGGCCCACTTGGATTAGATTAGGACATTTATTATTAATTTATTTAAAGAAGGGTTAAAATAGTTAAAATCAAAGTTTAATAAGTAAATCATTTTTAATATGGGGTTATACATAAGATAAATTCGACTATAAATATTCATTAGAAATCTAAAAAGATTTCCTACATGATGGTATTTTATTTGTAATTTTTAGACATCAAATAATATAATTTATTTATGACACAAAGATGATGCAGTAATTATCTTATTAATGAAATATTGACATAATTGATAATATAAATACCAAAATAAATGTAATTTAAGACTTTTTATGAATTCCACTAATTTTCTAGGTTACTATGATATATTATTGTTGATTTAATCAACTTGGTTCGAACATTTAATTCTGTTATGACTTTCACAAAAATCATATATCAAATAGTGTCAAAATTGACACAAAATAGTTTTTAAATCAAATATTATATTATTAATTGTTATTGTATTCCTAAAAATCTAAGGTTCGGCCAAATGACTTAGATAAGGATATATATATTAATAATAAACAATTTGGGGTTCGTTTGGCATGTTATAGTAAGTTTATTAACCATATAGTGAAAGAAAACAAAAAGTCACGGTAAAAGTTAAATTATTTAACTTAGAGTTAAATCTAATTGATAAGGTTAAAATAATACCCTAAACTTGTCTAAATCCTATTGGTTGACAGGATTTCGACCCATCCCCACTTTAGCTTCGAAATAAGACCCTTTGGAACCATTATAAACCGATTTTGACTTTAATATAAAATAATATTTTGAGATATTCCTAAGGTGCCCCTCTCCTCCCTTATAAAAGGACACCTCCTCCCCCTTCCTCCTCACACCAATTTGAGCACTCAAGCTCGGCCAACCCCTACCAAAATCTCTTCTCCACTTCCCTAGAAACATCCTAGAGGTTCTGGTCTTCCTCAAAGATCAATTTTAGTTCCCTAAGAGGAGGTCTCCAAAAGGCGCTTCAAAGAAGAGGTAATTACCGTTACCAATTCTTTCATCTTTATTTCTTCTTCCACTTCTTCTTCTTAGGTTGTTTCATTATGAAGTAATAACATCAGTATCACTCATATACTGATATGTTATTATAAGTATGAAACAACCCTATTTCACCATCTATCCATCCTACGGAAAAAGAAATCACCGCGCGTGCGTACGTACGGAATACCGTCTCCACGCCGTGGTGTAATCTATTTTCCACCACCACCTTACATGGATGGGTATAATGGTGTAAAGAATAACTATACATAGTTATTAAAACATCATATTGATTCTGATATATTGTATAATACACTCCAATTCAATTCAATATTTATAGAAATGATATCATCGCTCGTGCGTACGTACGGAATACCGTCTCCACGACGCGATGAGATTCATTCTCCATGTTAACCATTTAAGAATTATTATAATGTATATATAAGAAATAATAATGAAATATATGACATTATAAAGCTACTGGATTTATGTATATATATACATATGTATGTCATCTACTTACTTCCATTTCAAGACAATAAGGAAAGGAAAACAGCGTTCATGCGTACGTACGGACTACCGTCTCCATGAACGGTGTTTTTTCATTTTATTTATCTACCTATTATATATATATATATATATATATATATATACTGAATATATATGATATATAAATCATATTTTATATTCTGGAAGTAAGTAAATCATGATATAAGTAATAATGATGTCAAGAACAACAAGTCAAAACACCTACGATAAATGAAACGATTTTACCCAAAACGCTTCTTTAACATGGAATTTACAAAAGAACGGGTAATATAATGTCATAAGTGAACCATATATGATATCATAACAATGAATATGATTCTGTAATAAGTCAATAACATGATTTAAATCATTATACAGGAGGTTCGGACACTTACAAAGCAAGTCGGACCTAAGGTAAGGGAAATATCACAATCTCATTTTTATCCGAGATTGTTTATTCGTAAGTATTTACTGGGGTGTATTTTATCATCCACATCCATGTTCCCTCAATATGTAATATTGTTTCCATCCACTTAAAATAGTTTAAATCCAATTTTACCCTTCGGTGAGTTTTTAGTAAAGAATATGAAAGGAATCTTTTGTCGTTTTTTTATACGAGGTACTTTTTGACTTTTCCGACAAAAGTACGAAGAATGTTTTTTTTAACTTATACGGCACGAACGGATTTTTACGGTTTTATAAAGCCTTATTTTCATGAACCTTCCTCCAAAAGATTTCATGACTATTTTCAATAAAATCTCTTTCTTTTAAAAATTTCATGATGTTTTGTGAAAAGAAATTGATTTTGAAGAAGAAAGGATATTTTCCTCAAGAATTCATTTCAAGTGTTTTATCAAAAGTATTTTCCATCTAAGATAATAAAGGGTTCTGTTTCTATCCATATTTTTACATTGATTTGACTATGTTGTGATGGAATTATGTTTATGAATTCCTTTATCTTATATGAATGGTTTTATGATGTCATGTTGTTTAAGAATCCCATTTTTATTACATGGGTTATGAAATGATGTATGATTTATGATTTTGTGGCACACATAAGAATGGTATCATTAAGAGATGGGTGGGACCTATATCTCCCTCCAATGCATTTGGTAAAGATTTTATATCTCATGAGATAGACATGGCTGGAATGGTAGGTTATACCGGTTCAGTGAAACAGGACTGAAACGAGGATTACTCGATTCAGAAAGGGACTTTGTCCACTAAGATAGTCTTGGCAATGAGTCTTGACTAACAAGAAATGATTCTCTATGATTATGTGTGTATGCCACAATGAGTAATGTTTTAAGTTATGATCTCATTTTCACTTCTATGATTTATCCCATGTTATGATATTATGAGCTCTTTTGCAGGTTAAGATTTCCAAAAAAAAGCTATGTTCTTTTGTATATGATGTGATTGATATTTCTTTTGTTTACCCTTACTGAGCATTTGAGCTCACCCTTTTATGTTTTCTTTTCCCCAGGATATAAAGAAAGGTTTATAGGTATAAAAAAAAGGGAAGATCTTTATGGGAGATATTGAAGATCTTTCACCACGATTAGAAGATTACGTTTCGAGTTTCCAAAGACACTAAACTATTACGATCCTTGTGTGTGTGTTTTTGTTATGTATTAAGTATTCCGCAAAAGTAATGTAATGTCCATGTACGTCAGGCTTCGGGTCTCTACAAATAATACCTATGAAGATCATGATAAATCTTGGTTAAACCAGGGTGCACCACCCACTTTGATTCATGGAACTCGCACATCAAATCTTCTCAATTACAAAATAGCACAACCACATGACCACAGACATTGAAAATTCCATCATCACCAATAGACCAACTAGAATGTGATTCCCCACCTTTACGACTTTATTTCATATTCAAACACTACAGATGCTTATGCTGACTCTCCTTGACCTGGATCAAAAGCACAAAATCAAATTCTATAGACATAAGAGTCACTTTCCCATGCCCATATGGAACCTCTAGGAACATCTTAGAAAAAATGACATCATTCTCCATTAATATTTAGATTCTTGAACCACCTGATTTTGAGTCTTTGGTGTCATAGAATTTTCAAAACTATTCCCTTTTTCTGGTGTGTAAACCAACTCAAATTTAATGGAATGAAAGTACTCAACCCACCTCCACTGCTTAAGATTCAAATCCCACCAAGAAAATATGTACTTAATACTTTTATGATCGGTAAAAACTATAAACCACTCTCTCAACAAGTAATGCACCCAACAATTTAAGGTATAAACCATAGTAGATAGATCAATATCACGATTAGGGTAACTTATTTCATGAGACCTCAACTTTATTAACCCATATGATACAACCTGACCATCCTACATCAACACTACCCCAAGTTCCAACACCAGATGAATTAAAAAACAAGGTGTACCTATTACCAAGATTAGGTAAGATTAGAATTGGTGCAAATGTAAACCACTTTTTCAACTTTTGAAAAGCATTCTATCATGCCTTTGAACACTCAAAATTAACTTTCTTCTTGGTTAATCCTGAGAGTGGCACTGTCAAATGTGAAAAATCTATAATGAAACTTCAATAATAACAAAAAAATCACAAAAAACTCCAAACATTAGAAACTGTTTTGGGTTTCTCCCAAGACACCATAGCCTCCACTTTCTCTAGATCCACCAAAACACCTAAATTAGAAATGATGTGACCAAAGAAATGAACATTATCATGCTAGAAAATACATTTTTGATAGCTTGGCATAAAGACTATGCTCTCTTAGTGTACCCAAGATGATGTCAAGACATTTAGAATGATTGTTATGAGTTTTAGTGTACACCAAGAAGTCATCAACAAAGACAACCCTAAATTGATCTAAGTATGGGTAAAATATTTGATTCATTAAAGTTATGAACACAATTATTGCATTGGTCGATAAAAATGGAATTACCACAAAATCATACAACCCGTACCTACTCCAGAAATCTGTTCATGGTATGCCAGAAGGTATCACCCTCAAATTATTGTATCCCGTTCTAAAATTGATCTTGTAGAACACCAAAGAACCCCTCAGTTGTTCAAAAATGTCATCAATTATAGGAAGAGGGTATCAGTTATTAACTATCACCAATTAAACTTCTTTTAGTCAATGTATAACCTTAATGATCCATCTGCCTTATTGGAAGACAATATAGGAGATCCCCAAGAAGATGTACTAGTATGGATGAACCCCCTTTTCCCCTAGATGAACCTTAGGTACTTGGAGTTCTTCTGGAGCCATCTGATATGGAGGAATGGAAACCAGTTCTACCCCTGGTAGCAACTCGATCATAAACTCCACATCTCTCTTAGGTGGTAGCCATGATAAGTCCTGAGGGAATACATCCTGAAATTAATCTATAATGGGAGGAAAGACATGTTTCTTCATCCCTCCTTCATCTATCACTGGGACATCCATTTAGGATGTGAGTTCTCCCAACCATTTGAAAATTTTCCTTGCATGACCTAATCAAACATCCCAATCACCCCGAAGGACATAAGTGTTTCTATTGAGAGATGTGAATATTACCCGACATTAATAACAATCGATGTGGTATTGATACAACACCATCTCTTCCATACCGCAAATCAGGTCAAAACCTGACATCTCAAGGGAAAAAAGGTTCCAAAGAAAATGATATCCACCAACCTCTAAAGCGAAACCCTTACACTATATGATATTATCAACTCACACCCTCAACAGAGTATAAATTGACATAACCCCACATTAACTTTACATGGGTAGGCCCAACACAGCTATAAATCATGTCGAAATAAAAGAATGTGTAGAAAATATGTCAAATAAAGTAGTAATAGGAATGGAAGCTATAAGAATCATTTCTATAATGATAGTTAGTCCAAACCCACCATGTCTAATTGTAGACTAAACTGTGTAAATATGGGATGCCCCTCTACCCTAGATTCTATCCTGAGTACCCTACACTACATTACCCTGCTAGTATGGAAAATCTCTCCCTAGATTCACACATCCACCACCCCTACTGGTATGACCTATGGATCTAAAATTACCTACCTGATATCGGATGAATAACCCCCTTCTCACACTCAACATTTATCTCTGACCTCCATATATTCCCAACTTCCAGGGGTTCTTACAAAACCTTTGTATATGTCCCAATATGCCACACAACCAAAAATCGTTTGGTGGTTTGGGAAACTAACCCCGCATGTGATCCAGTATACCATAGTGATAATTGAACACATGATCACAAACTCTAGGGGCTGGACCTATCTTCTGGATACTTTTCACATTCTCACCCTATTGGAAATGTTCAAAATGATGTTTCTTTCCCTTAGAATCTGCACCACTTGTTCTCCCAGATGAAATGAAAAGTACGCCACCTGAAGATATCTTCTGGTTCCCTTCTAAGATAATTTTATAGTCTACAACCTCTGAAAAACTATTTAGACAGAAGATATTGACTAGGTACATGATCTCATGCCTAATCCCATCCTAGAATCATTTCTCCATAGTCATATCATCTCCTACTAATACCAGAAGGAAGTGGTGTAGATAGGTGAAACGACTATCATAATACATCATTGACACAACCCCCCTAGGTCAAACTCATAAAATCCATAGACTTATCCTACCTCAAGGTCTATAATTAGTAATGTTATAGAAACATTTCTTATAAATATTTCTATACCATTCCTTCATCCTGCTTTATTTGAACCATAATTTTCTGCCAATGCTTTTCTTAGACCCGTAACATATAGGTCTCTAACTTGAATCACTTCTCAGAAAGAGTTTCTAGGTGATCAAGAATCCGTTGGATAGACTCTATCTATAACTCAGCTGCCTCTTCCACACCCTCTCTGGTAAAATTTTGAGGGTGCTGCATCTGAAACTACCCAGTCAGCTCGAACATACTCAGTGCAACCTACTCTGGGTCCCATTCCATCATCTATAGAAAATGAGAAAGTTTCTCACGTAACTACTCTTACCTATCATCTCGAGCAACTGGATCTTCATGTTCCACTATTAGGGGAGAATTTTCAGCAACATCCTCTTTTCGCCCAACCGACATATGTCTTCATGGTGGACTTCCTCTATAATTCCCGACACGATATTTAGAACACAAACCATAGATCTTCCATAAAATATAAAGGAAGGATCAACACTAACCATAAAAAAATTATTTCATATACATTATCCAAACAAGACTTATCTTACCCTGAACACTGTCCTCAACTATCCCTATCGAGGAACATGGTTACACAGGGTGACTAACTCACATGTTTATAAACCTTTCCTTCTACACCATTTCATAACTATTCACATATCATGACTTATTTCAAAAAAATAATAATAATTCAATTACAAAAATTTATTAATAATAATTATGTAATCATTATTTAAAATTTTATATCAATTTTTATCCATTTTTTTCATTTAATTAGACACAATTTTCATCAAATTCAAGAAATAAAATGAATCCTACCCTTTATGTTACACACACCCGTCTCATGTGTATGTGCATACCCTAATACATATCACTTATATACCTAGGTTCCAAAAATGATGCATGAATGCACAACCACATGTCCTTATAGCCGTGAGAAAAGTATCATAAAACTATCAAATCACACAACAAGTGCATCGCCCAATGATGAAATATTATCAAATGTAAAAACACACAAAAATAACAATAATTTCCACCCTAGTTGACTTGGGTGTTCCCCCATACATGGGTTAGCTACTCCCAAGCACAATCTCATTAACAAAGACCGAAACCTTACTAATCTTCTGTCTACCATCTTTGAATAGTAATTCATATAAAATAACTCCTATTATACCACTTTCTAATGTCCTTGACTTGAGATACACTAAACCAGTGCCCTGAGCTAGGTCGCCACATGACTTCAAACACATCTCCCCATACACTAGAGATTTTTGACTAGAAGCAAGGGTATAAATATCACATGGGGAGACTATAAACTCTTTAACAGAGTAATTAATAACATAAAAGAAATAGAGTAGTGAAAAAAACAAAGGATAATCAATGAACATGCATAAATAACAATCTCCCAACACTGGGTGCAACCACAAACAATAGTAAATATGTCATTTCATGCTACAATGTCAAGTTAACAAAACTCAAAATAAATAAAAATAGTAGAATCCCCAAAATGTTTTTAAATCCAAGTCTAGAACCTCATAATTGTACCTATAAAGAATGACTCAACTCACAAGCACAAGGTTCTTTCCCTTTTCTTGACTTGCAAGTATGAAATCTGCTTAGGTACCCAATGATGGCTTGAGCAGGGTGTGAGTAAAACTTAGTAGGCCACCACCAAAAGTGTCTACAAAATATCTAGTATATAAAAATAATTTATGCAAGTATTAAATAAAATACAAGTAAATAAAAGATATTTCAGGTTTTATTAGCTAGGAAACTTTACTTTAACTATTATTACCTTTATAACAATTCATCTTTTGCATCTTTTTCATTACTTAGTTCATCATCAAAATGTAATCCATGGGTTAGGCATTTACATAATTCACAAAATGATTCAAGGAATTTATCATTATGTATAAGGAAATAAATAAAGTTTCCATCTCACTATAGATAATACATAACAACATCATAATGTCCTCACCTCAAAGCCTCAGTCTGGGTGGAATGCAACTATTAGGGGAATAGAGCTCTGTTCCCTTCCCTAACCCATGCATTATGGGTGGAGTTTGATTATTAGTCCATCTCAACCCATAATATGATTCTTAGTCCTTTATCCCACACCTCAATCCATGTGCACATGCTTATTCATCCATTCACCATACACCAACCATATCACAACCAAAAACAACCAATACATATAACAATCATAATCTATAACAATCATCATGGGAATTTATATTATTCCATAACCCATTAACACAATTTCTATTTAAATTACCAGCAAATTTATTCCCATTTCCCATTCTCATTCCAAGATCACTAAGTATATTCATAGATTACCTTATATCAACACATTCTATATACGATTACCAATTTAACATATTCACCATTTAATATTCACTAACTATCTTAGGAATTTATAATACAATTCATAACCCACAATTTACAATCTCAATTAACCTAATTAACCAATTTTTGTACCATGCCAAACAAACCCTTAATCCATTAAAATTTTTACAAAAACTACCAATATTCAATTTCACTTCCATGAAACATATTAATATTCTCATCAAGGGATCTACATTATAACACATAAACCTAGAATATATTTTTCCAATTCCTAGGTCCGAGAAAGTCTGCACACCCCATGGGTGGACCTAAATTGGTCAAATCATCCTTGATGCATCCCATTGGGACCATGAGGGTTTATATTCACCATTTATACACCCATTTTACAAAATACCACCAAATGAATCAAAATCATAATAAGAGGTAACCAAGAATAAAATCCATCATACACAAATCTACAATGAAACTATGGGATATAACTTGTAGACCACCTACCTTGAATCTATTGACGAACACACTCTTAATTGTAGTCTTAGACCCCGATTAAAACACCCTTTGATGCCTTAACCTATATCTCACTATAAAAGGGGAGTTTTAGAGCTTCATATGGAGACAAAATAAATATGAAAACCCTAAACCAAAAAGAGAAGTTAGAGAGGGATTAGACTTACTCAGAGCTTCAATCCGCAACCAACGGTTCTCCAAATGGCTTATGATCTAATGGGAATCACCTATTTCAAGATTGTGTCACTAGGGTTCATCCATAGGGTTATAGGAGGTTAAATATCATAGAATTCTGAGTTAGAAAATACAAACCTAAGGTGGAAATTTTGTAATTTTTCTTAACTATAATGGGCCACACGGTTTACCCGCACAGTTTTCCAAACCGCACACAAACTGTGCATGGGACACTATCCAAGGGAATTTGGTTTTTATAGTTACACAAGAAGATATTAATGGTTTAAAAACTATGTTACAACCATTTGAGATGACATTGTCTCAAATCGCACAGTTTGGACCTCCCCTTGCACATTTTTCACTAATAGTGCGCAAATCGTGCAACATGCCCAAAAAGCTCCTTTTTATTATCTTTCATTCCATGAACCCCTAGAACACCTTCAGAGCCCCTAAAACTTCTAATAAACACTTAATTAACTAAAAAAGATATTGAAACCAAAATTTAAAGAGTGATACACCTGCACGAAGTCCAGAATATTACAGGATTTGTGGTTTTCATAAATCATAAGAACATGAGGTGTGTCTTCTCCCTACATGACTTGAACTTGAGAAAATTATGGTAGATGGAATTATTGTAGGATTATGATTTCAATATTTAATATTAATTAGGTAAGGGTAATTTTGTATCTTATGAGGTAAGTAGGAAGTCATATAGTGATGCTATGCATAAATTTAGAGATTCTTAGTGAGTGATAGAAGAACACTCTATGTTGTATCTTGATATGAGAGAGTTTGGTGGTAGATGATTATTTTTTAGATAATAGTTTAGTCATGTTTGGTGAAATTGGTGGAGGATTCCCAGCTAGTGGATTTTGAGGTGGATATATGATGAGATCGATTTGTTTGTGGTGATTCCCCTTATGGATAGTTTGAGGATGATCAATACTAGGTGTTATTATAGGGAGGATTTATTTTCCTTTAGCGATGCATGATTTGGTTCTCCATAATTTACATATACCACCCTTAGTGGTACATAATATAATGAAAAATATGTATCATTATTTGAGAGGTCTATTTTGGTGGCCTGGGTTGAATCATTTACTTACAAAGTATGTGTCTCAATATTCAGTCTACCAGAAGGTGAAGACTGAACACCATGTTCATAGTTCTTTTCTATATATCATATATGTTCCTCAGTATAAGTAAAAGAAAATTTCAATATAATTTGTCACCAGTTTCCCTAAATACCATGGTGCTTGTGATGCTATATGGGAGATATTAGACTGTTTGAATAAATTAGATCACTTATTAGTGATCAAGGATTCAAGCTTAGTGGATGTTTTTCCAAGGTAGTATCTAGATAAGTTGGTGAGGGTTCATGGAGTCCTAAGTATTATCATCTATGAAAATGATCCTCAATATACCTCCAGAGTGAGGCGAGGCCTTTATCATGCTTTTTTCCCTCAGTTATGCCTTTTCACAAATTTTTATTTACATATGGATAGTCAAATAGATTGGACTATCCAAACTCTTGAATATATGTTTATTGATTATGTATTTGATTTTAGTGGTTCATTTAGGAGTCACCTAACTTAAGTCAAATTTTCTTATTATAACATATTTCAATCCACTATTGGTATGGAACAGTTTGATTCTTTGTATGACTAACCTTTCCATTATCCATTGTGCTGGACTAGGGTCAGAGAGTCAACAATTTTTAGGATGAAACTATTGAAAATCATGATAGATATGGTTTAGGTGATTTGAAATAGGATGAAGGTAGAGAATGATCTTCTTAAGTCCTTTTCCTACCATAGGAGGACACTTCTAGGGTTTGAAACTGGAGATCACATGTTCTTGAAGGTGACTTCTCATCAATGAAGAAAATATTTAGATGTGGGAGTAATATTTCTCCCTAGTTTGTTAGGATGTTTGATGTGTTGTATCATGTTAGAGATAAGGCGTATCAAATAAAACTACCCCCATAGATAAGATAGATACATAATGTATTTCATGTGTCGTAGCTTCATCTCTATCTTCATGATGATTTTCACAACATCAATTTGGGAGATATTGATTTCAATGATGATGTGACCTTTGAGGAATGGACTTTGGATATCCAAGACTGTGAGGAGAAGGTGTCGTGAAAGAAATTTATCCCTTTGGTTTGTGTACTTTGGTGTAATGAAATAATGTATGATAGTACCTAATAATACGAGTCACTGATACACACTCAGTGTACTAAGATTTTTGTTTCTTGATTTTACTTTTTAATGATGTTTAGTTGATATTGAACTTTGTATGGATTATGATATGGATCTATCCTCATCGATTCCTTGTTTATATATTTTTACCTATTTGATATATGTCTACTCTAGGATATGGTTTCATGGTTTTACACCTTGTTTCTCCAAGTGAGATGGTTGTACTATAGTAATGGTAAAATAGAATTTTCCCTTAGTTGATGATGCTTCTTGGTTATCTATTTTTCCCTTCTATGGGTGGATATTTTCATGATTTAGCGAGATCCTTGAGAGTTATCTCATAGGTTATTGTTTGGATCTATATTCTCTTTTCCTTTCAAGTTATATTTTAATTCATGAGGACAATAATTATTTTATAGGTATCTAATATAATTACTTAGTTCCTAAAAACATTTCCTTTGAGTTTTCCCCTATGTTTAGAGGTTCTAAGGGGATGTTTGAGGTCTTTTCTTAATATAGTTCTCAAAATTTTATCTTGGTTAAGTGTTATAAATTTGTTCTAGTGGTAGAAAGTTGTTACAGAAGTAGAAGAGTTTTATAGTGTTAGAAATTTTTTTGGGTGGTAATAAGTTATTCTAGAGATAAAAATTTGTTTTGGTGGTAGCTAGTTGTTCTGGAAGTAATAAGTCATTTTGCTAGTAGAAAATTGTTCTACTAGTATAAAGTTGGTATAATGGTTGAAAGTGGTCTAATATAAGAAGATTCAAATTTTATTTCAATTTTTTTGTTTTCCCTAGAATATAGAAAATACGTATTTTACCAGAACAATGGTTTTGAATCCTTAAATAAGGGAATCGAGAGTCATTTCAAAGAGTATATTTATATCATTAGAATCTTAAATTTCTTAATATTTTAATATAGATCTTCCATGTTAATTAAATGAGATATGCATTAATGTTTAATTAATATTTGACCTGTTGGGTTTCTCAATGTCCTCATATCATTAACTCTAAGAAAAATATATTTCCCTTATTCAAATATTTTTTTCTTTTTTTTTAGTTCAGATGAACTAATTTTTTTTCTTGAACCTTGAATTTTACTCTACATCCACTAGGAACCACCCTATTCATGTTCTCTGGATGTTTTAAAAGTTTGGTTTGCACTCTATTTTATATAGTAGTGAGTTTCATTTAATGTAGGAGCTTGTTTCTATTTTTTTTCCTCTACAAAATTTGAAAGTTTTTTTGTGCCCTTATCTTCAAGACATCTAAGTAATGATGTTATATTTTCTTACGCTCTGTTTTCAGTAGAGTGTGGTTGGAAACTTCATTTATAGGAAAGAGATTAATTTATTCTCCCATTTTATATACAACTATAATATAATCATCCTTTATCTCTTTAAGTAATGGTGGAATTAACCTAAATGAATATTAAAAAATATTAAATAAAAATTTTGTTTATGATTATAGTGATCACATTTTTTTCCACTGTAATAATATTTTTCCGCTTTTTTTTCTATATAATGTGATATCTATGTCTATATTGAGTTTTTTAGGTTTTATTATTATTTCAAATTAATAAAGAATGTAAATATGGTAATTATTATTGGCTAAATAATAAAGAGTCATGTTAAATGATATCATTCTTCCTTAAATTTTGATGAAACTGAAAGTTATACCAAAAAGAATATTTAAATAATTCATAGCTGGTAATATCTAATTCTATAGGTTTATTATGGTTATAACCTATGATAAATGAATTAGTTAATTTAACATGGCAGTAAACTAGTTGTTTAATTAAGATAAATGTTTATACATAGAGAATCCAATTTTTTTTTAAAGGTTGAATGCCTTTTTTTAGAGCCTAGATAACATACTAACTCTATTTATTGTTTTTTCTACCATGTGTGATTGTTACATGGTGTGAGACTAGGGGGTTTATTATTGATGAGATATGGGTGGAGATGCCTAGGTTTTTGGTAGTATTTGGTACATAATATGGTGAAATACATGATGTTATACATGGTGGTGTTGAAGATGGAACTAGGACTGCTATAATGGTTTAAATTTGGAATTTCCCACTATTGTTATAGAGTTTTATATGATTACTTGTTAATGAGTCTAATTTATAGACTAGATGGACAAGTTAATTATTTCTATATTCCTTTCCCCATTACTCGACATAATTTGTTATGAATGGTTTATGTGTATTTTATGTTATATTAGGATGATTCATGGAGTACCTAGAATTATAAAATGATATTGAATAATTATTGTCTTAATCAATGGGGTTGGTTCTTTATAGAATGAAAAAGACGAAAATCTTGAAAAATCAAGGGATCAGTTGGTTTATGCCTAAAGGGAACATGAATAAGTTGATGATCATGTTAAATTAATGATAATGTAATGTTATTAGTTATTTTATAGAATTAATGTAATGTGAAATGTTTAACGGAAATAAATTAACAAAATTATTCTTGAATGTTTATGTGATTATAGGATATCTAGTTCATAGAAATAATAGTTGGGTGTCCAAGTGATGATATCTATAGTTGAGCCTAAGACTTGGTTAATAACTATAGTATGGTTGGGATATATATATTTAATGTATGTTATGATATTTCATAGGCTACCCCACCCATTTCAATAGGGTGATTGATACCCAGTGAACTATGAGAGAGTGTTTTTTACAACATCTTGGTTAGCGAGGAATGGATGGATGACTACCCCCACTTATCCCTCTCTCTTATCCTGGTAGTAATATGTGCTGGTATACATAGTGGTTACCTTTTCTATATATGTGTGTAGAGGGATGTAATGTATTTTTATTATTCCACACACATTTATATATAGATATAATATCATATATATTATTATAGTTATGTAGTGTATGGGATGTGATGGTCTGAGGAATAATACTTGAAATATGGGTTGTAGTGGCTTCTAGATGCTACTCACTTACTATATTGTGATATATCATAAAATTATGAGATGGCGTGATGCATGGGATGAATGGTACATAATTATGAGATGATTTAATTCACATGGTACATGATGTGATAAGTTATCCCCAGTGTCTTCAGGATGACTTTGTTTTTGATAGAGATTGATCAGAATGTGCGGCATTAGGGAAGAACAAAAAACTAGTGGGAAAGTTTTATTAGGGTATCTTATTTTGATATATGTTTTATATTATACTATTCCATATATGTGATACTTTTTGAGAGATCTATGGTGAGGCTGGGAAATTAGCATACCTGATTAGGTAACGAGTTAGCTTCACTTGTTGTTCAATGGGATTTAGTATGATTTATTTATACTTTACATGAGAGGATCTAAGGAGGATCCTAAGGATTATACCTATTAAGATCAAACTACATATATATAAACTATTTTTTAGGACCAAAGGATATTATAGGTGATTAGACTAGATAGTACTAGCCCATGGAGTTGTTCAGGAGTTGTTTGGGCTTCAAGGTCATTGTCAAAATTTACTTTTGGTACTTGTAGTTTCCTTTGTAGTTATTTTAGTATGTATGACATTGAATGAATATACATGGAATATTTTATTTTAATTTGATTAAAATTTTTATAGTGGTTTTATCTTATCTCTCATTCCTCATGTTCTCTTAGAGGGTAATGCCTCCCATTTGTGTGTATGATATACCCTCAGTTATTATAAAAAAATCATGGCCTATTAGAGGAAGATTTAGGGAATCATTATTGCTCTTCTCTCATTGATAGACAAGGAGGGATACCTTTGGGGGGAGGGTTTCATGACATATTGGGTTAGGATATAAGGAAAATAGATATCTCAGATCATAGACTATATCCAATCATGCCCCATTTTAGGATACAAGGTCATCACACCCTTGGTTTAAACTCATGTTGGGAACATAGTCATCATGCCTCTACCTATTCTAGGTTGGGACACAAGGCCGTTACACCCTTATATCGACCTTGGGTTAGGACACAAGGCCATTTTACCCTTTCCTCTATTGGTTCATGCATCAAGGCCATCATAACCCTACCATATCTCCAGGCCCTATTGTTGTCACTAACATCATATCATTCTAGTGCATGATCCCCCACTAGGGTCTAACTAAGCCATGAAAATACACCTATTACCTTGATACAAACTTCCACAGTCCAAGAATTAAAAAAATAGGGTATAATATAGATGACATAATTAATTCACACAATGCATAGGTCTCATAGGCTTCACACACACACACACCATATAAAAAGTCACAAGCATACTATATCACACAGTGGTTATCATGACTACACACACATTTACACACATTCCAATCATGCCAGTAAACTTTAAATAAATTCCATATGTGGTAAGGATTTACTACCCCAAGAGTATTGTTTCCCAATAACAAATATTTCCACCCAGGCTAATCCCACACACTAACGATTCCTAAAACCATCCCCAATTCATTACATGAGGATTCTAGAATCAAGATCTAAGAAGAAGTACATAACATGAGATTATTGATAGATAAAATTACCCAATGATATCTACCACCAATAGTAGATCTAGATACATTCATGGAAGGAAGAAAATTATCTAGATCTAGCTATATATTTGATAAATTGATAATACATTATTAGATCATAATAAAATTCATAGATCTTTCCATGATATCTTGGATCTATGATTCCTTCCATGAAGTGGAGAGGATATCTAGATGAAATTTAAATAATTGAGGGAAAATGAACTCTTAACATGATTTATCATGATAAAAAACCTCTATATCTACTAGAATTGGAGTTTCAAAGGATATTAATTGCTATGAATTTCCATTGGCGTTCTTAGGTTCAAGAGACCTAGGTGTTGGAGAAAAAATGAGTAATATCATATAGGTTTTGGGTTAAAATCAAAATTTTTGGATTAATTAATTTTTTGTGCATTGTTTGGTCACATGGTTTACCAAATGATGCACTAACTGTGTGAGGATCATTGCCTCTTAGGGAACCTATATAGTTTGGACACATGGTTTGGTAAACTATGCACTAATTGTGATTTTTTCTATCCTGATTCATACTATTTCTTAGAGAAAGTCACACAATTATCTCAAATCATGCACCAACCATTCACCATATATTGTCCCTACCCAATAAGCTTCATGAATTCTTAGGAATAACCACATGATTTTCCCAAATCACAATCAAACTATACACCCCCTTAGAAGCCTTCAGAATTCTAAAAAACATCAACAAGTTATCTTAGACTTCACCCAAAAAAATCATAGCTCGAAAACATGTAGAAAAAGGATAAAATAAATGTGTAACATACTTGGAAATCAAGGGTCATTAAAATTTTCCTTCTAAGTAATTCTCATCTTCATGAAATGTAACTAGAGTTATTACTCAATAAACCCAGGCCATTGAGCCTATAAATTAGATTAATGCTCCCAAATATCCCCTTGGATATGACTATGCTACCATAAAACTTGAACAAGGGGGCACTGTCTTCCATCAAAACACCTTATCGATCTAATAAAAAATTCATATTAAATGATCGAAAAATGATGCATTTGGTTCAAACTGAATGTTCACACTATTGAACACCTATCTAGGATCAAGTTCATAGCTCTAAAGTTGAGACACATGGAACATGTTTTACATACCTTGATACTGTAGAGGGAGGTCCAATCAGCAGTCCCCTATTTAGATATGATCGATGATCTCAATAGTCCCATAATTTATGGTACCATCTTCCCTTGTTTCTATAAATTTTGATTCCCTAACAAAGGTGAAACCAACAGGAAAACCTAATTTCCTATAATGAAATCCATGGGTTGTTTCCTCTGGTCATTATATGAGTGTTTCCTGCTATGAGCAATCACTAATCACTTCTAAATGAACTGGCCCCGATCAGAGGTATCATATACTATACTCGGCTTGATAATAGTTGCTTCAACTGCCTCATTCCAATGAAATAGTGAATGACACAACCAAACATAAAGCACCTCAAATGGTTTCATATGAATCAAAGATCGGTAACTTTTATTGCACAAAAACTCTACTAAGTCCAAATTATCATTCCATACTCCACTCAAATCTAGGATGTATTCTTAAATAATATCCTCTAAAATCCAGATCATCCTCTCTAACTTACCATAGGTCAGTAAATGATACACCGTACTCATCTTTAACTGAGTTCCCATCACCTTCTGTAAGCCTAGCCAAAGTTTTTAGGTGAAACAAGCATCCTGGTCAAATACTATACTCATAGGAACTCTACGAAGGCGCAATATGTCTCTAATATAGAGTTTTACCAACTCATCTATGAAATGAGTGTCTCAAATCATCATGAAATGTTTCACCTTTTCTGGATAATCAATAACAACCCACACAACATCATGACCTCTCAGGGTCCTGGGAAACCCCACAATAAAGTTCATCATAAACTTAACCCACTTCCAAATAGGAATGAGAAGTGTTTGAAGAAAACCACCAGGTAACTGATTCTCATCTTTAACACTTGATATATAAGACAAAAATATAAATATATGGTGAAATTACTCTTTATACATTTCCACCAGGATCACTATATGATATCATGATACATCTTCATCAATACTAGGTGCACTAGACACTACAAATAATGATACACCCTTATTAACTCATCCCTCATAGAAGCAAGAACCAAAAATATCCCTTGAATATATATCACCTAATCTCCATATAAAGACCAATATAGAACTAGTTCATTCCCTACCAACTATTACCACATCACTAATTACTCAAAATATAACTCTTGAATAGATTTTACCTAGTCCACTAAGGAAGATATGATAACTATGGGATAAAATGTCATTAACCCTTGACCCTCAGATAGACCCATAAACCATTTAGAAAACAAGATCAAGAATCTACTTTCCACCACTTAAGAATACTCTCCATTATCACACATCTTCCTACTAATATAATCTACAACAACATTACCCTTTATAAGAGTATTATAAATTTTAAAGTCAAACTTCTAATAATACTCAACCCAATGCCTTAGCTAGATATTCAAGTCCCTCTGAAAGAAGATATAAATAAGATCTTATAGACCACATAAAAAAAAATTATCTCATATAAAATATAGTGTGTCTAATATTTCAAGGCATGAACCACCACAACCAACTCTAGATAATGGGTAGGGTAATTATACTTATGAAGTCACAACTGATGAGATCCATAAGCAACTAAGTTGTAACACCTCGAGATTTTGCGAAATATATTTTTTCAAATAAATTTAATAAATTTGATATTTTTCATTACAATTAACACTGAGTATAGATTTCATTATATACAACACCGATTTTATCTTAAGTTACATGATATAATGTGTTTTTTTGATAGTGTGCATGACACACGACACTGAGATTAAGTAAACCACACAGTATTATATGAATCTTTTAACCTAGATATTAAATAGGTGGGTATAAATAGTATTAAATAATTTTTTAAATATAAATATAAATTTAATAATTAATATAAATTTATTTATAAATTTTTAGTAAATAATTAATCAATTTTTAGTAATGTAATTAGATTCTTCAAAATAGGTTTTTGTTAAAAATGATTTTTATTGATTTTTAAGAAGAAATACTATAATTAATTTATATATATTTTAGAAAATTTATTTTATATAATTATATTCATTTTTTAAATTATCATATAGAAATTAATTTATGGTAAAAATTTGGGATTTTTAGAAAATATTGATTTTTCAGTGAATTGTGAAAAATACCGATTTTTATAGAACTATATTTTATTTTTAATAAATTAAGTAATTTAAATACCCCATTATGTTTTAAAATAACATAAATATTAATTTTTTATATTTAATCTACTTAATTAATTTTTAATAAAATTTATATTAGATTTTAGTATAAGTTTATTTTTGCGTTTAAAAAGTGTTTTTTTTTTCTAAAAATTGTTTTAAAGTGCATAATGTTTCTCAATTTTAGTTAACTAAAATAATCCATAATGAAGAATTTTTTAAATAAAATTTATATATTATAAATAAATAATTTTCATTAATATTAATACAATTATTATTATTATAAAAAGATTTAATATAAAATAATCTTGTGCTTAAAAAACACACTTCTCGAAAACCATATTTTTCATTGCGACTGTGGGTTTTGTTTTAATTTTTTTTCCAGTTTAATAAAATTAATTTTAAAAAATAAAATTTATTTTTTAAATCATAATTTTAAAATTATATTATGGTAAATTTTTTATAATTTTCTGAAAATTTTAATTTTTTGATAAATAGTAAAAAATACTAAATTTTAATTGAAAACTGCTTTTTTGTTTAATTTTTTTAAAGTTAAATTATTTTATAAATTGTTTTTAAAGTAAAATTAGTAAAATTATGTATATATTAATACAATTTAATTCATTAGAATCAATTTAATATTGAAATTTCATATAAAAACTTTATAAACTTTTTAACATTTTCTCTTTAAAAACCCACTTTCGCATCGCCCTTGTGAGATTAATTTTAAATTAAAACTTTACAGTTCTTTGAATGGAATTTGAAAAAATTTATTAAATATTTGTATTAATAATAATTTATATTATATAATATTTTTAGCTCAATTTTTTTAACAAAATAAATAGTAAAAATAGTAAAAATTATTTATCTTGGTTAAGATAAAACTAGGTTTACCTGGGGTTAAACTAAAAACATAAGTATTAAAAATAACTAAAAACTATCCGAAAACCAATTTTATGGATATATTTCTACCTTATAAATTATATTATAAAAAATATTCTCTTATTGGTGCTTTTTTACATGAATAAAACATGAGTGAAATTCTTTTTTTTTAAAACATTACAAGTGTGCTACTCAACTCACTTATAAAAGGACTACCCCTTCTTCTATCCTCTTAACACCTTCAAAACCCTTTGGTTCATAAAATAATGGCCCAAAATAATTAATATATTCCATCCTATCGTCCTATAATTCTTATTTTGTACATAAAATCAACCAAGTAAGTCTTTTAGTGCAAACCCAATAAGGATACTCAAAGTAGAGGTAATGTTCATCAACAAGTGTTTTTTGTTTTATTTTTCCACCACCTAATTCAATTATTATTATAAAATACTGAAATAATAACCTGAGTATATTAGATATAATTATTTTTTTATATTAATTTCATGATATAAAACCATATCCACTTCTATAAAATGGGTTATGAAATCATCATTTGTGTGAATGGCGGACTACAACCTCGCGAAATGATGTCATTTATTTTTTCCATTTACACCTCCCACGGTTGGAAATAACGATGGATTTATTATATATATATATATATATGTATTATTTATGATATTATTATTATTTTTTAATTATTATATCACAAATAACTCCATGTTTTCAATTTTGATGGAATACGATAATGTCATTTGTGTGTACGACAGACTATCGCCTCATGAAACAAAATGATTCATTCACAATTTACATGAAAGTTAATAAGGATGAGTTTAATTAAAAAATGTGATATATATAACATAAAAATTATTATTTAATTCTAATATATAATTTAAATTTCTTTCTTTCAATCTAATAAGAAAATGAACACAACGTTCATGCATACATACATCCTACCATCTCTATGAACGGTGTATATCATTTTTTATCACTAAATTGTATGGATTACTATAAATAAATATATAATGAATATATTTTATATTTATATCATTCTTAAATTTTTTTATATGTTGAAACCATGATCAAAGTTATAATACCAAAAATAAAAAATTGAAACTTACACAAAAAGCAAAACAGTTGTTGCCCGAACGATGACTTTAACATGAAATTGTTAATAAACAAGTAATAAAAGGTCATAAGTAAATAATATATGGTATGATATATATATGTATGGGTATTTAATATATGTATAATAAAATTATATTTATTATATTTTAGGTTTTAATGTGTATGAAGGAAGTCATGACTTAAGGTAAGGGATTCCTGTCTCACTTTTTCACTTTTATAAGACACATGCCATATTAACCACCTATTTATTTTAATTTATGTATATAATTAACATGAATTTATTTTATGATGATTATAATAAAAATTATTTGTATTTACATATCAATTTTAGGATATCTATTTCATGGGGTTTATAGTTCAAAATTTACCAAAGCGGTTAAGGATTTTTGTCTCAATTTTATTTCTTTGAGATATACATTATGTCATGCACCAACATCATTTAGAGAGGTGAATATACAAACCATTTAACATGTAATATCATGAATTTATTTATCCTCATGATATTTTAAGATATATTTTATGTTATTCCTTCAAGGGGATTATGATTCATAGATACCAAAGTGGTAATGATTTTATGTTGCAATATCATCATTTATCAAAGTTTGTTTATGATTATGTTTATGATGATAAAATATTATGATACATATGTCAATAAATTCATGAATTTTATTATCCTATGATTATTCATTTTATTTTCAAGCAATAGTACCATTTTACACTCTTTTATTTTTAAAATAATTGAGATAATGTTTTTAATAAAATCAGACTTTATTTCTCTCTTCAGTCAGAAAATCTATTTTCTTTCATAACCATGTTTTCTAAAAATGTTTTATTTATTTTTTAATTATTATAATATGGTTTTTAAAATATTTTTTTACCCATTATTTACTTTGTAATTTTTTTTAAAATGAATCTTTATGTTGTTTTCCAAATAATTCCCATTTTGATTTTACCAAAAATGTGAACAGAATATTTTTTTTAATGTGTACAACATGAATGAAACTTACCATCATCATGAAAATTATTTTCTTTGAATAATCATTTATATTTTTTCAACTTTATTTAAAAATAAAAATATTTACAAATTTTTTTATGATTTAATTTTTTTTCAAATCGGAAAGGATATTTTCCTTAAGAAATGTTTTAATTGATCAACAAAAATAATTTTCCATAAAATATGATATCCATTGATGTTAATTATTCTTTATAGGGGATATGTTCCAAGGATACCATTATTCTTATTTCTCTTAATAGTTTATTTTTATGATGAAATGGTGATTATGAAACCTATTTCTCTTCCATTGCTTATACCATGATAAAATTATTATGAAACCAACTTCTTTTTTCACAAGTTATGCTACGATGAAATGAATAAATGATTATGAAACCTATCTCTTTTATAAAAGTTATGATATGATGAAGTATTTATGAAACCCATTTCATTTCATGGGTTATGATATGCTAAAATTTTTACGATCTTGTAGCATAAATAAATATGGTTTTCATTATGAGATGGGTGGGACCAATATATCCCTCCAATGCATTGGGTAATGATTTGTATCTCATGAGATAGAAATGACTAGAATAGGGAGGGAACCTAGTTTATTATGGTACCTTTTCCACTATAATGGTATTGAGAGTCAACCTTGACTACTATGATGGTTTGTGGAGTGAAACCATTCCCCTATGATAGCCTTGGTAATAATCCTTAACTTCTATGAAAATGATTTATATACTTATGTATATGCCAAAAATATATGCCTTATGGAAATGTTATTATCTCATGACTCATGTTCTTTTATTACCTTATGATTCATGTCTTAGAAACTATCAATATTTATTCCATGACTCAATATTATGATATTTGATAAGTATAGTATGGTTTTAAAATGTTATTATTAGGTTATCATACCATTATGTTTATGTTATGATTATGTATCTCTTGTGTTTACCCTTACTGAGCATCTGAGATCACCATTTATTATGTTTCATTTCCCTAGGTTATGAAGAAATGTATTATGGATGATATTTCTAATAAGTTTTATAGCTATGAATATCATAGTGGGAGATGATTTAGTTCACCTATAGACCAATTGTTTGTGTTTCAAAGTTTCTAAATACACTAAACTATTATAGTATTCAGGTATGTGTTCGTGTAATGTAATGAATATTCATAAAAAATGATATAATATCTATATATGATAATACTAGGTTGTTATAGTTGGTATAATAGTATTGGTTAAGTAAACATTTTAAAACTAGGATAAGAAAATTTTAGTGATATCCCTAGGGATATTTCTAAGGATATGTCTAGGTATGTATCTAAGGATTGGTCTCATAATGAGTCAAAGTATAGGAAAATGTCCTGGAATTTTGGTAAATTATAGAGTGAGTTGATTCCAAAAAATTACATCCTTATTTAGATACTAAAAGTGGATGTGGATTTGTAATAGTTGTAACTAGGGGTAATAAATTTAAAAGGGAACCTTGAGATGGACTCAATTTTCACCTGGTGAATGAAAACAAGCATTTTTATACACCTAGTTTGACACTCCTAGTGGATATGATTTTGAAATTTACAAAATTTTTACAAACCATCATGAAGGATTTAAATAGATAATGATCATGGATGACCTAGGATAAACATAAGGTATCATAGATTAATGGAAGGTTTAATGATTTATACATCCTATAAGTAATTTTACATGAACATGTGATTTTCCCACCATGATTATAGTCACTAACACTATGATTTTGGGTGTTAGTTAATTTATAAAACCATAAGAAATCATGTTAACACTTGATCTATTGAAAAATTCAGTGACTTTGAGTAACCAAATTGGATGATGACAAAAGTGATAGATACTGTGATTATTCCTAACTAGATATCATGATATATGATTAAAAATGTGAACTTCAGTGAGATATCTAAAGCATTAAATAAGAGGGAGATGGAATTTTATAAAATTTCATGTGGTAATAGACACAAAGAAAAGAAAATTCATCTTCCTACACGTTAATAAGGTGGGAAGAGGAACCTAGAATAATATCTCAAATGGAGGGGAAGATGTTATCTATGTGGAAGAGAAGGTCATAGAGTGAAAAATTACTGGGGAGTTCAATGTCATATGTGTAGGGAATATGGGAATTATCCAACTCAATACCATGAACCAAGAATTAACTTCTAGACTAAGGATCTATTCCTTGTCAATCATTTTAGTGGAAGGTTAAAATTATTTATTTATTCGGATTCGAGGATTATGTTATAGAATTAATTTCCTAATTGTATTTGGGTTTCATGAAACTTCTAAGGATTATGTTATTTTTGGAAGAATATATGTATCCATGTAGGATTAACTTAAGAGCTATGGATTCCATCCCGAGTTTATAAGTTTGAAGTTTATCATAATTTCAAAGTATTATACACCCCTCACGAGGTTTTAAATTATGGGATTTTATCAGTATTAATGATATTTTATGAGGCATTTATGGAAATACAACCCTTTGGTATAGAGGAGGAATGCTTTTTTATGGACATATAACTAAACATATTGGTAACCTTTAGGGTTTATCTTATCTTTAATGTTCAGATAATTGTGGGTTATTGAAATTTCAGAACATTTTATTAATATAGTTTTGGAAAAATCATAACCCACAAGTTGGGTGAAAACATGTTATAGGTTTAAAGTCCATAGGGCTTGAACCCACAACCAAAGGGAGACAAGGGTATATCACCTAACAATGGCCTATATGAATTATTAATTCTAGTGGGAAAAAATAAAGATCGATATTTATGAGTATGTATATCAATGGTTAGTAAGTCAACAAGTTAAGGATATGAGACAAAGTTTTAAAAGGATTCTATGACAATTTTTCTCACCAAAAATAAAATTGGAAGAAATAACCATGGTTTTTGACATCAGACCCCAAAAGAACATCTAAAGGGTATAATGATACATGGGTTGTATTCAATCATTATACTTCATCTATATCATAGAATATTTCTCCTAGGGTAAGTCTTATAGGATATATATTAAGGAAGTGGTAACGTTTCATAATGTACCACATTCAATTATATTTGATTAGAGTCTATATATTACCTCAAATTTTTAGATAATTATCGAGAAATCACTTGATATGAAGTTGAGTTTAATCACTACATATCAACCTTAGAAAGATAGTCAGTTTGAGAGAGTAATTAAAACCCTAGAATATATGATATAAATTTGTTATATATATTTCAATGGTGTTTGGGATCACATCTTTCTCTAGTTGAGTTTATATACAACAATATTGTTGGGAAAAAATCTCTCAAGGTAACATTGAAGTATTTTTGGGTTGATTGTGTTTGTTGAAAAATCAGGTTTCCATGAAGAAATTGTCGAGTTCTAGAGAAGTTGTTGACAATCCATGTTGAAAAAGAATGATGACAAAGGAAAGGACGATCTGGAGGCGGTACAAAAGAGTAGTACAAGGTGGCGCCGTTTCCCAGTGTTTGCCAAATTTTTGGGGTCCAAAATTTAGAGTTTGGCGAGCATCGCGAAAATAGGATTTCCTTGAAGATCATATTTTTATATGGTAAAGGCATGAGTTTCGCGAAGATGGGATGCATGGATTGGATTTTGCGAAGACCAGAAAAATGGAGGTGGTGATGCTTTGCGATTACGTCAAAGCTTCGCGAATGGCAGAGTTGAACCGCATCACGACAGTGAAGGGATTTACGAGGGAGCTTCATGGAGAAGGCGCGAAGGAATGTTAACGGTAATTCTCCACGATTACAATGAGCTCCGTGAACGGAAAATTTCCGTGGTGCTTCGCAATTTGGACAGAATTCCGGTGGAAACTTCGAATCTTCGTGATTTGAGATGACGTGGCGTTGACTTCGTGCAGAAAGTTCGAGGGTCGGTGGAATCGCCTATAAATAGAGGCCGACCCCCTCGAGATAAGTAGAGAGAATTTTCAGAGAAAATCATTTGCTCTCGGTTTTTCAAGGTAGTTCGCGTAGCCTGTGTGCTTCGCAAAAAAAGAGCTTCGCGGCGGCTATTGTAGCTCCGTGAAAGTTGCGCGCTCTTCGTTGGCTCAGTGAGCTTTGCGAGGGAAGTCTCTTTGTGATGACTTGAGCTTCACGACGGCCTAAGCATTGCGAAGGCTTGAGCTTTGCGACGGTCTGAGATCCGTGAAATTTTGAGCTTCGCGAAAAGGAAGGAGCATCGCGAAGGCTTGTTTGAGCTTCGCGAAATTGGGAGCTTCGCGAAGTAGGGTGCTTTGTGAAGGTACTTTCCAAAAGAATTGCCCATTGGTCAGTGGAAAAGGGGTATTCATCAGTGGATGAAATTTGGATTTCATTAGAGCATCTACATACAGTGGAGAATGCATTCATTAGTGATAATAAAAAGACCTACAGGTATATAAACTGTGAGTGGATTTACTTCCAGAGCAGTGAGCTTAGGAAGAGAAAGAAGGTTATCCTCTCCACCGGCAGTGAGCCAGAGAGAGAGAAATAGGGAGTGACCCTTGGGAAAGCAGTGAGCTGACCCTAAACTTTGTAAAGGCAGCGGGCCTGGGCATAAAAGTGATCTAGCCCGAACTTTTTATCCACATCTAGTGAAGAATAATAGAATTTGGTATGACCGATAACTTGTCGGCGTATGCTCCTTGGACGTAGCCCAGTGAGGGTGAACCGAGTAAAAACCTTTGTGTCTACCTATTTTCGTCCCTGCATTGCATTCAAAGCATCATCATTAGATAAATAAGTAAAGAAGTGATCATAGTTTACACACAAGAGCAAACAAAGTGACCCTTGTAATAAAGAGGTCAAGATCCAGTGGGGTAGGAAGAACTTTGAAAAAGAATATCCATACCCTGATTCACCCCCCCTCTCAGGGTATATAGGCCCCTATTGGTCCTAACAATTGGTATCAGAGGGCTGGTTTCTTTTATCAGATTTGTTTGCTTCAACTTGGTGTAGTCGATATGTGTGGTTGAAGATATATTTTTCTCTTATCTCAATCTGGCATGGGAAAGGTAAAAGTATCAAAGAAGACACAGAATTCAGGTAATTTCCCTCAGTGTGGAAGTGTTTTTGGAAAAATTATGATTCAACTAAAAGAATCAAACAGCTTAATGAAGGAATGTCTAGATGAATCTGATAGGGAAAAAACTGATTCACTCAATCATGATGTTGGAATGAGTGAAGTACATGAGCATCAGAGTGATACTGAAACAGAAGAAGAAATTGAAGGGAGAATAGATATGCGAGCTGAGTTAGAGGCTGCTCTTGAGGAGATAGATGTTTGGAGAGCTAAAACAAAGAAATCTAACAATGTTGTTCACGATGCCAAACTCTATATGTAGCAACAGGAAGAAGAGAAGTCTGAGTTGATGGAAGAAATTGAGAAACTCAAGTTATCAACCCGAGAGAACTCAGAATCAGTTAGTGAGTATAAGATTAATATTGAAGAACAGAAAAGGGAGATCGATGGCTTGAATAGAAAAGTGAATGATCAAGTCCAGTGTATCAAAGAACCTGATATTTCAAGTGACGTTAGAAACACTGATGAAATTAAATCTAAAGATATTCGGATCCAAGCACTAGAAAATGAGATCAAAAAGCTAAGAAGTTTGAATCAAAGGCTTATTGACATAACTACTGATCTGAGGGAGAAAAATGATTCTCAAGATGAAGAATTGCGAAATAGATCTGCAAAGGTAGAAAAATCAATAGCTGATGTCAAGGGGAAGAATCTGAACACAGAAGAGATTCAAAACATGAAATCTAAAAATGATAATTTTGTGACACAAATTTTTGAACTAGTTCAGAAGAATCAAAGGCTACAACAAGAGAATGCATGTTGCTCAGATTCTGTTGCTCAAGAAAAATTGAAGGTAAAGGAGAAAAGTGATGTGGTGGAAAAGCTTACATGAGAATTGGAAGTTGAGATGAGTAGAGGAAATTATCTCAAGAGAGAACTTGATGCTCAACTTGAATCAAGTGAATTAAAGATTCAGAAGTTGAAAGAAGAGCTAGAATCAGTGAAGAAGGAAATAGAGAAATCCAATGCTAGAGGAAAGCCTAACATGAAGGATGCCTTGCACTTACTATTTGATTATCCTTCGGCAGGTGATGATGAAATGAAAAGTAAATTTTCTATTTGTGAAAAGAGGCAAGAACAAATTATCTCAGCTCAAAGACCATACAGTTTGGGAAAAACTGGTGTTGGATTTCATGAATCACCTCCCATGCATAATAGAAAGATAGTTGTGAAAAGGTCCAGATGTGAAAAAAACCCTACAGGTACTGGAGATAGTCCTAAGAGGACAGTTACAAAAAGAAGTGACGACATGTTCTATTTCTGCGGGATTCATGGCCATATATCAAGCTTCTGTTTAGAGTCTCTGGAATACATTTCAGGCTGTGAAAATAGAAACTTTGATAAATATGAGAATAAGAAGAAGCGTCATGAGAAAACAGAGAGAAGAGTCTCTCAGAGGAAAGCATCCATTAGATGCTATTACTGTGGAAGAATGAGACACACCATGAGTATGTGTCAGGCAGCTCAAGAGCCCCATTTCAGAAGAAGAACTCAAGGTGTATCAGCATCTCCACATAGAAGTTATGAAATGAGGTATTACTTTGATGGAAAATGTTTTATATGTTCAGATTATGGGCATTTGGCAAGAAATTTTAGCAAGAAGAACATAAGAAGGGAAAGGGAACTCGAAAGGAGATTCTCGACTCCAATGATGCATAATGAGAAATTCTACACTGAGAGAAAAAGTGGCAAGGAGAAGAATAGGCTTAGTGACTCAGGGGAATCACATGGATCTGAAAGAAAGGTGTATCAGTCACCTCATCTGTTATACTCAAAACAGCTCTCAAGGAGAGAATGTGAACAAAACTGGAAGATTAAGGGGAGATCTACTCCAGCTATGATAAAGAAGAATAAATGTTCAATGGAGGACTCACCACTAGTGAAAAAGAGTGTGGTGACTCAGAAATCTGATAAAAGAAAGATGAACAAAGAATGTAATGAAAAATTCGTAGGTCATGTTCCACAGTGAAAAATGGAAGAAGATGCAAGATCCTTGCAAAGGTGGAAGAAGCAAGGGAAGATGGAAAGAAAAGATATTCCTTCTCAGAGTAGGAATCAAGGGAAATGAAATTTTAGTGGAACATTAAAGATGGAAATGTGTACTAGTGGGTTTAAACCCCAAATGGTGAGAAATTCCAAGCCTACAGAACCTTCATATCAGAAAAAGACTCAACATGCAGGTAATGGATGCTTAGTCATATGGCCAGAGCAGTTGAAGTTGGCCAGGCAGCTGGAGGAAGTAAGAAAGGAATGTGATGCGCTCCAAGAAAGAATCAAAGGGTTGACCCATCAGGATCAACCACTATCCTCATCTTGAGGATTCAAGAAACAACCCCTTTACCTATGTATATAAATGATATTAACTGATGATTCAAGTGTTTCAGGTTTTAGGGAGATACAATCCAAGGGTAAGTGGAATCTAAATATACAAAGTGGAGAAGTGATATGCTCCAGAGATTCAGTTGATTCAAATCAGGTACCTGAGTTGAAGAAGAAAGGGAGCATCATAGAACAATAGGAAGTGATTATGTTATTAACTCTATCTCTTGTTTCCTACACCGAGTTCCAACTCAGTAAGCTTAGAGATTTTGTTAATGGCTCAATTCCAAGTGGAATATGAGAATATATGGTGCAAGAGAAGAAGAATTTTTATGGGCCTAACCCCAGGAAATGTTGCATAACATAGGGGGAGCATTTAATAACAAAATCAGATGCAAGAGCCATGAAAGCAATAATTGGATGACTCAGCTCAGGTGTTTCCTATTGAGGGAAGAATTAAACATAGGGAGAAGCATCAATAATCATGCATCTCATGCTTATCTTTTTTTGATCTAACAATGTGGTATCAGCTGACTGCTTTCAGGATACCAAGAAACTGTGAGGGAAAATAAAAGGCGTGTCAACAAAAATCTGAGAGAAGAAGTTTAAAGAAATGAAATCATTGAACAATGGAATAGTGACAAGTTTTTAGGTGAAAGAAATGAAGCCACCGAAAAATTAATCAGTGAGAAAATTCCTGATGAATGTGTTGAGGAAGAAAGTAACAAAGGGGGAGCATAAGTGATTGATGCTGATTCATAAAATAATTTGACATGGGAGATTGTTTCGAGGTTAGCAGATACAAATGTCATCGGGACTAAATGGATCTTTCACAATAAGATAAACGAAGATGACACAATGATTAGAAACAAAGCACGACTGGTGTGCAAAGCATACTCCCAAAGAGAGGGTACTGATGTTGATGAGACATTTGCACCAGTTGCAAGGCTAGAGACAATCAGATTATTCCTAGCCATTACAGTGCAAAGAAAGTTCAATGTGTTCCAGATGGATGTCAAGTCTGCATTTCTAAATGGGTTTCTGGAAGAAGAGGTGTACATTGAGCATCCAGATGGTTTTCTCATTCATGAGGATGAGAACAAAGTTTGCAGGCTGAAGAAGGTGTTATATGGGCTGAAACAAGCACCAAGAGCATGGTACTGAAGGCTATATCAGTATTTGAATAAGATTGGTTTTCAGCGTGGGGGATTTGATTACAATCTTTATTTCAACAATAACAGTAATCAAAGGATGATGGGGCTGGTCTAAGAAGAAGACATAATATTTGGAAGATCAGATGAAGCATAGTGGAGACAGTCTTCTGAATTCAAGAAACATTAGTTTGAAATGTCTATGATTAGTGAGATGATGTTTTTCCTTGGTTTACAGGTTACACAAGGTAGGAATGACACATTAATTTCTCAATACAAATATGCCAAGGAGGTTTTGAAATGATTTGGAATGGAAAATTACAAGGAGATGAAGACTCCAATTGCTACCCGGATAAAATTATCAAATTATGATAATGGAAAGGCAGTTAGTATCATAGAATACAGGCAGATTATTGGGAGTATACTGTACCTGACATCGATGAGACCTGATATCGTTTTTGCCACCTGCCAAGCAGTGAGATATTAAAGCAATCCCAAATAAAGCCACATCCTTACAGTGAAAATAATAATTCAGTATATCAAAGGCACTGTGGATTTCGGTCTGATGTATAATGACAAATCTCAATCAGTGTTATTGGGTTACACAGATGTAGGTTGGGCTGGATCAGTAGATGAAAGAAAACCAACATCAGGAGGTGCATTCTATCTTGGTGGATTGTGTATTTCTTGGCTAAGCAAGAAGCCAGATTGCATTTCATTGAGCACCGTAGAAGCTGAGTATATTGCGGCCACTCAAGCATGCACACAGTTATTGTGGATGAAGCAGCAGCTTGAAGATATGGGAGTTGAAGTGAAGTCTCTGATCGGAATCCAATGTGATAACTCAAGTGATATAAATCTCAACAAAAATCCCGTCCATCACTCAAGGACAAATCACATTGAGATCAAATATCATTTTATCAAGGAGAAAGTGGAGCAAGGGCTTGTGAAGTTGGAGTATGTGCCTATAGAGCTACAGGTTGCAGACATTCTTACAAAGGCCTTATCCAAGGAAACATTTGAAAGGCATCGACTGGCTTTGGGAGCTCAGTCGATTCCCCACACTTGAAATAGTGTGGATGTGGGACACACCCCCACCCCCTCTCCTCAAGGTATGATGTGTTTTTCCCTAATGTGCTTATGTGTTCTCTACTCTGTTACAGACTGCAAAGGGGTGACCTTTGAGTTCATTGACAAAGGGGGAGAAAATAGTGATTGTTCAAGGGGGAGATAGTGTGGAGATTTGATAAATCATGAATGATATGGGGAGAAGCTG
Organism: Viscum album; assembly: GCA_963277665.1. Lineage (NCBI taxonomy): Eukaryota > Viridiplantae > Streptophyta > Magnoliopsida > Santalales > Viscaceae > Viscum > Viscum album. The sequence continues at coordinate 1,776,414,748 of OY728146.1, read as the reverse complement.
ACCAGTGGATCAGCCAGATAGGGGGAGAAATGAGAAAGGGGGATATTTTTAAATCTGACGATGCTAGAAGTGATCGATCAACGAATAGAAATCACGATAGCTCAGGATCGTGATAAAAGAAGAATAGTGGAGTTGGAATGGTGAAAGAAGGTTTCTAGATATCATCAATTGGTATCAGCGTGGTTTAACAATTGGTATCAATTTAAGAATTGGTATCAGGTTGGAATCGAAAATTGGTGTTTGACATGAAGTGATTCATTGATGAACTTTTCATACTACTCATGTTTCTCACTCCGAGCATTGCTCATGTGGGCTTAGAGAACGTGTTAAGTGATTCCTTGAACGCTATCATAATCTCAAGAGGTGAATGGTGGTAGCGGCTGGAAGAAGACTTAGTGAGGTATCAAAGTGCAGAAAATCATTCTGAGCAGAGTTGTGAAGAGTTGTCAACAAACCCAAAGGGGGAGATTGTTGGGCAAAAATCTCTCAAGGTAACATTGAAGTATTTTTGGGTTGATTGTGTTTGTTGACAAAGCAGGTTTCCATGAAGAAATTGTCGAGTTCTAGAGAAGTTGTTGACAATCCATGTTGAAAAAGAACGATGACAAAGGAAAGGACGATCTGGAGGCGGTATAAAAGAGTAGTACAAGGTGGCGCCGTTTCCCAGTGTTTGCCAAATTTTTGGGGTCCAAAATTTGGAGTTTGGCGAGCATCGTGAAAATAGGATTTCCTTGAAGATCGTATTTTTATATGGCAAAGGCATGAGTTTCGAAAATATGGGATGCATGGATTGGATTTCGCGAAGACCAGAAAAATGGAGGTGGTGATGCTTCACGATTATGTCAAAGCTTCGCGAACGACAGAGTTGAAGCACATCGCGAAGGTGAAGGGATTTGTGGGGGAGCTTCGCGGCGAAGGCGTGAAGGAATGTTAACGGTAATGCTCCACGATTACGACGAGCTCTGTGAATGGAAAATTTCCGTGGTGCTTCGCGATTTGGACAGAATTATGGTGGAAACTTTAGAGCTTTGCGATTTGAGATGACATGGCATTGCCTTCACGTGGAAAGTTAGAGGGTCGATGGAATCGCCTATAAATAGAGGCCGACCCCCTCGAGAGAAGTAGAGAGAATTTTCAGAGAAAATCATTTGCTATCGGTTCGTGAAGATAGTTCGCGTAGCTTGTGTGCTTCGCGAAAGAAGAGCTTCACGACAGCTATTGTAGCTCCGCGAAAGTTGCACGCTCCGCATTGGCTCAGTGAGATTCATGAGGGAAGTCTCTTTGCGACGACTTGGGCTTCACGATGACCTAATCATTGCGAAGGCTTGAGCTTTGCGACGGTCTGAGCTCCGTGAAATTGTGAGCTTCGCGAAAAGGAAGGAACATCACAGAGGCTTGTTTGAGCTTCGCGAAATTGGGAGCTTCGCGATGTAGGGTGATTTGTGAAGGTACTTTCCAAAGGAATTTCCCATTGGTTAGTGGAAAAGGGGTATTCATTAGTGGATGAAATTTGGAATTCATTAGAGTATCTATATACAGTGGAGGATGCATTCATTAGTGATAATGAAGAGACCTACAGGTCTATAAACTATGAGTGGATTCCCTTCCAGAGCAGTGAGCTTAGGAAGAGAAAGAAGGTGATTCTCTCCACCGACAGTGAGCCAGAGAGAGAGAAATAAGGGGTGACCCTTGGGAAATCAGTGAGCTGACCCTAAACTTTGTAAAGGCAGCGAGCCTGGGCATAGAAGTGATCTAGCACAAACTTTTTATCCACATCTAGTGAAGAATAGTGGAATTTGGTACGACTGGAAACTTGTCGGCGTATGCTCCTTGGACGTAGCCCAGTGAGGGTGAACCAAGTAAAAACCTTTGTGTCTGCCTGTTTTCGTCCCTATATTGCATTAAAAGAATCATCATTAGATAAATAAGTAAAGAAGTGATCATAGTTTACACACAAGAGCAAACAAAGTGACCCCTGTAATAAAGAGGTCAAGATCCAGTGGGGTAGGAAGAACTTTGAAAAAGAATATCCATACCCTGATTCACCCCCCCCTCTCAGGGTATATAGGCCCCTATTGGTCCTAACAAATATATTTCACTCGATCATTCATATGCCTCCTTATGAGTCCCTTTATACACACTGGAATGAAGTTGTAGAGAGAAAGTATATTGGGACTCGAGCTTACTGATGAGATGATAGAGAAGTTTGGAGTCATTAAAAAACATATAATAACTATACAATATTAAAATAAATGTTATGTTAATAATCGTATATGTGATCTATAATTTTAAGTTGGTGAGAAGGCCTTTCTAAAAATTTCTTCATGTATGAAAGAAGGGAAATCTAAGACCTAGATATATCAACCCCATTAAAATATTTGATTATATGAGGATAAAATCTTATTAGTTAGATCTTTCTCTAAACCTATCAGAGTTTCATGATGTGTTCTTTGTATCATTCATGAGTAATTACACAATTTATCCATCACATATACTAAACTCAGAGGTCGTACCACTGAAGCATAATATTTTTTATGAGGAACAACCAGTATAGATTCTAGATCGAATAGAGAATATTAGACAAAACAAGACCAATCACCTAGTAAAAGTTTAATGGTGAAAACACCCGCATGAGGAAGCTACATGATAAATTGAGGGTGTAATGAAGAAAAAGTGTCTTAATTTTTTGGTACAAAAGTGATGAATTTTTAGGAAAAAAAATCATTTTAAGGTGGGTAATAACACCCTGAGATTTTTTGAAATATTTTTATTTTAAATAAATTTAATCTTTTTACTATTTTTAATTACATGTAAAACTGATTATAGATTTAATTATATGAAACACTAATTATATCTTGTGTTATACACAATAATGAGTTTTTTCAATAGATTGCATGATATGCGAGATCAAGCTTCAGCAAACCACAAAGTATTATATGACCGTTATAAACTATCCCTTAAATAAGAATATATGAATAATATTAAATATTTTTTAAAACATACATATAAATTTCCTAATAAATATAAAATTATTTATAAATTATATGAAAATATTTAATCAATTTTTAGTAAAGTAATTATATTCTTCAAAAATATGTTTTCTTTAAAAAATGTTTTTATTGATTTTTAGGAAAAAATAATATATTTAATTTATATATATTTTAGAAAAATTATTTTATAAAATTAAATTTAAATTTTGAAATTATCATATATAAATTAACTAATTGTGACATTTCCTTATTTTTTTTCGAAAATATCGATGATTCAATGAATAGTGAAAAATATTGATTTTTATAAAACTATATTTTATTTTAAATAAATTAAGTAATTTAAAATCCACATTATGTTTTAAAGAAACATAAGTATTATTTATTTAAATTTAATAAACTTAATTAATTTTTAATCAACTTTATATTGGATTTGAGTATAAGTTTATTTTTGGGTTTAAAAAAGGTTTTTTTTTTCTGAAATTAGTTTTAAAGTGCATAATATTTTTCTATTTTAATTAATTAAAAAAATAAATAATGAGGATTTTTTCAAATTAAATGTATATATTATATTCAAATAAATTTTAATTAATATCCATTAAATGATTATTATTATACATTGAGTTAATATAAAATCATTTTCTTCTTAAAAAAATACACTTTTCGAAAACTCTTTTTTTCATCATGTTTTTAAGTTTTGTTTTAAAATTAATTTTCAATAGTTTTATAAAATTTATTAAAAAAATAAAATTAATTTTTAAAATCATAATTTAAAAATTATGTTAGGTTTAATTTTTTATAATTTTCCATAAATATTAATTTTTTTTGATGAATAATAAACAAATATTGAATTAGAATTGAAAAATTTCTTTTTATTTAAATTATTTATAAAGTAAAATTATATTTTAAATTATATTTAAAGTGAAATTAGTGAAATTATATATATATATATATATATATATATTAATACAATTAAAGTTATTGGAATCAATTTTAGATGGAAATTGGATATAATAACTCTATAAACTTTTGAACATTTTCTCTTTAAAAACCTATTTTCTCATAGTGTATGTGAGATTAATTTTAAATTAAAATTTCAAAATTATGTGAATTGGATTTGAAAAAATAGATTCTATATTTATAATAATTAAAATTTATATTATCTAATAACTTTAAATTAATTTTTTGACCAAAATGAATTGTAAAAATAGTAAATCATTTTAATGCGCTTAATGTAAAAATGGGTTTACAAGAAGTTAAACTAAAAAAAGGTTTAAAATAACTAAAAAATTATCCAAAAAAATTTATGCCCATATTTATAACGTTTTCATTATATTCTCAATAATGGTTTTTTGTTGGATCCTTGTGTCATGAAAAAAATGTTGGTAAAATTATTTCTTTTAAAAAAGTACAACTGTTCCACTCACCTCACTTATAAAAGGACATCCTTTCTCCTCTCTTATTCACAACTTAAAGAACCTTTTAAATAAGAAAATACCTACCAAAATAACTTCCCAAATTCACTCCTCTCATATTATAAAACTTATTTTTTATAGAAATACAACCAATTAAGTAATTTGATGCAAAATTAAGAAGGACACTTGAAGAAGAGGTAACATTCATCAACCAACATTTTTGTTTTTTTTCATCCCCCACATAATTAAATTATTATTTTAACATAATGATATAATAAAATCAGTATATTAAATATAATAATATGTTTTTATGTTAATATAATGACCTAAAAATATACCAAATTCCATCAAATGGGTTACAAAATCATCGTTTTTGTGTATGACAGACTACCACCTCACGAACTGATGTCATTCATTTTTCTATTTCCACCTCTCACACTTGGAAAAAATAATGGATTTATTATTTATATATTATATTTATGATATTATTATTCTTAATGAATTATTATATCATAGATAACTTTATGCTTTCCATTTTTTGGTAATACGTTAAAATCGCTCGTGTGTACGGCGGACTACCGCCCCGCGAAGCAATGTGATTCGTTCACAATTTACATGGAAGGTAATAATGGTGAATTTAATAAAAAATGTAACATATATAAAATAAAAATTATTATTTAATGATAATTTATAATTTACCTTTATTTATTTCAATATATTAAGAAAATGGAAATAATGTTCATGCGTACATAGGGCCTTCCGTCTTCATGAAGGATGTACTTCATTTTTTATCACTAAATTTTATGGATCACTATAAATAATTATATAATTAATATGTATCATATTTATATCATGGTTAAAATTATTTATATTATTAAACCATGATCAAATTAATAGGGAAAAAAATAACAAATCAAAACTTACATGAAAAACAAAGAAGTTATTGCCCAAAACGTGACTTTAACATGGAATTATTAATAAATAGGTAATAAAAGGTCATAAGTAAATAATATATGGTATGATATATATATATATATAAATATATATTTAGTTTTATTTAATATACTTATAATAAACTTATATTTATTATTCAGAAGGTTTGAACATGTATTAAAGAAGTTAAGACTTAAGGTAAGGGATTCCTGTCTCACTTTTTACATTTGTGAGACACATGACATATTATCCATCTATTTATTTTATATGGTGTATATAATATTCATGAATTTATTTTATGATTATTATCATGAAAATTATTTGTATTTATATTTATATTTTAGGATCTCTATTTCATGGGGTTTAATATTTAAATGTTAATAAAGCGCTAAGGGATTTTTAACTCAATTTGCCTTTATTGAGAAGTATGTTATATTATGCACATATATAATTTCAAAAGGTTTATATTATGGAAATTTTTCATTTAATATCATGAATTTATTTATAATTATTATATTTTAAGTTCCATTTTATTTTATTCCTTCTTTGGTCTTATGATTCAAAGATACCAAAGTGGTGATGATCTTATGTTACAATCTCATAGTTTATCGAGATTTTTTGTGATTATGTTTTTGATGATAAAATATTATAATACACATATCAATAAACTCATAAATTTTATTCTTATATGGTTATTCATTATATTTTCAATAAACAGTTCCATTTATCACTATTTAAAACTTAAAATAATTAATTTTTTTTAAGAAAAACGGAATTTTTTCCTCTCCTCGGTTGGAAAATACATTTTCTTCCAAAAACCATGTTTTATAAAAATGATTTTAATTTTTTATTATTATTATCCTATAGTTTTTAATATACATTTTTGTTTGAATTTTTTAAAAAATTATTTAAAAGTAATCTTCATGTTGTTTTCCAAATAATTACCATTTATATTTTACTGAAAATGTGAAATAAATATTTATTTTAACATGTTTGAAATGAATAAAACTTAATATTATGAAGAACATTATTTGATTTTAATATTAATTTATAATTTTCAAGGTTAATTTTAAAGTAAAATATTTTTAAAATGTTTTATGTTTTTAAACGTTTTTTTAATGTGGAAAGGATATTTTCCTCATGAAATATTTTAAATGATCGATCAAAATAATTTTCCATCTAAGATGATATTTGTTGATGTTGCCTATGAATTATTGGGGATATGTTCTAAGGATACCATTTTTATTCTTTCTTTGAATGGTTTATGTTTATGATGGAATGATGATTATATGAAACATGTTTCTCTTCCACGGGTTATACCATGATAAAATTCTTATGAAACCCTATTATTTTTCCACGGGATATGTTATGATGAAATTATGAAATTATTGTGAATTTTGTCTATTTTATACAGGTTATGATATGATTAAATGTTTATGAAACCAATTTCATTTAATGGTTTATGATATGATAAATTTTTTATTATATTGTGGCACACATAAATATGTTTTTCATTATGATATGAGGGAGACTTACATATCCTTCCAATGCATTGGGTAAAGATTTATATCTCATAATATTGAAAGGACTGGAATGGGGAGTGAACCCAGTTCAATAGGGTACTTTTTACACTATGATGGTCTTGGAAATAAACCTTGACTACAATGATGGTTTAGGGAGGGAACCCATTCCACTATGATATCCTTACTTGTGAGCCTTAACTACTATGGAAATGATTTTTTATGGTTTTGTGTTTTCCATAAATCTATGTATTATGTCATTTTTATTCTCTCATGGATAATTTTATTTTATTACTTTATGATTCATGTCTTATGAAATGGTAATATTTATTCCATTACTCAAGATTAAGATATTTTATATGCATGGTATGGTTTTTAAATGATATTCTTGTGTTCTTATACCATTATTTTCATGTTATGATTACATATCTCCCTTTTTTACCCTTACTAAGAATTTGATGTCACCATTTATTATATTTACTTTCCCATGGTTATGAATAAATGTATTACAAAGGATATGTCTAAGGAGGGTTCTAGTTATCAGGATCATAGTGAGAGATGATGTAGTTTACTTATGGACCATTTTTTGGGTTTTCAAGTTTCCAAAGAAACCAAACTATTATAGTCATTAGGCATAAGCTTGTGTAATGTAATGAATATTCATAAAAAATATGTAATACATATATATGATTAGCCTAGGTCTCTATATAAAAAATCTATTTTTATCAAAGTTTCTCCCAAACCAGCATCTAAAGCATTACAAAAAACTGAATACCTAATTCTTGGATCAGGTAAGGTCAAAATAACATTTGAGGTCAATATACTCTTTAGCTCTTGGAATGAGACTTCAAACAAATATATCCACTCAAAATTTACCCCTTTCATTATAATCCCAATCATAGGTGCTACCAAATGGGGGAAATATTGAATGAACTATTGGTAGCACCTGAAAAATACTAGGAAACTCCAAATCTTTAATGTGTTCCTAAGTAGTTCCCCAAAAATCACTACCTATACCTTCTCTTCGATCAGTAGAGATTCCCACCTTAAAAATCACATTCCCAAGTAATCAAACCTCTTGAATGTAACAGCGACACTTTAAAAACTTAGTGTAAAGATAATATGCTTAAAGTATAATAAAAAATAATTTCAAAGTGTCTATCATGAACCTCTGAGGTTTATGAGTATATCATTACATCATCAATTAATAAAATGAAAAAAATAGTCAAAATATGGATAAAAGATCATTTTCATGAGTTCCAGAACACTTATGGAGAACTCCTCAATCCAAAAGGTAGATAATATACTCATATAGTCTATAATTTCTCCAAAAAATTTTCTTAGATATATCCTTATCTCTTACCCAAATCTAATGGTAGCTTGATCATAAGTCAATCTTAGAGAAACATTGGGCTCCCCTAAACTAATAAAAAAACAATTGATCTTAAAAAATGGGAACCTATTATTCACTATTACTTAGTTTATATTCTTATAGTATATTCACAGATGAAGGATAATATACACATTATTAGAGAAAAAAACTTGATCACCCCAAAGATAAAATCTCGGTCTAATAAATCCTTTCATGTCTAAATCCTCAAGATGTGACTTGAGTTCCTTTAACTCAGCCAATTCCATATAATATAGAGGGATTGATATGGGATGTAATCATGCAGTGATTTTGATATTGAATTCAGTTTCTCTATCAGGAGGATGTATAGAGAAATCGTTTGGGAATAAATCCTATCCACTACTGGAGGAAAAGACGAGGGAGATACCTCTAGATTTTTTGTAAGAACCATACCCACTACGTGCACTGTAATATCCCCTAATTGAGTCAGGGTTAGTCTCATTATATATTCTACAACATCCCATTCATTGATTAAAATAAAATTATACAACCTAGGAATAGTAAAGGATGCTCATCTCTTATAGTAATCGATGTGTTAATGACAACTAGTCAACCATTTCATTATAAAAAACACATCCAAGCTATAAATATCTAAGATCATAAAAGCCTGTATGTTTCTAGAACAAAAAATTACTAAAAAAATTTGAGACATATATGGAGATAATATACCTTCTTACCCAACGTTTTATCAAAATAAATAAATTTGAAAGATAATTTAATAGGTAAGTCTAACCTAGTAATGACTTGAGAATATATAACAGAATAGGAAAAACCTATATTTAACAAGGTAATAGAAAGTATACAGGTAATCAGCACTAACACTCTAATTATAAAAGGTCCATTTTCACAAACATTTAGAACCTAGTCTACGATTTACACTCTACCTGTGTGGGTCCCATAACTCAATCCCTAAGTCACCTGATTTGATTAAGTTACTAACCCTTATGAAATATGGGTCTACTAATGAGAACCCCTGTCAGTCCCATGACTCACAACTTGCATCTTCCTAACACCTCTATGGAAACCCGACCACAATGTCATTAAAAATAAATTATGAATATTCCTCATATTGTCACATCAATAACACTTGTTCTAATATTTAGGTAAAAACTTTTGATAGTTTCTTCTATATCAATAATTGAAACATACAGTGACACCTCCTTCTCCCTATGGTGTTGAAGAAAACCTACTCTTTTTCAATTTTTTACTACCACCCTATCATGCCTCCACAACCTTCCTATTCCTAATACTAGAAAAGGTACTCAATAAATCACTAGGAGTTTCTCCCATTGGTGAACCATGGGATAAATAAAGACCCACTACTCTGTCCACCTCTAAAACCTTATCTATCACCAGGGACTTGTTCAACACCTCATGATACATTGTCAAGTAGAAAATCCTAACCTAGAACCTTAGCTTATATCAAAGATCAATATTGAATATTCAAGCCTTCTATGCCTTATTTTCCTCCAAAATAGCAGTGAAATGAAATAAATCCATGAAATAAACTGAATAGTTAGATACTAACATCATCTCCTACTAAGGATCCATAAACTATAGATCTCGATCCAAATTTAGTGAATCTCGGAAAAACTTCTCAAAGAAAATATTTTTATCTTATTAAGGTAATTACCTTGGGGAAGGGGGGGGGTGAATCAAGGTAGCATATATTTTAACCCTTAAATACTTTGATCATAATCTTGTTATCTTGATGTGAGGAACACTCATTTTATCTCCATTAATTTATCTTGAAAATTGATGAAAGTAATAAATGGAACACATATATTTTTACTTGGTTCAAACTAAATAGTAAAGTCTATGGAACATGTTTTTGATGATGTTTCTATGAAAAAAAATATAACGCACTTATTGTTTTGGTTTACATAGTAGATCGGTCTCAATAACCCTCCAAACTCACTATTTAAACAATATGAGAAAACTCATTAACTCTTTAGGGAACTCCTTAATATTATTCAAAAGATCAGATTTTTTATAATACACCTAATATGGTGTGTGAATTACATACCCTCTGATGATGTTTTAGTTGGATGAAGCTCTTATAATTCCCTTTTTCATCTTAAATCTCCAAAAAAACCACGTGATCTCCTATAAATCTCTATAACATTTAGCAACTCTTCTCCCTTTTTATTTCCAATATAATGTTTAAATTTAATCTACGTGTTATAAGATATTTCAAAGTTTCCCCTATGTTTAATGTGATAATAATTTGACCATTAAATCGAAATTAGACACCTATAAATTCAAGTAATAATTACCTATTTTAGTTTTTTCTTGAAATTTCTAGCTGACTGAAACTTCCTAGCTGTGGAATGATATATTATTCCATGGAATACAATTATCATTGTTTCAAAAAAATATGGTGCGGTAAACTCCACTGTAACGACCCGGTTCCGGGTGTCACTCAACGGGTGCCCCGAACCTGGTTCACCACGTGACCTCAAGCGCATTTCCCCAAATGCCAGAGGCTTCCAACTAGCAGTGAGGGCCTAGGTCTGATAGTGGGGAAACTATGCCCTCAATTGTCAAAGTGTAGCACATCGGAATACACAAATAAAAATACAAAGACAACAGAACCAATAAACCATACACAACCAAAATAAACAACTGCAGTAGATATAACCAACTATATATAAGTAATGATGCAACATGTCTGAAGTTCTAATAAAACAACAAGAACATGTTATACATCAATACAGTACAACAAAATGCAGAGTATAACTAAACAGTTCAAAATAGCTGGCAGTGACATCGCGAGCCTAGGATCGGTCCCATACCCCCTTACTCCTCAGCAACAGTCAAGTACCGGTATAGGTACTCTTTCCCCTATCCACACCTGCAAAAACGTAATCTATTTGGGCTGAAAAGCATGACCCAAACAGGGTGTGAGAAATATATCTCAGTAGGCACCCACCAAAGGCCCGTGCTCAACTTTGTGTAAAACATGCAACAAGTGTGCAGTAGTAAAATGCAATAAACTAAGCAGTACTAAAAAGTAACTAACTTACCAGTTATATTGCCATATAATTATTCATTTAATACATTTAATATTTAGAAACCACCACGATGAATTTCTAAATAATCAGTTAGTGTCCTCAGACAAGTAAAATCTCACCCTTAAGTAATCAGAATCTAACCCACAGGTATTTCCCTCAGGTGTAACATAAAATTTCCCACAGGCATATGAAGTGTCGCCCTCAGGCATAGAAGTCAAGCCCTCAGGCACAAAAGGTTTCCCTAAGGAGAAATAATACGTTTCCCTCAGGCTAATACAGTCACGCCCTCAGGCTATAGTGAAACACCGCCCTCAGGCATAAATAAACGGGTCATGCCCAACATATAAACATTCAATTTACATATAATTCCCCTCAAGGAAAAAGTAATTCATAATTTAAACATGGAATACCCTCGGGTATCCTGGCCAAATGACTAAACATAGGAACGCACCCCTGGGGTGGTCCTGGATCCAAGAACTGATCCCAAAAAACAGTTTTACCATTTTATTTAATCACCTATACAATTCTAGGTATTTAAATATATCCATGAAATCAGCCACATGACTTCCCATATATGGGTTCATAGCTCAAAGACACACAAAACACACGACAGTTGGAAAATAAACACCAAGACACATACCTTATACGCCCCTGATCAGTATACTCGAACGACGTTCCACGAATCGTCCTAGAACGAGGTAGATATGAGGTGAAAGAAAATTTCATTCAACCTTAAATAAATTCCATTAGATGAATAATTGGTAAGAAAAACACAAGGAGATGGGAGGGCTTACCCATGCAGTTCCAACGAGATCTTCCGAGGTGGAAACAGATTCTCGACGTGCGCTCGGCAGATCTTAAAATGTTCGGCTGTCCTCTCCCGAGCTCCCATCCGGTTTTAAGCCTTACCTATGAACAGGGGAGGCTACTGTCCATTTTAAGAGAAAAAACAAAGCACACGGCGTGTACTTCCAAGTACACGGCGTGTACTTTCATCATTTAACTGTTCATCTGGCGGCACTGCCAAACTGTTCATCCTTCGACATGAGTACACAACATATACTCCTGAGTACATGGCGTGTGCTGTCACCCAGCTGGCGGCTACTCCACCGACTTACTGTTTTGGCCTGCCGACTGACTACACGACGTGTAAAGGACCACTACACGACATGTAGTCGGTTCCTACACCCTTCTTCGCCAATAAGGATACACGCCCTGTGTACTTATTCCACACGGCCAAGAGTACACGACGTGTGGAAAAGTACACGGCGTGTAGTTCCAAAATTTTGGATTTTTCCCCAGTTTACTTATTTTCTCAAAAACACTTAAGGAAAAGAGAAAGAAGAAACCCATACCTTAAATATAAGAACCAGGTTCTTACAAACTTCTCCCCTTATAGCAATTCTTTCCCAAATTTCCCTTCCAATGGTGGTGAAGATATAGCTGTGAACAACTCCACCTACTGAGCAGGTACGTCGGTCTCCCACTCCCAGGTTTCGTCCTGCACTCGGCCATACTTCCATAGCACCCGTACGAGAGGAAATGGATGACCTCAGAGAAACTTTGTGCTCCTGTCCACAATAAGAATCAGATTATCCTCAAAGGACACATCCATCTGAAGCTCAACCTCTTCAGGCTTAAGGATGTGAGATGAGTCTGAATGATAGCGACGCAACTGAGACACATGGAAGATGTCGTGCATGGATCGATATCGCTGTGGTAACTACAACCGGTAGGAAACCAGCCCAACTCTCTCCAGAATCTAAAATGGCCCCACATACCTCGGTGAAAGTGTACCCTGTCTCCTGATCCATCTGTGTCCCAGCCTTGGCGAAACACACAAGAGAACCTGATCCCTGACAACGAACTCCAAAGGTCATCTGCGGCGACCAGCATAAGATTTCTGATGAGACTGTGCGGTAGACATCAACTTCTGAATCAACTGGACCTGCTCAGAAGTCCCCTGCATGAGATGTTGTCCCAGTAAAGCTTCCTTAACTACCTCTGACCAGCACAAAGGTGATCGGCATGGCCTACCATATAAATCCTCATAAGGTGCCATCTCAATAGTTGCCTGAAAACTATTGTTATAGGCAAACTCGACTAGGGGTATATGCTCTTCCCAAGAGCCCCCAAAATCTAGGACGCATGCACGCAGCATGTCCTCTAGCACCTGTATCATACGCTCTGACTAGTCATTGGTCTGAGGGTGGTATGCTGTGCATAGAATCACCTGTGTACCCAGTTCCCTCTGAAAACTCTACCAGAAACAAGACGTAAAGTGGGAATCCCTATCTGAAATGGTAGAACGAGGGACCCCATGAAGATAGATGATCTCTCAGATATACAGCCTTCTGAGCTCGTCAACACCGAAGGTTTCCTTGATCAGAAAAAAGTGAGCTACCTTCATGATTCTGTCCATGAAAACCCACGTGTCATCATTGCCTCGAGGTGACCTCGGCAAACCCATCACAAAATACATCGTGACATCATCCCATTTCCACTCTAGAATGGGTAACTGCTGTAACAGTCTAGTTAGTATCTGGTGCTCCGCTTTCACCTACTGATAGATGGAACATCTCGTAACAAAACCAACCAAATCTCTCTTCATACTCGACCACCAGTACTGAAATCTCAAGTCTCGGTACATCTTGGTAACCCCAGGATGAACTGCCCATGCTGAAGCATGAAACTCCTGCATCAGCTCCTCGTGTATATCCCCTGGAACCCACACTCGCCCATGGAAATGCAGAACCTCATCACCGCCTTTCGCCCAACTGAGAGGAGGGTCCTCACTTTCCACCGACTCCCGTAGAACTAGGCTTTCTGAATAAGATAGTTGTCTCATCCTCACTCTGTCCAGGAGGGTAGATGTCACAGCTAACGAGGAAAGATAAGTCTTCCCCTGACTGTCGTTCACCTCCAGATGCATCTCAAAGAACAAAGCCATAAGCTGCCACTCACCACTGGCCTCATGCACTACCTGTATCTGAGTCTTCCTGATCAGTGCACCATATACTGAATTACCTTTTCCAGTTGTATAGGAAAGCTCAAAATCTAAGGACTGTAGGTACTCGACCCACCTCCTCTGCCTCAGATTCAGGTCATGCTGAGTAAAGATATACTTGAGACTTTTGTGGTCGGTGAAAACCACAAAACATTCTCCCAACAGATAATTCCTCTAAAAACGCAATGCTTGAACAACTGAAGCCAACTCGAGATCATGCATCAGTTAATTCCTCTCATGTGTCCTCAACTGCCGAGACCCATATGCAACAACTCGATCGCCCTGCATCATCACTTCTCCCAGCCCAATACCTGATGCATCACAATAAACCGTATAGCTCTTCCCCTGCTCTAGGAGTATCAGGATTGGTGCTGATGTCAATCTTCCTTTCAGGTCCTGAAAGGATGTCTCACAATCTTCTAACCATACAAAATTCACACCTTTCTTAGTCAAACCCGTCAACGGCACTGCTAAGCGGGAGAAGTCCTAGATGAAACGTCTGTAAGAACTAGCTAGCCCTAAGAAACTCCGTATCTGAAACATGTTCTTAGGATGCTCCTAGGAAACTAATACTCTCACCTTCTCTGAGTCCACGAAAACTCCCGCATCTGTGATGATATGACCCAGGAAGTGAATCTGGTCCATCCAAAAGTGGCACTTTGAGAGCTTAGTATATAGTCCATGCTCTCTCAGTGTACTCAATATGATCTCAAGATGGGTGGCATGGTCGTGTCGAGTGTGAGAGTACACCAAGATGTCGTCCACGAATACTACCACAAAAGAATCAAGATATGGATGGAAAACACGATTCATCAGAGCCATGAAAACTACTGGTGCATTCGTGAGTCCAAGCGGTATAATCAAGTAGTCGTACATACCATATCTGCTCTGAAAAGTCGTAAGAGGTATATCTGATGGTCTCACGCATAGCTGATGATATCCGGATCTCAAGTGAATCATCGAGAACACTAGTTCTCCTCGAAGATGATAAAAAAGATCATCTATCCTTGGAAAAGGATATGGGTTCTTGACCGTCAACTGGTTCAACTTCCGATAGTCCACGCAAAGTCTGAGGGTACCGTCCGACTTCTTCGCAAAAAGGACCGGTAAACCCCACAGAGAAGTACTGGGTCAGATAAAAACCTTCGCTTGTAACTCATTTAACTGCCTCTTGAGATCCTGTAACTCAGGTGTAGCCATCCTATAAGGAGGAATGGACACTGGTGCAACTCCTGGCACAAGCTCGATAGATAAATCCACCTCTCACTCCGGAGGTAGACCTGAAAAGTCATCTGGGAAGACATCCCTGAAACGATCAACAACTGGAGGGAAATCCGTCTGACAAGTCCCCTAATCATCCAGATACAAACTCGCAATCTGGGCTATGAATCCACCTTGCCCATGATGCTCTGGTCCAGCTCGACTCACCTGAACATCCCACTCACCCTTGTATAGAAACTTTCCTCCCTCTGGTGATGTGAAACTCACCCTACGACGGTAGCAGTCTACAAAGGCTCAAAATGGAACCAACCATTGCATCCCGAGAATGACGTCATAAGATGTCATCTCTAAGACATAGAGGTCCCAAAGAAAGTGACATCCATCAACCTCAAGGGGGAACTCCTTGCACTGACACACACCAGCCGTCCTAGTCCCCAATGATGTTTCTAGCATCATGATATCAGAATAAGTAGAAACGCAGAGCCCGAGGCTCTCCACAACGGGTACAGATATAAAACTATGTGTAGAACCCGTATCGAAAAGTAATGAAGATAAGAAAGAAGATACTATAATAGTACATCATACTGTAGAAGGTCTGAGATCCTACTCCTGCAGGTTCTATTGCACTACATATGCATGCCCAGTGCCGCGGCCCTACGACACAGCATGGATACCCTGAGCTGTCCCGCCTTACTGCCTCTGAGATCCTGGTGTTTGGCTACCACGACCACGACCACCATCTTTGCCTGCACGCCCTGACATATTCCAGTCCCCTGACTGGTATGAAGCCACTGGTCCTGCTCCTACACGCGGAGTCTGCACAGAACCCCTCTCACTAGCCACTAGTGGAAACACCCTACAAAAGCACTGCAGATGACCCATATTGCCGCAAGCTCGACACTCCACTAGGTCTCGTAGACACTGCGGTCTCTTGTGCCCCTCTCTGCCACACTGGTAGCACCTGATCGGGACACCAGAAGAAACTTCCTGGATGGTACTACCACCCTGAGAGAAATCCATCTGCCTCTTCCTCTTTCCAGTAGAAATAGTACCAGTAATTGGTGCTAAACTACACTGGCCCACACCACTAGATTCCCGCAGGTTCGTCTCTGAGATCAGTGCCTGTTTCACAATAGCGTGTACTGAAGGAAATCTGAAAACATTAACCAGTGCTCGAATGTCATATCGGAGGCCATCCTCAAAGAGAATGGCTCTCAATGTCTCATCACTCACTAGCACGGGTTCAAAACACTGTAGCTCAGTGAAACGAACATAATAGTCCATCACCGACATAGCGCCCTGCTGTAGATTCATGAACTCTCGTGCTCTATCTTCCCTCAACGTCTCGGGAAAGAAGAAGTCATAGAAGACTGCCCGAAAATCCTCCCATGCCATGTCTCTGTGATGCTCTGACTGGGTGGTAACATCCCACCACCTCTTGGCGGAATCACGCAGCATGTAAGTCGTGAGATTGACCCTGTTCCCTGGAGGCGTCTCAAGATGCTCGAAAATAGTGTTCATCGATCCTAGCCAAGATTCTGCAGCTTTTGGTCCGCCATCCCCTGAAAATGTAGGCGGATGCTGCTGCTGCAAGGTACGAGTCAGCTTGGCCATAGATGTGGCAGCCTACGGTGCTCCATGAAAGGTCTGTATGAACCACATGAAGCCTTCACGGAACTACACCTCCATGCCTGTGTCTGGTATAACAGCTGGAACCACATCTGGCTTTGCTGGAAGATCCAATGGTTTCCCATGGACTACCATCTCTAGAGTATACTTGTCGCTGCTGTCCTGGAGAACAACGCGTGGACGTCTAGGCAGCATGACACTACAAGGTCAAAATCACGTCTTAGATAAAGATTTATCAAAGACTGAAAGCAAAGGAACCATAAAGGGAACAAGAGGAAGATGACATTTCAAGATTTGAAAAACACAACTACACGACATGTAAATGACTACACGACGTGTACTTAACTTCCCTTCCCCTGCCTAGGTCCTTTTACATGGCTAAGACACACGACTTCTGTTGAACAAAAACTACACGGTGTGTATATAATATACACGCCATGTATGGTGTTATTTCCAACTGTTTGTATCATCTATGACCTGGCCAACTACTCGGCTTGACACCACACGACGTGTTACACCAGCACACGGCATGCCAACAACCTCATTTCCTAGTCACACAGCTAACTCCACACGGTCTGTCCTCGGACAAGACTACACGACGTGTTCCCAAAGGTACACAGCGTGTTCTAGACGAGCTTCTCCAACCTATGTTGTTAGTTACATGGCCGGAAACATGGATCAACCTACATGGCGTGTTCTATATACACACGGCGTGTACACGAGAGGATTTCACCAACCCGTGCTGTTAGTTACACAGCCGGGTCCCCAGGTCACACTATATGGCGTGTTCATCATCAAAACAACGTGTGCGTCTGTAGGTTTCCTCCGCCCGTGTTTGTTAGTTAAACAACGGACACCAGGTCAACACTACACGGCGTGTATAGAAGCTACACGGCATGTTCGGCCCAAGGTCTTCCCTTCCCCGTGTCTCCGCCAACACAGTTTATGACACGGGAAGAGACTACACGGCATGTACTCTGGGTACACAGCGTGTACTCAAAAAGTTCATTTTTTCTTCCCGAATAGAAGGCCATACATGGTGTGTTTAAGATACTTCACAGCGTGTATACTGGGTTTTGGACAGTACGCCTCAGAAACTTCCCCGGAACCCAGAAAATACCGAAAAACAACACCTAAGTGTCAAATTCCGACCCGTGAGGGCCCATACTCCCCACGAGTCAAAGTTTGACATCTTATCTATGTTATAACCAAAATAATCAGTCAATGATCCACCAAATTATGGTCAATGGGGGCCCATACTCCCCAAAAACCAAATTTGGGCATTCATTTTCTAAACCGGCTTACACAAGAAAATACCCTATCACAAGCAGGTATTTATCAAGCAGCTATCACAACAACATGCTTAACTAGCACAAAAACTATCACAATAACATGCAAATTCTAATGCACCTACATGGCATGGAACTATGCATGACATGTGATTTCTAGCATGTGTATAAATTATGCATGAGATGGAATAAACTCATCTCATCAGGTTGCAACTAAATAGAACCCATAGAAAAAATATAACAACCCAATCAGAAGTGCGTCACCCAACGGTGAAATCAAGTCAACTTTAAATTGAAAAATTAGTAAAATTGCAATATGAGGTAAATTTTATTTTTCCTGTACATGGGTTAGCTACGCCTGGGCATAGCTTATTACCAACTACCATTTTCATCCTATCCCTGACTAAGGCTCCAAATAGTAAGTCAAAGAAAAGAACCCCTTTGATACCACTTTGTAACGACCCGGTTCTGGGTGTCACTCAACGGGTGCCCCGAACCCGGTTAGCCACATGACCTCAAGCGCATTTCCCCAAATTCCAGAGGCTACCAACTAGCAGCGAGGGACTAGTTCTGATAGTGGGGAAACTATGCGCTCAATTGTCAAAGTGTAGCGTAGCAGAATACAAAAATAAACATACAAAGACAACGGAAGCAATAAACCATACACAAACGAAATAAAAAACTGTAGTAGATATAACCAACTGTATATAAGTAATGATGAAACATTTCTAAAGTTCTAATAAAATAGCCAGAACATGTTATACCTCAATACAGTACAACAAAATGCAGAGTACAACTAAAGAGTTCAAAACAACTGGCAGTGACATCGTGAGCCTAGGCTCGGTCTCATGCCCCCTTACTCCTCCGCAATAGTCAAGTACCTATATAGGGACTCTTTCCCCTATCCGCACCTGCAGAAACGTAATATGTTTTGGCCGAAAAGCATGACCCAAATATGGTGTGAGAAATATATCTCAGTAGGCACACACCAAAGGCTCGTGCTCAACTGTGTGTAAAACATGCAACAAGTGTGCAGTAGTAAAATGCAATAAAATAAGAAGTACTAAAAAGTAACTAACTTACAAGTTATATTTCCATATAATTAATCATTTAATCCATTTAATACTTAGAAACCACCATGGTGAATTTCTAAATAATCAGTCAGCTTCCTCATACAAGTAAAATCTCACCCTTAGGTAATCCGAATCCAACCCGCAGGTATTACCCTCAGGCGTAACAAAAAATTTCCCTCAAGCGTACGAAGTGTTTCCCCCAGGCACAGAAGTCAAGCCCTCTGGCATGAAAGGTTTCCCTTAGGCAAAATAGTACGTTGCCCTTAGGCTAATACAGTCACGCCCTCAGGCTATAGTGAAACACCGCCCTCAGGCATAAGTAACCGGGCCATGCCCTACATATAAACATGAAATTTACAAACAATTCCCCTAAAGGAAAAATTAATTCATAATTTAAACATGGAATACCCTCAGGTATCCTATCCAAATGGCTAAACAGAGGAATGCACCCCCGGGGTGGTCCTGGATCCAAGCACTGATCCCAAACAACAGTTTTATCATTTTATTTAATCACCTATAAAATTATAGGTATTTAAATATAGACAAGACCTCAGCCACACGGCACCCCATATATGGGTTCGTAGCTCAAAAACACACAAAACACATGACAGTTGGAAAATAAACACCAAGACACCTACCTTATATGCCCCTGATCAGTATACTCGAACGACGTTCCACGAATCGTCCTAGAACGAGGTAGATATGAGGTGAAATAAAATTTCATTCAACCTTAAATAAATTCCATTATTGGAAGAATTGGTAAGAAACACACAAAGATATAGTAGGTCTTACCCATGCGGTTCCAACGAGATCATCTGAGGCAGAAACGGATTCCCGACGTGTGCTCGGAGGATCTCCAAAGGTTCGGCCGTCCTCTCCCGAGCTCCCGCACGGTTTTAAGCCTTCCCTATGAATAGGGGAGTCTACTGCCAATTTTAAGCGAAAAAAGTACACGATGTGTACTTCCAAGTACACGGTGTGTAATTTCATTATTTAACTGTTCCTCTGGCGGCACCGCCAAACTGTTCATTCGTCGACATGAGTACACGACATGTACTCCTGAGTACACGGTGTGTGCTGTCGCCCAGCTGGCGGCTACTCCACCGCCTTACTATTTTGGCATGCCGACTGACTACACGGCGTGTAAAGGACCACTACACGGTGTGTAGTCAGTTCCTACACCCTTCATCGCCGACAAGGCTACATACCCCATGTACCCATTCCACATGGCCAAGAGTACACAGCGTGTGGAAAAGTACACGGCGTGTAGTTCCAAAATTTTGGATTTTCCCCCATTTTCCTTATTTTCTCAAAAACACTTAAGGAAAAGAGAAAGAAGAAACCCGTACCTCAAATATAAGAACTGGGTTCTTACATCCACTATGGTATAGTCTCATTTCCCATAGGCTTCACCATGGAATAGTCTGGAATATTGTGGCATGGGAACCTACAGTTGACCATATCCACAAAAATATTTTTCCTTTAATTATCCCATGATCTACACATATCCTACTTAACTACTCTTAACTTTAAAAACACCTTGAGGCTTAACCACATCTATTATGATACAGATTATTGTAGAATATAAAACATCCACATGTTAATTTTTCTTCTATAGTGTGGCTTCATCCACTTTAGTGTTACCACCTATAGGAATGGTAGATCCCCAAGATCCTTGATTATGTTAAATCTAAACCCTCCTTGAGTTAATGTGTATCATGGAAATATCTTCTTACAAAAAAGAATGTGGTATGTCCATATATCCATGATGTGGACACCTCAAAATTTCCAGTGGAATTAATTTAATTGAACCTTACTTTGAAAGGACCCTATGCCATGGGAAATTTGACTATGGAATAGAAATTTTTTTTGAATCCCACATCAAAAATTCCTCTAGAATTACAGTGATATACAATAAATTGTATTCCTAAATAGTTATTCAAGTAAGATTGGAATCTGTTCTTGCCTACTACCACCTATTATTCCTTATGAGTGAGTGGATAAACACCACCTCTCATAGCTTCACAGGTGAAGTTTTATCCTTCACATGAACATGTGCTCACATGAACCCCCTTGCTAGACTACTCAACTATGTATCCCCTGAGCTCAACCACCAGCTTGTTTGGAGGCTTCTAGGGTGTTGGTATTGAGTGGGCTTGACCAAATTTTATGATCTTTTTATCCTTAATTTTGGCACAACTAGGTTAACTATGGTATGGAAAACATTTTAAGTGACCCTTTGTAGTTATCCATGATCTCTTCTATGACATAGTTGACTAAAATACAATGAAAAAATCCCAAAGAAAACATATCCTATGTTGTGACGTAGAATATGTGGTGTGGGGTCTATCTTCTAGAAAATATTCTTCTTCAACACCCTCATTAAAATCCTGGGCGAGGATGGATAAACATAAATCCATAAAATTATTACAAGTATCAACTTATCATCATTCTTTGAATTTTTAGTAAACAAAACCTATACAAACTTCCAAAGGGGTTTTGGCTATCATTTCTCCCATTTGGGTTTTTTAGAAATTCCAAAAAAAATCACTTTACTTATGTTATTGAACACAAAACACTTGAACACAATATTTATATTTTTACTCCATGGAGGGAACCAATGACTCATTTTTCATAAACTTTAAGCTCATGTGATACAATTATTGATGTGAGAAACAAGATTTGGATAAAATAATTCTAAAATGATAACACATCATTACATTTCAAGTGAAAATCTCCATTATATTCCTTCAACACCTATATTTTCAAACAAATCACTACCCTCATGAGAGTTGTGATTATTCACCTAAGTTAAAAATATATTCTCAGCATTTTTTAAAGAACCTAAATATCACTTACTTGAAGATACAAAAATGAGAGTTAGAAACACTTAACATGATCAGATGGAAGAAAACATACATTGCTCTTACAAAAATTCCTATGGGGGAGTGGGGGTCTAGTATCCAAGTCCATATAAAGAGATAGATTTTATTGGACTCTAAGACCCAACATATGTCATTTGAAATTTAGTTTTGTTAAATATTTTTTCATGATATCCACAACTTGTTCTTATGTCAGCACAGACTCTATCTTAACAACTTGTTCCTCTACCTTCTCTTTCAAGAAATTGTACATTATTTTTATGTGCTTCATCTTTTAGTTTTGAATGGGATTTTTGATAACGTTTTTAACACTATATTTTTCACATAGAATCAAAATTGAATATACCACATCAATACCAATTTATTCAATCTATTGTTGCATTCATACAATTGGGTATAAGATTGAAATGATGCTACATATTTTACCTCTACTATGCCTAAGGATATAAAATCTTACTTCTTACTTTGATAATAAATAAAAGAGCTTACAATGAAGAACAAAACTCATATTGTAGATTTTTGGTCATCTAATGAACCCTCCCAATCAGCATCTGTATAGCCGGCCAATTATTTTTGTGAATTTATTCAATAATGAAACCTATTATCCAATATTTGGTAGATATATCAAAGTATCATTCTTAAAGTTTTCATATGAATTTACTTAGGAAAACTCTGATATCTTGAAGTTTTACATGTGGAAAAAACAATGTATGGATGAGTTGATATTAGGTAAATTAAGATACCAATAATTTTCCTATAGTGCGTCGCATCGACTTTCTCACCTTCACCATCCTTAGATAATTTCATCCGAGTCTCCTCTAGAGTTTCTATTGGTTTGGAATACTCCATTTGAAATTATTTCAACACATTATTGGAATATTTATTTTGGGAGATAAACATCCGATCCTTATTTTGAATAACTTAAAACTCATGGAAGAATGAAAATCAACTAATTAAATACATTTAAAATTCACACCTCATGAAATATAAACATTTCTTGCATCAGATGTTATGAAAGCCTCAAAAAATGATGTAATAAAAATATATAAGAATGACCATCAGTTTCTATTTTTTCTTTTTGATATAGAGTCTATGATCAACCCCTACTCTATGATAACCAATCTTTATTAGGTACTGATCAATACTTGGGTATCAATACCATGGTGCTTTTTTTATCCCATATAAAACTTTCCTCAATCAACACAACTTTATTTCATCATATTATATGATAAACACATATATTTGATTTATGTAGACTTATAATTCAAGGAATACATTTAATAATTCTTATTTTATTTCCATTTACTACACTTTAAATTCATTTTTCATAGTCATATCCAAAAATAATATAATGGTTTCAAGCTAGGATACAAATGAAAATGTTTTATCAACATAAATTACTTAAATTTGGGAAGAGAACTTTCACATGAAATGTTCCTTGTTCCTTTTCATCAATCCATCTTCATTGATTTTTTTGAATACCAACTTGGTTATGATGACATTTTTTTGTTTTATGTCTTTGAGATGATTTCCTAAGTCTGATTTTTATCAATTTGATCAAGCTCTTCATTCATGTCTTTGACACAACTTGCATCAAGAGAATCATAATCAAATGATTTTGGATCCAAATAAGATATAAATGAAGTTTTCTTTTGCTCCTTTATCCTTTGTGTTTTAACTAGGGATATCCAGTCACCCAATATAGTGCTATCAATGATTTGAGATCTACTAGAATGTTTTCTTGAACTAGATATTAATGTTGTTAATGATATGATTTATTATTTCAACAATCCCATTTTGTTGAGAAATTATCACCATTAAAACTTGATATCAAATCCAATTTTTCTCCATATAATTCATTACTTGGGTATTTGGGAATTATTTAACATTTTTGGAACTAAATTTTGAATTTACACCCCAAGAATTATTTTAGATTCTCTTTGGTATCAAGTGATGAACTTGTATACTTAAATATTATGAGTAATCACCATTAACCAAGACGTTCTACTAAAAAAACAAAAAATAAAACATATTACATTTTTGTATCCAACGCTCTAGGAGTGACCGACCCACAAAGATCCACATGAACAAGTTGTAACAATCTTGATTACTTCCCTATCATTGGATTGTATGTATTCTAGATTATTTTCTCCTTTTGATAAGAGTCACATGTATGTGTTTTGTTACATGTTAGCCATGTAAATTTATATGGTCCCTCGTTTCTCACTAGGTTTTCTAGAGATATTTGGCTTAAGTTCCTAAGTCTTTTGTTCCACATCTTGTTTTATTCCTCTTTTGAAAACATGAACTGATTTTATTTAAAAATAAAATATATATTCCCTCTATTTCAACATCCTTGAAGGAAAAATTATCCATCCTTTTATTTAATGGTACAATCATTCTTTTTAAATTCAACAGCTTATCCCGAGTCTCACAATTAACTCACTCTCAATATATTATGGATAAGTTATTCTACAAAGAGAATGTATGTATTTTGAAGATATTTTCCAGTAACTTTGTACTTCCCATAACTAATTATTTAGAGTCCTTCATTATTTACAAGAAAAACCACTCCACCCATTTCATATTTTACACTAGTAATAAGATTTTTTACTTTCAATCATGTGTGAGCTACATCCGATATTCATGTAAAGAATATGGGTGTTTTTAGGTGAATTATTATTTAATTTCATCATTTAATAATATTTTTTAGATCAATGAATTTATTGGAAAGAGTTCAGTGAGTTTTGGGTGGGATTTGTAGTGTTTTAGTGGTATTTTTCATGGTGAACTTTTTTTGTACGATTTGTACAAATTATGATAAATCTCTAGAAAACTATGTGACTTGTGGTAGTAGCTTAAGGAGAGGTTAAAAATTAAGGATAAATGTTTGAAAAACTATGAATCCCACTAAACAAACCATGTGACACCCTCCAGTGGCCAATAAAATGGTTGGGTAATGGTTTGAAAAACCATATGCCCAAACCTTATAGGTACTCAGGAGAGGAGAAGTACCTCGCATGGTCAGCATATAATTTTCCAAAGCGTGAAACCAAACTATGTGCATGTGTGAATTTATTATATGAAAATCCATTTTAATGGACATTAATGGTTTACTTTGACCAATTATTATTTATATTAGAATCCATATTGAACATGGAGACACCTCTAGCCTTCCTTGATGATTTCCTCTCCCATCAAGACTAATTTTGGTAGATTAAATTGAGTCAATGATCATGAATGGAGGTATGTGATACAAAAACCTATTTTATTTGGATTTATTCTAGATATATATATATATATATATATATATATTCATGACCCCTACCACTAAAAATAAATTTCCTTGTATGAAAATGGAGAAGGAGAGATAATTACCCCCGAGTCCTATATCCAGTAGGCCCCGGGTTGTCGACTAGCACCAAGGGTGTACAAATCTTACCATATGGAAGGCAGTTCCCTTTATAAGTAACAAGATCAAGAGATAAGATGAATCACCCACAAAAAATACAAGACATACATATACCAAATAGAGATCCAAAAACCATCCCACATGCATGAAGAAAAGTATAACTAATATAATAAAAGTCTCCAAAGTAAATACCCAAAGATAAAGCTAAGCAGCAACACCGAAACTATCCAAAGGTCTGAGCTTGTAATGCCCATCACGTCCCATTAAATCCTCATGGAAACTTGAATGTAGTTTTACATACATAGGGTGATCATACAAGTATACTTAGTCGAAAAAATGTCTCTTGTGCACATGTAAAAGAACCATAGTAATGAAATTGTGAGAAAAAAACAAAACCAAAAAACACCTAAACATGTATACAAACTAAACCCAACCTCACAAAGGCACAATCAAAAAGTAATGAAAGTAATGTAATATAATATTTTATAAAGAAAATAGATGATAGGGTGCCTCACACCACTTTACCACAAGTATTCTGATCTCACCCATCATCATACATCCTGGAGATCCCATCCATTCCATATACCACATCACATCCTTCCCACACACACCTGGTCCTCACAACACATCCTTCCCACACACACCTAGGCCTCAAAACACATCCCACCCACACACACTTGGTCTCACAACACATAAAATCACATATCATTCTAAAGACACTTGGGAAATCACATCACAACTCATCTCGAAGACACCTTGAAACCAAACCACCTCACCCGCAAACACTTGGGCCCATCAAATCTCACCTGAGCACACCTGGGCCATAGACCGCCTCACCTACAAACAATTGGGTTATCAAAACCACCATATAAAGCAATAAAAGATTTCATTACATCATAGCTTGTTCCATACCTACCTCACCTAGAAGAGAGAGTGAAAAAGAGCAGGTACCCAACTATCCGTACTACTCATCAAATGTTGGAAAAAACACCCCTACATGACGATACGGGTGTTTAACACATAGTTTTAAACATGGATGAGATGAGTATAGAAATCACATAAATATAAAAATATATGTATAATATTAGAAAATCCTACCCAACCTATGGGTTATCAAACAAACAACCAACTTACATCACTGTCACCTTTGCTGGTACCTCTAAATACATTTATTAACTACTAAAATAGTCATTTTAGATGGTTAAGAGCCCTGATAAATTAAGGTGACTTCAAATTTCCTCTAAGTTCAACATCCATTCATTTAATAATTTTTCATCAACCATATTTAATAACACAACCATCATTTTAATATTTCATTAACTACTTCCATCTCATTAACCAAACCAACATAAGTTACTCAAAACATTATCAAACAATTATATATTTATTCTATCACTACCTGATCAACTATCAAGCACGAAACACATCAAGAAACATAGTATCAATCATTAAAATTCATCTATTGGATGAAGATCTATGTTAAGTTAACACACTCCACATTAAGGACACATTGTACAATAACCTCTAGATACAGGAAGAAGTTTTTTTCATGTTATTAATGGAGAAAATATGGGATAATTACACATAAAAATAACTACTATCCCACTTAAAACTTATCCACATAGTTCATCATATTAACAGAATTAACCCCTTACTCAAAACCACATCCAGCAATTCATTATAGCCAAACCAGTTTCATAGACCTACTATATAATCACACCAGACCCATCACAACCCCACTGTACAATCACATGTCATCTAATACCCCCATATACACAAGCCACAAGAACTCCACACATCACATCACCTCATGTACCAAGTAAAAACACATTTTAAAATTTAATAAGAAATCCATTATTTAATTCCACTTATTAATTTAGGGTTTTTTACAGAAACTATATGATTTAGGGGAATATATTTATTAATTGAATATACACGGTTAAAAACCATTTATATATAGGCTTAAAAAAACCAAACAACATGCATTCCACAAACTATCCCATGAAAAAACAAGGACCCCCAATGACCCTGATTTTCAGTGGGTAGTTTGCCCGTACAAATCATAATAATTAACAAAAACAATAACACTATAAGACCATGTTTCACTTTTCAAACCTCCTGTATATTGATTATTAAACCAGTTAGATTATCTTTATTAATATGGAATAAAATATTTTCAAAATGTAAAACATCTATATACCCATCCCATAGGTGATTCTCTAGTGAATCATGAACCAACTACTACAACAATTTACTGGAAACCTATGGGAAGAAGGATTTGTAACATCCCGTAGTAAGAGGAAGAAAGAAGTAATGAACAAGGGGAAAGATATCTCAGATTTAGGATGATCGAAACAGATGCAAGGGTTTAGATACCATTTTGATTTTCCAATAAATAAGGATCTAGTCAATACCATACATTTTGACCAATTAAAAGTATCTAGACCCTTAAGAAATTAAAGATAAAATTTATGGCCTTTGAATTATCCTTAAACCATTTTTAAATTTTTCCTTAAACTCATTTTACATAAAATAAAGGCATCAAAATAGAAAAACGGGAAGAATTGGGAACACTGTTCACAGTACACTGCCAGACGAGGCACCACCAGACTAGGCACCGGTGGATGAGGAACTACTGGATGAGGCACTGTTGGATGAGGTACCATTAGGATTAACTACCTGTCACCATCAGTGAGTCACCTCTAGGAAATACACCACTAGACAAGGCACCGCTAGATGAGGCACCACTGGATGAGACACTGCGGGATGAACGACCGCCAGCGAGCCACCCCTAGAGAGTGACCTCCAGGGTGAGACACTGTCAGCATGAGATGCCATCGACATGGGACATTTCCAGGTTGAGCTACCACTAGGGTGACACCACCAAGGTGACACCGCCATAGTGACACTACCAGGGTGACACCGCCAGGGTAAGGGTGACACTGTTAGGGTGACACTGACAGGGTGACACCACCAGGGTGAGGTTTTATTGGCATGAGGTGCCATTGGAAAACTTGGAAAACTGGGAATTTTTCAAAGTGTTGAAAAGAGTCGCCTTGAATTCACATGACACCTCAAATACTAGTATTTGAGGATCTCATCACACTTGAAACACTTTGATCAACTAAACACATAAATTTCAATGATAACTTAACTTGTGTTGTTTCAAAGGTGGAGTGGAAACCTCTACACCCAAGAACACCTCCCCTAAAATCTTCTAACCATGAATTATCATCATGGTTATTGACATGTTAACCCAAAATACCACAAAAAACATTTGAAAAACCACAAAAATTACATTTTCCAAACACATGAATCAGGTAATTCCATTCTCTATATCAAGATTCTATCTAATCTGGGTGGCACTGACCCCCCCTGCATAGGTTTAATCACATAAAAGTGAATTCATATTGATTAGGAATCAAGTCTTCCACTTTTCATATTCCAGGACATTATCACACATCACAAAACAAGGTAAAACAACTAATCTCATAATAAAAAAGGTTCAAACATCACATTACAAAGGAAAAAACAAGAAAAAACTAAAAACAACTCCAGGTACTGGGAATGCATCTGCGTCTCTCACTCCCAAGTACTCTCCTTCTGGCCACTATGCCTCCATAACACAAGAACCAAAGGAATAGTCTATCTACACATCAAATTCTCTCAGTGATATTAGATCTCTACTAGATTCCCCACAAATTTCATGTAATCCTTGATATCTAACTCTCTATAGTCAATGAAATGGGATTAATCGTGAAGATACAAAAGAAACTGAGAGATGTGAAAGAATTCATAGATCCTTTCTAACTGTGGTGGAAATTACAACCAGTATTCCACCTTTCCAAATCGAACCAACACCTCAAAGGGCCCAACAATATTGGGAGAAATCTTACTACCTCTTCCAAACCTCCACTGACCATGTCGAGGGGTAACCTTCAAGAACACATGGTCCCCAAACTTGAACTCTAAGGGCCTCCTTATGTGATCATCATAAGATTTTTTCTGATCTTGTGATACTTTCATCCTCTCATGAACAATATGAACTTTCCCTATGATGATCTGCACCACATCGAGACTAGGAAAATCTATCTCCCTGACCTATATCTTGTACAATAAAGAATTTCGTGGTCTCCTATACAAATCCTCAAATGGGGTTGTGTCGATGGAAGTGCGATAAATATTATTATAATAAAACTCCACCAAGGGTGGGTGTCATACCCAAGATCCACCAAAGTCTAAGACACATGCTTGCAACATATCATCCAAATTCTAGATATTCCATTCCATTTTCCCAAATGTATAAGGGTGAAAAGAAGTGATGTGGTGTAGCTGAGTTCTAAAAGAATGCTGTAGTCCCCTCCAGACCTGTGAGGTAAACCATGCATCCCAATCTGAGAAAATGGACCTTATAACTCCATGAAATTGCACTACTTCATCCATGTACTTATTATCCAAATAATCTACTATTCCTGACCCCTTGATCACTAAGAAGTGAGATGATTTCATTAACCAATCCATTATCACCCAGATAACATCACAACCTTCCTAAGATATGGTTAACCCTATGATGAAATCCATCCATATGTCATCCCATTTAAACCCAAGAACATCCAAGGGTTGCAAAAAAACCACCATGAACACAATGATTAGCCTTTACCTACTGGAAAGCCAAGCAATTTTCCATAAACTCCACCACTTCCCATTTCATCCCAGGAAACCAAAACTGCATCCTTAAGACATTGTGAATCTTGGAAACTCTGGGTTTTACTGCCAAAGGTGAGTTATGAAACTCATGAAAGACTCCATCATGCATCTCCATTGGAACAAACAACTTTCCACAAAACAACATCTAGTTTTGAACAACTTCTAACCATCCCTCTAGAGAATCACCATGGCCAACAAGATCACACATCACCTATGCCTCTGAGTCTCCCCACTGAGACCCCTCCACTTGCTACGTTAGAGAAGACCACATCATCATCTGAAACAAAAATACTCTACCACCATCCAATATTTAATCTATGTACAAGGCTTCCAACACCTCCATCACTCTCCAAGAACCCACAAATTACTGAACAATATCATTCTTTGAATTTATGCTTAAAGCATCAGACACAAAATTCCCCTTTCTTGAGGTGTAGGAGATCTTAAAATCATAGTCTTAAAGAGACTCCATCCACCTCTACTTCTGTAAGTTCAGATCATGCAATGAAAAGATACACCTCAATCTCTTGTGATCCATGAAGACAAAAAAGTGACCCCCAATGAGGTAATGCCACTATAACTTCAATGTAAAAACCACTATTTCAAGATCCAGATCATGGGTGGCATAGTTAATATCAAGGGAAATAACTTCCTATAGACATAAGAGATAATTTCATGATTCTATATAATCATGAATCCCAAGCCCAAATGGGATGCATTATAGAAAACCTCAAACAACACACCCTCTTTTGGTAGCTGAAGAATTGGTTCACAGATAAAATTAACTTTCGGTGACTAAACACTTCTTGACACTAATCACTCCATAAAAAATCTTGGTCCTTCCTTTTCAATGATGTAAATGGGGAAATAAATTAAGATAAATTAGGCACAAACCTTTAATAATAGCCCGTGAGACCAATGGAACTATGAGCCTTTTCCCCATTCTTGGGTGCTGCCCAGGAAAAAATTGCTTCAACGTTCGATGGATCTTCTGCCACACCCTTCCGAGAAAACACATTCCCAAGGAAATGAAACTATATTTTCTAGAAATTAAACTTGAAAAAATTTCCATATAGCTAGTGGAATCGAAGAACATGTAAGACAGTTTTGAGATGCTCAACATGATCCTCCTATGTCTTCGAATAAATCAAGATGTCATTGATGAATATGATGATGAACCATTCGAGTAACTCATAGAATATGGAGTTCATAAGCCCCATGAACATGGATGGTGCGTTCATAATACCAAATGGTATAACTACAAACATGAAGTTCCCATACCTTCATATGAAGGAATTCTTCAAGATATCACCCTCCTATACCTTCAAATAGTGATATCTAGACCACAAATCGATCATAGAAAATGAACCTGCCCCTCTTAGCTGGTCGAAGAGATTTTATATTCTCAAAATAGGGTAATGTATTTTTTTTACCATCACCTGATTGAACCTTTGGTAGTCTATGCACAACCTCATACCACCATTTTCTTTCTTTGAGAAAAACACTAGAGCACCCCAGGGTGACACACAAGGCTGGATAAAACCCTTCTTCATTAGATCATCTATCTCAATCCTTGACTCTCGCAACTCAGAAAGTTACATATGATAAAGATTTATCAAAATTGGATAAGCACTAGGCTACAATTTTATCCCGAACTTGGCATCATGTCGAGGGGGTAGTTGTAACGTCCCGACCCAGCTCACCCCTGAGCTGGTGGCTAGACTGGTCGCCACATGACCTCAAGCGTGTCTTTCCTTACGCTAGAGGCTACTGAATAGAAGAAAGGGTCTAAGGATAGTCATTGGAGAGACTATACCCTCTTATTATAGTTGCACAATTGTACATCAAAGTAAATAACAATCCGTAGAAGAAGTAGTAATACATAATTGATAAAATAGTGGAAGACAAATAATACTCATTTTATAAAAGTGGCCAATGCCAATTATACAACAGATTCATGCATGACATGTTATTGAATAATTTTTTGAAAGAAATAAATAATATAGCACGCTTTACACATCATGTACAATAAAAGACAACCAAGACCTACGGGCTTTCAACTCAAGCATCCCGAGATCCCACTCGGTCCTCTGCTCTTATCTCCCAAGTATATGCTAACAACACAATACTGCAACTAAATAGAATCTACTTGGGTACTCCAGTGCAATGGTGGACCGAGTAGGGTGTGAGATATAAATCTCAGTAGGCCGGGACCACCGGTGTCTACTCAAAATCCAAACATTCAATAAATAATTTAGACAATGTTAAAGCATGAATAATTAATGTAGGCAGTAAAAAGTAACTATATACACAAGTAACTGCTTCAACCCTTAGTTGGTGTCTGAACCTACTTTATAAATTTTTCATTTATACACAATAGTCATCACACATTCATTTTTATCTATCATTTATTAAAACCTCGTTAAATTACATAATTCTCGAGATCCGACCTAAGCCCGACATCCCCGGTATAAGTCACTCACCACAGATGTCGCTGAAGACCATCTAAGTAATAAAGGTAATGACTGAATCCAAGCTTGTGATTTGTCTTGGATAACACATCATAGGATATTTAATTTAATCTTTCATATACTATGTCTAAGCCCGTCCACTAAAAATAGTTATTCTCTCTTGGGTCCATCCACTAATATTCATTCACCCAATTCATTAACAAGTTTGAATCCTTTCTCATATTCAATTCACAAATTATTATGCTATAATAGTTTTCATTAACCATTAATACATTTCATGTACGACCAATTGGACCCACATTCCAATGTCAATTATTGGATGTACAACATCATGTCTACCACCCTTGTGAGTATTTGGAGCCTCGGTCCTTGTCTCACAACCCATGGGTATTTGGAGCATCAATACCTATCCCATAAAAGAATATCTTCATGCAAGCTGGGTTTAGAACGCCATGTCTAGCACCCTGTGAGTATTTGGAGTATCAGTCCCTATCACACAACCCATTTATCAATAATACATATATATTTTTCATTGGTGTATAATTCCATGTCTAACACCCCAAAACCATCCATTAATTAATTCATAAATTAATTAATCCTATCCTTTAATTAATTCAAAAACTAATTAACAATATAAAATCACCTGTCAAATAAGTCAACAATTAATTAACCATTCAACATCTCAAAAGTTAATAATTAATTAAAAATTTATTATTATTATCAACCCAACTAAATTATTAACTCAAAATTTAATTATCCCAATTCTTTAACAAGTCTAAACTCGTCCACTCAAATAGTGATTCGTTCAAGACTTTAATAATTTACATGAATGTAATAAACATCTCAAGTAAAAAATGATGAAAAATGCCTATATATTTAGCAACCATCTCACACAACATATCATATTTTCAAACTAATCCATCCAAAAAAAATAAGGCAAGAAAAAAAAACACGAATCAAAAGGTACCCTTGGCCAACAGTCGTAAAAAAAAATCAATTCACAATCGTAATTTAATGCATGAAAATTAATTAATTCAACAATTAATTAATCAAATCATATCTCTTTAACTAGTCATAAATTAATTAACCATTGACCATTTGACATGTAATAATTAATCCATCCATTAATTATTACCAGTTTCCAATTTATATTCCGAACATGTCAAAATATTCAATATTATCAATAATCAGTAAAAGCCACAATTTTTCCAACTCATGACTTGATAATTAATTCTACAATTAATTACCGTATTACCCATCCCACCCCATTTAATCATCTTATTTACCAACTGATATATCATCATTTGTTTAATTAACATTCCGTGACATAAGTTAAAAGGAAAACCA
The DNA here is from genome assembly GCA_963277665.1 of Viscum album. Lineage (NCBI taxonomy): Eukaryota > Viridiplantae > Streptophyta > Magnoliopsida > Santalales > Viscaceae > Viscum > Viscum album. The sequence continues at coordinate 1,776,380,430 of OY728146.1, read as the reverse complement.
AAGGGTCTCCAAGTCCATTTTTATTTAAGTCTCATTTACAAGGAATACCAATGGGTGCTTTCTGTTTAACCATTTAAATCTCCAGGAATAAAATAAATATATTAACATGGTAGAAAATAAATATCCAACAACACAAGCTTAAAACAAACACTTGGTCAAGTCCTAATTCATCTCACATGGACAGAATCAATCAATATCATCAAAGGTTTCATGAATCGACATAACATATATCAACAATAGTAAGAAGACATACTAAAAGCCTGAACTTCTGCATGCATGACATGACATTACCTCTAACCAGCAATTTATCTTTAATCACCATTTTAAGAAAACTTTGCAATTCCATAACCAAGGAGACTCACATCCTCAATTTATTTGAATAAGTAAATAGGAATTCTTAAATAAATAGATAAATATTTTGGACCCTATCTTGGGGTGAAACCAAAACATACCGCACTTTAACACATGTAGATAACCAATCCAGAACTGGTCTGCATTCACATGTGTGGAAACCTTCATATATATATATGCACGTTTTCTGCATTGATAAAAAAATTCAATATATTAAACCGGTACTCAGAATAAAAGTTGTAATGAACAACGCACCTCTAACTTGGTACTAGGGGCTCATAAATAATTACCAGACCTTAATTTAACCAGTGAAAAACCAAGAAACGATTTTAAAATCTTACCTGAACCAACAGATCCAAAGAAAATCAAGCCCATACGCTTATCCCTTGGAGTAGGTTGCTAGAAAATGGACCTAAGGTTCCCTAAACAACATTCACATATCCTAAAATTAGAAGAATGAAAAAACTGGATAAAACCAAACCTTAGGGATTTTTCCAATACCAAAATGACATAGAAAAATCAGAAAATCGCCAAATTAATGAAGGATACCATTAGGGAAGGTCTTACCTTGAATAATCAGATCCAAACTAAGTAGAAATTGGTGGAAAAACTCAGCGGACGAAGAACCTAGAAGAAGGGGGGGGATCACACCATGGGGGTCGCACGCTATTGGGTTTCTACCTGGGGGTATCGTGCTGCTGCTACGGGGGTCCGACCAAGGAAGGAGGTCATGCCGCAGGGAGATCCATCCATGGAGGAGTTGGGCAGGAGGTGAACACCTGGTGGAAGGGGCTGTCTGTCATTCCTCACAGGGGATGAAGGGGAAGGTCGAGTGCTACATCAGTTTTGTTTGGGTTGAAGCACGCTGTTGGAGGTCATGCCGTAGGGAGGAGGAGACTTGGCCAAGGGAGAAACACGGAGGAGGAGCCGCACGGTACTGGGGTTCTTCATGAACAGATGGTGGACTAGGAGTGTCGTGCCTCACCCGAGAGGAAGAAGAAGAACAGGGGGGGTCATGCCTCCCTTGTACAACGCCTCCCCCTTTAAAAAAATTATAACATACTAAAAAATAATAATAACAATACATATAATAATAATATTAATGATAATAGTCATAATATTATTATCTTCATTTCCATTCATATCATTAAAACCAAAACACCCTATTTAATAAAAATATTACTTTGATAAACCCCATAATTAAATTGTACTATAAAATGTTCCTTTTCATTAATTCTAACCTCCTCATTTAAAACCACATTAAATATTTAATTCGTCATAACCTTTCATTTATTTTAAACTATAACCCCTAAATTATTTAAAATATCATTAATATGATATTAATGATTCAAAATCGAACCCATAACCTCTAATTAATAATAATGTTTCTTTATTATCTTTGAAACTCCTCAATTAATTAAACATTTCTGGTGAACCCAAAAACTTTCATTAATTTCCTCAATCATCATTTAATTAATTATTTAACATTTATTTAATTAAAAAACCACAATAATAATAATAATAACTTTATTATTATTATTATTAAAACTTTCTTTTAATTAATCACAATCTCTTATATAATCTTATTTAATTAAAATAAATAATTTATTAAGCTGTGTAAACTGTATTGGTTGGACCGCAACCTTATGCTGCCAGTGCAGATCCATTAAAGTGGAATTTTCTAGATTTGGTGGTTCCAAGACTCATCGGGACACCCACTAAAATTATAGAGTAATTATGAAAGTCAAAAAACAACACCTTTAGGTGTTCCAACACTTAGAATAAAATTCCAGAGCTCGGTTTAAACACCGACCCATCGATAAACCAATTTTTTTAAAACCTTAGTATTTTAACCTAGTTAAAAAACACAGGACTTTACAATCTACCCACCTTAAAAAAAACTTCTCATCCTCAAGAAGACATCAGAAACCACTACTAAAACAACTGAACAACCAAGGTCATTTAATCTCATTAGAACTGACTTGTTTCATTCCCAATGCTAAACACACCCTTAACACTTCCCAAGCCAAATGGATAAGCCTTTAAAACTATATCTAGGTCTCATTTTATAGATTAGACATCGAAACATAGCTTATATCTAATGCCATTACATGGACCTCATCAACTAATACAATTGAATCTCATTCACCCAATAGAATAGGTTGCACATGCTTCCCTTTAAAGACGACGCAGACCCAGAACCCACATTCACCCTTTAATTGGCGATGCGGCTTTAAAACTATTCCATAACCATCTGCATGTATATCAAATTTAGTACCCAAACTTTGGTAAAATTTCCAAGTCAATCCATGACAAGGATATTTTAAAAATAATCATTCCCCAACACAATTAAAGGAGTATCCCCAAGAAACCACGCATCCTGCGTACGACCCAGATAAGAACCACTCATCAAGCCCAAAAAAATTTAAACTGTAGCGCGGCGTAATACCAATGCTATCTTAGTGTCTCCATGATGATGTCAAGATAGAGGACATGAACTTCATATTCAGAGATCATACTAAGAGAAAAATAATGTTACTAAAAAGATCAGTCGAACTACTACCGAATTGCTGTTCAAAAAGCTCGGCGTCACATGCCGAAACATTTACCAAAATCAATGTGACACTAACCACCTTATGATTGCCCATGAAATCAAAATAAAGATCATCCTCTCACCAACGTTCTATTTTAGAACACATTAACACATGCATGTGACGTTCCTCAAACCACGATCACCACGTCAAACTTTGATCATAAAATACGTAACTTAAACCTATCAGCGTGTCAAAACACTAGAGTACCAAGATGTCCTCCCGAGCAGGGGGACAAACTTACTTTAAAATCCTAGAACATTCTAAGGTCACTACCTACCATGGGTTAGACCCTTACAAAACATAAACGTCGACCCTCTCTCTTGGTCACGCAAAACCGAAATCACAAGGTTCAGAAGCCATTTTTTCATTTTATCCATTTTAATTAATTCATTTGAACCTTTAAACATTTGAATGTATTTCAAAAAACAAATAAGTACTTTTTTATAACAAGTCACTTGGTTTTCAATTAACTCCCCAAAGGAAAAACATAAATTCTATAACAAACAACCTCTTTAAACGTTTCACATATAGTGTTATTAAAATATAATAGGCAATTTAGAAACTAAATTACTTTTACCGAAAAGGTGACCTCCAAATTTACCATTTATTCAAACTAGGCTCTTTAGAATGCAACCCCACAATAGTTCGATACAATAAAAACTCAGCAGTTTTACATTCATAACCATTTTCAAACATACTATGATTATATGGTTTAGTCACATTGATGGGCATCTACCAGTCGATAAGGAACCCATACACCTTACCGCTGACATTTGGATCCCATTTAAGATATCCAATTTTAATTTAACATTTTAATTTTAGAATCCCTTTTTATTTGTTAGAAAACACGGTTCACCATTTTTTCGCAGTTATAAGGCACCCATACACCTTAAAACTGAAAACCGATTCCGTCATAATTGCAACCAAATAAATTTATCCAAAGAAACTAACCATTTATCAGAAATCTAACATGTCACCCCAAGTATCTAACATAGATAAACATGCTGAAATTACTAAAACATGCTATAACACAGAAGAATGGAACATAAGCATTGAATATAATCACTCAAGCATGTTAGTTATATCCCCGAAACATGCTATCTAAAATGGAATACTGAATAAGTAAAAGAAATGACATATGTAACTTCCTTGCCATATCAGGCCAAGAAAATTATTTTTCAAAATCCTCAAAATAAATAAGCAGTGGAAAATACACCAGTCACTCAAGGTGAAATCATATCAACTATAATCTCAAATAGTACAAACATCAATTCCCATTCCAGGCCACTTGGTTATTTCCCGTACATGGGGTGATCAGTACCAAGCACAACTATTAAACCAAGAACTGACATCTTCCTAGTATCCTATCTACCAACCCAAAACAAAAAGACAAAAGAAAAAGAACCCTCTGATACCACTTTGTAATGTCCTATCCTGACTCACCCTTGAACTGTTTGCCGGATCAGTCTCCACATGACCTCAAGCGCGTCTCCCCTTATGCCAGAGGCTGTCGACTAGAAGCGAGGGTTTAAGAATAGTCAGTGGAGAGACTATACCCTATTATCAGAGTGGCATAGTTGTACATCAGAGTAAATAACAATCAGTAGCAGAAGTAGTAATACATAATTGACAAAATAGTGGAAGAAAAATAGTAATCTTTTTATAAAAGTGTCCAACACCAATTATATAGTAGATGCATGCATGACATGTTATTGATATATTTTTGAAAGAAATAAACAATATTTCATGCTTTAAAAATCAAGTATAATAAAAGACAACCAAGCCCTATGGGATTTCAACTTGAGTATCCCGATCTCCTGCTCAGTCCTATGCTCCTATCTCCCAAGTATATACTAACAGAACAATCCTGCAACCAAATAGAATCTACTCGGGCACCCTAGTGTAATGGCGGCCTGAGTAGGGTGTGAGATATAAATCTTAGTAGTTCGGGACTGCTGGTGTCTACCCTAAATCCGGACATTCAATAAATAGTTTAGAAAATTTGAAAACATGCATAATTAAAGTAGGCAGTACAAAATAAATATATACCCAAGTAACTGCTTCAACCCTCAACTGGTGTCTGAACCTACTTTATAAATTTTTCATGTATACACAACAATCATTGCACATTCATTTTCATTTATCATCTATTAAAACCTCATTAAATTAAATAATTCTCAATATCCTTCCTAAGCCCGACATCCTCCATATAAGTCACTTACCACAGATGTCTCTAAAGACATTCTAAGTAATCAAGGTAAAGACCGAATCCAAGATTGTTCTTTGTCTTGGATAACACATCATAGGATATTGAATTTAATATTTTCTACACTATGTCCATGCCCATCCACTAAAAACAGTTATTCTCTCCTGGGTCCATCCACTAACAGTGATTCACCCAATTCATTAATAAGTTTGAACCATTTCTCATATTCAATTCAAAAATAATTATGTCACAACAGTTTTCATTAACCATTAATTAATTTCATGTATGACCAATTGGAACCATAGTCCAATGTCAATTAATGGGTGTATAACATCATATCTAGCACCCTCGTGAGTATTTAGAGCATCATAAATTATCTCACAACCCATGGGTATTTGGAGCATCCATCCTTTTCCCACAAAATAATATCTGCATGCAAGCTGGGTATTGAACACCATGTATAGCACCCCATGAGTATTTAGAGCATCAATCCCAATCTCACAACCCGTTTATCGATCATACATAGATATTTATCATCGGTGTATAATTTCATGCCTAACACCCCAAAACTATCCATTAATTAATTCATAAATTAATTAACCATATCTGTTAATTAATTAAATAACTAATTAACAATATAAAATCACCCATCAATATGTCAACAATTAATTAACCATTCATTATATAAAAATTTAATAATTAATTAACAATTAATTATTCTTATAAATCCAACTAAATAATTAAATCAACATTTAATTATCCCAATTCTTTAACAAGTTTGAACCCATCCACTCAAAAAATGATTCGTCCAGGACTTTAACAATTTACATGCATTTCATAAACATCTCAAGTCAAACATGCTGAACAAAGACCATATATTTAGAAACCATCTCACACAACATATCATATTTTTAAATAACTCCATCTAAAACAACTTAATGCATAGAAAGAAACACACATCACAAGGTATCTTTGGCCAATAGTCGTAACAAAAAATCAATTCAAAATCTTAATTTAATGCTTTAAAACTAATTAATTAATAAATTAATTAATTAAATCATATCTCTTTAACCAGTCATCCATTAATTATCCATTTACCATTTAACATGTAATAATTAATCCATCAATTAATTATTACCAGTTTCTAATTTATATTACAAACATGTCAAACTTTTCAATATTCTCAATAATCAGTAAAAGCCATAATTTTTTCAACTGATGACTTGATAATTAATTCTACAATTAATTACCCTATTACCCATCCTTTCCTATTGAATAATCTTATTCACCAATGGATATATCAGCATTTGTGTAATTAACTTTACATGACATGGGTTAAAAGGAAAACCTAATGGTGTCCAAGTCCATTGACATTTAAGTCTCATTTACATGGAAGACCTATGGGTGCTTCCTGTTTAACCATGTAAAGTTATAGGCATAAACTCAACATATTAACTTGGTAGCAAATAAATATCCAACAACACAAGATTAAAACAAACACTTAGTCAAGTCATAAATCCTCTCACGTGGACAACATCACTCAATATCATCAAAGGTGTCATGTATCGACATAACATATATCAGCACTAGCAAGAAGACAAACTAAAATCCCAAACTTTTGCATGCATGTTATGACATTACCACTAACCAACAATTTATTTTTAATCATAATTTTAATAAAACATTGTAGTTCCATAACCCCGAAGAATCACATCCTCAATTTATTTAAAGAATAAAATAGGTATTCTTAAATAAAGAGATAAATATTTCAGAACCTACCTCGGGGTGGAACCAAAACATGCCACACTTTAACACACGTCGACAACCAATCCATAACTGGTCTGCATTCACACGCGCACACACCATCATATATATATATATATATATATATATATATATGCGTGTTGTCTACATTGATCAAAAAAATTCAATATATTAAACTGGTACCCAGAATCCAAGTAGTAATGTACAACGCATCTCTAGCTTGGTACCAGGGACTCATAAAAAATTAACATACCTTAATTTAACTAGTGCCAAAACCAAACAACAGGTTTAAAATCTTACCCAAACCAATAGATCCAAATAAAATCAAACCCATCTACCTCAACCTTGGAAACAGATTCCAGAACATGGACCTAAAGGTCCCTAAACAACATTCGCATATCTTAAAATTAGAAGAACACACCAACTGGATAAAACCAAACCTTAGGGTTTCGACCAACACCAAAACGACACTGAAAAATTAGCAAATCATCGAAGCAATGAAGAAGACCATGAGGGAAGGTCTTACCTTGAAGAATCAAACCCAAACCAAGTAGAACTTGGGGGAAAAACATTTAGGATGGAGAATTCAGAAGGGGGGGGGGGGTTGCTCCATAGGGGTCGTGTGTTGTAGGGTTTCCGCCCGGGGGTGTCACGCTGCTGCTACAGGGGTCCGACCAAGGAAGGAGGTCACACTGAAAGAAGATACAGCCATGGAAGAGCTAGGAAGGAGGTTCACATCTGGTGGAAGGGGATATATGTCATGCCTCATAGGAGATGAAGGGGAAGGCCGCGTGCTACAACAGTTTTTCCTGATTCGAAGCACGCTATTGGAGGTTGCGCTGTAGGAAGGAGGAGACTCAAACAAGGGTGAAATGCAGAGGAAGATCCACATGGTGTTGGGGTTCATCATGTACAGGGGGTAGACAAGTGTGTCGCGCCTCACCCAGGAGGAATAAGAAGAACATGGGGAGGGGGGGGGGTCGTGCCTCCCTTGTAAACTGCCTCCCCCTTTAAAAAAAATTATAATATACTAAAAATAACAACAACAATACACATAATAATATTAATGATAATAGTCATAATATTATTATCTTCATTTCCATTCATATCATTAAAACCAAAACACCCATTTTAATGAAAATAGAACTTTGATAAACCCCATAATTAAATTTTATTATAAAACGCTCCTTTTCATTAAGTATAACCTCACCATTTAAAATCACATTAAATATATAATTCATCATTACCTTTCAGTTATTTTAAACCATAACCCATAAATTATTTGAAATATCATTAATATGATATTAATGATTCAAAATCCAACCCGTAACCTCTAATTAATAATAATAATGTTTCTTTATTATCTTTTAAACTCCTCAATTAATTAAACATTTCTGGTGAACCCAAAAACTCTCATTAATTTCCTCAACCGTCATTTAATTAATTCTTTAACATTTATTTAATTAAAAACCACAATAATAATAATAAAAACTTTATTATTATTATTTTTATTAAAAAATTATTTTAATTAATCATAATTTCTCATCTAATCTTATTTAATTAAAACAAATAATTTATTAAGAAGTGTAAACTACGTGGGTTGGACCGCAACCGTGCGCTACCCATGCAGATCCATTAAAGTTGAATTTTCCAGATTTGGTGCTTCCAAGACTCATCAGGACACACTCAAAAATTATCAGGTAATTACACAAGTCTAAAAATGACACCTTTAGGTGTTCTGACACATGTAATAAAATTACAAATCTCAATTTAAAAACCGACTCGTCGATAAGCTGAATTTTTTTAGAAAACCTTCGTATTTTAACCCGGTTCAAAAACATAGTACTTTACAGTAGAATCACAACCTTCTTGGGGAAAAAATCTAGGAACTCCCCAAAAACCATGGAAAACTCTACCATACTAGTGTATTTTGATTCCACTGACAACTCAACCAACATGGAAAGAAAGAGATCTACATGCTGAATTCCCACATAACAACTCCAATCACTAAAAAAAACCACACATGGGCCATCCACATAAAAAAAAGAATCTCCTATAGAATAAGTCAATGAAAACACATAAATAATATAACCAATCAATGAAACGGATGAAATCGTATGGATGCATCTGTAGAAAGAAAATAACCCCACAGGACTGATGCAGTCCCATCAACAGTATACACCCCCGACACACACCAAACAAGATATTTCTACCTCTGAATAGTGTACTCAACACCAAAGGCATAGGAGGAATCTCTATTTCTATTCCCATATCATCAGATACAGTGGGTGTAATAAAGGATTTCAAAGATATTTAATCAAACAAGGCACAAAAAATGGTTCTAAAAAACTAATCGTACCTCTGGTGATCTATGGCCCTACTGGAACTACTACCTCCAATGCATGAAACTGACCACGCACGACTTCTCTACCTCTCTGATGATGACAAAATCCATGTCCATAATCAGAACATGATCTTTGAACACAAGGAACATCATGAGGTTGGCCTCTACTGGATCCATATCCCCTCGATGGAGCTAAATCCAGTTGGCCCTACTGCTAAAATGGTCTCACTGGAAACTTCTACTGAGGCTGGCACTGAACCTATCCACCTCCACTAAACTAATCTTAGGGAACTACTCGACATTGGATTTGGTGATGGACACAAACCCCACAACCAAAACACATTGGTTCAAATATCCCATGAAAATAATGGAAACCATTATCACCTGAAGGTCGAAAATGAACCGGCTGAGGTCGAATTTCTATTGGTTGAAATCTCAATGGTCCTGGAACCTTATATATTTCACTAAAAATCATCCCTCTCAAATAACTATAGTGGCTCCCTTATTGTATTAGAATTCCTTGTGAGTGCATCAGCTCGATCACCTCCACCTTCTTCTAAACATCCAAATACATTGGCAATTTAAAATGAGTAACAACATATTGGATAGAAGGATAAAGTACCTCTTCAAGATGTCGCACACAAGAATCCTCATCTAGTAAAAGGTATGGGAAAAAACATAGAAGGTCACTGAACTTGATTCCTAGATCCCACACTAACATAATCCCCTAATAAATGGAGATTATATCCTCCTTCTTCTAAGCCATCACAGTTGATGAAAGGAACTTTTCATGGAACCCCTTCTGAAATTCATCCCACAAAATGTTTGCCTCCTTCCAATCACCCAGATACATCGCCCCCCACTGACGTGCAGCTCCGCACATCTGACTGACTACTAAAAAAACCCAGTACCCCATCAGGGCCTTGATTAATCAAAAAGCAATATCGAGCTCCTCCATCCAGCTCTTTGTCTCTACATCTTAAACACTTCCCTCATACTTCCCCAAATCCTGCTGTTGGAAAGTGCACAACATCTTCTGCCACTGATCATCCTCCTCAATAGGATCAACCTTAAAATGATCAACTAGATCAACCTATTAAACATTAACTACCTAAGACACATGAGGACGATGATAAATATTCATAACTGAAAAGAAAAAACAATTTCCTAAGCCTGAGTAGTATGAAATTTTTATTTATATTTATTTAAATTCATTTTAACGTTCCCAAATCAACCTAATTAAAATACGAACATAAGTCATTATGATGCATGTACCTCTCTGAGGTCTCTACCAAAAAGTAGTTTCATCTGACTTGGCTGTTCAATAAGCTCATAGTCCGTGAACTGGATCATGGGTGGCCCTAAAATCCCATGTCCTAGCTAGTCTCCCTGGACAATTTTATTCACTAAGGTCAAATGGAACAGTTTCCTTACCACCCAATGCAATTTTTATAGTTCCTAACTCCAAACTACATCCTATATCACAACTATCACCTTTGATTCCACTATATTATGATCCCTCCTTCCAAATATACCCATCCTAGGCTGGAAATGAAGAAAGGGAGATAATGACCCCCAAGTCCTACCTCCAGTAGGCACTGGGTTAGCGACTAGAACCAATGGTTTACAAATATCACAATATGGGAGGCATTACCCTTTATAAAGAACAAGAACAAGAGATAGGATGAATCACCAAAAAAAACTCCAAGACACACACACAAATATATATATATATATATATAAGAGATCTAAAAACCATCCCACATGCATGAAAAAAGTATAAGCGATACAATAAAAGTATCCAAAGTAAATACCCAAAGATAAAGCTAAGTAGCGACATCAAAACTGTCCAAAGGTTCGAGCTAGTAATGCCCAACATGGTCCAAGAAATACAATTGGAAACCTAAAATTAGTTTTAAATACGTAGGGTGAGCATACAAGCATACTCAATAGGAAAACCAAAGTCTCTCGTGCACATGTGAAAGAAACATACTAATTCCCCTATAATAAAACAAAAGAACGAAACTCACTTGAAGAGGTATACTAACCAAACCCAACCTCACCAAGGAACACTTACCAAGTAACATAAGTAAAGTGATATAATATGTTATAATGAACATTAAGGATAGGGTAATCCACACCACTTTCCCACTAGAATGCATCTCTCACCCAACATCGTATGTTCTGGCACTCCCATACCTTTCATATACCACATCACATCCTTCCCTCAAACACCAAGGCCTTACAACACATCCCACATGCAAACACCTGGGCCTCACACCACATCCCCCCTATGAACACCTGGGCCTCACAACACAACACATAATATCTCATCCTGAAGACACATGGGAAAAAAGTCACAAATCATCTTAAAGAAACCTTATAAGAAAACTATGGCATCCTGCCTTTTTAACACATAACGTTTCATTACATTTTACAAACATAGGATCTTTAAAGTCTAGTGTCTTAGAAATCAGGAACAAAAACACTTGAAAAAAACATAAAAAATTCTTATAATCCACTTATAAGGCTTTATAATAAGTTAATCCTAACTACAATTACTGCATCTCATAACCTAGAGACATGCATTAAAGGAAAGGGGTGATTAGAAGGCTCAGTAAGGAAAACAAGTTGAATAGTTGACATGTGGTATCGAGAAATAATAATAACATGTTAAAAATCACAAAGACAAGAGAAATGGAAGAATAGGAATATCATGATAAAAATAACATGAATCATAACTTTAATATGTGGCTAAAAAATTTCATTTATTCATTCAAGAGCATATCACCAAGGTCCATCCCCAATGTGTCATAAAAATTACCAAGGTTATTCACCAAGGTATCATGAAACTTGTAATCTTTAGATATTAATTCTTTACCCAATGCATTGAAGTGATATATGGGTGAACCATTAATATGTATTTACTTTCATTTGAGCCATATAGATCATAATCAAACATTTCATAAATAACCCATAGATAATAAATGAAATGGATTCATTTCAAAATCGTGACGTTTTAAAAGTTCTTAAAATTAATATCGTTATGTCATTTATAACCCATGGAAAGGGAGAGAGGGTTACATGTATGTCAATTACAGAATAAAATATATCATTTTTTATAACTATGAAAACCCATAGAAACGAAATATGTATGGGTATTCACATATATAAATAAGAGAATTTCTTGAGAGAAAGAGAGAGAAATTTTGAGATGAAATTTCTACAGCATCACGACTATGTAACCTGGTTTTAGAAAATAATAAAAAGGGAGGGGACAAGGTTCTCCCATACATAAATGGATAATTTTTCAGTAGAGGGATAGTATAAAAAGAAATAAGATCATGGTGTGGATATTTGAATGAAAAACCACATGAAAAGGAAACTTGAAAAGAAAGAGAAAGCGCAATTTCTTTTACAAAAATTCGGCAGCCTAACAGCATCACTTAAAAATTCAGAAAATCAATTGATGAGAGAGAAAATGGTCTCTCATCATTTGGAATTGAAATGGAAAGTAGTAAAGACATATAATAACAAACCCCCACATCATAAAATGGAACTATATGACATAACATAAATGAAGTCATGACTTAAAGGAGGGGGGTGAAAGGTTCCCTTACCTTGAAAAGTAACTTTGAAAGCTTAAAGTTCGGGAACTTGGGAGGCTTGAGGGAACCTTGGGAGGACTCCTTGGGAGGTAAAGAGATGAGAACTTTGTTGAGGAGGATTTTGGAATGAAATGGATGAGGGAATGGCTTGGTATTTATAGGAGAAGTGAGGGAACAAATCATTAATTTCCAAGGGACACCTCATCGGCAGAATTGGAAAAACTATGGGCTTTCCCATGGTATTTGACCATGGTATTAGCCACTTGGGACACATCATAGCATATATTACTATTCATAAGTTGATCAGAATCATTACATAATTATTACATCCTTAATGATGTCATTAAACACCAGAAACCCAAAACTGTAATTTCACTATTCGCCGAAAATTCAACTGTTTCAGAAAAATCCAAAAAATTCACTTTAACCTAATATCGATTCTCTGAATTCAAAAATTAACTCCATTTTATGATTTTTTTTTTCTAATTATGAGATAATTAATTTTTAAGTAAAAGCACTATTCACTGAAAATTCAACTGTTTCAGAAAAATCCCAAAAATTCACCTTAACCTAATATCGATGCGCTAAATTCAAAAATGAACTCTATTTTATGAAAATAATTTTCTAAATATTTTTAATTTGATTTTTAAATAAAAACACTATTCACCCGAAAGAAAACTAATACATAACTAATAATTTCTGAAATAGTTATTTACTTATTTTATTGAATCACATTACCTAATAAAGGTGCTTAAATAATATTAATACTTTCTTAAGTGAGGTTACTAATCCATTTGGTCACATTACTAATCATAAGCGTAAAATTACTATTCATAATTTACTATTCACCAAAAATTAAGTTGATCTTATTAGACTCTAAATTTTCTACTAAACACAACTGTAGAAGACCATTTTTTGAAAATCATTACACATGATTAAATATTTACGGTTTAAATAATTATTTTAAAATATCCCCTTTTTCCAAAATTCATATACATCCTATATTTATCTGGACATTTGAAGTTCACAAACTTCACCATAATATGAGAATTTTTTTTATTTATATCAAAGGATTACACCAAGCAGCTAAGGTCTCGTTACATATCCCCTTATAACACCAGCATAGGACCTAAGTGTAAGGTGTGCTAAGGTGATAGAATATTGGGGCGGCTCAGACAACATTGCCTGAGTGGTGACCTCTATTAGCTTGAACTTCTCCCATAGGTGATTCTGTTCAAGATTCACATGATGAAGTTTATCTTGGGCTTGGTCCAGAACAAAGCCAAGTGGTGCTACCTCCTTCCCAAGATCTGTCAGATGGGTTTCGAATGGCCTGAGTCTACTGGATGAGGCTATCGAATCTTCTTTCTGTGTTAATTAACAAAGATCACTTGTATTTATAAACTAAAATAGTAACGTTAAGAGTTTAGCTTCCAATGGTCATATTGAACAACGATCATATAACAATCGAAACCCAACAGTCTCATTTAATTATACTAAATTCATTAATTAAAGAATATAGTTTTGTTGAGTATAAAATAAAAAAACACACAAAATTAGGAAAAAAATATTAATAAAAAGTTCGGGTCGTTACATTCTTTCCCCCTTAAGAAATTTCATCCCTAAAATTTTAACTTGTACTCCTTAAAGAGAAAAGGTGTGGTTACTTCTTCTTCATAGACTTCTCTAGTTCCCACGTGGCTTCTTCACATTTAGGGTTCCTCCACAACACCTTAACAAGGTGGGTAGTCTTGTTGCGTAGAACCTTATCTCTACGATTCATGATCTCCACGAGCTAATCCTCATAAGAGAGGTCATGCTCCAATTATACCACCTCTGGATTTAGTACATATGAAGGGTCAAGTATGTACTTCCTCAAGAGGGATACAAGGAAGACATCATGAACTTGTGCTAGATTTGGAGGAAGTGCAAGCCGATAGGCCACTGCTCCTATGTGATCAAGGATTTCATAGGGTCCAATCTACCTAGGGTTGAGCTTATCTTTCTTCCCAAACCTCATGACTCTTTTCCAAGGTGAAATTAGAAGAAAGACCCTATCACCAACATCAAACTCAAATTACCTTCGATGGTTATCGGTATAGATCTTTTTATGACTCCGAGCAGCCTTAATGTGTTGTTGGATGGCATTGACTCTTTCTGTCATTTCTTGTACAAGATCAGGCCCAAGAAGCTTTCTCTCACTAGCTTCATCCTCAAAATTAAAAGTTTTACATCGCTTTCCATATAGAGCTTCATAGGGTGCCATTTGAATGCTCGAGTGGAAGCTATTGTTGTAAGAGAACTCAGCTAAAGGTAGATGTTGATCCCATCCACCTTTAAATTTCATTGAGCATGTTCTCAGCATGTCCTAGAGTGTTTGAATAGTCCTTTCAAATTGTCCATCTGTTTGGGGGTGATAGGCCATACTGAAATTCAATTTTATGCTCAGAGCATGTTGAATACTTCTCTAGAATTTTTATATGAACCTTGGATCACGATCAAACACAATAGAAAGTGGAACTCCATGTAGCCTTACCAATTTCTTCACGTAAATCCTGGCAAGTTGATAAAGAGATAAATTATCCCAAATGGATATAAAATGGGCAGTCTTGGTGATACGGTCCACATTAACCCATATCTCATTATTTCATTTGGAAGTTCTCGGGAGACCAGTGATGAAGTCTATAGTGGTATTGTCCCATTCCATGCTGGTATGGGTAGTAGTTGCAAAACCCCTTTAGGAAGTTGTCACTCTACCTTCACTTGATGACATACTAGTCACCTTGAAGTGTAGTCAACAATATCCCTTTTCATATTATCCCACCAATAATGATCATGAAGGTCCCTATACATTTTTGTGCTTCCAGGATTTATAGAGAAAGTAGAGCTATGAGCTTCATCCATCAAATCCTTCTTTATTTCTAGAATACATGGAACACATAGTCTTTTATGAAATTCCAGTACACCTTCTTGATCAATATTGAACTTAGGAAACTTCCCATCCTTCACAGCCTCAAACTTCTTCTATAAAAAAGGATCTTCTTTCTGATCTATATTGATCTTATTTAGTAATGACTGTTGAGAAATAATTTGGGTTAGGGTTGATGATGTCCCTTACTTTATAATTCCCATGTCCAACTTTACTAGGTCATTGATCATTGGATCTCTTTGAATTCTCATCATGGAAAGAACAACTGGGTCTTTCCTGCTTAATGCATCAACGACTTTGTTTTCTCTTCCAAGATGATAATGAATTGAACAATCATAGTATCGAAGAAGTTACAATCATATCCTTTGTCTCATGTTCAATTCCTTTTGTGTGAAAATATACTTCAGACTTTGGTGCTCTGTGTATATATCACATTTCTCCCCATAAATATAGTTCCTCCATATCTTCAGAGAAAAAACGATCACAACCAGCTCCAAATCATGTGTAGTATAATTCTACTCATGATTCTTCAACTATCAAGATGCATAAGCAATGACTTTGTCATTTTTCATGAGGAAGCACCCAATCCCTTTGAGAGATGCATCTCTAAAATAAAAAATCCTTCTCCACTTGAGGACAGAGTTAACACGAGTGCAATAACCAATATCTTCTTCAACTCTTGGAAACATTCCTCACACTCCTTTTTTTAGATGAACATGAACCCTTTTCAAGTTAACTTGGTTAATGGATTAGAAAGTCGTAAAAAGTTTTTCACAAACCTCCTATAATATCTTTCTAATCTAAGGAAACTTTTAATCTCAGTTATTGTTGTAGGATGAAGCCACTCCTCCACAACTTTTGTCTTGGTAGGGTCAACTATGATTACTTAATTGGTAAAAATGTGCCCCAAGAAAGTGACTTATTGTAACTAAAATTCACATTTACTAAACTTTCCAAAAGGCCTCTCCTTCCACAGAGTTTGAAAAAATATCCCTTAGATGATTCTCATTCTCCCCAAGACTTTTGGAATATATCATAATATAATCAATAAAAACTACCAAAAAGTAATCAAGGTAGTCCTTAAAGTCTCTATTCACCAAATCCATAAAAATAGCAGGAGCATTAGTCAGTCTGAAAAGGATAACAACAAACTCATAATGCCCATATCTTTATTGGAAGGATGTTTTCAGAATATCTTCTTTCTTCACCCTCAATTGATGATAACTAGATCGAAGATCAATCTTATAGAAGAATTGATCCCCATGAAGTTGGTCAAATAAGTCATCAATTCTTGGAAGTGGGTATTTGTTCTTCACTGTGATCCTGTTAAGATCTCTATAATCAATGAATATCCACATCGATCCATCCTTCTTCTTCACAAAGATAATAGGTGCTTCCCTAGGATACACACTCGGTCAGATAAACCCCTTCTCCAAAAGATCTTTGAGTTGTTTCTTCAATTCCTCCAGCTCCACATTTTCCATCCTATACGGGGTCTTTGATATTTGATGAGATCCAGGTACGAGTTCAATATATAACTCTACCTCTCTTTCTAAGGGAGGTCCAAGCAACTCCTTGGGAAATATGTCAACATATTCCTGAATGATGGGGAAAATTTCTATCCTTAAACTCTCATCTCCTTCTTCTTATTCACCAATAAAATCCATAAATAAGGATATAGGGGGTTTCTCTAGACAAAGATCAAGTTGAAAAATCTCTCTTAGGAAGATAACTGTAGGTTTTCTATTAAAGTTTACTGTGATTTACTTACTTCTGCATTTGATCTTAGCATTATACTTTGAGAGCCGGTCCATCCCTAGTATAATGTCAAATTCCAGCATGGAAATGAATACTAGATTTGCAATAATATTCTACTCACTAAAGTAAATACTAGAGTTTATAAACACTGATGATGCTTGGATAATCCCACCAAGAGTCTTGAATGATAACTCTACTTTTAAAAAATTGGGGGTTGATTCTAAATTCTTTGCAAACTTGCAGGAAATAAAGGAATGCATAGAACTAGAATAAAAAAAGTACTTTCTAGCTTTGAGATAACAACAAGAGTACCTGCTACCACATCATTCAGAGATTCAACTTCAGCTGTCGTGATAGAGAAAGCACGACCTTTCTATCTTGGAATTTGGTGAGGCTGATGGTAGTTCCCCTCTACTGCCCTCGGATTTGGACAGTGATTAGAAAAGTGCCCACATTGTCCACACCTAAAGCATTGGACATCAGGTAGGTCCTGCACTATCTTCCCCTTGTCATTAGTGTTTGGAAGTTGAGGTTTCACCTCACTATGACAATTCCTCGCAATATGGACATCTCTTCCACAATTGAAGCATTTCCCACTCCTGAGCAAGCAGTTCCCCAAATGCTTCTTCCCACATTTATTACACGCGGGATTTTTTACTTTCTTGCCTATGCTTCCCTAATCAAAGGTCCTCCCTAAGATGGGATCCATCGATATCTTCTTTTTGTTTGATTTATGAGACCACTGCGTCTCGCCAAACTCCAGCTTGAATTTCGTCGCACTCCACACGATCTCCTCATAACTATCATAGTCTCAATTGGACAGATTCTTCCGCAAATGAGGTCTCAGTCCACTGAATAATATATCAACTTTACCACTTGGATCCAAGACAAAGATAGAGGCATAACGTGAAAGTCATGTAAAGTTCATCTCCTAGCTTCCCACAGATTCATTCTCCTTCTACTTCATCTCGAGAAACTCTTTCTCCATTATTGTTCTCATCGAATGAGGTAAATACTTACTAATGAAGATCCCTCTTAACTCTTCCCACTCCATAGCATTAAACCCCACTCTTTTCCTCATGTTTTTAATAAGTTCCCACCACTAATAAATTTCTCCTTCTAAGCGATAGAAGGCCAGGGTGACCTTCTCTTGCTCTGAAGAGTGGAGCACAGAAAATATATTCTCAATAGAGCAGATCCAATGCTTAGAAATCAATGGGTCAATCGATACACTAAAGGTTGGTGGTCATTGACGCATAAAGGACTCAACATAATATTGTTCCCTTCATGGTGAGATCGGTCTCCCAGCTTGATTCAAGTTATTTCCCATATCTTGAGTCAGTTGGTTCATCATTCACATGATTGTTTCTATTCCGACTTCCATTGGAGGGCCGTTAGCACATGGTCCATTGCGGTCACCATTTGCACAGTTCCTCCTATTGCCCGCCATTTTCTAAAAGAGTAAAACCTTAGTGAGAAACTTATTTCATTTACGAATATTTTAAATATAAAGGATTTTATGTCTTAAAACTTCATGCTTAAACAATTACATTTCTCTATAATTATTTCATTATGATTCATAAAAACCTTGTGATTAATCAAACATATCCCCCAGGAGTGTCGTAACCAAGAGTACAGAAAGGCCCATTGCTGGGTACCAGGATACCCCGGGTCAAGCCCGAAACTCCTTGTCGGAGTTTTCACTCCTAGGTATATCTGTGCCAGAGCCGCCTCTACCTGCTTGTATCCAGAAAGGGATGTATTTTCTTGATAAACCACTTACTGAATACTCACCAAAATACCAGGCAGTTCTCATATATTTAAACTTTTCTATAGGATTATTCATAAAGTTTTCATAGCCTAATTTCTATAAATAACTAAACCGCCCTTTGATACTAACTATGGCATCACACCTTTTTAATACATAAATTTTCATTACATTTTAAAAACAGAGGATCTTTAATACTAACTATGGCATCACACCTATAATATCTTGCTAATCTAAGGAAACTTTGAATCTCAATTATTGTTGTAGGCTGAGGCCACTCCTCCACAACTTTTGTCTTTGTAGGGTCAACTATGATTCCTTAATTAGTAACAATGTGCCCCAAGAAAGTGACTTTTTGTAACCAGAATTCACATTTACTAAACTTTCCAAAAGGCCTCTCCTTCCGCAGAGTTTAAAAAATAGACCTTAGATGATTCTCATTCTCCTCGCAAATTTTGGAATATATCAGAATATCATCAATAAAAACCACCAAAAAGTTATCAAGGCAGTCCTTTAATAATCAATTAATAAAATCCATAAAAATAGAAGGTGCATTAGTCAGTCCTAAGGTCATAACAACAAACTCATAATTCCTATATCTTGATCGGAAGGCAGTTTTCAGAATATCTTATTTATTCACCCTCAATTGATGATAACCAGATCGAAGATCAATCTTAGAAAAGAATTGAGCCCCATGAAGTTGGTCAAATAAGTCATCAATTCTTGGAAGAGGGTATTTGTTCTTCACTGTTATACTGTTCAGTTCTCTATAATCAATGCCTAGCCACATCGATCTATCCTTCTTCTTCACAAAGAGAATAGGTACTTCCCAAGGATACACACTCGGTCAGATAAACCCCTTCTCCAAATGTTCTTGGAGTTGTTTCTTAAATTCCTCCAGCTCTAAATTTTCCATCCTATATAGGGTCTTTGATATTGGATGAGATCCAGGTATGAGTTCAATAGATAACTCTACCTCTCTTTCTGAGGGAGGTCGAAGCAACTCCTCGGGAAATACTTCAACACATTATTGGACGATGGGACAAGTTCTATACTTAAACTCTCATATCCTTCTTCTTATTCACCAATCAACTCCATAAAGAAGGATATAGGGGGTTCCTCTAGAAAAAGATCAGGTTAAGATATCTCTCCTAAGAAGATAACTATAGGTTTTCCATTCAAGACTACTGAGATTTCCTTACTTCTTCATTTGATCTTAGTATTATATTTTGAGAGCCGGTATATCCCTAGTATAATGTCAAATTCCAGCATGGAAATGAATACCATATTTGCGATAAGATTCTGCTCACTAAAGTAAATACTAGAGTTTATAAACACTGATGATTCTTGGATAATCCTACCAGGAGTCTTGAATGATAACTCTACTTTTAAAAAATTGGGGGTTGATTCTAAATTCATTGCAAACTTGCAGGAAATAAAGGAATGCATAGAACTAGAATCAAACAAAGTACTTGCTAGCTTTGAGATAACAATAAGAGTACATGCTACCACATCATTCAGAGCTTCAAATTCAGCTGTCATGAGAGAAAAAGCATGACCTTTCTCTCTTGGAATTTGGTGAGGCTGATGGTAGTTCCCCTCTACTGCCCTCAGATTTGGACAGTGATTAGAAAAGTGCCCACATTGTCCACATCTAAAGCATTGGACATCAGGTAGGTCCTGCACCATCTTCCCCTTGTCATTAGTGTTTGGAAGTTGAGTTTTCACCTCACTATGACAATTCCTCGCAATATGGACATCTCTTCCACACTTGAAGCATTTCCCACTCCTGAGCAAGCAGTTCCCCAAATGCTTCTTCCCACATTTATTACACGCGGGATTTTTTTACTTGCTTGCCTCCGCTTCCCTGATTAAAGGTCCTCCCTAAGATGGGATCCATAAATATCTTCTTTTCGTTTGATTTATGAGACCACTGCGTCTCGCCAAACTCCAGCTTGAATTTCATCGCACTCCACACGATCTCCTCATAGCTATCATAGTCTCAATTGGAAAGATTCTTCCGCAAATGAGGACTCAGTCCACCAAAGAATATATCAACCTTACCACTTGGATCCAAGACAAAGATAGAGGCGTAATGTAAAATTTTTGTAAAGTTCATCTAGTAGCTTCCCACAGATTCATTCTCCTTCTTCTTCATCTCGTGAAACTACTTATCCATTCTTGTTCTCATGGAACAAGGGAAATACTTACTAAAGAAGATCCCTCAGAACTCTTCCCACTCTGTAGCTTCAACCTCCAGTCTTTGCCTCATTTTTTTAATTAGTTCCCACCACTAATCAACTTCTCCTTCTAAGCGATAGACAACCAGGGTGACCTTCTCTTGCTCTGAACAGTGGAACACATAAAATATCTTCTCAATAGAGAAGATCCACTGCTCAACAATCAATGGGCCAGTCGATCCACTGAAGGTTGGTGGTCATTGACGCATAACGGACTCAACATAATGTTGTTCCCTTCGTGGTGAGATCAGTCTCTCAGCTTGATTCAAGTTATTTCCCATAACTTGAGTCATTTGGTTCATCACTCGCATGAATGTTTCCATTTCAGCTTCCATCGGAGGGCCGTCAGTGCATGGTCCATTGTGGTCACCATTTTCACAGTTCCTCCTATTTCCTTCCATTTTCTAAAAGAGTAAAACCTTAGTGAGAAACTTATTTCATTTATGAATCTTTTAACTATAAAGGATTTTGTGTCTTAAAACATCATTCTTAAACAATTACATTTCTTTATAATTCCTTCATAATGATTCATAAAAATCTTGCGGTTAGTCAAAAATATCACCCAGGAGTGTCGTAACAAAAAGTGTAGCAAGGCCCATTGTCGGGTACCGGGATACCCCGGGTCAAGCCTAAAACTCATTGTCAGAGTTTTCACTCCTATGTATCTCTGTGCTAGATCTACCTAACTTCTTGTATCCAGACATGGATGCATTTTCTTGATAAACCACTTACTGAATACTCACCAAAATACCAAGAAGTTCTTCTATATTTAAACTTTTCTATAGGATTCTTCCTAAATTTTCATAGCCTAATTTCTATAAATAACTAAACCTCCCTATGATACCAACTATGGAATCCCGCCTTTTTAGTACATAAATTTTTATTACATTTTACAAAAAGAGGATCTTTAAAGTCTAGTGTCTTGGAAATCAGGAACAAAAACACTTGAAAGCAACATAAAAAATTCTTCTAATCCACTTGTAAGACTTCATCAAAAGTTCATCCTATGTTCAATTACTGAATATCATAACCTGGAGACATACATCAAAGGAAAGAGGTGAGTAGAAGGCTCAGTACGGAAAACAAGTGAAACAATTGACATGTGGTCTTGAGCAATAATAATAAGAACATGATAAAAATCATAAAGACATGAGAAATGAAAGAATAGGAATATCATGATAAAAATAACATGAATCATAACATGAATATATGGCTACAAAATTTCATTTAGTCATTCATGATCATATCACCAAGGTCCATCCCCAAGGTGTCATAAAAATTACCAAGGTTATTCACCAAGGTATCGTGAAACTTGTCATCTCTAGAGATTAATTCTTTACCCAATTCATTAGAGCGATATCAGGGAGAAAAAATAATATGTATTTAATTTAATGTGATAAACATAGATCATAATCAAACATTTCATAAATAACCCATAGATAATATATGAATTGGGTTCATTTCAAAATCGTGACGTTTTAAAAGTTCTTAAAAATTAGATCGTTATGTCATTTATAACCCATGGAAAGGGAGTGGGGGTTACATGCATGTCAATTAAAGAATAAAATATATCATTTTTTATAACTATGAACAACCATATAAATGAAATAGGTATGGGTATTCACATATATAAATAAGATAATTTCTTGAGAGAAAGAGAGAAATTTTGAGACGAAATGTCTGCAGAATAACGACTATGTAACTTGGTTTTAGAAAATAATAAAAAGAGAGGGGAAAAGGGTATCCCATCCATAAATGGATCATTTTTCAGTAGAGGGATTGAATAAAAATAAATAAGATCATGGTGTGTATATTTTAATGAAACACCACATGAAAAGGAAACTTGAAAAGAAAGAGAAAGCATGATTTCTTTTACGAAAATTCGGCAGCCAAACAATGTCACTTAAAAATTCAGAAAATCAATTGATGAGAGAATAAAGGGTGTCTAATAATTTGTAAATGATATGGACAGTAGTAAAGATATATAATAAAAAACCCCTAGATCATAAAATGGAACTCTAAGACATAACATAAAGGAAGTCATGACGTAAAATAGGTGGGTGAAAGATTCCCTTACCTTGAAAAGTAACTTCAAAATCTTGAAGGTCAGGACCTTGGGAGGCTTGAGGGAACCTTGGGAGGACCTTTTGGAAGGTTAAGAGACCAGAAATTTGTTGAGGAGGATTTTGGAATGCAATGGATGAGGGAATGACTTGGTATTTATACGAGAAGTGAGGGAACAAATCATTAATTTCCAAGGGACACCTCATCAGTGGTATGGGAACAACCATGAGCTTTCCCATGGTATTTTCCCATGGTATTGGCCACTTGGGACACCTCACAGAATATATTTCTTTTCAGAAGTCTACCAGAATGATTACATAATTATTACATCCTTAATGATGTCTTTAAACACCCGAAACTCAAAACTGTAATTTCACCATTGACCAAAAATTCAACTGTTTCTGAAAAATCACAAAAATTCACCTTAACGCAATATCAATGCTCTGAATTCAAAAATGAACTCCATTTTATGAAAATAATTTTTTAATTATGAGATATTTAATTTTTAAGTAAAAACATCATTCAGTAAATATTCAACTACTTCAGAAAAATCCCCAAAATTCACCTTAACCTAATATCGATGCTCTGAATTCAAAAATGAAATCCATTTTATGAAAATAATTTTCTAAATATTTTTAATTTAATTTTTAAATAAAGACACTATTCACCTATAATAAAACTAATAAATAACTAATAATTTGTGAAACAGTTATTTACTTATTTTATTAAATCACATTACCTAATCGAGGTGCCTAAATAATATTAATACTTTCTTAAGTGAGGTTACTAATCCATTTGGTTAGATTACTAATAATAAGCGTAATATTACTATTCATAATTTACTATTCAATAAAAATTAAGTTGATCTTATTAGACTCTAAATTTCATACTGAACACAATTATGGAAGACCATTTTTTGAAAATCATTACACATTATTAATTATTTAAGGTTTACATAATTATTTTAAAATATCCCCTTTTTCCAAAATTCATATAAATCCAATATTTATCTGGACATTTTAAATTCACAAAATTCACCATAATTTGAAAAAACAATTTTATTTATATCAAAGGATTACACAAAGCAGCTAAGGTCTCTTTACATAGCCCCTTATAACACCAACATAGGACCTAAGTGTAAGGTGTGCTAAGGTGATAGAATCTTGGGGCGGCTCGACCAACATTGCCCGAGTGGTGACCACTATCAGCTTGAAATTCTCCCGTAGGGGATTCCATTCAAGCTTCACATGATGAAGT
Organism: Viscum album; assembly: GCA_963277665.1. Lineage (NCBI taxonomy): Eukaryota > Viridiplantae > Streptophyta > Magnoliopsida > Santalales > Viscaceae > Viscum > Viscum album. Next base: position 1,776,355,547 of record OY728146.1, on the reverse strand, counting down.
TCGGCTTGGGCTTGGTCCAGAGCAAAGACCAGTGGTGCTACCTCCTTCCCAAGTTCTGTCAGATGGGCTTCAAATGGCCCGAGCCTACTAAATGAGGCCATCAAATTGTCTTTCTGTGTTAATTAACCAAGATCAATTGTATTTATAAACTAAAATAGTAACGTTAAGAGTTTAGCTTCCAATGGTCATATTGACCAACAATCATATAACAATTGAAACCCAATGGTCTCATTTAATTATACTCACTTTATTAATTAAATAATATAGTTTTTTTTAGTATAAAATGAAAAAACACACACAAAATTAGGAAAAAAATATTAATAAAAAGTTCGGGTCGTTACAAAAACCACCTCAACCCCAAACACCCAGGCCATCACATCTCACCCAAAAATACATGGGCCCTAGAACACCTCACTCTCAAAACACATAGGCTATCACAACCACCATATAAAGCACTAAAATACCTCTGACCATCACAACCTCTACCATACCTACCTCGATTGGAAGAGATATGGGAATAAATTGGGTACCCTACCATCCGTACTCCTCACCAGATGTTGGAAAAAACACCTCCCGCATGAAGATATGGTTGTTCAACACATTGTTCTCAACATGGGTGGAGTGGGTATATAAATAAAAATAATATACATATATATTTTTAGTATCAAACACTCCATCCCAACCTATGGGTTCTCAAACAAACAACCAACTCCAAATGTTTTCACCTTTACTGCTACCTCTAAATGAATTTATTAACAACTCTAATAGTCATTCCAAAAGGTGAAGAACCCTGATAAATTATGGAAAATTAAAATTTACTCAAAATTAAACACCCATTCATTTCATCATTTAGCATCAACCATATTTAATCACACAACCATTATTTTAATATTTCATTGACCACTTCTATCTCGTTAACCAAACAAACCCAAGTTACCCCAAAATTTATAAAACAATTATTTATTTATTCCATCACTACCCAGGAAACTATTAGGCACAAAAAAAATCAAGAAATATAGTAATAATCATTTATAGTAATAATGGGGATGAAGATCCATGGTAAATTAACACTCCACATTAAGGACAGATTGTACCACAAACTCTAGATATCAGGTGAAGCTTTATTCATGTTATTATTAGAGAAACTCATGTTGAATTTCCCATACCAACCACTAATGTCCCTCTTAAATCTTATATTTCAGTTCATCATATTAATAGAACCAACCCCCTAATCACAACCATTTTTACATCCCTGTTGCATAATCACACCACACCCATCACAACCCCACTGTACAACCACATGTCATCCAAAACCCCATATACACAAGCCACAAAAACTCCACACAGAAAATCACCTCACGTACCTAGGAAAAAAACATTTTAATATTTAATAAGGCACCCTTATTTAATTTCACTTCTTAATTTAGGGGTTTTCACAGAAACTGTAGGACCTAGGGGAATCTATTTATTAACTGAATATATGTTGTTAATTGTTTTATATATATACATTAAAAAAACCAAAAAACATGAATTTTAGAAAATATCCTATGAACAAACAAGGGCCCTCAATGGATATGATTTTCCGTGGGTAGTTATCCCATACAAATCACAAGAATTAACAAAAACAATAACACAACAAGATCATGTGTCACTTTACCTACCCCCTGTATATTGATTCTTAAACCAATTTGATTATCTTTATTAATTTAAAATAAACTATTTTTACAAGGTAAACATCTATATACCCATAACTCATGATGTAAAATTATTAAAGATGAAGTAAAAACTACTTGTAAGAAAAACGATCCACACTTTCTAGTTGCGCCAAAAATAGGGGGTGCGTGTACAACAGGTGATTCTATAAGGAATCATGAACAAACTGCTACAATAATTTACTTGACTCCTATAGGAAGAAGAAATTTTCATTTAACATAGAAAGAGGAAGAGATAATAAATGAACAAGTGGAAATATATATCGACTTTAGGATGATCAAAATAGATCCATGAGTTTAGATATCATTTTGATTTGACAATAAAGAAGAATCTAGTCAATACCATGTGTTTTGACCAATTAAAAGCCTTTGGACCTTTAGTTAATTAAAGATACAATTTATGGCCTTTGAATCAGTGTTAAACCCTTTTAAATTTGGTCTTAAACTTATTTAATTCCAAATATAGGCATCAAAAGGGAAAGATGGAAGAACTATGAAGACTGTTAATGAGACATCGCTAGACGAGGCACTGCCAATGAGGCACTACCAGATTAGGCACTGCAGGATGAGGCACCGCTGGATGAGGCACTATTGGATGATGAACCATCAGGATGAACAACCTTTCACCGTTAGTGAGTCACTACCAGGCAAGACACTTCCATAAAAGGCACTTCTGGATAAATCACCACTGGACGAGAGACCCCCAGTGATCCAACGCTAGCGAGCGACAGCAAGGGTGAGACATTGCCAATGCGAGATGCCATTGGAATGGGACAACACCAGGGTGAGATATATCTTAGGTTACACCACTAGGGTGACACTGCCAAGGGGACACTGCTAGGGTGACAACACCAAGGAGACACCACCAGGATGCGACACCATTGGAATGTAGCACCATTGGAAAACTTTGAAAACTAGAAATTTTACAAAGTATTGAAAAGAGTCATATTAACTTCCCAGAAAAAAAACACTATATTACCACACATTTGGAGATATTTTTTGGTACTCAGAATAAGTGGACTTTCTGGTAATGATTATTCTTTAGAGGGGGAGTGCACATGACATGTGATAATGATGACGTTGGACCTATACATAGGGTTGGGGAATGATGACCTTGTGGTCAGACAGGAGACACAATGCTAGGTTATGATGACCCTATGACCCATCCTAAGGGAGTGTTAGGATATGGAAAACTTATAGCCCAACCCATACTAGTGACATGTTCAGTCAATTCCTTGTGGATTATGAGAGATAAGTTCATTAGGATTTTGGTTAGCTCTTGATCACTTTTGATATTTTTTACTACTAACCTTCCAACATGGGGTCAAAGTTGGTATGTTCGAGGCTCATAGTGGCTTGGTCATAACATGAGTGCTCAGTGTATGATTATTTATGATTTATTTCACATTTATTTCTATCATGGAATACAACTATTATACATGTGAAAATTTGTTAAGGATGAATTGGTGGTGTCCTATTAGTTTTATTACTCATACCATACAAATGAATCTTGCTGCATATATAGAATTCATGATTAAGGATATTGGTAAGGGAAACAAAGCCATGACAGATTACTAAGAGAGGACTGTGGAGATGTTAGCAGTAGAGGGAAGGACTCTAGGGGAATTAAATAGTGTTTTTATTATTTATCAAATAAAACATTTATACTCAAGTTTATATTTCCAAACTGGGAGACCAATTTATTTATTTATATGCAATTAATTTCATTTATTATTACATTATGATTTGATAATTTGTGTTGTTTATTATTTTATTTTTACTGTTAGTGTATTGATATGATTTCCAAGGGTATATTCTCTCAAATGATGGTGTTTGGACCATCACTAAATATGGGGAGGCACACATGAGGTATTATGGATCTGTAGCTGAGGACCAATGGTTCAGGTTGGGATATTGAAAAATGGTGTTAGAGGATAGTTTTTTTAATTTCTTCTTGGTTATTTTTAGACATAGAAGAAAGGAGATAATTTGTGTGGGACTCAAGTAGGGGAGTTACCATATTCCTGAAAAGCTCAAGTGTAACAAAACATTGAGGTAAAGTTAACTAGACTAATGTTATTGTTTTATGATATTTATGTGCATTCATGCCTCATGATTAGGAATATATAATCACATTCCATATGTATAGCTGTTGTGTGATTCAAAGCAGTTATTTACTTTAATTCCTTGATTTGTGTTATCTATTCAAGATAAACTTGTTTTCTATATTGAGTGATATATATATTTCCTTTTATAATGTGATATGTATGTTTTTTAATTAATTAATTTAACTTGATAATTCTATTATATCATATATAAAAATATATATGATTGTGACTAACATGAAGGTATAGAGAACCTTGGGCAGTTTAAGGAGGGATATACCTTGGGTTATGGGTAGCCTCATAGGATAACCTTTAAGTGATCCCATAGACTAATTTATATATTTTTAATGGATTTATGTGATTAAATATTCAATTAAAGTTTTAGATAATGTTTCCTTAGAGATTCTTGAATTCTTATATTAGGGATGATGCAATAGTTCCAATACATGATATACAGGAGGATGTACCCGAGCATTCTCCCACACCGGATCAAGTGGTTATGGCATTGGAGTCACTCTATCCTAGAATCTTTTGGATTGTAACCACCCATGGTTGAGGAGTAAAGAGGATCATAGTTGACTCTGCCCATGAAATACAACTCCAACATCCACAATCATTTCAAGGAACCAGAGGGCATGGTATACTAATGACTAGTTAGAAATCATCAAGGTAATATTTTAACTGTTTGAGTCACCAGAGGACTGATGGGTCAAGTTAATGAAGTTTATAATTCAGGGACCTAGTAGATGATGGTGGAGTGTCATGGGAAAAGTATGTAGACATGAGAGTATTTATTGAGAGGCTTTCAAGAACCTGTTCTTCATGAATTATCTTTCAACATGCTAAATTTCTAGTATTCCTAGGAATGCATGGATCTTAAGTAGGGATCCATGACCATATCTACATACTATTCTTGTTTCATAAAACTAATATTTTTCTATATTGTCCAGAAAATATGTATAGAATGATAGAAATTTCAAGATTCATCTTCATCCTGGTATCAGATTAAATTTTGGGACTTTTGACCAAACAAAATGACTAGAGGTTCTGCACAAGGCCTTGACTATTGAGAAGGTCTTAGTAGAGGATCAAGCAGCTAGTCTTCTTCCACCCTTCAGTACCCAAGTGGGTGGACCTACTACTACTATTATGAGTGTCTATTATGATATCAGTAAGAGGAAGAAAAAGTATGTGAAATGGGGTAGTGGAAAGAAGTTTGAGCATAGTATGTATTCTTATGCACTCTCAAAAGGAGTTTCAAAGTGCTTCATCAATGATAAGGACATACATTATCATAGGTTATTCCCAAAAAATCAGAGTAAGTGATGGAAGCCTGGAAATATGGGTAATATTATGATTTTTTTTCTTGGGAGATATGAGGTCAGGTTTCCATAAGGGTGAATGGTTAATATGATCCATGAACTAGGGATCTAGCCGGGGTCCTGAGTAGCAGGCTCAGATGAAAATGCCTTAGGCAAGTCATACACCTCAGGGTCATGTCCATGGAGTTGAGGCTGGATGAGTGTATAAAGTAGATTAGACTGAAATATATCATGGTTAGGGACCTTATTCTATTCAAGGTATGGTTTTGATCACTTATATGTTGTCTACTACTTTTTTTATAATGGTGCTACCCATTTCTTTATATCTATAGAAATTGTTTCTAGAATTGACATACTGGTCAAGTTATCTTCTATGATACTTTTCCTTGATTCCCAATTGGTTAATAAAGTGGATCATCTTTAGAAATACACACCTATAGTCATTGTAGACTATGGAAATCTATGGGAACTCATGGTTACAGAGATGATGAGCTTCAATTTGATTCTTAACATGGATTAAATGACAAGATTTCAAGCCCACATTAATTTTTATTGAAGACAGGTATCTTTTAATTTTCCCAGGGTAGAGATGTTCATGATGACTGATGAATGGGAGTTGAAATTAGGTAGAGTGGGTCTAGAAATGAGCTATATTAGGATGATTACATCTTAGACTACGGTCTTGGATCTTTTAGTAGGTTTATTTCTAGCTCTATTGTATTTTTTTGTTGTGGATATCAATTTGGATGTTTTCCAAAATGACTTCACAGGTCTTTCCCTTGATAGAGAAGTTGAACATGAGATAAAACTCATTCCAGGTGAACTAACCATTTCCCTGGACATTTATCACATGGATGCATCTGATTTAAGGGAGATAAAAGTACAACTATTGTAATTGGAATAGAAAGGTTTTATTAGGATGAGTACATCATTGTGGGGTGCACCTATTCTATTTTCTAAGAAGGCGGATGGTAGTCTTCGACTACACATAGATTACTAAAAGCCGAATAAATTGACTATGAAGAATAGGCACCATTTTCCTAAGAGAAATGATCAATTTGATTAGTAACATGGATATTCTGGTTCTATAAGATTGATCTCCAATCAATATATCACTGGTTGTGGGTTAGAGAGAAGAATATTATGAAGATGATGCTTAAGAGCAGGTATGGGTTATATGACTACTTGGTGATGTTTTCTGGATTAAAGAATGCACTCGTAGTGTTAGTTGTTTACATAATCAAGGCCTTCCACCCATATATCAATTTTTTTTCATGGTGATCATTAATGATATCCTCATTTATTCACTAAACCTAGAGTACATCTCAAGATAGTACTAAGAACACTTCAAGAACATAATATTTATTCCATGTTGTCAAAGTGTGAATTTTGGATTCAAGAGGTGAATTTATTGGGGGAATGTGGTCACTGAGACTAATATATAAATGGAAATAAAGAATTTATAGGTGGTGATATCCCATAAATATCCCAAGAACATGTTTTATATTAGGATATTTCTATATTAAGTTGGTACTATCAGTGTTTTATCCAGGGCTTCATCCATTAATTATCAGTTATAACTACACTAGTGAATAATGGAGTGAAGTTTTAGTGGGATGATCAATAGGAGGAGGTTTTTTTGAGATAAAGAAGAGGTTTAATATAACTCTTGTGTTGATTCTTCTTGAGATTGGGTTTGGATATGTTAGTTTTTTTGATACATCAGGAGTTGGATTGGGGGTAGTTTTGATGCAGACAGATTGGGTAGTAGCATATGGGTCACATTATACATGACTCCATGAGTGGAACTACCTTACCCATGACTTGGATTAGGTATATTTGGTTCACAAACTGAAGTTTTGGTGACATTATATCTTTGAAGATAGGTTTTCTATTTACATTGATCATAAGGTAATCCATTACATATTCTCATAAAGGAACCTCAATTTGTTGTAGAGGTGCTAGGTAGAGTACCTATAGACATTAAAATTTGAGACAAAACATTCCCCTAGTAAGGGTAATATTGTTGTATATTCTCTCATCCATAAGATGTATACTGAACATGTGATATGTGAATGAACTTCAAAGGAACAATGGAACCTGATGATCTTATTTATCGATTGGAGGATGGATTCTTTAGAGGATTAGGGATTACTGACCTTTTCCCCATTAGTGATCACATATTATTTATAATACTAGGTGAAGGATAATAAATAATTTTATCTAGTGTGTAATGTGATATAATAATAGCTAGTTGGTGGTAACCTAATACTTGGGTGTTCATTCGATGGTGATGATGTGATCCTAGTAAAAGGGATATTCATAGTCCTTATATCTATCGGGTAATAGATGGTGAAATATTTCCATAAATAAAATTGGTCGGTGTATCCTAGAATGATAAATATGTTCTAGGAAATTAGGAGGTTGTTCTAGTGGGTCGGGATGAAGAATTAAATTGCTGGATTCATTTCTCAATGCCTTACCTACCGGAGGGTAAAGTCCAAGCACTAGTTTCCTAGTGGTTTGATCCAACCACTTCCATTTCTTATATGGAAGTGATAGGATGTCATAATGGGATTTTTATTGGGTTACCTAGGACCCTGAGGATTCATAATGTTGTTTTGTTGTTTGGTGATCATCTAATGAAAGTTTCTTATTTCTTGACAATCAATGAGACTCACTCAACATATGATCTATGAATGGTATATGTATGATAGGTTTTGTTCTTACATGGAGTTCCCTAGAGAATTATATCTAATATATTTTCATGGTTTATGTTATGGTTTTGGAATGGATTTCAGAAGGATTTGTTTACTCATCTTAAACCGAGTTTAACATATCATCTACAGACCGATGGTCAATCAAAGAGGATGATTTACATCCTTAAGAACATGATTTGGGCATGCATACTGGATTTTGGTGGAGATTGGGATGATCATCAAGGCTTGATTAAATTCACATACAAAAAATAATTTAAGGATTCTATTTAGATGAAAACTTTTGAGGATCTATATGGGTGATTAGTTCATTAATTTATATGTTGGCATGAAGTAGGTGAGGTATTTATAGTAGGACTGATCATGGTACACAAGACCTTTGATATAAGGAAATTGATCAAGAAGCGGTTGGCCACTGCTTAGAGCAGACAATAATCATATGTTGATAGGATGATATTTACCATATATTTTTTGTTGGTGATAGAGTTTTCTTATGGGTGAATCCTCCTCTAGGAAATTTATGTTTGCGTAAGTAGGAAAAATCTAGAACCAATATTCATAAAACTATTAAATATTTTTGAGAATATTAGGATTATAGATTACCTTATAGAACATACACTTTATTACCAAGGTATGAATTATGCGTTTCATGTGTATCATCTCTAAAGGTAAATGCCTGATCTTACACATGTAATTGACTATAAGGATACTGAGATAGAGCTCTGTTCATTGTATATATAACTCTCAGTGTGGATTATAGATCAAAGTGAAAAGGTATTATAAGGGAATATAATACCACTTATCAGAATCCTATGGTATCATGGATGGATCTAAGAGGAATATTGGGAGTGTGAGTTTGATATCAGAGACTAGTGTCTTGATTTATTCAATCAAGTTTCCTAAAAATGTTTCTCGAGGAAGATAAGTCATTAGAAGGAGATATTGTAAGAACCTATGATTTTTTCAGGTGTATTATTTTTTTATTTCTAGTATTTAATCATATTTTATGATATATGAATTTATTAGGACATATTCCAAGAGTTATTTTTGGGTTTTAGATCATTTTAGGTTCTTTTTTAAAGGTTCATAGTTTGATAATGGTTTCTTTAAACCATGTTCATTATCTAGGAAACCGTGTACCATGTGGCAGTAGCCTAAGGGGAGGAACATGGTTAAGGTTAACAGTTTGAAAAACCATGAAACCCTAAAAAAACCGCATGAAACCCTCTAATGTACAATAAAATAGTTGGTTCTTTGTTTTGAAATTCGTGCACCCAAACTATGTGGGTTCCCAGTAGAGTTATAATGCCTCAAATGGTTGGCACATGGTTTTACAAACCATGCACCGAAATCACATGCATGTGAATTTATTATCTAAAAATACCTTTCAATGACCATTAATTGACCTATTGACCCATTATTATTTTTATAGGAATCCATCTCAAACCTTGAGACTCCTCTAACCATACATGATGATTTACTATCCTCCTAAGCTTAATTATTATAGATCCATGTGTGTTGAAACTTAGGATTTGAGGTATATGATCCAAAACCTATATTAATTTGATTTATTCTGGATAGATCTATTATCACTTGAAATGAATCATATATCTATTATGAAATTTCCTAATCTATATATTATAATTCCATTTTATTATGAGTTCTTGTATCTTTATTAGAACAGAGGCGATTTTCAATGTGCCAACATCATCCTCCTGACCATGGTTAGATCTCTAATGAATGGTGGTCATTTCTTTGTAGGTTATCATAGATAAATCATCTTGAGACATTATTATTCTTAAATATCATATTGAATATATATTATAATGATGTATTCATGGTGGATCAATGTTCGTTGACAAGAACTGAGGTTCTCTTCTAAATTTAATGAGGAATTCATGACCCATTCTTGAATCAACAATGGATCTGGTGAATTAACATCCACTTATTATAAATTTCTCAGAAATAGTTCTATTTATGGACTATGTGAGGTATTTTAATAAAAAAAATACCATTATTACTATGTGACATCTTTATATATATTTCCTAAAACACTTATTTTTTGAACTTGAAATAAAGATGGACATCCTTGATGTGAGAAAAAGTTTTTAATGGGTTTGCAACATGATTTTGTCTTCAATAATTTGATGAATATAATATTACTTCATAAATATTATTAAGTTTGTCAGTTCCCTACATTTTTGTACCCTTTTATACTTGGGTTACACTGATATAGTTCTTATATTGGCATAAACTGTATGAAATTTCTTGACAGTGATCACATGTTGGTGTGTATGTAGGCCACAAGACCCGTTCATGCTGCATAATGTAATGAGTATACTTAATATATCTTTTTTCACTATTATATGTTAATAAATTGTTTATGTCTATTAATATTTACTTCTCATGATGAAATTATTTGTCCTAACTTTATATGATCTTCCTTGTTGTATGTATTACCAAAAATTTGGAGGTATTATTTTTGTACTTAGAATATGTGGACCATTATGTAATGATTTTCCCTTAGAGGGGGAGTTCACATGAAATTAAATGATGATGATGTTGGAGATGTATACAGGGTAGGGACATTATGGCCTTATGGTCTGACCCAAGACAAAATGCTAGGTTATGATGACCTTGTGACCTATCTTGAGGGAGTGTTAGGATACAAAATCCTTGTAGTATAAAACATGCTAGTGACATGTTCACTCATTGCCTTGTGGATGTCGATTGAAATTTTCATTAACCTTGAAGCTAGTTCTTGATCACTTCTGTAATCTGTTATGACTATCCTTCTAGAATGGGGATGAAGAACATATGCTTAGGGATTATGGTGTGTGGTTAGTACATGAGTACTTTATGTATGATTGTTTATGATTTTTTGTGAATTTATTGATATCATATAATACACCTATTATAGCTATGTACACATGTTAAGGATGTGTTGGCAGTGTCCTGCTAGGTTTATTACTCATATCCCTCACATATATCTTGAGGGGTGTGTATAATTCATGATTAAGGATATAGTTAATGTAAAGGTATCAAAAAATTATTATTGATTGGGGAGTGTGGAGCTAGTAGTAGTAATAGGACAGACTTAGAGGGAATTCTTCAATTTGTTTCTTATTTATCTTCTTTCACCATTATACTCTAGTTTAAATTTCCACACTAGGAGCCTAATTTATTTATTTGTATGTTATGCTTGTTATCTATTACTATATTATGATTCTTATTCTTCCTACTTGATACTATAATATGTTTAATATTTTATTTATACGTTTTTTGTTTGAATATGATTACTGACCACATATTCTCCCACTAATAGTGTTCAGATCCTCATTGCTAGTCCGAAGCCTATTGTATATGGGGAGGCACACATGAGGTATTGTGGATTTATAACTCATACCTGGTGTTTTCGGTCAAGGTGTTATAGTTTAAAACCTAGAATCTAGAATTGTCTATTTTTATTAAAGAATCTTCAGCAACATTTTCTTTCTTGATAAATTTCTTCTTCTTCCATGATCATTGAGGTACTTATTCTAATGATTAATACTTCTACATCTCTTTTGGTTCAATAATTTATTTTTCATCTTGAAAAAATAAAAATCTATTCTTAGTTTTCAAAATGTTTTATGTGGTTATCATATGATTATTTCCTCCATTATAATTCTCATAATAAACCTCTCATTGTATCCTTATGGTATAATATGCCCCATTATGTTCATATCCTTCACACAAAAAACAATATCTAGTAAAATTATAAGAATATGATGGAAAACTGATTTCCTATTTTTGGATTTTTTTATCTTAAAAAAATATTTTTTATTGGAGAAAATATATTTTATGTGTCTTAATTAATGAAAATAATAACACCTAATATTTGGTTCTATTCACACATTTCTCATTACTTGACAAGAAGTCTTCTGATGTTCTACCAAATTCATTTTTCCCAAGGAGTTGATTTTTATGGCATGGAATGAGGTACGATTGTATTCTCAATTTGATCATGATTTATAATATATTTCTAGTTTTTAAAGAATTAAACATTTAGAATTATAATCCCCTCTTTAGAAATTACTCTTGAGTATTCTTTAACCTCAAAATGGAATAGTTTCTTTGAGAAACCTGATATCATGTCGGGTGAGAAGAGTCTTTCTTTTTCTTTACACTTGTACTACCAAACCATGAATTATTCTTCAAGTTATTCAATACTTTGATTTTTTTCATTATATTGGTAAATCCTTAGATGATTTACACATGTTCCTCCACTTTGATCTTGAGAACCACTATTTTTCCTGAGTTAATATAAATTTCTTATTTCAAATTTTCAATTTGTTCTTTAATTTATGATTTATATTCTTCCTATTGATGCACATAGAATTTTGATTCATGAATAAATGAATTTTCCTTCTTTTTTTCCCCTAAATTTATCAAGTTATTCCAAGTCCACCTTAAGAACAACATTCAGATCAAATCTACCCACTAAATCATCATTTTCAATATAAGTATCACCAAGTTATTTTCTATTGATAACAAACAATAATTTATATTTATAGTGGTCCCTATAATATTCAATTTTCCTCAAGATATACATTAACAGGGAGAGAGTCTTTATTTCCTAAAAATTAACTTCTTATGAGTTTTACTTTTCTCTAGACTCATTTTCATCATTTCTCATTACATATACAATAAGTGTTCCATAAAGTTTGTCCCATGATATATCCTTTGTATCCTTATCTTAAAGTATAAAAACTTTGGAATTAAAATGTGGGGTAAGTATCTTTAATATCAGTTTCATGATATTATTATCATTAATATATTCACTAAGACCTCACATTTATTCAACAAGTGCATTTAGATGATTGAAAAATGCATCAACAATTACTTAGGCCTTTATATTTATCCCATAGTAGTTTCATCATTAAATATCAAAATTTGGAATCCCCCTCATAAATGTTTAATAGTTTTTTGACATGGGATGAGAAGTTTTTCAATAAATTATATTGGTATTATTTGGGTTGTCCAAGGATCCCCCTAATCCATTGATCACTTTTTCACCCACATATATTTTATTGTGGTATCTTTATGATAAGGTTATCATTTCATTGTTAGATATAATTCCTTGAATTGTTACTGTGTACCCTTCCATTACTAATGATATAAAGTATTGATACATCCAATTATGCCATTAATGGAAATTTTTACCTTCAAAGATAGGCATGCATTTGTGATTTATCACCATTACTACTTCTATGATATGTTAGATAAAATGTCACTCCATAAACATATCATTTGATACCACTTGTTGATATTATTTCAAGGGAGTTACCACAAGGGGGTGGGTGGGTGAATTAAGCTAGCATATATTTTAACCCTTTAATACCTTGATCATGATCTTATTCTCTAAATTAAAGAAACACTCATTTTTTATACCTTAACTTCTCTTGAAAATGGATAATGTAATAAATGAAACATAGAGAATTTTACTTGGTTCTCCCTAATTGATATATATCAAGGATACTATGATTGAAAATGTGTCGTTACAAAAAAAAGAATAGAGCACACTACATTATTTGGTTTAAAAAATGGAGTAGTCTCATTGACCCTATAAACTCACTATTTAAATAAGATGAGAAAACTCACTGCCTCTTAATAAAGAGATGAACTCACTATTCCATTTGTGACCTCCTTGATCTTCATAAAAAGATTAATATTTGGATAATACATCTTGAATGGTGTGTCTCTGTTAGACCTTATAATGATATTCTAGTGATACAGAGCTCATAAAATTCCATTCTTCTTTCTTTCTCTCAATCTTCTAGAAAAAAATCTTAAGATCTCCTCTAAATATCTATACCTTTAAGAGACTATTCTCTATTATTTTTTCATTACAATGGTTAGGAATTAATATATATTATATTATTTTTCCAAGTGTCCCTTATGATTAATGGGAACATAACTTTCCATTAAATATGAATTAGGCACCTAGAAATCTAAGAAATAACTCCCTCTTTCAGTTTCTTCCCAAAACTACCGGATGACAGAAACTACTTTGTTGTAACGTGGCATGTTATTATATGGTGTAACAATATTTTTTTAAATACCATGTTTTGGTAACCTAAAATATAGTTTAGTATCCTTTTCCTAAAACTTTACTACGGTGTGGTCTAGTACACTATGATGTGGGAACCAATAGTAGACAAGATCCACAAAAATCATTTCCACTTTAATTCTACCATAATATCTACATGCCCTCCTTAACTCCTATTAACTCACTGAACACATTTAAACATAGAAAACTCTACTATGGAGTGTATTCATTTTGAATAGAAAATATCCATGTCACAATTCTACTTCTATGAAATGGATTGATTCAATTTGGTGTACACACCTATTGAAATTGGATATTGTTGAGATACTTGATTATGTTAAATTAGGACCCTCTAAAATGAAAGGAATAAATAAAACATGGTCATATAATCTTCCAAAATTACTATTTCATGGACATGTATCCATGATTGGACACCTCAAAATTTTTTTTTGCAGTGAAACTAATCAAAACTTCCTTTGAAAGGCCCTTACACCATGGTAATTTTGACTACAATGTGGCAAAAAAACTTTAAACACTACTTCAAAAATTCCTCCATAATTATTTAACTGTATAATAAACCACATTTCTTATTGAATCATTCATGTCAGACTAGTGATGGTGCTTTCCTATTTCCCCCCCACACCACCCACATGTGTGGGGATAAGTAACACCTCTCAGAACTTCACTTGTGTCATGGTATCCTTCACACAACCTATTCGTGCACTCATGGGTGTTCATATGCACATCCATTTTTAGACCAGTAAACTATGTGGTACCTAGGTCAGCCACCATCTTGTTTGGAGGTTACTCAGGTGTAGGCCTTGAATTGGATTGGCTATTCTTTTTAAACCTTCTATCCTCCATTACAGTTCAACTAGGTTAACTGTGGTGTAGAAAACATTTGAATTGACACTTTATTGTTATACATGATATCTTCTATGTCTTAGTTGACTGAAGTATAACACATACTTTCAAAAGACAACATATCCAATGAAATGAAGAAAAATATATAGTGTGGGGTCTATCTTCTAGATATATTTGTTATTCAACACTTTACAAGCACTCCTTTGGGAGGATGGATAAACATGATTGCATAAAAATAATTCAATAATTACTTTATAACCCTTATTCAATTTGTTAAAAAAGGCAAATCAGATAATCTTTTTAAGGGGTTTTGGATAATATAATATATTCTCAAAGGACTCCGAAGTTAGACCCTCATATCTCCCTACCTAGTTCATAACACCCCATATCCTCATGGGTCCTTAAAACATGAAAGTATTCAACTTAAATAATATATCATCCAATGTATACCCTATATAAAAGATTCTCTGGATGATATCTATCAAGTCCTTAGCATCCTGTGGTCCTCTAGTACCCTGTATGGATGGGGGGGGGGGTGCTGAAGCAAGAAACCACATACCTAATCGATCATCATTATATGATTTCCTCTATAACATCCCATAATTTAATTCATATATATTATATCTAAATGGAATAATATTCCTTACATAATATAAAAAAACCACACCATAACCATATAGGTTTAGTTTTTTTTGAAAACTGAGAAACATAAACAACTAGTTCATAAAACTTCTACATCATCTCCCGCTTATTTCTTCTTTACAAGAACCCTTTTGACACATCTTACTTAATAATTTTCTTCATAACCTGGGAAAAATAGACACAAGAAAAGATTCATCTTAGATGCTCAGTAAGGGAAATCAAAGGAGATAACATAATCATATGGTCATAATAACATGAAAATAAATTTAGAAAATTATATATTGCGTATCATAGATCATGATATCATGATGTGGAATAAATAATTGGAGTTCATAAATAATAAAAGAATATATTACATGAGGGAATAATTTAATACATGAAATTTTTTCATACACATAGGAATAAAAAATCATTTCCATAGTAGTCAAGGCTCACTTCCAAGACCATCATAGTAGACAAAATCCCTTACTGAACTGAGTTCACTCCTCGTTCCATCCCTATATTAATGAACTGAGTATACTACCCATTTCAGTCCAATATATCTATTGTGGAATAAATATTTAACCAATTCATTATAGGGATATATAAGGCCCACCCATCACATAATGAAAACAATACATATGTGAGACACAAGAATATATATCCTTAACCATAAAAAAACCCATGTAAAAGAAATGGGTTTCATAAACATCATCCCATCATAAACATAAAACAACCATAGAAATAATAGAGATAGTATCCTCTAAAAATATCCCCATTAAACCATAAATAACATGAAATAATTTTATCATAGATAGAAAATAATTTTGAGAGATCACTTAAAAAATAATTCTTGAGGAAAACAACCTTTTTGATTTGAAAACATCTTCCTTTATTAAAATTCCATTTAATTTTAAAATAAAACATTTTATTTGAAAATAACCTTTCAAGATTATAAGGTAATCTTCAAGGAATTAAGATTCTATGAAAGAAGAAAACTATTTTCATTCTGTATAAGTTAAAAAAAGATTACTCTCGTACTTTTTCAAGAAAATTAACAAATTACCTCATTAAGAAAATGACAAAAAGATTCCTTTCAAAGCATTTAGTAAAATTCATAAATCATTCAAAATGAATTTAAAATTTATTGAATAATAGTAAAACTATTATCAATATTTTTAAGAAATATAGACATAAAAGATAAATATTTCCCAACAGATACTTATGTTTAAACAATCCTGAATAATAATGAGATTGTGAAATTAACCCTTACCTTAGGTCTAATTTCTTTTGTACAAATTAAAAAATATTGTATAATGGGTTAAATAAAAATATTAATTTATAAAAAAAACTATATTTATATTTATTATATAATATATGATCCTATTATGTTATCTTATCATCCATTTGTTAATAATATTTCATTATTACCTTTCATTTAGGTGTTAACTGCTTCGTTTTCCCATTTCTGTTTTATCATATAAGTCCCAGTTCTTGTGCATAGGATATAGTTTCATATTTTATATAATTATATTAAGGTAATATATATAATTTTAATTCATTGAATACTTTAATATAATCATGCATGAATGATGAACATGGAAAATGATTCACATCGCGTAGTGGAGACGATATGTAGCGCGTACGTACGAGCAATGATATCATTCCCTAATGGAGAAATGGTAAGGAAGTGGATGGTATATATAATTTCATAGAATCAATATAATGTAATAATTATAATATATATATATATATATATATATTATTTCCATCATTATACCTATCTAAATAATATGATGATTAAAAAAACATTACACCACGACGTGGAGATGGTAAGTCGTATATACGCACGAGGGATGATTTTGTTTTTAATAGGATGGGTAAAAGGTGGAATATGTTTATTAAATAATCATTATAATATCTCATCATATAGGTTATACTTTAGTTATTACTTTATAATAGATAAAACGCATGAAGAGGAAGTAGAAGAATAAATAATCTTGAAAGAGTCGGTAAAGATGATTACCTCTTCTTTGAAGAACATCCTGTTGATCTACTCTTAGGGTCACTAGAGTGGATATTTTGAGAAGAAAAGAACCTATATAATATTATTGGGTAAGTTTATAATTTAAATTGGAAGGTTATGGTTGATATTAAAGTCTAAATGTGATGTGAAGAAGTCAGGGAGGAAGTGATTTTATAATTGAGGTGAGAGGTACTTTTGGAATTTATGAAAATATTAATTTATAATAAATTCAATATAAAACCAAATACATACAGAAGGAAATGGGTTAGAATATAATATGAGATAATGTTTTAATATAATCAGCCAATATATTTTAGACATGTTTTGGTTTTATTTTAAATCTTATCATTTTGATTAACCCTTAATTAACCTTTTTAATTTTAACTATGATAACAACTTTTTCAATATTGAATGGTTGTAATTTTTAATCATGTGTTGTCAATTGGACCTTAAATGACCAATTTATAAAAATTTATACCATATTATATTTTTTATATTTAAATATGTTTTATGATTTTTAAATAATTTAATTAAATATTATTTGATAAAATATCATTATTGTCAATTTGGACAGCATTCATTACATTGACATTTAAAAATTTTAAGATAACAATTTAACTTTGAAAAAAATATTTTCTTATATCCCTAAGAGGTTAGGTTCATATATTAAATTCATTTATCACCTTAATTATCTCAAATTATATTTATTTTAATATTTTTAATACCATTTATTTGATATTTCCCTTCATAAAATAAATACGACATCAATGTTGTATATTTATTTAATATACATATTTGTTCACTAGAAATTAAAAATAAAATAAAACGATGAATATAAATCTTCTATCCTTTATAAGAGTATTTATAGTCAAATGTATCTTTTTTTAACCCTATATTAAAAATGATATAGTATTTTCAACATGAATGTGCCACCTTTAAATTATTATTAAATAAAATATTATAAATATCATAATCTCATTTAAGTGGCCCAAAAAGTCAAAAATAAATTTTCATCATGAAAATATTTTTATTAAGTTAAAAAGTTACATTGATATTTTTTAATAACATACCTTTTTTCTCATGTGGACACATAAGTGATATTTAAGATGAAGATAGTGACATTTTATTTCTTTCTTTGATTTAAATATTATATAAGTCATTTTCATGGAAAATTATCCATTAAAAAAATTATATTTATATCCTTAGGTGTTAAGGGTTTAATTATATTCATCCAATAATTGTTTTTTTTTCATTTTTTAGAGTCATTTTATAGTCTTTATAATTTTATTTTTAACCTAAATTACCCAATTTACATTTTACCGTTGATTTTTTTTACCAATGTCAGTATTTATATTAGCCAAAAATAAAAGTTAAATATTCACTATATTTGGAACATATGAACCTCAATTTTGTATCCATTTTTCAAAATTTAAGAAACATAAGTTTCAGAATTACATTTAAAATAAAACAGATAAAATGCCATGAATAACAGTTTTTCAAAAAAATGCCCTTTTAAAACATAAAATGCTTTTATAATTATTTTTTGTATAAATTACTTTTAAAAAACCATAATTTTTTTATTTTAAATAAAATTTAACTAATTAAAATTTTAAACTATTCCAAAACATAATTTTACATTTTAAAAGAAAATATAATTTTCAAACAATATCTGTATTTTTAATATTCCTAAAAAAATAAATGTTTATTAAAAAAACAATTTTAAGATAATTTTGACATGATGTTACTAATTTTGAAAAAATAAATTTTCTAGAAATTATAAAATTTAACATTCATTAATAAAAAGAAGAAAAAATAATTTTTGAAGAAAACATATTTTTGAAGAATAAAGTAATCATACTAAAAATTGTGTGATTATTCTCTAAGCACTTACCAATACATTCATATTGAGTTGGACCTTTATTTTTATTTAATAAATTAGTTATTCATATTTATTTTTACCAATTTAATGTCTAGGTTATACTAATAGTGTCTTTTGGTTCGTTTAAACTCATAGTTGCATGTAACACAAGCTATTAAAGAATTACAATTATGAAGAGATAAATATTTCATAAAAATATTAGGGTGTTACATTATAACCCCCTTAAAATGAATTTTTCCCTTAAAATTCATCACTTGGATACAAACATATGATGATAAATCTACCTCATCACATTCTTAGGTTCCCACATAGCTTCCCCAAATTGGTGGTTCCGTCATAAAAAATTAACCAAACAAGTAGTCTTGTTTGTAGAACTTTCTCTCTACAATCCAGAATCTCTATAAAATTCTATTCATAAGAAAGATCTTGTTCTAGTGGTAAAGCTTCCGATTTTAGTATATGTGAAGGATGATATATTTACTTTTTTAGGAGAGATATATAGAACACATCATGAACTTGAGAGAGATTCGGTGGAAGCACCAATTTATAAGATACTTTCCCAATATGATAATGAATTTAAAAAGGACTGATATATCTAGGTATTAGATTGACCTTATTTAAAATTCCCATTACTCTCTTCCAGGTAGATATTCATAGAAATAATTTTTTCACCCACTTCAAACTCCAGGTTGTTTCATTGATTATTAGCATAAATTTATGTTGAATCTAAGCTGCTCTTATGTGCTGTTGAATATATATAACCTTATCTATCATTTTCTCAACTCGATAAGGTCCCTATAGATCTCATTCTCTAACATGATTCTGACATGTGATAGTTATCCACTTATTTCTATATAGGGATTTATAAGGTTCCATCTGTATAACACCCTAAGATTTTATGGTATGTTTCTTCTTAAATAATTTCAATTCATTAGACAGCTTATAATGCATGCAATATTGAGTCTCTGTGAAACAAAAATTATTTATTTATAAGAGGTAGTTATAACCTAGATTTTAAGCATAATTTTTCCACTTTTTTTATTTGAATTTTGAAAAACAGATATACACAGTTGCATTCAGTAAGTTATTTAGGGTATGATAGGATCAAATTAATTTTTGGTGAATAGTAACTTACCCCTTAAGAATAGTAATATACCTTTAGGAATAGTAACTTGACCCTTATGAATAGTAATGTACCATTATGAATATTAACCTCACCCACGTATGTATAAATAAAATTTAGGCACCTTATAAATGAGAGTGAATATTTTAAAAATAATAATCATGTGTAGGTATTCTTGTGAGTAGTAAATATTTAATTACAATTTTATAATTAATAATTTATTTTAAAAGATAATTAATTTTCATAAAATTTATTCATAAATAAATATTTTGTTTTCATATTATTTTGGGATAATTTAATGAGACCTTTGTTAAATTTTTTTGGAATTATAAAATTAGTTATAATTTTAAAAACTTTTTTTTGAAGAAAATTATGATTTTAATTAAAAATAAAATTCATCATATCTAGAAAATTATTTTCAAAAAATTTCATTCATTTTTGGATTCTACAATTCAAAAAATGGTTAGAGTGAATTTTTGGTTTTATTATGAAATACTTGAATTTTTGGTGAATAGTGAAATTCAAAAGTTTACGAAATATGCTAAATAAATGAATTTCTCCATCATGCTTCATTCATGGATGATATAAATGTCCATTTGTTTAAACTCAAATTCACTTATTACTATTTGTGGTCTCAATAATCAATAATATTTTTTTATTGAGCAAAATAATAAAATAATGTATAAAAAATTGAGAAATCACTCCTCTCCTCTAGTATAAAAACCACCCCTCACCCCCTCTTCTCCTCACTCTTCTAAGCCTTAATGCTTGTCAAATTTCTACTGAGATACTATTCCCTAGTCCCTCTCTACATAAAAGATCTCTTGGTCATTCCAAAAGACAAAAATCATTCCCTTTAAGGATATTATCTTGGAGGAGTATCCAAGAGGTAAAATCCTCTTCCTTTTCATTTTCTTTTCTTTTCAAGTTCCTTCTTTATTTATTAATATATCCTCACCTACTATATCCAAATGATCAAGATAACTATAGTATCATCTATATTCTATAATTATATAATTTTAATGGAAGATACATCATCATAATATTTACTCTCTCTATTTTATTTTAAAAATGAAATCATAATCTGGGAGGCGCCGATTTAAAACCTTCTTGGAAGACGAACATTTGTTCTTCAATTTATCCTTAAATTCTAGTCATGAAACCATTTTTATGGTTAAACAAGATTATATAAAATATTTATTATCTATTATATAAGTTTTTGGAACCATTTTATATACATGATATTAAATAATGGATCAAAACCAGTTCACTGTGATCGAAAATCCCCTAAAATTAAGCAAAACAATTATCATTATCATGTTATCTAATGATTCATCCCCATAAAATATAATAAAATGATATGTATAACCATTTAAACCTTTTTATTCTCATTTATAACATATAATTCTAATTCTGTATAATTATACACATTTTACATGAACTCTATTACTTATAATCAAGAAAACTGATCATGAAATCAAGTAAAGAAACACTCGAGAATGACAAAATTCAATCTTATAACTTATCAATAAGGACATGAAAGAACTTAATAAAATTATAATAAATAAAATATATGTATATAAGGTTATTAATTAATTAATTAATGGATTTAATCTGATTATTCAGGACATTAAGATCAAGTGAAGAACACTTTTAGGCATAAGGTAAGGGGTTTCT
Source organism: Viscum album (assembly GCA_963277665.1). Taxonomy (NCBI): domain Eukaryota; kingdom Viridiplantae; phylum Streptophyta; class Magnoliopsida; order Santalales; family Viscaceae; genus Viscum; species Viscum album. The sequence goes on along the minus strand of OY728146.1, from coordinate 1,776,333,410 downwards.
CATCTCACTTTTATTTCCATGATATTTCTATTATTCACCATATATTTATTGTATGTGGTTTATTTATGCTGATATTTCATATATAATATCATTATTATATTTATATTAATGGTATTCAATTAATCTTTTTATGATTATTAATTTTTGGTCATACGATTCGATTGATTACAATATGGTAAGGGACTTCATCTCAATTTCCATTTTTTGAGACTCACTTGGTATTGTGAACCTAATCATTTTTATGTGGTATATCTTCTACCCATTTGAGATAATTTTTCATTTGAAATTACATTCCTATTAAGTATACATATTATTTTATAATGTATATGATTATTGTCTTAGTTGTATACCCTTTTACATATGGTGTTTATTTTGAATGTTGTTTTAACTATTGAAATATTGATTAATCTGTATCCTCTACTAAATATGGAAGTTGATAAGGAATATGGTTCTAGAATTAAATATTTATATAATAATTATTTTGACTTTAAGTGATTTTTTGGGCCGGCTATAGCCCCTCAATACGTTGAAAGGTCTCATGAGACAAAACAGTTGGAAACAAACCCTTCATGTTTTTTCCAAAATAGAATTAGATGGCTATGTATCACAGAATTAAACCATCTCGGCGGTATGATGGTTCATGTTCCATATTAATGAATTCTAAATAATTATCATTCTCTTTATTCATTATTCATTTATTAATTTCCATGATGTTTTCACTATGAAAAAATCTATAGATTCACTTTCATTCTCAATTTATTGATGGTGTGTATTTTTCAATTATTCACCATGCGATATTGATTATATCTAATTGATTATGATTAAATTATTATTTTTTCTTTATTTGACAATATGTAACCCTTACTAAGAATTTGAGCTCACATATTTCATTTGTTTTCTTTCCCCAGGTTATGAATAAGAGATCATTTATTGAGTTTTCAAGGATGCAGTTTATTAGATTCTGTAATGCATTATATTTTGTTTTCTTTTCCTAATGTAAAATGGGTTCCATGCATGTATCTAGTATCTTCAATATGACTAAATTGATCGGTCTTTACAGATTTTATTCCTTATAATTAATCCAATGTAATGTAATAATTAACCATATCCGGTCTTCTAGGGTTAGGGTGTTATAGTTGGTATCATAATAAGTTTAGAAGAAACCTTGGGAATTGGATTTATAGAACTTAGATTAGGGAGAACTAACTTAATAAATACATTGAGGATAAATATACAAGAATATCCTTGATTTTTTTTATGGTATATATTATGTGGGTATTTCTAGGAATACATCCATTTTTGGATACATCAAGTGGATGTGGTTCTGACCTAGATGTACCCAGGAGTAACAACTCCGATAGGTTGTTTCGGGCCTAACTCAGGGTAACCCGATACAAAAAAATGAGCCTTACTATGCACCTTGTTTGAAACTCATAGGGGACATGCTTAGGATAATTCACATTTTATTTACAGACCATTATTAAGTGTTTAAAATTAAATAGAAACTATGTATAATATAATTATATTATCTATGAATAAACTTTCCATTTATGTTAAGTGTTTTGCTAGTTTAAAATTATGCACTATGATTTATAACCAAATTTAGTGTATACCATTGTTTATTAATGACGACTAATGGAAGAAATGGAATCAATACCCGTTGATAATGTAGGGATTTACCCACTGAGAAAGTCAACCCAGTTAGTGTTGGAGATTATAAGATCATGACCATATTAGGAAAACTTACTTAGGATGTGACGAATGTAAGAACCTGAGTTTTTAGAACGGGTCAAAATCTCAACCCTGTTTGAATTTTTGACTTATTTCTAAGAAAATTGGGAAAATCTGGGAAGTTCTGGAAATTTCTAGACTACATGCCGTGTACTCTAAATTACACAACGTGTATGGGTTAGGCAAGTGCCAGCCGTGTGCTCACCGAGAACATGCTGTGTGATGACCGGGTAGGAATTTCCTACTACACGGCGTGTAGTGTTTTTCGACATGATGTGTATCCTACCTTCTGCGTACTAGAAGGGATCAAGACGTGTGCCAACCCATGTGGAGCGCCCATGTTGTGTGGCTATCTCTGCTTAAGTCGGAGTATGGAAAGGGCCAATATATGGCATGTAGTCCTTAAATACACGTCGTGTACTTTTTTTTTATTTTTTATTCGCTTAAATGAAAGGGCGTCGCATCTTATTTTAAAAAATAGCTTCTTCTTCCCCAACTTTGGAACATCTCCATTCCGAAGTTCCATAGAACATTTCCTACCCTCGAATAATCATTCGACATTCGTTCTTTAATCCGTCAGTGGCTGTGGGATCACAAAAGCAAGGCTAAACCCACGCACCCTGTTTCATTCTAGTTTCCTTTCCACACACGTCACATTTTTCACCTGAGGGGAATTGTTGGGATTTGATGGAAATGTAGATCTATGAAGATCAGATTTAAATTGGATCTCAATATCAGACATGCCTATGTCTACGAGTCTTAAGTAGGTGGTGCATACTTTTTTTTTTGTGTTTTCGTAGACTTGGGTGGTGCGACCTTTGGGACATTTTCAGGTATTTTGAGCATGACCCTTTTTTACCTATTATTTCCTATTTAACTGATATCTGACCTATGAGATGCCTTTGGGTATGCCCTGTTACCTGTTTCTCTTGAGAGGGGTCGGGCGAGTGGCCGTTGTTCATCAGGGTATTTTGGCTCGGGAATGCCAAAATGGTTATAATTGTTTTTGTTAGATTAAACTATTGAGTTTAGTTTATTAAACCTTGATATGAATTGTTAGAGGCATTCAAGAACTTAGTACTATTGTTTGATAACCGTTGGGCTAGTGAAATTCAACTGTTTAGATTGTTCTGCCTGTTTATGTGTTTTGTTTAAATGTGTTATATATGTAATTGCTGAATTTCATATGTTGGAACCTTTGGGTTGTGTTGGGCATGGGCAGGATATTCTTAAGTGATGCAGATCATAGGTTGGGCTTGGCCCAGGTTACGTTGGGTGGTTATGACCACTGTATTGGGCGTCATGGAGGTCGGCTTGAGCTAGTGTGACTATCAGGTTGGGCTTAACCTAGGTTACTTGGATGGAAGGGCCATCACACTTGAGCGACATGGTCGCAGGGGAATGAGGTGTCCGAGATGTTATGGCTTGGGAACTTACATTGGTGATTACTGGTCACTCGAAACTTTGAGTAGTGTGAACATAAAGAGACTCCGTGATGAGGTGGTTTTGACCACTCATGTGGGTAGAGAACCCCATTAGTTGCAGTTTATGTACTATTGGTTTGGGGGTGCTTGCCATAGGAATCCCCGTGGAAGGTGAGGAGCCTTCAGGGGATAGTAGTGAGACTATCAGGTTGGGGGAAGAGGCTCGCCGTGATTTGAGGACAGACATCGCTATCCTTCTGGTTACTTTATTTTGAGGGCAGACACCGCTGTCCCTCCTATTACTTATTTTGAGGGCAGACATCGCTGTCCTTCCAGTTACTTATTGAGGACAGGCATCACTATTCTTCTGGGTTACTATTTCTTGGGCGTGCCTTCAAGAGTTCGGTAATTGAGACACGCGGTGTTAGGGGGGGCACATGGTGCCAGGATACATGAAAGAGATTACAACATTGACCGAAGCAGGTGACACTCCATGGTGGCTACTGAGCACCAGTGAAGTTTGTGTTTATTTATGCATCATACTGCTTACTGTTTTCCTTGTAAATTCATGCCTGATTAAACACTTATATTAGGTACACACCATTGGGTGGTATCCTACTGAGATTCATCTCACACCTTACACGGGCCCTTCGGGACACGTGCAGACTTTATGGATTTACGTGCAGGAAAGAGGTCAGCTTCAAGAGATGGACTGCGTTAGCTATTTCATGGAGATGGTATGGACCTTGAGGTCCTGCCCAGCTGTATTTTACTTTGTTTTTCTTACTTTTCTATATCAGCATGCTTACTTGTTTTGTAGCTACAGTTGGTTATCCATTATAGCCTTTGCATTTGAATATGTATGACCTGATTTGGATGCATGTTTATTGTTCGGTGGTAGTTATAAGTGATCAACATGCTGTTGTGTTTAATTTTCACTACCATTGTTTATATTTATTTCTTCCGCTGTTTATCGATATTGATTATGTTTCCGCTCTGCGGGTCTAGTTCGAGTCCACTAAGTCATTTATTCCACTTCATCTTTATTTTTATACTTACTCGCTGCTAGTCAGAAACCATTGGAGTTCAGGGAGGTGCACCTAAGGTAGTAACACCGGACCAGTTTAGCACTGTTCAGGTGGCTGTTTGGGTCTATGTCGTTACAAAGTGGTATCAGGTGAGTTTTGACAGGGATATAGTAGCAGTGTTTTGCTGGCTACTAATGAGATTGATACTTCTCTTTTTATTTATGTTGGTTTACTATTTGGGATATGGTTGACTAGAGATAGGTTGTTACTGAAACTGGGTTTCTAGCTTGTTCTTGGGTGCCTACAGCCCCAAGTATGAGGGATGGACTAAGTTTCCATGGGTGGGAATTGCTGTTCTCTTTTTTGCTGAGATTACAATTTATACGATTTCCACCTCGGTGGCTTACATGGTCTATGATGTTATCAATTGTGATATGTGACCCTCGACCCAGTGTGGTAAGGAAAAACTTGACCTTATCCTGGTAGGTCAAGGTTGTTTGTTTGGATTTTTGTAGGCACATTTTTAGGGTATTTCAATTTCATAAGTTCACGTTTTCTTTGTGAAGTGATAATGCCATGTGAATAATATCAAATTGCCATGTTTGTATTCTTTGGAATATGAATAGGTGAAATTCCTTATATAATTTTTTGTTTATTACAATGTGTTATTCCATGCTTTATATATTTTTAGAATTGAATGTGATACAGTATTTGGGTTTGGCTCTTGTACGAGCAGGAAAGTACTATTGGTTGAGGTGATTTTGATCACCAGGATTGGGTGACTCAGTCGTCGGTTTAAGGCAATGTTGGTTGTTGGGACGAGTATGGCCCGAGTTACTTTTGATACTTGGCTCTGTTGAGGGTGGGTAAGAAGGCCATGAGGTCAAGATGCCATGGTCATGGGTTGCAATAGGGGAAAATAAGCGTAGTCATTTTATGATGCCTTTTTACTACTTTCATTATCTACATTGAATATATATTGTTATATATATATATATGGGTTGTCTAAACATTTATGGTATTCCGCAGGTTACTTTTACCTGACTTAGATGGAGCATCAGGCAGGAGATGGTACAGTGCTGCAGGAACAGTATCAGGTCCAGGATCCAGTGCAGGCACAACATGAGCCGTAGGTACATGCTCAGGGATATGAATAGGTCCAAGATCTAGTGAAGGCAGGACAACAACAGGGTTTGGAAACATTCAGACCATGGCTCGATGAGAAGCTTCGATTTATCCTAGTACAAGTCTTACAGGGGATTGATAGAGGTGCACAGGGTACATAGCCATCTATGGCATATTTGATGCTAGAGTTCCCGTCGTAGCTCCCACTGCTTTTTCAGGGAGAGGGTGGTCCACAGGCGGCTTAGAACTGGATAGAGAGAATGCAGATGATCTTTGAGCAGCTCGAGACCCCTCCAGGGTGGAGGGTCAAGCTAGAGACGTACATACTACGAGGATCGACAAATATTTGGTGGGATGTGTAGGTTTAGGCTCGCAGACACGAAGGGAAAGAATTAAAGGACTATTAGGATAATTTCTTTGAAAACTTTTACCCAGAGAAACTGAGGGCCAAGAGAGCTCGAGAGTTCTTGAGCCTTCAGCAGGGAGACATGTCCTTCATGGACTATGCAGATACTTTCACAAAGCTGTCATGCTTTTCTCTGGGTATGGTAAGCGATGGTGTGGCAATGGTGAGGCACTTTGAGGATGGATAATGACACACCATTTAGATCCAAGTGAATATCCTTGGGCTGGTTTCTTTTTCAGATGCGGTGAATCAGGCGCTCATAGTAGAGGGTAGCCAGAGGGATAAGCCCTAGGTTGGCTGGGTGATGGATTCAGGTGATGGTTCAGAGAACAAGAAGCGAGGATGGGATGAGTTCTAGCAGGGCAGTTAAGCCAAGGACTCAGTTAGACCACCTTGTGGTATTTATTCAGTGGTTTTATTTTAGTGTGGACAACCAGGACATGTTTGGACTTAGTGCGATAGGCCTCCAAAGGTGTGTCAGGCATGTGGATAGGTCGGGCATCTTGAGAGGTTTTGCAGGCAACCTTTTTAGATAACCATTAAGCAGATACCCGGATAGATAGTGGCATATGAAGTTGGTTCAGGTTCAGTACTACGAGAGGGTAGCTGAGGTTCAGCTACATGCGGAGGATGTGACAGAGATAGCGGGATCCAGCTAAGGGGTCAGTGGCCGGTGGCTGGAGAACCACCATAGGGAGGTCAGACATCAAGCAGCCATACTTCAGGCCAGGTGCACACTTTGGAGCTGCCAGAGGCTGAGCAGGCTGGTGAGCCGATGACGGTTAGAGGTACACCATGGGTGTGTCCACGATTGTCACGACCCAACCCAACGGGGCTCGAGCCTTGACTCCCCAAGCCCACCTCCAATAGGCCAGGGGCTGGCGACCCGCGCCGAGTAGGCTATCACACACATGGGAGGCATTAGAATAAGGTACCTGTACACATGCACCCAAAAACACCTCCATACAACAGTGCATAGATATAGAAACTGAAAAGTAAATGCACGCATACAATCTATCCCAAACCAGAGTGCAACAACAAAAGTACAAAGGGAAAAATAGGGCCCACCAAAATAAATCTATAAAGCGCGTCCAACCTGCTCTGAAGAAGGGAAACGCTTCCACAAACACCCACAAAAAAGCTCCCTCGACACAACTCCGATAAACACCCCGGTCAACTCGCTCACAAAGCTCCGCCTGCTCCGGGTCCTCCGGGGACTCCGTCAAAAGTCCTATGGTCTGTACAAGACCCAAACATGTGCGGAAAAAGCCCGTGCAAGGGTGTGTACAAACATACTCAGTAGGCACCCCAAAACAAAAAACCAAGGAGAGAAACTGAAAGGCATCAGTCCACTCATCCCAGCCAGTGGGAACCCAGACGAGAGAGAAACTCCATCTCATGACCATCCTCGGCTAAACACAACTAGTCAGCTCAGCTCAGGTGTATGCCCATACATACACCTTGAACAATCCAGATATACACAGCTCACACCACAAAGCCACAAAGAGGTACCGACCTCATCACCAGCAACAGCCCCCAACCAGGAGAGTACACCACACAAACACTGTCATACCAGATGACACTCATCCGAGAGATACACTCCATCAGGTCCCAAACAAACATCTCAGACGCTCACCCGAAAGACCATGCTCGTCGGATAACATCACTGAGGAAACATCGCTGAAACACCATAACCACCAGACTCCTCGGATAGGGGATCACCGCTAGGGTCCTCTAGGGGATACCAAGACCAACTCCGGTATACGTAACTCATAGATAGGAGATCACTCCCAGGGTCCGCTGGGGGATACCACGACCCGATCTGGCATACGTAGTTCTCACAGATAGGGGATCACACCCAGGATCCGCTAGGGGATACCAGAACCCGATATGGCGCTCGACAGAAGCTCATCACTCAGATAGAGGATCATCACCCATATAAAGGTGGTCAAGAGGATACCGGAACCCTATCTGGTATAACTCGTGGTGTAGGGGATCGAACCGACGATGCCACAACCCTACCGAAACCACGCACTGAGTAGGGGATCACATAACCAATGATACCACAACCCTACCGACACTAAGCGCTGAGTAGGGGATCGTATAGCCAACGATACCACAACCCTACTATAAACCTCATACTGAGTAGAGGATCGCATACCCGACGATACTACAACCCTACTATAAACCTGATGCTGAGCAGGGGATCGTATACCCGACGATGCCACAACCCTACTGTGCACGACCCACTACGTAGGGGATCATATTCCCGATGATGCCACAAACCCTACGGGGATAACCTGCTAGATAGGGGATCGCCTCCTGTGAATAAGCTGTAACAGTGATACCAAGAACCCGATCTAGGGAAAAGATTCTAGAGGATCCCGCTCCGGGCCCACCGGAGGGATGCCACAACTCTAACAGTTCAAACATCTCATCGAGAGGATCACAAACCTATACGAAGGTTGTGATGCCACACAAACCCTCGTGGGAACGAACCAAGGGAGTACCCTCAACCACTGCTGGTCCAAAACGTCGCTAACTCGAGCGACCTGCAACAACGCCACACTGCACATCTTCAAGGCCAAAACTGAGGCCACCATCGCGATCTACGCGAAAAAACACGCAGGATAGGCTGCTTACTCGCCCGAAACGGAGCACCGGTGAAAAATGCACTATTCACCATAGCTAGCTCATGCGGGACCCACACAACGATCCCGAAACCCATCGAGCGGATCATACCACAGCGATCCCCTCAGAAAAACAAGCGGAATCGACTACTCGATCGTCCGAAACGGACACCGGGTGAAAAAGGTATTATTCACCGAAGCCAGCTCAGGTGGGGCCCATGCCTGGATCCCAAAACACATCGAACACATCACACCATTGCGATCCTCTCGAAAAAACACACAGGATCAACTAATCATCCGCCAAAATCGGACTCCTGGTGCAAAAGTTGCGTTTCTCCGCAAACGCCAAAACACGGCCTCATGGGCCCCGCACCCCATACTCGGTCCCAACACCCGGAAACCATCTCAAAAAGTCCGTCATACCATCAAGGTCTCAACGCCACTGACGGCACGTCAATCGGACGCTCCGGATAGAAGTTACAACGGCCCGAAGTCGTAAAATAATAAAATAATATTATTTTATACGACGTTTCTAGCTCCCGGGCCCCGATCCCAAACCTTTAAACCCTCAAACCCACACCGGAGGATTCGCTTCGTCATCAGGTTCACGTTGCCACAAACGGCGCGCGAATACGGCTCCCAGATTGCAAGATACGGGGGTTTAAAGACCCCCGTATGATAAAAGAGGCCGGACCGGCCTGGACCGGCCGCCGCCGCCGGCTCGCCCTGGCCGGTGGCCCTCCACCGTGCGCCGCCGGCGCGCTGCCGCGGCTTCGCCGCGCGCCGCCGCACTGGTCTTCCGGCTACCGCGGCTCCGCCGCGAGCCGCCACGCCGGTGCCGCGCCGACGGATCTTCTGCGGACCGCCAGGGGCACCCCGGTGGTCCGTTTTACAATCTGGAGGCATCTACATGACCCTTGGGACCCGATCTACACTTCTACAGCTTCAATTTGCAGAAAAACGCAGCAAAAACGGAATCGGGGGTTAAAACTCAAATCCGCCTACCTCGCGTGCGAAACGCTGACGTTCTGCCTTAGATCCGCGCTCCAGAGCTTCCCCTGCGCGCTCCTGGAACGTTTGCCGTCGAAGTCTGAGCTCGTGGGCGCTTCGTTTTCTCGATTCGGCGGAGCAGCGGCAAAGAACGGTGAAGAACATTGAGAGGAACTATGGAGGGGGGGGGGGGGGTGCACTGATATTTATATCAGCCGCCCGCCGGTGCCAAACCCGCCTCGGACCCGACGCCCAATACGAACACAAGTAAGGTCACCCCTAGGGTAAACGCGCCGTTCTGAACACAACGGTGGACTCATATTTTCCATCCGAGACTCCTTTCAAAAGTTATTCGAGCCGACGCTCGAACACTAACGTCGCTACTTATTTACGAAAATTCCCCTAGTGGCGTTTCTCACCGCAGGCCCGCGCCCGCAAAGTTTAAACCCTGCCTAGGGTAAACGGCACGTTCCGGACGCAACCGTGCCATCGGAGTTCTGTTCTGAGCTACCGTTTAGGAGATATCACACCCGCACCACATTCATAGTATAAAAATACTTAATATTTTTATAAAATTAATTCCAGGCACACCGGGCCTCGGAATCGCACACCGTCTTAGCGGATAGCTCTGGAATTATTCGTAGAAATATTCCAAATTCTGACAGGTCAAAAAACCCAGGTCGCTACATCCTCCCCCCTTAGAACTTTTCATCCCCGAAAAGCCCTAAGCATAAGGAAAGAGACTTGACTCTCAACTGGGTCTCACACACCAGCGAGCTCACCAACAAACACCCATGCCCGAATGTATAAGTCAGAGGGACTCATCCACCACACCTCAAAACTATCCGCTTTGGGCGGCACTGACTCGCCCGCACAACTTTAATCGCGTCACAAAAATGCGTCTCAGTAGGGGAAGGATCCCTCTTCCTCACGCATTCGAATCATGCAGAACAACTCCCACACAGGGTCTTACCAACACCATGAACAAAACTCTAGGAAGCAACAAAAGGAAGAGTACCGCTAAATAATGTCTGAAAAACTACTGCAGTAAGTAGAAAAGACACAAGGCGTACCTCTATCCATCTGCGGTGCCTCTGGGTCGACTACCTCTAGGGCATGCAGCTGTCCTCGCCCTCGGACACCAACTCCCTGATCTTGGCGTGGACCACCTGGGGGTGGGGGTGGTGGCAACTGGTACTGCCTACCACCGCCTCCTGCTACACCAGCTCCGCCGCCACGTCTGCCGCCCTACAGACCTCCTTGCTCGAGATGCTGCCTCTGCCAAGGTGGTCCATCGACCCGCTCCCTCACAGCAGCACATCGGGTCAGACAATCTCTAGAAAGATGTCCCCGACCATCGCAAGTGTAACACCGCCTCTCTTGCGGCTGACCAAAACTGGCCCGCGAACCCTGTGAGCCATGAGTCTCAGATCCTCCATCATGGGGTCGCCTCCTGAAATGTCAACCACGTCCTGACCCATGAGTCTGTCGTCGGCTACCAGTTGCCGATCCGACTGACGAAGTCTCAGCTCTCGAGTTCCCATCACTAACAGGGGGAATCTGCTCAGCCAGAAATCTCTCCACCACCAACGCTCGCTCCAGCACTCTAGCATAGGTGGGAAGGCACAAGGAAACCACACCTTCTAGGATGTACCTACATAAGCCCTGATCGAAGGTCCAAGCCCTAAAGAACAGGTCTCGAACCATATCCAGGGAGTATCCCGACAGGTCTGTAAACCTCGCTGAGTACTCCGACACAGTCATGCTCTCCTGTCGAAGCTGCAGAAGCTCCTGGATCCGCACTGACCTCAGCGTCACCGGATAGAACTCTTCCCTGAAGATCCGCTCAAACTCTGCCCACGTGAGCATCTCCTCGTCATGGGACTGCGTCACCAAACTCCACCATCACCCGGTAGAACCATGTAGAAGGCTCGCCGCTAGGACCACCATCTGATCTAGAGGTGTCCTCACTAGGCAGAAAACTCGGGTGACTGCCTCAAGCCAGTCATCAGCTGCCTGGGGGTCTGGATCACCCCGGAACCTCAGAGGTCGCTGCCTCTGGAACTCGTGCAGCGCACTCAGCCTGTGCGCAACCTCGTCCTGCACTCCCGGCACAATCAGCTGCTCGACAGGTGGTGGCTCAACTCGCAGACCACCTGGAGGTGCAACCTCATAACCTATACCCTGCTCCACAGCCTCTACACAGGGCGGGTCGTCAGCACAATCCTGTTGTGGAACCCTCGCTGACTGTTGTTGTAGAGGCATCCTGAAATACATTCAAGACACACCACATTCAAAGAGTTTATCTGAAGAGCTGACTCAAGAAGGACAAGGAAGAACCCAAAAACCCAGTCCTATACGATGCATGTACCGTTATGTCATTGTGACCAGTGTAAGAATGTCCCGAGTCAAAAGGCAGGTTATCAGAGTCCTGGTGTATGGATACGTCGGCCGCCACACCAACACTGGAGTGTCTGGCCTGAAAGCCGAGCTCGAAACACCCTAACACTGCCGCTATGCAGCCCAAACCAAACTCACAGCTAGACCAGCTACACTCTGAGATCCCAAAGGTGAAAGCTCCTCTGATACCACTCTGTCACGAACCGACCCAACGGGGCTCGAGCCGCGACTCCCCAAGCCCGCCTCCAATAGGCCAGGGGCTGGCGACCAGCGCCGAGTAGGCTAGACCCCCGTATGATAAAAGAGGCCGGATCGGCCTGGCCAGGCTGGTCCGGCCGGCGGCCCTCCTCCGTGCACCACCGCGCTGGGCTGCCGGCCACCGCGGCTCCGCCGCGAGCCACTACGGGCCACCGAGCTCCTCCGCGAGCCGCATCGGGCCGCCAGGCTCTGCCGGTGCCGATGTCGCACCGGTGGATCTTCCGCGGACCGCTGGGGGCACCCCGGTGGTCCGTTTTATGATCCGGAGGTGTCTACACGACCCTAGAGACCCTATCTACACTGCTACAACTTCAATTTGCAGAAAAACATAGCAAAAACGGAATCGGGGGTTAAAACTCAAATCCGCCTACCTCACGGGCGAAACGCCGACGTTCTGCCTTAGATCCGCGCTCCAGAGCTTCCGCTGCGCACTCCTGGAACGTTCGCCGTCGAATTCCGAGCTTGTGGGTGCTTCGTTTGCTCGATTTGGAAGAGAGGCGGTGAAGAACGGCGAAGAACGTCGAGAGGAACGATAAGGGGGGTGATATTTATATCAGCCGCCCGCCGGTGCCAAACCCGCCTCGGACCCGACGCTCGATGCGAACAAAAGTAAGGTCACCTCTAGGGTAAACATGCTGTTCTGAATGCAACGGCGGACTCAGATTTTCCATCTGAGACTCCGTTCAGAAGTTATTCGAGCCGACACTCAAACACTAACTTCACTACTTATTTACGAAAATTCCCCTGGTGGCGTTTCTCACCGCACGCCTGCGCCCGCAAAGTTTACACCCCGCCTAGGGTAAACGGCACGTTACAGACGCAACCGTGCCATTAGATTTCCGTTTTGAGCTACCGTTTAGGAGATATCACACCCGAGCCAGATGCATAGTATAAAAATACTTAATATTTTTTATAAAATTAATTCCGGGCACACCGGGCCTCGGAATCGCATGCCGTCTTCGTGCCTAGCTCTGGAATTATTTGTAGAAATATTCCAAAGTCTGACAGGGCAAAAAACCCGTGTTGATACAACAATTTCAAGTTTTCTTTTTGGCATGAACTGTAGAGGCATATCAGTTTTTGAGTGCACATGATACACAGGATCTATGTGGACTGACTAGATGCTGGTCAGTGGGATTGGCACCATATCGGGTGCATGATATATTTATATATATATTTATGAGATGTGTAACATCAGGGTCATCGAGTATGCGGGTTACTTGAGGTACTGTGGACATCGGGGCATCGAGGAAGTGGGTTAATTGAGGTTCCTTGGGCATTAGGGAATCAAGGATGCAGGTTACTTGATGTGCATGTCATAAGGTTTTATTTTGAGCATCCATGAGATACTGGACCTCATGGAGACAGACATCGATGCAGTGCAGGATATGTTTGGGTGTCAGAAATGATGCGTGAGAACCAATGAGGCGTAGGGGTGATGATGCGTCATGAGATAACCACATGTCCCGAAAATAGGTTAGTGAAACTTTTCTTGTTTTGAGTTTTTTTCGGGTTGAGATCGAGTTAAACAAATCCTAAGGTGGGGAGCCCCTTGAAAAATTTATCCATAACCTTTAAGAATAGGGTAGTATGGGTTACTTTGATCGAGGTGGTATGTTCAGTGCCATCTTCAGGTTTCGTTTTATTGCTCGAGGATGAGCTATGTTAAGGTGGGGAGATTTATAGAACCTCGAGTTTTAGAACGAGTCAAAATCCCAACCCTATTTGAATTTTTGAATTATTTCTTAGAAAACTGTGAAAATCTGGGAAGCTCTAGAAATTTCTAGACTACACGCTGTGTACTCTAAAGTACACACCGAGTATGGGTTAGGCAAGTACTAGCCATGTGCTCACTGAGTACATACCGTGTGATGAATGTGTAGAAATTTCCTACTACATGGTGTCTAGTGTTATTCGACATGCTGTGTATCCTCCCTTCTTTGTATCGGCTAAGTTCAAGCCATGTTCCAACTCGTGTGGTGTGCCCAAGATGTGTGGCTATCTCCGCTTAAGTCAGGGTACAGAAAGGGAGACTACATGGCGTGTAGTCCTTAAATACATGTCGTGTACTTATTTTATTTTTTTATTTGCTTAAATGAAAGGGTGTCGAGTCTTATTTCAAAAAATAGATTCTTATTACCCAAATTCGGAACAGGTCCATTCTGAAGTTCTAAAGAACTTTTCCTACCCTAGAATCATCATCCAACATTCTTTCTTAAATTTGTCAGTGGCTGCGGGATCGCAATAGCGAGGCTAAACCCGCACACCCTGTTTCATTACAGTTTCCTTGCCTCACACGTCACAATTTCCATCCGAGGGGAATTTTCGAGATTTGATGGAAACGTAGATCTATGAAGATTAGCTTCGAATTGGATCTCAATATCAGATGTGTATACATATACAAGTCTCATGTAGGTGGTGAATACTTTTTTTTTGTGTTTTCGCAGACTTTTGGGTTGCGCGACCTTTGGCGTGTTTTCAGGTATTTTGAGCGTGACCCTGTTTTACCTGTTATTACCTATTTAACTGATATTTGACCTATGTGATGCCTTTGGGTATGCCTTGTTACCTATTTTTCTTGAGCGGGGCTAGGCTAGTGGCCGTTTTTCATCGGGGAATTTTGACCATGGAATGCCAAAATGGTATTAACTATTTTTTTTATTAAACTATTTATTTTAGTTTATTAAACATTGATATGAATTGTAAGAGGCATTAAAGACCTTAATACTGTTGTTTGATAACCGTTGGGCTAGTGAAATTCAACTGTTTAGATTGTTTGGCCTATTTATGTGTTTTGTTTAAATGTGTTATATATGTAATTGCTGAATTGAATATACTGGAACTTTTGGGTTGTGTTGGTCATGGCCCAAATATTCTTGAGTGATGTTGATCACAGGTTAGGCTTGGCTTGGGTTACGTTGGGTGGTTCTGACCATGGGATTGGGCATCATGGACGTCAGTTAGAGGTAGTGTGACTGTCAGGTTGGGCTAGACCCAAGTTACTTGGATGGTAAAGCCATCATAATTGTGCAACATGGTCGTAGGGGAACGAGGTGTCAGAGATATTGCGGCTTGGGAACATACTTTGGTGGTTACTGCTCACCCGGAACATTGAGTAGTTTTCACAGAGAGAGACTCTGTGATGGGGTGTTTTTGACCACTCGTGTGGGTAGAGACCCCCATTAGTTTAGGTTTAGGTACTATTGGTTTGGGGGTGCTTGTCGTAGGAAGCCACGTGGAAGGTGAGGAGCCTTCAGGGGATAACAGTGAGGCTATCAGGTTAGGGGAAGAGGCTCGCCATGATTTGAGGGAAGACATCGCTGCCCCTCCAGTTACTTTATTTTGAGGACAGACATCGCTGTCCCTCCCATTACTTATTTTGAGGGAAGACATCGCTATCCCTCTGGTTACTTATTGAGGACATGCATCACTATTCCTTCAGGTTACTATTTCTCAGGCGTGCCTTCGGGACATCGGTACTCGAGACACACGGTGTCAGGGGGGCACATGGTGTCAGGTTACATGACATAGATTTTGGTGTTGGCCAAAGCAGGTGACACTCTATGGTGGCTGTTGAGCACCAGTGAAGTTTGTGTTTATTTGTGCATCGTACTGCAAACTGTTTTCCTTGTAAATGCATGCCTGCTTAAACAGATATATTAGGTACACACCATTAGGTGGTATCCTACAAAGATTTGTCTCACACCCTATATGGGCCCTTCAGGATGCGTGCTAACTTTATGGATTTACGTGAAGGAATGAGGTTAGATTCAGGATCTGTACTATGTTAGCTATTGCATGGAGATGGTATGAACCTTGAGGTCTTGCCTAGATAGAGTTTATTTTGTTTTGCTTACTTTCTTGTATCAGCATGCTTACTTGTTTTGTAGCAACAGTTGTTTAACCATTTTCACCTTTACATATGGATATGTATGACCTGATTTGGATGAATGTTTGTAGTTTGGTGGTAGTTACAAGTGATCAACATGATGTTGTGTTCACTTTCTACAACCATTGTTTATATTTATTGCTTCCGTTGTTTATCTATTTTGATTGTGCTTCTTCTCTGAGGGTCTGGTTCGAGTCTAATGAGTCGTTTATTCTACTGAATCTTTATTATTATACTCAGACCAGCACCATTATTATCCTCCAAGAGGGAATAGCCTCCCCATTATACCTAATAAGTCCCTCGCTGCTAGTCGGAAGCCTTTGGCATTCAGGGAGGTGTGCCTAAGGTAGTGACTCCTGACCCATTTAGCACTTTTCAGGTGGCTATTCAGGTTCGGGTTGTTACAACGAATAACCATGCTACACCTATGTTGGATCCTTTAATGCTGCAGAAGTCCCCATATTTTAGTGGTACTACTAATCCACTGGTATATTAGCAGTGGATCAATTCCAATGAAAATATATTTCTGGCGTTAAGATGTAATTAAATTGAAAAGGTAGTACTATAAGTATATCATCTCAAGGGTGATGCTGATCAATGGTGATCCTTCATCCAGAATACCGTAGAGGAATATGAAATAAAAGATATGGAATGAAGAATTTTTAAAGAATAATTCTTTAACAAATATCTCCATTATGAGTAATAGAATAAAATGAAGTGAAAATTCATTAGCTTGAAACAAAGAGAAGAAGAGAGTTTTTCAGAGTATGAGGATAATTTTACAAGACTATCCAATTATTCTATAGATCACATATATGATTCCGAAGACAAGATTTATCATTTCTTTGAAGGTCTTAAGCCAAGTATTCAAGGGGAACTGGCTTCTCAAACATTTTCATCATATGATGAAATAATATTAAGTGCCATCAAAATGGAGAGAGAATTTTCCACATTGAATTTGTTAAAGGTAAATCAATATAAGAAGAGTTATTCTGATAACCATGGAAAAGGATAATTTCCAAATAATAATAACGGAACAAATAAAATTTCCATTATAGGAGAACTATGGAAATAATCATCCTAGGAAATTCTTTAAAGGAATGGGAGTTTGTTATAAGTGTGGAGAAAAGGGTCACAGATAAAATGAATGAAAGGGGAAGAAACAAGTCAATTAAGTTCAATGATATAATTTTTGAAAGATGGGACATTATGCAAATAATGTCCCAATCATTAGAGGAATATACCACAGAAGAGGCCAAGGGGAGATGACTAAGATTATATGATCACGACTATGATGGTTAAAGTTCCAAATGATGTAGTGGAAGGTACTTTAATCATTTCATAAAATTTAGCCAATGATTTTTTTGATTCTGAATCGTCACATTCTTTTATATCTTCCTAGTTTTTAGGAAAATTAGACATTTCAAATTTGATTTAATAAAGTAGTTATTAGTCAAAAATCTTAAGGTAAGTATCCTTGTAATAAATATGTGTCGATTAGTACCCTTTATAATACATTATTGTAATTTAGTTACTAACCTTATCATCATACATATTATTTAATTTGAAATAATTCTTAGTATGAATTGGATTTAAAATTATGATGAAAAATCATATTGCAAGAATAAGGAAGTTACATTTTTTGAGAATGATGTAGAATCTCTTATCTTTAGAACAAAAACATTATAATTTATATCTTATCCAAATCCAACTTCAACATCTCTTCTAAATGAAATTATTGGGGAGGAATAGAAAACATCATCAATGGATCTTCAAATTGAATATGTACCTATTATGAAAGAATACATTGATGTATTTTCTAAGGATTTACCTGGACATCCTCCATAGTGGGAAGTTGAGTTCTCTATTGATTTACTTCTTGGTGCAAGACTTATATCAATGAATCCCTATAGAATGGCCACGATGGAATTAGTAGAGATAAAGAAACAAATAGAGGAATTGAGTGACAAGGGATTTATTCTCCCTAGTGTTTCTCCATGGGGATCTTCTATTCTCTTTATTAAGAAGAAATATGGATCCATGAGGTTGTGCATTAATTATAGATATATCAATGATATTACAATAAAAAATAAGTATCCTCTACCTCACATTGATGATCTATTTGATAAACTTAACAAAGATAAATAATTTTTGAAGATTGACCTTCAGTCTGGATATCATCAGTTGCATGTGAGAAAGGAAGATATTATGAAGACAATATTTAGAGCCAGGTATGGGCATTACAAGTTTATAGTAATTCAATTTAGACTGATTAATTCAACCTCTATTTTTATGGATCTAATGAAAAATGTTTTCAAGGAATATTTTGAAGATTTTTTGTGGTATTTATTAATGATATATTGATATATTATAAAATCTATGAGGATAATGAGAATCACTTATGATTTGTTCTGGAGAATCTTAAAAGAAAATAGTTATATAGGAAGTTTAGTAAATGTGAATTATGGATTCAAATAGTTTATTTTCTTGGCCATATTGTCTCTAAGGATGGAATCTTGGTTGATCCTATGAAGATAAAGGTAATATGAGAATGGCCTACTCCAACGAACATAATAGAGGTACGTAGTTTTATTGGCTTAGTAGGTTACTATCAGTGTTTCGTATAGAATTTTGCCTTATTGGATAACCTACTAACCAGGATCACACGTAAAGGGGTTAAGTTTCTATGGAAAAAAGAGTGTACATAATGTTTTGAAGAATTGAAAATAAGATTGGTCAATGCTCCATTTTTGACTCTTCCATGTGAAAATGATGGGTTAGTGATATACAATGGCACATCAAAGAATGGTCTGGGTTGTGACCTTATGCATAATGATAAATTTATTGCTTATGCATCAGGGCAGTTGAAGAATTAGCAAAAAAATTATCCAAATAACGATATTGAGTTAACAACCATAATATTTACACTAAAAATATGGTGACACTATCCATATAGTGAAAGATATGATATATATATGGGTCAAAAGAGTTGGAAATAAATTTTTACAAAAAAATAACTCAACATGAGTCAAAGGAGATGGTTCAATTTACTAAAATATTATGATTTTTCAATACACTACCACCTATGAAATGAAAATAAGGTAGCATATGAATTGAGCGGGAAATATCATGGACTTCTGACCTAAATTTAAATTGATAGAGATCCAATATTCATAGATCTATTAATGATGGATATGGTAATTTTTAAGGAAGAGAAAAAATAATTCCTTTTTCAAATGATTTCTAAACCATTTTTATTGAATAAGATAAAATATCTCAATCTAATGATGAGAACCTTAAAAATAAAATTAAATCCATTAATTATGGATGATTGGAAGACTTCATGTGTTAGGATAGAGTTCAAAAATATGGAAAGAGGTTATATGTTCCATCAGTACTTGAGATAAAAAGGGAACTATTAGATGATGATCATAGCTCAAATTTCTCTATACACCATCGTAGCACCAATATGTATAGATATCTAAAGGAATATTTTTGTTGGGATAACATGAAGAGAGAAATTGCAGACTATGTGTCATGTTGTCTTGTTTATCCACAAGTGAAGGCCAAGAGACGAAATCCTAGAGGAGTTATGAAACATATAACTATTAATATGTGGAAGTGGGATAACCTTACGATGGAATTTGTGATAGGACAACTAAGGAAACCTATAAGGAATGATTCAATAGGATAAATTATTGATCGTCTTACATAATCAACACATTTCTTTTCTATAAGAGAGGATTTACCACTTGTGCACCTGGAAAGACTCTATATTAATAAATTTGTAAGACTTCATGGTGAACCTCTATAGATTGTGTCTGATAGAGATACCCAATTTACATAGAAATTCTATAAAATTCTCAGAAGGATTTGGAGACCGAGCTTCATATGGATACTACTTATTATCCCAAAACTGACGCACAGTCTGAAAGGACTATTCAAACACTGGAAGATATGTTGAGATCTTTACCACTTGACTTTGAAGTTCTGTGGGATTAGTACTTACCTTTGGTATAATTTTACTACAATAATAGTTTCCATTATATTATTCAAATAGTTCCATATGAAGCATTATATGGAAGAGATATCAAACTCCAACTTGTTGGGATGAAGTTGGCTAGAAGAAACTTATAGACCCAAAACATTTTTATGAGTAATAAATATTTAATTACAATTTTATAATTAATAAATTAACATAAAAGATAATTAATTTTCATAAAATTTATTTAAAAATACATATTTTTTCATTCTATGATTTTGGGAAAATTTATTGAGACCTTAGTTATATTTTCAATGTATTATAAAATGAGTTATAACTTTAAAACTTATTTTTCATGAAAATGGATATTTTAATTAAAAAATAAATTTCTAATATCTTGAAAATTATTTTTATAAAATTTATTTCATTTTTAGATTCTACACATCAAAAATGGTTATGGTGAATTTTTGGTATGTTTCTGAAATACTTGAATTTTTGGTGAATAGTGAAATTTGATAATTTACGAAATATACTAAATAAATGAATTTATACACCATGATTGAGTCATGGATGATGTAAATGGATATTGGTTCGAAATAAATTGCAATTATTACTATTTTTTACAAGAATCAATAATATTGCTTGTATTTAGAAAAATAATAAAATAATAAATAAAATATTGAGAAATCACTCTTCTCCTCCACTATAAAACAAACCCACCCCCTCTTATACTCACTCTTCT
This sequence comes from Viscum album, assembly GCA_963277665.1. Classification (NCBI taxonomy): domain Eukaryota; kingdom Viridiplantae; phylum Streptophyta; class Magnoliopsida; order Santalales; family Viscaceae; genus Viscum; species Viscum album. Next base: position 1,776,312,805 of record OY728146.1, on the reverse strand, counting down.
AAGTCTTGAATGTTGTAAAAGTTATACACAAATCATCTTACCAATTACCTAATCATGTCTAGGAACTCTTGGCCCTTTCAAAATACGAAAATCAATCCCCTTAAAAAGATTCTCAAGGAGGATTATCCAAGAGGAAAAATCCTATTCCATTTTATTTTATTTTATTTTCAAGTGCCTTCTTTATTTATTATTATCTCCTCAGCTTATATATCCAAATGATCATGATAACTCAATTATCATATATATAATTGAATTATATAATGTTAATGGAATATACATTATCAATCTACTTACTCTCCCTCTTTTATTTTAAAAACAAAACCATCATATGAGAGGTGCTGATTTATAACCTTCTTGGAAGATGAACTCTCATTCTTCAATTTCTCCTTCAATCTTGGTAATAATAAAATTTTTATGGTTGAAATAGATTATAAAATATGTATTATCACTTATATAAGGTTATAAAACCATTTTACATACATGATATTAAATAATTGATCAAAAGTAGTTCATCGTGATCGAAAAACCACTAAAATTAAGCTAAACCATTATCATTAACATGATATCTAATGATTCATCATCATACCATATAAAAAAAATGATATGTATAACTATTTAAAATCATGTATTCTAATTAATAAAATGTAATTAGAATTCTGTAGAATTATACAAATTTTTATAAACTCCATTAATTATAATCAAGCAAACCGATCATGAAATCAAGTAAACGAAAACTCCAGAATGACGGAATTCAATCTAATAACTTATCAATAAGGAAATTAATGAACTTAATAAAATTAAACTAAATAAAATTAATTTAGATAAGGTTATTAATTAATTAATTAATTGATTTAAAATGATTATTTAGGACATTAAGATCAAGTGAAGAACATATTTGGGTATACGGTAAGGGGTTTCTCATCTCACTTTTATTTCCGTGATATTTTCATTGTTCGCCACTTATTTCTAGTATGTGGTGTGCATATGATTCCATTTGATATATAATATCATGATTATATTTATATTCATTGTATTAAATAATTCATTTTATGATTATTAATTTTTTTTCATGTGATTCCATTGATTACAATGTGGCAAGGGACTTCATCTCAATTTCCATTTCTTTGAGAATTACTTGGTATTGTGAACCAAATCATTTTTATGTGGTGTATTTACAACCCCCTTGAGGTTATTTTTCATTTGAAATTAAATTCGTTTTAAATATCGATATTTTTTTATAATTTATATGATTATTGTCTTAGTTGTATATCCTTTAACAAATGATGTTTATTTTGAATGTTGTTTTAAATATGAAAATATTGATGAATTAGTATCATCTACTAAATACAGAAATTGATAAGGCATATGTTTATAGAATTAAATATTTGTGTAAGAATGATTTGGACCTATAGTTACATGCAAGGAATTCTATATCTTTTTGATACATTGATAGGTCTCATGATATAAAACAATTGTCAACAAACCCTTTGAGTTTGTTTCCAAAACAGAATTAGATGGTTATCTACCCACAGACTTAAACTGTCTCGATGATATGATGGTTCATATCCCAGATACATGACATCTAAATAATAATAATTAACTTTATTCATTATTCAGTTATTACTTTCCATGAGGTTTTCAATATGAAAAAAATCTATGGATGCACTTTCATTCTCAGTTTATTGATGTTGTTTGTTTTCCAATTATTCACCAAGACATATTGATTATATCTAATAGATTATGATTAAATTATTATTTTTTCATTATTCCACTATATTTAATCCTTACTAATCATTTGATATCACCCCTTTAACTTGTTTTCCTTCTCCAGGTTATGAATAAGTGATCATTTATTGAGTTTTCAAGGATGTAGTTTTTTAGTTTATGTTATGTATTATATTTTATTTTCTTTTCCCAATGTAAAATGGGTTCCCTGTATGTATCTAGTTTCTTCAAGACTACTAAACTAATAATTCCTTCTAGATTTTATTCCATGTAATCATTCCAATGTAATTTAATAATGCACCAAATTCAGGCTTCTGAGGTTGGGGTGTTACAATCTGAACGATGAAGTGTAATCTATTGTTGTAAGAAAACTCTACCAAAGGTAGGTGTTGATTCCAACAAACTTTGAAATCCATAGAGAAATCTCTAAAAATTTCTTCTAGAGTTTGAATAGTCTTCTCAGACTGACCATTTATCTAAAGATGATAAACAGTGCTGAAACTTAACTCTGTATCTAGATCTTGCTGAATACTTCTCCAGAACTTCAAGGTAAACCTTGGGTCCTGATCGGATATAATGGAAAGTGTTACTAAATGTAATATCACCACTTCAATAATATATATTCTATAAAACTAATCAAGAGAGAAGTATTTGATGATAGCAATGAAGTGTTCCAACTTTATAAGACAATCAATTATAACCCATATAGAATTAAGACGTTTATATATTTTTGGGATGTCTGAAGACAAAGTCCATGGTGATGTTTTCCTATTTTAATTATGATATAGTTAAGGGTTGTATCATCCCCTTAGACTTCTATCTCCTATAAATAACATTCTGACATACCAAGCACTAAGAAATATCCTTTTCAATATCTCTTTTCTTACCATCCCACTAGAAATACTCTTTTAGGTCCCTATACATCTTTGTGCTTCCAGGATGAATAGATAATGATGAACTATGAGCCTCATCAAACAAAACATTATCTAATTATATTATGGTAGGGATACAAACTTGGTTCTTAAACCTTATTATCATAATAAAGGTAAAACTCATGAACATTTATCACATTCTTTTGTAGCTCTACATCTTCCCTTTTCACCTCCCAAATCTTCACTTGTATATATGGTTGAACATTTATTTGAGAAATATAATATTTCTACCCTTAATTTAATATTTTCAGATCCATCCTTTTAAAATACATAAATGTTTGATCTTTTTTAATCCTCAAATATAGGCAAGAATGGTTTTTTCAACTCAAAGTATTTTCCACCTCGTTAACTTTCCTAGGGTGGCAATGTATTGAGCAATCATAATCATTAATCAACTCCAACCATGATCTTTAGAAAATATTCAGTTCCTTTTGGGTGAAAATATACTTTAAAATTTTATGATCAGTATATATATCACATGTTTCTATATAAAGATAATGCCTCTATATCTTCAATTCAATTATTATCATAGCTAACTCCAAACCCAAAGTTAGGCAATTTTTCTCATGGATTCTAAATGTTCATGCGGCATAAGATATCCCCATATCATTTTGCATGAGAAAACATCCCGACCCATTCTTTAATGGATCACTATAGATCACAAACCTTTATCCACTATAGGGTAGTGGGATCATAGGTGCACTAACTATCCTTTTTTTAGATCCATAAAATTTGATTCACATTCCTCCACCCATAAGAACATAACTCCTTTTTATGTCTACTTTGTGAGTAGATTAGATAATCATGAGAAAAATTTCACAAAACATTGATAATATACATCAAACCAAGAAAACTTAAAATATAAATTACCATTATTAGTCTAAGTAAATGTTCAATAACATATTTCTTTACTGGAACCACACATATCTCTTATCATGAGATTAAGTGATAGAAAAATGAAATCTTATGATGTTAAAATTTACACTTGGTAAATTTTTCATAAATATTCTCATTTATTGGGTTCTTTATTACAATACTCTAGTGATATTAATATTCTTCCTTGGTCATTGAATATACAAGTATATCATCTATAAATAATAACAAAAACTGATCAAGATAGTCTCTAAAAATCTATTAATTAAATCCATGAACAGAGTTGGGGAATTTGTAAGACCAAAAGAAATCACTATAAATTCATAGTGTACATACCTTGTATGGAATTATTTCTTGTGTATATCTTCCTTCTCGACCCTCAATTGATGATATAAATAATGAATATCAATGTTAGAAAAGTATTAATCTTTACATAGTGGATCAAATAAGTCATCAATATAAGGGATATGATACATGTTATTGATAATGATCTTTTTAAGTTCTTGATAATAAATTTAGAGTCTCATTGATCCATATTTCTTCTTAACAAGTAGAATAGGTTCACTCCAAGGTGATGAACTAGGGAGTTTGAATCTCTTTTCATGATTCGCTTAGTGTTTCTTCTTCAATTCCCAGAACTCAATTGGGGACATTCTATAAGGAGTCTTTAAAATAGTCATACAACTCGGTATGAGTTATATTGAAAAATAAACTTCACAATTTAGTGTAAGAACTCGAAATTATTCTAGAAAGACATATAAAAACTCTCATAGAATAGGTTTATCCTTAATATTGAGTTTCTCCCCAACCATATGAGATAGATTACCTTTATTTATTGGAATTAAGACCTACAAGATGGAAGTAATTTCTACAGGAAGTTCATATTCATCCTTGAATCGATAGATAATCATGAATTCATTTGGAATATAAAATGTTGCTTACCTTCCTTTGAAATTGATTTGGTCTCCATATAGAGAAATCCAATACATTCCAAGAATCACATCGAATTCAACTAAAGGAATGATCATAAGATTTGAAGGAATCACTTTCCTAAAAACTTCAACTAGGGAATAATTATAAACTTGGGATGAAATCATTGTTCCATTATGAGTTTTCATAGATAAATAAACATCTAAATATTTAGGTAAGGCATCGATAACATTAGAAAATTAGATAGAAACAAAATTGTGGGTGGATCCAAAATCAAATAAAACAATAGTTATTTTAGACTTGATGGTAAGTGTACCTTTCACCACTTCATTATCGTACTTCTCATCGCCAATAGTGATCACATGATATTTTCTTTTATATATTTCCTTAAGTTGTTTTTGACATTGATAATAATTTATAACACTTGGATTTGGGCATTGGTTAGTATAATTCACATTTTCCTTACACTTGAAGCATTGAAGTGTGGGAGGTTCATTCTGTGTAGAATTTTCTATATTTTCATTATTAGATATCCTTTTCCCATAAATTCATAATTCAATTTCTCAATGACCTTATTTCCTACACTTAAAACATTTACTAGTTTCCTTGAAGTAGTTTCCTCCATGTTTCTTTCTACACTTTGAGAAGAAAGAATAGCTCATATTCTTTTTACTATGGTTTATAGATTTTACCTTGAATTCCATTTTTATATTCTCATAAAAACCATAAGATTTATGGGTGACTAAAATATCCATATAAACCTTAAGATCACATAAAACGATTTCCTTATACCAAATGAAGTCCCCTATGGATAATTACCTTTGGAGACTTGGTTTTAAGACACGGAAGAATCGATCAACCCTACTTTCAGGTTAGATGATAATTCTAGAAGAGTAACTTGAAAGCCTTGTAAAATTTTCCTTTTAGGTACCTACAGATTCATCATCCTTTTTCTTGAGCTTCAGAAAATCCTTCTCCATCTTTATATGAAGAATACTAGGAAAGTAATTATTGAAAAATAAGTTTTTAAACTCATACAATTCCATGAAGTCAATTTCATCTTACTGCCTCGTATTCTTGACGAGGTTCCAACATTGATTCACTTGACCTTACAGACTATATACTTCCAAAATTACTTTCTCATGTTCTAAACATTGGAGGACCGAAAATATGTATCCAGTGGTAAAGATCCATCGCTCATCCACTTGTGGATAATAAGACCCATTTAAATAAGGTGGACACTACCTCATAAAGGACTCAACAGAATATTGTTCTCCCCTTTTCTCATTTTTAATTCCATCATTATTAATATCTAGATAAAGTTATGTGATCATAGAAACAAGATTTTTCATTCCAAATACCATAAAATTTGGTTTCTTAGGAGGAAAATCGTTGCATTTCCCATCACATTCATCATTAATGTGGTTCCTTTGGGTTCATCCATTGACTAAAATGAAAATTAATACTGTGAGAAACACTAGTCATAGTGGTAAAACCACATAATAGAGGGAAATTACATATAAAATTTCAATTAAGGACACCTTAGGTTATATCCTTGGTTATTCATGATCATTAAAAAAACTCTAGGATTGTATCCTATACTTAGACTTATCCATAGGGTTTTTACTAATGTTTTCTCATCCCAGTTTCAAAATGTTAACCAAACCTTGACTTGATACCAAATATTAAAATAAAACAATTTCATAGATAGATATTAAATTTTAATAGAATAATATTCATTACATAACATAACAAAACCATGCCATATCCGTATAGGATTAGTTTTTTTTGTTAACTTGGAAACATAAAGAACTGATTCATAAAACATCTACATCATCTCTTGATTATTTCATCTTTACTAGTACCCTTTTTGACATCTATTACTCAATAATTTTATTCATATCTTGGGGAAAATAAATATAAGAAAAGGGTGAACTAAGATGATTATTAAGGGTAATCAATGGAGAAAACATAAATATTAGGGCATAAGAATACGAATGTAACTTTTGAAAATAATATCCTGTATATCAGAGATCACGATATCATATTAAAGAATAAATCATAGGAGTTTATAAAGAATAAAAGAACATATTCCATGAGGTAATAATGTAATAAATAAAAATTTTTCATACACATAAGCATAAAAAATTATTTATATAGTTTTCAAGGCTCCCTGCCAGGACCATCACAGCAGACAGAGTCCCTTACAAAATTGAGTTCACTCCTCATTCCAGCACTGGATTTTTGAACTAAGTTTACTACCCATTATAGTCTTGTGTATCTCATGATAGATAATTATTCACCCAATTAATTAGATAGATATATAGTCTCCACCCATAACAAATGAAACCCGTACACATGTGTCCTATAAGAACATAAATCATTTATCATGAGATAACCCATAGAAAAGAAATTGGTTTCATAAACATCATTCTATCAGAAAAATAAAAAAACATAGAAAGAATAGGGATATTATCCTTGAAATATATCTCCATTAAATAATAAATAACATCAAATAATGTTTTCATATAAGGAAAATAATTTCAAGAGATCACTTGGAAACAAATCTTAAAGAAAATATCATTTCTAATTTGAAAAAATTTTCTCTTCTTAAAATACTACACAATTTTAAAAGATTTTTTTCTCTTTAAAATAACTTTGAAAGATTATAAGGCATGATTAAAGGAAATAATAATTCATGAAATAATAAAAATCTATTCATTATATATAAGTTAGAAAAAAAATTCCTCTCATGCTTTTATTGGAAAATTTATAAAGTACCTAGTTAGGAAAACCACAAAAAGATTCATTTCAAACCATTTCGTAAAAATTAACACATGTGTAAAAATAAATTTAACAATTGTAGAAGAATTTTAAATAAAATTATAATTTTTTTATGAAACATGTAAATGGATGTTAAATATACCCTAGTAGATACTTACATATAAAAAATCTCGAATAATAACGCGATTGTGAAATTAACCCATATCTTAGGTCTGATTTCCTTCTTACGTATCTAAAACTCCTATATAATGGTTTAAATAATGTTATTAATTTATAAAAGAAAAATATTGATATTTATTATATCATATATAATCTTATTATATCATATTATCATCTGTTGGTTAATAATATTTCATTATCACTCTTCTTTTGGGTGTTGAATTATTCGTTTTCCTATGCCTGTTTTATCATATAAGTCCTAGTTCTAATGCATAGGACATAGTTACATAATTTAAAGAATTATATTAAGGTAATATATATAATATTTATACATTAAATGAATTTATATAATCATGCATTAATTATGAACATGGAAAATTAATCGCACCGCATCGTAGATATGTTAGGTCGTACGTACGCATGAGTGATGATATCATTCCCTTAATGGTGAAAAGGTAAGGAAGTAGATAGTGTATATATTTTTATAGAATAAATAAAATGTTATAATTAATATATATATATATATATATATATATATATTATTTCCATCATTATGTTGATCCAAATAAAGTGGTGATGAAAAAATATATTACACCACGATGTGGAGACTGTAAGTCATACATACGCATGCATGATGATTTTGTTTTTAATAGGATGAATAAAAGGTGTAATATGGTTGTTCTATAATCATAATAACACATAATAATATATTTTATACTTTATTTATTACTTTATAATGTAAAAAACACATGAAGTGGAAGTATGAGAAGAAATAATGTTGAAAGAGTCAGTAAAGATGATTACTTATTCTTTGGAGAACTTCCCTTTTATCTCCACTTAGAGACACTAGAGTCGGTCTTTTTAGAATACTTAAACCTATATAATGTGAATATGGATGTTGATAAGTGAAAATTTTAGGATATGGTCTAACATTAAGGCTCAATGTGATGTGACGAAGTGAAGGAGGAGGTGCCCTTTTATAATTGAGGTGAGGGGCACTTTTGGAATTTTTTAAAATATTAATTTATAATAAATTCAATATAAACCCAAATATCTCCAAAAGTAAATGGATTATAACATAATACAAGATAATTTTGTAATATCATCAACTAATATATTTTATAAGACTTTTGGTATTATTTTAAACCTTACTATTTTGATTAACCCTTAATAAACCTATTTTAATTTTAACTATGATAACAAATTTTTCAATATTGAAAGGTTTTAATTTTTACTTATGTGTTATAAATTAAACCATAAAATAAAAATTTATAACATTTTAGACCATATTTTTTAAAATATTTTTTATGATTTTTAAATAATGTAATAAAATAATATTTGATAAAATATTATTAGTGTCAATTTCGACACTATTAATTACATAGACTTTCAAAAATATAAAGATAAAAAGTTAACTTAGAGATAAATATTTAATTATTTCCCTAATATGTTAGGGAAATCTATAAAATTTGTTGAACACAATAATTATCTCAAATTATATTTATGTTTATATTTTTAATAAAATATATTTGATATTTTCATTAATAAATTAATTACTACATCAACATTGTATAATTATTTAATATACTTAGTTGTTCACTAAAAAATTAAAAAATAAAATACCATAATGAAGATAAATATTCTGTATTTAAAAAGAGTATTTATAGATAAATATATCTTTTGTGTAATCCTATATTAATAATTATTTAGTATTTAAAACATGAATGTGACACCTTTAAATTTTTATTAAATAAAATATTATAAATATCATAATCTCATCTAAGTTGCCCAAAAATTTAAAAACAATTTTTTATAATAAAAATATATTCATTAAGTTTAAAATTAACATTATTATTCAGTCATAACATACCTCTATCCTCATGTGGATACATAAGGGATATTTAAGATAAAGAAAGTAGCATTTTGTGTCTTTCATTAATTTAAATATTATAGAAGTTATTTTCATGTAAAAGGGTCCATTAAACAACTTAATTTCGATCATTATGCATTAAGAGTCAAATTATATTTATCTAATATTTTTTTTTTCATGTGATAGAGTTATTTTATAGTCTTTATAATTTTATTTTTAACTGAAGTTACCCAATTTAACTTTTACCGTGATAACAAATTTTACAAAGGTTACTATTCATATTGGCAAAAAAAGACCTATCCCATAAATTTGGAACTTATGAATATAAATTTAGTATTAATTTCTCAGAATTAAAAACATCAAATTTAAAGAATCAAATTTAAAATATAACTGGTAAAATCTGATGAAAAATAGTTTTTTTGAGAAAATTCCATTTTAAAACAGAAATTGTTTTTATAATAAATTCTGGTATAATTTTTTTAAAAACCATAATTTTATAACTTAAAATTAAAATTAACTAATTAAAATTTTAAACCAATCCAAAACATAATTTTACATTTAAAAAGAAAAAACAGTTTTCAATAAAAATTAGTGTTTCACTTTTCCTTAAAAAAATGTTTTCCGAAAAAAATTATTTTAAGATAATTATGAAATTATGAAATTGATTTTTTAAAATAAATTTCCTATAACATAAAAAATTTAATATTCATTCAGAGGAATTATTAAAACTTATTTTTGAAGATATTGTATGTTTAAAGAATAAAGTAATTTTACTAGTTTTTTTATTTTCTAAGAACTTACCAATACATTCATATTGAGTTAGAACTTTATTTTCATTTGAATTTTTTTATTCATATTTATTCTATCCAATTTAATATCTAGTTTATATTAATAGTGTATCTTGGTTATTTTAAAACCAAAGTTTCATGCAATGCATGCTATTGAATAATAAAAATTATTTAAAGAGAAATGTTTCATAAAAATATCAAAGTGTTACATCAACCATCTTAAAAATTCACTATATGAAATACTCTAGGTTTAAGTAGATACACTTCCTAAACTAATAGATCATCTATTAGTGCATTCTAAATTGTACCCCCTACACATTTGAAGGAATTACTAAAACAACCTCCCTCGTAGGGGCATCCTGAAGCACGTCTCTTGATGTTCCTTTAAGAAAATATCTTGGTGAAATTATTTGAATTTCCAAAAAATGCTTATAAATGGATTCTACATCTTGAAGTACTACACCACTTAATAAATTATAGGCCCAAACAAATAACTCTACAAGAAGATTCATCCTAATAGGCAACTCTTTTATAAAAGGAGTAACCCATACTACTACCCATGGTAAAACCCAAAAATCTAGCACCTACACATTAGTCACAATTATATGCATATTACAAAATATATAATGCTCAGTTCAATTAATTTAAATATTAGTAAAAATATATTATAGAATCACATATCATGAATTACCAATGAAATTTTATTAATTAAATTTCTATGAATGAAAATAAATCATATGAATGACTTCTGAATATACATTCCTAGTCATGATGCATGAAAACACCCAAATATTATAAAATATAACATCAAATCAATACTCAAGATCACATGAAACTATAATACTTAAATCAGTAATAAAAATTCCATCACCGTTAACCTAGAGGTCTGTCACATAAGGGATGGTCAAGAACATATATAACTACACTACATGTTTTTTATGAATCCTATCTTCTATCTACCATAACCCAAATATAGTTGAGAAGAATTAAAATAAAACCTACTTTAGACCACTTTGTAACACCTTGATCTGAATCAACCAGTTTGGGAAAGATGTTTACATAACTTATTGCATGTCTCCCTATATGCAAGAGGATTTAATCTAGTTGTGAGTGTTATAACAATGTTTTAAGGATACGACACCCCCAATAATAATAGTAATAACTTAAATGGAAACTAGTAATAATAAACATCACATGACAACACAATAGAAATAATTAGGATATAATAAAATAAAATACATGTCATACAAAAAAGTAAACTGAAAGACTCATAATGTGGAATGTTAACTAATATATGATTACCAAATAAAATAAATTAGTCATTATAGATAGTGTCTAGAGCCCATCCCACTATTTCCTTTATCCTCCAAGCTTTTCCTACTCATCTCCCTAACACAGGGATCTTTCCCTTAGCTAGATCCTTTCCCAAGAAATATGCACCAACAAAAAGATTCCCATGTAGGTTGTAAGTATAAACCTAGTAGGACACCAATAATTCGTCCTTAAGATAAAGTGAACAATTATAAAAAGGGATATTTCATGATGGTAAGTAAATTAACAAACAAGCATCCAATCATATGCCATATGAACATGCATTAACTGGGATACCATAATCCATGACCATACCTGATTTGGATCTAATTTATAAGTAATGTCTCACACATTATCACATATCAAGTTAAGCTTCACGGTCACCACATGTAATAGATCAATGACTTTATCCAGTCATGCCTTTGGTCTGGGCATTAGGTCTTCACACCCTTGTCTCAACCTTGGGTTGGACTAAATGTCTGTCATACCCCCACCTCTACTAGTGTAACATACCAGGTAAATAAAGAATATTTCTTTTTCATATTTATCCATATATAATGTTAATATTAATTTAAAGGGAATGCTATGCTCGATGGCGTACCGAATACGCAACAACGAGTTTCTTTGAAGTCTTACATTGCACTCTAATAATAAAATAATATTATTTTAAATAGTAGTTAACGCCTAGTAGTGGTAATGGAAGGAATGAACAGAACAAACTACCAAATGATTATATATGTTTTTCATATATTTTTACTTTTTCCAATAAATGTTAGAGGCTTAAAATGCGAATGAATACAATTTTAAGCATAAATCTTCTAATATTCTTTAAAAGGTAGGTTAACCGCCTTTTGATGGAGAACCCCTTTTAAATATACATTTGAAGATTTTATATGTTATATTTGAAAAAATAAAATCCTTCTTTAGAATCTGGACATCAAAATTTACTTTGTGTAAATTTTTGTTATTTTTCCGATAAAGATCAGTTTTAGTGAAAATATTGTATTTTAATTCAAAACCTCTTTTTAATCTAATTTATTTATATGATTAGATCATCTTTTGAATTGGTTTTAAAGTTCAATTAGAATATATTTTTACCATTTAATCCAATGGTGGTCATTTGAGTTAATTACACTTTGAAATTGGACTTAAACTAGTGTCAATCTTTTAATAGATATTGTTTCTTAAAAACACGCTATTTGTTTGGACAGTGGGAATTAATTATTAAATTAATTAATGAAACTTTTATGTTTTGAATTTTGTAAAATATACATCATTTTTAAATTCGGAATATCAAATATAGATTAGGGTAAATTTTTGGTATTTTTCTGAAAAACTTCAATTTTTGATGAATAGTGAAACCACTAAGTGGTAGTTAAAAAACTGATTTTTCATTTAAATGAAACTTTACCACTTATGTGATTTTAATTTCAAAAATCCGACATACATGGTTGTCATTAGGGTGTAAAATATGGTTCAATGGGATTAAAATAATTTTTTGGTGAATAGTAACTTTTAAGTTTTATTAATCGCGATTAAAGGTAATTAGTGTAATTTAAGGTAAAGATAATGTTATAATAATTTGAAATGACCTTGACACATGTCCTACCCTTATTTGATGAGTCATGGCCGACCCAGAAAATCCACGGGTCAACTTGGGGACCCCATGGATCCTCTTTGGTAGGAAAATGACATTAATAACTTTTTATTTAAAGTTAAAATTAAAATGTCACAAACATGTATTATTTTACTAAAACAATTTTTACCTGGGGTTATACAAGTAATATTTTTGACTATAAATACCCATTATAAATCTAAAAAGATTTCCTACATCATAGTATTTTTTTTATAATTTTTAGACATTAAATAAATTAATTTATTTATGACACCATGATGATGCAACGATTACCACATTAATAAATGATTTAAATAAAATGAGGAGATATGGTAAAATATAAGTCTTACACTTGTCACAAACATATTGTATGGGTGTATTTCGAATCCTTATCACATTTTCCTATAAATATATCCTTTTTTGACCTTTAAAATTAGAAAAACATTTTATAATAAAGTAGTATTTTATAACTTTCCAAGAGTGCCCCTCCACTTCTCTTATAAAAGGCCCCCACATCTACCTCCTTACCCACACCTCTCAAGCATTTGGCTCGGCCAAAAACTACCCATTTTATCTCTCCACATCCCTATATTCATCATTGAAGCATCATCTTAGGTAGAAAGCTCTTCAAGAAACCCTTTTGACTCAAACCAAAGAGAGTTACACGATTTAAAGGTAATGTCTTCTCTTATGTTCTTTTGTTTTATTTTTCTTCTCCAACCCCCAAAAATCTTTTTATTCCTTTATTTTGTAACAACAACATTATCTTCAATATACTTGGATGTTGTTATGAAAATTATTCTAGCTACACTTACACACACATCCGTCTAATGGTTAAAGAACATACTGTTTCTGTGGATGGCGAATTACTGCCTCACGAAACGATGATTGTTCAATCTTCTCGTAACACCTTTCATGGTGTCCATTATGATGTCACTGTATTTTATATACGATATATATGGTATTTATGTTTTCTATATTCTTCTGTATTTTATATTTAAAACATACCTTTATACTTTTCATGTTGTGCAAATGTGATAATTTCATACGAGGAAGTGTGGACTACCGCCCCCTCAAGTGATGTGACTCGTTCATGAAATACATGGAATGTATAAAGAATGAAATTAATGAACACATGTGACCTATATAAAATATATATTATACTGGAATTATAATATATATATATATATCATGTTTTAATTCCATTAATGTGCTAAAGCAATGAAAGTAGCATTCATGCATACATACGGCCTACCGTCTCCATGAATGGTGCATTTCATTTCTTTTTATCTCAAAATATTATGGAATAAGTATAAAACGAATATATACTAGATATATATGATATATACATCATTAATACTATTCTATATATGATGTACATACAACTACATTGACAATAATTTTCAAACAAGATCATTTTTGACTCATGTACCGAACAACGACAAAGCGTATGATATGAACTCACATAATTAACTAATTATTATAACATGATAATATATTATATTAATTTAACAATAAACTATAAATTATGTACTTAAGAAATTATAAATTGACCAAAGTTTATTATTTAGGAATATAAAGAAATGAACAAGACAAGTCGGACTTGAGGTAAGGGATCCTACCTCTCTCTTTCTTTTTAAGTACTCTCTTTTATGTCATTTCTTTTAAGATCCTCTTTCTTAGTTTGGGGATGTTATTTTATATTAATATTACTTTAATTTCTATGTTCATATGATGAGATACCCTATTTGGTTTCATCAATCCATTTTTTGATGTTTTATGTGGCGCCGTTAGGCTGCCGAATTTTCATAAGGGGATTTTCATCTCACTTTTTATTCTCGTGAGATTCATGCTACATTTACCACTGTTTACTTTTTTTGTGGTGTATTTACTGCCCATTATTTTACTCTTTGTGTAATATAATTTAATTTATGGGTATTTAAATCTTCGTTTTATGACCCTTCTTTCATGGGGTGTACGTTTCAAAAGTTACCCAAATCGGTAAGGGAACCTTTAACCCTCCTCTTTCTAAAAGACCTATTTTTTTATGTCTTTTAATTTACATCTTTTTATGTTGGGATATGTTATTATATATCCATATTGATGTAAATTTTATGTCCAAGTGATGAGATACCATTTTCTCTCTCATCAACTAATTTTATGAATTTTAAAGTGACGCTGTTAGGCTGTCGAATTTTACCAAGGGAACTTTTTAACCCAATTTTGATTTCTTTGGGTTCAAAATGTAGTTATTGAATATGTCATCCTTTGAATATTTTTTAATTAACTTTGATTGTTTTACAATTAATATCCACTTATATTGGGTTTATTTATATTTGTCACACATTATTATGAGATTTATTTATCCTTAATTTAAGGATACCTTCTTTATAAGGGTTTTCATCTCATTTTACATTTCTATTGAGACTTCATTGTTGTTATGAACCAATTCACTCTTATATGGTGTATATACTGTCCTTTGGAATATTATATCATGAATCCCTTTATTCTAATGATATTATAAAGTTCTGATTAAATGTTATTCCTCAATTATTGTATTCATGTGTCTCTCATTTTGTTAAAAACCCTTTAACTAAAATATCGTTTTAAATGTTTTAAAGGTTTATTCTTATAAATATTTCTCATTTATATCCATGTTTTCAAAATGGTTTTAAGGATTTATTTATATGGATATTAATGGTTTAAAATGTTAAAATCTTCAAAGTGGTATGGGACACTTTGATTCAAAAATCTCTTTATTAAATGTTTTAAATGGTTTTGAAAATGGTTTTTTAGGATGGATTAATTATTTTCATTATCTTAAAATGTTATATTGTTATTGAAATTTGGTAATGTTATCTTTCCTTTATGCTTAAGTTATGTGATTTGATTATGGTATGTTCTTGGGCATTATTTATGAAGACGAGTGGTTCTGTGATAAACTATGGGCGGGTGAGCCCGATATAGCTCTCCAATGCATTGGGTAACACGAAGGGGTAAAACGTTAAGGTTTCTCCGAAGAGATTTAGGGAATATACTGTGATGGGTATTCCAAACGTAACCATGAGGGTTACTCCCTACGTAAGAATTTTATGAATTCCTCAAGTTACATTTATGTCTTATGATTTCTATGAGTTATTCATAAATCTTATGATTTCATGAGGTATGTTAATGTGCTTATGTTTTATGAGTAAAGTATGATTTCATTGATTCTTATGTATACATGTACTAATGTTTCCTTTCCAAATTTTTATATCCCTTACTGAGCTTTTTATCCTCATCCCACGTTTTTGAAATGTTTTTCATAGGTCAAGGGAAAGGTACATGATATGATGATAGTGTCAAGGAAGTGTCAAGAAAGAACCCATGTTTTATTTTAAATATGTTTCCATTGATGGAAAAAAATGAATACTATCTTTTATGTAACCACTTTGTTTAAATGTGGAATGTAATGCATGATTTATGATCTAATTCTCTAAAACTCTAAACCTGAAAAGATCCTGAATGTTTATTCTTGAAATTACTCAATATTAAGTAAGGTTTAAGGACGGGTCCTTATAGTTGATATCATAGGTCAGTTTAGATAACTTTAGAGGTTAGAGTGTTGTTTAAGCATATGTGAAAAGTTGTGTATAACCACAACTGTTATTATATTAGATAGAGTCATTGTTATTTTTGAATGTTGGAATGAGTTTGAGATAACATGGATAAGTATATCTTAGTGTTTTTCTTCCTATTTAGTACATGATGTTTTTTTTGATATACTCACACTAACCTTTTTGGTTTTAGTAAATGGATGGATAAATCTGGCACCAAAGTGACAATGGGTTTGAAGGAAACTATGGTGGTTCTCTTATTAAGAGATTGGATGAAATGGGGGATTCAATGAGAAATCTCATGGTTATTTTAAACCAATTATCAGGAGTCATGATCAACCACTTGAACCTTAGTGAGTTCTCTAATGAATCTTGTACGAGAGAACCAACTCGATGTGGAAGTTCAGGTGATAATTATAAAGGTAACTATTAGGGTTTATATGATCCTTACTTTTGAGGTAATTATGAGTCACTATATGTTATGATGGAAAATGAAAGGCATGAGATAAAATTGAGGTTAAAATATGTTATGATTATTTTTGAATATTTTATCTCGTTTTGGGGAATGTTTTAAGAATTATATAGTTTTGGAAAAAAGGACAACAGGCAGACCGCGTGACAACCCGTCGCGTCGGGCAAAGCTGCGAGAATCGAACCCACAACCAAAGTGCGACTGGTATTTATCGCCTACCACTGGACTAAGTGAAGTCCCTAGTTAGTTTGACTAATTTATTTTTAGTTAGATGATTTTATGAATCAAGAGTAATTTGATTTTGGGATATCTATGGAAATTATTAACCTATCATGGAGGATATGTGATTAGGTTAATTACTTTTCAATATGAGACTTTAAAGTAACTGATGTTATTTGGAGATAAATGTTAATTTGTACCTTGGAAGACTATGTGATTAAATCCTTCAAATATTTGGGTTTCAATCTTAGTTTGGTTTACTTTGAATAATTTTATAGACAAATTGTTTATTGAATGGTATTTGTTGAACTTTGGGTTCTGTTGGAAAAATTTTGGAGATTAAGAATAGATTTTCCTTTTTATAAAGTATTATCCATTTGTGGATTATCTGATCATGTTCTAACAATTTTGGTATTGGTTAAGGTCTAAAGACATGGGAAATATGTAGTTCTCTTTTTTTGATTAGGTGATTCTCTAGAAGTTGATTATAGCTCTCTCAATGTGAGAAAGTCATCCTAAATACTCTTCTTTTGGAGAAAATATGAGTTTGTGTAAGAAATCTAGTAGGTGATGAGAGTCTACATGACAAGTATATATGTTTACTTATGATTTAGTTAGGCTCATAAATAAATTCCTCAATGAAAAGTAACTTAAAAAACAAAAATATTGTCTGTTAACTTTTCCTACTGGGGAATCAAATACCGTTTAAACCATCACCAGTTTGTGATTTTCTGGTGGATAACTTTCTCCTAAACATGTTTTCCATCGCTCTCCCTTAGAACATGACCCTTTTTTTTCTCATCCATGTCCATGTTTTCCTACATGGAATCATAGTATGGGTTAACTTGGGTGACCTTTGTACTTCCCTTTCTTTCTTTTAAAGCGACAATTTAATTTACTCCTTTTCCGATGTGGGGATTTCAAAGACTTTTCCAAGCCCAATTTTACAATTGTGAGGACGCAATTCCCTAAAGGGGGGAAGGATGTAACATCCCAGGTAAATAAAGAATATTGATTTTTCATATTTATCCATATATAATGTTAATATTAATTTAAAGGGAATGCTATGCTCGATGTCGTACCCAATACGCAACAACGAGTTTCTTTGAAGTCTTACGTTGCACTCTAATTATAAAATAATATTATTTTAAATGGTAGTTAACTCCTAGCAGTTGTAATGGTGGTAATGAATAGAACTAACTAAAAAATGATTATATATGTTTGTCAAATATTTTTACTTTTTCCAATAAATGTTAGAGGCTTAAAATGCGAATGAATCCAATTTTAAGCATAAATATTCTAATATTCTTTAAAAGGTCGGTTAACCGCCTTTTAATGGATAACCCCTTCTAAATATACTTTTGAATATTTTATATGTTATATTTGACAAAATAAAATCCTTCTTTAGAATCTGGGCATCAAAATTTACTTTGTGTAAATTTTTGTAATTTTTCCGATAAAGATGAGTTTTAGTGAAAATATTGTATTTTAATTCAAAACCTATTTTTAATATAATTTATTTATATGATTAGATAATATTTTGAATTGGTTTTAAAGTTAAATTAGAATATATTTTTACCATTTAATCCAATGGTGTGCATTGGAATTAATTCCACTTTGAAATTGGACTTAAACTAGTGTCAATCTTTTAATAGATATTGTTTCTTAAAAACACGCTATTTGTTTTGACAACGGAAATTAATTATTAAATTAATTAATTCAAATTTTATGTTTTGAATTTTTTAAAATAGAAATAATTTTTAAATTCGGAATATCAAATATATCTTAGGGTGATTTTTTGGTATTTTTCTGAAAAACTTCAATTTTTGATGAATAGTGAAACCACTAAGTGGTAGTTAAAAAACTGATTTTTCGTTTAAATGAAACTTTATGACTTTTGTGATTTGAATTTCAAAAATCTGACATACATGGTTGTCATTATGATGTAAAATGTGGTTCAATGGGATTAAAATAATTTTTTGGTGAATAGTAACTTTTAAGTTTTATTAATTGCGATTAAAGATAATTAGTGTAATTTAAGGTAAAGATAATGTTATAATAATATGAAATGACCTTGAAACATGTCCTACCCTTATTGGATGAGTCATGACCGACCAAGACAATCCATGGGTCAACTTGGGGACCCCATGGAGCCACTTTGGTAGGAAAATGACATTAATAACTTTTTATTTAAAGTTAAAATTAAAATGTCACAAACATGTATTGTTTTACTAAAACAATTTTTACATGGGGTTATACAAGTAGTATTTTTGACTATAAATATCCATCATAAATATAAATATATTTCCTACATCATAGTATTTGTTTTATAATTTCTAGACATTAAATAAATTAATTTATTTATGACACCATGATGATGCAACGATTACCTCATTAATAAATGATTTAAATAAAATGAGAAGATAAGGTAAAATCTAAGTCTTAAACTTATAAAAAACCTATTGGATGGGTGTATTTAAAAACCTTATCACCTTAGCCTCAAAATAAATCCTTTTAGGACCTTTAAAATATGAAAATCATTTTATAATAAAGTAATATTTTATAACTTTACAAGAGTGCCCCTGCTGTTCTCTTATAAAAGGCCCCCACCTCTATCTCCTTACCCACACCTCTCAAGCCTTTGGATCGGCCAAACCCGGCCTATTTAATCTATACACATACCTCTCTTAATCATTAAAGCCTAACCGTAGACATAAATCTCTTCAAGAAACCTTTTTGGTTCAAACCAAAGGGAGTTACCCGATTTAAAGGTAATGTCTTCTCTTATGTTATTTTGTTTTATTTTGCTTCTCCAACCCCCAAAAATCTTTTTATAACTTTTTTTGTAACCAAAACAGTATATTAAATATACTAGGATGTTTTTATAAGAAGGATTTGAGCTACACTTACACACACATCCGTCTAATGGTTAAAGAACATACTATTTCTGTGGATGGCGAATTACTGCCTCACGAAACGATGATTGTTCAATCTTCTCTTAACACCTTTCATGGTGGCCATTTTGATGTCAGTGTATTTTATATATGATATATATGATATTTATGTTTTATATATGCTTCTGTATTTTATATTTAAAACTTACCTTTATGCTTTTCATGTTGTGCAAATGCGATAATTTCATACGAGGAAGTGTGGACTACCGCCCCCTCAAGTGATGTGACTCGTTCATGCAATACATGGAATGTATAAAGAATGAAATTAATGAACATATGTGACCTATATAACATATATATTATAATATAATTATAATATATATATATATATATCATCTAGTTTTAATTCCATTAATGTGCCAAAGCAATGAAAGTAGCGTTTATGTGTACGTACGACCTACCGTCTCCATGAATGGTGCATTTCATTTATTTTTATCTCCAAATATTATGGAATAAGTATAAAACGAATATATACTGGATATATATGATATTTAAATCATTAATACTATTCTTGATATGATGTACATTCAACTACATTGACAATGCTTTTCAAACAAGATCATTTTTGACTCATGTACCGAACAACGACAAAGCGTATGATATGAACTCACATAATTAACTAATTATTATAACATGATAATATATTATATTAATTTAATAATAAACTTTAAAGTATGTACTTAATTAATTATTAATTGACTAAAGTTTATTATTCAGAAATATAAAGAAATGAACAAGACAAGTCGGACTTGAGGTAAGGGATCCTACCCCTCTCTTTCTTTTTAAGTACTCTCTTTTATGTCGTTTCTTTTAAGCTCCTATTTCATAGTTTGGGGATGTTATTTTATATTAATATTACTATAATTTCTATGTTCATATTATGAGAGAACCTATTTGATATCATCAATTCATTTTTGGATGTTTTATGTGGCACCGTTAGGCTGCCGAATTTTCATAAGGGGATTTTCATCTCACTTTTTATTCCCGTGATATTCATGCTACATTTGCCACTATTTAGATTTGTGTGGTGTATGTACTTCCCATTATTATACTCTTTATGTAATATAATTTAATTTATGGGTATTTAAATCTTCATTGTATGACTTTTCTTTCATGGGGTGTACGTTTCCAAAGTTACCCAAATCGGTAAGGGAACCTTTCACCCTCCTCTTTCTAAAAGACCTATTTTGTTATGTCTTTTAATTTACATCTTTTTATGTTGGGATATGTTATTATATATCATTATTGATGTAAATTTTATGTCCAAGTGATTAGATACCATTTTCTCTCTCATCAACTAATTTTATGAATTTTAAAGTGATGCTATTAGGCTGTCGAATTTTACCAAGGGAACTTCTTAACCAACTTTCGATTTCTTTGGGTTCAATGTGTAGTTATTGAATATGCCATACTTTGAATATGTGTGAATGACCTTAGATTTTTTTAAACTTAATATCCACTTATATTGGGTGTATTTATATTTTTCACACATAATTATGAGATTTATTTATCCTTAATTTAAGGATACCTTCTTTATAAGTGTTTTCATCTCATTTTACATTTCTATTGAGACTTCATTGTTGTTATGCACCAATTCACTCTTATATGGTGTATATAATACCATTTGGAATATTATATCATTAATCCCTTTATTCTCATGATATTATAATGTTCTGATTAAATGTTATTCCTCAATTATTGTATTCAAGTGTCTCTCATTTTGTTAAAAACCCTTTAACTAAAATATCGTTTTAAATGTTTTAACAGTTTATTATTATAAATATTTCTCATTAATATCCATGTTTTAAAAATGGTTTTAAGGATTTATTTATACGGATATTAATGGTTTAAAATGTTAAAATATTCAAAGTGGTATGGTACACTTTGATTCAAAATCTCTTCATTAAAATTTTTAAATGGTTTTGAAAATGGTTTTTTAGAATGGATTCATTATTTTAATTATCTTAAAATGTTATATTGTTATTTCTATGTGGTAATGTTATCTTTTATTTATGTTTAAGTTATGTGCTTTGATTATGGTATGGTTCTTGGGCATTGTTTATGAAGATGGGTGGTTTCGTGATAAACTATGGGCGGGTGAGCCCGATATAGCTCTCCAATGCATTGGGTAACGTGAAGGGGTTACATGTTAAGGTTTCTCCAAAGAGATTTAGGGAATATACTGTGATGGGTATTCCAAACGTAACCGTGAGGGTTACTCCCCATGTAAGAATGTTATGAATGCCTCAAGTTACCTTTATGTCTTATGATTTCTATGAGTTATTCATAAATATTATGATTTCATGAGGTATGTTAATGTGATTATGTTTTATGAGTAAAGTATGATTTCATTTATTCTTATGTATACATGTACTAATGTTTCCTTTCCGAATTTCTATATCCCTTACTGAGATTTTTATTCTCATCCCATGTTTTTGAAATGTTTTTCACAGGTCAAGGTAAAGGTACATGATATGATGATAGTGTCAAGGAAGTGTCAAGAAAGAATCCTTGTTTTATTTTAAATATGTTTCCGTTGACGGAAAAAAATGAATACTATCTTTTATGTAACCACTTTGTTTAAATGTGGAATATAATGCATTATTTATGATCTAATTATCTAAAACTCTAAACCTGAAAATATCCTCAATGTCTATTCTTGAAATTACTTAAGATTAAGTAAGGTTTAAGGCCGAGTCCTTATAATTAGTCCATCCCATATGTTTGTTACACCCTTGGATTAGTCTTGGGTCAATCCACAAGGACATAATATCCATGCTTCTATTGCTTCAATATACAAGTCCCCCATACCCTATCCCAATCTCTAGGTCCCACCACTATCATCAAAACCACATTTCACCAACACATGCTTCCCCTATAAGGGATAACCGAGATCCGAGGATCCACCTATCACCTTAATAAAAACCTATATAGGCTAATAATTCACACACAATAGTTCAAAGTATAGAAGTAACAATCATAAACAAAATGAATAGGTCTCACAAGATACGCACACACACACCACATGAAAAATCCCAATAACACCATATCACACAATGGTTCTCATAGCTACACACATAAGAACACACATTCTAATCATGCTAATAAACATTACAAAAACTAACTATGTGGTATGAAATTCCAAACTTAAGAGTATTAATTCCCACTTCTAATAATTTCCACCTAGACCATGATCTCAGACAAACAATTACTAGAACCATCCCTAATCCATCATATGAGGATTATAAAATCAAGATCTAAGAAGAATAATGTGACATGGGATTAGTGATAAATTAACTTACCCAGAGAGATCTTACAACAATAGTAGATCTATATTTTTTTCAAGGAATGATGATAATTCTTTAAATTCAAAATCTAATCCATTGATAAATTGATTATCCATTATAATATCATAATATAATTCATAGATTTATCCATTGAAACTTGGATCTATGATTCCTTCCAAGAATTAGATAGTATATTCAGAAGAAACATGGAGAATATATGGAAAATGATATATTACCTTGAATTATTAGAATAAAAATCCTTTATATCCACTATAATTAAAGTTTTGATGCATAAGAATTTATAATAATTCATAGTGGAGTCTCTAGGTTTGATATCCCAAGATATAGGATAAATAATGAGGAGTTTCAGGTTAAAATCAAAATTTTTAAATTTATTAAATTTCCATAAAAACCATACACCAAGCATATGAGGCTCACTGCCTCTTCAGGGAACCCACACAGTTTAGTAAACCACATACCGACCATACCTTTACCTCCATCTGAATTCACAAAGTTTCCTAAAGAAAGCCACATAGTTATCTCTAATCATGTGCCAACCATGTACCATCAAATGTATCTCTCCAAAAATCTGTATATTTTCCTAGGATAAACCACATGGTTTTTCTAAACCATTTTCAAACTATATTCCCCCTTATAAGGATCTAGAAACCAAATAAAAAGATCCATAAGTTACCCAAAATTTCACCCAATAAAACTATAACTCAAAAACACATAAAAAAGAGCGGAAAGTATGGTGCAATGTAATTAAAAATTTCTGTCCATTATAACATGATCACACACATATTGTTCACATGATTGTGCATGGATGTGACCATGTTTTTATTTTTTTCCCATGATTGTGGATGTATATGATCATGTATATATTTGTTCACATAATTGTGCATGAACATGATTGCATATTGTATTGTTCACATGATTATGTATGGAAATTATCACATATGTATTTATTCACATTATGAAGAATAAAAATCATCATGTATATATATATTTAAAATATTTTTTATAGACTTATGAACCTCACTCTCTTATTTTAATGATCAGAAATACAATATATGTTTTTAATAATAATTCCATCGCATTTAGTTTTCTATGATATTTAAATCATAATATTAGATATATAAATACAAATTGAATTATTTTTTTTTCATTTTTAATATTAAAGGATTATTAATATTTCATTTGACTACACCAAAGGTTGAATAGATCTTAAAATGTCTAAAATTTTGTTATAAACCTCTCCTTGTTGTCATAATTCTATAGTTTTTTCAGAATAAGTTGGATACTATTTCTAAATGATATATTGAGATATATTATTCCAATTAAGTAGTTATTCAATGGGTTGGTTAGATAAGTAAATTATATATATATTATTAAAAAAAAATTGAATCAATCGTTTTGATATCTAAAATTTTACCCAAATTCACTACAAGTATTAAATTACATTTCTACAATTTTTTAGATTGTGTTTTATATGGGTTTTCAATGATATATTGAGATATATATATGTATAATTAAGTAGACATTGGATTCATTGGAATAATAATAAAATTATATAAATATATGTAAACCATAAAATGTTTTTAATATTATAATTAGTGGTTATAATTTTTAACCGAATCTTATGTTGTTAGGCTACATATTGACCAGCCAGTGGGAGCCCACTGGCTAGCTAATGGAGGGTACTAGTAAACCACTAGAGACTGTACAAAAAATTTGATGGAAAAATGATTTATTAAATAGATGGTGGAGACATAATGACTATCTTATTAGATAATTATAGTGTTATTAATGTATAGAAAACTTATAGACTAGCCGGTGGGAGCTAGTATCTACCTAGTGGTACCCAAAGAGAGAAAAAAACTTTCAATTAGAGAGGGAACCACAAAGCCTTAATTCAACCCCCAACAACTCTATAGTACCCTCAGAGGTTATAGAATTATATAGAAGATATTGGATGCTATAAATACACTCAAAGGGTTCTTGGATGTTATTAATAACCTTTAAGATCATTTTTAGATCCATATTTTGTCAGATTTATCTATTTCTTGTGATCTCTTATGATCACAACACCTTCTATAATTATTTTATCCTTATATATTAATAGATATGTGTGAGTGTTATTCATTGGGATTTCATATAGTAAGTCTATTTTTGTTTTTTTTCTTTCTTTGTGCTTAAATCAAAGAGATATTTGGTTTATGCTTGGCCCTTAAAGAAAGGGGAGATTAGGTTCCTAGCCACAACCAATAAAAGGCTAGCCATGTTTTGGGTTTTATTGGTGAAACTAATAAAAAATAAATGTCTATTATCTTTTTAATAAAATTATTTCTACAATTTCTAAAAACAAAGGTTTGGTTTTCTTGTTACAACCATTGAAAATAAAGGTCTAAACCAAAACATCTCAAGGTTACTTGACAAGAGAATACATAGGGATCCCTTGATGATTTTTACTGAATAGTTTTACCAATCACTTTTGATTTATCTTTCATTGATTTTTCTATTTCACTAAATTATTTAATTGATTACACTCAAAATTATTATTATTACACTTAACTATTATTACTAATTCAATTTTTCTAATCTTATATGAAATTATATTTTAAGTTCTAAAAAGTTTTAAAGGGAAATTCACCCCCTATTTCCATCCTTACTCAAACCGACATTTGGTATCAGATCTAACCTTGATTTTAAAACCTAATCCAGCTTCAATTAATGATCAATTAAATATTTATTCAATCTCTTATACCTAAGGTGATATCAAGGGAAACTCAATGGATAAATCCCATTTCATTTATGGAACTAATTAAGATTATTGGAAAATAATAATTTCTATATTTCTTAAAATAATAGGATATATTGTTTGGAATATTTTAATGAATGGATATAAATTTTCTAAATAATCAAATGAAAAAGGAATCTTAATGATATTACTTCTTTTTAGAAATATGGAAAATACATGAGTTATTTTTATTATGAATTATAAAATAATGAATCTAATCATATTTTAAATTTTAAAAACAATCATGAAATTTTGAAGTTGGTTGAAGATACACATGGGAAACATATCAATATAGAGTTCCCTAAGAATAACGTGAAAAGAGAAAAGGAACTAAAAACATCAAAATGGATTGAATTCAATTAATCTATCACCATATTCAATTCAAGACCCAAATTTCTTATGAACTCAACAAAGTAAGTAATCAGGTAAGTTATTATAGTTATTCTTGTTCTTAAATTCATTTAAATTATAAAGATCTAAAATATTCTAGAGATCAATTACAAGAAGGTTTTTTGAATTCAACAAAAAAATTAAATACTTAAAAGGAAATACAATCAAGTGGTGAGTGAGAAAGATATTATATCAAAAGAAAATGAAAATTTTAAAAGAATAAGGAAAGGAATAATTATTTTATTTTTAAAAATAATGAAGATCAAGATAAAAGGTTTATTTTTTTGGAATATATGTATAGAGGTAAAAAATGAAATTAATAAATTGAAAATAGATTTAGTTAAGAAGAATTGTTTGAGTAAATATTATGTTGAGAAATTGGAATACACCATAAAATATCTAAATGAATATATTTTGAATTTTACTCAATGTGAATACAATTTAGACATGATCATGGGTTCCCAATTGAGTGTGAATGGCCGATATAAGGTATTTTACTCAAATAAATCCATTAATTATGGAAATAAAAAATTTATAAAGGATTTATCTCAACATATTTTATTTTATTTTTATACGTATGGGGACAAGATAAATGAATGTAATTTTAAATTTTTTGTTATGGTAAACCTAAATAGGTCAACCTCTCATCAAATATCTCATCTATAAAATCTCAAATTTCTTATGTGAAATCATATCCCAAAAAATGTGTGTTATAAAATAATTATTGACTATCATTAATGGACCCAAATTCTCTTGGGATTAGAATGAATTTTGATAATTTTTTGGGATTCATATCTGAAGAGCATTCCCGATGAGATACATAGAAATTTTTTGGAGGACGCTCAAGAAAATTGTGTGGTAACATCATAAACTTCCTAAAGATTTTTTCAAAATTCATTTTATCATATTTTAAATTATTTATATTGGATATTTCATTCCAAAATTATCAAAATTTTTAAATCGATATCTAATTGTTGAATTAAGTTGGTTATTTATTATGAAATTTTTATTTCAAAATTTTAAAATACAATTTATCATTTATATTTGAATTTGATTTTGATTTTAAAATATATTTTTTTATCAATTTTAAAAGTAATTTCAAATAACATTATAAAAACAAATTTGACTATTTATTATTTTATACATTGCATATGTGACTATTGAATTGGGTATTATTTTTTATATCTCATATTATTTTAATAAATTAATTCTCTCTTGATTTATTATTGAAATTAGATATATATATTAATTTTTTTAAAAACTATTTCTATATTTAAAATTATCATTTAATTTTAAAGACTTTACTATTTTTCTCTTTAAATTAAATATGGTTTTAAAAATCTGGTGTAATTTTATGATGTTCTGATTATTAGAACTCATGGATCTATTTTAATTTTATTTAGATTCATTTTTTAAATCCATTATTTATTGTTTCAAAAATGATTTTTTTTGAACTATCTAGAAGAAATTGGGTATCAAGTGCTTCCTCACTAGATATCCGATGGTAATTCAAAAAACCTAGAATCTATTTTATTATGCATTAACTTGACGGTATGACTGACTGACTATTCAGTAAAATTATTTTGGTCCCTCTTGATATCTTGTGTTGGAGATATTTTTCTTTTGTTGTAAACATTTATTATATTACCCTCTCTCTAATTAATCAAGATTCTATGAATATCATGAAATCAAAATTATTTGAAAATCAATTCTTTAAAAAATGTCATTTGGCTATGTAAGCCTCTTATACATTATATGAATTATCAATCGTTCATTTCTCCTTGATTTACATTGTATTATTGGTCTTGATAATCTCAATGAAATCCATTCTTATTTTGAATAGTTTGAATCATGAATTTATATTGGATAGTTAAACATCACTCTAATACTTTAATGTCCATTATTTTTGAAATTACTATGTTAATTATTTATTTAAATATTTTACACTGATCACTTGTACAAAACTCTATTAATTATAAACATTTATCTCTATTGAGTTTCCTTATTTTTACTAAATTAATTTATATTGGATTAGAAAGAATTATATTATATCAATCTAGTTTTAACCATTGATATCACAATAAGAATTGAGCATATATCTTTTTCCTTCAAAGATTCTTGTTATATCTCATGCATCAATTCATTTTTGTTCTATGATAATTATTCTTTAACTATTTATAATAAGTGATTACATTTTAAAGATAATGATATTATAATTTATGAATTTATCCCTTGCTTATGCATATATACTCCTATCTTATTTATCTAACCATTTAATGGAATGCGTGGACCTTCTGGATTTTCCATATGCACTATTATCTCACATTTTTATGAGGGTAGTCTTGATATTGACGCTCATTATGGGTGATAATGAATGAAAAGCTTTTAATATCTAGTTTCTATTTCCCATATAATTATGTTATGAGCCTTATGATGTTTTTAACATCTATAAAGGGGGATTATGAATTTGACTCTAAATTATTGCTTTAAACCTCTTTAAATTTGTTTATTTTAAATGTCAATATGAATTTAATTTTAAAATATCATTTGAAATATTCTTTTGGAAAATTCTCTTCAAAAATAACTTTTTTCAGAATTATTTTTTGATTCAATTTAAATACTTAACATAATAATCTCTTTCATTTGATAAATTCATTATTTATCTATATTTTTCATGATGTTTTTGATATTCATTAAGAGGGAGAATAGATAGATGTATTCACTATTCAAATAATCCTTCATTACCTCAAGATAATCATGTTTTTTCAAAACCATTTTAAAATTAATTTTCTTTAAATTCTAATTTCTCTATGTTCTTAAAAATTATTTCTTTTAAATTAAACTATTTGAACTATTTTATGATTTTCTTAGTCAATTATTAATGGATAAAAGAAAAATCATAGTTGAAATTTCTTGTAATATCAATGTTAATTTTGAAATAGTTTTCTTATTGTTATTATATTATAAATTTATTGGGTCCCTTTTAATCCCGCATGAGTTTTTTTATAATAATAAATGGGTAGAAGTGTCTCAATTGAAAATATATTCAAATTCATTTGTTGCAATTATTTTTAAAATCATGTTTGAGAATTTCCTTATGAAAAATTCAAATTCATATCAAAATATAATTGGATTATATTTTAAATGAATATTTATATTATTAGATATATATTATATTAATTTTTTATGATCATAAAAAGGAGTATATTTTTTTACCTCACCCTCTTACTTGTTTTTATTGTCAAAAACACGATATATGTTTTTAATAGTAATTTAATCTTATGTACTTTTACATATTTAGTTTTCTATGGTATTTCAATCATAACATTAACTAAATAAATATAAGTTTAATTATTCTTATTTTATAATATTTTATGAACATTTTATTCAACCATAACAAAGGATAAATATATCTCTGTCATGTTTGAAATTTTTCTCAAAGTCACTTCTTATTTTTAGAATTCAACAGTTTTTTTCAGAATTAGTTGGTACTTTTTTTAAATGATACCTTGATATATAAAAGTACAATAAATTAGTTATTTTATGGGTTGGGTAAATAAATAAATTATCTAAATTTTATTAAACTATAATATTGGATGAATCAGTCATTGTTATATCAAAAATTTAACCCAAAGTCACTGCAAGTATTTAATTATATTTCTATAGTTTTTTAGATCATGTTTGCTTCAGCTTTTTAATGATATCATGAGATATAAAACTATACCATTAATTAGATATTGGATTAATTTTAAATCTAAGAAAATTATATAAATATAACTAAACTATATAATATTCATAATATGTTATTTAGTGGTTCTTTTTTATCCAAATATTATGATTTCAGGATACATATTTGCCAGTAGGTGGAGGGTACCTATAAGGCCCATGCCTTAAACATTACATAATCTTGAATTAATTTAATAATTAACAATAATAATATTTTCTAGTTTATAGATTTATATAATTAGGTCATTACTTATATATAAAAAATAAATAACCATAAGTAGACAATTCTACTCACTATCCATTTTTTTTCATAAAACACAAAATATTAAAATAACATGTCTAGTTCCATGTTTTAGACAACATAACTTTTCCGTGATCCCATTATTGACCCTATTTATCTTTAAATACTGTGAAAAAACATTTCAAAATGTGGGATGAGCATAAAAAACTTAGTAAGGGATACATAAAGAAGGAAAACTGATAGTTTTTAAAACAACATGTAAACAATGAATAATTTATCATAAAGTAACACCTTTCACCTTAAAGAAGTAGCAAAAACACTTCACTGAATGTAATCTCATTTTTTACTCTTATTTTATAAACAAAAAATTACCATAAAACCCATAGAAAGTAACATAAATCATATAAAGGTAACTTGGGACATAAACATATTGAAATGGAATAACCATATGGTCGACTACCACACATATCACTAAATGGAATAACCATACAGATGACATCCATACCCAATTTTTTTTGATGTTATAACATAACCAACTATCCTTGGTTTATCATAGAACCACCCTTTATTTGTTTTATCATGTAACTAGCCATCAAATGTCCAAGTACCATTATATAATCATCACACATAAAATATTTCAAATATCAACATTTCGATTATAAAATTTCATTTTCAACCAAAAGAAATAATATAAAGATATTGAAATAGTAAATAAACTTTAAAAACAATTTTCAATACCAAAATATGTAAAAAGTGTATATAGTATTTATTTTCCATTTAAAAACATCACAGCTTGTTAAGGAAGCCAAATATCAAATAATGCTCGCAGCAGCAGAAAGGTCATTGTCACCGCGTACATTAAAAAGAAACATTCCTTTTATTATTTCGTAAAATTATACGTATAAAAAAGATTTATTTTGAATGAAATTAAATATAAAAGGGTTTTATACACCGTATAAAATCATGTTGCGTATAAATCAAAATATGCCTCAAAGAAAAGAGATTGAGATGAAGTCCCTTACCTCGTGTTCGGCTTGACTCATTAGTTCATTAATATCCTAAATAATAAACTTAGGTTAATTTATACTTTATTAAGAACCTTTGTAAATTTTATTATTCCTTTTATATCACTTATTACCACTCAATAACAATTATTTAATTATTTGAGTTCATATCAGACATTTTTTCAATGTTTGAAACTTGAGTAAAAAATGAACTTGTTATAATTATAAATTGTCCATATGGTCAAAATTAAATTATATCCAGAATGATATTCATGATTTAGATATAATAGATATAATATATATCCAATGTATATGTTTTTATAATATTCCGTATCATTTGGATATAAGAAATGAAACACACTGTTCATGGAGATGGTAAGCCGTACGTACACATGAACACTACTTTCATTTCTATTTTAAATTTAAAGGAATGAAAACTTAATATTACGTAGGTATATTATAATACCAGTATAATATAATATTCTATATATATTACACAAGTTCATTAACTCCATAATTTATAAGTTCCATGTATGGCATGAACGAGTCATATCACTTTGAGGGGGCGGTTGTCCGCACTTCCTCAAATGGAATTATCATATTTATACAACATGAAATGCTTAAAAGTATGTTCCAAATGAGAATTAAATAAGCATAGAGATAAAAACAATCATAAATATAATATATTATTACATTTCTATCATAATGGGCACCATGAGAGGTGGTAGGAGAAGATTTAACAATCATCGTTTCGTGAGGTAGTAGTTCACCATCCACAGAAATAGTATGTTATATACCCAGTAGACGAAGGTGTGTGTAATTGTATTTAAAATAATTCTCATAAAAAAACCTAGTATATATATTATACTAGTGTTTTTATGTAAAAAAAGAATAAGAATATCATATGGAGTGGGGAAGGAAAATAAAAGAAATTAACTTGAGAGAAGACATTATCTTTAAATCGGTTAACTCCCTTGGGTGTGAACCAAAATCCTTTATTGAATTTCATTATGCCTATGGGAAAGAATCTATGAGGAATATAGGGATTTTGGGGGATTATTTGATAAGATTTTGGATGAGCCAAAGGGGCTAGAGAGGTATGAATAAGGGTTAGAGGTGATGACCTTTTATAAGGGGGAGGAGGTACTATTTAGAAGAGTCTAGAAATATTATTTTATTATAATTTAATTTTCGGTTTATAAAGGCTCAAAAGTTATTTAAGCCAAAGATAAGATGAGTATGGATCTAAAACTCTCAACTAATAGGTTTTAGACAAGTTTTGGTCATATAATTAACCTTATCTTTTAGCTTTAACCCTCAGTTAACTAATTTAACTTTTACCATGTCTTCTTGTATATTCACATTATATAGTTAATATACATACTATATAATGAAAAATGAACCTAAAGTAGTTAATTAATGATATTTTTAACATTATATAAGTAATTTGACCGAATATTAGATTTTTAGGATTATTATATCTTTTAATAAAATAATATATATTTTTAAAAACCCATTTATGTCAATTTATAAACTATTCATATGAAGACTTTTAAAAAATCTTTAACAACTTTATTATTTCAAAAAAACATTAATTAAAATATAAAAAGTTATAATCATATATAAATTTTTTGGATGACATAAAAATTTTATATTATAAAAATTTTAATATTTATAATCTCATTTATTTAAATATTTATTAATAAGGTAATCACTACATCACCATTGTGTCATAAATAATTTTATTTATTTAATTTATAAGAATTATAAATAAAATAAAATGATGTAGGAAATATTTTTATCTTTCAAATTACTATTTATATAGGAAAATATCTCTTATATAACTTCATATAAAAATTTTTGTTATAAAAGATATATGTCTATGATACATTTTCTTTAACATTACATTAATTTTTATAAAATGTCATTTTCAATTAAAAGTGGCTCCATGGGGTTCCAAAATCTACCCAAGGATGATAATGGTCTATCATTTATCATCCAATAAAGTTAGGATACATGTTAGGGTAATCTAATATTATTATAATATTTTTTTACCCTTATTTACCAGATTTACCCATTAACCATGGTAAATAAAATATTTACTGAAGTTACAATTTATAATGTATTAAAATAAAAGTTACCTATTTACACAATTTGTAACTCCTTATTATAAATATTGAATCCATATTTCTAAATTAAAAAAATGGAAGTTTCATAAATTAATTTAAAAATAATTCCCATTGTCAAAACCAAAAATCGTGTTTTTAAGAAGTAAAAACTACAAAAATATTGACACGTGTTTATGTGAAATTTCAATGTGAAATTACTTATAATGACTAAAATTAGATTAAAAAGTAAAATATAATCCAATTAGACTTTAAAACCAATTTAAAGTAAAATATAACTATATAAATAAATTATATTTAAATGTAGTTTTGAATTAAAATGCAGTATTATTAACTATTCATTAAAAAAGAACTTTATCAGAAAAATACCAAAATTTTACCCAAAGTAAATTTTTTATTCCCCAATTCTAAATAATAAGTTTATTTTTTTCAAATGGATCATATATAAGTGACAAAAAATATTCTAAAATGGTTCACCATCAAAACGAGGTAAAATGACTTTTTAATGAATATTAGAGTATTTCATGCTTAAAATCAGATTCGTTCTTATTTTGAGCCTCTAAAATTTATGGGATAAATGTAAAGAATTTTAAATACCATGTGTAATAAATTTTTTTAGTTATGTTCATTCCTAGAAATATAACTACTTTTCATTAATGATCATTTAAAATAATAATAATATTATATTATTTGTTGGTATAACTCAAAGTTGTGTACAACATAAGAATTTGAAGAAAACCGTTTTAGCGTTTTGAGTATGCTATATAAAAAAGTGTCTTATTTAACATAATATTAATATCATATTCATTAATATCAATAGATATGGAAAAAATATTGTTCAATAAATACTTAGGTCGTTACATCATTCCACCCTTTTGAAAATTGCATCCTCACAATTTTAAAATTGGGTTCAGAAATTTCATTGAAAGTCTCACATCGGAAAAAGATTCAATAAAACTATAACATTAAAATAAATAAAGATAAGTACAAAAGTCACCTGAGATAACCCATACTAGAATTAAATATAGGAAAACATGGATATGGAGGAGAAACTAAGTGTCAAGTTCTGAAGGAGAGTGATAGAAAACATGATCAGGAGAAAGTTAACAATCTGAAAACCATAATATTATGATGGGTTAAACGGTCTCTAATTCCCCAGTAAGAAAATTAGATTGGAAATGTTTTTTTGTTTTAAGTTCCCTTTCAAAAAGTTAGAGAATTTATTTATGATATTTATTAAGAACATAATAAAATATACTTAATTTTCAATTGGAGTTTCACCCTTTAATAAGTTTCTACCAAAAACTCATCTTTTCTCCAAACAATTAGTATTCAAGATTACTTGGTCACACCTGAAGCGCTATAATAAACTTCTAGAAAATAAAATTTTCCAAAAAATATGAACCATATATTTCCCATATCTTTAGACATTAACCAAAACCAAAATGACCTGTACAAGATCAGATAATCCCCAAAAGTATAATCTCTTATAAAAAGAAATACTACTGTTAATCTCTAAAATTGAACAAACAATACCCAAAGATCAACAAAAACCATTCAATAAAAAATTGTCCTTAAAATTATTCAAAATATTCCAAACTAATTTTAAAACTCAAAATTCAAAAGGATTTGTTCACATAGTCTTCCAAAAAAATATTAACATTTATCTCTTAATAACATCAGATACTCTTAAAGTCTCATACAGAAAAGTAATTAACTTAATTACATATTCTCTATGATAGGTTAATCATTTCCATAAATAACCCAAATCGATAAATATACACAATTAAAACATAGATTCTTCCAAAATAAAATTTCAAACATTACTCCACATATAAAATCCCATAAGATTCTACTTTCCTTATGCTTATAATGTTCCCAAAAGAGTGAACGTCTTCCAAAATAGCATTTATCACTTAATCACCAAATAATTTTCCTATACTAAGGATATTTAGTTGATAAATAATAAGTTCCAAAAATCAATATATTCTTGATCCAAGACAATATTTAACTAAAAATAATTAGTTATACTAACTAGGGACTTCACGTAAGCTAGTGGTAGGCCATAAATCCCAATCACACATTGGTTGTGGGTTCGATTTCTATAGATTTGTCCGACGTGACGGGTTGCCACATGGTCTACATGTTTTCCTTTTTCAAAAACTATATAATTTTATAAAATTCCAAAAAAGGTAAATTCCTCAAAAATAACCATAAAATATTTTAACCACAAATGTTATCTCATAATCCGCACTTTCATCCCAAAAAGTAATAACCTATAATTGCCTCAAATTAAAGGATCATATAAACCCAAATGGTTTTCTATAACTATATACATAAAAGAAATGATAATTATTACTTGAATAACATTTTAACATATCAATCTTCAGGGTTACACATACTAGAAAAATTCTTCCAATGTAACCCCATCATCAAAATAGCCTTAATACTTTTAAGCATTTCATCATCCAAAAATCTACCATAACTCTTCAATCCATTATATGTATACTTATTACACATTCAACATTCTTAATGATCCATTAAATATTCTTTTAAAACTTATTCCATAATAATTCTTTCCTACAAACCAAATCGTGAATCATATCCTAAGATTCAATAATGTCAAAACTTCAGCTAAAAAACAATCTATACCTTTCATTGGTCATTGTCAGTTTTATCATCCTCAATTGGAATGGAATTAGTGTTATTAAAAATTTATTTGTATGGTCCTGATGATCCCATTCCCGAACATTCCTCATAGGACATCTATTTGTGTAATGACCATGCACACCACATTTAAAACATTTAATTGTTCCCATAGAAATAACTTCGTTCCCTTTCCTGGAGTCAACTGGATGCTTCCTTTTTTCATTGAAGGTTCTTGATTTATGAAATTCATTACCACATCTAGAGAATCATCCTATCCCATGGAAGCATTTTACTAGATATTTCTTTCTACATCCTTGACACATAGGTTTTTTCAATATAATTACCTTTATTATTATTACCTGAACTTCCGTAGGGATTTTTTCTTGCATATATATGATGCCTTATAAAAATACCCAAGGTTCAGGTGGTCAATCACGACTCTATATAATTGGTTGAGAATAACCACATGATTTATCATTGTAGCTCCCATTTAATTCTGTTTCTTATTTGGAAAACCATCATAGTTTTCTTCACATTCATTTTTTACTTTGGTGCCTGCTAGATCCAGAAATTTACAAAATACAAAAAGGCCAATGTGAGTATATCGGTAAAGTCATCATATAATATCTTATGAGAAGGGTAAACACTAAGATATACATATTCACGTTATATTAAACTCATTCAATTTATCTAAAATAAATATGAATCTTTCTAATATTCTAACCATTATGGTTATGTCACTTATGCTTAAATAACATCATAACCTCTAAAGTTATCTAAACCGACCTATGATACCAACTATAAGGACCTAGATTTAAACATTATGTATTATTGATTTAAGTTAATAAATCAAATTAAGGATCTTTTAAGGTTTAGAGATTTAGAGAATTATGTCATAACTTATAAATAAAAATTTGAATAATTACAAGTAGACACTTATACTCACTTTCCATTTTTTTCATAAAACAAAAAACTCTTAAAAAAATATGTCTAGTTCTTTGTTTTAGATAACATAAATTTTCCTTGATCCCATCCATGACCCTATTCATCTTTAACTCCTGTGAAAAAATATTTCAAAACTTGTGATGAACATAAAAAGCTCAGTAAAGGATACATACACAAGGAAAACTATTAGTTTCTTAAACAACATGTAAACCACGAATACTTTATCATAATGTAATACCTTTCAACTTAAAGAAGAAGAGAAAACACTTCACTTAATGGAAGCTCATTTTTTACCCATATTTTGTTACAAAAATATTACCATAAAACCCATAAAAAGAAACAAAAATCATATAAAGGTAACTTGGGACATAAACATATTGAAATGAAATAACCATATAGTCAACTTCCACACATATCACTAAATGGAATAACCATACGACTGAATTCCATACCCAATCCATTGTCGGTTATAACATAACCACCCATCCTTTTTTTATCATAGAACCACCCATCATTTAGTTTATCATGTAACCACCCATCAAATGTCCAAGAACCATTACATAATTATCACACATGAAAGATTGAAAATATCAACATTTCAATCATAAAATTGCATTCGTAATCACAAGATATAATTTCCAGATATTTAAATAGTAAATCCAATTTCAAAACCATTTTCAATACCAATATATGTAAAAAGTTGATATGGAATTTATTTTCCATTTGAAAACATCACGACCTATTAAGGAATCCCAATATCAAATAATGCTCATAGCAGTGGAAAGGTCATTGTCACTGTGTATGTTAAAAAGAAACATTCCCTTTTTTGTTTAGAAAAAAAAATTTAGAAAAAAGATTCCCATTGAATGAAATTAAAATTCAAAGTGGTAAATACATCGTATAAAAGAATGTCGTGTATAAATCAAAATATGCTCAAAGAAAGGAGATTGAGACGAAGTCCCTTACCTCTTATCCGACTTGACTCGTTCATTCTTTAATTTATTGAATAGTAAACTTAAGTTAATTTAGACTTTTTTAAGAGCCTTTTTAAAGTTTTTTATTCCTTTAATATCACTTATTACCTTGCTATAACAATTTTTTAATTATTTGAGTTCATATCAGAAATTTTGTCGTTGTTCAGAACTTGAGTAAAAAATGAACTTTTTATAATTATAAATTGTCCATGTGGTCAAAAGTACGTCATATCCAGAATAATATTCATGATTTAGATATAATATATATCATATATATCTATTTTATATGTATTTATAATAATCCATATCATTTTGATATAATAAATGAAACGCACCATTCATGGAGATGGTAAGCCGTACGTACACATGAATGCTACTTTCCTCTCTATTTTATATTTAATGGAATGATAATTTAATAATACATAGGTATATTATAATTATAGAATAATATCATATTTTATATATGTTAAATAAGTTCATTAACACCATTATTTATACGTTCCGTGTATAGCATGAACGACTCATATCACTTTGAGGAGGCGGTAGTCCGCACTTCCTCAAATGAAATTATCATATTTATATAACATAAAAATCATAAAGGTATGTTATAAATGATAATTAAATAATCATATAGATAAACTAAATATCATATAAATCATATTTAATTATAGTTCCATCATAATTTCAACCTTGATAGGTGGTAGGAGAAGGTTGAACAATCATCATTTCGTGAGGTAGTAGTTAACCGTCCACAGAAACAGTATATTCTATACCCATTAGACGGGGGTTTGTGTAAGTCTAGTTAGAATAATTCTAAAAAAACAACCTAGTATATTTAATATACTGGTTTTTTTATTTTAAAAAAGAATAATAAGAGTATATGGAGTGTATAAGTAAAATAAAAGAAAAGAACTTGAGAGAAGACATTACCTTTAAATCAGGTAACTCCCTTTGGTTTGAACCAAAATGATTTATTGAATTGCCTTTTTCCTAGAGGAAGGATTATATAAGTAAGAGAGGGATGTTGGGAGATTATTTGATCATATTTTGGACAATACTAGGGGGATTTAGAGGTGTGAGTAAGGGTTAGAGGTGATTGCGTTTTATAAGGGGGAGGAGATACTATTTAGAAGAGTCTAGAAATATTACTTTATTATAATTTTATTTTTGGTTTATAAAGGCTCCAATGTTAGTTAAGTAAAAGATAAGATGAGTATGGATATAAATTATCTCAAAAAATAGGTTTTAGCCAATTTTAGGTCATAAAATTAAACTTTTCATTTAGCTTTAACCCTTACTTAACTAATTTAACTTTTACCATGTCTTCTTATATATTCATATTATATGGTTAATATACATAATATAAAATTCCAAAAGAACCTCAAGTTGTTCATTGGTGATATTTGAAACATTAAATAAGTCATTTGGACGATTATTAGATTTTTAGGATTATTATATCATTTAATAAAATAATATCTATTTTAAAAACTCATTTATGTCAATTTATAAACTATTCATATGAAGAATTTTAAAAAATCTATAAAAACTTTATTATTTCTGAAAAACTACATTAATTTAAATATAAAAAGTTATAATCATCCATAAAATTAGTTTATTAAATTAAAAGTTTCAAAATAAAATTATTTTAATATTTATAATCTCATTTATTTAAATCTTTCATTAATAAGGTAATCACTACATCACCATTGTGTCATACATAATTTTATTTGTTTGATGTATAAAAATTATAAATAAAATAAAATGATATAGGAAATATTTTTATATTTATAATTATTATTTATATTCGGAAATATCCCTTATAAAACCCCATATAAAAATTATTTTACTAAAATATATATGTTAATGTTACATTTTCCTTAACTTTAAATTAATTTTTATAAAATGTCATTTTCCCTTAAAAGTGGCTCCATGGGGTCCTAAAATTGAACCAAAGATTTTCATGGTCAGAAATGTGTCATACAATCAGGTTAGGACATGTGTTAGGGTAATTTAATATTATTATAATATTATTTTTTACCTTTATTTACCAGATTTACTCATTAACCATGGTAATTAAAATATTTACTGATGTTACTATTCATAATGTCTAAAAATAAAAGTTACCTATTTACAAAATTTGTACCTCTTGATTCCAAATATAGAATCCATTTTTCCAAATTAAAATCACAAAATTTTCAGAAAATAATTTAAAATTAATTATCGTTGTCAAAACCAAAAAGCGTGTTTTTAAGAAGTAAAAACTACCAAAATATTAACATGTGTTTATGTCCAATTTCAATGTGAAATTACTTATAATTAATAAAATTGGATTAAAAGGTAAAATTAAAATCCAATTACACTTTAAAATCAATATAATGTACAATCTAAAAATATAAATAAATTATATTAAAAGGCTGTTTTGAATTGAAATGTAGTATTTTTCACCATTCATAAAAAACAAACTTTATTAGAAAAATGCCAAATTTTTTCCCAAATTAAATTTTTATTTCCATCTTATAAAGAAGAAGTTTATTTTGTCAAATGGAGTATATAAAAGCAACAAAAATTGGATTTAAAAAGGGGTTTTTATCAAAATTCGGTAAAATGACCTTTTAATGAATGTTAGAGCATTTCATGCTTAAAATAAGATTCTTTCTTATTTTGTGCCTCTAAAATTTATGTGATAAATGTACAGATATTTAACAAACATGTGTAATAATAATTTATTTAGGTATGTTCATTCCTAGCAATACAACGACTATGTGTTAACTATCATTTAAAATAATAATAATAATATATTATTTTTCAATATAACTCAAAGTTGTGTGCAACAAATGATTTCAAAGAAACTCGTTGTTGCATATTGAGTATGCTCTCAAAAAAAGTGCCCTCTTTAAATTAAAATTAATATATTATTTATAAATATTAATAGTTATGAAATTGTATTATTCTATAAATACCTAGGTCGTTACATCCTTCCCCCCTTTTAGAAATTGAGTCCTCATAATTTTGAAATTGGACTCGGAAACTTCCTTGAATGTCCCACATAAGAAAACGATTCAATAAAAATATCAAATAAAAAGAACGAAAGAGAAGAAAGAAGGTCACTTGAGATAACCCATACTGGGATTTCATGAAGGAAAACATGGATATGTATGAGAAAGTAAGTTTCAAGTTCTGATTGAGATTGATAGAAAAAATGATGAGGATAAAGTTAACAATATGAAAACCATAAAATTATGATGGGTTAGATGGTATTTAATTCCCCAGTTAAAAAAGTAAACAGAAAACATTTTTTTGTTTTATGTTCCCTTTAATAAATTAGGAGAATTTATTTATGATATTGACTAAGAATATAAGGAAATATACTTACTTTTCAAGTAAAGTTGCATCCTTTAATAAGTTTCTACCAAAAACTCATGTTTTATTCAAAATATGTGTATTCAAGATGACTTGGTCACACCTGAAGTTATAGAATAAACTTATAGAGAATAACATGATCCAAAAAAGATTAACCATATATTTCTCCTATCATTAGACATTAAACGAAACCATAATATTTTGTACAAGATTAGATAATCCCCAAAAAGGATAATCTCTTATAAAAAGAAATACTACTGTTAATCTCAAAAATTGAACAAACAATACCCAAAGCTCAAAAAGACCATTCAATACACAATTATCCTTAAAATTATTCAAAATAATACAAACTAGGTTTGAAACCCAAATTTCAGAAAGATTTGGTCACATAGTCTTCCACAAAAATATTAACATTTATCTCCAAATAACATCGACTACTCTTAAAGTCTCATACTTAAAAGTAATTAACATAATAAAATATTCTCTATGATAGGTTAATCATTTCCATAAATAACCCAAATAACTAAATGTCCATAATATAAACATAGATTCTTCCAAAATAAAATTTAATCCATTACTCCACAAATGAAATCCCATAATATTCTATTTTCCTTATCCATATAGTGTTCCCAAAAGAGAAAACGTCTTCCAAAATAAGATTTATCACTTAATCACCAAATCATTTTCCTATAATAAAGATATCCTTTTGATAAATCATAAGTTCCAAAAATCAACATATTCTTGATCCAAAAAAATATTTAACTTAAAATAATTAGTAATACTAAGCAGGGACTTCACATAGGCCAGTGGTTGATGATAAATCCCAATCTCACTTTGGTTTTGGGTTTGATTCCCGCATCTTTGTCTAACTTGAAGGGTTGTCACACGGTCTGCGTGTTGTCATTTTTCAAAAACTATATAATTTTATAACATTCCCTGAAAAAAATGAGATAAATTCCTCAAAAACAACCATAACATATTTTAACCACAAATGTTATCTCATACTTCAAATTTTCATCCCAAAAAGTAATAACCTATAATTGCCTCAAATTCAAGGTTCATATAAATCCAAATAGTTATCAATAACAATATGAACAAAAGAAAAGATAATTATTCCTTGAATAAAATTTTCACATATCAAACATTAGGGTTACACATACTAGAAAAATTCTTCCAAAGTAATCCCATCATCAAAAGAGCCTTAATAATTTTAAGTATTGAATCATCTTAAAATCTACCATAACTCTTGAATCCATTATATATATACTTCTTACCCATTAAACGTTATTCATGATCAATTAACCATTGTTTTCCGACTTATTCCGTAATACTTATTTCCTAAAAACAAAATATGGAATCATATACTAAGATTCAATAATGTCAAATCAT
This sequence comes from Viscum album, assembly GCA_963277665.1. Lineage (NCBI taxonomy): Eukaryota > Viridiplantae > Streptophyta > Magnoliopsida > Santalales > Viscaceae > Viscum > Viscum album. The sequence goes on along the minus strand of OY728146.1, from coordinate 1,776,269,686 downwards.
CAGCTAAGAAATAATCCATACCTTTCATTGGTCATTGTCAGTTTCTTCATCCTCAATTGGAATGACATTAGGTATTGGTAAAAATTTATTTGTATGGTCCTACTGATCCCATTCCTAAACCTTCATCATAGGACATCTATTTGTGTAATGACCATATACACCACATTTAAAACATTAAATTGATCCCTCGGAAATAACTTCTTTCCCTTTATTGGAGTCAAATAGATGCTTATTTTTTTCATGGCAGGTTCTTAATTTATGACCTTAATTACCACATCTATAGAATCTTCCCATCCCTTTGAAGCATTTTTCATAGGTGTTTCTTTCCACATCCTTGACACATAGGTTTTTTTAATATACTTACCTTCATGATTATTACCTGAAATTTCATAGGGATTTATTTTTGGCATATATGATTCCTTATAAAAATGACCAAGGTTCAGGTGGTCAATTAGGACTCAAGATATTTGTTTGAGAATAACCAAAAGAGTTCTCATTGTATCTCCCATTTCATTCAGTTTCCTATTCAGAAAACCGTGGTTGTTTTCTTCACATACATTGTTACTTTGGTGCCTGCTAGATCCATCCATTTACTAAAACAAAAAAATTTAAGTGTGAGTATATCAGTAAAATCATCATATAATATCTTATGAGGAGGGAAAACACTAAGATACACTTATTCATGTAATCTGAAACTCATTAAATTTATCTAAAATAACTATGACTCTTTCTAATATTCTAAACATTATGATTATGTCACTTATGCTTAAATAACACCCTAACCTATAAAGTTACCTAAATCGACCTCTGATACCAACTATAAGGCCACATCCTTAAACATCACATAATCTTGAATTAAGTTGATAATTCACATTATGTATATTTTTAGGTTTATAGCTTTAGATAATTAGGTCATAAATTATATATAACAACTTTAATAATTTCAAGTAGATACTTCTACTCACTATCCATTTTTTTTGTAAAACAAAAAATTTAGAATGAAACATGTCTAGTTCCATGTTTTAGACATCATGATTTTTACATGATCCAATCCTTGAACCTATTCATCTTTAACTCCTATGAAAAAACATTCCACAACTTAGGATTAGCATAAAAAGCTCAATAAGAGAAACATAAATAAGGAAAAATGTTAGTTTTCAAAATAATATGTAAACCTTGAATACTTTATCATAAAGTAATAACTTTCACATTAAATAAGTAGAAAAAACACTTCAGTAAATGTAAGCTCATTTATTACTCTTCTTTTGTAACAAAAATATTACCATAAAACTAATTTAAAGAAACATAAATAATATAAAGGTATCTTGGGACATAAACATAATGAAATGGAATAACCATAGGGTTGCATTCCACACATATAACTAAATGGAATAAATATACGACCGACTTATATACCCAATTCATTGGTGGTTATAACATGACCAAATTTCCATGGTATATCACGGAACCACCCGTAATTTATTTTATCACATAACCACCCATCAAATTTCCAAGTACCATTTTATAATCATCACACATAAATGATTACAAATATCAATATTTAAATCATAAAATTTCATTGGTAATCACAAGAAAGAATTTCAAGATATTGAAATATTAAATCCACTTTCATAACCATTTTCAATACAAAAAATATGAAAAAAGGGTATATGGTATTTATTTTCCATTTAAAAACATCATGACTTGTTAAAGAAGACAAATATCAAATAATTATCGCGGCGACGGAAAGGTTGTTTTCAACTCATACGTTAAAGAAAAACATTCCTATTGTAATTTAGTAAAATGATATGTAGAAAAAATAATCCCTTTGAATGAAATTAAATTTAGAATAGGTTTATAAATCTTATAAAATCAAGTCATGTATAAATCAAAATATGCCTCAAATAAAGGATATTGAGATGATGTCGCTTACCTCATGTCCAACTTGACTCGTTCGTTCTTTAATTTCCTGAAGAATAAACATAACTTAAATTCTATTTACTTCAGAACCTTTTTAAATTTTATTATTCCTTTTATATCACTTATTACTTTTATATAAAAATTAGTTAATTATTTGAGTTCATATCAGACATTTTTTTATGTTCGTAACTTGATTAAAAAATGAACTTGTTATAATTATAAATTGTCCATGTGGCCAAAATTACATTATCTCCAGAATGATATTAATAATTTTGATATTTTATTAATGATAATTAAAAAATCACATAGATAACATAAATATCATAAATATAATATATAATTATAGTTCCATAATAATTGAAACCATGAGAGGTGGTAGGAGAGGATTGAATAATCATCGTTTCATGAGGCAATAGTTCACCGTCCACAGAAACAGTATGTTCTATACCCATTAGAATAGGTGTGTGTAAGTGTACTTAAAATACTTATCATAAAAACCAAATAGTATATTTAAGGTACTAGTTTTTTATTTAAACTAATAATAATAAGATAATAGGGAGTGAAGAAGAAAAATAAAAGGAAAGTACTTGAGAGAAGACTTTAACTTTAAATCGGGTAACTCCCTTTGGTTTGAACCAAAAAGATTTATTGAATTTCCTTCTTCCTAGGGGAAGGCTTCTAGGAGGAATAGATGGATGTTGGGAGATTATTTGGGTAGAGTTTGGATGAGCCAAGGGGTATTGATATTTGTGATTAAGGGTTAGAGGTGATGACCTTTTATAAGGGGGAGGAGGTACTATTTAGAAGAGTCTTGAAATATTATTTTATTATAATTTTATTATCAGTCTCAAAAAGGCTCAAAAGTTAGTTAAAAAAAATATAAGATGATTATGGATCTAAATCCTCTCAACAAATAGGTTTTAGACAAGTTTAGGTTATAAAATTAACCTTATCCTTTAGTTTTAATCCTTAGTTAACTAATTTTACTTTTACCATATCTTTTTATATATTCATATTATATGGATAATATAATTACCATAAAATTATAAAAAACAAAAAGTGGTTAATTATTGATATTTTCAACATTATTTAAGTCATTTTTACAAATATTATCTTTTTATTATTAGTATATCGTTTAAAAAAATAATATTTTTTTTAAAAAAGTCATTTATGTCAATTTATAAACTATTCATATGAAGTCTTTTAAAAAATTTATAAGAAGTTTATTATTTATAAAAACCTACATTAATTAAAGGATAAAAAGTTATAATCATACATAAAATTATTGTATGACATAAAATGGAACAAAATAAATTTATTTTAATATTTATAATCTCATCTATTTAAATCTTTCATTAATAAGGTAATCACTACATCACAATTATATCATACATAATTTTATTTATTTTATGTCTAAAAATTATAAATAAAATAACATGATGTAGGAAATTTTTTTATATTTTTTAATTACTATTTATAGTAAGAAATATCACTTATATATCCCCATATAATATTTTTACTAAACAATATATGTTTTTGTTACATTTTCCTTAACTTTAAATTAATTTTTATAAAATGTCATTTTCTCTTAAAAGTGACTCAATGGGGTCCCAAAATCAACCCAAGGATGGAAATGGTCGGAAATGTATCTTCTAATAGGTTTAAGACACGTTTTTGGGTAATTTAATATTATTATAATATTATTTTTTACCCTTATTTACCAGATTTACCCATTAACCATGATAAATAAAATATTTACTGAAATTAATATTCATAATGTCTAAAAATAAAAGTTACATATTTAAAAAATTTGGACCTCCTAATTAGAAATATGGAATCCATTTTTTCAAATTCAAATCATAGAAGTTTCAGAAATTAATTTAAAATTAATTCCCCTTTTCGAAACCAAAAAACGTGTTTTTAAGAAGTAAAGACTACCAAAAGATTGACATGTGTTTATGTCCAATTTCAAAGTAAAATTACTTATAATGAAAAAAATTGGATTAAAAGGTAAAAATATAATCCAATTAAACATTGAAACCATTTTTAAGTACAATATTACTATATCAATAAATTATATTAAAAGGAAGTTTTCAATTAAAATGCAGTATTTTTCACTATTCATAAAAAATAAACTTTATCAGAAAAATACCAAAATTTTACCCAAAGTAAATTTTAATGTTCTTATTATAAATAAAAAGTTTATTTTCACCAAATTGATCATATAAAAGAAACAAAAACTATATTTAATTGCCAAAAAATAAAATGCATAAGTAGTGGATCCATATAGACTAGATGATAGGAGTAGGACCCTGCCTATTTTTTCAAGAAAATCCTTTGGCCAACCGATGGGTCATAACAACTACCTAGTTCCACCTAGAGAGAGAAAAAGAAACTATCCATTAGGGACATACCAAGAACCCCTAATTCAAACCCCAATGGATCTATAAGCCCTTACAAAGTTTTATAATGATAAAAAAGTTTTATGAGGCCATAAATACACACCCAAGAGTCCTTTTATGACATAATTTAAATTGAAGATCAAATCTAGAGCCATATTATGTAATTTTGTTTTCTTGTGATCACTTAAAATTTTCTCACCTTCTATCATTCTTTTATCATTGTATTTTACTATATAAGCATGAGTTTAATTAATTGAGATTTTATATAGAAAGTATCTTTTTATTTTTCTTTTGATTCATTCTTGGTCCTTAAATAAAAGGGATTATTGTTGCTTACTTAGTCCTTAAATCAATGTGAGATTGGGTTCCTAGTCATATCTATAAAAAGGACAGCTGTGTTATGGGTTTTCTTGGTAAAAGCACTAAAAATGGTATTAAAGATTATAATGGGGTTCTTTATATAACCACTATAAATAATGGTTTAAGTTTATTTATAAAACCATTTAAAATAAAGGTTTAATCCAAAACCTTTAAAGGTTACATGAGGGGAGAAGATATTGGGATCCCTTGTGTATTATTATATTACTTCTTTACCAATTTATTTTTATTTATTTTTCAGTTATATTTATACTAAACTAACTTATTTAATTAATTCCACTCATAATTATCATTCCTATGCTTAACTATTATTATTACTTAAATTGTTTTAATATCATCTCAAAATAATTTTTAATTTAAATTTTTTTAAATGATATTCACCCTATTTTTCCACCATTACTCAAAACAACATGGACATGATAGAATTTTTCTTTGTTCATAATGTCATGTTTTATTGTAATTATTCCAAATTTCTATTTCAAATTTCTAAGATTATACACTATGGTTTCTGTTTATTAGGTCAAATTATTATACCATTGAACTTGTTTGTTCATTTGATATTAAATTGATGTTATTAATATTTTCATGACTTATTATATACTCCCTTTACTTATTTTATATGAAATGTGCATAATTTGTGTGAAATATTAATGTTTTAATATTAAGTATAATTTTTGAGCATTTTTAGAAGCAGTCCAATTGAGTGAGTTTAATGTTTTAATAATAACTATCCCTATACTGATCCAAATTGTGTGGTTTTTGTTTTGTAGGATTCTAATTTCAATATAAAATATTTCATTAGAAGGTACCATGAGCCAATGCTGCCATTTGAAGGGTCATATGGCCCTCACAAACAAGACCAAAGAATCTGTGAACAAACTGGACCAGCCTTGAATATTGATTTACTGGGCTCAATCCAGAAGTCCAAAAACATTAACTCTCCACAATATTTCGGGGGACACTACATTTAATCTTTGATAAAAATTTCAAGGCCCAAATATAAGTACAAGGGGACCCAATGATGCTTTGAAGTCCAGCCCACCATTCTGGACGAGAATTAAAATCAGTATAGTATGCATGACATATCTCATGATGTAAGAATCAAATCTAGCTGAGCTTTTTCAGTGTGAAATAGAAGATATAGTTGGACGACTTTGTTGAAGAACCCATTCGTATTTGAGGGAATCTTCATATTCAAAAACACTTTCACATTCTGGACTTCAAAAATACTGGATTGAAATGGACAGTTTTACTTTGTTTAATCAACCGGCCATAACTTTTGATCCTTAAGTCCAAATGACTCAAAATTTTTAGAGTAGTCAGAAAAATTTATTATCTACAACTTTGAACAAGGATATTTCTCATTATTTGTAACACCCCAAGCTTTCACGATACGACTCTCTTTTAATAATGCAATAGCTTACATTGTACACAAGTTCGGGTTCTAACACACCGCGACTAATCAAAGTAGCCGTTATGAATAGTAATACCCACTTTTTAAAATTATAGAAATTTATTATTTCAAAATGGACTTCATTTTTGTATTTTTAATATTGAAATTATCCTAAGTTGAATTTTTTGTAATTTTCTGAGAACTTCCATTTTTTTATGAATAATGAAAAATACTTAAAACAACTTTTTTAATAAAAATAATTTATAGTGATATATTATACTATTGTGTGGTTTTAAAGTATAATTAGAATATATTTTTACCATTTTATCCAATGGTGTTCATTAGAATTAATTTCACTTTGAAAATGGACATAAACAATTGTCAATCTTTTGATATATATTGTTTCTTAAAAACACGCTATTTGTTGTGACAACGAGAATTAGTTATAAAATTAATTAATGCAAATTATATGTTTGGAATTTTGTAAAATAGACATCATTTTTGAATTCAGAATATCAATTATATCTTAGGGTGAAATTTTGGCATTTTTATGAAAAACATCAATTTTTAATGAATAGTGAAACCACTAAGTGGTAGTTAAAAAACTGATTTTTCATTAAAATGAAACATTACCACTTATGTGTTTTGATTTTAAAAAATAAGACATACATGGTTGTCATTAGGAAGTAAAATGTGGTTCAATGGGATAAAAATAATTTTTTTGGTGAATAGTAACTTTTAAGTTTAATTAATCAGGATTAAAGGTAATTAGTGAAATTTAATGTAAAGATAATGTTATAATAATATGAAATGACCTTGACACTTGTCCTACACATATTGGATGAGTCATGGCCGACCAAGAAAATCCATGGGTCAACTTGGGGACCCCATGGAGCCACTTGGGTAAGAAAATGACAGTAATAACTTTTTATTTAAAGTAAAAATAAAATTGTCACAAACATGAGTTGTTTTACTAAAACAATTATTACATGGGGTTATATAAGGTAACTTTTCTACTATAAATATTCATTGGAAAGATAAAAATATTTCCTACATCATGATATTTTTTTTATAATTTTTATACATTAAATAAATTAAATATTTTATGACACCATGATGATGCAGCGATTACCTCATTAATTAACGATTTAAATAAAATAAAAAGATAATGTAAAATATAAGACTTAAACTTGTCAAAAAACTATTGGATGAGTATATTTTGAACCCTTATCACCTTATCCGCGAAATATATAAGTGTGGGACCTTTAAAATCCGAAACTCATTATATAATAACGTAACATTTCATGACTTTCCAAGAGTGGCGCTCCTCTCCTCTTATAAAAGGCCCCCACCACTACCACCTTACTCACACCTTAAAAGCCTTTTCGCTCGGCCAAACACGGACCAAATACTCTCTCAACGTCCCTATCTTACTCCTAGAAGCCTCACTTTTGGCATAATTCTTCCCAAGGAAGCCTTTGGCTCAAATCAAAAAGAGTTACCCGATTTTAAGGTAATGTCTTCTCTCATGTTATTTTGTTTTATTTTGCTTCTCCAACCCCTTAAACTCTTTTTATTCCATTATTTTGTATCAAAACCAGTATATTAAATATACTAGGATGTTTTTATAAGAAGTATTCGAGATACACTTACACACACCTACATCTAATGGTTAAAGAACATACTGTTTCTGTGGATGGCGAATTTCTGCCTCACGAAACAATGATTGTTCAACACTCATATAACACCTTCAAAGGTGGAGATTAAGATGTAAATGTATTTATATATGATATATAATATGTTTATGTTATTCTTAACCTTCTGTATTTTTAATTTATGGAATACCTTTATGGTTTCCATTATGGGTAAACACGATATTTTCATTTTAGGAAGTGCGGACTACCACCCCCTCAAAGTGATTTGAATCGTTAATGCCATATGTGGGATGTATAAAGGATGGAGTAAATGTTATTATACATTATATTATACTGGAATTATATTATACCTTTATATAATTATAACTTCATTCCATTCAATACGAAATAGAAATGAATGTAGCGTTCATGCGTACGTACGGCTTACCGTCTCCATGAATGGTGCATTTCATTTCTTACCTCTAAATGTTATGTAATATTATAAATGAATGTATATACTGGATATATATGATGTATATGATATCTAAATAATGAATATAATTATGGATATAATGGATATTTTACCACATGAACAAATTGTAATTATAAGAAGTTTATTTTTGACTCAAGTACCTAAGATCGACAAACCGACCATTATTAACTTAAATAATTACATAATGTTCATAACATGGTAATAAGTGATATAAAAGGAATAATGAACTTGAAAAAGGTTCTTAAGCAGGTATATATTAACTCTAGTTTATTATTCAGGAGGTTAAAGAGCGGTCGAGTCATGTCGGACACGAGGTAAGGGAACTTCTTAACCCAACTTCCATTATTTGGGTTAATCTATTACTTTAAAATTATTTCATGATATTATTATGTCATATCTTGTATTTGTACTTTCTTTATGTTTACTTATAGTGAATATACATACCAGATCTATTTTATTTAAAAAATGATCTTTTTAAGGGACTTCATCTCAATCTCCTTTCATTGAGGCATATTTGGTTTTATACACAAGTTTATTTTATACGGTGTATAAACCCCTTTGACTTTTACTTTTATTCAAAAGGAATCTTTTTATACGAAGAGTTTTTACTAAACGAAAAAAGGAATATTTTTTCTTATGTATACGACGAAAATGACTTCTCCACCGCCGTGACTATTATTTGAGTTTCAGCTCCCTCTATAAGCCATAAATTTTTTTTAAAAAGAAAAGTAAATACCATGTTTTACTTTTCATTTATTTTGGTATTGAAAATGGTTTTGATAAAGTTTTTATTATATCAATGTGTTGTATTGATATCTTGTGATTGAAGTGTGGAAATCTTATGTTTCCTTTATGCATGTTTTATGTGATACAATTATGTTATGGTTTATGATATGTTTAAACCTGTTCATATGAGGAATGTATTGGACTTAATAAGTGACGGGTGGAGCTCGCTATAGCTCCTCGATGCATCGGTAGGTCTCATGAGACAAACTTGTGTCTTGGCATGAGGCCTTTACAAAATCTTATTTGTAGTCTTGGCACGAGGCCTTGGCTACGTGGTTATGATAGTCTGGAATTATGCATTCCATCATTATGAAAGTGGTTATTGATATTGCATGTGATTTTTCAACTTGTATAATATCCATGTGAGTAAGTAAACGACATTATTTAATTTTATTTTTTCCATATTATGCTGAAGTTCAAGTTTAAAAAGGATTTTGATTTAGTTATACATTTCCTTAAATGATTATGTTTATTGATGAAAGCTTCCGCAATATTGTTATCCTTACTAAGCATCTGAGCTCACCCCTTTCAATGTTTTAATATTTTCCAGGATGTGAAGAAGTATTTTATGAATGACCTACAGGGATAGTTAGAAGAGGATATGAGTGTGGACTATGGAGACTTTGTATTTGTAGATTTTTACTTTATGATGTAATGTAACATTTATGAATGTATCTAGTGTTTCCAAGGCTACTAAACTAATCGATCTTTCGAGACTTGATCTTTTATGATCATGCCAATGTTACGCAATAATGCACCGACTCCGGGTAACTGGGGTCGGGGCGTTACAAGATTCATCTGTTGTGATGTCCATATCTGCACGCCAAGTGGAGGGGTATTTCTGGAATGTAAATAGTCCACCACCTTGGGATATAAATACATCCCCTCCTCTCCTTTCAAAAGGGTTGGAATTTCAGAAGAGAGAAGATTATATTGGTATGGCCAAAGCCTTTACAAAGGCTTGGGAGGACCTTACATACTCAAGTTTTCACTTGAGAGACCTTTTCTCCTCTCTTTGTTTTCACTTAATTTTGTGTTCTTCATTTTTGTAATTTTGTAAGTCTCTTTCTTTGTAATTCTGTTTTAATGCAAGTTACTTCTTCAATATCTCTTATTCTCATCCACCTTATGTAGTTTAATATTTATGTTCTTAAAATAGTTTAAATTCATTTCAATCCCCTTCCCTTCTTTAGCTTCCTCATTCAATCTAAAGTTCATTTTTAATTATCATCATTGTTCGTGTGTCTGTGTCGACGTACCACTCTTTTCTTATCCCTTTCTTTTTCTTCTCTTTGTAATTCATCACCTTAAACATAATAGAACAGATTACTAATAATTTAAATGGCTGAGTAAATATCTTATTGGGTCGAGTTATAATTTAGGGATGTTAAGTGATTGAGAGGTTTTGCTCGATGACTATTCTTTAATTTAACATTGTGTATGTTGGACTTATCATGTCATGGATTATTGACATATTATGTTCAACGTGTGGTTTCCGTGGATTATTGGAACCATAAAAACACTTCGACAATCAAGAACTGATTTAGATTAGAACCCTAAGTAAAGTTAAGTCTTGGATTAAAGGCTTAACACTTGGGAATTCCAATCAACATCAACTTTTGATGTGGGTGTTAATTTAATGCAATATAAAGCAAAGCTCAAGGATATCACATGCTTAACTACCTAATGATGAACTCACCCCAATATTTATCAACTTGTTAAATTAAAAATCATCCATTAAACATTTCTATTAAGCTCTACAAAGAAACCCCCCAAATCAAAATACAATAAACTAAAAACAATCGACTATTACGAAGTACCATCGCCGAGGATTTGGCCCGAGTGCTGCTATACACATTAGCAGAGCACCAGAACCTTGACCGGTTGATAGGCGACAATCATCCGTGCGTTTCATACATGTATTTATATAATGAATTGTGGAAAAATATTATTGTTCCATGTTCTTGTAATAAGATATTTCTCCCATGATCATGTTTTCTCATATACTTATGATCTAACCCTTGAAGAAATTTTGTTAAGTTTTTAACTTACTAAGCATTCAAGCTCACACCTTTATAATGTTTCCATTCCCCAAGTTATAAAGATGAGTATAACCTATGAGAAGTCTAGAATGGGGTCTAGTATGGTTCTATTATAGATAAATGTTCACAAGTTTTATAAAGTAAATTTCTTTTGAAATTGGTATTCAAAGACACTAAAGATTTATTTCTTAGGATTGTGAGATGATTTATGAGTTGTGTGGTTTATATTATGGTAATGTTGTAAAATAAAGATCTATTTATCAAAATTTATACCAAATATAATATATTAAGAAAGAATTTTTAGAAAAAAATAGGAGTGTGAATCTAGAGAACTATAATTGGTATTAGAGTAGGGTTTAATTATTTTTAAGATTAGGATGAGAGAACTTACGTGAAAATCCTTGGGACATGTCAAAGTGATAAATATAAATTTTGGTTAGAAACCTCATTTTTTGATAAATTATATATTGTGTAGTTCTCATAGAAATTTAATCCCATATATGTATAATGATAAGTGGATGAGGCAATGGAATAGATGCACCTAGTGGCAATAAAACTAAAATATTGGTTGAGTGTTAAATCAATATTCACTCTGGAGTACGATGAGTGGGCCTAAGAAAACACACATAGCTAGAAAATCACGAAGGATATGATTTGTTTAATAACATTATATTTATGATTCTTTATGAAGAATTTATTATTTTATATAATCAGTTTTAGGAGTATGAGATAAACCAACCTAAATAAACATAGATTAAAAAAAGAGTGATTTAGGTTGAACTGAAATAAATATAATGGTTTTGAAGAGTAATACATTTCAATGTGAATTTTTTCAAAAGAATATTTAAGATAATTATCTTATGGTAATATATCATTACTAATGTTAACCCCTTTTCTTTTTAATATTGGCTATGGAAAGGAAAAATAGAGTTAATAATGGGCATGGTGGGAAAATGTGGTGATTGTTCTAATGAGCAACCAAATTCGATTTTAGTAATAATAAAGAATCATATAGAAATTTTCACTAAAATGTACCCACCTATGAGTAATAAAAAATAATTTGTTGAGATCCTGAATTCACTAAGAATATTCTTGCTATTGATCATTATAAATAGAAATATTCACCATCCTTTAGTGGCTCTTCCAATCCATTTATTTCTGAGCAACGAATCAATGTGATTGGAAAGATATTATATATTCTCCAATTTATAGAACATGAGAAGGTTATTATATCCATTTATCATATAAATGGTAAATATGAACAATGGTGGACTCTCATTAAGGATACAATAGAATAAGAGGAAGTATACTATATAGAATAGGAGGAGTTTGAGAAAGTAATCTTCACTAAGTTCTTTCCTTGAACACATCATATGAAAATCAAGTGAGATTTACAAGAGCTAAAATAGGAGGAGGTTGAATCCATTGGAACTTATAAGGATTACTTCACGATATTCACAAGGTAAACCTCTAGTTCTATTAATAGCCCCAAAATTAAGATCTAATGAATCTGTAGTGGACTAAAATAAATACATTAAATTAAATTATATACAAGAAACTTTGGTATCTATGTGGAAATTGTTTTATATGCACTTAAGGTGGGAATAAAAACTATAGAGTCGAATTATTTTAAATATAGGAAAAGGAAAAAATATTTTAATATAAATTTTAATGATAAATGACATGGGGGAAGAAATTTAAATCACAAACATGCAAAAAATATGGGAATAAGCACCCAAACTACTAGAAAATGGGTCTATCCCCATGCATCTATTCAAATCGTTTATAGGAACTATTGTTATAGATTTCTTGGAATTAGTCTATATGAATGGTTTGAATAAACTATTGGTACATGTAATTATATGCCAATGGGTTTTTAAAAATCATTGGTATAGGTTGGGATATACCAATTTTTTTTAAAAAATTATTTGTATAGAGTATTCATATAACCCTCAGCCCCTCCCCCCTTCATCCACAATCTCTAATATCTCCTTACATAAGCGAGTGACGACCTTATCTTCTCCTCCACAATTATCCCCTTATTCAAGGTTTTTTTTGATTTCGGTATTCTTTAACATTATATCAGTGAGTTTTAACCCTTCTTCTCTTATGATGAGAATTGTTTCAGTTTTTATCTATGTATCAAAACAAAACAAAGATAATATTAGGTCAAAATTCTTCCTGATTATTTGAAATAAGGATTATTTAGATTATTTTCAGAGTATTTTATAATAAATGCGATTTAAATAGATATATATATTTTTTTGATTTAGTTATCCACTACTTTAACAAAAATCCAATATTTTTTTGTAATATATATTATGTAACTATATAATTAATTAATATATATTTTCTGGTTTATTAATGAATTAGAAGTTATTATATGTTCTATGATTATATATAATAATTTATGGGAGATAACTTGAATACTTTGGGGGAAATTAGGATAGATACTTAGTTAGTTGTCCATGTGAAATTGGGTTTTATATGATTTAAATTATTATGTGGAGTTTTATAAGGATATTTCACAATCATGGAGTAAATAATTTGGGTATGTGGTTATCCTATCTAAATTAAACCATATAGAAATGGTTCTATCATGAAAACAAACCCGAATGATATGGAACTCCCATATAAAATAAACTATATGGACACGGTTCTCTCATGGAAATATAGTATAAGGAAATGATTATCTAAAATATTTCTAATGTTTTCAACCATAACTCATTTGGTACTTACCCATGATCCTTATTGTGAAACTTTATTATGATTTATTCTCTTAATATGTCTTTATTTCATCTAATTATTCTCACATAATTTGATTTCTCATTATTATTTTTGGTTACTTATGTTCATCAAAATGGTATTTTTTATTGTTAATATCTCTAGTTTTAATATTCACTATGTATTTATATTCACTATGTATTTATATCCAATGTAATTTAAAAGGAATTTTTGTTTTTTATAATCATGTTCATTGGATATAAAGTGATGACTTATTTGAAATTATTATTTCGATTTTTCCCAAATTTTTCTCTATATGAATGAAAATTCAATCCTTGTCTCTTGATATTCCTTAATCCTATTTAATATTTTCTTTTTAAAACACTTTGTATCCTCATAAATTAAATATTACTTATTTATATGTGTATCTTTCATTAAATATCAAGAAATAGTTTGGAATATATGTTTTATATGTGGATAACGTTTATTCCTTCAAAGAGATGTAGAAAATTACTTCTTTGATGATTCAATTTTTTTTATTGAAAACTAATTTTTTTTTATTTTTTTATTTCAATCTAGAATAGCATGTATTATATTATAATGGTTAAGAATGAGTAATTTAGTATAATCCTATAATTTGTTTTTATTTTTCACAATTTATACACACTATATGTGTATATAAACCCAATCCACTTTAATGTTGGTAGCTAAAAGTTACTGTTAAAGTTAGTAGATGATCATAAAATATTATTTAGGCTTATAAAAGGATAAAAATGATACCTTTTTTATTTTAAATTATATATTAGTAATTTGTTTCTAAAAAGTTTGATATTTCATTTCATCTATCATACAACTTCAGTCCTCCATCTCCTTTATTAAATTTTGGATATATTTTTTATTATATAAATATTAGTTTCTATGACAGTAGGATTGGATGATTATTCATATTTATTTCAATTATGGTAGAATTTCCATGATATTATTATACGATGTTTTTGAAGTTTTGATATCGAGTGACACATTTTTTTTATTCTTGAGTAAATTTTTTCCATAATAAAGTCAAGTTTATTTAATTGGATTAATGTCATATTCATAAAATGGATGTTTAAAAAAAATTCTTTCATAAATCCATATTTATTTAATTTTAATATAAAATAATTGTTTCCAATTCCATGTCTTATAATTTTTTTGGTTCATTTTTTATAGGAATTTATTATATAATGTGTTATTTCTATTATTCTTTATTTAGATGGATACTAGTATGATTTGATGAATTTCATATTAAAATTGTTTATGATGAATTTTTTAATTATAGTTCACATTTTTTATTTGAATTTAAATTTTTTCCAATAATTGAATGTATAGAAGTTAGATGTATCATATTGATCATATTTCAATTGAGTTTCAAAAGAATATAGATATTTTTTTAGATTTTTCATTTAACAGTGCCTTAGATAGAGGTTTTACACATTTTCTATGTTAAAATTGTGTTGGAATACCTTGGTTAATTCAGGAAGAAGTTATATACCATATAAAAAAATATGGATTACAAACAAAATATTATGTTTGGTATCAAAATGAGGATATGATAAAATCTTTTATTATTAATGAAAAAAATAAATAAGTGGTATAGAGAATTTTACATTTGATTAGTTTCCATTTGTGCATCATCATGAGAAATAAATAATTCTAGTGTAAGAAGATAATGATATCAATACACATGAGGAAAATAATGAGGATTATGATCTTGAGAGAGTGAGAAAATTAATGGATGATACTAGAAATCCTGTATATTAGGAAGGTATTAAAATTAAAAGTATGAATTTTTAATGTGGTTATATCATGGAAAACCTATATATGAAATTTCCATTACTTCCATTGATTATATTTATAACTTTTTAAAGTAATTTATTCACGATGATGCATATATTACCTAAAATAAATATATGGAATGGAAGTTAATTAACTAGCTTGAATTTTCCACTAATAAAACTTATTCTTGTTCAAAATAGTGTAGTTTCTTTTTGTAAGGAAAAAAACCTTAATGTGTGTAAATAATTTGGTGTGTCTTTATGGAAGTAAATTTTAGATGGAACACCATCTCGTATGACACAAAAAGTTACATTACACTTTCCATTGATGCACAGGGTTTAAAATCTTTTCATGTCTGCTAAAATCTCAACCAATATGAGATGGTATGATACTAAGATAAATAAATATAATGATGATTTGTTTCATCCTGTAAATGGATTAGCATGGAATAAATTGGATTAAAATCATCTTGATTTTTCATATGAGGAGTGTAATGTTAGGTTTGGTCTATCCTGTGATGTTTTTGATCCATTTGGCCATATTCTTATGTCTCAAAACATGTGGTTAGATTTTATTCACAGTTATAATATTCCTCTATGGATGTGTATAAAAAAACCTTTAAATTTATTGAGTATACTAATATCCATACCCTTTGTTCCTAGAAATTATATAGACTTCTACTTACAACCTTTAATAAAATAGTTGAAGCAGTTTTAGGATATGGGTGTGCGCACATTAGATTCTTCTTAAAAAAAATATTTCAGATGCGTAATTCTATTATATAGACTATAAATGATATAAATTATTATTAAATGATTTATAGTTTTACAACACATGTAAAACTATCATGTACTATTTTTATGAATAATGCACAGACTAGAAGGATTAAATATCATTGTAGTTTTATTTTTACATGGCATTGACGATTCTTACCAATAGATAATAAATACAAGAAGAATCACCAGAGGTTTGATATTGTTGAAACTAAAAATTCAACTCAACATATGTCAGGAACTGATGTGATTAATGAATTTCAATTTGTCAGTTTTTTATTAGGGAATGGTCTGATGAAATCTAATTCAAGTAAGAATGTTGACACTAAATCCACTTATAATTGGAAAAAGAAAATTATATTTTTTGAGTTTCTATATTGATCAACTAATTTGTTACATAATATTATAGATGTAATGAAAAATGAGAAAAATATATGTGAAATGATTCTTAAAATTCTTATAAATATCAAAGAGAAGACTAAATATGACATATGATATCAGAGGGACTTGTTTGATTGAGGTATAAAACAAGAAATGCATCCTTTGTGTATTAGTGAAAACAAATGGAAAGTTCCTTGGTATTCTTATGTGATGGAAAATTTAGAGAAAGATCAATTTATGTACGTATTAGATAATATCAAGGTTCCTGATGGATATTTCATAAAAATATCTAAATGAGTCAATGGAAGGGTGTTGAAACTAAAATCCCTAAAAACTCATTATTATCGCATCCTTCATCATGATTTGATTTCTATATCAACACAACATTTATAATCCGATAATTTAAAGGTGATGGTGATTATCTTATGGAATTTTTATAAATACCTTCGTGTTAAAAGGTTATCCATGTATTTCTTGATAAAAATGTAGTAAGTGGAAGAATTAACTTTGTGTGAGTTGGAGAAAATCATCCCCCTTAATTTATCACATGCATGCTACATTTAACAGTTCATATTCCAATTGAAACACTTATTGGAGGACCCATTTTTTTCAGTGGATATATCCCACTAGAATAAATACATGAAAACTAAAATATTACGTATGAAACAAGAATCATCCTGAATGTTCCATTGTGATAGTTCATATAGCTCAAAAATGTATTAATTTATGTTCAATGTATTTTTCTGATGTGAGAAAAATAAGTAAATGAAAAATGAGAAATGAAGATGAGTAGTATGGGGAAAATAATCCATCATTTTAATCTCTTCCCCAAACAGAAGGAATTTATAGTTTATATAGATTGGATATATTGAGCCTTAATGATAAGGACATGGAAAATTGCATAGTCTTGTTTAACTTTGGTTTTTTGGATGAATATATCAAGTAATTTAAATATTTATGTTTCATCTCACACTATGTCATTTAACATATACCTTAAAATTTTATTATCATTTTATATAGGGATCATAAAAAAATTATAATTATAGTTTGTCAATATTTTCTTTTGATAAGGTGAGAGGATTTGCATAGAAAATAATTTCCTTCCTGGTTGAAATAAAAGGTATGAGCATTAATTTAATTAACTTAAAATATAGATATTAATTTAATTTAATTATTCATATATATTTAAAGTATTGAGTTTACATTCTGAATATGTCCTTGAATAATTAAAAGAATTGTGTTTTGATCATAATTCATTGGTTTGTGAATGAAAATATCAAATAATCAATGTGTATAAATTTATTAAAACTGAACGAGCAGTGAATATGAGAAAACAACATGATGGATTTATGTTAACTGAAACAAAGGGTTGTTATACTAGTGCATCAGATAGTAGGCCACGATATGAAAATGTGTATTATTATACACTTATTGAGGAAATATTGTTATTGGATTACTAATATCATGGTTGAGTCACTCTGGTTCTATAATTGATAAATGTTCGTATGTTTTGTAAAATAAGTTTCCAATAAATTTTCCTCAAATAAATTAAACCTTCAATTCTCGTGATTGTGGGATAATGTATGAGTTTTATTGTTTATCATATAGAAATTTTGTTAAATAATGATTTGTTAATATCAAATTTTATCAAATACAGTTTTTAAATTAAGTTTTTTTAGCATTGGACTCGGGAGTGAGAGTTTGGGGCACTATACAATCTGTGTTTGATGGTACTTATAAGGATGATTCTGACATAGATTCCTAACTCATGATAGTTTTCTTCTCATGTATGGTGGCTTTATTATTACATAAGGTTTATACCTGATAGTCTATTTCTATGTGACATCTACAGTGTTCTTTTTTTGGCCACTGAATTCCCCTTTTAATGATATGATGAAGCCCATCAATCATTTTAGTCGCATGTGTTTGTCCATACTCATGTTAGAATAAATTATATATCTATAATTTCAATAAACAAAAAATTTAAAATATATTAAAGAAAATATTTCAACATAAAAAATATATTCACTTTAAAACATGATTTAGTCCATTTTTACATTAAAAACCAATTACTCCAAAAAAATATGGGATAATTTCTTATTAATTATGAAAATTTTGGAACACTATTAATGAATTTCAATAAATAATATCTAAAATATTATTCTTCATAACCCTCCTGAATTATATTTTTTCACTCAAGGGAGAAACCATATATCTATATTAGTTAACAAAAAAATAAATACTGAGAGAATTATCCAAGACCCTTTTCAATATTATTTTTTCATATATCATTGATGAAAAACAATTTCCTTTAATTTTCTTTAGTCAAATTTAAATTTATTCAACCTAAAAAACCACCCATGTCCTAATAAAATATGATCGCACATAGAAATTCATGTCACACTTCACCCAAGTGTAATTTAATCTAGAATTATACCCATACTTGGAAAATTCATGTATCACCCTAATCTTGCGATGTGACTTATTTTTGATATATTCTTGGAAAAACTATTTGGATATAATTTTATGACTATACATTCAAAATGATATTTAATTAAATAATAATTTATTTCAAATCATTTTTTGTGAAAAAATTAATTATTTCTATATTTTAATAACAATTTTTTTATTCTTAACTACTTACTTATTCTTGATTATAATTTCTATTTATTTTAGGAGAAAATATTTTGTATGATTTTAGTGGGAATATAAAATTAAATATATGTTTATTTTAAAAGGTTATTTGATCTTGGAATTATTTCTATCAAAATATTATAATTTTATATTAACTATCAATATTTTTAATCGCTTTTAAATTTTTTTAAAATTCTATAATTTTTTTGGTTTAATTCTGTTTTTGAAATTTATTTTTCATTTTGAATGGAAATTTTTTCACAATAATTTGTTTTTTTGTGTAGATAGTTCATGAAAAAGGTAAAACTTCTGTGAAAGAACTTGTGTAAAGGTTATATAGATCTATATAAGTGTATGGCCCCAATTTAAGGACTTGTTTAATGGTCAGGTACAATGTAACATCCAGAAATTTTATTATGTATTTCTATTTTTTTTACAAATTAATTTACATAAGACACAAGTTTAAATAAATGGAATTAAGATATTAAAATATTATAATTTGAAAATTTTATCATTATTTAAATCATCACATCAATATTATCTTAGTTTAAATTTTTGGGAATTTTTACAAAAAGTTAATTTTTGGTTGAAGAGTAGAAATTCTGATTTTTAAATAAAATTACATTTGTTTTTAGTGTTTTAAAAGATTAATTTTGTTTTTTTTGTTTTAAAATTTAAATATTTTCTTTTTGTTAAAAATAATTTAAATTATATCTTTTTTATCATTATTATACTTGATTTTGGTATAAAAATACTTTTACAATTAAAAGTCATTTTTCAAAAAACTATTTTTTATCAAGATTTGTAGGATTATTTTAAAATTAATTTATTCCACTTAAATAGATTGAATTTGATAAAATGGATTTCATATTTTGAATCAAGTGGTTATTATTTGGCCAATATATCTCTTTTTTAGGAATTATTAATAGTAACCATGGTAAAATTTATCACATTATTAAAGGGTAAATCAGGTAATTAAGGTTAAAAGTAATGTTATAAAGAATTTAAAATATATACAAAACTTGAATTTATTTCATTTTATGACTCTATTTCATCTATAATCATTCAAACATAAAAAACAAGACATTTTATTGGTATTTATCATTGACTTTTACCTTTATAATATTTAAGTATGAATAAAATCAATAATGTCATTCTCTTTCTTTTAATATATATAATATTTTTTGATAGGGATAATATTTTTTATGTTTTAAATAGTAAATTTAAATATTAATGAATTTTTTATCATGATATTTTTTAGTTTTTAATAATAAAATAATTACATTAAAAGCTTATGCTATGCTGATAGGATATTTATTCAATTGATATAAAATTGAAATAAATAATTTTAAAAATATTAAAAGTAATATAATTTGAGTGATTTAAAGTATCACATGAATTTATAGATAAATATAACATATTATTGATTTTTTAAAGGTTTATACTATAATTACTTTGATGTCGTGTTGTTTTTAAAGTCAAATTAAATCAATAGTTTAATAAATGACATTAATGATATTTCATAATAAATTATATTTTATTAAATGATTTAAAATTGATAAAAATACTATATTCATCCAAGCTAATGGTATAAGGTATAAAACATCAACCATGGTCTATTTATGGGTCATATTTACTTGTATAGTAACATTATTGACCTTTAATGGAGAGAAAACCTTCATATTACGATAATTTTTAATTGGGTTAATGGGGGGGGGGACTAAAAGACAAGTGTGAAAATAAGATTTTTTTAATATCTTTCATGTTTTAAATAGTTTCTATATATTTTTATATATTTTAATCTCTTTATAACTTGAAACAAGAAAGAAATTTCTAATATAAAATATGATCTTATTTTTATTTTGATAGGGTATATTTTTCTTCCATGTTAATATTTTAAAAAATTATTTTAATAAATTACAATATTTCACTAAATATTTATTAAATAAATTTAATGTTATATTGAACATTTTAATGTTTTATGAAAGGTAAATTTTCAAATTTCTTTATAAAATGTAAAAATAAATCTTTTAACTTTAATGTATATGGAATTTACAAACGTTCCCCCCACCAAAACCATTTTACAATCTTTAGATTATTATACATTATTTCATTGATTTTACAAAGAAAAATATTTTTGAAAAATTATTTTAAATGTTTGAATTACATTTTTTGAAATTTTTTAAATATTTTATTTTACTATAAAATATAATTTTCTAATTAATTTATGCCTATCTGTAATCACTTGATAGATTTTGTGGTAATTAAATTTCTCTTAAAACATTCACTTTCTTGTGATTTTTTTTGTAAAGACCCTGACCTATAACATCATGGTATGAGTGCCACCCAAAATTGACCTGTACCCAGTTGGTCACATGACCTCAAGTGAATTCCAATGAATAACAGAGGCTACCGACTAGCAGTGAGGGTCATGGGTGTGATAGTGGAGATACTATGCCCTCATTGGCAGAGTAACATAGCGGAAACAAAAGTATAACAGTAACAAAAACAGTAATGACATACAACAAGTAAATTGTGGAATACTAAAAGTAAATAAACAACTACATCGTATATATATGACAATAATGATGCATGTTACAAGTATCTAGGAAATAAACCAAACAATTCATAGTGATATAATACATTACTAAACCAATGTTCAAAGAAAACAAGTAAACTCTAATAGCATCGCAAGCCTCAGCTTGGTCCCATGCTCCCCAGCTCTACAATAGTGAAGTATATAAAGTAGAAGGGATCTTTCCCTTATCTATAAATGCAACAATATAATCTATTTGGGCCTAAAAGAATGACCCAAATAGGGTGTGAGATAAATCCCAGTAGGAAACCACCCAAATATCTATGCCTAACTGTCAGTGAATTTATATATCAGTCAATATGAAAAATGAAGTAATAAACAAGAAAGTACTCAAAAGTAAATTGTCCTACAATTTTAACTAAATTCATTTACATTATCAATTATTCAGCCAAACAAATACAAGAAACTCCCTGGGAAAGTTCACACACCCTAAACCCTCTTGTTTAAATTAATAAAAAAGATATAATGACCCTCTGGGTAAGCTCACACAGTCTAACCCCTTTGGACTCGTACAAAAAAAGACTCCTTATGGAGGAACTCACCATCAAATCCCACTATAGTCTTTTAAAGATAAAAATATGGACTCTCTGAGGAATAACTCAATGTTAATTCCCCCTATGGTCTCATAACGATAACTATAGACACTCTGAGGGAGCACTCAACGTCAATCCCTTTATGGTCACACAACATGAAAAGTACAACAAACACTCTGGGGAAGCCCTCAACATCAATTCCTCCTATGGTATCAGTACACTAGGTTCCCACAAACCTATGTAAAGTAATAATGCACAACAATATTCAGTAGCCAAAGTAAATAACAAACACTACTTGGATAAATGACTACAAACCATAACACAAGCATGTCAGATAACATCACTCCATCCTAAAAACACTAGGCATGGAAAACATAAAAGACTAACAGAAAATTCTAGACCCAATAGCCAGTATTAGATAAAAAATGGTCAAACACATCAATGAAAAGGTAAACAACCCTATTTATAGTAAAAACCCATACTCAATAAAACAAGGCATAGCAGGAATTAACAAGGTTAAATTCCCTAATCATGCAATACCTGAAACTATGGTATTGGGAACTTTTTTCACATATAATTCGAAGAAAATCTTTACAAAGGAAAAAAACACCTACCTCAATGTTTTACAATTAATATAGTTGAACTTCTATCTCTGAATCGACCTAGAACACTGTAGATCTAAAAAAATTACTAAAAAGTTCAACCATGAATATCTCACAAAAGAAGAGAAATCAGGAAAAGAGGTTCTTGAAGAAGGAATAACTCACCGATGTGATTCCAATGCAATTGATAGTATTCTATTCGGAGAATGGATTATGGATCGAGGGTTTGAAAGAGATTCGGTGATTCCCGTCGCACCAGGATTAAATGGGGATAGAATAAGGTGTTTCTAGGAAATATATGTGACCCCGGTCTGATTTAACAAATAAAAAGGATAGAACACAACATGTTCATTTAATGTACATGCCATGTATATGCATTAACCGGCCTCTGATTTAGGTGGTCTCCAAGTCACCCCACACGGCCAGTACACGACTACCTGCGGCAAACCGGTACATGGTGTGTACTTCTAAGTACACGACGTATACTCCTAAAATTTCCAGAAACTCCTATTTTTCTCAAAAACACAAGAAATGAGGATCCAAACGTGAAATAAAGATCCATCTTCTTAAAAAATTCCCCCCATAAAGAAATCTGTCCCCTAATTTCCCAAAAAAGGTAGAGAAGAAGAAGAAGAAACCTCGAACAACTCTGACCATTACGATCGTACATCGACCTCTCTTTCCCAAGTATCATCCGTTACTAGCCCATACCACCATAACACCCATACTAGAGTAACAAAATTGCCACAGGGAAACCTTCCCATTGCGATAAATAATCCGGATAGGATTCTTATCGAATGATGTGTCCACCTCCAAATCAACCTCCTCAGTTTAAAAAACATGAGACAAGTTTGAGAAGCAACGTCGTAGCTGAGAAATGTTGAATAATTCGTGTATAGCATGATACCTATGAGGTAACTTCAATTGATAGGAAACCGAACTGACTCTCTCCAAAACCTCAAACTAACCTACGTATCTCGGTGAATGATTACCCTATCTCATAGTCCTCCTGTGTCCCAACCTCAGTGTGACATGTAGGAAAACCTAATCTTTGACCTTGGACTATAGAGGTCATCTCCGTTGATCAGCACAAGACTTCTACCGTGACTGTGCAGTAGAAATCCTCTTCTGAATCAAATCCACTTACTCTATGGTCTCCTAAACATGACAAGGTCAAAACATAGTTGCCTCTCCTGCCTTCAGCCTACATAGGGGTGATAGGAATGGCGAACTGTACAAGGCCTCGTAATGTTCCATATGAATTGTTTCTTGAAAACTATTATTGTAGGAAAAATCCACCAAAATTATGTGATTCTCCCAAGAACCTCCAAAATTTAATACGCATGATTTTAGTATGTCCTCCAGCACCTGAATCATATGCTCGGACATGCCATCTATCTGAGGATGGTAATATGTACTCAGAAGTACTTATGTACCCAAATCCCTCTATAGTCCCTACCGAACCTGATAAGTAAAACAGGCATCCCTATTAGAAATGATGGAGTGCATAATTCCATGTAAATGTACAAGATCCTAGATGTACAATCTTCCCAGCTCATCAACATTGAAGGTATTCTTGATTGGTAAGAAATTTGAACCCTTCATGAGTCTATCAATGATAATCCAAACTGCATCATTCCCTTGATGGGATCTTGGTAACCCTGTCACAAAATCCATCGCGATATCATTCCACTTCCACTCAAGAATGGTTAACTACTACAAAATCTCTACTGGTCGCTGATGCTCTGCCTTCACCTGCTAACAGGTGGAACACCTTATCCAAAAACCAACAACATCTCTATTCATACCAAGCCATTAATACTGACAGTGTAGGTTGCGATATATCTTGGTGACACTAGGATGAACTTCCCAAACTGAGGAGTAAAAATCCAACATAAAATCCTATCATATGCCTGCTGACACACATATGTGCCCATGAAAATGAAATATATTATCCTTTCCTGTGGTCCATCCAAGAATAGGGTCCTCTCCTAAAACACTCTCCCATAGGACTAGGCGATCAACATTAGATAACTTCCACATTCTCAATCGATCAAGTAGAGTAGAGGTAACAACTACAGAAGAAATAAACGTCTGACCCTGTCTATCTTGCACCTCCAAATGCATCTCAGAGAATAGATCCATAAGCTTCCACTCACTGTTGGCCTCTTAAAAGACTTGTATCTGAGTCCTCCTGATCAACACATCAGCCAATGCCTTACCTTTACCTAGCATGTATGCAAGTTCAAAATTAAAGGACAGAAGGTTCTCAACCCATCTTTACTTTCTCAAATTCACATCATGCTGAGTGAAGATATACTTGAGACTTTTGTGGTTGGTGAAAACCACAAAATTCTCTCCCAATAGATAATGTCTCCAATAGTTTAAATCATAAACAAATAAAGCCAACTTGAGATTGTGTGTCAGGTAATTATTATCAAGTGACCTAAAATATTGAGACCCATAAGCAACGACACCTTCCCCTGCATAAGCACTGCTCCTATCCCGATACCTAAAGAATCATAGTACACTGTATAACTCTTTCTTGGCTCCGGAAAAACTAGTATTATTACTGAAGTAAACCTACCTTTAAACTCCTGAAAGGATGAATCTTAGGAATCTGTACACTGGTACTTTACACCCTTCTTAGTCATGCCCGCCAATGGTGTTTCTAAGCGTGAAATTTAATATATGAAATGTCTGTAGTAACCAGAAAGCTCAAGAAAACTCCGTACCTCAAATTTTGTCTTAGACTAATCTCAAGAAACTATTACTCTCACTTTCTCTGGGTCTACTGATACTCCTGTCTCTGAGATAACATGACCCAATAAGTGAATCTAGTCCATCCAAAAGTGTCATTTTTAGAGCATAGAATATAATTGATTCTCTCTCAGTGTACTCAAAACTATCTCAAGATGGGTAGCATGGTCATGTCGAGTGTGATATTAAACCAAGATATCATCCATGAAAACCACCACGAAGGAATCCAAGTATAGATGGAACACTCAATTCATCAGTGTCATGAAAACTGTTTGTGCATTCGTGAGACCGAACAACATAACCACATACTTGTATAGACCATACCTACTCTACAAGTATATAATAGGTATATATGATTGTTTAACATGAAACTGATGATAACCAGACATCAAGTAAATCTTCAAGAACACCTGAGCTCCTCAAAGATGATCAAATAGATCATCAATCCCTGAAAAGGGATATTGGTTCTTGATCATCAACTGGTTTAGATTCCGATAATCCACACAAAGTATGAGGTTATCGTACACCTTCTTTGAAAAAAGAACAGGTGAACCCCAAGGATAACTACTGAGTCGGATGAAACTCTATCCCTGCAACTTCTCCAACTACTTTTTGAGCTCCTCTAACTCAGATGTATTCATCCTATAAGGAGGAATGTACCCCAGTGCCACTCATGAAACAAGATCAATAGAGAAATCTACCTCTCACTCTGGAGGAAATCCTGAAAAGTCCTCTAGAAATACATCTCTAAAATGATCCACCACTAGAGGAAATTCTATTTGTGAAGTCCTCTGTTCATCCAGATACATACTCTCAATCTGAGCTGTAACTACTCCCAACCCATGATGCTTGGTTCCCGTTCTACTTGCATAGACATACCATTCACCCTTATATAGAAAACAAATACCATCTCGTGATGTAAAACTCACCCTACACCAATAGCATTCGACAACATCCTGATAGGGAACCAACCGGTCCATTCTGAGAATGACATCATAACCAATAATCACTAAGACATAGGGGTCCCATAAGAAGCGACACCCACTAACCTCAAAATGCCCCTCCTTGAACTAACATACACTAACCGTTCTAGTCTCCAATAGAGTGTCTAAAATCAAGATATCAGCAGAGGTAATGATACAAAGCCCAAGACTCTTCACAACAGAAACAAATATGAAACTATGGGAAGATCCTATATCGAAGAGTGAAGAAGCTAAAACTGAGACAACTATAATTGTACCTCTAACTATAGAGGGTTTTGGATCCTTCTCCTGGAGGGCCTATTCTACTACAAAAGTTCAACCTATACCACAACCTTGATCCCTACCTGACCACCTTGATTTGGTCCACCCTGTTGTTGCTGAAAGCCTGATGACTGGCTACCATGGCCATGACCGCTACCTCGGCCTGAATGGTCGGATGAACTCCAGTTCCCAAACTGATGAGAAATTGGTGGTCCTTCTCCTAAAAAAGGAGTCATAGAAGAACCTCTTTCACTAGCTTTTGGTGAGAAAAACTAACAGAAACACTGAAGGTGACCAATCTTGCCGCAAGATCGGCACTCAACTGGGTCTCTCGGGAAATGTCGCCTCGTATGTCTGTCATTCCTACACTAGTAGCATACCACCTAGATATCTGAAGGTGTATCCTGCCTACTCAGATCTCCACATGTATACTCCATACAATTTTTCCTACTATCAATTGGAGAAACACCAACTCTGGATGCTGAAACGCCCTATCCCACAACTCCAAAATCCCACAGGTTACACTTTGTGATCAGCACCTGGTTGATTATAAAAGATATGGTCTCCAATATGAATATGTTCACATGAGATCAGATGTCATGACTGAGACCATCCTAAAACTTCCTCTGTAGGAATAACTCATCACCACCAGGAATGGTTGTGAATCACTGTAGCTCTGTGAAGCAAGAAGAATATTCCATGACTGAGAGAGTTCCCTGTTCCAAAATCATGAACTATCTAGATCGATCAACCCTCGAAGTCTCTAGGCAGAAGTAGTTGTAGAAGGTATGCTGGAACTCATCCCAATCCATAACCTGATGGTGTCCCACCTATGATATCACATCCCACCATCTCTTGGAAGAATCCTAAAGCATATACTTAGCGAGATTCACCCTCCTCTCTAGAGGAATCTTGAGATGATTGAAGATAGACAGAATGGATTGAAAACATGACTCTACAGCCTGAGGTCCTCCATCCCCTGAGAAAGTTGGAGGATAATGCTACTAAAAATCCCACGTCAATTCTTCCATAGATGGGGAAGGAGGCGTTGCTCCATAGAAAGTATAAATAATCCTCAGGAATCCCTCTCAGAACTATGCATCAACACCTATATCCGGGATAATGGCTCATGCCAAGATGGGCACAATGAAAGGATTTGTTGGTATCCCTTGATCTACCATGTTCGGTGTCTAATAGTTTCCCTATATCTGGCGTACAAATAGAGGACGTATCAGTGGAATGAATATACAATGTCAAGCGCACACCTTAGATCAAGATTATCAAGGGCTGAAATTCAGAAGTGCAAGAAGGGAACATGAGAAGAAAAAACTTCAAGTTTTTTTTTCCAAAACAAGGATACATAGCATGTACCACCCCTACATAGTGTGTTTCCTTAATCCTTCATATGGGTTTTTACTTCTTCCAAAACTGGTTGTGTAACCCCCACACACACGACATGTTCTTCTTAAGGACACGACATGTACCTGAATCACTTTCCCCTACCCGAGTTCCGTCACATGGTTAAGCCACACTATTCTCATAAAACAAGACTTCTTGAAATGTTTTTTCTAGACATTATGTGTACCACTTAAGTTTCAACCACCCATGTTGTTAGTCACACAATCAGAGACACGGTTGACTCTACATGACATGTTTATTCCAGACACAACGTGTACTAGAAGGATTTCACCGAACCATGTTGTTAGTCACATGGACGGATACATGGTGTCTAAAACACGGTGTGTACGTATGGTACATAGAGTGTTCAATCAAATATTTATCAACCCCATGTCTCTTCCCACACAGACATTCACAATATTAAAGACTACACGGCGTGTACTCAATGTACGCAATGTTTACTTAAGAAAAGTTGTTCCTTCCTGAATAGATGGATAAATGGCATGTATTCATCACTAAACACTATGTATTCTGGGGTTTTCCTAACATTAAGCCTCAGAAATCACTCTGGAACCCATAAAAGCACTGAAATGAACATTAAAGTTCCAGATTCCGATCCTTGGGGGCCCATACTCCCCGCGAATCAAAGCTTTGAATCTTATTTAGGTATATTACAAGGAATAATAGCGTAATAAATCACCTAATCCACCAAATACCAATCAATGAGGGCCCATAACACCTCAAGAACCAATGTTTGGAATTCATACAAAATAAAATTTATATATTAGAAATACCCTATCAAATAGCAGGTATTCTATTAAGGAATATATACCAACAACATGCATATCTATCACAACATATACCACAACTACATTCAATAAAAAATTCACCATAAATTGCATGACAATAATGAATGACATGTGATCTCTAGAAGGTTCCTATATGATGCATGAGATGGAATACCATCATCTCATCAGGTTGAACAGAAATAGAACCTCAATAATATCAATGATAACAACACAAAACATGTGAATCACCCAATAGTGAAATCAAATCAACTGTAAAATTGAAAAACAAAAAAAATGAAATAAACGAGGTAAATTAGCTTTTCCCTATACACGGTTTAGCTAATCCTGGGCACATCTTCTTGATAACTATTTATTCCTTTCTATCCTTGGCTATAAGCTCCAAATAAAAAGTAAAGAAAAAAATAACTCCTCTAATACCACTTTGTAACATCCCGGTATGGGTGCCACCCAAAGGTGCCCCGTAATCGGTTAGTCACATGGCCTCAAGCACATTTATAGGAATTCCAGAGGCTACTGACTAGTAGTGAGGGCCTTGGGTGTGATAGTGTAGAAACTATTCCCTCATTGACAGAGTAACATAGCAGAAACAAACGTATAATAGTAGAAGAAACCGTAATGCCATACAATAAGTAAACTACGGAAGAATGAAAGTAAATAAGAAAATGTAGCATATATACATGTCAATAATGATTCATGTCACATGTATCTATTAAAGCATCCAAACACGTCAAAATGATGGAATACAGTACTAAATCAACATAAAAAGAAAACAAGTAAACTCCAACATCATCACAAGCCTCATCTTTGTCCCATGATCCCCAGATCCATAGAAGTCAAGTACCTAAAGTAGAAGGGAGATTACCCTTATCTATACCTACAAAAATATAATCTATTTGGGACCAAAAGCATGACTCAAACAGGGTGTGAGATGAATCCCAGTAGGAAACCACCAAAATATCTATTCCTAATTGTTAGTGAATATATATAGCAGGCAATATGAAAAATGAAGTAATAAACAATGAATTTCTCAAAAGCAAACAATCCTACAATTTAAACTACATTCATTTACATTATTAATTATTCATCCATAAAAATACAAGTAACCCTACGGGAAAGTTCACACAGCCTAACCCCTCTAGTTTAACTTAACAAAAAAGATATAATGACCCTTTGGGTAAGATCACATCATCTATTTACTTTGCTATCATGCAAACAAAGACTCTCTGAGGAAGCACTCACTATTAATTCCCCCTATATTATTTGAATGATAAAACTACAAACTCTATAAGGAAGCACATGATTTCGATTCCCCATACAGTCTCATAATGATAACTATAGACACTCTGAGGGAGCAGTCAACCTCAATCCCCCCTATGGTCTCACAGAATGAAAAGTACAACAAAAAATCTAGGGAAGCCCTCAACATCAATTCCCCCTTTGGTATCACTACACCAAGTTCCCACACACTGGAAAACTTTTCTTTTGACTTTCATAAAGCCGGTTTAGGATAACCAGTAACCTCACAACCAAACAGCAAATCATCCAAAAGAAAAACAACTTCAGAAATTCAAAATTCAAAAACAACACAAACCACGTGTCCACCTCGAGCCGCACAACCACCTCAAAGAGAATGTCAACATGAAATCCAACTTTTACATCAATCATAACGCCGGTGAGACAAGCCAGATCACCATGCGCCACAATTCATAGCGGGACGACGACAGAGCCGTCGTCGGAGCATGACGCAGATGAGAATCCAGTCCGGCCACCGTCCTCACGAACCTTCTCAGAACACAAGAACCTGAACAACATTCCTCACATCGCTTCACTGTCACCACCATCAACGTTGATCCAATGACCATACACCACATTCATCGGCGTTCCTCGTCGTTTCCACCATCATTAACCACCCGTACAAATTACAGGGCCTCCAGTTCAAAAACCATTGAAATCATTTGGATTCACCATTTCACAACAAAAATAAAATAGATACATGAAAATAAAACAAGGAAAACCCTAATGTAACCACCCCAACCGCTGAAGGAAACCCTCATAGACCCTCAAAGTACTCAGCCGCTGCAAATCAGGTGATGACCTCCACATGATGAGAAACCGCCAAAGGAAAAAAAATCACAACCGAGAGAAAACCCTTGAACGCTCCATAGATTGTGATAGTGAACAATGCGACAATCGTCGCAATATGGTCTTACACCCACGAATCAGACAAGCAGTGTCATATAAGCCCAAAGCGTATCACCATATTAAGAAGAAATAACCACAATATTTTTGCGGAGAACACCTGAGGAATCTGAAGAAGATCCACCACAGGGATAAGGCAGTGACGAGATAAAACCTAGAACTTCCAGCTTCAAGTGGAGAATATCAAGAGATATCCTTCAATATTGAAAAACAACGGAAAGAAAACAATTAACAAAAAACCCCCCCTCTCGAGGCCACTCCAGACCCGTCGTCAACCTCAATGAAAAGAAGTCACCTCCACAAAAACTGAGCCCTACCAGCCGAGCCGCACACACGACGACATCGACGCGCTGAGCCGACCTATCCGATGAGACGATTCAAAGAGAGGATACCCAGGACTAGGTGGTCGGATAGGGGAGGAGTGTGAGAATGGAGAAAAAACCATAGTCACCATGGGAGAGAAAGGAGAAGCTACTTCGAGTCCCTAAAATTCGTTTCCTGCGTTAGGTATCAAGGTTCCCACATCCCTATGTAAAGTAATCATGCACAATGATATTTAGAAGCCGAAGTAAATCAAAAACACTAATTGGATAAATGGACACAATTCATATCACAAGCATGTCAGATAATATCACTCTATCCTAACAACACTAGGCATGGAAAAAAGAGCAGCCTAATAGGCAATTCTAGACCCAACAACCAAAATTAGACCAAACATAGGAAAACACATACAAGGAAAGGTAAAAAACCTATTTATAATCAAAAACCCATACTCAAGAAAACAAGGCATTACAAGCATTAACAAGGTTAAATTACCTAATCACTCAATACCTGAAACTAGATTATTAGGCACCTTTTGCACATATAATTCAAAGAAAATCTATAGAAAGGCACAAACCACCTACCTCAACATTGTATGACCGATATAGTTGAACCTCACCCTCTGAATCAACCTAAAATTTCTTAGATCTACAAAAACATCTAAAAAGTTCAACCATGAATGTATCATGAAGGAAGAGAAATCAGTATAAGAGGCTCTTAAAGAAGGAAGAACTCACCGATGTGATTACAATGCAATCGACGATATTCGATTTAGTGAACAGATGAAAGATTGGGGTCTTGGAGAGTATTCAGTGATTCCCATCGCTCCTCGACAAGACGGGGCTAGAAGAAGGTGTTTCTGGCAATTATCCATGACCCCAGTCCTATTTAACAAATAAAAAGGAAAGTAAATGGAATTTTCATTTAATGTACACACCATGTACATTCCTCAACCGACCTTTTCTTTAGTAAGTCTCCAGGTCACCCCACATGGCCCTGTACTTGGCCATTACATGGCCAGTACACGGCTACCTGCGACAACCCAGTACAAGGCATTTACTCCTAAGTACATGACCTGTACTCTTAAAATTTCCCGAAACTCCTATTTTTATAAAAAATACTATAAATCAAGATCCAAACTTGAAATGAATATTCGGGTTCTTACATAAGCCTAGTATCACAGAGTTAGTGGTTACTTTATTACATTGGTACTAAATAAACGTGATTATATCCCATAGGATTGAATAGTTTTGTAGTCTTGGAGAACTGTATATATATATTTTAACATAAATTATATTTGAAAACATAAAATTATACAAATTAATTTCATTTAGAACACTCTTATTACCTCTAGAATAACCCTGCATATCAATCATAATAAAATTCTTTAAATAATGGGTAAAGGAAATAAAGAAAGGGGTGAACTCAAATTCTTAGTAAGGGTAAGATTATAGTGTAATCTATTATGAATAAATAAAGAATAATAAATTTGGAAAGGAAAAAATCTGAAATAAATTCCATTTAATCAATAATTTGAGTATACATAGTAATATAATGAGAATAAATAATGATAAAATAATTCCATATAAATAATCACATGAGATATAAAGTCATCCATGGATATCATAAATAATAAAAAAATCACATGAGATTCAATAAAAAATATCATAATGATGAAATTAATAATTTCAAACATCATAAACTTAACATCAAGGCCTCATGAAAAGATATCTTACATAAATGGCTAGGTCCTTGGCCAAATATCCAAGATATTTTGTCTCATGAGACCTATCAATGTATCTAGTGGATATTTAATTCTATTCATCTAGGTGATATTTAATTCTATTCCCCAAACATCACTTAATGAGTTCAATGAATTCATAATATGAATAAATAATAAAACATAATCTATATGACTTAATAAATAAAAAACTATATATATCGGAAGAACTAGCATAAAAAATATCAATACTTTTACCAGTCAGTCTGACCATAAACTATCTTGAGAAAAATGGTGTATTTTATAATTATAGTATATCCTAAATATAAGATTTACCAATGTATATTGACATAGGTGGAAATACATTAAAAAAGTACATTGGATTTTTTTGATGAAAATACACATTTTATAACATCGCGTGATTTTGGAGTGGGTAAAAATCCTTAACCCGTTTGAATTTTTTGAGTTTGGTGGTCGTACCAAATATATTATTGATTTTTAGAACATAATTACAGGAGTTTATGTGACCCTAGTATTTTTTAGATGGGTGTAGATGTTCATTAAGGGTCCTAGGGTTTTGATTGGGTTTTGAGGGTGTCAAAGGCCAAACACCACAACTTTATAGTGCATATAGACTAAGAAACATAGTTTGGAAAAACTGTGATGCACCCAGGTAAAACTGTGAGGCCCTCCCTTGTATCTATGCATGGTTTTTAAAACTATGTGGGAGGGGGGAACACATATGTGTAGCCGAGTATGTATTTTTTACCATTGGTTCAGACACAGTTTTCATAGGGTTTAAAAAATGTCAAAGGATATCTATGCGAGGTGTGGTTTTAAAGTAGTGGGAGCTTCATAGTTAGCGCACATATATCCAAACCATAAAGGTCATTTAATAGAGTGAAATTATTTTTCTACCCCTGAACCCTATTTCTTTTCCTCCTTCTTTCCATTCCATTTCCCATGCACAACAGGGGGATCTCCTTATTATTTTTTATCTCCTATAGTATTTTATCCACAGCCTTTTTCTAAGATCCAATTCATTAACTTTCAGGTGTTTTGGAATCACATCAGTAATGGATTTGGTCATAATATCTCTTTTCTCCATTACATTCACCTTATGGAACACTAAATCTATGCAATCCATTTTAACCTATTTCTTAGGCATTCATTTAAAATTATGATTTATTCCAAATTATCTCAATAAAGAGGCTGATATTGGATGTGCAAGAATCTACCTACATGAGGTAGGTGGTGCATATATTTATCTTAGTTTTTTATATTGTTTTAGGGGAAAAAACTTGAGTGCCCCTTCAAGTTTTCTGATAGAGAACCTATAAATTCAATTATTTAAAATTAATTAATTATTTGAACTTATGATATTCCTATGTTAATACTCCACCATGAACACACATTATTTATTCCTAATTAGAGGCTTTAGACCTTGGGAAGATTAGCCCAGGGTTTTTATTTATTTAAACCTAATTTTTTATATTATGTATATCACTTGGATTGGTTCCATGAGAACATGATAGGCTTGGCCCAATGATCTATATAGTGATAACCATATAAATATAGGTGGCATGGGTATTTAGGTTGCGATTTAACGGATTCATGAGGTTATGTTGATCACTAGGTTAGGTGACATGGTCATCATATTCATGGGACATGGTAATTAGGTTATGGTCAAGGTCTGGGTGATTGATATGGTGTTGAACATCAGGATGAAAGGCACATTCACATGGGAACAAGGTGTTGGGATGATGTGTCTTAAATACTTTGGTGGTGATTTATTCTCACTGTGATTGGATGACGCACCATTGAAGTCATGTGCACACAAATAGGTATCATTTAATGAGGTGGTGTTAACCAATCATGTGGGTAGAGGCCTCCATTAGATACATATTAGGGTGGTGTTGATCACCAGTGTGGTTGGAGGTGCTTGTTGTAGAAATCCACATGGATGGTGAGGAGCTATCGATTGACGGTGTTGAGACCATCATTTGAGGGATGAGGCTCACTGTATATTGAGATAGTTGGCACAATATTATATTGGAGGACTAATATCATTGTCCCTTGGGACATCTGATATTGATCTAACAACGTTATTATTTAGAGGGAATATATCACTTTGCCTCAAACATTTTATTTTGAGTTTACTAGAGTTTTTCTGAGCTGAGGGACATGGGATAAGGTACTTTATCAGGTGTTCCTTTGGGGAATCAGTAATATGATTGATGGCATGAGATGCTAGGTTATGTTTTATAGGTGGAAGATGAGGGTTCACCTGTGATGATTTTATTCATGGGGTACCTTAGGATTTTTGCTAAGGATCCTCTCCAATACCATTATATTGGCGATGTAATGAGAAGGAATATTCTTTCACATGACCGTTGAGCAAAATTTAACTAGGTTATTTATATGACGTAATATTTTGTTTTATTTATTTTTTTAGAAAAAACTTCTTAATCATATATGTGATTTAGGAACATGTTGGTGGTGGCCTAATGAGATTATTCTGACACCCTACATGGGCCCTTCAAGATGCGTATATAATTTATGTTCTCGAGGACATGCAAGTGAGTGATCATGGGAGATGAAACTTAGTGATTATGTTAGAACTTTTGTATGGGATGGATGGAAAGAACCTTGTGTTCCTACACCATTTGGAGTTTATCTTTTGAGGCATTTTCTTTTGTATCATCATGCTTATATGTATATACTGAGTTCGGCCATGGGAAATCATTTTTACTCATTGTCTTGTATCACATGACTTTTATTCATGCTTCTACATTGATGTCTTAATCTATAAACGGTATATTTGGATCTTTTATTTATTACTACTATTTGTTTATGCTTTCACTATTGTATGATATTTCTTCTACTACGTTGGGTTACTCATCCCATCATTTTATGTTATTTCTTAAACTACTATATCTATATAGGTCATTATTACTTTCACCTCAAGAGGGTATATTATACGTAATATCACCTATTTACACCCTCTCACCTAGTCAATAGTCTTTATCATACGGGGAGGCATTCCAAAGGCCCATCGGTTAATCAGCCCATGGCACTATTTGAGTGGCAAGATGGGTTGGGGTGCTACAAATGGTATTAGAGTATATCATGACTTGGAATTAGTAGTAGTGTTCTTATGGATAAAAATGATATCAAATTTTTTCCTTTATTACTATGTCTTACTATTTGGGCTTTGATAGACTAGATATTAGGATGTTTTCAAAACTCAGTAGAGTGCTCGTGTTTGGGTTCCTACAACCCCATACATGAGAGAAAAACCAATTCTCCGTGATTGGGAATTAATAATCTTCTTTTATCTTTTTATAGTTTATATTATTAACACCTATAATGTCATAGTTTAGTGTGACTATTATAAATTATGAAATCTAAAACTTGGCATGGTATGGAAAGGGAGGAGATATAGACCCTTGGCACAGTATGAAAAGGGGTGATTGCTTATTCTTTCTTGATAGGAACATCAGATTTGATATGTGTGTGTGTGTGTATTTGTGTGTTTGCATGTTCCAATGATAAATTTCTTAGATATTCTTTGGGAGATTGGAATATGCTAAGAGGGATTAAGTTGTTTTAAGTTTCATTAAAGGAAGATAAACAATGTTTTCATTCTTAGCCTTATTTGGTGGAATTATACTTAACTAACCCAGTCATTTAGTTCTAATGAGATCTGTATGTGATTCGATATGATATGTGATGTATATATATGTTGACCTAGCTGTAATAGGATATATCATGGATGATGATAGGGGAGATAGTTTTTTAAAATGTCAATAAAGGAAGCTAAATAGTTTTTTTCATATCCTTATTTGGTGGTATTCTACTCAACTACCTCGAATGATATGTTACGCCTGAATTCAACAAGGGTAGGAAAGGGGCCGTGAGATTAATTTACTTGTGACACATGAATCTGATATGAGTATTTAAGGTTCCTTGAGGTCGGATGTCATGTGACAAGATAGTGATGAGGCAGTGGAAGGGCTGTGATATTGCAAAACTTGTTACATATTTCCTTATTTGCATCATATATATATATATATTATGGATATCTAAACATTTCATTGGAATTCAGAGGGTTTCCACCTAGATGGATTCTGATGGAGTGATGGGTGGGTAGTGATTTGGTGCCATAAGAAAATGCACAGGTTGAGGCCCCTGAGGGTTAGGATGAGGTCTCAAAGGGTTGGGTAGATCATGGGACACAAGTAAAAGCAATGTTATAGGTTACGATATAGGATGGAAAGCCACATTATATGATATATTGTGGTCCATTTATTGAAAATAATATAAGAGTGAGCCTAACATGGGTCATCATGGGAATCGATAAGGGAGCTCAAGAAACATATCCTTCCATGGAATACATGACTCGTGAGTTCTAGTCGTAGCACCCACCACTATTTCAGGGTGAGGGTGGGACAAAAGTGGTTGAAAAATGAATTGAGTTAGTTTAGACAATTTTTGAGTATCTTGAGGCACCCCCAGGAAGAAGGGTGAAACTAGCTACATATATTCTTAGAGGAATGGAAAAGAGTTGGTGGAATGTATTGGTTCAGGTGGGAGGACACACAAGACTATCCTGGAAATTTTTTGAAGCTATATTATTCAATAAAATATTCTCAGAGTTCCTAAGGGTGGAGAGATCTTGGGAGTTATTGAGTCTACAGCAGGCCGACATGTCCTTCATTGGATATGCATCTACTTTCACTGACATTTCTCATTTCATACCTAGCATGGAGGGCGATGAAATCGTGATGGTGAATAATTTTTAGGATTGTTTATGAAATGATATTTGGGTGTAGGTAAACATCTTTAGGTTATCCTCATTCTTGGAAGTAGTGAATCAATCAATGATAGCTAAGGGAATTTTGACAGAATAGATGTTTTTGAGATAAGTGACAACATCAGGAGATTTTAGTGTCGATTCATCAAATAATAGGAAGAGAAGATGAGATGAATTTTAGTGGGGAGTTCTAGCCATAAACTCTATAAGACCACCGAGGAGTGAGTATTCTATGGTGTGATTCTAGTTCAAGAAGCTAAGACATGTGCAGATGTAGTGTTATCGAGAACTCAAGGAGTTCTGAGTATGAATCCGATTTGGGAATCTTGAGATGTTTTATAGGAAGCATTATCAGACAAGAAATATTTAGAGATCAGGGAAGACTTAGGGATATAAGGTCAGGACAAAAGTGGTATTAGGATCTAGTAGCATAGATTCACATGCACACAGAGGTCATGGAAGAGATAGTGGGATCTAGCAGTGTGGTTAGTGGCTGGTAGCTGGTATAGCTCTATATAGAGTCTAGGTCTCAGGTTTTCAAGATTTTATCTAGGTGCACACCATGGAACTTTTAATGTCAGAGTAGGATAATGAGATGATGATGGTTAGAGGTACGTTGTTGTGATGATCGAGTTTATTTTTTTCTTTGGCATTGACATTTTTAGGCATGTCCTATTTTGGGTTCACAAGGTTCATGAGTTTGTTTTGGACTAACCAGATGATGTAGGATCGAAATATAATATGAGATGCTCAATATACAAGAGGGGGGGTGAATTGTATACTTTAAAAATTCCTTTGGAACCTTTAAAGTTAGTTAAGAATAACTAAAGTTTCCTTAAGAAAAGGAAAAGGCTAAGTTTAACAAAGTTAAACTAAGTAAATTCACAACACCTCTAACACCGAACTAAACTTGTAAAGAGATTCCAAAAGTAGGTTCCGGAAATTGAAACTTAACAAAAGTTACAATATGAGATTCTACCTTAAAGCGTATAGAATCTAAATGAATCAGAGTAAGTAAGGAAGTATAAGAAAGTTATACTTTCCTTAAGATACAAAATGCAGCGGAATAAAGTCAAGTAGTAAAACTACTGGTAACAAGATAATAGTCTTTTAACCCAAAGAGAAGGGTATCCAACAACCTTGGATAAAGGTCCCTTGATTTATACTTTCAAGCAAGTCTGTCTTACCCACACCAGGGTAAGCCCTCGATACGAATATCGGAGTCTCTGTCTTGCTATCCCCGCAAGCCCTCAACTTCAAGGTAGTTGGCAACCTCTGTCTTTCTCAGCAAGAAAGCCCTCGATCTTTAAGGTAGTCGGCACCTCTGTCTTCCTATCCCCGGAAGCCCTCGAATGTAATCACCAACATTCGGAGTCGCACGAAGCTTTGAGAGTTAATAAGAGACTCTCTCTCTAGAAATCACTTCAACAGCATGTAAGCACTTTTTCAGCAATCAGCTACGAGCTCTTTCAAATGAGCTCCTATTTATAGGTAAGGTCGGCTCCTTCTCCAACGGTCATATTTTCCTTAAAGATCGGAGGGACCTGTACACATGTCACTTAGACAACGGTTAGTTTATAACAAAATGGATGACATCGTTTTATAACAAAGTAAGTGTAACAGAATGTACAACATCGTTTTAAACTTTAACATAAAGGTTCAGAATAGAAACTTCGGAGTGAAGGTTCGGAGTGAATAAATTCAGAGTGTATAAAACAATGATAATCAGATTCTATTTAAAAGGTGAATTCGGAATGAGAATTCGGAATAGGAATTCGTCATCAGAAATCGTAATGAGAATTCATCATCAGAATTCGTAATGAGAATTTGTCATCAGAATTCGTAATGAGAATTCGTCATCAGAATTCGTAATGAGAATTAGTCATCAGAATTCGTAATGAGAATTCTTTACCAGAATTCGTAATGAGAATTCGGAATGAGATTTCTTCATTATAATTCGTAATGGGAATTCTTCATTGGAATTCGTAATGAGAATTCGTCATCAGAATTCGTAATGAGAATTCTTTACCAGAATTCGTAATGAGAATTTGGAATGAGATTTCTTCATTAGAATTCGTAATGGGAATTCTTCATTGGAATTCGTAATGAGAATTCTTCTTCAGAATTCGTAATGAGAATTCGGAATGGGATTTCTTCATTAGAATTCGTAATGAGAATTCTTCTTCAGAATTCGTATCCTGAATCTGGAATAAAACTTAGTTAGAGTTCATATCCGGAATTCAGAATGAAACTTCCTTATTGTTCTTGTCCAGAATCCGAACCCTAAAACAGAATGCTTTATATCAAAGTTTCAATGATTCCGAGAAAATGAATCCGAAACTCATACTTAAGAAAAAATATGAATGAAAATATGATAAGGATAATTTTTCTTATAAAAGAGATTTTTCTTAAGAAAGAAATTTTCCTTATAAAAGCAATTTTCCTTAAGAAAGAAATTTTCCTTAAGAAAGCAATTTTCCTTAAAGATAAGGTGTTTGTGATTTTCAAAACAAGAAGGAATGGAAAAGTCATAAGGAAAACCTTATTGACTCAACAATCTCCCCCTTTTTGGAAAGCACAAACATCCTTACGAAAAAGATATTCCAAGAAGAAAGAAACACATTAAAGCTTATCTCCCTTGGTTTAAGGATATAGATGAATACGACTAACTCCCCCTTAGGCTTTGAAACTCTAAGGATCGTATTCATATTTCCGGAGTGATGTTTCTTTAAGAAAAAACTCCCCTTTAAACAAACTCTTATTAGAGTTCTTTTTCCTTGGGTATTTTTTCTTTCTCCCCCTTTGATAAACTCTTATTAGAGTTCCTCTTTTTCTTAAGAATCTTTTCCTTCTCCCCCTTTGTGATTTTCAAAAAGAATTGGAGGGAATGGAAAAAACTTAACAATGTACCTGAAAAATTAGTAATGACAACAATAGAAACAACAAGTACGACTTTCATTAAAATTAGAATCTCGACAACAACAAACATAAAAAAAAGATCGGATTGGTCATTTCGGATCTTTCTCCTTCGACATGAGCCCCTTAAGAATAGTCTTGATCTTCTTGAGGTCCTTATGATCTTCTTCAGCTTGCTTTTCTAAGGCAACTATTCTTTCGGATTGAGATTCAATCTTTTCTTCCTGAGCCTTCAACTTTTCTTCCTGAGCTTTCATCTTCTCTTCCTGAGCCTTCATCCTTTCTTCAAACTCGATCCGATAATCCCTTTCAAATTTCCAACTTTGATTAACGGAATTGAGCTTTCCATTCAGATCTCTCACTTCCTGAATCCGAAAGTTCTTTTCCTCTGTCAACTTCTCTTCGAAGGATGCAGTCAGCTCAATAATCTTCTTGTCTTCGGTCTCAAAGGCATCCTTAACATTATCCTAAAACTCATCAAGCAACCTCATCTCTTCCACATTCTTCTTCGACCAGCTTGTCATCCTCTTACAAGATCTTTTATGAGCTTCGTAACCAACAAAGAATGTTTTGAACTGAGCTTCAATCTCAATACACTTATCCATAACCATGGATACGGAGTCGGTTTTCAGATTCAACGCATGTTGGAGCATCTGGCATCGTGAATCAATGCTTGAGAAGGTCGGAATGGTTCCTACCAACTTCTTCAAAGACTGAACAACAAAATCATGCCCCAACGAAGATGAATCCGAATCTGAAATCTTGCTCGGAGAATTTTCTTCCTCAATAAGCTCCAATTTCCTCTTAGAAGAACTACCAGCTTTCTACCTCTTTCTTACCACTGAGCTCGGAGTCTCGGTAAGAACTTTCTTTCCCCTATTTTTTTCCGGAATAGAATCTTGTTCCGGAGTTTTCTTTTCACTGTCAGAAACTTGAACAACCAAATCTTCCTCATCAGCAACTTCTTGAACACCAACCTCTACTTTTCCCATCTGAGAAATATCATGTAAAAGTTGTTCTTCTTCTCCATGATAGGCAACTTCTTCTTCTCCTTTCTCTTCTTCCATCACAGGAGTAACTAACTTTGAAGATTCAGCTTCTGAAGTCCGGAGTGATAAGTGTTCCGAAGGAGTTCCCTTGTACTCATCAACTTGTTTTAGCACATCTCCTGTCTCACCACTTCCTTCAGCAGCCTCTTCAACTTGTTCCACTTGCTCTTCTTCCTCAGTATTCGTAGCAACAGGCTCTTACGGAGCAACAAGATTTCTTCCTGGAGTCTCAGGTAGAGATTCCAGGGAGAAAGATCTCAGAACTGGAATTGTTGCTGAAACCATTTCATTGAACTTCAACAGGGCCTGAGCTACCTCAGCCTCGGACATCTTCTTCTTGATCTTCTTTTCCTTAGCTTGTTTCTCAAGCTCATCAGCAGCTTTCTCTTTCAGGGCCTTAGCTTCCGCAGGGTCCAATCCGAACTGCGGATCCCCTTCTTTCCTCTTCTCTTTGTCAGCTCTCCACTTTGAAACAACTTCATCAGGATAGGTTTTCTTCTTCTTAGGCTTTGGTGGTGCGGAGTGGACTTCCTTAGACTTGGGTTCCTCGGCTTCGACTACCACTTCTTTCAGCTTTCTCTTCCTTACCGGCTTGGATG
Organism: Viscum album; assembly: GCA_963277665.1. Classification (NCBI taxonomy): domain Eukaryota; kingdom Viridiplantae; phylum Streptophyta; class Magnoliopsida; order Santalales; family Viscaceae; genus Viscum; species Viscum album. The sequence continues at coordinate 1,776,226,752 of OY728146.1, read as the reverse complement.
ATTCCGGATCAGCAGATTTCGGAGTCACTTCTACTTGAGGAGGTAGATCAATAAACATACCAGACTTCTTGTCAAAATCTATATTCATCCTTTTAAGCGTGCCATCACTAAGCAACATGATCTTACACACCCTTGGTTTATAACTACAAGCAACCTTGAAAGATTGTAGGCACTGAACTATGAGCTTTGATAATATTGCTGGGTACATTACGATCTGAGCTCTCAGATTCCCCTTCTTCAAATTTTCAATATTAAGAAGAATATGCTTCATCAAGTTAAACTTTCTTAGATTTATCAGGAAATCTAAGATATATATCTCACTCTTTTTCAAGATATCCTTATCACCTTTTCTCAGTACGATAAGTCCTTGCACCCATAATTCCAGAATCCGGAAGTTTGTAGATAGGCTTGCAATTTTCGGAGCCTTGTCATCATCCAATCCGAGAGTTTCTAAGGCTTTTTCTTTGTTGAAACTACCCTTGGAGTCCGACAATACGTGAGAAATAAACTCAGCTTCACCTTCATAACTTAACCCTACCAAGCTTGCAGCCTTGGTGTAAGAAAGCTTATATGTCTTGCCATACGATTTGAAAGAAAATTTTTCTCTATTATCTTCCTCGAAGAAAGCAACTGACTCATAAAACTCAACAAGCAAATCAGAGTACACTTCATCTTGGTTGCCGGTTTTTGATACCGCAACATCCTCCCAGCCATTCAACTTGATATTCTTCGAAATGATAGAATCATAGTTGCTGAAGAAAGTCGGATGAACTAACCTTTCTCTGTAAACTAACCACTGAGAAATAGGCTTTGTTGAAGACATTTCTTGAGAAGCTAACTCTGCAAACATTCGGATTAGAAGTTCTCTGGGAAGTTCGGAACAGAGAAGACTGATGTTCGGAACGACCTTAAATTGGAGAGTCAGAGCTTCAGCACGCGAGAGCTTGAAACCGACGTGGGACTAGGAATTAGGTCCCCTTTATATAGGCAACGAGATGACGGTTGACATTCCATAGATGATCTAACGGTTGGAATGGGCTGCGATCAGATCTGACGGTTCAGAGCTTGAATCCGATCTTTTTGAGGTTTTATTAAAACAAAGATTTATAAAAACCATAATCCAAAGATACAATACAAGAAAATGCCAGCAAGTAAAATATGATTACGAAAACTTCAGTAAGGAAATCATACCTTTCGGATTAGCTTAGGAAAGTTATTCGTAATGGGAAATATAAAGATGACTATGAAAAACTCAATACAAAAAACTGAATATGAAAAACTCAATTCGAAAAACTCAATACGAAAAACTCAATACGAAAAACTCAATACGAAAAACTCAATACGAAAAACTTAATTCTAAAAAAAAATGTGAAAGTTCCGTTATGAAAATACAAGTACGAAAGTTTTCCATTCTGGAAATTTTCAATACGAATACTTTCATTCCAGAAGTATTCTGTATGAAAATATCCATTCTGGAAAATGGTAGTTCCAGAAGTTTCATTCCGGAAAACTTTGTTCCGAAAAGTTTGAAAACAAATTTTGAAAAACTTTGTTAAACAAACAATCAAATGTACTCCCCCTATGAAAAGGAGTTTATTACTGTAAGGAGACTTTTTCAACAGAAAGTTACTTGAGAAAGATTACCTTATGGTTATCATTCCTAACTTCTGTTTAATATATTCAAATCTATCAGAATGCAAAGACTTTGTGAATATATCAGCAAGTTGATCTTGTGTTCCGACAAATTGAAGAATAATATCTCCTTTGAGTGTGTGATCCCTAAGAAAGTGATGCCTAATATCTATGTGTTTTGCACGAGAGTGATGTGCAGGGTTTTTACTTAGGGCAATGGAACTTGTGTTATCACAAAAAATTTGAGTTTTAGTAAAACTCAAGCCATAGTCTGTGAGTGTGTGTTGCATCCACAACACTTGTGCACAACAACTTCCAGCTGCTACATATTCAGCTTCAGCAGTGGAAAGTGCTACAGAATGTTTCTTCTTGCAGGACCAAGAAACTAATGAATCCCCTAAGAAATGACAAGTTCCGGATGTACTTTTTCTATCCATTCAACATCCACCAAAGTCAGCATCAGAAAAACTTTTTAGAACAAAATCATTTCCAGAAGTATAAAATAATCCTAGATCCATGGTTCCCTTAAGGTAGCGAAAAATTCTTTTTACTGCCTTTAGGTGAGATTCCTTAGGATTGGATTGATATATTGCACATAAGCATACTGAAAACATTAAGTCTGGTCGACTAGATGTTAAGTAAAGTAGACTTCCAATCATACCTCTAAAAGATGTTTGATCTACTGGTTTCCCAGCTTCATCAAGATCTAAAGAGTTTGAGGTACCAATGGGAGTACTTATACTTTTAGTGTTGTCATAACCATACTTTTTAAGAAGATCTTTAATATACTTATGTTGAGATATGTAAGTTCCTTCTGGTTTTTTTAGAAATTTGAAAACCAAGAAAAAATGTTAACTCACCCATCATACTCATTTCAAACTCAGATTTCATTAGACTAGCAAAAGAGTCAGTCAAAGATTGCTGAGTTGAACCAAATATAATGTCATCAACATAAATTTGAACAATCAAAACATTTTTCTTATCTTTTTTTTATAAAAAGGGTTGGATCTGCATTTCCCTTAACATAATTATTTTGAAGCAAAAATCCAGTGAGTCTATCATACCATGCTCGTGGGGCTTGTTTAAGGCCATACAAAGCTTTGGTAAGTCTAAAAACATGATCAGGATGTTTTTTATCTTCAAATCCAGGAGGTTGTTCAACAAAAACTTCCTCTTGAACATAACCGTTAAGAAAAGCACATTTCACATCCATTTGGAAAAGTTTGAAATTAAAGAATGCTGCAAAGGCAAGTATAATGCGGATAGATTCAAGTCTGGCTACTGGAGCATAGGTTTCTTCATATTCTATTCCTTCTTGATGATTATAGCCTTTAGCAACAAGTCTAGCTTTATTTCTAACAATGACTCCATTTTCATCACATTTATTTCTGAAAACCCATTTTACTCCAATAACAGAAGTTTCCTTAGGTCTTTCAACCAAGGTCCAGACTTTATTCCTTTCAAATTAATTTAGTTCATCTTGCATGGCTTTAATCCAATCATCATCACCTAAAGCTTCGTCAGTGCTTTTAGGCTCTAATTGGGAAAGAAATGCTAGATGTTCTACTTCATTTCTTAAGGAACTTCTAGTACTTACAGGTTGATTTACATCGCCAATGATACTATCACTGGGATGATTCTTAAGAAACACCTGATTTGGGTTTTGTAAAACCTGTTCATCAACATAGGGTAGAAAGTCTTCTGGGGTAAATGTTTCAGAAGTATCTTCTAGAACAATTTCCTTATCAAAAGGTTCTTCTATCAAAGGTTGATAATCAGTTTTTGAAAACACATCCGAAGATGTAAGTTGAGATGATTTAAAAACAAAAGGATCTGATTCATCAAATTTTACATGTAATGTTTCTTCAACAATACAAGTATTTTTATTAAAAACTCTATAAGCCTTAGAGGTTGTGGAATAACCTAAGAAAATCCCTTCATCTGATTTTGGTGCGAATTTATGTAAGTTATCTTTAGTATTCAAAATGAATACTTTGCAACCAAAAACCTTGAAGTAGGAGAGTCTAGGTTTTCTACCATTCCATAACTCATAAGGAGTTTTATTAAGAAAAGGTCTAATCAAAACTCGATTTACAGTATAACAAGCAGTACTTACAGCTTCAGCCCAGAAATATCTAGCAATAGAATATTCACTCAACATGGTTCTAGTTATCTCTTGAAGAATTCTATTTCTTCTTTCAACTACACCATTCTGTTGAGGGGTTCTAGGTGATGAAAAATTGTGAGTAATACCTTTCTTACTACAAAAAGTTTCAAAATCAGAATTTTGAAATTTTCCTCCATGATCACTATGAATAGTTTTCAATGGAAGGTTTTTCTCATTTTTAACTTGAGCTCTAAAACTTTTGAAATAAGAAAAAGCTTCAGATTTCTTTCTTAGAAAATAGACCCAAGTAAATCCAGTGTAATCATCAACTAGAACAAACACATATTATTTGCCTCCAATACTTCCAGTTTGTGTTGGACCAAAAAGATCCATGTGCACCAACTGTAATGCATCGGTTGTTGAGACTTCACCGATTGACTTAAAACTAGATTTATGTTGCTTTCCATATTGACAAGGATCACAAACTTTAGAAGAATCATATCTAAGATCCGGTAGATCCTTAACAGGTTTCTTCTTAGAGAGTTTACATAGGTTCCTAAGATTACAATGTCCTAATCTTCTATTCCATAACCAAGAGTGATCTTCCGTTGCACTTAGGCAAGGTAAATCTTGGCTTCTTAGGTCTTCTAAGTTTAAGGTGTAAACATTTTCTTGCCTATTGGCTGAGAGAATAAATTCTTCCTTGTAATTGTGTACTAAACACTTATCATTCCTAAAATTCACAAGGTAACCTTCATCACATAACTGACTTATGATAATGAGGTTGTGCTTAAGACCTTTAACAAAAAGAACATTTGAAATCAAAGTTTTACCTAAAAGAACAATATTACCAATACCAACAATTTCTCCCTTAGCATTGTCTCCGAAAGTTACCTTTCCTCCTTTCGTTTTGATAATCTTTTCAAAAAAGCTTTTGTTACCAGTCATGTGCCGGGAACATCCACTATCCATGTACCAAATATTGTTGCTGGAACTTTCTTTATTTTCCTAAAATCAAGAACAAAGTTAGATTTTCGGAATCCAAACTTGCTTGGATCCGAGATTTCCAGACAATAAAATTTTAGGTAACCACATTTTCTTAGAAAAGTAGGCTTTATGAAATCCTAGAGATTGAGTTTTGTTTAAGGAACAAATTTTTGCCCAGTGACCTCCACATTGACATTTAGTACAAAATGGGGCACTTTGAGGAACAAAATAATTGTTACTGAAAACTGGTTTTGCATGGGTATAACCAAATCCGGATTTATTTCTTAAAGGTCGTATTTGGGAATACATCTTATCAAAATTTTCCTTACCATGGGTAAAGTTTGATAAACACTTCTTTAAGGAAAAAATTTCGGACTTGAGTTTTACAACCAAGTTTTTATCCTCAAAATCATTAGTTTTAGAACTAGAGTTAGGCTCGAAAACATTTTTATTAGAAATTACTTTTTCTAATTCTTTAGAAAGTTTATTCTTCTCAGAACTTACTTCCTCAAGATTTTTTGAAATATTTTCAAAATCAGCATTTTTCTTATCAAGATCTTTAGAAAGATCCGATATTTATTTAGTAAGAATAGAATTCCTAGAGTTTTCCTTATCAAGTTTCTTGTTGAGTTTGGAATTCTCAATCTCAAGAAGTTCAGCAAACCTAGAGACTTCTTCATAAGTAGGTAAAGTATTTTCCTCATCAGAAGATGATTCTTCATCAGAAGAGTTATAATACTTACTATCATTAGAATTTAAAGAAACATTGGTCAATGATTCAGCATTTCGTACCTTAGCCATAAGACAATGATTGTCAATAGGTAATCTGGCTATAAGACCAAGATTCTTCTGTCCTGAAGATTCATAGTCAGAAGATTCATCTGAAGAGTCACCACCACTGGCACTCCAGGTGTCATTAGCTTTCAGAACTTTCTTAGCTTTGGCTTTATAATACTTCTTTCTGTTCCTGTCTGAATGCCTTTCCATCCTTTCTTTCTTTTTGAGCATAGGGCAATCTGGTCTAATATGTCCACCTCTTTTGCATTCATAACAAGTAACTTCTCCATCTTTCTTATCTTTCCTATCCTTCTTCTTATACTTGGATTGAAAGTTTCTCTGTCTAGCTATCTTGTTCATCCTTCGAGCAAGATTGGATAATTCATTTTCTGAAACTTCACTCTCACTAGATTCGGATTGGAAAATGACTTTCTTTGACTTAGATCTGGTTACTCTCTCAGGAGTCTTAGCTTTCATCTGATTTGACGTTGTAGTAAAAGCAACAGTACCATTTCCATTCTTTTTCTTGATGTTGTCAGCATCTCTCTTCATTCTGGTCTCATGTTGTAGAAGAGTTCCAAAAAGCTCATCAAGAGTAATTTGTGTAACCTTCCTGTTCTCATCTATAGCTGTTCTCTTGGATTCCCACTCATTGGGCATAATGTCAATTATCTTGTCCATAAGAGCTTAATCATCTAAACCTTTCTCTCCCATAGATTGTAGACTGTTGACTATGGTCATAAATCTTTGTTGAACTTTACAGATAGGTTCTCCATAAGGAAAATTGAAGCCATGATATTCAGCTCTAAGCATAGCTCTTCTAGTCTCAATCACCTTAGAAGTTCCAAAGTGTGTAACTTCTAACTTCTTCCATATACAATTAGCTGCTTCACAAGAAGAAATTTGGCTATATATATTTCTAGTCATTGAACATAGTAAAGTGTTGCGTACCTTATAGTTGAGTTGATATTCTTGCTTTTCCTGGTTAGTAAAGGTTCTGACTTCCTTGTCAGGAATTTTATAATCACCAGTAAGCATGACAAAGTTGTCTACTCCAGTATTGATAACAAATGTCTTCATATGATCTCTCCAGTATTCATAGTCATTACCATCGAATATTGGTGGCCTTGTAGGATTTAGATTGTCAATCGAGCCAACATTAATTCCTGCCATACTAAAAATAACTTTGCACACAAACTTGTTAGTAGCAAAGAATTGTAATCACAAAGTTCGGAATGAGAAAAGTTCGGAATGGATAAATCGGAATGACAAAGTTCGGAATGGAAAAGTGAGCAAGAAAAACTTGTATGTGAGTACAAGTATTTCAGTAACCTTGGCTCTGATACCAAATATAAGAATGGTATAGAGTAAGAGGTTTCCAACCTTTGATACCAATTGTAGGATCGAAATATAATATGAGATGCTCAATATACAAGAGGGGGGGTGAATTGTATACTTTAAAAATTCCATTGGAACCTTTAATGTTAGTTAAGAATAACTAAAGTTTCCTTAAGAAAAGGAAAAGGCTAAGTTTAACAAAGTTAAACTAAGTAAATTCACAACACCTCTAACACCGAACTAAACTTGTAAAGAGATTCCAAAAGTAGGTTCCGGAAATATGGTTCCGGAAATTGAAACTTAACAAAAGTTACAATATGAGATTCTACCTTAAAGCATATAGAATCTAAATGAATCAGAGTAAGTAAGGAATTATAAGAAAGTTATACTTTCCTTAAGATACAAAATGCAGCGGAATAAAGACAAGTAGTAAAACTACTAGTAACAAGATAATAGTCTTTTAACCCAAAGAGAAGGGTATCCAACAACCTTGGATAAAGGTCCCTTGATTTATACTTTCAAGCAAGTCTATCATACCCACACCAGGGTAAGCCCTCGATACGAAGATCGGAGTCTCTGTCTTGCTATCCCCGCAAGCCCTCAACTTCAAGGTAGTTGGCAACCTCTGTCTTTCTCAGCAAGAAAGCCCTCGATCTTTAAGGTAGTCGGCACCTCTGTCTTCCTATTCCCGGAAGCCCTCGAATGTAATCACCAACATTCGGAGTCGAACGAAGCTTTGAGAGTTAATAAGAGACTCTCTCTCTAGAAATCACTTCAACAGCATGTAAGCACTTTTTCAGCAATCAGCTACGAGCTCTTTCAAATGAGCTCCTATTTATAGGTAAGGTCGGCTCCTTCTCCAACGGTCATATTTTCCTTAAAGATCGGAGGGACCTGTACACGTGTCACTTAGACAACGGTTAGTTTATAAAAAAATGAACGACATCGTTTTATAACAATGTAAGTGTAACAGAATGTACGACATCGTTTTAAACTTTAACATAAAGGTTCGGAATAGAAACTTCGGAGTGAAGGTTCGGAGTGAATAAATTCAGAGTGTATAAAACAATGATAATCAGATTCTGTTTAAAAGGTGAATTCGGAATGAGAATTCGGAATAGGAATTCGTTATCAGAAATCGTAATGAGAATTCATCATCAGAATTCGTAATGAGAATTTGTCATCAGAATTCGTAATGAGAATTCGTCATCAGAATTCGTAATGAGAATTCGTCATCAGAATTCGTAATGAGAATTCTTTACCAGAATTCGTAATGAGAATTCGGAATGAGATTTCTTCATTAGAATTCGTAATGGGAATTCTTCATTGGAATTCGTAATGAGAATTAGTCATCAGAATTCGTAATGAGAATTCTTTACCAGAATTCGTAATGAGAATTCGGAATGAGATTTCTTCATTAGAATTCGTAATGGGAATTATTCATTGGAATTTGTAATGAGAATTCTTCTTCAGAATTCGTAATGAGAATTCGGAATGGGATTTCTTCATTAGAATTCGTAATGAGAATTCTTCTTCAGAATTCGTATCCTGAATCTGGAATAGAACTTAGTTAGAGTTCATATCCGGAATTCGGAATGAAACTTCCTTATAGTTCTTGTCCAGAATCCGAACCCTAAAACATAATGCTTTATATCAAAGTTTCAATGATTCCGAGAAAATGAATCCGAAACTCATACTTAAGAAAAAATATGAATGAAAATATGATAAGGATAATTTTTCTTATAAAAGAGATTTTTCTTAAGAAAGCAATTTTCCTTATAAAAGCAATTTTCCTTAAGAAAGCAATTTTCCTTAAGAAAGCAATTTTCCTTAATGATAAGGTGTTTGTGATTTTCAAAACAAGAAGGAATGGAAAAGTCATAAGGAAAACCTTATTGACTCAACAGATGATGGTTAGTAGGTTAAAATTATACCATATTCATATATATATAAGGTTCATGGAATTGGTAATATCTATGATAATTGATGTGATGTGGGATTATTTGAGGTGCATTAGCATCTAGGAATTGAAGCGATGTGGGTTTATTTAAGGTGCATTGGAATCTAGGAATCAATATGATTATGGATCAATGTGAGGTGTGAGTTATCAGGGCTTATTATGGCTATTTGATGAGATGTACTACCTCATAGGTGCCATGTGCAACATGGGAATGAGGTTGGAATCTGATGAGATACGGTACTTGATGGGTGTCAGGTATGGAATAAGAACAATTTTAGAACCCGATGAGGTGCGGGAGTAATGATTAATCATCTGATAAATTTAGAGTCTGAGGATGGTTATAGGACCATCAGTTTATTTTGAGTTTTGGACCGGGATGTGATTGGGGCACATAACTCCTAAGGTGGGGAGTGCCTTGAGAGAGATGACCTAGGACTTTGTGACTTAGGTAGAGCAAATTTTTTCAAAGAGATGGTTTTTTTCCAGTACAATATTTTTATAATGATTGATTTCTTGGGAATGAGATATGTTAAGGTGGGGAGATTTTAATGTCTCGTGTTTTTTGAGTGGGTCGAAATCCTCAACGAGTTTGAAATTTCAGAGTTTGGTGGTCAGTCAAACTCTTTTCTTGATTTTCAGAACATAATTTGGGAAAAGAAGCTTTGTTTTAGATGGGTATAGATGTTTTGAATGTTACTTGGAGTTTTAATTGGGTTTTGGCTGTGTGAGAGGCCTAACACCCCATATTTCCATAGTGAACAGACTGGAGTGCATGGGTTGAACCAACCGTGCAGTACCTGGGTGAAATCGTGTGGCCCTCTCTTGGATCTATGAATAGTTTTTCAAACCATGTGGGAGGGTGGAACATGGTCATGTAGACAATTTTTCAATTTTTAGTAGAGGCTCACACATGGTTTGCACACGGTTTAAAAAAATGTGCAGGCTAACCATGCAAGGTGTAGTTCTTATGTAGTGGGTGTTGAATGATTGTTGCATGATTATCCAAAAAATTTGGCCAAACCATTTGGGTCCTTAAATTGGTTGAAACTAATTTTCTACCCATACCCCATATTACTTTTCATTATTTATTCTCCTATATTTATTGGGCACTATAGGGGGATCTCCTCCCTTTTTCTCTCCTCTAGTATTTCAGCCACACCCTCCATCCGAGCTCTATGTTGATTTCCATTTGGTGCATTGGATCCACACCAGTAAGGGGTTTGATTTTATTTTATCTTTTCTACCTTTCTCTCTTATTACTGAACACTAAATCCATCTGAATAGTTTTACTCTATTTTTAGGGTGTTCATATAAAATGATTATTTCATCCAAATCAGACTAAGTAAAAGGCAGATATTGGATGACTAAGCATTTACTGGCATAAGGTAGGTTTTTCTTAGATTTCTCATTAATTTTTCTCATGTTTTGGGCTTCAAAAATTGAGCGCACCTTTGGGTTTTCTGAGAGAGACCCTATAAATTCAATTATTTATAATTAGTTAACTAATTGACATCCTGATATGTCTATGGGAATGCTCAAACATGACTAAATATATTTTAATTCTTGTGAGAGGATTTAAACCTTTTTTATATTAGGCTGGGGTGGTTATTTATTTAAATTAAATTATTTATATTATCAATATTTTATGTGATGGTTCCATGTGAATGTGACTGGACTAGAATGATGATTGAGATGGTGATGACCATCTAAACTAGGGAAATTTGGTTCATCAAGTTGGGCTTAGACAAGATTATTGAGGTGATTTTGATCACCAAGTTGGGAGATGTTGTCATTAGATTGAGGTGATGAGGTCATCAGGTTGTGGTCATGGACTAGGTGATTGATATGGTGTTGACTATGAAGCTGAGTGACATGTTCGTTGGGGCACGAGTTGTAAAGATTATGTGACTTAGGTAATTTGTTGGTGATTTCTGCTTACCATGATTGGATGACGCAACATTGGAGTTTTTTTTAACATAGACAAGACTCATATTATGAGCTGTTGTTGACCACTCGTGTGGGCAGATGCCTCCATTAAATGTGAATTAGGGTGGTGTTGATCACCAATATGGTTGGAGTTGATTTCTATAGAAAGCTAAAGGTAGAGTGATGATCCATAAATTGATAGTGTTGAGACCGTCAGTTGGGGGATGAGGGTCACTAAATATTCATGCAGTTGGGTAGAAATTATTTGGGAGGATGGATATCACCATTCCTTTGGACATATGATATGGGGATGATGATGTTATTATTTAGATGAAAGATATCACTATGCCTCAAACATCAGGATTTGAGACGTCAATGATTATTTTGAGCTATGATCCAAGGGAACAATTAATTCATTATGAATTCTCATAGGACATTGGTTATATTCTTGATGGGATGTGGGGTTAGGTTATGTTTTTGAGGTGGAACTTGATGGTTCACCTAGGATTATTTTCATCACGGCATGCCTTGGGATTTTGATAAGGACCCTCTCTAATACCATTATACTAGCAGTGAATGAGGTAGGTAATTTCTTTTATATAGTTTCTAAGCACAAGGGAAGTAGGTTATTTATATGACATGATGTTTAGTTTTTTTTATTTTTTAGGTACACAAAATTAATCACATATGTATGGTAGGAACACATTGGTAGTTACTTATTGAGATTATTCTCACACTATACACATTCCCTTTAAGATGTGTGTAGAATTTATGATCTTGTGATAGGTAAGGGACAATGATCATGAGTGGGACCTTAGTTATTATGTTGAAAATGTTTTATAGGATAGATGTAAAGGACCATAGGTTCTTTCACCCACTGAAGCTTATCATTTGAGTCATTTTATTATCAGGCTTATATGTATATTATGAGATCAGCAACAAACGAACCTTTTTTTAAGGTCTTGTATGACCTGAATTATATTCATGCTTCTACGTTAGTGTATTATTCTAAAAATGGTAAGTTTGTATATTTTATTTATTTATTTATCACTAAATTATATTTATTCTTTAACTATTTTATGACATTTCTTTCGCTACAATATATTACTATTACCATCATTTTTTTGTATTTATTCCGCCGCTATATTTATATAAAACATTATTATATTCACCTACAGAGTGTATAGTGTCATCAAAATCACCTATTTACACCCTCAATACTAGTATGAATCCTTTGGAGTATGGGGTGGTGAACCTAAGGACCAATTGTAAACTGGACCTAAGCATTGTTTTGGTGGAAAGATGAGTCGGGGCGATAGACTTTATTCTTGAAATCACTTATTTAGAGTCTAAAATATTTCCCATATATTAAGGAAAAATTTTTATTTTAAAGGAAACCTTTAATATTAAAAATTAATATTCATATTAATGAGTGTTAAAGATAGTGGTACCTTCCATTAATGTTTTATAAGTTAAAAAACATTCGTTTAAAACATTTGTAAGAAAAGATAAAATGTAACTTATTCAAAAAATGATAAGAATATTCAGATTAATTTTTTTAAAAAAAATCAAAACATGGCTAAAAATATATTTAATAAATAACTGTAAAATAGTAAAAATATTCTTTAAATCATTTTAAAGAAAATATATATATTGGAGAAAAATATTCACGACCGACTAGAAAAACAAAGTTTATTTTCCTTGAAAACATCATTTCAGTATATTGAGTACATGAAGAGAGAAAAATGAAAAGATAAATTTTAATTTGTAAAAATGAAAATATGATAATAAAATTAATTGGTTTTATGGTAGAAATACAAAATCATACTCTTAGAGGATACTTAAACCTAGATAGTTTTGAATAATGATGAGATTGTGAAATAAACCCTTACCTCAGGTTTGACGTCCTTAGTATAAATAAAAAACTCATGTATAATAAATATTAATTTATTATTAATTTATTATATAAACATAATAATATATATCATACCATATATTATTTATATACAATATTTAATATCCTATTTGTTAATAATTATTTATTAAAATTAATGTTTCTTGTAATAACTGCTTCATTTTCCATACATGTTTTTGTTCATTAGTTCCAGTCCTTGTGATTTTATTATGGTTCCATAATCTATATAATTTTCATAATTATATAAATATAATATATATTAATTATATATTAATTCATAGTAACCCATAAAATTAAGTGATAGAAAAATGAATTACATCGTTCCTAGAGACGGTAGGTCATACGTACACATGGACATTTTTTTCATTATTTAATGGATGGAAAAAAAGGTAAAAAATAATTAAAATTTAAGTAATAATTATTATATCATATATATCATATATAAAAATTAAATATATCATTATTAATATCCTTGTAAATCAAAAATGAAAAATGAATCACATCTCTTCGTGGAGGCGGTAGTCCATATGTACACACGAGTGGCATTATCATTTTCCAACAGATTGGAATGTAAGAAGTTAGATATGATATTATATTTATATAAGCATAATTATGTCCTAAATATTATATATATATACATTATATCAATTATTATATCCATCCATGAGTTGCGGTGATGGAAAATGAATTATTTTAGTTTTCAAGGAAGCTGTCCGCCGTACACATGATCAATGATTTAATTTTCCATTTGATGGAAGAGAAGATGAATATAAATTATAAAATTAATGTAATAATATATAATTATATGTAAGATACTAATTTTATTATTTAATCATGGTTTAAGAATATTTTAAGGAGGTATAAGAATAAATAAAATTAAAATGTATGGTTAAGAACTATACCTCTTCGTCAAATAACCTCTATAGGATTATACCTAAAGCATTACTAGGACGATTTTTGAACCAACCAAAGACTCTAGGTTATGTTTAGGGATTTAATTAAGGAATTTTGGTAGGTATTGGCTGAAAAAGGCTATTAAAGTGTTTATATGAGATAATAGAAGTTTTCCTTTTACAAGTGGGGGAGAAGACACATTTTGATTTTAAAAAAAACATCAAATAAGTAAATTTAATATTAACACAAAATGGATCCAAAATAAAATGTTTACCAAATTTATAAGATATAAGGTATAAAAAAGTCCATAAAATAAAAATTAAACATCTTTTTATGTCATTTTACCCCTGATCTTTTTAGTTTAACTCTCAATAAACTTATTTTAACATTAATTGGAGTAACAACTTTTTCAAAATGAAAGGGTTATAATTTTACTTATAAAATAATAATTTAATAATAAAAGGAAAAAAATACGAAATTATAAACCATTTATCATACTAATTTTTCTATTTCATGGTTTTAAGGATTTTTAAATATTTCAATAAAATATTATTTACATAAAATATCATTAAAGTCATTTTTGATACTATTTATTTAATTTGACTATAGAGTCATGAAGATAATAATGAATTTAAAATATAATACATTTAAAAATAAATAAATCATAATTATTAAATATAAAATTATTTTTTAACCATAAATAATCCTAAATACATTACTTTAATATTTTATATAATTATTTACTTTGCATTTTTCCATAGTTTTCAAAAGATATATGTCAACATTATATAAGAATTTAAGGTTACTATAGAATCTCTAAAAATCAAAAATAAATTTACATAATAAAGATAATATAATTAGACTCAAAATTAATATTAATATTAATTCACCATTTATTTTTATCCCTATGAGAACATATAAGTTATATTGAAAGGAAAGAGAGTGACATTTTCTTTTTTTCTTTACTTAAATTATTATATAAGTAAACTATCGAGAATATTGTCCCATAAATAATTGCATATCAATAATAATTTTATAAGGATCTAAATAAATTAATCCAATAAGAATTATGATGAAATATGATGCCATTATCATTTAATTTTAACCTAGGTTAACCTGATTTACTCTTTTACCGTGGTGATTTTTTACAATTTTATTATTCATTATAAATAAATATTATGGTGAATTATTACTTAATTTTAATTATTTTTATTAAAATATGGAATATATTTTATAAAATTATGCTAAAAAATTGGTATAATTTAATTTTAAAATGTACTCGCAAAATGTGTTGAAAAATGTTTTTTCAAGAAATGTATTTTTCTAGCACAAGATGATATTGCATTAACTCAATGACTGGAAATAATCATTATATGAATTTAAATTAATATATATATATATATATAATAAATAAATTTTATCTAAATCATTCCCCATTATGGGTTATTTTAATTAATTAAATTAGAGAAACATTATGTACTTAAAAACTATTATTAAATAAATGAGTTTTAAGCCTTAAAATAACCTTATTTAAAAATCATGTATAAATATGATTAAAATGTAATTAATTAAGTGAAATAAAACTAAATAAAACTTATTTTACTTTTAATTAAAATTCAAATCATTATGGTTCTTTTAATTACTTAATTTATTGAAAATAAATGATAGTTTTACAAAAAGTGGTATTTTTTCATAATTCACTAAAAAACCAATATTTTCAAAAAATCCCAAACATTTCACCCTAAGATAATTTTAATATGATGATTTAAAAAATTATATAATTTTTATAAAAAAATCCTAAAATTTATAAAAATTAATTATAATATTTTTTTACTAAAAGAAATAAAAGCAATTTTTGAAAAGAACATATTTTTGAAGAATAAAATGAATTTACTAAAAATTGAGTTATTATTTTCTAAGAATTAATCAATATATTTATATTTTTTAATAACTTTATGTATTTATATATTTATAAATATTTCATAAAGAAGTTAATCCCATTCATACCTAATAATTTAATGGCTAGTTTATGACGATCATTTTTAAATATTTTAATAGTATATCATAGTTTGTTTAAACTTAGTGTTGCATGTTGTATATGATATAGATCATAATGTTCTTATTTTAAAATATTAGGGTATTAAATTCTACCCCCCATCAATATTTTTCATCCCCATAACTTGAACTTGTATTCAGAAATAAAGGGTTTGACATTTGAAAACTCATATGTGGAAAACCCACATCGTAAAAGGGTTAATAAAACCTCCTCTTAAAAATTGGGAAAGAAAAATATAGAGGTAATTTATAATAAAAAATATATATTTCCAAATAGGATATCATTAATGGGATACAAAAATATAGCATATAGTAGAATAATAATGCCCAAGGACTGAAAGAGAGTGATAGAGAATATGGTTAGTAGAAACATAATGAAAAAAACCATAAATTTTTTATGGTGAAAAGACTATTAATTTATTTAAAATAAAGGTAAATTTATGATATTTTTATTTCAAGATTATTTTCCTAAATTTTTGGTATTATTTTACAATCAATTTAGATAAAACATGAAGATATACTTAATTGATATCTTTTTATTTCATAAGAACAATTCCATAATTTTTTTATGATTTAATCAATTTCCACTTCATTTATCAATCCAGGAAATTAATATATAAGACAATTTTTATGACTAAATAACTAAAATTAACTTTTAGAAGATCATAAGATATATAAATGAGTGAACATTATTTCCACTGATCTATAAATGATCACTAAAACCAAATTTTTTATATTAAGTTATCCGATATAATTCATTAATGTCTAAAACCTCAATAGTAACACCCAAAGTTCAATTTAATCTATTCCATAAGTATTAATCCTTAAGACCCTTCCAAAAAATCTCTAACCAAATTCAAAATTAAAAAATTTAGAAAGAGGGGAACTAAATTTCAAAAATAAACTTAACATTAATCCCCAAAACATTATAATTCTACTCTTAATGTCACATACCAAATATTTTCCAAAATTGTTCACAATAAAACCTCAATGAAAATATATCTACTTATAAAATTAACCATGTTATTACTACTTAAATAATGTCACACATTTATCAAATATATTCCCTGAATTTGAAAATGTAGTAAACTCCACCAGAAATTACTTTGTCACCAAGTCACTAATAATTTCCAAGGTTACCAATAATATTTGATTTACTTTATCATTGTCAATTTTCTCTGTAACCCAACTAAATATTATTATTTTAATATTAGGAATATATTAAGGTTTATCTTTCCTCTTATCATGTTTTTTTCATAAAATATCACCATAACTTTAGATCATTTTTTTAGGTCATCTGTACTATTCAAAATATTCTTTGAAATAGTTAAATAAAAATACTATGGAACAATCCTTAGATGTTTCATGATCCATGTAAACAAAATATCATTGATGTAACACTTTTATAATATAATTATAAAATAACAATATATAAAAACTTCAATCCTTCCTATTCAATAATTTTCATGACATAATTCTTTCTTTGGTCTAGGAGTAAGCCCTTGGATTAGGGAATTGACCTAGATAATTACCATTTTCCCTATACATAATAAATTGAACTCATTGAAAATTTTTCACTCAAAATTCTTTATTTAAACACAAAAACATATTATCTTTCCTTTTAGACATTACCCATCGTGTCTCTTTCTAGGTTTCTAAAATGAATGAAATTGAGTATTCATTCCAACGAGGTTTCTAATGTTTAATCTCTCAAGAAGCTCCACCCTTATCTCTTTTGGTGAGTTTGAGAGTAGATTATGGTTCATGTTGTTAATCCTATATCTTGATAACTGTTTAGGAATAATCACAATATCTTTATCTCTATTTATCATCTAATTTAGCTACTCATAATAACCATATTTACATCAAATTCAATGTAAAAAAATTCCTCCTAGTTACATCGATTGAAAAAAATTTAAAAGAATAGAATGAGAAATAATAAAAATTAATGGAAAACACATAATAATATATAGGATATCTAAATAATGACACCTTATTTATAATCGATGAAACCTATGGTTCAACTAAGGTCATTCATTATGATTATTTATTCTAATCCTTCATAATGGTTCGTAAGGAAAATGTGAATTACCCCAAGAATATCCCTATGGAGTATTAAACCAGGTGCGCATTAAGGGAACACTCATCATGAACTAGAATTATAGTCAATATATAATCCATCCAACTTGTTTAAGGTTTATTTCCCCTATTTTCATCTATTATAAAACCACATCTAATTGTAGTATCCATATAAAGATTTATTATTAGGAAAAGAACATAATCTCTACCTTACCAAATTTTTTGGATATTATCATATACTTAGAATTATTTTCAATGTAATTCATAATTTTATATTTCCTCATATATCATTTTAATAAATCTTGTTTCCAAGGTTTCAACTAAACTTGCTATGATACCAACTATAAATACAATAACCATAATATCACAAAGTTAGTTGTAAAATTATTACATTGGTACTAAATAAAAGAAATCACATATTAAAGGATCAAATAGTTTATTAGTCCTGGAAAACTAGATACATACTTGAAACTTATATTACATTTGAAAACCTAAAATAAATAATGGAAATTTATTTGAGAACAGAATTAATCCCTTTACAAAAACTCACAATGTCCGTCATAAAAACATCCAAGAATCTTTGAGAAAGTGAACATAAGAAAGGGGTGTGCTCAGATAATCAATAATGGTATTATTGCAACATAAAATGTAATGAATAAATAAATCATAATCAATATGGAGGGGTAAATATATGAAAACACATGCCATTTAATAAATAACTTGATCATGAAGAGTAATACAACAGGAATAGATGATGATCAAATAATTCCATATAAATAATCACATGATATTGAAACTTATCCATGGATATCATAACTAATAAAATAATTACATATAAATCAATAAATAATCTCATAATTATGGAATGTATAATGCTAGACTACATAATATTATTGTCAATCTCTTATGCCACATCATATTACATAAATGGGTATGGAATCAACCAAATTCTAAAGTTAGTTTGTATCATGAGACCTACCGATGCATCAAAGAGATATGTAATTATGGGACCCACCTATCACTGAATAAATATAATTAATTCATCATATGAATAAACAATACAAATTAATCAACATGCCTTATAAATTAATAACTATTTATATTGGATGAACTATCATATTAAATACCTATAATTTACCAATTTAAAATGATAATAGACCATCTATATAAATATGGTGTATGGTATTATTTGAGTATATCTTCAATATAATATTGAACAATGGATGTTAACATATATAAAAATACTTTTAAAAATATCACTATAATTGTTTATCGAAATTACCCTTTTCACTTGAAATCACATATTTAAATGCTAAAATATTTCCAAAATATTAAGGAAAACATTTTATTTGAAAGTAAATTTTTCAATTTATAAATGAAGATTCAAAGTAGTGATTTTTCATTGTTTGGGAAATTCCATCCATGTCATACAATTTAAAAAGGCATTCATTTCACACTTTTGTATGAAAAGTCTAAAACTATATTATTCAGAAAATGAAAAGAATTAATTTTAAACCATTTTGTAAAAATTTAAATATTGTTAATAATTTATTTAATAAATAAATTCATAATAGTTAAAATATTATTTAAAAAATTATATAGAAAATATTTTCATGGAAGGAAAAGAATCCCAATTGAGTAGGAAAACAAGGTTAGTTTTCTTTTAAATCATTATTTTGGTATCTTGAGTACTTAAATATTGAAAAATGAAAGAAAAAATTTTAATTTATAAAAATAAGAAAAATGAAATAAAATTAATTATGTTTATGATATAATGAAAAAATCATTCTCCATGTATCGACATAAACATAAACAATTCCAAATAATAACGAGAATATGAAATAAACCCTTACCTTAGGTTCGACTACCTTCTTATGAATAAAAACCTACTATATAATAATTATATATTTATTAAAAAAATATTAAATAACTATAATCATATATATATATATATATATTTCATAAATTATATTATTTAATTTATATTTTATCATATTTTTATTAATAATTCTCTGTTAAAATTACTGTTCTTGGTAATAATTGCTTTGTTTTCCATGTATGTTTTGGTTCGATAATTTATGTATATGTAATTTGATAAAGTCAATATATATATATATATAATTTTTATAATTATATAAATATCATACATATTCATTATATATGTATTTTTGTTATTTAAAAAAAGTTTGAGATAGAAAAATGAATTAGGCTGTTCATGGAGACCGTTGGCCGTATGTATGCAAGAATCCTGTTTTATTTTTTGAAGGATAAAAAAAAATAAAGGTGAATAATAATTAAAATTTAAAGAATAATAATTATATCATATATATCATGTATTTTAATTAAATATATTCTTATCACTATCCATGTAAATAAGAAATGGAAAATGAATCACATCACTTCGTGGAGGCGGCAGCTCAGCCATACACAAGAGAAACATTATAATTTTCCAAAGGATTAGATGGAAATAAGGTAGATGTTACATTATAATTATTTAAATATAATTATTCTATAAATATTATATATATAATTTAAATCCATTATTATATCCTGTTGTGAGAGGTGGAGAGAGAAGACTGATTACATAGGTTCATGAGGGTATAGTCTTCCGTACACACGATCATCGATTTTGTTTCCCATTTGATGAAATAAGAGATGTATATAAGATATTACATTAACATAATAAATTATATGTATATGTAATATAATGGTGTTATTATTTTATCCTTGTTTAATAATATTGGAAAAAGGTATAAGAATAAGTATAAAAAAGCATGGTTAATAACTACACGTCTTCTTCGGAAAACCAAATTCAGTTTATACATAAAGACATCATAAGGTGGTTTATGATCAATAAAAAGAATATATGTAATGGGTAGGGATTTAAGTATAGTATTTTGGTGGGAATTGGTTGAAAAAATTCTATTTAAGTGTGGAGAGAAGAGAATAAGGGGTTTCCTTTTTTAAGTAGGGGAGAGGACACACTAGGGATTTTTGAAATGATTCAAATAATTTAATGCATTATTCAAACTAAATGGCTCAAAAATAGAACATTATAAAAAATTATATGATATAAGATTTAAATATGGATATATAATATAAATTATACATGTTTTAGGTATTTTTAACACTTTTTTTTAGTTCCACCTCCAGTAACCCTATTTTAACCTTAACCATGGTAACAACTTTTTCAAAATGAAAGGGTTATAATTTCACTTATAAGATAATAATCAGATAATAAATGGAAAAAGTATGAAATTTTAGAACATTTATAATGAAAATTTTCATCTTTCATGTTTTTTAGGTTTTTCAAATCATTTAATAAAATATAATTTAACATAAAATATCATTAATTTTATTTTTGATACTATTAATTTAATTTGACATCAAAGACATGAATATAATAATTAATTTAGTATATATAATCCTTTTAAACATATGAAACACTTAATTATAGACTATAAATATATTTTTTAACCAAAAATCTTCCCAAATACATTACATTTTATGTTTTTGAAAAAAATATATTTATTGTAAGTTTTCCATTGTCTCCACAAGCACTGTTTTATTGTTGAATAATAATTTAAGTTAACTATATAAACACTAAAAATTAAAAATAAATTACTATAATGAAAATAATTTCATTATATTCAAAAGAAATTTAATATTAATTAATCACTTATTTTTATCTATATGTGAACATACAAGAGATATTTAAATGAAAGAGAGTGGCATTTTTCTATTTTCTTTACTTAAAGTATTATACAAGTAACTTTCATATAAAAGTTTCCAATAAATAATAAAATATAGATAATAAGGTGATAACGGTAGAAAAAAATGAATCAAATAAGAATTAAGTTGAAAAAATTATGGCCTTATCACTTTGTTTTAACCTAGGTTAAACTGATTTACCTCTTTATCATGGTAAAATATTTTTTCTGTTTTTTATTCATCCTGACCAAAAATTAGGTTGAAATTATTAAATAATATTAATTATTTTTATTCCAAATATGTAAATCATTTTATACAATTCAATTAATATAAGTGTCTAAATTTAATTTATAAGTGAACCCGCAAAACGTATTGAAAAATCATTTTTCCTCCAATAGTCCGAAGGCCTTAGATTTTTATTATTTTGTGAAACACCCTTTTAAGGGAAGAAGGGGAGCCCAACAGACTTCATGGACATAGAACATTACATGAGTCAAGGATCAGGAAAACAAATCAGACTTACAACTTGGAGCTGCCTCTCCCCAGCATTTAAAACATGAAAAAGCATTTCACCGATTCAAGACTGGATGGCTAGTAAGTGTCCAGTGTTAAAAAACAGGGCCGATCCGATGGCTAACGCCATACCCTCTCAAACATCAAATTCCGTGAAGCCTGAAAAGGTGAAACTGCCTGCTCTGAAGCCTCCTGTGAGACATGTTCCTTGAGGTCGAGTCCAGCCGAGACTTCATATCCTGATTCGCGAAATCAAATCCAACATTCATATGAAAAGCTCCAAACATGTGCATGACCAAGAAACACCATCCATCCCGAACAGACCCCACCACACTGCATGAGGCGCCCCACCACCATAGCCATAGAATCCTGAAAGACAATCCAATGGACGTGAGTCCAAGCCACTGTCACCAATGACTGAATGGCCCAAACCCACGCCAAGGGAATGTCACCGATGAGGGGATCCTGGACATCCTACAACAGAAACACCACTCTGGGCATGGATCTACTCCAATCAGAACCGTAGATACACCCTCACTGGGATCCGAAGAAAGCCGATAACGGTGGCGAGAAAACAACAAGAAAGGGAAGAGGTGAAGCCATGTCAATGAACCAGAACAACCAAAAATCCACCAAAACCCATCCAGATGAACAAATACACAGAACCAAACCAAAAAAATCAGAAAAAACTCTTAGCCACGCCCAAATATGAATCCCCCACTCCAAGACAGTGCGATCAGAAGAGGATCCACACTTGAAACTTGACGGATACCTCACCTGGCCATGTCTGACAAACAGGGAAACTGGAACCTAATCAACGCCGCCGAACGAACCAATTCGCACCAAACATGTCGGAACTGAGCCAAGACAGGTCGTCATTGTGAAGAAACTGCAACGCCGCCCAGAGGCCCGACCACACTGAGCCGAGCGTCAAATCTCCACTGAGAGGAACCGTGACCAGGACATCGACAAAAGATCAGGTCATCGTCGGGAAGAAACATGTCTTCAACTGAAGGCCTAGCCCGCCACGCCAAGCCGAACGCCGACTGCCGAGCCGCGTTTCCACCGAAGACACGGAGGCCCTAGCTCCCTGTCGCGCCACACCAGAACCAGACGTGCCCCACCAAGCCGATATCGAGATCTGCATGATTGACCCAAGCCAGAGGGGGAAGGAGGCAACAAAGCTAGATGAAACCCTAGCCGCTGCTAAAGGGCAAGAGGATGTCGCTCCGAGGCTTCATTTGAAAAATCATTTTTCAGGAAATGTATTTTTCATGCATAAGATTGTATTACATTAACTCTATGAATTGTAATAATTGTTATATTAATTTAAATTAATATATTTAGATATATAATATAAAAATTAAATCTAAATAATTACTCATTATTCGTTATTTTAATTAATTAAATAGAAGAAACATTATGCACTTAAAATATATTTTTGTAGAAAAATGCGTTTTATGCTAAAAAATGAACCTACACCAAAATATGATATAATGATGATTAAAAGGTAATTAATTTGATTAAATATTACTAAATAATACTTACATAACTTTAATATCAAATTTAAATCATTATTATATTTTTAAATTACTTAATTTATTGAAAAGAAAGGGTAGTTTTATAAAAAGCTGTATTTTTACTATTCACTAAAAAATGAATTTTTTTCAAAAAACTACCAAAATATCACTCTAACATAATTTTTATATTTTGATTTAAAAAATTATATCCTATTTATAAAATAAAATTTCGAAAATTTCAAAAAAATAATTATAGTATTTTGGTCATGAAATGAAATAAAATCTAATTTTGAAGAAAAATGTTTTTTGAAGAATAAAATGACCTCAACAAAAATTGAGTGATTATTTTCTAATAAATTATATATACATTTATATTGAGTATTAAATATATATATTTCATAAATTACTTAATCTTTTTCATACCTACCAATTTAATGATTAAGTTATAACGATCATATTTAGATATTATAATTGTGTATCTAGGATCATTTAAAATCAGTGTTTTGTATCGTATATACAATTAAACATAATGTTCTTATACTAAAATATCATGCAGTGAAATTTTCCATCAAAAATTAAATTTCTATAAATTATCCATATTTTTTGTATCGTGGATTGTTTTTATTTCCTAAACCATATACCATTTATACATACGGTATTTTACTTTGAAACTTGTTTTCTTAACTGAGGAAATACTGATATTACATATTCTTTACTCAATACAAACATTTATTGATAAGGAATTTCTTTAGGAATAAAATTTATCATTAAATATATGAGGGATGTATTGGAAATATAGTGATAGGTGGGGCCTGTAATTACATATACCCTCAATGTATTAGAAAGTATCATGAGAAAATCTAGTCAGCTAGCCTTATTAAATGATTTTTAGTGTATACCTACCCATAGTTTATATTTTCTTATAACCTGGAATTTGTGGTAAAAATATCATAATGTATAATATCATGATGTAAAATATTAATAATTTCCTTAATTAATAATTCAATTATTGTTATCCATGACATAATTTCATTTTATATTATCTATGAATTAATTTCATGCTCATGTTATTGATTAAATGACATGTGTTTTTGGTTATTTACCTTACCATATAAATTATTCATTTTTTAATAATAATATATTTTATTTTAATTAACCTTTACGGAGCATTTTATCCCACCCTTATTTCTTTTTCCTTACCCTAGGATGCGAAGAGGAAACTGTTGCATGAGTCTCAAGGATGCTGAATTTTTTTTATTATTATGTTTTATATTTTATTTATAATGTAAAATGGGAATCAAGTATATATTTGGTTCTTTAATAATACTAAAATTATAGATCATTCAAGAAGATATTTCTTGTATCATATTCTAATTTAATAAATTAGACACTGGATCTGGGTTACTAGAGTTTTCATAGTTATAGTTGGTATCAGAGAAAGGTTTATAAAAGCATTGGGAAAAAGATTTAGGTAAATATAGATCATATTATATAATACTATGATAGAATTTAAGGATATGTCTGAGTATATTATAAAAACCTAATGTTTTGTTAAGGTATATATTATATGGTTTGTAAGAAACACATACCTTTCTGAATACTATAAGTGGATGTTGTTTTTGGCACAAATTCATTTAGGGATAATAACCCTAAAAATATTTAGTTAAGTAAATCTCGACAATCATTCTAGTGCATAATGAATGTTCCATTACTTCTCTCACATAGTTTGAAATTCCTGATGTATATGCTAGGGTTTACTCTTATTTTGTTAATGAACCATTATATAGGATTTGAATAGATGACGACCATAAATGACCTAGGTGTCTTAGATTAAAATAAGGTTTCTTGATTCATACATACTCTAATTTATTTTCATAATTATGTAGATTCCCACCATGATGATTGTTTATCATAATATGATTTTTGGTTGAAGTAAATGAATGGAACTTGAATGAACCATTTTAACACTGAATGTGATGTAAAGTGGAATGATTATACTCATGAGTAAACAAATGAAATTGGAGTTGGAAAGGGACACCTTATTATTATGTCTAATAATCTATCTCATTATATGATTAAAAATATCAACTTGGGTGAATTTACTAACAAATCCAATAAGATACAAATGGAGTTTCATGGATACCATAGAGGAAAGGATATTTATTTCTACAAATTTCATGTATGTGGGAAGAAGCAATCGGAAAACAATCATAGTGGAACAAGAAAATGTTTTATATTTAGAAAAGAAGGGAATAGAGAAACTAATTCTCAAAGAAAAATGATGAGTTCAATGGAGGGAAATAGAGTTCATCTAATGTATCATTTATGGTTCAATGTATTATGTGTGGAGAACATGGGAATTATATGAGTTAATTCCCTAATCCAAGGGTTAACTCCTAGATTAAGGAATGAACTATTCCATGTATATCATTGAAGTATACGGATTGGAGTGTTTATATATTGGTATTTAAAAATTATTATATACAAGTGTTATATAAATGATATCATGGTTATAAAAATCATGAAAAATATATGTATTCTTTCGAAGTAGTTTTTATTTAAGTATTTGAAAGCATAAATTAAATAGAACCAATTACTAGGAAAAGTGATGTAGTGGTAAGGTCATATTTTTTGTAGAACACATGATTATGGTAAGGATAACACTTAATATGTTTCTGATGTTGAGTTAATAATGTTTTGTTGGGATAAGTAGATGATTGGAATTTATCAAAAAAAATTGATAGTATTGATGACATTAAAATCAAATAGTAATTTTATGACAAAGTGATTTTAGTCATATTTTATAAATTTTACTAATATTTTGGATTTATGGAATATATTAGATAATATGTGACTTTATTTATGGAATAATTAGAGGGTTATTTTTTATAATCTGATATATTTCATTAAGGTTTTATGGTGAGTTAGGTTATTACCATTTTTAGTAGTATATATGATCAATGTATTCACATGTTTGGTATGTTCAATTATGAGATAATTTATGATATCTAGGGATAAATGTTTGATCAAATATTTTTGAATTTTGGGTTTTGAATTAGGTTCAATATATTTTAAGGGATTTTTAAGGAAACCTATTTATAGAATAGATTGTGTTATACTTTGGGGGTTATTTTTGAAATTTTAGAGATTAATGTATTTTATTTATCTATAATGGAAAACTTTTACCAACCATTTTGGTTCTGGTAAATATTCAGAGGAATAAGGAATGAATTTTGAATCTTATGATTTGTTTTAAATTAATTTTCCTTCTTTTAAAAAGAAAACTTCAACTTTAATATCCATTTCATGGAGTAAGAGATGAAAAAGAATTAATTGAAGGGAAAATAAAGGACATAATTGTTATTATGAAATTTAAATAAATCAAGTAATTATATTTTCTCATATAATTTATCTTAATAGTAAAGAAATCCCTCAACTATAGGGAAATGATCATGAAATAATTTTTTTCTTTTTAACTTCATTTTCAATAAATAGTTGGTATTTTCACCGATAAATGATTTATGGTTTTTTGGTTATTAACTTTCAAATGATAATGTTCTCTATCACTCTCTATTAGTCCTTAGATGTTAATAATCTCTTTCATATCTGTGTTTTATGTTCCCACCATTGTTCTTGGTATCTGGGAACCCAAAAACATGATATTTCGGGTAACCTGTATGTTTCCAAATATCCCTTTTAAAAAAATGTTTTTTATCCAAAAATATGATTTGGGATTTCAAGAAAGGATAAAAAATTTATAATTGATATAAAATTGTGAGGGCACCATTTATTTATGTGGGGTAAAATGTAACAACCCAATATTTTATGATATATTTCTTTTTAAATAAAATTTATTTAATAGCTTTCTTTACACACAACAACAGAATTAATTGAACAAAATCAAGATATTGAAATATTATTATGTAAAAATTATATCATTGTTTAAATAATCAGGTCAATATTATCTTAGGTTAATTTTTTGTAAATTTTTTGAAAAATTTATTTTTTGGGCGGATAGTGAAAATACCGATTTTTAAAGAAAAAAATATTTTATTTTCACAAATTTTCAAAAGTTAATTTTTATTTGATTTGATTTTAAAATCAAAATAATTTATTATTGTTAAAAATAATTAATTTATACCCTTTATATCATTATTATAGTTGTTTTAAGTATAAAAATACTTTTACACTTTAAAAGTCATTTTTCTAAAAAATGTTTTTCATCTCACTTTGAGGGATTATTATGAAATAAATTTATTCCAAATGTAGAGATTTAATTTTATAAAATGGATTAAAAATATGGAATTAGGATGTTAAAATTTTGCAAATTGGTCTCTTTTTAGACATTATTAATAGTAATTATGATAAATTTATTAACTCAGTAAAGGGTAAATCAAGTAATTAAGGTTAAAAATAATGTGTTGTTGCACTAAGAATATATCCAAAAATTGACTTGACTTTTTAGATGAATCTATTTTATCAATAATCATCCAAAATTAGAAAATATTTCCATTTTTTGCATTTATATTTGATTTATACCTTTATAATATTTAAGTAAAGTATAAAGTCAAAATTGCAATTATCTTAATTTTAATATATATATATTATTTTTATAGGGATAAAAAACTAATGTTTAGTTATAAATAGTAATTTTAAATATTAATGATTTTATTTATCATAATTTTTATTTTATTTTTTATTAATTAAATAATTATCTTCAATGCTTACACAACATTGACACTATATTTATTTAATTGATAAAAAATAAAATAAATGATTTTAAAAATATTAAAATTAAGATAATTTGAGATTTATACTGTCCCATGAATTTTATAGATAAATATAGAATATTAATGTTGTTTTAAAGGTTTATATTCAAATTTATTTTCTATCATTTTGTTTTCAAATTCAAATTAAATTAATAGTTCTAAAAATGACATTAATAATATTTTATAAAAAATAATTTGTTATTAAATGATTTAAAATTTATAAAAATAATATATTTATCCAAGTTAATTGTGTAAGTTTTAAAACATAAAACATGGTATATTTTTGAGACTTTTTTTCCTTTTATGATAAAATCATTAACCCATAATGGGTATAAAACTTTAAAATTACAGTAATGATCAAAAGTTTTTACAGGGAGATAAAACTAAAAAACACGGGATAAAACATAACTAAAAATTAACTAAATTTTAATTAATTAAATGATTTAGACAAAAAATCCTATTATATTATAAATATATCAATTTTTGAGCAATTTTTACCTAAAAGATAGTTTATAGTAATTTAATACTTTATGAGATCCCAATATTTCTCCTCCCCTCTCTTATAGAAGGGAACCCACCATCTCTTTTATTTACATAAATTTGAACACCATAAATTGGATAAATCCTAACTATTTATCATCTAAACATCCTTATCTTTGTTATGTAGTTCCTGTTATTCCAAAAAGACCCACCCCAAGCCCATTAAGAGGAGATCTAGAGGAAGTCTAATCAAGAAGAGGTAATTGACTTTACCGACTCTTTCAAGATTTTTTATGTTATATATACCATAAATATATTTTAACCATATTAAAAAAATTAATATAGTATAATAAATATATAGATAGTTTATTTTGATGATTTTAAAACCATATAATATCTCTTTTCCATCCCACATAATTTGAAAACTTCGCTGATGTATACGTACGACTTACCATCTCCATATGGAGGTGTAATTTGATTTTAATTAACACTTTACATAGACGGTTATATATATGTAACTAATGTTCATATATATTATATTTAAAAAATAATTATTCTTTATTAATTATAATATCATCTCTACTTCTTTCCTACCATTCCATTGGAAAATGACAATGTTGCTTGTGCGTATATGTGAACTACCACCTCCACGAAGCGATGTGATTATTTTTTCATTTTCAATTTATATGGATGATATTACGGATATATTTAAAGAATATATAAGATATATCTAATATCAAAATTTTCATGTAAAGATTAGTTATTATTTAAATTTCTTTTTGTTTCATATTTTGAAAAGTAAAAACAGCGTTCGTGCGTACGTACGACCTACGATATCCACTAATGGTGTAATTCATTTCTATATCTATTCCTTTTATGGATGAATATAAATAAATAAATATATATATATATATATATATATATATTAAATACATATTATATTTATATCAATAACAAAATTCTGGATATGATGTAACCATGAATGAGACACAATGACTGAAAATACTGAATCAAAACATACATGAAAAATGAAGTAGTTAGTAACTGAAATAAGGATAATAATAAAATATTATTAAAAAATATGTGATAAAATGTTAGAAATGGATCATATATGATATTATAGGCCCGTATATGGTTATGTTATGTAAGAATAATTAATCTAAAATTATTATATAGGAGGTTAAAGGTGCTTACAATGAAATTTTAACTTGTAAGGGGTTTTTAACTCAATTTCCATTCATTGGGTTATATGTATACTTACTTGTGTATGTTGTTACAAGATTATTTGTGGAGTTAACTATGATTATTTTATTCTGTATTTCCACTTTTATTTTGTTTATTTACAATTTTCATACTTAATTACTTTATTTACTAATTCATACTTCAATGGTATGATCTATGTAAGGGATTTCATCTCAATTTCCACTATATTGAGACATTCTTGGTAATATGAAAATATTTATTTTTATGTGGTGTATATACATAACCTATTACTTATTTATCATGAATATATATTTATTAATAATTATTACCCTTTACATTCAATTTTACTCTTTCAAGAGGTAAAAATTTAAAAGTAAGCAAAGAGGAATGAATACAGTTTAGAATCTCAGTTTTCTTGGATTTAATATATTTTTCATTGATAGAGTTTTATAGTATATCTTTAATAAACTCAATCTATTTTATAATCCTCTTTAAATGTAGGGATATTTCATATTTTCATCCAATTTTTCTTATCTTTGTAAATTAACTCAAGAAAATAAATATTTAAAAGAAATTTGATCTAATTTCTCTTTTTATATGGTATATTTTTCTTCTATATCCATATATTTATTTTTTTAAAAAATTCTTATTTTTTCCCTAAAAATATTTAATGAGGAAATTTTAAATTATCTTTCATTTTTTAAAATGTTTTAAAGAAATCATTGATTTGTTTTTTGAAATGGTTATTTTTGATGTTTTTTTATAAAAAGTTAAAAGGAATATTTTACTTTTAACATATATAGAATTAACCGATTATCCCACCACTATATCCTTTTTACACTCTTTATCTTCTTTTAAAATATTTCAATGATTTTACAAAGAAACAAAATATGAAAAAACACTTTAAATGTTTGAATTACAATTTATTTTATTATTTAGAAGACATTATCTTACTACAAAATATGCTTTTCTGGTGAGTTTATGGTTATCTCTCATCTCTTTAATAATTTTTTGTTATTAAATTTGACATAAAATATTCACTTTATTGTGATAATTTTTCTTTATAAATTAAATTTATCTTAAATATAAATACTTTTTTATCATGTGTATGATTATTTCTTAAACCATATACCATTTATGCATATAGTTTTATACATTGAATGTTATTTTATTTACTAAGAAAATATTGATATTCCATTTCTTTACTCAATACGAATGTATGTTGACAAAGCATATTGTTTATGAATTAAATTTACCATTTCATATATGAGGAATTAATTAGACATATAGTGATGGGTAGGGAAATAAATTGTATATCCCCTCGATCAATTGATAGTTATCATGAAAGAAACTAGTTGTCTAGACGTATTAAATGAGTTTTTTGTGTTTTCCTACCCATAGTTAAAACTATCTTAGCACAAGGCCTTGGTAGTAAATATATAATGATATATAAGATCATGATGTCCAATATTAATTATTTCTTTCATTGATAATTTAGTTATTATAATCCATGAGATTATTTAATTTTATATTATCCGTTGATGCATTTTGTTCCCATGTTTTTGATTATATGGAATAATGTTTTAGGTATTTACCTTACCATATTGATTTTTTCTTATTTACACATAATATATTCTATTGTACTCAAGCTATACTGAGAATTTTATCTCAACCAAACTTTTATTCCTTTCCACAGGATATGAAGAGAAAATATTTTAATGTGTTTCAAGGTTGTTGAATACTTGTTATTTATGTTTATATTTTTTACAATGTAAAATGAGAATCATGTACATATTTGGTTCTCCAAGACTACTAAACTGATTTTTCCTTCTAGATGAGATCTCTTGTATCCTATTAAAATTTAATAATGTAGACAAAAGATTTTGGTTACTAGAGTTATGGTTATTGCAAATAGTACATGTAAGGGTCATTCAACACTTTAACTCACCTATGTAAAGGTGATTTTATCAGACAAACTGACACAAAGTTCATCAAGAAACCTTCTAAAGGTAAATCCACAATTTATGAGACCTACATGAAGGCATATATTAGCTATGTAAGGGGAATTCCCAAGCCTACATAAAATTCCACCATTCATCACAAAATTATAGGAGGTTATCCCGATATTAAAAGAATCTTGGTAAGGGTTACCTCAAATTTTAAAGAGTCATGTAAAGGTCAATAAAGGCTATATCAAGGTCACTCAAGACCTTAACTCTCCGTTAAATCGAGGAGTCTAAAATAATTTTCATGGAAAAGGGGACATCGATAATTCTAAGATGTTATGAAGAGAATTAGCTCATCATAGCTTGCCTCGGAAGACTGAATAAATTATTAAGATCTAATGGGATTACGATATTCATGGGATAGTAAAATATTGTATTATAAGTAGATGATACTGTATAGTAATAGTTAACATGTGGATAGAATGGATTTGAGCACATTGTTGATGTATATTAGTTTAGAGACTGATGGTCCCTTTATAAGGTGTGAGACTTAATTTGAAAATGAGAGTATCATTAAAAATATGATGGATCAAAATGGAAAAAAGAGTAGACTAGAGGTAAGGAGAAACACATGAGGTAGAAAATTGCGAGACTTAGGGTTGGATGGAAGATTCGAGTTAACAAAGACAACCTTCCTTTCCTTCTCATCATCTTCCTTATTCATCCTATTTTGAAGATGAATTTTTTGGGTATCATTGTTATTATATTGAACATGTGTAGAAAAAGTTTTATAGGGGGTTGGATATAATAGAAATGAATTATCTTTTCCTATCTTTTATAGTTTTAATCATAGTTTTTTATTTTACTTGTGTATTTATTCAATGATTCCATTTCTCTCGACTCAAATGATCAATTTAAAAATAAATTTAGAATTATATTGTATTTCTATAGATAGAAATAAATCCACCCTTCACCAAGATTAACAGATTATGGGAGTTTTTAATAGATGTCACATTACGTCATTTTGATGCAATGTTATCATTTAATTTTCCTCATAAGAATATTTTATACTATACTTCACATACTACCGGGTGAAGAGTAGTGAATATTTTACTGTTGTAACTTCAAATGAAGGAGAAAACTAGAAATGGTTAATGTTATTTTTTCTCCATAAATAATCATCAATTTTTGAGTTTTGAAAGACATATCAGTCCTTAATAGAAATAATTATGCAGGGTTTATCACCAAATGATAGATAAGTTTTTCAACCCACATCTTACACATATTTTCAACACATCTATGATTGATCACAACTCAAGATCATAGATTATTTATCAATTCAGTTTTACCCAGTTTAGTTGAAACCCATTCCACATTTATCCTTGAATCATTTTGTTTTTGTTTATTTGGTTTTACTATAGTTTTAACTCCACATTTTAACTATCCTTCACAACATTTTATTTTTCTATTTTTTTGTTTATATTTCTTGTTTTGGATTAAAAAACTATACCTTTTATTAGTTTTGACCCTTATTTTTATTAGATAGGTTTATTATGTTTTATAAATAAATAAATTTGATCACATCGATGACTATACTTTCAAATTTTTGGTGCTGTTTCTTTGGAAGGAATGTCTAACCAACATAAAAAAAATCTATTTTTAAATAAAATCCATTAATTTTTTTTGTAAAAAATAGAAATTTTAACTATTGTGTACTGATTAAAAACTAATTTTTTAATCTATTTCATGAATATAAGGTAATATTACCCATACTGGTTTAATCCTATAATAACTAAATTTGAACAACATTTCATTTACATAATAAGAAAGAAAAAATCTAAAATGGAAAAGCTTGAAATTAATAGAGTTAAGAAAATGTATGAAAATAATATTTCAACCCAACCTAGGAATCAGAATCATAAGAGGCATATACTTAGGTATTTAAAACATGAAATTGTTTTAGGTAATATATCTTGTATATAGTTTTCACTACGGCCCAGTAATTTTGGATTGAGGTTTTTCTATCTCCATGAAACTTTCCTTTAATGGTCGACCCAATTAGGATTATCTTCAGTTCATTATATAATTTTATAATATATTCCAAAAAATAATTTTTCATGGGCTTAGTGAAGTAGAGATTCAGTTATAAATATTTCCATTCTATTTGGAAGGTTAGGTGGTATGATGATTCCAACAACTTTATAAAGAAATTTTTGACACTTTAGACCAAAGTTTTAATGCATTTATATGAAATATTATCATAGGAACAAGATAATTCATGCGAGACATAAAATCATTGGTGTTTTATAGAATGAGGAATAAATATTTCATAGGAGTTATGATAGGTTTATAGAAATTATTAGAAAATTTACCAATCATCAACTTTGTAACACCCCGACCCCAGTTACCCAGAGTCGGTGCATTACTTCGTAACATTGGCATGATCACAAAAGATCAAGTCTCGAAATACCGATTAGTTTAGTAGCCTTGGAAACACTAGATACATTCATAAATGTTACATTACATCATAAGGTGAAAAACTACAATAACAAAGTCTCCATAGTCCACACTCATATCCTCTTCTGACTATCCCTACAGGTCATTCATAAAATACTTCTTCACATCCTGGAAAATATTAAAAAATTGAAAGGGGTGAGCTCAGATGCTCAGTAAGGATAACAATATAGCGGAAGATTTCATAAATAAACATTAACATTTAAGGCAATGTATAATTAAAACAAAAGCCTTTTAAACTTGAACATTAGCATAATATGGAAAAAGTAAAATAAAATAATTACATTTACTTACTAACATGGATATTATACTAGTCAAATAATCACATGAGATATCAATAACCACTTTCATAATGATGGAATTCATAATGCCAGACTATCATAAGCACGAAGCCAAGGCCTCATGCCAAGACCACAAATAAGATTTTGTCAAGGCCTCATGCCAAGACACTAGTTTGTCTCATGAGACCTACCGATGCAATTTTTTAAGAATATAATTACGTTTAAAATTTCTCAAATATACTCCAGTGTTTTTTTGAAAACATTATGCAAGCTTATGAAAACAAAATAACTAATTCTAATACTGCTCGACTAATTACAGGCCATGATGGGTCCACGCCCAATCCCTTCCTGTCTACCACACTCGAGAGTCGGGTTTTCTGAAAACATTTTTAAGATTGTGTTAAATATGTATACATTTGAATGAGATTTTCATATATTTGAGAGAAATATCTCTTTTTGAAATCATTTAAAAATCACATAATTATAAAATAAAACCTTTTGAATAAATGTAAACGTCAAAGGGGTTTATACACCGTATAAAAGAAAGTTGTGTATAAAACTAAATATTCCTCAATGAATGGAGATTGAGACGAAGTCCTTACAAATATCATTTTTAAAATAAAATAGATATATTATGTGTATTCATTATAAGTACACGTAAAGAAAGTACAAATAAAAGATATGACATAATAATATCATGACATAATTTGAAAGTAGGAGATTAACCCAAAGAATGGAAATTGGGTTAAGAAATTCCCTTACCTTGCGTCCTGTCTTGACTCGACCGTTCTTTAACCTCCTGAATAATAAACTAGAGTTAATTTATAATTTCTTAAGAACATTTTTCAAGTTTTTTATTCCTTTTTATCACTTATTACCATGTTATTAACATTATGTAATTATTTAAGTTAATAACGGTCGTTTTGTTGATCTTTGGTACTTGAGTCAAAAATAAACTTCTTATAATTAAAAGTTGTTTATGTGGTAGAATATCCATTACCTCCAGAATTATATTCATGATATAGATATCATATATATAATATATATCCAGTATATACATTCATTTAAAATATTACATAACATTTAGAGGTAAGAAATGAAATGCACCGTTCATGGAGACGGTAAGCCGTACGTACGCATGAACGCTACTTTCATTTCTATTTCATATTTAATGGAATGAAATTATAATTATATAAAGGAATACAATAATTCCAGTATAATATGATGTATAATATCATTCACT
Organism: Viscum album; assembly: GCA_963277665.1. Taxonomy (NCBI): domain Eukaryota; kingdom Viridiplantae; phylum Streptophyta; class Magnoliopsida; order Santalales; family Viscaceae; genus Viscum; species Viscum album. The sequence goes on along the minus strand of OY728146.1, from coordinate 1,776,190,902 downwards.
CCATCCTTTATACATCCCACATATGGCATTAAAGATTCAAATCACTTTGAGGGGGCGGTAGTCCGCACTTCCGAAAATGAAAATATCGCGTTTACCCATAATGGAAACAATAAAGGTATGCCATAAATGAAAAATACAGAACCTTATGTAAAACATAAACATATTATATATTATTTATAAATAGAGTTACATCTTAATGGACACCTTTGAAGGTGTTATATGAGTGTTGAACAATCATCGTTTCGTGAGGCAGAAATTCACCATCCATAGAAACAGTATGTTCTTTAACCATTAGATGTAGGTGTGTGTATGTGTAGCTCGAATACTTCTTATAAAAACATCCTAGTATATTTAGGATACTGGTTTTGTTACAAAAGAAATTAATAAAAAGAGTTTATGGGGTTGGATAAGCAAAATAAAACACAATAACATAAGCGAAGACATTACCTTAAAATCGGGTAACTCTTTTGATTTGAGCCAAAGGCTTCCTTGGGAAGAATTATGCCCAACGTGAGGCTTCTAGGAGTAAGGGAGGGATGTTGGGAGAGTATTTGGGCAGAGGTTGGCCGAGCCAAAAGTCTTAGAAAGTGTGAGTAAGGTGGTAGTGGTGGGGGCCTTTTATAAGTTGGGAGGAGGGGCACTCTTGGAATGTCATGAAATGTTACTTTATTAAGAAATGCTTTTCGGATTATAAAGGTCCCACAATGATATATTTCGAGGATAAGTTGATATGGGTTATAAATATCATCATACAATATGTTTTTGACAAGTGTAAGCCTTATATTTTACATTATCCTTTTATTTTATTTAAATCGTTAATTAATGAGGTAATCGCGGCATCATCATGGTGTCATAAATAATTTAATTTATTTAATGTCTATAAATTATAAAAAAATTATCATGATTTAGGAAATATTTTTATCTTTCTAATTAATATTTATAGTAAAAAATATGACTTGTATAACCCCATTTAAAAATTGTTTTAGTTAAATAACTTATGTTTGTGACATTTTTATTTTAAATTTAAATAAAAGTTATTTATGTCATTTTCCTACCAAAGTGGCTCCATGGGGTCCCCAATTTGACACATGTATTGTCTTGGTCGGCCATGACTCATCAAATAGGTTTAGGACAAGTTCAAGGTCATTTCATATTTTTATAATATCATTTTTACCTTAAATTTCACTAATTACCTTTAATCGCGATTAATTAAACTTAAAAGTTACTATTCACCAAAAAATTATTTTAATCCCATTGAACCACATTTTAATTCCTAATGACAACCATGTATGTCGGATTTTTGAAAATCAAATCACAAAAGTGGTAATATTTCATTTAAATGAAAAAATCAGTTATTTAACTACCACTTAGTGGTTTCACTATTCATCAAAAATTGAAGTTTTTCAGAATAGTGCCAAAATTTTACCCTAAGCTATAATTGATATTCTGAATTAAAAAATGATGTCTATTTTTCAAAATTCCAAACATATAAGTTGCATTAATTAATTGTCTAATTAATTCCCACTATCACAACAAATAGCGTGTTTTTTAGAAACAATATATATCAAAAGATTGACAATTGTTTATGTCCAATTTCAAAGTAAAATTAATTCTAATTACCACCATTGGATAAAATGGTAAAAATATATTCTAATTACACTTTAAAACCACTCAATAGTATAATTTATCACTATAAATTATTTTGATTAAAAAAGTTGTTTTAAGTATTTTTCACTATTCATAAAAATTTGGAAGTTCTCAGAAAATTACAAAAAATTAAACATAGGCTAATTTCGACATTCCAAATCCAAAAATGAAGTCCATTTTGAAATATAAAATATATATAATTTCAAAAAGTGGGTATTACTATTCATAATGGCTATTTTTATTAGCCGCGGTGTGTTAGAATCTCGAACTTGCGTACAATGCAAGTTATTGCATTATTGAAAGAGAAGCGTATCGTGGAAGCTCGGGGTGTTACAAACCTGATTATCATCTCTTGATAGACACCTTCTATAATAGTCTCACTCCCTACCACCAAAATGTAGTTCATAAATATTTTTGTGGTTAATTTTAATCATTTAAAAGATGAGTAACTTGAATAGTTTTTTAGTAAAATGGCTCAAAACATCGAATAAAAATATTCTAAGGAAAAAATATCAATAATAGTGAGCTTATTACTAAGGGAACTCAAATTTATTATTATGGATAGGAAATTAAACTTTGGAAGTAGTGCAACTATTGTAGAATGTTTGACCATACTAAGAACTATTTTACTAACTTTTATTTACCTGTAATGTCGGATGAAAGTTCCCAATTTTTAAAATTTAGGGATATAAACCATGGTAACGATGAACCATTTTCCAAAAAATCTAACTCTATATTTAGAAATCTCCCCAAAATTTCTGGGAAATATCAAAGAGTTATTAAAAAACTTCTTCCCTTGGACTTTTATAGAAGTCAAAAATGCAATTCAAAAATCAATATAGTGTAAAATACACTAATTATCAAGGGGAGTTAAAGGGTTATATGTAGTAATTACTAATTGAGACTGGTTGCTTAAATATTTATACAAATTCTATGATCCACATCTTGGAATTAAAAATAAGACATCTTATTAAATATTTAAGTTCTAGGGATAAAGTAAAGCTATTAAGTTCAATAGAAATGAATCCATAAGAAAATGTTATGGCTGTCACCATAAAAAGTGGTTTGAAAACTAAAGACAATGCTAGGGTAAAACATAGAGAAGATGAGATAGAATATATAACTAATTTAAAAAATTAAAATAAGGAAAAAGATAAAATTGACAAAATGGGATACATGTTCTAAATATAAAAAATTATGTTTCCTTAATTAAAATAGATAATGGGAAAAGAAAAATAAAGTGTAAATTAATCATGTAAGGAAAAAATAAATTTGATATTGAGGATAGTGAGAGAGAACAACCTATTATTCAACATTATTACCTTCCTATTCCCTTTCTGAAAAGAGTCAAAAAAATGATAAACTTAAAAAATCTAAATTCATTGTTATGATTTGAAATTTTAACTTGAACATACCCCTTTTTTAGGACTTATTCTTTTTCATTTTATGTGTTATTTACAAAAAGGTTTTTCGACAAAAAAAGTAACCTAGAAGAAATGGCCATAATAAGTTTAACTGAGGAATATATTTATTTCCTATAAAAAAGGAAACTTCAAATATTAAATGACACTAGAAGCTTTTTTATACCTTAAAAAAATAAGAGAATGTGAGGAGAAAATTTTTTGTGTGACCTAGAGGATAATGTAAATATTATCCTCCACTTTTTATTAAGAAAATTGAGTATAGAGGAGCTAATGTATACTTAAATATCTATATATATGAATGATAGGTCCATTACTCAACCCATTATAAGGGTGTATGACCTACTAGTAAATGTAGGGAAGCTCACATTATACACTAATTTCTTTATTCTATAAATGGTGTGTGTCAAAAAGGTTTTTATCATTTTGGGATATAAATTCCTTAATAAAATGGGGATATTATAGATGTTTCAAAGGGGATTTTTTTCATTATAGCAATGATCAATAAGAGTTCACCTATTTTAATTTTTCCACACTTAAGGTGAGTTTCAAGTTGATTAATGTGAGAAAAAATTTTTTATAGATAAGATAATGAGGGATATTCATGAACCTTTCAAGGGAATAATTCAAGGATAAGTACATGAAAGCATCAAAGATAAATTTGATGAATTTAAATCCAATCAAGAACATAAAATAATATATAGATTTGAGAGTAGAATTTAGGATCTTATTACTAAGGACGATGGGGTATTCTATCATGAACAAACATACTTTTTTAGAAATGTTTCTCAGGATATTAATTTTCACTCATGATCGTATTTTTGTGATGAAACCCTATCCATTGAACCCACTTTGGATTAAAATAATTATACAATTAATTATAATCTTATTGAGTATATTTTGATATGATTTTCATCTGAAAATGAGCATGTCAAGACTAGGGAAATATTTGGGCAAGTACTGTCTCTTTGGAAGATGAAAATAATTTTTCACCACCCATTTAAAGTGTCAAAGATGAGAATATTTATAGTTTTCCAAAATCTTTCAACAAGTATATTCTTACTATGAATATATGTTTAGAGGATTATTTTTCCATCAATGAGAATAAGTAATTCTTAGGAGATATTTATGATACTTATTCTATATTAGATAAGAATAAAAATTATGAAATGAATGATTTTTTTGGGATATAGTGAGTATGTAAAAATGAATTTTGAAAATTTTTATGATTGTTTATATACCTTGAATATGGGTAAATACTATGAGGTTTATATTAGACAATGTTTTGAATTTAATAATATTTTTCTACCATTTTTTTATGTTTGTATGATTCTAGGAGTAGAAATAATACTGGAAAACAAACTCATTACCAAGGTACTTACGGTGTTCTAGGAATCTCTAATGAGTTCTATTTTTCAAGAATTTTTTATAGGACATGATAAAATTTACACAAAAAGTAATTAACTAACATTCATCAATAAATCATATACATAGAGTGATTATAGTTAAATTTTAAGTGGAAATTCTAGTTAAAGAATCTAAACACAACATTTTATGAGAGGAAGCCCATGTTTTTCCAATTTTTTCTTATTGTTACATTTTCAATTTTTTTACTTCACTGTATTTTTATACAGCTTTCTAACCTTATGAGAAATATAGAACCACTTCCATGCCCTATTATCCAAGAATCTAGTCCACTGTAGTATTAAATTATTTCAATGTCTTGGAGTTTCATTTTCATATCCCCTCATTTTTATTTATTTTATATTTCGATTATCAATGATTGATTATCATGGTTGATTTTCTCTATTATTATAGGCACTTGAATGGGATAGTAAAATAGGATATTGAAGAATTAATCGAGAGGGATTTTGGTTATGAGAGTAATGATTATACCAGAAATTATCAGGGAAGTATCGTTTAGATTTTTCTCACTCCTCGTTGATTTTTTTATATTATTTTAAACTAATGTACACTCCCCTTTAAAGTAGGATTTAAATTTCTATTTTAATCTTGTTTGAAAATATGTTCTATGATGATAATTAAATTTTGGGTAAAATATTATCAACTAAATGTAGTGAAAAATCTACTCTTAATTTTTGGGTGCTAATCTTGTTAAATTCTAGGATGTTAAAAATCATTTTAATTATAATTGAAACCTTGAAGATTTACCTAGACATTTATTTGGTTTGTCTTATGTTTTTTTAATATGTTTCTAAGAATAATTTTTTCTTACTAGACATATTGCAAAAAATGATACTTTATGAGCTACTTTTTTTCTATATATATGGTAAAGGCATGAAATATCTGAATGTTATTTTTGAATTGTGGGAAAAAAGCTTTTTTTAATTCATTATGACCATTGTACGTTGGTTTTGTTTTGAGATTTATAAAATACTTCTACAATAAACAACTTTAAATGTTTCTTTCACTATGAAATTCTATATTGGTGATAACGTTATGTTTTATGTGTGGGGGAGGGGTATCTTCAATGATAGATTGTATTTTAATGTATTTCACGTAATAAATACCACTATATGTTTTCAAAATTGATTGTTGTCAATATTTATATAGCACTTTCAAAGAGTGAAATTTTTTCTTAAGGTTAAAAGATAACTTTCTACTATATGGTGGTTAACATTTTATATTCAACCATGGATTCAATGTTGGAATATTTTTTTCTTGAATCTCTTATAAAATTTCTTTTAGTTAAAATTTTGGAGTAAGACTTACACTTTATAAAGAAATTTTACATATTGTTTTGAGTTAAACTAATAAATCATGAATTCACATTTTCTGATAATGAACTCTGAATCCTAGGTAAGGCTTAATATTATTTAAGATAAAATTTTTGGATGGGTTAATTATGCTTCCCTTTTAATTGTTAAACTAACTCATATATTCATTTATGTTTAATTATTTGTTTTATAAATATGTGTGTAAATACCTGAAAATTCCACATATATATATATATATATATATTTAAATTATTTTGGATTATTAAGAGACTGCGAAAATTGACGACGCTTGATTCCGAGGCCCGGTGTGACTGGAATGGATTTTTGAATTTTTTTTAATGTACTTTTAGTAAATGCACGGGAAGCATTTTTTATCTTTTGAACTGGTGCTCGAATTAAAAATCAGAGGGAACCATTGAATCTGTAGCGCTGGGATTCACTTTAGGGATGCTTAAATTCAACCGTAATCAGTCAGGAGAAAATTTTAGTTTTTAGACTTTTTAAAGAATAATAAAATGGCATAAAATTGTTATTTTATTAGTCTACCAATGATTAAGCAGTGTTGATAGGACCTCTGAGTTGTTAATAAATTTAATGGCTTGAATAATTGTATTTTTAACCCAATCGTTGAGAGATTAAGAAGTTCATTCATTAAGGAACCTCATGAATCTTTCGTTGCGTTAATCACCTTCCCCCTCTATTTAAATGATGTTCGGGTTTGGGTTTTTGAAATGACTATGAGGAACCTCTGGAAAAGTACCGCGACATCTTCCACTAATGAAGAATGGAGGCTCGAACGACATAATTTGAGGAATAGATCTAGGATCGATGAATTCCACCAGCTTCATCAAGCGTGGATTCTTCTTCCACAACTACGATATCTCCTCTGATTCCGAGGTAGGGGTTTTTGTTTAAATTCAAGTGAATTGTTTCTTTTTCTCATTCTTGAAAATAATGAAAAATTGCAGAAGTATTGAATGAGATATATATAATAAATTAATTACTACCTGATTGTTATGATGCTAATGTGGAGGGCACGGGCCTAAAGAACAAGGCTCAGACCCTCCACCACTTCAGTTTTGTCGCGTTCTTTGTGGGCATAGTTTGAACTCGATGAAAATTTGAATCCAAGAGCCACAAAGTGATGAAAGAAACCAGGGAGGCCCGTAGGAATGTTTGTAATGGAAAATGGACCACCAGAGCTCACATGGGGGCCCGTGAAAGATCCGTTGGTGTGACACCGGCCCCGACGGGCGACGATGGCAACCACCATTGGCCGACCATGGTGGCAGCGGGCATCACGCCATCATGCACCATGAAGGGGAGCTACTGCATTGAGCTGCGGCGTCCAGCTCTGGCCCAGCCGTGTTGGAAAAAGGCAGCGCGCCACCATGCACCATAGCGAGGAAGCCACGACTTCGAAGCCGCGACGGAGGCGAAGGGGACCCGTTCCCTGTGGGTCTCGCTGACAGGAGGGTGATGCCACGTGGAACCGCTGATTTAATACCCCAAATGACATTTCCATTTAGGAAGGGGAGTGACCCCGCTTGGTCGCCCACCTGGTGGACTGCACCAGCCATCGGGCTGAGTCGCCCGGCGGGCCGTACCCAACAGAGGTGGATCGGGCCAGTCCACAGCCCAGCGGGCCGAGCCTGCGGCCCAGCCCACTCAGGTTAGCCCATCTAGTTTGGGCTGGGCCGGGTCGGACTCGGGTTGAAGCGAACCAGGTCGTGTCGGCCCAGGCTAGGGTGGATCGGTCTGACTGGGTCGGACCAGACCCAAACCCTTTTTGGCCTAGTTACGTTTAAAAGGAAATATCTCACAAACTAGATATCCATTTGAAGAACTATCTATGGAGATGGAATCCTTGGAATGAGACGGTCCTTTAGAGATTCTTCACCTATGTTTTGGATAAATTTGGAGTATGGTAGGGTTGGATTGAACCCGAATCCAACCAGGCCCTCGACACTGAAATACCAATAACTCAGAGACCGAGCATCCGATTGACGTGCCATCTGTCGTGTTGGGACCCTTACAACATTGTGGTATTTTGGGTTACATCTATTTGGAATTTTTTGGTAGTTTAGTCATAAACAATATCTTGAGGATCAGATACTATGTAAATCGAGCGCACTGGGTGTGGAAAATCCTGTGGTTGGATATCAATTGAAGAGCGACCTTGTGTGGATTAACGTCATAGAGAACCTGTGTGGATCAGCATCCTAGAGACCCTATGTGGATCATCATTCTAGCAACTGTGTCTGGATCAGTAGTGTGCGACCCAACGAGTACCAGCCTTAGAGCTTCCCTTCATGGATCAAAGAAATACGACCTTGTGTATATCAAAAATGGAACAACTACTTCATGGTTCAGTTGTGGAAAATTTCTTATTGAATAAAATAATATAGCTTAAGACTAATCATCTTTATTCTCAAACTCTGAGTTGTATACCTGGTTTGGGCTGAGTCTTTTTATTTGTACTTTCTGATTGAGATCATACTTTGTGGTTTTCCTTTGTGGAATTCTGAGAGGCCTTAGGGGGTCTTGGGGTCCCTACTGGGTATTGTTATACTCACCCCTACATGGGCTTCTCCCAAACCTTATTGTGTATTGTACATACGACGAGCAGCTCAACTGAGACTTTAGGAACCAGGACCAGGTGGTATACAAAGGTGAATGGTTGACATGGAGAGCTGTGGAGAGGAGATGTACCTACCCTTCAGGTAGGATCTGTGGTGGATGATCTTATGAGTTCTTTTCTATTTTCTATTTTATTGTATCTTTCAGTTGAGCTTGTATTCTAGCCACATAACTTTTAGTACCCACTTCAACTACCGTTGTTTTATTTTTTGGTAGCATCTTAATGTGTTCTTGGAATGTATGTTTCTATAGGTTTAAAGGCAATGCCTTCCCATTTTAGGGATACTCCTTTCTAGTTCTAGTCTCTAACCCCTGGCCTATGGACAACGAGCATGGGGTAGTCACGACACTGGCCCTAGGGTATGGGTCATGAAAATGTTTGTTTGTTCACTGTGAAAAAATAAATTTGAAGAACAATTGAATGTAAGTTTATGTTTTATTAATTAATTTCAAAATTTTCAAATTCATTTATTTTAGTAAAACCAATGACCATCTTTTCACCAAACCATTTTTCTTTAAGAATGATAATCATTCATTTTACTTAGTAGAGTTCATGGGGGAAATAAATTTTGAAAATTACTCCATTATTGGAAATATATATTTTTAGATTTAAAACTAACCAGCTTCCATTGAATTCAATGAATTAATTATTTGAGGAAAAGTAATGTTTTAAGTGTTTAGAAATTTGATGTGCCTTAATTTTTATACATTGATGCCATATATTTTTAATTTAATTTTAATGATTATATATCCCAAATTTATTCTGATTAACTCATAATTTATTTTGGATCATTTTGAGTAAAATCGTTATTCTTTTTAGTTTTGATTGAAAATGATTTCGTTTTGTTGATTAACTTATTAATTGTTCTTTATTATAATTTAAGTACATTTTAAGGGAAAATAATTTGAATTATTTTAGCGTAAAATAAAATGAAATAAATATATTTCAATTGATTTTAAAAATTCTTTGATGTTTAAATTATTTCTATCAAAATTCCATGTCTAGTAAATTAAATATTATTTGTTGAAATATCTTTTAATTCATTTTGAATTCCAGAACATGGTGGCTTAATTATGTTTTTGAATTTTATTTTTCATTTTTAAATGATATTTTTACAAATTTTTTGATTCTATGTGTAGATAGTTGATGTATAAAGGTAACATCCTTGTGAAGAAACTTACGTAATGGTTCTATAGACTTATATAAAAGTATATACCTCATTTAAGGACCTGTGTAAGGGTGAGGTAAAGTTAATTGATGGGTCATTAAATGCTTAGAATCATGTCCATAAAGGTGATTATATGAAACAAAATCACGTAAAGTTTATCAAGAAACCTATGTAAAGGTTAGTCTACACTCTATATGACCTATATGAAGGTCAAATGTCACCTACGTGAGGGTCAAGCCCAAACCTAAATAATGGTCCACCAAATTTTTTAGACTTATGTAAGGATATACCAAGGTTAATAGAGTCTATTTAAAGGTCACCAATATTTTCAAGGAGGTACATAATGATATCTAAATGCTATATAATGGGTTCTCTACAACTCAAATTTCAATTAAATCATAAAGCCCGAAATTATAAAATGATCCTTAAGGAAAAAGGGAGAGTTAGAATTTAAATCTATTATTATGAGGGGGATATCCTCTTATATTAATAGGGAATATTTATTAGAGAATCAGGATCACATGGTCCGGAGATAGTCATAGTATAAGAGAATCTTGATTTATAATTAGATGACAATGAATAGTAATAGTCGACATATGGATACCATGTATTTTAGCTTGGTGTTGTTTTTAATCAATTCGAGGTTATGAGTAACCTTATAAAGAATTTTAATTAATTTGAAAAGGAGTGTAATATTCAATATTTCATGGATCAACATAGTATAAGGAATAAACAAGAGGAAAGGGGAATCACTCTAAGCATAAAATCAAGGGATTTGGTGATGGATGGTGGATTCATCTAAATAGAGAAGACCTTCCTTTTATTCTTATTATCTCTTTTATTATTACTATTTCTAAGATGATTTTTAGTGCATCTTTTATTATATAGTTAATGAATGTACTTAAATTTTTTTAAGGGATTTATGGAATATAATTTAAATCTTATTTCATATTATTGAATAGTTTTAATCATAGCTGTTTGTTGTTCTTCTATTATTTGTTTTCAATTTATATAGACTATAATGACGAATTAACAATTGATGTTAGGGTTATATTATTTTATATAGTTAAAAATAAATTAATTATTCACTAAGATCGATATATTATGATAGGTTTCACATGAATTTCATACGATGTCCTTTTTGTTTAGTTTTATCATTTTATGTTTTAGATGAAAATCATTTATTCACCATTCCATGTACTGATGGTTAAAGAGTGGTGGATCTTTTGACTTTGTAACTTCAACTAGAGTACTTAAGTTATAGAATGTTAAATTTTTGTTTTCTCTATAAATAACCATACATTTCATAAGTTTTGATAGATATATTAGTCCTTAGGAGAGTTCATTGGGAAAGTCTTATCATTAAACAACATTTTGGGCTTTCAACTCACATTTTCTATAGCATTTTATTAGTTCTACATTTGATCTTAATACAAGAGAAGGTATTATTTCTCAATTATTTTATTGAAGTTTCTTATAAATCCATTTCTTTTTCACCCTTTACACCTTTTTTACTATTTCACTAGTTTTAAAACACTTTTACCATTACATTTTAACCAACCTTCACCACATTTTATATAGATTATATATGTATGTTTTTTTTCTTGTTTTGGAATAAAAAACTTTACCTCCTATTGGGTTTTACCCTATTTATACTAGCTTGGTTAATTGGGTTTTATAAATAAATAATTTTATGCATATTATCTTGAAAACATTATCACTTGTGTATATTATGAGACATAAAATATATTTAATCATGCGGTGTTTTCAAGGTGATTTTAGTGTCTTGGTGTTTTTGGATAAAATCATTTAAAAAATTATAGGAAAAATAGGAAGTTAAACTATTACATATAATATATGAATATTTAAGAAAATATTTTTATAATTCATTACTCAACACCCCTTTATAAATATGTTACACCACACTCTTTTTTGTGACATGAGACATGATTCAAATAATTAAACTGATGAAATAATTCATCCTTTTTCTCCCCCAATTTTATTTTTTTCTAGTTTTTTTCAAAGAGCATGAAATGATAAATGAATATAATGAATAAATGAAAAATATGAATGATTTAGGTACATCTGAATCACTTTTTCAGGGATGATCCCGACTCAGTGAATGTTAGAATTAATGGATCATTTTCATATCGTACAAGACTTCAACATCATGACCAATTTTTTTTTTTCAAATTGAATATTGAAAAGATGGTCTGTAGAACCAAGAGTAGATCTTTTAATATTAAATTTATAACTAATTTAATTTTTCAAAAGAAATAATACCTCAAATTAGGATATTTCTACATTGATGTTATTAATAACCTAAAAGACACTTTTCAGGTTACCATCATATGGTTATTGGATTCAAGTATAGAACCAATCTATTGGTGATACACATTTACTCCTTTGATATTTGTAGAACATTGAAGGAATGCCAGGTGATAGCATGGTAAATCAATCCTCTTGTGGTGTTCTTTTAGATCACTTCATGTTTCTTTGGTCTTCGAGAAACATGATTGATATTCTCATTCTTGAGAATATATGATAATGACAGAGAATTATATAGAGAGAAATAAATTGTGCACAACGATTTTCAATTAGCCTCCCAAATAAATTATAAGTGGTCTATTTATAGACATAGGGTTAGGTTTTGTATTTTAGTTAATTACATTAGTTCCCTTAACAAAATGTAAATCCCATGTACGAACCCATGCCTTGTATTACAATAATAATAACATTTTTTATTCTATGATGTGTACTAACTGGTAAAATTTACCATCTTTCAAATTAACACTTATCACTGAATAAGATTATGGTATATTCATATTCCTCAGATTTTATAGAGTGCCTGAATAAATATATTACTAAATATTAATTAAGAAAATAAATATTCAATTCCAAGTGCGGAGAATAAATATATTTTTAAAAAATTAATTAATAAATGAATGTTATATATCCATGCAATTTAACAAATACTATAAGAATAAATATTTATTTAATTTATGTGATCAATAAAACATGAATAAAATTATTCAAAAGTCTTGAAAATAATATTTATTTCAATATTTTAATTCAAATATATCTTAATTGAGATTAATGGAAATATATAGTGTGTGACCCCATAGGATTATTTCTTGTTGGAATTAGGGGGATTTTTTTAAAGTACAATATTACTATCTAGTAACGAGTAATGGAACCCAAGAGAAAAAATTTCATGACATAATGTTGACAACCATATATGAGTTCTTTCTTTGCAATATAATCCCTCTATCACAATATCTCATTAATCAGGTTTTAGATCAATGTCATCAACCTATATGTATGATAATCATTCCTAGAATATCAAAATTAAACACATCATTATACCATAACCATAAAATTTAATGTGGCAGTTCTATTTTAGTCAAAGGGGAAATATATCAACTTATATAAATATATAAAGGATAAATCCTTCCTTGAATTATACATCAATAACTTGGAATTCCTGATGTACCCATTTTACCTTACTTCTCGTGAACACATGGCGCCATGGTTTCGGTCATTAAATATACATGCAAAAGTCATGAAAAGAATTCAAATTACTCATAAAGTCTATGGTCCATTACTCACAGACAAACTAGAATATACAATGAAATATAATCATTCATAATTTCTACTATATGGATTGTTCTCATAATCGCATATCTTAGAGATTACCAAGTGTGGAAATCATGAGATGAAGTCTCATCTACTTACAAGTACTCACACTTGACAATAAACATATTATTTGTACCCTAATATAATTTTATCTAATTGTAGAATGAGTTAAAAAACATTATGGAATTTCAAGTTTCTCATTGTAGTGGGGATCTTCCATTTCCTTTTTCATGTGATAGATACTCTATGAAATTATTGCATTGAAGTTATGAAGAAAAATGAATAGTATGTAACATGATGATAAATTAATATTAACTTATTTGAATATACATGTAATCCAATGTATAAAAATTTGGTTATAAAAATCCAAATCTAATAGACTCCCAAATGGACTAGAGCCTATTTCCAATGACTTGTATTCTACTAGATATCACATAAAGATCATGTTTATATTTAGTTAAATATTTATTCAAGGGTTCTTCCACATTATGTTATGTGGATATTTTTATCAATCCAAATTCAAAAATTTGTGAAAAATCCATCAAGAGATAATACTTTTTATGTATGGGTTTCATCTGCTAATGTGACCTTGGATCCTTTATAAGGACCATCACTGGAGTGTTATCACAATAGAGTGTGATAAGATCATTACTAATAGGTACCATGTAAAGATGTTTTTTAAAGTTATGTATCGAAATTTCTTCTCAAGATACCTTATATGTCTCAATATACTCATAGTATATTTCATAATCTACAACCATAACTTTTTGAGCTTTTCCATCTCACAAAACCTATATTTAGAGTGAGGATGTATCCTGTTTGTGATTTTAGATCATCTTTATCATTTTGACAAATAACATCTGTATATCATATGGTAACTGGTTCCTCATATTCAACATAAACCTAGAAAATATCATCATTATTCCATAGATACATATATATAGTATCTAATTCCATCAAATAGTGGTCACATGGGTTAGCTTTATATATTCCTACCACACTTAAGGCATATGCGATATCTACCCTAGTACATAGAAATAATACATGACATACCTAATCACAAATCTGTATGGAATCCTTACTATCCTATGTCTTTCCTCATGTGTCTAAGAAAACATTTTCTTTGAATGATTAATTCCATGTTACTTTGAAGCAATCCCATCTTGGATTTTTCTATAATGAATCTCTTCAGATTCTTGTCAATGTATGAATGCTGAATTAAAACAAGATGACTCTTAGATCTATCACAATGGATATTTATCCCATGAATATATGATGATTTCATAATTCATTCATGGAGAATCATTTATTTTACCCATATTTAATATATTGTAAGATTGTTATCTCATTTCAAATAAGTAGTATGCCATTAACATAAAATATTAAGAAAACGATCTCACTCCCACTAAACCACTTATATAAAGAAGGATCACATTCACTATTTATGAAACCAAATTCAATTATGGATTCATCAAATAAAATGTTCCATGATCTAGATGATTTCTTTAATCTATAAACAGATCTTTACAATTTTTATACCTTGTTGGAATTATTTGGAGTCATAAACCCTTCAGGTTGTGTTATATAGAAATATTATATAAGGTTTTCTTTAAAAAAGTGTGTTTTGAGATATATTTTCCAAATTTTATAGTCATGGATAGATGAAATGGAACGTATTATTTTTATGGATTTCAAAATAGAAAATTTTAAAAATGTTTCATCATAATCTATTCATTAATTCTGTTTAAACCCTTTCACAACTAGTCATGATTTAAATGTATTGACTTGTCCATCAATTTTCAGTTTCTTCTTGAATACTCATTTACATATAATTTAATTTACATCCTCCCTAGGATCTACTAAAATATGTACTTGGTTTTGGTACATTTAATCCATTTTAAAACAAATAACTTCTCTCCAATAGGAAACATCTATTACACTTACTACATCCTTATAAGTTATAGGATTATTATTATCATATAATCATGAGTCACCATCATCAGTGATAAGAAAACCATATCTTTGAGTTTCTATAACCTATCTTGTACTCATTTACAATACTTGTGTCTCTATAACCTCTTCTACCATGGGAATGTTTTGGATTTTTTTTTCTATTCTAACTCTTTTATACCTTGACCCTAGACTTCATCAATGTTTATCTCACTCCCACTATCCCTTTTAAAGATGTACTCCCTCTCAAGGAATATGCAATATCTTTGCAATATTACATTTTTTGGAGTAGTTTTATAGGTGATATCTCTTTATTTACTTGGGGTATCCAATAGAGGTTCACTTTATACCTTATGTTGAAATTTTGTTTGTTGAAGAAGCCTTAAAAAACGATTCACATTCCCAAACATATAAGTACAAAAAAAAGTTCTCTTTCCACTATAATTGGCATGGAATAACATTTTTCCCTTTATTTATCACTCATTTTAGTATGAATTCTAATATTTTCAATATGTATCCCCAAAATGACAATGGAAGGATTAGATGACTCATCATTGATCTCACCACGTCTGATATGGTGTGGTTACTCCTTTCACTTACACTATTCCATTGTGGTGTATAAAGATGGGAGAGTTGAGATAGAATCCCAAAATATTATAAATAATCAATGAATTCTTTATTAAGATGTTATCCACCTCAGTATGAGTGGACTTTATTAATATTCTTACCTATTTGGTTCTCAAATTCATTCTTGCATTCCTTGATTCTCTCAAAAGAATCTGACATATACCTCATTAATCAGAATTATCCAAATATACTAAAATCATTAGTAAAAGTTATAAATTAGGATTACTCAACCGTTCCTTCATTAGGAAATAGTCCATATATAATGGTATGAAAAAATTTACGAATATCCTTGGTCCTTTAACCTTTTCTACTGAATAGGGATTTGGTCATTTTTATAGTAAGCACATGTGACATACAACAAGTGGTTTTTATTCAATGGAATATAATTATCCATCTTGGAGTAATTTAGTCAAATTATTTTCTTTTACATGACCTACTTAGTGATTCCATAGTTGGGTGTGGTAAGAGTCATGTGAATTACTTTTGTTATCGACTGTCATTACATGGTTTATTCAATCCAACACATTAATAATATTATTTAAATATTCCCAACTATAGCTTATGGTTTCCTTAGAAAATAAACAACATTTATTTATAAATTTTAAATTAAATAAATATAAATTAATTTTATATATATAAATACTAATTTTGGAAATAGATGTCACATAATAACAATATTTTTAAACTAATATCATTCCCATGAACAAAGTGAGTTTGTAGTCCCCAATAGACACAATAACAATTCTGGCTATGTTAGCTTCTTATAGGCCTACCACCCCATGTAAAATATTCTGAAATATACATAGTTTCTATATTTGAATATATATATGAGAACCAAATGTATTATCTAATACCAAATTTCTTTAAATAGTTAAATTTAACATGATAACAAACTCACCAAAATATTCCCTTTACTTCTTTTACTGGTTGTATTTTTTTTCCAGTGGACCTTCTTGATTCATGTGAAACATATAAAATCATATTCCATTGCCTAACCCATAACCTCTCTATTTTTATAATGTTGTTTTAAAGAATATTTGGACTTAGATCTATTCACATGTCCTTTCATTTTATTCATCATAAGGATGAAAGGATTTTCATGATTCATATTCTTATCAACTTGGAGAAATAGAGTGATAAGATCTGGGAGATACTTCTCAATGTTTTTTATATTTAAATTATCAAAATAACTGGATAAGTTCTAAGGTATTGATGAAATAATGAGATTAGTTTACAGATCATTTGGTATCTTAAAACCTATAACCTCTAAAAACTTAAAGTATCCAATGATTCTTCCTATATGAGGCCTAGCTGGCGCACCTTCTCTAAGATTATGCTTAAAGAGTGCCTTAGATATCTCAAACTATTCTTTTCTAGGTCACTCATTATCTAGACCATATATATGATAGGGTAATCTATGAGTATTCATGTATTTGTGTGAATTTATATGTTTATTAAACATGGATGAAAGCATTAAACACTAAATATCAACCATGCCACTCTAGTGTTTATTAGAGATAGTGAACTCCTCACTCATCACCTCTTTAGTGGGCTTATTAGGAAGGGAGGATTCTATCACATAATATTTACATTCATGGAAAACACTACATATAGGTGTCTGAACCATTCTTGAAAGTAACTTTATGTAAATATATGGTCTTTAAAAAAAATTAATCAAGGGGATAATGTGGATGATGAAATTTCCATTATTAAATAATTATAAAAGAGTATATTATTAGTAATCAATTATAATTTATTTGATACATAATGAATTTAATTTTATTGATTCTCCTACTATTTTATCATGTCCCAAAACCCCTCATTATTGGATTAAATTTTTTTTGTTTCTTAGACATTCTTGGGGAAAGGATCCATATACACCATATCATAATCGAAGCATGGGAAAGATCAATTACTCAATGGTGTTTAAGTAGGAAGGTCGATTCCAATTGTGGTCTTGTATCTCCATGATCCTTCAAATATACTCCCAAATCTAGAAATACTAATTATGATGTCATTTAGTCTTGCCTTCAATTTATATCAAGTCTTTAATGAGATACTTTTATTGATGTAAATTAGTTTATTAAAACAAAAACTTTCATAATAAAACCATGATAAAATTAATTTTCCCAACATGGGTTAGTTAAACACTTAATACTGTGGTTTTCATTCCTAATCAAGTAATGGAAGATATAGTATAACCTAATATTAGTTGAGGGATTATATTTATTACGCATAAAATTTTCTTTTTTTATCCTTTACATGTCTTGTTAATTTTAAGTGTATTTTCCTTAATTAATTAACCAAATTTTTATGAAAAATTTATGAAAAATACATTTATTAGAATTACAGAATTACATATTAATTTATTTATTTAAATGATCACATTCTTTCATTCATAATGTAAATAATTTATAGGATCAAAATTCATAGTAAATTAAATAAATAGACTATGATATTATATAACATTTGATTTATTGAGTGGTTAATAAATCAACCTATGATCATAGGAGAAAACTCATTATTTTGGTTTTATCCCAAGTTACAACATTCCACTTGTCCACCTCTGTGTCTCCTGGTTTGGTTTCATCTAAGTTCCCTCTTGATCTGTCTCTATGAGCCATGGGATATTATAATGTCCTAACCCAGGTTCCACGCACTGGTGCCCCAAGACAGTCAGTCACATGACATGAATCGTGCCTCCACGTACACCAGAGGATGCTGACTAACAACGAGGTTCTACTAAGTCATTAATGGGAAGACTATACCCTCTTTGATCAGAGTAATACACAAACAGAAATAAAAAACAGTAGAGGAAGCATATATAACCATAAATAATTCAAATATCTCAAGATAAATCAAGAATGAATTATAATATCCAACTAAAGAATAAAAAATATCATGCTAATTTACATTTCCAGTGTCTAAATGTAAACTAAAAATAAAGACACTGAGAGCTCCCAAGAGGGTCCTAAACAATGTATAGTTCCCTCATTCAAGATCCACCCCAAAATTATCCATCGAACTCAGGGCCTTTACCTTTAACCTATCCTTCTACAATAACATCTATTCAAGTACTGATCAAGTAGCTTGAGTGGGTTATGAATAAAAATTAACATGACACCACCAATGGTGTCTATATTCAGTTACATAATTGTTTATGTAGTTCTATAAAGAAATAAGTACAATAAATAAGTAAATAGTTTTCACATTATCATTTATTCTTTACTTAACCACATTAACTTTGGGGTTCACAAGGACACCCGCACCTCATACCCACTTAAGATCATGCTAGATCCCAAAGTGTTCCTAGGTAATATCACATATTAATACCTTCTTCGGATCATTTTGGAGCCTAAGGTATTCAATGGTGATATTAAATCCCAATACCTTCTTCAGATCATTTCATATCCCAAAGTATTCTCAAGTTATTTCATATCTTAGAGTACATTTTTTATAGTTCTTTAATTCATACTTGAATTCCATGTTACCTTTCATACTATATATACTTTAATGACCATATTCCCATTCTATAATTCATACTTGAATAAACAAGATCCTATTAAGACATCACACATTAGAATGTCCATGTTCTCATTCACACATCACACATTAGAATGGCCATGTTCTTATTCCTTAATTCATGCTTGAATGACCATGTTCCCATTCACACACCACACATTATAATCACTATGTTACCTTTCAAAAATACATAAATAATTCAATAATTGATCATCTGTATAATTTCTATTACAAATTCGACAATTAATTAAACTAAATCTCCATTAATTAATTACCGCAAAATTTAAGTATTTTAAACCCATTAATTAATTTAACAACAACTTAATCAATACTCACAATTGAAAAACCACATTTAATTCCAAAATTAATTACCTCAAATAAACAATTCAATATTATCATTATTAATTATACAATTAATTATCAATTTCACAAGATAAATATTAAATAATTAATTCCATAATTAATTATCTAAAATCAAAAATCTTGAAATTTCATAATTAATTACCCAATTTATAATCTATTTGAAAATCCCCATAACCTCCTAATTAATTACTCAATTAATCATTCAATTCAAGAACAGTTCAAATAATTAATTGGAAAACTTAATTAACCCAATTTAGGAATTAAAATTGATAAAGAACACTATAAATTCTATAATTTGTATACATGTATAAAATTCATAAATATGGGAATTGAATATTAGACCACTTACATCAATTCATTTTAAAATAATTGCCCAGTAGAAATTTTCAAAAATTGAGCAACACAATGATGTAGATCTAGATCTGAATATCAAAACCCAAAATCCTGATTAAAGAATAAATATCTTGTAAATATAGATAGACATCTAGAATCATAGGTCTAGATATCACAAAATAGATATATATCTATCTATAAAAGCTGATTAAATCACTAAAAGGATTAATGAATGGGGGAAACATGAGAGAAGAACTAGGAGAGGATTCACTAATCGGAAGAGGAGAGGACCTTCGATCCATGATTCAATTCATGAATAAAGGTGGTCAAGAGGGATTTTAATTCATCCAAAGAGCTCAAAAAATATGGAAGAGGACCTAGGGTTGAATGGGAGACAAAATAATTGAGTTTTAGAGGTTCAACAAATTTTAAAATTAGTTTTCAGGCTTAATTAATTCTTACGCACTATTAGATGGGCTAAGGAACACAATTTTCCCTAATCATGTGGAAACCATGCACTTATTATTTTAGGGGTACACAATTACTCTTAATAGGGCACTTGGTTCTAAAAACTATGCCCCAACCATGTAATTCCACACTATCTAGGGTTGCATGGTTTGCTGGGTTTGAGAACAAAATTTTCCCTAACCATGAGACAACCATGAAAAACTTATATTTCTTTCATTTTTTTAAAATTCCACCTAAAACACCACAAGTTATAAACTAGAAAAAATAACTCAAAAAGGAACAAAAGAGTACCTTAAAATAAGACAGAGTCTACTCTAGAAAAATTTGAGATCTTATAATCTCCCCACCTTATAAAAGATAAAACATGAGCTGCACTCCCAAGCTTCCCTATGATTCTGAGCCAAAAATATTGGTGCACTAGGACCACATATCTGCTTCCCTTTCCCATGTATCCTCCTACACATTCCCATGTTACCATAATACATGTACTATCAGTACAATCCTTCCCCATAACACTTTTTCATTCTTAACCAACACATGTATCAAATTAACCTCAAAAGATGCATCCATATCAAGACCAGCATCATCCAAATTGATCAAATGAGAAGGGTCGGGGTGATATCGTCATAGTTGTGATACATGGAAAATTTCATGAATAAAACTATATTTATATGGAAGATCCAATCTGTATGCCACTGACTATATTTTCTCTACAATCTCAAATGGTCCAATGAACCTGGGTGCTAAATTTTCCTGCTTTTGTATCCTGTAGTGGCCCAACCTAGGGGAAACCCAATGGAATACACAATCTCTATATATAAACTATAGGGGTCATCTCTGTCTATCATCATATGAATTCTTCCTACTCTAAGCTACAACCATATGTTTCTGAATTATCTGAACCTTCTTTGACATCTCCTCTATGACACTCAGTCTCAATAACTCTTACTCACGATCCTCAATCCATCATAGAGGCGATCTATATATCCCAACATAAAGAGCCTCACATGATTCCATAAGTATAGTTTCATGATAATTGTTTCTATAAGAAAACAAACTAAATCAATGTTCTTTTCCCAAGACCCATTGAATTCAAGAAAAAAATTCCACAACATATCCTCAAGCACTTGTATAGTATACTCTGAATGACTATCTGTCTATGGGTGGAAATCTGTACTTAATAATACCTATGTACCAAGTGCTTTTCTAAGGACCTTCTAGAATAGGGAAGTGAAACAAGAGTCATGATCTGAAAATATAATATATGGAACCATGTGTAGATAAACTATCTATTTAACATTCAAATCCCCCAACTGCTCCACTTAGAAAGTCTCCCATATAGGCAAGAAATGCATTAATTTCATCAGTTAATCCACAATAACCCATATATAATCATTCTTAATTAGTGCCTTTGGGAGATGCACCACAAAATCTATCATCACATCATCCCACTTTCACTCCTAAATGGGAAAGTACTGTAGAAAATTTACAAGTCATTGATGCTCTTCCATCACCTTCTAACATGTGTAGCATCATGTCATGAACCCTGCTATCTCCTTTTTCATGTCTGGCCACCAAAACTATCATTACAAGTCACTGTACATTTTGGTCACACATGGATGTACCTCCATATTCGAGGCATGAAATTCCAACATCAGTTCCTCTTGAATTATCTTAAGTACAACAACCCAATTTTTGATGTAGATGATCTCATATTTATCTATCAACCAATCAGATGGTGACTCACCACCTTCAAGGATTTATCTCAAGGTCAAAAACCATGAATTCTCATAATTCATATCTCAGATTTATCTCAAAAGTGTATATTCCACCGAAACCGATACTAGAGTCATCTGTTCCTAATTCTCCTGAACCAACACATGAAACTCAACTACCAAAGTCATCATATTCCACTCATCACTAGACTCCTAAACTGCCTGAGTCTATGTTTTCCTGCTCAAAGCATCAAAAATATTGTTTCCTTTCCCAGGCGTATATGCTAGATCAAAATGAAGCGACTGCATATACATGACCCATATCTACGGTTAGAGATTCAAATATCACTATGATAGAATATACCTTAATATTTTATTATCCGTTAACACAATTAACTTCTCACCCAACAAATAATGTCACCAAAACATTAAATCATAAACCACTGCCTCTATTTCAAGGTGATGCATTGGTTAGTTCTATTAATGTGGCCTCAGCTACCAAGACTCATATGCCACATCTTGATCTCCTTACATCAACACATCTCCAAGAACTATTCCAAAAGCATCATAATACACGGTGTAATTTTCAGGTAGATCATGTAGGATCAAAATTAATGTCAATGTGGAATGATCATTTAACCCTTGGAAGTCCTTTTCACATGTTTTCAACCAATCAAATTTTATCTCCATTTTGGTTAAGCCCGAAAGCGGGGATTCTAATTGGGAAAAGTTCTAGGAGAATCACCAATAATGTCAAGTTAATACTAGAAAACTATGGATATCAAACATGTTCTTAGGCTTCAACCAAGAAACCACTGTCTAAAGCTTCTCTGGGTCAACTGACACACCATTTTCTGAGATGATGTTTCCCATTAAGTTTACTTAATCAATAAAAAATTAACACTTAGATAAATTTTCATATAGAAATTCTCTCTCAGTGTAATCTGGATGATGCTAAGATATTGGGAATGATTATCATGAGTCTTAGAGGAAAATAATATGTCATTCACAAACAAAAACACAAAATGATCGAGGTATGGATGGAATGTTTTTTTATTAAGGAAATAAACACTACTGGCACATTCTTTAACCCAAACGACATTACAAAAAACTCATTAAGGCCATACCTACTTCTGAAATCAGTACTTGGTATATCAAAAGATGGAATTATCAAATGATGATACCCTAATATCAAGTAAATATTCAAGAACACACAATATCCTATAAACTGGCCAAATAGATCATCGATACATGAAGAAATACAGGTTCTTTACAGTCATCTTGTTTAACTTCTGGTAATCGAAACACAAGTGCAAGCTCCCATCATACTTCTTTGAAATAAAATAGGTGATCCCCAAGGTGATATACTCAGATGGATAAATCCCTTATCCCCCAAATCTTCTAGTTAGTTCTTGAGTTCTTGATGCATTTTCCATGACATTATGTATTGCATAATTAATACTAGCTCAGACCCTAACATGAGTTCAATAGTGAATTCCACATCACTCTTAGGTGGAATCATTGATAATTGTTTAGGAAAAAACAACTTGAAATTATTCAACCATAGTTGGAAAGATATCATGCTTTACACCTCCATCATCTAGAAATAAACTAGAAACCAAAGCTTTTATATCACATAGTTTCTATGTAATTGTACCTACTCATTCTTCTTGGATATCCCACTCCCCATGGTGAATATAAGGGTCACCCTTAAGAGATGTAAAAGTCACTATCCTTTGGTAAAAATATTTGTGGGATTAGTATGCGACTACCCAGTCCATACCCATAATAAGGTTGAATCCAAAAATTTCAAGGATATAGATATCCCACATAAAACCATTCTCCATGACTTTAATTGAACAATCCTTGCATATACATATGTCTCTAGACTGTACTCGCAATAGTGTATCCGTAGTCGTCACCCCGCTAACAAAATCCACCACCAAGCTCAAAACACTAATATGTTTTGAAGATATAAAGGAATAAGAGGCACTGGTATCAAATAAGTCACTAGATAATGTAGAATCTACTAGAATAATAACTCTCACTATTGAAATTCCATCCTCACTATCCACAAGTTAAGTCTAGACTACATGTTTTGGTCCTTTCCATCTTCCATGTGATGGAATCTTAATCCCTTGAGTTTCTCCACTCTGCTGATATGGGTTCTCTTCCTCAGAATAACCATTTCCACCACCTCTACCACCTCGTCCATTAGAACTCCAGTTGGAAGTCTGAAAATGTGTAGAAAATCCCATTCTCACACTCTTACTCCATCTAGTTGCACCCTCACTGACTATCTGTTGTTGTGCCTAAAAAACTTCTATAGATTCCCTATCTTTCTACAATATTGAAACTATACTGGTTGTCTGAGAAAGTTTCTACAATAATGGACTAGCCTAACACACTGATGATAGTTCACTTTAGTAAGGTCCTTTGAAATTGACTCTCCTTTATGAGCACTCCTATTTCCACTTATATTGATAAATTTATCATAACATTGCTACCTACTCTCGGAAGTCACACCTTTTGACCATCTAGTAGCGACTACCTATCCGACACTCAAAGCCTCCTTCAAGTCCCCCTCATATATGAGATCTTTATCTACATCCTCAAAAAATTTCTTTAACTAAATGAGGTTAACTCAAGCCTTAATATCACACTTAAGTCCATTCCAAAAGTATATTTATGCATCCGTGTCATATCTTGACTATACTGGAGTAAATTACTACATTTATGTAAAGTTTCCCGAATAATCCATTATGAATATTCTCCCCTGAGTAAGCCACATGAACTCTATTTCACTATGCCTTTTCAAATTCTATGAATAAATGTGCTCCAAAAACCTCTTCGATAAGTCCTTTCATAATATACTATTATTCTATCCATTCTGAGCCTAAATTTCCCACCATCACTTCACTGATCCTCATAGCATATAAGCTGCCAACTTGACCCTCCTCTCAGTAGGAGTATCTAAACGTTCAAGTATCAAATCAATGGACTCAACCCAAAACTCAGATTCCTCAGGTCTATCATCTCTAGTTAAAGTCGGATGGTACTATAATTGAAACTCACTAATCAGTTCAGACACAATCTTGTTTACTATCTATAGGTCTCCTCCCATTAATTTCATGAAGTGAGAAAAGTTCTCTCCGAACTTCTCCCATACTTCCTCACCTGGAAAAATTTGTGCATTTGGTTCCACTGTCGGTAGATAATTACCAACCATAACTTATTTACATCCTATAAACAAGCTTCATCTGGGAGGAATATATATAAAATGACAAAAACATATCTAATGACTCATAAAATAACTTTATCACATATATGTAAGGGGAATAATCACCAAACCTCTTCACATGGGAAAAACTGAGATGATATCAATACCCTTAACATTCTTACACCTAGGTATTGGTTATCTAAGGAAATTATCTTTCTCATATCAAGTTTCACATTTAAATACCCAACTATTCACATTACTTTATCATTAAAAACATTAATTTTCATATTAGCTACCATTTTCAATATAGTTTCACAAGCAACTAAAAACATTTTAAGTTCAAAAACTTACCCAGAACCCATTTTCCGTGCATTCCTAAGATAATTCATGTCACAAAATAATCTAGAGTTCCTAGAATAATGCATGAAGACTAGAAAATCAATCTATTTTAGGCCAATAGTCAATTCTCAAAAAATTTAAGAAGAAATTATCACATCAAACAACAAGTGAATCACCCATAGTGAAATAATATTCATCATTAATTGAAAATATCAATAACAACAATCCCACCATGGGTACATGGGTTTTTCTCCATACATGGTTTTATAAATCCTACACACAAGCTTATTACTAAGGCATGAATTATAATGGAATCTTATCTACCTTTTCTTAAATAGTAAGACAAAAGAAAAATAAAACAAAACTTCTCTGATAAAACATTTTAACATCCCAACCTGGGTGCCACACACCAGTTCCCCAATCCAGTCAATCACATGACTTCAGACACGCCTTCCCATATGCCATAGGCTTCTGAATAGAAGTGAGGTTCTGATAAGTCATTCATGGGGAGACTATAACCTATTTGATCAGAGTAATATACCAGCAGAAATAAACAAAAATATTTAATAAGCAAATATAATGATAAAAAATTCCAATATCTCAAGATAAATCAAAGCAGAAATTAAATTTTCCAACTAGAGTAGAAACAATGCCATGTTAATGAACATGTAAAGTGTCTAAAATGAAAACTGAAAATGGAGACACAAATAAATTCCAAGAGGGTCTAAAACCACATCTTGTTCCCTCAACCAATATCCATCACCAAATTAGCCATCTAAACCAGGTTATTTTTCCCTTAACCTATCCTGTAACAATAACGTCTATTTGGGTACTGATCAGACAACCCGAGTAGGATGTGAGTAAAACTTAGTAGGCCACCACCAAGGGTGTCTAAAATAATATTTAGATAGATAATAGTGTATGAAGTTCTATAAATAAATAATTACAATTAATAAGTAAACAATTATCACATTACCATTTATTCTTTACTTAACTACATAACATTAGGGTTCCCAAGGACACCCATACCTCATGCCCGCTTCAGTTCACGCTGTAACACCCCAGGTAAATAAAGAATATGACATTTTTATATTTATCCATATTTGTGAATAAAATATTAATATTACTTTAGAGGGGACGCTATGCTCGATGGCGTACCCAATACGTAACAACGAGTTTCTTGGGAATCTTACGTTGCACTCTAATAATAAAATAATATTATTTTAAATGGTAGTTAACGCCTAGTCGTTGTAATGGAGGGAATGAATAGAACTAACTAAAAAATGATTATATATGTTTGTAAAATATTTTTACTCTTTACAATAAATGTTAGAGGATTAAAAATGCAAATGAATCCAGTTTTTAAGCGTAAACATTCTAATATTCTTTAAAAGGTCGATTAACCGCCTTTTGATGGGGCACCCCTTTTAAATCAACTTTTTGACAATTTTATAAGCTCTATTTTTCAAAATAAACATATTATTTATGATTGGGACATTGAAATTTACCTTGGGTTAATTTTTGGTATTTTTCCGATAAAGTTCATTTTTTAATGAATAGTGTAAAATGTTGTATTTTAATTCAAAACCACTTTTTAATAAAATTTATTTATATGATTAGATTATCTTTTGAATTGGTTTTAAAGTGAAATTAGAATATATTTTTACCGTTAAATCCAATAGTGGTTGTTGGAATTAATTTCACTTTGAAATCATACTTAAACTAGTGTCAATCTTTTGATACTTATTGTTTCACAAAAACACGCTATTTGCTCTGACAACGGGAATTAATTATTAAATTAATTAATGTGACTTATATGTTTTTAATTTTGTAAAATATACTTCATTTTTGAATTTGGAATATCAAATATAGCTTAGGGTGAATTTTTGGGATTTTTCTGAAAAACTTCAATTTTTGATGAATAGTGAAACCACTAAGTGGTACTTATAAAAACTGATTTTTTCCGTTTAAATGAAATTTTTCCATATTTGTGTTTTGAATTTCAAAAATCCGACATACATGGTTGTCATTAAGAAGTAAAATGTGGTTCAATGGGATAAAAATAATTTTTTGGTGAATAGTAACTTATTAAGTTTTTAATCACGATTAGAGGTAATTAATGTAGTTTAAGGTAAAAACAATGTTTTAATAATATGAAATGAACATGAAACATGTCCTAACCTCATTGGATGTGTCATGGCCGACCAAGAAAACCCATGGGTCAACTTGGGGACCCCATGAAGCCACTTTGGTTGGAAAATGACATTAATATCTTTTTATTTAAAGTTAAAGTAAAAATGAGACAAACATGAAATGTTTTACTAAAACAATTTTAACATGGGGTTATACAAATAATATTTTTGACTATAAATATTAATTAGAAAGATAAAAAGATTTCCTACATCATAGTATTTTTATTATAATTTTTAGACATTAAATAAATTAAATAATTAATGACATCATGATGATGCAGCGATGACCTCATTATTTAACGATTTAAATAAAATGGAAA
The DNA here is from genome assembly GCA_963277665.1 of Viscum album. Taxonomy (NCBI): domain Eukaryota; kingdom Viridiplantae; phylum Streptophyta; class Magnoliopsida; order Santalales; family Viscaceae; genus Viscum; species Viscum album. The sequence continues at coordinate 1,776,162,602 of OY728146.1, read as the reverse complement.
GATAATGTAATATATAAGACCTACACATGTCCAAAACCTATTGGATGAGTGGATTTCGAACCCTTATCACCTTATCCACGAAATAAATCAATGTGGGCCCTCCTAAATCCGAAACTCATTTTCAAAAAAAGTAACATTTTCTTACTTTCCAAGAGTGCCCCTCCTCTCCTCTTATAAAAGGCCCCCACCTCTACCTCCTTACCCACACTCCCAAAGCCTTTGGATTGGCCAACCCCTACCCATTTTGTCTCTCCAATTACCTATCTTACTCTTTGAAGCCTTACTTTGGGCATAAGTCTTCCCAAGGAAGCCTTTGAGCTCAAACCAAAGGGAGTTACCCGATTTTAAGGTAATGTCTTCACTTGAGTCCTTTTGTTTTATTTTACTTCTCCAACCCCCTAAAATATTTTTATTATTTTCTTTTGTAACAACTACAGTATATTCAATATACTAGGATTTTTTTATAAGAAGGATTCTAGCTACACTTACACACACCTACATCTAATGGTTAAAGAACATACTGTTTCTGTGGATGGCGAATTTCTGCCTCCCGAAACGATGATTGTTCAACATTCTTCTAACAACTTCAAAGGTGGCCATTAATATGACACTATATTTATATATTATATCTAATATGTTTATGTTTTACTTAAGCTTCTGTATTTTTAATTTATTGCATACCTTTATGGTTTCCATTATGGGTAAACGCGATATCTTCATTTAAGGAAGTGCAGACTACCACCCCCTCAAAGTGATTTGATTCGTTAATACCATATGTGGTACGTATAAATGATATATTTAATGATATTATATATGATACCATACTAGAATTAAAAATACTATTATGTATCATTATGTTTTAATTCCATTAAATATGAAATAGAAATGGAAGTAGCGTTCATGCGTATGTACGGCTTACCGTCTCCATGAACGGTGCATTTCATTTCTTAACTCTAAATGTTATGTAATATTATAAATTCATGAATATACTGGATATATATGATATATATGATATCTACATCATGAATACAATTCTGTATATAATTAACATTTGTCCACACGAACAACATGTAACTGTAAGAAGTCCACTTTCGACTTAAGAACCAAATATCAGCAAAAGAAATATTATTAACTTAAATGATTACATAATGTTTATGAAATGGTAATAAGTGATATAAAAGGAATAATGAACTTGAAAAAGGTTCTTAAGGAAGTAGAAATTAACTCAAGTTTATTATTCAGGAGATTAAAGAACGATCGAGTCAAGTCGGACCCGAGGTAAGGGATCCTACCCCTCTCTTTCTTTCTAAGTAAAATCTTTTATGTCATTCCTTTTAAAGCTCATATTTCTTGTTATTGGGATGTTATTTTATATTACTCTTACTGTAAATTTTATGTTCAAATTATGAGAGACCCTATTATCTTTCATCAATCCATTTGGAAGTTTTGAGTGGCGCCGTTAGGCTGCTGAATTTTCGTAAGAGATATAACCTCTCTCTTTCTTTTTAAGTACTCTCCTTTATGTCACTTCTTTTAAGTTCCTCTTTGTTATGATGGGGGATGTTCTTTTATATTCCTATAGCTATAAATTTTATGGTAATATGATGAGATACCCTATTTCCTCTCATCAATCCATTTTGGAAGTTTTAAGTAGCGTCGTTAGGCTGCCGAGTTTTCGTAAATGCTACATTTGCAACAATTTAATTGGAGTGGTGTATGTACTTCCCATTATTATACAATTTGTGTAGTGTAATTTCATTTATGGGTATTCACATCTTCATTGTATGACCCTTCTTCCATGGGGTGTACGTTTCGAAAGTTACCCACCTCGGTAAGGGGACCTTTCACCCTCCTCTTTTTAAAAGACTTCTTTTGTTATATCTTTTAATTCACATACTATTATGTCAGGATATATTATTTTATATCCTTATTGATGTAAATTTTATTTCCAAGTGATTAGATGCCCTTTTTTATCTCTCATCAACTCATTTTCTGAATTTTGAAGTGATGCCGTTAGGCTGTCGAATTTTACAAAGGGAACTTTTTAACCCAATTTCGATTTCTTTGGGTTCAACATGTAGTTATTGAATATTTCATCTTTTGAAAATTTGTGAATGAAATTTTATTGTTTTACACTTAATATCCACTTATATTGGGTGTATTTATATTTTTCACACTTAATTTTTCTGATTTAATTATCCTTAATTTAAGGATACCTTCTTTATAAGGGAATTCATCACATTTGACATTTCTACTGAGACTTCATTATTGTTATGCACCCATTCACTCTTATATGGTGTATATACTGTCCTTTGGAATATTATATCATGAATACATTTATTCTCATGATATTATAAAGTTATGACTAAATGTTATTCCTCAATTATTGTATTCAAGCGTCTCTAATTTTGGTAGAACCCCTTTAACCAAAATATCGCTTTAAGTGTTTTAATTATTTGTTCTTATTAATATACATGTTTTCAAAGTGGTTTTAAGGATTTATTTATATGGATATTAATGGTTTAAAGTTTTAAGAGCTTCAAGGTGGTATGGGACACTTTGATTCAAAAATCTCTTTATTAAATGTTTTAAATGGTTTTGAAAATGGTTTCTTTTTGAATTTCAATATCCTAAAATGTTATATTGTTATTGAAATGTGGAAATGTTATGTTTACTTTATGAATGTTTTATGTGATACGTTTATGTTATGGTTCTTGGGCATTGTTATGAAAATGGGTGGTTCCGTGATAAACTAAGGGCGGGTGAGCCCGATATAGCTCTCCAATGCATTGGGTATCACGAAGGAGTGAAACGTTATGGTTTCTCCGAAGCGATTTAGGGAATATACTGTGGTGGGTATTCCAAACATAACCAAGAGGGTTACTCCCTACGTAAGAATGTTATGAATGCCTCAAGATACCTTTTATGTCTTATGATTTCTATGATTTATTCATGATTTGATATGCCTATGTTTTATGGGTAAAGTATGATTTCATTCTAATGTTTATATGAACTCATGTTTCATTTCCATATTTTTATAACTCTTACTGAGCTTTTTATGCTCATCCCAAGTTTTTGAAATGTTTTTCACAGGTCAAGGGAAAGGTACATGATGTGTTGTTAGTGTTAAGTATGTGTCAAGAAAGAATCCATGTTTTATTTTAAATATGTTTCTGTTGATGGGAAGAATGAATACTATCTTTTATGTAACCACTTTGTTTAAATGTGGAATGTAATGCAGGTTTCATGATCTAGTTCTCTAAAACTCTAAACCTGAAAAGATCCTTAATGTGTAATCTTGTAATATCTCAAGATTAAGTAAGGTTTAAGGCTTGGGACTTATACATGCTGGATCCCAAAGTGTACCTAGATAATATCATACCTTAATAGCTTATTTGGATCATGATAAATACCTTGTATTCAATGGTTATATGATATCACAATACCTTCGTTGGATTATCCCGGATCCTGAAGTATTATCAAGTGAGCTCATAACTCAGATTACCATTGTTACCATTCTTTAATTCATATTTGAATTCTATGATACCTTTAATACTACATACAATATAATGACCATGTTCTCATTTTTTAATTCACATTTGAATGACTATGTTCCCATTAACACATCGCACATTAGAATAACCATGTTCCCATTCTTTTATTAATGCATTAATGACCATGTTCCCATTCAGAAATCACACATTATAATAACCATGTTCCCATTATTTAATTTATGATTGAATGACTATGTTTTCATTCACACACAAAAAATTAGAATGACCATGTAACCATTCTTCAACACATAATTAATTCAATAGTTTATTATCCACATAATTTCTATTCCTTATTCAACAATTAGTTAAACTCAATTTCTCTTAATTAATTCCCCAATTAATAAATTATGTCAAACACATTAATTAATTAATCAATAATCACAACACAAAACCCATAATTAATTACACAATTAATTATCTCAAATAAAAAATTCAATATTCTCATAATTAATTATATAATTAATTATTAATTTCACATAATCAATATTACATAATTAATTACACAATTAATTATCTCAAATCACAAATCCCTAAATCTCATAATTAATTACCCAATTAATTATTTATTTGGATGGCCCCTTAGTCTCATAATTAATTCCTCAATTAATCATATATTTCAACAACGCTTCAATTAATAAATTGTTCAAATTAATTAACCCAATTTAGCAATTCAAATTTATAAATAACACTAGAAATTATAAAATTTTCATAAAATTATCAAATTCACAACTATGGGAATTTAATATTAGACCACCTACCTTAATTCACCAATGAGTAATTCCCCAACAAAAATTTACAAAAATTGAGTGGCACAATGATGTAAATCTAGATCCAAATCTCAATAACCTGAATCAAAATTAAAGAAATAAAGATCTTGTAAATATAGATATATATATATATATCTCAACAAATAGATATATATATATATATATATTTATATAAAGTCTCTTGGTGATACCCATAATAAATAAATTCATGGAAAATAAAAGGCATGTCCAATAATTATAGATAATTACAATAAATCAATTGAGAATTTATTATTTATTTAAAACAATTATTAGGTATTCAAACAAATATGATGCCAATAGTGTGATTAGATTTTTATGATGCATTTAATTATTTTAATATAATTTAACATTATCCATTATTGGGAGGCTAAACAACATGTAATATATAGATAAAAGCCATGTTTCTTTCTTTCCACATATCTTGGAAAAATCCATGAGGCCTCAATTTGTATATCTTCTAGATTATATGTCATGTACTAATGATCTACACACCATGTGTTCTACTTGACTAGTGCCGACGTAATACACCAATTGACTTGGAGGGTTCTATAGATAGGATTGCATGATGCGTACTATGAATACATGTTGTGTTTTCTACTTTCCTTGTGTCTATGTAACCCATTTATTAAGACAATTTTTTCTTAAAATGTGGAGATTAATGGGGAACACAATGTGTACGCTGGATACACATCATGTGCCCCATTAATTTTATAGAATGTCATTCTATCTTGGTTATAAAATGTGCATTTGAAAACATAGTTATATTAAATTTTCACACTAAACTGTGTAGACTACATGATGTGTATGTTATTTTCATATTGTGTAGTCTAATAAACCATATGTATTATTGGATTAGTCTATACATGGTGTGAAATAAATACACTATATGTAATATCTTCTTGGAAGATCATGTATCCAGTGACCTATCTAGATGTAGAGAAATTGGGTACACGACATGTACTATAGCCACACTTCATGTAAACCAATCTACCATTCCATGAAGTTGTCACGATTTGATGGAATCTCCAATTATTCTCCAATTATTCTTAGTTTTTAACAAAATGTGAATATTGAAAATGAATATTAAAATGTCAAAATCATAACAATTAAACATTGTGTTAAAGAACTAATAATATGAAAATATATGATCTAACCACTATTTCACATAATTGACAAAAAGTAAAATAAATAATTATATAATTAAACATGACCACTCTGATACCACTTGAATCTTTCGAGCACAGCGGTGGCTCCTATCATGGACGATTCTCAATCAATGTATTACAGATTTTAGGGATCATTCACATATTTTAAAATATGTGAATGTCATAACCAATAGAATTTTTCCAATAAAATATAGACAAGAAGGCCATAAAAACCAAGAGGAGATATTTTCATGTTAAATTTATAATTAATTTAGTACTTTAAAAGAAATCGTACTGTATCTTAAGATATTTCACTATCGATGGTATTGATCATCTGAAAGAACCTTATAAAATTATCATCATTAACCTTATATGATCCAAGTGTATAATCCATCTAGCAGTGATCCACACTTATTCCTTTGATCTCTAAAAAATACTAATGAAATGAAAAGTTATATCATGGAGGATTAATCATCTTGAAGTGTTTGTATGGATTGATTAAATTTTCTTTTATCCTAAATAAATTCAATTTATCTTCTTGTTCTTAAGAAGATGTAATAATAAAGGAGAATTATAGAGAGAGAAACCTATTATGAACAATGATTCATTATTATACTCTCAAATAAATTATAATCAGTCTATTTATAGATTTAGGGATATCATTTTTATTTTAATTAATTTCAAAAGTCCCCTTAATAAAATTCTAATCCCATATCTGAACCCATGCCAGGTCTGAAAATAATAATAATATTTTTTTTATTTCATAGTGTGAGAATACTATTTTAATGATAAATTTTAATTTACCAACTTCAAAATTAATTTTTATCAGTAGACATGTACTTTTTATGTTAATCTTCCTAAACACTTATTGGAGACACAAATAAATAAATAAATAAATTATTCATAATTTTTTTTCTATTAATAGTATATAAAATAAATATTTATTAAATATTATGTAAATAAATAATTATTATATATCCAATTAATTAAAAAATTACCTTTTTAATAGATATTTATTCAATTTATACAATCAATAAAACATTAATAAAATTATTTCTTAGAATTTATAATTATATTTTCACTTATTATGAAATTAAAATAGAATTTATTTGAGATAAACAAAAACACTTAGTGTTCAATCCTCTAGGATTATTTCTCATTAGAATTATAAGGAATTACATAAATTCAATGGTTATTATATATAAATGGGTCAAGAAACCCAAGAGAAAAAAATGTTAATTTAACAATTTTTACAATCATATATGATTGCTTGTCATGTGGTATGGTCCCTATGTTAAAAATAAATCATCAAAAAAGTTGTATATTCATGTGATCGACTTATATACTTTACATGACTTTATTTGACTATCATAAATAAACTCTTTATTACACCATGGCCACCAAACTTAATATAATGGTACCATTTTAATCAAAGGGTTGAGATATCAAATTCAATAAATATGGAAGAGAAACATTATTCCTTGACTTATTCATTAATAATATATCATTCATGATATAAAAAAATGTACCATAATTCCCAAAAACAAACAGAATTACAAATTTTCTCTATAAATCTATGTCCATGAATCATGACATGAATTAATAATAATATTAAAGTTTAATTACCATAAAAAACACTTTCCAATAAGAATATATGCTGACACATATACATGTGGAACTTCTACTGGTGGGTTTTCTCTCATAATATCATTTTTTTAGAGAATACCAAGTGTGAAATTCATGTGATAGATCCTCATCCTTTTATGAGTAATCAGATTTGAAATTAAACACACTATGTGTCCCATAATATAATGTTATTCAATAATTAAACTTGTTTTATGAATACTATTTTGGAAATTCAAAGTTATCCTCATAGTGGGGATCTTCTATGACCTTTTCAATGTGAAAGATAATCTATGACATTATTACTTTAAATTTGTAGAGAACAATGAATGATATGTAAAAATATATTAAATTAATTTGAAATTCTTTGAATATAGATGTAATAAAAATTAAAAATAGTTGTCTCCAGAACAAAAACTCCAAAAAATTCATGACCTTATTTTTTAGAGGATCTTAGGACATGCATGTTATATAATGAATAATTCAACATCATCTCCATTTTTTCACATTTATTTGTTTTATTTATTATTTTATAAGAATATAATGATATAGATGAAGTAAAATGGATGGTAATTCCTTACTCCCATTTCACTCTCCCCAAAATTATGACATAAGCCTCACATCCACCGAACATTAATGTTATCCCAAAATAAAAAACTTAAATTACATTCCCTCACACTCAAACATGAAATAGTTATGAAAATATATTATGTATGAATGTAGATAAGAATAAATTGGATTATAATGTGTCTTAAGCCAATAATACAATTCATATATTCTAATGTCTAAATAAGGATTTATATAAATGGTATCACTCATGGAAAATGTGTCTATCTAATTTTGTGACTCATTCATATTAAAAAAATTTCATGAACTCCAATGCTTTGAAAAATAAATAATAACAAGTTCTTGTTTTCACACAAGGTCAATTTTTCACATAAGGTCAATGTTTCTCTCATATTTCATCACTTCTAATTGATGATACCTAGATTAGAGGTCAATATTGGAGAAGAATTGATGATTTATTTAACTAGTGTTATGGGGATCAATTCATCTCCAATATTGACCTCTAATATGGGTATCATCAATTATGAGTGAAGAAATATGAGAGAAACATTGAGCTTTTGTGAAACATTCATTGTTTTCACATAAGGTCAATGTGACCACTATGCCTCTACAAACATTAATTCAACCTTCATAGCACTTTGAACTATCTCCTCATTGATTTTATAGTCCCTTTTTTCAAAATTCCTCCATAGACAGGGTTTCAGTCCATCAAAGAATCTATTAATCATTAACATAGGATCTATAGAAAAGTGATAAATTTATCGATAAATTACTATAAATTTAATTTAATATCTCCCCATTGATTCATTTTTCTTATTCTTTAGCTCTATGAATTCCTTATCCAATCCCATTCTCATCGAACATGGAAAATATTTATTGAAAATTTTTCTCTTGAACTCTTCCCACACCATAGAATCAATCTAAATTCCTGGAATCATGTTTTTAATTAGTTTCCACCACTTATGAGATTATTATTATAAGTGGTATACTTCTAGGGTGACTATATCTCACTTTGAGTGGTGGATTAAAAAAATTATATTTTCTGTAGAGGTAATAAATTGTTCAGAAATCTATAGGTCGTTATATCTACTAAAAGAATGCAGTCATTGACCCATGAAGGATTCAATGGAAAGATATTACCTTAAAGGTGAATATGTTCACTCAATATGATTTATGTTATTATTCAAAATACAAGATATATAATTTATCAGCATCATGATGTTTTCCATTCCATCACATATCGTGTAAGGAAGGCCATCAACACATCGTTCTTTGCACTCATCATTTACGTGGTTCCTCCCATTTCCTATCATTTTTTATAAAATAAGAAAACCTTAGTGCTAAATGTGTTACATTAAGGAATATTATAATTATAATGGGAGTTTATGTTTCAAAACATTATGTTTAAATATTATATTATTTAGTCTCCATTAATAATAATTATTTCAAAATATACTTCACAATGTTTCATAAAAAGCTTGTGATTAACCCAACATTTCCTCTAAGAGTGTCAAACCAGGGGTGAAACAAGGCCTATTGTCATGAACTATTTCTCAATTGATTCTATCTAAATAAGGTGTTATTAGGGGGTTTACCCAAGGTACATGTGTTCCAGAGCCATGTCCACTTATAATTTCTAGATAGGGATTTCATTTCTTAGAAATAACATCCTTAATACTTCACAATGATTCCAAGATATTTTAATATATTTAGAATTATACCTATGGATCTTACTATAGTTTTCAAGTACTAATTTCCCAAAATATCTAAACATCCTATGATACGAAATATAACATCCTAAATTTTGGTTACATAATCTTTTCATTTCATGAATCAAAACATAATATATTTTAAAATTTAGTTTCATGGAAATTATGAACATAATACAAGAAAAAATTAAACATTATTGTAATATAAGTGAAAGTATTATCCATGGGCTCACCATAAATTACTTTTAATATATCTCATATCTTGAGGACATATATCAATGGAAAGGGGTGAGTATGAGATTAGTAATGGAATAAACAAGGGAGACATTTATCAGGTGATCATGAATCATATCAATGAAAACATGGGGTATAATAATATAACTTTATAAAGAGAACATGGGGAATATAATAATGAAAATAACATTAATCATAACATGAAAATGTGTCTACAATTTAAAAATTAGGTATTCATAATCATATCACCATGGTTTATCACTAAGGTATCATAAATGAAAATTACCATGGTTATTCACCAAGGTATCCTAAAACATATCATCTATAGAAATTAAATTATTTACCAAATTCATTAGACCACTATTAGGGTAAACCCTTAATATATATTAATTTCATGTGATCCAAATTTATTATAATAAATTATATTTCCAATAACCTTAGGAAAATAAAGTACGAGTTTCATACAAAAGCATTGAGTATGTAAGTGACTAAAGACTTGACCATAACAACATTTTTAACCCACAAAAGGGAATGTGGGTTTTATTTATATGTAAATCCACAAACAAATAAATTATATTTACATATAGATAAATAATTATGGATAAATAAATGTTTTTGGTATTCAGAATATAAGAATTTCCCATATAAAAGAGAGAAATTGAGATGTAAATTTGGCAGCATGATGGGTATAAAACATGGATTTAGAAAATGTTGAAATGAGATAGTACAAAGGTATAATAATGATAAAAAATATTTTTCAGTAAGGGTTTGATAAAAATCATAATAAAATTAAGTAACATAAACTTTATAAGTTGTACATAAAAAGAATTACAGGAATGGAATATAAGATGGTGAGAATTCCCTTACTAGGAAGAGTTGCTCCTAAATCATGAGGATATAACCTTTATGGATTAATAAAAAATTGGGGGGAATCATAGGGTGAAAAAATTAACATAAAATAATTGAGGATGGATTAGATGTGAAGTAGAAATGTGAAATCGGTGGGTATTTATAGCCAAAGTGGATGAATTATTTAATTATTTCAAAATATACGTCTTTTAAATCTAGGTTGTGGAAAATGAAAAACCATTGTCTTACACAACGTTTTTTCTCTTGGTTTTGTATATTTGAGTCAAATTTTATGATATTTTAATACATTATAGCCAAAAACCATTTTTTCGTACTACTTTGAACATGGAAAAGTATATTTTCTACAAAATAATGTTCTTAAAATCAAACTTTCCATTTTAGAATTTGGAAAGTAACTTATAGGTTTGGAAATTGATTAAAAGATATTAAAATAATTAATATTAAAAAAATAAGATATATTATATCATGTATTATTATTAATTAATTATTATATCATTATTAAATAAATATGAATTCATAAAACATACCAAAACCTAACACTACATTTTTTAATATTCATAAAAAAATAATGTATTTTAGAAAATTCAAAAAAAGGAACCATAAAATAATTTCAAAAAGACGATTTCAAATATAATATTTTTTTATATTAATAATTATATAAATATAAAAATTAACTTTTAAATATAGACATCCTTATTTATTAAAAAATAATAGTTTTTAAGACATTGTTAAATTTCTTATGTTTATAAAAATCTCTTGGAAATTATAAAATTATTTCATCATTTAAATTTAAATAAGAGTGATTGAAAAGGCTATTTTATTAAAAAAATATTATTCAAAAAAATATTTTATTATAAAAGTTGACATATTTTCTAAAATTAGAATTCTGTTTTATTTATCTCTAACAATCAATTTATCAAGTTGGTCTTACTTAAACATATATTTTATTAAAACTATTATTCTCAAAATGGTTTTGATGAGATAAGAATTTTATTTATACAAAGGAAATTACACATTAAGTAACAAAGTCCTAGACACATAATCACTAATTAAATGTAAACACCTAACCCTAGTTTCCCAAATCTAGTGCTTTATTACATTAAATTGTCATGATTACAAGAAATTTGTATCCCGAATGAACAAATATTTTAGTATATTTGAAAAAAACATACACATATAAGTTCCAAATTACACAATGAAATGAAAAAAACACTAAATTATTATATTAGAAACATCCAATCCTCCTAGATTATGTCTGCAAGTCACTCATAACTTACTTCTTCATATATGGTGAAAATGAAACTTAAAAAAGGGGTGACCTCAAATGCTCAGTAAGATTAAGAAATATAGTGTAATATAACATAAAAATAAAAATTCATCATGGTGAATAATTGAAAATACATTCCTTTACAAATAATAATCTTGAACACATTATGTTAGGAATATGATCTGAGTAAATAATGCCATAATAAAACATAATCATGGGTATTCTACTAGTCAAATAACCACATGAAATTTCAATTACTTGCTTCATAATGAGGTAAGTGCATATTCCAGACATTATAAAACATACCATCAAGGCCTCATCCATGACATATAAAAATTGATTAAGGCCTTAGGAAAAACCATATCTCAAAATGGGAAAGACCTCAGCCAAGTCCACATCTATTTGTCTCATGAGACCTATCGATGCATCGAGGGGTATAGCATGCCCAAACCATCACATAATAATTCCAAAGAATTATCAATATGAGTTGGGATAAGCAAAAAAAACATATACATTCATATTGAAACTCACATATGAAATGTAAAAATCATTCCCCAAACATTAAGCTTAAACAATAACCATTCAGAGTAAATTTGGTGAATGGTTTTAGGATAGCACAACCACAATCAAACTAGTCATAAAAAATACAATTAAATATGGTAGATGAAAAAATAAATTATAAATCCAAATAATACATAAGATTAAACAAGAGTGTTGAAACATATGAAAACACTCTTATAAAATCATTAAGTAATTCTTGATATAATACTATTTTATTTTAAAAAGAAGGGTTCTTTTGGAAAAGTCTTCGTATAAAACCTGAAATAAATTAAGATATTATTTTCATAATAAAATTAGTGATTTTAGAAAGATAATGGTTTCTATAATTATATTATAGAGTTCCCTTTAAATTAGGTTAGAATTTGAGAAATTCCCTTGAAATTAAGTAAGAATTTGAGAAATTCCCTTGAACCAGGATTGTATTTCGGAAATAATTTTGAAAGTTCCTCTTAAAAAGTGTAACTCTCCATAAAATAAGGAAGGATTATGGTTGGTAAAAATTTATATATAACACTCACAAATAATTTATTAGTAGTACCTAATAATTCATAATAATCTCATTGAGGTAATTAGACAAGAAAAGTAACCCTAATGAAAATGAAGGTTCATGTGGAAAACCCTTACCTTAAATCAGAATGTGTTCCGATCTTGAGATTATGGTATTGGAATATGAAATTATGTTTATTAGTAACTTAATTAATAACCTATTAGGCATTTATTTAGTTTATCATGATTTTATTAAGTCCATTATTTCATTATTGATTAGTTATATGATTGAATTCCCTCATTTTGGAGTATTCATTTTCTTAATTTTCAAATTCAGTTCACTTGTTTTTATGTAATGGAGTTCATGTGGAATGGATATAAATCTCCATAATTAAATTTAAATAATATTTATGAAAATAAATAGGTGTTAATGGTAATTTATATTATTTGGTTACATGTCATGATGATGAATCAGTAGATGAAATATTAATGACAATCACTTAGATTATTTTAGCGGTATTTTGATTATTTGGAAATAGTTTGGTCATATGATTTAATATTATGTATATATAATAGTTAATGAATACTAAATAGGTTATAATATATATATTATAGTTTATTTCAATTATAAAAATGGTTTCATGACTAGTAATGAAGGGGAAATTCAAGATCTAATCTTTTTCGTCCATGAAGGTTGTAAATTGGAACCTCGCAGATGATGACTTCATTTATAAAATAAAAGAGAGAGAGAGTAAGAATATTGATGATGGTTCTTCCATTAACATGATATAATTACAATATATAGATTATAATGGAGTTATCATGGTAATTTGTACATAGGAGGTGAGTAGAAGATAACAATAGAAAGGAACTTGAAATGAAAATGAAAGAAATAGAATGTGAATTAACCTCTTGAATCCACCTCCTTGAGAATATCTTTAAGGGAAGGTTTTTTGTTATTATGTAAAGAAAAATATATTCTTGGATGTGGGTAGTTACTATAGAATGTTATTTTTGAAGAACTTTTAGGAGCATCAAGTCTCAGAGGGGTGAGGAGAAGAGGGAGTGAGGGGAGTTTTATATTGGAGGAGAGGAGTGAATTTTGAATATTTTATTCATTATTTTATTAATTCTACCAAGAGAACTAATAATGTTGTTTCATGTGACCCCTAATAGTAATAAGAGCATGTGAGTTCAAACCAAGTGTCCTTACATCACTCATCATGTCATAAATAGCACATTTAACTGATAATTTGTATATACAATATTTTACCGTATTTCACTATTCATAAAAATTTTAGAATTTCAGAAAAATCCCAAAAATTTACCCCAACCATTCTTAAAAGTTTAGAATTTAAAAATAAACTTCATTTTTTAAAAATAATTTTCTAAATATGATTAATTTAATTTTTAAATAAAATCATAGTTTATTTAAAAAATAAAAATTTTAGAACAATAATTTGTTTTAAGTCAAGATTTCATTATCTTGAAACCTTAAGAAGATAAAATAATAATAATATTTACTATTCATAATGGTAATATTACTACTCATAATGGTATGTTACTATTGACCAAAAATCATTTAGGTTCTATGAGACTCCAAATGACTTACTGATCACAACTCTAGATGACCATTTTTCAAAATTCAAAACATAGTAGAGGCAAAGTTATGTTTAACAGATAGATTATAAAATGTGTTGTTTTGTAGGTACTCAGTGTTTCACGCATTCAATATTTATTTTCAAAATCTTGGGGTGTTACATTATCTACCCCTTATAAAAGTTTTATCCCCAAAATTCATAGAATGTTACCTCAAAAACAGATTTGGGTAGGTCTCCCTCATATGCTCCTCAGGATTCCATGTTGCCTCTTCAATTTTATGATTTCCCCAAAGTATATTTACTAGGCAAGTCATCCGATTCCACAACACTTGTTATTTAGTATCTATAATCCGGATAGGATCTTCATAGTAAGATAGGTCAGGTCCCAACTCCATACCTTCAGAAGTGAGGATATGCATTGGGTCTGGCATGTACATTCTTAGCAATGAGACATGGAACAAATTTTTTACTTTAGATAGACTAGATGAAATAGGCAAATGATATGAAACAGGTCCCAATCTCTCTATAATTTCAAAAGGGCCTATGTATCTTGGGCATAATTTCCCTTTTTTCCAAATATTATAACGCCCTTCCATGGAGATACTTTCAAGGAAACACGATCTCCCACTTGAAATTCCAGATCATTTATTTGATTATCAGAATAGTTCTTTTGCATACTTTTATCTATTTTTATATGACCTTGAATATTATTTAACTTCACTATTATTTCCTCTACAAGTTCTAGACCCACATGCATCCTTTCTCAAACTTCATCCCAACAAGTTGGTGTACAACATATCTTTCTATAAAGTGCTTCATATGATGCCATTTGAATACATGAATGGAAAATATTATTGTAGTCAAAATCCTCTAAAGGTAAGTATTGATCCCACATAACTTTGAAGTCATGTGAACAAGATATCAACATGTCCTCTAAGTATTGGATCATCCTCTTTGATTTCCTGTCAATTTGTGGGTGATAAGCAGTACTCAATCAAAGTTTGGTATCCAAAGCATTATGAATAATTTTCCTGATTTTTGATGTAAATTATGGGTCATGATTAGACAAAATTGAGAGAGGTTCTCCATGAAGTCTCACAACATCATTGATGTAGAGTATTTCTAGATGATCTAGTGGAAAATCCTCCCTTATAGCGAGGAAATGTGAAGATTTCGTAAGTTGATCTACAATTACCCATATCTCATTATTCTTACTTGGAATTTTGGGTAATACAGTGAAAAAATCCACTGTGATGTCCTCCCATTTCCATGTAGTAATAGGTAGAGGTTGTATGAATCCTTTTGGACATTTCCTTTCAGCCTCCACTTATTGACAAACTAAGCATATTTATACATAATCCAAAATTTCCCCCTTCATGTTATCCCACATGACATGTTACTTCAAATATCTATAAATCTTAGTGATACCCAGATTTATAGAGAAATTTGAACTATTGGAATCATCCAATAACTCCCTTTTTAGCTCGAGTATAGTTGGAACCCAAAGCGTCTTCCCAAATTTTAGAATTCCTTCTTCACATACGAAGTCATCCAAATTCCAATCTTTCACAACATTAATTTTATTTTGATGGTTCTCATCATTAGGAAGAGAACTCTTAATCCTTTTTAATAAATATGGTTGGGAAACCAAATGAAAAAGTAGCGATTCTTCAACTTATTTGATAATTCCCATATCCATTTTCATTAGATCCATGTAAAAGGATCCTTGTTAATCCTCATTTTTTGAGAACTCCATGATCTTTCATACTAAATGAATCAACTACCTTGTTTTCCTTCCCCGGGTGGTAGTTTTTAGTACAATAACAATTCGTGAGTAGTTTGAGCCATCACCGTTGCCTCATGTTGAGTTATTTCTATGAGAACATATACTTCAGACTCTTTTGATTCATATATATCTCACATTTTTCACTATAGTGACAATGAATCCATATATTCAGAGAATCGTTTACCACTGCTAACAAAAGATCATGTGTATGATAGTTTTTTTTATAAATTTTAACTTTCTTAATGCATAGGAAATAACTCTATCATTCTGCAAAAGGACACAACCAAGTCCTTTCTTTGAAGCATTGTTATAGATCACAAACCCATCATTCCTCGATGGTTTGGTTAGGTTTTAATAATTCACTAATATCCTATTCAACTCTTCGAAATAGTCCTTACATTATTTTTTCCATATGAACAGAACCCCTTTACATGTAATATTGTTCATTGGGTTGGATAAACAAGAAAAACTCTGAACAAAACGCTAATAATAACCTGATAAACCAAAAAAACAATGTACCTCAGTTATGTTTGTTGGATTAGTCCATTCTTACATACCCTTTATCTTCACAGGATCAATATATTTTCCATCTTTAGAGACAATATGTCTCAGAAATAAAACTGATTGAATCCAAAATTCTCACTTTCTAAACTTCCCATATAATTCATTTCTTCTAAGAGTCTTCAGAATAGTGTCCAAGTGATTTTCATGATCTTCATAGATTTTTGAGTATACCAAGATATCATCAATAAATACCACCACAAATTCATCAAGATATTCCTTGAAAACTCTATTCATTAAATCCATGAAAATGGAAGGGTCATTAGTCAGTCCAAAAGGAATTACTATAAAATTGTAATGCCCATACCTAGTTCAAAATGCTGTTTTTAGAATGTTTTACTTCCTCCCGAGTAACTGATGATATCCAGATCAAAGGTCAATCTTTGAAAAATATTGATCTCCATGAACTTGATCAAATAAATCATCAATACATGGCAGGGGATATTTTTTCTTTATTCTTATAGCATTGATCTCCCTGTAGTCAATGAAAAACCTCATAGATCCATCTTTCTTATTAATGAAAAGAATAGGGGTATCCCATGGAGAAACACTATAGAAAATAAATCCCTTATCACTCAATTCTTATAGTTTTTTCTTCAGTTACACTAATTCCAAAGTGGTCATTCTATAAGGGGTATTTGATATAATCATTAAATCAGGAATTAAGTCAATGGAAAACTCAATTTCCCACTCTAAAGAATGCCCAATAAATCCTCTAGAAACACATCAAAATATTCTTGCACACTTGGTACATCCTCTATACAAACATTCCCTTCCTCATCCATAGTTATTTCATTTACTTACTCCCCAATAATTAAATTAGAAGAGCTACAAGGGGTGGATCTAGATGAGAATCATAGGTTGATGTTTCTACCCTAATGATAAGGGATTCCACATCGTCCTCAAAAATTATAATCTCCTTCCTCTTGCAATAAATTTTTGCAAAATGGTTAAAAATAAAATCCATACCAAGTATTATATCGAAGTCAATCATGGGTATGAAAATAAAATCAGTATATAAAGAACATTTACACACCATAATAGGGACCAACTAACACAACATTGTTGCAATGATAATTCCCTTAAGAGTTTTGACTGACAACTCCCTTATTAAATAAAAATAGAAATATATAATTTTCTTGAAAAAATGTAAATATTTGAAAGAATTATATAATCTAGAATCAATTAAATCATTGTCTAAGTTTGAGTAAATGATTAAAGTACCTTCCATAACATCTTTAATAACTCTAATATCAGCGGTTGTGATCTCATAAGCTTGTCGCTACTCCCTTGGACTTTTCTATGGAATGTTTCCTTAACACTTTGGAAAATAATTATCATAGTGTCTTATATCAATAAAATTATAGCAATGAATATTAATAACTATTTTATTCCCCTTAAAATCACCATAAAGATGAACTTTCTATCCACATTTGTAACATACTCCTTTTCCTTTTAAGAAAAAGCCAGGGTGTTTCCTTCCACAATTATCATAAGGAAGAAATTAAACTCTTCCATTATTTCACATTTCCTTATTTCCTTTTCCATGTTTTCAGCAAACCTCTTATTCTCATGATTTCCCTTAGTCATAAGACTTAGAAAATTTATTTTCTATCTTGATATAACATGAAACTATGTCCTCATATGATAAAAACATTAGGAGACCAGTGCCCGTCAGAGGAATTGATTTAGGCCATCAAAAAATCGTTCAATTTTTTTCCTTGGATTACGTATGTAGTCCACTAAATGTATTGATAACCGTGTGATGTTCGCATCATACTTTTAAACATTCTCATCTTCTTTTTCCATCAAATTTAAAAAATACCTTTCTATATCCTCTTGTTATTTAGGAGGAAATTATTTCTATAGGAATATTTCCTTAAAGTCCCTCCATTCCATCTCTTCTATCTCTTCCTCCTTTGTGTTTTGGATTAACGACCACTAAAAATATGCATCTCCTAATATAAGATAAAATGACATTATGACCTTCTCTCTTTTGTTACATCCGAAAGAGAGAAATATTTTATCTAGGGACCATATCCACTTCTCAGCTACAAATGGGTTCATAGTACAATTGAATGATTGATGTTGTTGTCTCATAAAGAGATCTAACAAAGCTCCTCCACGTGGTGGATCTAAATTCTCCATACGGGTAAGGTTATTGTCCATAACCTGAGTATGTTTTCCCAGTATATTTATAAGTTGCTCTACACCAGTCGCATCACTAGATCCAAAATCATTATCTTGCGTCAGAGGAAAATCCCTTCATGGGATACATGTGTTCATGCAGTTTCCATTTCTTCCACTAGGTGCCATTTCTAAATAAAGGGATACACTAGATTAGGTTATGAATCATAATGTATAATCTTAACTTGGAAAAATACTTAGCATAAATTTAAATCCTATGCATGGATAACCCCATAATCACAAAAATGTTTTATTTGAGGAAAAATTTACATTTAAATCCTTCATAATGGTATATAAAGAAAATGTGAATTATCTAAATCATATCCCATGGGAGTGTCAAACCAGGTGCAGAGTTAGTCCCGTTTTCATATACCAGGATACCTCGGGTCAAGACCAAAAATCCTTGTTGGAGTTTTCACTCTTAGGTACATCTATTCCAGAATCACATCCACTAGTAGTATCCAGACATGGATGTATTTTCTAGAAAAATCTACATAATCTATTCCTTACCAAAATACTGGGATGTTCCTGTTTTTTTATCCTAAAATACTATCTTAGTGATTTCTTCCCTAATCTATGTTTTCTAAATCTAGTTTCCATGTTGTCCACTAAACCTCCCTCAGATACCAACTGTAAAGACCCGAACCCAGTTGCCTGGATCCAGTGCCTTATTATATTACATTAGCATGATTACAAGAATGTTGTATCCTGAAATAACTAATATTTTAGTAGATTTAGAAACAAGATACATATATAAGTTAAGAATTATATCATGAAATGAAAAATAACAATAAATTATTCCATTAGAAACATATAACCCTCCTAGATTATGCATTCAAGTCACTCATAACATACTTCATTATATTTTGGAAAAATGAAAAATAAGAAATGGGTGAGCTCAAATGGATATAAAGAGTATGAAATACATTGAAATATAATATAAACCTAAACATTAGGCATGTTGAATAATTGAAAACACCTAAATTTACAAATAATAATCTTGAACACATTATGGAAGGAATATGAACTGAGTAAACAATGCCATAATAAAACATAATCATGGGTATTCTACTAGTCAAATAACCACATGAACTTTCAATTACTAGATTCATAATGAGGGAAGTGTATATGCCATAAATTTTGAAACATACCATCAAGGCCTCGACCAAGACGTCTAAAAAATGATTAAGGCCTTGACCAAAACCATATCTCAAAATGGGTAAGGCCTCGGCCAAGTCCACGTCTATTTGTCTCATGAGACCTACCGATGCATCGAAGGACTATAATGGGCCCCAACCATCACATAATAAGTTCAATGAATTTCTCATATGATTAGGGATAAACATAAAAAACATATACATTCATATTGAAAATCAGATATGAAATGAAAATAAATTTCCCCAAGCATTCATCTTAAACAATAACCGTTCAAAGTAAATTTGGTGAATGGTTATAGGATAGCACATCCACAGTCAAACTAGTCATAGAAAATCCAATTAAATATGGTAGATGATATCATAAATGGTAAATCTAAATAATAAATAAAAATCAATAAGAGGGTTAAAAAATAAAAAAAACTTATAAAATCATCATGTAATTCTTGATATAAATGGTCTTTTTATTTGGAAAATAAGAGTTCTTTTAGAAAAGTATTTTTATAAAACTAGAACAGAATTAAGATAGTATTTTCATAATAAAATGAGTGATTGTAGAAATATAATGGTTTCTAAAAACATATTATAGAGTTCCCTTGAAATTAGGTAAGATTTTTAGAAATTCCCTTAAAATTAGTTAAGAATTTGAGAAATTCCCTTGAATTGGGCTGGTATTTCAGAAATAATTTTAAAAGTTCATCCAAAAACATGTAACTCCCCATAAAATAAGGAAGTATTCTCTTTGGTAAACATATATATAGAACAATCAAACATAATTTATGAGTATTACTTAATAATACATAAGAATCTCTTTGATGTAATTGGACAATAAAAGTAACCTGAATGAAAATGGAGGTTTGGGTAGAAAACCAGTACCTTATGTACGATGTAAAGACCCATAAATCCCGTGGAATTTTTTTTAATACATGGGATTTTTATGAGTCCGCGAAAATTTACGGCGCTTGATTTCGAGGCCTGGTGTGTCGAGAATCAATTTTTGATGTTTTGTACGGGTACGTTCGGTAAACGTATGAGTGGGTTTTTATAAATTTTGAACCGGTGCTCGGAATTGAAATCTGAGGGAACTGTTGAACTCCAAGTGCTAGTTTTTTCTTAAGAAGACTTTCACCTCAACAGAAGTTGGTCAAGAATAAAAGTTAGTTTTTGGATTTTCATAAAGAAAATAAAAATAAAATAAATTTCCCTACGCATTATTTTATTTTGGGCCGCCATTTGGCGTGTGGTGGTTAAAACCTCCCCATGGAGGTTGGAGGTGGGGCCACCGCAACCTTAACCTATCCTGAGAGGTTATGGTGGTGGGTCCCACCCGAACTCAACCTACCATGTGAAGATAAATGAGTTAGGGACCTCACGGGGATTAACCCCTTATTAATAGGAGGAGAGAAAAACCTCCCAACTCCCCTCATTGATGAGGGGGGGGGGGGCTCTTGACCTCCCCATTAATCAATTGCGCCAACGCTATTTAATTCTCCTGACCCCATTTTTAAATTAAGTAACTCCATCGTTGGAATTTAGGAAGGTTCCTAATAAATGAACCTTCATAAATTTCACGATGGTTACATACCTCTCCCCCTCTCATATATATAGGGAGCTTGGGAGGAGGATTTGGGACGACTTCACCAAGCGACGAAGCACTGGCAAAGTGATGCGACGCCCAAAACATAGAGGATTATGCTCTGCAATGAAGAATTCCCCACCGATGAAGAATGTCAACATCGACTTCAACCATCTTCCTTGGAACTCTTTCCGACGTGAGACGTCCTCGTCCACAATGAATCGACGTTCACCTTCTTGTGCTAACGTCAACCAACTACAAGCAAGTAAGGGGTTTATTACTTGATAATATTATACCCTTTTCTTATCTTCCTCGTCAGATAAAAAGGGACTACTGAGGACATGTTATTGATCATCTAGTTTTCTTGATGAGCCAAATGATACCTCCCTAAATGCAGAGGGTGCAAGACAACCTAACATGGCCCGAAACCCTCCGTTGATTTTTCTTCCTTGTGGTGATATTCGAAGCAACGACGAGGTGACGGAGGCGGCAACGACAAGGCCACACTACCCATGACCTCCATGAACCGCGCCGCCCCCGCGGTGCCCCATGTGCTCTGGCTGAACCCGCGGCCTGCCCGGTGCCCAGCCGGCCTCCAAGCGTGCTGCTCGGTGCCCAAGCCACCTACCGCGGACTCTCAGTGCACTTCCCGACGCCCATTCGGCCTCCCAGAGCCCTTCCCGGTGACCATCCGGCCTCCCAGAGCGCTACCCAGTGCCCAGCCGGCCTCCCGGTGCGCTGCCCGGCGCCCAGGACACCTGCCCGCGGCCTCCCGACGCGCTGGCCCAAGCCTAGCCGGCCTCCTATGGCCCAGCCGTCCTCCTGGGGCCCAGCCGGCCTCCCGGTGTGCTGCCCGCGCCTGACTGCGCCTACCATGCCTACCGCGCATTGCCCGTGCGCCCCGCGGTTTGCCTGCACGCTACCGCGTCCCGCACCGCCTGCCCGCGCCCCACCAGCCTGCCCACTGGCCTCCGAGGCGCCGGCCTTCCGAGCCGACCCGCGAAGTCCCTCACGGCATCGCTGGACGAACCGGGCTAGCCTCTCGGGACGAGTTGCCAAGCCGTGCCCCTTGCGCTGCTGGCCGAACCAACCCCGGCCTTCGGGCCGAGCCGCCTATGCGGCGGCCTCCTGGCCGAACCACCCTTGCAGTCCACTGGGTCGGGCTCAGTGGACCGGGTTAAACCTAACAAGCTGACCCACCCAATGGGCAGGGTTAGACCCAATGGGTCTGTTCGGGTTGACCCAGACTAGGTTTGCCCAGACTGGGTGGGCCGAGTCAGTCCGACCGGGTCAGACCGGACTCGGGCCCATTGCCGACCCCGTTACTTCCTTTGGCCGTATCTTTGGCCCCAGACCACCGTTTGACGAACCATATACAGTGCTGGTTGTCCTGGAATGCGATGGACCCTTTGAGAATACCCCACTGGAGTTCGGGGTATATTTGTGATACAGTCAGGTTGGATCGTACACGAATCCAACAGGGCCCCCGGGACTAAAAAGCTCATAAATCCCAGACCAGGCATCCGATTGATGCACCGTCTATTGTGTTGAGACCCCTATGACGAGATAAAACTTTGAGATACTTCTTCGCGAGTCTTGGTGGAAGTTTATGTGTCGACACTTGGATTGAGGATAAGACCGTCCCGGAATCAAGCGTGCTTTGTGGAAACCCTATGGATGGTTGTGCACTGACGACTATTCCAGGATCATGTGTTGGTCCGACAGTTCTGACTTCTATTCCTAGATCGTGTGTTGGTCCGATAGAATAGCTAGTCCTGGATCATGTGTTTGTCCGATAGCTCTGAAGACTATTCATGGATCATGTTTCGGTCCGATAGTTATGACTTCTGTTCCCGGATCATGTGTTGGTTCGACAGAATAACTGGTCCTGGATCATGTGTTGGTCCGAAAACACTGATGATTCAGTGGCTATAACTGATCATCTCTATCTCTCTACATAAGTTGTATCGCTGTGTGAGCTGAGTCATCAACTCTTGTGTTTCCTCATGAACGTGATGGATTAGTTGATAACATAGGTATATATATGGTCATATACCTAAGTGGGGTTATCTTTCGATTTCATACCTTGTGGTTTGTCTTTGTTGGATTTTGTGAGACCTTGATGGTCTCAGGGTCCCTACTGAGTATCGTTATACTCACCCCTGCACGGGATATGCCTACACCTCATTGTGTTGGAAGGAGACGATGGACAACGCTGACTGAGGATCAGAGTAGCAAGACTGGACGGTACCTAGAGGAGGACCTTACGACGAGTCGGTACACAGAGGAGACTGATGGACATGGAGTACTGAGGAGGCCATCTGTACCTACCCTTCAGGTAGGAACACCGGAGGACGACCCAGTAGCTACTTTACTTTTCTTCAGTTGTACTTGTTTTTTAGTTGTACTT
Organism: Viscum album; assembly: GCA_963277665.1. Classification (NCBI taxonomy): domain Eukaryota; kingdom Viridiplantae; phylum Streptophyta; class Magnoliopsida; order Santalales; family Viscaceae; genus Viscum; species Viscum album. Next base: position 1,776,138,523 of record OY728146.1, on the reverse strand, counting down.
GTACTTTCCTATTGGGCTTGTATTTCCGACCACTTTTACTTCCAGCACTTCCTTTGTATACAGCTTCACTAAGTGTTTTACTTCAATATCGTACTCTGTTGTGTGTAATTTCAGTTTATAAAGGCAATGCGTTCCCAGTTTAGGGATTTTACGCCTTTGGTGTTAGTCGCCAACCCCTGTCCCATGGAAGGCGGGCTTGGGGTAGTCATAGCATGGGCCCCGGGGGATGGGTCGTGACAAGTTGGTATCAGAGGAGTCGGTTCTACCATAGAACATTGGACTCTAATCTTTCTTTTCTGTGAAGAAATAGTGTTAAGGGTACCGAGTGTGGTTCTATGTTCAAGGAGTCCAGTGTTGGTGTGGTGACCGACATATCCATACACCAGGATCCTGACTACTGATTTCTGACTGAGTGCACAAAAACACTGATTGCATGTGTGTTTTCAAGAGTTTTCTTTGTGATCTATTTGAGTTAGCTCACCATGTATATCATATTGACTGTGGAGCACCTTTTTATTTTCCAGATTCCTCCATGCAGACAACCAACCAGGGTTTCGAGAGATGTACGATATGGAAGGCCACCGAGCGATGAGGCCTCGATGCTGGGCCACATCACAGCGGAGGAACCAGTGGTACCACTACCAATTAGGAAATTGATACCACCATCCCCAGCAGAAGAGAGTGCATGCCACTTGAGCGCATTGCACAAGTTCCAGTGCCAGAGGCCGCCCAGGATCAGAGGAGAGATAGACCCACAAGCAGCTGAGGATTGGCTGGAGGCTGTGGTGAGAGTCTTCAGACTAGTAGGGACACCAGCCGACCTTATGGTGATCCTTGTCACGAGTCTCCTTCTGAAAATAGCAGGAAGATGGTGGAGTCTGATGCTCCAGGCGCATGACGAGGCGAAACTACTTTGGACAGACTTTGAGAGCCTGTTTCGGGTGGAGTTTGTCCCAGCCACCCTACGTGCGGTGAAGATACAGGAGCTACTGCGTCTATATCAGAGTAGCATGATGGTGGCACAATACTCAGCGAGGTTCACCAACCTCTCGTGCTACTATACAGATATGGTACGAGGCCCAATTCTTTAGGGACCGGACCTTCGAGTTGGGGTTCAGGTGAGAGATCAGAGCTTCGATGATCTCCCTCAGCATCCCGACGCAGGCGGGGGTGTTAGAGAGAGCCCTCATAGTAGAGAGTTTCCTTGGTGAGTAGTCACCAACAGCGAGAACCATCACTAGTTGACATGCAGCAGATTCTTCTACAGTTGGAAGTAGACAGATGTCACAGAGGTCCAAGCAGACCAGACCATCTGGTGGACGACCTCAGGATACGGGTTCAGTTGTGCGAGGCACACGAGACAAATCCAGTCATGCCAGGAGCGGGTAATGTTACTCTTATGGTGGGCAGGGTCACATAGCTCGTGACTGTCCGACCTGTCATACTGACTATCAGCAGACTGTCAAAGGACCAACCAGGTAGAGACATATATTCGATCGAGGTGGACTGTAGGGAGCAGGCAGATGTGGAAGAGGAGCTGGCCGTACAACTGGTGGTGGATGACGATTCGCGATGTTACCTCCACCACCACCTGGAGGTCCACCCCGACCGCAGGGATCAGGTGGACGGGGGAGAGCTCAGCTCCAGGCAGCTGAGGCTTACGATCACGGCACTTCAAATAAGATTTTAGGTATGATCTGTGTCTACTCCACCTTATCTTCAGTTCTTATAGACATAGGTTCCAGTAACTCTTTCATTACCACTTACCTCGTTCGGAGATCAGAGATTTTGACGGAGCCGTTGGATCGAACCTTATGGCTAGAGACTCCTACGGGAGCAGACTCTACGATTACGCACATGTTCCGATAGTGTGAGCTTACTCTAGGAGGTGAGAACTTCGGCTGGGATCTCCTCGTAGCGGCGTCGAGGACTTACAATGTCATCATGGGTATGGACTGGTTATCTACAGTCCATGCTCAGATCAACTGTATTAGGCGCAAAGTGAAGTGTGTCTGCACTGATGGGACCAGTTTCACCTTCATCAACGAGAAGGGATCCTTTGCAACATAGGACAGACTTACCTAGAGGAGGGTGTAGCTGATCATTCATCAGTTATCCTACCTTACCCTCGGAGCAGTTGATGTGGAGAGTCCGAGCTATCCTATAGTGGTGGACTGGTATATAGATGTTTTCCTTGACGATGTTCCAGGACTACCTTCTTGCAGATAGGTGGACTTATATATTGACCTGTACCCCGAGACGACACCGATATCTACACCAGCATATCAGATGGCTCCCGCCGAGCTTTGTGAACTAAGGGTATAGCTAGAGGACTTGCAGGGGAAGGGATTCATCCGGCCCAGTGTTTCTCCCTGGGCAGCCCCGATTCTATTCACCAAAAAGGCGGATAAGCGCTTGAGGCTTTGTGTTGACTACTTGTTTCTGATGCTTTCGCCGGGGCGCGCGCATCCATCCGTGGAGGAGGAGGACGCGCGGCGCTTGTTTCCCCGCATTCCCGCTTTCCAAAGGCGGGCGGCATTTGCTCCTTATTCAGGGACGTCTTATCCTTGATCGAAATGGGATGATGGGATGTCAGTTCTTCCTTCTGGGGATTCCTCCTCAGAACTCGTCACCTAGTCCGGATCTCCCCCATATATTTAATACGTAGTTCGTGAAACTCTTCCAAGTGCCATGTTTCCATGGACGCCGGTTAATTACACTGCTTCTATCGGGACATTCCAAAGGGTCCGGTCAGGGCAGCAACCTTCAGTCAGGGGATTCGTCACGTTGAGGCATCAGTAGCATGTCTGGATGCTGGGGAACCTGACATGTCTATCTATTATCCCTGGTCACAGGGCTTCTCGAGGGCGTGGAAGCCCGAGGCATCCCACATCGAGCGCAGGGAATTATATTTCATAGACACATATCTGAGGTTTTCCTCAGCTTCCCGTGTTTAACACAAGGTATGCCATGAGTTTAACGTCCAGCGGAGACAGATCAACCCAACCGGAGCATTAGCTAGGATAGATCGGATTGAGGGATTCCCCTTGAAGGGATGCCGATACCGGGGCCAGCCCATGGGCGGTTGTGAAGAGGAGTGTACCGACATGGTCTCACTGAGATCTGATGGTCCGGTCGAGAATTGGGATGGGTGATAGGTGGATGAATGGAGTGGAGGGGGAGTGAAATGGGACCATCGCAGGGGCGACGGTGAAGTTTGGCATGAGCCTTGAAGAGGCTTTTTACGTACCATGCCTTGACATGGATCAAAGTACGCATAGTTCGGAATGGTGCCGGTAAACCGACGTGAAGGTGGACCTTGGCCTGATGAATTTCATCAGCGAACCAACGTGAAGGTGGACCTTGGTCTGATGGGTATCGTCAGCGTACCGATGTGAAGGTGGACCTTGGTCCGATGGGTATCGTTAGCGTACCAACGTGAAGGTGGACCTTGGTCCGATGAGAGATGGGCTTGAGCCTCGGGGAGGCTTCCTACGTACCATGCCTTGACATGGATCAAAGACCACGTAGTTCAAAGGGTTTCATCGGTAAACCGACGTGAAAGTAGACCCGAGGGTCCACTAGTGGTGGGCTTGAACCTTGGGAAGGTTTCCTACGTACCATGCCTTGACATGGATCAAAGTCCTCATAGTTCAAAGGATTGATGGAATACAGTTTAACGTCATACAGAACGATAGTGAACCCTGACGTGAATAAACGATGAGCGGTGGGTGTCGGAGAACCGACGTAAATGAGGGACCATGGTCCGATGGGAGATGGCCCTGAACCTCTGGGAGGATTCGTACGTACCATGCCTTGACATGGATCAAAGTCCTCGTAGTTCGGATTGAAAATGGGGACTTGGCACGCTGACAAGGAGATAGTATGGGATAATAATTGTTAGGCCTGAACCTCGGGGAGGCTTCCTACGTACCATGCCTTGACACGGATCAAAGTCCTCATAGTTCGGGTTGTGGAATACAGTTTAATCGTCATGCGGGACGGGGGTGAACTGACGTGAATGAGGTCAGAACGACCAGATGGTGGGTTTGAACCTCGTAGAGGCTTCCTACGTACCATGCCTTGACATGGATCAAAGACCTCATAGTTTGGGTTAGTCACAACGGCCTGCCATCAGACTAGGATGCAGTTTAAAGTCATGCTGGATGAAGGTATAACTCGATGTGAATTATGATGGGTGGGCTTGAACCTCAGGAAGGCTTCCTACGTACCATGCCTTGACATGGATCAAAGACCTCATAGTTCATATGGGGCAGGGGGGGCATACAGTTTAACATCATGCTGGACGAGGGCGAAACTTGACGTGAATGAACGACCGAGCAATGTGGCTTGAACCTCATGGAGGATTCCTACATACCATGCCTTGACATGGATCAAAGTCCTCGTAGTTCTCTATGGGCGGGGTTCAGGGTCGGTGCTCACTCTAAGCCCACGTGAGTCATGCTCGGTGTGAGAAACAAGAGGTTGCAAGGACCTGACAATCACGTCGCGAAGGATGCGTCCGCGAGAAGCGAAGAGGGGATTACGCGTTAGGCGGCCCATGGTGCTGGGACTTACTCCTGGATGGAGGCCCAGAGTGTGAAAAAGCGCAACGAAAGAGGGATTTGGGACCAATGATGGGAGGTTCCTCGTTCCCTATCACGCCCTCCACTGACCTTGGTAGTGGGGAAGTACAGAGATGCAGAGGTGGAACCATCCGTTGGGGAACTAGGGTCTCCCTTCTCCCATGAACATACGCCACTACAATAAGGAGGATATCATCCCTTGTGGATGGGTGATTCCATTCCTGTGGAGGCGAGTGGTGTAAAGAATGTTCGAGCTGGGGGGACCCTTCGTGAGAGGCATGAGGTCGGGTCACAGTTTAACGTCATGTGTTGAAGACGTGGTGCTTGGCAGTTTAACGTCCTGTAGCTCGGATGAGGTGTGTTCACTCCGCACCCCTAGGACTTACATAATCGGTACCCTCTGGTCCTTGGGGAAGGGAGGGTACCAGTAAGGCCATAGTCAAGGGGGGTTGTGGAAAGAACCATCAAGGGGTCCACGTTAGCGTGGCTATGTGAAGAAGAAATAGCCGTTAGCGTGCCTATGCGAAGAAGCATTAGGAGAAGCAACGCTACGGGTGATATTGTCCATGGGACTTTGAAATCACATCGTGCAAACCTGGAGGGTCGCACGGGAGGAGGAATTTCTAAACAAAGGAGTGTGCTTCGTGAAGTGGAGTGCCTTGGCCTTAGCATGGGGCATAGGTGTGAGTGGAAGGTGCTTCGCGAAGTGGAACAGTGTTCGCGGAGCACTGCCTCGTGAAGAAGGGGTGCCTCGCGAGCAGGGTCCTGCGAAGTAGTGTGCTTCGCGATGTGTAGAGATCCTGCCTTAGCATAGGGATAACTAGTATAGGTTGGGTGTTTCGCGAAGCATAAACTCTCTGCGGCTGCCTGGGTTCCCTTGGGAATCCCCTTCCTTCTCGAATGCCCTTGAGCTTCCCGAACGGCATCCCTCTCGGAAGAGGGGCTCAAAACGAGACAAAGTAGAGGCGTCTCGTGAAGTAGAAGTACCTCACAGAGCTCATGATTCCTGGGGCAAAGAGTGCTTCGCGATTCAGGAGAGGAGAAGCCGAAAGGTCGGATTGTCCCTCTTCGGGACTCAGGGGGAGTCCAGTATTTATAGGGAAGGGGCGCTGCGAAGCAGAACTCGCGTGCTGCCTCAGGTGCTTCGCGGCGTGCTCGCAAACGTCAACGTCGTCCGCGGAGGGTTACCGCCTCTAGAGCTTCGCGGCGGGCTCGCGAACGTCAAATGCGTTCGCGGAGAATTACCACCTCTGGAGCTTTGCGACGGGCTCGCGAACGTCAAATGCGTTCGCGGAGAATTACCACCTCTGGAGCTTCGCGAGGCCACGATGATCGGGGGTTTTCGCATCGGTCCTTCGCGCCGGTGCTTCGCGGCGGTGCTTCATGAGGCAGCGTACCAGCCTTCTTTTTCGTTCCTTCCTTTCGTGCAATATTTTGGTGCTAACAAATGACCCCCCATAAACTTGGAGCCGCGGAGGGCAAAGGGTATAAGTTTGAGGGAAAATCGCCAAAATTGTCGGCGGTTCGTGATGCGGCTTCGCGAAGGGGGGCCCGCGGTGCTGCCCGGGGCCACGGATCCGGACGCGTCGCGATGCTCCGCGCGGGTGAGGAGCACCGCGATTCTATGGGGTCGCCGACTATAAATAGGGGGGGGGTCGACCTCTTTTTTCTTCACGTGGATTCCTTGTATTTTTGTTCTCTCGACTTCGCGAAGCTCCGCATACTCCGCGACAGTCCTCCGTGAATCGAGCTTCACGGCGAACTGCGGGTCTCCGACTCCGCGTTCGCGCCAAGCAAACTTCTGCTTGTCTGTCTGGGCCAGAATTCGCGGCTTGGTCTCGTGACGGACCTTCGCGATCGGGCTTCGCGATCCAGCTTTGCGATCCATCTCCGCGATCCGTTCTGAAAAAAATTCTTTTCTGAGGGCTGGAATCGAAATGGCCCATCAAGAGGCTGTATTGGGGGTGCTTGCAGATGGTGCTCGTCGGGATGAGATGGCCAACTGTCCAGGCCTGGGGGAGATGGTCCGAAGCCACTCGGACCACACTTCTTTGACAGATCTGCTATCGAAGGGTCAAAAGCATTATCCGCAGTGCAAGAAGCTGCCAGTGTACGGCTTCGGGTTGAGGGATGATGTCTTTATCCCTGAGGCGAGTAGGGACGAACCAGCTTGCTGGTTCAGGAGCACACCATGTCAGCACCAATGGTTCAGGGTGGCCGATGGTCATGCACAGGAGAACTTCACACACATCACCACTAACTGTCTGTACAACCACGTGAACGATATTGACGGGAGGCCACTGCAACTGGAGACGTCCCCTCCTCTCTACCGTACCATGCTGAAGGCTGATTTGCAGGATTCGAAGAAGGGATGTTCCGATGAGTGGGACCTGCGTCAGGGTGGCAACTTCACTGATGACTGGGCTTGGGCCTACTGGTTAGGTGCCTCATGAGATGAGTTTGGGGCCGAGCTGAGGAGGGTGGGGTTGTATAAGGCGACATGGGCCTCCCAATTCCACAATTACCGACTAAAGAAACTGATGCTGGAACTGCTGAGTAGATGGTCGTCTAGGACCAATACCTTTCACCTGCATCACGGGGAGGTGGGCATCAGCCTGTGGGATGTCCACCAGATTTCTGGGGTTCCGATCTTGGGGGCCATGTATGATGAGTTCCTCCCCGTCATCAGCGTGTGGGAGGATACAGAGAAAATGCCGCGACTGGTGTCAGCGTTGATGGCACTTGTCCCTGGAGAGGACAAGGAGGCAGTGAGGGATGTCCACTTTAGGAGATGGTTCAAATGCTTCCTGAATTTCCCAGAGAATCGAAAGTTCCATCCGAGGCCTCGAACTTGTCCAAGGGCGGCCCAACGGGGCAAGGGGAACTCGTATTGGGGGGTCTTGGAGGACAGCCAATGGAAGACTTGGGGTTTCAGTGTCAGCACTGAAAAACAGCTGATAGTTAGGCTGGCGGCGTTCATCGCGGCTCTCATCTGTGGCTGGATCCTACCGTTGAGGGATACAAGCATGGGGGTGCGGCCCAGCTCGTTTATTATGGCGTCCATGTTGTCCATGGGGCAGCAGATCAATCTGGGGATTCCGATGCTCACCAAACTGTACACAATACTGCGGCACATTAGCGAGGGCAAGAAGCCACCAAGGATATGCGAGCCCTTCCACCTCCGGTATGGGTGGATCGCAGTGCACATCAGGGGGATTTACGAGTATCCAAACCCTATTTCGCAACCGGGATCGAATTTCCTCCCCTCCATCCTGAACGCGGTCGGGAGCTTCCCATTCAAACTAGCCGTGCCAATGGTACTAAATCGGGTGTGGAGGGCGGATGAGTTTAATTTCCATCCCTTCCCATTGCTGACAGGGATACTTACTGATGACAGGCGGGGGATAGAAGAACATCGGGCTTACCTCCTGGCCTTTCTAGGTGGAGTTTTGGTGGCACAGATAGATCGTGAGCCACTCTGCGAACCGTATACCCCGCATCGGTTTGCGAGGCAGTTCCGGTGCCTCCAGCGGCTGACCCCACATGTCTACTAGGAGGTGCGTTACGAGGATCACCCGTGTGTGATGAGGCAGCTGTGGCTCATGTTCACATGGGAAGATGGGAAGATGTGGATTGCATTGCCTCCATCCACCGCCGCTTTCGGATTGGTGAGGGAGTATGCCATCAGTTGGGAGGCTGCTTACCCAGGGGAGATGCTGAAGCAACCAACTATCTGGGTCGGTGACGGTGGGCCTCCCCTATCCCGAGGTCGGGGTCAGAGGGCAGCTAAGGCCGCTCGCGGTAGCGGGGCTGCCATGGCGGCGAGACCCGCACCGGCCGAGGGTATGGCAGCAGCGATGGATCTGGTGATTTTGGAAGAGCAGGGTCATACGGAGGGGCAACCACCAAGGGGATTTCATAGGATATCCACTCAGGCTCTGGGGAAGCACCTGCGTCATATCGACATGGCAGAGGATGTCGTCTTCCCAGAATCTTGGGACATTTGGGATGTCAACCGGAAATTCCTCAGTCCACCCGAGATATTGGCCCACCTGAATCACCTCGAGATGGAATTACCGGGAATAGGCCCAGTTCAGGCTGGATTCATGGCGTCTCCGGCGGAGGCAGAACAGTACCTGGATGAGCTGGAGGATTACGTCCACTCCAGTGGCGTCCCTCGCCCAATGACAGACCGGGTGAGGGTACTGTTGAATCAGACGGTCCCCCCACAGTTATCAGCTACCGATCTGAGGGAGCGCTTCCACCTGCCAGAAGAATCAGAGGACTCATCTTGGGAGGATGAGGCTGGAGGAGGGAGCCCGTTGGAGGAGGGCGAGGTCAGAGATCAAGGCTCAGATTCCGACGATTTCGCGGAGGATCTCGAGGTAGAATTCCGAACTTTATTCCTTACGATCTGTTCTTAGGTCACTATGGACTTCTCACCGATGCTTGAGCCATGCAGAAGGAACTTGTTCGCAGGCCTCGTTCTCGCTCCTTGGCGGGTGATGATGCGGGAACTTCAGAACCTGCGCCTATGGCTGCGTCCAGTTCCGCGTCTGGTGGGACCAAATCACCCAAGGTGGCTCTTCCGGAATCTCCAGACCTTCCAACAGTATACGGAGGGCCTCGTCTCGGGGTCCCGTCAGTACCAGCTCAATAGAAGTGCCAGGAGGTCGATCTCCGTAAGTCTCCTCTACCGGTCTCCTCGTTGTCACATGTAGACCATGCCAACTAACGTTTATGTCCCTCTCTGTCGTACAGTTCTTTGACTGGCGTGGGATACTGCGGCAAGACTGGTAGGGATGTCTGGTGGCGTCCCTCCTAGGGGCATGCCGGTGATGGTGGCGATAGTCCCCCCATCTCCTCAAGCTGCGACACACATCATCACTGGCGGAACCACCAGCAAGGCCGTACCCGAAGTCATTGAGGTGGACTCCGAGGAAGAGGATCAACCGGTCGGTCCCGGTCTTGTCACGCCTGCTTCGGCGCCAGGTGCCATACTGGATTCAACACCGGATGTTGATCCTGCCGAGGATTTCCTGAGGGTGTATCCCGCGTACGATCCTGCCAATCGTGCAGACTGGGACGAAACGGCCTTTGACGAGGAAGACATCAGCATAGTCCGCCACCGGTCGTGGAAGCTGATCACGCGCTTCATCAAGGACACCCCCCAAGCACAATGGATGGCTGAAATGGATGGACTCCGCTCGTGGTTACACGAACTGTGCGCTGGGGTAGTAGATGCCCAATGTCCTCACGCACTCATCCGAGATCTTATGGATGAGAAGATCCGGGAGCATGATCGTGGGCTCAGCGTGGGCTGGAAGCGGAGGAAGGCGACCAGCATCATGAAGCTCCAGGAGGCTGAAGGTGAGGTCCAACAGATGCAGACCCGGGCAGACGAGATTTCAGCCTCTCTTGATGCACAATCTGAGCTGGTCTCACGGTTGAAGGCACAGCTGGCAGAGGCAGAAGATCATATGAGGTAGACCTCTAGAAAGATGGTTGTAGTTCAAGCTGGCGTAGAGAGGGCCAAAGCCAGGACTGACGAACTGCGCCCCGCTGCTGCTGAGGAGGAGCAAGAGCTAAGTCAGCGGCAGCAAGACTTGGATTCCACAAGCCAACGGCTGGCGAAGCTACAACGCTCTTTTGACGGGGTCAACCTGTCCATGGGGGGAGTCGACCCCCGGGTATTGTAACAAACCCAAAAACCCTTTATTAGTACTTTCGTGCTTCAAATTTGTTTCTTTATTTGTTTTGAATTCCGTAGAGCACACGATTTACACTGTTTGAATTTCCTTGTTACATCCCTACAATGTTTGCGGGACGTTCGACGACAATTCCCCAAGCCCACGTGTGTCGAGCCCGATGTGAGAAACAGGAGATAGTTGCCCTCTCATCCCACCTAACATAGGAGTGGGGATCATGTTCTGGGAATCCAGGATTTAGATTACCAGTCCGAATTTCTGAAAGATGAGAGAGGCTTGATCGGAGAAGGAACTTTCAGGATAGCTAAATTATCGTTTCTCCAGCGTGCTCTTATGCACGAACGGGGAAATTCCAGGGGCGCTAAAATCGGTCCAAACAGATGAAAATGGGAAGTGTGAATCATGATACCCAAGATTCGGAACACTGTGGGGATGGCGTGACAATAAGGGACAACTGTTAACCTTTGAGGAGAAGTGGTACCCTTACTGCGTTAGCCTGTAATGGGGACAACAAATGAGGGTCGACCGTTGACCATGTTCGAAACACTGGACCATGTCACAAATGTTGTTGATCAATCCTTCGGGACGTTGGCCCAGGACAGTTGGTGGACCATAGGTCAGACATCTATACTATTAGGGGGTCCTTCCAGACATGACCAGTCTTCCGGAACATTGGCCCAGGACGGTTGGTGAGCCGATGCGGCATGGGACCAGGCCGTTAGGGGGTCCCTTCAAACATGAAAGGGGATGAGGGTCCGAATAAGGGGCACGCAAAGCGTGGAATATGGAGGGATGGTTTGTCCGAACAGAATCCAACACTTAGGTAGTTACACCACCGTGGTGGAAGTACACCATATGGGTGCATTGGTTCGATCATGGATCATTCCTTCTTTCAGACAATGCCCCTCTGGCGAGGGGATCTGTCAATTCCCAATGGGATCTTGGGGCATCCTGAACTTGTTTAGGGTAGAACCACAGTTTAGTGTCGTGTGTTGAGGACACATGAACTCCTGTAGTTTAACGTCATATGATAGGACACAGAATAAAAGGGAAGATCCCAGGGAACGTGTGGTGCGGTAGATATGAAACCAACGTGAATGAGGACATGGAGTCCAAATCACACCACGTGCTCCTGGAGGAAACTCTTCAGGTTGAGGGACCAAGAGTGAGGATTAAGATGGGCCCAAAGAAGAGTGGTCGGGCGTTCCTACATACCCCATGAGGATGGGAATCAAGCCATACGTAGTTCTGGAAGCGCAGTTTAACGTCATGCGAGACGAGGAGCAGCCCGACCGTGTTGGTACACATCCTGCCAAAACTACTTAGCCCACGTGAGTCATGCTCGGTGTGGGAAACAAGCAGTAGTGGTGGGAATTTCCCGGAACAACAAGGGGAAGGTTAGGGAAAAGGGACGCTCGATGAATATCGTCCCAATGACACTAACACGATCATTTAGCACACCTAGATGTGCGAAGAAAAAGATCCAAGTATGATGGAATTCCACCTGAACATGAGGGAGTGGGAACATGTGAATCATGGCACTCGAGATTCAGATCATGATGATGGCGGCGTGATGATGGAGGATAACTTCTGACCATGTTTGCAACACAGCGTCCATATCGCGTTAGCCTAGAATGGGGACAGACAAATGAGGGTTGACCATTGACCATGTTCGAAACATGGGACCATGTCACAAATGTTGTCAAATATCCGTAGGGACGTTGGCCCGAAACGATTGGAGGGCCCTTAGGTTCAGCATTCATGGAGATCCCTTAAGCCTGGTATCCATGTCGTCTGAGGGTCCTTTTGGACGTGGAAGAGGATGAGGATCCAAATAGCGAGTTCACAAAGCATGGTCATGGGAAGAGGGGGATGTCCCTGTGAAAATCCCACACTTCGGGATCTTTGTCAAAACACATCTGAATATGGCAACGAGACGTATTAGATAGAGGGAGAAGATTCCTTTCCCATAGAGAGATCTTAGTTTAGGGTCGTAGAATTCGGACCATGGATGAGAGGAGACTTAAGAGGTACATGGTGGAGTAACCCAAAAACCTGGCGTGAATGGGAATAGGGGGTGTGTGCGGTGCGATGAAAAACCTGACGTGAATGAGGACGTAATCCCATATCACATCGCATGACCCCTTTGGGAGAGGTTTTTTGGTCAAGGGACCGAAAGCGAAAGTTAGGCTGGGCCCGGGGGGAAGTGTCTGGGCGCTCCTACGTATCTCATAAGGATGAGAATCAAGCCTCACGTAGTTCTTGATGGTCCTTAGACCATGAATGGGTAAAAGGAGAAGGGGACGCGTGGCATCAAGACCCGATGTGAAGGAGGACCTAAGCCCTACTTACCATGCGTTCTCTGGGGAAATGCTCGAGTCGAGGGACCGAACACAGAGGTTAGGCTGGGCCCGCAGGGAAGTACCTGGGCGCTCCTACATATCTCATAAGGATGAGAATCAAGCCATACGTAGTTATAAAGAGGTGACATTGTAAGATACCAGTGTCGGGGGAAAAGGGGAGTGCGGGCGCGACCCTTGCACTAAAAGAAGCAAAATTTGATAAATCTTGTTTGTTCTTTAAGGTGAGTGGGTTTTTTTTTGTGTAGCGGCAGGCCTAGAGTAGTAGGTCGTGATGTCTCCACAAGGATCAAGCCGTGATGGGCATTGACAAATGGCATGGCACATGACCAATACCCAACGTGATGTCCTCTACAACGAGGTCACCACAATGCAGTTCCGTTTTTCGTCGTGCGGCCAGGACGATAATGTTACAGTTTAGGGTCGTATGATAGGACCAAGCATGCATTTTATCGTCATGCAGTGCAGACGTATTAGAGACGATGATAGGCGGGGAACGTGCGTAGTGTTATAAAACACAATTGATGGAGACATGATCCCACATCACATTGTACGCCATTCGGAGAGGGATACCTTAGGCCGAGTGGCCTATATAGAGGTAAGAGGTGAAACAGGGGGAGAGACTGGCTCCCTAAATGGGTTGTACCCGAAGACAGGGCGTCCGGGCGGTCCTACGTATCCAATGAGGATGGGAATCAAGCCACACGTAGTTCTGAAGGGTGCCTTTTAATGTCATGCTGGACAATGAATGGGAGGGCTAACCCTCAGAACGGGGGTGTGCGTGGTGTAGCCATTGCAAACCCGACGTGAATGAGGACATAATCACGCACTACGCCACGCGGTCCCGTAGTCGGGGTCCTGAAGGCAGGACCAGAGAGGTGAACTTGCTGAACTCAAGCTGGACCCAAAGACAAGGGGTCTGGGAATTCCTACGTATCCTATCAAGATAGGAATCAAGCTGAACGTAGTTCCAGATGAGAATATTAGTTTATGGTCTTAGAGATCAGACCGTGAATGGTGACAACTTCCCGAGTAAGCACAGATGTCAACCTGATCCCTAAGCCCACGTGAGATAAACTCGGTGTTGGAAACAAGGGGGGGAGATCCTTATTGAAATACTTGGGGCGCCCATCGAAGGGGATTCGGCAGAGAGCCCCGAAGGACACCTTTGACGCGGCTTGTTCCCCCAATGCACAGACGTGCATGGAGGAAAAGTACCAAGAGTTCCGAGATTCTACTTGGACACAATGAAGTGATGAAGGGTGTGAATTGTGTACCCGACATTTTGGGATTAATGGATTGGTGTGGAAATAGAGGAAAACTGTTAACCATGGGGGAAACACAGCGTCCATATCGCGTTAGCCTGAGGTGGTAACAACAAACGAGCATCGACCGCTGACCACATTCGCAACGCGGGATTTTTTCGATTTGTTGTCCGAAATCCTCGGGGGCGTTGGTTTGTAACGGTAGGAGATCCCTTGGGCGTAGTATCCAGGCCATTCTTGGGGGTCCGTCCGGGTGTGAAAGAGGATGGAAGCCCTGATGCAGGGATACACAAAGCCTGGAAAGCGGGTACGAACATGTCCGAGTAAAGCTTGGAATTCCATGTAATAAACCAGAGTACTCTTAGGCACATTGGTGAACCTACGAAAAGGGATTGATGAAACAACTCAGTAGGGAGAGGTACATGGCGTGGTCATTACGGGACCGACGTGAATGAGGACATAGTCCCACACCACACCATATAATCCCCTCATGGAGGAAGGATAGGCCAAGGGGCCAAGATGGGATGAAGATTCCCGAGAGATGGGGATGGACCCGAATCCTGGACATTCAGGTGGTCCTACGTATCCCATGAGGATGGGAATCAAGCAACACGTAGTTCTCTAAATGTAGTTTAACGTCATAAAGGACGATAAGGGGAGTAATATACCCCTAAACAAGGGAGGTGTGTGTTATGGCAAAGAATCCAATGTGAATGAGGACATAGTCCCACACCACACCGTACACTCCTATAAGAGAGGACCTGGGTCGTGGCCCGGAAAGGCCAAGGGGCCCGATGGTTAGGCATTGGTCAGGAAGGCCTGACCTCCTGGTAGTTTAACGTCTTGCAATGAGGACGAGGGTTGGGGACTCGAGGAGGCCAAGGGGCATAAGGTCAGGTATCAGTCAGGAAGGCCTGACGGGTCTCCAGTTTAACGTCTTACATGAGGACGGGGGTCGGGGACCCGAGGAGGCCAAGGGACCTGAGGCTGGGCCTCGTAAGGGAAGGCGTACGACATGGTACATGATCCCGAAGTGAATGAGGACGTAGTCCTACACCACACCATACACCCCTATGGGGAAACGGGGTCGTGGGCCCGATCGCTAGCACCACCCGGGGGGAAGTTTGTCACCTCGGGATGGGGCAGAACGAATAACTGTACTCAATGTCTGGGACATCTCAGGGTAGACCCGAAGATCCAGGACACTGTTGACCATGTTCGAAACACAGCGTTCCTATGGGGACCTGATATGGGAGCAACAAATGAGCGTCAACCGCTGACCAAATTCGCAACGCGGGACTTGTATCGGCTTGTTTCTTGAAAACCCTTGGGGGAGTTGGCCCGTAACGGTTGGAGAGCCCTTGGGCATTGTATCCAGGCCATTCTTGGGGGTCCCTCTGGGTGTGAAAAATGATGGAATCCCAGTCAAGGAGTGGGAGAAGCATAGCTGTATCCATCCACGAAAGAGGCAAACATCTCCAGGGGGATGTGCAGCCGGGTCGAGGCTTGTTCGATGTGAGTTGGGGCAAAAGTGTGCACCCTGCCATGTCTTGACCCGAGGGGAAGATTTTGGTTTTTGGGCTGGGCCAACGGATGAAATGTCCGGGTGTTTCTACGTATCTCATGAGGATGATAATCAAATCATACGTAGTTCTTGAAGGCCATGCAGTTTAACGTCGTGCGGTGAGGACGTGAGAGGATAGAAGAATGGGAGTGGGCACATGGTGCGGCCCTTACAATCCTTGTGTGAGTGGGGTTGTATGAGCAGGGCTAAGAAATACTACTCCCTACTACACAATGATCCTCCAAGGAAACTATTCCCAGGGGGGATAGTGGAAGAGAAAAGCTTGGGGCTGGGCTCAGGACGAGGCGTCTGAGCGTTCCTACGTATCCCATTGAAATGGGAATCAAGCCACACGTAGTTCTTGAAATGTAGTTTAATGTCATGTGGGACGAGGAGAATCTCATTTGGGGATACATAAGGTACGACAAGTAATCCGACATGAATGAGGACGTAATCACACACCATACCGTACAATCTCGCTAGAGGGTAAGTCGGGGAAAACCAAGGGGCATGAGGCCGGACCGCAGTCAGGGAGACCTAACCAGCTTGTTTTTTAACATATCGTGGTGAGGAAGGGGGGCTAGGGGCCCAAGGATGCCAAGGGGCCTGAGGCTGAGCCTCAGTCAGTAAGCCCTGACTGGCTTGTAGTTTAACGTCTTGTAGTAAGGACGGGGGGCCGGGGCCCGAGGAGGCCAAGGGGCCTGAGGCTGAGCCTCGGTCAGGAAAGCCTGACTGGCTTGCAGTTTAACATCTTGCAGTAAGGACGGAGATGCAGTTTAAGGTCATGCGGGACCATCTTGCAGTTTAGGGTCGTGCAGGACCCTTTCGCCCTAGGCAAAGTATTGCTTGAGGAATTTGGAATTGGTGGGAGGGGTTATACGCTCTCCATCTGTGGTCACCAAGGAGTATTCTCCATTGGGGTAAACCTTATGGATGATATAAGGCCCTTCCCATTTGGGTTCTAATTTGGGTGGTTTCCTACCAGGAATCATTGGCGCTCGAAGGGCCAGTACCAGGTCGCCTTGTAGAAAAGAGCGGAGACGAACCTTCTTGTTGAAGGCCCTCACTATCTTATCCTGATGCCTTTCCAGATTCTGCAGGGCACGAAGCCGGTTCTCATCCAGTGCTTCTCATTTAGCTAGACGGATCTCGGCTACCCCATCTGATGTCTGGTGATCATAAACTGTAGCGCTTAATGACGACAACTGGATCTCAATGGGTAGGATAGCCTCAGATCCATACACCAGGAAATATGGGGTCACCTGGGTAGAGTTTAGAGTCGTCGTCCGGTAAGCCCAGAGGGCATTGGGGAGCTTGTTCGGCCAACTTTTCTTGTTCTGACCAACCATCTTCTGCAGAATGTTAGAGAGGGTATTGTTGAACGCCTCGATCTGTCCATTCGCCTGCGCGTGGTAGTGGGAGGTATGGTTCGATAGGATGTCGTACTTGGCGTACAATTTCTTTAGTTCAGCCGCTCGGAAGTTGGTGCCGTTATCAGTGAGGACGGTGTGAGGGAATCCAAACCGGTGGATAATATTGGAGCTCACAAAGTCAACGATGGAACGGGCCTTGACCTCTTTGAGCGGAACTGCTTCTGCCCACTTGGAGAAGAAATCTGTAGCAGTCAGGATGAACCTATACTGGCGGGCTGTTGCCGGTGGATACAGTCCCACTACATCAAGTCCCCATACCGCAAATGGCCAAGAGTACTTGGTGGGGTGGAGGGGCTCCGGCGGCTGATGTAGGAATTTGGCATGAACTTGGAACGCATGGCATCTCTTGGCATACCCAATACAATCGTGGATCATAGAGGGCAAAAAGTACCCTAACCTCCAGATTTGATGGGACAGCTTCGGTCCAGCTTGGTGGGCGCCACAGGAACCGGCGTGAACCTCTTGCATAACTTGAGGTATCTCTAATCCTTGGATGCAACGGAGGAGGACACCATCGAAACTCTTCTTATAAAGGATCTGTTCAAGACTGGGGCCGCTCTGGAGGGTAAATTGCAGCGCGCGACGTCGGATTCGCTCGTGGTCGGCCCGGTCATACAGGAGGCAACCATTTTGGAGATACTCGACAAAAGGTGCCCTCCAGTCGAGAGTGGCTTCAACCACTGTGTCTGACAAACCCGGGACCCCTAACGTGGAGGTTCCGGCAGTGAGATGACTTACCCGCAGGCCATCATTGTCCTCTTGGGTGACGGGGGAAATGACTCTCCAGTGTGCCACATGTATGATCAAATCATCTTGCTCAGGTTCTACGAGTGACGCGGCTAAGCCAGTCAGGGCGTCTTCTTGGCCGTTCTGCGACCGTGGGACATGGGTAACCTCTGGTCGAGAAGAGAACTGGGCCATTAGGCAGAGGGTGTACTCCAGCAACGGTGCAAGCTCCGGATTCCTGACGACGTAGTCACCGTTAACCAGTTTGATTACCATCTCAGAATCTCCCTTCACATGTAGATGGGGCACATGGATCTCAAGGACTAACTCGAGGCAGGTGATGAGAGCCTGGTACTCTGCCTCGTTGTTCGTACAGCCTTCTGACAACAGGAACGAGTATGGCAGGACGGCCTGCACCGGGGTAATGAAGACAATACCCAGGCCCACTCTGTTGTGCTTGGGATCGTTGAGCCTCCTACCGGTGGGGCTCCGGGAGGCGCCGTCGAAATGCATTTTCCAACACGGGACAACATGATCGAATGAGAGGATTGTCTCATCAGGGAAATCCAGGTCCAAGGATTGATCCGCGGAGGTTCGATGGGTAGCTAAAATGTCTGCCAACGCCTGTCCCTTAATGGCCTTCTGAGGTACGAACCTGATATCAAACTGCTAGAGAATCACTGCCCACCGTGCTAGTCGGCCAGTCAGCATGGGGCAGTTCAGGATGTACTTCAGTGGGTCTACCCGGGAGACCAATTGCACCTCATGGTGCTGCAGTTAATGTCGCAACTTCTGCACGGCGAAGACGAGCGCAAGGTAGCTCTTTTCGACAGGGGAGTATCGGACCTCCGTATCTAGAAGCATGCGACTGAGATAATAGAGACTATTCTTAGTACCCTCGTTATTCTTCTGGGTGAGCAGTGCACCGAGGGATCTTTCCAGGGTGGTCACGTAAAGGACCAGCGGCTTTCCGGAGACGGGCGACATCAAGACCGGAGGTTGGAGTAGATACTTCTTGATTTCCTCGAAGGCGGTCCGACACACCTCATCCCATTCGTAGGCGGTGCCCTTCTTCATGAGCCGGTAAAAGGGCTTACACTTGCCGGCCAGATTGGCGATGAATCGGCGTATATAGGCTAAGTGGCCTTGAAGGCCTCGAAGTTTCCGAATGTTGCTCGGGGGAGGCATTTGGCTGATGTCCTTGATCTTCTCCGGGTCGATCTCGATACCTCGGTATCTGACAACAAAGCCTAGAAACTTCCCAGAGGTGACCCCGAAGGCACACTTCAACGGGTTCATCTTCAGGTGATGGGAACAGAGGAAACCAAACACTTTCTCAAGGTATTTGAGATGGTCCTGGCGCTGACATGATTTGACTACGAGGTCATCCACGTAGCATTCCACTAATGTCCCGAGAATCGGCTTGAATATGCGATGCATGGCCCTGTGATAAGTGGCACCTGCATTTTTCAAACCGAATGGCATAACCTGGTAGAAAAAGTTACCTTGGGGAGCCCTGAAGGCAGTGGACTCCTCCTCTTCGGGGGCCATCCGGATCTGGTTGTACCTGGAATACCCATCCATAAAAGAGAGATCTTGGAACCCGGCCGTGGCGTCAATCAATAACTCCGTCACCGGGAGTGGGAAGTCATCCTTTGGGCAGTGGCGATTAAGATCGCGAAAGTCGATGCAAACTCTAATCTGCCCATTCTTCTTCCTGACTGGCACAATGTTGGCAAGCCACTTGGGGTACTGGACCTCCTTAACGAAGTTGGCTTTGATTAGCTTGTCAACTTCAGCCTCAACCATAGCACCATGAGAAGGGTGCATCTTCTTGGGAGGCTGCTTAAACCCACGATGTTTTTCCGGGAGGCCCAGACGGTGAATGGCTACCTGGGGATCTAGTCCTGGAATCTCGTTGTAACTCCAAGCATGAACATCACGGTGCTGTTTGAGGAAGTCTACGTACTACTGCCGCTCCTCGGGGGACATGGCTACACTGATCAGTGTGGGTTTCAGATCTGCCTCGCTACCAAGGTTCACCTATACCAGTTCATCAACTGTGGTAGAGACGCCTTCTTCAAAGGCGGGGGGGGGGGGGGGAGCATCCTCCAGGTCCTCCTCTCCACCCATGGGGGGATTTTCCGCGACGAGAGGTACTTCTGGGCTATCAAAGGCTGAGGGGCAGCTAGTGCCTGCTCGGGCAGCAGTGGTCATCATATCAGGAGAGTCACTTTTCATTGACACCATATCAATGAAGGCATTCGAGCCTATCCCATCTGGCCTTCGGCCCAAGGGGCCACGTTTGATGATATCAAAGCAGTGGTGACGTGTCGTCCTGAGTCGGTTAATTCCAACCCGACGGAAGAGACACGTATGGCGCACCGTCATTGTCATAAGCTTTACGTCCTGGTACCATACAGGGGTAGGAGGTTCCGGGATCACCTGAGCCTGGTTGATGTAGGAGTACAAGGTGATTTTCCACCGTCGCTTGGACATGGGAACATGCCTTCCTTGTGTACCCGAAACAACAAAACATTGACCCATGTCGGGGGTCGTGGCCTCCAATCGGTGGATCGGGAGGACATAGGCTTCATCCATGCTTGCCCAGGGATCACTTGTGACCGGGGCGGGTTCATCCTCACTTACTAGGATTTGCTTATCTTTACTTTTGTAATAACCCGCATCCAGATAGCGGGCCTCACAAGAAGCGAAAGGGGACGCGTCTCCTTGGAGCACGCCTACTCGACCGTTGAGCGAGTACTTGAGGCACTGGTGATACGAAGAAGGGACTGCTGCATGCAGATGGAGCCATGGCCTACCCATCAACGTGTTGTAGGCGGTGTCCTAAGAGACAACCATGAACTTGGTGCTGGCAATTAAGCCACCGAACTGAGTCTTCAGGAGGATCTTGCCGACTGGGGTTTTCTCGGTCCTGTCATACCCTTGGATTCTAAGGTCAGAGGGAGTTAAATTACCTTCAGAGAGACCCAGCTTTCGCAACGTCCGGGTCAAAATTAGATTGATTCCGGAACCCGTGTCAATGAGGCAGCGGCGGGATTCCACGCCATTGAAGTGGCCAGTGATGTACAGCGGGCGAATGTGCCCCTATAGAGGAGGGTCCTCATCTTCACCAGAGAACGAGATAACCGCCATACATTCGGCGTTTTCACTCGTCTCGGTATGGACGGATTCTGCAGCTGCCACCTCCGTCTCAAACTGGAGGGGGTTCCTTAGGGCCTCGGCGAGTGCCTCGCGCATTTCAGATGACAGGAGAAGGGCCTCGAGGATAGAAAGCCTTGCCGTAATCCCGGCCAGGTTCTTCAGGACATCATACTTTCATTCCAAACGCGAACCTCTGCTTACAGGAGGTCGTTCGGCATTTGGAGGCATAGAGGGTCCTGCTGGTTGAACCGGCGATCGGTTAGTACTGGGTATATCTTTCTGCCTACTAGTAGAAGCCTGGAGAGTAGTCTCCGGACTAGGATTGGGCAGCGGAGGCTGGCCTGTAGCCGGGCAAGACTGACTGTGATACGAATGAGGCGACTCTCCCTGATCTTGTAGCACGAACGACGATGGAGGTAGAGCCGAGGGCGTTATATGGGGTTGCGCGCACTGAGCTCTGCGCTGAGCCTACTGCCTGGTCTCAGTAGCGTGCACAGCTTGACTAAAAGTGCTTGCTGATGTACCTCGATGACCGGTGCGGTTGCGATTCCGCTGACGTTGACGTCGGCTGGAAATTTTGGGGAGGTTCGCCTAGAGCTCCCCCTCGTCGGGAGTCATATAGGGCTTTACCAGCTCCACGGTGTTAACTAAAGCGTACCCTTGGCTGTCGCTCAAGGAGTCATCCACCACTGGGCGGATTCTGGGAGGAATCCCCATTTCAGGGGGCATAAAGTCTCCAAGAGTGCGGGATGACGACGGCACCGGCGGTGCGCGTTGCTTCTTATTGCGTCGTCGCTGCTTTCCCTTTTGGAAAGAGGTCAACTGTGAAGATGATGCGTGGGTACCAGCTACTTTCGGCTGCTTCAGGCGCGCCTGGATGATACCATGGGCACGGACGACGGTTTTTCAAGCCATCCAGTCGTCGTATTTCCGGGATCCGCGGTTGGGAACCTGCTGCCACTCGCCTTCGCTGTCGCTACCGATCTCTGACCCTGCAAAGACACCCGCCACTTGCGCTGGTGTCGGGCCCAACTTGACTATGTTTTTGTTGACCTGGTCTTGAATCCAGTCTTTAAACACATAACATTGCTTGAGGGTGTGCCCCAGAATCCGATGATAAGGGCAGTTGTTGGGGTGATCGGTGAGATTCTCCTCTGCCGGCCTTCTGCACTCGGGAAGACGCACAATCCCTTGCTCTAGAGCACTTCAGAAGTAGCCAGGGACCTGATTTTTGTTGAATGAATAAGTCTGGTGCCTTCTTTCTGGATAGGGGGCCCTGGGGGCTTGGCCTTGACGAGGGGCCGGAGGGGCCTGCTGAGGAGGCGATGCCTGATTGTCTCGCCTAGGTGGAGGTGGCGCATTTCGCGGGGGAACCTGTCGGTTCTGAGGCGGTCGCTTCTGGGAAGGAGCCTGTGCTTGAGGTGGAGGACCTCTGCGGGGTTGCGGGGATGGTGCCGCCGACAGTAACTCCAGCTGCCTCGGGGCTTCTATTTGGTCCACTACGGCGGGTTCAGCCCTGGCGGTCCTCCTGGCTGGGATCATATGGGGAAACAAACGTGCTTGACTAGCCTGTTGTAGGGCTTCCTCAAGGCGCTGAGCCTTATCTGAGAAATCTCTGAACCCTCCAGGGTAGTTTTGGGTAATTAGGGAGGGTACTAGCTCTATCTTGACGTTCCCCACACACATCGTCAGTAATTGCTCCTGAGTCAGTGGCATATCGAGGGAATACGTGAGTCCCTTCCACCGGGCGATGAAATCTACGACTCGCTCATCAGGCCTTTGCTTGCACTTGAAGAGGTCTGCAATGCTGGTCTTCCACGTGGTGGAGCTGAACTGGTACAGGAACTACCGGCGGAGGTCCTCCCTACTGGTCACCGATCCGATAGGGAGCTGGCTGTACCAGACGAATGCTGGACCTTCCAATGTCTGTATGAAACACCGGAGTTTGGCGGCTTCTTGCTGAGCCGGGGTCCCCAGCATGGGGCCAAACCTAGAAGAAAAATGAGCCAGGTGCTGCGGCGGGTCCCCTGTCCCGTTGAAGGGCGAGAAAGTGGGGTTCCCAAAACCCGGAGGTGCGGGCATATCATCTACCCATGCAGGATACGACTTGCCATCCAGTGGGACCGCCACCTGCCGCGTTTCCAACGCTTCGAGGCGGGCTGTGAGTGACGCAATAAGATCATCTCGGTGGGGGTCCCTGTCTTGACGGGGATCCCTAACCACAAGTGCATTGCCAGTTTCTTCAACATGGTAGACGGCTTCGACCGCTCGTGGATCAACTGGCGGAACGACCTGCGGGGCGACTGGGGGAACCCGGACTGGGTTCTTCAGATTGCCCCGTCGCTCGGGAGGGTTTGGCGAGACGTATCGCGTCCTCTTGTCGTAATTTCCGGCTTCTGCCCTGTCTGCGGCAGTAGCATGATCAGGGTTGCTCGGAGGCAAATCACCGGGGGGAACTTGTTCCTGCCCTGCTGCCCCAGCCTGGGATTACCATAGTCGGGTCGCCGCTCTACAACGTGCTCAGCCTAGAGTTCGTCAACCAACCTCTTCTGCTCAGCAAGCTGCTGGCGTAACGTGGCCTTCTCGGGATCTTCATCCGTTTTCTTCACAGAGGAGGACGGGTCAGAGTGCTTGACAGTTCCGACGTGCTCCTTACCCTTGCCGGTGTTTCGACCGAGTACCAGCGACTCGGTGGGTACAGGGAGGCCTAGCAGGTTCCTTTGCTGACGGGTAACCCTCCCTGACGGATTCAGCAGTGGCGGTATGCCCTCGGGGGGTAAGTCTCCATCAAGGAATTCAAGCTCGTCTTCCTTGTCCATGAAGTCAGCCATGTGGACTGCGACCCCTCTCGAGGGAATGTCCTCGATGTCGCATAATGAATCGGGCTGCCTTTGGATAGGGTCGAAGAGGAGAGCAGCGTAGTGTCCCCAACCACAGACTTGCACATGGGGGGTATCTTCCCTGACGATTCTGCGGAGTACTTTGAAACTCTGAACGCATTTCCGTTGAAGGGTGCTCTGGCGGCCTGGCGACTCAGGGTGCTGGTCCACAAGGAGTGAGGCTGCATCGATCAGGTGTCATTTCTCGCCGATTTCTTCAAAGTGCTCTCGACTTCTGGGGAACACCACCCGTTCGTAGCGAAGGTGGAAGTGTGTCGCCCATAGGGTTCGACAAAAGCACCCCACTTCTTCAGGGGTAAGAGATTCTGGCACGCGAAAACTCAGCATTTCCGTCGGCCAGAACTTCTCTGGGAAGTAATCCACTGCAAGAATACTCCAGAAGCTCTTGGGCTCGGACTCAGGGTCTGGAACTGTGTTGCCCCACTCGTCAACCGGGGGCGAATGAGGGACCGGTAGCGGTACCGAGGCGGACCTCTGGGATAAAAAACTCGGCGGCGGATAATACAACGAGCAAGCTAACTGGCCTCCGAATTCCGGGCCATCCTCCGAAGAGTAAGGTGACCTGGCCACGATGTCACGATACGAGGGGCTGATAGCCACAGCTTCCGGAACAGGAGTCGCGGCTCCCGGCGACAGGTCGTGTCGTCGCTCTACTGCTGTTGGCCCCCAAAATAACTCTCCGTGACCTCTGGTAGAGGTAGAGGGCGCTTCTGGTGATGATGGCGATGATTGCACGGTTGAGACCTGCGGAATTCCCAAGATTTCTTCCTCCTGGATGTACCTGCGGAGAGATATGGGAATATGGTGGACCTAATATTCCAGGAGAATGAGGCTAACACGTCTGGTTCCTGCCCCAGTCCTTGATACAGAGGAGCGGGGAGAAGGTTCCATTGCTGAGTCGCATTCCACCTCCGAGTCGGAGAAGCGGGCAGGTTTGATCTCCACCCGGGCCTTCACACGACTCTTCTTGTGGCGGCGACGACCCGCTCTCCTGCCCCGGGGTGGCTCTTCGGGAAAGGGTTGATCCCTATCAGGCAGTCTCGGGGCGGTGCTGGCACCGTGGCAGAGAGGGCCCCCACTCGAGATAGCCGAGGTGCGAGGGGAACCAGGGCAAATGTCGAAGGGTACATGGAGAGGACCTCCATGGAAAGCAACCATGTGGGCGGAGCCTCTGTTGGAATTGGCAGAAGCATGGGGAGGACCTCCATTGTCAATGTGGACGGAGCGCGACTGAACTTCACTCCTCGAGTTTCTGGGGCGAGGAGGACCTTCGCCGGTTGCATAGAGGACGTAGGGAGGGACCCCACGTTGGAGAAGGATCGGATGGACGGTGCCTTCAGATCGGCAGTCGGGGGCAAGAGGATGGACTCCATACCTTGTATAGTGGGCGCAGGAAAGGTTTCCGCGCTGAGCATCCCTGCCGCGGGGCAGGTCTTCCTTCGGGCTGGGGGTAGCATGAGGCATACCTCCATGACGAACTTCGGAGCGGGGAAGGCCTACGCTCTGTGGAGTAGTGGTACGGGGAGGGCCTCCGTATGGGGTGACATCACCGCGGGTTTGTTCGCGGCGATCGCCAGTTGGGCCAGCAACCCGGAGAGTCAACCCAGCCTGGCCGTGGGGCGGTTGGGGTCTTGATCCTGGTTGGGTGAAAGAGTTCCCCTGATCAGTGTATGCAGGGGCTTCATGATGCACGTCGGCGGTGGCTCGGGCCACTGTAGATGTCGACGTCGAAGCGCCTGGGCGAGCGTCCTCAGCCCGGGCCCGACGCTGACGTCGGGTCAGGCGAGCTGGTGCAGGTGGTGCAGGGGCATGGCCTGCCTGCTCATCCTGCGGAGTCGGATGGTGGCACTGACGCGGCCGGACGGGCGCTCTCGCCTAGAGCCCTTGGGTCGATACCCTGAGTGGTATGAGCCGGACGGGGCCCGCCTCATCAGCGTAAGGCGAGGAGTCGTCAAGGCGTTCCAGGGACAGGCTCCCGAAACGGTTGAACGTTGGGGTGGGGAGCAGGGTCTCCCTGCGCGGCCTGTTAGGGCGGCGTTGACAGCGGGGCCCGGAGGCCTCCAGGTCCAAGCGGGCCATATCCCTAGTTGGGATGACCCCTTCCTCCTCGTACTTGCGGACGAGGTTGTTGATCACCCTTCGCTGGATGACCTCTGATGGGGAAATGGGACGTGGGCACCCTGTATTACGCGATGTGGAGGCCATCCTGGCTGTAGCGGCGCCATGTGGGGTGGCTGTGGTGGTGTTTCCCCTGCCCCTATGTAGGTGAGCGGGCGGTGATCGCATCTATGTAACAGCAACCTGGTTCCTGAGAAGCGAAGGGATCAACTCATCAGCACTGAGAGGAAAAGGATTGACAGCCAGTGCCCCAGCGTCCTTCCATTCTCCACATCTGTAAGAAGGATCCACGCTAACACACTGTAGAACGGAGTGCCCCACGTTCTACTGCCCCGACTTTCGGTGAGTTTCACGACAGGCCCGCTATTTGCTTGGCGGGACCAGGCACCAGATATCTGGATCCGGTGGCACATCAATCTACTGGTGTCTCGAACGCTACTAATCTCCATATTGAGGAGAATAATTTCACATCGGGTTCACCATTTCTGTTTTCGATGCTTTTGTCGGGGTGCGTGCATCCGTTCGTGGAGGAGGAGGACGCGTGGTGCTTGTTGCCCCGCATTCCTGCTTTCCAAATGTGGGCGGCATTTTCTCCTTATTCAGGGACGTCTGCTCCTTGATTGAAATGGGATGATGGGATGTCGTTTCTTCCTTATGGGGATTCCTCCTCATAACTCGTCACCTAGTCCGGGTCTCCCTAATAGATTTAATACGTAGTTCGTGAAACTCTTCCCAGTTCCATGTTTCCATGGGCGCCGGTTAATTACACTGCTTTTGTCGGGACATTCCAAAGGGTCCGGTCAAGGCAGCAACCTTCAGTCAGGGGAGTAGTCACGTTGAGGCATCAGGAGCGTGTCTGGATACAGGGGAACCTGGAATGTCTGTCTATTATCCCTGGTCACAGGGCTTCTCGAGGGCGTGGAAGCCCGAGGCATCCCACATCGAGCGCGGGGAATTATATGTCATAGACACATATCTGAGGTTTTCCTCAGCTTCCCATGTTTAACACATGGTACACCGCGAGTTTAACGTCCGGCGAAGACGGATCAACCCAACCGGAGCATTATCTAGGATAGATCGGATTGAGGGATTCCCCTTGAAGGGATGCCAATACCGGGGCCAGCCCATGGGCGGCTGTGAAGAGGAGTGTACCGACATGGTCTCACCGAGATCTGATGGTCCGGGTGAGAATCGGGATGGGAGATAGGTGGATGAATGGAGTGGAGGGGGAGTGAAATGGGACCATCGCAGGGGCAATGATGAAGTTGGGCTTGAGCCTTGAAGAGGCTTCCTACGTACCATGCCTTGACATGGATCAAAGTTCGCGTAGTTCGGAATGGTGCCGGTAAACCGACATGAAGGTGGACCTTGGCCTGATGAATGTCGTCAGCGAACCAACGTGAAGGTGAACCTTGGTCCGATGGGTATCGTCAATGTACCGACGTGAAGGTGGACCTTGGTCCGATGGGTATCGTCAGTGTACCGACGTGAAGGTGGACCTTGGTCCGATGAGAGATGGGCATGAGCCTCGGGGATGCTTCCTACGTACCATGCCTTAACATGGATCAAACACCACGTAGTTCAAAGGGTTTCATCGGTAAACCGACGTGAAAGTAGACCCGAGGGTCCACTAGTGGTGGGCTTGAACCTTGGGAAGGTTTCCTACGTACCATGCCTTGACATGGATCAAAGTCCTCGTAGTTCAAAGGATTGATGGAATACAGTTTAACGTCATGCAGGACGATAGTGAACCCTGAAGTGAATAAACGACGAGCGGTGGGTGTCGGCGAACCGACGTAAATGAGGGACCTTGGTCCGATGGGAGATGGCCTTGAAACTCTGGGAGGATTCCTACGTACCATGCCTTGACATGGATCAAATTCCTCATAGTTTGGATTGAAAATGGGGACTTGGCACACCGAAAAGGAGACGGTATGGGCCAATAATTATTGGGCCTGAACCTCGGGGAGGCTTCCTATGTACCATGCCTTGACACGGATCAAAGTCCTCATAGTTCGGGTTGTGGAATACAGTTTAATTGTTATGCGGGACGGGGGTGAACCGACGTGAATGAGGTCAGAATGACCAGATGGTGGGTTTGAACCTCGTAGAGGGTTCCTACGTACCATGCCTTGACATGGATCAAAGACCTCGTAGTTCGGGTTAGTCACAACGACTTGCCGTCGGACTAGGATGCAGTTTAAAGTCATGCTGGATGAAGGTAGAACACGATGTGAATTATGATGGATGGGCTTGAACCTCAAGAAGGCTTCCTACATACCATGCCTTGACATGGATCAAAGACCTCGTAGTTCATATGGGGCAAGGGGGGGCATACAGTTTAACGTCATGCTGGACGAGGGCGAAACTCGACGTGAATGAACGACCGAGGAATGTGGCTTGAACCTCATGGAGGCTTCCTACGTACCATTCCTTGACACAGATCAAAGCCCTCGTAGTTCGCTATGGGTGGGGGTCAGGGTTGGTGCTCACTCTAAGCCCACGCGAGTCATGATCGGTGTGAGAAACAAGAGGTTGCAAGGACCTGACGATCACGTCGCGAAGGATGCGTCCGTGAGAAGCGAAGAGGGGATTACGCGTTAGGCAGCCCATGGTGCCGGGACTTACTCCAGGATGGAGGCCCAGAGTGCGACAAAGTGCAGAGAAAGAGGGATTTGGGACCAATGATGGGAGGAGCCTCATTCCCTATCACGCCCTCCACTGACCTTGGTAGTGGGGAAGTATGGAGATGCAGAGGTGCAGCCATCCGTTGGGGAACTAGGGTCTCCCTTCTCCCATGAACATACGCCACTCCAATAAAGAGGATATCATCCCTTGTGGATGGGTGATTCTATTCCTATGGAGACGAGTGGTGTAAAGAATGTTCGAGCTGGGGGGACCCTTCGTGAGAGGCACGAGGTCGGGTCACAGTTTAACGTCTTGTGTTGAGGACGTGGTGCTTGGCAGTTTATCGTCTTGCAGCTCGGACGAGGTGGGTTCACTCCGCACCCCTAGGACTTACATAACCGGTACCCTCTTGTCCTTGGGGAAGGGAAGGTACCAGTAAGTCCATAGTCAAGGGGGGTTGTGGAATGAACCATCAAGGGGTCCACGTTAGCATGGCTATGCGAAGAAGCAATAGCCGTTAGCGTGCCTATGCGAAGAGGCATTAGGCGAAGCAATGCTACAGGTGGTATTGTGCATGGGAATTTGAAATCACATCGTGCAAACCTGGAGGTTCGCACGGGAGAAGGAATTTCTAAGCAAAGGAGTGTGCTTCGTGAAGTGGAGTGCCTTGGACTTAGCATGGGGCATAGGTGTGAGTGGAAGGTGCTTCGCGAAGTGGAACAGTGTTCGCGGAGCACTGCCTCGCGAAGAAGGGGTACGTCACGAAGCAGGGTCCTACGAAGCAGTGTGCTTCATGATGTGTAGCGATCCTGCCTTAGCATAGGGATCACTAGTACAGGTTGGGTGTTTCGCGAAGCATAAACGCTCCGCGGCTTCCCGGGTTCCCTTGGGAATCCCCTTCCTTCGCGAATGCCCGTGAGCTTCGCGAAGGGCATCCCTCTCGGAAGAGGGGCTCAAAACGAGACAAAGCAGAGGCGTCTCACGAAGTAGATGTACATCGCGGAGCTCATAATTCCCAGGGCAAAGAGTGCTTCATGATTCGGGAGAGGAGAAGCCGAAAGTTTGGATTGTCCCTCTTCGGGACTCAGGGGGAGTCCGGTATTTATAGGGAAGGGGCGCCGCGAAGCAGAACTCGCACGCCGCCTCAGGTGCTTCGCGGCGCGCTCACGAACGTCAACATCGTCCGTGGAGGGTTACCACCTCTGGAGCTTCGCGGCGGGCTCGCGAACGTCAAATGCGTTCGTGGAGACGTACCGCCTCTGGAGATTCGCGGCGGGCTCGCGAACATCAAATGCGTTCGCGGAGAATTACCGCCTCTAGAGCTTCGCGGCGGGCTCGCGAACGTCAAATGCATTCGCGGAGAATTACCGCCTCTAGAGCTTCGCGAGGCTGCGATGATCGGGGTTCTTCGCGTCGGTCCTTCGCGCCGGTGCTTCACGACGGTGCTTCGCGAGGCAGCGTGCCAACCTTCTTTTTCGTTCATCCCTTTCGTGCAATATTTTGGCGCCAACACTACTGTTGCCTGAATCAGGTGACCGTGAAGAACAAGTACCCACTCCCAAGGATTGACTAACTCTTTTATCAGCTTAAGGTAGCGTGGTGGTTCTTGAAGATAGATATCAGATCAGGCTATCACCAGCTCAGAGTTCGAGACGAGGATGTGCAGAAGACATACTTCAGATGTCGGTATGTCCACTACGAGTTTTTGGTTATGCCTTTCAGCGTAACCAATTCTCCAGTAGTGTTTATGGGACTCATGAACAAGATCTTCTAGCCTTACCTTGATCACTTTGTCATAGTTTAATCGACGACAATCTGATCTACTCGACTACTAAGGAGAAACATGCCTACCATTTGTGGGTTGTACTGTACACACTCTGAGAGCACCATCATTATGGTAAGCTCTCTATGTGCCAGTTTTGGATCTGAGAGGTTCAATTTTCGGAACATGTCATCTCAGAGGCTGTAGTTGCAGTGGAACCCGCGAATATTGAGGCGTTACTTTCTTAGAAGCCACCCAGGAGTGTGATGGAGGTATGAAGTTTCTTGTGTTTGGTTGGATACTACCAGAGGTTCGTACCAGACTTATCTAGAGTTGAAGATCCACTATCATCCTTGAAGAAGAAGGGGAAACCCTTTGTGTGGTCAGAGAGATGTCAACAGAGATTTCAGGAGCCAAGGAAGAGGCTAATTAGTGCCCCCATCTTGAGGCTTCCAGAGGAAGGCGTAGGGTACGTAGTTTACTGCGATGCATTAGGGACCAGACTCAGGTGTGTCCTGATGCAGAAGTGAGCAGTGACTACGTATGGTTCACAGAAGATGAGACAAGATGAGAAGAACTACACTACCCATGACATGGAGTTAGCATTAGTGGTCTTATCCTCGAAGATGTAGAGACATTATCTTATGGGTGAACATTTTACCGTATAATCTAATCACAAGAGTCTCAGGTATATCTTCTCCCAGAAAGACCTAAACCTGAGACAACGACATTGGATTGAGTTCCTTCAAGACTATGACTTAGAGATAGTCTATACTCTTGGGAAGGGGAACATTGTTACAGATGCGCTCAATAGGAGATCTGGTATACAAATGCTCGGAGAGGCAATAGAGCAGCTGGCTGATTTATAGATTTCTTATGTGGACCAAGATGGAGTAGCTTTCCTTCAGTCTCTTACAGTCACTCCTCCATTTCTTCAGCAAGTCAGGGAGGCACATCATGGGGATGATTACTGTGAGACACGACATGCCTAGATACCCACAAGGTAAGCACCTGATGGATTTTTTGAAGGTGGGGAGCATGCCATCCTCTTCAGAGGATGTAATATGGTACAAGTGTCCCTTCAAGAGGAAGTGTTGGGGGAGTTCCACTCATCCCCTTTAGCGGTACATCCAGGACTGGCGAAGATTTACCAGGACCTTTGACAACAACACTGGTGTCCAGGTATGAAGATGGCAGTAGCTGATTTTATCTCACGATGCCTCACTTTCCAGCAAGTGAAGGTGGAGCACCAGGTACTAGTAGCCTTGGTTCAACCTTTAGAGGTGCTAGAGTAGAAGTGGGATGGGATATCGATGGACTTCGTGATGGGTCTTCAACATACATACATGGGTCACGACTCAATTTGGGTGATTGTTGACTGAATCACCAAGTCGGCCCACTTCCTACCGATTAGAGATCAAGGATCAGTAGTTATATTGGGATGCCTCTACATACAGGAGATTGTGTGGCTACATGAAGTACCTTCTTCTATTGTCTCCGATCGTGACACACACTTTACTTTTCGGCTATGGAAGGGGTTGCAGGAGGCTTTCAAGATGTATTTACGTCTGAGAACCACCTTCTATCCTTAGACAGATGGCTAGACGGAGAGGACCATTAAGACCATCGAGGACATGCTACGTGCTTGTGTCCTTAACTTCAGTCGCAGCTGGGAGGATCACTTACCTTTGGTGGAGTTTTCCTACAACAACAGCTATCACTCCACCATAGGGATGACACCCTTTGAGGTGCTATACGAGTGACCTTGTAGATCACCCTTGTGCTGGACAGAGCCTGGGGAGTCAGCACTGGTGGGACCAGAGATGGTACAAGCTACCACGGAGAAGGTGCATATCATCCAGGAGCGGATAAATACTGCACATAGCAGGTAGAAGTCATATTCTGATAGAAGACGGAGGCCTCTGGAGTTCGAGGATGGAAACCACGTCTTTCTATGGGTCTCTTCTCGATGATTTCTACAAAGATTTGGACGGGGATTCAAGTTTTCTCCGAAGTTAATCGGACCTTTCCAAGTCCTCAGTAGAGTCTGCAAGGTGGCATACTGCTTAACTCTTCCACCTCATTTGTATCGGGTGCATGACGTCTTCCACATATCTCAGATGAGGAGATACGTGCATGACCCATCTCACGTCATCGACCATGGAGAGTTGGACGTCTAAAAAGTGGTGAATTTTATAGAGGTCCCAGTGGAGATTGAGGACCGACAGGAGCAGGTCCTACGTGGACCATCGATACCTCTGGTGTGCGTTCGCTGGTAGCACGAGAACCTCCAAGAGAGCACATGGGAGCAATATGATCAGATGCGTGCTCAGTACCCCCATTTGTTCCCTTATTTCAAGTTGTAGCTTATGGGGATGAAAAGCCCTGAGGTGGGGAGAATGTGAAGACCCAAAAATCCCATGGAATTTTTTTAATACATGGGTTATTTTGAGTCCATGAAAATTTACGACGCTTGATTTCAAGGCCCGGTGTGCCCAGAATCAATTTCTGAAGTTTTGTACACGTACGTTCTGTAAAAGTCAGAGTGGGTTTTTATAACTTTTGAACCGGTGCTCAGAATT
Organism: Viscum album; assembly: GCA_963277665.1. NCBI lineage: Eukaryota > Viridiplantae > Streptophyta > Magnoliopsida > Santalales > Viscaceae > Viscum > Viscum album. The sequence continues at coordinate 1,776,105,726 of OY728146.1, read as the reverse complement.
GAAATTAGAGGGCAATGATGAACTCACAGCGACATTTTTTGTTAAGAATACTTTCACCTCGATGGTAGTTGGTCGAGAATAAAAGTTAGATTTTGTATTTTCATAAAAATAATAATAAAATAAAGTTTCCTATGCTTTATTTTATTTTTAGCCTCCATTTGGTGTGTGGTGGTTAAAACCTCCATATAGAGCTAGGAGGTGGGGCCACCGCACCGTAACCTCTTCTGAGAGGTTATGGTGGTGGGGCCCACCTGAACTCAACCTCCCATGTGAGGATAAATAAAGTGTGGACCTCACGAGGCTTAACCCTCTATTTATAGGAGGAGATGAAGACCTCCCAACTCACCCCATTAATGAGGGGGGGAGCCTCTTGACCTCCACATTAATCAATTGCCCCAATGCTATTTAATTCGCTTGACCCCCTTATTTAATTAAGTAACCGCATCATTGGAATTTAGAAAGGTTCATAATAAATGAACCATAATAAATTCTAGGATGGCTACATACCTCTACCCATATCCTATATATAGGGAGGTTGAGATGAGGATTTGGGACGAATTCACCAAGCGATGAAGCGCTGGTAAAGTGACATGATGCCCAACACTTGGAGGATTATGATCTTTAATGAAGAACGCTCCACTGTCAAAGAATGTCAACCTCGACTTCGATCATCTTCTTCAAAACTCCTTCCGATGTGAGACATCCTCATCCACAATGAATAGACGCCCGCCTTCTTACACCAACGTCAACCAACAATGGGAAAGTAGGGGGTTAATTACTTGATAATATTATACCAGTTTATTATCTTCCTCATCGGATAAAAAGAGATTGTTAAGGACGTGTTATTGGTCATCTAATTTTCTTGGTGAGTCGAATGATACATCCCTAAAAGCGGAGGGTGCGGGCCAACCTAACATGGCCCGACAACCTCCATCGATTTTTCTTCATTGTGGTGTTCTTTGAAGCAATGATGAGGTGATGAAGGTGAAAACGACAAGGCCACGCTACCCACGGCCTCCGTGAACTGCGCCGCCCCCTCAGTGCCCCGTACGCCCCTGCCGAACCCGCGGCCTGCCTGGCGCGCTGAACGGTACCCATATGGCCTCCCGGTGTAACACCATGAGATTTTATGAGAAATTGTTTTATGTCTTATGTTATATGCAACACCAAAGGAATCTTTCACAGCACACAATATGGGCATGGCTTGCATTACACGCAATCACGACCTTCCTCGATAGCGTGTGTAGTACGCAATACCAGGTTTCACTAAACAACGATATATTATTATGAACTTGCCATTATGAATAGTATTAACTGCATTTTGAATTTTATTATTCATCTTACACATTTTCTAGAACATGGTAAGAGAACAAAATAAATATTTCGGGTAAAATAACTATTTTTAAAAAAATGCAGTTTTGCCGCCTTTTGATGGCGCACCCACATTAAATCTAGTTTTTGACATGTTTATAAGTTCAATTTGACAGAATAAAATTCTTCTTTTGAATCAGGGTATAAAAATTTACTTTGGAAATATTTTTGATATTTTTCTGATAACTTTCATATTTTGATAAATAGTAAAAATACGCTAATTTTTAATTAAAAACAACTTTTTTCATTGAGATAATTTATATGTTTAAATTATAATATTGAATGGTTTTAAAGTATAAATATAATAAATTTTTACCATTTAATATAATATATGTCATTAGCATTAATTTCACATTGAATTCATAGGTAAAAACATTTCAATCTTTGGCAATGTTTTAACTTCTAAAACCCGTTTTCTTAACAACAGGATTTATTTTAAATTAATTACCGCAACTTATATATTTTGAATTTTTAAAAATGGATTCCATATTCGGAATCAGTGGGTCCAAATTATGTTAATAGGCTACTTTTTATTTTTGGGCATTATGAATAGTAACTACAGTAAATTTTATTTAACATAGTTAAAGATAAATCGGGTAATTAAGGGTAAATATAAGATTATAAAATTACTATAACACCTGCCAAAATCCTATTGGATGACTAAAAGTCGACCCATATAACCTAAGGGTCATATTAGATTCATTTAATAGACTTTTTTCCATGAAAATAAATTAATTATTATTAAAACCAAAGAATGAGACAATATGTCACTTTCTTAAATCTTATAAGTATAATAATTTTAATTTAGTGATAAAATTAATGAAACTTAAAACATGAATAGTATTCAGAAATCTAATACAATTATCTACATCATAGGAATTTATTTATAATTTTTAGGGATTAAATAATTCTCATTAATTATGACACAATAGTGATGTTGAAATTATTCTATTAATTAAAATATCAAATAAATGGTTTTACAAATATATAAATAAATATTATATAAACTATTTAATGTTCTCCAATAATTTTTTAGATACATATTATATTTTATGAATCTATTAAAGCTTTAATTTCGAACATATATTCTGTATATATTTTATTTAAATTCAAATAAATGAATACTGTCAAAATTGACACTATTGTTATTTTATAAAAATAACATATTATAAAATTGTTTAAAAATCACAAAAATATTTAAAAATTATAAATTAAAATTTATATGGTCGAAGATGTCATAAATTGTCAAATTATGGAAAATTCACCACACTTATGTAATTATTAATAATATTTTAAATTTTAGAATATTATTACCCCAAATAAAATTAAATTGATAAATAAGGATAAATCAAGTTGATAATGTTTCAAATAAATTCCTAACATGTCTAAATTTTATTGGTTTATTATATTACAACCCTATATCATCTAATATTCGGATATGAGTCATTTTTGAAGTTTTTATCTGGGGTTGGGATTTAATATAAACTAATATTTCTTATATTACCAAAGGTGCCCCTCTCCTCCCTTATAAAAGGGAACCTCCTCCCTCTCCTCCTCACACCAATTGGAGCATTAAATCTCGGCCAATACCAGACCATTTCACTTCCCCACTTCCCTAGAAACATCCTAGAGGTCCTGGTCTTCTTCAAAGACCAATTTTAGTGCCTTAAGAGGAGGTCTCAAAGAGGCGCTTCAAACAAGAGGTAATGTCTGTTACCGATTCTTTCAACTTTATTTATTCTTCCACTTCTTCTTCTTTAGTTTTTTCATTATGAATTAATAACATAAGTATCAATCATATACTGATATTTCATTATAAGTATGAAACAACCCTATTTCACCATCTATCCATCCCATGGAAAACAAAATCACCGCGCGTTCGTACGTACGAAATACCTTCTCCACGTCGTGGTGTAATATATTTTCCATCACCACCTTACTTGGATGGGTATAATGGTGAAAATAAAAAACTATATATGATTATTGTATATTTTTATTGATTCTGAAATAGTATACATACACTCCAATACAATTCCACTATCATGGGAACGATATCATCGCTCATGCGTACGTATGGAATACCGTCTCCACGATGTGATGCGATTCGTTCTACATGATATTCATTGAATAATGATTATATAAATGAATTGAATGAATAAATATGATATATATTACACTAATACCATTCTGGAAATGAGGTATCTATAACCGAAAGAGAATAATAAGAATTTATTCGACAAAACACGCATAAGAACAAAAAGTAATAAACACCCGAATAACAAGTAATAATGATATATCACTAATAAGAAGCTAAGAATATGACCATATATGATATAATAACAATAAGTATGATTCTGTAATTAGTCAATAACATTATTTAAATCATTATACAGGAGGTTCAGACACTTACGAATCAAATCAGACCTAAGGTAAGGGAAAATATCACAATCTCATTTTTATCCGAGATTGTTTATACTTTGGTATTTACTGGGGTGTATTTTATCATCCACATAAATGTTCCCTCAATATATAATATTGTTTCCATCCACCTACAATTTTTTAAATCCAATTTTACCCTTCAGTGAGTTTTTAGTAAAGGATATTAAAGGAATCTTTTGTCGTTTTTCTTACGAAGTACTTTTTGACTTTTCCGACAAAAGTACGAGAAGAATGTTTTTTAACATATATGGAATTAATGGATTTTTAAAACATTATTTCCAAGAAGATTCCTTTACAATTGTTCATGTTTTTTTTAATCAACTTCTTTTAGTTTAAAATTGTATGACATGTTAAGAAATGAAAAATGTTTTTGAAGTAGAAAGGATATTTTCCTCAATAATGGAGTTCATGTTTTTTTATCAAAATTATTTTACATATATGATAATATAGGGTTCTGTTTCTATCCCTATTATTACATTGATTTGATTATTTTGTGATAGAATTATTTTTATGAATTCCTTTATCTTATATGAATTGTTTTATGATGTCACGATGTTTAAGAAACCCATTTTTATTACATGGGTTATGCAATGATGTATGATTTATGATTTTGTGGAACACATAAGAATGGTATCATTATGAGATGGGTGGGACCTATATCTCCCTCCAATGAATTGGGTAAAGATTTTATATCTCATGAGATAGACATGGCTGGAACAGCAGGTTAAACCGGTTCAGTGAAACAGGACTGAAACGAGGAGTGAACTCAGTTCAGAAATGGACTCTGTCCACTAAGATAGTCTTGGCAATGAGTCTTGACTAATAAGAGATGATTCTCTATGATTATGTGTGTATGCCACAAAGTTTCATGTTTTAAGTTATGATTATTGGGATTACATTTCACTACCATGATTTATCCCATGTTATGAAATTATGATCTCTTTTGCAGGGTAAGATTTTCAAAATGTTATGTTCTTATGAATTTGATGTAATTTATATTTCTTTTGTTTACCCTTACTGAGCATTTGAGCTCACCCTTTTGTATGTTTTCTTTCCCCAGGCCAGGAAGAAGGGTATTAAGTTGGATATTCCAAAAAGGGACTATAGATATGATGAAATAAATGGGAGACAATGTAGATGATTTATGAACCAGTTGTTTTTGTTTCCCTGTTTCTAAAGAAAATATAACTATATGGTCCTTTCATGGTTTTGTTATATGTTGTAATAATTATGCTTCAATTTTGATGTATTAACCATGTATGTAAAGTATGGGTCGCTATAGTTGGTATCAGAGGAAAGGTATAGTCAACCTTTGGAAACTAGGATGTAAAAGCCTTAGTAAGAAACCTAAGGATATTTCTAAGCATATAAAACAATCTTAGTGTTTTAGAAATAGCCATGAACAACCTATGATAAGACCTTAAGTGTGAAATTTTATTCTTTATTATGTGGTTTTCCTATTATAATTAGTGCTGCTCACACTATTCTTCTTGGTTTTAGTCAATAGCTGGAACCCGAAGAAACCGTGTTAATGAAGAATGCGACGACCAATGCAATGATTGTCCCCCTGAGCAACGAAATGTTATGGGAGCTGGAATGCAAAATCTTGTAGCCATGCTCACACAACTTTCTCAAGCTCTGAATCATGTAGGACTTCCAAATGAGCAAAGGAAGGAGCAACATTCTGTCGAATCCTTCATGAGGAAGCGTCCACCTTCATTCAGCGGGTCTTCTGATCCATTAGTGGCTGAAAAATGGATCAGTACCACTGAAAATCTATTTTCAGTTCTTCAATGTTTTGAACATGATAAAGTCATCTTAGCAGTGTATCGTTTGGAAGGTGATGCTGATCAATGGTGGAATCTTATTAAGAATACGAGGCAAAGGGATGAAATTGAGTCCATGGAATGGGACGAGTTCAAGAACTTATTTTTCAATAAGTATTTCCCTCGTATTATTCGAACAAAGATGGAGAAGGAGTTTCTTGAACTGAAGCAAAAGGATGATGAATCTGTTGGTACCTACGAAGAAAATTTTACAAGACTTGCAAGGTATGCTTCCAGAATTATTATCCAACCTGAGAGTAAGATCGATCAATTCTTTAGTGGCTTAAAACCAAGTCTTCGAAGGGCGTTAGCCATAAGGGACTTCAATAGAAACGATGAAATTGTTCGATGTGATCTCAAGGTTGAGATGAAGATTGGTGTAACCCATAAGTCACATGGGTTTGAAAAGAAGAGGAAAACAGAATTCAAAGGAAAATCTAAAGACCACACTGAAAAGAAGATGAGTTTTCCCTTATGCTCAAAGTGTGTAAAGAAACATGGAGGAAATTGTCTTAAGGGGACAAGAAAATGTTATAAGTGTGGAAAAGAAGGTAATCAGGCAATTGAATGTCGAAATAATGGGAAGAAGATGTCTAACAATGCAAAAAAAGGAAGGGATACACAGAATGAACCTACTACACTTCAATGTTTCAAGTGCAAGGAGATGGGGCATTATGCCCATAAATTCCCAAATCCAAGGGTTGATGATGATGATCAGCGTCAACAAACTCTTAAGGCCAAAGAAAAAGGAAAGTCACATGCAATTACTATCGACGTTGTGGAGTACGACAACAAAGTGGTGAGAGGTACACTTACCATCCACTCTAAAGTAGAAAATGTTTTATTTGATTCTGGATCCACCCACTCTTTTATTTCTGAATAATTTTCTAAGGGTATCACCATATTACCTCAAAAATTAGATGTTGAGTTGGCTGTGACAACTCTTAATGGCACAACAGTCGCATCAAAAGTTTACAATTCTTCTCCGATTGAAGTTTGTGGAAAAGTGCCTCCTGCAAATCTTGTGATCCTTCCTATTGTAGAATTTGATGTGATTCTTGGCATGGATTGGATTTATTTATATGGAGCTCATATCAATTTCCTAAGAAGGGAAGTCACATTTCATATTCCAGATCAATCTATGATCATATATCAATGCAAGGATGAATATAACCTTCTAGTGGAAATTTCATCCATCTTATGGGTCTTGATTCCACTAAATGAAGGTTATTTATCTCAAATGGTTGGAGAGAAACTCATGATTAATAATATGCCCATTTTACAAGAATTTTATGATGTCTTTCCGATGGAATTTCCAGGTCTTCCACCAAATCGTGATGTTGAGTTTTCAATAGAACTCGTACTGGGTGCTTTGCCTATTTCAAAGACACCTTATAGAATGGCCCCAATTGAGTTGCAGGAATTGAAGAAGCAACTCCAAGAGAATCTTGATAAAGGATTCATACGCCCTAGTGAATCACCTTGGGGAGTACCTATTCTGTTTGATAAGAAGGAAGATGGATTAATGAGACTATGCATTGATTATCGGGAACTTAACAAGATCACTATCAAGAAAAAATATCCTCTCCCACGCATTGATGACCTATTTGACCAACTATGCAGAGCTCAATACTTTTCCAAGATTTATCTTCATTCAGGGTCTCATCAATTAAGGGTCAAAAGGGAGGATATACCAAAGACGACTTTCCGTACAAGGTATGGACACTATGAATTTATAGTGATGCCATTTAGTCTTACTAATTCCCATGCTGTCTTCATGGATCTGATGAATAGAGTATTTAGAGACTATCTTGATTATTTTGTGGTAGTCGTTATAGATGGTATTCTTGTCTATTCAAAGGGCAAGGAATAACATGAAGATCACTTGATAATTGTATTAAAGACCCTAATAAAGGAGAAGCTTTATGCCAAATTTACCAAGTGTGAATTTTGGCTTCAAAAAGTTGCATTTTTGGGTCACATAATCTCAAAAGAGGGGATATATGTGGATCCAGCAAAAACAAAGGTTATCGAAAGATGGTCGAGACCAACGGCAGTTACTGAGATCTGATGTTTTCTTGGTTTGGCTGGATATTACTGACATTTTGTGAAAGATTTTTCAAGGTTATCTAACCCACTCACCAAGTTGACTTGAAAAGGAGTTAAGTTTGTTTGGATGGAGGAATGTGAAGAAAATTTCAAAGAGCTAAAAAGAAGGTTAGCCAGTGCACCTATGCTCACACTACCTTGTAGTGGAGAAAGGTTTGTGATCTACAGTGATGCATCCAAGAAGATACTGGGATGTGTTCTCATGGAAAATGATATGGTGATAGCTTATGCCTCACGACAGTTGGAAATCCATGAGCAAAATTACCCAACTCATGATTTGGAGTTAGCTGCGGTAATCTTTGCATTAAATATTTGGAGGCATTACCTTTATGGTGAGAGGTGTGGTATTTATACTGATCATAAAAGTTTAAAGTATATTTTCACACAAATGGAGCTGAATATGTGTCAAAGAAGATGGTTGGAGCTGATTAAGGATTACAACTACTCAATCCATTACCACCCTGGGAAAGCAAACAAGGTAGAAGATGCTTTAAGTCGACAAGACCGTGCTAGCTTATCCATGATGAGGATCACAAAAGATCCAATATTTATGGATTTACAAAGGATGGATCTTGGAATTTTAATGGAAGGGGAGAAATATTATCTTTCTCAAATGAATGTTCAACCATCTATACATGTGAAGATTCAAGAGGCACAGAAAGAAGATGTAGAGTTACAAAAGAAGGTGAGAAATGTTCCTGAATTCAACCTTGATTTTGATGGGATAATAAAGTTTAGGAATCAGGTTTGTGTTCCTCCCATCCCTGAATTAAAGAAGGAGCTGCTAGATGAGGCTCATAGTTCTTCATTATCTATTCATTCTAGAAGCATGAAGATGTATAGGGACCTGAAAGAGTACCTCTGGTGGGATGGAATGAAAAAAGATGTTGCTGAATATGTCTCTCGATGCTTGGTTTGTCAGCAAGTTAAAGCTGAGAGAAAAAAGTCTAAGGGGATGCTACAACCATTACCCATACCAGAATGGAAATGGGAAGATATTACTATGGAATTTGTCACTGGACTTCCTAAAACATCCAAAGGCAATAATGCTATCTGGGTCATAGTTGATCGTCTTACAAAGTCTGCACACTTCATTGCTATTAGAGAGGATTTCTCTCTAGATCAGCTTTCCAGGATATATGTAAAGGAAGTGGTAATATTGCATGGAGTACCACTTTCTATTATATTTGATCGGGATCCGAGGTTTACCTCAAAGTTCTAGATAAGTCTTCAGCATACTCTGGATACAGAGTTGAGTTTCAGCACTACTTATTATCCTCAGACAGACGGTCAGTCTGAGAGGAAAATTCAAACTCTAGAAGATATGTTGAGAGCTTTCTCTATAGATTTCAAAGGTGTTTGGGATCAACACCTACCTTTGGTGGAATTTTCTTATAATAATAGCTTTCACTCCAGTATTCAGATGGCTCCTTATGAAACTCTCTATAGAACGAAATGCAGGACTCCAACTTGCTGGGATGAAGTTAGGGAAAGAAAGCTATTAGGACGTGATCTCATTGATGAAATGGTAGAAAAGGTCAGATCTATTCAATAACACATAAGAGCAGCTTAGAGTCGACAGAAAAGTTATGCCGACAACCAAAGAAAAGACCTAGAGTTTGAAGTGGGTGATAAAGTGTTCTTACGAATATCTCCCTGGAAGAGGGTCATGAGATTTGGAAATAAGGGAAAGTTGAGCCCCAGATATATAAGTCCTTTTGAAATTCTGGATTGTGTTGGGAAGGTAGCTTACTGATTGGCACTTCCACCGAATCTCTCTCAAGTTCACGATGTGTTCCATGTATCTCTCCTGAGAAAGTACATACCTGATCCTTCACATGTACTCAGCTCAGAAGTTATACCACTAGAGCAAGATCTTTCTTATGAAGAACAACCGATAGAGATTCTGGATCGTAGCGAAAAAGTCCTACGGAACAAGACCACTCGCTTGGTGAAAGTTTTATGGAGGAACCACCAATTAGGAGAAGCTATATGGGAACTTGAGGATATGATGAGGGAGATGTATCCTCATCTTTTTGTAATAAAGTGATGAATTTCGAAGGTGAAATTCATTTTATGGGGGGTATAATGTAACACCCTATGTTTTATGATAATTTTTTTATATCTTATGTTATACGCAACACCAAAGGAATCTTTCACAGCACACAATACGGACTTGGCTTGCATTACACGCAATCACGACCTTCCTCGATAGCATGTGTAGTACGCAATACTGGGTTTCACTAAACAATGATATATTATTATGAACTAGCCGTTATGAATAGTATTAACTACATTTTGAATTTTATTATTCATCTTACACATTTTCTAGAACATGGTAAGAGAACAGAATGAATATTTCGGGTAAAAAAAGTATTTTTTCAAAAAATGCAGTTTTGCCGCCTTTTGATGGCGCACCCACATTAAATCTAGTTTTTGACATGTTTATAAGTTCAATTTGACAAAATAAAATTCTTCTTTTTTAATCAGGGTATAAAAATTTACTTTGGATAAATTTTAGATATTTTTCTGATAACTTTCATATTTTGATGAATAGTAAAAATATGCTAATTTTTAATTAAAAAAAACTTTTTTCATTGAGATAATTTATATGGATAAATTATAATATTGAATGGTTTTAAAGTATAAATAGAATATGTTTTTACCATTTAATATAATTTATGTCATTAGCATTAATTTCACATTGAATTCATAGGTAACAACATTTTAATCTTTGGGAATGTTTTAACTTCTAAAACCAATTTTCTTAACAACGAGATTTATTTTAAATTAATTACTGCAACTTATATATAATGAATTTTGAAAAATGGATTCCATATTCGGAATCATTGGGTCCAAATTATGTTAATAGGCTACTTTTTATTTTTGGGCATTATGAATAGTAACAATGGTAAATTTTATTTACCATAGTTAAAGATAAATCGGGTAATTAAAAGTTAATATAAGATTATAAGATTACCCTAACACCTGTCAAAATCCTATTGTATGACTAAAAGTAGACCCATATTACATAAGGGTCGGATTATATTCATTTAATCGACTTTTGTCCATGAAAATAATTTAATTATTATTAAAACCAAAGAATGTGACAACATGTCACTTTCTTAAATCTTATAAGTATAATAATTTTAATTTAGTGATAACATTAATGAAACTTCGAACATAAATATTCTCCATAAATCTAATACAATTATCTACATCATAGGAATTTAATTAGAATTTTTAGGGATTAAATAAATATCATTAATTATGACACACTAGTGATGTTGAAATTATTTTATTAATTAAAATATCAAATAAATGGTTTTAAAAATATTAAAATAAATATTATATAAACTATTTAATGTGCTCCACTAATTTTATAAATACATATGACATTTGATGAATCTATTAAAGCTTTTAGTTCAAACATATCTTCTGTATATATTTTATTTAAATTCAAATAAATGAATAGTGTCAAAATTGACACTATTGTTATTTTATAAAAATAACATATTATAAAATTGTTTAAAAATCACAAGTATATTTAAAAATTATAAATTAAAATTTATATGGTCGAAAATGTCATAAAGTGTCAAATTATGGAAAAGTCACAACACATATGTAATTATTTATAATAATTTAAAATTTAGAATATTATTACCACAAATAAAATTAAATTGATAAATAAGGATAAATCAAGTTGATAATGTTTAAAATAAATTCCTAACATGTCTAAATTTTATTGGTTTATGATATTACAACCCTATCTCATATAATATTCTCATATGAGTCATTTTGGAAGTTTTTAAGTGGGGTTGGGATTTAATATAAACTAACATTTCTTATATTTCCAAAGGTGCCCCTCTCCTCCCTTATAAAAGGGCACATCCTCCCTCTCCTCACACCAATTTGAGCCTTCACGCTCGGCCAATCCCTGACCATTTCACTTTCCCACTTCCCTAGAAACATCCTAGAGGTCTTGGTATTCTTCAAAGACCAATTTTAGTGCCTTAAGAGGAGGTTTCAAAGAGGCTCTTCAAAGAAGAAGTAATGTCCGTTACCGATTCGTTCAACTTTATTTCTTCTTCCACTTCTTCTTATTTAGTTGTTTTATTATGAATTAATAACATCAGTATTAATCATATACTGATATGTTATTATATTTATGAAACAACCCTATTTCACCATCTATCCATCCTACGGAAAATGAAATCACTGCGCATGTGTACGTACGAAATACCGTCTCCACACCGTGGTGTAATCTATTTTCCATCACCACCTTACTTGGATGGGTATAATGGTGCAAATAAATAACTATATATGATTATTATAAAGTGTTATTGATTCTGAAATAGTATAAACACACTCCAATACAATTCCACGATCATGGGATCGATATCATCGCTCGTGCGTACGTACGGAATACCGTCTCCACGATGTGATGCGATTCGTTCTACATGATCTTCATTGCATAATGATTATATAAATGAATTTAATGAATAAATATGATATATAGTACACTAATAACATTATGGAAATGTGGTATCTATTACCTAAAGAGAAGAATAAGAATTTATTCGACAAAACACGCATAAGAACAAAAAGTAATAAACACCCGAATAACAAGTAATATTGAAATATTACTAATAAGAAGCTAAGAATATGACCATATATGATATCATAACAATAAGTATGATTCTGGAATAAGTCAATAACATTATTTAAATCATTATACCGGAGGTTCGGACACTTACGAAGCAAATCAGACCTAAGGTAAGAGAAAATATTACAATCTCATTTTTATCCGAGATTGTTTATACTTTGGTATTTACTGGGGTGTATTTTATCATCCACATCCATGTTCTCTCAATATGTAATATTGTTTTCATCCACCTACAATTGTTTATATCCAATTTTACCCTTCGGTGAGTTTTTAGTAAAGGATATGAAAGGAATATTTTGTCGTTTTTCGTACGAAGTACTTTTTGACTTTTCCGACAAAAGTACAAGAAGAATGTTTTTTTAAACTTATACGGCATGAATGGATTTTTAAAACATTATTTCAAAGAAGAATCCTTTAAAAGCTTCCATGTTTATTTTTAATCAACTAATTTTAGTTTAAAATTTTATGACATGTTAAGAAAGGAAAAATATTTTTGAAGTAGAAAGGATATTTTCCTCAAGAATGGAGTTCAAGTTTTTTTATCAAAATTATTTTCCATCTAAGATAATATAGGGTTATGTTTCTATCTATATTATTACATTGATTTGATTATGTTGTGATGGAATTATTTTTATGAATTCCTTTATCTTATATAAATTTTTTTATGATTTCATGATGTTTAAGAATCCCATTTTTATTACATGGGTTATTCAATGATGTATGATTTATGATTTTGTGGCACACATAAGAATAGTATCATTTTGAGATGGGTGGGACCTATATCTCCCTCAAATGCATTGGGTAAAGATTTTATATCTCATGAGATAGACATGGCTGGAACGACAGGTTAAACCGGTTCAGTGAAACAAGACTGAAAAGAGGAGTGAAATCAGTTCAGAAATGGACTTTGTCCACTAAGATAGTCTTGGAAATGAGTCTTGACTAATAAGAAATGATTCTCTATTATTATGTGCGTATTCCACAAAGTTTCATGTTTTAAGTTATGATTATTGGGATTACATTTCACTACCACGATTTATCCAATGTTATGAAATTATGATCTCTTTTGCAGGGTAAGATTTTAAAAATGTTATGTTCTTATGAATTTCATGTAATTGATATTTCTTTTATTTACCCTTACTGAGCATTTGAGCTCACCCTTTTGTATGTTTTCTTTCCCCAGGTCAGGAAGAAGGGTATTAAGTAAGATATGCCAAAAAGGGACTATAGATATGATGAAATAAATGGGAGATAGTGTAGATGCTTTATGAACCCGTTGTTTATGTTTCCCAGTTTCTAAAGACACTATACCTATACGGTCCTTTCATGGTTTTGTTTTATGTTGTAATAAGTATGCTTCAATTTTTAAGTATTGACCATGTATGTAAAGTATGGGTCACTATACCGGGCACCCTGCCCGGTGCCCAAGTCGCCTGCCCACAGCCTCCTGGTGCGCTGCTCAGCACCCCGCCGACCTCCTGGTGCCCTGACCGTCTTCCATCGGCCTCCCGACGCGCTACCCGGTGCACTGCCTGGCACCCCGCCGGCCTCCCGGCGTGCTGCCCGATGCCCAACCGGCCTCCCAGCACGCTGACCGACACACATGCCACCTGCCCGCGTCCTCCCAGCGCGCTGCCCGGTGCCCAGCTGTCCTCCCGGCACACTGCCTGTGCCTACCGCGCACTGCCCACGTGCCCTACGGCCTGCCTGCCCGCCGGTGCGCCTCGCGCCAGCCCGCAGCCAGCCCTCGACCCCTCGGTGTACCCACCGACCTCCCAAGTCTACCCGCAGCGTCCATCATGGTTTCCCTCGTGGCGTCGCCGGATGAACCAGCCCAACCTCCCGGTCCGAGTTTCCGAGCCACTCCCCTTGCAACACTGGCTGAACTAGCCCCGACCTTCGGGCCGAGCCGCCTACGCGGCGGCCTCCGGGCCGAACCACCCTCACAGTCAGTTGGGACGGGCCCCGCGGACCGGGTTGAACCTAATGGGCTGACCTACCCAACGGGCTGGGTCAGACCCAACGGGTCTGTCTGGGTTGACCCAGACTAGGTTGGGCCGAGTCAGTCCGACCGGGTGGGACCGGACCCGAGCCGATTACCGACCCTGTTGTTTCCTTTGGCCGTAACTTTGGCACCAGACGACCGTTTGACGAACCGTCAGTGGTGCTGGTTTTCTTCCAATGCGCCAGTCCCTTTGAGAATACCCCATTGGAGTTCATGGTATATTTGAGATACAGTCAGGTTTGATCATACACGAATCCAACTGGGCCCCTGAAACTAAAAAGCTAATAACTCACAGATAAGGAATCCGATTGACGTTCCGTCTGTTGCGTTGAGACCCCTATGACGAGACAAACCTTTGAGATACTTCTTCGTGAGTCTTGGTGGAAGTTGAGGTGTCGACACTTGGATTTAGGATTGGACCCTCCACGAATCAAGCGTGCTTTGTGGAAACCCAGTGGCTGGCTGTGCACTCACGACTATTCCTGGATCATGTGTTGGTCTGACAGTTCTAACTTCTGTTCCTGGATCTTGTGTTGGTCTGACAGAATAACTAGTCTTTGATCTTGTGTTTGTCCAACAGCTCTGATGACTGTTTGTAGATCATGTGTTGGTCTAACAGTTCTGACTTCTATTCCTGGATCGTGTGTTGGTCCGACAGAATAGCTAGTCCTAGATCATGTGTTGGTCTGATATCTCTGATGATTCAGTGGCTATAACTGACCATATCTATCTCTCTATATAAGTTGTATACCTGTGTGAGCTGAGTCAGCAAATCTTGTGTTTCCTCATGAACGAGATGGATTACTTGATAACTTAGGCATATGTGTGGGAATATACCTAAGTGGGGTTATCTGTCGATTTCATACCTTGTGGTTTATCCTTGTTAGATTTAGTGAGACCTTGAGGGTCTCAGGTTCCCAACTGAGAATCGTTATACTCACCCCTACACGGGATATGCTCGCACCTCATTGTGTTGGATGCAGATGATGGACAACGCTGACCGAGGACTAGAGTGGCAGGACTGGACGGTCCCTGGAGGTGGACCTTACGACAAGTCGGTACATGGAGGAGACTAACGGACGTGGAGTGTTGACGAGGCCATCTATACCTACCCTTTAGGTAGGAACACTGGAGGATGACCCGGTATCTACTTTACTTTTCTTCAGTTGTACTTGTTTTTCAGTTGTACTTGTACTTTCCTTTTGGTCTTGTATTTCCGGCCCCTTTTAATTCGAGCACTTCTTTTGTATACAACTTTAATTAGCGTTTTACTTCTAGATTGTACTATATTGTGTGTGTTTTAAGTTTACAAAGGAAATTCCTTCCTAGTTTATGGATTTTAGGCCTTTGGTGCTAGTCACCAGCCCCTGACCTATGGAAGGCGGGTTTCGGGTAGTCACGACACATGCCCTGGGGAATGAGTTGTGACATCCCAATATGTTCCACTCTTGAACATGAGGGCCTGGAATAAAAGATTAGATTTATTAAAAACATAATTAGGAACCTATTATACATTTATTTAGTTTATCATGATTTTATTATGTCCATTATGTCTTTATTGATTATTTATAAGATTGAATTCCATTGTTCCAGAGTGTTCGTTTACATGATTTTCATAACCGGTTCACTTGTTTTTATGTACTGGAGTTCATGTGGAATGAATTTAAATATCCAGAATTTAATTTACATATTTTTTATGAAACTTTATACGTGTTAATTTTAATTTAAATCATTTGGTTACATGGAATGAGGATGAATCATTAGATGAAATATTAATGATAATCACTTAGATTATTTTAGTGGTATTTTGAATATTAGGAACTAGTATGGCCATACAATTTAATATTATGTACATATACTGATTCTTGAAGATTAAATAGGTTATAAAACACATATTATAGCTTGGTTAAACCATAAAAATGGTTTCATTACTAGTAATGGAGTTGAATTTGAAGAACAAAACTTCGTCTCCCACGAAGGTTGTAAATTGGAATCCCACAAACGACGATTTTGTTTATAAAATAAAATAGAGAGTAAGAATATTGATGATGGTTATTTCATTCACATGATATAATTATAGTATATATGTTATACTAGAGTTATCATTGTCATTTTGATAGATGAGGTGAGGATAAGATAATAATATAAAGTAACTCAAAATGAAAATGAAAGAAATTGACTGTGAATTTACCTCTTGAATCCACCTCCGTGAGAATCTATTTAAGGGAATGGGATTGGTATTTTGAAAAAAATAGCTTCTTGGATGTGGTTAGTGACTGGGGAAGGGTATTTTGGTATAAATTTGGTGATCTTCAAGGATTGGAGGAGTGAGGAGATGAGGGAGTGAGTGGGGGGTTTTTATATTGGAGGAGAGGAGTGAATTTTGAATATTTTATTAATTATTTTATTAATCCCATAAAAAAACCAATAATTTTGATTCATGTGACCCATAATAGTAATAAGTGCATGTGACCTCTAACCAAGTAGCCTAACATCACTCATGATGTCATAAATAGTTTATTTAACTAATAATTTGTATATACAGTATTTTACCGTATTTCACTATTTATCAAAAATTCAAGAATTTAAAAAAATCCCTAAAATTAACCCTAACCCTTCTTCAACCTGTAGAATTAAAAAATGAACTTTATTTTTAAAAAATAATTTTTTAAATATGATTAATTTATTTTTTTTAAATAAAATCCTAGTTTATTCGAAAAATATCATTTTTAAAACTATAATTCTTTTTATATTAAGATCTCATTATCTTCTAACCTTAAGAGAGTAAAATAATAGTAATATTTACAATTCATAAGGTTCATACAAATATTCATAAGGGTATGTTACTATTCACCGAAAATGATGTTGGTTTTATCAGACTCCAAATGACTTACTGATCACTACTCTAGATGACCGTTTTTTGAAATTTAAAACATAGTAGAGGCAAAGTTGTGTTTAATAGCTAGATTATAAAATGTGTTGTTTTGTAAGGGCTCAGTGTTTCATGCATCCAATATTTATTTTCAAAACCTTGGGGTGTTACATTAAACCTGCGTATGACCTAATGTTAAGGTGTGCGATGTTGGTTGTTTCATGGTGTGGCTCAACTAACATTGACCAAGTGGTAACTCTATTAGATTGAACTTATCTTGTAAGAGATCTATTTTAGGACTCAATTATTGAATAAATGTATAGTATTTGTCAAGGGTGAACCCCAGTGGTGCTACCTACCTCCCAAATTCCGAATAATGGGCTTTGAATGACATGAATCTACTTGTTGTGGACATCATTTCTCTTTTTTGCATCAATTATACTTTAACATTACTAGTTATAAATGGTATTTGTAATGGTAAAATTATTTTTAATGGGTATTGTTCCCAATGAAAAAATATACCAATTTTTATATTGACCAATAATTATAATACTATTCAAATTGTCACATTTCTCCCTATAAATAACCCTTTATCAGTTCACTCAAAATTTACTATAATTCCTCTTATGGTTATATTTTCATTTTCTAGGATGTTTATTTGTTTAATAATATCTTGTTTCATTTATATACTATTATTCATCGGGGAGATGATTCATAAAAAATGGAGTGATCAATATTTTCCCATTTTTTATTTTTTATTATTTTTTTATTTTTTTTGTATAATTATAATGTTTAGAATTTTCATTGGGTTCGTAGTTGGCTAATGTAATGATATTTATTAACGACACATGTTTTTTGGGTTCCTCTACATTTTTTATGTGTATAATATTATATAATATAACACACATTTTCTTATTAAAAATTATCATTTAAAAATCACGGGTCATTGAAATATTATTATTTCAATGAAACATAGAGTTAAGGTGGTCCTATCAGTGATTATTTAATGACAGGAGAGTCTTATTGTAGGTTAATTTACACAAAGTTACTCATGTTTGTATCCAAGCATTTTTTTTCACATGTATCTAAGCTTGTAGTTTTGATTCAGCAATATCTATGGAAATGTTAAAGTGAGTGATAAAAAAAGTCACTCTAATTATTCCTTCTTATCATCCTCAGGTTCTTTAACATGAAATATCAGTGGGGAAATATCTTCCTCCACTTGTTCTTATTCTTTATTCTATAACTATTGCTTATATTATGATCAATGGTCTTTTTTATCCAGAATATATTATATCTTATCTCATAAACATGATTAATATGATTTCGAAATTAATCTCCCCTTGAATTATAAAAATAATTTTCTTGCACATGTAGGTATTTAGTATATTCATAATAATAATATTCAAAATTTGAATACATCCTAAATAACAAAATTATTTTTATTTTTTAGGAAGATAAAAAAAATTATTTAGAAAATGTATAATATATATAGATGTTATTAATTTGTATCACCTAAAATTACACTAAATTATAACACACATGTCATGGGTTAGTATAAAATAATATTTATTTTACTCTTAGTGAAGTTGAGTGGGTGACTTGGATCATATATAACAGATTTTCTTTTTTTCAGTAACTCATTTTTCCAACCAGTTTATTATACTTTTTAAATTTTATTTGTATTTTAGTGGATTTTTTATACTTTAAAGTATGATAAAAAAATTGAGGGATGAATATTGGATGGAATTTAATTAGAATTTAAATGTGAATTTGTAGGATGTAGAAATAATGGATTACAAAGAAGAAATTTACACCCTAGAGAATTGTCCTGAGTGAATCTTCATTATGTATTTTCTAGTATCTTTACAACTCAATGATTAACCTCCTTCATATGTGTTTTAATCCTTCTATACCTTGAATATAAATATATAGTGCACTTAACAAACTCTAATAACACAATACACACATCTCTTCATTGTTTAGTTATAAAGATGACTCTTCCATTGAGGGAACCTCCAAACCCACATTCCTGGTATGTGATCAAATTCATTCAACAATTAACCACCATGGATCCATCATATACCTTTTTGATAAAGTGATAAGATGGAAAATAATGGATGAAAAATAATTTAAGCATATTATCACTTTATTAAGGCCACATTCACTAATCCCCCCACTAATTATCCTTTGAAGAAACCAAACTAGACAAGAGATAGTTAAACATGAGTGAAAAAGGAATATGGTTAATTAATGGGTTCTTCACCCAAGAGATACCTTTTATTAGTTATTCACTATGTGAAGATTAGAGATCATAAAAAATATGTATAAGATATAAATAGTTGAAAACCTAAAAAAATGATCAAGAAGAGAAGAAAAATAAACAATTTATTTAAAAATTCAAAATGAATTATAAAAGATATAAAGCATAAAAACCCTAAACTAAATCAGATTGAGGCCAAACTAGGAATCCGTTCCAATGGAGAGGGAAAATTTATTAAATAGATATAATTATTTTATGAGAATAAGATAGATTTATTATGAAACCACATGTTGTAATATATTGTATTTTTTGTTAATTAAGAGTCTACTGGTTGTCATGATTTTTTTAAAGCCTATGTAAAGCTGAGAAGTTTGGTGATGACACTATTCACCACTATATTCACCACACTATTATAAGTTGTTTTGGTGAGTTTAAATTTTTTAAGGTAAATATGAAAATTAATTGTGTTGATATAAATTGTGTGTTTCTATTAGAGTTTTAATTTATAATTTCACGTGTGGAAAATCGGGAGGATGGTTTTTGTCATAGTCTACACCATGTTGTCCATGGTTGAAGATGTATTAAGAAATATATTCTCAAAATAGGGAATATTTTAATACCATGATATTGAACTGGGTGTTTCTAGATTAAAAAATCCATATTTAACACAATAACGATCACTATAGGCATTGCGAAATACAAAATGAAACGCATATAGAAGTATCCAATTTCTTATAAGGTGATAAAAATGTGAAATTAAAATATAACATTCCATGGATTAAGGAATGATTTATTGAGAGATTACCTAAGTAAAATAGGGTACCAATATGATAATTTTTGTGTTTATGAATTTTTAAGGTTCAACAATTGAGATTTTTGAAGATGGTTCAACATAGGAAAGTGATCATAGTAGTTGGTGTACTGAAGAGAATGTTTGATTAATATATACATTTTGATTTGAGATCATGCTACAATGTTTGAAAACTATAAGTTAGGCTTGGTTTTACTACTTGATTCCTCTTTAACTATTTTAATGGTTATAACATAGATTTAAATGAATTAAATAGATATCAATGGTAGATATATGATAAAAGATAATACAAGGGATAGTCATTTAGGATAGATATGTTAAAAGATTATTTGAATAAATAATTTTAAATTCAAAATTTTGGAAGGAAAATTTTATAGTGGATCTATATAATTAGAAATATATCAATCACAGAAAATAGTGAAAGACGAATATTAGAGATTTTGGATTGGTAGTATGGAATATTTAAAATCTAGTATTTTTTATATATTGTGATTAGTCTAAATTACATTGAAGATTAGGCTTCAAAGAATATTCTACTATGAATATATTTGAATATATTTAAGTGAATTCTAGAGAAACTTGAAGAACAACCTTTTTGGTTGGTGTTAACTATTTTTATAAAATATTATAAAGTTTACCTTCATGTAAATTACATCTATTTATCCCTATTTAAAGTAGTTAATGGAAGAGATAAAGTGGCCTTAGACCTTGTTTGAGAAGTGATCTATTCCTATATCTTGAAATCAAATACTAGATAAGTATTGCTATATTTTTATATCATCACATTATTCACATGTGATATTTAAATATATCCTTTTTATGGATTAATAAAGTAATAATCAGGTGTTCAAACTCATTAATGTTTTACATTATACTTTTATTAGGAAATAGATTCAAGGGTTTTTTACCACATGAAGATACGATCTGATTTTTTCTAAAGAAAATAAGTTATTTTAGACACCATAATTCACCCCCTTTAAGGGTGTTTAATGGGACCTCTAAGATACCAAAAGTTATAAGAAATCCATAGGTTATTCCTTGAATCTGTTGAATGAAAGTTTTCATCATAGAAAACATTATGAATGAAGAGTGAGTGTACTTATTTTATGGGTGAAACTATTAGATTTGGAATTGTATAATAAGACCGTATTTGAGATCCCCCAAATTAGATGTATACTCTTGAGTATTTCATGGGTTATAAGTAATTTATATCATTAGAAGATTAATGATCAATGTAGATAATAAGTTTCTAAATAATGATGTTAATGATGAAAATGACTTATTAGTTTTATTGTATAAACAAATTTTTATGAAAGTGATATATTGAACCGTATAAAAATAAATTTGGGATAAACATTCTAAAATCAATAAATGTGATTATAAAAGTGAAATAAGAAAAACTATAAGTATTTCTGAACAGGTGTGATGATTTGAAAATTAATTTTAATGAAAATGTGGATTCTTTTGTTAACCATCTTACTGAATTTATTGGTGATGATCATCAGATTAAATATTCTGATACTATAGAAAATATTATATAGAGACTGCCAGCTATTTACAATCTATTTTTTTCAGAAATTTAAAAAATAAATCTTAGAGAGTTATCTCTTGACGACTAACATAGTAATATGATTTTATATGAGATGTAGATGAAACTGTAAAGATCATTTGAACATTCATTTAAAAATATTGCATTAAAATCAGCTAAGAAACATTATTTTCTAGAATATAAAATTAGAATGATGTAAGTGATGATACCTTATCACTTATTACAAGGAATTTTAAAAGAAAAAATAATGATTTAATTGTTATTTACGTAATAAGTTTTCATTTTAAGGAGGTTAGTCACATAAATACTAGGTTTCTAAATAGGTTTGATGAAGGGGATGGTGAGTATGAATTCTAAACAAAAGAAAAGAATACTTTTCCTCATAGAATGAATTTATAATCTATAATTTCAATTGGTAAAAAGTTTCAATGGAAGGTTATTATAAGGAAATAAAAAGGGGATGATGAAGAAGATATATTATAAGGTATTAAAACCAAGTTTTCTTAAAATGTAGAGGACATAATTTCAGATTTATTAGATAATTATGAAAATAATGTAGAGGGAAATGATAAAATAAAGTGGTTTTATACCTTGAGAGGAAATTATAAGGTGATCTTAAATATATTAGTTTATTTAAAAAAATTGAAAAATAATAGGCTTATTGAAGGATTAATAAATCTATATTGATGAACATGAAGCATAATTTGATCAACCTAAAAAATTAGTAGAATAATGTGTGAAAAATCATGTGAAATATGAAGAACCTACAAATTAAATATTAAGGATTGAAGAACATACTAAGATGATTGATGATATTAACATATACTTCCAAGTGAAATTATAGAGTATTGAAACTCCTGAATTTTTTTTTTCATTGTGAAATATTATTTAATTGTAATCAATATATATGGTTTGGAGAAAATATTTATTTTTTGAATTTTTAATAATATTTCTTCAAATAGGGAGTATAATGAGGTGTAAGAACCTTTAATGAAATGATTAGTTCTTAATGAGCAAATGGAATAAGTAAAACTAAAATTGGTTATGAGGTTTTTATATCAAAAATAAAATTAGAAAATGTGAAGAAGAAAGGATATCTGTTTAATGAAGAAAGTTACCAGTTTCCAAGAACTCACCAACAATCAGGAATGTTTTAAAGAATAGGTGATTTATGAATAAGTGAAAAAGGTATTTCCATTGATGAAATGTTAGTTTTGAGGCATTATTAGCTTTACTATATTCCATTGTGGTGAAGTTGAAATATATTTTAATAGGATAAGTGATTTGAATATGGTAAAGTAGTTTTGGATCATACTCTTCATATTAGAGTAGAAATAATTTCTATGGTTACTATTTTAAATTCTCATAATTTATGAATTAAGAATTAGAATGTAGGGAAATAATAGGCAGATCGTCTTATGAAATATAGAGTGATTTTTTTAAAAGTAAATCTATTTCAATTCCTTTGAAAAATAGTTATCGTATTCCAGAAAATAAAAAGTAAAACTAAATTTCCTATAAAAGAGATAATGAGAATATATCAAAAAAAATTCCACAAAATTTTAAGAATTTATTGGAAGGAAAGGAATAAGATTAAAAAGATGAAATTTTATTAAATTTCCTTGAATTAATAAAAGAATAAAAGTAACTAGATTATTTATATCAGGATTTAATCTCAAATTTCAGGTAATATTAATCTTCTAAAAAATTCTAAGGGTGGAGTTGAAGAAACAATGTATTTTGAAAATTATTGAGATTTGAAGATAAAAGGAATTGACAAGGCACAGATCTTTAGTGATAAATTGAATAATTGAAACATAATCTATATTGATGGAATTTGTTATAATTTATTGATTGTTAGATGTATTTATGACTATTTTTTGGAAGTTATTATTCTTTATAGTGGTTGTATTATTAAAAGAAAATATAAACAGTTTCTAATGAAGTGATATAGTAAAAACAGTAATCTATATCACATCGATAATAAAAAAATACATGTTTTTAGTAGTTGAATAAGAAAATTGATTTTGGTATTTTATTATATCCCACATTAATAAATAGAGTATAGAGAAATTATCATAATTTATAGATGTTGTGGAAATTCTTAACAAGAAGACAGATTGGGAAAAGTTATGAAGATTTTTTGTGAGGTACGATAGTTGGAAATCCATATACTAAATTTAATAAGAGAGAAATTGGTTTTCTAAAATTTTTCACACTAATGTGTGTTATCTAATTGGTTAGATTGAAACCTATAGTGAGAGGTATTTATTATTATTATTTTGATGATTATAGTATAATGAGTTGTTCCATGTTTATTCGATCAAATATGGACGTTATTTGTTATATAAAAAGATTAAATAAGAGAATAAAATAAAACTGAAATGACTATGAAAATTATGAGAATGAATCATGGAACGAAATACATATCATAATAGGTTGAACATCACCTTTAAAATCATGTTACTAAACAAGAAGTATCTTATATGAAAACAACCAAATATAATGGGGGTGTGGAAAGGAGAAATTGTTCGATAAAAAACCTATAAATTTTAATTTTTTTTCTATACTCAGAATTGAATATTACTTAGTATAGGGATAGAGAAGATGTCATATGTAATTTTTAATATAAGTAAAAGTGTTTGAAGAATATCAATGTATTTAGAAGAAAATGTTTCATATAAAATAATGAAATAAATCAGGGAAAATACGGTGATATGGTGGATAATGTTATTTTTCTAAGCTACTCATAAAAGTATAAGGCCTGATAGTGTTTCAAAAAATGACTTAATAAGATGATTGATATAAGTAATGTGGAGGTATTTGAGATTTAACTCAATGAAAATTATATAATTTCTATTCTTGAAGAATTATTTGACGAAGATAAATAAATAATTGCAAAATTAAAAATAGCACAAAATATTCAGAATAATGACGATTCAGGGACTAAATCAGAAGAGGAAAACAGTAAATAAGTGAGTTAACATATGACTAAATCAATATGGAAAAGGGATCAAGTTGATCTGAGTAATTTTATTGGAGATAAATATACTCGAAAACTAACTTAGATGATACATGTAATGGAAAATACCATTGTATTACTTGATATTGTATTATCTTCTCTTGAGAAGAAGTAATGGAGGATTCATGGATAAAGGATATGGATGAATAATTGGATCATATTGTTAAAAATAAAACCTGAGATCTTATATATTGAATAAATAATTATAATTTAATTACAATGAAGTGCGTCTTCAAGAAAAAAATACATGAAGATGGAAAAGTGGCCCCAAATATAGAGATGATGGTTTTTAAGGGTTATACTAAGGCTGGATGAGTTTATGTAGAAGAAAATTTATCTCCAATTACAATAATAGAGTTTATTAGACTTTTTCTTTAAATATCAATTATGAGAAAACATAGAATATTTAAAATGGAAGTAAAGACAACATTTCTAGATTAAGTCTTGAATGTAGAGGTATATATCAAAAAATCAGTTGGATTTGTTACAGGAGATAATGTATCAAAGGTGTTAAGAATAAACAATAATTTTTATGGTCTAATACAAGAACCTAGTGCTTGAATGCCTGACTAGACACTTTCTTGATAAAGTTAGAGATCAATTGAGACGTTGTTGATTACAACATCTATGAGAAAAATTAAAAAATTTGATATTAATGCTGATCGTGTATATAGATGACATAATATTTGGACACAAGTAATAGAATTATGTTGATAATTTTCTCAATTAATGATTTATGAATATGAAATTTCTTTAATTAGATAATTTAATTACTTTTTGTGGCTTTGAATACATAAAATAAATGGTAGCTTATACATCTGACAAATGAAGTATACAAGGAATGTACTAAATAAATTCATAATGTATGATGGAGAGATAGTTTTAACATTGATAGTATTTGGAAATAAATTAAGAAATCTTGAAAATAGTATGGGATTTGATTCAAATTTATATGGAATAATCATATAGAGTTTACCCTATCTCATTATAACTAGAAAAGACATATTTTATGCTATGTGATTGGCATAAAACATCCAAAGTTTTATAAAGAAACAGAACCACAAAAAATGATGATAATTATGATATATATATATATATGTCGTTGATTTTTAACCAAGTGACAAGGAACCCTATGATCATGCACAAAAATCCAGTATAAAATCATGGAAGAACTCCAATATTGTAACGCCCCGACCCTAGTTACCCAGAGTCGGTGAATTATTACATAACATTGGCATGATCACAAGAAAGATCAAATCTAGAAGGACCGATTGGTTTAGTAGCCTTGGAAACACTAGATATATTCATAAGTTTTACATTACATCATAAAATGAAAAACTACTACAACAACATAATGTCTCCATAATCCACACTCATATCCCCACATAACATCCCTGCAGGTCATTCATAATTTACTTTTTCACTTCCTGGGAAAAATAAAACATAGAAAAGGGGTGAGCTCAAATGCCCAGTAAGGATAACAATATAGCGGAAACTTTCATAAATAAGAATAAACATTTAAGGCAATGTATAACTAAAACAAAAGCCTTTCAA
This sequence comes from Viscum album, assembly GCA_963277665.1. Taxonomy (NCBI): domain Eukaryota; kingdom Viridiplantae; phylum Streptophyta; class Magnoliopsida; order Santalales; family Viscaceae; genus Viscum; species Viscum album. The sequence goes on along the minus strand of OY728146.1, from coordinate 1,776,079,239 downwards.
ACATGAACTTTCAACATGGTATGGCATAAATAAAATTAAATAATGCCATTTACTTATTCACATGGATATTCTACTAATCGAATAATCACATGCAAAAATCAATAACCACTTTCATAATGTTGGAATGCATAATGCCAGACTATCATAACCACATAGCCAAGGCCTCGTGCCAAGACTACAAATAAGATTTTGCCAAGGCCTTATGCCAAGACACTAGTTTGTCTCATGAGACCTACCGATGCATCGAGGAGCTATAGCGGGCTCCACCCGTCACATATTAAGTCCAATGCATTCCCATATGAAAAGTTTTAAACATAACACAAACATTCATATTAAAACTAGCATACGAAATGTCAATAATTTCACCATAAACTATGAATGGTATAAAAATAGTACATCCACAGTCAAACATATCACAAAACCTTCAATACATTATATAAGTTTTGTATCATAATAAATCAACTTCAAATAAGCGTAAAATCCATCAAAGGATGTTGACATAGATGAAATCAAAACACTTTTTAGAGAAATATCTCTTTATATTTTGAAATCATTTAAGAGCCATATAAAATAAAAAATTTTCTTAGAAAATATTCTTATAAGCTTGTAAGGAAAGCTTTGAAGATTTTATAACGGCGGAAAATAACCGCACCCGCCGTATAAGTTTAAAAAACATTCTTACCTTAATTCTGTCGAAAAGGTTAAAAAGGACCTTGTTTTGAAAACGACGGAAACATTACTCTTATAAAAAGTCAAACAAGGGTATAAATTACTTTAACCCATGTTCTTGTAAATAATAATTTTTTTTTGAAATACATTTTGAAGAAACATGGATGTGGATGATAAAGAGATCCCAGTAGATTATTACGTATAAACAACCTCAGATAATGAAGAGATTGTGAAATAACCCTTACCTTGTACTTTTCCTTGGTTGGGGTAGGTTAACCTCCTGTATAATGGTGAAATAATTGTTATTAAATTATACAATAATCATATACATTAATATGATATCATATATGATCTTTTAATATTGATTTGATAATAATATCTTAGTATTATCGTTGTTTCGGGTGTTAACTTACTTGTTTTCCTTTATATGTTTTGTTACGTAAGACATGTTTGTAAAGGATAGGTTTTATATTATTCATATACAGAATGATATCAAGTCCTTAAACATCATTTTCAAATCATCAAATGATAATTATACTTGAATGGATACGATGGAGAATGAATCTCATCGCGTTCGTGGAGACGGTAGTCCGTACGTACGCACGAGCGACAATATCATTCTTTTGATATTAAAATAATATATAAATGGATGGTATATCATATATACAGAATCCTTAACATGTTATATTTATTATTTACATGAGTTACACATCATTATTATACCCATCCAAATAATATTATATTGAATAACAATTACACCACGACGTGGAGACGGTAAGCCGTACGTACGCACGTATGGTGACATGTTATTCAAAGGGTGGATAGAATACTGAATATTGTTGTACCATATTTATAATAACATAACAGTATATATATGATACTGTATTTATTATTTTAGAATGGTAACAACAAATGAAGAAGAAGTGGAAGAAGAAATGAACTTAGAAAAGGGTGGTGAAATCATTACCTCTTCATCGGGTTCTTCCTTTTGATTTGATCAAAAGAGCTCCTTAGGTTGGCTTTCCGATCAAACTAAGGCCCCTAGGTTGTAGTGAGGGAAGTTGGGAGAGTATTTGGGCAGAGTTTGGCCGAACCAAAAGGCTTTGAAGGTGTAAAGAAATGAGAAGGAGGAGTGCCCTTTTATAAGAGGGGTGAGGGGCACCTTTGGAAAAGCTAGAGATATTAGTTTATAATAAAAATCATATTCGGTTTACAATGGCTCCAAAGTTGACTATTAAAAGGTTAAGGTGGGGATGGGTCGAAAACAACTCAACAAATAGAATTTAGACAGGTTTGGGTACTTATATTAACCTTATCTTTAAGTATTAACTCTAAGTTAATTAGTTTCACTTTTACAATGTCTCTTTTTATTTTTATATAATATTGTTAATAAACTTACTATATACATCCAAGAGACCCCCAAGTGGTCCATTAATGATGCACCTATCATGATATAAGTCTTTTGGCCGATCCTTAGATTTTTAGGAGTTTAATATCAATTAATAATATAATATTTGTTTTAAGAACCCTTTTATGTCAATTTTGACACTATTCAATAGTTGATTTTTGTGAAACACATAACAGATTGATTACTTCAAAAAAAGTCAATTAAATAAATCCTAATATATCATATTATCCTAGAAAATTAGTTTAATTCATTAAAAGTTTCATATTATATTTATTTGGGTATTTATAATATCAATTATTTTAATTTTTCACTATTATAGTAATTACTGCATCATCATTGTGTCATAAATAAAATAAATTATTTAATGTCTAAAAATTATAAATAAAATATCATTATGAGGGATATCATTTTATATTTCTAATGAATATTTATAATCTAAAATCCAACATATATAAATCTATGTAACAATTGTTTTGCTAAAAGATATATGCTTGTGTCATTTTTGTATTCATTTTAACTTAATTAAAATAAAGTGTCATTATCACTTATAAGTGGATCCATGGGGTCCCAAAATAGACCAAAAGATGCCCATGGTCGACCATGTATCAACCAATAGGGTTAAGACACGTTTTAGGGTAATTTAGTATTATTATAATATTATTTTGTAACCCTTATTTACCGGATTTACCCTTAACCATGGTAAATAAAATATTTACCGCAGTAATTATTCAAAATGTCTAAAAATAAAAGTTACCTATTTACGCAATTTGAACATCCTGATTCCAAATATGGAATCCATTTTTCTAAATTCAAAACACAGAAGTGGCAGAAATTAATTTAAAATTAATTCCCGCTGTCAAAACAAAAAGCGTGTTTTTAAGAGATAATAACTATCAAAAGATTGACACTTGTTTATGTTCGGTTTAATTGTAAAATTATGTCCAATGACCAACATTATATTAAATGGTAAAAATATATTCTAAATTTACTTTAAAACTACTAAAATTCATAATTTATCACTATTAATTATTTTGATTAAAAAAGTTGTTTTTAATTAAAATTTAGTAATTTTCACTATTCATCAAAATATGAAAGTTATCCGAAAAGTACCAAACTTTCACCTTAGGCTAAATTTGATATTCAGAATCCAAAAATGAAGTCCATTTTGAAATATAAAATATATATAATTTCAAAAATTAGGTATTACTATTCATAACGGCTAGTTTGATCGGTTGTGGTGTGTGTTAAAACTCGAAGTTGCGTACAACACACGCTACTGTTTTATTCAAAGGAAAGCATACCGTGGAAGCTTGGGATGTTTTATTTTAAATTTTTTGATGTCCCCATTTAGTCAAAAAGTTTAAAATATTTTATTTAAAAAGGGTTCACTATTAAAGGTTGGTAAAACTGCAATACTGAAAATGAATTTGTTCTTGCATTATATCTAAGAAACTCATAATATGGATTCTAAAATTATAAGGATTATATAAAGTTTAAAATTTAGATAATAATATTCATAACCTCTTTTGAATGGATTTTTTTTGTAATTAATGGTGTGATTGAACTCGGTGTTGCGTGTAGTGCAAGTTATTGAATTATTTTGAAGAAATAACACACTATGAAATCTTGGGGTGTTACATTCTCCCCTCCTTCAATAAATTGCGTCCTCGCAATTTGAAATTGTTCTTCGCAAATAAAAGGTTGAAAATAGAAAATATATTTGTGGGAAAACCCACATCGGAAATTGGGTTACTAAAATTTAGTCTTAATATGAGGAAAAGAGAAATGAAAGGGTCACCACCAAATTATGATCTCGATTAGGAGAACGTTGGTGGAAATTAGAGACATATAATTGGAGGAAAAACGTAAATATTTATAGGTAGTGATTGAGGTCATCAATCACAAACAAGTGTAAAATTGAGGTCCTTAAATTCGTCAATCTATGATGATTTGAAATACCATCGGTTCAACAAAACATAGGGTATTAGGATAACACAATTTTGACGTTTCAAAATATCTTAGTTGAAATCCCACATCGAAAAATGAATTAATGAGGCCTCTATTTAAAATAAAGAGTCGAAAGTATGAAGATTACCGAAAATAACACATACTAGGGTTCCATGTAGGAAAATATGGATATGGAAGAAAAATCTAACCATCAATTATCTGATGGAGAGTGGTAGAGAACATGGCTATGAAAAGGCAGAAAATCCCAAAGCCATAAATTAGTGATGACTTAAGGTACCATCTAGGAAAACATTTTTATTCTATGTTTCTTTTCTTAATATTGAGGAATTTATTTATGAGATTGGCTAAGATCATAAGGAGATATACTTACTTTATAATTAGAGTTTTATCCATTAATAAATTTCTACCACAAACTCATCTTTCACTCTAAAAGATAATAGAATGTAAAAAAAAATTTATTTACACTATTCGTATAGGGTTCCAAAATAAACAAATTTATAATTCATCTACAAGATCTTTTAATAAAAACTATATTATTTAATCCAGGACATCTCGTGGGCCAGTGGTAGGTGATACACCCTTGTCGCCCTTCGGTTGCGGGTTCAAGTCTCGCAGTCTTGCCGGACGCGACGGGTTGCCGCCCGACCTCCGGGTTGTCCTTTTATGGCAATCCAAAATAATCCAAACTAGAACTATCCAAAATACTTCTGTCCAAACTCACAGTCCAACATTTATAAGGAAGGTAAACATAATATAGATCATTTTTACCCCGTAATAGCATATGAATACCTTCATCTTGTATTCTTTTAATACACTGAAACATCCTGAATTACCATATTCCTTATTGATTACATTCATGATCCCCTATTCCATATAGAATGATGGATATACTTCATCAATCAAAAAATGTTTTAAACCCAAAAAAAAATAATGGAATATACAAATCATTAATCAGTTTCAAGGTAGTCAAGAATATCCAATATAATTTATCCAAATCAATCATGTATTATTCTAAAATCACTAACTCGGTATCAGAACCATATTATGGTTTATCTTTCTCTCAACCATATATTTTCCAAAAATTTATCCTTCTATTGAGTCACTTTTCTTTGTTCCACACAATCTCAAGTCCTTAATGAAATAGTACTGCAGTACAATCCTTATATACTCCATAATTATTATAATAAGTACATTGTTGATACAACACTCAATTGACATAATCAACATAAGAACTCTAATCATTCCTCTTCATCTGTGGTAGTATCATAACTTGATTATTATCCAATAACATCATTTGCGGCATAGTCTGATGACTGGGACATAGGTTCGCGTAGTGTCCAAACTCCTTGCAAACGAAGCATTGTACATTTAAAACCATTTTCTTACCCTTGCAGTCACGTACTTTGTTCCCTTTTCCTCCACACTTATAACAAACTCCCATTCCTTTCAGGCAAGTTCCAGGGTGTTTCTTTCCACAGTTACCACATATGGGAAAATTCTTCTTTTCCCTCTTCCCTTTATCCATCTTTCTCTCTTCTATCCTTTTCTTCTCTTGCTTCCCTTCAAAGCCATAGGACTCAGTAAACTCTTTACTTATCTTATCAACACATGATATTATTTCTTCATATGATGATAATACATGGGAGAATATTTCTCTTATAAATTCTAGCTTAAGACCATGAAAGATATGATCCTTCCTTCTCTTTGGATCATGTGCATTTCTGGAGTTCTCATTCCTTCTACTGGGCGCCATTTCTAAACAATGGCATACAATAGATCAGTTTATGAATCAAAATACATAATCTCATACTTATAAAACACTTAACATAAATTGAACTATTTATGGATATAATCCATAATCATAAAAATGTCTCCTTTGAGGATGTATATACTCATAAACCCTTCATAATGATTTGTAAAGAAAATGAGAGTTATCCTAAGCATATCCCCCGGGAGTGTCGTAACCAAGAGTGCAGCAAGGCCCGTTGTCGTGCACCAGTTCCCGTTCGAGTCTAGCTCAAAGCGGTGTTTTCGGGTTTTACCCCTAGGTACATCTGTGCCAGAGCCGCCTCTACCTGCTCGTATCCTGACAGGGATGTATTGCTCGGAAAACTCACAAAATCTATACAATACCAAAATTCTAGGAAGTTCTTCTACACTAATCCTCAAAGTTCATCTTAGGTCTACGTGATCTAATCAGAGTTTATCTAAATCTGGCTTCCAAGGTTTGTACTAAACTTCCTCTGATACCAACTGTAACGCCCCGACCCTAGTTACCCAGAGTTGGTGCATTATTACATAACATTGGCATGATCACAAGAAAGATCAAATCTCGAAAGACCGATTGGTTTAGTAGCCTTGGAAACACTAGATATATTCATATGTTTTACATTACATCATAAAATGAAAAACTACTACAACAACATAATGTCTCCATAATCCACACTTATATCCCCACATAACATCCCTGCAGGTCATTCATAATTTACTTCTTCACTTCTTGGGAAAAATAAAACATAGAAAAGGGGTGAGCTCAAATGCCCAGTAAGGATAACAATATAGCGGAAACTTTCATAAATAAGAATAAACATTTAAGGCAATGTATAACTAAAACAAAAGCCTTTCAAACATGAACTTTCAACATGGTATGGCATAAATAAAATGAAATAATGTCATTTACTTATTCACATGGATATTCTACTAATCGAATAATCACATGCAAAAATCAATAACCACTTTCATAATGTTGGAATGCATAATGCCAGACTATCATAACCACATAGCCAAGGCCTCGTGCCAAGACTACAAATAAGATTTTGCCAAGGCCTTGTGCCAAGACACTAGTTTGTCTCATGAGACCTACCGATGCATCGAGGAGCTATAGCGAGCTCCACCCGTCACATATTAAGTCCAATGCATTCCCATATGAAAAGTTTTAAACATAACACAAACATTCATATTAAAACTAGCATACGAAATTTCAATAATTTCACCATAAACTATGAATGGTATAAAAATAGTACATCCACAGTCAAACATATCACAAAACCTTCAATACATTATATAAGTTTTGTATCATAATAAATCAACATCAAATAAGCGTAAAATCCATCAAAGGATGTTGACATAGATGAAATCAAAACACTTTTTAGAGAAATATCTCTTTATATTTTGAAATAATTTAAGAGCCATATAAAATAAAAAATTTTCTTAGAAAATATTCTTATAAGCTTGTAAGGAAAGCTTTGAAGATTTTATAATGGCGGAAAATAACCGCACCCGCCGTATAAGTTTAAAAAACATTCTTACCTTAATTTTGTCGAAAAGGTTAAAAAGGACCTTGTTTTGAAAACGACGGAAACATTACTCTTATAAAAAGTCAAACAAGGGTATAAATGAATTTAACCCATGTTCTTGTAAATAATAAAAAATTTTTGAAATACATTTTGAAGAAACATGGATGTGGATGATAAAGAGATCCCAGTAGATTATTACGTATAAACAACCTCAGATAATGAAGAGATTGTGAAATAACCCTTAACTTGTACTTTTCCTTGGTTGGGGTAGGTTAACCTCATGTATAATGGTGAAATGATTGTTATTAAATTATAAAATAATCATATACATTAATATGATATCATATATGATCTTTTAATATTGATTTGATAATAATATCTTAGTATTATCGTTGTTTCGGGTGTTAACTTACTTGTTTTCTTTTATATGTTTTCTTACGTAAGACATGTTTGTAAAGGATAGGTTTTATATTATTCATATCCAGAATGATATCAAGTCATTAAACATCATTTTAAAATCATCAAATGATAATTATACTTGAATGGATACGATGGAGAATGAATCTCATCGCGTTCGTGGAGACGGTAGTCCGTACGTACGCACGAGCGACAATATCATTCTTTTGATATTAAAATAATATATAAATGGATGGTATATCATATATACAGAATCCTTAACATTTTATATTTATTATTTACATGAGTTACACATCATTATTATACCCATCCAAATAATATTATATTGAATAACAATTACACCACGACGTGGAGACGGTAAGCCGTACGTACGCACGTATGGTGACATGTTATTCAAAGGGTGGATAGAATACTGAATATGGTTGTACCATATTTATAATAACATAACAGTATATATATGATAATGGATTTATTATTTTAGAATGGTAACAACAAAGGAAGAAGAAGTGGAAGAAGAAATGAACTTAGAAAAGGGTGGTGAAATCATTACCTCTTCTTCGGGTTCTTCCTTTTGATTTGATCAAAAGAGCTCCTTAGGTTGGCTTTCTGATCAAACTAAGGCGCCTAGGTTGTAGTGAGGTAAGTTGGGAGAGTATTTGGGCAGATTTTGGCCGAACCAAAAGGCTTTGAAGGTGTGAAGAAATGAGAATGAGGAGTGCCCTTTTATAAGAGGGGTGAGGGGCACCTTTGGAAAAGCTAGAGATATTAGTTTATAATAAATTCATATTCGGTTTACAATGGCTCCAAAGTTGACTATTCAAAGGTTAAGGTGGGGATGGGTCGAAAACAACTCAACCAATATAATTTAGATAGGTTTGGGTACTTATATTAACCTTATCTTTAAGTATTAACTCTAAGTTAATTAGTTTCACTTTTACAATGTCTCTTTTTATTTTTATATAATATTGTTAATAAACTTACTATATACATCCAAGTGACCCCCAAGTGGTCCATTAATGATGAACCTATCATGATATAAGTCTCTTGGCCGAACCTTAGATTTTTAGGAGTTTAATATCAATTAATAATATAATATTTGTTTTAAGAACTCTTTTATGTCAATTTTGACACTATTCAATAGTTGATTTTTGTGAAACTCATAACAGATTGATTACTTCGAAAAAAGTCAATTAAATCAATCCTAATATATCATATTATCCTAGAAAATTAGTTTAATTCATTAAAAGTTTCATATTATATTTATTTGGGTATTTATAATATCAATTATTTTAATTTTTCACTATTATAGTAATTACAGCATCATCATTGTGTCATAAATAAAATAAATTATGTAATGTCTAAAAATTATAAATAAAATATAATTATGTAGGAAATCGTTTTATCTTTATAATGAATATTTATAATCTAATAGAAAACATATATAACTCTATGTAACAATTGTTTTTCTAAAAGATATATGCTTGTGTCATTTTTGTATTTATTTTAACTTAATTAAAATAAAGTGTCATTATCACTTACAAGTGGATCCATGGGGTCCCAAAATCGACCCAAATATGAACATGGTCGATCATGTTTCAACCAATAGGGTTAAGACACGTTTTAGGGTAATTTAGTATTATTATAATATTATTTTTTAACCCTTATTTACCGGATTTACCCTTAACCATGGTAAATAAAATATTTACCACAGTAATTATTCAAAATGTCTAAAAAAAGTTACCTATTTACACAATTTGAACATTCTAATTCCAAATATGGAATCCATTTTTCTAAATTCAAAACACAGAAGTGGCATAAATTAATTTAAAATTAATTCCCGCTGTCAAAACAAAAAGCGTGTTTTTAAGAGATAATAACTATCAAAAGATTGACACTTGTTTATGTTCGGTTTAATTTTAAAATTATGTCCAATGACCAACATTATATTAAATGGTAAAATTATATTCTAAATTTACATTAAAACTACTAAAATTCATAATTTATCACTATTAATTATTTTTATTAAAAAAGTTGTTTTTAATTAAAATTTAGTAATTTTCACTATTCATCAAAATATGAAAGTTATCCGAAAAGTACCAAAATTTCACCTTAGGCTAAATTTGATATTCCGAATCCAAAAATGAAGTCCATTTTTAAATATAAAATATATATAATTTCAAAAATTAGGTATTACTATTCATAACGGCTAGTTTGATCGGTTGTGGTGTGTGTTAAAACTCGAAGTTGCGTACAACACACGCTATTGTTTTATTCAAAGGAAAGCGTACCGTGGAAGCTTGTGATGTTTTATTTTAAATTTTTTGATGTCCCCATTTATTCAAAAAGTACAAAATATTTTATTTAAAAAGGGTTCACTATTAAAAGTTGGTAAAACTGCAATACTGAAAATGAATTTGTTCTTGCATTATATCTAAGAAACTCATAATATGGATTCTAAAATTATAAGGATTATATAAAGTTTAAAATTTATATAATAATATTCATAACCTCTTTTGAATGGATTTTTTTTTGTAAGTCATGGTGTGATTGAACTCGGTGTTGCGTGTAGTGCAAGTTATTGAATTATTTTGAAGAAATAACACACTATGAAATCTTGGGGTGTTACAAATATATTGGGTGGTTGAAATTTTGATGATGTCGGGGGGGGGGGGGGTCATTCATTGGCTCATCAAGTAGAGGACTATGATATGGGGGTGTAGTCCTCAGGCATCTGGCATTGTCAGTGAAGCATGGGAATGTGGGCTCTCATTCAAAAATGAAGGATGGCTTGGCTAGAGCTATCAATAGTGAAGGAAGTGGTTACTGGTGAGATTTCATGTGGTGAGGGAAGCTTGGATAGATATCTGCAGGGTCGGGAGTGAGCAATATAGTCAGTGGTGATGCTCTGTGAATGGAAATAAGCATGAAACAATGATCATGTGTAATGTTATGAAGGATGTGTTGAGAACTATATTTCCAAAAGAAGGAAAGAAAATATACCACAAAGAGGCACCCATATGAGGTTCTTGGTAAGGATAAACAACCATCAATGCTGAAAGATTGATATAAATGAGAGATTATGGACTTATCCATTGGTACTAGGAACCAGGAAGTTCTTTATGGGCCATTTCTTGCAGATCATACTTGAAAGTTAGGTGCTTTGGGAAATTAAAAAATTTAGGTAGGGGTAGGGTCTACTATATGCATTTAGGCCCTCAGGGTCATGTACTGGGCCCAAGAGCCTCTAGAATTTTGGGCCATGTAAGGTTACCCTCATACAAGTAAAAAAGGGTGAAATTAATAATAATTTAAAGGAATTCTATATTTTCGTGTATATATATATAGGGGACATTAAATTACAGTTTTATTTTCAAGTCTAGTATTTTTTTTCTATTATGAAACTGACTGGGTAGGTGACATAGTGTATTGAAAATCCATAATTGGCATATTATTTTACATTGAAATAATTTTTTTGTCGGATAAGTAAGAAACCTAAATGCATTTCTTTGAGATCTGTATAAGTGGAGTATATTTTTGTTTCCAAATCTTGTACACATCATATATGGATGGAGAAAAAAACTAGAATATATTGGTGAAGTGGTGTGGTACAAAATGTTTATTCAATGTAAAAACAAAAGTTCTATTAAATAAATAAAGAATTCAATGAAGAATTTTCGTTAAAATAAAATTAAAATCTATCATGATTTAATAAAAATAAATGTTGGAGAATAACATTATGCAATTACAGTTTTTTGGAACTCAAAATTTGGATACATATATCTTCATAAAACCATTAGCGCATCATGTTTTTTTGAGGAATATGTGGAAACTCATAGTTCAACCAATATCTTAAAAAAAGGAGGCTCTAATTCCCCTATACCCATTATATTTAATGCTATATATGGATACTATTTTTTTTAATATAAGTATTTTATATTTTATTAAGTGGAAGAAGAAAAGAGATTATAATATCCATAAAGAATTTAAAGGAAGTTCAAAAAATTGATTAGATTTTTATTTAATAGAAAAATTTATACAATTTAATTATTTTTATTATTTCTTATAATATGAATTTAATTGCATTGTTTTAGATAATTAGTTGAATTATGTTTACTTATATTTTGATAAGTTTAAGTTATCATGATCACCCATTTAATTTTTTTTATAAAATGGGTGAGATATAAAATTAATGAACAACTGAATGGGATAACCATTAAGAGTGTTAAGGGAGAATGGATATAGGATTTGTATTCTTCTGGGGAATCTCCTAAAAAAATGTAATCTTGGAAATATTAAATTAAACATTTCAATTTTAGAAATGATTAAAAAAATATATAGGGGAATATTTATGAAACCATAGGTTGTAAAATGTTTTTTTCAATTATATTTTTTTTTTATTTTTTATGAAAAGATGTTTTAAGACTTTGTGATACTAAGAAGATTGGTGATCACATTTTTCACCACATCATTGACCACACTCTGGTGAGTTCTCTTGATGAGTCTGAATTTGCTGGGTTAGATATGAAAATGGCTAGTGTGCAGGTGTAGTGTGAATTTTAGATGGTGTTTAAGGGATAAATTCACCAATGGAAAATGGTGAGGTTGGTTTATATGTTGTTCTGCATTGTTTTAGCCACGGTTTACATATATTAATCCATAAATCCTCAAAATGAGGATAAGTTTAATAAAATTCTTCTGATCTTGAAATTTTTGGGATTATAAAATTATTATGTAATATAAGGAGTCCCACTATTGGTCTTTTAAAAGACATTGTTAAACTAATATAAAAGTATTTGATTTCTTATATGAGTGATTAAAATGGAAAACTAAAATTTACCCTATCATGGAGGCAATAAAATTTCATAAATATATTACTTATTTATAGTGGGGTTCCACTATACAAGAATTTTAGAGGCTGTGAAGGTGTGTGGATCATGAATCAATATTTTTGAACACAAATCAATACAGGAAAGTGAGAATAGTGAAAATCCTGATAAAGGGAATATTTTCCGAAAACATTAATTTTAATCAGATACCAAACCATGGTGTTTGAAAGAATGTAGGTCATGATAAGTTTTACCTTTTTGAAGCCTATTCTTCTATTTTGATGGTTGTAACTAACATTTTAGAAAATTAAATAGATCTCATTAGTGAATATCTTATGGAAGATAATACATGGGAAATTTTATTAGGCTAGATAATTTTGGAGTTGATTTGAATTTTAAAATTTTAATTTAAAATTTTATTTAATAAAACTTTTTATAGTGTAATGTTATTGACTCGATTCACTAAAAATTAACTTAATTTAGTCACTATATGACCTCAAGCGCAACTCATCGTATCCCATAGGTTACAAAAAATTAGTGAATGGATAAAATGATATCAAGGAGAGACTATACCCCATGGGAAAAGTAGTAATAATGATGGAAATTAGAACCATATCATCCATAAAATATCATCAAAACCACATAATAAGGTAAGTTAAAATTATCCAAAATGTATAATGAAGTTGAAAAAAAATAATATCATTTAGTAAACTGAATAGATCCTAAAATAATACCAAAAATAAATATAAAACCCATATATTTTAGAGGACATGCCTAGTCTCTCCATCTGTGCCTCAATCCCAAAATACACAATCACCCCTCTAATATATAGGCATTTACCTTTTCCTTACTTAGAACCATGAATTATTATCTGGTACTAAAGGAAGTCTAAAAAGGGTGTGATTAAAACATATTAGTTTTCCACCAACATTATATAAATTATATCTATTTTGAGTGAATTATATAATGATTTGTAGGTAAGATAAATAAATGTGACATTATAATGTATAAATAATAAATATTGTCAACCCTCATATCCAAGATGAATCCAAGGGTAAACCATACCTTCTTTTTCCAATGCCTAATGTCTCAATCCATAGTACTATAGTAAAGTTTATTCATTTGTGGGAGTACTTGGAAATTGGAATCACATAAATATCCCCCAATAATAATAATGAATAATATGAGAATACTAGATCCTTGGAATCACATCAAGGTCCCCTAATAGTAATACTCAATAATATGAGCATACTAGATACTTAGAATCACATCAATGTCGTCTAATAGTAAAAATTAATAACACATGTGTAATAGATCCTTGTAATCATGTCATGGTTCCCCACCAGTAATAATAATTTGTACACAATATCATTGGAATTCCATCCAAGGTTTCCCAACAATAATAATAATGGGAACACTAGATCCTTGCAATTAAATCAAATGACATCAAATAATAAAAATAAAAATAACCCCATAATTAATTTTATAATAATGAGTTCATAATTCCATTATCAAATTTTTTCCATACAGTCAATTTCATGATCATGAGTTTATAATTTCCTTAGGTGATTATCCATCAAAGTCCATTAACTATGATATCATGAATTAAACATTTAAAAAAAGATATTTAATAAATATTTTAATATAATCCACTCTCATATGAGATACTCTCTAGAAATATTTGGAAACCCACTAGTCATTATTTAAGTCTAATAAACTATTAAATTCTCCAATTTAATTCCCTTTTTAATTTTCCATGTTTGGGCATCTTACATGGTTGTTTACATCCTAGTATTTACATGATAACATACCACTCAAAGCTCATGGGAAGGTATAATGAATTCAATTAGGAATCACAATTCAATTATCAATTAAAGAAGACCAAGACCACAACATATTAACAAATTTTAACATCATATATTCAAGAGAAGAGCCACACAACATCAAGGTATAGCTCGAGATCCCCCACATTAAACAGTTATAATTTTCAAGAGCTAAATGGAATCCAAAAAATAAAGGAAATGATGACTTATATAGTCTAAAACACAAATAAAAATTGACCAAAATAATTATAGAAGAGATAAATCATCTTTTGAATCCATTTTAATGATGATAGGTCTTCCAAAACTCACCATAAGTTCATATGGTTTAATAGGATACCAAAAAAGAAGAATAATGTGTGTGTGTGTGGGGGGGGGGGTTAGAGAATTAAAAGAGTTAAGGAAACATTAATAACCCTCAAGTAAATATTACATGTGCTCTCATCAATGGAACTAACTTCCCCAGATGATCAGGTAAGAGACTTGGTTATCTCAAAAAAAAATCAAACCATCACCATGGAGTAGTGATATCCATCAAATATGTAGTGGATTCGATCACACCATGACTCAGAGATACACCATGATTAAAATATATAACCTATAGAAAAATAATTGGTGGTTTTACACAAACCACACCTTTCACCATGATGTGGGGAGGCTATTCTGTCCATGGTCCATTAGAAGACTCCATGTACCCCACACTTGAGACTACACCCAAACATTAAGTAATTTATGGTGAAAGCTGGGAAAAACCAAAACAGAAATGGATTTATATCATTCCTATAATCATATAGTGATTATAATAGAGTTGTTAGGACTTTGTTTCAGTCACCGTCTACCTGATGGACTTACAATAAGCCCAATAGCTCTCTTTTTCTAAAAAATATGGGTCCGAGACCCCCGAACATCCCCAATCCCTCTTATATTTCCAAATACAAATATAGATCCAAGGTTAAAACAATTTTTCTTGAAAAACAAGTAAATATGTACCTCATAGAATATATGAGATGGTATAACCACTCCACTATACACAAACTCATTTTTGAGATATCCTCATGAAAATTACTAAGTATCAATAGTGAATAACTCAGGCTCCCTCTCTCATATATCTACTTAGATGTGTTTATAATACCATGAAAATCTTAATATAGGAATACTATTTTATTTAGGGTTTCTTTTCTATGATCCACTAAATGAACCAAAAACTCTTTAAAAGATTCATCAGTCTCTAGCTTTATATCATTAGTGTTAATCACATGTGATGGATCTAGGTGATAACCTAAAAGTCTTGACACATGAAAAATTTAATTCATAGAACCAAAACAATATAGAAGGGAAAAATTATAAGAAATCACATAGATATACTCCATAATCTCAAACACCCCAATACAATGGGGTGATAACTTTCAATGCTTCTGAATATGAAAATGTACCATCCTTGAACACACCTGTAAAAATACCCGATTTCCAACCTCAAACTCTAGAGGTATATATCAATGATTAGTAATAAAGATAATATTTTCATCATCTTTAAGATTTTTTAATGATTTAAACCCTATTTTTTAAAAAAATTGAAAAAATTTTCATCTTTTTTTGATTTTTGGGGAAATATTGCGCTAAAATGTGAAATTTTCTTAATTATGGAATTTTAACAGTTTTCAATCAGTTATTTATTTTATGATTTTTTTCAATATTGATAAAAATATAGTGATTCTTTTTTTAGGATTACTTTGTTCATGGGATTGAACTTTTTCTTCTATAAATAGATATCATTAAACTTTAAAAGGACCAAACAATTCAATAATGTTGAGAAAAGTTTTTCGTCGACAGAATGAACCCCACCTAATTAAATGAGTTATATCTAAAGATAAGGACCAAAAAAATGAAATTATTAAAAGTGTAAATTAAATTGAGTTATATGGTTTATGAAATAATTAAATTTAATGGATATATTCATACATTAAGGTCTCCATTAAAAAACTAAATTCAAGGAAGATGAAGGGTCCCTTCAGATAGAAATAGTGGCTTTGAGTAATTTACAAAATAATTTTTTTAAAAATGTCCAAATAAATTGAAATTTTTAGGTTCGATAGAATAATTAACTACAAACAAATTTTGAGAAGAGGAAATGGTGATTTTATTTTTTTTCTATTGGATTTAAATAGAGTAAACTTTTGGTGGATTGATTTTGGTAATGAAAGTTTCAGCTCTTTGTTTTCACTTTTTTCTTCTTCTTAGTTTTGATATGGATTCCTATTACCCCATATTCATGTATACCAGTAGCATGGAGTGGTAAAATTATTAGTGATTTTTGAAAGGTGAGGTTTTCATTTTTTAATTCTTGAGTTCTTTTACTTAATGGAATAAAAATCATTTCTCTCTTCTACAAAAATGATTTCAATTTCTAATAACAGTCTTTATTATCAAGTATGATTATGTTTTGTTTATGATTTTATTTTTTTAATGACTTCTTCAATGATAATTATCTACCTTTAATAGGTTTTAATTTATATATATGATTTAATAGACTAGGTTATAGTGGTGAAGTAATTGATTATTTTTAGTACTTATGGTGGGGTAGTGGATATTCTGGATTGTTTGGGATAAACATGGACCGATCTGGTATTTCCTAATTAAATTGAGGTTAATTTATACAAATATCTTGCATATTCAAAGGACAATATACCAAAATGAGATCTTGTAAATGTTTAATTTCACCATCACTAGATGAAAAAGAGAGTGATAGGATGTGGTCGTGGAATCTCAATTTAATTGAATTAGTAGAAGAGGATTTGATAAATTAGGACTTAGATAGAATTGAAATTGAAAAAAAGAACCCATCTTGATCACCAAAATCGTCTAAATATTTCAAATAACTTTTTTTATCAATTCATTTTTAATATTTTTCTTAATGAATTTATTTTGTTTTGTTTCTTTGTTCGTTTTCAAAATCATGCAATTTTAAAAACAACCAGTTTTTCTTCTAATTTAAAGTGACAAACATGATTATTGCACTATCCTCTCCAGATACTACCTAGTTTGAACAACATAATAAATTTTAACTTAGAAAAAAACTATTTTCCCACACTCTATGATAGGAACATGTCAAAATTTGGTGTTATTTCCAAGGAGTTGGTTCCAACAATCAAAATTTTAAATTAAAAGACAAGAACCACTAATACCGACCTTTCCCCCTAGATCATAAAATTGAATGAAACTTGTTGAATAAACTTAGAAAAAAAATTCAATATTAATTTTAGAAAATTTCTCTTTCATACTTTAGTAAATCTTCTAGTGTTCACTTTGAGCCTTTAACCATGGATGTAAATAATATCCAAACCCTTATAGACCTTCGTGCACCACAATTCCTTATTCAAAACAATCAACTTTCCATACTAGAGTTAAAAAATGACTTTGAGAGGAAACCATACATGATCCCATTTATTCGAAAATTTCATGTCTTGGTAGAAGAAGACCCAAACAAACATATTAAATAATTTACAAATGTTTACTCTAATTTCAGACCCCGAGAACCAGCTAAAAAGAAAGTAAAGTAGAATGAATTCCCATTTTCATTTGAAATATACACCAACGAGTAGTTGTCTGGAAAAAATAGGATATGTGAATAATTTTAATTAATTACTAATATTATTCATGAAAATATTCTTTCCCACCTCTAGGAACACAACTATCCAAAAGGAGATCTATTCCATCAGACAATCATTTGAATAAATTATTTTTGAGTACCAGGAGATATTTAATAAGTTATATTCTAGGTACCTATATAAAGAAATAGAATAATATAAATTTATTATTTTATTTTACCAAGTCCTACTTGAAAATGATATAAACCTTATGGAATCATTTTATTGATGTGAATTTACTGAAAATTCCCCAGAATAATCCAAGGGTTTGATTGAAGAGATTTCACATAACTCACAATAGTTTGGTGAAAGAGGTGATGGAAAAAGAGGCATTCATGAGGTAAGAACATTTAATAAATATCCCTTATTATAAACTAGGATTGAATATCTAACCAGTTTGGAAAGACAGATGGCCTTATAACAAGCGAGTGAGCTGCAATAATCGACTAAGTTATGTGGTTTATGCTCATCACTAGAGAATAAAACTAGTTAGTGTGATGAAGTAAAGGGAATTTAATGGTGTAAAACAAAATTTCATATAAGTTATTTACAAAAAATAAAAAAGTATGGACATATCCTAATAATGTCCAACATGGATTTGGAAATCAACAAAATTAAGCTCGACCCCTTACCAAAATCAGTTCCTAAACCAACCAAACATTTCAATATCAATTCCAAAACCCACCACCATTTAAAAAAAATAAATATTATTCCAAGACTTACTACCACCAACCACCAAATTTATAGAGACCCAATAAAAAACCATCAACTATTTTACAATATATTATTGAAAATCAATAGTAGTAGTCTATGTTTAATAGATTGAAAGAAATTGTAAAAATATTTATCAAATAAGTTGAATAGTCTCATGGACATCTAGACCTATAATATAGGGAAAATAACATCCCATATGATCCAACAAACCAAGGAGGATTTTAGTATTATAACAACAAGAATTGGAAAATAACTCCCACTAGTAACAATCCATGAAACTGAAACTAGACCACCTGTACAGAGGGAGAATGAAGTTGGAAATCCTGAAAATTATTTGAAAATACACCGAGAAGAAGATAGGAAATAGGATTAGGATAAGTCTTTATGAAGTGGTAGAGAAGAGAAACACCATTTTAAATAAAACAACTGGAGAATAAATACTTACCCACACAATTTCCATGAAGGATGTTATAATAAAAAATATTGTAGAAAGAAGCGCTTCAAAAAGAAATTCTGGAAACCTTCCAGATTGTGGAAATTAATTTCCCTATGCTTGAATAACTCAAACAAATTCCATGTTATTATATATTTTTTAAGTATATTTTCACTAAGAAGATACTAATTCATGATAATTAATGTATCAATGTGGGAATAAGTTTCTCAACCCCTATCACACCATAGTTTCCAAAGAAATTCCATGATTTAGGGACATTTTCCATTCTATGCACCATTGGAAATTTAAATTTATCTAACTATTTATGTTATGAAGTTATTTAATTAATTTAATGACTAAAAAATTATATACTTATTTATATATGGGTGAATTTATTCCCACTCGAGTGGTGGTCCAGGTTACCAATAGATTCCATTATTTTCCCAGGACTTCTAGAGGATGTCATTATAAAAGGAAAAGACATATTTTTCCTAGATGAATTAAATATGATAGATATTGAAAAATATAGGTTCCCATCATACCCACCAATCATTTTAGGGATACATTTCTTATAGATGGTCAAAACTGACATCAATTTTTAAGAAGGGGTACTCACCATAAATTTTGGAGATAACACTATCTACTTTAATATTTTTGACTCGATGACGCACCCAACATATGATCACTCACACTTTTCACTCACCTATAAAGCTGGTGATAAAAAGTAAATAATAAGGTATGTGAAATGAATTCTTATAATTAAGATAGAATTTTACCATGGAAAATATCACTAAATACGAGAGTTCCCATAAAACAAGATATCATGATTTCATCTAGGAAGAATAGGTAATATATGATTTCATTGATTATTTTTCAAATGATTAAGTGGATGATATGATTTATTGTATATAAAAGTTACAACCTTTAGACATGTGGAACCTCAATTTAATCTCATCTCTTTAATATCCCCTATATCTAGAATTAAATACACTCCCCAGTAATTTCAAATACGTGTACCTTATAAAGGGATAAGAATTACAAGTGATAATTTTTAATAATCTATTAGAAAATAAATAATAATATTTAATTTAGTTTTTCAGATATAATTCTTTATGTAATAGGGTGGATCGTATGTGATATAATAAGAATAAACCCAAAAAATATGGACACATAGAATTATTTTTTAGGGAGATTACAGACCTGTTAGACATCACCAAAGGAGGCTTAATACAACATTGATAGAGGCTATGTAGAAGGAGATAAATTGGATATTTTAATTAGGGATAATCTATCCCTTTTTAGATTCAAAATGGGTTATCCCCATCCATATAGTTTTGAAAAAACTGGCCTAACCACTGTGAGGAAGGAAAATAATGAATTAATCCCTATGAGAATTCAGAATAGCTAGAGAGTGTGAATAGATTTTAGGAAGGTGAATCCGGTTACATAGAAATATCAATTTACCATCCCCTTGACTAACTAGATGTTATTGATATTGATATATATAACTCATTATTTCTTTTTTTAATGTATTTTTAGGTACCCATTTTATACAAGGATTAATAGAAGACTACCTTTAATTGTCCCTTTAGAACTATTTCATATAAAATGATTCCATTTTTATTATGTAATGCTCCAGGTAAATTTCATAGGTTCATAATATGTATATTTTTTAATCAGATTGAATATTTATTGGAGTATTTCTTGGATGATTTCATAGTTTTTGGAAATTATTTTGACCATTGTTTGGGAATTTTTTTTTTGAAAAAATACATTGAAAATAATCTTGTTTTAAATTTTTAAAATTGTCATTTCATGGTTTAGGGAGGAATTTTACTTTTTCATGTCATTTCATAGAAAGGAATTGAAGTGCACAAATCAAAAATCAAAGTGATAAATTAATTACCGTACCCGATACTTGTAAAACATGTATGATCATTTTTAGGACATGCAGGATTATATTGGAGGTTTATCAAAGATTTAAATAAGACTGATCTCTCTACATCTAGATTACTTTTAAAAGATACTGATTTTTATTTCAATGGTGATTGTAAGAAATCCGTTAAGGATTTGAATCGAAGATTCACTACACCACTGGTGATGCAACCACTAATCTAGGAAGAACAATTCTAGCTACTATGTGATGATTCCAACCAAGTAGTTGGAGATGTTATTTCTTATATATTTAAGAGTATTTTTCATGTCATTACCTATTCCTTAAGAACCTTAGTTATGGACTAATTTAATTACACAATAAAAAAGTGTTTTTAGCAGTTATCATTACTTTATAAATATTTAGATTATATCTGCATAGAAATAAAGTCACTAGGTTTTATAAACATGTAGCTCTTAAGTACAAGATGAAGAAGTATTATGCTAAACCAAGGCCAGTAAGATAGATTATACTACTACATGAGTTCAACATAGTAATCAAATACAAGAATATAGCTTAGAACCAGGTGGCCAATCACTTTAGTAGACTTTCCAACACCACTAAAGAAAAAATTGCAGATAAATAACCAATGAATGACCACCTTATAGGAGAGAATTTATTATTTATTAAAGGAGAAGTTCCACAGTATAATAAAATAGTAAATTCTATGGTAACATCTTATGTATCATATCATTTAAATTCCCACAAAATAAAAAAACTTAAATATAAATACATATATTTCATTTGGAAAGATCCATTTTTTGGAATATTTTTGATGATAAAGTAATAAGAAGATATTTTACTGAGAGTGAAATTTAATCATATTTTTTCACACTTTAGATTGTGGAGGGCACTTTGGATCAAAAATAATACCAAGTAAGGTTTTAAAATCTTGAATTTATTATCCCACACATTTTAAATATGATCATGAACTTTTAAAAAGATGTAAAAAATGTCAGTTTTCATGAAATATTTCAATGATATAAGAAATTCACAAAAATAAACTTAACTTTTATGATATTATTGATGTTTAAAGTATTGATTTTATAGGACCTTTCCCATTTTCATTTGGAAATTATTATATCTTCCTTTTAGTGGTTTACATTTCAAAATGGGTGAAAGAAAAAGGCACCAGGACTGATGATGCTAGCGGTTTTTGTGATTTTGTCTTGGATAAAATGTTTTGTATGTTTGGAGTGACCAGAGACATAATAAGTGATAAGAGAACTCAATTTTTCATTATAATAATGTATTCTCTACTGAAAATGTATGGGGTGTGTCATAAAACATCATCTATTTATCATCCATAGACTAATGGTCATGTTGAAGTGACCAATAGGGAAATCAAGTGAATTTTGGATATGACTATTAAACCAAATCAGAAGGATTGTAGCCAAATATTTGGAGAAATATTTTGGAATTTTAGGATATACTATAAAACTACAATTATAATGATTTCATATATGTTGATTTATTAGAAAATATGTCACCTACCGATGGAATTGAAGCATAAGGCATACTCAACTATGATAAAGAGGAATTTGTATCTTAAAAGTACTGAAAATAGAGGGTTCGTAATGGATTATTATTCAAGCCTATTATATTGATTTCATAAAAATTCATCTTTCTTAGTTTTTAATGGATTTTTATCCCCCTTCTTCATAAATTCCCTTAAAATACAGGGGAAAACAATGATTAATTGAGTAAGGAGATGTTTCATTGATTCTTTAGTTCTTTCACTTCATGAAATAAAAATATTTTATCTCTTCTAAAAAGTTTATTTAAATTTATAATATTAGTTTTAATTATGAAGTATGATAGAATTTGTTTTTAGAGTATATTGTTATATTTTATTTAGTCAATGATAATTATCTCAATCTACTAGGTTATGGTTTATATATGATGGAATAATTCATGTATTAGTGGTTAATTACATAGATATTGTTAGAATGTATAAAAGGGCAGTGGATATTATTGACGAGTTGAGATAAACAAGACCTGATTGGGTATTTCCTAATTCAATTGAGGGTATTCCCTGAAACTCTCTCACGCACAATAAGGGGAGTACAAAAAGCTGATATTTTGAAAATACATTACTCTCAGAAATTTTTTTACTAAGGTAGTGTGAGGAAGCGATTATGGAATCCCACTTTAATTGGCTAAGTAGAAGAGTATTAGAGAAATTGGAATTGTGATAACATTGGAATGGAAAAATTTAACCTAGATTGATTACCCAACTTATCTCACTATTTGCAATCACTTCATTTTTCAATTTATTTTTAATATTTTTCTTACATTATTTCATTTTTTTACATTCATATGTTTTCAAAATAATATAATTTTAAAAAACAATGTTTTTCTCTAATTAAAAGTAGAAAAAATGATTGTTGGGTGTTCCTCTCTATATAAAACCTAGTTTGACCACCATACTGCATTTTAAATTAAGAAATAATTGTTTTTGACACATCCCATGATAGGAACATGTCAATCAATATTTTACTGATACATACTCTAGGAAGTTTCTAACCACTTTTTAATCAACTGAACAATCTATGATGTATGTGGCAGAGACTCATCATAAAAATAACTAATTAACCATCTTCCAACTAAAATAATTCTGAAGGACACAACCTACTATACAAAGACTCAAACAGATATATCTGAATTGAATCCTGGAAACTATTATAGTAATAATACGTTGATAAGGCTAATGTTTTCTCCTAGGATCCACTAAATCGAAGACACATGGTCTTATAATATTCTATAGAATTTGAATCGAACACTCAAACATTCCATTAGTATATGGATGATAAATAATACATAATTTTACCTATCTACTGAGTGATTTATGTAATCATTGATATAGGTATGAGGTGAATCAGAAATTTTGATATGAAACAATACTCTGAGGTACTCCATGAAAATTAAATATCTCTTATACATAAATATTTTCTAATACATCTATAGTGAACAACCCCTAAATTGGTAATAAATGAGCTACCTTAGTCAGTCATTCGACGAAAACCCATAATACACCATTTATATTGGGTGTACTTGGTAATCTAGTCATGAAGTACATGGTCGCATCATCTCATTTTCACTCAAGAATATGCAAGTGTTATAGGGGACTTGTGGGTCGTAGGTACTCAGAATTCACATGCTGATAGGCATATCAACACATCAAAAAATCAACAACCCCCTTCTTCATCCCCAACCATTAATACTGCTTATGAATGTCATGAAACTTCTTGGTCAAATTTGGGCTTACTACCCACTTATAAGAATAAAACACTCTCATCAATTCATCACACATACCTATAGGAACTAAGACAATTCCATTGATAAGAAGAATATAATAATCATTGATGGTATAGTATGGAGGTGGTTCCTCTCCATATATGCTATCCATTAGGTATATACACTCTTGGTATGATAAATAAATACTCTTTATCCTACTAAAAAATGAATAATTAAAGGATAAAATTACAATAGCTACTTGACCTTTATACTCTTACACATCCAAATGAATATCTCCAAAAAATATCATCATGAACCATTCAATAAAGGAATCCTTCACAACCCGAGTTTGAGTTTTCATGATCAAGTCATCACCAATGAAACTTATGTTCCTTGGGGTATATGATATCTCAAAATAAAAATACCGGTGGTACTCAATCCATCTTCGCTACTGAGGATTTAAATCATCATGTAAGGAAATCTGCTTCAAAATTTTATAGTATGTATATACCACAATCCTCTCACCCAAAATGAATTTCACCTACATCTCATTTTGTGAACCACAAATTCTAATTCCATGTCATGTGTTGTATAGTTTTTCTAATGAGCCCCTATATTCCATGATCTATAAACAGCCACATGACTTTCTTTCATCGATACCACTCAAATATCAACTTCATATGTGTAAAAATACAAACTATACTTCTTACCCAGCTAAAGTAAGCTCAAAATAATTCTTGAGGTCAAGATTACATTAAAATCATTAAAGGAATTATTATAGGAATTAGGAAACATGAATATTACCAATTTCATTGTTATATTTTTCATTAGTCATATAAAGCATGATAATTCCTGAATAAGCCTTCGGTAGTATCCTACCAAACCTAGAAAAGTAAAAATATAAAAAAAAATCCGGCCACTCTTAATAAAATATTTTACACACCTTGTCAGTATTCACTAACACTATGAATTAATATTTCACATTCCCCAAGAAATTTACTTGATCACTCTAAAAGTTAAACTTCAAAAAATTAACACATAATGGGTTTCCCATCAAGGTATTTAAAAACAATTTCTTGATATCATGCATCCTACTCATCTAACATAAAGTACATGAGGAGATCATCCATAAAAATGACCAAAAATATATCCAAATATGGGTGTAAAACATGATTCATCAAGGCCATAAACACTACAGGTGCATTCATAAATCCTAATGACATGAATAAATACTCATACATTCCATAACTTCTCTTAATGGTTGTACAAGTTATATATAAAGTGAATAAACTAAATTGGTGATAATCTACTATCATGTAAATATTTTAAAAAATATATAAGCCTCTGAGTTTATTAAAAAATCATCTAGACATGAAAGTGGGTATCAATATTTGTTCATCACTTTGTTTAACCTTCTATAGTCCTCACACTATCTCAAGGAACCGTCATACTTTCTAGAAAATAAGAGTGTATAACCCAATGGTGAGGTATATATCAAGATAAATCCCTTAGATACCATTTATTATAACTTAAAATTTAATTCTAGAATCTCTATTGGATCCATATGATAAGGAAGAATAAAAATTAGACCTCCCTCTATTTAAGTTCTATAGTGAAATCCACCTCCCTCCTAGGTGGACAGACCAATAAATCATCAGGAAAAACATCTCATAACTAGCTAAAAAATAACAGATTTTTTTATTATAAGTTATCATTAAATATGATCCATGCCATAGGGACTATAATTCATCCCAATGGATGATATTTTGGTCTAGTAAATGCATTCTGTAAAACCCAATCCCTCACATGAACATGATTATTTCCATCAATAGATATTAAAAATATAAAAAAGTGGTAATAGTTGATACATGATCGATATCGTACAAAATAATCCATTCTAAGAATAATATATTATCCATGCGTTTGGAAAATGTACAAATACCAAATAAAACGGTAACCACAATCTTTTATGAATCATTCTTAATAATAATGAATTCCCTCCAACCACTTATTTAGTGAAATATCTATTTTCATCACCCCATATAGGTTCTAAAAAATGATTCCAAAACATTTAATGAATCCAAAAACCATAAAATAGTGGAAGGTAAATTTATTAAATATATAGGATGCTAAATTAGAAGCCAATAGAATCATACCTTGAATGGTGGAAGGCAAATATCTAAATTTTCTAGGTAGTCTATACAACATAAATTTTGACTATTCCCTAGCCTTGACTCTCAGCCTAACCCCCTAAAATGAACCACTATGTTGGAGCTACTACCAAATCCTTGGGGTACCACATCCCCCACCTCATCCTGTACAACTCACAGAGTTCCAACTGTCCATATTCTATAGTGCAACTAATCCCATTATTGAATTACGTGCTTGTATCACTAAAAAAAATTACTACTTTAGAAGGGTCTATTTTTGATGTCTGAATGGGTTATAACCCCTTCTCAATACATTAGTGGCAGTTGTGTGGAACCATTTCTAATATTCCCACCTACTATCATTAGAGGTGGTTTAGAGGAAGCGCTGGTAAAATAATGGTGAAATTAGTGAAAATTATATTAGAGGGGGTTTAAACCCCCCCTAACACTGACTTAAATTCAATAAAATTATTGTATTAGAGGCGGTTTTACCATAACTTCTACTATTTGAGGGATTTAGAGGAAGTTTTAACTGCCCCTAATTGTGGTTACTTTAGGGGCGGTTGTAAAAAATGCCATAAATATTTCCTTTTTTAAATTTTTAACCAATCCAGAGGACTGCCCCACTCCACTGACTCTACCATGACACCCTCCCAACCTCCCCCTCCCCTTCGGTTCCCACTCTCCCCCCTGTCCCTTCTCATTCCCACTGTTATCCTCTCTCCCTAACTCACCTAGTCCCGCCTCCCCCTCCCCTTCTGTTCCTGCCCCTCAGCATCCCCAGTCTCGCTCCTCTCTTGTGTTACCTCTCGTACCGGCCCCTCAACATCACTCGTTCCCTACCCTATGCCCCTCCCTCCAAATCCCTCTTTTCTCCCCAGGCACCTCTATAAGGCCCCAGCCTTAAACCGTACTTAATCTTGAGTTATTACAAGATTACACATTGAGGATCTTTTCAGGTTTAGAGTTTTAGATAATTAGATCATAAAACTTGCATTACATTCCACATATAAACAAAGTGGTTATATAAAGATAGTATTATTCATTCCCATCAATGCAAACACATTTAAAATAAAACATGGATTATTTCTTGACACATCCTTGACTCTATCATCTTATCATGTACCTTTCCCTTGACCTGTGAAAAACATTTCAAAAACTTGGGATGAGCATAAAAACTCAGTATGGGTTATAAAAAAAACATGGAAAGGAAACATGAGTTCATATATACATAATAATGAAATCATACTTTACCCATAAAACATTGGCACTTTAACATACATCATAAAATCATGAATAAATCATTGAAATCATAAGACATAAAGGTAACTTGAGGCATTCATAACATTCTTACGTAGGGAGTAACCCTCTTGGTTACATTTGGAATACCCATCACAGTATATTCCCTAAATCTCTTCGGAGAAACCTTAACGTTTCACTCCTTCACGTTACCCAATGCATTGGAGATCTATATCGGGCTCACCCGCCCTTAGTTTATCACGGAACCACCCATCTTCATAATAATACCCAAGAACCATAACATAATCGTATCGCATAAAACATACATAAAGGAAACATAACATTTCCACATTTCAATCACAAGATATCAATAAAACACATTGATATAATAAAAACATTATGAAAACCATTTTCAATACCAAAATAAAAGAAAAGTAAAACATGTTATTTATTTTTATTTTAAAAAGAAGGTATGGCTTGTAGAGGAAGCCGAAACTCAAATAACGGTCACGACGACGGATAAGTCATTGTCGCCGCATACGTACGACAAAAACATTCCCTTTTGTCATTTAGTAAATGCTTCGTATAAAAAATATTCCTTTTGAATAAACGTAAAAGTCAAAGGGGTCTATACACCGTATAAAAGAAAGTTGTGTATAAATAAAATATGCCTCAATGAAAGGAGATTGAGACGAAGTCCCATACCTCGTATCTGACTTGACCCGACCGTTCTTTAATCTCCTGAATAATAAACTTGAGTTAATCTCTACTTGCTTATGAATATTTTTCAAGTTCATTATTCCTTTTATACCATGTTATGAGCATCACGTAATCAGTTAAGTTAATAATGTTCATTTTGTCGGTATTTGGTTCTTAAGTCAAAAATAGACTTCTTACACTTACATGTTGTTAATTTGGTCATAGGTTCGTTATATAAAGAATGCTATTAATGATTTGGATAACATATATATCATATATATTCATCATATACATGTATTTATAATATTACATCACATTTAGAGGTAAGAAATGAAATGCACCGTTCATGGAGACGGTAAGCCGTACGTACGCATGAACGCTACTTCCATTTCTATTTCATATTTTCTGGAATGGAATCATAATGATATAAGAGTATATTATAATTCCAGTATAATAACATATATAATATCATTAACTTTATCCTTTACACATCCCACATATGGTATTAACGAATCAAATCACTTTCAGGGGGCGGTAGTCCGCACTTCCTAAAATGAAGATATCGTGTTTACCCATAATGGAAACCATAAAGGTATGCCCAAAATGAAAAAAAATAATCTTAAGAAAAAAATAAACATATTATATATCATATATAAAAATAGTGACATCATAATGGCCACCTTTGAAGGTGTTAAATGAGTATTGAACAATCATCGTTTCGGGAGGCAGAATTTCTCCATCCACGGAAACCGTATGTTCTTTAACCATTTGATGTAGTTGTGTGAGAGTGTAGCTCAAATAAATCTTATAACAACATCCTAGAATATTGAAGATACTGGTGTTGTTACAAAAGAAGTAAATAAAAAGAGTTTAGGGGGTTGGAGAAGCAAAATAAAACAAATGAACATGAGAGAAAGAATTACCTTTAAAAGTGTAACTCCTTTTGATTTGAGCCTAAAGGATTCCTTTGAAAGGATTCTGCCCAAAGGGAATCCTCTAGGATTAGGAGAGGGATGTGGAGAGAGTAAATGGTCAGGGGTTGGCCGGGCCAAAGGCTTGAGGAGTGTGTGAAATGAGGTAGAGGTGGGGGCCTTTTATAAGAGGAGAGGAGGGGCACTTTTGGAATGTAAAGAAATATTACTTTATTTGAAAATGTGTTTCAGTTTTAAAAGGTCCCACATTGATATAATTCGTGGATAAGGTGATAAGGGTTCGAAATACACTAATCCAATTGGTTTTGGCCATGTGTAGTTCATAGAGTTTACATTGTCTTTCTATTTTATTTAAATCGTCAAATAATGATGTCATCACTGCATCATTATTATGTCATA
Source organism: Viscum album (assembly GCA_963277665.1). Lineage (NCBI taxonomy): Eukaryota > Viridiplantae > Streptophyta > Magnoliopsida > Santalales > Viscaceae > Viscum > Viscum album. The sequence goes on along the minus strand of OY728146.1, from coordinate 1,776,049,455 downwards.
AATAATTTAATTTATTTAATGTCTAAAAATCATAAAAAAAATACTATGATGTAGGAAATCGTTTTAGATTTCCAATTACTATTTATAATCAAATATCTGATCTTTATAACCCCATGTAAAAATTGTTTTTGTAAAACATATTATGTTTGTGTCATTTTTACTTTTACATTAAATAAAAAGTTATTTATGTCATTTCCCAACCACAATGTCTCCATGGGGTCCCCAAGTTGACCCATGGATTTTTTTGGTCGGCCATGACACAACCAATAAGGTTGGGACATGTGTCTAGGCCATTTCATATTATTAATGCATTATTTATACCTTAAACTACACTAATTACCACTAATCGCGATTAAAAACTTAATAAGTTACTATTCACCAAAAATTTATTTTAATCTCATTGAACCACATTTTACTTCTTAATTACAACCATGTATGTAGGATTTTCAAAATTCAATACACATTAGTGGTAAACTTTCATTTAACTGAAAAAATCAGTTTGCTTGATTACCACTTAGTGGTTTCACTATTCATCAAAAATTGGAGTTTTTCAAAAAATTACCAAAAATTCACCCTAAGCTATATTTGATATTCCGAATTCAAAAATGAAGTCTATTTTAAAAAATTCAAATCATATAAGTCACATTAATTAATTTAATAATTAGTTCCCGCTGCCAGAGCAAATAGCGTGTTTTTACAAAACAATAAGTATCAAAAGATTGACACCGGTTTAAGTCTAATTTCAAAGTGAAATTGATTCCAATGACCACCATTGGATAAAATGGTAAAAATATATTCTAATTTCACTTCAAAACAAATTCAAAACATAATATAATCATATAAATAAATTAGATTAAAAAGCAGTTTTGATGTAAAATGCAGTATTTTTCACTATTCATTAAAAATGAACATTGCAGAAAAATACCAAAAATTCACACAAGGTAAATTTTGATGTCCCAATCATAAAGGATAAGTTTATTTTGAAAAACATAGTTTATAAAATTGTCGAAATATAGATTCAAAAATGGTTTTCCATCAAAAGGCAGTAAAACAATCTTTTAAGAATATTAGTGTATTCCAGGCATAAGATTGTATTTATTTTCATTTTAAGCCTCTATAACACTATCTTAGTCATTAATAGACATAGATAAAAATATCTATTATTCATTACTTACTTGGGATGTTACATCCTTCCCCCCTTTAGAAAATTGCGACCCCGCAATTTATTTACTTATCGAATAAATGGGGGTACTTATCTCTCATTGCATTTTCAGATTCCCATGTTGCCTCTTCAATCATGTGGTTTTTCCACAAAACCTTTACCTGGTGAATCACCTTATTCCGTAACACTTGCTCCCTGTGGTCAAGAATCTGGACTGGCTGTTCCTCATAAGATAGGTTCTCTTCCAGCTGAACTACCTCTGGACTCAAAACATGAGATGGATCTGGCATATACTTTCTCAACATTGAAATGTGAAAAACATTGTGTACCTGAGATAAACTCGGAGGTAAAGCCACTCGGTATGCAACTGATCCAACTCTCTCCAGAATTTTGTATGGTCCAATGAACCTTGGACTCAACTTTCCTTTCTTACCAAATCTCATCACACTTTTCCAAGGAGAAACCTTGGGAAAAACATGATCACCTACCTCGAAAGATAGATCCTTCCTCCGGTTATCCGCATAACTCTTCTGCCTGCTCTGAGCTGTTCTCATGTGTTTCTGAATCAGCTGAACTTTTTCTGCCGTCTCTTCTACCAATTCTGGTCCCATCAACTTCCTTTCACCCACTTCATCCCAGAAAGCTGGAGTTCGACACCACTTCCCATATAATGCCTGAAATGTTGCCATCTGTATACTAGAATGAAAACTGTTATTATATGAAAACTCAACCAAAGAAAGATGTTGGTCCCAAATTCCCTGATAATCCATTGAACAAGCTCATAGCATATCCTATAATGTATGAATTGTTCGTTCTGACTTCCCATCTGATTGAGGATGAAAAGATGTACTAAAATTTAATTCAGTACCCAACGACTTCTGAAGGCCTTTCCAAAAGTTAGAAGTAAACCTGGGATCACGATCCGATACAATGTAGAGAGGAACTCCATGTAACCTGACTATCTCTTGAGATGTCCTCGGTAATACCACAACAAATTCCATGGATATATGATCCCATTTCCACTCTGGCACTGGTAAAGGCCGAAGCATCCATTTCGGTAACTGCCGCTCTGCTTTAACCTGCTGACAAGTCAAACACTTCACAGTAAAATCAGCAATATCTCTTTTCATTCCATCCCACCAGTAATACTCCCGCAGATCTCTATACATCTTAGTACTGCCCGGATGAGCTGAAAACGGAGAACTATGGGATTCACATAACAACTCTCTCTTCAATTGTGAATCACAAGGCACACACAATCTCTTCCCAAATCTCAAAACGCTATCATTATCAATGTTGAATTCAGGAAACTTACCTTTCTGAACCAGCTCTACCTTTTTCTGCAACTCACTATCTTGCTTCTGTGCTTTCTTGATTCTATCTGATAGAGATGATCTCACTGATACCTGAAACAAAACAGAAGGACTTCCTGCACCAACAACTTCTATGCCAAAGTTCATCAAATCCTTAACCAAAGGATCACGTTCCAAACGCAACATTGTTAATGAAGCATTACTTTTTCGACTCAAAGCATCAGCCACTTTATTTTCTTTTCCCGGATGGTAATGAATTGTACAATCATAATCCTTGATTAATTCCAGCCATCTCCTTTGTCTCATGTTTAACTCTTTCTGAGTGAATATATACTTTAAACTTTTGTGATTGGTATATATTTCACACTTTACCCCATACAAATGATGCCTCCAAATTTTTAAAGCAAAAACAACAGCAGCTAGTTCCAAATCATGTGTAGGGTAATTTACCTCATGAGTTTTCAACTGTCGTGAAGCATAAGCAATTACCTGATCATTCTGCATTAGGACGCAACCAAGTCCTTTCAATGAAGCATCACTGTATATAACAAACTCACCATTCCTGGAAGGTAGTGCCAAAACTGGACCATTCACCAATCTTCTTTTCAATTCTTGAAAACAATCATCACATTCTTTTGTCCAGATAAACTTAACACCCTTCCGAGTTAGCTTAGTCATTGGACAAGATAACCGTGAAAAATTTCTAACAAACCTTCGGTAATAGCCTACTAAACCAAGGAAGCTACGAATCTCGGTTACATTTGTGGGTCTTGGCCATTCTTCTACAACTTTTGTTTTTGCAGGATCAACAGTTATTCCATATTTAGAAACAATGTGACCAAGGAAAGAAATTTGTTGCAACCAAAACTCACACTTTCTAAAATTCCCATACAGTTTCTTTTCTTTTAAGGTTTTCAAGATAACCCTTAAATGTTTTTCATGATCCTCTTTACTTTTAGAAAACACCAAAATATCATCAATGAAAACCACCACAAACTTATCCATGAACTCATGGAAAATTCTATTAATTAAGTCCATGAATACAGCAGGTGCATTGGTTAGCCCAAAAGGCATTACTACAAATTCATAATGGCCATATCTCGTACGGAACGCGGTCTTCGGAATATCTGCCTCCTTTACCTTCAGCTGATGGTACCCCGATCTCAGGTCAATCTTTGAAAAAAACTGAGCTCCCTGGAGCTGATCAAACAAATCATCGATATGAGGCAAATGATATTTGTTCTTAACAGTGATATTATTCAAGGCTCTATAATCAATGAAAAGCCTCATAGAACCATCTTTTTTCTTAACAAACAAAACAGGAGAACCCCATGGTGATGTGCTAGGTCTAATGACACCTTTCTCTAATAAATCTTGCAATTGCTCCTTCAACTCTAAAATTTCAATTTGTTCCATTCGATAAGGGGGTTTTGAAATTGGCTTAGCATCAGGAACTAAGTCAACAATAAACTCAACTTCCTGATCTGGTATTATTCCAGGCAACTCATCAGGAAAAACATCATGATACTCATTTACCACTGGCACATCATTAATTTGAACAGTCCCTTTATTTTCAACGATGTGTGAAAGGTAACATTCATTTCCATCTTTTACAAGTTTCTTGGCCTCTTGATATGTTATCAAAAGTAAGGGTTCATTCTTGTAAACAAACTGAAAGTCTTTCTGAAAAGAAACTTCTTTAGCTCTACAGTCAATCTTAGCATGGTAAATAGAGATCCAATCCATACCCAGGATAACATCAAACTCTACTAGAGGTATAACAATAAGGTTTGCAAGTAGGTTCTTTCCACAGATAAGGATAGGAATATTCTTATAAATTCTTTTTTCCTCAAAATTTCCCCCAGGTGTTTTTACCAAAAGTTTAGGAGTCATTTCTTGAGATGGTATTCCCATTTTACTAGAAAAGGTTTCATAGATGAAAGAATGTGTAGACCCCGAATCAAACAACACACTGGCATAATATGAAAAAACAAACAAAGTACCTGATACAACTTCATTTGATGGCCCGACATCTGCTGAAGTAGTTGCAAAGGATTTCACCACCCCTTTCTGCTTGTAGTCTAACTGCTTCCCATCACTCAAGCTCCTTGTCGGACACTCGTTTGCATAGTGACCCATCTCATTGCACTTATAACATTTCACTAACTGTAAATAAAATTTGTTCTTACCTTCACCTTGATCCTTTTCAGTGCAATCACGAGCCTTATGTCCCATATTACCACATCGGTAGAACTTCCCAGAATTCAGAAGACATTCCACAGCATGCCTTTTGCCACATTTATCACAAACTGGAAACTTAGTTCTCTTACCATCAGACTTTTTTGAAGAATTCTTACCTTTCTCCTGCCACCTCGGTCTCTTCTTCTGCTGGTTTTTATAGAAAACTTGGTCATCGGAAAACTCCATTTCCACATTCTCAGCACATCGAACAAGCTTTTCATAACTTTTAAACTCACGATAAGCTAATGCCCTTTGATATTTTGGCTTTAATCCTGAGTAAAAACGATTGATTTTACTATCAAGGTCCCGGATAAAATTTGGAGCATACCTTGCCAATCGAGTGAACCTTTCTTCATAGGCAGCCACTGAGTCTTCCTCTTGCCTCAATTCCAAGAATTACTTTTCCATACTAAGTCGAACAGCCTTAGGAAAATACTTCTCAAGAAACATACCTTTGAATTCATCCCAGTCAAGAGCATCAATCTCATCGGCGTTCCTAATATTTTTAACCATAGACCACCACTGATATGCTTCACCCTCCAAACGGTAAATAGCAAGACTAAACTTTTGATTGTCTGAACACCCCATGACATCAAAAATCTTCTCCAGTGCTTTAATCCACCCTTCAGCTAGCACAGGGTCAGATGATCCTCTGAATGATGGTGGATGTTGCCTCATGAAATGTTCCACCACTGACATGTTCATCTGCGGTTGGTCTGGCTGATCTCGTGTATGGATACCACCGCCATTTATCGCTTGAGTCAACTGCGCCATTACTGCAAAAAACTGTTCAGTTCCAATTCCGACCATTTCTGGATGCTGATTCGGAAGGTTATTTCCTTCTGTATGCCTTCCTAGCACTGCTTCCCTGTTTCCTCTACGGAAAACCATTCTGAACAAACATGTCTTAGATGAAGCAACATGGTAATCTTTAAATGCTATATAATTTCAAAAAAAAAATATTTTTGGATAATCATTTAACAGGGTTCTAACTCCTAAAGTTATCTAAACCGACCTTTGATACCAACTATAAGGCACCAGCCTTAAACCTTAATTAATATTGAGTTATTACAAGATTACACATTGAGGATCTTTTCGGGTTTAGAGTTTTAGAGAATTAGATCATAAAACTTGCATTACATTCCACATATAAACAAAGTGGTTACATAAAGATAGTATTCTTCATTTCCATCAATGGAAACACATTTAAAATAAAACATGGATTATTTCTTGACACATCCTTGAATCTATCATCTTATCATGTACAATTACCTTGACCTGTGAAAAACATTTCAAAAACTTGGGATGAGCATAAAAAATCAGTATGGGTTATAAAAAAAACATGGAAAGGAATCATGAGTTCATATATACATAAGAATGAAATCATACTTTACCCATAAAACATTGGCACTTTAACATACCTCATAAAATCATGAATAAATCATAGAAATCATAAGACATAAAGGTAACTTGAGGCATTCATAACATTCTTACGTAGGGAGTAACCCTCTTGGTTACATTTGGAAAACCCATCACAGTATATTCCCTAAATCTCTTCGGAGAAACCTTAACGTTTCACTCCTTCACCTTACCCAATGCATTGGAGAGCTATATTAGGCTCACCCGCCCTTAGTTTATCACGGAACCACCCGTCTTTATAATAATGCCCAAGAACCATAACATAATCGTATCGCATAAAACATACATAAAGGAAACATAACATTTCCACATTTCAATCACAAGATATCAATAAAACACATTGATATAATAAAAACATTATGAAAACCATTTTCAATACCAAAATAAAAGAAAAGTAAAACATGGTATTTATTTTTATTTTAAAAAGAAGGTATGGCTTGTAGAGGAAGCCGAAACTCAAATAACGGTCACGATGGCGGATAAGTCATTGTCGCCGCATACGTACGACAAAAACATTCCCTTTTGTCGTTTAGTAAACGCTTCGTATAAAAAAGATTCCTTTTGAATAAACATAAAAGTCAAAGGGGTCTATACACGTATAAAATAAAGTTGTGTATAAATAAAATATGCCTCAATGAAAGGAGATTGAGACGAAGTCCCATACCTCGTATCCGACTTGACCCGACCGTTCTTTAATCTCCTGAATAATAAACTTGAGTTAATCTCTACTTGATTATGAATCTTTTTCAAGTTTATTATTCATTTTATACCATATTATGAACATCATGTAATCAGTTAAGTTAATAATGTTCATTTTGTCGGTATTTGGTTCTTAAGTCAAAAAAGACTTCTTACACATACATGTTGTTAATTTGGTCATAGGTTCGTTATATCCAGAATGATATTAATGATTTGGATAACATATATATCATATATATTCATCATATACATGTATTTATAATATTACATCACATTTAGAGGTAAGAAATGAAATGCACCGTTCATGGAGACGGTAAGCCGTACGTACGCATGAACGCTACTTCCATTTCTATTTCATATTTTCTGGAATGGAATCATAATAATATAAGAGTATATTATAATTCTAGTATAATAACATATATAATATCATTAACTTTATCCTTTACACATCCCACATATGGTATTAACGAATCAAATCACTTTCAGGGGGCGGTAGTCGGCACTTCCTGAAATGAAGATATCGTGTTTACCCATAATGGAAACCATAAAGGTATGCCCAAAATGAAAAAAACAGAAGCTTAAGGAAAACATAAACATATTATATATCATATATAAAAATAGTGACATCATAATGGCCACCTTTTAAGGTGTTAAATGAGTATTGAACAATCATCGTTTCGGGAGGCAGAATTTCGCCATCCACAGAAACCGTATGTTCTTTAACCATTTTATGTAGTTGTGTGAGATTGTAGCTCAAATAAATCTTTTAACAACATCCTAGTATATTGAAGATACTGGTTTTGTTACAAAAGAAGTAAATAAAAAGAGTTTATGGGGTTGGAGAAGCAAAATAAAACAAATGAACATGAGAGAAAGAATTACCTTTAAAAGTGTAACTCCTTTTGATTTGAGCCTAAAGAATTCCTTTGAAAGGATTATGCCCAAAGAGAATCATCTAGGATTAGGAGAGGGATGTGGAGAGAGTAAATGGGAAGGGGTTGGCCGAGCCAAAGGCTTGAGGAGTGTGTGAAATGAGGTAGAGGTGGGGGCCTTTTATAAGAGGAGAGGAGGTGCACTTTTGGAAAGTAAAGAAATATTACTTTATTTGAAAATGTGTTTCGGTTTTAAAAGGTCCCACATTGATATAATTAGTGGATAAGGTGATAAGGGTTCGAAATAAACTCATCCAATTTGTTTTGGCCATGTGTAGTTCATATATTTTACATTGTCTTTCCATTTTATTTAAATCGTCAAATAATGATGTCATCACTGCATCATTATTATGTAATATATAATTTAATTTATTTAATGTCTAAAAATCATAAAAAATACTATGATGTAGGAAATCTTTTTAGCTTTCCAATGACTATTTATAATCAAATATCTGATCTTTATTAGTCCATGTAAAAATTGTTTTCGTAAAACATATTATGTTTGTGTCATTTTTACTTTTACATTAAATAAAAAGTTATTTATGTCATTTCCCAACCAAAATGTCTCCATGGGGTCCCCAAGTTGACCCACGGATTGTCTCGGTCGGCCACGACACAAAACATAAGGTTGGGACATGTGTCTAGGTCATTTCATATTATTAAAGCATTATTTATACCTTAAACTACACTAATTACCACTAATGGCGATTAAAAACATAATAAGTTACTATTCACCAAAAAATTATTTTAATCTCATTGAACCACATTTTACTTCTTAATGACAACCATGTATATCAGATTTTTAAAATTCAATACACATTAGTGGTAAACTTTCATTTTACAGAAAAAAAGCAGTTTGCTTGATTACCACTTAGTGGTTTCACTATTCATCAAAAATTGGAGTTTTTCAGAAAATTACCAAAAATTCACCCTAAACTATATTTGATATTATGAATTCAAAAAATGAAGTCTATTTTACAAAATTAAAATCATATAATTCACATTAATTAATTTAATAATTAATTCCCGCTGCCAGAGCAAATAGCGTGTTTTTACAAAACAATAAGTATCAAAAGATTGACACCAGTTTAAGTCTAATTTCAAAGTGAAATTGATTACAATGACCACCATTGGATAAAATGGTAAAAATATATTCTAATTTCACTTCAAAACCAATTCAAAACATAATATAATCATATAAATAAATTAGATTAAAAAGCAGTTTTGATGTAAAATGCAGTATTTTTCACTATTCATTAAAAAATGAACATTGTCAGAAAAATACCAAAAATTCACACAAGGTAAATTTTGATGTCCCAATCATAAAGGATAAGTTTATTTTGACAAACATAGTTTATAAAATTGTCAAAATATAGAGTCAAAAATGGTTTGCCATCAAAAGGCAGTAAAACAATCTTTTAATAATATTAGTGTATTCCATGCATAAGATTGTATTTATTTTCATTTTAAGCCTCTATAACACTATCTTAGTCATTAATAGACATAGATAAAAATATCTATTATTCATTACTTACTTGGGATGTTACATCCTTCCCCTCATTAGAAAATTGCGTCCCTGCAATTTATTTACTTATCGAATAAATGGGGGTACTTATCTCTCATTTCATTTTCAGATTCCCATGTTGCCTCTTCAATCATGTGGTTTTTCCCCAAAACATTTACCTGGTGAATCACTTTATTCCGTAACACTTGCTTCCTGTGGTCAAGAATCTGGAATGGCTGTTCCTCATAAGATAGGTTCTTTTCCAGCTGAACTACCTCTGGACTCAAAACATGAGATGGATCTGGCATATACTTTCTCAACATCGAAATGTGAAAAACATTGTGTACCTGAGATAAACTCGGAGGTAGAGCCACTCGGTATGCAACTGATCCAACTCTCTCCAGAATTTCGTATGGTCCAATGAACCTTGGACTCAACTTTCCTTTCTTACCAAATCTCATCACACTTTTCCAAGGAGAAACCTTGAGAAAAACATGATCACCTACCTCGAAAGATAGATCCTTCCTCCGGTTATCCGCATAACTCTTCTGCCTACTCTGAGCTGTTATCATGTGTTTCAGAATCAGCTGAACTTTTTCTGCCATATCTTCTACCAATTCTGGTCCCATCAACTTCCTTTCACCCACTTCATCCCAGAAAGCTGGAGTTCGACACTGCTTCCCATATAATGCCTGAAATGGTGCCATCTGTATACTGGAATGAAAACTGTTATTATATGAAAACTCAACCAAAGAAAGATGTTGGTCCCAACTTCCCTGATAATCCATAGAACAAGCTCGTAGCATATCCTCCAATGTCTGAATTGTTCGTTCTGACTTCCCATCTGATTGAGGATGAAAAGCTGTACTAAAATTTAATTCAGTACCCAACGACTTCTGATGGCCTTTCCAAAAGTTAGAAGTAAACCTGGGATCACGATACGATACAATGGAGAGAGGAACTCCATGTAACCTGATTATCTCTTGAGATGTCCTCGGTAATCCCACAACAAAGTCCATGGATATATTCTCCCATTTCTACTCTGGCACTGGTAAAGGCTGAAGCATCCCTTTCGGTAACTGCCGCTCTGCTTTAAACTGCTGACAAGTCAAACACTTCACAGTAAAATCAGCAATATCTCTTTTCATTCCATCCCACCAGTAATACTCCCGCAGATCTCTATACATCTTAGTACTGCCCGAATGAGCTGAAAACGGAGAACTATGGGCTTCACATAACAACTCTCTTTTCAACTGTGAATCACAAGGCACACACAATCTCTTCCCAAATCTCAAAACGCAATCATTATCAATGTTGAATTCAGGAAACATACGTTTCTGAACCAGCTCTACCTTTTTCTGCAACTCACTATCTTGCTTCTGTGCTTTCTTGATTCTATCTGATAGAGATGATCTCACTGATACCTAAAACAAAACAAAAGGACTTCCTGCACCAACAAATTCTATGCCAAAGTTCATCAAATCCTTAACCAAAGGATCACGTTCCAAACGCAACATTGTTAATGAAGCATTACTTTTTCGACTCAAAGCATCAGCCACTTTATTTGCTTTTCCCGGATGGTAATGAATTGTACAATCATAATCCTTGATTAATTCCAGCCATCTCCTTTGTCTCATGTTTAACTCTTTCTGAGTGAATATATACTTTAAACTTTTGTGATTGGTATATATTTCACACTTTACTCCATACAAATGATGCCTCCAAATTTTTAAAGCAAAAACAACAGCAGCTAGTTCCAAATCATGTGTAGGGTAATTTACCTCATGAGTTTTCAACTGTCGTGAAGCATAAGCAATTACCTGATCATTCTGCATTAGGACGCAACCAAGTCCTTTCAATGAAGCATCACTGTATATAACAAACTCACCATTCCTGGAAGGTAGTGCCAAAACTGGAGCATTCACCAATCTTATTTTCAATTCCTGAAAACAATCATCACATTCTTTTGTCCAGATAAACTTAACACCCTTCCGAGTTAGCTTAGTCATTGGACTAGATAACCGTGAAAAATTTCTAACAAACCTTCGGTAGTAGCCCGCCAAACCAAGGAATCTACGAATCTCGGTTACATTTGTGGGTCTTGGCCATTCTTCCACAACTTTTGTTTTTGCAGGATCAACAGTTATTCCATCTTTAGAAACAATGTGACCAAGGAAAGAAATTTGTTGCAACCAAAACTCACACTTTCTGAATTTCCCATACAGTTTCTTTTATTTTAAGGTTTGCAAGATAACCCTTAAATTTTTTTCATGCTCCTATTTACTTTTAGAAAACACCAAAATATCATCAATGAAAACCACCACAAACTTATCCAAGAACTCATGGAAAATTCTATTCATTAAGTCCATGAATACAGCAGGTGAATTGGTTAGCCCAAAAGGCATTACTACAAATTCATAATGGCCATATCTCGTAAGGAACACGGTATTCAGAATATCTGCCTCCTTTACCTTCAGCTGATGGTACCCCGATCTCAGGTCAATCGTTGAAAAAAACTGAGCTCCCTGGAGCTGATCAAACAAATCATCGATATGAGGCAAAGGATATTTGTTCTTAACAGTGATATTATTCAAGGCTCTATAATCAATGCAAAGTCTCATAGAACCATCTTTTTTCTTAACAAACAAAACAGGAGCACCCCATGGTGATGTGCTAGGTCTAATGACACCTTTCTCTAATAAATCTTGCAATTGCTCCTTCAACTCTAAAAGTTCAATTTGTGCCATTCGATAAGGGGGTTTTGAAATTGGCTTAGCATCAGGAACTAAGTCAATAGTAAACTCAACTTCCTGATCTGGTATTATTCCAGGAAACTCATCAGGAAAAACATCAGGATACTCATTTACCACTGGCACATCATTAATCTGAACAGTCCCTTTATTTTCAACGATGCGTGCAAGGAAACATTCATTTCCATATTTTACAAGTTTCTTGGCCTCTTGATATGTTATCAAAAGTAAGGGTTCATTCTTGTAAACAAACTGAAAGTCTTTCTGAAAAAAAACTTCTTTAGATCTACAGTCAATCTTAGCATGGTAAATAGAGAGCCAATCCATACCCAGGATAACATCAAACTCTACTAGAGGTAGAACAATAAGGTTTTCAAGCAGGTTCTTTCCACAGATAAGGATAGGAAGATTCTTATAAATTCTTTTTGCCTCAGAATTTCCCCCATGTGTTTTTACCAAAAGTTCAGGAGTCATTTATTGAGATGGTATTCCCATTTTACTAGAAATGGTTTCAGAGATGAAAGAATGTGTAGACCCCGAATCAAACAAAACACTGGCATAATCTGAAAAAACAAACAAAGTACCTGATACAACTTCATTTGATGGCCCGACATCTGCTGAAGTAGTTGCAAAGGATTTCACCACCCCTTTCTGCTTGTAGTCTAACTGCTTCCCATCACTCAAGCTCCTTGTCGGACACTCGTTTGCATAGTGACCCATCTCATTGCACTTATAACATTTCACTAACTGTAAATCAAATTTGTTCTTACCTTCACCTTGATCCTTTTCAGTGCAATCACGAGCCTTATGTCCCATCTTACCACATCGGTAGCACTTCCCAGAATTCAGAAGACATTCCCCAGCATGCCTTTTGCCACATTTATCACAAACTGGAAACTTAGTTCTCTTACCATCAGACTTTTTTGAAGAATTCTTACCTTTCTCCTGCCACCTCGGTCTCTTCTTCTGCTGGTTGTTATAGAAAACTTGGTCATCGACAAACTCCATTTCCACCTTCTCAGCACATCGAACAAGATTCTCATAACTTTTAAACTCACGAGAAGCTAATTCCCTTCGATATTTTGGCTTTAATCCTGAGTAAAAACGATTGATTTTACTGTCAAGGTCCCGGATAAAATTTGGAGCATACCTTGCCAATCGAGTGAGCCTTTCTTCATAGGCAGCCACTGAGTCATCCTCTTGCCTCAATTCCAAGAATTACTTTTCCATCCTAAGTCGTACAGCCTTAGGAAAATACTTCTCAAGAAACATACCTTTGAATTCATCCCAGTCAAGAGCATCAATCTCATCGGCGTCCCTGATATTTTTAACCATAGACCACCACTGATCTGCTTCACCCTCCAAACGGTAAATAGAAAGACTAACCTTTTGATTGTCTGAACATCCCATGACATCAAAAATCTTCTCCAGTGCTTTAATCCACCCTTCAGCTAGCAGAGGGTCAGATGATCCTCTGAATGATGGTGGATGTTGCCTCATGAAATGTTCCACCACTGACATGATCCTCTACGGTTGGTCTGACTGATCTCGTGTATGGATACCACCGCCATTTATCGCTTGAGTCAACTGCGCCATTACTGGAACAAACTGTTTAGTTCCAATTCCGACCATTTCTGGATGCTGATTCGGAAGGTTATTTCCTTCTGTATGCCTTCCTAGCACTGCTTCCCTGTTTCCTCTGAGGAAAACCATTCTGAACAAACATGTCTTAGATGATGCAACATGGTAATCTTTAAATGCTATATAATTTCAAAAAAAAAATATTTTTGGATAATCATTTAATAGGGTTCTAACTCCTAAAGTTATCTAAACCAACCTTTGATACCAACTATAAGGCCCCAGCCTTAAACCTTACTTAATCTTGAGTTATTACAAGATTACACATTGAGGATCTTTTCGGGTTTAGAGTTTTAGATAATTAGATCATAAAACTTGCAATACATTCCACATATAAACAAAGTGGTTACATAATGATAGTATTCTTCATTCCCATCAATGGAAACACATTTAAAATAAAACATGGATTATTTCTTGACACATCCTTGACTCTATCATCTTATCATGTACCTTTACCTTGACCTGTGAAAAACATTTCAAAAACTTGGAATGAGCATAAAAACTCAGTATGGGTTATAAAAAAAACATGGAAAGGAAACATGAGTTCATATATACATAAGAATGAAATGATACTTTACCCATAAAACATTGGCACTTTAACATACCTCATAAAATCATGAATAAATCATAGAAATCATAAGACATAAAGGTAACTTGAGGCATTCATAACATTCTTACGTAGGGAGTAACCCTCTTGGTTACATTTGGAATACCCATCACAGTATATTTCCTAAATCTCTTCGGAGAAACCTTAACGTTTCACTCCTTCACGTTACCCAATGCATTGGAGAGCTATATCGGGCTCACCCGCCCTTAGTTTATCACGGAACCACCCGTCTTCATAATAATGCCCAAGAACCATAACATAATAGTATCGCATAAAACATACATGAAGGAAACATAACATTTACACATTTCAATCACAAGATATCAATAAAACACATTGATATAATAAAAACATTATGAAAACCATTTTCAATACCAAAATAAAAGAAAAGTAAAACATGGTATTTATTTTTCTTTTAAAAAGAAGGTATGGCTTGTAGAGGAAGCCGAAACTCAAATAACGGTCACGACGGTGAATAAGTCATTGTCGCCACATACGTACGACAAAAACATTCTCTTTTGTCATTTAGTAAATGATTCGTATAAAAAAGATTCCTTTTGAATAAACGTAAAAGTCAAAGGGGTTTATACACCGTATAAAAGAAGTTGTGTATAAATAAAATATGCCTCAATGAAAGGAGATTGAGACGAAGTCCCATACCTCGTATCCGACTTGACCCGACCGTTATTTAATCTCCTGAATAATAAACTTGAGTTAATCTCTACTTGATTATGAATCTTTTTCAAGTTCATTATTCCTTTTATACCATGTTATGAACATCATGTAATCAGTTAAGTTAATAATGTTCATTTTGTCGGTATTTGGTTCTTAAGTCAAAAATAGACTTCTTACACTTACATGTTGTTAATTTGGTCATAGGTTCGTTATATCTAGAATGATATTAATGATTTGGATAACATATATATCATATATATTCATCATATACATGTATTTATAATATTACATCACATTTAGAGGTAAGAAATGAAATGCACCGTTCATGGAGACGGTAAGCCGTACGTACGCATGAACGCTACTTCCATTTCTATTTCATATTTTCTGGAATGGAATCATAATTATATAAGAGTATATTATAATTCCAGTATAATAACATATATAATATCATTAAATTTATCCTTTACACATCCCACATATGGTATTAACGAATCAAATCACTTTCAAGGGGCGGTAGTCCGCACTTCCTAAAATGAAGATATCGTGTTTACCCATAATGGAAACCATAAAGGTATGCCCAAAATGAAAAAAAACAGAAGATTAAGGAAAACATAAACATATTATATATCATATATAAAAATAGTGACATCATAATGGCCACCTTTGTAGGTGTTAAATGAGTATTGAACAATCATCGTTTCGGGAGGCAGAATTTCGCCATCCACGGAAACCGTATGTTATTTAACCATTTGATGTAGTTGTGTGAGAGTGTAGCTCAAATAAATATTATAACAACATCCTAGTATATTGAAGTTACTGGTGTTGTTACAAAATAAGTAAATAAAAAGAGTTTAGGGGGTTGGAGAAGCAAAACAAAACAAATGAACATGAGAGAAAGAATTACCTTTAAAAGTGTAACTCCTTTTGATTTGAGCCTAAAGGCTTCCTTTGAAAGGATTATGCCCAAAGGGAATCCTCTAGGATGAGGAGAGGGATGTGGAGAGAGTAAATGGGCAGGGGTTGGCCGAGCCAAAGGCTTTAGGAGTGTGTGAAATGAGGTAGAGGTGGGGGCCTTTTATAAGAGGAGAGGAGGGGCACTTTTGGAAAGTAAAGAAATATTAATTTATTTGAAAATGTGTTTCGGTTTTAAAAGGTCCCAAATTGATATAATTCGTGGATAAGGTGATACGGGTTCGAAATCCACTCATCTAATTGGTTTTGGCCATGTGTAGTTCATAGATTTTACATTGTCTTTCCATTTTATTTAAATCGTCAAATAATGATGTCATCGCTGCATCATTATTATGTCATAAATAATTTAATTTATTTAATGTCTAAAAATCATAAAAAAAATACTATTATGTAGGAAATCGTTTTAGCTTTCCAATTACTATTTATAATCAAATATCTGATCTTTAAAACACCATGTAAAAATTGTTTTCGTAAAACATATTATGTTTGTGTCATTTTTACTTTTACATTAAATAAAAAGTTATTTATGTCATTTCCCAACCAAAATGTCTCCATGGGGCCCCCAAGTTGACCCATGGCTTGTATTGGTCGGCCATGAAACAACCAATAAGGTTGGGACATGTGTCTAGGTCATTTCATATTATTAAAGCATTATTTATACCTTAAACTAGACTAATTACCACTAATCGCGATTAAAAACTTAATAAGTTACTATTCACCAAAAAATTATTTTAATCTCATTAAACCACATTTTACTTCTTAATGACAACCATGTATGTCGGATTTTCAAAATTCAATACACATTAGTGGTAAACTTTCATTTAACTGAAAAAAATCAGTTTGCTTGATTACCACTTAGTGGTTTCACTATTCATCAAAAATTTGAGTTTTTCAGAAAATTACCAAAAATTCACCCTAAGCTATATTTGATATTCCGAATTCAAAAATGAAGTCTATTTTACAAAATTAAAATCATATAATTCACATTAATTAATTTAATAATTAATTCCCACTGCCAGAGCAAATAGCGTGTTTTTACAAAACAATAAGTATCAAAAGATTGACACCAATTTAAGTCTAATTTCAAGGTGAAATTGATTCCAATGACCACCATTGGATAAAATGGTAAAAATATATTCTAATTTCACTTCAAAACCAATTCAAAACATAATATAATCATATAAATAAATTAGATTAAAAAGCAGTTTTGATGTAAAATGCAGTATTTTTCACTATTCATTAAAAAATGAACATTGTCAGAAAAATACCAAAAATTCACACAAGGTAAATTTTTATGTCCCAATAATAAAGGATAAGTTTATTTTGAAAAACATAGTTTATAAAATTGTCAAAATATAGATTCAAAAATGGTTTGCCATCAAAAGGCAGTAAAACAATCTTTTAAGAATATTAGTGTATTCCATGCATAAGATTGTATTTATTTTCATTTTAAACCTCTATAACACTATCTTAGTCATTAATAGACATAGATAAAAATATCTATTATTCATTACTTACATGGGATGTTACAACCTCGGTGTTCCCCTCCTGTTGCCATATACCCCCGATCCCATGTCTTGCAAGGATTTATAAAATGAATCGTGTGCGGTGCTTTGAACCTCAGATCGGTTGGAATCCACCCCGAAGCTGCACCCCATAGTACCAATATAGCACTTGAATTTGTATATTTATTCACAAATGAATCTATTTATATATATATGATTCATTGTTCTAATAAATATTATTTACATCATATATTTCAATACATTTAAATATATAATATATATATGTTTATATAAACTATATATTTATATGTATATACACATATGTTTTTATATTTATATATATGTTCATATAAATTATTTATATACTTAAATACATATTTATATATTATATACATGTTTCTTTATATAATATTTATAAATAATTATATTTAAATATATAAATAATTATATTTATATATATAAATATATATTTATAAATAAATTTATATATGTCTATGTGTTTATATATTTATATAATATTTATATAATTGATGCACAATTACAGACTTCTTTTTCCCATCTTTTCAAATTGAACCAGATCTTTTTTCTGTATTTTCCCAGATTTTTTACATTTTAGAAATCAATGAATTGCATGTAGATATAATATAATTATAATATATATTTATTTAATTACTTTTTTATACTTATATATATATCCGTGTGTGGGGGATAACAATAATAATATTAATTATAATTATTGTTATTAAACCTATTTTTTAAACTATAAAATTTATATGTTGTTTTTATAAATACCATACATTTATTTTATGATTTACGTCATTCATTTATTAAATTAAATACATTTATATTATATATTTATGTAAATTATATATATACTTAAATACATATTTTTATATTATATACAAGTTTATTTTAATAAGAATATATATAAGTATTTTCTTAATATATTTATATAATGTCTCAAAAAATACATTTATATAATGTATTTCAATACATATATTTATTATAATGTACATTAATATATATATATATATATATATATATAAATTTTATAATATTATATATTGTTAATATTATATGAAAAATATTTAAAAAAAATTATACATTGTTAGATGAAATAAAATTTTATATTATATATAATATAAAAGAATAAACAAATTATTTAAAAATATATTTATTATTATTATATAAATTATAAAAACTATTTGATTTATTTTTTAAATAAAGAATATTTATGTATATATTTATATAAAATGTTTATAATTTTATATTATTAATAATTAATATTATATGAAATATAATTTATACTAATAAATATATATTTATGTACAAAATATTATATAAATATATTTATGTATACATATAAATACAATTAAATATAATCATATAAATGTTTAATATAATATGTTCATATAATATATTTAAGTTAAATTATATATTGTGTTTTAATTGTATATATATATGTATATTACATAATTTAGTTTTTTTAAAACAATATTGGGGGTCTTGAACCCCCTCAAATTTGAGATATTAGAGGGATTTTTGACCCCTATCCAATTTAAAACATTAGAGTGGATTTTCAACCCCCTCTAATTTAATATATTAGAGGGGGTTTTGAAACCCCTCTAATTTAAAGACATTAGTGGGGTCTTTGAACCCCCTCTAATTTGAGATATTAGAGGGTGTTTTGAACCCTCTCTAATTTATAACATTAGTGGGTGTTCTAACCCCCACTAATTTAAGATATTAGAGGGGTTTTTGAACCCCCTCTAAAATTATTCCGAATATTTAAAAAATAATGATAAAAAATTTAGAGGGGTTCCATAACCAACATTAATTCAATTATTAAAGATGGTTGTACACAACCCACCTCTAATTTTTATAGAAAATGAATTTAGAGGGGGCTCATAACCCCCTCTAAATTCGATGACTAGATGGGGGTTGTGCAAACCCCCCTATAATTAAAAAGAAAATTAATTTAGAAGGGGTTGTTCATAACCCCATATAGTCTTCTATTTTTTTGTAGTGTATGAACAACTCATTGTCATAAATTCATTGAAGGTTCTAAAATAATATCTACAATTGTACTATCTTTACACAATATTGTTACTCTACTGGTAGTCAATCCCATTGAGTTATCTTGTACCCAGCCTTTCCTCACTAAAAAAAATATACTAAAAAACTACTAGGGTTTCGCTTCCCATTTCTTCTTTGAATAAAATTCTTATAGTAGCACATTCTACTGCTAGAAGATTCACTACTGGTTTTCATGGATAAAAATAAATGACCACCACCTTGGTCCTCTTTCAAGCTTCTCATTTTGATAAGGTTATGGTTTATAGCTGTAAAAAATGTTATTAATTGAAATAAATTTACCTATAAACTAATATCATATCTAAGGCCATATTCAAAATTCTTTACACTGTTTACCATGACCCCTTCCAATGTTGGAGTGAAACATTCCATGTCTTTGAAACAGATAGCATAATCCACCAAAAATATACTTCCCCACTCAAGTTTCATGAACTCACTTAACATTTATTTCTCCAAGGTCTCGAGATCTAAATAATCAAAGAACATTTTATAATATTCATTCAAGGTCATGCCCACATATTGGTCTTCCTAGAACAAAATGTCCCATAATCTCATCACTGATCCTCAAAGTGTATAATATGTAAGCATTACTCTTATTTATGGAGGAGTCTCCAAATAGTCAATTATAGTCTAGACTAATTCTACTTATAATTTCACATCATGGGGTACAAATTTTCATGTAAAGTTTTGTGGTTTCAATGGGTAAAACTATTTACATAGGTCTTACATTGTTGTCTTATCTCTTATAGGCCCCGTTTACATCAAAAACATTACTCATTGTAAATTGGTATTGATTTTCTCATCTGCTATATTATTCAAATCTACTAGAGGTTGTAGTCTAACAACCAGAGGGGTATGATCATTTCCACTATCTCATCATATTCTATAAGTATTCACGGATGATTTTATCTATAAAAATATTATTTTAACCACGACATATAAAATTTAGAACATCAATTTTATGGGAGGTGATAATAAGAATAACATGATACTATTTATTTCTAACAATTTACGAGATGTAAGGGAATCAATTTTCCTCAAATAATTATGATAAATAAACACACACCAAAGTGGAATACCTATGTTCCTATTATTATGTATTCACACTCACCTTCATTCCATATTGACCCATGAGTAAAATATAATAAATGAAATCTCTCACAAATAAATTTCATCACTCGAGATGAAATTAATCAACCATAATAGAAAAAACCAAAACCAAAATCCAACACTTGGTAACATGGGATTTCATTATATGTGGGTTAGAAAATCCTATGTACAAGTTTGGTAGAAAGCCTCGTTAACATCTTATATCCTATCTACCAAGAACAAACAGTTAAGAAAAAATAAACCCTGTCTTACCATTATTAATATACCTAACTTTATGGACTCATATGTAAATAAATCGAGTGACTACATGGCCTCAAGTGAACCTCCCTATATGCTAGAGGATATCAAAAATATATGAGGGTGTAAAAGGATATCATTATAAGAATATAAACCTTAGTAAAAGTAAAAATAATAATATAAATTATAATAATGTCACCCATCACATAACATTAGAATCACATACTAATAAAATGCATAAATAATTCAAAATATATAACCATGATAAAAAAATAAAAATAAGAGCATATAGTAAACTAGATAGTTTCAAAAAAATAATATAATAAAAAGAGATAAAACCGAACTATTTTTGAGGTTATTCTTGATCCCGCCATCTAAGCACCAATAAAAATATAGTAAGGCCCCAACCATAAATATTACTTAATCTTGAGATATGTCGATAATTTTTCATTAATTCAAATCGTGGATCTTTACAGGTTTAGAGCTTTAAAGAATCAGGTCATAACTTCTACATAACATCTTGAATATTATAGGTAGACACGTCTACTCACTATCCTTTTTTTTTCTTAAAAAAATAACTCTTTAAAATTAAATATTACATCATTTCATGTTTTAACAACATATCTTTTCCTTGATCCCATACTTTATTCAACTCTTCATTATGTCCTATGAATTTTTTTTCAAAACTTGGGATGAGCATAAAATTCTCAGTAAGGGATACATAATGAAAGAAAACTATTAGCCCTGAAAAAAATGTAAACCACAAAAACTTTATCATAAATTAATACTTTTCACCTTTAAGAAGTAGGAAAAACACATCACTAAATATAATCTCATTTCTTACCCTTTTTGTAACCAAAAGATTACCATAAAGCCCATATAAATCAAAAAATAGAATATAAAGGTAACTTGATACATAAACATACTTAAATGGAATAATTATATAATCAACTTACAAACATATCACTAAATGGAATATTCATATGACCAACTTCTATACCAAATTAATTGGAGGTTATAATGTAACCACCCTTCCTTGGTTTATCACAGAACCAACTATCATTTGGTTTATCACGTAACCACCCATCATGGGTTTATCACGTAACAACCCGTCAAATGTCCAAGTACCATTTAATAATCATAACACATAAAACAAGAATAAATTAAAAATAACATTTCCACACTATAACTATAATAGATTATTTTTAGATATATAAATATTCGATCCATTTCCAGAATCATTTAAAACATTTAATAAATAGACTTTTGAATCGACGTGTCCCATACCACAATGAAACATTTTAAAGAATTTGAAAATTTAAAAATCTCATGTCCATATAAATAAATTCATAGAAGCCATTTTGAAAACATGGACATGAAATTTAAGGTTCTAGAATAAAAAACATTAATCCATTGAAAATGATGTTTTAGTTAAAGAGACATTTTCCACTTGAGAAGCGCATGAATAAAAATCCTTAATGAATAGAATTAAAAAGATATTTAAATATCATTATAATATACTTATTAAAGATAAAAATTGTTAAAAGAGTTTTATATACACATTATAGGATAAATATGTGCATAAGGACCAGATATTCCTCAATGAAAGAAGATTGAGATGAAATCCATTACAAAGATCATATCGTTAGATTAAGGATAGTTCAATGAAATAATTATGTGTGAAAAAAATATATACACCCAATATGAGTGGATATAATATTTAAAATAGTCAAAGGTCATTCAAAAATATTCTTATCCTGACATAATCAAGAATTAGAAGATTAACCCAAAGAATAGAAATTGGGTTAAGATGTTTCCTTATGAAAATTCGGCAGGCTAACAACGTCACTTAAAAATTAAGGAAATGAGTTGATGAGAGAAAAAATGGTCTCTCATCACATAGACATAAAATGTACATAAATAATTATATATAAGAATATATCACGAAATAATAAAATGTAAATTAAAAGACATAACATAAAAGAAGTCATTGACTAAAAGAGGGGGGGTGATAGGTTACCTTACCTTGATTCCGATTCATTACGTATGTTCCTTGTTCTTCCTAAATAATATACTTAAGTTAATTTATAATTGATTAAGAAAATGTTTTATGTTTATTATTCCTTTTATATCACTTGTTACCATGTTATAAAAAATACATAATTATTTAAGTTAATATCAATTGTTTTTTCGATATTGGGTACTTGGGTTGAAAATGATCTTGTAATAATTAAAAATTATCCATGTGGTCAAAATTATATTATCTCAAAAATATTATTCTTGATTTAAATATCATATATATCCATAATAAATGTATTTATAATAGTCCATAACATTTTTAGGTAAGAAATGAAATGCACCATTCATGGAGACGGTAAGTCGTGCGTACTCATGAATGCTACTTTCATTTATTTGTCATATTAAAGAAATAGAAAATAAATAACACATAGGTATATTAGAAATACATTATAATATCATATGATATATATGTTACATAATTTAATTAATTCCATCCTTTATACGATCCATGTATGGAATAAACGAGTCATATCACTTTGAGGGGGTGGTAGTCCATACTTCCTCAAATGAAATTATCATATTTACACATCATGAAAAGCATAAAAGTATGTTTTTAAATAAAAATCACAGTATCATAGAGACCATATAAATATAATATATATCATATATAAATATTGTTCCATTATAATTTCCACCATGAGAGGTGGTAGGGGAAAATGGAACAATCATCATTTCATGTGGCATCAATTCACCGTACACAGTAACAATATGTTTGTATCCATTCGATAGAGGTGTGTGTAAGTGTAGTTTGAATCCTTAACATAAAAAAATCCTAGTATATTTATGATACATGTGTTTTTATATAATCAAAGAATAATAATAGGATAGGGATTGGAGAAGCAAAATAATGGAAAGGAACTTTAGAGAAGACGCTACCTCTTAAAACGTGTAACTCCCTTTAGTTTTAGCCAAAAAGCTTTCTTGAATTGCCTTATTCCTAATGAAATTCTTATAAAAATGAATTTATGGATTTTGAGAGCTTATTTGGGCAGAGGTTAGTTGAGAAAATGGGCTTGAGAGGTGCGATTAAATGGGCATAGGTGCTGCCCTTTAATAAGAGGGAGGAGAGGCACTTTAGGAAGGCATTTAAAACGATTTTATTATAAAATGATTTTTGGTTGAAAATTGTCCCAAAGTCATTTATTTCAAAATATAAAATTATTTTTTCGGTAGAATAAATCTCAACCATTAGGTTTTAGACAATTATAGGTCACAAATATAACCTTATCTTTTACCTTTAACCAATAATTAACTAATTTGACTTTTACCCTGTCTTCTTTTATATTCGTAATATATGGTTAATATAGACACTATAAAATACCAACAGAACCTCAAGTGGTTAATTAATAAAATTTTAAACATTTTCTAAGTCATTTGGACGAATATTAGGTATTTTTAACTATTATATAATTTCATAAAAAGTATTTTTTTATGAAAAATCATTTCTGTCATTTTTTTATACTATTCCTATCATGATATTTTAAAAATCTATATAAACATGATTGTTTTGAAAAAAAATCATTAATTAAAATATATAGAGTCATAATAATCCCTATAATTCGTGTACAACATAAAAAGTTTCAAAATAAATTTATTTGAATATTTATAATCTCATTTATTTAAATCATTCATCAATAAGGGAATCACTACATCATCTTTGTGTCCTAAATAAATTTATTTATTTGATGTCTAAAAATTATAAATAAAATATCCCTAATTACTAAATATTTTTATATTTCTAATGAATATTTATATTCTAAAATATCACTTATATAATGCCATATAATTGTTTTCTAAAAGATACATTTTTATGTTATATTTTTTTACTTTAAATTAATTCTTATATAATGTCATTTTCAAATCCATGTGGCTCAATGGGGTCCCAAAAATGACCCAAGGATACCCAGGGTTTGATATATCTCCTAAAATGGGATTAGTATACATGTTAGGGTTGTTTAATATTATTATAATATACTTTTTATCCTTATTTAATATATTTACCCTTAACCATGATAAATAAAATAATTACTGAAGTTATTATTCATAATGTATAAAAATAAAAGGTACCTATTTACACAATTTGGGCCCACTTATTATTAATATTGAATCCAATTTTCCAAATTCAAAACACATAATTAGTATAAATTAATATAAAATTAATTCCCATTATCAAAACCAAAAAGTGGGGTTTTAAGAAGTAATAACTATCAAAAGATTGACATGCGTTTATGTCCAATTGAAAAGTGAAATTACTTCCAATTTCCAAAATTGGATTAAATTGTAGAAAAACAATCCAGGTATTCTTTAAAAACAATTAAAATTACAATTTAACTGTATAAATATATAATATGAAAAGGAATTTTTGAATTAAAATGCAGTATTTTTAACTATTCATTAAAAAAACATTTTCAGAAAAATACCAAAATTTCTTCCAAAGTAAATTGTGATGTTCCAATTCTAAATAATAAGTTTATTTTATTAAATAGAACATATAAAAGTAACAAAAACTATATTTAAAATCAATTCTCCATCAAAAGGCGGTAAAAAGACCATTAAAAAATATTAGAGTATTTCATGCTTAAAATAGGATTCATTATTATTTGAAACCTCTTATTAATTAGAAAAATGTACAAACATTTAATAAATATGTAAAATCATAATATAGTTAATTATTTACATTCCCTCCAATACAAAAATAAGGAATTAACTACTATTTGAATAATAATAATATTATATTATATTTCAGTATAAGTAAAAGTTCTGTGCAGCAAAAGATTTCAAAGAAACCCATTATTGTGTGTTGAGTATGCTATCATACAAAGAATCCCATTTAGTTTACAAATAATATTTTATTCATAAATATTAATAGAAAATATAAAGTATTATCCTATAAATACATGGGTTGTTACCTCCTTCCCCCATTTTGAAAATTGAATCCTCGCAATTTTTAAATTGGGCTTGGAAACTTCATTGAAAGTCCCATAACAGGAAACCAGTAAATAAAAACATCACCTTAAAAGAAAGAAAGAGACATACAAAGGTCACCTTATATAACCCATATTTGGATTCCATGTTGGAAAACATGGATATGTAAGTGAAACTAACCATCCAGTCTTGCTGGAGAGTGATAGAAAACATGATTAGGACAAACTTAACCACCAGAAAATCACAAACTTATGATAGGTTAAATGGT
Source organism: Viscum album (assembly GCA_963277665.1). Classification (NCBI taxonomy): domain Eukaryota; kingdom Viridiplantae; phylum Streptophyta; class Magnoliopsida; order Santalales; family Viscaceae; genus Viscum; species Viscum album. Next base: position 1,776,023,325 of record OY728146.1, on the reverse strand, counting down.
CATTGATTCCCCAGTAGGAAAAGTAAATATATTTTTTTATTTTAATATCCTTATCATAATGTTAATTATTTTATTTATGAGCTTTACTAAGAACAAAATAAAACATACTTACTTTTTAGGTAGACTTTCATCCTTTACTAAATTTCTACCACAAAATCCTCTTTTCTCCTAATGATAAGTATTCAAGACGACTTGGTAATGTAAATAGTGCTAGAATAAAATTCTAGAGAATAAAATAATCCATAAAATTTGAACTATATATTTCCTCGGTCTTTAGAAATTAACCAAAACCAAAATGGTTAGTTCAAGTTTAGATAATCCCCCAAAAGGATAATCATTTATAAACATAAATACTACTCTTAATCTCCAAAATTAAATAATCAATACCCAAAGTTCAACAAAGACCATTCAATAAAAAAATGTCCTTAAAATTCATCAAAATAATCCAAACTAAGATGAAAACCCAAAAATAAGAATAACTGGATCACATAGTCTTTCACGATCAATCTTAACATTTAGGTCCAAATAACACCAACTACTCTTAAAGTCTCATACTGAGAAGTAATTAAACTAAGAACATATTCTCTAAGATAGGTTAATAATTTCCATTAATAAATTGAATCACTATAAGTCCACAATAAAAACATAGATTTTGTTACACCCCAATCTTCCATGGTACGCTTCTCTTTGAATAATACAATAGCGTGTGTTGTATGCAACTTCAAGTTCTAACACACCACAACCAATCAAGCTAGCCGTTAAAATAGTGAAACCCATTTTTTAAAATTTTATCTTTCAAAATTGACTTCATTTTTGGATTCTGAATATCTAAATTAGCTTAGGGTTAATTTTTTGTATTTTTCTGAAAACATTCAATTTTTGATGAATTATGAAAAACACCGAGTTATTGTTTAAAACAGATTTTTTATTTAAATAAATATTTATTTTATTTATATTTATTTTAGGTCAAAATAGATACATAATACCTATATAAGTTCAATGTAATTCATTGGATTAAGTTTATAATAATTTAAGATATATAAAAAATTTATTGAACTTTTTACCTTCTTTTACCCACCTCATAGGAGAATTTGCAAATTTACATAAAACATAATTTTAGCACTTATGTGAGGGGAATTTAAAAAATCCGAGAGACATGGTTGATATCATTAAGTAAAATTTGGTTCATTAAGATGAAAATAATTTTTGGTGAATAGTAACTTTTTTACTTTTATTTACCACGGTTAAAAGTAAATAGGTTAATTAACGGTAAAAATGATATTATTATTACTCTAACACATATAATAATTCTAATGGATAATTATAATTCAACCAAAAACAACCTTATGAATAAAATATGATCTTTTAGGCCCACTTGGATTAGATTAGAACATTTATTATTATTTAATTCAAAGAAGAGTTAAAAGTTTTAAATTCAATGTTTAATAACTAAACAATTTTTAACATAGAGTTACACATAAGATAAATTAGACTAAAAATATTCATTAGAAAGATAATAATATTTCCTACATAATGGTATTTTATTTGTATTTTTTAGACATTAAATAATTTAATTTATTTATGACACAATGATGATGCTGTAATTACCAAATTAATGAAATATTAAAATAATTGATATTATAAATATCCAAATAAATGTAATTTGAGACTTTTTATGAATTAAACTAATTTTATAGGTTAATATGACATGATAGGGTTGGTTAAATTAATTTTTTCGAAGTAATAATGCTGTAATGAATTTATCAAAAACAAAATAAAAAATAGTGTCAAAATTGCCATAACAGAGTTTTTAAAACAAATATTATATTATTAATTGATATTCTATTCCTAAAAATATTAAGTTTAGAAAAAATATTTATATAATGATAGGTGTATTATTAATGAACCACTTGGGGTTCTCTTCAAAGTTTATAGTAAGTCTAATAACCATATAATATAAAAATACAAAGAGACATGGTAAATGTCAAACTATTTAACTAAGAGCTAAATCTAAAAGATAAAGTTAATATAGTGACCCAAACCTGTCTAAAACCTTTTGGTTGAGTGGTTTTAGACCCATCCACACCTTCAAAGCCATTTGGCTCGGCCAAACCCTGCCCAAATGCCCTCTAAACTATTCTCCATTTATCCTAGAGGCCTTACTTTAGTCATAAAGCCAACCTAAGGATCCCTTTAGATCAAATCAAAAGGAAGAACCCGAAGAAGAGGTAAATATTTCATCACCTCTTTCAAGATCCTTTATTCTTCCACTTACTCTTTATTTGTTGTTTCCATTCTAAAATAATAACTCCAGTATCGTCTATATACTATGATGTTATTATAAATATAGTAAAACCATATTCTTTATTCTATCTATCCTTTGAATGACATGTCAACATACGTACGTACGTATGGCTTACTATCTCCATGTTGTGGTGTAATTGTTATTCAATAAATTATTATTTGGATGGGTATAATAATGATGTGTAATAGATGTAAATAATAAATATAACAGGATAAGGATTCTGTATATATGATATACCATCCAATTGTATAATATTATAATATCAAAAGAATGATATGGTCGCTCGTGCGTACGTACAGATTACCGTCTCCACGAACACGATAAGATTCATTACCCATATTATCCATTCAAGAATAATTTTCATTAGATGAATAAAAATAAATTTTAAAGACTTAATACCATTCTGAATATGAATAAGATACATCCTATCCATAGCAAACATTACTTACGTAATAAATCATATAAAGGAAAATGAATCTGTTAACACCCGAAACGACGATAATACTAAGATATAATTAACAAAGCAATGTTAGAAGATCATATATGATATCATATTAATGTATATGATTGTTGTATAATTTAATAACAATTATTTCACCATTTTACAGGAGATTAACCTACCCTCTACCAAGTATAAGTACAAGGTAAGAGTTAATTTCACAATCTCTTTATTATCCGAGGTTGTTTATATCTAATTATCTACTGGGACCTCTTTATCATCCACCTCCATGTTTCTTAAAAATGTATTTCAAAACATTTTAAATATTTTATAGAATATGGGTTTAAGTCATTTATACCCTTTTTTGACTTTTATAAGATGTTGATAAAGGAATATTTCTTCCATTTTCCAAACAAGGTACTTTACGACCATTTCAACAAAATTAAGGTAAGAATGTTTTTTAACTTATATGGAGGGTGCGGCTATTTTATACCATTATAACATCATCGAAGCTTCCCTTACAATCTTATAAAAATATTTTCAAATTTAAATGTTTTCGTTTATAATTATGTTACTTTTAAATGATTTCAAAATAGAAAGATATATTTCTCTAAAAAGGTTTTGATATCATCTATTTCAACATCCTTTGATGAATTTTAAGTTTTTTAGAAGTTGATTTATTATGATACAAAACTTTAATATTGTATTGAAGGTTTTGTGATATGTTTGAATATGTATGTGTTATTTCATACCCTTCATGGATTATGGATAAAGTATTGACATTTCGTTTGCCAGTTTTAATACAAATGTTTATGTTATGTTTAAACATTTTCATATGAGGAATGAATTGGACTTAGTAAGTGATGGGTGGAGCCCACTATAGCTACTTGATGCATCGGTAGGTCTCATGAGAAAAACTAGTTTCTTGGAACAAGGCTTTTACCAAATCTTATTTGTAGTCTTCACACAAGGCCTTGACTATGTGGTTATGAAAGTCTGTCATTATGAATTCCATCATTATGAAAGTGGCTATTGATATTGAATGTGATTATTCAACTAGTAGAAAATCAATTTGAGTAAGTAAATGGAATTATTTTGATTTATATTTTCCATATTATGATGAAGTTTATGTTGAAAAGGATTTTGTTTTAGTTCTATACATTTCCTTAAATGTTTATTCTTATTTATAAAAGTTTCCGCGATATAGTTATTCTTACATAGCATCTGAGATCACCCATTTCTATGTTTTATTTTTTCCAGGATGGGAAGAAGTATATTATGAATGACTTTATGAGATATTATATGAGATATCAATGTTTTATATGGAAATAATGTTGTTGTAGTTTTCCATTTTATGATGTAATGTAAACCTTATGAATGTATCTAGTACTACCAAGGCTACTAAACTGATCGGTCTTTTCAGACTTGATCTTTTCTGATCATTCCAATGATACATAATAATTTATTGGCTCTGGTATTCTGGGGTTAGGAATTACAGTTGGTATCAGAGTAAGTTTAATACAAACCTTGGAAACAATATTTAGATAAACTCTGATTAGGGCACATAGCCCTAAGATAGAATTTGAGGATTATTATAGAAGAACTTCCTTGAATTTTGGTATTGTAGAGATTTTGTTAGTTTTTCCAAGAAATACATCCCTTTTTGGATACGAGCAGGTAGAGGCAGCTCTATCACATATGTACCTAGGGGTAAAACCCGAAAACACTACTTTGAGCTAGACCTAAATGGGAATTAGTGCACGAAAACAGACCTTGCTGCACTCTTGGTTAAGACACTCCCAGGGGATATGGTTTGGATACTTCTCATTTTATTTACAAACCATTATGAAGGGTCTATGATTATATACATCCTCAAGGAAAACATTTTTTATGATTATGGATTATATCCATAAACTGTTCAATTTATGTTAAGTATTTTACAAGTTTGGAATTATATATTCCAATTCATAAAAAAATATAGTTTATGACATTGTTTAGAAATGGCTCCTAGTGGAAGGAATGGAAACTATATCAATGCACACACTCCATGTTGGGATTTACCTCCTACTCAAGATAATTATAGTGGAGATGGTGATGCAATTGGTGTTGATAAACTAATCACCATATTGGGACAACTCAATCAGGTTATAAATAATAACCATACTCATATGGAGCACCCTGATCCACAGCGTGGAGGATCAATGTTAGATCACTTCATGTGGAAAAAATCACCAACATTCAATGGGGGTACAAATCCACTAGTAGTTGAGTAATGGATAAATTCCTTAGAGAAAATATTCCACACCTTGGGGAGTATAAAAAGGGAAAAGGTTTTCGTAGCAGTTTACCGCCTCACTAGAGATGCTGATCAATGGAGGTCATTGATTCAAAACACAAAGGAAGATGATGAAGTATCAAATATGGAATGGAGGGAGTTTAAAGAAATATTGTTAGAAAAATACTTTCTTTATGACCATCGAGCAGATATGAAAAGGAAATTTCTAATTTTGAGGCAAAAGGAGGATGTGAATCTTGCAAAGTATGAAGCTAACTTTACAAGGTTAGTAAGGCATGATGAAGATTATATACATAACCCCAGAAGTAAAATTTATCATTTATTTGATGGGTTAAAAACATTTCTCCGTTGATCATTAGTCTCACAATCCTTCTCATCGTATGAATATATTGTCTCATGTACTATCAAGAAAGAAAAAGAATTCTCTAAGTATTAATACTTTAAAGAAAAGAAAGAGAAGAAGAGATATGTTGAACACTCAAGAAATGAAAATAAGAGGAAGAAGGAAAAAGTTGAATATCCATCCTGCATTAAATGTGATAAGAAAGACCCTGGTACTTGCCTGAAGGTAATGTGAGTCTGTTACAAGTGTGGTGAAAAGGCCACCAAGCATGTGATTGCAAGGGGAAGAAAGAGGATGTTGATATTGAATTTTATAATTGTAGAGAAAGGGGGAATTATGCAACTGAATTTCCTAAGATTTAGGGGAACTTATCTTAGAAAAGTCCAAGGGATCTAGTCCAAGCTTTTTCTATCACTACTGCTGATCTTGAAGCTCCGAAAGATGTAGTGGTAGGTATTTTAATGGTTTCCTCAAGTTTATCAAATGCTTTATTTGATTCTGGATCATCGGATTACATCATATCTTCCTAGTTTTCTAAGAAAATTATATATTTACAATTTGATTTAAAAGGGAGTTGTCAGTCAAAACTCCTAAGGGAAGTATCATTGCAACAGAGTTTTCTAAATTAGTCCCCATTCGGGCATATAAATATTATTTATCTGCTAATCTCATAGTCATACCCATGATTGAATTTGATATAATCCTCGGTATGGATTGGCTTTCGAACCATGATTCAAAAATTTATTGTAAGAAGAAAGAGGTTACTATTTTTGATGACGATGATAAAGAACACCTTATCTTTAGAGAAGAATCATGACCACCTAATTCTTATCTAGATCCACCACCAGTAGCTCAACTAAATTCAATTATTGGGGAGTAAGAGAATATAATAACTATGGGTGAGGAAAAGAATGTTCAAATATATGATGTTCCTATTATGAAAGAATATGTAGATGTGTTTCCAGAAGATTTACCATGACATCCTCCAGAATGAGAAATTGAGTTTTCCATTGATTTAATTCCTAGATCAAGGCCCATATCGAAGACCATTTATTGAATGGACACTGTGGAATTAGTGGAACTAATGAAACAACTAGAGGAATTGAGTAATAAGGTATTTGTTTGCCCTAGTGTTTCTCTATGTGGATCCCCTGTCCTTTTTTTAATAAGAAAGATGGATCTATGAGGTTGTGCTTTGACTATAGGGAGATCAATGCTATAACAATAAATAAAAAGTACCCCTACCTCACATTGATGATTTATTTGACCAAGTTCATGGAGTTCAATACGTTTCAAATATTGACCTTTGATCTGGATATCATCAGTTGTGTGTGAATAAGGAAGACATTCCGAAAACAAAATTTCGAACTAGGTACGAGCATTATGAGTTTACAGTAATGAATTTTGGATTGACTAATGCACCCTCTATCTTCAAGGATCTAATAAATAGAGTTTTCAAGGAATATCTTGATGACTTTGTAGTGTTATTTATTGATGATATCGTGGTATACTTCAAAATCTATGAAGATTATGAAAATAACTTCCGTATTATTCTAAAGACTCTTAGAAGACATGAATTATATGGGAAGTTTAGTAAGTGTGAATTTTGGATTCATGAGATTTATTTTCTTGGCTATATTTTCTCTAAGGATGGAATCTTTGTTGATCCTTCTAAGACCAAGTCAATCTAAGAATGGCAAGCACCGACGAGTATAACTGAGGTTCACAATTTTATTGCTTTAGCAGGTTATTATCGACGTTTCGTCTAGAATTTTGCCTGGTTGTCTAACGAATTAACAAAGCTCACACGAAAAGGGGTTAAATTTGTTTGGACAAAATACTGTGAATTTTTTTTGGAATAATTGAAGAAAATATTAGTCAATGTTTTTGTCTTTACTCTACCATCAGGGAATGATGGGTTTGTTATTTATAGTTATGCTTCAAAGAAAGGAAATGGATGTGTACTTATGTAGAATGATAGGGTTATTGCCTATGCATCATGAAAACTAAAAATTAATGAGAAAAACTATCATACTCATGATATTGAGTTAGAATCTGTAATATTTGATTTGAAGATTTGGAGACCCAATCTCTATAGTGAAAATGTGAGATATATACTGATCACAAGAGTTTGAAGTATATTTTCTCACAGAAAGAACTCAACATGAGGAAAAGGAGATGGCTTGAACTACTCAAGGATTATGATTTCACTATACACTACCACCCGGGGAAGGCAAATAAGGTGGAAGATTCATTGAGAAGAAAAGATCATGGAGTTTCAAACAAGATGAGAGTTGAAAGGGATCCTATTATCATGGATCTATTAAAGATGGATATGGGAATCACCATGGAAGGTGGATCATTAATAATTTTTCAAATAGTTTCCAAACTATCTTTATTATAAAGGATAAAAAGTTCTCAAGATGATGATGATGAGTTTCAAAAGAAGATTAAAACTGTGAATGATGGGAGATTGAGTGACTTTGTGTATGAAGATAGAATTTTGAAATTTGGGGAGAGGCTTTGTGTTCCCGATATACCTGATCTGAAAAGGGAATTTTTGGATGATGCTGATAGTTCCAATTTCTCTATACACCTTGGGAGCACCAAAATGTATAAGGTTTTGAAGGGAAATTTTTGGTGGGACAACATGAAGATGGAGATTGCTGATTTTTTGTCAAGATGTATGTTTTTCAACAAGTGAAAGATGGAAGGCAACAGTCTGGAGGAGTCATGAAACCTCTTCCCATACCTAAGTGGAAATGGGATAATATTACGATGGACTTTGTCTTGGGACTACCAAAGACTCCTAGAAGGAGTGATGCAATATGGGTCATTGTTGATTTGTCTTACCAATTCAGGACATTTTCTTGCTATAAGGGAAGATTTACCACTTGAAGGTTTAGCAAGAATATATATTAATGATGTTTTAAGACTTCATGGAGTACCAATATTGATTGTTTCTGATCGTGATACCCATTTTACATCAAGATTCTAGAAAAGTCTTCCAAAATCCCTAGATTCCGAACTTCATTTGAGCACTTCCTACCCCCCCAAACTGATGGACAGTCAGAATAGACTATTAGAAACCTTAGAAGAAATGTTGAGATCATGATAACTTGACAATCAAGGTATATGGGATCAATATTTACCTTTGGTAGAATTTTACTATAACAATAGCTTCCATTCAAGTATTCATATGGCACCATATAAAGTGTTTTACAGATAGAGATGTCGCACACCAACCTTTTGGGATGATGTTGGTGAAAGAAAACTTGTAGGCCCAGAACTTTTGGAGGAAACGATGGAAAAGGTGAAGGTAATTTAAACCCACATCAAAGCAGCTCAAATTATGAAGAATATAAATTCCAATAACCAAAGGAAGGATTTGGAATTTCAGGTAAGAGATCATGTTTTCTTGAATATTTCTCCATGGAAGGGTGTTATACGTTTTGGTAAGAAGGGAAAATTGAGTCCCAGGTACATTGGACCTTTCGAAATTCTAGAATGAATTGGGGCTGTAGATTACCATTTAGAAATGCCGCCAAGTCTCTCCAAAGTTCACAATGTATTCCACGTATCACTATTGAGGAAATACATGCCGGATCCAACTCATGTAATCACCCATGAAGAATTAGAACTGTAATCCGATCTGTCTTATTGCAAAGAGCCTGTCAAGGTTCTTGATACAAGAGAACAAGTGCTGAGAAACCAGAGGACTCGTCTGGTAAAAGTTCTATGGAGAACCCATAAGATGGAAGAGGCAACGTGGCAGCCTGAGGAACTTATGATGAAGAACCACCCGAGTATTTTTATGTAGTAATATTCTAGAAATTTTGAGGATGAAATTATTTGGATGAGAGAATGTAATACCCCAAGATTCCAGAGTATGCTTCTCTTTGAATAATACAATATCATGTGTTGTACGCAACTTCAAGTTCTAGCACACCCAAACAAATCAAACTGGCCGTTATGAATGTTTGATATTTTTTTTTGAAAACTTTAAATTTTTGATGAATTATGAAAAACACTGAGTTATTGTTTAAAACCGACTTTTTATTTATATAATTTTTTAATTTATTTAAATTTATTTTAGGTAAAAATAGATATATAATACTTATATAAGTTCAATGTAATTCATTGGAGTAAGTTTATAATAATTTTAGATATACAATTTATTTTTGAACTTTTTACCGTCTTTTACCCACCTCCTAGGAGCATTTGAAAATTTACATAAAACAAAATTTTACCACTTCTGTGAGTGGAATTTAAAAAATCAAAGAGACACAGTTGATATCAGTAAGTTAAATTTGGTTCAATAAGATGAAAATAATTTTTGGTGAATAGTAACTTTGTACTTTTATTTACCACGGTTAGAAGTAAATAGGGTAATTAATGGTTAAAATGATATTATTATTACCAAAAAACATGACCTAATTATATTGGATAATTATAATTAGACCAAAAATAACGTTAGGAATAAAATATAATAATTTAGGTTCACATGGATTAGATTATGACATTTATTATTATTTAATTCAAAGAAGAGTTAAAAGTGTCAAATTCAATGTTTAATAACTAAACCATTTTTAATATAGGGTTACACATAAGATAAATTCAACTATAAATATTCATTATAAATATCAATATATTTCCTACATAATGGTATTTTATTTATATTTTTTAGACCTTTAATAATTTAATTTATTTACGACACAATGATGATGTAGTAATTACCTAATTAATGGAATATTAAAATTATTGATATTACAATTATACAAATAAATGTAATTTGAGACTTTTTATGATTTACACTAATTTTATAGGTTAATATGACATGTTCGGGTTAGTTAGATTAATTTTTTTTGAAGTAATAATGCTGTTATCAATTTAGAAAAAACAAAATACCAAATAGTGTCAAAATTGACATAAAAGAGTTTTTAAAAAATATATTATATTATTAATTGATATTCTATTAGTAAAAATATATGGTTCAGCCAAAATACTTATATAATGATATAGGTTTTATAAAAGAACCACTTGGGGTTGTCTTAGAAATTTTTTTAAGTTTAATAACCATATAATATAAAAATACAAAGATACATGGTAAATGTCAAACTATTTAACTTAGAGTTAAATCTAAAAGGAAAAGTTAATATAGTGACCCAAAACTCTCTGAAACCTTTTTGTTGAGTGGTTTTAGACCCATCCACACCATATCCTTTAAATATTTTATTTTTGATCCATGAGAAACTGAAAATTATTTTATTATAAAATAATATTTCTAGCTCTTCCTAAGGTTCCCTCACCCCTCTTATAAAAGGGAACTCCCCTTTCTCTCTAATTTACACCTTGAAAGCCATTTGGCTCTGCCAAAACCTGTAAAAATACCCTATATACTATTATCCATTAATCCTAGATTGCTCAATTTAGTTATAAATCCAACCTAGGGATCCCTTTTGATCAAATCAAAAGGAATAACCCGAAGAAGAGGTAAATATTTCATCATCTCTTTCAAGATCCTTTCTTCTTCCACTTCCTCTTTCTTTGTTGTTTCCGTTATAAAATAATAAATCTAGTATCTTGTATATAATGTGATGTTATTATAAATATGGTAAAACCATATTCATTATTCTATCCATCCATTGAATGACATTTCACCATACGTGCATACGTACGACTTACCGTCTCCACATCGTGGTGTAATTGTTATTCAATGCATTATTATTTGGATGGGTATAATAATGATTTTTAATTGATGTAAATAATAAATATAACATGATAAGGATTCTGTATATATGATATACCATCCAATTATATATTATTCTAATATCAAAAGAATGATATGGTCGCTCGTGCGTACGTACGGATTACCGTCTCCATGAGTGCGATGAGATTCAATCCCCATCGTACCCATTCAAGACTAATTTTCATTAGATGATTAACAATAATGTTTAAAGAATTAATATAATTCTGAATATGAATAAGATACATCCTATCCATATCAAACAATACTTATGTAACAAATCATATAAATGAAAACGAATCAGTTAACACCAGAAAGGACGGTAATACTAAGATATTATTAACAATGAAATTTAAAAAAATCATATATGATATCATATTAATGTATATGATTATTTTATAATTTAATATAAATTATTTCACCATTATAAAAAAGATTAACCTACCCTAGACCAAGAAAAATTACAAGGTCAGGGTTAATTTCACAATCTCTTCATTATATGAGGTAGTTTATATGTAATTATCTACTGAGGCCTCTTTATCATCAACATCCATGTTTCTTAAAAATGTATTTCAAAACATTATTAATATTTTATAGAAAATGGGTTTACGTCATTTATACCCTTTTTTGACTTTTATAAGATGTTTATAAAGGAATATTTCTGCTATTTTTTAACAAGGTACTTTATGACCTTTTCGACAAAATTAGGGTAAGAATGTTTTTTAACTTTTACAGCAGGTGAGACTATTTTCCACCGTTATAAAATCATTGAAGCTTCCCTTTCAAGATTATAATAATATTTTAAAATATAAATGTTTTCTTTTATAATTACATGACTTTTAAATGATTTCAGAATAGAAAGAGATATTTCTATAAAAAGATTTTTATTTCATCTATGTCAACATCTTTTGATGGATTTTATGTTTGTTGGAAGTTGATTTGTTATGATACAAAACATACATATTGTATTGAAGGTTTTGTGATATGTTTGACTATGGATGTGTTATTTTCTACCATTCATTTTTTATGGATAATGTATTGACATTTTGTATGCCAGTTTTAATAAGAATATTTATTTTATGTTAAAACCTTTTCATATTAGGAATGCATTGGACAAGTAAGTGATGGGTGGAGCCCGCTATAGCTCCTCAATGCATCGGTAGGTCTCAGGAGACAAAATAGTGTCTTGGCACAAGGCTGTGACAAAATCTTACATGTATTCTTAGCACAAGGCCTTAACTATGTGGTTATGAAAATATAGCATTATGCATTCCATCATTATGAAAGTGGAAATTGATATTGCATGTGATTATTCGACTAGTAGAATATAAATATGAGTAAGTAAATGAAATTATTTTGTTATATATTTTCCATATTATGATGAAGTTTATGTTGAAAAGGATTTGGTTTTAGTTCTATACATTTCCTTAAATTTTTATTCTTATTTATGAAAGTTTCCGCTATATTGTTATCCTTACTGAGCATCTGAGCTCACCCCTTTCTATGATTTATTTTTCCCAGGATGCGAAGAAGTATATTATGACTGACCTGTAGGGATGTTCTATGAGATCTCATTGTTTTATATGGAAACAATGTTGTTGTCGTTTCCCATTTAATAATGTAATGTAAACCTTATTAATGTATCTAGTAATTCCATGGATACTAAATAATCAGTCTTTCGAGACTTGATCTTTTGTGATCATGGAAATGATACGTAATAATGTAACGACAATGGTCTTCTGGGGTCCTGCATTACAGTTGGTATCAGATGAAGTTTAATACAAACCTTAGAAACTAGATTTAGATAAACTCTGATTAGAGCACATATCCCTAGGATAGACTTTGAGGATTAGTATAGAAGAACTTCCTAGAATTTTGGTATTGTAGATATTTTGTGAGTTTTTCAATGAAATACATCCCTGTTTGGATTTGAGTAGGTAGAGGTTGCTCGAGAAAAGATGTACCTAGGGGTAAAACATGAAAATAATGCTTTGAGCTAGAATTGAACGGGAACTAGTTCATGACAGCGAGCCTTGCTGCACTCTTGGTTACGACACTCCTGGGGGATATTCTTAGGATAATTCTCATTTTCTTTACAAAACATTATTAAGGGTTTATGAGTATATAATTCCTCAAGAAAGACATTTTTTTGATTATGGATTATATCCTTAAACTGTTCAATTTATGTTAAGTATTTTACAAGTTTGGAATTATGTATTTCGATTCATAATGAAATCTAGTTTACGCCATTGTTTAGAAATGGAACCTATTGGAAGGAATGGAAACCGTATCAATGCACACACTTCATTTAGGAATTTACCTCCTAATCAAGCTAATTACAGTGGAGCAGGTGATGAAACTAGTGCTGATCATCTAATCACCATATTGGGACAACTCACCCAGGTTATGAATAATAACCTTACCCGTATGGATCACCCTGATCCGCAGCGTGGAGGATCAATACTATATTTATTCATGTGGAAAAAACCACCAACATTAAATGTGGGTAAAAATCTATTAGTAGTTGAGTAATGGATAAATTCCTTAGAGAAAATATTCTACGCCTTGGGGTGTAGTGAAAAAGAAAAAGTTGTCATGATAGTTTACTGCCTCACTGGAGATGCTGATCAATGTTGGTCATTTATTCAAAACACAGAGGAAGATGATGAAGTCTAAAATATGGAATGGAGGGAGTTTAAAAAAATCTTGTTAGAAAAATACTTTCCTCATGACCATCGAGCTGATATGGAAAGGTAATTTCTGAGTTTGAGGCAAAAGGAGGATGAGAATGTCTCAATGTATGAAGCTAACTTTACAAAGTTAGCGAGGCATGCTGAAGATTATATACATAACCCAAGAAGTAAGATTGATCATTTATTTTATGGGTTAAAACACTTTCTCCATTGAGCAGTAGTCTCACAATCCTTCTCATCATACGAAGATATTTTCTCATGTGCTATCAAGACATAAAAAAATACTCTAAGTCATACGACTTTAAAGAAAATCAAGAGAAGAAGAGATCTACTGAACACTCTGGAAATGAAAATAAGGGGAAGAAGGGAAAAGTTGAATGTCCATCCTGTAGTAAATGTGGTTAGAAACACCCTGGTACTTTCCTAAAGGGAATGTGAGTCTATGAAGAGTGTGGTGAAAAATGCCACCAAGATCGTGATTGCTAAGAGAAGAAAGAGGTCGTCGATATTGAATGATACAATTGAATAGAAAGGGGTAATTAATCAAATGAATGTCCTAAGTGTCAGGGGAAGATAACTTAGAAAATGCCAAGGGATCAAGGCGAAGATTTTTCTATCATTACTGCTGAGGTTGAAGCTCCGAAAGACGTAGTGGCTGGTAATTTAATGGTTTCCTCAAGTTAATCCAATCCTTTATTTGATTATGGATCATCGCATTGTTTTATATATTTCTAGTTTTCTAAGAAAATTAGATATTTACAATTTTATTTAAAAATGGAGTTTCAGTCAAAACTCTTAAGGGAAGTATCATTTCCATACAGTTTTGTGAATTAGTCCCCATTAGGGAATATAAATGTTCTTTATCTGCAAATATCATCATCATACCCATGATTGAATTTGATATAATCCTCGGTATGGAATGTATTTCCAACCATGATGAAAAAATTTATTTTAAAAAGAAATAGGTTACTATTTTTGATGACGATGATAAAGAAAACCTTATCTTTAGAGAAAAATCGTCACCACCTAATTATTATCTAGAACCAACCCCAGTAGCTCAACTAAATTCAATTATTGGGGAGGAAGAGAATGAAATAATTGTGGGTGAGGAAAGGAATGGTCAAATAGAGGCTGTACCTATTATGAAAGAATATGTTTATGGGTTTCCAGAAGATTTACCTGGACATCCTTCAGAATGAGAAATTGAGTTTTCCATTGATTTAATTCCTAGATCATGTCCCATATTGAATACCCCTTATAGAATGGCCACTATGGAATTAGTTAAAATAAAGAAACAACTAGAGGAATTGAGTAATAAGGAATTTATTCACCCTAGTGTTTCTCCATAGGGAGCCCCTATCCTTTTTGTTAAGAAGAAAGATGGATCTATGAGGTTGTGCATTGACTACAAGGAGATCAATGATAAAAAAATAAAGAACAAGTATCCCCTATCCCGCATTGATGATTTATTTTACCAAACTCATGGACCTCAATACTTTTAAAAGATTGAACTCTGATATGGATATCATCAGTTGTGTGTGAAGAAGGAAGAAATTATGAAAACAACATTTTGAACCAGGTACGAGCATTACGAGTTTATAATAGTGCATTTTGGATTGACTAATGCACCCTCTGTCTTCATTGATCTAATGAATAGAGTTTTCAAGGAATATCTTGATGAATTTTTTGTGGTATTTATTGATAATGTCTTGGAATAATCCAAAATCTACAAATATTATGAAAATCACTTCCGTATTATTCTAAAGACTCTTAGAAGACACAAATTATATGGGATGTTTAGCAAGTGTGAATTCTAGATTCAGGAGATTTCGTTTCTTGGCCATATTGTCTCTAAGGATGGAATCTCTATTGATACTTCTAAGACCAAGGCTATCCATGAATGGACAACACCGATGAGTATAACCGAGGAATGTTGTTTTATTGGTTTAGCATGTTATTATCAACGTTTCATCCTGAATTTTGCCCAGTTGGATAACTAATTAACCAAGATAACACAAAAGGGGTTAAATTTGTTTGGAAAAAAGAGTCTGAAGAATGTTTTGAAGAATAGAAGAGAAGATTAGTCAATGTTTCTATCTTGAATATACCATTGGGGAATGATGGGTTTTTTATTTATAGAGATTCTTAAAAGAAAGGACTTGGATGTGTCCTTATGCAGATTGATAGGGTTATTGCCTATGCATCATGAAAGCTAAAAATTCAGGAGAAAAACTATCCTACTCATGATCTTGAGTTAGAAACTGTAATCTTTTCTTTGAAGATTTGGAGACACTATCTCTATGTTGAAAAATGTAAGATATATGCCAATCACAAGAGTTTGAAGTATATTTTATCACAAAAAGAACTCAAAACAAGTCAAAGGAGATGGATTGAACTACTCAAGGATTATGATTCCACTATACACTACCATCCGGGGAAGGAAAATAAGGTGGACGATTCTCTGAGAAAAAAAGATCATGGAGTTTTGAACAAGATGAGAGTTGAAAGGGATACTATTCTAATGGATCTAGTAAAAATAGATATGAAAATAACCACGGAACATGGATCATCAATAATTTATTAAATGGTTTCCAAAAAATCTTTATTAGAAAGGATAAAAGGTTCTCAAGCTGATGATGAGGAGTTTCAAAAGAAGATTAAAGCTGTGAATAATGTGATATTGAGTGACATTGTGTATGAAGATAAAATTGTAAAATTTGGGAAGAGACTTTGTGTTCCCGATATACTTGATCTAAAAAGGGAATTGTTGGATGATGCTCATAGTTCCATTTTTTATATACACCATGGGAGCACCAAAATGTATAGAGATTTGAAGGAACATTTTTTGTGGGACAACATGAAGATGAAGATTTCTGATTTTGTGTCATGATTAATAGTTTGTCAAAAAGTGAAAGATGGAATGCAACAGCCTAGATGAGTCATGAAACCTCTTCCCATACCTGAGTGGAAATATGATAATATTACGATGGACTTTTTCATGGGACTACTAAAGACTTCTAGAAGAAATGATGCAATGAGGGTCATTGTTGATCATCTTACCAAGTCAGCACATTTTCTTGCTATATAGGAAGATTAACCACTTGAATATTTAGTAAGACTATATATTAATGAAGTTGTAAGACATCATGGAGTACCAATATCGATTGTTTCTGATCGTGATCTCTATTTTACATCAATATTCTGGATAAATCATCTGAAATCCCAGGAAACTGAACTATGTTTGAGCACTTACTACCACCCCCAAACCGATGGACAATCAAAATGGACTATTAAAACCATAGAATATATGTTGAGATCATGCTCACTTGACTTTCAAGGTTTGTGTGATCAATATTTACCTTTGGTAGAATTTTTCCTATAATAATAGCATCCATTCAAGTATTCAGATGGCACCATATGAAGTATTACACAGAAAAAGATGTCGCACACCTAATTGTTGGGATGATGTTTGCGAAAGAAAACTCATAGGCCTAGAAATTGTGGAGGAAACTATGGAAAAGGTGAAGGTAATCCAAACCCACATCAAAGTAGATCAAAGTAAGTTGAAGAGCTATGTTGATAATTGAAGGAAGGATTTGAAATTTCAGGTAGGAGATCATGTTTTCTTGACGGTATCTCCATGGAAGGGTGTTATACGTTTTGGTAAGAAGGGAAAATTGAGTCCTAGGTACATCAGACCTTTTGAAAATCTAGAATGAATTGGGACTGCAGCTTACCATTTGGCAATGCCTCCAAGTCTTTCCAAAGTTCATGATGTATTCTACGTATCACTGTTGAGAAAATATATGCCTTCCCCAACGCATGTACTCACATATGAGGAATTAGAACTAAATACCAATATATTTTGTTGCAAAGAGCCTGTCATGGTTCTTGATACAAGAGAACAAGTGCTAAGAAACCGGATGACTCATCTGGTAAAAGTTCTATGGAGAAACCATAAGATGGAAGAGGCAACGTGGGAACCTGAGGAACTTATGGTGAAGAAACACCCAAGTCTTTTTATGCAGTAATGTTCTTGAAATTTTGAGGATGAAATTATTTGAATGAGGGGATAATGTAACACCCCAAGCTTCCATGGTACACTTCTCTTTGAATAATACAATAGTGTGTGGTGTACGCAACTTCATGTTCTAACACACCACAACCAATCAAACTAGCCGTTATGATTATTAATACCCACTTTTTGAAATTTTATAATTTTTTTCATTTAAAATGGACTTCAATTTTGGATTCGGAATATCGAAATTATCATTGGGTAAATTTTTGGTATTTTTCTGAAAACTTTCCATTTTTGATGAATAGTGAAAAACACTGAGTTATTGTTTAAAACTGAATTTTTATTTACATAATTATTTATCTTATGTAAATTTATTTTAGGTCAAAATAGATTCATAATACCAAAACATGATTAATGTAATTTATTGGAGTAAGTTTATAATTATTTTAGATATAATTTTTTTAACTTTTTACCGTCTTTTACCCACCTCCTAGGAGCATTTGAAAATTTACATAAAAATTAATTTTCTCACTTCTGTGAGTTTAATTTCAAAACTACGACAGACCCGGTAGATATCAGTATGTAAAATGTGGTTCAATAAGATGAAAATAATTTTTTGTGAATAGTAACTTTTTACTTTTATTTACCATGGTTACAAGTAAATAGGTTAATTAAGGGTAAAATGATATTATTATTACCTAAAACATGTCCTAATTCAATTTCATAAGTATAATTCGACCAAAAACAATATTAGGAATAAAATAAGATCCTTTAGGTCCACTTGGATTATATTGGGACATTTATTATTATTTAATTCAAAGAAGAGTTAAAAGTGTTAAATTCAAAGTTTAATAAATAAAACATTTTTAATATAGGGTTAAACATAAGATAAATTCAACTATAAAAATTAATTAGAAGGATAAAACTATTTCCTACATAATTTTATTTTATTTATATTTTTTATACATTAAATAATTTAATCTATATATGACACAATGATGATGCAGTAATTACCTAATTAATGAAATATTAAAATAATTAGTATTATTAATATAAAATAAATGTAATTTGATACTTTTTATAAATTACACTTTTTTCTAGGTTAATATGACATGGTAAGGTTGGTTATATTATTTTTTTTGAAGTAATAATGCTGTTATGAATTTATAAAAAACAAAATACCAAAGAGGCTCAAAATTGACATAAAAGAGTTTTAAAGCAAATATTATATTATTAATTGATATTCTATTCCTAAAAATATGAGGTTTGTCCTGAATGCTTATATAATGATAGTTCTATCATTAATTAACCACTTGGGGTTAGTTTGGATGTTTATAGTAAGTTTATTAACCATATCATATAAAAATAAAAAGAGACATGGTAAATGTCAAACTATTTTACTAAGAGTTAAATCTAAAACATAAAGTTAATATAGTGACCCAAAACTATCTAAAACCTATTAGATGAGTGTTTTTAGACCCATAACAACCGTATACTTAAAATAATTCATTTTTATCTATTATAAACTGAAAATTATTTTATTATAAAATAATATTTCTAGCTTTTCCTAAGGTGCCACTCACCCCTCTTATAAAAGGGAACTCCCCCTTCTCTCTAATTCGCATTTTCAAAGCCATTTGGATCGGCCAAAAAATTCCCAAATACCCTCTCAACTATAATCCCTTCATCATAAAGGCCTTAATTTAGTCAAAAGGAAAAATTAAGGAGCCCTTTTGATCAAATTAAAAGGAAGAACCCGAAGAAGAGGTAAATATTTCATCATCTCTTCCAAGTTCCTTTCTTCTTCCACTTCCTCTTTATTTTTTGTTTCCATTCTAAAATATTAACTAAAATATCTTCTATATAATATGATGTTATTATAAATATGGTACAACCATATTCATTATTCTATCCATCCTTTGAAATACATGTCACCATACGTGCGTACGTACGACTTACCGTCTCTAGGTCGTGGTGTAATTGTTATTCAATACATTATTATTTGGATGGGTATAATAATGATGTGTAATTAATATAAATAATAAATATAACATGATAATTATTCTTTATATATGTTATACCATCCAATAATATATTATCCAAATATCAGAATAATGATATTGTCGCACATACATATGTACAGATTACCGTTTCCACGAACACGATGAGTTTCATTTCCCAACGTATCCAGTCAAGACTAATATTCATTAGATGATTAAAAATAATGTTTAAATACTTAAAATCATTCTTAATATGAATATGATACATACTATCTATAACAAATATTACTTATGTAAAAGTTTATATAAAGGAAAACGAATCAGTTAACACTCGAAACATCGACAATTCTAAGATATTATTAAAAAAGCAATGTTAAAAGATCATATATGATATCATATTAATGTATATGATTCTTTTATAATTTAATAACAATTATTTAGCCATTATACTATAGTTTGACCAACCATATACCAATTAAATTTACAAGGTATGGGTTAATTTCACAATCTCTTCACTATCATAGGTTGTTTATATGTAATTATCTACTAGGACCTATTTATCATCCACATACATATTTCATAAAATGTATTTCATAACATTATTACTATTTTATAGACTATGGGTTTAAGTAATTTATACCCTTTTTGACTTTTATTATATGTTTATAAAGGAATATTTCCGTCTTTTTCCAAATAAGGTACATTGTGACCTTTTCGACAAAATTAAGGTAAGAATGTTTTTTAAACTTGTACAGTGGGTACATCTATTTTTCACCGTTATAACATCGTCGAAGCTTACCTTACAATCTTATAAGAATATTTTCAAATAAAAATGTTTTCTTTTTTAAAAACATGGCTTTTAAATGATTTCAAAATAGAAAGAGATATTTCTCTAAAAAGGATTTGATTTCATCTATGTCAACATCCTTTGACAGATTTTAAGTTTGTTTGAAGTTGACTTATTATGATACAAAACTTCCGTATTTTAATGAAGGTTTTGTGAAATGTTTGACTATGGATGTGTTATTTTATACCATTCATGGTTTATGGATAAAGTGTTGACATTTCATATGCCAGTTTTAATATGAATGTTTATGTTATGTTTAAACCTTTTCATATTAGGAATGCATTGGACTAAGTAAGTGATGGGTGGAACCCACTATAGATCATCGATGCATCGATAGGTCTCATGAGAAAAACTAGTGTCTGGGCACAAGGCTTTGACAAAATCTTATTTTTATTCTTGGCATAAGGCCTTGACTATGTGGTTATGAATGTTTGGAATTATGCATTCCATCATTATGAAAGTGGCTATTGATATTTCATGTGATTATTCGACTAGTGGAATATACATGTGAGTATGTAAATGGAATTATTTTGATTTATATTTTTCATATTATGTTGAAAGGGATTTTGTTTTAGTTCTATACATTGCCTTAAATGTTTATGCTTATTTATGAAAGTTTCCACTACATTGTTATCCTTACTGAGTATCTAAGCTCACCCCTTTCTATGTTTTATTCTTCCCATGATGTGAAGAAGTATATTATGAATGACCTGCAGGGATAGTCTATGAGATCTCAGTGTTTTCTATGGAAACAATGTTGTTGTATTTTTCCTTTTTATGATTTAATGTAAACCTTATGAATGTATCTAGTACTTCCAAGGCAACTAAACTAATCGGTCTTTCGAGACTGGATCTTTTGTGATCATGCCAATGAAATGTAATAATGCACAGACTTTGGGCTTCTGGGGTCGGGGCATTACAAATTTTTCCAAAATAAAATTATACCATTATTCCTCAAATGAAATACCATAGTATTATATTTTCCTTAGGCATACACTGTTCCCATAAAAGTGAAAATCTTCCAAAATTACATTTATCACTTATCACAAAAACCATTTTCTTAAAATAATGATATCCATTTGATAAAACATAATTTCTTAAATGAACTTATTTTTGAACCATAATATAATTTAACTAAAAATAATATGTCATACTAACTAGGGGATTCACATAGGCCCATGGTATGCAATTCACCCTTGTCACCTTTCGGTTGTGGGTTCGATTCCCTTGGACTTTTCAGAAGTGATGGGTTGTCACCCATCCTACGGGGTTTCGCTTTCATAAGAATATATAATTCTTATAACATTATCACAAATAAGATAATTTCATCAAAAATAACCATAATCTACTTTATACTCATAGGATATTACTTCAGGACCTTCATTAATACTTCTTTCATACAAATTATGAATCATATCCTAAGATTCAATAATATCAAAACATCAGGTAAGAAACAATCCATACCTTTCATAGGTCATTTCCAGTTTCTTCATCCTTAATTGGAATGGAATTAGGAATTTGTAAATATATATTTGTAATGTACTGCTGATCACATTCCTAAACCTTGTTTTCTAGAAAACATATTTGTGAAATTATCATGCACATCACATTTAAAACATTAAATTGATACCTAAAAAATAACTTCTTTCCCTTTCCCAAAGTCAACTGAATGCTTCCTTTTTTATGGTAGGTTATTACTTAAGGACCATCATTAGAAAATATATAACATCTTCCCGTCCCTAAGAAACATTTTCCTAGGTGTTTCTTTTCACATCCTTGACACATAAGTTTTTGAATATACTTACCATTATGATCATTACATGAACTTCCATAGGGATTCGTTTCTCTCATATATGTTGCCTTAGAAAAATAACCAATGTTCAAGTGGTCAATCATGACTCTAGATAGTTGGTTTAGAATAACGACAAGATTTCTCATTACAGCTCCAATTTGATTCGGTTTCTTATTTAGAAAACCATGAAAGTTTTCTTCACATCCATTTTTACTTTGGTTCCTGATAGATCAATACATTTACAAAAACAAAAAAGGTATGGGTGAGCATATCAATTAAATCATCATATATTATCTTATGACGATGGTAAACACTAAGATATAATTATTCATGTAATCTTAAACTCATTCAACTTATCTAAAAAAACTATGACTCCTTAAAGTATTCTAACCATTATGGTAATGTCACTTATGCTTAAATAACACCCAAACCTATGAATTTATCTGAGCTGACCTCTGATACAAACTGTAAGGCCCTAGACTTAAACATTACTTAATCTAGAGATAAGTTTATAATTTGACTTTAATTCACATCAAGGATCTTTTCAGGTATATAACTTTAGAGAATTAGGGCATAAATTCTACATAACATCTTGAATATTACAAGTACAAACTTATACTCACTATATTTTTTTTCCATAAAACAATAAGTCTTTAAAATTATATATGATATCATTTCATGTTTTAATAGAATAACTTTTCCTTGTTCCCATCCTTGCCTCTATACGTCATTATGTCCTGTGAAGAAAATTTCAAAACATGGGATGAGAATAAAAATCCTAGTAAGGGATACATAATGAAAGAAAACTATTAGTCTTGCAAAAACATGTAAACATGGAAACCTTATCATAAATTAATACTTTTCACCCTTAAGAAGTAGAAAAAATACTTCACTGGATATAATCTCATTGCTTATCCTTTTTGTAACCAATATATTACCATAAAGCCCAAAGATAGCAACATATGGCATAAAAAGGTAACTTGGGACATAAACATACTTAAATGGAATAACCATATGGTTGACTTCTACACATATCACGAAACAGAATAGCCATATGACCAACTTCCTTACCCAATGCATTAAAGGTTATTATGTAACCACCCATCCTTGGTTTATCACGAAATCCCCCATCATTTGGTTTATCATGTAAAGACCCATCGTTGTTTTATCATGTAACCACCCATAAAATTTCCATGTAACATTTAATTATCATTACACATAAAATAAGCATAATGTAAAAATAAAATTTTTTCACTGTAACCAAAAGAGGTTATTTTTAGACATAGAAATATTCATCCCATTTCCGAAACCATTTTAAACATTTAATATAGCGACTTTTGAATCAATGGGTCACATACCACTTTGAATTATTTTAAATAATTTTACATTTTAAAATATTCATGTCCATATAAATAAATTCCTAGAAACCATTTTGAAAACATGGAAATTAAATTGAATGTTTTGTAATAAGAAAACATTAAAACATTAAAAACGATGTTTTAGTTAAAGATACATTTTACACTTGAGAAACACATAAATAAAAATCATTAAGAAATAAAAATAAATAGAACTTCAAATATCTTGAGAATGTACTAATTCACGATATAAATAGTCAAAAGGGTTTTATATACACATTATAGGATAATAGAGGTGCCTAATAACAAGATATGCCTCAATAAAAGGATATTGAGACGAAATCCCTTACATAGATCGTATCCTTAGATTAAGGATAAATCAATGAAATAATTATGTGGAAAAAATATAAATACACCAAATATAAGTGGATATTATGTGTAAAAAATCATAGGTCATTCACACATATTCATATCAATACATAATCTTAAATTAGAAGATTATCCCAATGAATAGAAATTGTGTTAAGAAGTTTCCTTACGAAAATTCGGCAGCCTGACGACATTTATTATATATTCAGAAAACTAGTTGATAAGAGAGAAAATGGTATATCATCAATTATACATAAAATGTACTGAAATAAGGATATATAAGAATATATCCCAAAATGAGAAAATGAAAATTAAAATATATAACATAAAAGAAGTCATTGAATAAAAGAGGAGGGTGAAAGTTTCCTCTAACTTGAGTCTGATTCGTCACATATGTTCCTTGTTATTCCTGAATAAAAAACTTAATTTAATTTCTAATTGATTAAGAACATTTTCAATGTTTATTATTACTTTTACGTCACTTATTAATACATTATAAAAATTACATAATTATTTAAGTTAATATAGATCATTTTGTCAATATTGGGTACTTGGGTCGAAAATGATCTTGTCAGAATTATAAATTGTCCATGTGGTAAAAATTATATTATCTACAGAAACATATTAATGATTAAAATATAATATATATATATCCATTATATATGTATTTGTAATATTCCATAACATTTTGAGATAATATATGAAATTCACCCTTCATGGAGATGATAAGCCGTATGTACGCATGAACACTACTTTCATTTATTTCTCATATTAAAGAAAGAAAAAATAAATGATACATAGGTACATTATAATTATTTTATAAAATAATATTATATATATGTTATATAAGTTCATTAATTCTATCCTTTATACCTTCCATGTATGACATGAATGAGTCATATCACTTTTAGGGGGCAGTAGTCTGCACTTCCTCAAATGAAATTATCGTATTTACACATCCAGAAAAGCATAAAAGAATGTTTTTAAATAAAAATTACAGAATAGTAGAGAAAATATAAATAAAATATATATTTAATATAAATAAATTTCCATCATAGTGTCCACCATGAGAGGTGGTACGGGAAAATTGAACAATCTTCGTTTTTTGAGGATGTAGTTCGCCGTACACAGAAACAGTATGTTCGTATCCATTAAATGGAGGTGTGTGTAAGAGTAGTTTTAATACATAAAATAAAAATAAAACTAGTATATTGAGGATACTGTTTTTCTTGTGTAATAAAATAATAATAATATAATAGGGAGTGGAGAAGTAAAATAATTGAAAGGAACTTTAGAGAAGATACCACCTCTTAAAATGTGTAACTCCCATTGATTTGAGCCAAAAGGAATTGTTGAATTGTCTTCTACCTAAGGTAAGGATTCTAGGAGTAATAAAGGGATTTTGGGAGATTATTTTTTCAGAGGTTGGATGATCCAAGGGGCTTGAGAGGTGTGATTAAATGGGTAGAGGTGGTTGCCTTTTATAAGAATGAGGAGGGGCACTTTAGAAATTCATTTAAATATTATTTTATTATAAAATGATTTTCGGTTTCAAATGGTCCCAAAGTCATTTAGTTCAAATATAAAATGATTTTGGGTCTAAAAACTCTTAAAAAAATAGGTTTTAGACAAGTTTAGGTCACACATTATACCTTATATTTTAGCTTTAACACTTAGTTAACTAATTTGACTTTTACCATGTCTTCTTGTATATTCATACTATATGGTTAGTATAATTACTATAAAATGATAATAAAAACTAAAGTGGTTCATTAATGAAATTTTAAACATTATATATTCCATTTAGAAGAATATTATATTTTTTTACTATTATATCATTTAATATAAAATTATTTTTTTGAAATTTTATTTATGTCAATTTTTTATACTATTCATATCAGGACTTTTTAAAAATCTATAAAAACATGATTATTTAGAAGAAAAAAATCACTAATTAAAATAAAAAAGTCAAAATAATCTCTAAAATTCATGTATGGGAAAAAAGTTTCAAAATAAATTTATTTTAATATTTATAATCTTATTTATTTAAATTATTGATTAATAAAGAAATCACTACATCATCTTTGTATCATAAATAATTTTCTTAAATGATATCTAAAAATTATAAATAAATTACCATGATGTATTAAATATTTTTAGGTTTCTAATTACTATTTATAGTCAAAATTATCACTTATATAATCCCATATAAAAATTGTTTTACTAAAATATACATATTCATGTTACATTTTTCTTTACTTTAAATTAATTCTTATAAAATGTCATTTTCAAATCCAAGTGGCTCCATGGGGTCACAAAATCGACCCGAGGATTCCCATGGTCAGACATATCTCATCCAATAGGATTATGACACATGTTAGTGTAGTTTAATATTATTATAATATTTATTTACCCATATTTTTCAGATTTACCCTTAATCCATGGTAAATAAAATATTTACTTAAGTTACTATTCGTAATGTATAAAAACAAAAGGTAACTAATTAAAAAATTTAAACCTCCTGATTCCAAATATGGAATCCTTTTTCCCAAATTCAAAACACAGAATTATCATAAATTAATTTAAAATTAATTCATGTTGTTAAAACCAAAATGCATGTTTTTAAGAAGTAATAACTATCAAAAGATTGACATGTGCTTAGGTCCAATTGAAAAGTAAAATTACTTAGAATGAATAAAATTGAATTAAAAGATAAAAAATAAACCAATTATACTTTAAAACCAATTAAAATAATAATATAACTATATAAATAAATTAGATGAAAAGGCATTTTTGAATTAAAATGCAGTATTTTTCACTATTCATTAAAAAAATGGACTTTAGGAGAAAAATACTAAAATTTCATCTAAAGCAAATTTAGATGTTTTGATTCTAAAGAAAAAGTTTATTTTGTCAAATAGAACATATAAAAGTGATAATAACTATATTTAAAAAGGTTTCACCATCAAAAGGTGGTAAAAAGACCTTTTAAAAATATTAGAGTATTTCATGCTTAAAATCAGATTCATTCTTATTTAAAACCTCTAATATTCATTAGATAAATGTAAAAACAATTAATAAATATGTAAAATCATAATATAGTTAATTCTGTTCATTCCCTTCAATAAAATGGCAAGGCGTTAACTACCATTTAGAATAATAATAATATTATATTATTTTTTGGTATAAGTTAATATTGTGTGCAATGTTAGATTTCAAAGAAACCTGTTGTTGCGTGTTGAGTATGCTATCAGAAAAATAATCCCCTTTAATGTAAAAAATAATAACTTATTCAGAAATATTAATATAAAATCAAATTTATTATTCTATAAATACCTTCGTCTTTACATCCTTCCCCCCTTTTGGAAATTTCATCATCACAATTTTAAAATTGGTCGTGGAAACTTCATTGAAAGTCCCGCATCGGAAAAAGAGTAAATAAAAATATAACTTTAAAAGAAAGAAAAAGAAGTAAAAAGGTCACCTGAGATAACCCATACTAGGATTCCATGTTAGAAAACATGGAGATTTAAGAGAAAATAACCATCAAGTTCTGAAGTAGAGTGATAGAAAACATGATCAGAAGAAAGTTAACCACCAGAAAATCACAAACCTGTGATAGGTTAAAGATTATTTGATTCCCTAGTCGAAAAAGTGAACGAACAAAGTTTTTGTTTTAATATAATTTTCATCAATTTGAGGAATTTATTTATGATCTTGACTAAGAACATAAGGAAACATACATACTTGTCATGTAGAATTTCATCCATTACTAAATCTCTACCACAAAATCATCTTTTCTCCAAACGATGTGTATTAAAGATGACTTGGTCACATAAAAAGTGGTAGAATAAACTTTTAAAGAATCACATAATCCACAAAAGATGAACTATATATTTCCCCTATCTTTAGACATTAACCAAAACCAAAATGGTTAGTTCAAGTTTGGATAATCCCCAAAAGGATAATCCTTATAAAAAAATACAACTCTTAATCTCCAAAATTCTAAAATCAATACTCAAAGTTAAAAAAATACCATTCAATAAAGAATATTCATAAAATTGTTAAAAATAATTCAAACTATGATTGAAACCCAAAAATTAGAACAATTTGATCACATAGTCTTCCACGATAAATCTTAAAATTTATCTCCAAATAACATAGACTACTCTTAATGTCTCATACTAAAAAGTAATTAACAAAATCACATATTATTGAAGATAGTTTAAACATTTATATTAATAAAATGAATTGCTATAATTACACAATAAAAACATATATTATTCAAAAATAAAATTATACCATTATTCATAATATGAAATCCCATAGCATTCTATTTTCCTTAGGCATATAGTCTTAATAAAAGAGAGAATGTCTTTTGAAATAACATTTATCACTTATTCAAAAAAATCATTTTCTTATACTAAGGTTATCCATTTGATTAAAAATAAGTTCCAAAATAAACTTATTATTTATCCATAAAATCATTTAACTAAAAAGAATAAGTCATATTTACAAGGGGATTCAAGTAGTTCGGTGGTAGGAATGTTTCACTTGTCTCCCTTCAGTTTTGGGTTTTCTTCCCAAGGGCTTTCTAAACGCAATGAGTTTTCAACAATCCGGTGGGTTGTACCTTTTCTAAAACCATATCATTCTTATAAAATTCTAAAAAAAGATAATTTTCTAAAAAATAACCATAATATTCTTTAAACTTATGGTTATAAAAAATCATTCATTTTTATCCCTAAAAGTAATAAACAATAATAACTTAAAATTCAAGGATCATATAAACCCATATAATTCTTTATAACTATATCGACAAAAAAATTCTTACTCAAATACAATTATCAAAAAACAAACATCAGGGTTACACATACAAGAGAAAAGTCTTCCAATGTAATCCTATCAACAAAAGATCATTAATAATTTTAAACATTTCATTACCGAGATATCTAACATAACTCTCAAATTTATAAAATGAGGATTTTTAATCATCCAACATTCTTCATGATCCCTTAACCATTTTTCAACTTATTCTATAATACTTCTTTTCTATAAACAAAATCATGGATCATATCCTAAGATTCAATAATATCAAAACATCAGCTAAGAAATAATCCATACCGGACAGAGGTCATTTTCAGTTTCCTCATCCTAAATTGGAATGACATTAGGAATTCATATACATATATTGGTATGTTCATACTGATCCCATTCCTAAACATTATTCATAGTACATATATTTGTGTAATGATCAAGCACACCACATTAAAAACATTCAATTGATCCCTTGGAAATAAATTATTTCCCTTTCCTGGAATCAACTTAATACTTCCTTTTTCCTTGGAAGGATATTACTTTTTAACCTTCATTACCACATTTATAACATCTTCTCGTCCCTTTGAAACACTTTCCTAGGTGTTTCTTTCCACATCATTGACACTTAGTTTTTTTTAATATACTTACCACTATGATTATTTTTTGAACTTCCATATGGATTCATATCTCTCATATATGATGCCTTAGAAAAAGAACCAAGGTTTATGTGGTAAATCGTGACTCTAGATAGTTGGTTAAGAATAACCACAAGAGTTCTCATTTTGGCTCCCATTTTATTCAGTTTCATATTCAGAAAACCATCACAATTTTAATCACATCTATTGTTACTTTGGTGCCTGTTATATCCATCCATTTACTAAAAACAAAAAAGGCAAGTGTGAGAATATTAGTTAAATCATCATATAATATCTCATGTGGAGGGTAAACACTAAGATTTACTTCTTCATGTTATCTTAAACTCATTCAATTTATATAAAATAACTAAGACTCTTTCTAATATGCTAACCATTATGGTTATGTCCCTTAGGATTAAATAACAACCTAACCACTGAAGTTATCTAAACTGACCTCTGATACAAGCTGTAATTCCCCAGCCTTAAACATTACTTAATATAGACATATGTTCATAATTTTACTTTAATTCACATTGAGGATATTTTCAGGTTTAGATCTTTAGGGAATTTGGTCATAACATGTACATAACATCTTGAATATTACCCGTAGTCACTTCTACTCACTATCTTTTTCTTTCAAAAAACAAGAACTCATTAAAACCAAATATGAAATTGTTTCATGTTTTAATAGTATAACATTTCCTTGATCCCATCCTTGACTCTAATCTTCATTATGTCCTGTGAAAAACATTTCAAAACATGGGATGGGCATAAATAGCTCAATAAGGGATACATAATGAAAGAAAACTATTAGTCTTGAAAAAACATGTAAACCCTGAAACATTTATCATAAAGTAATACTTTTCCCTTTTAAGAAGTAGAAAAAACACTTTATTGAATATAAGCTCATTTCTTACCCTTTGGGTAACCAAAATATTACAATAAAGCCTATAGAAAGCAACATATAGCATATAAAGTTAACTTGGAACATAAAAATACATAAATGGAATAACCATACGCTCTACTTCCACACATATCACTAAATGGAATATCCATATAGCTAACTTCCATACCCAATGCATTGGAGGTTATAACATAACCACCCATCCTTGGTTTATCATAGAACCACACGTCATTTGGTTTGTCATGCAACCACCCATCATTGGTTTATCACGTAACCACCCTTCAAATGTACAATTACCATTTAATAATCATAACACATAAAACCATCATAAATAAAAAATAACATTTCCACACTATAAACACAAGAGATTATTTTTAGATATAGAAATATTCAACCCATTTGCCAAACCATTTTAAACATTTAATAAAGATACTTCTGAATCAAAGTTTCACATAACACTATAAATCATTTTAATTAATTTATCATTTTAAAACATTCATGTCTTATAAATAAATTAATATAAACAATTTTGAAAACATGGACATGAAATTAAAGGTTTTAGAATAACAAGACATTAAAACATTAAAAAAAATGTTTTAGTTTAAGAGTCATTTTCCACTTGAGAAACACTTGAACAAAAATCATTAAAGAATAAAATTAAAGAAAACTTTAAATATCATGAGAATATACTAATTCATGATATAAATAGATAAAAGGGTTGTATATAAACATTATAGGATAATATATGTGCATAACAACAATATATGCCACAATGAGAGGATATTGAGATGAAATCCCTTACAAAGATCCTATCCTGAGATTAAGGATAAATCAATGACATAATTATGGGTGAAAAATATAAATACACATAATAAAAGTGAATATTAAGTGTAAAACAATAATATGTCATTCAGACATATTCATAGCATGAAATAAGCAAGATGTAGAAGACTAACCCAAAGAATGGAAATTGGGTTAAGAGGGTTCCTTACGAAAATTCTGCAGCCTAACGACGTTACTTAAAAATTTAGAAAAAGATTTCATGAGAGGGAAAATGGTATCTCATCATTTTGACATAAAATTTACCTAAATAATGATATATAATAATATATCCCAACATAACAAAATGGAAATTAAAAGGCATAACATAAAATAATTCATTAACTAAAAGAGTAGGGTGAAAGGTTCCCTTACC
Organism: Viscum album; assembly: GCA_963277665.1. Taxonomy (NCBI): domain Eukaryota; kingdom Viridiplantae; phylum Streptophyta; class Magnoliopsida; order Santalales; family Viscaceae; genus Viscum; species Viscum album. Next base: position 1,775,991,570 of record OY728146.1, on the reverse strand, counting down.
ATAAGTCTGATTCATCATGTATGTTACTTTTTATTCATGGATAATAAACTTAAGATAATTTATACTTTATTAAGAAGATTTTCAAGTTTATTATTACTTTTATATAACTTATGACCTTTTTATAAAAATTACATAATTTTTAAGTTAATATCGGTTGTTTTCTCGATATTCGGTACTTGGGTCAAAAAATATCTTGTCACAATTACAAATTGTCCATGTGGTCAAAATTACATTATCTACAGAATAGTATTAATGAATTAAATATAATATATATCCATTATATATGTATTTATAATATTCTATAACATTTGTATATAATAAATGAAATGCATCGTTCATGGAGATGGTAAGCGGTATGTACGCATGAACACAACTTTCATTTATTTTTCATATTAGTGAAATGAAAAATAAATGATAAATAGGTATATTATAATTAAATTATAATATAATATGATATATATGTTACATATTTTCAGTAACACCATCCTTTATACATTCCATGTATGGCATGAACGAGTCATATCACTTTGAGGGGGTGGTAGTCCGCACTTCCTTAAATGAAATTATCGTATTTACACATCATAAAAAGCATAAAGATCTGTTTTTAAATAAAAATTATAGTATCATAGTGAAAATATAAATATAATATATATAATATATAAATACAGGGCCATCATAATGGCCACCATTATAGGTGGTAGGGGAAAACTGAACAATCATCGTTTCGTGAGGCAACAATTCCTTGTATATAGAAACAATATGTTCATATCCATTAAATGGAGGTGTGTGTAATTTTAGTTTGAAATATTTCTCATAAAAAATTCTAGTATATTTAGGATACTAGATTTTTTATTTAATCAAAGAATAATAATATAATAGGGATTGGAGATGTAAAATAATGGAATGGATATTTTGAGAAGACGCTACCTCTTAAAATGTGTAACTCCCTTTGATCTGAGCCAAAAGGCTTTCTAGAATTTTCTATGCCTAATGTAAGGAATTTAGGAGGAATAAAGGAATGTTTAGAGATTATTTTGGTAGATTTTGAATTATCCAAGGTCTTGAGAGGTGCGATTAAATGGGTTTAGGTGATGCCCTTTTATAAGAGGGAGGAGGGGAACTTTAGGAATGCATTGAAATATTAATTTATTATAAAATGATTTTGGGTTAAAAATGGTCCCAAAGTCATTTATTTTAAATATAAAATTATTCTGGGTCTAAAAAATCTCAACCAATAGTATTTACACAAGTATAGATCAGAAATTTAACCTTATCTTTTAGCCTTAACCCTCAGTTAACTAATTTGACTTTTACCAAGTCTTCTTGTATATTCATATTGCATGGTTAATATAGTTACTATAAAATGCCAATAAAACATCAAGTGGTTCATTAATAAAGATTTAAACATTATCTATGACATTTTTTCTAATCTTATATTTTTTACTACTATATCGTTTAATAAAATATTATTTGTTTTAAAAAATCATTTATGTCAATTTTTTATACAATTCATGTCATGACTTTATAAAAATTCATAAAAAGTTTATTGTTTCAAAAGAACATCATTAATATAAATAAAAAAGTCATAATTTTTCATTAAAATTCGTGGATGGAATAAAAAGTTTCAAAATAAATTTATTTTAATATTTATAATCTCATTTATTTAAATCATTCATTAATAAGAAAATCACTACATCATCACTGTGTCATAAATAAAATTATTTATTTGATGTCTAAAAATTATAAATAAAATAAAATGATATATGAAATCTTTTTATATTTTTAATTACTATTTATAGTAAAAAATATCACTTTAATAACTCCATATAAAAATTGTTTTACTTAAAGATACACGTTTATGTTGCATTTTTCTTTACATTAAATTAATTCTTATAAAATGTCATTTTCACATCCAAGTGGCTCCATGGGGTCCCAAAATTGACCCAAAGATGCCCATGGTCAAACATATCTCGTCCAATAGGATTAGGACACATGTTAGGGTAGTTTAATATTATTATAATATTTTTTTACCCTTATTTACTGGATTTACCCTTAAACCATGATAAATAAAATAATTACTGAAGTTACAATTCATAAAGTCTAAAACTAAAAGGTACCTATTTAAACAATTTTTAACTCCTTATCAAAATATGGGATCAATTTTTGAAAATTTCAAAACCCATAATTGACATAAATTAATTTAAAATTAATTCCCGTTTTCAAAACCAAAAAGCGGGTTTCTAAGAAATAATAATTATCAAAGGATTGATATGTGTTTATATCTAATTGCCAAGTGAAATTATTTAAAATGACCAATATTGAATTAAATTATAAAAATATAATCCAATTAAACATTAAAACCAATCTAAAAGACAATATAGCTATATAAATATATTATATGAAAAGGTAGTTTTGAATTAAAATGAAGTATTTTTCACTATTCATTGAAAATGAACTTTATTAGAAAAATACCAAAATTTCATCCAAAGTAAATTTTTATGTTCATATTCTTAATAAGAATTTTATTTTCTCAAATAGAACTTATAAAAATGGAAATATCTATATTTAAAAAAGCTTCTCAATCAAAAGGGTGTAAAACTACCTTTTAAAAATATTAGAGTATTTCAGGCATAAAATCAGATTCATTCTTATTTGAGGCCTTTAATATTCATTGGATAAATTTCAAAACATTTAATAATTATGTAAAATCATCATATAGTTAACTCTGTTCATTCCCAACAAAACAAGAACAAGGTGTTAACTATCATTTAATATAATAATATTATTATATTATTTTTCAGTATAAGTCATAGTTGTGTGGAATATAAGATTTCAAAGAAAACTATTATTGCGTGTTTAGTACGCTACCTGACAACAAATCCCTTATAATGTAAAAATAATATCTTATTCATAAATATTAAAAAAAAAGAAAAAGTATTATTCTATAAATACTTGGGTCGTTACAAATATATCATATCACCCCTCAAACATCGGGGTTGTGCCTTATCCTCACATATAATTATGAATTATGATCGGGTACCAAAGGAAACTCGAGGAAGGCATGAGTAAAACATAGTAGGAGACCACCAATGGTGTGTAAATCATATCCAATATGAGAAAGTATATACTAATGTGAAAGTAAGTTAAATAAATATGTATATAACAATATAAAAATAATAAATATTTTTAACCCTTGATTCTAATATGGCACCTAGGGTCAACCATAATCACTTTGGATAGTGATATATGTCTCTATCCATAGTACAATAGTAAATTTTATAAGCATAAAGACACACTATATCCTTAAAATCACATCAAGTACACCCAATATTAATAATCAATAATATAGGCATACTAGATCCTTGGAATCCCATCAAGGTCCCATAATAGTAATAATCAATAATATGATCATACTACATCCTCAGAATCACATCAAGGTCTCCTAGTAGTAATAATTAAAAATATGGGAGTTCCAAATCCAAATAATCAAATTAAGGTCCCCTAATAATTATAATAATAATATGAAAACAAGATCCTTGTAATTAAATTCTAGGTCTCAAGAAAATAATAATAATTCGCACATCAGATCCTTGAAATTTCATCCAAGGTCGCCCGATAATAATAGTAATAATGATATACATACAATAAATTTCATAATCATGAGTTCAGATTTCCGTTATCCAAAATTAAACATATATTAAATTTTATGATAATGAGTTCATAATTTCATTATCTGATTATCCATCAAATTAATTTAACCAAGATATCATTAATTAAATATTTAAATAGAGGTCATCAAAGAATGTTTTAATTTTATCCACTCAAATATCAGATACTCTCTAAATATATTTGAAAAAATAGAAGTCATTATTTTAGTCCAAAAAACACCTATATTCACCACTTCAATTCTATTTTAATCTTCAAGGATTGGAAAACCTTATATAGTGGCCTATGTTTCTATCTTTACACTCCAAACTACCACTTGGAGCCTATGTGAGGGCCTAAAAAATTTAATTAGGAATAAAACTTAAACTATTAATTAATGAAGTACAAGAACACGATATTTTTTTAACAACCACACATTATATATATATAAGATAATATAAATAAGACATCAATATATACATCGATACTACGTACCTCAAACACATGGGGTTTATAGTAAGTAAATGGAATCTACAAGTTGAAGGGAAAGTGGGACCCTCCTATCAAAATTAAAAATAAAAGTTTAATCGTAATATATTTGTATAACAGATATCATCTAAGAATAAATTTCAAATGAAAATAAATCATTATAAACTTTCCAAAGAATCATCTAGATATGTAATATCTATCAAATTATGAATGAAAATGGGGTTTTAGAGAATAAAATGAGTAATGAAAGTATTAATAACCCTACCTTAAGAATCATATTTTCTCTCATAAACGGGCGTAACATCCCTTGATGATAAAGTAAAAAATTATTCCATTTCAAAAAAAATGAACCTAAACCACCATGTATTGGTTATTCCCACCATGACTATGATGTATTCGATCACACCATTCCTAGGAGATCCATAGTGGCGATAATTCATAAAATAGAGAAAAATCCTTATCCATGTTAGCCCCATCATGAATTCCACCGTAGTGCGGTGATTCCACTATATATGTGGTCCACATGGAGAATCTCAGTTCCTCATTTATAATTCCATGCCAACAATTGGGAATTTTATATGCACCATATATAAGAACACACTATGGTGGAATCCATGTTGTTCATAGAATCCATTAGTGATCCAAACAAAGATGTTGTGCCACTTTTTTTCCATCTTCTGGATGGTGAATTATGACTTGCGAGTGGGTGGACATGCAGTAGACCCAATCACTACCCTTTTCTGAAAAATCATGTTCATAGTGTAATACCCCAAGATTCCGTGAAATATTTTTTTTCGACTTAATTTAATCTTTACGATATTCTGCATTTTCACACAACACTATATATAGATGGTATTAAATGAAAGTACTTTGTTTAGTTTTCATTTCACATGAAACTATGTTAATATTGAACTACATGTAACATTTATATTATCACATGGTATATGAAATACTATGTTTTTATTGTGTTACACACAATTTCAAGTTCCGCTGATAGCTTGTATTACATGAAATACCTTGTTTTACCAATTTACAATGTATTATTTATATGATTATTGTTAAAATATTATTGTAGTTTTCACCAATCCATCACAGTGGTGATTGTGAATAATATTAATTAAATTATAAAAATATGGTTTACATATCTATATAAAAAGAATTATTTTTTTGACCAATTAACTATAAATAAAAATAAAACCCTTTGGATAATTTTGGAAATCTTTTGCTGGAAAACTATATTTATACAATCAAACATGTTTTAACTAAAAAAATTAATTAAAATTTTTTGATAGATGATTTTAATGAAATATATATATATATATATAATATTCAGTACAATAATTAACTTTAAGTTTATTTATTTTCTATACAGGACATAAGAATAAATCTAATTTTACACATATAGATATTTATTTTTCTAAAAGGTAATTTTACTGCCTTTTAATAGGGAACCTATTTTAAATAAATATTTTGAAACATTTATAATTTTTATTTGACTAAATAAAATTAATTTTTAAAATTTTATTATAATGATTTACATCAAGTAAATGTTTGGTATTTTTCTGAGATGTTACATTTTTTTCATGAATAGTGAAAACACTTAATTTTAATTGAAAAATGTGATTTCATATAATTTAATAATATTGTTAAATTTTATTTTAAATTTTATTTAAAGTTTATTTAGGTCAATTATAAATATATTATTAATATTTAGGTCATTAGAATCAATTTCACATTGAAATTAGATATAAAAATATTTCAAGCTTCTGAACATTTTCACTTTAAAAACCCATTGTCTCGTCCTATATTTGGGATTAATTTCAAATTCATTTATTCAAATTATATTATTAGAATTTTGAAAAATATATTTTAAATTTTTTATCGAAATAATTTATAATTTCAATTAAGTTAAACTTAGTTTTTTACAAAAAACATTATAAATGTAATTGAAACTAAATACCACAATTAATGTAAAAACTAGTTTACTTTGTGGTTAAACATTATATTAAAAGGATTAATGACCTATATATTTGTAAAAATATATTTTATGTCAATATATAGACCATATAATCCTTTTTATATAACATTTACCATTATTGGAGCCATATAATGCAATGGAGGCATCTCAATAGTGTTTTCCTTTTTATATTTACAAGAATGTCACTCCACCTCCACTATAAAAGGGAACTCACCCCCTCATGTATTCACACATATTTAGGCCTTTCACTCATCCAAACATTGAAAAAATACACTCCAATATTCAATAATATCCTGCAAGAAGTACCTCTTTTGGAAAAAATAAAACCACATTATTGCTTTTGTGAAAACCAAAATGAATTACCCAAAGAAGAGGTAACATCATTCAACAATAATTTTTGTTTTATGTCTTTATCCACCTAATAAATCCTTATTATTATATAATAATATAATAAAATAAGTATACTAAACTCACAAAAACTCACACACACTTCCATATTCTGAGATAAATTATCATCATTCATGTGTACGGTGGGCTACCACCTCACGAACCGATATCGTTCTTTCTTCCATTACCACCTCTCTAGGTTGAGAATAACGATGAAATTAATAGTATTATATATTATATATACTATATTTATGATGTATTTATGATTATGTAATTATTATATAACACATACCTTCATGCTTTCCAATTTGTGGGAATATAATAACTTCGTTTGTAGACGTATGGACTACCGCCTCCTTAATGCAATGTGATTTGTACACACTTTACATAGAACATATTAAAAATTATTTTAGTGAAATTATATGATATATATGAAATAATAATTAAAATTTAATGATAATATATATAAATATATATAAATATATTCCATTTACATTCTTTCAATGAATACGATAAGAAAATAGAAACAACTTTCATGCATATGTACGACCAACCATCTCTATGAACAATGTATTCTTTTTCATATTAATATATTTATAGATTATTTAAATTATTATATACTGAATATATATGATATTTATATCATGTTTTACAATATTTATACATGTAAACTATGATTTAATTAATAGGATCAAGAATTTAAAGTCAAAACATTTATGAAAAACAAAGCAGTTATTACCCGAAATATAACATTAACAAGGAATTATAAATAATTAGAAAATATAAAATCATAATAAAATCATATATTTAATGTTATATAATAATATTTTTCTATGGTATATTTATAATAAATTTATATTTATTATATAATATTTTTGAACATGTATGATGAAATTGAAGACTTAAGGGAAGGGTTTTATCATCTCACTTTTATTTCTGTGGGATATATGCTATATTAACTACTTATTATTATTGTGTGGTGTATATACTAACCAATGAAATGTTATATTAGGAATAAAATTTATTTAATGATATTAAAAGTTTCAATTTATTTTATTCATTCACTGATATCACGATTTAAAAGTTACTCAAGTAGTAAGTGGATTTATAGTCTCACTTTTATTTTTACGTGACTTATGGCTTATTCATCACTAGTTTATTTTGCATGGTGTATATAATACCCATAAATATATTTTATAATTATTAAATATATATATTTATGTTTATTTAAATATTCATTTTGTGATATTTATTTCATTGGGTTTTCAGTTTAAAATTTACCAAATTGAAAGGTATTTTTAACCTCACTTTGGCCTCTTTGAGACACATGTTATGTTATGCACCTACATTATTTTATGAGGTGTATATAGGGAAATTTGAAATGTTTTATCATGAATATACTTCTTCAATTATATTTTTGACTTCATGTAATGTTATTATATCATCTGGGCTATAATTCAATGTTACCAATGTTGTAATAGTTTATGGTTACAATCTCATCGTTTATCGGGTTTGTTTATAATTATACTTCCATTGAAGAAATATTATGATCCATATCTAAATAAAACTCATAAATTTTATTATATTATGGTTATTAATGATATATTAATTTATTGGTACCATTTTTACACACTTTGGTACTTAATAAAATTAAGCAAATTTTTTAAGAAAATGTAACTTTAACTCTTTCTTTGGTTATTAATTTGAGTTATTTGAAAACATTGTTTTCAAAAAATGAATTAAAAATTATTATACTACTTTATTATGAAATTTAGAAGAAATTTTTACCCATGTTTTAGATTTTAAATTATTTTCAAAAAAATAATCTTTTTGTCATTTTCCGATCTAGGAACCTTTCTAATATTTTAACGAAAAAATGGAATGTTCGAAATGAACAGATTTATCCACTATCATGACCATCATCTATTTGATGCTTCCATTTAATATTTAAAAGAATAGTTTTTAAAGATTTTTATCCTAATATTCATGATCTTTTCTATTTTAACTTGGTTTTAAAAGAAAAAGTTTTTAGAAATGTATTCAGGATTCTTTTATAAGTTTTCAAATAAAGTTTTTTTAAAAAATGTTTATTTGGATTACATAATAAGTTTTCAAAGTAATTTTACAAGAAGAAGTATTTCAAAATGTTTTAAAGATTACTTTTATAAATTGTCAAAGAAAAAAGTTTTTGAAATGCTTTCACCATTCCTTAATATTTTTTCAAGGAAAAGGTTTTTAAAAATGTTTTTAGTATACATTTTTATGTTATCAAGGAAAAGATTTTTTAATTTTTTTTAAAGAATACTTTATAAGTTTTTAAGGTCATTTTTAAATAAAATGGTTTTAATTTTTTTATATTTTAAAAATTATTTTTTCAATGAAGAAAGGATATTTTTCTTCTGAAATGTGTTTAAAAGAAGTTGAAAATTAATTTTCCAAATAAGATAAAATCCTTTGGTGTTACCAATTTTTTTATGGAGATATGATCCAAGGGATACATTCATATTTATTCTCAGAATGGTTTATGTTTTAATGTAATGATTTTTATGAAACATATTTATATTTTATATAATATATGTTTATAGATCCCATTTCTCTTTCTTGGGTTATATGATTATGAAACCGACTTCATTTCAAGGGTTATTATTTGATGAAATTATTATTAAACCTGCCTATTTTCTATAGGTTATTATATGATGACATGTTTATGAAACCCATTTCATTTAATGGGTTATGATATGGTTTTTTATGATCTTTTGGTACATGTATGTATGATTTAATTATGATAATGGTGAGATTATTATCTACCACCAATGCATTGGGTAATAATTTATATCTCATGAGATGAACATGAATAGAACAAGGAGTGAAATCAGTTCAGTAAATGACTTTGTCTGCTAAGATGGTATTTGGAGGGAACCTTGACTACTAAGATGGTTATGGGAGTAAAGAATGATTACCAATTAGTGAATTGATTCCAATAATATGGCCTAGGAATTAGGTCATGATTACTATGGAAATAATTCTATGTGATTTCGTGTCTACTTCAATTCAATGTATTATTCCTATGTTATGATTTTATTTATTATTATCTTGATCCACTTATGATTCTTGTCTTATTAATTTCTAATCATTATGCCATGATTCATGTTTATGATCCTTTATATGGAAGGTACAATTTTTCAATGTTTTTCTTATGTTCTCATACCATTATGATTATGCTATACTTACATATATCTTTTGTTTACCCTCAATGAACAAATGAGATCACCGGTTCTTATGATTCCTTTCTCTAGTCTATAATGAAAGGTTTTGAGTTTCAGTACTAAAAGAGAAGATCTTTGTGAGAAATAGTTATTATTTTTCTCCAAGTTAGAATATTGTGTTTCGTGTTTCCAAAGACACTAAAATACTACGGTCATCAACCATGTTCTTTTATAATGCATAGAATATTTATTTAAAATGATGTAATATCAATGTTTGTTAAGTCCGAGTCATTGTAGTTGGTATCAAAGGAAAGCTTTATTCAACCTTTGGAAACTACGATGAGAAAATAAAAGTGAGATTACTAAGGATAATTCTAAAGATATGATTAGGGATATATCTTAGGATAAGATTAAATTTCATATATTTCTAAGTATGTGTCATGGTTTTGGAATCCTATATGTAATTTTTCATGATTAAGTGGTTTTCTTTTATGATAAGTGTTGCTCACACTATTCTATCTGGTTTTATTCAATATAGGGAACTAGATGTAATAAGGTTAACATTGAACGTTTCAAAGTGTAAACTATGGGAATTATAAAAATAGATTTCTTAAGAGAAAATTTCATAAAGAGAATCAAGATGGTGGTATGAGTATTGTCTATACTTTTTAGGATAAAGTGACCAAAAATGGAATGTGTAAGGAATGTGATGTTTTAATAGTTTTGTTTACATTAAACATAAGAATAATTATTTTATTGAAGTTGATGAATCATAAGACATGATTAATATTTCATATTATAAGAACACAATATTAAAAAAAAGATGTTGAAGCCTAATTAATGGTTTAAGAATAAATTTGGATGATTGAAGTGTATATGTTTTGGAATTCAAAGATTGTGTTATATGAATCATGAAACATATAACTACTTTTTGTATATGTTTTTGAAGTATTTAAAAGGATATGTTTAGTTATGTTGATGTCTTAGGAAATTCATTTAATAGAACTTTTATATTTTGATTAAGGGAAGGCAACCCTTAATGTGTTTCTGAGGATGCGAAAATCATATTTATTATGGATAAAGAGATGATGATATGGATAAAGTAAATTGGATTGTATTTTTGAACTTAAAATTGATAAATGATTTGTTGAAAATGTAGTCTATTCTATCATTGATGAAGTTTAATTTTTTTGGATTTAAGGAATATATCCCATTATCTTTGGAATAAGAAACCATGTATATTTTCATAAGGATTTACAGTAATTCAGGTTATTACAGTGTTTTAAGTAAATAGATGATAATGTTATTCAAATGTTTATAATGTAATAAATAATAGAAATTTTATGATATACGAGGGATCAAGGTTATAATTATTTTGAGAAATTTAGTAACCTTATTTCTAACATTTTGTATTTTCATCTTTTGGAAGGGATACAAGGTTAGCCATTTATGGAGTGGTTTATGATATACTTCAGATAAGGTTTTAGTGTTAAAATTATTATCTCAACATATGAGGATTTATTCATATTGGATAAACTATGCTAACCACTTTGTTGCGATGTTAACTAATTATGGATGGAATGAATGGTCATTATATATATGGATCTCATGATCTACTAATTCTTCAGGAATGAAAAATCAACATTTTTTTCATGGAATAAAAGATGAAGTATAAATTGATCAAGGAAAAACAAAGGGAGATATTGTAATGAAATCAAGTAAGTATACATTCTCATGAAAATTAATCAACATTAGTAAAAGGGTCTTGAAATCAAAAATTTTATGATTATCATCATTTCTTATGATACCAATGACTTCTTCAAGCCTCTTTGGGTTATGGATTTGTGATTAATAACATTCTCCTAACCATATTCTATATCACTCTCCATCAGAAATTGGTAGTAAGACTTATATTTAATGTCAATGTTTTAATATTACACCTATGATATTATACATAGAAAACATGTTATGAGTTACTTTAGGTAACCATTATGGTTCCTATATTCCCTTTTGAAAAGAAGTTTTAGTATTCATTTTTATGATATGGGTTTCTATGAAGGGGACTTACAATTATTAATAATTTGATAAAACAAAAAAATATTGAGTGATAAATTAATTTTATGTGTGGTATAATGTAACACCTTGAGATTTTATGAAATATATATATTTTTAATTAATTTAATCTTTTCAATATTCTAAATTTCATGCAACATTGAATATAGCTGGTGTTATAATAAAACACTAAGTTCTATTTACGTTTCATACAACACCAAGTTAATATTGTACTACATAAAATTATTATATTTGATTCCAATATACAAAAAACTATGTTCGGATTATTTTACACATATTATTGAGTTCCTTAGATAGATTTTATTACACGTAAGACCTAGTTTTACCAAACTACAATAACTATTAATAATATTATTAAAATATTATTATATTTTTCACCTAGAAATTGGAATGATGGTTATGAATAAAACTTATTAAATTATGAGAATATGTTTTACACATGTATATAAGAATAATTATTTGGTGACTAATTAACTAGAAATTAAACTAAAACTCTTTTGATAATATATGAAACCATTTTCTAGAAAACTATATTAATGAAATCGAACACATTTTACCTAAATAAATGAATTTAAAAACTTTTTATAGATGATTTTAATGATATATATATATATATATTTTGTTTATTCATATATGTAACATTTATTTTATGTGTTTTCTAGACAATATATAATAATTAATCCAACTTACACATAAAGATAAATATTTTTCTAAAAGGTAATTTGACTACCTTTTAATGGGGATCCTATTTTAAATATAATTTTTTGGAACTTTTATAAATTTTATTTTACAAAATAAACTTAATTTTTGAAATCATATTATCAAAATTATATTTGGGGAAATTTTTGGTATTTTTGTAAGAAGTCTCATTTTTTGATGAATAGTGAAAAAGCACTGAATATTAATTAAAAAATGCATTTTCATCTAATTTGTTTTTATAGTAAAATTTTATTTTAAAATAGGTTTAAAGTTTATTTATATATATAATAAATAATTAAGTACAATTTATTTCATTGGAACCAATTTCACATTAAAATTGGATATAAAAATATTTCAAACTTTTGAACATTTTCACTTTAAATACCCATTGTCTTGTCCTATCTATGAGATTAATTTTTAAATATTTTCTTCCACTTTTGTGTTTATAATTCCAAAAAATGGATTCCATATCTTTAATTATAATAATTTATAATATATATTATGCTTAAATTATTTTTGGAAGAGAAATATTATTCAAAGTAATAAAAATTAATTACAATGATTAAGGTAAAAATATTTTTAGTTAGTGGGTAAACTTTAATCATAAAATAATAACTGATTTAGAAACTTATAAAAAAGAATTTTTTTTGGAAATATCTCAACCATATACTCCATTGTATATAATATGGACCGTTATTGGAGGCACATGATTTAAGGGAGAGATCTCAATATTGTTTGCCAGTTTATATTTACAAGAATGTCAGTCCTCCTCTACTATAAAAGAGAAATTACCCCTCACTTATTTACACCTATCAAGACAATGTTTTCTTAAAAAAAATGAACATATATGATAAAAAATTACAACGTATCCTCCTATAAGTCTCAATTTTGGCATAAATCAAACCATGTTTGTCATTTTGTGCAAACCAAAAAGAATTACCTAAAGAATAGGTAACATACATCAAAAGAACTTTTGTTTTATGTCCTTATCCAACCCTTAAATCCTTCATATTCCATGATTTTATAATAAAACAACCATCCAAAATATAATGAGTATTTTTATTTTATGGTTTTAATGTACACTAAGGCACACATCCATCATATGGGATACAAAATCATGGTTTGTGTGTACGACAGACTACCACCTCACGAACCAATGTCATTCATTTCTCCACTACCACCTCTCAACATTAAGAATAATGATGGAATAATTTTTATTATTATATATAGGAGTTCTATGGTTTCTTTACACTTCTATAATTATTATATATCACATAACTTCATGATTTATATTTTATGGGAATACAATAACTTCGTTTGTAGACGTGTGGACTACTAACTCCTCAAAGAGATGTGATTCGTTCACACTTTACATGTAATGTATTAAGGATGGATTTTTTAAATGAATATGATTTATGTTAAATAATAATGATAATATAATTTAGATATATATATATATATATTTCATTTACTTTTATTCATTCAATAGGACTAGAAAACGGGAACAATGTTTATTCTTATGTACGACCAACCATCTCCATGTACGATGTATTCCATTTCATATTTATATATTATTATAAATACTTATATACTGAATATATAAGATATTTATATAATGTTTTAAATTATTTAAATAATTAAATCACGAATCAATTAAAAGGATCAAGAAACAAAGTCAAAACTTATACAAAAATCAAAGCGGTTATTACATGAAACATAACATTATCAAAGAATTTTTAATAAATAGGTAATATAAAGTCATAAGAAAATAATATATGGTATGATATCTAAGACTATGGTTCTGTTTTATATTTATAATAAACTTATATTTTTTATGCCGAAGTTATGAATGTGTACGAACAAAGTCAAGAATTAAGGTAAGGGTTTTCTTACTTCACTTTTATTTTAGTAAAATATATGTTATATTCACCACTTATTCTTGTATTGTGATTTAGATAACTACATATGAAATATTATATCATGAATATAATTTATTTAATGATATGAAAATTTTCAATTGATTTTATTATTTTTCTTATCTCACGATTCCAAAGTTACTCAAGTAGCAAAGGGGATTTCAAGTCTCACTTATATTTCTACAAGACTTGTGTCTTAGTCACAAATAATTTCTTTTGTTTGGTGTATATAATAAACCTAAATATATTCTATTATTAGTATTATAAAATTAATTTGTATTTACATGTACATTTTATGATCTATATTTGATTGGGTCTATGGTTCTATAGTTTCCAAATCATATAGTAATTTTTTTCTCAAATTTCCTTCATTGAGACACATGTTATGTTATGAACCTACATTATTTTATGAGTTTTATATAATGTCATTTGAAATTTTGTATCAAAATTATCATTATTTCATGATATTTTAATCTTAATTTAGTTCTATTTTATTATGTGTATTATCAGTCAATGTTTCCAAAGTGGTAATAGTTTACTGTTGTAATCTCATCATTTATCAGGATTATTTATGATTAGGCAACTATTATTGAAATATTATGATCCATATCTCAATAAAACTCATGAAATTTAATATCCTTTTCTTATTCATGATATATTAATTTATTGGTACCATTTTTCCACACATTGTTACTTAAGATTGTTAAGAATTTGTTTTTAAAAAAAGTCTGACTTTACCTCCCTTTTCTATCAAAAATGTATGTTCTTAAAAAATAAATTTTTCTAAAAATATTACAAAAATGTTATAATATTATCCCATAATCATTAAAATACATATTTAATTATGTTTTACCTTTTTAAAAAAAATTGTTTAAAAAATTAATCTTCTTTTTGTTTTTTGATCGAGGCACTTCTTTAATCTTTTTTATGCTGAAAAATGAATGTTCGATATGTATAGATTTATCCACCATCATGATTCTCATATCTTTAAAGCTATAATTGAAATTTTAGAATATTATTTTTTTATAAAATTGTTTTTTATAATAATTATATATTAATTGATGTGATCTTGAATAAAAAAGTTTTCAAAAAAGTTTTCCATATTCCTTTATAATTTTTCAAGGAAAAAAGTTGTCAAAAATGTTTTTAACATTCCATTATAAAATTTCAAGGTTATTTTCAAATAAAAAGGTTTTCAATTTTTTTTTCAATATTTCTTTATATGTTTTCAAATAATTTTTTTTTCAAATGTTTTCAAGATTCCTTTATAAGATTTCAAGGAAACATTTTTTCAAAATGTTTTCAAGCTTACATTATAATTTTCAAGGAAAAGTTTTTAAAAACTTATTCAAGCTTCATTTATAGGTTCTAAAGGTTATTTTAAAAGAAAATGGTTTTCAAAAGGGTTTTTGTTTTAAAAATATTTTTTTCGATGAATAAGGAATATTTTCCTCAAGAATTATTTTAAATGAAGTTTTAAATTTACATTCCATATAAAATGACATATATTGGTATTACTTATTCCTTCTTGAGAATATGATCCAATGGATACATTCATATTATTTCTCTAAATGGTATATGTTTTGATGGAATGATGTTTATGAAACCCATTTATCTTTCACAAGTTAAATGTTTATGAGAACAAATTTTTATTTAATGGGTTATATTCTTTTTAAATCTTCTTCTTTTCAAGGATTGTGCTATAATGAAATGATTATGAAACGTGTCTATTTTCAAAAGGTTATGATATGATGACTTTTTTATGATACCTATTTCATTTAATGGGTTATGATAGGATTGTTTTGATCCTGTGAACCATGTACATATGATTTTATTATGAGATGGGTGGGACCTATATCTCCCAACAATGGATTGAGTAAATATTTATATCAGTAGAGATAAATATTGATGGAAAGGAGAGAGAATATGGTTCATTATAGGACCTTGTCTAATAATATGGTCTTATGAGTGAACATTAACTATTAATATGGTTATGGGAGTGAACCATGACAACCAAGATGGTTTGGGGAATGAAACCATTCCACTAATATGACCTTGGAATCAAGAATTGAAAACAATAAAAATCATTCTATATGATTATGTATCTTCCAAAATTTGATGTATTAGTAGTATTTCATGCTTTCATGGATTATTATCTTAATTCCCTTATGATCAATGTGTAATAAAATTCCAATATTTATGATATGATTCATGTTTAAGTTATTTTATATGGAGGGTATGATTTTACAATGTTATGATCATGTCCTCATATTATGTTTCATTTCTCTATTGTATGAGGAATGAATTTATGTAGGATTACTAAATAGAAATATATTTATGAAAAAAATTGAAGATCTTTCACAAAGTTAGAATATTATGTCCCTAGTTTCCAACGACACAAAATACTACAGTCCTCAAGCATGTACTTTTTGAATATTCTAAATATTTATTTAAAACGATGTTATATCCATGTATTTTATGTTTTAGTCACTAAAAATATACCCAAAAACACCCAAAAGGCCTCTCCTATTACCAAAAACACATATAGATACAAGGTCAAGAAAAGTGGTCTATTAAAAAATAAAAACAATGAAATACCATAAGAAAGATCCAAGATGTTATATAAGATGGATATACCGAATTAGAATGATATCACACATATATATGGTGGTAAGATTAATATTTAAGATATAGGATCATCAGATCAATAGTGAATAATATTGTATATATGGTATTAAGTATTGGAGTGTGATTAATCTCAATTAAATTGAATATCTAGTTTGGATGAATATTATTCATTGTATATATTTGAAGACCTAGAAGTAAATTCTGAAGTAATATGAAGAACACCCTTGTTGTTTTGTGTAATTTTTTTTGTTTCAAATATTGTAAGATTGACATGTGTTTTGATTACATCTTTGTATAACTCTTTAAACTAGTACATGGAATATAAAAGAGGCTATAGACATTGGGTGAGTAGTGATATATTCTTAAGATTGTAATGAAATATTAGTAAAGTAGAGATTTATTAGCATATTGACACATAATTGATATGTAATCCTTGTATATATGCTTTTATGGGTGAAAATAGTAATTTTTTATGTATACTTTTTATATATTTACATCTTAATGTGATATGAATCATATTCAAGGTTTATTTACCAACGTGAAGAAAAGATCCAAATTTTTATAAAAAAATGAAATTTGAAGATACCATAATTCACTCCCCTCTTAGTGTATTTAGAGAGACATTTAGGATAAATAACTTGAACAAAAATAATTTTAAACAAGTTCAATAAGATTTTAACTCCTTTAAATATTTTAATAATCTTCAGTTGTTTCTTCATCCCTTAAAATCATCTTCACCACATTGGCTCTTTTTTCACTCTCTGATTAAATCATATGATCAAACATATATATGATAATATATTTTTGGTTAAGGATCTCAGGAAGAATTTATGAAGAGACTCTTGGTGACTGGCATAGCCAGAATGCTCCTACCCTTGATGTTTTTATTAATATTACTTGAGCATTGAATTTGGGATTAATATTATGAAAGGAAGGTGGATAGAAACTAAGGATGATTTAAATCACACTATATTCATTTGGTTTTTATCTTATGCAGCACAACTAACTATGATGTTTAACATTCACGAGTATCAATCATGATAGATTAATATGATGGGGGAATCTATCATGGCAGTGTATTCATGAGAGTTATTCTAATTTTCGACTCTACTAATCCAACTGATACTAATGCAGTGCTGGGGTGGCCTATTTTACCTTATGCATGACTCAACAAATCATGATTATTCACACAAAATAGTGAATTTCATTTTATGTAGCTTCCAATAGACATCAATTATTTTATTGAAACTATTCCGGTAATTTGGCATGATACTGTATGATGCCTAATTAATATCACACAACTCATGTTTGATTATTATTATTTTAATAATTCATACACAACTATCTATCCCATAATATATTTATTCTCATTCAAGGTGGTTTTAATTTAACATAGGTTTCTTTCTTAAGATTTTATTCGCACGTGATGTATATAATATTGTTAGAAAAAACCAATAGATTCCACTTTAATATACCATTGAATTTATGAAATCATATTAATCTCATGTGACATTTCATTCTCATGTAAAGATGAATTCCTCAACTTTGAAATTAATAAAAATACAATTATAAAGGTATAGTCTTAAATATTTCAATGAAAAAAATATTATAATCACAAAAAATCACAATTTAGGAAATTCTCAAATTGAACCTAAAATTAATGGAAAAAATAAAAAATATGTTATAATTTCCCATTTATCATGAAAGTGGTTGTTAAATTATTAATGAATTATAATGAAAAACATATGAAATATTATTCTTCCTATATAATATTTAAACCATATTTTGAAAGATTAATATGAGGCTACATAATATTAACTTAAAAGATACACTAATATATAACATTAGGTTGGATGATTCATAAGAATAATTAAAATTTATCATAGGCTATTTAGGGGTAAAAATTTCCCATTTAGCTAATGGGGTGTTGTTTAATTAGTGATATATACCTGTTGGTGACATCCACCAGGTGTGGAGTTATGAGTTTGACTCCCACCCGCAACAATTATTTTCCCTAATTTAGGTGTTGGTGGTATTTTTCGCACGGTGATAGAACTGTGGGCTATGGAAGAATGAAATTGGTATACCGATGTTTCTATAAAGCAATGAATCAAGAAGACTCAATGATGGGGTTCATTTTTGTGGATTACTGATTTTGTTGGGTAGCGCAAGAAATGGAAATCAGGATAAATATATCTGGTGGGTAGTGTAAGTGGCGAGTTTCCATAGTAGGGCTCGTTTCAATAGAAGGAAACTTCTGGAGGGCATTCAGGAAAGATATCTTTAGTGGAGGCTCATGGAGGAATCAACATTAAGGGAGATGGAGTGAGGGGAGGTTGTTGGTGGGATAACTGGGTTGGGTCTTTGTGGTGTCGTTGGGACAACACTACAGAGGTAGAGGTGAAGTGAGCTTCGATGATGGAATTTATTTCAACATTAATATTGGTCAGATACCATGGTCTAGTTCCAGATTAGGTTAGAGAAAAAAAGATAAACCACAGTCAAGGATTTCAGATTTTGATGTTTGAGATGGTATAGACTTTTTATTGGTACTAGGCTTATGAAATCATTCATTGGGATTTCTTGCTAAGCTTCATTGTAGGTTGGTCACTGTAGAAAAAATTTGTATCAAATGGGTAGTGATTTTTGTTGGGTGTTTAGTGTTTGGGAATAATATGGTCATGTATTTAAGATTTTTTCATCGAGGTATACATAGTATGTAATGGTTACCCCTAAAACTACAAACGTTTATTACCAAAAATTAATAAAAAATTGACGCATTTGGGTATTCAAGATTTCTCATGTAAGAATAAATTTGATAATTCATAATTTTAACCAAATTTTTTCAAAATTTACATAATATACTTCTTAGTGTCATTTACGATTAAAATATATTATCAAATAAATCATAAGATCTAAATCTGGAGGTACTTTTTTGTTTATAATTCATTAACCATCATGATTCTTTATGGATCAATTATAGATTCAATATGAGTTTAGTGTTGGGATTTTAAAATTGAATTTTCATTGTTACATTATTCTTCAAACCACAATTTTATAATCACAGTTAACTATGTTTATACAAAAATTAGTTTGTGGTGTTGATTGAATATTTAAGGAAAGAATAATCCAATATCCTTATAATAATTAAATAATGAAATATTTTAACAATACAAGAAGAGGTTTAAATAAAAAAAATTTCCTTCTCATTGAGAATAAAAGTAGGTGGATTTATTAAGATAATTAATTATGATGTATTCTAGGAGTTTTTATATTATGATAATGATGTTGTCTTTGAATTAAAATTTACATATATTTTATTTATATTGCATTATCCATGTCAATATAATATGTTTCTATAATAAACAAATGAAAGGTGTAGTAGTTAATAAAATAAGAGAGATATTATTTGAAAAAAATTAGAAGAAAAACTTTATAGAGAAATTGAAATTATATTACTATGTTGAAAAGGAAAAATATCATATCCATCTTGTCTACTAGAGACATTAAATTTCTTGGAGATCATTATTCAACAAAAATATCTTCTTATATTATATAGCAGGTGGGTGAATTTTTAATCTTGTTGGCACCATCATTATAGCAAGTTCAAGGAATACCCTTACACATAGATTTATCATGATATTAAAAAAGGATCTATGTGTGTGTCGGATAATAAAAACAAGTCACCATGCATATATTCATCTATATTAAAGAAAAAACTCTTTAAAAATATATTGTTCCATTAATTATTTAATTCATTAGGTGAGTTTGAGAGACTAGTCCTAAATAATGATGAGGGTTTCTACAATTAGAAATGAAAAAGTTTCAACACCTATTCACCCAACCTCTTATTGTTGATAAAATTTCTAAGTGGTATTAACAATTGATATCAGAGACATGGTTTACACTTGTAATCTCTCTTAAAGATTATATATACCATTACATCTCAATCAACCAGAAAAAATTCCAAATTTTGATAGAATGGGTTTTCATATTTCTAAGGAATTAACGGTATCATATCATCTCTCTCTTAGAATTATAGTCCTGTGTCTAATTATAATGGTTTCAAAATACCAAGGGAGACTGATGAATGGTCCTTATTGAATAAGAATAATATTGAGAGTTGTGAGAATAAAAATAACGTATTTCTATTTTCCTTATGAGAGATAGAGTTAACAAAAGTGATGTGATCTAAAACTACAATGGATATCTATAAAAAATCTACAGTATTTATGGATACATGAAGTTGAAATAATCAAAGGTATTATAATTTAATTTGATGTTTTAATAATGTAATAAAATTAATTTTTTGATGAATTAATTACCAGAGTTAATCTGATTTTCAATATTATCATAGTATGTTAAGAAACTCTTGATGAATCCATGGTTTTCACAAAATTAATGATAATTATTATTGAAAAGTTTTATAAAAAAATTTCAACTCTGGATTATTGAGATCTTGATATTTTCATAATTAATAAGTTTTATAACACTTAGATTTCTCATGAGATGAAAAAAAGGAATTTTTTTTAAAATAAAGGTTACAAGGAAAAATATATTTCATTTAATTCATTCAAGAATTTGAATATTGAAGAAGATTTCATTGGTTACGATGAATAAGAGAATATGTAAGGCTTTTATGCGACCCTCTCTTTGATTTCATGAAACTTATAAATGGAGAATAGGAATCATAAATGTAAAATTACCTTTAAATGTTTTAATTATGATTAAAAATTTCAATTATTTAAAAATTTTCATCTAAGAAGCAAAAATGAAAGTGAATGTTGTAATATAAACAAGAGATAATTATGAAAAGGTTGTTACTTTAAGAAAAATAAATCTTAATACAAAGTTTAGGTGAAGATTCTATCTTATTTCTTTAGAAGGAAATATCAATATCTTAAATAACATAATTTTGATAGTGTACAATGTTATAG
Source organism: Viscum album (assembly GCA_963277665.1). Classification (NCBI taxonomy): domain Eukaryota; kingdom Viridiplantae; phylum Streptophyta; class Magnoliopsida; order Santalales; family Viscaceae; genus Viscum; species Viscum album. The sequence continues at coordinate 1,775,969,612 of OY728146.1, read as the reverse complement.
TGATGAGGAAACTAAAAAAGAAACTTTAAAAAATTTCTCTTGCATTAACATGTTGTTGAGAGTGTGTCCTCAAAGGATGACACAAAAAAACAAAGTGACTTTTCTAATAAATAATTATAATTATCCATGTATTAAATAATGAGAATTGAGATCAGTATGTTTATAAAGGATATTAGAAGGCTAAGGGATGGAAATTAAAATATTAAGGAAATTATTAATGATGGATAGAAAATAATGATTGAAAGAGAATTACTGAACTAATAAATTGAGAAATTGAAACATGAGAATGTTAATAAAAGAGAGATAATTGATGAAATTAATTCAATTATCATTCTTATATATACTTAGGTTAACAGGTCAAAAATGATTTTTTTAAATTTGGGAATCAAAGAGATAAAATCATGAAAAATTAAAATTTAGCTATCAATGGAGTTGGTGAAATATCCAAGAAATATAATATGATAATTAAATTTTCTAATTAGTTTATTGAGTGTTTAATGAAAAAAATAGAAAACATATTAATTTAAAAAGTATTAAAAGTGAATAAGGGATGTTTTTTGATGAAAAGACCCCAGAATGTTCTTTTAGAATGATCTAGTAAAAAAATATGATTTTATTAACAAATAAGTTTAAAAAAAAATCAAAAACTTGCTCATATCTAGAGTTATAAGAAATACTAAGAAAATGTCCACACTAGAAAAAAATGTATAAAATGGATATCCTAAAAGGGTTTGGTAAAAGTAGTTCATTGGGGGTATAAATATAAGGATAGACAACAACCCTTGAAACAATAAATGTTTTACAAAAGAAGGTTATATAAGAGTAATTGTTGGATTTATAGTGGGTTTAGTCACAAGCCTTATAGTTTATTCTATAACATGTATTTACCTAGATTAATAAGAACACCTTAATGGGACAAATAGTATTAATATATAAATTTTATATCTTATTAGATGAATATTCATTACATATCATTACAATACCAACCAGAAACATTAATGTTTAATGTCTTTATAAAATTGGATACCTAAAGAACCGGTATATAAATGATCTACATATTCTCCCACTTAGTTATTTATAACTAGCACCATTCTTATACATATTATACTAAAAAATATTCTTTATATTATGGGGAAAAAGAAACATAATACAAGGTGATATTAGATTATTAATAAGGGTAAAAAGGGAGATATCAATGATTTTTTAATCATAACTTGAGAATAAATTTTTTAAATTAAACATTTTAATTCATAGATGATAATCACAATCATGGAATAAAGCTTATTAGTTCATAAGACATGAATAATAAAGGAATCAAAGAGCATGAGTCATCAGATCATAACATTTTCATAATATCATGTCATAAAAGAGTGAAATCAAGTTTGGCATAATAAAAATCATTTAAATCATATGTTAAGGATACCCATTAAGACATTCATTAAATTTTAGTATTAGAGAAATCACTCATGAACCTAATTGAGTCTTAAGATAACACACCATATACCATTTGATATCATAAAACATTAATATTTACATAATTCATTATAGGGTTATAATAGAACAACCCATCAAAAAATCATAATTTATTTATATGTATTTCCCAAGATCATAAAAACATTTATCATACCATCACAAATTAACCCATGGAAAATAAAATGGTTTTCATCAATACTTCTTAATCCTAAACATAAAAAATAAAGAAAAAGAATAAGGATGGTATTATAGAATAATATCCCTATTGAAGTATAAGTAACATAAAAAAATACTATTTTAAATGAAAAATTATTTTAAAATATCACTGGAATATTTATTGAGGAAAGTAAGCAATTTATTTTGAAATCACTTATTTAAAATTTAAAAAATATATAGGAAATATTTTTTTATTGAACAATAAAATAAAACATGTAAAGTGAAATTTGAATAATTTGACATTCATGATGATGAGAAATTTTTTTCATTTTGTATATGCTAAAACAAAGATTCCATTTACAATTACGATAAAGGTCAAAATTACCTAGTTTGGAAAACAATAAGAATTTTTATTTCAGTTTTTATATATAAAGTAAAACATGGGTAAAAATAGCATTAAAAAATCATATTATAATAGTAAAAACATTTTTAAAAATAGTTTATAGAAGATATGTACATGAAATAAAAATATTCTAGACTAAATAGTAAAATAAATTTAATTTCCATTAAAAATATTATTTTGATTTATTAAATACTTAAAGAGAGGAAAATGAGATTAAAACATGTAATATGTATAATTAACTAAATTATAATAAAATAAATGGGGTTTAAGGGAAAATATCAATATAATTTCCCCCAAAAGAAATTATTCATAGAAAATCTTGAAATGAATTGAGATAGTAACATAAATCCTTTACAAATTTGGTAATATTTGAATTAAAACCTCATGAAAGATAGAAACATATATCAATTTTTTAATCTTTATAATTTTCATGAAAATAATTATAAAATATATTAATTGACTTTATATGGACCAGAAAAAGGAAAGAGTTTGTGAATATGGAATATGTCTTACAAAAATAAAAGTGAGAAGCGAAACCCTTACCATATGTCCAAGTTAATTCATAAGGCCTATGAAATCCTATATAATAAATTTAAAATTATTATAATTATATAAAAATGTATACATATTTATAATACATATATATGATTGAATTATAACATTTTGGAAACGATTTATTTATAATTCTTTATAAAATTAGTCATTTGTGGGTGTTAACTGCTTGTTTTTTCAATTAATTTTTTGGTCATATATTATAGTAATTGAAAATTTACCATGGTTAAATAATTTCCATAATGTTAATTATATTATTATTATCTTATTTAAACATTAAATTAGTTTTTATAACTATTCATATAACATTGTGATGATAAATGAGTTACATTACTTCTTCGAGACAAGAGTTTGTACGTACACATGTTTCCATTTATCAATGGATGGAAAGGAAGACAAATAAATAATAATTCTACCTTGAATAAATATAATAAAATAATAAATATAATACACATTTAAAAAATCCATAATTATAAACATCCATGTGAGTGTGTGATAGAAAATGAATCGTATTACTTTAGGGAGGTGGTAGCCTACATGTACACACAAGAGATGCTTTCATATACCATTTGATGAAAAAAGGACATAAAAATGTTTATTAAATTAACACAATAATAATTCAATGTATTTAATATTATTATATTATTATATTTCATTATTTGGGAAAAAATTGTAGGAGTAATTAGAATAAGTAAAATGAAAATGCTTGGTTAAGAAAATTACCTCCTCTTTGAAGAACCTCATTTGGGTTTCTCTGTAAGGACCCTAGGGATGGTTTTTAAAGGATTAAAGTACTTATATAAAGTATCTATTGAATTTAATAAGATTTTTTGTTGTTTTTGTTGGGATATGTGGATCACGAAGCATGAGGAATAAAGTAGAGGTAGTGTCCTTATAAAAGAGAGGGGAGGGTAACCCTTATAATTACATAAAGTCTTAAATTAATATAAATTAATTTGCACGTTTAAGTGGAAAAAAATTTATATATTATTAATATAGGATTATTATATTTTGATATAATCTAATACAACAATCTTCATACAAATTTATTGATGTTTTTTATCCTTATATCTCAGTTTTGACCACTAGTTAACCCTTTTAACGATTACTACGACATCAATGAGTCTTAGTCATTCAAGGTTAGAAATATTAATATAAAAGTAAAAGTGAACCATAATTTGAAAATAGTTCATAGAATGTACCATTTAAAATTAAATTGGAAAAATAAGTTTTAATAAGTTTTAATTTATTTAATAAAATATTATTTAACATAAGATACCATTAACTTCATTTTTGAGACTGTTTACATAATTTTAATTTAAAGACAAGAATATTGAATTGGAATTAGAATAAAAACTTTTCAAACCTCACTATTATGTTATATTTATCTAACAAGATTATGGAATACAATAATCAATCCTATTTTTATTATTTTTTATTTTATTTCTCTATTACTTGAATAAATACTGTGTCAGCATTGAATTAGAATTTAAAGTAATTATTTCATAAATAAAAATTAAAAATAAATTATCTTTATAATAAAACCATTCATATTTAAAAAAAAATTATAATAAAATATAGAATACTTTTATCCCAATCAAAATATATTAGAGTTATTAAAACCAAGAGAATGACATTTTGGATTTTTTGTTTACATAAAATAATATTAAGGTTATTATTAAAGGAAAATGGAAACAAATTTCCCTATATTCTAATATTGGATGATTATTATTGAAATAAACTTATAAATTATTAATAATGTTGGTGTTATATATATTTTTTAACCCTTATCATGTTACTTTTAACATTAATTACATTATTAACCGTTATCATGGTGATAAATATTTACCACAATTATTATTCATTATCCAAAAAAATAATGTTTAAATAATTAGATATTTTAAATAATTGTAATTATTATCCATTAAAATTAAATTAATTGGTTTATATTTAATTAAAATTAACTAGTGAAATTTTAAAACCCATTTATAATTAAATTAGACTATAAAAATCCATGAAAAGAAAATGAAATTTTCAATAAAATCAGTATTTTCATTAATTACTAAAAAATAAATCCTTTCATACAAAATTCCAAAATTTAACCCTTTGATAATTTCCATATTATTATTTAAAAACTGACATCATTTTTATAAAATGAAATTTTAAAAAATTTATAGAATTTAATTATAATATTTGTTCACAAAATGAAATAAAAACCATTTTAGAAGAAAAGATATTTTTAAATAATAAAATGACTTCTATTAAATAAAATATTATCAAATATATTCCATAAATTCCAAAATGTAGTAAATTTCATCTAATATAACATAGATAAATTTTTTCATAAAATCACCCATCAATTATATGTATATCAACACATCTTAATTTACTTTATCAATATCAATCATAACTTTATCCCATCTAAATATTATTATTTCAACATTATACTCTTAATAATGGTTTTCAATTCCTCAATCACATGTTTTATAAAAATAACCCTTACTAATAAATAATTCTTCTCATTTATTGGTATCATTCAAAATAAGATTTCAAATTATTAAAGAAAAACTAATGTATAAAAACCATTTAATTTTTAATGATTATTATATCTAAAATATAATTGATAAAACACTTCAACTACATGATTATCAAATATCCACAAGTAAAAAACTAAATAATTTCATGTTTATGATTGGAATACCATATTACACTCCTTATTCTAGGAGTCAGACCTTGGATTAGGTAATTGACTGAGATAATTCCCAGGTTCCCCACACAAAATACATTGAACATTAAATGGTACCTTACGATGAAATTCATTTCCCTCAATTGAACTCATTATTTTACAACAATGATTACTTTATCTATTCTCTTCATTTAACATCTTCTTATTCCTTTGATTCATTTCCTATGGTATTTCTTCCCATATGCTTTACATATTATAATCTTAATCTTCTTCCCCTGAAGGTATTCATCAACTTAACTCCCATGAAGATCAATTTTTATCATATTATGTGTGTTAAAAATATCACTCGTTTTTTGGGTTTTAATCATATAATGAGACAATTTATTATCTATAAACCCTCAGTTTATTATTTCATCTCATGTTTCATCTCGTTTCTCATGAGTAAAATCATTTCACTAACCATTATATTCTTAATTAACAAGAATTATCTTTTTTCAAACCACTGGATAAAATAAAAAATCATAGTGTGAGAAACAATAATAATATTGAGAAATAATATAATCATGAAAATAATTTTATATTATATCTAAATTATGATAGATTATTTTTAACCTATGACGCCCTAGGTTTAGCCTAGGATATCCTTGATCACCATCTGTTCAAATCCATTATAATAGTTCATAAAGAAAATGTAAATTAACCCATGCGTACCCCCAAGAGTGTTTGGACATGTGTTTAGTCTTCAACCTACTCATAATTCACTAGTGAAGATATAGTTAATACCTAATCTTGAACATTTTGACTTGTTACCCCTAGTTGCATATGTGTCATAGCCACATCCATTTTATAGTATCTGTACATGGATTTATTTCTTTATGAAATGAAACTCTTTTATTTAACATAACATAATATGTTCTCATATACTTATTATTATCCTAAATTTTATCTCCAATTTTATATAATCCTTATTTAAAAAAATTAGTAAACATTTCTCTAATACCAACAGAAGTTATCCAAACATTTCATACATTATTAGAAGAATATTCATTACAAATCATTATGATTTATTACATATCCATAAATGGTTAATGTATTTGGAAACATAAGTATATTTAAAACTAGTACAAAGAAGATCTAATTCATCTCCCACTCATTTCTTAAAAAATAACACCCTTATTAGGCTTATCATACTTAAAACCTTTCATCACATCCTGTTGAAATGAAAACATAATAAAGGGTGAGTTTGGATTACCAGTAGAGGTAAACAAGAGATATATGAATTATTATCTAATCATAACATGATCATAAGAGTATGGAAACATGATATTAACATTTTAAAAACATAACCTATAATTCATTGATCATAACAATGATTCATGAAATAAATCATGATAGTTCATAAGAAATAAATCATAAATGAATCAATGAACATGATCCATGATAGAATAAAATTCTACTAATATCATTTAATAATAAAGTTTCATAAAGTATGGAATGATGAAAATCATATAAATCTTATGTCAAGGCTACACACCAATACATTCATCCCACGTAGTCATGGGATGACCATTCATGTTGCTACTTCAGGCCTGGGATAACCTCATGTATACCCTTTGAGACTATAGAACATTAATATTTACACAATTAATTGAATGTTTATAATGAAACCACATATCACATATTCATAATTAATTCATATATATGAAACATGATAAAAAAAACATATATTATTCTATCATAACTTAATATGAGGAATGGAAAATGAGTTTTACCAATATTTCAACATCATAGCCATAAAAAATATCGAGAAATAATAAGTGTAATATCATAAAATCATATCCATAATTAAGAAGAATTAACATAAAAGTATTTTATCATAGATGAACAATGACGTTAAATGATCACTTCATCATTTATTGAGGGAAATACCATTTTAATTTTAAAATCACTTATTTAAAATAAAAAATGTTCTAAAATTTTATGGAAAAAAACATTCTATGAAAACAATCATGAAAAAATATAAAGGAATCTTGAAGACATTGAGAAATCATGGAAATGGTATATTCTATTCATATGTTCTCTTGAAGTATGGTAATAATAATCATTACTATAAAACATCAATGAAAACATGCATTCTTCTATATTCCTGGAATAAAACCATATATTATTAAAAATATTCCATAGATCCCATATTGTTTTAAACTCTATCAAGGATAACATAAACCAATTCTTAAACAAATATGTTATCATTTATATGTTCATCAATATTATACAATTTATGTTATCCATATTAGTCTTATCATTATCAAAACTAATTTTTTTCTCAACATCAAGAACATATTAATGTTTTTATCACATTAATCATTTTTGTTAAAATATTACCTTTCCATTAAATCACTTTTATAGGTCATTATAAATATTCAACATATTATTTCACATCCTTAAGGAAAAAATTATAATGAAAAATTATTATATATTTCATGATTCTAATAATATAACTCTTTAATTCAAATACATGATCACTTCAATCATTCCACATCTATCTAAAACCATTGAATATGCTTCATAATCTTATTCCTTAAAACATATTTCCTTTCACATGTCATTTGTAGTTTCTTAATAATTGGAAATATAACCATTAATTATAAAACCATTTTTATTCTATTCATGATATTTCTCCTTAGGACATTGATTTTCGTAATACCCTTACTTTCCACATTTCAAACATTCAACAATCAATGAAACCTTATAGAGACCATTATTCTCATCCATTGGGTTAACTAGAATTCTCATTTTTTACTTTACATATACTGGATTTTAATCCTTATTTTCCACACAAAAAACAACCTAAAATCCATATGAGACATTACCTTGAGTGATTCTTCCTAAATTATCAACATATATGAAACTAAATTGTCTTCCCTCCATGGTATCCACTACCCAAAATCTTAGAGAACTGTGTCCTTATCTTCTTTACTGATTTTGATATTTGGTTATTGTGAACATTTTTAATCATTTTTCATGATAACTGATTAGGAATAATAAAAATTTCATTCAGTATATCATCATTCTATTTTAATTCTCATTATAAAATTATATCTGACATTCAGTATTAACCAAGTTATTTTGAATTCCCTCAATTTACTAAATACAAAAATCATAGTGCGAGAAATAATAATCATAGTGGTGAACCACATAATCAAGAAAAGTAACTAATAATATATATAAATCTTGATACATTCATTTAAATATATGTCACCTTAGGATAATCATAGGTCATTCATTGTAATTATTGGTCAGGGTGGATACTCAAGAGGGGGGTGAATTGAGTTCCAATTAAATTTTCTGTTAAAAACTCTATGATAAAAATCCCCCAATTCAAAACAGCCTAGTCAATTAAAGCAGTAGAGATATACATGTTTAATTGCTCAAAAAGTTTCTCTAAGGTTGATTAGTCCTCAGTTGAATCAATGTAATCACTAATTCAACTTTTTTAAATAGGTTTACTGAATTAAGAACATATACACACTAACCAAAACTAACTATCAGAGTGAATGTAAAAACAGTTTTCTGTCATTCAAAAGTATAAGAAGAGGATAAAAATAAATCAGAGTATATGAGGATTAGCACATCAATATAAACAAGAGTTTTAGTCTCAAGCCGAGACCTAGTCTTCTACACTTAGTAATCACCTACCACCAAGAAGTTTCTATAACTAAACTTGATATACAACCTATATTGGGGTTTACAATAGTTTTTACAAATTTTCCAAGTTCTACAACCTCTACCACAGTTCTACGTGGGAAAACAAGCAACCAAGACACCCAAGGATTCTTCCACAATTATGCGTTGGAAACAAGAGTAGAGATAGTTTTGAGTGGGGATTTTCAATATCCACCAGTTTAAGAACAGAAGACAGTGTGTGTGTAATAAAAACACGCTGCTCAGAAATGTAAAATAAGGAACAAAGTAGAGAAAAATAAATTAGGGTTGCAATTAAAATGCTCTATATGTTTGAAGATCAACTCTGGAATTCTTGGAGTTGAGGAAATGAAGGTTTTTTTCTTCTCTGCAGGTTGTCTATAAACACATATTTTCATAACTTTCATGTACTTGATTCTAGGTATTGAGATGTTCAAGGTTCAACTTCTTGGTACAATCGAGTTGATGAAGCACAACTGAACAACCTTGAGTATGTTCTTCAAAAAGATCTTCATGAAGATTTTTGGATTTTCAGTATACGCACTAGAATGTTATTCTTCTTGTTCTTCAGTAATGCATTTTAACTTTTTTACTCTTCTTGTTTTTCTTTGTGCCTCTATATAAATGTTTTTCACCAGTCTCTTTCTCTTTTATATTTCTGGTCTGATAAAAGGAGTATGTACATCACATGCAATCTTTATCGTACCTCATACTGTCAAGATATGGTGTCCTGATATTTCTACAAACAGTATTAATTAATATCAGATGCATGAAATCAATCATATATGATCGTTATGAATATATTAAGAAAAATGGATAAAGTATAGAATATGTTATCAGTAGACTGGTAATAATAGCATGTCAATTGGTAGCATCTTCAGCAGTAAGATTAATCAGTAGTAGACATCTATCAGTAGGCATAACCAGTGGTAGGCATTTCCAATGGTTGGATTGTCCAATATTAGGCTTTACTAATAGTATACTTCACCATTGGTATGCTTCACCAATAGTAGACTTATCCAACAGTAGACTTTTCCAATAGTAAACTTGACCAATAGTAGACTTGTCCAATGGTAGACTTTTCCAATGGTAGACTTGTCCAATAGTAGACTTGTCCAATGGTAGACTTGTCCAATGGTAGACTTGTCCAAAACTAGACCACATAACATTAGACTTCTAGTAATAAGTCTAACAGTGGACTTCTAACAGAAACTCTTTGTAGTAGAAATCTTTTCAAAATAGTGACTTATCACATTGAATCAACATATTTATGCTTCAGTAAGTAATTCAATAGTAGGATTTACATCAATGACCTTGTATTGGTGACTTCCAATAGTAACTTTTATAACTGTAGCTCTTATAATGGTAACCTTCATCAGTAAGGTCTTCAACGGTGAAATTTTTACCAATGACTTCAAGCGATAAGGTTTAGCTGTAGGTTTGTCAATGTTAACCATGATAGTGGACTATAATAGTGACCTCTTACTAGTAACCTTCAAAAGTAACCTTTGACATAGACACTTTTTATACTGTAAACTGATGTCGGAAAAGTGATGAGATTAAAATAAATTGAAATATATTGTCAAATAACAAACTCATTATAGAATTAAACATGATTTGGGATTATCAAATTATATATGTCGAACAATCTCCCCCTTTTTCATAATCAAAAATTATTTCATTAAACTTTAGAATAATTACAAGATTATCCAAGATAATGAAAATCAGAGGTTAATGTGAATTAATTTGGTTGTATTAATTTTGCAAATCAGAGGTTAATGTGAATTACTTTTGTTGTATTTTCTCCCCCTTTCTAATTAGCAAAAAGAAATTCAACAAGAGTCAAAAGATAATATTTGTATTAATAAAATATCATTACATGATTCAAAGAGAATAAGGAAAGCCCTATCAAAAGATACAACAACACTCAATCCATATCAGAAATCTCCATTAGGGCTTTGGATATGGAGGCTGAGGATGAAGGTTCTGAAGGTGGAGGGAGAGGCCATGGAATGGCAGTTATCAGGGTAGAAGGAGCTGCAATAGAAGATCCAGTGGCTATGGAGGGAGTGACTTCTTGAGTAATCATTGGAGTCAAGCTTCTGATGGCTTGACTAGGATACATCATAAGGGTAGCACTGGAAGATCCTGAGGCACCAGAGGTAGAGGGAAGCCTGGAGGGACAATGATGGGTGTACAGTCCACATGGAGGAAGGGTAATAGAAGATTCTTGAAGTCCATGATGATGCTACCACCTCTCTCCATGGCTGAGATAAATTCATCCTTATTTTCCATACATTTCTCCAAAGCAGGAGTCAGCTCTCGAAGCTTGCTCACTTGATCCTTAAATGCCCAAGTGATAAGTGGAATCCTCAAGTTATCCAACTGCAACTTGAAATGGCCATCCATATGATTCTTAATGTATACTCTTTTTTAATTAAAATCAACTTGATCCTTGATGTCCTACTAATCTTGAAAAGCTTCCCTTAAATAATATCCCCCAAGGGTATGAATTTCCCTGGTAATATAAATGGCCTAAGAGTATGAGGTACTAACACTATAGATCTTTTCCACTTCTTCTATAACAATGGATCTGAAAGCTTCAATGTCAACTGGAGGAGAGAATGAAGTGGAAGTAGATGCATCTAGAGTTTCCAGAGAGAAAGCTATTGTCTCCTTAAAGGATTTAGTTAGACCAATGATCAACCACTTCACATTATCATCTTGACCTTTCACATGTATTTATATGGACTTCTTAAAATCATCAAACATAGTTACCAACTGCTACACTACACTTTTGACATATTGAATATCCTTTTCCATCTGAACTCTAGAGGTCAGAAGAGAATTCAAGATCACCACTGATTGTTTCAGACACTCCACAGATTCTGAGAACTCATTCATCTGACTCTAACACTTCTTTACTTCCTGAAGCAGATCAGAGTGAATAATAGAGTGTATTTTGGCTAACTCAGATGATGAATGCTCTTGAACTAGAGCAACAACCTTTTCCATATCAGAGTACCTTTCCTTAGACATTCTTTACAGGTTGTATTTCAAGGAATCAAGGTCTTCCTTTCTGACATAGTCTTGAGGGAAAGAGTTTTTTGGAGGTAGGAAAATGAGGTTTGGCACTGAAGGTATTCTATTGGGCCTTCCATCTTCAAAGTCATCATAATCTAGTCCCAACACTAGAAACCCTAGGTCCTCAGTCTGAAATTAAATTTCATGCACAAAACATACCGATCCTTTGTCAATAGGATGCTCCCCCTCAATTAGAGCTACCTCTTGGACAACCATTTTAGCTTCTTCCAGCCTTGCATCCTCAGCAGCTGTTGCTGCTTGATCAAATGACTCACCAGTAGAGTGATCCACTACTTGTACAGATTCATCTACAATTTCCAAAGAAAGGGAAATATATACGACTTCTTCTTCCTATTCACTCACTTCCCTTTCTGTGACTTCTATAAGAGGACTCAAACTGAGTTCCTCTCCTTCACTATCCTTATCAGCAGCAGACTCATATTCTTCATGGTCAGAATGACCAGATTCAACAACTTCTTTATCTTCTAAGGTGTCTCTAATAGTGATATGAGCCTCATCATACTCTTCTTCACTAGTTTCTTCAACCTCATTGTCCCTTATGACAGATTCTATCCTCGGTAACTCTCTTGGAGGACTGGGCTCTCCAGAAGCTATCATTCCAACTAGAGGACTGGATGGTAGATCAGGATCACTCCTATCATCAATAAGAGTACCTTCTTTCTCAGGTTCCATATTCTCCTCTACATCTTCATCAGAATATACACGTTCTGCCTCATCACGCTTCAGACCTGGATCCCTCTTATCCTTTGTCCTAGAAGGATTATTTGTAGGGTCAAACTTTTCATAAATCTTCTTTTCATCATTTACCCATTATCTTCTCTAGGTATTCCAGCTGATCTTCATGAACTTGCAGATTACCTTGGAGATACAAATTTTTTTTGGCTACAATTGTTTCCTCTCAATCTCCAGAAATTCCCTTAACCTTCAGCATCACATAAATCAGTTTGGCGTGAAATAGAGCATTTGATTTAGAACTTGGTTTAGTCATGTCTTCCAACTGAGCCACCAGCAACCTACATAGGTTGATCATATTTAAATTCTTTAGTAAATGAAATAAGAATATGTCCTAATACTTCAAAACAGCTAAGTCCCCTCTTCTGGGAATTATCACATGTTGGATAAACATGACCAAAAGTCTATCCTCTCCATTCATTTCAGATGCAATAGTCTTCCTCGAGGTCCCATTTTCCGGTCAGTTCTTCCAAATATTTCTCATACCCAAAAATCTCACTATCTAGAGGAATAAATCTAGAGTATTAATCACATATACCCTCACGAGGTACCCTTAGACATTCATCCCATTTAATAGATGAAATAATTACTTCAGGTCCATATATTCATGACACAAGTCGGTTCTCATCATCTGACTTCTCATATTTCAGATAATTGAAGAATTATTTGACTAGCCTTGGGTAATACAGCCCATTATTGTTCAAAAATCACTCCACCCAACCTTGATCCTCTAGTGATTTCAGCAATAAGTATTTTCTCAAGAGAAACCAATCTTCGCTTGTCTCCTTTTCAGCTACAATTGTCCTATTTGACAGATGCAGGTTAACAGGATTTGTTGATATATTACTGCCACCACTGGACTCGGGTCAGGGTATCTTGGGCCTTGGCACATCTCCATCATCAGTCAAAGGTCAATTAACTCTTGCCATTGATGTTCTAAGTGGTTTGAAAGTTCAGAGAAAAGTTAGGGTTTAAGGATTTTGAGAGTATGGATTAGAGAGTGAGGAAGAGAGTGGATCAAATTGTGTTTGTAATATAATTTTATCATTTAGGGATTGAAACAAAAACAAATCAAGGAAAATAATACTAATAAAATGGTTCATATTCCCACATAAAATATGAAGTAATGGTAAAGTCCAATAGTGAGGTACCCAATGGTGAGGTTCTAACATTGAGGTGCAATGGTGAGGTTCTAACAGTGAGTTTCAACAGGGAGGTTCCAATAATGAGGTTCAATAGTGAGGTTCCCTATACTAAAATTAATCATCCCCAACTCATGTTTGATGTAGTTTAACCACTCCAAATTCAAAGGTTTTGTGAATATATCATCCAATTGATGTTCAGTGCCAATGAATTCAGTAGTGATATCACCTCTTTGATAAGGATCTTTCTAGAAGTGATGTCTTACATCAATATAATTTGTCATAGCATGAGATATTGGATTTTTAGAAATGTTAATTGCACTTGTAGTATCATGATTTACAGAGTCATGTTTGAATTGATATCCATAGTCTAGTAAAGTGTGTTCCATCCAGATAATTTGAGAACAACAACTACCAGTAGCTATACATTCAGCTTCAGTAGTAGATAATGCAATTGAATTATATTTCTTTCTACACCATGATAGTAGTGACTTTCCTAAACGGTGACATGTTCTAGAGGTTATGTTTCTATCTAACATGCAACCAGCATAGTCAGCATTAGAATAACTTACTAGATCAAATGATTGTTTTCTTAGATAAAATAGTCCTAAGTTGGGAGTATATTTTATATCTTTGAAAATCCTTTTAACAGCATTTAAATGATATTTTTTTATTATCTTGAAAGCGAAAAAACATACATAAATTGAAAATAATGTTAGGTCTACAAGCTATAAGTTAGAGGAGACTCTCTATCATACCTCTATAGTTGGTTTGACCCACTGGTTCTCCAGCTTCATCTCCATCCAACATACATGTGGTACTCATAGGTGTATCACTATCTTTACTACCATCCAATGCAAAAAATTTTAAAAGATCCTTAATATATTTACTTTTAATCAAAAAATACCATATTTATTTTGAAAAATATGAAATCCAAAGAAAAATTTATGTTCTCCCAGTAAACTCATTTCAAAATTATTTTGCATTATTTTAAAAAAATCAGTACATAAAAATATTTTAAAGGATCCAAAAATTATATCATTTACATAAATTTGTACTATCAAAACATATTTGGATATTCTTTTAATGAAGATAGTTGGATCAACTATTCCTTTAGTAAAACTTTTTGAAATAAGAAAAGAGCTTAGCCTATCATACCAATCTCTTGGAGCTTGATTTAAATTGTATAAAGATTTTGATAGTTTTAAAACATGATTTGGAAAATGGGGTTTGTAAATCTAGGGGGTTGTTCAACAAACACATCCTCAACTATGTACCCATTTATAAAAGAACTTTTAACATCCATTTGATAAAGTTTAAAATTTAGATGTGCTGTATAAGCAAGTAGTATCCCAATGGACTCTAACCTGGATACAGGGGAAAAGGTCTCCTTATAGTCTATTCCTTCCTCTTGACTATATCCTTGTGAAACTAACCTATCATTGTCTCTAACTATATTTCCAGACTCATCAATTTTTTTTAAAAACCCATTTAGTTCCAATTGACAAGGTGTCCTTAGGTATCTCAACTAGTTCCCAAACTTTGTTTCTTTCAAATTAATTTAATTCTTCTTGCATAACCATCACCCAAAATTCATCATTGATAGCATCATTAATATTTTTGGGTTCAAGATGTGAATGAAATGCTTGATGTACAATCTGGTTTCTCAGAGAAGATCTAGTTTGTGTTCCTCTATTTAGATTACCTACTATGACATCTAAAAGACAATTATTAAGAGTTCTAATCCCTCTAGAGAGAGTTGAACCAGACTCCTCAAGGTTGTCTATAGATTCAAAATCAATAGTTGTGGATTCTGGAAGATTCCCAGAACTGGTTACTTTTACAGGGGGTTCACTATCATTATCATTAAGGTCCAGAATTGACATATCTTCCTCAAGATATTCAAGAGAGGTTTTGGGTTCATGTGGATCAGCCTCATAAAAATTGACATGAACAGATTCATCCACACATTTGGTTCTTTTATTAAATACTTTATAATCTTTACTGGAGATTGAGTAACCTAGAAAAATTCCATCATCACTTTTGGAGACAATCTTTTCAAGATTGTCCTTAGTGTTAAGAATAAATAATCTTCAACCAAAAACTATAATGTAATTAATCGTATGATTACTATTATTTCAAATATTATAAGGGGTCTCACTACTGGAAAATAAGGTTATACAAACGGTTTAAAACTGTTGGTATAGGCTGGAAAACCGTTGGTATTGCCTATACCAACAGGTTTCCAAACCGTTGGTTAGTAATCCGTGAGGAAGGCCTTATACCAACGGTTTGATCTAAACTGTTGGTATATTGTTCAATTAAATTTCTCCCAATGTATACCAACGGTTTATAACCACTGGTAATGCATTTGAGAATTGTTATACCAACGGTTGAAAACCGTTGGTAATGTGATTTTCCATACACATATACCAACGGTTTAGAACCGTTGGTATTGTGTTTTTCCAGAATTCCAGAAAACATATACCAACGGTTCAACAATGTTGGTATATGTGTTTTTCCAGAATTCCAGAACACCTATACCAACGGTTCTAAACTGTTGGAATAGTGTTTTCCAAGAATTCCAGCACTCTTATACCACCAGTTTAGAACCGTTGGTATTGAGTTTTTCCAGAACTGCTGCATAGAATCCCCCTCCAGTAGCCCCTCTACTATACACCTACACCTGCATAAAAAATATCACAAAAACCACATAAAAACATAAAACGGTATAAAAAACACCTAAAATAGCACAAAAAAACACACAAAACCATCAAATTCTTCCAACCCTGTCATGTACTACAATTCCCTATTTCAATCTTCATATGACAACAA
This sequence comes from Viscum album, assembly GCA_963277665.1. Taxonomy (NCBI): domain Eukaryota; kingdom Viridiplantae; phylum Streptophyta; class Magnoliopsida; order Santalales; family Viscaceae; genus Viscum; species Viscum album. The sequence continues at coordinate 1,775,952,826 of OY728146.1, read as the reverse complement.
TCATCCGATAGTAATTCACCTCACCCCTACACAACCCCCAAACCAGCACAGCCTCCCCACCTCCCCATCAAATTCTAATAGGCAGAATAGTATGAGAAATACCTATTAGAGTTGAATAAGAGTTTGAAATTGGCTCATATCCCATTTTTTTTGATCCTAGATTTGGGTAAATAATGATTTGTGATGAATTTTTCTTTGAACATGTATTGTTTATAATATAAGGTGAAAAGTTATTTTCTTAGGAGTCTCTTTACTTATGACCCCATGAGTGAAACTACCCAAATCATGAAAACGAGTTTGCAACTATGAATGATGAGTGTAAATTTCTATTGTATTCACTTAAAATGATGTGCTTTTCAAACAAAAGAGAGACTTTGAGCGGTGCCATCTACACCATGCCTCAGATTGAGGTGGGTTTGACTCTTACATGTCACATATGACACATGGATCATTTTCCTAAAGTTTCAACAGAATCTGAATGCATTTGGTCGGTTTTCCGTATGTCGGTTATTGTTTTCACTTAAAATCCTATCCATTACAAATAAAAGTGAGACACTTCGAGTGGTACCGACCACACTGTGCCTCATATTGAGGTGGGGTTGACTCGTACACATAAAAAATGACCCATGGATACTTTTACTAAAGTATCAACAAAATACGAATGTGTTTGGTCCATTTTCCGTATGTTAGTTGTTGTTTTTTACTTAAACTGTTGTCCATTTTAAAGAAAAGTGAGACACTTTGAGTGGTTCCGGCCACACCGAGCCTCAGATTGAGGCGGGGATGACTCGTACACATCGCAAATGATCCATAGATCATTTTACTAAAGTATCAACACAATCTGAATGCGTTTGGTCTGTTTTTCGTATGTCATTTATTTTACATAAAAGCGCATCCATTTTAATCAAAAGAAAGAAACTTTGAGAAGTTCCATCCACATCACGCCGCAGATTGAGTCGGGGTTGAACTTACACGTCACATATGACCCATGAATCGTTTTCCTAAAGTTTCAACAGAATACGAATGCGTTTGCTCGATTTTCTGTATGCCGGTAGTTGTTTTCACTTAAAATCCTATCCATTTCAAATAAAAGTGAGACAGTTTGAGTGGTACCGGCCACACCGTGCCTCATATTGAGGCGGGGTTGACTCGTACATGTCAAAAATGACCCATGGATACTTTTCCTAAAGTATCAACAGAATCTGAATGTGTTCGGTCCATTTTCCGTATGTCAATTGTTGTTTTGACTTAAACTGTTGTCCATTTCAAAGAAAAGTGGGACACTTTGAGTGGTGTCGGCCACACCGTGCCTCAGATTGAGGCGGGTTTGACTCGTACACATCACAAATGACCCATGGATTGTTTTCCTAAAGTACTAACACAATCCGAATGCGTTTGGTTGGTTTACAGTATGTCATTTATTTTACTTAAAAGCGCATCCAGTTTAAACAAAAGAAAGACACTTTGAGTGGTAACGGCCACACCGACCCTCGGATTGAGAAGGGGTTGACTCATACACATCATAAATGACCCATGGAAACTTTTCCTAATGTATCAACAGAATCCTAATGCGTTTGGTCTATTTTCTGTATGTCATATGTTGTTTTCACTTAAAATCGTGTCCATTTCAAATAAAAGTTAGGCAGTTTGAGTGGTACTGGCCACACCGTGCCTCCGATTGAGGCAGGGTTGACTCGTACATGTCACAAATGACCCATGGATACTTGTCCTAATGTATCAACAGAATCCGAATGCATTTGTTGTATTCCGTATGTCAGTTGTTGTTTTGACTTAAAATGTTGTCCATTTCAATGAAAAGTGAGACACTTTGAGTGGTGTCGGCCACACCGCACCTCAGATTGAGGTAGGGTTGACTCGTAAACATCACAAATGACCCATGGATCATTTTACTAAAGTATCAACACAATCAAAATGCGTTTCGTTAGTTTTACGTATGTCGTTAAATTTACTTAAAAGCGCATCCATTTTAAACAAAAGAAAGACACTTTGAGCGGTGTCTTCCACACCATGCCTTGTAGTGAGGTGGGGATAACTCGTACATGTCACATATTACCCATGGATCGTTTTACTAATGTTTCAATAGAATCTGAATCTTTTTGGTCAGTTTTACGTATGCCTGTTGTTGTTTTCACTTAAACTCCTGTCCATTTCAAATAAAAGTTAGACACTTCGAGTGGTACCGGCCACACTGTGCCTTAGATTGAGGCAAGGTTGACTCATACACGTCAAAAATGACCCATGGAAACTTGTCTTAAAGTATCAATAGAATCAAAATGCGTTTGGTCCATTTTCCTTATGTCAGTTTTTGTTTTGACATAAACTGTTGTCCATTTCAAAGAAAAGTGAGACACTTTGAGTGATGCCGACCACACCACACCTCCGATTGAGGCAGAGTTGACTCTTACACGTCACAAATGACCAATGGATAGTTTTCCTAAAGTATCAGCACAATCCTAATGCGTTTGTATGGTTTTTTGTTTGTCGTTTATTTTACTTAAAAGCGCATCAATTTTAAACAAAAGAAAGACACTTTGAGAACCAAATGCATCCGCAACGAAGACACCATCCCTAAAGGACTATTTTAAGAGGACATCATGAATGATCAATATTATGCACCTTATAACAATATTACTTTCCAACCAAGGATAATTTTTTATAACGTGTTTAATACTAACAAGTTGGCCCAAATGAGATTCCACTTCAGCAATAACCATTTTGTGCTGACTTCATATCATAAATCCCAGCAGAAGAGACCTGTCCTTTTCTTTAAGAGAATACCCATCACAAAAGACACATTGTAATTCATAATAACCAAACTATTGATTTCCCTGAATAATTTTCCACCACACATCTGCACAGCTAAGCAACAGTAGAAATCATAAATTATATTGGAACAGGATTTCAAAATTTATTCTCAACAAATTGAAATAGTATTCCTGAAGTAACATACATTTAAAATAATAAAAGGAAAGAAAATCAATGAAACATGCACCACCTCCCCCTCCCTCCTCAGAACTCCCCCATGCGCAGCCCCTTCCCCCAGCATCCCATCCCCTGTCCCTCTCCTCCCCTCCCCCTGCCCAACCTTTTCCCCCAACAGCCCCCTCCCTCCTGCCATCACCCAGCTCCTCACCTCCCCTCCCCTCCCCTCCCCTCCCCATCCCTACCGTCCCCTCCAACCTACCCAGCCCCAGCCCCTCCCCTCCCCTCCCCCCTACCCCTCCCCCTGCCCCTCCCCTCCTGCACACCCTTTTCACCCAGCAGCCCCCTCCCCTCCCCCCTCCCCTTCCCCCTCCTGCCCACACTTTTTATCCATGAGCCCCGTCCCGTCCCATCCCCTCCCCCCTCCCCTTCCCTCCCATCCCCTCCCCTCCCCTCCCCCCTTGCCCACCCTTTTCCTCCAGCAGCCCCCGACACCTCCCCTCCCCCTCCCCCTCCCCTCCCCCCTACCCCTCCCCTCCCCCCTGCCCACCCTTTTCCACCAGCAGCCCCCTCCCCCTGCCCACCCTTTTCCCCCATCAGCCCCCTCCCTCCTTCCATCACCCAGCCCCTCCCCTCCCCTCCCCCCTGCCCACCCTTTTCCTCTAGGAGCCCCCTACCCCTCCCCTCCTGCCCACCATTTTCACCTAGCAGCCTCCACCCCTCCCCTCCCCTCCCCCTCTCCCCCTACCCACACTTTTCCTCCAGCAGCCCCCTTCCCCTCCCCTCCTTCACACCCTTTTCACCCAGCAGCCCCTCCCCTCCCCCCTTCCCAACCTCTTCCCCCAGAAGATCCACCATTACTAAAACAAAAATCACCCCTGAATAGAATGGAAATTCAAAAACAGGACAATTCACTTCAAAAGAACATTTATTTGCATGTGATTATTCCACGCATGTTACTATCACGCATAAAACTATCAGCCATAAATGACATAAAATGTAGTTCTATAGGAAAATGACATAAACATGAAATACATGGCTAACTAATAAAGCTATGTAATACAAAATAGAGAAATGGGTATCAAAGTACCAAGGAATACTAAAGGACTAGGTATTAGACTAATCATACAATAAGAATCAAGTGAAAAAAAGTGATCTGATAACAACATCTCTATGAAGAAGAGGAAAACCCCAGAGTGGAAAACTAGGTTAAAAAATATAGAGTTATACAGAATTCAAAAATGTAATGGATCAATCTTCCCCTGATCACCATTACCATCACCACTGTCATCATCGATCTCATCCTCGCCGCCATCTCTAGCCTCGTCATCATCCTCATCATCATCCCCATGCTCATCGTCGGCCCCATCCTCGTCCTTGGCCCCATCCTCGCCCTCGACCCCATCCTCGCCCTTGGCCCCATCCTCGCCCTCGGCCCCATCCCCGCCCTCGTCCTCATCCTCATCCTCACCCTCGTCCTCTTCCGCATCCTCATCATCACCAGGAACGTCATCATCTCGACTGCCACTAGAGCTGCCGCCTGGTTCATTGGATAATGCACCCATCAACGACATAAATGTCTGACAAGCCGCGCTAGCCTCTGGTGGAAGTGATGAAGATAAAGCTTTCAGCACTTTCATAAATTATTTGTCCCTTGTTTAAACTTGTACTTCCAACTCTGTGACCCTTTTATCAGACTATCTTTCATGCTCCTTGACCTGTTCCAACTCGGTGGTACTAGAATGGATACTTGGAGAGGACCAAAACTTCGTTGGGACTATATTCTTACCAGGTTGGCAGCGTACTCGACCAGAGTGCTCCTCTCCCAAAACCTGATATAAATGATCGCGTTGCCCAAAATTGTCAGGATCCTGGTCATCAAGAGCCTCTAAAGAAGCCTTTCAAAAATATTAATAGATTAATAAATTTAAAAATAGATATTAAACATTGAAATAAAAAAATAAAAACATACAATCTTTTTTTGGGTTGATTCATTTACCAGAGTTCCATCTTTTTTTCTTCTACATGAGCAAAACAATTTTGCTCGAGGGATACGTCCTTCAATATTCACCTTGTGCTTCTATAATGACATTGAAACAATATAAAGTGCAAGTATAATCATATATTCAATATTCAATAAATCACCTAATTTTAGTAGGAAACAATAAAAATGGAAAGTCCAAAAAAAATTATAAACTACTATATCGTAACAGCTGCCTTTCATGATCTGACATAGTTGTGCACCCCAAAGTGTGGAGGTATTACTTTGAATCAATGGTTTTTTTTGTTTTTTTCCGAAGATTCCTAAATAATGTTTAATAATAAATAAGATTATATTAATGCAAAATATGAAAACTCTCATTTAAATACCTCATATGAGATTAATACCTTAAATTTGGTAGTCGCCCAATGGGTAATCATTTGGAGATATTTCTCTATCGGGTAGTCATCCACAATAGGTAATGTCTCTAACTCCATGCCCACTCTATCACACCTGCCAACATACAGGTCATGCTTATAAGCTCTCCAAAGCTCTCCTAACTCTTTTAAACGTGCTGGTCGTGCACCTTCGCCATCAGGGAAGTTAAACTGAAGCTGAAACCCAATAGATTAGTTCATATACATACAAAAAAAATACTACATTAAATCCAATCAATTTTTTACCCATATTTGTGCCCACACATTATCTTTGACTTCATGTGGCAGATGTCTCCAAGAGAGAGGGCTGACCGGAATGATACCAGATTACTTTGCTAGCGTCACCAAAAAACCCTGACATTCCTGCCTAGATTTCTCAATCATTTGTCCATAAACATTGTATTCAACCATAAATTATGTCTGGCGGGTCCATACCGCACACAAGCGAGTACGCCCCCTCCCCCGCCTCCTATCTATAGATGAATCTATTATTAAAGAAAAATAATATCATTACAAGTTATAATAAAATAAATTTTGGTATAAAAAATTGATAGAGTTATATAAATATACATATGATGGTCAGATCAATGGGCGTCACTCGATGTGTAGAAGCTGAAGGAATATCCTGTACAGGTGGAGGGTCCCTTAGTGTACGCTCCTTAGCCACATACTGTATCGCAGCAGGAGTCGAAGAAGGTGGAATATAATAGCTCGGAGATAATGACCCAAAAGCAAAAGATGATGGCATAGAAGTCTGACCAACTGGTAGTGTAAACATCGGAGGTCGAAATATCCCGTGTGTCCCTGAAGACGCGCCAGGATCAAAATGGGGTGAAGAAGATACGTCTGTGGCAGTGGATCGTCTAACTCTCACCCCACGAGCCCTCATACCACCAGCCTCAGAACCGGGACCACTAGATGATCGTCCATCTCTGACACCACCCCCCTCCTACCACTGACCTCTCTACTGGGAGCAATATCAGGCTCCTCGTTAGATATCTCTCGTCTAGGGGGTTGATCATGAAAAAAAGTTTAACACAAAAGTAAACACATGATATTATAAGTTATTGAAATATTTATATTTGAAATAAAATAATCACAATAGGGATGAGTGGAGGAACACCCATATGTACCATGCGACGATTATTATCTGTCATCTTTTTCCGTCACCTCTCATCATTGGGTGTCATTTCCTGCAATGAATCCAAATATGGAAGTAATTAGAAACAGATAACTAATGTGTAATCCCCAAAAAATATAGAAAAACCATTCTGATAAAAAAACATAAAGTAAAAGAATATTTATGGTGGTTTGAAGGTAAGTACAATGATACACACTCTGAATGATGTAGGTGAAACATATAGGTGAGAAAACGACTGTATGATTCTATATATTTCCCACCACAACTTTGGGTTCACAATCAACTCTGAAAATTGAGCTATTGGGGTCATCATAAGTAATAAATGGATTACTTCCAATTGCAGTAGGGATAGTGTCAACTTCATCATCACCATTATCAAAAACATGTCTGGGATTTACTTCAATAATTACACCGAATTTAGGATGACGATGATCTTTGACATAAAAAACTTGTTTCACCATTGATGCCAATACATATGGTTCATTAGTGGAAAGAGTGCGAGTCATGTCAATAACTCGAAATCCACAATCATCAATAAAGGTGTCTTGCCTCGTCATTGAATCAAACCATTTAAATTTCATCATTGTGACTCGACCATGTGAGTAATAATCCAAAATTATTAGTTTCTCCACGACTCCATAATAAGCAACATTTTCAGAAAGAGGTATAGTATCCGATGAACTGGCATAACAGTCTGTTGTGGCTGTTATCATAACACCATTATGCTGTGTTCTCATGTTTCATGCTCGTTTAGTGATAATAAATTTGTATCCATTGATCACAAGTGATTTATAAGCACGAACCTTGGTATTAGGAACAAAATCCAAAACTATTATTTCCTTAGAAATAGAGTCGGTAGGAAAACTCGATACTTGAAATATAAACAAATAGTAAAGTTAATTAAATATTATTTTAATTTAGTTATTACTGAAATTTTTTTACCTTCAATTTCAACCAAGCAGAAAACCCTTTGCTATGCAAAGTCTCTTTCCTTCTCAAAGATAAAGAACGATGCTTTCTATATATCAATTCGTTATGTTCCCTGTAGATAAAATAATAATAGTTTAACAAATATTTAAAATTACAAGAGATAAGATAAGATATACATGTACAATTTACTTACTTGATATACTCATCGAACAAATCACAATTGAACAACACTGTGCGATGTGCCATCTCTCGCTCTTCAAGGCTTAATGTCGTCAATGTATATGATCCCAGAATTCCTTCTGTCTGAGGAAGTGATGGAAAACTGGGTTCAGTTTTCCCATATTGTTCTTCTTCATTTCTCATTAGTCTATTTATTCTCGTAGTAATATCAGACAAATACATTGCGTAGAAATCCATACATACTTGAGCCAAGTAACCGTTCACAATAGAACCTTCGGGATAATTCTTGTTCCGAACATATGATTTCAATGTGCACATGTTTCTTTCAGTTGGATACATCCAATGGAAAGCAACGGGTCCTCCAAGAAGTATTTCGGTCAGAATATGGACAGTCAGATGCAACATGCATGTAAAAAATGATGGAGGGAATATTCTCTCTAACTGACACAAAATTAATGGTGTCTCTGCCAACAGTTTTTTCAAGAAGGATTTGGACAACCTCTTAGCACTAAGATCTATAAAAAAATAGCACAACTGAATAACTGAGACTCTAACATTATTGGACAAGAGATGATGGATTGCTATTGGAATCAACTCATGCAAAAGGACATGATAATCATGAGTCTTCAAATATTTCATCTTCAACACTTTTCTGTTGACCCGTTTTGATATATTTCTTGAATAGCCATCAGGAACTTTAATAGTCTCTAGCACTTCCAGAAATTGATCTTTTTCAACAGGTGTCATCACATAAGAAGCACATGGAACTTTCTATTTATTTTCACTGATACAGACAGGATGCAATTCTGGTCTGATCCCCCAATCTACCAAGTCACATCGAGATCGTAAATCATCTTTTGTCTTCCCCTTGACATTTAGAAGAATCGAAAGCAACATTTCACATATATTATTTTCAATGTGCATTACGTCTAAGCAATGACATAACAAGTTGGTTGACCAATATGACAACTCAAAGAATATACTATTCTTCTTCCAATTGTAACAAGTATAATTGGAAACATTTTTCCTCTTTCTAGATTTCATTACACCCTTCCCAAATTAATAACTGAAATATTTCAATTCCTTAAGCACATCAGTTCCAGACATACGCTGAGGTGGATCATCATTCTCTATGGTATTGTCAAATCTTCAATGATTGTTTCTATATGGATCGTTCATTGGAAAGAATCGTCGATGTCCCATAAAACTGAAACTACGACGATATTTCAGTCTTCTCGATCGAGTATTCTTCATAAAAATAGAACATGACAATTTTCCTTTTGAGCTCCATCCAGACATCATAGCATAAGCAGGAAAATCATTGATCGTCCACATAAGCGCAGCACGCAACTGAAATATGTCTTTCGAACATGCATCGTATGTGGGCACACCCACATCCCAAAGAAGTTTCAACTCTTTTATTAAAGGTTGCATGTATACATATATATCATTTCCGGGATCAGAAGGGCCATATATCAGTATACTCAAGAAAGTGTAAGGCTTTTTCATACACAACCAAGGGGGAAGGTTATAAATGTGTATGAAAACCGGCCATGTGCTGTGCGAAGTATGAATCTGCCCAAATGGATTAAAACCGTCACATGAAAGACCCAGTCTCACATTACGCACGTCAGCTACAAATTCAGTATATTGAGCATCAAATATCTACCATGCAAATCCATCTGTAGGGTGAACCAACTCTTCATTATTCTTTTTTCTCTCGGTGTCATGCCATCTCATTTTTATGGATATTTCATTAGACATGAAAAGGTTCTGTAATCTGGGGATTAATGGAAAGTGACACATTACTTTTTTTGGCACAAGAGATGGTGTTCCATCATCTTTTGGCTTCCATCGGGAGGTTCCACATTTGATTCAATCATTTCTTTCAGCAGTTTCCTCCCAAAATAAGCAACAATCATTCGGGCAAGCATGATTTTTTTTGAGAATCCAAGTTCATAAACTAAATTCCTTGACATATAGTGGTTTGAGGGAATATCTACATCATCTAGAAGTAAGTCCTTCAAGAAGGTAAGAATGTAATCAATTTCAGTATTTGAAATCCCATACATAGTTTTCCCATGAAACAATCAGATTAAAAATTCCAACTTTTTCATTTTACCAAATTTCCGATATACTAGAGTCATCACAGCATCATTCAATTTTTTCACCCTATCAACATCATCATTTTCATTGGATGCATCATGTGTTCTTGTATCAAAATCTTGTTGGTTGGACATCCTTTCCTTCTCATGATGCCGAATAAATGGAAACCGATCATATATCAAACTCTCTAATTCAGTCATATCATTTGGATCATCAACATTTTGAGATTCCATTTTCTCTACATTGTGATACCACACATAATAGTTTGTTTGGAAACTATATTTGGTTATATGATAGCTAACTACTTCATGACTCAACCAAGGTATTCCAACAAAATTAAAACATGGGTAGTGTATGTGACCACTATCTGAAGCCTTGTAAAATGAAAAATCTAGAAAGCTGTTCAAATTATTTTGAAAATCAGTTGAAATACGATCAGTTTTGTACATCCAACTTCTTTCCATTCTGTAAAAAAATTGCAATAAGTCATTTCAAAGAAATTCAATAATATTGAAGTTTAATCAAAAAAATATTTAGGTAAATGAAAATTGATTACATTAAATAAAAGCATAACTGACACATTACTCTAAATGAGAATCATATTAAGAAATACAAAAAATACAGTGTATATAAGAAAATAAGATACAGAATTTCTAATTCCTATATTCAAGGATTGTCCAGTAAGATATTGAAAGTGGATCGAGGAATACATAATCCTTAAGGATCTTGTTGGGAGTACATGAGTTTTATAATTTAACTTCTTCAGGGAGATTATGATGAGGAGTAGGATGAGGATCGGGGGAGTGGCGGGACTGTCCAAGGGCGGTGCGGGGTGTCCAGGGGGGGCGCGGAGTTTCTAGGTGGGTGGTGGGGCCGTCTGGGGGGTCAGAGGTGTCCAGGGGGTGGGGGATGTCTCGGGGGGTCGGGGTGTCTAGGTGGGCAGGCTGTCTACGGGGGTGGTCTGGCTGTCCAAGGGGTAGGGGGAGTCCAAGGGGGTGGGCGGGCTGTCCAAGGAGGTGAGTGGGGTTTCCAGGGGGTGGGTGGGGCTGTCTGGGGGGTACGGGGTGTCCAGGGGGTGGGAGGGTTACCCATGGGGGTGGCAGGGCAATCCAGGGGGTCTGGGGTGTTTAGGGGGTGGGTGGGCTGTCCAGGGGGGTGGGCGGGCTGTCCACGGGGGGTGGTCGGGCTGTCCACGGCGGGTGGAGGCGCTGTCCAATGGGGTCGGGGGTGTCAAGGGGGTGGGGGTGGGGGCGTCCGGGGGGATGGGGGTGTCCGGGGGGTGGTGGGCGGGTGTCCGGGGGTGGGGTGGGTGGGCTGCCAACAAGGGTGGGGGGCTGTCCAGGGGGTTACGAGCTATCCAAGGGGAATTTTCAAACCTTTAATAGATGAGTTCTTTTGAAATAGCATAGATTATCTTACTGGAATGTCAGCATTAACCAAACATAATTTCCTACTACCACAGAACACTATGATAAATCTAGATAAATAAGGGAATTCAATCCTAATTATTGAATTCTTTTTAATTTTTTTAAGTATCTTGATATTAAAACATTATACATAATTTATAGTAATGAAATGCCTCAGAAGAATTATTACCTATGGGTATATCACACACTCAAATCCTTAGAATATTTTTGGGGATCAATGAAACCCTATAAACAGGTTTTATCATCATCATTGTCTGAATGAATAGGATTCCTAACTGATATCATCACGAGCTATAATAAAATGTTTTAACCATACTCTATTGATTTTTTTGGTTATGATCCCTCATATGAAAGGATTCACTAGTAAACATTCTATAGAACATTCCCTATATTATAAGTGACTTGTTCTTCATTTACTAAGGAGGATAACTCATCCCAAAGCACACACTCAACCCACTATTGAAGATGAGTTGCAGATGTAGCCAAAAAATACATTTACCAGGCACCAAAATGAATATAGAGGAGAATGAAACAACTTGAAATTATGTTAAAATAGATTTACACTAGATGTATGTGTGATGATCTCTCTAGTCACAGTCACACACTTCATTGGAAATAGTAATATTATCTAAAAAATAAATTAATTATTGGTGTTAAATGACATGGTCCTTTTTTAATGTAATCCCCCCTATACCAGAAAAACTATGTATTATCTATACATTTAGGCCGTTATAAATTATAAATAACCCATGAATGTCATTTTACATCTCACATATAAAAAACTTCTACCAAAAAAATATAATTCATTTCCATATTTTAACAACATGATATGTGCCACATGAACAAATGTGTTCTAGCTCTATATTTCACTATCATAGCTTCACACTAATTAGAACATTCTATTGGATCATCATCCCTATGAAGCCAAGTATGTAATATTCCATACAAGTAATTTTCTCTAGAGTTTGATTAACTCTTATGAATATTAATCTACCTAATGACTTCTTGATTCATCGATCAATTATTAATAATATGGATCATGTAACCTTCTATGTTTTCAACCATTCCCTAGGAATGTATAACTCACAAATGAAATGAATTCTCGGAAGCTATAAACCTTATGTAATTTCAATTTATAAAATGCGGACCCATAAATCATTGGTGTCATTTTAGAAAAAAGAACGCCCACATGGTATGAATGGTATCATAATGACACCTTTATGTTGAAAATATTCATATAGAATTAGAAATAATTTTATGTTATTAGGTTGATAAATCTACCTATAGACGAATTTAATCATACCTTAAATGATGGTCAAGACAAAGAACTCTATGTTATGGTTATATTTAATACATTACTCCATCTCAACATTTACATATACACTACTCAAAGAAATTTGTTAAAAACATCAATTTCCAAATATTAGTCATTGATTCAATATCAAATATTTTGAATCTTAAATTTTTTGAAAATCCCTAAAATAGGAAAAAATGACATTATCATTCGAGATATTGAAATAAATGTGGAAATCAGAGGAAGAGAGATTGTATTTGGGAAGATGATTAAATAATATAACCCGGTTGATGGAGTTGCAGCCGATCAGATGAAAGAAATCGGGTTAGGGTTCACTAGGCACCACGACTTCACAAATTGGGGAATACTATGTCGTGCGGGGGGCCTCTGGAATTGGATTTATTTGAGGATAACTTTCCAAACGATTTGTAAAAATTGTTGGGAAACATGAATTGTCCCAACGGTTTGTAAAAACCATTGGGAAAAGATAAAAAAACATAGGCTTTCCTAACGGTTTGAAGAAACCATTGGGAAAGCCTTCACAAAACCATTATTTACCAATGGTTTGTTAAAACCATTGGTAAGAAATACTTATACCAACGGTTCTGGAGAAGCGTTGGTATATAAGTATTAGGAAAAACCTACTTTCTATTAGTGTCTTCTTAATAATAGGTCTAATCAAGACTCCATTGATAATATAGAATGCTGTATTTACAGCTTCATCAAAAAAATAAATTGGTAAATCATATTTATTGAGCATTGTTCTATCAGTCTCTTGAACGATCCTATTTCTTCTTTCTAAAACTCCATTTTTTTGAGGTGTTCTAGGAGTAGAATAATTGTGACTACAACCATTGTGTGAGGAATAAGATTAAAACTCCTGATTTTCAAACTCACGACCATGATAACTTCTCCAGGTCTTAATTCTATGTCCAGTATGATTTTCTAAAAACAAGGTGTATTTGATAAAATAAGAACAAGCTTCACTTTTTTGAGATAAAAAGTATACCCAAGTATATCTAGGAAAATAATATACAAGAACATAAAAAATAATGATTCCCATTTAAACTTGAAACTCTTGATGGTCCAAATAGATCCATGTGAACCAAATCAAGTGGTTGAGAAGTAGAGGCTTTTTTTGAAGGAAACATTCTGTTTTTTTCTCATTTGATAGGGATTAGATGCTTTGTCAAGTGGGAATTCCAGATTAGGTAAGTCTATAACTAAACCATTCTTAGATAGTTTCTTAAGAGATTGCACATTGCAGTGTTCTAATCTTCTATTCCATATTCCATATTTCTTATGAAAATCATTTAGGCAAGAAACATTTTGATTGGATAAGGAATTTAAATCAACAACATACACATTTTCATTTCTACAGGTAGTGAATACTAAATCATATTTGGAATAAAAAAAATTACATGCATTATTTTCAAACGTGATATTAGAACTATCATCACAAAACTGAGAGATGCTAAGTAAATATTATTTTAATCTTTCAACAAATATTACTTTGGAAATTAATATTGTATTAGGGCTACCAATATGGCCTAATCCGATGACTTTTCCCTTCACATTGTCACAAAAAGATACATGTTTACTATCAAAATTGATGAGGCTCTTGAAGCAAGAATAATCTCCTGTCATTTGTCTTGAACACCCACTATCCAAGTACCATAAGGTCTTACAAGAACTCTTTAGGGAACTTCCCTACAAAACATATTAGTCATGGGGTAACTTTGGTACCCAAATTTTCTTGGGTCCAAAGAGGTTAGCAAGTAAAACTTTGGGAACCCATACTTGTATTATAGGTCTTCTATAATAAATAGATATATTTTGAGACATGAACACTTTGTTTGATCCTTTAAAGAATTGTTTTTAAAAATATGGTCCAGAACTAGAACTATCTGTGAATTGTCCATATTTTGGAATAAATTTAGTTTTAATAATCCTTCTCTGTCCTGATTGATATCCTAGACCAGTTGTATATTTTGGGGAAATCTATTTTCCTATAAAATGAGTTAAGGTATCTCTACCGGTAGCAAACTTTTCAAGATATTTTATTAATTTCTCACTGGATAACCTTAATTATGTATTTCCTTTTAAATGTTGGTAGAATTTCTCATTTTCAATATCTAGATTTGACTTATAATTTTCATTTAAAGAAGGTTGTGTTTTCAATAGTGTATATTTTTCCTTCAGTTCATTAAACGTATCCTTAAAAATTCCTTAGTATTATAATATTTAGTACTTAGTCATATTTTCATCATTGTTTGATTGACCTTTATTCCTAGAATGATAATCATTAGGGGCAGGGGAATTGAGTGTTACCTCAGATGTTTCTGTCATGAAACATAAGTTGGCATGATTGTTTTGTTCTCTATCAGAAGCATCAAAACCACTGGAGATGTCTTCTGAATCACTTGAGGTGGATTTTATAGGCTTTTTATAACCCTTTCTTTTGTCTTCATATTTTTTCTTAAATTTCATCTTGGGTCATTCTACTTTCACATGACCTTTTTGTTTTCACTCATAGCTGATTATTTCATTTGAGTTGTCATTCCATTTTCTGTCTTTCTTCCGTTTTCCTTTTCTATCATACATTACCTTGTAGTTTGACTTCCTAAAGAATTTCTTCTTCTGGTAGAACTTTTTGAACCTTCTAACAAGATGATCCATCTCCTCATCACTGTCTGAATCTGACTCTTCACTAGTGGAATTGTCTACAAGAACTTGAATTTTTTCATTATATTTTCTCTTTGAGGTTGAAGTCTTTAACGCTACTGAATTCTTCCTTGGTTCTTATCCTACTTCCTGATTCAAATTATGTTCTTCTTTATACATCAAAAGTTTTCCAATTAGTTCCTTTACTGGAAGATTGACTATGTCAGAAAATTATCAGATAGAAACAGAAGTTCTTCTTCATCTATCAGGTAGGCATAGAAGCAGTCTCATAATCTGGTCCTTGATATCCACTAGTTTTCCAATAAGACTCATAGTATTCACTATTTCATTGAACCTAAGATACATTTCAGAAATAATTTCATCAGGCTTCATTTTAAAATTATCATATTTAATAGTGTATGTATTTAATCTCATTTCTTTAACATTAGTTGTTCCCTCATGATAAATGGATAGAGTATCCCAAATTTCGTATGAATATTTTCAAGAAGATATTCTATTGAATTTATCATCACCTAGAGAACATTACAAATAATTCACTAATTTACAGTTATTATAATATGTCGCTTTAGTCAACTGAGACCATGTGTCCCTAGCATTAGCAGGAAATACATGTTGTTCTTAAATTATGTCCCAGATTTCAGGTCCCATGCTCTCTAGATACATTTTCATTTTTCATTTCCATTGAGCATAGTTATTACCATTAAAGAAAGGTGGACTGTTAGTAGAAAAACCTTCAAATATAGCTTCCATAGTTAATTAGCATTTAAATAACTGAAAAATTTAGATATGATATAAATTTTAAGATCTTTAAGATACAAATAAAATCACAGTTGAAAAGAATTTCAAAACATTAAAATAAATTTCCTCTAATACCAAATATTGGTCAGAGTGGATACTCATGAGGGTGGGTGAGTTGAGTTCCAATTAAAATTTCTCTTAAAAACATTATGATAAAAATCCCCCTATTCAAAATAGCCCAGTCAATTAAAGAAATAGAGATATAGATGTTTAATTGCTCAAAAAGTTTATCTAAGGTGGATTAGTCTTCAGTTGAATCAATTCAATCCCTAATTCAACTTTTGAAACAGGTTTACCAAATTAAGAATATATACACACTAATAAAAACTAACTATTGGAGTGAAAATAAACACAGTTTTTTGCCTTTGAATAGTATAAGCAGTGGACAAAAATAAAACATGGTATATTAGGATTAGCAAAACAATATAAACAAGAGGTTCAATATCAAGCCAAGACCTAGTCCTCTCCACTTAGTGATCACCTTCCACCAAGATGTTTGTATAACTAAACATGATACACAACCTGTATCAGGGTTTAAAACAGTTTTTACAAACATTCTGGGTTCTACAACCTCTACCACAATTCTACGTGGGAAAACAAGAAACCAAGCCACATAAGGATTCTTACACATTTATGAATGAGAAACAATAGTTGAGATAGTTTTGAGTGGGAATTTTTAGTATCCCCTAGTTAAAGCACAATAGACAGTGTGTGTAATAAACACATGATGCTCAGAAATGTAAAATAAGGAACACAGTAGAGATAAAGAAGTTAGGGTTGAGTTTAATCAGCAAACTTCCATCGGAAGGCATAACCAGCGGTATGCTTCGCTAATGGTAGGCTTGTCCAATAGCAGGCTTTACTAATGGTAGACTTCACCAATGGTAGGCTTCACTAACGGTAGACTTATACAGCCGTAGAATTTTCCATCAGTAGACTTGTCCAATAAAAGACTTGTCCAATGGTAGACTTTTCTAATGGTAGACTTGTCCAACAGTAGACTACTTAATAGTAGGCTTCCAGTAATAAGTCCGACAGTGGAATTCTAATAGAAACTATTTGTAGCAGCAACCTTGTCACAACAGTGACTTATCACATTAACTCAGAATCTGTATGCTTCAGTAAGTTCTTCAATGGTAGGCTTTACAACAGTGACCTTGTACTGGTGACTTCCAATAGTATCATTTCTAACTGTAGCTCTTATAACGATAAACATCATATGTAATGTCTTCAATGGTGACCTTTTCACCAATGAATTCAAGCGGTAAGGTTCATCTATAGGTTTTTCAATGGTAATCGTGAAAGTGGATTAAAATAATGACCTTTTACCAGTAACCTTCAACAATGACCATTGACTTAGATAGTTTTTATACTATAAAATGATGTGAGAAAAGTCATGAGATTAAAATAGATTAAAATAGATTTTCAAATAAATAACTCATTATATAATTAAACATGATTTAGGATTATCAAAATAGATGAGTCCAACAGTAATTATTCAAATACATCATGATGTTTTTAGAGATTTTGTGAATATAAAAATCATATCCCATGGGATTTTCAAACTAGGTGTGCAACAAGGTTCTTTATCATGCACCCAGTAACAATAATGTCAATATCAATGTTCAATTTTTATATTTATTACCCCTAGGTACCTATGTTACAGAGCCAAATCCACTTGTAGTATCTAGACATAGATGTATTTTCTTGCAAACCACTTATTCTATCCTTGACCAAAATTCAAGGAAATTTTCCTATAATTTGAATCATACATAGACTTATCCTTTGAGAAATACCTATAAATATCCGTAGAAATTTCCCTACAAATCTCAATAATATTTTTTCATCCTAGTTTCAAAAGGTTAAATAAAACTTTCGTTTAATAATAACTATAGATACCCAGAATTTTAATAGATGTATATTATATTTTTAGATGAATATTCGAAGGATTAAACAAAAAAATTCCTAAGGATTATAAAACTTTTGTGTATTTAGAATCTAGGTACATAAAATTGTAATTTGGTGAATAATATTAATCATTTTCGATAAATTTGTTCTCCTTAATTAATATTAACCAACATACCCTAATTAAAAAAATTATTCACAACCTCGGGAAAGAAAACATAAGAAAGGGTGTGATTAGATGCTCAGCATGGGTAAAAAAGGAAGATATGTAATCATATCCGAAATATAAGGGTATGAGAACATGATAATAACATTTTAAACCATAACTTTTAGATCAAATATCAAAATATTGAGTCATGGGAAAAATATTGGTAGTTCATAAGACATAAATTACAAGGGAATCGAAAAACATGATCTAAAAGAGAATATTATTAGAAGAAAGCATAAAATGGTGGAATACAAGTAAGAATAGAAAATATTTTGTTATTGATACACACTCAGAAATTCATGACATGTTAGGATTAGGCTAGCCACCTAGGTACCTACTTCGGCCTTGAAATAAAATCCATTTTACCTTTTCTTGGGCCTAGAATAATCACCCGTGAAATTTCTTTTAGTTTTAGGATAACCTCTCATGTAAAGGTTGAGATTATATAACATTAATCATTACCTAATTAATTAAAGTGACACATAGGTCCCAACTATCTTGGTTATAACATAACCACCATACTTGGTTATAATGAAAATGATAACGTATAATAAAAATCATGAATTTGTGTTCCATAAGGTCATAATTCATTCATCATACTAGAAGACATGAAATGAAATGGGTTTCATAAAAATTTCATTATAACAGAACCTATGGAGAGGAAATGGTTTTAATAATTATTTCTTCATTTCATAAAATCATAAACCATGAAAAAAAATCTATTTTATAAGAATTTTTTTATGGTATAACTCATGGAAGATAAACGAGTTTCATAAATAACTTTTCATCATAATCCATATAGAGAAAAATAATAATGGCATTATTTGTTCATATCTACAGTAAAGTATAATTAAAATATTCTATCTTATATAAAAAATTATTTTGAAAGATCACCTAGAACAATTCAAAAGTAAAATAACCTTTCATTTAATATCATTTTTTAAACATTAAACATTTTCAAAATCCTTTTCATTGAGAATAACATTGAAAACATATAAACGAATATTTAATAAAATAATTTAAAAAATTTATTGATGAAAAAATCATTTTTTCTTTAAATTTTTTTTAAAACTCAAAACATTTTGAAATTTTTTTCTTATAAAAAAATTATAACATAAAAAATAATCATTAAGAACAATAATGGTCATGCCTGTGGGAACTTTTATTCATGTATTACATGTTACAACAATTATTCCTATCAATTTTTTAAAATCCAAATGAGCATTATTTGGAAATAAAGATGAAGATTATTTTCAATTGTATTTATAAAATGCCAAACATGGGTAAAAATTTATTTAATAAATCATTTGAAGAATGATAATACATTTTTGAAAATATTTTTGAAGACATGGTTTTGGAAGTAAAAGGGTTTTCGATTAAACAGACAAATAAAGACGATTTTTCTTAAAAACACTATTTTGATATATTGAGTGCATTAATATTGGAAAATGAAGGGAAAATAGGTATTATATAGAAATAAAAATAGTACAACAAAATAAATGACTTTATTGGGAGGTAGATCATATTATTTTCTTCATCAAAAGCATAATCAGGAGTAAGACTAATAAATGATGAGATTGTAACATAAACACCCTACCACTTTGCTAACTTTGAATTATAAGAACCATAAAAATAATAACATTAAATGAAACTTATAGTATCCTAATAATAAATAAATTCATGATATTACATTTCAATGGGTATGCATATACACCTCATAAATAATATAGTTTCATAACAAAACATATTTCTCAAAGAAGGAAAATTATAATAAAGATTCCTTACCAATTTTGTATCTTTTGAATCGTAAAACCTATGAAAGAATGATAAAAAATGGATATGTAATTCCCAATAATTTTCATGATAGTAAACATAAAATAAATTCATGTATAATATATAAATGACATATAATATGGATTTTGTGAATTTGGAATGTATCTCATAGAAGTAAAAAGTGTGATGAGAATCCCTTATTGTTTTAGTAATATTTCGAATCATATACTGAAATAGAGAATAAAATAATACTAAAAATTTAATATAATGAAATTATAATAATCAAGATATTACATTTTAAAGGTGTAGTATATACACCACAAAAATCAAATGCGTGGTAAATTTCCATAAGTCTCCCAGAAATAAAAAAGATACTAGAAACCCCTTACCTTATGTATCAACTTCCATTGTATACATTTGAACCTGATGTATAATAAATATAAGTTTATTATAATACTATTACTAAAAAATAATTTTATATATCAAACCATATATGATTTTCATATGATAATTTATTAACTATGTATTAATAATTTCTTGTTAAAATCATGTTTTTCTTTCTATCCACTTTGTTTTTCATTTATGTTTTGATTTGTTATTTCAATTCCTCTTATGTTGATCAAAGTTACATAATTAATAGAATAATAATCATGAAATTAATACAATATTTATACATCAATTATAATTTTATGACTAATAATGAAGTTTTTTTGAGAAATTAATTATGTTATGATCTTAGAGATGGTAGATTATACGTATGCATGAGAAACATTTAAATTTTTCATGGATTATTATAGAAAAGAGTTAAGTAATATTTTATAATTCAAGATTCATAATAATATCATTATTTTTTTATATATTATTATAAACATCTTCCATTTGGTGTGATGATGAAAAGAGAGAGTCGCATCGCTTCATGAAGGTGGTAATCCACACTTACATGAACAATGTTATCATCATTAAGTGAGTGAAAGGGTAAGAAATAAAATGATATATTATATTTTAATAATGATAAATATGTCATCAATATCATAAGTATCACATTATATCATAGATATTCATTAATATTATCCTTAATATCTTCCATGTAAAACATTATTGTAAAACAAATCACATCATTTCATGAGGCGATAGTCTGCCGTACACAAGAGAGACATTATTGTATCCTCTATAGAATGGAATGTGAAAATGAATATATGATATAATGACTAAATATGTATAATTTTATTATAAATATTATATATATACTTTAGATTCATAATCATACCAACCCATGAGAGTTAGTAATGGAAAAACAAGTGACACCGATTCGCGAGACGATTGTTTGACATATACATGAATGATTATTTCGTAACCCATTTGATGGAAGTAGAGATGGTTATATGTCATTTGTCATGACCCGACCCAATGGGGCTCGATCCACGACTCCCCAAAACCGCATCCAATAGGCCAGGGGCTGGCGTCCAGCACCAAGTAGGCTATCACACACAAGGGAGGCATTAGCCTAGGGTACCTATACACACGCACCCACAAAAAACTCCATGGTACAGTGTAGAGATATAGAAAACTGAAAAGTAAATGCATGCATACAACTATCCAACAACCAGAGTATAGCAGAAGTACAAAAGGGAAAAACATGGCCCACCAAAATAAAACTACAAAAGCACGTCCAACCTGCTCTGAAGAAGGGGAACACTGCTAAAAACACCCACTAGAAAGCTCCCTCGGCACCACACCGGTAAACACCCCGGTTAGTCTTTCTCACTCAGCTCCGCCTGCTCCGGGTCCACCTGGGACTCCGTCAAAAGGCATGTGGTCTGCACAAGACACAAACATGTGCACACAAAGCCCGTGTCGGGGTGAGTATAAACATACTCAATAGGAACCCCAAAAACCCAAAACCAAAGAG
Organism: Viscum album; assembly: GCA_963277665.1. Classification (NCBI taxonomy): domain Eukaryota; kingdom Viridiplantae; phylum Streptophyta; class Magnoliopsida; order Santalales; family Viscaceae; genus Viscum; species Viscum album. Next base: position 1,775,931,109 of record OY728146.1, on the reverse strand, counting down.
AGAAACTGAAAGGAAACGGTCCGCTCATCCCAGCCAGAGGGAACCCAGACGAGAGAGAGACTCCATATCATCCATCCTCGGCTAAACACAACTAGTCAGCTCAGCTCAAGTGTATAACCATACATACACCTTGAACAATCCAGATATACTCAGCTCACACAACAAGACACCTGAGGTACCAACCTCGTAACCAGCAACGGTTCACAATGAGAAGAACACACTCCACGAACACTGCCATCCCAGATGACATGCGCCTGAGAGATACACTCCATCGGGTCCCAAGAAAACATCTCAAATTCTCACCATAGAGACCACGCTCGTCAGATACCAAACTGCTCGGATAAGGGATCACTCCTAGGGTCCGTTAGGGGATACCAGAACCCACTCCGGAATACGAATCCCACAGATAGGGGATCACTCCCAGGTTCGGCTGGGGGATACCACGACCCGATCTGGTGCTCGATAGAAGCAAATCAATCAAATTGAGGATCATCGCCCATATAAAGGTGGTCACGATGATACCGGAACCCTATCTGGTATAACTCACGATGTAGGGGATCGAACTGACGATGCGAAAACCCTACAGAAACCATGCGATGAGTAGGGGATCGCATTACCAATGATACCGCAACCATTATATAAACCTGATGCTGAGCAGGGGATCATATACCCGATGGATGCCACAACCCTACTGAGCACGGGCCACTTAATAGGGGATCATATTCCCGATGATGCCAAAAACCCTACGGGGTAAACCTGCTTGATAGGGGATCTCCACCCGTGGATAAGTGGTCACAGCTATACCAAGAACTCGATATAGGGAAACGATGCTAGAGGATCCCACTCCGGGCCCACCGGAGGGATGCCACAACTCTAATAGATTAAACATGTCATGACCCGCCCTCGGGGCCCGTGCCGTGACTACCCCAAGCCCGCCTTCCATAGGCCAGGGGCTGGCGACTAGCACCAAGGCGTAAATCCCAGTAAAAAGGGAAGCATTGCCATTGAAAATTAAACAAACACCATAGAGTAAACAAGCGGAAAAGAAAAAACTAAGTAAAAACAGAGTACATCTGAAAGAGCGGAAAAGTAAATGGGCCAGTATACAAACCCAAACTAAAAGTAATGTACAACTCGAAAGGGAAAACATCAACTGTAAAGTAAAAGCCGCTACACTGAGCTGTCCACTGGAAATCCCACCTGAAAGGTGGGTAAAGATAGCTCCACTGCTCCACGGGTCCCGTTGTCCGCTCCAAACACGTCCCGCCCAGTGGTCCACCTCCAGGTACCGTCCTGCTCTGCAAGCCTCAGCCAAGATCAATGCTGTCCGTCATCTGCAACCAACATAACGTAGTGCGGGCATAGCCCGTGCAGGGGTGAGTATAAGCTACTCAGTAGGGACCTCGAGACCCCTGAAGGTCTCCCAAAATCCACAAAGGATAAACCACAAAGGTGAGATACAAACTCGAAGTAACAACACACACTTCTTAGGTATATGCCCATACATATACCTAAGTCATCAATTCCAATACACTCCAACCTCCAACCTCCAAGCCCAAGTACAACTCAGTCCACATAGGAAAGTATATGTATTCCACACAGGAAAGCAAATGAAATCCACACAGGATAGCACAACACAATCCACACAGGAAAACAACAGGATTCAGCTCACACAGGTATACTTCATCGAAAGACGATAAATATGATCTCTGATCCATCTAAGTCATCGGACCCACGAAGGATCGATAGGTAACAAACCCCCGCAATGACCCACACAGGATCGGGGCCACACAGGACCTGTAGGCGCTGGTTTACACAGGACCCCTGAGCGCAAAGACCCACACAGGATCAGACCCACACAGGATCAGGCCCACACAGGACCTGTAGCACTGATCCACGTAGGATCACTGAGTGCTGTAGTCATCGTCGTCGAATCCACTAAGGATCTCTGTACTATCGTCGTCGCAGTCACAGTAGCAGTAGCAGTAGCAGTAGCAGTCACTGTCGCAGCCAGCACTTGGGTTCCCTCACACAGCAAGCTCGTTCGGGAGGGTCCGCTCCACGAGCCGAGAGGCTGATACATCAACTGTCACAAAGTCCAGAGTTGATGTATCCAAAAGTTCCATATCGCCAACAGGAACTCAACGCAACAGACGGCGCGTCGATCGGACGCCCAGTTTGAGAGTTATTGGCTTTTTCGTCCAAGGGGCCTGTTGGTTTTTAAGGAAAAACCAACCCGACCGTACTCCACCTGTGTCCAAACCTCGGGAGGAGTATGCCAAAAGATCCGTCTCACAAAGAGGAACAAAACAAAGCTGCCAACACGTCAATCGGACGTCCGTAGCTCAAGATATGAGCGTTTCCGCTCCGAAGGCCCAGTTGGTTTCGGGTACGAACCAACCCGGCCGAACTCAAAGTATTCCGAAACTTTGAGTGCGATATACCAAATCGACCGTCTCGATCCAAGGATCGCATCGACGCTGACGGTTCGTCAAACAGAAGCCCTTATCTCATGTTATGAGCAAAAGACCGAAGTCGATTCAAAAACGGGGGGTCCGGGTTCGGGCCGACCCCCTTGGGTCGGCCCGAACCGGGTCGACCCGACCCGGGTCCAACCCGGCCCAGCCGGCGGCGCGGCCTGGGCGCCGCTCAGGTGCCACGCGTGGAGGGAAAAGCCCCCGCCTCCTCTGCTGGTGGCGCGGCTGAAAGCCGCGCCTTTGATCAACAGCCCCCCCACGTGGGGGCCTGCTTTTGAGAAAAACGGGGGGGGGGGGGCGCCTGCCCCCCTTTGTGAAACCGCCCCCCCCCCCTCTTGGGGGGCCATTTAAGTTGGCCAGGGGAATTAAATTCCCCCAGTTTTTGCCCTTCCGGCCGGCCCGACCTGGCCGGCCGGTTCTTCTTCAACGGGACCGGCAAAGCCGGTCCCCTTCCGGCTTCCGACACCGGCGGCCCGGCTGGCCGCCGGTCTTCCCGTTTCTGCCGCGGCCCGGAACCGGCCACAGTCTTCATCGTCCGGTGCGGTGCGACGGCACCGCGCCCCTCCGCCGCGGCCCCGCTCCGGCCGCGGCGCCTTCGGTTTCCTTCGACGCGGCGCGACGGCGTCGCGTTCATGAAAAATCTTTCCACGGCGTGGCGCGACGGCGGCGCGCAATATTTGCTTTGATTCCCGCATGGTGCGATGACACCACACCATCTCATTTCATCCGCAAGATAAATAATATTATTCAAGAACAAAGAAGGGGGGATTCAGCCGTGTTTGTGCGGTCCGAACCCCTTCTCGTTAGACGATAACACATAAACATTTATCCTCACGTTTGTCATGCTAGAACCAAGAACGAGAATAAATAAATAATCAACAACAAAACCCTACCCCAGTTTCAAGAATGATGATCGTCAACGACCCGTGGAAGACGAGCGTCGCGGTGGTTGGTGTCACGGAAGAAGGACGTCGATGTCGTGAAGCAAGGATTCGAAGTTCTTTGACGACGATTTCTTCGCGGGAAATCATCACGGAAGAGATGACGTGGAAGAAGACGTCGTCGGTATCGCGGGTATGACATCGCGGAAGACGGTTCCCGAGAACGTGGCGTTCTTCGTCAATGTCCGAAAGTTCTTCGCGTTCTTCAACAAAGTTTGAAGAAGAAGTAGAAGGCTCCAAATTCTCTCAAGGTGGCTAGAGAATTCTAACCCAAAAAAAATAAGCTAAAGTCTTATTTTATTCACACAATTATCAATTTGAATTTCAAAGGTTTGAAATTCAAACAATTCAACTCCATTAATTAAAAAAGTTGTCATGTTATTAAAAGAGGAGTTTAAGGGAGTTTTAAAAAAAAGAAGGTGAAGAGTTATGCTTCGTGTGAGCCCCACTACACTTAATCCTCCCAAGGGAGGTTAAGTGGATGTGGGTCCCACCTCTAACTCCCTTTGGGAGAAGTTAACCAACAAGTTAAAATAAAAATTTGTATTCCACAATTTTTATTTAACTTATTCTAAACTCCCAAAAACTAACTCTCAACCCACAATAAACGAAACCTCGGAAAAAGGTCTCCTTAAGCGAATATCGGCGCTGCGAGTTCATCGGTGCCCTCGGAATTTGATTCTAGAAACCGGTTCAAGAGCTATAAATTCCCGCTCGTTCGTTCACTGAACGTACCCGAGCCAAACTTCGGAAAATGATTCCGGGCACTCCGGGCCTCGGAATCAGGTTCCGTCAGAAACCGCGCTCTTGTAAAATTCCAAAGAAAATTAAGAAAAAATTTCCCTTGAATTTTACGAGTCTTTACATTACTCCCACCTCAGGGATTTACGTCCCCGTAAAGATACATCAAAAACTAGGGAAACAAAAGAGGGTACTGAGCACGCATCTGAGCCTCCCGCTCCCATGTGCTCTCCTGGAGGTTACCGTGTTGCCATCTCATGCGTACAAGAGGAATCGATCGCCCATGTAGGACCTGCTCCTGTCAATCATCTTTATCCACCGGGACCTCCGTAAAAGTCACCCCATCGTCAACGTCAAGCTCCCCATGGTCAATGATGTGTGTCGGGTCATGCACGTATCTCCTCAGCTGAGATATGTGGAAGACGTCGTGCACCCGGTGCAACTGAGGTGGTAGAGCCAGGCGATAAGCCACCTCGCCAATCCTGCTGAGGACTTGGAAGGGTCCGATGAAGCGCAGAGATAACTTGCTGCCTCGGCCAAATCTCCATATACCACGTCGAGGTGAGACCCGCAAGAAGACGTGGTCGCCATCCTCGAACTCTAGTGGCCTCCGCCTCCTGTCAGCGTATGACTTCTGTCGGCTCTTAGCTGTCCTCATCCGCTCCTGGATGACCTGGACCTTCTCTGTCATGGCCTGGACCATCTCCGGTCCCACAAGTGCTGACTCCCCAGGGTCTGTCCAGCACAAAGGAGATCTACAAGGTCGGACGTACAACGCCTCGTACGGTGCCATCCCGATGGTGGAGTGGTAGCTGTTGTTGTACGCAAACTCCACCAAGGGTAGGTGGTCCTCCCAGCTATGACTAAAGTCGAAGACACATGCGCGGAGCATGTCCTCGAGAGTCTGGATGGTCCTCTCTGTCTGACCATCCGTCTGAGGGTGAAAGGCTGTACTCAGACGTAGTTGTGTCCCGAACGCCTCCTGTAACCCCTTCCAAAGCCGGGAAGTAAAGCGAACATCTCGATCGGAGACGATAGATGATGGCACGCCATGGAGCCGCACAATATTTTGAACGTAGAGACGTCCCAAGCTCTCCACTGAGCCCTACTCTCTGATGGGTAAGAAGTGTGCCGACTTGGTGAGTCGGTCAACAATCACCCAAATGGAGTCGTGACCTCTGGAAGTGCGTGGAATTCCAGTCATGAAGTCCATAGATATGCCATCCCACTTCCACTCCGGGACCTCCAAGGGCTGTACCAAGCCTTCTGGTACCTGATGCTCTGCCTTCACCTGCTGGAGGTGAGGCATCGAGAAACGAACTTTGATACAGCCTTCTTCATGCCCGACCACCAGTGCTGTCGTCTGAGATCCTGGTACATCTTCACCACTCCAGGATGTACCACCAAAGGAGAAGTGTGAAACTCTCTCAGCACCTCCTCTCGCAAAGCGACTGGTACCATGGTACGTCCTCTGAAAAGGATGTCGTGCTCTGCTCCAAGGGAGAAACCATCAGGTGTCTGTACCGTGGATATCTGTGCACGCCGTGTCTCACAGTCAGTGCCCTCACGCTGTGCCTCTCTGACCCGCTGCAGTAGTGGAGGGGTGACTGTGAGAGACTGAAGGAAGGCTGCTCCATCTCTATCCACGAAGGATATCTGCAAAGAGGCTAGATGCTCTGTCGCCTCCTCAAGTAGCTGAATGCTCGTCCTCCTGCTGAGGGCATCAGCTACTACGTTCCCCTTCCCAGGAGTATAGACTATCTCAAAGTCATAGTCATAGAGGAACTCGAGCCATCGCCGCTGTCTCAGGTTCAGGTCCTTCTGCGAGATGTATACCTGAGACTCTGATGATCAGAAAAGACTGTAAAATGCTCGCCCATCAGGTAATGTCTCCATGTCTTCATAGCGAAGACCACTGCTGCTAACTCCAGGTCATGGGTAGCGTAGTTCTGCTCATGCGGCCTCAAATGACGTGATCCATAGGAGATCACTTCCCGCTCATGCATTAGAACATATCCGAGTCTGGTCCCTGATGCATCGCAGTAGACTACGTACCCTACTCCCTCCTCAGGCAATCTCAAGATAGGTGCGCTGGTCAATCTCTGTCTCAGCTCCAGGAAGCTATGCTGACATCTGTCTGACCACACGAAGGGTTTCCCCTTCCTCCTTAACGTACGGAAAAGCTGCAAAGATTTTTCCTTTGCCGAAAAGTGAAATCCGGTCTCATCCCCTGGATGAACCACGTTCCTTGCCTAATACAGTCAATCCCATCATGATTAGTTAATTCATGGAATGGATGACGTCGTAAGGCCTTGACGCTGCTACCAAGAGATCCAACCGTTACTCTCGCCTCCAAGGGTTGAGTCACACTGTCGGCATCAGTGTGTGGTCACTGGGTTTCCTCCAGTAAGAATATCGCAAGTGAGGGTCAAGTCAACAGTTTTTAACCGGAACCTCTTAGTAAAAACAAACAAAATACAAGAAAACAAAAGTCACCAAGAAAAGTATCTTTTATTACTTCAACTTAAAGAACAAGGACACAAGGCAACACAAACTACGAAGCTAGAGGCATTATGGGAAAAGGCCTCTATGCCTGGAGCTAGTCCCGCACTAGTCCACCCGCTTTCGGAGCTCCATGATCGTAAGCTTCAGCTGCCTGAAGCTGTGCTCTCCCCTGAGGTCAGGGTGGACCTCCTGGTGGTGGTGGTAGTAGAGCCTCAAAGCATCGCCCACCACCTACTGCTCGGCCAGCTCCTCTGCCTCGTCCGCCTCCTCCCTGCGGACCGCCACGGTCGAACCTCTGCCTCTGCCTAGGTGGTTCATCAACCGTCTGCTGCTCCTCTGCATGGCGTTTCGGGCAGTCACGAGCCATGTGGCCCTACCCGCCACACGAGTAGCACTGTTTGCCTCTCGAAAGACTGGCTCCGCGCTGTGTGCCCCGCACTGCTGAGCCAGTGTCCAGAGGTCGTCTGTCTGAAGGTCTGGTCTGTCTGGACCCCTGAGTCATCCGTCGACTGCCTGCTGCAGATGACTCTGCCACGTGCCGCCCTGCGGTGGGTCTCGGCGCTGGTGTAGACTCAGCAAGGAAGTTCTCGATCAAAAGGGCCTGCTCCAGTACTCTTGTATGAGTCAGTATGCTGAGGGAGATCAGCGATGCCCTGATCTCGTGTCTCAAACCCTGCTCGAAGGTCTGGGCCCAGAAGAATGGGTCCCGTACCATGTCGGTCGAGTAGCGCGAGAGATCAGTAAATCTCGCAGAGTACTGAGCGACCGTCATGCATCCCTGCCGCAGCTGAAGAAGCTCCTCGATACGCACCGCACGAAGGGTGGCTGGGACGAACTCCGAGCAGAAGAGGCTTTCAAAGTCCGTCCATAGTAGAGATGACTCATCGTGCACCTGGAGCATCAAGCTCCACCATCGGCCCGCTGCTGCGTGCAGTAGGCTTGCAGCGAGGATCACCATGAGGTCTGCTGGTGTCCTCACTAGCCTGAAAACTCGTACCACTGCCTCCAGCCAGTCCTCTACTGCCTGGGGGTCCGTCTCCCCATGGAACCTAGGCGGTCGCTGACGCTGAAACTCGTGCAGAGCTCCAAGGCGATGTGCATCGTCAGCGACTGGTGCTGGAAGCATCGGTGGCTCGGGGGGTAGTGCTACCGCTGGTGCAACAACTAACAAAGGGCCCTGCACCGAGGCCTCGTCACTCGGTGGGCTGTCGTCACGCTCGACTCTCGGAACCCTAGCTGGATGCCATCGTGGGGTCATCCTGAAAAGGAAACAGGTGTGCCACGGTCAGAACAGTATACCTGGTGAGCTGATATGAAGTAATCACAAAGAAAACTTTGAAACACACACACAATCAATGTTTTCATGCATTAAGTCGGAAATCAGAAGTCAGGGTCATGGTGTACGGATACGTCGGCCGCCGCACCAACATTGGACTCCCTGGACTGATAACCACACTCAATACGCTAAACATTATTGCTTCACATAGAAAAGATCAGAGTTCGCGGTATAACCGAACTCCTTTGATACCAATTTGTCACGACCCGCCCTCGGGGCCCATGCCGTGACTACCCCAAGCCCACCTTCCATAGGCCAGGGGATGGCGACTAGCACCAAGGCGTAAATCCCAGTAAAAAGGGAAGGCATTGACTTTGAAAAGTAAACAAACACCACAGAGTAAACAAGCGGAAAAGCAAACACTAAGTAAAAACAGAGTACAACTGAACGTGCGGAAAAGTAAATGGGCCAGTATACAAACCCAAACTGAAAGTAAAGTACAACTCGAAAGGGAAAACAACAACTGTAAAGTAAAATCCGCTACACTGAGCTGTCCACTGGAAATCCCACCTGAAGGGTGGGTACAGATAGCTCCACTGCTCCACGGGTCCCGCCGTCCGCTCCGAACACGTCCCTCCCAGTGGTCCACCTCCAGGTACCGTCCTGCTCTGCAAGCCTCAGCCAAGATCAACGATGTCCGTCGTCTACAACCAACACAACGTAGTGCGGGCATAGCCCGTGTAGGGGTGAGTATAAGCTACTCAGTAGGGACCCCGAGACCCCTGAAGGTCTCCCAAAATCCACAAAGGATAAACCAAAAAGGTGATATACAAACACGAAGTAACAACCGACACTACTTAGGTATATGCCCATAAATATACCTAAGTCATCAATTCCAATACGCTTCAACCTCCGATCCCAAGTACAACTAAGTCCACACAGGAAAGTATACGTATTCCACACAGGAAAGCAAACGAAATCCACACAGGATAGCACAACACAATCCACACAGGAAAACAACAGGATTCAGCTCACACAGGTATATTTCATCGAAAGATGATAAAGATGATCTCTGATCCATCTAAGTCGTCGGACCCACGAAGGATCGATAGGTAACTAACCCCCGCAATGACCCACACAGGATAGGGCCCACACAGGACCTGTAGGCGCTGGTTCACAGAGGACCGCTGAGCGCAAAGACCCACACAGGATCAGACCCACACAGGATCGGGCCCACACAAGACCTGTAGCACTGATCCACGTAGGATCGCTTAGTGCTGTAGTCGTCGTCGTCGAATCCACTAAGGATCTCTGTACTGTCGTCGTCGCAGTCACAGTAGCAGTTGCAGTAGCAGTAGCCGTCACAGTCGCAGCAAGCACTAGGGTTCCCGCACACAGCAAGCTCGTTCGGGAGGGTCCGCTCCACGAGCCGAGAGGCTGATACATCAACTGTCACAAAGTCCAGAGTTGATGTATCCAAAAGTTCCGTATCGCCAACAGGAACTCAACGCAACAGACGGCGCGTCGATCGGACGCCCGGTCTGAGAGTTATTGGCTTTTTCGTCCCAGGGGCCCGGTTGGTTTTTAAGGCAAAACCAACCCGACCTTACTCCACCTGCGTCCAATCCTCGGGCAGAGTATGCCAAAAGATCTGTCTCACTAAGAGAACACAACAAAGCTGACGGCACGTCAATCGGACGTCCATAGCTCAAGATATGAGCGTTTCCACTCCGAAGGCCCGGTTGGCTTCATGTACGATCCAACCCGGCCGAACTCAAAGTATTCCGAAACTTTAAGTGCAATATACCGAATCGACCATCTCGATCCAAGGATCGCATCGCCGCTGACGGTTCGTCAAACGGAGGTCCGTATCTCAAGTTATGAGCAAAAGACCGAAGTCGATTCGAAAACGGGAGGTCCGGGTCCGGGCCGACCCGGCCTGACCCCCCTGGGTCGGCCCGAACTGGGTCGACCCAACCCGGGTCTGACCCGGCCCGGCGCGGCAACGCGGTCCAGCGCGGCGGCGCGGCGCGGCCGGCGGCGGCGCGACCTGGGCGCCGCTCGGGTGCCACGCGCGGGGGGCAAAGCCCCCGCCTCCTCTGCTGGCGGCGCGGCTGAAAGCCGCGCCTTTGATCAACGGCCCCCCCACGTGGGGACCTGCTTTTGAGAAAAATGGGGGGGCCACCTGCCCCCCTTTGTGAAACCGGCCCCCCCTCTTGGGGGGCCATTTAAGTTGGCCGGGGGAATTAAATTCCCCCGGTTTTTCCCCTTCCGACCGGCCCGACTTGGCCGGCCGGTTCTTCTTCAACGGGACCGGCAAAGTCGGTCCCCTTCCGGCTTCCGACACAGGCGGCCCGACTGGCCGCCGGTCTTCCTGTTTCCGCCGCGGCCCGGAACCGGCTGCGGTCTTCGTCGTCCGGCGTGGTGCGACGGCACCGCGCCCCTCCGTCGCGGCCCCGCTCCGGCCGCGACGCCTTTGGTTTCCTTTGACGCGGCGCGACGGCGTCGCGTTCATGAAAAATCTTTCCATGGTGCGGCGCGACGGTGCCACGCAATATTTTCCGTGATTCCCACGTGGTGCGACGACACCACACCATCTCGTTTCATCCGCAAGATAAATAATATTATTCAAGAACAAAGGAGGGGGGATTCGGCCGTGTTTGTGCGGTCCGGCCCCCTTCTCATTAGACGATAACACATAAACATTTATCCTCACGTTTGTCATGCTAGAACCAAGAACGAGAATAAATAAATAATCAACAACAAACCCCTACCTCGGTTTCAAGAACGATGATCGTCAACGACCCGCGGAAGACGAGCGTCGCGGTGGTAGGCGTCACGGAAGAAGGACGTCGATGTCGTGAAGCGAGGATTCAGAGTTCTTTGACGACGATTTCGTCGCGGGAAATCGTCGCGGAAGAGATGACGTGGAAGAAGACGTCGTTGGTATCGCGGGTATGACGTCGCGGAAGACAGTTCCCGAGAACGTGGCGTTCTTCGTCGATGTCCGAAAGTTCTTCGCGTTCTTCGACAAAGTTTGAAGAAGAAGTAGAAGGCTCCAAATTCTCTTAAGGTGGCTAGAGAATTATAACCCAAATAAAATAAGCTAAAGTCTTATTTTATTCACACAATTATCAATTTGAATTTCAAAGGTTTGAAATTCAAAAAATTCAACTCCATTAATTAACAATGTTGTCATGTTATTAAAAGAGGAGTTTAAGGGAGTTTTAAAAAAAAGAAGGTGAAGAGTTATGCTTCGTGTGGGCCCCACTACACTTAATCCTCCCAAGGGAGGTTAAGTGGATGTGGGTCCCACCTCTAACTCCCTTTGGGAGAAGTTAACCGACAAGTTAAAATAAAAATTTGTATTCCACAATTTTTATTTAACTTATTCTAAACGCCCAAAAACTAACTCTCAACCCGCAATAAACGCAACCTCGGAAAAGGTCTCCTTAAGCGAATATCGGCGCTGCGAGTTCATTGGTTCCCTCAGAATTTGATTCCGGGCCCCGGTTCAAGAGTTAGAAATTCCCGCTCGTTCGTTCACTGAACGTACCCGAGCCAAACTTCGGAAAATGATTCCGGGCACTCCGGGCCTCGGAATCAGGTGCCGTCAGAAACCACGCTCTTGTAAAATTCCAAAAGAAATTAAGAAAAAATTTCCCTTGAATTTTACGGGTCTTTACAAAACATTTCATCGATATTATCACAAGCCTATACTAGGGTTGTGATACCGTGAAAACCCTCGTACAAATGAAACAAGGGAGTACCCTCAACCACTGTTGGTCCAAAACATCGCCAACCCGAGCGACCTGCAACAACGCCACACTACACACTTCCTAGGCGGATACCGAGGCCACTATCGCGATCTACGTGGAAAAACAGGCAGGATAGGTTGTTAACTCACCCGAAACGGATCACCGGTGAAAAATGCACTATTCATCGTAGCCAACTCATGCGGGGGCCACACAACGATTCCGAAACCCATCGAGCGGATCATACCACGACGATCCCCTCTGAAAAACAAGCAGAATCGACTTCACGTTCGTCTGAAACAGACACCCAGTGAAAAAGGTACTATTCACTGAAACCAGCTCGGGTGGGGCCCATCCCTTGATTTTGAATCTCAACGAATGGTTCGCACCATTGCGATCCTCTCAGAAAGGCAGACAAGATCAACTATTCATCCCCCAAAATCGAACTCCTGGTGCGAAATCTGCGTTTCTCCGCAAACGCCAAAACCCGGCCTCATGGGGCACGCTCCCCAAACTCAGTCCCAACACCTGGAAACCATCTCAAAAAGTCTGTCGTACCATAAAGGTCTCAATGCCACTGACAGCACATCATTCGGACGCTCCGGGTAGAAGTTATGACGACCCAAAGTCGTAACATAATAAAATATTATTATTTTATACGACGTTTCAAACTCCCAGGCCATGATCCAAAACCTTTAAACCCGCAATGCCACACCGGAGGGTCCGCCTCATCGTCAGGGTCGCATCGCCGTAGACGACATGTGAATCTGACTTCCGGATTGCAAGAAAAGGGGGTTTAAAGACCCCAGTATGAAAAAAGGGGTCGGACCGGCCGGCGGCCCTCCGCCGCGTGGCACACCACGCATGCAGACCTTCCAAGGACCTCCGGGGGCATCCCGGTGGTCCGTTTTGCGATCCGAGAGCACTGGTGCGACCCTCGGGACACGATCTTCCCTGCAATGACCACAAAATGAAGCAATTCAGAGCAAAAATGGGATCGGGGGATTAAAACGCAAACTGCCTACCTCGCGGGCGAAACACCGAAGCTTCGGGTGCAGAACGACGCCGACGACACCCTGAAGCTCGATCCACTGATGATTAGTGCAGAAAACAGACAATCGGGGCTTGAATCGGCGATGAACCGGAGGAGGGAGGGGTGTGGTTCGTTGTGCGTAGGAGGAGATGGGGGGGGGGATGAAATGGTTTTTTAATCTTTTTTTATTTAAAAACCTCCAGTTAAAGCAACGCCCCCAACTCTGCGCCCGACACAGACAAAGTTAAGGTCACCCCTAAGTTAAACACACCATTCTAAATGCAACCGTTGACTCGGACATAGGATCCAAGACTCTGTTCATAAGTTATTCGAGCTGACGCTCATAAACCAACTTTTCCACTTATTTACGAAAACTCCTCTGGTGGCGCTTTCCACCGCAGGCCTGTGCCCTGCAAAGTTTACACCTCGCCTAGGGTAAACGGCACATTCCGGACGCAACCGTGCCCTTATAGTCCCGTTCGGAGTTACTATTTAGGATATATAACACCCCCTCCATGTTAATAGTATAAAAATACTTAATATTTTTATAAAATTAATTCCGGTCACACCGGGCCTCAGAATCGCACGCCGCCTTCGCGCCTAGATCTGGAATTATTTGTAGAAATAATACAAAATCTGATAGGGCCAAAATCCGAGTCACTACATCCTCCCCCCTTAGAACTTTTCATACCTAAAAATACCTAAGCTCAAGGAAAGAGATTGGACTCTCAAATGGGTCTCCCACGCCAGTGAGTTCTCCAACCAACACCCATGCCCGAGCACATAAGTCAGAGGGACACATCCACCACACCTCAACACTATCCTCTTTGGGTGGAAGTGACTCGCCCACACGGTTTTAATCGCGTCCCAAAAGCGCGTCTCGGTGGGGGAGGGATCCCTCTTCCTCGTGCATTCGAAGAACACTGAACAACACCCACACATGGTCTTACCAACACCCTAAACCAAACTCAATCAAGCAACAGAAAGGAAAGAGTACCACTAATAGTGTCTATCAAAATACTGCAGAAAGTAGAAAAGACACAAGGTGTACGTCTATCCATCCATGGAGCCTCCGGGTCAATAGAATCTGGGGAATCCAGCTGGCCTCACCCTCATCCCCCAGCTCCCTGAGCTCGACGTGGACCTCCTGGGGGTTGGGGTGGTGGTAACTGATACTGCCTACCTCCACCTTCTGCTTCACCAGCTCCATCGCCATGTCCGCCGCCCTGCAAACGTCCTTGCTTGAGACGCTGCCTCTACCAAGGCGGTCCATAGACCGGCTCCCTCTCATCAACATGACGAGTTGGAAAATCCCTAGGAAGATGTCCCTGACCATCGCATGCGTAACACCGCCTCACCTGCGGCTGACCAAAACTGGCCTGTGAGCCCTATGAGCCCTGAGCCTCAGATCCTCCATCTTGGGGTCGCCTCCTGAAACGTCGACCACGTTCAGACCCCTATGTTTTTCGTTGACTACCAAATGCCGACGTCTCAGCTCTCACATGACCAGAACTAACAGGGGGAATCTGCTCAGCTAGAACGCTCTCCACCACCAATGCTTGCTCCAGCACCCTAGCATAGGTGGGCAGGCACAGGGAAACCAAACCTGCTTGGATGTCCCTGTGTAAGCCATGCTCGAAGGTCTGAGACCTAATGAACGGGTCCCAAACCATATCCAGGGAGTAGCGCGACAGGTCTGTAAAACTAACTGAGTACTCCGACATAGTCAGGCCATCCTGCTGAAGCTGCAGAAGCACCTGAATCTGCACTGACCTCAATGTCACCGAATAGAACTCCTCCCTGAAGAGCCGCTCAAACTATTCCCACGTGAGCGTCTCCTCGTCATGGGACTACATCACCAGGATCCACCATCGCCCGATAGAACCATGTATAAGGCTTGTTGATAGGACCACCATCTGATCTGGGGGTGTCCTCACCAGGCGGAACACTCAAGTGACTGCCTCAAGCCAGTCATCAACTGCCTGGGGGTCTGGATTACCCCGGAACCTTAGAGGTCGCTACCTCTAGAACTCGTGAATTGCACTTAGCCTATGGACAACCTTATCCTGCACTTCTGGCACAACAAGATGCTCGAAAGGTGGCAGCTCAACTGGCAGACCACTTGGAGTTGCAACCTCAGAACCTGCGCCCTGCTCCACAGCCTCCACACGGGGCGGGTCATCAGCAAAATCCTACTGCGGAAACCTCGCTAGCTGTCGTCATGGAGGCATTCTGAAATACATTCAAGACAAACCACAATCAAAGAGTATATATGGAGAGCTGACTCAAGAAGGACAAGGAAAACCCCAAAACCCAGTCCTATATGATGCATGTACCATTATGTCAATGCGACCAGTGTACGAATGTCCCAAGTCGAAAGGCAGGTTATCAGAGTCCTGGTGTATGGATATGTCGGCCGCCGCACCTATACTAGATTCCTTGGCCTGAAAGCCGAACTTGAAACAACCTAACACTACCGCTATGCAACCCAAACCAAACTCACAGCTAGACCAGCTACGATCTAAGATCCCAAAGGTAGAACCTCCTCTAATACCACTCTATCAAGACCCGACCCAACGGGGCTCAAGCCACGACTCCCCAAGCCCGTCTCTAATAGGCCAGGGGATGGTGTCCAGCACCGAGTAGGCTATCACACACATGGGAGGCATTAGCCTAAGGCACCTGTACACACGAACCAACAAAAACCTCCATGGAATAGTGCAGAGATATAGAAAACTGAAAAGTAAATGCTTGCATACAATAATCCCACAACCAGAGTACATTAGAAGTACAAAAGGGAAAAACAGTTCCCACCAAAAGAAAACTAAAAAAGCGCATCCAACCTTCTCTGAAGAAGGGGAACACTGCTACAAACACCCACAGGAAAGATCCCTCGGTACCACACCGGTAAACACCGTGGTCAGTCTTGCTCACTTAGCTCCGCCTGCTCTGGGTCCACCTGGGACTCCGTCGAAAGGCCTGTGGTCTGCATAAGACAAAAACATGTGTGGGAAAAGCCTGTGCAGGGGTGAGTATAAACATACTCAGTAGGCACCCCAAAAACCCCAAACCAAAGAGAGAAACTTAAAGGCAACAGTCCTCTCATCCCAGCGAGAAGGAACCCAGATGAGAGAGAAACTCCATATCGTGACCACCCTCGGCTAAACACAACTAGTCAGCTCAGCTCAGGAGTATTCCCATACATACACTTTGAACAATCTAGATATAATCAGCTCATAGAACAATCCACTTGAGGTACCAACCTCATAACCAGCAACGGTTCACAACCAGAAGAACACACTCCACAAACACTGACATCCCAGATGACACGCGCCCAAGAGATACACTCCATCGGGTCCCACAAAAACATCTCAAACGCTCGGTAGAGAGACCACGCTTGTCGGATACCGTCACAGAGGAAAACTCCGCTAAAACAACTTAACCACCAAACTCCTCTGATAGGGGATCGCTCATAGGGTCCGATAGGGGATAGCCGAACCCACTCTGGAATACGAAGCTCACAGATAGGGGATCACTCCCAGGGTCTGCTGGGGGATACCACGACCCGATCTGGTGCTTGACAGAAGCACATCACTTAAATAGAGGATCATCTCCCATATAAAGCTGGTTATGACGATACCGATACCCTATCGGGTATAACTCGCAATATAGGGGATCGAACTGACGATGCCGCAACCCTACAGAAACAACGCGCTGAGTAGTGGATCACATAACCAATGATATCGCAACCCTGCTATAAACCTGATGCTGAGCAGGGGATCATATACCCTACGATGCCACAACCCTACTGAGCATGGCCCACTGCATAGGGGATCAATTCCTGATGACGCCACAAGCCCTACGGGGTTAACCAACAAGATAGGGGATCATCGCCCGTGGATAAGCTGTTACAACGATACCAAGAACCCGATCTAGGGAAATGTTGCTAGAGGATCCTTCTCTGGGACCACCGGAGGGATGCCACAACTCTAACAGATTAAACATCCCATCAGGAGGATCACAAGCCTATACTAGGGTTGTGATGTCGTGCGAACCCTTGTAATAACGAACCAAGGGAGTACCCTCAACCACTGTTGGTCCAAAACGTCACCAACCCGAACGACCCACAACAATGCCACACTGTGCACTTCATAGGCGGATACTGAGGTCTTCATCGCGATCTACATGGAAAAACACGCAGGATAGGCTGTTTACTTGCCCGAAACGGATCACCGGTGAAAAAGGAACTATTCACCATAGGTAGCTCATGTGGGGGCCACACAACGATTCTGAAACCCATCAAGTGGATCATACCATGGAGATCCCCTCGAAAAAACAAGGGGAATCGACTACTCCTTCGTCCGAAACGGACACCCGGTGAAAAAGGTACTATTTACCGAAGCCAGCTCGGGTGGGGCCCATGCCTCGATTCCGAAACTCAACGAACGAATTGCACCATTGTGATCCTCTTGGAAAGGTACACAAGATCTACTATTCATCTGTCAAAATCGGACTCCTGGTGCGAAAGCTGCGTTTCTCCGCAAACGCCAAAACCCGACCTTGTGGGGCCTACACCCCAAACTCGACCCCAACACCCGGAAACCATCTAAAAAAGTCCATCGTAACATCAGGGTATCAATGACAGTGACGACCCATCATTCGGACACTCCGAGTAGAAGTTACAACGGCCTAAAGTCGTAAAATAATAAAATATTATTATTTTATACGATGTTTCTAACTCCCGGGCCACGATCCTGAACCTTTAAACCCTCAAACCCACACCGGAGAGTTCGCTTCATCGCCAGGGTCACGTCACCGCAGATGACACGTTGATCCGACTTCTGGATTGCAAGAAACGGGGGTTTAAAGACCCATTTATGATAAAAAGGGGCCGGACAAGCCGCCGCTGCCGGCCCGCCCTGGCAGGCGGCCCTCCGTCGCGCGGCACACAGCGCCGCCGCGCCGGTGCTGTGCCGACGGACCTTCCACGGACCACCAAGGGCACCCCGGTGGTTCGTTTTGTGATCTAAGAGCACCAGTGCGACCCTCAGGATGTGATCTTCCCTGCAACGATCTCAAAACAAAGCAATTCACAACAAAAACATGATCGGGGGATTAAAACGCAAACCGACTACCTCGCGGGTGAAACGCCGAAGCTTCGGGTGCAAAACAACGCCGTCGACACCCTGAAGCTCGATCCGCTGACGATCGGCGCAGAAAACAGACGATCGGGGCTCGAATCGCTGAAGAACCAGAGGAGGGAGGGGTGTGGTTCGTCGTGCGTAGGAGGATATGGGGGAGGGGGATGAAATGATATTTTTTAATCTTTTTTATTTAAAAACCTCCAGTTAAAGCAACGCCCCCGACTCCGCGCCCAACACAGACAAAGTTAAGGTCACCTCTAAGGTAAACCCGCCATTATAAATGCAATGACAAACTCAAATTTATGATCCGAGACTCTGTTCAAAAGTTATTCGATCTGACACTCATAAACAAGCTTTTCCACTTATTTACGAAAACGCCCCTAGTGGCACTTTCCACCGCAGGCCCGTGCCCGCAATGTATACACCTCTCCTAGGGTAATCGGCACGTTCCAGACGCAACCATGCCCTAAAATTCCCTTTATGAGATACCTTTTAAGATATAAAACACCCTCGCCACGTTCATAGTATAAAAATACTTAATATTTTTATAAAATTTATTCCGGGCACACCGGGCCTCGGAATCGCACGCCGTCTTCGCGCCTAACTTTGGAATTATTCGTAGAAATAATCCGAAGTCTGACATGGCCAAAATCTGAGTCACTAAATCATTAATAAAAAATAAAAAATATATATATTCAAAATATAATTATTTTATTATATTATAATGCTTTTATAATAATTTAATGATGTGAAGGGAGAAAAAAAATAAAAATACTCGTTGAATAATGTTAACTCTTCTTTTGGTAACCTCATTTGGATTTCACCAAAGCCTTCCTAGTTTGGGGTTTTCCCAAAATAATGATTATATGATGAGAGGAGGGAATTTTTTATTTTATTGGGTTTGGTATTTTCAGAAAAAAATTGTTTTATGTTGGGAATAAGATACGATATGGGGTGTCATTTTACAAGTGAAGCAAGTGATACTTATAATTTTTGAAAAAAATGCGTACTCATGTTCTTCACATGTTAAAAGTGTAAAAAATGTAATATTATCAATAAATAGACATGATAGGGTCATAATATTTCCATAAAATATATTTTAGACATTTCTTTTCATTGTAACTTTTATCTGTTTAATTTAACCCCCAATAAACCCATTTTTACCTTTACTATGGCAATTAATTTCTATTGTTTTTACTATTCATTTTGGAAAAGAATTAATCTTGACTTATTAGATAATATAAATTATGATAATTTATAATATTAAATCCATTTTTTTAAATTCAATTCACCTAAGTGACAAAATCCCATTTCAAAATAATCCCCCATACGCGATGAGAAAGAAGGTTTTCGTTGAAAAAAAGTTCAAAAGTTTAAAAGGTTTTATATATCAAAATTAAATATAAAAAATAAAATAATAAAATAAAATTTATTAATAGATTAATAATTAACCTATTTCTAATTTAAAACTAATTTAAAAAAAAACTTATCGATTTATATAATTTTAAAAAAAATATGAGTTTTAATAAAAATTTTGTATTTTTCTATATTCTTAAAATAATTAATCTTTTTATAAAATTATAAAAAAATAACCCCAATGTAATAATGAAAATATTATTTAAAAAAAATTAATATATATTTTAAAATAAATTTTATAAACCTGTATAAAAATATTTTTTAAATAACTATAAAAAAGAAAAAAACTATTTTTTTAGAAAAATTAATTTTCAAGAGAAAATTAGATTTATTCTTATATATTGTATATAAAAAAATTAATGTTAAATATATTATTTAATATAATATATATAAATATAATTAAAATAATTCACCCAAATTCGTTCAATTAATTTATTGACGTAAAACATGTTTGTTTTCATAAGGAAATATGTTTTTAGAAAAAGATTTCTATTATTTTCAAATAGTTTTTTTTAAATTTATTAGTCACAAAATAATTAATTTTATATACATTTCTTGACCATATATTTTAATAATCTAGTTAGTTATATTTATACCATCCATTCCAATAGCTTGGTTATAACTATTATATTAGATAATTATAATTTAATAATATGTCATGTTTTTTTAAACATAGTGTTATGTGTAACACACAATAAAATTAGTGTTTTGGGTAACTCATTATAACTTGGTGTTGTGTGTGATGAATAATAGAAAAAGTATTAAATTTATTTGAAAAAAATTCAAAAATTCTTATCATGTTTCATTCTACCCCCCTTAGAATGAATTTCACCCTTAGAATTTTACTCTATCATTAGATGTCTAATATTTTAATATTTCTTCATTGAAAACCGCATCAAAAAATTTATTAAAAAAATAATTTTAAAAAAGATAAAGGGATTTTCAAAATTTATCTAAAATAATAGTTACTAAGTTTTCAAATAGGGGAACATATGTTGGATGTTAAGATATGGACATGGATGAAATGCGTGAATAATTAGAGGGAGTGATATATGTCATTGATAACTTGAAATTGGATAATATAGATAAGGTTTAAAACCCAAAAACTATAAACCAAATAGGTGTTAAAAAGGTTATTTATTTCACAAAAAATGATGATAGTAAGAAAATATTTTATTTCATTATCCTTTTCCAAATTTTGAGTAAATACTTTTCTATCTAGAATAAGAACATATGAACATGTACATACAAGATATATTTTTATTTTATAAGACCAATTTCATCCTTTGTATGTAAATTGATCAATTTACACTTCAAATATTACTTTAAGGGTTTAATGTTTTTCATGTATGAAGAACTAAATAAAATCTATAAAATAATGATAATTCATTCCTTCTATCATTAGTTAAAGAATGTATGCACTGGTTATCCAATATGGATAAATATTTATATGGTACAATAATACATTAATCGATAAAACATCATCCAAAGTTCAACATAAATCATTCTATAAATTGTTAACCTTATAACCATTTCAAAATTCAAAATTTTTAAATAAAGTAAATAAAATTTCCAAAATCACCAATAATCCTCAAAATATCATTAATTATCACTTAACGGTCAAATGAAAATAATGTTATTACCTTAGTCATGTATTCTCTTGAATATTGGTAATAAAAATAATTACTATAAATCCTCATTGAAAATGTTCTTACTTCCTGATTACATAAATAAAACTGTAGAGTATTGAACATATTCCATAGATCCAATTATGTTGTAAACTCTATCAATGATCACATAAACCACTTTGTTAACAAATCCTTTATCAGTTATGGGGTCGTAAATATTATCCAATTAACATTATCCATATTAATCATCTATTTATTCTAACAAAACACTATTTTATTAAACTAAGAAACATATTAATAGTTATCTTCCCTTAATTATGTCTTTTCCATAAAATACTACCATGACATTAAATCACTTTTATAGTTCATTAGTACCAATAAAAATATTATTGAATATGCTTAATTTTTTTACAAAACAATTTTTCTATATTTTAGAATTCATATAACATAATTCTTTAATTCCAATACATAATCACATCAATTATCCCCGTTCATTCTCAAACCATTAACTATACTTCATCATTTTATTCCTTAAAACTTATTTCCCTTCATATAATGTGGTCTATTCATAATAAAAAATATTACTATTATTCATAACACATTTATAATTCTCTTCACGATATTTCCCCTTAGTACATATATTTGTATAACACCCATACATTCCACATTTAAAACATTCAACATTTGATTATACATTATGTGGACCATTATTCTAATTAATTTAATTAACCAAATTTATCATTTTTTCTTTGTAGTAACTTATATTTTTGTCCTTATTTTCCACACAAAAAAATCATCTCATCCCTATGAGAAAATACCTTAAGTGGTTCTTCCCATATTCTTCACATATAGAAAACTGAATCATCTTTCCTACATAGTCTCTACTACATGAGCACTTAGATAACTCTAGAATTATTTTCATTAGTGAGTCCATGAGTTGGTTATGTTTCATGTTGTTAAGCATGTTTCATTATAACTAATTAGGAATAATCACAATATCTGTCACTTTATTCCTCATCCCATTTGGTTTCTAATTAGAAAATTGTACATCGAATTCAATTTCAACATAGTTCATACTAGTAATTTACATTGACAAAAACCAAAAAACATAATGTGAAAACCTATAATCATAGTGGAGAACCACATAATAATGAGAAATAACTTATAGTATGTCTAAATCACAACCTAATCCTTTAAATATACGATATATTAGGTTTAAACTAGTTCATTCAAGGCCATTAATAAAGTCTTTAATGACTGTTTGTAAAGGGTTTATTAATTTACAAAGCATATCTCATAGTAGTTCCAAACTAGTTTTGTACCAAAGAATATTTTCATAAAATAGGTGGAGATTAATTCCAACTAAATGATCAATTTTCAATGTTATTACCCCTAGGTAACTATATTCTAGATCTACATCCTATTTCAGTATCTAGACATAGATTTAATTTCTTGAAAACCACTTTCATTATCCTTTAAAAAAATTCTATGAAATTTTTTTATACTTTGACTCATCCATAGAATAATCCTCAGATACATCCTTAGAAATATCCTTAGAAATATACATAGGAATATCCCTAATGTTTTCTCATCATAGTTTCCAAATGTTTACTAAACCTTTACTTCGATAAGAACTATAGAGACCCATGATTTTCATATATGTATATTACATCTTTTTATATGAATATTAAATACATTACAGAAACATATTCCTAAGGACCATAATAATTTAGTGTCTACGGTGACTAGGTATAGACTATTCTAATTTGATGAATTATCTTCAATATCCCCCATAAAGATATTCTCCATTAGTACTATTAAAAAAATACCCTACTTAAAACCTTTCTTCAAAACATGGGGAAATGAAACATAAGAAAGCGGGATCCCATATTCTCTGTATTGGTAAACAAGGAAGATATGTGATCATAACATGAACATAAGCGTTTGAGAACATGATAATAACACTTAAAACCATACCCAACATATGAAATATCATA
This sequence comes from Viscum album, assembly GCA_963277665.1. Taxonomy (NCBI): domain Eukaryota; kingdom Viridiplantae; phylum Streptophyta; class Magnoliopsida; order Santalales; family Viscaceae; genus Viscum; species Viscum album. The sequence goes on along the minus strand of OY728146.1, from coordinate 1,775,908,196 downwards.
ATATTGAGTCATGTAATAAATAATTGAATTATATAAGTCAATAATCATAAGGTAATAAGTAAACATAATCCATGAGATCATAACATTTTTGTATGACTTAAAATTGTGTCATACATATAAGAATATAAAATCTTATATCAAGGATACCCACTAAGATATTCATAACCTGTTGTGCCTAGAATAACCACCAGTGTAGGTACTTTGGTTTGGGATAACCTTATATATACCTTCTTCCAAGATTAGGATAACCATCTATGTACCTTCTTTCAAGATTGGGATAACCCTTCATGAACCCTTTGAGCTCATATAACATTGATAATTACCCAATGAATTGGGGGGAGATATAGGTCCCAACTATCTTTGTTATAACATAAGCACTATACTTGTTTATAAAGAAACCATCATCATATAATGAATATAATATATTTGTGTGCCATAAGATCATAATAAATTCATCATATTAAAACCTGTGAAATTAATGGGTTTCAAAAAAAAAATCATTATCACATAACTCGTGTAAGAGAAATAAGATTCATAATAATTTCATCATTTAATCAAAGCATAAGCTATGAAAAAATAAGTTGGTTTCTTAAGAATTTTATCATTATATAACTATTATAAGATAAATTATTTTCATAAAAAGTTTGTCATTATAAACCATCAAGAGAATAAATATGAATGGTTTCCTTGGATAATATCCCTAGTGAATCTGAAGTATCATAAAATGATGTTATCTTAGATGAAATATTATTTTAAAATATCACTTAGAAATTTTATTAGGGAAAATAATATTTATTTGAAAATCACTTTTTAAATCATAAAACATTTTTAGAATCATTTTTTTTGATAGTAACATTAAAAACTTATAAAGGAAGCTTTAAAAATCATTTAAAATGTTTATTGAGAAAAATATCCTTTATGTTTTAAGAAACACTTTTTAAAACATAATTTCGTTTTCAAAATTATTTTAATTGAAAATAAACTAGAAAAATTATAAAGTAATATTAAAATAAAATAATTTTCATGATGATGCGAAATTGTATTTATGCCGAATACGATAAAACAAAGATTCCTTTCTTATTTTTGGTAAAAACCAAATAGACATTTTTGGGAACAAAATAATGATTTTGGTAATTTGTTGTGTAAAAATTAAAACATGGGTAAAAATTTAAATAATAAATCATTTAAACAATATTAATTTTTTAAAACCCTCATAGAAAACATGGGTTTGGAATAAAAATGGTTTTTTTACTGAAGGGGGAAATAAATATATTTTTTATTAAAACAATTATTTTGAAATATTGAGTACATGAAGTGTTAAAAATTATGTTAAAACATATATTATATAAAAATATAAATTTTAGAAGAAAATAAATGAGATTATTTAGTGTAATATATTAATATTTTCATTATTAGAATCATAGTCTTGAGAAATCCTCATACACAGTATGATTGTAACAAAAAAGCCTCACCAATTTGGTGAGATTGAATCTTAAGACCCATCAATGAAAAACAGTAAATTTAGCTTATTATATCAAGAGAATAAATATATTCATGATATTATATGTTAAATTGGAGTAATATACACATCATAAATAATATAGGTGCATAACATAACATATGTATCGAAGAAAAAGAATTGTGACAAAGATCCCATACCGTTTGGGAATATTTTGAACCGTAACCCAATGAAAGAGAGACCCTAAAATGAATTTATAAATACAAATAAATTTCATGATAATAAATTTTTCACACATTCATGGAAATTATTTACACCACATGTAAGAAACTAGAGGTGAATATGGCATATATCTCATAGAAGTATTATGTGAGATAGAAATCCCTTACCACTTTAGTACTATTTTGAATCATAATACCAAATGAAAAATAACATCAAATGAAACATTTAATAAAATTAAATTTAGGATATTAATGATATAAAGTTTGAAAGGTTTAGTAAATAAACAACACAAAATAAACTAGGGGTTAATTTATATATGTTTCGTAGAAATAAAAGAGAGACTGGAAATGCCTTACCTTAAGTATCAAATTCTTTTATACATGTTTGAACCTCTTATATAATAAATATAACTTTATTATATATATTTATATATTTATATATATATATTATAGAACCACAATTATATATATCATATCATATATTATTTATTTATGACCATTTATTACCCATCTATTAACAATTCCTTATTAAAATCATGTTTTAGGTAATAACTGCTTTGTTTTTTATGTATGTTTTGATTTGTTATTTTTGATCCTATTAATTTGATCATGGATACATAATATAATGATTAATAATAATTAAACAATTACAACAAATTGGTTCTTGTTTACATTTGCTGGATCTGTCATTATATCGAGTTTAAGGACATACCGTTTTTCATAGATTCAACTTAATAATAAATGATTTGGTGTGTGTGTGTGTGGGGTATAATAGCCATGATATAATGGGTATATAGTCATCAAGATTAGAGGAAAATCTCATTATAAATTTTTTTATTTCATCAATTGTTTAATACACTACAATGAGTTTGATAGACTATTGATAAATAATAAATCTATAATATATTATTTTTAATTTTAAATTACTAACTCTAAAAAAACATGCCAGTAGTACTAATAACACTACCAATTGAACCTAAAAATATATCTCAAATAAATTCCATAAATGATAATATCTACTCATGACCATGACACATCCTAAACATCATTTAATTTCTTCAGATCTATTTTACAAAAGATTACAAAGGGTCAAAATCTCTATCAAACACTATAAGGATAACACTAGATCTCTAACCAAATATAAAAAAGGAAAAATTTAGTTACAACCAAAACAAATGATAAATAATTTAAGGTTTATCCAACTTTTACTGTGACTCTAAATATTAATGGTTAGATATAGATTCCTTATTAGTGATAAGCTATTCTAAACCTATACCACAATCATAGACTCATGAAACCAAATATCTCATACTGCACAACTCGAGTGGTGTAACTTGCCTTGGGAATCACATATGAAACCATTATCAGGATGTATAAAAGAAAACCATGTATAAGTCTAAGGTGATGATTCTATCCTTGTCTCTGATCCTTGAGTCTGAGGAGTGTCTGACCCCTACAAGTGTAAGGTGTTTTTATGAAGAACAATTTTATGTTCCCCAATTAACCATATTCGTGGTCCTACTTTGACATTTTACTATAATAAATTTGAATATAGTCTAGATTGCCACACCATAAGCACTCAATGGAAGTCCTCCCTAGAGTGTGAAAAAATGATCCCTACCCATGCATATCCTCTATATCACTACACTGGTTAAAAATATAGAATAATTACTTCTTATTACCCAATTCTTACCTCTAATTATCATTATAAGATGAAACTTTTCATGAAATACCACCCTTAACTGAGTTACTATTATCTATGAAGCCCATATTCACAATTTTTTGAAATAGGTCAAGAAAAGGGTATTCACCTAATCCTAGAAAACATATGAAAAACCAGACTTAAAATTATTACCTCTCATATAATTATCCTTAGATATCATTGGAAAAAATATAATATATTATAAATCATACAACATTGTCCCCAATCACTATATCATCATACATTAGAAACATTAAATCTTGAGACCTTGTCCACTTTATGGTCTCATGAAATAATTATTCAATTTTTTTCCCTAAAAGACATTACATGATAGGAATTTATGTAAAAACTCCTACAAAAAATGTCCCAATAGAGTTTTAATTATCCATAAAGATTTTATATAACTTGATTCACCATATAATTTATATTTTTCTTTATCTAATCAAAAACAATTTGAGGTAATCAATTATATTTCAATGTCTTGTGGTCCACCATCACCTATAAATAGGGATATTCATTGGATATTGAACATCCTAAAGGGATTTAACAAATATGGATCAATTCATAGATCCCCATGATCAATATACTAGAATACACATTGAAACATTACCTTAAGCTATTCATATACAATAATTCCCAACACTATAGGAGGTTTTGTCACCGTGAAAAATAGGGTATGCACATCATAGTCTTCCCAATGATATATTAGATCCCATAAATGTGGTATATCATTAAAATTACATACAAATAGATCAATAAATCTATATCGTAGTTCCTGATATCATAGTTTAGTAAAATAAGAACTAGAAAATGATCCCCAACACTTTATACATAACTTATCACATAAGGGTCTAAATGAGTCAAGCATAATTTATCCTAACCTATCTATAATAACCTCAAACTCACACTCTCAGATTAAATGATAAAAATTGATATTTACATTTCTAGATTTGATACCAATAAACATGAACCAAATTCAACAATCAAAAACTAATATCATCAAAATGAAATACTGTATCACTAACATATACAAGAAATTATTATGTTCCATGTTTTAGATAATAATGAAAAATCTTAAATAATAACATAGATTCATAAACAAATGCTCATAAAAATATAAATCATATATCACTAATTTATTCACATAAATTAACCTTATTGACAATAACACAATTAAAACCATTATTTACAACCCGAGGAAAAGGAAACATTATAATGGTGAGCAGAAATTCTTAGTAATGGTAAATATAATCATTAAAAATTTAATGTTATCTATGTTCATAAAATGATTATAAGTGTTTGAGAAAATAATTAAAGTGCATGATAATAAATTAATATAATTAATACCCATAAAAACCAGGATCATAAAAAATAATACATATAATAAAGCTTTCGCATAAGATAAGATTCATATTTTTATCAATAATCATCATCAATGTTATATCAATATTAATCAAAGGAACAATTTAACCCTGATAAAAAACATAGGAAATATGTGTTGGTATCTTAGAACACTATATTCATAACCCATATTAAACTCATGTGATAAATAAATGGAAACCAATTAAATCCCTACGAAAAACCACCCAAGTTAACTCCTTCCTTCTTTTCTTTGAAGATAAAAATTTTTACCCAATACATTGGATGCCTATAACAAGACCCACCCATCATATAATCTACTTTGATTTCTCCCATTGTATAAGTTATACTAGGCTAAACCATCATAATGAGATATATTCGGATGACCCATAATCATCAATAATTTCCAAGTACCATTCCTGATTAAAACATTTAAAATACTTTATTTTTCAATATAAATCTCTCGAAAACAACAATTATTACTATATAACTTAGTTAACACATGTAAAAGAAATGTGTTTGATGAAAATATATTTAGGAAAATAATTTTAAAAATATATAAAAAGAATATGAATGGTATAATAATATCATAATATCAATGAATTAAGGAAAATCATTAAATGATGACGAAATAGAGGAAAATAAGTTTAATATAATATTTAAAACATTTCATTAAAAATAAGGGAAAACCAAATGTCATTGTGTAAAAATTAAAAATAATTTAAAAAATATTGTTAAATATATTTCCCTTTAAAATAACCTTATAAAACTACAATGGAATATTTAGAAAAAACGGAAATGACAGTGGGAAAATCCATTCATGTCAAATACATTACAAGAAAAAATTCATTTTACACTTTTCTAAAAACTCAAAAAAATTCATAATTTATTTTCTTACTAATATTACATTATTAAATTATAAATAAAGTCCAATATACTTTAATATAACCCAAATAAATCATATTTATAATTATTTATATTATTGAAATGGTATTTCGAAAACATTATCCTAGAAAAAAATGGATTTTCACTAAAGAGAGAAATAAATTCAGTTTTTATTAAGACATTCTTTTTGTATATTGTGTTAATAAATAGAGAAAAATGAAAGGAAAAAATGTAACCTCTAAAAATCACTAGATAAGAATAAAATTAAATCTTTTTCTCAAATAAGTATCATTTAATATCTTAATGGGAATTAAGGCATAAACAATCGTAATTAAAAATAGGATTGTAATGCGAAATCCTTACCACTTTGCAAACTTTTAAATCAAAATCCCCCTGAAATAATAACATCAAATTAATATTTCAATGTCATTAATATAATAATATTAATGATATCACATGTCAAAGGGGTATTATATACACATCATAAAAGAATATAGTTTCATATCACCAATTTATGTCCCAATGAAAGATAATTTTAGAAGAATAACCCTAACAATGATCCTATCATTCAATTGTTAATTAATAGACACATATATTGTGTGTAAAAATGTAAATCCACCAAAAAAAAATAGAACAAATTTCACACATAATCTATTTATAACATAATAAATTAATAATTGATATAACCCGATGAGTAGAAATTGAGTTAGAGAATCTCTAACCAGTTGGTAACATTCAAGTAAAATCATATATGGTAAAATAATTAGAATTATAACATAAAATACCATTATTTATGTATTATTCACGATATGAAATGTAAAATGGGAAACATATACACAATAAAAAATAAATTACATAGATAAAATTAAAATATGCCTCAATTAATGAAAATTGAGACAAACCCCCTGCCTTTAGTCCACACATTCTATTCATGTACTTCAAATCATGTATAATAAAAGTATATAAATTTTTTTCTTTATTCATTAAATTTTTTAAGGATTAATCAACTATCCTTAAAAAATTCATCTCATTTATTTAATTACTTAATTGATTATATCCACCTCAAGTGTTTTGAGGATGTTTAGTTTTTAACTTCAAAATATCTTTGGTATGTTGACCATGGTGAAAGGGATCACTTTTCCATTATATACAAAATAATAAAAATTAAATTATTATAATTTTAATAAACAAATTATACTTTTAAACCTAACCATTAAATGTGGTCTTAAAAAATGAACTGCATTATAATCTAGGAGATTGTATGTCTGCGTATGCATGAGTAATATTTCCATTTTTCCAATAAATGGATATACATAAGGTAATTATTATTTTATATTTATAAATTAGTTATCATATCATAAATATCATATAATTTCTTTAAATAGACCAATAAGTAGTATCAATGTGGCGTCTTAATGAAAAATGATTGACATCACTTCATGGAGGTGGTAATCTACATGTATACACGAATTAAATTATCATTATAAAATGGATGGAAAGTTAAGAAAAATGAGGATACATTATCTTTAATTTTTTTAAATATTTTATTAATATAATATATATACATAAAATCCATAATTATAACCATCTATGTGAGGTGATTATGGAAAATTAATTTCATTGGTTCATGAGGTGGTAGTCCATCTTACACACAAACGATTGATTTATTTCCTATTTGATGGAAGAAGATATCACTATATGTTATTACATTACTAGAAAAAACATATGTATCTAAAATATAATATTGTAATAATGTAAACATGTTTGAGAAATATTTTAATGCGGTGGTTAAAGAAATAAAACCTGAATATTCAGTTAAAATAAATACCACTTTTTTAGAAAACCTCTGTTGTTTTACAGCATAAGCTGGAAAAGGTTGGTATTATATAAAAACTAATACGTATAGAAAAATGTGAATGATTTGAAGAATCTATTTTTTAGGTATTGTTTGAATCAAATGGGTTTTTATGTGTTAATAAAAGAGTAGATTAGGTGCCCTTATATAATGAGGGGATGGGTACATTTGGAATTTCATAAAGTATTAAATTAATATAAATTAATTTTATTGAAAAATGGTTCAAAAATAATATAATTTGAATATACGATGCATATAAATTTAAATAAAATCATAATATAATATTTATTCATGTTTAGATTTTTTTTACCAAATCTCTTAGGTTTAACCCCAGTTAGCCTTATTGATAATTACAATGATATGACATTTTTTTACTTTCTAGGGGTAAATAAAGTTATTATAGAAGTATAGGTGTCCAATAAATGGACCATGTATGAAATTTTAAAATATATCTCATTCAATTCCCTAAATATAATATTTTTATGAATATTAAATAAATTTAAAAAATATTTTCTATTATAAAATATAATTATTGTCAATTTTGGAAATACATAATGTATTAGAATATAATTTGTATCTGAATCACTTAAAATGGTTCCAAAATGACTTAGATTTAAAGATATTAAGGCCAAGAAATTATTATAATTACCCAATAATGTTTTTTACTGGTTTTTATATCATTTTAAATATTATATTATATTTTAACCCCTTGTTTATCCAATTTTAAGCTTACTAGTGTATTGACTTTTTTAATATTAAATGGTTTTAATTTCACTTATAAGGTGGAAAATGGATCATAAATGTATAGGGGAAGAAATTAAATTCCATTTCTCATCCTAAATTAAATATTTTTAAATTTTTTTTATTTCAAAATCAATTAATAAAATATTATTTAACATAAAATATAATTAATGTAATTTTAAGAACTACTCACATAATTTGACTATTAAAACAATATGAATGAAATATAATTCAAAATTAAATCATGAAAACATATATAATATGTTATTATTATCTTATAAATTATTGGTACACTTTAAATCCCCAAAAAATATAACTTTTATAATTTTTAAAATTATTTACTTGATTTATGGACAACCAGCACATGCACTGTCACAACATTGCAAAAGAATTTAATGTGATTATATAATCATTAAAAGTTATAAATAAATAAAAATTTAAAAAATATAATTTAGTTTTTGGAATATAAATTTATAAGAAAATTTATTTTTTCTTTCAATTAGAAAATGTATAGATATTAAAATCAATAGAGTCACCTTCCAAATTTTTTTTACTAAAAAAAATATAAATGAAACTATAAATTAAAAATGGAACCAAAATTAAATATATTATAATTTGGGATGGATATGGTTCAATTTAATCCATAAACTAGAATTAATTCAAGTTTGGGTTTTATTTTGAGAACCATTTCATGATTTTAACCATGATTTACCCATTTTACTCTTACCAAGGTGAAAATTATTTACCACGATCACTAATAATAATGATCCAAAATAAATGTGACCCATTAACCAAATTTAGACCTTCAAATTCAATGTTTGGAATTAGTTTTTAATATTTAATTTCTATTATTGGAATAAATTAATTTAATATTAATACCTAAAATGGAACAAAAAATAGTTTTTAGAAAATTCATTTTTAAGAGACAAATGAACTTATACCAAAATCATGTGTAATGATTATTACCATGTAATTAATTATATTATTTATAATTAAATGATACCTATTTGAATTTAAGATCAAATAGAACTTTTAAATTTCTTTATCTAATGTAATGAAATTATAGTTTTACAGAAAACTGTATATTTCAATATTTATTGGAAAATTAATCTTTCGAGAAAATAAAAAAACATCACCATAAGAAAATTTGGCAATGAGAAGTTAAAAATAATTTAATTTTTATCAAATAAAATTTATAAAATTTATATAAAAAATTATAATATTTTCTTATATAAGGAAATAAAAATAATTTTTGTGTGAAGCATTATTTTGAAGTATAAAAAGAGTTTACTAAATATTGAGTGATTATCAAATACGAATTTATCAATTAATATTTATTAGGTAAGAACCTTATATATTTATTTCATAATTGGTATAATCCTATACATACCTTCAAATTTAATAGCTAGGTTATAATTATTAAATTTAAATATTAATATATCTTGTTTATTTTAAGCTTAGGGTTGTCTGTTGTATAAGTTATTGAACAAATGTTTTTTAAATCTTAGGATATTATATTATACCCAGATTTACTAAATTTCATTATTGAAATTTTAACATGATCTTGGTAATCGAGTTTTTGAAATTTTTAAATGATTTTATTTTAAATCACACATCGAAAAGGGTTAATAAAACATCCTTTTGAAAAACATTAAAAAATAAATATGAAATTCATCTACTATAACACATAACTAAGTTTCTAAATAGGAAAAAAATAGTGGGATGTTAAAATATGGACATAACAGAAAAAATATCTAAATAATGATTAAGAGAGTCATAGATCATTGATAACAATAATGTGAATTATATAGTTAAATTTAATGAACACAAAAACATAAAGCAAAGAGTTTTGAAAATGTATATCCACTCATAAAAAATGAAGGTAATAGGATAATTAATTTTTTTCAAGATATTTTTTCTAGTTTTGAAGAATTACTTTAATATCATAGATATGAAAATAAGGAAATATTCTTACTTAACATATATATTATTATCTATTAATAAATTTCCAACATAATATTATATTTTTCTCCAAACGATGAGTATTTAAGATGAAATTATCATGACTGAATCACCAAAATAAAATTTAATCAGATTACATAATTTAGAAAAGGATAAAAATATATTAATACTATCTTTTCACATTAACAAAAATGAAATGGGTAGTACAAGTTAATATACTATTCAAAATGATTAAACCAACATATGAATAAATAACACATTAATCTCTAAAATTCAACAATAAGAAAAAAAATATTACTTAGATAATTACACAAATAAATAACCCTACATCCCAAAAAATACTTAAATAAACTCAATATTAAAGAAAATTTTAAAACATATCCCAAAATGTTATTATTCACCGAAAATACCATCACTTGAATCCTTAAAATGACATTCTATGACTTTTAACTTATATCCAACCTTAAAATTATAAACTCATGATGTTATCGAAAATTATTATGTTAACCTCATATAAAAACACCCTAATCTCTCATATTGTCTGAACCCTACTCTAATACCAACAATAATAAACTCGAACCCTCACTATCAGACCTAGTTCAAAAAATATTGTCTTTACATTTTTGTCACTGATACTAATTAACATGACCGAAATTCAACCATAAAAAAATCACAAAATAAAAAGGAAAATTTTCGAACACTTCATACCCAATGAACTTTTAGGTTTAGAGTTTTATATAATTAAGAAAAAAATCTTACATAAAAAATTAGATTCATAGACATATGATTTAAAAAAATATATATATAATCTATTAAAAGTTTATTCACATATAGTACCCTTCTTTGGAATAACCTACTTAAAACCATTATTCGCAACCTTGGTAAAAGGAAACATAGGAACAAAGAGCTCAGATTCTCAGTAAGGTTAAACATAAGAATTAATAATTCAATGTCAATAGTGAGAATAAGATGAGTATAAATGTAAGATTATATAAACAAGTGGATGATTATAATATAATAGAATTCATACCCATCAAATCCTATACCATTAAACATGATACATGAAATTAATATTTATCATTAGAGAAGAGTCATATAAGAATGAAAAATCATGATCCATTATATATCAATGTCGATAAAAGAAACTATTTGAAATAAATGGAATGAATAGGTAAAATGTGTTAGTATCTTATAAAACTATCTTCATAACCTATGATAGAATCATGTCATAAATAAATGGATCCCAATTAAATCTATAGTATAATCCACCCTATTTAAATTCCTTTTTTTGCTTCAAATATAAATAACATTACCCAATACATTAGAGAGCATTAATGGGTCTCATCCATCATACTAGAAATATTGGACTCAGTCATCATATAAGCTATATCAGTACCACCAATGATCATGAGACAAATTGGGCTCACCCATCACTATAAAAAATTTCTATGTAGCATTCATGAATAAAACATTTAGAACATTAACGTTCTAATATGACACTCTTGAAAACAACCATCATTCCTTTGTATCTTTCTTAAATCATGGTAATGAAATTAGTTTAATGATAATATATTTTCAAAAATGATCATAAACTATCCCAAGAAAGAATATAGATTGTATCATAAAATCCTAATTCCAATAAAGTATTTAAAATAATTGTAGGATTATGACATTAAGGAAAATAACTTTAAATAATATTTTAAAATTTTCTTTCAATAAAAGGAAAGAAATCATGTATTTGGGTAATATTTTATTACAAATACCAAAATTCTAGGAAAAATATTTTCTTTGAAAAAACTATATAAAATTATAATGGAATCATTAAAGAATAGAACTGTTATAATAATGAAAAAATATTTTCATGATGTATATATTAAAATAAAACATTCCTTTTATGTTTTTTATAGAATTAATAAATTAATTGTTTAAATTTTTATTAAGTTTTCATTTTAAATCATTGTAGATAAAATAAATTATACATGAAAATTTGAAAAAATAAATAATTAAAGTGTAAATAATTCTTGATTTTTTAGAATACATGGATTTTTAATAAAAATGAGTTCTGAATGAAGAGAGAATTAATTTCAATTTTCCATAAAATAATATTACTATCTCTTTAGTTATTAAAGATAAGAAAATGAAAGTAAAATAATTAAATCTTCAAAAATAAACATATAAAAAATAAATTAAATGGGAACATCGAATAAGGATTATTTAATTTCTCAAAGAGAATTCAAAAAAAATCTTGATTAAAAATGAGATTGAAATCAAACCCATTTCCACTTTTGAAACTTTTTAATATTAAGCCCCATGAAAGAAGAGCATCTTGTTAATCTTTAAATATTATAAACATAAGGATATTCCTGATATGAAATATAAAAGGTTTAGTATTTACACCTCATAAAATAATATATGTGTATTTCATAAGTTAGTGTCCCAAGGAATGATAATTTGAGATGAATAACCCTTACAAATATAATATCATTGAATTTAGAATTAATAAATATGGAAATTACATTTAACAAATTTAAAAACACAAAAAAACAAGTTGATGTAAAACATACACACAAAAAATTCATTTCACCCACAGTATTGATATAACATAATTAGTAATGAAGTGATATAATCCAATAAAATAAAATTATGTAAATAAATTCCATAAAAGACAGTAATTTTCAATTCAAATCTCGTTAGAAGAAAAAATATAAATTTTAACATAAAATGTAATGACTCATACATTTTGAATTATTTTTTTTCTAGAAAATGTGTGTTATATTATGTTGTACTCAACATAAATATATATCTTTAATAATTCAATGAGTATAATTTAAAATATGACCATTTAGTTTCAACTGTTATATTACTATTTTCCAATATTACCATTGGGAACTATAATCTTCTTTATAGTTTTAGCGTTATCATTAGATTTTATATGTAAAATATTGGAAAAAGGAAAATTGATACAGAAATAAGAGTTGATGGGCTTGACTAGTAGAGTCATTCCATTTGAATCCCATCTACTGGAACATGGGAGGAGGATATCATCACTGGTTTTCTCCCTCGAACCAATCCATGATGATCTTTATCAAGTGAATCTTGTATGAAATCTCCTATGAGAGAAGTTCAAGTTAGTAGAGATTACCACTCGGTCAATATTAGTCTAGCCGCCACATGAGTCTACCATAATTTCTACCTCACTATTATGATGTATGAAGATTTAATAAGAGGTTATGTGTAACGACCCTCATTAATTAAAACATAATTTCATTTTATAAATAAAATTATTATTCTATCATTTCCATTTTTATGAATAAAATTTCTTTATAAAATTGAGACGAAATTTGATAATTGATTTTTCAGTTAGAGATTGTACTTTCCAAAAAAGATTTTTTTTAAAATAAACTAAGACAATAAAAATATTTTTTATTTCAATTAAATAGTATTATGTAAACAATATTATATAAATTTTAATGATAAAACAATTTTATTTTTCTCACGTATTAGGTATTTTACTATGCATTTTACCATGAATTTTCAATCCCTTATTATTTTTAATAAATAAGTATTTTTATATCTAAAAGAGAAATTTCTCATACTTATAGATTTATTGTGATAAAATAAACATCATTTTTAAAATAATCACATAAAAATTAGTCTAGGATGAATTTATGAAATTTTCAAAAATACTTTAACTTTCCATGAATAATAAAAATATAAATTGTGTTTTTTAGTAAGTTTAATGACATAATAATGATATAATAATTAATATAAAATTCTGGTAAACTATTTTGGATTAAAATATAAAAATATGTTTCCCAAGTGTCCAAAAAAATGGGAAAATACCATGGTAAATCCCATGCTTTTCCATTTACCACTACCTAGGTGTCCATAGAAACTAAAAAAAATATTCCAATTTCTCTATAAATACCCACCGATTTCTCCATGCCTTTTCACTAAAATTTCATATTACATGATTCTATGATAGTTTTACTTCTCAAGGAGTATTCATATGGTGTCCTCAAGCTCCAATTGTACCAATATTTGAGATTTAGGAGTTACTCATCAAGGTAAGGGAAATCTCAACTTCTCTTTTCCTTTCAAGTTCCCTTTTTTACATAGTTGTCATTCAAATTTTTATACTATGTTATTATATAAATTTTATTCTATTAATTTTTGATAATAAGGGTATTTTATAAATGATATACCCCTGTCCCCTCTCTTTTTAATGTTTTCTAAAACCAAGTTTTATACCTGTTATGTTACTGAATTTTCTACTCAAAATTTCCCTCTTTTTCTCATGAAATTATTTTATTTTATTTTGTGAATGCCCAAATCACTTCATTTTTGGGGTATTAAACTATATTTAAAAATGATAATTTTTATTCTAAAATTAATATACATGAAACACGTCTTCATTTCTTTGTGGGAGAATAATGACAAAATGATATTTTCATTAATCATTTTTCTTAAAATGTCATGATTTTAATATGAAACCCTTTTCTTTTATTCTCCATGAGTTATTTTTGAAATGTTTTATTTTGATATATGTGTCTCAAAATAATTAAATCATATGAAAGGTTATCCCAGATTTTTCTTCAATTCATTGGGTAAAGAATTTAATTTCTATAGATGACATGTTTTCTGATACCTTGGTGAAAACCATGATAATTTTTATGACACCTAGGTGATAAACCTTGGTGATATACTTATGAATGAATAAATTAAATGTGATAGACGCATTTATAATTTATGATTAATGTTATTTTATTTACTATATTCCTCATTTTATCTTTTTTATTCCATTATGATGTTCTTTATGTTCTTATTTATTTTTCTTAAGATCACCAGCAAACTGTTTCTCTTGTTTTCCCTTACGAGGCCTTATGCTCACCCATTCCTTTAATGCATGTCCCCAGGTTTTGAGATACTATAAACTTACTTTGTATTAACCTATAATGAATCCTATATAGTGTATTAGAATAATATTTCTTATTTTCATGTATTATGTACCTTATTTATAAGAAACTTAATATTAAAATATCCTTTATTTTGTATAATGTAAAGAATAGTTTATGTAATGAAAAAGAGTGATTCCACAGTTGGTAATACAAGAATGTTTAGATATTTGTATAAATTAGAATTTAAAAACATTAGGAATAACTATATGGACAAGTTTAAATATATAAAATCATTCTAGTATTCTGGTGAAGTATGAAGTAAGTGGTTTCCAAGCAAAGATATCCCTATCTAGATACAAACAAGTGGATGTGGTTCTGGAAAATATATACCTAGGGGTAGAAACTCTAACAAGATTTGTCAATCCTGACTTGGTGTAACCTAGTACATGATAATTTTCATTACTATGCACCTGGTTTGACACTCCTGAGGGATATATTTGGTTAATCAAAAGCTTTTTATGAACCATTATGAAGGATTTATTTAAAATTTTATTATTGTTAAAAAATAACATATTTAATAATAATATTTTAAGACATAAAATTTCTTTAGAATTATAATATTACCACATGAATTGAGTTTCTCGATAGGTTTTATTATTTTAGAAAATAAATGGAAATAAGAGAAACTGTGTAAATAGTTAGTGCAATGGAGCATGCACCAATGGCATTCCAATGATGATAGAATTAAAAGATTCATGAAATGATGTATCAACTGACTTGAGTTATAGAAAACAACTAGAATCAAGAGGCGAGACCATATTTACCATGAATGGAAAAAAATTCCTTCAATGAACACCTTCTTTCACTGGATCTACTGAACCATAGATTGATGAATTATGGATAAAAACTATAAAAAAGATATTTTCTGTACTATGTTGTTTAGGACAAGAGAATGTCACCCTGGCTATGTACTTATTAGAGGGATTAGATGATAAATGGTGGACACTGGTTAAAAATAAGAATCTAATATGGAAGACTAATTTAATGGAGTGGGAATAGTACATGGGAACATTTTTTAAAAAACATTTCTCTAGTACAATGTGATAAAAAATAGAGAAGGAATTCGTAGAGGTGAAGAAGAAGAAAAATGAATATGTGGGAATCTATGAGGTGAAATTCACATCAATTTCTCATTATACCTCTATCATTGTCACATATCCTAATGGTAAGGTTTGTAGATTCATCAGTGGACTAAGACCCCACTATAGAAGAATATAACTAACTGAGCCTATGTAAAATATGAGGAGATAATGGGGAGTGATATGAAAGTTGAACTGGATTTTGGAGAGACATAGTGGTCAAATATATCAAACGAAAAGAATAGATATTTGGATCCAAACATGGAGAGGATATTTGATCAAGGAAGAGGGAAAAACGAAAGTTCAACTTCCCACATGCAATAAATGTGGGAAGAATCATTCATAGAACTTATTTCTTAGGAGTGAAAAATGTTTCAAGTGTGTAAGAGATGAACATATTTATCAGAAGTTTCATTGTGAGGTGAATCCTTACCTTCTAAACACTAACGAAAAAGGAATGGCAGTGCATGCCCTACATGAAGTTCAATGCTTCAAGTGTGGAAAGCTTAGGAACTTATCCAATCACTATCCAAATATGAAGTTAATGATGGTGAATCACCATCAACCTCAGTATATTCCATATAAGAAAGGTCATGCTTTTATATCACGATGGATGAAGTTAAATACCCAAATGATGTTGTGGATGGTACTCTCATTATTCCCTCAAATCTAAAAATTACTTTGTTTGATTTTGATTGTACAAAATCTTTTATTTTCCCCAAGTTTTCAAAAAATATGTAATCAATATCTAAACATATAAAAATAGAGTTATTATTCAAGACTCCTGGAAGGATTATCCAAGAAAAATAGTGTATAGAAACTGTAGTATTTACTTTGGCGATCACAATATCATAAAAAATATAGTAGTCATTCCCATGCTGGAATTAGACATTATACTAGGAATAGATAGTCTCTAAAATTATAATTCTATTATCAACTGCAAAAGTAAGGAAATATTATTAGTCTTGAATGGTAAACCTATAGTTGTTTTCAAAGGAGATATATCTTCACCCAAGATCTATATGAAATACCCTCACAGAGTATTTTTTATGAAAATGGTCATTGAAGATAAATAAGGGAATAAAAGTGTCCTAATATAATATATCCCTGTTATTGAAGAATACATTAACATATTTCTTAATGAGATAACTATAATTTACCTTAAAGAGTGGTAGAGTTCTCCATTAAACTCATTCTTGGATCAAATACGATATTAAATACACTGTATAGAATGGAAAATGTTGAGCTGGAGTAATTAAAGAAACAATTCCAAGATCTGTTAGAGAAATGGTTTATCCAAACACGTATGTCTCCTTGGAAAGAACCCGGATTATTTTTAAAGAATAATTATTGATCAATATAGCAATACATTGATTATATAGAACTTAATGGGATCACAATTAAGAACACGTTCCCTCTCCCAAAGATTAATGATTTACTCTACTTGCTTGACGAGGATCAATTATTCTCAAATATTTATCTTGAATATGGTGATCAATAATTGAGGGTGAAGAAATAGTATATTCCAAAGATCACCTTCTGATCAAGATATGGTCATTATTGGATTTTTGTCTTGCCTATTTAGCTTGACTAATTTTCCTACTATTTTTATGCATTTGATTAATATAGTCTTTAAAGACTGCCTTGATAACTTTGTGGTTGTTTTTATTGATAATACTATGATATATTCCAAATGTAAGGAGGGGTATGATGATCCTCTAAGGGTTATACTAAAAACTCGGATAAAGGAGAGGATATTTGGAATGTTTATCAAATGTAATTTTTTTACAACAATTTGCCTTATTGGGGAACATTTTAACCAATATATGAATCTCCATTGATCTTGGAATGAAAAAATATACGGAGGAGTGGCCTCATCCTACAATAGTAACTGATATTTATAGTTTCCTTGGTTTAGAGGGATATTATAGAAGGTTTGTGAAAGACTTTTCAGGAATTTCTAATCCACAAACAAAGTTAACTTGAAAAGGTGCCCAGTTCATCTGAAAAGAGGAGTGTGAAGAATGTTTCCAAAAGCTGAAGAAGATATCGATCACCACACCCATGGTAAGTCAACCCTCTATCAGAGAAGAATTAATTATTTTTAGTGTTGTATCTCTGAAATGGCATGGGTACATTCTTATGTAAAAATGAAATTTAATTTCTTCTTAATCTCGAAATATTAAGTGTCATGAGAAGAATTATCCTATGCATGAACTAGAGCTGGTTTTAGTTATTTTTTTCTCCAATGATATGGAGGCACTATCTTTATAGGGAGAAATGTTATAAATACACATAAAACAAAATTTTGAAGTATATTTTCACATAAAAGGAATTGAACATGAGAAAAAGGAGATTGTTGGAACTTATTCAAGACTATGATTGTTTAATTCATTATAACCCCAGAAGAGAAATAACATCGCTGATACATTAAGTAGGAAATCCCATGTTGTTATGAAAATGATGAGTATTCAAGGAGATAATTTGATCCAAGACCTAGTAAAACTAGGAATGGGAATCATATGTTATGGGAAACCATCAACCTTATCCCAAATGATTTATCAACCATCATTACAAAAAATATCATGAAATATAAAATAGATGATCTTTTTTTATATAAAAAGGTAGAGGATGTGAAGAATTGGAATCTCCCTATGTATAGTATTGATCAAGAAGGTGTAATGATATTTTGTACAAGGGTATGTGTTCTATATATTCTAGAAATAAATAAATAACTGATGGATGAAGATCATAACATTTCATTCTCTATACATCATGGAAGCACTAAAATGTATAAAGACCTTTGTGATCATTATTGTTAGGATAACATGAAAATGGAGATTTTCGACTACACTATAACGTGCCTAGGGTGTCAACATGTTAAGGTGAAGAAAAAAATTATTAAAGGAGTATTACAACTGATACCCATACCAACATGAATTTTGCGAAATATCACTATGGAATTTATTACTTGTCTCCCAAAAACATATAAAGGAAACTATATGATATTGGTTATAGTAGATCGTCTCACTAATAATTTCCATTATATCTCTATTTAGGAAGATTTATCTCTTTACCAACTTGAAAGGATTTATGTGAACGAAGTGATAAAGCTTCTTGGATTACCACATTCTATTATTTCTGATCATAATCTAAGTTTTTCATCAATATTATGGAGAAGTATTCAACATGCTCAAAGTATTGAATTGAATTTCAGTATGGCATATCACCCCCAAACTGATGGCTAATCTAAAAGGATAATTTAGACACTCGAGGACATGAAGAGTAAATTCTCAATGTAATTTTAAGGTAGATGGGATCAACATCTCTTATTAGTTGAGTTGTGATAATATAATAAATTACATTGAAGTCTTCAACTGGAACCCTATGACATCTATATAGTATGTGATGTAGAACTCCTACATGTTGGGATGGAGATGGTGAGAGAATGCTTCTTGGGCCTGATGTTAAGAAATTGATGATAGAAATTATTCAGGCCATCTAGAAACATGTAATGGCTGCTCAGATTTGGTAGAAGAGATATGATGATAATCGTTGAAGGGACTTATAGTTTTATGTTGGTGACATATTATCTCTTTTAATTTCACCTTGTAAGAGAGTCATGCGGTTTGGGATTAAAGGAAAGCATAGCCCCATGTTCATTGTACCCTATTAAATCCTTGATAACATAGGACTAGTGGCCAATCATCTTCCACATCCATCAAATATAGCTCTATTTCATGATATGTTCCACATATATATCTTGAGTAAGTACATACCTAACTATTAAAATGTATTGAATCTTGACATAGCACAACTGAAACATGACCTATCTTTTGAGGAGAAGCAGATGGAGATCTGGGACTATAGAGACAATGTTTTATTCAAAAAAACTACCCACATCGTTAAAGTTCTATGGAGGAAACACAAATATGAAGAATTCATATTGGACCAAGAGGATACAATGAGGAAACATTACTCACACATTTTCTTAAATGAGGGAACAAGTTGAAATTTCAGGGATGAAATTTCATAAGGGGGGAATAATGTAATTTCCCAGATTTTTTGAATAATAAATGTTTCATGAAAATGTGTGTTATAATATTTTTTATTAAATATAAATTTGTATTTTTAATAATGAAGTGAGTATAATTTGAAATGAGGCCGTCCAGTTTCAACTGTTATGTGAACATTTTTCAATATTACAATTGGGAACTATACTCATGTTAATAATTTTAACATTACTATTAAGGTTTTTAAGTGATTTTTTTGACAAAGGAAAATTGATATTTGAAAGAAGAGTTGATGGACTCAACCAAAAAAGTTGTACTCTTTGAATCCCATATATCAGAGATTGGGGGGTGGGGGGGTCATCACTGGGTTTCTCCCTTGACCAAGTACAAGATGAGCATTAGCAAATGAAGGTTGAGTGAAATTTCTTATGAAAGAAGTTCAGTTTAGTAGATATTACCACTCGGTCAATGTGAGTCAAGACCTCAAATAATTTTAACACCATTGAAGACCATACTCTTAATGAATATTCAGTTGTAATAATGGGCTATTTGTCGAGACCATAGTTACTTAAAGTGTAGTTTCATTGTATAAATATAATTATTATTCCATTATTTCCAATTTAAGAATAAATTTTCTTAATAAAATAGAGAAGGAATTTGATAATTGATATTTGGGTCAAAAAGTTTACTCTCCAAAAAGAAATTAATTCGTATAATAAACTAAGATATTATGAATACTTTTTATTTTAAATAATTAGTATTATTTAAATTTAAATTGTAAAATATTTTTTTTTCAAGTGTCAATAATTTTACTATGCGTTTTCTATACACTCTTATTTTTAACAAATAAGGATTTTTATATTTAAAAGTTAAAATTATCATATTTATAGAATTATTCTGATAAAATAGACATAATTTTAGAAATAATCACTCTAAAATTAGTTTAGGATGAATTTATGAGAATTTTCTAAAATATATTAATTTTTTTAAATAGTGAAAATATATTTTATGTTTTTATGTATGTTTAATTACTACATAATGATGTAATAAGTAATATAAAATGATAGTAGAATATTTTGGATTATAATATCATAATATATTTCCAAGGTTTCCAAATCCATGGGCTCATACCAAAATAAATCCCTTGGTTTTTTATATAATATTACCTAGGTGTCCAAAAAAATTATTATTCAAATCCTCCTCATTGTATATAAATACCCACTCATTTATCCATTTTATTTAACTCCCAAATTATCATTCCCAATAAAATGATTTTTTTACCTTCAAAGGAGTATTCCTATGGTTTCCTCAAGCTTCTAAGGTCCCAATCATTGAGTTTTAGAAGCTACTCTTCAAGGTAAGGGAAACCTGAACTTCTCTTTTTGTCTTTTCGAGTTCCCTTTTTATATGAATGTCCTTTATATTTAAATTATATGTTATTATATAAATTTTCTTCTATCCTTTTTATATGTGAAGATAATTTTATATATGAGATACCCTTGTCCCATATCATTTTAATATTTATAAAATAAGGTTTCATACTCATTATTCTGTTAGAGTTTTTTCTCAAAATTTCTCTTTATTTTCTCTGTCAAAACACTTATTTTATTTTTGGAATTCCCAAACCTCGTTATATTCCCAGGATATTCACCTAAATTTTATAATATCAATTTTATTATGGGACTAACATACATGAAATCCACCTTCTTTTTCAATGGGTTAATAATGACATAAATGTCTCATCTTTAAGCACTTTTCTTAAAACACCATGATTTTAATATGAAACCAATTTCTTTTTTTCTCCATGGATTATTAATGAAATAATTTACTATGATATTTGTGGATAAAATTAATTAATACATAAAATTTTTCACACTTATATCTTTTTAATTCATTGGCTAAAAAATTTAATCTCTAGAGATGACATGTTTTACGATACCTTAGTGATTAACCTTGGTAAATTTTATGACACCTCAGTGATAAAACTTGGTGATATGATTATGAATGACTCAATTAAATGTTGTACACACATTTTCAAGTTATGATTCATTTTTTTATTTAATATATGAATAAAGTTTTATTTTTCAAACCATAATGATATTCCTCAGGTTGTTATTGATTTTCTTTAAGATCACTGGTAAATTGTTTCCATTATTTTCCCTTACTAGGACTTATGCCCACCCATTAATTCGATGTATGTCCCCATGATATGAGATTACATAAGTTTAATTATTATGAACTGATTATGATTCCTTTAAAATGTATTATAATAATATTTTATGAGTTTATGTATTATTTACCTTATTTCCATGAAACTGATGTTTGAAAGATCATATATTTTTTTCAATGTTATGAATCTTTTATATAATAAAAAGGAAGGATTCCATATAATTTTCCATTATGTATGAAGAAATAAGGATTCAACATGTAAAATTGGAAACATATAATCCATATAAAATCAATTATCTTCACAATATTAAAATACATTCCAATGAAATGAAATTCAGATGAAATCCATTACCTCGAGTGTAGAATTTCCCTATATATCATTCAAATATTATATAATATATGTATATAATTTATTTTATTTTGTAATAAGAACATTAAAAACTTATCCTAAATACATTTATTTTATTTATATTTTTGACATATTAAATTACTTAATCGATTATTTCTACATCAAGTGTTCTGAGGATGTTCATTTCATAAATTCAAAATGAATTCAATATGTTAACTGTAGTCAAAGGGGTCATTATTCCATAATAAACATAAAAATAATTTTGAAATAGTTATAAATTTTATAAAAAAAATTATACTTTTAAAATCATCTAGGAATGATGATTTTGAGAAATTAACTATGTTACAATCATGGAGATGGTGGGCCATATATACGCATGAGTAACGTTTCCATTTTTCAACGAAAATGATTGAAATGAGTTACGTATTATTTTATCATTAAATAAAGATTGTTATATCCTAAATATAATATCATTTCTATTAGTACACTTATATAATTAATCCATGTGACGTGGTTACAAAAAAATGAATCGCATCGCTTCGTGGAGGTGGTAATCCACACATACGCAAGAACATAGTTATCATTTTTGAATGGACAGATATGTAAGAAAATAGAAGATATATTATATTATGAATTTCTTAATTATATAATGAATATATATATATATATATACATTTAATCCATTTTTATAACCATCCATGAGAGGTGGTTGTGGAAAAATAATTTCATCGATTCATGATGTAGTAGTCTACCAAACACATGAATGATGAAATCATTTCCCATTTTTTGGTAAGAGGAGGTAAGTATTGGTTATGAAATTAACATAAAAAAATAAAATAATATTTAATTAACATTTATAATTATTTAATTAGGTTTTAAAAATATTTTAATGATGCGGAATAAGAAATTAAACTAAACCATTTGTTTATAATCAATATATCTTCTTCTTACAAACTTATTTTCATTACACCTTAAGCTCTCTATGGTTGGTATTATTACCGAAATAATACCTTTAGAATTTTCCAAGGGATGTTATGAATTTATTTTTAAAGGTATTATCTTAAAAAATTGGTTATTTATTGGTGATGAAAATATGGTAGGAGGTTTCATTTTATAACGAAGGTAGAGGCACTTTTGAAATTACATAAAGTATTAAATTAATATAAACTCATTTTCATTGAAAAATGGATAAAAAATAATATAATTCAAATATCAGATAATTATTATTCAAAATAATCACATAATATAAAATATTTAATAGTTTATATTATGATTTTAACCTTATATCTTATTTTTAACCCCATATTAACCATTTTGACAATTACCATGATTTCAAATATTTTCACTCATTAGGGTAAATAAAGTTACTATAAAAGAAAATTGTCCCATAGGCCGACTATGGTTTATATTTTAAACAATATAACAATAAATTTGGTTAATATAGTTTTTTTTATTTATTTTCAAATCATTTTAATGAAATATACAATATTATAAAATATCATTAATATCATTTTTCAAAATACATGAAATATTAAAAAAAATATGTATCTAAATCATGTAAAATGGTTCCAAAATGAAACATATTCGAATATAATGGGGTAGGGTCTAAATATAGTTATCCAATAATTTTTATAGGTTTTGATATCATTTTAAATCATATCCTTTAGTTTAACCTCTTTGTTTACCAATTTTAACTTTACCGATGGTATTGACTTTTCCATATTGAAAAGTTCTAATTTTTTTATACAGAAAAAGTGGATCACAAATTGAAATGAGGTAAAATTTTAGACCTTTTATAATACAATTTTTTATATTTCAATATTATTATAATTTTTAAATAATTTTATTAAAATATTTTTTAACTTAAAAATCTATTAATGTCATATTATGAACTATTCACATAATTTGACAATGAAAATAATATGAAAGAAATGAAAATAGAATATAAACCTTAAACAAATATTAAATATTCTACATGTATCTTTAATTTTTTTGAGATACTTTATCTCACATAAAAAATATTACTTCCACAACTTTTGAAATTATCCAAATGTTTTTTATTTTTCTTACTCATACACAATACTGTCGTTTCATAATAATTTAAGGTAATTATTAAATCATTAAAATTTAAAAATAATTTTCAATTATAAAAAATAATTTAACATTACAATAAAAACTTATAATAATTTTTTTTATTCCACTCACAAAACTTATGGACATTAAAAAAAGAGATTGGTATTTTGGAATTTTCATTACTTAAAATTATATAACAACCATAATTAATGAATAATGGAACCTAAATTAAATATATTATATTATATAATGTATATTTCCAAATATAATCCATAAAAGAAAATTAACTCATGTTTTGGGTTGATTTTGAGACGTTTTTTCATGGTTTTAACATTGATTTACCCATTTGACCCTTACCAAGGAGACAAATATTTACCACTATTTCTATTCATAATGACATAAAATAAAAAGGATATATTTAAAAAATGTATTCATTATTATTAAAAATATTAAGTACAATTTTTCATGGTTAAATCTTTATAATTAGTAGAGAATAATTTAAAACAGAAATTCAAAAAACAATGGAAAGCAGTTTTTAATAAAATCCTTTATAAGTACAAAAATAAAACTTTTACAAAAATAGATATAATGATTATTAACATTTAATTAATAATATTATTAGAAATTAGAGGATAATTATATAACACTAAGATAAAATGGTACTTTTAAATTTCTTTATTTAATAGAAAATAAATAATTTTTATAAAAAATTACTATATTTCAATATTCACTAAAAAATTAATCATTCTATAAAATTATTAAAATTTTACCACAAGATAATATTAAATTTATGAATTAAAAAATAAATTAATTTTTATCAAATATAATTTCTAAAAGGTCTTGAAATTGATGATTTTATTTTCACACAAAATTCCCTAAAAATCATTTTTGATGAAAATTTATTTTTGAAGCATAAAATGACTATTAAAACTTGAGAGATTATTTACTAAGGATTTATCAATATATTTTTGTTGATTAGTAACCCAATATATATATATATCTGTGTGACTGTATTTTATAATGCATATAATCCTATTCATACCCACCAATTTAATTTCTAGGTTACTACTATAACATTTAAATGTGAATATATAGTGTTTTGTTTATGCTAAGGGTTCTGTATTTTACAGGCTATCAAAAATCATTCTATTTTTAAAATATTAGGATATTAAACTATCAACCCTAATTTTTGGGTATAAAATACATATAATATACCCATATTCAATAATCAAACAATAGCCCTAGGTAAAACTAATAACTATAGTTTCAATTTAGTAAAATTGCATAAGTAACTTATATAATAAATTGTTGTCGAACTTATTACCGACAATTTAAATAATTGAACCCTTTATTAAAAATATCTTATTAATAACACATATTTAGAAAAATATTTTATTCATACTAAGTGATATATATAATATATCAACATACATTCGATCTCCACCCATGCAAAAAAGAAAAATAATAAACTATAAAACACATACCACATTCCTTGAAATCACAAATTATAAGATTAAAAAACTAAAAAAAATATTCTAATTCCCTAAAAAAATTGAATTTCACAACTACATGTGTTATATATGGATTAAAATTTGGTAAATCTAATATTTTAACCATTAATATCTCTACATAACATGTCCAAAATAGTAAAACAAAATAAATAAGACTCTAATGAAACAGTATAATATACTCGACTAAGTCATCCCAAAAAGCATTGAGTTGCAACACCAAGTAACCTTAAATACACCTCCTAGTAGACCAATGACTACTGGATAGAAATTAGGGTCTATTAAAAATATGGGGATACTATACCCTTTATTAGTTTATAATAAATAATAAAAAATAATAATAAATTGCTATCCACAATGAACTACATGATATAGATATTATAAGGATAATCCAGACATAATAAGTAATCATCACATAAAATATCTAAATTTGAACCCACAATAATTTTATAGAACCCATATATCCGGATTAAGAACACATAATGTGTAGATAATAAAAAACAAAATAAAAACAAAACAAAATAAATGATACATTAATAAAATATAGTTCTGAGGATTTAATCGGTCCCATATCCCACTCTCTACTATCCATCTAAACTCAATCATCAATCACAGGTCCTTTTCAATTATTTTTATACCCTACCATGATGTTTAAACACACACACCAAGGTGAAAACATTTGGTGTGATAATTATATTCAATAATCCCACACAAAAGGCATCTCTAAATAAATCCGGTAATATATGGGTTTATAAAAAATACAATATACATCAATTTAAAAATAAAAATAACCATAATTCAATTACCAAGTACCATGGATCCACCCAGATGGGAAACCATACCAGCTTATACTATTTTTGGAATGGGATTATGCTCCCATGGTCTGATCAAAATAAATATGTGAACGAGTTATCACTACTCATAATAAAACCCTATTTGATAGAGTTATCAATGAATGTTAAGTCTCTGTGAAACATTCTTAATCATCTAGATAAACATGGGTGAGTAACATACCACAATATGACTCACATTGGTGAATGAAAATTCACTATAATATTAATAATGGGTGAATTATGTATCACCAAACTATACTGAAGGTAAACAATGTATCATTGAAATACTACTAAGCTTAATAATGCAGTAACATAATACCACTCAAGGGTGAATGATGTATCACTAAAGAACACCTATGGAGAATGATGAATCATTGATATACTATCAAGGAAAATGATAAAATATTGATACCCTATTTGAGTTACCACTAACATTCTAGGTGAATGATATATCACAAAAAATACCTAAAGAGAGTGATATATCATGAACCTAAAACCAATGGTGAATGATAAATCACTAGTACAACAATTTAAAGGGAAAAATACATCTCTAATACACTATTTTATATGAATTTTATGTTATTAAAATAGAAATATAATGTAAACTATATATAACAAGTATCAAACACAACATGGATGATACATCACCAACATAATCTTTAGGGAATATGTCACTATAATACATTACGAATAGGTGAATGATACCTCACCAACTATACAAAAAAAGTTAGAATAGTTTTCAAAACTATAATAACCAAATTGAAAAAGATATTAGTTTAATACAGAATATTGTGATTCCACCAAACCTCCCATTCCATAAGGTCCATGTCATATTAAACACCAACTATCCAAAATTTTCATTTCAAAGATGACACCTCACTAGAATAACCAATATTTGAGATTCTTATCAACAATGAACCATTAATAATTCCTCACATGACTCAATTAATATAATTATATATAATGAACCAATCTTGGGTTCTAATCTCTATGTATTTTACCACCTTTTCATGGTAACAAGGATATCAATGTATTCAAAGAAAATAGTTAAAATAACCTTTATTTGGATAGATTCTACATTATCATCATTAAAAAACATATAGAAAAATATATTTGGATCCATTCCAAGTTGTTCTCACTCACAATACTACACTAGCATATCAAACTATAGAACCCTGACCCATTCAGCATCCCAAATAGTGCTTCGGGTCCAGTTCTACTAGGACTTAAGTATGGATACTCATATGCCAAAGGATGTTTACTAATAGAGATGGATTAATTGTGTGATAGTGGGGACACTATATACTATGGTGATGATATAATAATGGTATAATATAAATAAATTATTGAAAAAGAAAGACCAACAGACACTGGACAAGTAACCCACCCATGGTGGAAGCACAAAAATAACAATCAATAGAGGAAGCCTATGAAATTACAACAATATAATAAATAACCAAGCCAAAATTCTCTACTTAGGTACTAGAATAGAAAATTCTTACATAATAGGTCATAAAATAAAATAATCCAAAGGGTCACCAATGAACGACCCCAATACATTCATATAATAGCATATTGATATAAAAAATAAAAAAGGAGACTCTAGGTGATGCAGGAACCTCATGGTCCCTTTCCATCCACCCCGTTCTAAATATCCCAATTCCAAGGTCCATATCTAGATCTAGAACCCTTACCTGATCACAGGTCTAAAAAATCTACACACGTATTGATGGGCTAGTGTATGGTGTAGGAAACAATCTCAATAGGCTACCACAACAGTGTTCCGATATGAAATCTATAATTTAGTAGGTGTATAAAAAAATAAATAAATAAAATAGTTTAGTCGAGTCATATATTTAAATTTCCATTCCTTGTGTTCAAATTATACAAGGATGAAATTCACCTACTTTGTAACACTGAATATTGGAAGAGGAGAGGATTCTTAGTGTATATTACAAGTCTTCCCCAAAATGTAAATCAGTCGAAGTGAACCCTCAGGTTCCACCTCCAAATTTCTCTCAGAAAATAATTCTAAAAACCATACAATAAATGTCCCAAAGTGATGACCAAAAAATGTGATCCTAGTTCCTTATACCTCAGTTCAAAAGAAACCTCATTGGCCCTTGTCCCAACATCCAAGGTACAATGATTTCCATACTCCCAAATAAGTCCTAGCCTAACAGCCTCAAGTACGGTGATCCATATCACCCAAATGATAGTCTCATCACTATCATATGATGGATTCTCATGATCCTCATTTATTTCTATGGAAAGCACCTCGAAACAGTCCCCAAATCCACAACTAACAAAGCTCTTTTCCCACATGAGTGTTCAATACTACCTCATCATTTGATTCCTACTATGTGAAGACAAATCCAAATGGTGCATTGGACAACATGAGTGAGAGTTAATCACCATGTAGGTTTGTAAGATAGACTATTTAGAGAACTCATTCCCCTACAACCATATCGATCTTCCAATGTACATCGCTATCCGACATCACAAAATCCTCTCCCATAGCCTGGAAACATCATTTCTTAATACCGACGACCAAGTCACCAAACCGATGATCAACATCACCCAACATACCTCAGACCAAGAATGTCTTGATGATTACATTACATCAATCTAGATTCCCAATACTAACTCAATCCATAGGTTGAGCCCATCATGTTCCCATGGAAATCACAAGTAATTCATATATATAACAATTTAATTTAATTAAAAAAATTCAATTTATATAAATATAAACAACCCGTCCCAACTCTTCCTAAGGTCTGATCCTCTCACTAGGCCTCTAATATTTGAAGTGTCATGTAATAATTCCCATAGGCATCTTATATGGTTTCAATTAGTTAATTAATGTAAACCATTTAAATTATAGTTTTTATCTCAATCAACAAAAAGAAACGCTAAAATATACACACCTAAAAGAGCTGAAAAATAACTAAGAAAGACGATGACACCTACAATATGTTGGTAGATGTCTACTCGTACGGTCGTAGCCTCTAACTCAAGCTGATTTGGATGATATCATCATTTTAGATGAATACCTTGAAAATATGGGAAATCACCGCACATATATTAGGAAGCCATGTGAGGAGAGAGTAAATAAGAATAGAAGCTAGAGGAGTTGGAGGATTACAAATATGCATCCAACACCGCAGAAAGATCGATAAATGGAGTCTGAATGGAGAGTGTGGATCAATACCTAAGGAAGAACGAAAAATATGTTCCCACCCTCATGTTGTGCCTGAAAAAATAAAGAATAAAAAATAAAATAAAATAAAAATAGAAGGAGGAAAGTTCGGTAATGTCACAATTTTAAAGAGCCCTCATAGATTTTCCTTAGTGTTTAGAAAAACGGGAATAAACTGTGAAACTCCTGCTACATATGATAAAAGCCTCACATGGGATACTCTAATGGTTAGGCTAAACCATGTTGATCCCATTCATAGACACTAGTTAAGTGGAACTGAGCATGCAACTTGAACCTAGTTTTCCCAAACCACGTCCAAGACAAGATGATCCCTCATTTAAAAACTATACAGGTTCATGCATGGTTGTGCGCCTCCACCTACATGGTTTACCAAATCATGCTTAGTACATTTGGAGGGAGCACTGTTTCTCTATGAAGGCATGATGGTTTTTCCAAACCATGAACCCCAATATGAGTACCCATGAAAGTATGGGTTTTCATCCAAAAACACTACTAAAACCCCAATACACATTCCATGAATTGAAACACATCTAAAAACATGGTCTTCAGTTTGGGAAACTCTTTGAATTATATTATGTTAAATGATAAACGAGTTATTCTACACCCCAAACTCAAAAAATTCAAAAATGGGAGAGAATTTTTCAATCCAAAAATATCATATGTAACAATCTCTAGACCTTAACATATATTTCCTTTGAGGTATAAAACAAAACTCAAATATGGTACCAAACATACCAATATCATTAAAATTATCCACTATTACTTCAATAAAAAAAAGGTTAAATACGTCAAGGGATCCCTATCTTAAGATTTACCTTCCCTGATTGCATCATGACCCAAAGATCAAATAAAACTAATGGTTCATAAACTATCACAATACATACAGTCCTCTTGTGACACATGATCACTCTTGCACCTCAGTAGGTTCTCTTATGTCATATTTGACACCCACCATGCACCACATCTTAGAAGATTCCCTCCTCGTGTCCATGTTTCACATGACACCTATGAGGTACCACATATCATCATATGTTTAAACTAGTCTTAGTGCGTCAAAAATCATACAAGTCCTGCATCAAACTAATTCCCTGATGCATACATACCTAAATTAATCTCACATCAAATTGATTCCCAAATTCCAGTGTAGCTCAGAAGTCACACATCCAATGATTCTCACATATAAATCATAATGCGATAAAACTCATATATATATATATATAACATATTCTTGTCAATGCCAACCTACTAACTAGTGTCTAGTAAAATTATAGATTCATATATTTCACCTCTTGCACCCAAAATATATATTCCTACATAGAGTCCATGGAAAAATAAAACAAAAGGAACACATATATTCCAATGACGTACCTCTATCCATAATTTTCTCAGTGTCCTACTCTGACCATGGATGATCCATGGAGTGAACCTAAACTGATGCTTGGATAAATGAGGCCCAGACTCCATGTAGTGATTCCCGAGCCACCAGCCTCTAACCCAACTACTGGGACCTACTGTCTATACGACGACGTTTGTGTGTAGCTGAAACCTGGCTTCCATCATCAAGTACAACTCCTGGTCCGATATCAGAACCTTAAGTCTTCCTCTATCCCTAACTTCCATCGATGTGATAAGTATTCCTATATAACCTCTCAATATTATTTTCCTTACCACATTCTCTACACTCCGTCATTGCCTGATCTCACTACATCCGCACATGGCACAACTACCTGCACTGAAATCACACCATCAAAGATGCACTCTATCATGGTTTGTCTGAGTCCCAGGACTGACTACCTTTCTATTATTCCTCTTTTCCTCAATTCCTACTATCTGAATAATTACCATAGAAATCACCTAATATAATCCCCCATCTCACCTAAAAAATTTTTATCAATTTTTCCTTGACTATGTGCTCCTGGTTAACTACCTCCAAGAATGAGGCTAACCTGAAGATATTTACCTACACTCTGATGGGATTCTATAAACCATCCCCGAAATGACTCATCTTCAAGGTGTCTCCATCCACCATACCATGTGTGAAATGATAAAACTCAATGAACATTGTTTCATAGTCCATGAAAGAAATGTCACCATACTGTAGGATCAAGAACTCCTGAACAGTCTCTACTATTAGCATATCCGAAAATAAGTGCTCGAAGAACCTAACTTCAAATTCCTTCCAGGTTAATTCCTTGTGTTTGCCTTCTAGAACCTGCACATTTCACTAGAACTTTGTTAGACCTCTAAGAATGTACATCTCCAGATTTAGCCTCTGACCTGGAGGTGTCTCTAGTTGATCAAATATCATCTACATCAACTCGATCCCATTCTAAGACATCAATGGTCTATCCTCACCATTAAATAGGTGTGGGTGGTGTGATTAAAACTTTTTATTCAGTTACACCTTATATGTATCTTCTCATTGATCTCCCATTTCGATACCCTAGATGACATGTACCAGATACAATCTGAGATGATCATCCATCCATGGATCAAAAGTGTCAAATCTCGCAGCTACCTTTCCTATACTAAATTCTTTACTTGAGACCATAATAATGGCTCCTGATCCACATAAACCTCTCTGCCCTCATGCCAAACCTCATGTGTCTTAACCTATACATTATCATAGGGAACCAAGTCACTACCCACCTGATGATCCATTAGATCCTATATATGTGGAGTCCCACTAAATACCAATACAAGGTTAGACAACTAATCTAATATATATATATATAATGGAAATTTGGAAAGTAGTAATAGAAAGCGTGATCTCACTACCCTTACCCATCCCCATTTGAACCATGTAACACAAAATCCAACCTCTTAGCTACTTACATGCTCATATCAGAGCTAAGGATCACATATTACTTGGGACACACCCATCTTAAGGACCATGCCACCTCAATCTGATGACCTAATTTCCTAAAATAGTGTTCAAAATCACAACACATAATCATCCCTACCTATTACAATGAGATAAAAGTATATATATATAAGAAAAAAATATCATATATAACAAATAAATTTGTTATAGAAACATACATATATACAATATATTATATTCCTATCAAAAGCACAAACAATCCTCCCTTTCTCTACCAGGAAAAGGGTGAAATAACTCCCCCTTACCAAACCAGTTTAAGGGTCACATAACATAACGTATAAAAATTCACATCCAAGTGAACCAATCAATGTAGAAATAATATCAAGTGTAAAATGAAAAAAGCAGAAAAAAATTCGCACCCATGGAAAATTGACTTGTCCCCTATGCTTGGGAATGTAGGCACCCAAACACGAGTGGTCAACACCACTTCTTCATTTGATTCTAAGTATATGAACATAACTCCAAATAGTTCATTTTCCAACACAGGTGAGTAGGAATCACCATATATGTCACAACCGTCGTTTCTATTTATTTTATTTTTATTATTTCTTGTTTCTGAGTGTCCGCTCCGCTGTACGGGCTGCACCCCCGATTAAAATATTTGACGTCTGATGCTTTTTCTGGGTCTTGGACCCATGCGCGGCCGCCGCGTGCTTGGCGGTTGCCGCGCAGTTAGACCGTGTGTCGGGCAAGTGTTTTTTTAACTTTGTTTTATTATTTTAATTTGGTTTATCTTACGTTATTATTAAATGGTTATTTTTATTAATTTTTATTATTGTTAATTTTATTATTATTATTATTCTGGTATACTATTAGTATTATTGATTTATTGCTATTGTTATTATTAAGATTATTAAATTTATTATAGTATTATTATTATTATGATGTTTATTATTATTATTAATATTGTAATAATAATATTATTATAAGAGGAAAAATAATAATAATCTAACCTAACCCTAGTGCTGATCCACCTTTCCCCCCTTTCCCCTCTTGCGCTGCACACCCCTTCCTACTACCCACTCCCTCGCGCAGCACCCCGGCGGCCCCCCCTCCGGTGACTCTTGTTCCCCCTCGCCAGGCAGCGCTGCCCGCGTGAACCCAACCCCTCTCCCTTGGCGATCCCAGCTCCGGCGAACACCTCCGGCGGCCCTCTCCTTCAGCGCCGACCCGTTTCCGGCTCCCTCCGCCTCTCCGACGTCCGGCGTCCCGACCCCTGCCCTGTCGCCTCGCCGCACCGGCCACCCCGGCTGTCGGCCCGCACCGCCGTCCTCACCTCCTGTCCGGCGGACCTCCTGTCCGGCTCCTCCCCCATTCTTCCCTTCCTGTTCCGCCGCGGGTTGCATCCCCGTCCGGCACTTCCTCCTCCCAGCGGCGCACCAGAGCAATTTCCCTTCCCCCTCCTTCTAGCGGTGACACAGAAGGTCTCCGTCGTCGGCCTGCTCACACCACCTCCACACTCACCCCATACGTAGCAGCGCCTCCCAGTGCGAGACGCCCCCTCCCCGTGACCTGACCTCTCTCGTCTTCTTCGCCTCACACAGTCTCCATCTACACAGGCCTTCCCTCTCCATGCACCCGACCTCTCGCCAACAGCCTTCATCACCATCCCCTCATGCTGATCCAGCCGCATGCCTTCATGGATGCCCTTCACCCCCCTTCTTCCCCTCTTACTTGCTGCGCACCATCCCCATCCCAGATTCCCGATCCACATCACTAAAGCGCGACCCCCCTTTTTTTTTGTCCCTTCCGCGCGCAGCGAGCGCCTTCCCCCATCTTCGGCCTGTACAATACGACCCTTCGATACGGATCCCTCCAGCCCTTAGGAGTGTGACCCCATGTCCAGCAAATCCACCATGCTTCTTCCAGACTCTTCTCCAGGCCTTGATTCTCTTCGCCGGATGTGTGAAGGGACATCAAAGATCATACCACCTTTTGGATAAAGTCGTCTCAGCTTTTCATTCCATTGAGGTATGCGAATCTACATTTTCCATTCCAACTAAGTCTATATAATGATTGAGTGTTTCAATTAATCCTTTGACTTGTCTCTCACCTTCTTATCAAACATAGTTAATTTTTCTATAGTGTTTTAATGTTAGTTGATTTCTCTAAAAATAGATTTGAACTCTTTTATTGGATATGAGTATATGTGCCAATGTAAAACGTGTTCATTGGATTTATTTATTTATTTGATATAATTTTAATCACGACACACACCTTTGTAATACTTTAATAGTTTTTTTATATAGTTGTTTCTAGTATGAATAATTTGTTAAAAATGACTTTTGAGGCGATTATTTGAATTATTCCATGATTTGGTGTAGCCGTTTCATTCTATTGAATGTCAAATTATGTTTTGATAGTTTTTAAAATTTATTTTCACCTGAATGATGTATGTACATAATTCATTATCGTGTTTTCCCACTGAAAAACTTTTCATTAAAATGGTTAGTTTGTGTTCCAGGAATTACGTGTAGGATGTGTAGATTTGTAAAGTATGTCCTATGTGTTGTTTTGATAAGTTCAATGATTTGTTAATCCAATGTTGTATCATTGAGGATTTTATGAAATCGGGTTGGGGTTATTTGAAAGCAAGTGGCCAAATTGAAACTGGAATTGGGTAGTTGGATTGGCGTCGTGTGGTTTTGTTAACACTTTACGGATTTTTAGTGTGACCTGATAATTAATGTTGATGGTGTGGGTTATGATTCACAAACGTGTCAAGGTGGTTCTTTTGCATTGTTTTTTTTGTTTAGTTTTAAGTCCTTCTTTGTGTGATTTTGGTTTTATGCGTTTATCGCAGTGCGCTTGCTAGGTAGCCCCACGATATTGCTATCATCAGCTTGCGCTTGCTTGTACGCCTGGGCGAGGCATGTCGCGCCATTGCGTTTGGACTGCGAGCTGAGGTACGTCCCCCATTGCACTTACCCTTAGATTTAGAATTTATTAATTTCTTGTTGTTTTATTAATTTTTAATGAATTATAAATAATATTAGATAATAAAACTTTAAATTATTATTTAGTGCGAAAAGAACTGTTTATTTTATACCGAACACTTGTGACATTTTCTTGACAGGAGGACACCCAGTTTTGAAAGAATGCCCGTTTGGCCTTTAAACATAATTCACGTAACATCAAATGTGCTTTTAGTTTTAAAGATAAATAATTTCTTCTGAACAAGTTTTTTAAGCTTCTTGAGAAATGATGTTTTACTTTAAAATTGGTGATGGCCCGTTTGGCACTTTAATGAAATGGATTATCTTGGAAATCCCACTCGGGGGTGATCTTTGGTGTGCATTGTTTGCGTGAGCTATATGTGATGTTTGTGCATCGTGACTGATTTATTTACATTGTAGACGCACCACTTTTTTTTATTGCTTGTGATGACATGGGAACCTGGCATATTGAGTGATTTTTCTGAGAACGATTGCTGCACTAGTTTAGACCACGCACTAGCTAGTGGCCCCATAGCAGGGGAATACTGAGTTATTGCTGCTATGGGGATTGGGCCCCTCGGTTAGGCCATGCAGGGCTATGCCGGGTAGTATTATGGGCGTTATGACATCATCGAGTTATGGCATGCCTTCAGGATGAGTCACATGTATAGTACGTTCTTGATTGTTCACGATCTCCTAGGTTCAACCCATGTTTCTTTTAGTGTTTATTTGAGTGTGGCAGATGATTGAGAGGTCGAGTTCGGTTGCTGACCCATGTGTGCCACTTTTACCATTGTCCTTAGTGTGTGTTGGGTGTGATTATCCTCTTGACTAAAAAACTAAAGTTTGGATTTCTAAATTGTTCGCAAGATGTTTTAAAAATGCAATGCACCTATTTCTTTTAACATTAAACTTGTTTTAAATTAAAAAGGGAAATGGACTGTTACTTGTTTTAGAAATGAATGTGTGTGGAAACCATATTTTATATAATTTAGTTCAAACCTGGAATTGATAAATTCTTTATTTATTGGTATGTGCATTGGGATAGAATTAGTCGGGCCTACCTACTGAGTTTTAATACTCACGCCTATAGTGTTTTCTTGTTTTTAGTTCTGTTTCAGGTTCCAGATTCAGTTGTTCGCCTTGAGTGATGTTGGTTGTGGTATTGGAGAGTGACCCATGGGGTCACCTGGAGTTTGGATCGTGGTCAGGTTAGTAGTGGTGCTGACTGCTCTTTCTTTATTCATTTTGTTGTTCTGTTTTTTTCGCTGTTTAGTTCATTTTTCATTTGGGCCAAATCGTTCCCACCTATTTACTTTTGATGCCCGGTACTAGTTGCCAGCCCGTGGGGATCGGGAACGCCCTTCGGGCCATGTCGCGGGCCGGCTCGGGTGACCGGTTCAGGGTCGACCCGGGTTGGTTCGTGACAAAATGGTATCAGAGGTTCTTGTTATTTGGGTTGTCTGGTAGATGGAGATTAGGATTTTCGGGACTTGATTGGAAGGTACGGGAAGGACGTCATGAACCCTCGCCTGTTCTGCACCTCGAGTCGCTAGGGATAGTCCGGGAATTGAGTCTTTGTTTTGTTTTGTTTTGTTCTGGATTGAGGGATGACAATGGAGGTAAACCGATGTTACATCGTGATCTCACATGGAGTAGTGACCCATGTGGAGTCCGGGTACATGGTTTGAATTCCTCCTAGTGGTCGACGCCTACTTGGGACATGGAACACTACCATGTCACCAGGTTATGCATGACTACTTGTCCCTCACTGTGGTGTTTGATGCAATTTAAGTTTCGTTTTTGTTCTGGTTGGTGTTAGTGCATTTTTGGAAATGGAAAAAAAGGGGTTTTGAAAATGAGACTGATTTCTTTTAAAGGACTTTAAATTTATGAAATGGGTTTTAAAAACTAAAAGAATTTGGGTTGGAAAACTGATGTTTGCTTTGAAATCGGTCGAGAACGGTTTGGGGTAAAACCTCAGGTACTCCTTATGGACGTTTGCACATGTGAGAAGATGCGTGGAAAGTGCGCGTTGGTGCGTATGAATGAAAGTGGATGAATACATGTGTAACAGTTCATGGGATTACCTGGGTGTGTTTGAAATTTAAGGCTTTACCTTATTTCCTAAATTGGCTTTTAATGAGGAAAATGGTTTTGGAAAGTGATTTTGGTTTGAAAATTGGATTTGGTATTTGGAAAGTGGTCTTGAAAGATAGCGGTTTTGAAAAGAAAAGTGGTTTTGAAATATAAAATGAAAAGTGGTTTTGGGTTTGTGTTTGTTTTTGTTTGGATATGAGTTGTTTGTTTTAGATGAAGGATCTTTATTGATGTTTCTTCGATTGATATTGGTTTCAGATTTGTGTTTTATATGTTGTTCAAAAATGCCGCCTAGAAAGGTTCCTAGAGTTTTGATGAGTCATGCCCAACTTTTGGTCCTTCTCGGACATTGCTTGTACTTAACGGTGATCGGAGTCCGTTAATGGTAGTTATGTGGTTTGAAGAGGTCGAGTATGCTTTAGGATGTTGGGAACTCCCAAAGCAATTAGAGTGAGTGTTGTTTTGGGTCTATTTGAAGGTCCAACTCTAGACGAGTAGGAGTTGTTCGCCCCGCCTTTACTGCAATTTGGGATGATGTGTTATGTCTTTATAGCCGTCTTCGTTCAATGGTATACACTTGTGGAGGTGAAGACGAAGAAAATGGAGGATCTCATGTGTGTTCAACATGGCCAGCAGATGGTGAGAGTGTATGTTGACCATTTCAAGGATCTTGTGCCTCTTTTTCTGGGGGTAGTGTCGCAGGACTGGATGAAGACTTCTCCCTTCATCAGGGGTCTTCGTCTAGAGATCAATGAGTGAGTCCTCCCTTTTTGGGAGCATCACTTTTGAGAAGTGGGTGCATGAGGTGTTCTTAGCTGAGTTGGTCTCCGGAGCGCAAACAGTTGACAATCCACCGTATCCAGTTGCTCGTGAAGGTATCCTATCTGACGAGCAGAGTGTGTTAGGTAAATTTGTTTCTAAAGAGTTCTTTGTAGTGGCTCTAACTTCCAGTTCGTCAGACTGTCTAATGGTGTGCCGTCAGTGTGGACGTTTAGGGCATGCAAAGCCATAATGTCACACCCCACCGAGGACGTGCCATTATTATAGATGTCTAGGTCATCTAGAGAAGCTTTGCAGAAAGCGTCGTCTAAATAAGACACCGTGACCTGAAGGATTCGAGTGCCTTACTGTGAGGCAGGAGATGCTTCAGCCATCAGAGCCCCAGCCATAGGTCTTGGGGTGAAGCTCGCGCGCAGTCAGGAGTCGTCGGGGGTGTGACGCCTCAGTTCGGGTTTCGTGATCCGTGTTAGCAACAGAACATTTAAAGCCCTTTGGTTCTCATCTTTCCACTGTTAAAGTGTTGGCGTTATTATAGGTTCTTTGAGTTGTCGTGAGGTTGGGATGAATGTGTTCTTTTGTATCCAAACAGTCTCGTTTGTCTGTTTATGGTGTTCTAGATCGTGTGTTTTTCTTAAAAGTGTGTTTGAACCTTGTACGGGTTAGTCTTAGTCCGACTATGTTTGTTTGGGGATATAAGTGCCTATGGAAGGATCGACGTCTCTAGTAATGCTCGAGTTTACTTCATGGGTTAATTTTATCTCAGAGGTTTCTTTCTTGTGTTCAGGATTTTTGGTCTATGTTGAGAGTTACAAGTTTTAACGGAGGTGCTGTTCGTTCATGCTATAGAGGTTAGCCTGGATCGGTTGGGAGTTCCCGTGACGCCCCCTTCCCGAGGTGGTATATTTGAGTGTTAAAACTTCCACTCTAGTTGAGTCCTTGTGGTGGGGAGAACCCTCTCGTGTTCTCCCATTCTCTTATGTTGTGGTTTCTTCTAGTTTTATTTGGGCATGGATTCTTGTTTGGTCCATCGTTCAGCTGGGTGACTTTCTGGGGGAAGAAAGTGTCTGTGGTGGGGAGAATTGTCACAACCGTCGTTTCTATTTATTTTATTTTTATTATTTCTTGTTTCTGAGTGTCCGCTCCGCTGTACGGGCTGCGCCCCCGATTAAAATATTTGACGTCTGATGCTTTTTCTGGGTCTTGGACCCGTGCGCGGCCGCCACGTGCTTGGCGGTTGCCGCGCAGTTAGCCCGGGTGTCGGGCAAGTGTTTTTTTAACTTTGTTTTATTATTTTAATTTGGTTTATCTTACGTTATTATTAAATGGTTATTTTTATTAATTTTTATTAATGTTAATTTTATTATTATTATTATTTTGGTATACTATTAGTATTATTGCTTTATTGCTATTGTTATTATTAAGATTATTAAATTTATTATAGTATTATTATTATTATGATGTTTATTATTATTATTAATATTGTAATAATAATATTATTATAAGAGGGAAAAAATAATAATCTAACCTAACCCTAGCGCTGAGCCCCCTTTCCCCCCTTTCCCCTCTTGCGCCGCACACCCCTTCCTACTACCCACTCCCTCGCGCAGCACCCCGGCGGCCCCCCCTCCGGTGACTCTTGTTCCCCCTCGCCAGGCAGCGCTGCCCGCGTGAACCCAACCCCTCTCCCTCGGCGATCCCAGCTCCGGCGAACACCTCCGACGGCCCTCTCCTTCAGCGCCGACCCCTTTCCGGCTCCCTCCGCCTCTCCGACGTCCGGAGTCCCGACCCCTGCCCCGTCGCCTAGCCGCACCGGCCACCCCGGCTGTCAGCCCGCACCGCCGTCCTCACCTCCTGTCCGGCGGACCTCCTGTCCAGCTCCTCCCCCATTCTTCCCTTCATGTTCTGCCGCGGGTTGCATCCCCGTCCGGCACTTCCTCCTCCCAGCGGCGCACCAGAGCAATTTCCCTTCCCCCTCCTTCTAGCGGTGACACAGAAGGTCTCCGTCGTCGGCCTGCTCACACCACCTCAACACTCACCCCATACGCAGCAGCGCCTCCCAGTGCGAGACGCCCCCTCCCCGTGACCTGACCCCTCTCGTCTTCTTCGCCTCACGCAGTCGCCATCAACACAGGCCTTCCCTCTCCATGCACCCGACCTCTCGCCCACAGCCTTCATCACCATCCCCTCATGCTGATCCAGCCGCATGCCTTCATGGATTCCCTTCACCCCCCCTCTTCCCCTCTTACGTGCTGCGCACCATCCCCATCCCAGATTCCCGATCCACATCACTAAAGCGCGACCCCCTTTTTTTTGTCCCTTCCGCGCGCAGCGAGCGCCTTCCCCCATCTTTGGCCTGTACAATACGACCCTTCGATACGGATCCCTCCAGCCCTTAGGAGTGTGACCCCATGTCCAGCAAATCCACCATGCTTCTTCCAGACTCTTCTCCAGGCCTTGATTCTCTTCGCCGGATGTGTGAAGGGACCTCAAAGATCATACCACCTTTTGGCTAAAGTCGTCTCAGCTTTTCATTCCATTGAGGTATGTGAATCTACATTTTCCATTCCAAC
The DNA here is from genome assembly GCA_963277665.1 of Viscum album. Lineage (NCBI taxonomy): Eukaryota > Viridiplantae > Streptophyta > Magnoliopsida > Santalales > Viscaceae > Viscum > Viscum album. The sequence continues at coordinate 1,775,866,540 of OY728146.1, read as the reverse complement.
TAAGTCTATATAATGATTGAGTGTTTCAATTAATCCTTTGACTTGTCTCTCACCTTCTTATCAAACATAGTTAATTTTTCTATAGTGTTTTAATGTTAGTTGATTTCTCTAAAAATAGATTTGAACTCTTTTATTGGATATGATTATATGTGCCAATGTAAAACGTGTTCATTGGATTTATTTATTTATTTGATATAATTTTAATCATGACACACACCTTTGTAATACTTTAATAGTTTTTTTATATAGTTGTTTCTAGTATGAATGATTTGTTAAAAATGACTTTTGAGGCGATTATTTGAATTATTCCATGATTTGGTGTACCCGTTTCATTCGATTGAATGTCAAATTATGTTTTGATAGTTTTTAAAATTTATTTTCACTTGAATCATGTATGTACATAATTCATTATCATGTTTTCCCACTGAAACACTTTTCATTAAAATGGTTAGTTTGTGTTCCAGGAATTACGTGTAGGATGTGTAGATTTGTAAAGTATGTCCTATGTGTTGTTTTGATAAGTTCAATGATTTGTTAATCCAATGTTGTATCATTGAGGATTTTATGAAATCGGGTTGGGGTTATTTGAAAGCAAGTGGCCAAATTGAAACTGGAATTGGGCAGTTGGATTGGCGTCGTGTGGTTTTGTTAACACTTTACGGATTTTTAGTGTGACCTGATAATTAATGTTGATGGTGTGGGTTATGATTCACAAACGTGTCAAGGTGGTTCTTTTGCATTGTTTTTTTTGTTTAGTTTTAAGTCCGTCTTTGTGTGATTTTGGTTTTATGCGTTTATCGCAGTGCGCTTGCTAGGTAGCCCCGCGATATTGCTATCATCAGCTTGCGCTTGCTTGTACACCTGGGCGAGGCATGTCGCGCCATTGCGTTTGGACTGCGAGCTGAGGTAGGTCCCCCATTGCACTTACCCTTAGATTTAGAATTTATTAATTTCTTGTTGTTTTATTAATTTTTAATGAATTAGAAATAATATTAGATAATAAAACTTTAAATTATTATTTAGTGCGAAAAGAGCTGTTTATTTTATACCGAACACTTGTGACATTTTCTTGACGGGCGGACACCCAGTTTTGAAAGAATGCCCGTTTGGCCTTTAAACATAATTCACGGAACTTCAAATGTGCTTTTAGTTTTAAAGATAAATAATTTTTTCTGAACAAGTGTTTTGAGCTTCTTGAGAAATGATGTTTTACTTTAAAATTGGTGAAGGCCCATTTGGCACTTTAATGAAATGGATTATCTTGGAAATCCCACTCAGGGGTGATCTTTGGTGTGCATTATTTGTGTGAGCTATATGTGATGTTTGTGCATCGTGACTGATTTATTTACATTGTAGACGCACCCCTTTTTTTTTATTGCTTGTGATGACATGGGAACCTGGCATATTGAGTGAATTTTCTGAGAACAATTGCTGCACTAGTTTAGACCACGCACTGGCTAGTGGCCCCATAGCAGGGGAATACTGAGTTATTGCTGCTATGGGGATTGGGCCCCTCGGTTAGGCCATGCAGGGCTATGCCGGGTAGTATTATGGGCGTTATGACGTCATCGAGTTATGGCATGCCTTCAGGATGCGTCACATGTATAGTATGTTCTTGATTGTTCACGATCTCCTAGGTTCAAACCATGTTTCTTTTAGTGTTTATTTGAGTGTGGCGGATGATTGAGAGGTCGAGTTCGGTTGCTGACCCATGTGTGCCACTTTTACCACTGTCCTTAGTGTGTGTTGGGTGTGATTCTCCTCTTGACTAAAAAACTAAAGTTTGGATTTCTAAATTGTTCGCAAGATGTTTTAAAAATGAAATGCACCTGTTTCTTTTAACATTAAACTTGTTTTAAATTAAAAAGGGAAATGGACTGTTACTTGTTTTCGAAATGAATGTGTGTGGAAACCATATTTTATATAATTTAGTTCAAACCTGGAATTGATAAATTCTTTATTTATTGGTATGTGCATTGGGATAGAATTAGTCGGGCCTACCTACTGAGTTTTAATACTCACGCCTATAGTGTTTTCTTGTTTTTAGTTCTGTTGCAGGTTCCAGATTCAGTTGTTCGCCTTGAGCGATGTTGGTTGTGGTATTGGAGAGTTACCGATGGGGTCACCTGGAGTTTGGATCGTGGCCAGGTTAGTAGTGGTGTTGACTGCTCTTTCTTTATTCATTTTGTTGTTCTGTTTTTTTTTCGCTGTTTAGTTCATTTTTCATTTGGGACAAATCGTTCCCACCTGTTTACTTTTGATGCCCGGCACTAGTTGCCAGCCCGTGGGGATCGGGAACGCCCTTCGGGCCATGTCGCGGGCCGGCTCGGGTGACCGGTTCAGGGTCGACCCGGGTTGGTTCGTGACAATATAAGTCCCTAAGACACACCATTCTGACACCTCCTTCCCTGTGACCACATCGCTCATCCATTGGACATCACATGCAACATCACACAAGCCTTTCCTATATCCTGATGATAAAAGCACCTCATCCAAACAACCACGCCATCCCAATGGTGATCAACATCACCCAATATTCCTCGTACCATGCCCATTATAACAATTACTATAGGGACCATAATTTTTCTTTCATATCTTATTACATAATTTTAAGGACAAATAAAATGAAATAATTACAAAACGCGGATCCAAATGTTTAGTGTATTTGAAAAATTAAGACCATACATAACATTAAGAAAATAAAACATAAACATTTATTTAATTATTTTTTCTCTATATTATTATTAGACCGTGAATTATTCTTAATATACGTAGTCACCTAAGGATATACATTAAAAAACGAGATATAATATCCTAGTAATAGGATAGATAATAACCTGAAACAATATAACATGAGTTAAGCATAGTCATAACATCATCATCATAATCATGAGATGAATCATTAGATAATGGCACTGAATGTGGCATTGCATAAAAAATGAAACATCATGTCTTAGTGGTAAACTACCACACATAGTTGGGAAACAATCTAGAATCACTTTCATCCATATTTATTTTTATCTCATGAGATACATCACATTACCCAATGCGTCGGAGTGATATATAATTTCAGGTCCACCTGTCACATCATAACATTTACATTATAATGCATGCCACATAGAAACTATATAAATATTGAACATTAAATAACCCATGAAAAGGAATGGGTGTAATTTCATACGAATACATTCATAAAATTTTTCTTCCCAAATGAAATAGAGAATAACATACTTGATATAATAATCATCAACCTTGAGTGAAGAAGAAACAATATCAAGAAGTAAAAGGTGTGTTTTTTTGAATGAAGAGTTCCTTTAGAAAGCATTATGTTTTTCATTAGCTCATGTAGAAAAAATTTATATACCAGAAGAGGTAATATAATGATTAATACATGATATTTATAGATTATAAATACTTAAAATGGGGCGAAAGATGGAAAACTAAAAGAAAGGGAGTTGGGTTCGAGAATTCCTCTTATCTTGAGTCTAAAAGCTTTCTTCATGTTAGTATCTGATATAATAAAAATAGATTAAGTAATTAACAAAGAAAGAACCTTTTATAAATGATTTTGATTCATTATGGTTTAATTATGTTCATTTATGGCCATTTATATGAGTTATATCGTTTAATTTTATTGTTTGATGGCTTTTGTTTTCTTAGTTTTCCCGATCGGTTCACTTGTATTAAAGAATGTAAGTTCATGTAAAATGAGGAAAAATATCCAAATTTTTTATTATATTTTATTAAATATATTCTCAAAGTTTAAATCATTTTATAAATAATCTTTTTATATGGTAGGATTATGAATCATTGGATAAAAGTTAAGGATGATCATTTTAGGTTAATTTTGGAGGTTTTTCGATCACAACGAACTAGTTTTGTTTTTGTCATTTAGTAGTACGTATAAATATTATTTGTATAATTTAAAGAGGTTTGTATTATAAACATTTTTTAAAACTAAATAATGGTTTTATTATAATCCTTGAATGTGTTTATGTAAAATGTAAGTGCATCACCCACAATGTCGGTAACTTGATACATTACGGGTGACGATTTCATTTTTATAATACATGAGTGAGAGGGAAAATTTTATTAATGAATATTCTATTAAAATGATAGAATAAAATTACATCAAACATATTGGATTTATAATTACATTTTTATAAGATATGTTGAAAAGAATATATGAAAATAAATGTAATTGAAAAGAAATTAAAAGAAAAAGAGAGAGGATATACCTCTTGAATGCTCTTCTTGAGATCCTATTTAAAGAACCTAGGATTGGTATTTTGATGACACCAAGAAAAATTGGATGTGGGTATGGTGACAAGGAATATTATTGGGTAGAATTTAAGAAATGATAAAATTTTGATAGGTTTGAGGAGAAGAGGCTATGGGGGGTGGTTTTTATAGAAGACAGGAGGAGAGTTTTTTCATTATTTAATTCATTAGTTTATTATCTTTCTCCAGATAAGAAATAGTGTAGATTCATGAGACTAAATAAAATAATTAGATCATGTTAGATTGAACCGATGGTTCTTACATCATCTACGACTCAATGAATATTTTATTTTACTTATAATTTATATATACTGTAAATTATCGTAGTTTACTATTCACTAAAAAATCAAGTATTTCAAAACAATAAAAACAATTCACCCTAACCATTTTTCGACATGTAAAATGAAAAAATGAACTCAATTTTATAAAAATAATTTTATAAATACGTGAAATTTAATTTTTAATGAAAATCATCATTTATTTGGAAAATACATATTTTAGAATTATAACTGATTTTAAAACACATTGAAAAATTAATTAAGTTCTCATAAAAATATATTAATATAAAAAGACATAAAAATATTAATTTATGAATAAATTTTATAAAAATATTTTTTCTTTTAAATTATTAAATTACTTATAAAATTGTAATTAAATTATTATGACTTATAAAAATACCAAACATAATTAATAATTTTTAAATTATTTACTTATTTATACTATGATATAATTATATAATATTTTGACGTATAAGATGAATAAATTTTATATATCATTTCATGGGTGAGGCTATTATTTATTTGGTGGGTTTACTATTTATAAGCTTCATATTGCTATACCTCTGATCAAGTTACTATTTCATCGGTATTGGATCCTTAACTTCTCAAAATACTTCTTATTTCATTAATTATTTTTCTATAATGTTTCTATTATGGTACATATGTTAATATATGTGATTTATACCATATGTAATTACTTTAATGAGGGATAAATTACATTTATAAAAGTTTGTGTCATTACATTATTCCCCCCTTTTTAAATTAAAACATCAAAATTTCATTTTATATAAATAGGTGAGGGTACTTATCCTTCATCACCTCCTATGGTTACCAAGTTACATCTGCATACATATGATTCCTCCACAAGACTTTTGAAAGGTATATTTTATTGTTGTTTAGAACCTTATCTCTTCGGTCCAGGATCATTATTGGCTACTCCTCATATTATAGATCATCATCCACTTGTACCACCTCTCAGTTCAGTACATGTGAGGGATCCATTTTGTACTTACTAATCAATGATACATGGAATATATCAGGGACTTGTGGCATATTCCGTGAAAGTGAAAGCGTATAGGCCATGTCTCCTATGTGATCAAGGATATCAAAGGATCCAACATGCCTTTGGATTATCTTCCCTTTCATTTCAAACTGAATGACTCTTTTCCATGGTGATATTCCAAGGAAGACATTATCTCCAACATCGAACTCCAATTCCCTTCAATGGTTGTCGAAAAATCTCTTTTTCCAAATCTGATTCGATTTGATATGTTAATGTATGGCTTCATCCTTCTCTATCATCTATTGTACAAGGTCTGGTCTATGTAGATTTCATTCACTAAATTCATCCCAAAAGGTTATAGGTATACATCACATTCCATAGAAAGACGCATTTAGAGATATATGAACACTCAAGTGGTAAGTATTGTTCTATGTGAAAACAACCAATGAAAGATACTGATCCCATCCACCTTTGAATTATAAAGAGCAGGATATTAGCATATCTTTGAGCGTCAGAATAGTCCTTTTATATTGGCCATCGGTTTAGGGGTGATAGGCCATGTTGAAATTTAACTCAGTACTCAAAACATGTTGAAGACTCCTTGAGAATTTAGATGTGAACCCAAGATCATAATCAAATAAAATCGAGAGTGGAACTCTATGCAGTCTCACAACATCCTTCACATATATCCTAGAATTTTTTTTTCATGTGAGTTATTTCTCGAATAGATATAAAGTGGGTATCCTTTTTGATTCAATCCACCACAACCCATATCGTATTATTTCCTTTGGATGTTTTCAAGATACCCATGACAAATTCCACAATGACATTATCCCATTTCCACACGGGTATAGGTAACAGATGTATAATACCTTGGGACTTTTGTTACATGTATTTGACTTACTAAAAGATTAGAACCTTGAGATGTACTCATAAATTTATTTCTTTATGTATCCCTTCAATAAGTGTTCCAAGAGATCACAGTACATCTTGGTAGTCATGGGATGGATAAAGAACATTGAGTTATGTGCATTTTCCAATAGATACATCTTTATTACTGGTGATGAAGGCATGAAAATCCTCATTCCAAACCGAATCACACCATCATCATCTATATGGAACTATTTCAGTTTAGATCCCCTTACTATATTCATCTACTTTTTTAACTCTGAATCATCCCTTCGTGCTCCCTTAATCCTCTATTGGATTGTTTGTTGGAAAATAATTTGGGAAAAGTTGGATGTATTCCCTACCATTATAATTTCCAAATACATCATTTTTAAATTTAGGAAGATTGGATATTTCTCAATCTGTAACATGGATAGAGTAGGATGTTATTTTCTACACTGAGCATCAGCTACCTTGTTCACCTAGTAGGATGATAATTAATAGAGAAATCATGGTCTTTTATTATCTTTTACCATCACCTTTGAAACATTTTGAGCTTATTTTGTGGGAATATATTCTATAGCCTCTTATTATAGGTATATATTTCACAAATCTCACCATAGAGGTAGATACACTTGATTTTCAAGGAAAAAATCACATCTTTTAGCTCCGTATCATGCGTCATGTAGTTCTACTCATGGATCTTCAACTTCCAAGTGACATAGGCTATCACATTATCATTTTTTATGAGAACACAATGAAAACCTTTCTTTTAAGCATCACTATATATAACAAAACTTTATAAACTTTTTTAATGTAAGTACAAGTGTAGTGATTGGCCTTCTCTATAGCTCCATGAAGCTTTTCTCACATGCTTCTATCTAGAAATACATTATCCCTTTCCTTGTTAACATAGTTAGTGGGCCTAAAAATCATGAGAATGTTTTAAAAAAGCGTCGTTATTACCCAGCTAATCCAATAAAACTATAGATTTAAGTGACACTATAGGGTCTATTCCATTCCTCAGTTGCCTTTGATTTTGAAGGATTCACAGAAATTACTTTAATTTTGATCACATGTCACAATAATGTGACTTGCCACATCCAAAGGTTACAATTTCTGAACTTGGTATACAACTTCTCCTTTCATAATATCACCATCACAAGCCATATATGTTCTTTATTTTATTCCTTTATCATGGATTCGATGATTATATCATCAATATACACTTCCAAAAAATTTGTTGAGGTGATGTATAAATACTCTATTCATAAAATCCATGAATATTGCAGGGGAATTAGTAAGTCTTAAGGGAATCACTAGAAACTCGTAGTGCCCATACCATGTATAGAAGGAAATATTCTGAATATCTTCTTTCTTCACCTTTAGATGATGATATATATAATGAAGATCCACTTTTGAGAATTACTAAGCTCCTCATAGATGATCAAACAAGCCTTAAATCATTGGAAGGGGATACACATTCTTTATGGTGATCTTGTTGAGTTCTCGATAATCGATACACAACTGCATTGATCCATTCTTTTTCTTGAAAAATGGAACTGGTTCACCCCCAAGGTGATGAACTTGGGTGTGTGAACCTTTTTTTCAAATGAACATGTTTTGACTTATATAACTCCTCCATTTTGATAGGAGCCATCCTAAAGGGACACATTAAGATAGGAGTAGCTCTGGGTATAAGTTCCATTAAGAAATATACCTCACGATCTAGGAGTTGTCTGGGTAACTCTTCAAGAAATTGATCATTGTATTCCCTCATGATGGGAATTTCCCCTATGCTGATAACTTACATTGAATAAACAATCTGAGTGAGGTATGATGTTTCATAGGGAATCAATACCCACACCATTGAGGGATTTTCAAAAAGAGATTCATGATTTTCCTTGTATTTGTAGAAGAGAGAGGGATGGTTCAGAATATGTAAAGATATTTTTTTTCCTAACATTTGAAGTGTTCTCTATATAAAAGGATCCAATACATTCCTAGTAAAGCATCAAATTCCACTAAGAGAATTATTATGAGATTCACTGGAAGAATATTCCCACATATTCCAATATGAGAAGAGTCCAACACTTTTGTGACAATAATTTCACCACTATGTGTTTTTACGGATATTTCTACATCAAGGTTTCAAGTCCCCACTTAAATTGATCTAGAAAACTATCATGATATTAAGTAATGCATAGAACCAGAATAAAATAATACATTTTCTTGCATTGATTGAATAAGAAGTGTGCCTTGTAAAAATTGTCTTTCTTTCTTCACTTCAGCATTAGTGTGGGAATAATTCTTTCCTTGAACCATTGTATTTGTTGGCTAATGATTCTGATTACCCTTGAGAACTCGTGGTTTAGTGCACTAGATTTTATAGTTCACTTTATCCATAATGTTTTAGCATTGGACCATGGGTGGTTCCCTAATTTCCTCCACAACATTTTTCCTCTTCCACATGTCTTTTCAAAATTCACGAGCTTTGTGGCCTTCTCTCCCACACTTGAATAATTTCCCTGTCCCATTGAGGCAGTTATCATGATGCCTCTTCCCACATGTTTTACATGTGGGTGGTTTATTTTTCTCTCTGTCTTTCTCATTAGATCCTTCCACTTGAAACTCTATATTTCATTTATTATCACCATAACTTTGAGACCATTCTACAAATTCCATATCCACTTTGAGAGGACATAAAAAACTTCTTCATAAATCCCAAAGTCTCAAATTTATATGGCCTTTAGAAGGCGTGGTTTTAAACATATTAATTTTTCTATTATTGATGATAACAATACTCAATGCATACCTCGATATCCATGTAGAATTTTCTTCATAGGACAAAATATATTTTCATTTCTTTTTCTTCATCTCTATGAATTTTCTCTTCATATTTGATCAAATATTTATAGGAAAAAACATGTTAAGAAACATTATCTTAATGTATTTATACTCAATATCTTTAATTTTATCCTTATACTTTGTGTTCTTAATCAATGCCCACAATTGATTGACCTCTATTTCTAGACGATAAAGAACAATATTCACCTTCTCCATATCATACAAGTGAATAAAATAAATTAACTTCTCCATTAAGTCGACCCACTATTATGAAACTATTGGATCAGAATGTAGAGACCTGAAGCTTGACGTACATGGACATTACATTACTTTTTCGGAATACTTAATACGTAAGAAAAATAGACACACAAGGACAGTAATAATTTAGTGTCTTTGGAAACTCGGAATAAAATCTTCTAATCGTGGTGAAAGTTCTTCAACATCTCACAATAAAGATCTTCCCTTTTTTTCTTACCTAAAACCTTTATTTATATCTTAGGGAAAATAAAACATCAAATGGGTGAGCTCAAATTCCCAGTAAGGGTAAACATAGAGAACATAAAACAAACCATAAACATTTGAATGCAAAAACTTGAACATAAAATCTAAACATCAATATCGTGAGCAAAGACATGAATCTTAGAAGTACGTAAGGAATATATCATAAGGGAACATCAATCATGATAAAATAGCATGGGAATAAAAAATGTAACTGTGGAATCCATTAAGCACATGTAATGATTTCCATAGTAGCCAAGGCATTGCTTCCAAGACCATCTTAGTGGACAAAGTCCCTTTCTGAATCGAGTTCACTCCTCGTTCCAGTCCTGTAATACTGAACCGGATTAAATTACCATTCCAGACATGTCTATCTCATGAGATATAAATCTTTACCCAATGAATTGGAGGGAGATATAGGTCCCACCCATCTCATAATGAAATCATTATTACTTGTGCCACAACATAAACATAGATCATTCATCATAACCCAATGAATAAAATGAGTTTCATAAACATCATCCCATCGTCACATAATTCACATAAAAGAAATGGATATCATTTCATAATAATAAAATTGAAACCATTTAAATCATAGAGACATGATACTTGAAACATACACATGTGAAATAATTTCATCTTAGATGAAAATGGTTTGGATAAAACACTTGAAATGAATTCCTGAGGAAAATATCCTTTTTTCTTCAAAATCATTTTCTTTTCAGAAAATGTCATGCAATTTTAAAAGAAAATGATTTTTTTGAAAATAGTCATGAAATCTTTGGGAGGAAGCTTCATGAAAATAAGGCTTTATAAAACAGTAAAAATCCGTTCGTGCCGTATAAGTTAAAAAAACATTCTTCTCGTACTTTTGCCGGAAAAGTCAAAAAGTACCTCGTAACGTAAACAAAAGAAAGATTCCTTACATACCATGTAGTAAAATCCAAAAATGGGTAAAAATGACTTTAAAAATACATGAATATACTTTTATAAAACATGGACATGGTCGATAGAAATAACCCCAGTAAATTCTTACGAATAAGCAATCTCGGATAAAAATGAGATTTGCAAAATTATCCCTTACCTTAGGTCCGATTTGCTTCGTAAGTGTCCGAACCTCCTGTATAATGATTTAAATAATGTTATTGGATTATTACAGAATCATTTTCACTATTATGATATCATATATGGTTCACTTATGACTTTATATTACCCGTTCTTTTGTAAATTCCATGTTAAAGAGCGTTTTGGGTAAAATCGTTTCTTTGTCGTCGGTGTTTTGACTTGTAATTATTCATATGATTACTTAGATAATGGTTACTTAATTATAGAATATATAAAATGATTTATATATAATATATATTCAGAATATACAAATATATAATAGATCGATAAATGGAAAGAAATACACCGTTCATGGAGACGGTAGGCCGTACGTACGCATGAACACTGTTTTCGTTTCCTTATTGAGTAGAATGAAATTAAGTAGATAACATACATATATATACACATAAATCCAGTATCATTATTATGTCACATGTTTCATGATTACTTATTATATATACTTTATAATCATTCATGAATGGTTAACGTGGAGAATGAATCTCATCGCGTCGTGGAGACGGTATTCCGTACGTACGCACGAGCGATGATATCATTCTCAATCAATATAAATTTACAATAATCGTATATTGTTATTATTTACACCATTATACCTATCCAATTAAGGTGGTGGTGGAAAATAGATTACACCACGGCGTGGAGACGGTATTCCGTACGTATGCACGCGCGGTGATTTCATTTTCCGTAGGATGGATAGATGTTGAAATAGGGTTGTTTCATAATTATAATAAAATATCAGTATATTAGTGATACTTATGTTATTACTTCATGATGAAACAACTAAAGAAGAAGAATTGGAAGAAGAAATAAAGATGAATGAATCGGTAACTGGCATTACCTCTTCTTTGAAGTGCTTCTTTGAGACATCCTTTTAGGGCACTAAAATTGGTCTTTAAAGAAGACCAGGACCTCTAGGATGTCTCTAGGGAAGTGAAGAGAAGAAATTTTCTGGGGTTTTCCAAGCTTGAAGGCTCAAAGTGGTGTGAGGAAGAGAGGGAGGAGGTGGCCTTTTATAAGGGAGGAGAGGGGCACCTTTGGAATAACTAAAAATATTATTTTATTATAAAGTCATATTCGGTTTTTAATAGCTCCAAATTGAGTTATTTCTAATATATGGTGGGGATGGATCTAAATCCTCTCATCAAATATAATTTAGACAAGTTTAGGTCATTATATTAACATTATCTTTTAGTTTTAACTCTTAGTTAATTAGATTGACATTTACCATGTCACTTTGTATTTTTATATTATATAGTTAATAAATGTACCATATACATCCAAGAGACCCCCAAGTGGTCCATTAATGATACACCTATCATGATATAATTATCTTGTCCGAACCTTAAATTTTTAGGAATAAAATAACAATCAATAATATAATATTTGTTTTAAAAACTATTTTATGTCAATTTTGACTCTATTTAGTAATTGATTTTTGTGAAACTCATAAAAGAATGATTAATTCGACCAAAGTTAATTAAATCAATCCTAAAATGTCATATTAACCTATAAAATTAGTGTAATTCATAAAAAGTCTCACATTATATTTATTTGGGTATTTATAATATCAATTATTCTAATTTTTCACTATTATGGTAATTACTGTATCCTCATTGTGTCATAAATAAATTAAATTATTTAATGTCTAAAAATTATTAATAAAATATAATTATGTAAGAAATCTTATTATATTTCTATTGAATATTTGCAATCGAATTTATATTATGTATAACCCTATATTAAAAATGTTGCAGTAAATAAACATTGATTTTAACTCTTTTAACTCTTCTTTGAATTAAATAATAATAAATGTCATAATCGAATCCAAGTGGGCCTAAATGGTCATATTTTATTCCTAAGGTTGTTTTTGGTCGAATTACATTTATCCAATATAATTAGGACATGTGTTAGGGTAATAATAATATCTTTTTTACCCTTAATTACCCTATTTACTTTTAACCGTGGTAAATAAAAGTAAAAAGTTACTATTCACCAAAAATAATTTTCTTCTCGTTGAACCACATTTTACTTACTGACATCAACCGTGTCTCTCAGATTTTTGAAATTCCACTCATTGAAGCGGTAAAATTATGTTTTATGAAAAAATTCAGTTTTTAACTACCACTTAGTGGTTTCACTATTCATCAAAAAAATCAAAGTTTCCAGAAAAATACCAAAAATTAGGCTTAAGATATATTTGATATTATGAATTCAAAAATTATGTTTATTTTACCAAATTCAAAACATATCAGTTACATTAACTAATTTAAAAATTAATTCCCGCCGTCAAAATAAATTGCGTGTTTTAAGAGATAATAACTATCAAAAGATTGACACTTGTTTATGTCTGGTTTAAATGTGAAATTACATCCAATGAACAACATTGTATTAAATTGTAAAAATATATTCTAAAGATACTTTAAAACCACTCAAATTAATAAGTTATCACTATTAATTATTTCGATTAAAAAGGTTGTTTTTAATTAAAATTTAGTAATTTTCACTTTTCATCAGAAAATGAAAGTTATCCGAAAAGCACCAAAATTTCACCCTAAGCTAATTTCGATATTCCGAATCCAAAAATGAAGTCCATTTTAAAAGATAAAATTTATAAAATTCCAAAAAGTGGGTATTACTATTCATAACGGCTAGTTTATAATAATATTATAATAATATCTCATTTAGTGAAACTCGGTATTGCGTACTACACACGCTATCGAGGAAGGTCGCGATTGCGTGTAATGCAAGGCAAGTCAAGGATTCGTGTTGTGCAAGCTCCTTTTGGTGTAGCGGACAACACAATACATTAATGAAATTAGTTTTCATAAAATATCGGGGTGTTACATTCTACCCTCTTAAAGTGAATTTCTCCCTCGAAATTCGTCGGGGTTATAAAGGGTTTACTACTCGAAAGTTTCTTTAATAGAAACCCACATCGTAAAAAGGAATACCAAAACCAATCTTTAAAAACAAAAGTATGAAACGTAACGGTTACCCAAATAAACTGATCACTGGGTTTCCACATAGGTGAAAATATGGATATGGAAGAGAAATCTAACCATCATGTACTGATGGAGAGTGGTAGAGAACATGGCTATGGAAAATCCAGCAATCACAAAGCCATAAATTTGTGACGATCTAAGGTACCATCTGATTCATCATATATAAGAGCACTAGGACAACATTTTTGGTTTTCAGGATCATTTCCCTAAAGTTTATGAAATTGGAATTAGAAGAAATACTTTTGTGATTTTTGTATAGTCTCACTGTGGGTCGTTCTTTGGACAATTTCCACTTCATCTCTTAAAGAAAAGAAGTTGAATTTGTCATTCGTGATGTTCTAGCAGATCATGTGATAGAATGATGGGTCATTCCATCTGTCTCAAACAAAAGGTTGGAAAAGTTATCAAAACTTAAATAAGTCCATCCATAGTGAGATTAATCATATATGGTTCCTAAAATGAACATATAATTCTATATTATACTTCTTAATATAATAAAACTAGTTTCTACTAAACAGTGACTTCCTGTAGGCCAGTGGAAGACGATAAAGGCCGGTCGCACTTCGGTCGTGGGTTCGATTCCCACAGCATTGTCCGACGTGATGGGCTGTCGCCCATCCTGCAGGTTGTCCTTTTTCTAAAGCTATATTACTATAACATCCCATCAATAATATCGAAAAAATTTCTATCCTAACTTATGTCCAACATAATCCATTCCAATCATTAGGCTTATCTAAAATACTTCGGTCCAAGCTCATAGTATAAAGAAAATGATTACTTGAAAAGTCACATAACAATCACGTGAATGCCATCATTTATCCCCCATATATCATAAGATATATCTTGTTGGTCACATTCCAAACATTCAAAGGCCTTAATCATGTATTATCTTGAAAAAAATGAATACCCATTGAACCTTATTGAAAACATGAATGCTGTTAAAAGTTAACTCTTCCCACATACCAAAATCCTCAAAATTCTATATACTCAAACCATGATATCACATAGTCCTTAAATCAATCATGAGCACATGAATACTGTCAAACATTTCATTTTCTCATTTTCCCTTCATTATGCACGTATAATCTTTTTTTTCCAAAAATATCTCAATAACTTTCTATGGTTACCGGTACCATAAAATTATTGAAATCCACAATTGACCAATACATAAATATTCCAATATTCCACGATACAACATTATTTTGGAATCCCATTACATAAACACTTAATCATTCCACCACATCGTTGTCATATTCAACATGGCCAATCGTGATCACATGTGACTTCCCTTTCTCCTTTGCCTTAATTGGTTGCTCATGTCGATCATCACTAACCCTTGGATTAGGGCATTTATTAGCATAATGCCCTATTTCCTTGCACTTGAAGCATTGAAGTGTTGGTGGTGCGTTCTCTGCAGTCTTTTCTTTATTCAAATCATTAGAAACCATTTTTTCATTACTTCGACGCTCAGCTACTCGATGACCTTCTTTTCCACACTTAAAACATTTTCTAGTCCCATTAAGACAATCTCTACCATGTTTCTTTCAACACATTGAGCATAAGGAAACATTCATCTTCTTTTCACCATTATTCTGATATTTCTCCTTGAACTCCATATTTCGTTTCTTGTCAAAACTATGAGATGGATAAGTAACACCAACTTCCATTTCTACCTTGATAGAACAATGCACAATTTCTTCATAGCTACTGAAGTCTCTTATAGCTAATGCCCTTTGAAGATTTGGTTTTAAGCCACTGAATAATCGATCAACTTTACTTTCGGGTTAAATGATAAATCCCGATGCATACCTTGTAAGCCTTGTAAAATTCGCTTCATATATACCAACAGATTCATCATCCTTTTGCTTTAGTTCAAGAAAATCCTTCTCCATCTTTGTTCGAAGAATACAAGGGAAGTACTTATTAAAAAATAAGTTCTTGAACTCATCCCATTCCATGGACTCAATTTCATCTCTTGGCCTCGTATTCTTGATAAGATTCCACCATTCATTAGCATCACCTTCCAAACGATATACTGCTAAGATGACTTTATCATGTTCAGAACATTGAAGAACTGAAAATATCTTTTCAGTGGTACTGATCCATTGTTCAGCAACAAGTGGATTAGAAGACCCACTGAAAGAAGGTGGGCGTTGCCTCATGAAAGACTCAATAGAATATTGTTCCCTTCTCTACTCATTTGGAAGTCCAGAATGATTGATAGCTTGTGCAAGTATAGAATTATGATTTTGAACTCCATCTCCCATAACATTTGTTTGTTCATGAGGACAATCATTGCATTGTCCATTACATTGATCAACACGGTTCCTTCGGGTTCCAGCCATCGTCTAAAACCCAAAAAGAATAGTGTGAGAGGTAAAAATCATGCTAGGGAAAACAACGTAGTAAAGGGGGAGTACCCCCAATATATAACATCTTAGTTTAAATTCTAATATCGTTAGCATAATTCTAGGACTATAACATATACGTATACTTAACCTTAGGGACATCCCTAGACATACAATATAAATATCTCTAGAGATATCACTAAAGTTTTCGCATCCTAGTTTCCAAAGGTAAACTAAACCTTTTCTCTGATACCAACTGTAGAGAACCGAAGCTTGACGTACATGGAAATTACATGACTTTTTCAGAATACTTAATACATAATAAAAATTGACACACAAGGACCGTAATAGTTTAGTGTCTTTGGAAACTCGGAATAAAATCTTCTAATCATGGTGAAAGATCTTCACATCTCCAAATAAACATCTTCCCTTTTTTTTCTTACCTAAAACCTTTCTTTATATCCTGGGGAAAAGAAAACATCAAAGGGGTGATCTCAAATTCCCAGTAAGGGTAAACATAGAGAACACAAAACAAACCATAAACATTTGAATGCAAAAACTTGAACATAAAATCTAAACATCAAAATCTTCAGCAAAGACATGATTCTTGGAAGTACGAAAGACATATATCATAAGGGAACATCAATCATGATAAAATATCATGGGAATAAAACATGTAATTGTGGAATCCATTAACGACATGTAATTATTTCTATAGTATCCAAGGCATTGCTGCCAAGACCATCTTAGTGGACAAAGTCCCTTTCTGAATCGAGTTCACTCCTCGTTCTAGTCCTGTAATACTGAACCGGATTAACTTACTGTTCCAGCCATGTCTATCTCATGAGATATAAATCATTACACAATGAATTGGAGGGAGATATAGGTCCCACCCATCTCATAATTAAATCATTTTTACTTGTTCCACAACATAAACATAAATCATTCATCATAACCCAAAGAATAAAATGGGTTTCATAAACATCATCCCATCATCACATAATTCACATAAAAGAAATGGATATCATTTCATAATAAGAAAAGTGAAACCATGTAA
The DNA here is from genome assembly GCA_963277665.1 of Viscum album. Classification (NCBI taxonomy): domain Eukaryota; kingdom Viridiplantae; phylum Streptophyta; class Magnoliopsida; order Santalales; family Viscaceae; genus Viscum; species Viscum album. The sequence goes on along the minus strand of OY728146.1, from coordinate 1,775,849,216 downwards.
ATCATAGAGACATGATACTTGAAACATACACATGTGAAATAATTTCATCTTAGATGAAAATGGTTTTGATAAAACACTTGAAATGAATTCTTGAGAAAAATATCCTTTTTTCTTCAAAATCATTTTCTTTTCAAAAATTGTCATGCAATTTTAAAAGAAAAGTATTTTGTTGAAAATATTCATGAAATCTTTTGGAGGAAGATTCATGAAAATAAGGCTTTATAAAACCGTAAAAATCCGTTCGTGCCGTATAAGTTAAAAAAACATTCTTCTCGTACTTTTGCCGGAAAAGTCAAAAAGTACCTCATAACGTAATCAAAAGAAATATTCCTTACATACCATGTAGTAAAATCAAAAAATGGGCAAAAATTACTTCAAACATACATGAAAATACTTTTATAAAACATGGACATGGTTGATAGAAATAAGCCCAGTAAATTCTTACGAATAAGCAATCTCGGATAAAAATGAGATTTGAAAAATTATCCCTTACCTTAGGTCCGATTTTCTTCGTAAGGGTCCGAACCTCCTGTATAATGATTTAAATAATGTTATTGACTTATTAAAGAATCATATTCATTGTTATGATATCATATATGGTTCACTTATGACTTTATATTACCCGTTCTTTTGTAAATTCCATGTTAAAGAGTGTTTTGGGTAAAATTGTTTCATTTGTCGTCCGTGTTTTGACTTGTAATTATTCATATGATTACTTAGATCATGATTACTTAATTCCAGAATATAAAACATGATTTATATATAATATATATTCATAATATACATATATATAATAGATCGATAAATGGAAAGAAATACACCGTTCATGGAGACGGTAGGCCCTACGTACGGATGAACGCTGTTTTCGTTTCCTTATTGAGATGAATGCAATTAAGTATATAACATACATATATATACACATAAATACAGTATCATTATTATCTCATATGTTTCATGATTACTTATTATATATACTTTATAATCATTCATGAATGGTTAACGTGGAGAATGAATCTCATCGCGTCGTAGAGACGGTAGTCCGTACGTACGCACGAGCGATGATATCGTTCTCATGATCGTGGAATTGTATTGGAGTGTATGTATACTATTTCAGAATCAATATAAATTTAAAATAATCATATATTGTTATTATTTACACCATTATACCTATCCAATTAATGTGTTGGTGGAAAATAGATTACACCACGGCGTGGAGACGGTATTCCGTACGTACACACGCGCGGTGATTTCATTTTCCGTAAGATGGATAGATGGTGAAATAGGGTTGTTTCATACTTATAATAAAATATCAGTATACGAGTGATAGTTATGTTATTACTTCATGATGAAACAACTAAAGAAGAAAAAGTGGAAGAAGAAATAAAGATGAAAGAATCGGTAACAGGCATTACCTCTTCTTTGAAGTGCTTCTTTGAGACCTCCTTTTAGGGCACTAAAATTGGTATTTGAAGAAGACCAAGACCTCTAGGATGTATTTATGGAAGTGAAGAGAAGAAATTGTCAGGGGTTGGCCGAGATTGAAGGCTCAAAGTGGTGTGAGGAAGAGAGGGAGGAGGTGTCCTTTTATAAGGGAGGAGAGGGGCACCTTTGGAATAACTAAAAATATTATTTTATTATAAAGTCATATTCGGTTTTTAATACCTCCAAATTGAGTTATTTCGAAGCTAAGGTGGGGATGGGTCGAAATATTCTCATACAATAGAATTTAGACAAGTTTAGTTCATTATATTAACCTTATCTTTTAGTTTTAACTCTTAGTTAATTAGATTGACATTTACCATGTCACTTTGTATTTTTATATTATATAGTTTATAAACTTACCATATACATCCAAGAGACCCACAAGTTGTCCATTAATGATACAAATATCATGATATAATTATCTTGGCCGAAACTTAGATTTTTAGGAATAAAATAACAATCAATAATATAATATTTGTTTTAAAAACTATTTTATGTCAATTTTGACACTATTTAGTAATTGATTTTTTTGAAACTCATAAAAGAATTATTACTTCTAAAAAAGTTAATTAAATCAATCCTAACCTGTCATAGTAACCTAGAAAATTAGTTTAATTCATAAAAAGTCTCAAATTATATTTATTTGGGTATTTATAATATCAATTATTCTAATTTATCACTATTATGGTAATTACTGTATCATCATTGTGTCATAAATAAATTAAATTATTTAATGTGTAAAAATTATAAATTAAATATCATTATGTTGGAAATATTATTAGATTTCTAATGAATTTTTACAATCGAATTTATATTATGTATAACCCCATATTAGAAATGTTTTAGTAAATAAACATTGATTTTAACTCTTTTAACTCTTCTTTGAATTAAATAATAATAAATTTCCTAATCTAATCCAAGTGGGCCTAAATAGTCATATTTTATTCCTAAGGTTGTTTTTGGTCGAATTAAACTTATCCAATAGAATTAGGACATGCGTTAGGGTAATAATAATATCATTTTTACCCTTATTTACCCTATTTACTTTTAACCGTGGTAAATAAAAGTAAAAAGTTACTATTCACCATAAATTATTTTCATCTTATTGAACCACATTTTACTTATTGACATCAACCGTGTCTCTCGGATTTTTGAAATTCCACTCACAGAAGCAGTAAAATTAAGTTTTATGAAAAAATTCAGTTTTTAACTACCACTTAGTGGTTTCACTATTCATCAAAAAATTGAAAGTTTCCAGAAAAATACCAAAAATTAGGCTTAAGCTATATTTGACATTATGAATTAAAAAATGATGTTTATTTTTCCAAATTCAAAACATATCAGTTACATTAACAAATTTAAAAATTAATTACCATTGTCAAAACAAATAGCGTGTTTTTAAGAGATAATAACTATCAAAAGATTGACACTTGTTTATGTCTGGTTTAAATGTGAAATTACATCCAATGAACAACATTTTATTAAATTGTAAAAATATATTCTAAATATACTTTAAAACCACTCAATTTAATAATTTATCACTACTAATTGTTTCGATTAAAAAGGTTTTTTTTAATTAAAATATAGTAATTTTCACTATTCATCAGAAAATGAAAGTTATCCGAAAAGTAGAAAAATTTCGCCCTAAGATAATTTCGATATTCCGAATCCAAAAATGAAGTCCATTTTAAAAGATAAAATTTATAAAATATCAAAAAGTGGGTATTACTATTCATAACGGCTAGTTCATAATAATATTATAATAATATCTCGTTTAGTGAAACTCGGTATTGCGTACTACACACGCTATCGAGGAAGGTCGCGATTGCGTGTAATGCAAGGCAAGTCAAGGATGCGTGTTGTCCAAGCTCCTTTTGGTGTAGCGTACAACACAATACATTAATGAAATTATTTTTCATAAAATCTCAGGGTGTTACACAGAAGATCCACTAAAATTCAGTGGTCACTACATCATAAAATGCTCGATATCTGGTTTCTCCCTCTTAGGTGAAGGAAGAAATTCCATATTATTCATGACATTTTTCATAACCTGAGATACATGGGTAAAAATTTCCATAAAATTTTTAACTCCACCTCCCTAATAATGGAGGATATCATTCGGGAAATCATTTCATTTCCACTTGCATGGTTTGATGGCCAGATTTCACCTGGTTCACACTATTTTCTAAAATATAAATTGTTAGAACAAAACATAAGTTAATAAGTCATGAATAAGTAATATATTTCTTTATGAATTTAATTCCAAAGTAATATCTTGTAGGATCTCTATGTTTATAATTTTCTAAAACAAATAATTTTTGGGTTCTTAATTATACATAGTCTTATAATAAGGGTTTTGACTAAGGTTTAATAATCCCAATTCCCAAATTAACTAAACTATCCTCTGATACCTTCTATAGAGACCCTGATTTTTTTTCATATCTTCTTACATCATTTTAAATAAAAATAATATAAAATATTAAATAGTAATGATCCAATGGTTTAGTGTCTTAGGAAAATCAGGACCATACATACTATTTAAAAAATTAAACATAAACATTTGTTTAATTTATTCTTATATAGCTTCTTGTGGGCCCTTAAATTCTATTTAATACATGTAATCACCTGAGAATATACAAAAAAAGGGGTGACTTAAAAGCCTCGAAAGAGGATAGATTTGGAACATCAAACAATATAATATGGGGTCAGAATAATCATAATATCATCATCATAATCATGAGATGAGTCATTAGATAATGGCTTGGAATGTGGTAATGCATAAAAATGAAACATCAGGTATTAGTGCTAAACAACCACACATAGATGTAAAAAAATCTTGAATCATTTTAATTCATATTTTACTTTTCCCCCTGAGATACATCATATTACCAATTCATTGGAGCATTATATAATTCCATGAACACCCATCACATCATAACATTTACATTGCGATATATAATTTTAGGCGCACCAGTCACATCATAACATTTACATTATCATGTATGAAGCATAAAACATGTATCAATCTTCAACATAAAATAAAAAATGAAAAGGAATGGGTATCATTTTATAAGAATACATTTATGAAATTTTGGTTCTGAAATGAAATAGGTAATAACATACATGATATAATAATCATCAACCTTGAGTGAAGAAGAAACAATATCTAGATGTCAAAGGTGTGTTTTTTGGAAAGAAAAGTTCATTTTGAAAAAATTATGTTTGTCATAAACTCAATTATATTAAATGTATATCCCATAAAAAGTAATATAATGAAACATAAATTATATTTAATGAATATTCATAATGAAAATGGGGGTGAAACAGAAAAAACCTAACAAACGAGTGTTTCGTTGGAGAATTACCTTTATCTTGTGTCTGAATGATTCATTTGTGTGAATATCCTGTATAATCAAATTAGATTCATTAATTAAAAAATATATAAACTTTTATAAATTAATTTTATTCATTATGGTTTTATTATGTTCATTTATGGCCATTTATATGAGTTATATAGTTTAATTTTATCGTTCGAGAGAATTCGTTTTCTTAGTTTTCACGATTAGTTCACTTTTACTCTTGAATGGAAGTTAGTTTGAAATGATTATAAATATCCAGAATTTCTATTATATTTTATTAAATATAGTATAGAAGCTTAAATAATCTTATAATGAATCTGGTTATATGGTACGAGGTTGAAAAATTAGATAAAAGTTTATGATGATCATTTAAGGTTAATTTTGGCGGGTTTTCGATCAATACAAACTCGTTTTCTTTTATCATTTCGTGATATGTGTAAATGTTAGTTACAGAAGAAACAAAGGTTTGTATTATAAACATTAATTTTTTCAAACCTTTTAATGGGTTTGTTAATAACCTTGATGGTGTTTAATGAAAATGGAAGTGTATCACCCATGAGGTCTGTAAAATAACACATTATGGGAAATGATTTCATTTTTATAATACAAGAGTGAGAGGGAGGAGATTATTGATAGATGTTAAATTAAAATAATTGAATAAAATTATATAAAATAGAATATATTTAACAAGAAATTTATATAAGATAAGGTGAGGATAATATATTAAAATAAAAATAATTAAAAGGAAATTAAAAAAAATGAAAAAGGATTTACCTCTTGAATTCTCATATTGTGATCATTTTCAAGGCACCATGACATGGTATTTTGATGAGAACATGAGATCCAAGATGTTGGGAAGGTGATGGAGAATAGTTTTTGAAATAATTTATGCATGTATCAAATCTTGAGAGGTCAAAGAAGAAGATGGTGTGAGGGGTGGTATTTATAGTGGAGGAGATGGGTGTTTTCTCATTATTCAATTCATTAGTTTTTTATTTTTCTCATGGAATGAAATAAGGTTGACTAATGAGACTAAATATATTAATTATATCATGTTAGCTCAAAAAAATGGTTCTTACATTATTGATGACTCAATTAATTGTGTATTTAATATATAATGTATATATAATGTAAATTATCGTATTTTAATATTCACAAAAAAACCATGTATTTCAAAAAAATCCCAAAAATTCACCCTAAACATTTTTTGATGTGTATAATTCAAAAATGAACACCATTTTATGAAAATAATTTTTTAAATATAAGTAATTTAATTTGTAATTAAAATCATCATTTACTTGGAAAATACTGATTTTAAAATTATAGATGATTTTATTTCACTTTGAAAAACTATTGAAGGTCTCACAAAATGATGTTAAAATAATAAGGCATATAAATATTAATTTATAAATACATTTTATGAAAATAAATATTCTTTTAAATTTATCTATTAATAATAAAATTGTAATTAAATATTTATGACTTATAAAAATATAAATAATTAATTAAAAATTCTTAAAATAATTATTTAGTTATACTATGTTATAATTCTATCATATTGTCAATTACAAGATGTGTAAATTTTATTTATAATTTCATGGGTGAGGGTACTATTCATTTGGCCAGTTTACTCTTCAAAAAGGTCATATTACTATTCCTAAGTTTATGTTACTATTTCATCAGTATTGGTTCCTTAACTTCTAGAAATAATTCTTATTTTATTAATTATTAATTTATAAATTTTTTATTTTGGTTGTTAAGTGATTATCTGTGATTTATACTATATGTAATTATTATAATAAGGGAGAGATTCCGTTGATAAATTTTTGGATCATTGCAATTACAACACCATAATCAATACGGACAATGCCATCTCAATCTTTGGACCGAGCTTGTAATGTTCCAATGGAACTCACAATAAATGTTTACATATAACAATTTAATTTAATTAAAATAATTCAATTTAAGTAAATGTAAACACCTCAGTCCAATTCTACTAAAGGTCTGAGCATCTCACCATGCCTCAACCATTTTTAGTCATGTGTGAGAATGGACACATAAATTTCACATGGGTTTAATTAATTAATTAATAAAAAAATTTAAATTATAGGGTCTTTCTAGATCAAAACAATGATGTCCCCAAATCTACACCCCCCAAAACAACTTTTAATTCATTGAGAATGATGAGTACCACCTACCTCATTTTGGTAGATGTCTACTCATATGGTCTTAACCTATAAATCGATCTAATTTAAAAGAAATTGGATATTTATATGAACACCATAAAGAGAGGGTAAATTTGATTTTATATATTTATCACTCTATGAGGTGAGATAAAATAGGATTAGAAGTAAGATGAATTAGAGCCTTACAAATATGCATCCAACACCACAGATAGAGAGAGAAATGAATTCCAGACAGAGAGTGTGGATACATCTTTTAGGTAGGATGAACAATATGAGCCCCCTATGCTATGTGTGTCCAATAGAGGAAAGAGGAGAATATGAGAAAAAGTGAAGGAGTTAAGTTATTTAATTTCACACTTATAAAGAACCTACATGGTTTTCTGACATGGTTTGGGAAACCGTATTCAAATCATGTGGCTCTTTCTACTTAAGATCCAAGCCCCATAAGGTTATCTCACACAATTAGGGCAAACCGTACTAACCCCCTACATAGCCACTGTTAAAGTAGATCTATTCATACATCTTGTACATAGTTTTTCTAAACCAAGTGCAGGCCATGCATATCCCACTACTAAAAACTACTGAGGTTCATGCATGGTAGTTTTCACCCTCTAGGGAGATTTACCAAATGATTATCAATGCATTTATAGGATGTGCAATTTCTCCATAGTGTCCGTTTTGTTTTTCCAAACCATGAACCCCAGTTTTTTCACCTTGGAAGGTTTTGGTTTTCATCCTCTCACACATATGAATCCCAACCGAAAAACTGAGACACTTGAAAGTCATCAAAACTAATCTCAAAATATGGTCTTGGGTTATGAAAAATATCAGAGTTAAGTTCCTTTAGATGATAAAAGATTTGGTATTCCAATTAAACATAGAAAATTCAAAATGGGTGAGGAATTTGACCTATTTTAAATACCCTAACATTACACAGACAATAAATTCAACTCATATAAAATTAATAGGGAATTTAGCGACCAAATAACTCATATATTTATGAGTCTCCCCATCCAATTTAGTTACATGAATCATTATCAATCTATTTAAATAAATTAATAATATTAAAAAAAACAAATGTATGGATTCAAAATGAATCATCAATAGGTAGTGAGAGAAACTAGGGATTGAGGTATTCATGGAATAAGAGTTACCAATAAAAGTTGAATTTAATATATTACACTTGAATCTTCTAGTAATTTATGGATGGGGTGAATTAATTCTTGAGAAGATCAATGAATAAGGTCAATATGTTTGTGGGGACCTAGGGAGAAGAAATTATTAAAAGAAATTGAATACAGATGACCAAAACAACCCTATAAATGGGGGTTCAAGTTTAAACCATAACCTTATCTGACCCCACTGTGCTTATGGTGGGCCATTGGGGCCTCTATGATAACCACTAGACCCATATTGGTGGATGTAGTGGCCACTTACTGGGATATAAAATGTCTAGTTCGCACCCACCATGATTTTAGTGGGATTATACAACCTGGGAAGAATTCCACCTCCCATCAATTATTCTTATTTTATGACCCCGATCCTATATAACTCAATTCCTCATTAATAATGGGTCCAAATATACCTCAATTAATGAAATATTAATCAAATTAATACCACAATGTATGTTGGTTATTATAGGATACCTCTATATGGCTTTGAACAACGTATACCAAATCCCTATGATCATTTTAGTATTCATAAAATGATATTAAGAAAATATATCCTACAACCAGATCTAATACTATAATTTATACTATATTCCCTAGTCAAAATGTGACATTCAAGATTTATTTCTACCACATATGTCATTTCTATTACTCTTAAATACATCTTTAATCTATGAGATATCACTTGACACAAAATCTAATGTCATATAGGTAAATTAATACCTTAATATCATCATTACTCTTTTGAAAACATATCCTATGAATACCATATAATATTCCTGAATCATGTGAAGAATTTTAACATAAATAAATTACCATTCTAAATTGATAACAAATACCACTATAAATCTTCCCTCACATATATAGATAAAAACTCCTTTAAATTGATTTGAAATCCCTCTCATGACATAAAATATTTGTATCCATCGCATGTATAAATACCCTATAACAGAATAATAGTGTATCAAATAAATATCCATAATAAAAGAAACATGTAACTCATGTAGATTATATATAATTTAAAGGGATAAATCCACCTCATTAAGACGCTACTTGTTTTGAACATAAAAAACATCACTAATTTTTTCTAACCATTTATTATGAAAATAATGAATTTCCAAATCCCAAGTCTCATTGAATCTTTATCATATATAAATTACTTTTATCTCCATATTAGGATCAATATAAAGGATGTTTACTCGTATAATATAAATATCTATAATGTAACATATGTTCAAAAATATATTCTCAAGTATATGGGTGTATTATAAAACATATTTTCCAATAGTCCACCCCATGTATAACATTTTTATATCCACAGTACATGAAACCATCATATCCTAGAACAATATAAAAACTGAATGAATATTGATAAAGATACTCTATATTTATAATATTATTCTATTATTATTCATTTATAAGTTAATAGAGTACTTACATAAATCACACATTCCATTTTCTGTTTAGGTTCTTTGGTATACATCACATATTAGTATTATTTAATAATGTAACCTTACTTCCCCATGAAATTTCACTAATGCCTACTCCAAATTCAATTTTTAAATTTGTATGATATCAATTTTTCATGAACCAACTCCTCGAAACCCCACTTGAATCTGTAATAAGATTATTTATGACCCCTATAACCACCTCTATTTGGAAAGGGATTGATGACTAGTATTAATAGTATAAAACATGGAAATATAAAAATTAAATCCAATAATCTTAACCCATAATGAAATGTATTTAACTATATTCATGTAAATGTTATAAAACACAATAAAAACACTAAGTAGTAATGAAAATATAGAAAAAAGGTATACCTAAAAAAATAAATTCAACAGTCTCCCCTAAAAAAATTTCCCATGTATAAAGTATCAAAGAAAAGTTCCTCCATAAATAAACTCAGTGAAATAGGGAAAAATAATATCTTGAATAAGCATGAACATAAAAATAATATGAATATTCTTCTTCTAGCCCATTATATTCAAATTTGTGTTAAGATTTCTAATTTATTTTTGAGATGATGAGATGAAATTGAATAAATACCAATGAGATTCCAAAGTCTACCCATATCTTACTGTGAACACCCTCACTAAAAAAGTATAATATATATAAAATACATAATGAGAAATATATGGTAACCAAATAAAGGGCCCTATGTATTGACACCCACAAATTTATTTCACCATTACACCCAATAATAAATATCAAATATTCAATAATTAAATTTCTCCATTGGTGAGGGATAACAAGAAATAGACTATTTGGACACCCAATAATCCCTTACTCTTACTAGATATTGGTAATGTTTCACCACAAATCTTAGGCATTAATTGTTCAGGTGATTTTGAGTGTGCATCAACACGTAAATAATTAAAATAAAATAGTATACATAAAATTTTAATCCTTATATTTATATAGACCTAAAATATATACTCCTTGTCATCGTGAACTGTTGGTAGATATATTAATATAGAATTAACTTGGTTGACATTAAAATATCCAATTTAATTACCTAAAATATATCATAAAATACAATCAATGATTATCTGTAATAATGATTGATAATTTTTACAGCCGCCATCAATAAGTATAACCCATTACATAAATTAAAAATTACTAGGAACTATTGGTAACTACATCACCAAGTAAATACCTAAAATTAATATTCCCATACATAACCACTTATACATGTCATGTAAGAAAATTTATACTGCCATATCAATGTTGAGATAAATAAATAATAATATAGTAGGCATTATTAACCTTATGCAGGGTTTGTAATGTCTCAATATAAAGTACCATGATAACATTTAAACTCTACACTAACCTTGTGTATGTTTTCGGATCAAAATATATCAACTCCTAGTGTGTAGAATGACCCCAAAGACAAAGCCAAAAAACCCCCAGTAACATACTACCTCGACTATTAAGAACATTCACCTAAATATTCCATCATCCAAAAATATTAGATGACCCTCATAAAATATGGAACAACCCCAAGAAAAATATATTAAAGCAACATTGAAGTCTAATAATAACATTCTATGAAGAGGAAAATGTTTTTTATTATGTTATGTCACTGTATAATTTTATAACATCACCTTGGATATAAAAGATATTCATATGAAATTTTAGAAAAAATAATATTTTTATATAAAAGTAGCATTAATATATTTATTATCAATAAATCATATTTTTATCCCTAAAAAATATTTTTTAGTTAATGTGTCAATAAAAATAACCCATCATTTTAATTAATCAGTTTCTTAGTTTTTGTTTTTAAATTTTTTTATCTATCCATAGTATTAATCTTATAACATCATTCAAAAATAACACAGTCATTCTTTATCCATATGGTACCTAAATTAACTAAAGGTTTGGAGACACTTTCCACAACCATTCACTTTCCTTTATTTCTTATTTTTTATTATTTATTTATCATCATTCGGTCCTCATTATTTTCTTATTTAACCATAAACAAACGACAAATTTGAGCTCAAGTAGTTTCTAGTTAATGAGAGAATAGGGGATTTATAAAAATAAAAAACCCATTACTAATCCCTCCTTTTTTCGGAGAATCTACTTCTCCTATATGAATTCACTAGACCCCATAACAAAATTTCACTAATATACTATATTTCAACCATAAACTATTCAAATAAATTATCCAATAATTAAATATTAGAACATATAATACTATATTAAATTTAATTTATCTATATTGTGAGAAAAACCCACTGAGTGTAACACCCAATGCTCTTTTTAATTATTATTATTTTTTGAATAAATTATATTTCATTTATGATTTGCGTTCAATGCTACACCAAGTTAAGATTTATTTATATGCAAAAAAAGTTAATAATTAAATAAATTAAACAATGGGAATATCTTTTATTAAAAAAACACTATTTTTGACTTTTATTTCATACAATACCAAGTTCCTTCGATTTCTTGTGTTACACACAAAATCATGTTTTACCAAACTATAATAAAATATTATTATTATTATTTAATATGATAGCTTTCACTCGGTCGTTGGAATGGAGGTTATTAATAGTATAATAAAAATAATGGAAAAAATATTTATGCATGTTTATAAAATGAATTATTTGGTTACCAATTAATTATAAATGAGAGTAAGAATAATTTGAAAATAAAAAAATTCAGTTTCTTACTAAACTATTTTCCATGCAAAAAAATATTTTATCACAGTAAATTATAAAAACACTATTGATATTGGATTTTAATGATATATATATATATATATTATATCAATTATTTAAAATTTATTTTATGTGTTTTATATTCAAAATATTATAACAAATTCAATTTTATGGTTAAAAAATATGTTTTCTAAAAAATAGTTTTACCACCATTTAATGGTGAACTTATTTTAAAAATAATTTTGGAAACTTTTATAAATCTTATTTGAAAATATTAAATTCTTTTTTATACTAGAACATCAATATTATCAAATGGAGAATTTTTGGTATTTTTCAGAAAATTCATTTTGTTTGAATAGTGAAAAATAAGGAATTTTAATTGAAAACTATCTTTTTTAATTGAATTATTTCTATTGTTAAGTTATATTTTAAATTGGTTTAAATAAATATTTAGTTTTTTTAATATTATATTAATAAAATTTAGTTCATTGGAATCAATTTTACATTGAAATTTTATATAAAAACATTTCAAACATTCGAACAATTTTCACTTTAAAAACTTGTTATTTCATCCCATCTCAGGAATTATTTTTAAATTAATTTTGGACACTTATGTAAATTTAATTGGAAAAAATGGATTCCATATTTTTAATAATCATAATATATACTTTAAAATAATTCCTAATTAATTTTTTACTAAATTTTTTATTGAAAAGTGTTACAATTAATCACAATGATTAAGTGAAAAATTAATTTACTAAGAGTCTAACCATTAAACCTAAAGAGAAAAATAACCTATAATCTTTAAAAAATATTATATATATATATAGACCATATAACATTTTTTAGGGAAATGGGTTTATTTTTGGATGAACATCTAATAAGGGAGTCCTCCAAATAGAGTTTACCTTTTGGTATTTACAAGAATTCCACTCCTCCTTAATTGTAAAGGGGAACTCACCCATCAATTATTCACACCTCTAAAGCTTGTTTTCCTATAAAAAAACGGCAAAAAAAACTACCAAATTCACTATAATAATCCAATATTCCTTAATAATTTCATAAATAATACCAAGAAAGTCCTTTAGTGCAAATAAAAAAGGAGATACATGAATAAGAGGTAACATTCAACAACAAATGTTTTTGATTTATTTATTCCTAAAACCCCTTAATTTTTTATATAATTATTTTATAATAAAATAAATATCTAAAATATAATTATATATTATTTTATGATAAGTTTAATAATTAAAATCACACACAAATCCATCAAATGAGTTATAAAATCATTATTTATCTGTACAACATACCACCACCTTGCGAACCGATGCCTTTCGTTTTTTCATCACCACCTTCAGGGGTGGTAATAATGATGTAAACACTAATTATATATGATATATTTTTTATTTATGATTCTTTAATTATTATATAAATCATAACTTCATGATTTATATTTTTTGGGAATATGATAACTTCGTTTATGTGTATGGAGGACTACCACCTTATGAAGCGATGTGATTCATTCATGCATTACATGGAGTGTATTAAGGATCGTTTCAATATAACAATACGATATATATGAAATAATAATTCTAGTAGAATATATATATATATATATATCATTTAACTATCTTTCTTTCAATATGATAAGAAAATGGAGACAACTTTCATGCATACGTATGACCTACAATCTATATGAACGATATATTTTATTTCATATTTATATATTTTAAATATTAATATAAATACACCTGAATATATATTATATTTATATAATGGTTTAATTTATTTAAATTATTAAAAAATAATCAATTTAATAGTACTAATAATAAAATGTAAAAACATATAAGAAAAACAAGTAGTTTTTACCTGAAATGTATCTTTAACAAAGAACTTCTAATAAATAGGTAATATAAATTCATAATAAAATAAAATATGATATCATATATATGAATACTATTATATTTTAGATATATAAAAAAATTATATTTGTTATATACAAGTTTTTAATAAGTTTTTGGGAAGTCACACATAAGATAAAGAGATTTCTAGTCTCACTATTATTTCTGTCAGACTTATTTTATAGTCCCCCCTCATTTCTTTTATGTGGTATATATAATTAGCTATGAAATGTTATTTAATTAATTTAATTTCTTCCTTGATATTAATAGTTTCAATTAATTATATTTATTTTATTGTGATTAAGATATAAATGTTACTCAAGTAGTAATTGATTTCCCTCCCACTTTTATTTTTCATAAGACATAAGCCATATTCACCTCCAATTTCTTATATATTGTGTATATATTGACCAAGGAGGTATTTTATGATTCTTAAACTAAGAATTATTTTCATTTAAATAACAATATTTTGATATATCTTTCATGTTGTTTATGGTTCAAGATCTACCAAATCAATAAAGAACTTTGGTCTCTATTTTCATTCATTAAGGTGTATGTTATTATATGGACGAATATTCCTTCACAAAGTGTATATGAAGACCCATTTAAATGTATTATCATGAATGTATCTATCATCATGATATTTTAAGTTCAATTTTATTTCATTCCTTCATGGATATTATTATTCAATGTTACCAAATTGGTAAAAATTTTGTGTTACAATCTCATAATTGATTGGGATTGTATACGATTAAGACTCCAATATAAAAATATCCTAACCAAACTCTCAAATATTATAATGAATTTTATTATACTATGTTTATTTCTGATATCATCAAGTAAAATTTCCACTTCCCACTCTTTTTTTCTTAATATAAATAATATTTTTTTTATGAAAATCCAAATTTATTTCTCTCTTCAATCAGAACTATTATTTCTTTCAAAAAACTTTTTTATAAAAATGTTTTAAAAAAGGTTCTATAAAACTCCTTTGATTTTTAAAAGTCATTTTAACCCATGTTTTACATATTTAAAAAATTATTTTAAAATTAATATTATTTTTATTTTCCGATCAAGGATCATATTACTTATACCAATAATGTGAAAGGAATAATTATTTTACATATATGTCATGTACGGAATTATCCTTCATTATGGCCACTGATTTTTTGAATAATATATTATATATTTTAAATAATATTTTAAAAATAAAAGAATTTTAAAACTGTTCTATTTATAAAAATTATTTTTATATATTCTATTATAAATTATCAAAGTTTATTTTCAATGAAAATTATTTCTATGATTTTATAGAATAATTTATAAGTCCTCAAAGATATTTTTAAAGAAAAAGTTTTTCAATTTTTTTTTGATTTTAAAAGTGTTTTTTTCAATGTAGAAATTATATATTCTTTAAAATTATTAAAAATATTTTTAATTATTATTCATATGTTTTCAAAGTGGGTTTTAAAGTAATTGATTTTGAAAAGGATTTATGTCAAAAAAAATTATTTTCAAAGAAAGGATACTTTCCATAAGAAATTCCCCAAATGGTATTTCAAAATACATCTCCATAGAAAATGAAATCCATTTGATATAGTTTATTATTTACTAGGTAAATGTTCCCAGGAAACCATTTTATCCTTTATTTTAATGGTTTATTTTTATGATTACATGTTGTTTATGAAACCAATTAATCTTCAATGGGTTACCATGATAAAAAGATTATGAGACCCACTTCATTTAATTCATTATTCTTGATTAAATGATCAGGAAACCTATATCATTTCCATAAGTTATGATATTATGAAATTTTCATGATACCTATTTAATTTCATGGGTTGTGATGTGATTTTTTATGAAACCATTATTTTTTTATGTGTCGTGATACAATGAATTTTTTATAATCTTGTGGAACAAATAAGTATGATTTCATTATGTGACTAGTGGTACCTATATCTACCTCTAATGAATTGGGAAAATATTTATATGCCATGAGATATATAGGACTAGAATGGGGAGTGAACTCAGTTCAGTAATACAAGGCTTTAATGAGGAGTGAACTCTGTTTGGAAATAAAAATCTATAATGATGAGTGAACCTGATTTAGTAATACAGGTTTGGAATGAGTTGTAAACTTAGTTTAATAATACAGGTCTATAAGAGAAGTGAACTCAATTTATTAACACTAGGCTACATTGGTTAGTGAACATAGTTCAATAATATTGAGATAGAATTTGAAGCGAACCTGGATTAGTAATATAGGGGTGAAACAAGAATTAAACCCAATTCAACAATGTATTATGTCTATTATGATGGGTTTGTTAGTGATCCTTGACTAATAAGGTAATTATTTTTTATGATTATGTGAATTATACTCATTCCATGTCTTATTCCAATGTTAGTTTCTCAGGAATCATGTTATTTGATTCCCTTATGATTCATGTCCTATGATTTTTCCATACTCATTCCATGAATCTTGTGTATAATCTCTGACTTGTACGGTATGATCATAAAATGTTATGATCATGTTATCATAATCTTATGTTCATGTTATTATTTTATATCCACTTTCTTTAACCATATTGAGCATCTTGGAGGACACTTTCTTATATTTCCTTCCCCCTGTTTATGAAGAAATATTTAAAGTATGAGAACTAAATAGGTATATATTTTTGGGAAACATGGAGGATTTTTCACCGTGTTATAAGATTGCATTATATGTTTCCATACAAACAAAACTATTATGGTCATTAGAAATGAACTTTTGTAATGTGATTAATATTTATCAAAAGGATGTAATATCCATATATGTTAATATTGAGTCGCTATAGTTGGAATTAAAGGAAAGTTTTAGTTATCCTTTGGAAAATAGGATGAGAAAATTTTAGTGAGATCCATAGGGATATTTATAAGGATATTTCAAGGGATGTATCTAACATGAATTCTATGGGCGAGACAAAGAATTAGAAAATGACTTTGGATTTTGATAATGGATAAAGAGTTTGGTTTTTTAATAAATACATCAGGATATTGATACTAATAGTGGACGTGCCTTTTATATAGATGTATTTAGGGGTAAAAACCCTAGATACACCATATCGATCTAAGATCAACTAGGAACTAGTGCACACCAATTGGCCTTTCTACCCGCCTGGTTTGAAACTCCTGGGAGATATACCTCGTAAATTCACAGACTCTTTACAAACCATCATTAAGTATTTAAAATGATTATTACTATAAATAACCTTGGATGAACCTAAGGTGTCATATATTAAATAATAAGGTGTTATATTTAGGAATCATATAAGAAAATTTTTAGGATTATATGTTTTTTCACCATGATTAGTGATTCTCACACTATTTTTCGTTTTTGTCAATGGAGGGAACCAGAAGAAACTTGGTTAATGTTGAAAGTGAAGGAATTTTTTTTGATGAGAATTCAAATGGGATTATGACTTCAGTAAAAGAAATTATGATTATTCTAAATCATTTTTCATGGAACATTATTGACAATGTATACCTTAACTAAATCTGAAACTCACTAAAGAAGAAAATGAAAGAGTTCACTGAGATTTCGGTTAGTAGAGACCATGGAGAAAAGAACATTTAGTTTCTTATGTATCCAGAATATGGGAAGAACCACCCAAGATAATGTCTCAGAGGGACAAGAAGATGTTCTAATTGTTAAAAATAATGATACAAAACAAGGAAATATGAAGGTAAAATGAAGGGACCAATTAAAATAAGGAATAAGAATATTGGTCTCCTTAAGGTATTATAAATTTATGACAGCTTTAGATCTAGAAAGTATCTAAATTTTAAAAATTGATTTCCTTGGGGGAAATTTTATAAATAAAATCATCATGTTGGTATGAGTAATGGTTATACTTATAATGATCAAGAGACAAAAAAAATAAAATTTAATAGAATTAATTGCTATGAATAAGATGACAAAGCTTAGTAAATTTTCTGAGAAGGAAGTGGGATTAATGAAGTATTTATGCATTTTAATTCAAATATTGTATTGTTTTAATTATTTAATATATAAGTATTGTCTAGTATAAGATTTTAATTAAAGATCTAAAAGAGTATATTGAATGGTACTGATAACCTAGAAAATTTAATTAATGGAAATGTTATATTTTATAGAAAACACATGATTAAGGGAACGTAACCCTAACATGTTCTTGATGTTGAGAAAATGGTGTTTAGTTTGGATAAAGAGATACTGAATAAGAACAAAGTAAATTAGATGGTATTAATTACCTTGGTATTGATTAATGTTTTGTTAAAATATTGGTTTATTCTACAATAGATGGAGTTTATGTCATTTTTTGATTTTAGGGAATATATCCATTAATCATTGGAATAATAAAAAATCCATGTTTTCAATATGGGTTTATGGTTATTTAAGTTATTATCATGTTTTAAGAGAATATATGATATTGGTATTCAGACATTTGTTATGCGATAACCAAGAGATACTTTATGATATTTTGGGGATAAATGTTAAACTTATGTTGGGAAATTTAGTGAACTTCTTTCTAAAGGTTTTAATTTTTTACTTTAGAAAGGGTAACAAGGGTAAAAATTTATGGAATAGATTAATTTAAACTTTAGATGAGTTTTTAGATATTAGAGTATCATATTTCCATATGAGGGATTATTAATATTGGATAACCTATTCTAACCATTTTTAATGATGATAACTAAACATAGATAGAATGAGTTATCTTTATATTTATGGATCATGTGATCTATTAGTTCTTCATGCATAAAAAACTCACCAATATTTCTTAGAGTAAGATTTGAGGTAGAATTTGATCCATGCACAACCAGAGGGTGAGATTGTGATTATGGAATGAAATAAATTAAGTATATCTCCTCATTAAAATTCTTCAATTTTATGAAGTTGACACTAAAATAAAATTTTATCATATCATCATCATTTTGGATAATCTCTACGACCTCTTTCAGACCTCATTGGTTTATGGTGTTATGATTGTTAAAATTCAATAGAACACCCACTTTCCTATGATCAGTGATCTTCATCACTCACAATGATTATTTATTATTTTTCCATATCCAAATATCCACTTATTACCTAAGTTCTCTAATGTGGATACCTAGTTATGAGTTAATTTTGGTAACCATTATGTTTCCAACATTCCATTATCAAAGTAATATTCTTCATTAATTTTTATGATTTAGGTTTCTATAATAGGAAACACCAGCTATTAAACCATTTATGATCTAGATGAACTTATGTGTTAAAATTAATTTTAATGGGGGTATAATTTTATCCACCAAGTTTTTGTGAATTATTATTTTTGAATAAATTTAATTTAATTGATGGTTTTCATTGAATGATACAATAAATTAGGCTTGATTTATAATCAACATAATGATAAGTTTGCATTACAAAAAATATTATATTGAATTACCCATGACCATAATTTTGTATTTTACTTCACATAATACTTAGTTCCTTTGATAAATTACATTACACTACAGACTGAGTTTTAACAAACTACAATATTCTATTAATATTATTATTTTATATGATAATTTTTAAATCCCTATTAGAGTGGTGATTATGAATAGAATTATCTAAATTATAAAAAAATGAATTAAACATGTTTATGTGATTAGTTATTTGGTTACCAATTAATTATAAATGATAATAAGAACTATTTTAAAATAAAGAAATTCCTTTTTTGAAAAACTATTTTCCATGGAGAAATTATTTTATCTCCATAAATTGAGAAAAAAATAATTGATGAATTATTTTAATTATAGATATATTAATAAATAAACTAATAAATATTCAGATTATTTTTTTCTAGATAAAAGATAACAATAAATCAAATTTTAATCTTAAAAATTCTATTTTTCTAAAAAACAGTTTTACAGCATTTTAATGGAATACTTAATTTAAAAATAATTTTTGAGAATTTTATTATTTATATTTGAAAATATAAAAATTATTTTTTAAAGAGTAATTTAAATATTGTATAAGGGCTATTTTTTATTTTTCTTAAAATATTAATTTTTTATGAGTAGTGAAAAATACAGAAATTTAATTAAAAACTACCTTTTTTGTTCAAATTATTTATATAGTAAAATTATATTTTATGTTGGTTTTAATTAATATTTAGTTCAATTATAAATATAATAATCTAATCTAAGCATTTTTATTAAATTTATCAATAAAATTGGATATGAAAACATTTCACACTTTTGAATATCATTAACTATAAAAACACTTTATTCCATCCCATATGCCGGATTGTAATTAAATAAATTTTGGACACTTATATGAAACGAATTTTATAAAATGGATTCCATATTTTGAATCAAAATAATTTATAATTTATAATAATGTGAAAATAAATTTTTTACTAAAATTATTAGTGGAAATAGTAAAAATTAATTGTGGTGATTAAGACGAAAATCAATTTACTTTGGGATTAAACATTAAACTTAAGGGTAAAATAATGTATAAACTAATAGGAAACCCATTTTATATCCATATTTGGACTAAATTACCTATTATATAAAAAATTCATTATTATAGGCACATTATATAAGGGATACCTCCCAATACTGTATACCTTTTGGTATTTACAAGAATGGCACTCCTCCACTATGAAAGAGAACTCACTCCCCACTTATTCACACATATAAATCCATTTGGATCATGAAAAACCTGACCATATAAACTAACAAATTCTCTCCCTATATCCCAAAATCATTAATTTTGGAATAAATCTAACTAAAGAATTCCTTTGGTGCAAACCAAAAGGAGATCCCTGAAGAAGAGGTAACGTTCATCAATGAATAGTTTTGTTTTATATCTTCATAAAACCCCCTAAATTATTTTTATACCACTATTATATAAAATATTTAGAATATTAAATATACTAATATGTTGTTATAATAAGGTTATGACCTACAATTACACACACATCCATCAAATGGGTTACAAAATCATCTTTCATGTGTAAGACAGACTACCGCCTCATGAACCAATATCATTCATTTTTTCATAAAAACCTTCAAGTATGATAATAACGATATAAATAACATTAATATATTATATTTATGATATTAAGGATTTATTTATTCTTATATAATTATTATACAACACATACCTTCATGTTTTAATTTTATGGGAATATGATAATGTCATTCATGATAACAGTGGACTACCATCTCATGAAGTGATATGATTCATTCATAATTTACATGGTATGTATTAAAGAATAGTTTAATATAAATATTTAATATATATTAAATAACAATTATACTACAATGATAATATATATATATATCATTTACTTTTATTTATTTTAATACGACAGAAAAATGGAAATAACATTCAAGCGTATGTACAACCTACGATCTCCATCGAATGTGTATTTCATTTCTTATATATTTATTTTATATACAATTATAAATAAAAATATAATAAGTATATATGATATGTATATAATTTTATAAATTATGGAAATTATGAATGCATATTAAAAGTTTGAGGACCGAAAATAATAAGTTTAAACATATATGAAAAATAAAGTTGTTATTACACAAAAAGTAACTTTACAATGGAAATGTTATTAAATGGGTAATATAAATACATAATAAAATTTTGTATAGTATGATATATATGAATATTGTTTTTTATATCTGTATAATAAAATTTAAATTTATTATACCGAAGGTTTTAACATATATGAAGGAAGTCAAGACTTAAGGTAAGGGGATTTCTAGTCTCACTTTTTATGTATGCATGGATTTTTCCATATTCACCACTCAGTTATTTTATGTGGTGCATATAATGCTCTATAGAATTTTTTTTAATGAATATAACTTATTTAATTATTTTAATATTTTCAGTTACAGTTATTTCTTTCATATATATCACGATTAAAAAGTTACTCATGTAGTAAGGGATTTCTTGTCTCATTTTTATTTTGCATGAGACAAAAGCCAAGTTCACTACCTAATTATTGTATATGTAATTTATAATTACCATGGTTGTATTTTATGATTATTAATCATAGAATTATTTGGACTTAAATATCGATTTTATAATTTTGATTTCATGGGGTTTACGGTTCAAAAGATACCAAATTGGTAAAACACTTTTATCTCAATTTTCATTCTTTAAGACGTATGTTATGATGTACACCTATATTATTTCATAAAGTGTATATACATACCATTTGAAATTTAATATCATGAATTTATCTATTCTCATGATATCTAATGTTCCATGTTATTTTATTCCTTCATGAATATTACGATTCAAGGATACTAAAGTGGTATAACTTTTACATTAAAATCTCATCATTTATAAGGATTATTTACGATTAAGTATTTTATGTAAAAATATCAAGACCTAAATCTCAAAAAGTCTCATGAATTTTCATATACTCTAAATATTCATTATATATTTATGTAATAGAACAATTTCTAAACTTTTAGACTTAATATAAATAAGAAAAAACGTTTTTATGGAAATATGAATTGATTTCACTCTTCAATCAGAAATTTGTTTTCATTGAAAACCTTATTTTCTAGATATGTCTTAATTTTTTTTATATTATTATAATATGATTTTTAAAATAATTTTTAACCATGTTTTACCTTTTTACAATTTTATTAAAAGGAATGTTCTTGTCATTTTCTGATCAGGTCTCTTTTATCTTATACCAATAATGTGAAAGAAATATTTGTTTTTATATGTACTTTATGTATGGAATTATCCACCACCTAGAAAACTCAATTCATTAAAGATTAATTTTTATATTTTAAATAACATTTTCAATAGAAAATTATTTTAATTTTATTTTTATAAAAAATGTTTTTTAAATAATTTTTAATGTTTCCTTTTTATGTTTTGAAATATTATTTTGAAAGAAAAATAATTCCATGATATAACATATTACTTTATATGTTATCAGTGATATTTTAAAATAAAATTTTTATAAAAAGGATTTAATATTCAAAATGATTTTATTCCAAGTGGAAAGGATATTCTTCTCAATAAATGTTTTAAATTATATTTTAATCTTAATTCATAAGTTATTAAAGTTTTTTTAAAATAAAATGGTTTTGAAAATTCCTTTTTTTCATAAAAAAATAATCTTTAATGGTTATTTTCCTTAAGAAATGCTATAAATTGCCTTTAAAAATTATTCTCCATCAAAGATGACATCCTTTGATATAGTTTGTGATTTACTATAGACATTATCCATGGACACCATTCATATCCTTTCTATGAATGGAATATGTTAAAGATGATATTTTTTATGAAACCCTTTTCTATTCTGTGGGTTATACCGTGATAAAACACTTATTAAACATTCTTTCTCTCATGGTTTATTCTATCATGAAATTATTATAAAACCTGTCTCTTTTCTACATGTTATTATATGATAAATTTTCATGATAGTCATTTAATTTCATGGGTTATCATATAGTGTTTAAAAAACACATCTCTTTTTATGGGTCATGATATGATGAATGTTTTATTATCTTATGGCACACATATTTATGATTTCATTATGTGATGGGGGGACCTATATATATAACCAATTAATTGGGTATATATATATATATCATGAGATAGAATAGATTAGAACAAGGAGTGAAAAGAGTTTTTTAATAAAGGGATGCAATGAGGAGTGAACATAATTCAATAATATATGGATAAAACAAGAAGTGAACTAGGTTTAGTGATACAATGATGGAATACGGAGTGAACTCAATTCAGTAATACAAGGTTGAAAAGAGGATTGAGGTATTTTTAGGAATACAAGGTTGAAATGGGAAGCATAACTGGTTTAGTATTATAGATCCAGAATGGGGAGTGAATCTAGTTCCGTAATATAGGATTAGAATGAGGAGTGACCTCAGTTCAATAAAGGACTTATTCTATTATGATGGTATTAGCAGTAATCCTTGAATAATATGGAAATTATTATTTTTAATTATGTTTCCCCCAAATTTATTGTATTATTACAATTTTATTATCTCATGACTTATTTTCTTCGATTCCCTTAGGATTCATGTCTTACGGTCTATCCATATTTATCCCATAACTCATGTGTATATGTAACAGCCCAAGATTTTATGAAAAATATTCTTTTTTATTTCACTAATGTCTTGTGTTGTATGCTACACCAAAAGGATCTTTCACAACACGCATCCTTGACTTGCCTTGTATTACACGCAATCGCGACCTTCCTCGATAGCGTGTGTAGTACGCAATACCGAGTTTCACTAAACAACGATATGCTATTAAAATATTATTATAACTAGCCGTTATGAATAGTAATAACCACCTTTTAAAATTATAGAAATTTTAGCTCTCAAAATGGACTTCATTTTTGGATTCGGAGTATCGAATTTAGCCTAAGGTGAAATTTTGGTACTTTTCGGATAACTTTCATATTCTGATGAATAGTGAAAATTACTAAATTATAATTAAAAAACAACTTTTTTAATCAAAATAATTAATAGTGATAAATTATTAATTTGAGTGGTTTTAAAGTATATTTAGAATATATTTTTACAATTTAATACAATGTTGGTCATTGGATGTAATTTCACATTTAAACCAGACATAAACAAGTGTCAATCTTTTGATAGATATTGTTTCTTAAAAACACGCTATTTGTTTTAACAACGGGATTTAATTATAAAATTAATTAATGCAACTTATATGTTATGAATTTGGTAAAATAGACTTTATTTTTGAATTCGGAAAATGAAATATAGCTTAGGATGAAATTTTGGCATTGTTCTGAAAAACATCAATTTTTGATGAATAGTGAAACTACTAAGTGGTAGGTTAAAAACTGAATTTTGCATAAAACTTAATTTTACCACTTCTGTGAATGGAATTTCAAAAATCCGAGAGACACGGTTGATGTCAGTAAGTAAAATGTGGTTCAATGAGATGAAAATAATTTTTGGTGAATAGTAACTTTTTACTTTTTTTTACCACGGTTAAAAGTAAATAGGGTAATTAAGGGTAAAAATGATTTTAATATTACCCTAACACATGTCCTAATACTATTGGACAAGTGTATCTCGACCAAAAAAAACCTTAAGTGTAAAATATTATCATTTAGGCCCACTTGGATTAGATTAGGACATTTATTATTATTTAATTCAAAGAAGAGTTAAAAGAGTTAAAATCAAAGTTTATTTACTAAAACATTTTTAATATGGGGTTATACATAAGATAAATTATACTATAAATATTAATTAGAAAGCTAAAACGATTTCCTACATAATGATATTTTATTTATAATTTTTAGACTTTAAATAAATTAATTTCATTATGACACAACGATGATGCAATAATTACCCTTTTAATGAAATATTAACATAATTGATGTTATAAATTCTCAAATGAATGTAATTTGAGACTTTTTATGAATTACACTAATTTTCTAGGTTACTATGATATATTAGTGTTGATGTAATCAACTTGTTTCGAACATATAATTCTGTTATTACTTTCACAAAAATCATATATCAAATAGTGTCAAAATTGACACAAAATAGTTTTTAAATCAAATATTATATTATTAATTGTTATTTTATTCCTAAAAATCTAAGGTTCGGCCAAATGACATAGATAAGGATATATGTATTAATAATAAACAATTTGGGGTTCTTTTGGCATGTTATAGTAAGTGTATTAACCATATAGTGAAAGAAAACAAAAAGAAACGGTAAAAGTTAAATTATTTAACTTAGAGTTAAATCTAATTGATAAGGTTAAAATAATACCCTAAACTTGTCTAAATCTTATTGGTTGATAGGATTTCGACCCATACCCACTTTAGCTCCGAAATAAGACCCTTTTGAACCATTATAAACCGATTTTGACTTTAATATAAAATAATATTTTGAGGTATTCCTAAGGTGCCCCTCTCCTCCCTTATAAAAGGACACCTCCTCCCCCTCCTCCTCACACCAATTTGAGCACTAAAGCTCGGCCAAACCCTGCCAAAATCTCTTCTACACTTCCCTAGAAACATCCTAGAGGTTCTGGTCTTCCTCAAAGACCAATTTTAGTGCCCTAAGAGGAGGTCTCAAAGAGGCGCTTCAAAGAAGAGGTAATTACCGTTACCAATTCTTTCATCTTTATTTCTTCTTCCACTTCTTCTTCTTAGGTTGTTTCATTATGAAGTAATAACATCAGTATCACTCATATAATGATATGTTATTATAAGTATGAAACAACCCTATTTCACAATCTATCCATCCTATGGAAAAAGAAATCACCGCGCGTGCGTACGTACGGAATACTGTCTCCACGCCGTGGTGTAATCTATTTTCCACCACCACCTTACATGGATGAGTATAATGGTGTAAAGAATAACTATACATAGTTATTACAACATCATATTGATTCTGATATATTGTATAATCCACTCCAATTCAATTCAATATTTATGGAAATGATATCATCACTCGTGCGTACGTACGGACTACCGTCTCCACGACGCGATGAGATTCATTCTCCATGTTAACCATTTAAGAATGATTATAAAGTATATATAAGAAATATTAATGAAATATATGACATTATAAAGCTACTGGATTTATTTATATATATACATATATGTATGCCATCTACTTACTTCCATTCAAGACAATAAGGAAAGGAAAACAGCGTTCATGCGTACGTACGGACTACCGTCTCCATGAACGGTGTTTTTCATTTCATTTATCTATATATTATATATATATATATATATACTGAATATATATGATATATAAATCATATTTTATATTCTGTAAGTAAGTAAATCATGATATAAGTAATAATAATGTCAAGAACAACAAGTCAAAACACCTACGATTTTACTCAAAACGCTTCTTTAACATGGAATTTACAAAAGAACGGGTAATATAATGTCATAAGTGAACCATATATGATATCATAACAATGAATATGATTCTTTAATAAGTCAATGACATTATTTAAATCATTATATAGGAGGTTCGGACACATACGAAGCAAATCAGACCTAAGGTAAGGGAAAATATCACAATCTCATTTTTATCCGAGATTGTTTATTCGTAAGTATTTACTGGGGTGTATTTTATCATCCACATACATGTTCCCTCAATATGTAATATTGTTTCAATCCACTTACAATAGTTTAAATCCAATTTTACCCTTCGGTGAGTTTATAGTAAAGAATATGAAAGGAATCTTTTGTCGTTTTTTTTCGTACGAGGTACTTTTTGACTTTTCCGACAAAAGTATGAAGAATGTTTTTTTTAACTTATACGACATGAATGGATTTCTAAAACATTATTTCCAAGAAGCTTCCTTTACAAGTATTCAAGTTTATTTTTAATCAACTTCTTTTAGTTTAAAATTGTATGACATGTTAAGAAAGGAAAAGTGTTTTTGAAGTAGAAAGGATATTTTCCTCAAGAATGAAGTTCAAGTATTTTATCAAAATTATTTTCCATCTAAGATAATAAAAGGGTTCTGTTTTTATCCCTATTATTACATGGATTTGATTATTTTGTGATGGAAACATATTTATGAATTCCTTTATCTTATATGAATTGTTTTATGATGTCATGTTGTTTAAGAATCCCATTTTTATTACATGGGTTATGCGATGATGTATGATTTATGATTATGTGGCACACATAAGAAAGGATTCATTATAAGATGGGTGGGACCTATATCTCCCTCCAATGCATTGGGTAAAGATTTTATATCTCATGAGATATACATGGCTGGAATGGTAGGTTATACCAGTTCAGTGAAACAGGACTGAAACGAGGGTTACTCGATTCAGAAAGGGACTTTGTCCACTAAGATAGTCTTGGCAATGAGTCTTGACTAACATGAAATGATTCTCTATGATTATGTGTGAATTCCATAAAGTTTCATGTTTTAAGTTATGATTATTGTGATTACATTTCACTGCCATGATTTATCCCATGTTATGAAATTATGCTCTCTTTTACAGGATAAGATTTCCAAAAGTTATGTTCTTATGAATATGATGTGATTGATTTTTTTCTTTTGCTTACCCTTACTGAGCATTTGAGCTCAACCTTTAATGTTTTCTTTTCCCCAGGATATAAAGAAAGGTTTTAGGTAGAAAAAAAAGAAGATCTTTATGGGAGATATTGAAGATCTTTCACCACGATTAGAAGATTACGTTCCGAGTTTCCAAAGACACTAAACTATTACGATCCTTGTGTGTGTGTTTTTGTTATGTACTATGTATTCCGCAAAAGTAATGTAATGTCCATGTACATCAGGCTTTGGGTTTCTACAGTTGGTATCAGAGGAAAGGTTTAGTCAACCTTTGGAAACTAGGATGCGAAAACGTTAGTGAGATCCCTAGAGATATTTCTACGGTATGTCTAGGGATGTCCCTAAGGTTAAGTATACGTATAGGTTATAGTACTAGAACTACGCTAACGATCATAGAATTAAACCTAAGATGTTAGATATTGAAGTTACTCCCCCTTTATTATGTTGTTTTCCCTAGCATGATTTTTTCCTCTCACACTATTCTTTTTGGTTTTTAGACGATGGCTGGAACCCGAAGGAACCGTGTTGATCAATGCAATGGACAATGCAATGATTGTCCTCTTGAACAAACAAATGTTATGGGAGATGGAGTGAAAAATCTTATTGATATACTTACACAAGCTATGAATAATTCCGGACTTCCAAATGAGCAGAGAAGGGAACAATATTCTATTGAGTCCTTCATGAGGCAACGTCAACCTTCTTTCAGTGGGTCTTCTGATCCACTTGTTGCTGAACAATGGATCAGTACCACTGAAAAGATATTTTCAGTTCTTCAATGTTCTGAACATGATAAAGTCATCTTATCAGTATATCGTTTGGAAGGTGAAGCTGATCAATGGTGGAATCTTATCAAGAATACAAGGCAAAGAGATGAAATTGAGTCTATGGAATGGGACGAGTTCAAGAACTTATTTTTCAATAAGTACTTACCTCGTATTCTTCGAACAAAGATGGAGAAGTAGTTTCTTGAACTAAAGAAAAAGGATGATGAATCTGTTGGTATATACGAAGCGAATTTTACAAGACTTGCAAGGTATGCATCTGGCATTATCATCCAACCTGAAAGTAAAGTTGATCGATTTTTCAGTGGCTTAAAACCAAGTCTTCGAACGGAATTAGCTATAAGAGACTTCAGTAGCTATGAAGAAATTGTGCGTTGTGCTATCAAGGTAGAAATGGAAGTTGGTGTTACATATCCATCTCATAGTTTTGACAAAAAACGAAAGATGGAGTTCAAGGAGAAATCTCAGAATAATGGTGAAAAGAAGATGAATGTTTCCTTATGCACAAAGTGTGGAAAGAAGCATGGTGGAGATTGTATTAAAGGGACTAGAAAATGTTTTCAGTGTGGAAAAGAAGGTCATCGAGCAGCTGAGTGTCGAAGTAATGGAAAAAGGGTTTCTAATGATGTGAATAAAGCAAACACTACAGAGAACGCACCACCAACACTTCAATGCTTCAAGTGCAAGGAAATGGGGCATTATGCTAATAAATGCCCTAATCCAAGGGTTAGTGATGATCAACATGAGCAACCACTGAAGGAAAAGGACAAAGGGAAGTCACATGCGATCACTATTGGCAATGTTGAATATGACAACGATGTGGTGGAATGATTAAGTGTTTATGTAATGGGATTCCAAAATAATGTTGTATCATTGAGTATTGCAATATTTATTGATGTGGAATTCAAAGTGATTGAGATATTTTTTGGAAATAAGATGATATGCGCATAATGAAGGGAAAACGAGAAAATGAAATGTTTAATAGTATTCATGAGCTCATGATTGATATAAGGACTAAGTGATATCATGGTTTGAGTATATAGAATTTTGAGGATTTTGGTATGTGAAAAGTGTTAACTTTTAACTGCATTCAAGTTTTCACTATGGTTCAATGGGTATTCAAGATAATTCATTATTAAGGACTTTGAATGTTTGGAATGTGACCAATAAAACATATCTTATGATATATGGGGATCAACGATGGTATTAAATCTCTGGTAATTTTTTTCACTATATTATGAGAGTGGACTGCAGTATTATGGGTTAGCCTAAAGATTGGAATGGATTATGTTGGAATAAGTTAGTATTGTTTAAGGATAGAAGTTTTTTTTCCCGATATTATTGATGGGATGTTATAGTAATATAGTTTTAGAAAAAGGACAACCTGCAGGACGGGCGACAGCCCATCGCTTCGGACAAGGCTGTGGGAATCGAACCCACAACCGAAGTGCGACTGACCTTTATCTCCTACCACTGGCCTACAGGAAGTCCCTGTTTAGTAGAAACTAGTTTTATTATATTAAGCAGTATGATATATGAAGTCTAAGTCCATTTTAGGAACCATATGTGATTAATATCACTATAGATCGACTTATGTATATAATTTTTGCTAACCTTTTGTTTGAGACAGATGGAATGACCCGTCATTCTATCACATGATATGCTAACACTTCACGAATAACAAATTCAACTTGATTTATTTAAGAGATGAAGTGGAAATTGTTCAAGGAATGAACAACAGTGAGATTGTACCAAAATAAAGAAAGTATTTATTCTAATTCAAATTTTCAACTTTAGGGAAATGATCTTGAAAACCAAAAATGTTGTCCTAGTGATCTTATACCTGATGAATCAGATGGTACCTTAGATCGTCACAAATTTATGGATTTGTGATTGTTGGCTTTTCCATAGCCATGTTCTCTACCACTCTCCATCAGAACATGATGGTTAGATTTCTCTTCCATATCCATATTTTCACCTATGTGGAAACCCAGTGACTAGTTTATTTGGGTAATCGTTACATTTCATACTTTAGTTTTTAAAGCCATGTTTTGGTATTCCTTTTTATGATGTGGGTTTCTATTAAAGAAACTTTCTAATAGTAAACCATTTATAACCCCGACGAATTTCGAGGGCGAAATTCATTTTAAGGGGGGTAGAATGTAACAGCCCAAGATTTTATGAAAAATATTCTTTTTTATTTCACTAATGTCTTGTGTTGTACGCTACACCAAAAGGAGCTTGCACAACACGCATCCTTGACTTGCCTTGCATTACACGCAATCACGACCTTCCTCGATAGCGTGTGTAGTACGCAATACCGAGTTTCACTAAACAACGATATGCTATTAAAATATTATTATAACTAGCAATTATGAACAGTAATAACCACCTTTTAAAATTTTAGAAATTTTAGCTCTCAAAATGGACTTCATTTTTGGATTCGGAGTATCGAATTTAGCCTAAGGTGAAATTTTGGTACTTTTCAGATAACTTTCATATTCTGATGAATAGTGAAAATTACTAAATTATAATTAAAAAACAAATTTTTTAATCAAAATAATTAATAGTGATAAATTATTAATTTGAGTGGTTTTAAAGTATATTTAGAATATATTTTTGCAATTTAATACAATGTTGGTCATTGGATGTAATTTCACATTTAAACTAGACATAAACAAGTGTCAATCTTTTGATAGATATTGTTTCTTAAAAACACGCTATTTGTTTTAACAACGGGATTTAATTATAAAATTAATTAATGCAACTTCTATGTTATGAATTTGGTAAAATATACTTCATTTTTGAATTCGGAATATGAAATATAGCTTAGGATGAAATTTTGGCAATGTTCTGAAAAACATCAATTTTTGATGAATAGTGAAACTACTAAGTGGTAGGTTAAAAACTGAATTTTGCATAAAACTTAATTTTACCACTTCTGTGAATGGAATTTCAAAAATCCGAGAGACACGGTTGATGTCAGTAAGTAAAATGTGGTTCAATGAGATGAAAATAATTTTTGGTGAATAGTAACTTTTTACTTTTTTTTACCACGGTTAAAAGTAAATTGGGCAATTAAGGGTAAAAATGATATTAATATTACCCTAAAACATGGCCTAATCCTATTGGACAAGTGTATCTCGACCAAAAACAACCTTAAGTGTAAAATATTATCATTTAGGCCCACTTGGATTAGATTAGGACATTTATTATTATTTAATTCAAAGAAGAGTTAAAAGAGTTAAAATCAAAGTTTATTTACTAAAACATTTTTAATATGGGGTTATACATAAGATAAATTCGACTATAAATATTTATTAGAAATCTAAAAAGATTTCCTAAATAATGATATTTTATTTATAATTTTTAGACTTTAAATAAATTAATTTATTTATGACACAACGATGATGCAATAATTACCCTTTTAATGAAATATTAACATAATTGATGTTATAAATTCTCAAATGAATGTGATTTGAGACTTTTTATGAATTACACTAATTTTCTAGGTTACTATGATATATTATTGTTTATGTAATCAACTTGGTTCGAACATATAATTCTGTTATGACTTTCACAAAAATCATATATCAAATAGTGTCAAAATTGACACAAAATAGTTTTTAAATCAAATATTATATTATTAATTGTTATTTTATTCCTAAAAATATAAGGTTCGGCCAAATGACATAGATAAGGATATATTTATTAATAATAAACAATTTGGGGTTCGTTTGGCATGTTATAGTAAGTGTATTAACCATATAGTTAAAGAAAACAAAAAGACACGGTAAAAGTTAAATTATTTAACTTAGAGTTAAATCTAATTGATAAGGTTAAAATAATACCCTAAACTTGTCTAAATCTTATTGGTTGATAGGATTTCGACCCATACCCACTTCAGCTCCGAAATAAGATCCTTTGGTACCATTATAAACCGATTTTGACTTTAATATAAAATAATATTTTGAGGTATTCCTAAGGTGCCCCTCTCCTCCCTTATAAAAGGACACCTCCTCCCCCTCCCCCTCACACCAATTTGAGCACTCAATCTCGGCCAAACCCTGCCAAAATCTATTCTCCACTTCCCTAGAAACATACTAGAGGTTCTGGACTTCCTCAAAGACAAATTTTAGTGCTCTAAGAGGAGGTCTCAAAGAGGCGCTTCAAAGAAGAGGTAATTACCGTTACCAATTCTTTCATCTTTATTTCTTCTTCCACTTATTCTTCTTAGGTTGTTTCATTATGAAGTAATAACATCAGTATCACTCATATACTGATATGTTATTATAAGTATGAAACAACCCTATTTCACCATCTATCCATCCTACGGAAAAAGAAATCACTGCGCGTGCGTACGTACGGAATACTGTCTCCACGCCGTGGTGTAATCTATTTTCCACCACCACCTTACATGGATGGGTATAATGGTGTAAAGAATAACTATACATAGTTATTACAACATCATATTGATTCTGATATATTGTATAATCCACTCCAATTCAATTCAATATTTATGGAAATGATATCATCGCTCGTGCGTACGTACGGACTACCGTCTCCACGACGCGATGAGATTCATTCTCCATGTTAACCATTTAAGAGTGATTATAAAGTATATATAAGAAATAATAATGAAATATATGACATTATAAAGATACTGGATTTATTTATATATATATATATATGTATGTCATCTACTTACTTCCATTCAAGACAATAAGGAAAGGAAGACAGCGTTCATGCGTACGTACGGACTACCGTCTCCATGAACGGTGTTTTTCATTTCATTTATCTATCTATTATATATATATATATACTGAATATATATGATATATAAATCATATTTTATATTCTGTAAGTAAGTAAATCATGATATAAGTAATAATAATGTCAAGAACAACAAGTCAAAACACCTACGATTTTACCCAAAACGCTTCTTTAACATGGAATTTGCAAAATAACGGGTAATATAATGTCATAAGTGAACCATATATGATATCATAACAATGAATATGATTCTTTAATAAGTCAATTAAATTATTTAAATCATTATACAGGAGTTTCGGACACATACGAAGCAAATCGGACCTAAGGTAAGGGAAAATATCACAATCTCATTTTTATCCGAGATTGTTTATTCGTAAGTATTTACTGGGGTGTATTTTATCATCCACATCCATGTTCCCTCAATATGTAATATTGTTTCAATCCACTTACAATAGTTTAAATCCAATTTTACCCTTCAGTGAGTTTTTAGTAAAGAATATGAAAGGAATCTTTTGTCGTTTTTTTCGTACGAGGTACTTTTTGACTTTTCCGACAAAAGTATGAAGAATGTTTTTTTAACTTATACGACATGAATGGATTTCTAAAACATTATTTCCAAGAAGCTTCCTTTACAAGTATTCAAGTTTATTTTTAATCAACTTCTTTTAGTTTAAAATTGTATGACATGTTAAGAAAGGAAAAGTGTTTTTGAAGTAGAAAGGATATTTTCCTCAAGAATGAAGTTCAAGTATTTTATCAAAATTATTTTCCATCTAAGATAATAAAAGGGTTGTGTTTTTATCCCTATTATTACATGGATTTGATTATTTTGTGATGGAAACATTTTTATGAATTCCTTTATCTTATATGAATTGTTTTATGATGTCATGTTGTTTAAGAATCCCATTTTTATTACATGGGTTATGCGATGATGTATGATTTATGATTATGTGGCACACATAAGAAAGGATTCATTATAAGATGGGTGAGACATATATCTCCCTCCAATGCATTGGGTAAAGATTTTATATCTCATGAGATAGACATGGCTGGAATGGTAGGTTATACCAGTTCAGTGAAACAGGACTGAAACGAGGGTTACTCGATTCAGAAAGGGACTTTGTCCACTAAGATAGTCTTGGAAATGAGTCTTGACTAACAAGAAATGATTCTCTATGATTATGTGTGAATGCCACAAAGTTTCATGTTTTAAGTTATGATTATTGTGATTACATTTCACTGCCATGATTTATCCCATGTTATGAAATTATGCTCTCTTTTGCAGGATAAGATTTCCAAAAGTTATGTTCTTATGAATATGATGTGATTGATTTTTTTCTTTTTCTTACCCTTACTGAGCATTTGAGCTCACCATTTAATGTTTTCTTTTCCCCAGGATATAAAGAAAGGTTTTAGGTAGAAAAAAAAGAAGACCTTTATGGGAGATATTGAAGATCTTTCACCACGATTAGAAGATTACATTCCGAGTTTCCAAAGACACTAAACTATTACGATCCTTGTGTGTGTGTTTTTGTTATGTACTAAGTATTCCGCAAAAGTAATGTAATGTCCATGTACGTCAGGCTTCGGGTCTCTACAGTATAATATTTGATATGTATGGTATGATATTCAAATATTATTCTCATTCTAATTACCTTATATTCAGGTTATACTATATAAATATTTTATTAAACCTTAATAAGCATTTGACCTCACTATTTCTTATGTCTACTCTCCCTAAATTATAATGAATGGTTTTAAGTAGGAGTAAAAAAAGGGAAGATATTTTTGGGGAACGTTGAACATTTTTCACAATGTTAAAATATTGTGTTCTATTCATCCAAATAAAATTGAATATTATGGTCTTTGGGGATGTACATTTGTAGTATTCTAGATATACATTTAAATATATGTAATTTCCATGTATGTGAAGCCTAGGTCGCTATACTGTGAGGGGGGGGGGATTCAATAGTTCTGAATACAACATCCACAATTTATGTTCATTGAAATTGTAATTATGGTTAGTGTATGGAATCAATATATATTTGATGATAAAGAATAAAAAATATCACGAATACAAAACAATAACAATATATTTTTTCAAAGTTCTAGTCATACTATTTATCTGATGGGTATTACTTGTTGTAAAAACGTTGATTTGGATGTGCATGTTTCCTTCTTAAAATCAATGAAAAAAAGGTTGGAGAAAGAGTATAATATTTGAACTATAATAAAAAATCCTCAATAAATATTAAATAAGAATGAGGTTATTCAACAATATTATAAAGTACCTATGATGTGTGTTCCTTTTTTCTCTCTCTTATATTGACACACGATCATTTATAAAATCACTCTAGTTCTTGGGTTGAGTTGAAAAAATGTGTTCCATTTCTGGTTTCCAAATTAATAACACTTTATTGAAAAAAATACCTATTATTTAAGTAATCTATAATCATTTCAATGTAAAACTATATCTTGTGTCATGACTTATTGATCAAAGATATATAGTTAAAATATCTCATAAGATATTTGACCGGTATTATGGACTGACTCCTCTAACATCAATGTAGAGTATTCCATCATCAGCTCCATTGTCATATGACTTGTATTACAATGAAATTATATGAATTCCAACAAACATATTCACAAGATTTAGATAAATTATATTTTAAAAAACTAAGAAACCCTGATGTGATATTTTCACACACACAAATATATATATATATATATATATATATTTCATTCCCCACATCATGTTGATCAGCCTCATACTACAAAGCCTTCAGCAAAATACAGACACGGATTCTTGGGTTTTTCCCAAATATCATCTTCTTTTATCACATTCAATTTTTATTATCATTTAGATACTTGACAGTTACAAAATGCCTTACTCATTAGGGTGTGATGTGTCCAAAATTCTCAGAACTAGAAAACTAGTGGACTTATGCTACTCACATATTTACATTTTTATTTTCATTATTATAACACGATGACTCTTAAAACTCAAAAAATGGAAATTATGAAAGAATAGTTTCATAAAATTACTATATATGGTTTGGGATGACTCCTTATATATAATAGTAAATTGTTCCCCTAATTTAATGTCATTATGATACAACACATCAAAATTTTACATGAATAATCTATATAAGATTAATATATGCACCAAGATAATTCCAATTTCTTGGTAATATTTATGAATAGAGTTTAAAAATATTAAACATAAAAAATCTTCATTATATTTTATCTCTATACAAAATCAACCATCATCAAATGAAATCATTATTATGTTTTCAAAAAATATAACTTGAAAACAATAGAGACTCGTGAATTATCTACTCAATATAAATTCATGATATGATCTCAATGTGTTATGGAAACTAAACCCTTCATAATTTAATTGAATTATTTTTATGAGTTAAATAAACCTTAGTATAATGCATCATATTAGGGAAACCCATTTCAATTGAGTTCTTCTGTACAACTCTACCATTATCAACAAAACTAAGGGAACATTACCAATTCCCCTTATAAATAAAAACACTAGATTCCAAGACAAATATTTACCCAAAGAAATTTCATCTCTATAAAATCCATTAATTGACCAAAATGGTTCATATATATATAAATTGAGTATTTTTTATCATATTGTGGGAGAGATTAATTTGTATATGCTTTTTTTGTATTATTTATATTTTATTGGCCCAAGTTTAGAAATATTTCATTTAATAGACAAATATTGTATAATTAAAAATTCTAATAATGAATTGAATTAATTTTATTATATGATATGGATAATTCATATTTTAAGTCATGATTTTTTAAGACAATATACATGATATTGTATAAAATTTGAGTGTCTTACACATAAATTTTTTTTAATTGGCCAAAACATATGGTAATGATATATTTTAGGGGGTTATAAATTGGTATAGTAAATTATTAAAGGGCTAAAAGAATAAAATTTTGATTTATAAAATAGTAACCATTGTGAATTTTATAACTATATAAACTCATAAAAACACTAATTTAGAGTCTGTGAAATTCCAGGGTGATTTTACTAATTTTTTACTTGAAAAAATGATTGTCATTTTAAACTAATAAAACATTTAGATTATAAAAAAGGTAATTTTATTGATATTTAAATTATTTATATATGGAGGAGGTGTGATTTTGGGCCTATTCCAAGTTGATTTTTTTCATTATTTTATAATTCAAAATATCTTTATGAAAGAAACTATAATAGGTGATTAAGTGTCTAAATGCCTCCCAATCACCCATTACCCAAGGATATCAACCCATCCATTATTTATTGGTTAATTATCTCATCCAAGATCTTGGGTAACATTCTTGAGAGCTTAGTTGAGTTAGGTGACAAAAACGTCTATTCTATTATGAAAATATAATTATTCTCTATTAATAAAAAATTTTAATTTTCTTTGAAATATCTAAATGAATGATATAAAATCATAGTGGTTAAATGTAATGTTGTCCTAACGTTTTATAGTGACTAGCCACTTAAATTTATTAGGTGAATTAATGACAATAGATGTAATTTTTAATATAAATTTAATAAAAATGGATTGTAATTATTATTTTTATTAATATTTGATTTATTTCATGTTTTATATTGAGTTTGAATGATCAAATTTGAACTATAACTTGATTTTTTTAATTTTGAAATGGAAAGTCCCTAAAATAATTATGATATTGATTCTAAATCAAATTATGCATCATAATTGTGAACAACTAATCATTATGATGAAAATTAGAAGTATATCATTATCTTAAATTTTATTAGAAAATAATCAATAACAAATATTAAATTTGGATTTAATCCATTTATTTTTAATCATTGAAATTATTTTTATAATTAAATCAATAAATAAATTTTTCTTAATAATTTAATGATGTTTTAAGGGATCTATGGCCCTATATATGATGCCAACACCAAGAGAAGGGGTGAATCATTATGAATAAGTTCTTCTAAAAAATATCATCTTCATAGATATTACCCTATTGTTATAAAGACCACTAAATATTTTATATAATTCCATGAAAGGATAATGAAAAATAAATATATTAATGAAAAAAATTATAAACATTTTACTTGGTACACTATATAATGTGAATTATTATTCCATGAAACCTACATATGACAAATTATTAGTATACCTAAATAAATAATATCAAATTCCATAATTTCAATGCTCTAGGTTCAATTAAATACTTATTAAAAACATTACTCAATTTTATTCACTCTCTACTCACTAATTTAAGAAAGGTATTATACAACTATTAGCATGTAATCATTATAATGTTAATTTAAATAAATAAACCCCAAACTAGTAATTGTTTTTTGTATTCATCTTTGCATCTTCATGAATCATATATTTATCATCTAAATTTAAAAAATTTAAATTTAATACTATATAATGATTTAATCTTTTTATTTTGTATAATTATCCATTTAGAAATTTTCTATGGATTATTATAAAATAAAAATAATTATTCTCTATAATCCCATCCATGTAATGAATTTGTTTATCTCCTAAATATAGAATTAATAGATATAATTACTCTATATCTATGAGATCTTTTGAATTATACCCATGTATTAGCCTAATATAATATTATTTTTAATCTTCCAATAATAAAAAACTAGTTTCAAAATTAGCATCTCAAAAGTTTCTCAAATTAAAGAGATATAAATCTATATTTTTTTGATGTAAAAAATTATAGAATACTTTTATTCACCACAAAATAGTGACTCCAGAAACCATCATTCTCTGAAAATAAAATCCCAAATCAATTTTTAAATCCCTATAATATTAGTTATTTCTAGAGATCAATTTTTTATATATAATAAAAATAAATAATTTTATCGTAACATGTAGTGTTTATTAATATGAAGACCCTAATTTTTTATTCTAATAAAATAGAAAATGAAATACATTATTTCCTCATAAAAATATTATTTCAATCCTAAAACACCAGCACAAAATTCTATTTTTCCCAATCTTATTAAGACACATGGGTAAAGCATTATGAAATTCTAAAAAAAATGTTAAAGTAGTATATTAATTTAACGATTTCATTTCAATCAAATTCATACAATTCAAGTATTATGTAATTCCAATTTATTTGTTTTTGAAATATATAATGCTCATGGTTTGTGTATCATTATAAAACTCTATTGATATCATTAAAATGAATAGTTACAAATACACTATACACTAAAATTCCTTTCACAAAACACCAACAAAACAAAACCACAATTAATACTATAGTGTGATTTCGATTTTCTACACGATTTATCCTTTTTCACCCTATAATAAACACTATCCATTTTAAAATAATAATTATCAAATCCTTTACAATAATTTATAACTGAAATAACAATTTAAAAATAAGAATTATGTTGATCTATACATTCTCTAAATGGTGTTAATATTATCTTCCATTTTCTTTTTTTGAAGATTCTCTAGTAGTGAAAATTATATATATTGATAAGGGAAAATCTTCTATAATATCTGCTGGTACATGAGTCATGTTAGATGTTGTAAAAAATGGCAAGTAAATTTATTTTTAATAATTTCATAAATCATATTTAATTCAACTCAACTAATCTATTTCCACTACTACAAACCTGAGTTTATCTTGTTCATGGTTTTTAACAGTTCTAGCTAAATGCACTATTAAAATCACCCTTTCTTATCACTACAAAAAGAACTATTAAAGGGGTCTTTAATATCACTATGAAACTCTGTTAAAGGGGTACCTTTATCGGTGCTCGTAAATAAGTGCTGATAAAAGGGTATTAAGCATAGTTTCTAAAAAATCACCCATAAAGGGTATATTGCAAAAAAAATTCCATTAAAAATAATATATTAACATATTAACATATATTTATATTTATATTGTTATAAATATAATATATACATTTTCAAATACATTGTAGGTAAGGTTAAATAGACATTTAAATATAATATATAAGATATTTAGTGAACATGGATTATAACATCAGAAAATCAATACAACCCTAAAAAACCTAAAAAACAGATAATAACTCTAGAAACCCATAAAACCCATAAAAAAGTTAACAAACAATAAAACCCTGAAATGACCAGAAATTTTGATCCAGGAGTCTGTTTCAACTCCCCAAATAATCAAATTAAAGATTATGAAATGATGTAAAACCAAATGAGATTTAAATCGTGTGATAATAAAAGGAATAAAATATATTACAGTTTAAAAAAAGTAATAAATAAAACTCAAACATCAAAAATACATAAATTTTGATCAAGGAGTATGTTTGGGCTCTACTACATATCAAATCAAATAGTGTGAAATTATTTATGCCAAATAGGTTATAGGTATTAGGTCTATGAGCTCCACCCTAATTCTAAACAAGAAAAAGGCTCAAAAGGCCTCCAAAACTAATATTTTAGTTTGGGTACCCCAATTCCTTAAAATTCAAATAGATATAACTTATCTTCTGGGTGTCAGTATATCCTATACCACATATCATATCGAATATCATTTCATGAGATTCTATTTTATTACTTGTATAGTTGAAATGAAATATCAAATTATAAGTTACGATCATTTCATTGGTTTTAGAGGTTTTAGGGTTTTCAGATTTTCTTAATATTTTTAAATGTTTTAAGATTTTTTAGATTTAATAATCATTTTAAAAATATATATATAAATAAATATGTAATAAAAAAATCTATATAAAAAATCTATATAAAAATATATATAAAAACTCATAAATACATTGATATGATATATAATGAAATATATATATATAAATATATAGATATGTTATAAATTTTAAAAAAATAGTATAGAAGAGTGGAAAAGGTAGTGGTGTTTATGCTTGTGATCTCCGGTTCAAAACTATTTAGGGGCAGGGGCATGCACTTGGGGTGGGATTATCTAAAGTGATGATAAAGGGATGGGAGATGCAATAATAAAGGTAGGGGAGCTGTAATAAGGGGGGAATGAAAAAAATTATAACCATTATTAGGAGGGCCTTTATTATCAATTTTTTAGTGCTGTTAATGTAAGACTTTAATAGCATAAAAATGCTGATAATGGTGACCTTTAACAGTGCTAAAAAATCACAGATAATGACCCCATTTATCAGTGCTAAAAAGGTGCTGATAAAGCCCCCCTTTACCAATGATTTTTATCACTCTTAACGGGGGAATTTATAAGTGATTTTTATAAGCACTATAAAAACGAACCCTTTAACATTACGTACAAAATGAACACTTCTATAGAACTGATAAACAACTTTTACAAGTTTTATTAAAGGCACTATTTGTATTAGTGTTCATTATATTCAAAACCACCCTCTTAACTACAAGATTACAATTTAAATAAACTTATACGGACTCCACATGGAACATACATCTTGATAAATCAATGTTTCTAGTCATGTTATGTGACCCTCTTTGAATTAAATTTAATTGATTTCAACCCTTTCCCTATATTGTTACCTATGATAAATCCCCTTAAATTTGTAAATAAATATAAATATTATTATGAATATCTAAAAATATTAGAAAACACATATTATAATAAATACACATGGAATGATGATATATTTTAAACCTTCTTATGTCAAGGGAGATTATTTAACTTTAGGGTTAATCGATTCTTCTCAAATGCGAGTTCTTTATAAAAATATCCAATACTTGATAATTTTTTATAGTGTTTTCCACCTAAAAACTTATTTTTTAATATTCTATTTGATAAAAAATAAAAAAATTAAATGTTTTTTGTATATGAATATTATGAATGGTTATTTATAAAATATAACACACTTTTCTTTGAAATTTACACTTTCTCTCTCATCGAATGCTATACATTTTCTTCTCCAAAGGTTTCTTTTTAGTTCCAATTAGTGGTAGAAGTTATATCTTATACCATACTATCTATTATTTCCACCTTCTTATATTTATGGTTATTCCTTTTTCTGTTAGGTTTCACTCATTATTTTCTTTTGGGTTTATCTCTATTAGAATTATTAGTTTTTTATTTCATGTGGTATTTTTCTTCCTCAGTTTTAATTATTTTATAATGTAATCAATATTATATATACATCCCATTCATAAACCTATTTTTATTATTCTGAAAACTACTGTTGTTAAAAGGGTATTCTAGCCTCATCCTTCCCTCCAATGATGACTTCATTACCTTGGTGTCATGATAAGGAATTCTATCTTACATTATCATCCCAGGGGTGGTGGGATTTGGTGTTAGAGGTGAACCATTAGTTTATATCTTTTGATTAATTAGGGTGAGATGATGGTGTAGAGTTATTGGATAAATGATGGTTGGTGGTGTATTTTTTTGATGGTTTAACAAGGATGGGGGTTTGGGATTATGTGGGTGGTTCTCTTGGTATTCTTAATTTATATATATTATAGTTGGTTTAGGGTTTACATACACTTGATGTTTCTTTCTCGTGTTCTTCTTTTTTCTATGTTTAGTTTTTATCCAAGATTTCATATTTATTATTCTATCAGTTCTTCCATCCTTCTTATTGAGGATTTATCTTTAGTTGAACATCCTATGAATTTATCAATATTTTGTTACTTGATATGCAGCTTCTATAGATTTTTTGAGGGTTTTCACTTTATCCCATTATACAGAGTAGTGATGGGAATTCATTTATCCATGGATTTGGTTATAAAATAGTTATTTATGATAGAGATGTTATTTTATAAAGGATTAAAATGTGGTGGTTTCTTGGGAATTCACCTTTAATGGATGTTTCACTGCTTGGGAAACACAATGTGTCAGAGGAACACTCCAGTGGTTGGTGGTGATGATTAGAAAAGTACGTAGACTCAAAATATTGTGGGTTTTTATGTAGTGGTATCTCTCCCCATTGGATATAAATTTTTTCTTCCATGATGGTGATCTTTGTGTTGATGGAAGAATTTGTTTTGCTTATTTTCTTATTGGTTTGTTACCAAGTGATAGTGGTTCTAACATGAGTGGTGGAACATGATGGAAATATATGATGGTAATGGTTTTCATTTTCTTAGATGATGAAATTTTTGTCCGCATCCAGAATGTGGAGATCAAGAATCACCACACCACTATATGTTTCATGAATAATAGTTTTATTTTTATTTGTTAGTTATTTTTACTCATGTATTTGGGTGTGGGATCTTTATTCATTGTCCTAGTTTTTGGTTTCAGGGGTTTATC
Organism: Viscum album; assembly: GCA_963277665.1. Lineage (NCBI taxonomy): Eukaryota > Viridiplantae > Streptophyta > Magnoliopsida > Santalales > Viscaceae > Viscum > Viscum album. The sequence goes on along the minus strand of OY728146.1, from coordinate 1,775,805,061 downwards.
TCATTACATCGTCCGAGTTTCCACTAAACCCTATAAATTGGAATTTATAAATTGAAAAAAGATATTAGAGGGATTTATTATACTTTTATTGTCAAATAATATCCCCATGATCAACTTCACATATTCTTTGAGATCCTACATGTAACATCCCAGGTAAATAAAGAATAAATAATTTTCATATTTATTAATATTTACGAATTAAATATTAATTTTATTTTAAAGGGGTTGCTATGTTCGATAGCGTACCCGATACGCAACGATGAGTTTCTTTGAAAACTTACGTTGCACACAGGTAATAAAATAATATTATTTTAAATGTTAGTTAACGAGTAGCCGTTGTACTGGAGGGAATGGATAGAAATAACTAAAATATGATTATATATGTTTTTAAATGTTTTTACATTTACCCAATAAAAGATAAAGGCTTAAAATACGGAAAGAGTTCAATTTTAGGCATTTATACCCTAATTTTCACGAAAGGTCCACTTATCACCTTTTAATGGTGAACCGTCATTAAATATAGTTTTGATCAATCTTATACATTCGTTTGGACCAAATAAAACTCTTATTAATAATCGGGACATCAAATTTTACTTTGTGTAATTTTTTGGTATTTTTCCGATAAAGTTCATTTTTTAATGAAGTGTAAAATGTTGTATTTTAATTCAAAACCTCTTTTTAATCTAAATTATTTATATGATTAGATTATTATTTTAATTGGTTTTAAAGTGAAATTAGAATATATTTTTACCAGTTAATCCAATGGTGGTCATTGGAATCAATTTCACTTTGAAATTGGACTTAAACTGGTGTCAATCTTTTGATACATATTATTTTGTAAAAACACGCTATTTGCTCTGGCAGTGGGAATTAATTATTAAATTAATTAATGTGACTTATATGATTTGAATTTTTTAAAATAGACTTCATTTTTGAATTCGGAATATCAAATATAGCTTAGGGTGAATTTTTGGTAATTTTCTGAAAAACTTCAATTTTTGATGAATAGTGAAACCTCTAAGTGGTAATCAAGCAAACTGATTTTTCAGTTAAATGAAAGTTTACCACTAATGTGTATTGAATTTTGAAAATCCGACATACATGGTTGTCCTTAAGAAGTAAAATGTGGTTCAATGAGATTAAAATAATTTTTTGGTGAATAGTAACTTTTTTCATTAATCGCGATTAGAGGTAATTAGTGTAGTTTAAGGTAAAAATGATATTATAAGAATGTGAAAACACCATGACACTTGTCCTACAACTATTGGGTGAGTCATGGCCGACCAAGACAAGCCATGGGCCAACTTGGGGACCCCATGGAGCCACATTAGTTCGAAAATGACATTAATATATTTTTACTTAATGTTAAAGTGAAAATGACACTAACATAAATTGTTTTACTAAAATAATTTTTAAGTGGGGTTATACAAGTCCATATTTTGATTATAAATAGTCATTGGAAAGCTAAAAAGATTTGCTACATCATAGTATTTTTTTATAATTTTTAGACATTAAATAAATTAAATTATATATGACATAATAATGATGCAGCGATGACATCATTATTTGACGATTTAAATAAAATGGAAAGATAATGGAAAATCTAAAACCTACACATGTCCAAAACCACTTGGATGAGTGGATTTCGAACCCTTATCACCTTATCCACGAATTATATAAATGTGGGACCTTTTAAAACCGAAACACATTTTCAAATAAAGAAATATTTCTTTACTTTCCAAAAGTGCCCCTCCTCTCCTCTTATAAAAGCCCCCCACCTCTACCCCATTTCACACACTTCTCAAGCCTTTGGCTCGGCCAACCCCTGCCCAATTACACTCTCCACATCCCTATCCTCATCCTAGAGGATTCACTTTGGGCAGAATCCTTTCAAAGGAAGCCTTTAGGCTCAAATCAAAAGGGAGTTTCACTTTTAAAGGTAATTCATTCTCTCTTGTTCATTTGTTTTATTTTGCTTCTCCAACCCTATAAACTCTTTTTATTTACATCTTTTGTAACAACACCAGTATATTCAATATACTAGGATGTTGTTATAATATTTATTTGAGCTACAATCTCACACAACTACATCAAATGGTTAAAGAACATACGGTTTCCGTGGATGGCGAAATTCTGCCTCCCGAAACGATGATTGTTCAATACTCATTTAACACCTTCAAGGGTGGCCATTATGATGTCACTATTTTTATATATGATATATAATACGTTTATGTTTTCTTTAAGCTTCTGTATTTTTCATTTTTGTCATACCTTTATGGTTTCCATTATGGGTAAACACGATATCTTCATTTAAGGAAGTGCGGACTACCGCCCCCTCAAAGTGATGTGATTCGTTAATGCCATATGTGGGACGTGTAAAGGATGGATTTAAAGTTATTATATATAATGTTATACTGGAATTATAATATACCTCTATATCATTATTATTTCCTTCCATTAAAGTATGAGATAGAAATGAAAGTAGCGTTCATGCGTACGTACGGCTTACCGTCTCCATGAACGGTGCATTTCATTTCTTATCCACAAATGTAATGTACTATTAAAATTACATGTATATAATGTATATATATAATTAATGATATATCTAAATTATGAATATAATTCTGGAATTAAAATATACATACCTCTCATTTAGTTTTAATTCCATTAATATGACAAAGAAATGAAAGTAGCGTTCATGCGTACGTACGGCTTACCGTCTCCATGAACGGTGAATTTCATTTCTTACCTCTAAATGATTATGTAATATTATAAATACATGTATATGCTGGATATATATGATATATATGATATACAAATCAGGAATTTCATTCTATCTATAAAGAACTTTTGACCACATGAACAACATGTAATTGTAAGAAGTCAACTTTCGACTTAAGAACCAAATATTGACAAAACAAACATTATTAACTTAAATGGTTACATAATGTTTATAACATGGAAATAAGTGATATAAAAAGAATAATGAACTTTAAAAATGTTCTTAATCAAGTATAAGTTAACTCAAGTTTATTATTTAGGACGTTAAAGAACGATCGAGTCAAGTCGGACCCAAGGTAAGGGACTTCGTCTCAATCTCCTTTCATTGAGGCATATTTCGTTTTATACACAACATTCTTTTATAATGTGTATAAAATCCTTTGACTTTTACTTTTATACAAAAGGAATATTTTTCTACGAAGTGTTTTATTAAACGACAAAAAGGAATGTTTTTTTAACGTACGCGGTGACAACGACTTTTTCCGCCGCCGCGAGTATTATTTGGTCTTTGGCTTCCTCAACAAGCCGATATGTTTTTAAAATGAAATAAATACCATATACCCTTTTATGTATTTTGGTATTGAAAATGGTTTTGATAAAGTATTCTATTATATTGTGATTGAAATGTGGAAATGTTATCATTCCTTTATATTGGTTTTATGTTTTATGATTTTATATTGGTACTTGGACATTTTAACGGGTGGTTACGTTATAAACCATATGACGGGTGGTGCCGTGAATACCAGGACGGGTGGTTACGTTATAACCTCCAATGCATTGGGTATGGAAGTCGACCGTATGGCTATTCCATTAAGTATGTATGGAAATTGGCCATATGGCTATTCCATTAAGTGATATGTGTGGAAGTCAACCGTATGGTTATTCCACTTAAGTATGTTTATGTCCCAAGTTACCTTTATATATTCTATGTGTTCTTTATATGGGTTTTATGGTAATCCTTTGGTTACAAAAAGGTAAGTAATGATACTTTATTCAGTGAAGATTTTTTTTACTACTTCATGAAGGTGAAGGTATTACTTTGATATAGTATACATGGTTTACTTGATGTTTGAAAAACTAATAGTTTTCATTCTCTTTGTATCCCTTACTGAGCTTTTTATGCTCACCCCAAGTTTTTCGAAATGTTTTTCACAGGACATAAAGTGGAATAAGGTCAAGGATGGGATCAAGGGAATTTCATGCTATCTAAAACATGGAATCTAGACATCTTTCTTTTTAAGAGTTTTTATTTTATGGAGACTTAGTAGAAGTGTCTACTTTGTAATCTTTTAAGATGTAATAGTTATGTTCTAATTCTCTAAAACTCTAAACCTGAAAAGATCCTCAACGTGAATTATTCATTTAATTCAATATTAGGTAAGGTTTAAGGATGGGGCCTTATAGTTGGTATCCGAGGTCGGTTTAGACAACTTTAGGAGTTAGAAAATTGTTAAATTATAAGTTAATTTATGATATGATTGAAATGATATAGCATTTACAGATTACCATGTTGCTTCGCCTAAGATATTTCTGTGTTCAGAATGGTTTTCCGTAGAGGAAACAAAGCAGCTATGTTGGGACGACATCAGGAGGAAGATAACCTTTCAAATCAGAAACCTGAGATGGTCGGAATCGGAACTGAACAGTTTGTTGCAGTGATGGCACAGTTGACTCAGGCTATAAATGGTGGTGGTATACATGCACGAGATCAGCCAGATCAACCACAGAGGAACATGTCAGTGGTGGAACACTTCATAAGGCAAAATCCCCCATCATTCAGAGGATCATCTGACCCTGTGCAAGCTGAAGTGTGGATTAAGGCACTGGAGAAGATTTTTGATGTCATGGGGTGTTCAGAACATCAAATGGTTAGTCTTGCTGTTTACCGTTTTGAAGGTGAAGCTGATCAGTGGTGGTCGATGGTGAAAAGTATAAGGGATAGTGATGAGATTGAGGATCTTCACTGGGACGAATTCAAAGGTATGTTTCTTGAGAAATATTTTCCTAAGGTGGTTCGTCTTAGGATGGAAAAACAGTTCCTAGAAATGAGGCAGGAGGATAATTCAGTGGCTACTTATGAAGAAAAGTTCACTCGATTGGCAAGGTATGCTCCAAACTTTATACGAGATCTTGATAGTAAAATAAACCGTTTTTACTCAGGGTTAAAGCCAAAGTATCGAAGGGATTTAGCTTCTCGTGAGTTCAAAAGTTATGAAAAACTTGTTCGATGTACATAGAAGGTGGAAATGGAGTTTGCCGATGATCAGGTGTTCTATGGAAAACAACAGAATAAGAGATCTAGTTGGCAGGAAAAGGGGAAGAATTCATCAAAGAAGCAAGGAGGTAAGAAAACCAAATATCCATCCTGTGAGAAGTGTGGTAAAATGCATCCTGGAGAATGTTTATCCAAGTCTGGTAAGTGCTTTCGGTGTGGTAATTCTGGTCATATTTCTCGTAACTGTAAGGAAGATGATCAAGAAGGAAATGAAAAGCCAACGGTAAGATGTTTTATGTGTAATGAAATGGGTCATTATGCAGACGAGTGTCCGACAAGGAGCTTGAGTGATGGGAAGCAGTTAGACTACAAGCAGAAAGAGGTGGTAAAATCCTTTGCAACAACTTCGGTAGATGTTGGACCATCGAATGAAGTGGTATCAGCTCCAGGGAGCTCAGTATTTTTCGAAGATTGACTTGAGGTCGGGGTACCATCAGTTGAAAGTAAAAGAAGCAGACGTTCCGAAGACTACGTTCCGTACTAGATATGGCCATTATGAATTTGTAGTTATGCCTTTTGGGTTAACCAATGCACCTACTGTATTCATGGACCTTATGAATAAAATTTTCCATGAGTTCTTGGATAGGTTTGTGTTTGTGTTTTGAGGTTTGGGAAGAGGTTATGTGTGCCTTGTGATTCACAGATGAAGAATGAGTTGTTATGTGAGGCTCATAGTTCCCCGTTTTCTGTTCATCCTGGCAGTACTATGATGTACAGAGATCTGCAGGAGTAATACTGGTGGGATGGAATGAAAAGAGACATTTCTGATTTTACTGTGAAGTGTTTGACATGTCAACAGGTTAAAGCAGAGCGGCAGTTACCGAAAGGGATGCTTCAGCCTTTACCAGTGCCATAGTGGAAATGGGAAAACATATCCATGGACTTTGGTGTGGGATTACCAAGGACATCTCGAGGTAATAATGAAATCTAGGTTATTGTTGGTCGCTTGACCAAATCTGCTCATTTCCTTGCTATATGAGATACTTTTTCTCTTGATCAACTTTCCCGTTTGTATCTTAAAGAGATAGTCAGGTTACATGGAGTTCCTCTCTCCATTGTATCGGATCGTGATCCCAGGTTTACTTCTAACTTTTGGAAAGGCCTTCAGAAGTTGTTGGGTATGGAATTAAATTTTAGTACAGCTTTTCATCCTCAATCAGATGGGCAGTCAGAACGAACAATTAAGACATTGGAGGATATGCTATGATCTTGTTTGATGGATTATCAGGGAAGTTGGGACCAACATCTTTCTTTGGTTGAATTTTCTTATAATAACAGCTTTCATTCCAGTATACAGATGGCACTATTTTAGGCATTATATGGGAAGCGGTGTCGAACACCAGCTTTCTGGGATGAAGTTGGTGAAAGGAAGTTGATGGGACAATAATTGGTAGAAGAGTTGGCAGAAAAAGTTCAGATGATTCAGAAAACACATGAGAACAGCTCAGAGCATGCAGAAGAGTTATGCGGATAACCGGAGGAAGGATCTATCTTTTGAGGTAGGTGATAATGCTTTTCTGAAGGTTTCTCCTTGGAAAAGTGTGATGAGATTTGGTAAGAAAGGAAAGTTGAGTCCATGGTTGGTTGGACCATACGAAATTCTGGAAAGAGTTGGATCAGTTGCATACCGAGTGGCTTTACCTCTGAGTTTACCTCAGGTACACAATATTTTTCATGTTTCAATGTTGAGAAAGTATATGCCAGATCCATTTCATGTTTTGAGTCCAGAGGTAGTTCAGCTGGAAGAGAACCTATCTTATTAAGAACAACCAGTCCAGATTCTTGACCACAGGGAGCAAGTGTTACGGAATAAGGTGATTCACCAGGTAAAGGTTTTGGGGAAAACCCATGTGATTTAAGAGGCAACGTGGGAATCTGAAAATGCTATGAGGGAAAAATACCCCCACTTATTTTGATAAGTGAATAAAATTGCGAGGACGCAATTCCCAAAAGGGGGGAAGGATGTAACATCCCAGGTAAATAAAGAATAAATAATTTTCATATTTATTAATATTTACGAATTAAATTTTAATTTTATTTTAAAGGGGTTGCTATGTTCGATAGTGTACCCGATACGCAACGATGAGTTTCTTTGAAAACTTACGTTGCACACAGGTAATAAAATAATATTATTTTAAAAGTTAGTTAACGAGTAGCCGTTGTACTGGCGGGAATGGATAGAAATAACTAAAATATGATTATATATGTCTTTAAATGTTTTTACATTTACCCAATAAAAGATAAAGGCTTAAAATACGGAAAGAGTTCAATTTTAGGCATTTATACCCTAATTTTCACGAAAGGTCCACTTATCACCTTTTAATGGTGAACCGTCATTAAATATAGTTTTGATCACTCTTATACATTCTTTGGGACCAAATAAAACTCTTATTAAGAATCGGGACATCAAATTTTACTTTTTGTAATTTTTTGGTATTTTTCCGATAAAGTTCATTTTTTTAATGAATAGTCTAAAATGTTGTATTTTAATTCAAAACCTCTTTTTAATCTAAATTATTTATATGATTAGATTATTATTTTAATTGGTTTTAAAGTGAAATTAGAAAATATTTTTACCAGTTAATCCAATGGTGGTCATTGGAATCAATTTCACTTTGAAATTGGACTTAAACTGGTGTCAATCTTTTGATACATATTATTTTGTAAAAACACGCTATTTGCTCTAGCAGCGGGAATTAATTATTAAATTAATTAATGTGACTTATATTATTTGAATTTTGTAAAATAGACTTCATTTTTTAATTCGGAATATCAAATATAGCTTAGGGTGAATTTTTGGTAATTTTCTGAAAAACTTCAATTTTTTATGAATAGTGAAACCTCTAAGTGGTAATCAAGCAAACTGATTTTTCAGTTAAATGAAAGTTTACAACTAATTTGTATTGAATTTTGAAAATCCGACATACATGGTTGTCCTTAAGAAGTAAAATGTGGTTCAATGAGATTAAAATAATTTTTTGGTGAATAGTAACTTTTTTTCATTAATCGCGATTAGAGGTAATTAGTGTAGTTTAAGGTAAAAATGATATTATAAGAATGTGAAAACACCATGACACTTGTCCTACACCTATTGGGTGAGTCATGGCCGACCAAGACAAGCCATGGGACAACTTGGGGACCCCATGGAGCCACTTTAGTTCGAAAATGACATTAATATATTTTTACTTAATGTTAAAGTGAAAATGACACTAACATAAATTGTTTTACTAATATATTTTTTGAGTGGGGTTATACAAGTCCAAATTTTGATTATAAATAGTCATTAGAAATATAAAAAGATTTCATACATCATAGTATTTGTTTTATAATTTTTAGACATTAAATAAATTAAATTATATATGACATAATAATGATGCAGCGATGACATCATTATTTGACGATTTAATTAAAATGGAAAGATAATGGAAAATCTAAAACCTACACATGTCCAAAACCAACTGGATGAGTTTATTTCGAACCCTTATCACCTTATCCACGAATTATATCAATGTGGGACCTTTTAAAACCGAAACACATTTTCAAATAAAGTAATCTTTCTTTACTTTCCAAAAGTGCCCCTCCTCTCCTCTTATAAAAGCCCCCCACCTCTACCCCATTTCACACATTTCTCAAGCCTTTGGATCGGCCAAACCCTTCCCAATTACTCTCTCCACATCCCTATCCTCATCCTAGAGGATTCACTTTGGGAAGAATCCTTTCAAAGGAAGCCTTTAGGCTCAAATCAAAAGAGAGTTACACTTTTAAAGGTAATTCATTCTCTCTTGTTCATTTGTTTTATTTTGCTTCTCCAACCCTCTAAACTCTTTTTATTTACTTCTTTTGTAACAACACCAGTATCATCAATATACTAGGATTTTGTTATAATATTTATTTGAGCTACACTCTCAAACAACTACATCAAATGGTTAAAGAACATACGGTTTCCGTGGATGGCGAAATTCTGCCTCCCGAAACGATGATTGTTCAATACTCATTTAACACCTTCAAGGGTAGCCATTATGATGTCACTATTTTTATATATGATATATAATATGTTTATGTTTTCTTTAAGCTTCTGTATTTTTCATTTTTGGCATACCTTTATGGTTTCCATTATGGGTAAACACGATATCTTCATTTAAGGAATTGCGGACTACCGCCCCCTCAAAGTGATGTGATTCGTTAATGCCATATGTGGGACGTGTAAAGGATGGATTTAAAGTTATTATATATGATGTTATACTGGAATTATAATATACCTCTATATCATTATTATTTCCTTCCATTAAAGTATGTGATAGCGTTCATGCGTACGTACGGCTTACCGTCTCCATGAACGGTGCATTTCATTTCTTATCCCCAAATGTAATGTACTATTAAAATTACATGTATATAATGTATATATATAATTAATGATATATCTAAATGATTAATATAATTCTGGAATTAAAATATACATACCTCTCATTTAGTTTTAATTCCATTAATATGACAAAGAAATGAAAGTAGCGTTCATGCGTACGTACGGCTTACCGTCTCCATGAACGGTGCATTTCATTTTTTACCTCTAAATGATTATGTAATATTATAAATACATGTATATGCTGGATATATATGATATATATGATATCCAAATCAGGAATTTCATTCTGTCTATAAAGAACTTTTGACCACATGAACAACATGTAATTGTAAGAAGTCAACTTTCGACTTAAGAACCAAATATTGACAAAACAAAAATTATTAACTTAAATGGTTACATAATGTTTATAACATGGCAATAAGTGATATAAAAAGAATAATGAACTTTAAAAATGTTCTTAATCAAGTATAAATTAACTCAAGTTTATTATTCAGGACGTTAACACTACTGGAATGCTAGCCTTTCCCCACGGTTAGATACCAACGGTTCTTCGAAACCGTTGGGGAAGGAGGTTTTTACCAACGGTTCATTAGAACCGTTGGCATAGAGGTTTCCAGGGAGCTTTTTCCCAACGGTTCTCATGAACCGTTGGAATAGATGGTTTTTTACCAACGGTTCTCATGAACCGTTGGCATAGATGAGGTTTTAGCAGGTTTATCCCAACGGTTCTACAGAACCGTTGGGATAGATAGACATATGCCAACGGTTTTTAAGAACCATTGGCAAAGGTCCTCCCCAAATTCCCAGCCGCCTGTTCTCTCCCCCATTCGTTATACACAACCCTAAAACGGGAGCAGCAGCGGATTTAGGCGATTTTGGAGGTACCGCCGGCCTTCAATTTTCCAGCTCTTATTCAGGTTATTATTCTTCTTAACTGAAAATGTATTCAAATGTTTGGATAGTATTTAAACCTATTTTCATTTTTCCCACCAGTTTAGGTGATTTTGGTGCTACTGCCGGCCGGACCAGCCTAAGGGTGAGTTTCCTTGAAAATTCCTTTTTGGATTTTACCCCTTGAACATGGGATGTCATTTATGAAAGGTTATATAAATCAAATTGATTGTTCGATTTCTGAATTGAATTGTAAATTAAATTAATTAAGGGTATTTTATGGTTTGCATTCCCCTTTTAACACATGAATGCCAATTATTTTTTAACACATGTTTTAATTGTATTGCCTTGCCAATGTGAGTAAAGTAGAGACTATGCTATGAATCTATGAAATTGGATTGAATTTATCTTATATTTTATGTTACCATGTTAGATATATTATAACTAATGCATGTGATATCTTTATAGTCTTGTTAGGAGTGTTCTATTAAAAATTCCCATGTGAGTGCTTGAATTTTCATTGAATTGCTAGCCATTATGAGTTATGTTGAGACCATGATATGGAATTGATTGATTAAGCATGGGAATCTCATTATCTTGTCATTACAACATGAGTAAATGAAGCTTCATTCTTTTCAGGTTATTATTTGATTGAGTCGCCATTTTGAGGTGAGTTGTATTAAATACCTTAGTTTTTCACCTTGGTATGTTTAATGAATTGTTTAAATGAAATGGAATTCATTAAATGATTAATAGTAAATAGTGATACATGGATTCTATTAGGATGCCAGGTATATAATCTTGTTTCTATTAACTTATACGCTTTATGTGATAAATGGATTCACAGTGGAATTCCACGGATAGACTCATTTCTTTGAATATTGATTAAGCCATGGGTGATACATGGATCCAAGGGAGGGATTCCATAGATAGACTTATTGAATGTAGAATTATATTCCAATTGATACATGGATTCTTATGATAATTCCATAGATAGAATTATTGAATGTAGAATTATATTCCAATTGATACATGGATTCTTATGATAATTCCATAGATAGACTTATTGAATGTAGAATTATATTCCAATGATATGCGTCTTGTGTGGTGGTGGTGTGGTTTATGTGTTTTATGGTAGTAGTGAAGTGTGTGATTATGTAGTTAATGTGAACCCATAGGTTGAGTATTTTGTGCTATCTATATATCATGTATTTTTATGTTATTTCTACACATTCCCAACCAGAGTTGGATAAACTTACCAACGATCAGAGGTTTTGAGTTATGGGTATTTTTTCTAATATCTAGGATGGTGGTTATATGTTTGGATAGCTACCATGTCTTCCCTACTCTTCCTTCAAAAGTGATTGACCATGTGTTTTTAGGCAAGATGCGATGTGATTTTCCATGTGTCTTCAGGTGAGATGTACTATGATTTCCCTAGTGTTTTTCGGTGAGGTGTGATGTGATAAGGCTATAATAAGATGTGGCATGTGGTTGGGGTCATCTAGGGTAGGAGTATGGCACAAGGTTGATGTTATTCATGTTCATGATACCCTACTAATATGGTTATGGGATGATTCATGCTGTTATGTGATATAACACATTAAGTTCTTGTTGGTTTTACATTTTTTCAATAACACATTTGTATGTATTTTTGACATGTGTAGTTGATACCTTGATTATTTTCTTCCTTTATCGTTTACTTAAATGTATATTCTATTATAGGTAATGCCTATTGAATTGTTTATGACAAAATGACTTATATAAATTCTTTTTGCAGAATGGACAGAAGTTGGATGTATGAAACCGATCGGATCTCAGATGATTTTCAAAACAATTTGGAGAGCTTTATAGATTTTGCATTTCACAATGCTTCAGATAGTGGTCGCATACACTGCCCATGTTCCAATTGTGTTGGTAGACCTTGGTTGAGCCGTGAAGAAGTCATCTACCACATAACCAAAAATGGGTTTCAAGCAAACTACTTTCTGTGGTATCACAATGGGGAGAAAACGAAATCTCAAATTGGTGATGATCGAAATGAAAAGACTGGAATGGAGAATTTGTTAGATGATCGGTTTCCGTTTATTCGTCATCATGAAAAAGAAAGGATTTCGACTCAAGAAGACTTCGATATGAGGACAGCTGATGCATCTAGTGAAAATGATGATATTGATAGGGTGAAAAAATTGAATGATGCTGCCACGACTCCAGTATATCGGCAATGCGATAAAATGAAAAAGCTGGAATTTTTAATCCGATTATTTCATGGGAAACTATGTATGGGATTTCTAATACAGCAATCGATTACATTCTTACCCTCTTGAAGGATTTACTTCCAGATGATGCAGATATTCCCTCAAACCACTATATGGCATGGAAGTTAGTTGAGGAACTTGGATTTTCAAGAAACAAAATTCATGCTTGCCCGAAAGATTGCAGTTTATACTGGGAGGAAACCGCTGAACGAAATGATTGAATAAAATGTGGCACATCCCGCTGGAAGTCAAAATCTGATGGAACACCATCCCGCGTTCCACAGAAAGTAATGTGGCACTTTCCATTGATCCCCAGACTCCAGAATCTTTTTATGTCTGATGACATATCAATAAAAATGAGATGGCATGATACCGAGAGAAAGAAGACTGATGATGAGTTGGTTCATCCTGCAGATAGATTTGCATGGAAGAGATTTGATGCTCGACATACTGATTTTGCAGCTGACGTGCGTAATGTGAGGCTGGGTCTTTCATGCGACGGTTTTAATCCGTTTGGGCAGATGCTTACTTCGCACAGCACATGGCCAGTTTTTATACACATTTATAATCTTCCCCCATGGTTGTGTATGAAAAAACCTTTCACTTTCATGAGTATACTCATATCTGGTCCTTCTGATCCTGGCATTGATATTGATGTATAAATGCAACCTTTAATAAAAGAGTTGAAGCTTCTTTGGGATGTGGGTGTGCGCACATACGATGCATGTTCGAAAGACATATTTCAGATGCGCGCTGCGCTTATGTGGACAATAAATGATTTTCCGGCTTATACAATGATGTCTGGATGGAGCACGAAGGGGAAACTGTCATGTCCAGTTTGTATGAAGAATACACGATCCAGAAGACTGAAACATCATTGTAGTTTCAGTTTTATGGGACATCGACGATTTTTGCCAAAGGATCATCCATATAGAATGAATCGTTGAAGATTTGATAATACTATAGAGACCGATGATCCACCTCAGCGTATGTCTGGAACTGATGTGCTTAATGAATTGAATGATTTCAGTTTTTCGTTCGGGAAGGGTCAAATGAAATCTGGAAAGAGAAAGAATGTTTCCACAGAAACCTGTTACAATTGGAGGAAGAGGAGTATCTTTTTTGATTTGCCTTATTGGTCAACCAATTTGCTACGTCATTGCTTAGACGTAATGCATATTGAAAAGAATATATGTGAAATGTTGCTTTCAGTTCTTCTAAATGTCAAGGGGAAGACAAAAGATGATTTACGATCTCGACGTGACTTGGTGGATTGGGGCATCAGACCAGAATTGCATCCTGTGCGTATCAGTGAAAATAAATGGCAACTTCCATGTGCTTCTTATGTGATGACACCTACTGAAAAAAAAAACAATTTTTGGAAGTATTAGAGACTATTAGAGTTTCTGATGGCTATTAAAGCAACATATCTAAACAGGTCAACAGAAGAGAGTTGAAGCTAAAATCTTTGAAGACTCATGATTATCACGTTCTACTGCATGAGTTGCTTCCAATAGCAATCCGTCATCTTTTGTCCAATAATGTAAGGGTGGGTGTTATTCGGTTGTGCCATTTGTTTAGAGATCTTTGTGCTAAGAAGTTGTCCAAGTCTTTCTTGCAAAAAATGTTGACAGATGCCCCATTAATTTTGTGTGAGATGGAGAAAATATTTCCCCCATCATTTTTCACATGCATGCTGCATATGACTGTCCATATTCCAACTGAAATACTTCTCGGAGGACCTGTTTCTTTTCGTTGGATGTATCCAACTGAAAGAAATATGTTCACATTAAAGTCTTATGTTCGAAACAAGAATCATCCCGAAGGTTCTATCGTGAACGGTTACTTAGCTCAAGAATGTATGGATTTCTGTTCAATGTATTTGTCTGATCTTACTACAAGAATGAACAGACCAATGAGAAATGAAGAAGAACAATATGAGAAAATTGAACCCAGTTTTCCATCACTTCCTCAAACAGGAGGAATTCCTGGATCATATACATTTAAGACATTAAGCCATGAAGAGCGGGAGATGGCACATCGCACAGTTTTGTTCAACTGTGATTTGTTCGATGACTATATCAGGTAACAAAATTGAATATGTATATCTTACATATATATCTGTTAAACTATTCATATTTTTTTATCTACAGGGAACATAAAAAAATGATAAATAGGAAGCATCGTTCTTTATCTTTGAGAAGGAGAGAGACTTTGCATAGCAAAGAGTTTTCTGCTTGGTTAAAATTGAAGGTAAAAATATTACTGTTTAAATTAATTATTTCAATATTTACTTAAGTTTAGCTGTCATTTATATTGCAGGTATTGAGTTTGTCTGCTGACTCTGTCTCTGAGGAAATAAGAGCTTTGGCTTTTGGTCCTAATACCGTGGTTCGTGATTGTAAATCAATTGTTATCAATGGGTACAGATTTATTATCACTGAACGAGCCAAAAACATGAGAACACAACATGATGGTATTATGGTTACTGCCACAACAGATTGTTATGCCAGCGCATCAGATAGTAGACCGCGACTTGAAAATGTGGGTTATTATGGAGTCGTTGAGAAAATAATAATATTGGATTATTACTCTCATGGACGAGTCACAATGATGAAATGCCATTGGTTTGATTCGATGACGAGACATGGCACATTTATTGATGATTGTGGATTTCGAGTAATTAATATGACCCGCACTCTTGCAACCGAAGAACCATATGTGTTGGCATCAATGGCTAAACAAGTTTTTTATGTCAAAGATCAACTTCAACCTGAATTTGGTGTCGTAGTTGAAGTAATTCCAAGACATATTTTTGATGATGCTGATGATGGAATTGACACTGTCCCTATTGCCATTGGAACCAATCCATTTATTTCTTTTGATGACTCCAATAGCTCAATTGTCAGAGTTGATTGTGAACCTGAAGTTGTGGTTGGAAATATATAGAATCATTCATCCATGTTCTCAATTCTTTTGGTTTACCTCGAGTTGGGTTGTTAAGGTTGGTAATATTCATATTTATTTAGTATTGATCACAAATATGTTTTAGCTGACTTGACCGTTATGTGAATTTTCAATGTTTATTGGTTGCTGTTTTATTTGAATTGCATTTTCTAATTTGGAATTGAACTGTATTCAAACCAAATCAAACAATATTTCTAACTTGGTGAACATTACAACTTGTATGTTTTATTAAATTCATTCAAGCTCTTCTAAAACAATTGATAGCTAAATTACCAATGAATCCCCTCATTCCCTCATATATTTAGTTTTTTGGTTTACACATTAATTTTCTTTTTTTAATTAATTACATATTTGTTTTCCAATGCAGGAAATGAAGCCAATTGAAGAGAGACGAAGAAAAAAAATGGCGGAGAACAATCGTCGGATGGAGGAGATGGGCATTCCACCATTAGTGCCTACAGTGAGTACTTTATTTCAAATATATATATATATATTTACAGAATATATAATGTCATGTGATTAATTTTTTTGTAAACTTTTTTGTAGGATCCACCATTACGTCGACAGTTATTCGACGAGGAGCCTAGTACTGGTCCGAGTACTCAGGCCGGTGGTACGAGGAGGGTTCGTACCAGAGGTGGACATAGAGCTGCGCGTGCCCGACTAGACCCTGCCCCTCCCACTGACATTTCAGCCTTCCCACATTCTGATCCCGGTGTGTCGTTAGGGACACACGGGATATTTAGACCTCCCATGTTTTCGCTACCTTCTGCATCTTCTGCCCCATCATTTTCACATCCCATGATGATTCCCACTCCCCAGTCAGCATCAGGTAATACAGTTGTTCCATCTTCTTTTCCTTCTACTTCTGTCTCTCTGAGCTTTTATATTCCATCGTCTTCGACTCCTGTTCCACCAGAGGGTGTTCCATCAGGTTCTGTGGATCCGGCGCCACTCATTGATCAGACTAGCACAGGTATATTTATAAAACCCTATCAAATTTTTATAGTAATATTTATTTTCATTATAACATGTTTTGATAAAATATTTGTTTTTCTTTCATGACAGATACATCTACTGAAAGGAGGCGGGGGCGGGGCCGTACACGCATGCGTTCGGTGTGGAACCGTCACACACAGGTTATGGTGGAATATAATGAAGACAATCAGATGGTTGAGAAAACAGGGCAGCAATGTCGGAGTTTTATGGCGACGCTTTCCAAATACTCCGACATCATTCCCGTCAGCCCGCTGTCGTGGAGACATTTGCCACATGAGGTCAAAGATAGAGCTTGGGCAGAGATATGGGTAAAAAAATCTGTTGTATTTAATGCCATGATTTTTTTTTGTATTTATATAAATTAATATTTTCATTTCAGCTTCAATTTAATTTTCCTGATGGTGAGGGTGCACGAATGGAACGTCTAAAGGATTTAGGCGAGCTTTGGAGAGCCTACAAGAATGAGCTGTATATTGGCTGGCGTGCTAGAGTTGGCACTGAGTTAGAGGCGGTACCAGTCGTGGATGATTGTCCTATAGAGCAGTATCGTCAGATGATTACTCATTGGACGAGTACCCAGTTTAAGGTATGAATTACATTTGAGGTATTTAAATAATAACTTTCAAGTTTTGCATTAATATTATCCTTTGCATTATCGAATTTTATTTAGGAATCATCTGGAAAAAATAAAAAAAACATTGATGCAAAAAAATACCTCCATACACTAGGACGCACGACGATGCCGGATCATGAGAGGCAGCAGGTATGACAATTGTTTATAAGATTTCTTTACGACTTACATTTTCTTTTTTTTCCTCAATTATTTAATTATTTGCTGAAGTCTTTATATAAATTTTGTTTTCAATGTCATTGTAGAGGCAAGTACAAAATATTGAAGGACGTGTGCCTCGAGCAAAACTGTTTTGCTCGAGTAGACGAAAAAAGGATGGACGTGCTGTCAACGAAGCGACTCAGCAGCAGATTGTAAGTTTTAATATGTTGATTTTATATTTTAATATCTATTTCGTAACTTAACAATATATTTATATTTGTAACAGGATGCTTTAGAGGCCCTCGATGCCCAAGAAGCAGACAATTTTGGGCCATCTGATCACTTACATCAGGTGTTGGGAGATGATCATTCTGGCAGAGTACACTGCCGACCTAGGATAGCCCCGACGAGGTATTGGCCTGCCTCAGGTACGAGTTGTAGTGCCACCGAGCTGCAGCAAGTTAGTGCACAGGCAGAACAGGCTGAGAAAAGGGCCACAGAGACGGCAGAACAGTCTGCAAGGGCAAACAGTGCATTTATGAAATTTATTGAAGTTCTACGTCCAACACTTCCAGCAGAGGCCAGCCCAACGATTGATGAATACATGTCGTCGATACATTCTATATATGGTGCACCAGGTGGCAGTTCTAGTGGTGGTCAGGCCGATGTCGAGCTTGAAGATGATGATGGAGAGCAGTCTGATGCGGAAGAGGAGGGAGATGAGGAGGGCGAGGAGGAGGGCGAAGGCGAGGAGGAAGGCGTTGTGGAGGGTGATGACGATGAGGAGGACGATGACGAGGGCGATGATGATGATGATGATGGAGATGGTGATGCTGATGTGGGACATATTGATCCGTTACATTTTTGACTTGAGATTTGATGTTTAATCTATTCTAGTTGTTGGTTTTATCTAGACTCGTAGTATAGTATTGGAGTTGAATTATTTTTATATTGTCTGCGCGTACACGTCACGAATAATAATTAGAATGTTCCACGGTGGTTTCAGATCAATCCGAGGCCGTCCGCTATGAATTTGACCGTTGGACGCCCGTTCTGGCCGTTTATGACACCATAACTGCGTTGTCGGTCACCGCGGGCACACGACAAGTCCGATTGACGTGCCGTCTGCTCGACCACTTCAGAAATCACTCACCCGTATTTGTCGTCTGATTTCAGGCCATTCCGACATCGTTAGGCCCGTTTGGACCCCCCTCACGCGCGTTTACGAAGCGCGCGCATCACTTAAAACACTAATATTGAGCCGTACCGCGCAAACCGCACGTCCGATTGACGTGCCGTCTGCGCGTACACGTCACGAATAATAATTAGAATGTTTCACGGTGGTTTCAGCTCAATCCGGAGACGCGGTGTGGCCGACACCACTCAAAGTGTCCGTCTTTTGTTTCAAAAGGACGTCATTTTAAGTGAAAAGCATCAACTGGCTTACGGAAAACCGACCAAACGCATTCCGAATCTGTTGATAATTTATCCCAACAATCCATGGGTCATATGTGACGTGTACGAGCCAACCCGGGATGAATCCGAGTCGCGGTGTGGCCGGGATAAGTTTAAGTGGCTCTCTTTTGTTTAAAATGAACACCATTTTAAGTACATACGGAAAAACGACCAAACTGATTCGGTTTCCGTTGAAACTTTAGGAGAACGATCCATGGGTCATATGTGACGTGTACGAATCAACCCCGCCACAATCGGAGACGCGGTGTGGCCGACACCACTCAAAAAGTGTCGGTCTTTTGCTTCAAAAAGACGTCATTTTAAGTGAAAATCATCAAGTGACATAGGAAAAACCGACCAAAGGCATTTGGACTGTGTCGACACTTTAGCACAAAGATCCATGGGTCGTATGTGACGTGTACGAGTCAATCCTGCCTCAATCCGAGGTGCGGTGTGACCGACACCGTTCTAACTGTCTATCTTTTGTTTAAAATGGACAGGATACGCAAAACCGACCAAACGCAAAACCGACCAAACGCATTCTGAATCTGTTGATAATTTATCACAACGATCCATTGTTGCACCCCTCTCTCTTGGATTTTAATGATCACAATCACTCTAATTGTATTCTAACTTGTTTTCAAGTGTTTTTGATGATAGGAAATAGGGTGCCTAGAAGCTAGCCCAAGAAGAATTCAAAATGGACTTTTTAAGTCCACCGGCCAGCCGGATCCAGCCCATCGGCCAGCCGGTGGACTAGGCAGAAGGCCTTGCCCTCTGCCAGGTGCCACCGGTCAGCCGGTGTCTGGCCACCGGCCAACCGGTGGGCCCAGACAGAATGGCATACCTTCTGTCCAGACCACCGGCCAGCCGGTGCCTGACCACCGGCCAGCCGGTGGAACCCAGACAGAATAGCATGCTTCTGTCCAGACCACCGGCCAGCCGGTGGCTTAGCACCGGTCAGCCGGTGGAGCCAGAGAAATCCCTTGCTTCTGTCTGGTGCACCGGCCAGCCGGTGGATCAGCACCGGCCAGCCGGTGTGCTCAGTCAAACTGACCAGGCTGGCCCACTTGATCCCCAACGGCTCCGAAAGCCCTCCAACGGCTATTTTGAAGTATTTGGGAGCATTTCTCCTATAAATAGACGTCCATGGATGCTGGGAACACTACCGATCATATACCGAAGCATACCAAATCTATTTTAATCATTTGAGGCTCCTACGACAATTCTCAAAGGCTACTTGAGATCCAATTTCCATCCTTGAAGCTTGGGCTGCCTCTACATCAACTACACTCACCTCTTGGCGCTCAAGGCTTCCTCTAGTTTGTTCTAAATTATTTACTTCAATTGTTTAGTTCTTAATTGGGTTTGTATTAAAACAAACCACCCTTTTTCTTCTTTTAATTTGGGTTTCTTGCTACAACCATAATAAAAAAGCAAGCTGTAAGAAGGTGATCTAGCCTACCTTAAAACGGCTAGTGGGTTTCTTGCTATAACCATTAAAAAGCAAGCGGTCGTATAAATCTCCTAACGGTTGAGTTGGGAGCGGAGACGTAGGCTTGAGTTTAAAGCCAAACTCCGTTATCAATTGTGTCTTGCCATTTTACTTTCCGCTGCATTTAAATTTGTTTTAAATTGTTAATTAATTTTAAAAAGGAAATTCACCCCCCCTCTTGCCATCACCTCCGACCCAACATCCATCAGTCATATGTGACATGTACGAGCCCACTCGGGCTCAATCCGAGTCGCGGTGTGGCCGGGATCAGTCTAAGTGGCTCTCTTTTGTTTAAAATGGACATCATTTTAAGTACATACGGAAAACCGACCAAACGCATTCGGTTTCCATTGAAACTTTAGGAGAACGATTCATGGGTCATATGTGAGGTGTACGAATCATCCCCGCCACAATCCGAGGCGCGGTGTGGTCAAAACTGCTCTAACTGTGTCTGTTTTGTTTAAAATGGGTAGGATTATAAGTGAAAAGAACTGGCATACGCAAAACCGACCAAACGCATTCGGTTTCCATTGAAACTTTAGGAGAACGATCCATGGGTCATATGTGACGTGTACCAATCATCCCTGTCTCAATCCGAGACGCGGTGTGGCCGACACCGCTCTAACTATGTCTCTTATGTTTAAAATGGGCATGATTATAAGTGAAAAAGAACAACTGGCATACGCAAAACCGACCAAACACATTCCGAATCTTTTGATCATTTATCACAACAATCCATGGGTCATATGTGACCTGTACGAGGCAACCCGGGTTCAATCCGAGTCGCGGTGTGGCTGAGATCAGTCTAAGTGGCTCTCTTTTGTTTAAAATGGACACCATTTTAAGTACATACGGAAAACCGACCAAACGCATTCGGTTTCCATTGAAACTTTAGGAGAACGATCCATGAGTCATATGTGACGTGTACGAATCATCCCCGCCTCAATCCGAGCCGCGGTGTGGCCGACACCGCTCTAACTGTGTCTGTTTTGTTTAAAATGGACAGGATTATAAGTGAAAAGAACAACTGGCATACGCAAAACCGACCAAACGCATTCAGAATCTTTTGATAATTTATCACAACGATCCATGGGTCATATGTGACGTGTATGAGCCAACCCGGGTCAATCCGAGTCGCGGTGTGACCAGGATTAGTCTAAATGGCTCTCTTTTGTTTAAAATGTACACCATTTTAAGTACATACGGAAAACCGACCAAACGCATTCAGTTTCCATTGTAACTTTAGGAGAACGATCCATGGGTCCTATGTGACGTGTACGAATCATCCCGCCTCAATCCGACATGCGGTGCGGCTGACACCACTCAAAGTGTCCGTCTTTTGTTTCAAAAGGACGTCATTTTAAGTGAAAAACATCAACTGACATACGGAAGACCGACCAAACGCATTCGGATTCTATCGATACTTTAGCACAACGATCCATGGGTCATATGTGACGTGTACAAGTCAACCCCGTCTTAATCTGAGATGTGGTGTGGCCGACACCGCTCCAACTATGTCTCTTTTGTTTAAAATGGACATGATTATAAATGAAAAGAACAACTGGCATACGAAAAACCGACCAAACGCATTCGGAATCTTTTGATAATTTATCACAATGATCCATGGGTCATATGTGACATGTACGAGCCAACCCGGGATGAATCTGAGTCGCGGTGTGGTCGGGATGAGTCTAAGTGTCACTCATTTGTTTAAAATGGACAACATTTTAAGTACATACGGAAAACCGACCAAACGCATTCGGTTTCAATTTAAACTTTAGGAGAACTGTAAAGACCCGTAGCCTGACATACATGGACATTACATTACATTTGCGGAATACTTAGTACATAACAAAAACACACACACACAAGGATCGTAATAGTTTAGTGTCTTTGGAAACTCGGAACGTAATCTTCTAATCGTGGTGAAAGTTCTTCAATATCTCCCATAAAGGTCATCCCTTTTTTTTTACCTAAAACCTTTCATTATATCCTGGGGAAAAGAAAACATAAAAGGGTGAGCTCAAATGCTCAGTAAGGGTATACAAAAGAAATAAAAATCATATCATATCTTTTTGAAAATAATAACCTGCAAAAGAGATCATAATATCTTAACATGGAACAAATCATAGAAGTGAAAATAAGATCACCATAATCATAACATGAAACTTGAAACTTTGTGGCATGCACACATAATCATGGAAAATCATTTCTTGTTAGTCATGACTCATTGCCAAGACTATCTTAGTGGACAAAGTCCCTTTCTGAATTGAGTAACCCTCGTTTCAGTCCTGTTTCACTGAACCGGTATAACCTACCATTCCAGCCATGTCTATCTCATGAGATATAAAATCATTACCCAATGCATTGGAGGGAGATATAGGTCCCACCCATCTTATAATGAATCCTTTCTTATGTGTGCCACATAATCATAAATCATACATAATCGCATAACACATGTAACAAAAATGGGATTCTTGAAACATCATGACATCATAAAATAAATATTATAAGGCAAATGACTTCATAAAAATAATCCCCTCACAACATAATCAAATCAATGTAATTAAAGGGATAAAAATAGAACCCTTTATTATCTTAGATGGAAAATAATTTTGATAAAACACTTGAATTGAATTTTTGAGGAAAATATCCTTTCTTTTTCAAAATCAATTTCTTTTCACAAAACATCATGCAATTTTAAAAGAAAGATATTTTATTGAAAATAGTCATGAAATCTTTTAGAGGAATCTTCATGAAAATAAGGCTTCATAAAACAGTATAAATCCATTCGTGCCGTATAAGTTAAAAAAACATTCTTTTTTACTTTTGTCGAAAAAGTCAAAATGTACCTCGTACGAAAAACGACAAAAGATTCCTTTCATATCTTTTACTAAAAACTCACCAAAGGGTAAAATTGGATTTAAAACATTGTATATGGATGGAAATAATATTACATATTTATGAAACATGGATGTGGATGATAAAATACACCCCAGTAAATACTTACGAATAAACAATCTCGGATAAAAATGAGATTGTGATATTTCCCTTACCTTAGGTCCGACTTGCTTTGTAAGTGTCCGAACCTCCTGTATAATGATTTAAATCATGTTATTGACTTATTACAGAATCATATTCATTGTTATGATATCATATATGGTTCACTTATGACATTATATTACCCGTTCTTTTGTAAATTCCATGTTAAAGAAGCGTTTTGGGTAAAATCGTTTCATTTATCGTAGGTGTTTTGACTTGTTGTTCTTGACATCATTATTACTTATATCATGATTTACATACTTACAGAATATAAAATATGATTTATATATCATATATATTCAGTATATATATATATATAATAGGTAGATAAATAAAATGAAAAACACCGTTCATGGATACGGTAGTCCGTACGTACGCATGAACGCTGTTTTCCTTTCCTTATTGTCTTGAAATGGAAGTAAGTAGATGACATACATATGTATATATATACATAAATCCAGTAGCTTTATAATGTCATATATTTCATTATTATTTCTTATATATACTTTATAATCATTCTTAAATGGTTAACATGGAGAATGAATCTCATCGCGTCGTGGAGACGGTAGTCCGTACGTACGCACGAGCGATGATATCATTTCTATAAATATTGAATTGAATTGGAGTGTATTTATACAATATATCAGAATCAATATTATGATGTAATAACTATGTATAGTTATTCTTTACACCATTATACCCATCCATGTAAGGTGGTGGTGGAAAATAGATTACACCACGGCGTGGAGACGGTATTCCGTACGTACGCACGCGCGGTGATTTATTTTTCCGTAGGATGGATAGATGGTGAAATAGGGTTGTTTCATACTTATAATAACATATCAGTATATGAGTGATACTGATGTTATTACTTCATAATGAAACAACCTAATAAGAAGAAGTGGAAGAAGAAATATAGATGAAAGAATTGGTAACGGTAATTACCTCTTCTTTGAAGCGCCTCTTTGAGACCTCCTCTTAGGGCACTAAAATTGGTCTTTGAGGAAGACCAAAACCTCTAGGATGTTTCTAGGGAAGTGGAGAAGAGATTTTGGCAGGGGTTGGCCGAGCTTGAGTGATCAAATTGGTGTGAGGAGGAGGGGGAGGAGGTGCCCTTTTATAAGGGAGGAGAGGGGCACCTTAGGAATATCTCAAAATATTATTTTATATTAAAGTCAAAATCGGTTTATAATGGCTCCAAAGGGTCTTATTTCGAAGATAAGGTGGGGATGGGTCGAAATCCTATCAACCAATAAGATTTAGACAAGTTTAGGGTATTATTTTAACCTTATCAATTAGATTTAACTCCAAGTTAAATAATTTAACTTTTACCATGTATTTTTGTTTTCTTTCACTATATGGTTAATAAACTTACTATAACATGCAAAAAAACCCCAAATTGTTTATTATTAATATATATATCTTTATCTAAGTCATTTGGCCGAACCTTAGATTTTTAGGAATAAAATAACAATTAATAATATAATATTTGATTTAAAAACTATTTTGTGTCAATTTTGACACTATTTGATATATGATTTTTGTGAAAGTCATAACAGAATTATATGTTCGAACCAAGTTGATTAAATCAACATTAATATATCATAGTAACCTAGAAAATTAGTGGAATTCATAAAAAGTCTTAAATTACATTTATTTTGGTATTTATATTATCAATTATGTCAATATTTCATTAATAAGATAATTACTGCATCATATTTGTGTCATAAATAAATTAAATTATTTGATGTCTAAAAATTACAAATAAAATACCATCATGTAGGAAATCTTTTTAGCTTTCTAATGAATATTTACAATCGAATTTATCTTATGTATAACCCCATATTATAAATGATTTACTTATTAAACTTTGATTTTAACTATTTTAACCCTTCTTTAAATAAATTAATAATAAATGTCCTAATCTAATCCATGTGGACCTAAATGGTCATATTTTATTCCTAAGTTTGTTTTTGGTCGAATTACACTTGTCCAATAGAATTAGGACATGTGTTAGGGTAATATTAATATCATATTTACCCTTAGTTACCCAATTTACTATTAACCGCGGTAAAAAAAGTAAAAAGTTACTATTCACCAAAAAATTATTTTCATCTCATTGAACCACATTTTAGTCCTTGATATTAACCGTGTCTCTCGGATTTTCTAAATTCCATTCACAGAAGCGGTAAAATTAAGTTTTATGCAAAATTCAGTTTTTAACCTACCACTTAGTGGTTTCACTATTCATCAAAAATCGAAAGTTTTCTGAAAAATACCAAAATTTCACCCTAGGCTAATTTCGATATTCTGAGTCCAAAAAGGAAGTCCATTTTGAAAAATAAAATTTATAAAATTTCAAAAAGTGATTATTACTATTCATAACGGATAGTTTTAATAGCATATCATTGTTTAGTGAAACTCGGTATTGCGTATTACACACGCTATCGAGGAAGGTCGTGATTGCGTGTAATGCAAGGCAAGTCAAGGGTGCGTGTTGTGCAAGATCCTTTTGGTGTAGCGTACAACACAAGACTTTAATAAAATTAAAAAGAATATTTTTTTATAAAATCTTGGGCTGTTACATTCTACCCCCCTTAAAATGAATTTCGCCCTCGAAATTCATCGGGGTTATAAATGGTTTACTATTCGAAAGTTTCTTTAATAGAAACCCACATTGTAAAAAGGAATATCAAAACCAATCTTTAAAAAACAAAAGTATGAAACGTAACGGTTACCCAAATAAACTAATCATTGGGTTTCCACATAGGTGAAAATATGGATATGGAAGAGAAATCTAACCATCATGTTCTGATGGAGAGTGGTAGAGAACATGGCTATGGAAAAGCCAGTAATCACGAAGCCATAAATTTGTGACGATCTAGGGTACCATCTGATTCATCAGATATAAGGGCACTAGGACAACATTTTTGGTTTTCAAGATCATTTCCTTAAAGTTGAAGAATTTGAATTAGAATAAATACTTACTTTATTTTGGTACAATCTCACTATTGTTCGTGCCTTGAACAATTTCCACTTCATCTCTTATATAAATGAAGTTGAATTTGTTATTCGTGAAGTGTTAGCAGATCATGTGATAGAATGACGGGTCATTCCATCTGTCTCGAACAAAAGGTTAGCAAAAATTATATACATAAGTCGATCTATAGTGAGATTAATCATATATGGTTCCTAAAATGAACTTATACTTCAAATATCATACTGCTTAATATAATAAAACTAGTTTCTTCTAAACAGGGACTTCCTGTAGGTCAGTGGTAGGCGATAAAGGCCAGTCGCACTTCGGTTGTGGGTTCGATTCCCACAGCCTTGTCCGAAGAGATGGGCTATCGCCCGTCCTGCAGGTTGTCCTTTTTCCAAAACTATATAACATCCCATCAATAATATCGAAAAAAACAAACAATACTAACTTATGTCCAACATAATCCATTCCAATCTTTTAGGCTTATCCATAATACTGCAGTCGACTCTCATAATATAGTGAAAATGATTACCAGAGATTTAACACCATCATCGATCCCCATATATCATAAGATATGTTTTGCTGGTCACATTCCAAACATTCAAAGTCCTTAATCGTGTATTCTCTTGAATACCTTAGTGAAAACATGAATGCAGTTAAAAGTTAACACTTTTCACATACCGAAATCCTCAAAATTCTATATACTCAAACCATGATATCACTTAGTCCTTATATCAATCATGAGCTCATGAATACTGTAAAATATTTCATTTTCTCGTTTTCCCTTCATTATGCGCATATCATTCTTTTTCCAAAAATATCTCAATCACTTTCCATGGTTATTGGTACCATAAAATTATTGAAAACCACAATAGACCAATACATAAATATTCCAATACTCCATGATACAACATTATTTTGGAATCCTATTACATAAACAATTATTCATTCCACCACATCGTTGTCATATTCAACATCGCCAATAGTGATCGCATGTGACTTCCCTTTGTCATTTTCCTTAAGCGGTTGCTCATGTCGATCATCACTAACCCTTGGATTAGGGAATTTATTAGCATAATGCCCCATTTCCTTGCACTTGAAGCATTGAAGTGTTGGTGATGTGTTCTCTGCAATGTTTGCTTTATTCACATCATTAGAATCCCTTTTTCCATTACTTCGACACTCAGCTACTCGATGACCTTCTTTTCCACACTTAAAGCATTTTCTAGTCCCTTTAAGACAATCTCCACCATGCTTCTTTCCACACTTTGTGCATAAGGAAATATTCATCTTCTTTTCACCATTATTCTGAGATTTCTCCTTGAATTCCATCTTTCGTTTCTTGTCAAAACCATGAGATGGATATGTAACACCAACTTCCATTTCTACCTTGACAGCACAACGCACAATTTCTTCATAGCTACTGAAGTTTCTTATAGCTAATGCCCTTCGAAGACTTGGTTTTAAGCCACTGAAAAATCGATCAACTTTACTTTCAGGTTGGATAATAATGCCAGATTCATACCTTGCAAGTCTTGTAAAATTTGCTTCGTATATACCAACAGATTCATCATCCTTCTACTTCAGCTCAAGAAACTCCTTTTCCATCTTTGTTCGAAGAATACGAGGGAAGTACTTACTGAAAAACAAGTTCTTGAACTTGTCCCATTCCATGGACTCAATTTCATCTCTTTGCCTCGTATTCTTGATAAGATTCCACCATTGATCAGCTTCACCTTCCAAACGATATACTGCTAAGATGACTTTATCATGTTCAGAACATTGAAGAACTGAAAATATCTGTTCAGTGGTACTGATCCATTGTTCAGCAACAAGTGGATCGGTAGTCCCACTGAAAGAAGGTGGACGTTGCCTCATGAAGGACTCAATAGAATATTGTTCCCTTCTCTGCTCATTTGGAAGTCCAGAATGATTCATAGCTTGTGTAAGTATAGCTATAAGATTTTTTACTCCATCTCCCATAACATTTGTTTGTTCAGGAGGGCAATCATTGCATTGTCCATTGCAATGATCAACACGGTTCCTTCGGGTTCCAGCCATCGTCTAAAACCCAAAAAGAATAGTGTGAGAGGCAAAAATCATGCTAGGGAAAACAACATAGTAAAGGGGGAGTACCCTTAATATCTAACATCTTAGGTTAAATTCTAAGATCGGTATCGTAGTTCTAGGATTATATCCTATACGTATACGTATCCTTAGGGACATCCCTAGACATACCTTAGAAATATCTCTAGGGATCTCACTAATGTTTTCGCATCCTAGTTTCCAAAGGTTGACTATACCTTTCCTCTGATACCAACTGTAAAGACCCGTAGCCTGACGTACATGGACATTACATTACATTTGCGGAATACTTAGTACATAACAAAAACACACACACACAAGGATCGTAATAGTTTAGTGTCTTTGGAAACTCGGAACGTAATCTTCTAATCGTGGTGAAAGTTCTTCAATATCTCCCATAAAGGTCATCCCTTTTTTTTACCTAAAACCTTTCATTATATCCTGGGGAAAAGAAAACATAAAAGGGTGAGCTCAAATGCTCAGTAAGGGTATACAAAAGAAATAAAAATCATATCATATCTTTTTGAAAATAATAACCTGCAAAAGAGATCATAATATCTTAACATGGAACAAATCATAGAAGTGAAAATAAGATCACCATAATCATAACATGAAACTTGAAACTTTGTGGCATGCACACATAATCATGGAAAATCATTTCTTGTTAGTCATGACTCATTTCCAAGACTATCTTAGTGGACAAAGTCCCTTTCTGAATTGAGTAACCCTCGTTTCAGTCCTGTTTCACTGAACCGGTATAACCTACCATTCCAGCCATGTCTATCTCATGAGATATAAAATCTTTACCCAATGCATTGGAGGGAGATATAGGTCCCACCCATCTTATAATGAATCCTTTCTTATGTGTGCCACATAATCATAAATCATACATAATCGCATAACACATGTAACAAAAATGGGATTCTTGAAACATCATGACATCATAAAATAAATCTTATAAGGAAAATGACTTCATAAAAATAATCCCCTCACAACATAATCAAATCAATGTAATTAAAGGGATAAAAACAGAACCCTTTATTATCTTAGATGGAAAATAATTTTGATAAAACACTTGAATTGAATTCTTGAGGAAAATATCCTTTCTTTTTCAAAATCAATTTCTTTTCACAAAACATCATGCAATTTTAAAAGAAAGATATTTTATTGAAAATAGTCATGAAATCTTTTAGAGGAAGCTTCATGAAAATAAGGCTTCATAAAACAGTATAAATCCATTCGTGCCGTATAAGTTAAAAAAACATTCTTTTTTACTTTTGTCGAAAAAGTCAAAATGTACCTTGTACGAAAAACGACAAAAGATTCCTTTCATATCTTTTACTAGAAACTCACCAAAGGGTAAAATTGGATTTAAAACATTGTAGATGGATGGAAATAATATTAAATATTGAGGAAACATGGATGTGGATGATAAAATACACCCCAGTAAATACTTACGAATAAACAATCTCGGATAAAAATGAGATTGTGATATTTCCCTTACCTTAGGTCCAACTTGCTTTGTAAGTGTCTGAACCTCCTGTATAATGATTTAAATCATGTTATTGACTTATTACAGAATCATATTAATTGTTATGATATCATATATGGTTCACTTATGACATTATATTACCCGTTCTTTTGTAAATTCCATGTTAAAGAAGCGTTTTGGGTAAAATCGTTTCATTTATCGTAGGTGTTTTGACTTGTTGTTCTTGACATCATTATTACTTATATCATGATTTACATACTTCCAGAATATAAAATATGATTTATATATCATATATATTCAGTATATATATATATATATAATAGGTAGATAAATAAAATGAAAAACACCGTTCATGGATACGGTAGTCCGTACGTACGCATGAACGCTGTTTTCCTTTCCTTATTGTCTTGAAATGGAAGTAAGTAGATGACATACATATGTATATATATACATAAATCCAGTAGCTTTATAATGTCATATATTTCATTATTATTTCTTATATATACTTTATAATCATTCTTAAATGGTTAACATGGAGAATGAATCTCATCGCGTCGTGGAGACGGTAGTCCGTACGTACGCACGAGCGATGATATCATTTCTATAAATATTGAATTGAATTGGAGTGTATTTATACAATATATCAGAATCAATATTATGTTGTAATAACTATGTATAGTTATTCTTTACACCATTATACCCATCCATGTAAGGTGGTGGTGGAAAATAGATTACACCACGGCGTGGAGACGGTATTCCGTACGTACGCACGCGCGGTGATTTCTTTTTCCGTAGGATGGATAGATGGTGAAATAGGGTTGTTTCATACTTATAATAACATATCAGTATATGAGTGATACTGATGTTATTACTTCATAATGAAACAACCTAATAAGAAGAAGTAGAAGAATAAATATAGATGAAAGAATTGGTAACGGTAATTACCTCTTCTTTGAAGCGCCTCTTTGAGACCTCCTCTTAGGGCACTAAAATTGGTCTTTGAGGAAGACCAGAACCTCTAGGATGTTTCTAGGGAAGTGGAGAAGAGATTTTGGCAGGGGTTGGCCGAGCTTGAGTGCTCAAATTGGTGTGAGGAGGAGGGGGAGGAGGTGCCCTTTTATAAGGGAGGAGAGGGGCACCTTAGGAATATCTCAAAATATTATTTTATATTAAAGTCAAAATCGGTTTATAATGGCTCCAAAGGGTCTTATTTCGAAGATAAGGTGGGGATGGGTCGAAATCATATCAACCAATAAGATTTAGACAAGTTTAGGGTATTATTTTAACCTTATCAATTAGATTTAACTCTAAGTTAAATAATTTAACTTTTACCATGTCTTTTTGTTTTCTTTCACTATATGGTTAATAAACTTACTATAACATGCAAAACAAACCCCAAATTGTTTATTATTAATATATATATCCTTATCTAAGTCATTTGGCCGAACCTTAGATTTTTAGGAATAAAATAACAATTAATAATATAATATTTGATTTCAAAACTATTTTGTGTCAATTTTGACACTATTTGATATATGATTTTTGTGAAAGTCATAACAGAATTATATGTTCGAACCAAGTTGATTAAATCAACATTAATATATCATAGTAACCTAGAAAATTAGTGGAATTCATAAAAAGTCTTAAATTACATTTATTTTGGTATTTATATTATCAATTATGTCAATATTTCATTAATAAGATAATTACTGCATCATCTTTGTGTCATAAATAAATTAAATTATTTGATGTCTAAAAATTACAAATAAAATACCATCATGTAGTAAATCGTTTTAGCTTTCTAATTAATATTTACAATCGAATTTATCTTATGTATAACCCCATATTATAAATGATTTACTTATTAAACTTTGATTTTAACTATTTTAACCCTTCTTTAAATAAATTAATAATAAATGTCCTAATCTAATCCATGTGGACCTAAATGGTCATATTTTATTCCTAAGTTTGTTTTTGGTCGAATTACACTTGTCCAATAGAATTAGGACATGTGTTAGGGTAATATTAATATCATATTTACCCTTAGTTACCCAATTTACTATTAACCGCGGTAAAAAAAGTAAAAAGTTACTATTCACTAAAAAATTATTTTCATCTCATTGAACCACATTTTAGTCCTTGATATTAACCGTGTCTCTCAGATTTGCGTGTAATGCAAGGCAAGTCAAGGATGCGTGTTGTGCAAGATCCTTTTGGTGTAGCGTACAACACAAGACTTTAATAAAATTAAAAAGAATATTTTTTTATAAAATCTTGGGCTGTTACAAGAACGATCCATGAGTCATATGTGACGTGTACGAATCAACCCCGCCTCAATTGGAGACGCGGTGTGGTCGGCACCACTCATAGTGTCCGTCTTTTGTTTCAAAAGGACGCCATTTTAAGTGAAAAACATCAACTGGCATACGGAAAACCGACCAAACGCATTAGGATTCTGTCGATACTTTAGCACAACGATCCATGAGTCAAATGTGACGTGTACGAGTTAACCCCGCCTCAATCTGAGGTGCGGTGTGGCCGGTATCACTTCAGGTGTATGTATTTTGTTTAAAATGGACATCATTTGAGGTAAAAATATATGGTATAGAAAAAACCGATCATATTATGAATTGAATTTCAGATTCCACGTATAATTGTCATCTAAATTTTAAATTGAATTCTATATGAATTATGTATGTTTATGAATTTTAATTTAATTATGGATTTTTATAGTTTCAGGATCCATTATATGTTAAATGTGTATGAATTTGTTCGTAATTGAATATGTATGTTTTATTTTATTACTGGTACAATAGTTGGATCGAAAATGAGGTGAAAATGAGGTGAAAATGAGGTGAAAATGAGGTGAAAATGAGGTGAAAATGAGGCCTGATGACGGGTGGTGATGGACAGGGGACAGGGGCTGTGCAAATTGCAGGGTGCGGCAATTTGCAGCATAGTTATGCCAACGGTTTCAAACCGTTGGCATATAAGTTTTTAGCATGTCTTTCCCAATGGTTTTAAACCGTTGGGAAAGACTTCACCAATTCCCAACGGTTCCAACCGTTGGGAAAATGTTCCATGGTATTTGGTTTTCCCAACGGTTTGGGAGAACCGTTGGGAAAAACTATCCCAACGGTTCACCCAAACCGTTGGGGTAGGGTAAATTTTATGGCTCTATTGCAATGGTTGCCAGTAAACCGTTGGGAAAACTTTTCCCAACGGCTTACTTCCCAACGGTTCTAAGAACCGTTGGGAAAACCTTTCCCAACGGTTTCAGGGGCTTTCCCAACGGTTCTGAACCGTTGGGAAATAGTGTATTTCCAGTAGTGTAAAGAACGATCGAGTCAAGTCGGACCCAAGGTAAGGGACTTCGTCTCAATCTCCTTTCATTGAGGCATATTTCGTTTTATACACAACTTTCTTTTATACGGTGTATAAACTCCTTTGAATTTTACTTTTATACAAAAGGAATCTTTTTCTACGAAGCGTTTTACTAAACGACAAAAAGGAATGTTTTTTTAACGTACGCGGTGACAACGACTTTTTCCGCCGCCGTGAGTATTATTTGGTCTTTGGCTTCCTCAACAAGCCAATATGTTTTTAAAATGAAATAAATACCATATACCCTTTTATGTATTTTGGTATTGAAAATGGTTTTGATAAAGGATTCTATTATATTGTGATTGAAATGTGGAAATGTTATCATTACTTTATATTGGTTTTATGTTTAATGATTTTATATTGGTACTTGGACATTTTAACGGGTGGTTACGTTATAAACCATATGACGGGTGGTGCCATGAATACCAGGACGGGTGGTTACGTTATAACCTCCAATGCATTGGGTATGGAATTCGACCGTATGGCTATTCCATTAAGTATGTATGGAAATTGGCCGTATGGCTATTCCATTAAGTGATATGTGTGGAAGTCAACCGTATGGTTATTCCACTTAAGTATGTTTATGTCCCAAGTTACCTTTATATATTCTATGTGTTCTTTATATGGGTTTTATGGTAATCCTTTGGTTACAAAAAGGTAAGTAATGATACTTTATTCAGTGAAGATTTTTTTTACTACTTTATGAAGGTGAAGGTATTACTTTGATATAGTATACATGGTTTACTTGATGTTTGAAAAACTAATAGTTTTCATTCTCTTTGTATCCCTTACTGAGCTTTTTATGCCCACCCCAAGTTTTTCGAAATGTTTTTCACAGGACATAAAGTGGAATAAGGTCAACGATGGGATCAAGGGAATTTCATGCTATCTAAAACATGGAATCTAGACATATTTCTTTTTAAGAGTTTTTATTTTATGGAGACTTAGTAGAAGTGTCTACTTTGTAATCTTTTAAGATGTAATAGTTATGTTCTAATTCTCTAAAACTCTTAACCTGAAAAGATCCTCAACGTGAATTATTCATTTAATTCAACATTAGGTAAGTTTTAAGGCTGGGGCCTTATAGTTGGTATCAGAGGTCGTTTAGACAACTTTAGGAGTTAGAAAATTGTTAAATTATAAGTTAATTTATGATATGATTGAAATGATATAGCATTTACAGATTACCATGTTGCTTCGCCTAAGATATTTCTGTGTTTAGAATGGTTTTCCGTAGGGGAAACAAAGCAGCTATGTTGGGACGACATCAGGAGGAAGATAACATTTCAAATCAGCAACCTAAGATGGTCGGAATCGGAACTGAACAGTTTGTTGCAGTGATGGAACAATTGACTCAGGCTATAAATGGTGGTGGTATACATGCACGAGATCAGCCAGATCAACCACAGAGGAACATGTCAGTGGTGGAACACTTCATGAGGCAACATCCCCCATCATTCAAAGGATCATCTGACCCTGTGCAAGCTGAAGGGTGGATTAAATCACTGGAGAAGATTTTTAATGTCATGGGGTGTTCAGAACATCAAAAGGTTAGTCTTGCTGTTTACCGTTTTGAAGGTGAAGCTGATCAGTGGTGGTCGATGGTGAAAAGTATAAGGGATAGTGATGATATTGAGGATCTTCACTGGGACGAATTCAAAGGTATGTTTCTTGAAAAATATTTTCCTAAGGTGGTTCGTCTTAGGATGGAAAAACAGTTCCTAGAATTGAGGCAGGAGGATGATTCAGTGGCTACTTATGAAGAAAAGTTCACTCGATTGGCAAGGTATGCTCCAAACTTCATACGAGATCTTGATAGTAAAATAAACCATTTTTACTCAGGGTTAAAGCCAAAGTATCGAAGGGCTTTAGCTTCTCGTGAGTTCAAAAGTTATGAAAAACTTGTTCGATGTACAGAGAAGGTGGAAATAGAGTTTGCCGATGATCAGGTGTTCTATGACAAACAACAGAATAAGAGATCTAGTTGGCAGGAAAAGGGGAAGAATTCATCAAAGAAGCAAGGAGGTAAGAAAACCAAATATCCATCATGTGAGAAGTGTGGTAAAATGCATTCTGGAGAATGTTTATCCAAGTATGGTAAGTGCTTTCGGTGTGGTAAGTCTGGTCATATTTCTCGTAACTGTAAGGAAGATGATCAAGAAGGAAATGAAAATCCAACGGTAAGATGTTTTAAGTGTAATGAAATGGGTCATTATGCAGACGAGTGTCCGACAAGGAGCTTGAGTGATGGGAAGCAGTTAGACTACAAGCAGAAAGGGGTGGTAAAATCCTTTGCAATAACTTCAGCAGATGTTGGGCCATCGAATGAAGTGGTATCAGCTCCAGGGAGCTCAGTATTTTTCGAAGATTGACTTGAGGTCGGGGTACCA
This sequence comes from Viscum album, assembly GCA_963277665.1. Taxonomy (NCBI): domain Eukaryota; kingdom Viridiplantae; phylum Streptophyta; class Magnoliopsida; order Santalales; family Viscaceae; genus Viscum; species Viscum album. The sequence goes on along the minus strand of OY728146.1, from coordinate 1,775,769,429 downwards.
TCAGTTGAAAGTAAAAGAAGCAGACGTTCCGAAGACTACGTTCCATACTAGATATGGCCATTATGAATTTGTAGTTATGCCTTTTGGGTTAACCAATGCACCTGCTATATTCATGGACCTTATGAATAAAATTTTCCATGAGTTCTTGGATAAGTTTGTGTTTGTGTTTTGAGGTTTGGGAAGAGGTTATGTGTGCCTTGTGATTCACAGATGAAGAATGAGTTGTTATGTGAGGCTCATAGTTCCCCGTTTTCAGTTCATCCTGGCAGTACTGAGATGTACAGAGATCTGCAGGAGTAATACTGGTGGGATGGAATGAAAAGAGACATTGCTGATTTTACTGTGAAGTGTTTGACATGTCAACAGGTTAAAGCAGAGCGGCAGTTACCGAAAGGGATGCTTCAGCCTTTACCAGTGCCATAGTGGAAATGGGAAAACATATCCATGGACTTTGGTGTGGGATTACCAAGGACATATCGAGGTAATAATGAAATCTAGGTTATTGTTGGTCGCTTGACCAAATCTGCTCATTTCCTTGCTATACGAGATACTTTTTCTCTTGATCAACTTTCCCGTTTGTATCTTAAAGAGATAGTCAGGTTACATGGAGTTTTTCTCTCCATTGTATCGGATCGTGATCCCAGGTTTACTTCTAACTTTTGGAAAGGCCTTCAGAAGTTGTTGGGTACGGAATTAAATTTTAGTACAGCTTTTCATCCTCAATCAGATGGGCAGTCAGAACGAACAATTCAGATATTGGAGGATATGCTACGATCTTGTTTGATGGATTATCAGGGAAGTTGGGACCAACATCTTTCTTTGGTTGAATTTTCTTATAATAACAGCTTTCATTCCAGTATACAGATGGCACTATTTTAGGCATTATATGGGAAGCGGTGTCGAACACCAGCTTTCCGGGATGAAGTTGGTGAAAGGATGTTGATGGGACGATAATTGGTAGAAGAGTTGGCAGAAAAAGTTCAGCTGATTCAGAAAACACATGAGAACAGCTCAGAGCAGGCAGAAGATTTATGCGGATAACCAGAGGAAGGATCTATCTTTTAAGGTAGGTGATAATGCTTTTCTCAAGGTTTCTCCTTGGAAAAGTGTGATGAGATTTGGTAAGAAAGGAAAGTTGAGTCCATGGTTGGGTGGACCATACGAAATTCTGGAAAGAGTTGGATCAGTTGCATACCGAGTGGCTTTACCTCTGAGTTTACCTCAGGTACACAATATTTTTCATGTTTCAATGTTGAGAAAGTATATGCCAGATCCATTTCATGTTTTGAGTCCAGAGGTATTTCAGCTGGAAGAGAACCTATCTTATGAAGAACAACCAGTCCAGATTCTTGACCACAGGGAGAAAGTGTTACGGAATAAGGTGATTCATCAGGTAAAGGTTTTGGGGAAAACCCATGTGATTTAAGAGGCAACGTGGGAATCTAAAAATGCTATGAGGGAAAAATACCCCCACTTATTTTGATAAGTGAATAAAATTGTGAGGACGTAATTCCCAAAAGTGGGGAAGGATGTAACATCCCAGGTAAATAAAGAATAAATAATTTTCATATTTATTAATATTTACGAATTAAATATTAATTTTATTTTAAAGGGGTTGCTATGTTCGATAGCGTACCCGATACGCAACGATGAGTTTCTTTGAAAACTTACGTTGCACACAGGTAATAAAATAATATTATTTTAAAAGATAGTTAACGAGTAGCCGTTGTACTGGAGGGAATGGATATAAATAACTAAAATATGATTATATATGTTTTTAAATGTTTTTACATTTACCCAATAAAATATAAAGGCTTAAAATACGGAAAGAGTACAATATTAGGCATTTATACCCTAATTTTCACGAAAGGTCCACTTATCACCTTTTAATGGTGAACCGTCATTAAATATAGTTTTGATCACTCTTATACATTCTTTTGGACCAAATAAAACTCTTATTAAGAATCGGGACATCAAATTTTACTTTGTGTAATTTTTTGGTATTTTTCCGATAATGTTCATTTTTTAATGAATAGTGTAAAATGTTGTATTTTAATTCAAAACCTCTTTTTAATCTAAATTATTTATATGATTAGATTATAATTTTAATTGGTTTTAAAGTGAAATTAGAAAATATTTTTACCAGTTAATCCAATGGTGGTCATTGGAATCAATTTCACTTTGAAATTGGACTTAAACTGGTGTCAATCTTTTGATACATATTATTTTCTAAAAACATGCTATTTTCTCTGGCAGCGGTAATTAATTATTAAATTAATTAATGTGACTTATATGATTTGAATTTTGTAAAATAGACTTCATTTTTGAATTCGGAATATCAAATATAGCTTAGGGTGAATTTTTGGTAATTTTCTGAAAAACATCAATTTTTGATGAATAGTGAAACCTCTAAGTGGTAATCAAGCCAACTGATTTTTCAGTTAAATTAAAGTTTACCACTAATGTGTATTGAATTTTGAAAATCCGACATACATGGTTGTCCTTAAGAAGTAAAATGTGGTTCAATGAGATTAAAATAATTTTTTGGTGAATAGTAACTTTTTTTCATTAATCGCGATTAGAGGTAATTAGTGTAGTTTAAGGTAAAAATGATATTATAAGAATGTGAAAACACCATGACACTTGTCCTACAACTATTGGGTGAGTCATGGCCGACCAAGACAAGCCATGGGCCAACTTGGGGACCCCATGGAGCCACTTTAGTTCGAAAATGACATTAATATATTTTTACTTAATGTTAAAGTGAAAATGACACTAACATAAATTGTTTTACTAATATATTTTTTGAGTGGGGTTATACAAGTCCAAATTTTTATTATAAATAGTCATTGGAAATCTAAAAAGATTTCTTACATCATAGTATTTTTTTTATAATTTTTAGACATTAAATAAATTAAATTATATATGACATAATAATGATGCAGCGATGACATCATTATTTGACGATTTAATTAAAATGGAAAGATAATGGAAAATCTAAAACCTACACATGTCCAAAACCAATTGGATGAGTGTATTTAGAACACTTATCACCTTATCCACGAATTATATCAATTTGGGACCTTTTAAAACCGAAACACATTTTCAAATAAAGTAATATTTCTTTACTTTCCAAAAGTGCCCCTCCTCTCCTCTTATAAAAGCCCCCCACCTCTACCCCATTTCACACACTTCTCAAGCCTTTGGCTCGGCCAAACCCTGCCCAATTACTCTCTCCACATCCCTATCCTCATCCTAGAGGATTCACTTTGGGCAGAATCCTTTCAAAGGAAGCCTTTAGGCTCAAATCAAAAGGGAGTTACACTTTTAAAGGTAATTCATTCTCTCTTGTTCATTTGTTTTATTTTGCTTCTCCAACCCTCTAAACACTTTTTATTTACTTCTTTTGTAACAACAACAGTATCTTAAATATACTAGGATGTTGTTATAATATTTATTTGAGCTACACTCTCACACAAGTACATCAAATGGTTAAAGAACATACGGTTTCCGTGGATGGCGAAATTCTTCCTCCCGAAACAATGATTGTTCAATAATCATTTAACACCTTCAAGGGTGGCCATTATGATGTCACTATTTTTATATATGATATATAATATGTTTATGTTTTCTTTAAGCTTCTGTATTTTTCATTTTTTGCATACTTTTATGGTTTCCATTATGGGTAAACACGATATCTTCATTTAAGGAAGTGCGGGCTACCGCCCCCTCAATGTGATGTGATTCGTTAATGCCATATGTGGGACGTGTAAAGGATGGATTTAAAGTTATTATATATGATGTTATACTGGAATTATAATATACCTCTATATCATTATTATTTATTTCAATTAAAGTATGAGATTTAAATGAAAGTAGCGTTCATGCGTACGTACGGCTTACCGTCTCCATGAACGGTGCATTTCATTTCTTATCCCCAAATGTAATGTACTACTAAAATTACATGTATATAATGTATATATATAATTAATGATATATCTAAATGATGAATATAATTCTGGATTTAAAATATACATACCTCTCATTTAGTTTTAATTCCATTAATATGACAAAGAAATGAAAGTAGCGTTCATGCGTACGTACGGCTTACCGTCTCCATGAACGGTGCATTTCATTTCTTACCTCTAAATGATTATGTAATATTATAAATACATGTATATGATGGATATATATGATATATATGATATCCAAATCAGGAATTTCATTCTGTCTATAATGAACTTTTGACCACATGAACAACATGTAATTGTAAGAAGTCAACTTTCGACTTAAGAACCAAATATTGACAAAACAAACATTATTAACTTAAATGGTTACATAATGTTTATAACATGGCAATAAGTGATATAAAAAGAATAATGAACTTTAAAAATGTTCTTAATCAAGTATAAATTAACTCAAGTTTATTATTCAGGATGTTAAAGAACGATCGAGTCAAGTCAGACCCAAGGTAAGGCACTTCGTCTCAATCTCCTTTCATTGAGGCATATTTCGTTTTATACACAACTTTCTTTTATACGGTGTATAAACTCCTTTGACTTTTACTTTTATACAAAAGGAATCTTTTTCTACGAAGCGTTTTACTAAACGACAAAAAGGAATGTTTTTTTTAACGTACACGGTGACAACGACTTTTTCCGCCGCCGCGAGTATTATTTGGTCTTTGGCTTCCTCAACAAGCCGATATGTTTTTAAAATGAAATAAATAACATATACCCTTTTATGTATTTTGGTATTGAAAATGGTTTTGATAAAGGATTCTATTATATTGTGATTGAAATGTGGAAATGTTATCATTCCTTTATATTGGTTTTATGTTTTATGATTTTATATTGGTACTTGGACATTTTAACGGGTGGTTACGTTATAAACCATATGACGGGTGGTGCTGTGAATACCAGGACGGGTGGTTACATTATAACCTCCAATGCATTGGGTATGGAAGTCGACCGTATGGATATTCCATTAAGTATGTATGGAAATTGGCCGTATAGCTATTCCATTAAGTGATATGTGTGGAAGTCAACCGTATGGTTATTCCACTTAAGTATGTTTATGTCACAAGTTACCTTTATATATTCTATGTGTTCTTTATATGGGTTTTATGGTAATCCTTTGGTTACAAAAAGGTAAGTAATGATACTTTATTCAGTAAAGATTTTTTTTACTACTTCATGAAGGTGAAGGTATTACTTTGATATAGTATACATGGTTTACTTGATGTTTGAAAAACTAATAGTTTTCATTCTCTTTGTATCCCTTACTGAGCTTTTTATGCTCACCCAAAGTTTTTCGAAATTTTTTTCACAGGACTTAAAGTGGAATAAGGTCAAGGATGGGATCAAGGGAATTTCATGCTATCTAAAACATGGAATCTAGACATCTTTCTTTTTAAGAGTTTTTATTTTATGGAGACTTAGTAGAAGTGTCTACTTTGTAATCTTTTAAGATGTAATAGTTATGTTCTAATTCTCTAAATCTCTAAACCTGAAAAGATCCTCAACGTGAATTATTCATTTAATTCAATATTAAGTAAGGTTTAAGGCTGGGGCCTTATACTACAACTATAGATTCATCAAAATCGGTTGGGTATAAGGTTTTATAGCTATATTTTATTTTTATTATAATATAATAAGAAAAAATACTCTCTTTATTCATTCTAAGTCATCCAAACATTTTTCTTCATTATATAATGCTCTACTATATACATATTTTCTTATCATTACTTATTTATCCCAATCTTCATTACTAATGTATACAAAATTATTCTTATTTTACACCACATATTTACAACCATAATCAAGACTACCTATCACATACCTCATTATTCTCTTCAATATCACCATGTGTTCTTTGTTTATATCAATTTCATAGCATGAAGCCAAAAATATTTCATATACGATATGTATTTATATTCCAATAAAATAATCAAAAATTCTAATCATCTTTTGATATAGATTTATATCAACAAAAATATCATATTAATTTCTCCAAAAATTTATTTAAATTATGATGGGATTTTATATAAGTATATAATCATTAATTAAGAATATATTTAATCTATTTTTCTCATAATTCAATTTAAAAATAAATATATATTAACCTATTTGATTGAATTTTACTTCAATAAAATATATAAGTTCTCCAATCATTAAAATCTATGATTTTGATCTTATCAATTTTGAAAACATCTCAATTATATTGGACTTTATTTCACTAAAAAGTGTATCATCAAAATAAATGGGTATTATGAATTGATCATTGATTGTGAACTTCCCATATAAATTATAATCATGTTTTCTTTATTTTTACTTTAGATTTTTAAAGTAAACATTCAACCAAGAATACTAAGTATAGGATGATTATGTTTACCCATAAAGTGTAATATTTAAGTTACAATATATGATGGAAAAATCATGAAGAATAAAAACATTTTATTGTTCAATATAAATATATCATCTAAACAATGTATTCGAGAATATTTTTTTCATTTCCATTTGGTTTATCTTTAATATACTTTGAATAGACACCACCACGATTTAAATTATGAATTAAATAATTTACATAGTTGAAAAAAATTATTTTACATTAATACTCTAAATTTGACTATTGTTGTGAAAGGTAAATCTAATTTCATGTTATTATCAGTTCAAAATGGAGGATAAAAAACTAGAAGGTAAGTTGGGCTTGATGTTCTATCTTTTAGCAGTTGGAAACTCGAGTGGGTGTGGCATTTTAATTAGAAGATAAAAAATTTCAATTAGTTCATGTAAATTTCAAAGTTTGTTTATTGATTGTATACTTTTAGGTGGTGGTAACTACTATGAATCCAAGGATTAATATTTCAAGGAAAGGTTCTCCATAAAATTATGATAGCAGAGAAACCTATCCAAATAGGTGAACAATTTTTTAAATTCGGGATGGGGACAGCTTTACTATGTAAATACAAAATGTGTATTATATTTGAATTGGTTATAAAATTCAGACAAGAAAATTCAAAAATTGATATTTTTAATCCTTTTATAGTCCTAGTATAAATGTTTGGGAGTGTTCTATTATAGATGTATGAGTTAAATTATAAACCTCATTAATATTATAAGACCTATGTTTCTTTTATATTTTCCCCCTTTAGATTTAGGAATTAATGTCTGAACCAATTGAGTGTGTGATATGTTTAATTTAGCATGGGGAGTTTTTTTATTTACCTCCCATATTTTTGTACACTACGATCGGTATGAGGAAGGAAAATTTGGAGTATTAAATTTCACAATATATTGTAACTTCTGGTGAATGCACTTCTATAGATGAAAAGTTATGCACATAGATCTTCTAACCTTAACAAGTGGAATCCAATTATTTTTTCCATGCTTATGTAACAAACAAAAGTATAATATATAATATTATCATACTTACCATTACATTTTAGAGATTTTAGTTGGTGTTACTCTATTCATAAGAAATGGATTCAAAAGATGGTATGGTTCATATTGCTAAATTTGGTATAAATGAGTTTAGTTTTTAGAGAATGAATATATAATATTAACACATATAAATATATTTTTAGAATCCATTAGAATGATTTAATCTATGAGATGTTGGGAAATGTGGGTAAGAAAGATATGATATAAAATTATTTGTATTGGCGACGATGCCACTGGCTCAAAACTTTTCCATTAAAATTTGGGAGAAGAAGAATAAAGTTATGTTGATGGAGCCCGAGAAGAATATTTATTAGAATCCTAAAACACATAATATTTTATTTTTGATTTCATAATTGGTAAACAAAAGGAAATAAGAATTTTCTTGAATAGTGGATCATGTGAATGAATTTAACAAGATCTAGAGTTAACTAAAATCAGCGAAGTTGACTTTAAAGGTTGATGTGTGGGAAATTATTATATACATATCACTACTAGAATAATGGAATATTATAGTAAAAACTATAAATTTATATTTAAATACTGACTTAGTATTAGAGTATATCAAAACATAATTCTCAATGAGGAACTCTGAATAAGGATGGGTTTGGAACCTTTTGGTAATGCTATATGGAAGGGGTGATCACCTCATATAAGAAATAAATGGTGATAAAATTATTGATCATGATATATAATCCAAGGTAAGTCATATGTTCTCCATGCATAATGTTCTTAAAATGGGATACATGGAAATATCAAGAGAGACTATAAATGTTGCATGAAATTCACTAGAAGGATATATTTTGGAATCTCAAATCCATTAATTTTAATATATAGAGGAAAAAATAGTTTCTTAGTGGACATATTCTAGTGGATTGAAGAGTGGTTGACTCCAAAGTATCTTACCATTCAAAATTATAATGTGGGTACATGGTCATCTATGTATCCAACGATTTTGGTAGAATTTGTCAGGTAGATAATGACTCTTTGTAATACTTTATAAGCAGAAATGTGAAAATTTGAATATATAATAATGTATTTTTGATACTCAATGGTTTTAGGCACATCCCATAGCTACAAAAGAAACTTAATTCTATAAGAAAACTTTATGAGGAAGGATATAGATAAAAATTTTCTAATGGAGTCTCAAGATTGACTCAAGGGTCCATAGTGGTGGAATGGGGAGTAAAGGATGTAACTCTATATTTCAATACAAGATCAGATAGATGTGAAATGGTTGGAAAAAATATAAATATATGAATTTATTGTTTTTCCGTCTCTATCATCTCAGTGAGAATAATTTTATGGATCTAATAGTAATGGGAATATAAAAACATGATAATATCGATATTAGATGTTGTGGGAGTTTTGTAGTGTAGAAATATAATTATATTTCAAACAATTTTAATGTTTATAATCCTAGATCTTAGTAGATAGATCTTGTTCACTAAAAAGTATGGGGTTAATCCCTAGTTTAATTACAAAGAGGATCACTTTATCTTTTTTCAAATTCTTTTATGATGTAATGATTAAGGTATGGGTGTATTTACATAAGTATAAATTTTATGTATTTAGTTTCTTTATATAATGAAAATCCATTAATGATATGGAAAGTGGGATGAAGGTAAATTTGATATGATATGATAATAGTACAGAGTAAATTTATCGTAACTTACTTAAAAATTTCCAAAAGTAAGGTATTGGGATAGATAATACCATCCTCAAAACAACAAAAAATATATTTAGAAAAAATGAAAATTATTTTTATTGAAAAAGAATTATATATTTAGATGTATTTCAAAATAACTATTGGTAATTTTGGTAGAAGAAATCAACATGGTTCCATAATTATCTAACATAAGTTCATTATCTGTAGTTGAAAAGATTATATGAGAAGGGATATGGTATAAAAAACTACTAGAAGCTGGTTATATCAATGTTTCTAGAAGTTTTTCATATGATTATACCATTAACAAGGATAGAAAAAAATATGAGTATATGTACACGGTATATTTATCTATTAGATATGGAAATAAAGACTATGATTTTTTTTGGGATGATGAAAAGTGATTAGAAACCAGAATATGAGATGTTCTATTTAATGATAAGGTTATGTGGATGCTCCAAAACATGACTTAATCGACAAATAAGTGAAATAAGTCAACTACTAAATTTGTCATTACTCTGGATGAAAGAATAAAAAGATCACTAGTATTGTTAATTATATATTTCATTATATATTGATTGTATGTAATAATAGAGAAATACATGATCGAATTCCCAAGGACTATTGAAGAATGAGGGAAAGATATGGCAGGTGAGTAGTCAGAAGTTTGTTATTTGGAAGATAGGGAACTCGGAAGGCCAGTACCAAAAAGAGTTGAATCTCAAGTTGAGTTAATAAGATCTTTTAGAGTTAGAAGAAGAATTAAAAAAATTTAAGTGATGTAAATTTACATTTTCTTAAGGATAAAAATTACTTGAATGTGAGAATAAAGTGTTTAAACTCAAGAATCAATATATAAAGAGTCAAAATAAAGAAATAGATTGATTTCATAAAGAAAAATTGAATATGGGATTTGAATGAACAATTAAAATGGATATGGGAAATCTAGAAAAATGGTTGTTACATTTAAAGGATAATTCTGTGAGAATAATAAGATATATTTCATGAATGGTGGTGAATTTTTTCTAATAAAAGGAGGTAATTGACTTCTCATTATTTTTTTCACCGATTTGTAATCATACAACAATCCATATGTTGTTGAGTTTAATTTCTTCTAATGATCTACCCTTGTAGAAAATGGTTATGAAAACTACCTTTCCTTTTGATTATTTAAAGGAGGATATATACATGAATCCGTTGAAGGTATTTTAAGATCACCAAAAAATTGGACTTCTTTTTAAGTGAAATTAAAGCATCTATGACTTGAAACAAGTTCCTAGATAGTGAAACCAAAAGTATTAAATGTTTTTTACTAAAGAAGGTATCAAATGAAGTGACTCAGATAATTTTTATAGTAAAAATGAATTAAATGATGGGAATGACATTATTATTATTTTGTATGGGGTAGAAATATTGTTTGTGGGTCTAGTGGTTTCATAAATTCAAGAGATAAGGGTTAGTTTTTTTAGAAAATTTGATATAAAATATTTCAAACAAGATAATAAAATATTGGGGATGAGGATAGATAGAGATATGAGTGTCTTAAAATTAGTTTTATCCTAGAAAGAATATATCTAAACGATTATATGATGTTTTTTAATGACTAGATGTAAGCCTCTCACAACCCCACTTTCTAGAAACAATACTTTATCTATAGATAAGGCTCCAAAAATGGGAGATAACATCCATTACCTGATGAATACTCCATTTTCATTATCATAAATAATTTTGATGTATGAGATGATTTAATGAAAAGTTTTTACTTTTGTTTTGGGAGTGTTCATTTGCTTTATATCAAACCCTAGAAGGGTGCATTTGGAAGATATGTAATGTATCATCCAATAATTCAACAAATCAAAATATGATTCTCTCTTTTTGGGAATATGATATATTTAATTAATTTAAATATGAAATCTTTTATAGAGACTCGATTCCTATAAATGCATGATTAGATTTGTATTTACCACTAGTTGAATAATGGTCAATTGGATTTTTCAGCTACAACTTGTGGTTACATTGTCTATAATATAATCGAAATATATAACACTTAAAAAATATATAAACGAGTTAGTTTAGTTCATATGTGACATGAATCCACTCCACCGGTACACCTCATAGGTTAGTAGTGAAGAGGATGTATGACCACCTGAGTCCCTCCTCTAATAGGATAACATTAGAGACTAACATTGAGGGTGAAGAATAATCAAATGGGTAGAATTACATTCATTAAATAAAAACGATTTAGAGAAAAAATGAATAACCAAAAAATAGATCAATCACATAACATACAATAAATTAAACCATCTGACATGTGTATATAAATATATATATATATATAAGTATCCAAAGTTAAACTAAAGTGAAACTTATAGTAGAAAAATTACAATAGATCTGATATGCAAGTTTTTAATATCAATATTAGTCCCCAAAACCATCTTGGAAACCAAAAAAAATAGTTATATACATCGGGTGATAATAAATTGTATATTTACTAGGACCATACCCAAGGTCTCCCAAGAAAATTTGAAAATATAATACTAATGAACCAATGATCAAAAAGTAGAACTAATAAGAACCTAAATAGTTCATCCTTTCATCCCAACGTCATTATTACTTTCTCTCCTAAACAACACAGGCATGTAATATGATAATAACAATAGTAGAAAATTAATAATGAAACCCCATATCCACTTCTCCCTTGAGTTTCAAATCTCACACCTAAACATTATCTGTCACGTGCTCCCATCCCTTTCATGAAATATTATCTACACATATCCAACTGTATATGATGTGTGTTGGATTATAAACCTAACTTTCCTATCCCCTGATAAGGTTCAATATCCTTTGATAAAATCAATTTCATCATGGATATATCCCATGCCACTACAACATCATCACATATCCATCAGTAACATCAAAACATGGGTAGTAGAATATAATAAATGTGTTGTACATCAAATTTTTTTCCTCATCCTACTATGAATGGTCCAAAATACATATCACATCCTCCCATGATTATATATCATGAACAATTTCTTCATCATAATGGGTTTGTCTCTTCCATAAACTGTACCATTTTCCAATACTGCTATAAAAGGAAGAGGAGAGAAGATGGGATAATTAGCTATCTATTTATCACTATCAGGATGATAGGGGAAACCCCCAAAACATCTAGGTATCAATATATAGTGACCAAAGCTTCTCATACATGGTCACTACATATTATTAGTTGAATATTCGTTATATTACACAAACACATGCCCAAAGACCACAATAGTTTAGTTCCATTTGAATATTGGAACAAATTATTCTAATTTGGTGATATCTTCAAAATTTCCCATAAAGATATTCCCAATTATTATTCCTACTTAAAACCTTTCTTTATAACCTAGGGAAAGAAAACATAAGAAAGGGAGAGTTCAGATGCTCAATAAGGTTAAATATGATTGATTTGTAATTATAACATAAGGGTACAAGAACAAAAGAATAAATTTTGGAGATCATAACATGCATGACAAAGATCTTATACACGAGTCATGGTATAAAGATTAAAAGTTAATAAGACATGAATCATTAGTGAATAAAATAACATAATCTATGAAATCCTAATATTTACATAAGACATGAAATTATGGAATGCACATAAACTTGTAACTTTGTAACCATGTATAAATTGAATTAGTTTTTTTCCATTAAGTTAAGGACATGAAATCATTACCTTAAATAAAAATTAGTATATGAAAACCAGGTCCATGTATAAAATTATAGACTTGAAAACCAGGCCCACCCATAGAATTATAAACATGAAACCAGGTTCACACATAACATATATACCTCATGAGTTATACATCCTTACCCAATTAATTGGAGTGAGATATAGTTCCCATCCATAAAATAATAAAAATATACATATGTTTTCTACATGAACATGAATCATTCATCATCACAAAACCCATATAATGAAATACACATTATCATAACATAACTCATGGAAAATACAGTAGTTTCCAAAATATCATGTTATTATAATCATAAACCATTAAAAGATAGAATAATTGTGGCATACATGGGTCATATCTCCATTAAATCATAAGTGACATCAAATAATGTCATCTTAGAAGGCCAATGGTTTTTAAAATATCTCTTGATTTTTTTTTGTTGAAAATATATTTTCTTTTATGAAATACCTTTTTAATGATTCTAGAAACTATAATGGAAAAAATGTCCATTTGAAAATAAACATGTAATATTGTAAATTAAGCATTTAATAATTAGGGTTTCTTGATGGAGGTAAATTATTTTCGTACTGTATAAGTTAAAAAACATTAATTATATATATATTTTAAAAAAATGTCACAAAGATACTTTTTTATAAAAAAACCAAAAAGTTCTTTTCAAAATAGTTTTGTAAAAAGAAAAACATGGGTAAAAATGAATTTAAAAATTAATAGAATAATATTAAAACATTTTAAAAATTTATAGAAAATATTTACAAGGATGATAAATATTCACAAACATAAATTTTATCTTAAACAATCTCGAATAATGATGAAATTTGGAAATAAACCCATACCACTTTATAATAAGATAAATCATATTTAAAATGAATGAAAAAAATTTATATGGATATGTAAATATCCTAATGTTTATTATAAGACTCATAAGATACATTCATGGAAAATTTATACACCCCACAAAAGAAAAATTAGTGTATATGGCATGTGTCCCAAAGAAATAAAAGTGAGATAGAAATCCCTTACTTTAAGTATTGAATTCGTTTATACGTGTTCACACCTTATTTATAATGAAGATAAGTTTTTTATAAATCTAAAAAATAACCATATTTACATTTATAATTCCATATATGATTCACTTATTACTTTTTATTACTCGTTTCTTTACAATTCTATATTAAAGTTATGTTTGTGTAATAACCGCTTTTTTTTACATGTTTTTGAATTATTATTCTTGGACCTAGTATATATATATTGATTTGAAAATATTAATAATTATAAACATGATATCAATATTAAATATATTTATAATATTTGTATTTATGGGGATTCATAAAACTTATAGGTAGAAAATAAAATACACCATTCATGGAGACGGTAGGTCACCCATACTCATGTATGATAATTTAATTTTCCTATTGTGTTAAAATAAAGATACATATATGATATATTTTCATTAAGAATAATTTTTATATCATATATATCAATAATTTTTATTAAAATCATTCTAAATAAATTCCATGTAAAATGTTAATGTATAAAATCGCTTTGTGAGGTGGTAGTCCATCATATATACAAATGGTGTTATCATATTCCCACAAAATGGAAAGCCTAAAGGTATGTGCGATATAAAAATACAATAATCATAGAAAAAACAAAAAATAATAATATATATCATATATTAACTATAAATACATCATTATTCCCAACTTTTAATGGTGGTAATGGATGAATGAATGATATCGGTTCGTGAGTTGGTAGTCCATCGTACACACAAATGATGATTGCGTACCAAATTTGTTGGATGTTTGTGAATTTTTAGGTCATAAACATCACATAAAAAATATAATTATATTTATTATACTGAGTTTATTATATAAACATGATATAAAAGTAATTTAATTTGTTTAAGTAAGAAATAAAACAAAATTGTTTGTTGATCCACGTTACCACTTCATTAGGTATATCCATTGGGTTTTCACCAAAGGATTTCTTTGGTTGAATTTATGATCAAATTAATGTTATTATGATGAAGGGAGGGATGTTTTTAGAATATTTGGATAGGTTTTTTCCAAAAAAAAAAGGTTCTGGAGTGTTAAAAAAAGAATAAGTTTGTCCCATTTATAATTGAGGGTAGGGACACTTTTGGGAATTTCTAAAAAATTAATTTATAATAAATAAAATATCAATTAAAATAACTAAAAATTTAAATTTATCCAAATATAATATATTATAATATTTTAATATTATCCCCCACTATTATTTATACTTGTTTTGGGGTTTATTTTGAACATTATAATTTTGATTAACCCTTAGTTAACATATTATAATTTTAACGACGGTAACAAGTATTTCAATATTTAAAGGTTTTAATTTTTTTTATATGATGTAAATTATACATAAATATTAAATTTATGAATTTTAGGACTTATAAAAATAATTTTTTACTTTAGAAATATTTTCAGGATCATTATGTAATCTAATAAAATATTTGTTTTATAAAATTTCAATAGTGTCAATTTTAAAACTCATCATTACATTGATATTAAGAAATTCAATACATCAAGATAACTTATAAAAAAATCCATTAATATACCACTACTATTTTATATTAACCTATAAAATTATAGGATCACATTAATTAATTCAATTTATATTTCTTTTATTTATAATACAACTTAATTGATTTTTTTTATTACTTCAAAAATTATTTCATCTTCATTGTTTAATTATTTTTGATAATTATTTCTTCAATAATTTTTTTTTAAAAATAAATTATCTATATAAAACTATTATAGTTCATAATAATACTTATAGTATATCATATTTTCTATTTAACCCCATATTAATAGTATTACACTTTTTAAAAGTATGAATGTTACATTTTGTTACCCTCTTTGATTTTAATAATATCGATGTCATTCTCATTGAAAAGTGTACATTAAATAATTAACTTCAATTATTAGGTGTTATGAGTCTAATTAACTTCATAAATTAACATTTTTCAACTGTTAGTTTAATTTTATTGTTCTTATCACTTTTTAACCTAAATCACATAATTTACCTTTTATCGTGGTAACAAAAATTACCAATGTCACTATTATTATTAGAAAAACTTTAAAGGTTCATATTTAATAAATTTGTAACTTATGAATACGAATATGATATAAATTTTTTAATATTAAAAACTTATAAGTAGATAAAATAAATATAATAATAATTACATAGAATGGGTGAGAAAGCGGGGTTTTACAGTGACAATGTTCAAAATCTTTCTATGTTTTTATTTCTTAATTCAATAAAAAAGTAATTTGAATGGACTATATTTGATTAATTGATGTACAATTTAACTATTTTTCCTTTAAAAAAATTCCAAATATAATTTATCATTATAAAATATTTATATGAAAAGGAAGTTTTCAATTAAAATATAGTATTTTCACTATTCATTCCAAAAACAAATCTTATCATAAAAATACAAAAAAATTACCCTAATATAATTTTGATATTATTATTTTAAAAAATAAATTTATTTTTTAAAATAAAATTTATAAATTATGTATAATGTAATTTTAAAATAAGGGTTCCATTAAAAAGAGATATAACTTCTTTTTAGAAAAATTTTGTTTTAAGCATAAAAGTTGATTTATTTTTATATAATGTCTATAAAAAATAGGATTAATTTTTAACAATATATTGAATATATTATATATAAATCTATAATAAAATCCAACAAGAGTGATTTGTGTATTTTATTGGTATAAAACACACTAGTGCACATATAAATAATTATTTAGAAAAAAGATTTCCCTTTGTTTCCAAATGGGGTTTACAAGTGTAAACTATAATTTAATAATTAATTTGATCCTATTAATACACAAAATTATAATGACTGAATTTTAATTTTATTTTTTTAAAACAATTTCAACAATATTATGTTTTTTCATATAGAATATCTATTGCGTGTAATGAAAGATAAACTCGGGTTACCTGTAACAGAAGAAATAAAAAAATAAAAATAGTTTTTAAAAAATATATTTCATAAAAATATCAAGGTGTTACATTCTAACCACCTTAAATATAATTTCACCTTTGAAATTTTTCAGGTGCATCACAATTTTCAAAAATGAATGTTGCTTTTATAGAAACTCACATCATTAAAATGAATACTAAAACTTTTTTTTAAATGGGAAATTAATAAACTTAATGGTTTCCCAAAGTAACTCATAACTAGGTTTCCTCATAAGATAACATATTTAGAATGTGAAAACATGGACATATAAGATAAAAATAACTATCATTTTCTGATGGAGATAGATAGAGAACATGTTCAAGATAATTTTAATGACCACAAAACCATAAAACAAATAGTTCTAGAAAAGGTCATTAAAAATAAAAAAAATAATTATAATAGTTTAAAATTTTATTTAAAAATATATTAAGGATATATATAACTTTTGGTTATGCCTTGATCAATTTTCACTTCATCTCTTACTCCACAAAATGAAGATGAAATTTTAATTCTTGAAGAACTTTTGTATTATAAGATATATTATGAGATGATATGTTATTCATTTTTTCTCTAGTTATCATCACAACAAAATGGTTATCACATGTTATGAAATATGAATAAATATTCTTATTACAAAACACTAATCTTTAAAATCTAATTCAATGCCAATATAAAACTTTTCTTAAATGGTTAACCTTTTGACCCTTCTAAAGTATGAAAATAAAGTATTTTAGAAACATGTTCACTAAACTTCTCAAAATCTACCTAATATTAATCCCCCATATAACATAAATCACCTCATTATTTTCACACACACAAAAAATTAACATAAATATCATAGTTATAACCTTAATTAATATAAAACCTTAGATAAAAATTACATGCTTTAAAAAATCTACTCTTTCCTCATACTATAAATCCAAAAATTCTATAAACTCAACCCCTCATAGAATAAACAACATAATAAAATACACTTTATCATTTATGAGTTCATAAATACTATAAAATTTAATTTATTGATAATAACCATCTTTTTATCCAAAGTAAAATACATTTTCTCCTTATAAGGATCATATTAAGTGTTACCTTCATTTAATAATCCATTTTATAGAAAATACAACCCTCCAATTGAATTTATTTTTATGGTTGTGAGAACCATTCAACATATTCGAAAAATCATTAAATAAAACTTATATGAAACAATACTTATACTTTTCATAATTAAGAGAATACAATCATGGAATTATAGTACATAAATACTTCATCCAACCCACTTAATTATCAAAATATTAACTAAGCTTCATTATATTACTCCTTAACACTTTTTTCATTCACCTTAAATTTTTAGTTGCTTCATCATTAGAAAAAAAATCATTTCTCATACCACTTTGGTTATTTTATTCATAATATTTCCCCCATGGAGAATGATTTTCTTAAATCCCATACCTTGCACATTTAATGTAGTCATCCATTTATAATTCCTTATAGAGCCTAATATTTCCACCCATTTCGTTAATTGAATTTTTTATTTTCACTTTGCAGTGAATTTTTTGTTTCCTTCTTTTCCACAGTCAAAAAAATATTATTGTTACTCTAAGACATTCACTTGGGTGATTCTTCCCACATTCTCAACACAAAGAAAATATAATCTTCTTTCATCCAAAATATCCACTACCCAAATACTCAATAAACACATTAATTATCTTATTTATAGATTATTAAAGATGATTTAGTTATGAATTGTTAATCATGTTCCATGAAAATAAATTAGGATTGATCATAATGTCTTTTACTCCAATTATCATTCCATTATTCTAATCATCATAAAATTGTCTGTCACACTCCACATTTACTTGGACCCTTCAAGATCCAGCCAATGAATAAAACTAAAAGCCTAGTGGGAGCATAACTAGTCATAGTTGGGAACCACCTAATCATGAAAAATAACTACAGGAAGTCTAAATACTCACACCTCATGTTTATCCTCGGTTATTCATAGAAATATTATTATTATGACCTTACTCATGTCCCATAATGTGTTTGTTAATTATAAAATCATATCTTCTAGGAGTGTTACATAAGGTTCACAATAAGTCCCATATTTTTTCACCAATTAATGATCAAGTCCCGATCAATACAATGTTTTGGGGGTTAAGTTACCCTAGGTAAATCTATACTAGTGCCACATCCAATTTTAGTATTTTTATGGGGATGTGTTTTTAGGAAACCAATCTCTTTATCCATTATAATAAATTAGAAAATTTTCCTACACTTTAAGTCATCCTTATACTTGTCCTTAGATACATCCCTAGACATATGCTTGTTAATATATATAGGAATATCAATAATATTTTCTCATCGTTGTTTCAAAAGGTTTGAAAAAAACTTTTCTCTAAAACTAATAATAATAACCCATGCTTTTTATACATGTTTATTACATATTTTAAGATTGATATTCATTATATTACAAAAACATGTGACTAAGGATTACAATAGTTTAGTGGCTTTGAGGATTTGAATACATTATTCTATTTTGGTGAAAGATCTTAATAATATCCCATAAATATATTAACCTTTATTATTCATACATAAAACCTTTATTTATAACCTAGGGAAACAAAACATAAAAAAGGATGAGTTGAGATGCTCAGTATGGATAAACATGAGAGAAAAGTAAGAATAAAAAAAAGGGCATGATAACATTATCAGAAATTTTATAGATTATACCATACATGTCAAAGATCATATACATGAGTTTTGGTATAAATATGGTCAGTTTATAATATACAAAACATAAGGTAATAAAATAACACAATCCATGAGATCATAATATTGACATAAGACATGAAATCGGGCTATGAACATAAAATTGCAACTTTTTTAACATGTATAAATATAAAAATTTTCACTCATTAAGTTAAGGAAATAAAATCAAGAACTTCCATACACATACTAAATTGAAAAATAGGTCTAGTAATAAAATTATGGATATAGAAAATAGGTCCCCAAATATAATTGTGAACATGAAATCTGGTTCACAAATAACATATATACCTTAAGAGTTATCCATACTTACCCAATGCAATGGATGGAGATATAGGAACCACCTATCACATAATGAAAACTATACATATGTGTTATATAGGACCATAAATAATTTATCATCACTGAACCCATGTAATGGAATGAGTTTCAAAAACACTACACCATAACCTTACTCATGAAAAATATATTGGTTTAATAAATATCATATTTTCAAAAACGTAAACTATTCTGAGAAATAATAAGAATGATATACGTGGGTCATATTACAATAAAGAGTAAATAACATAAAATAATTTCATCTTAGAAGGAAAATTATTTTTGAAAGATCACTAAAAATAATTTTTTAGAGAAATATTACTTTCTTTATGAAATAATTTTTTAAGGTGACAATAATTAATAAAGGAAACATTTTATTTGAAAATAATGAGGTAATAATATAAATAAAGATTCAAATAATTAAGGCAGCATGATAGTGTGTGAATTATTCTCATGTTGAATACAATAAAAACATTCCTTCCATATATTTTTGTTGAAAAATTCACAAATATCTTTATTTAGAAAATTAAAATTATAATTTTCATAAACATTTTGTGAAAATTAAAATATGGGTAAAAATGAATTTAAAAATTCATAACCAAATAGTACATCTTTTTAGAAATTATTTTCATCAAAATTGGACATGGAAGATAAATATTTACTAATAAGATATTTAATATAAACAATCTTGAATAATGGTGATATTGTGAAATAAACCCTTAACAATTTATAATCACTCTATTCGTATACCACATGAATGAAATTAATTTATACGAATATGGGAATAACATAATATTTAGGATAGTACTCATAAAATACATGTATTGTATGTATATACACCACAAAAAATAAAATTAGTGTATAAGTAAAGTGTCCAACAAAGATAATTTTGAGATAAAAATCTTTTACCTTAGGTATTGACTTCCTTAATACATGATAAAAAATCATGTATAATAAATATAAGTTTATCATAAATCTATAATATAAACATATTAATATATATATATATGTATATATATCATACCATATATGATTTACATATTACATTATATTACTCACTTATTAAAAATTCTATGTTAATGTTATTTTTAGGGTAATAACCTCTCTGTTTTTCATACATTTTTAGACTTATATTCATGGTACTCTTACATAGATCATGATTTAACCAAATATATTTTTATAATAATGATATAAATATCATATTTATTCTGTATATATATTTATGGTGATTCATAAATGTTATAGGTAGAAAATAAAATACACTGTTCATGGAGATGATTGCTCATATATACACATGAATATTATTTTCATTTTATTATTGGATTAAAAGAAAAAATATTTTATGATATATAAGGACCCAGCCTTAAAAACATTATGTAATCTTGAATTAAATGAATAATCCAAATTTATGACATTTTCAGGTTTATAGTTTTAGAGAATTTGTCCAAAACTGTTACATATCAACATGAAAATTACAAGTAGACACTACTACTCAGTATCCATTATTTTCATAAAATAAAAACTATTAAAAAGAAACAAGTCTAGTTCCATATTTTATACAACATGAATTTTCCATGATCCCATCCTTGACCCTATTAATCTTTAAGTCTAGTGGAAAACATTTAAAAAACTTAAGATGAGCATAAAAAGATCAGTAATGGTTATAATATAATGAAAGAAAACATTATCCCATAACAAATTACAAATCAATGAAACCATACTTTTCAATCATAACATACCTCATAACATCATAAGATTTATGAATAACATACATAATTCATAAATCATAAAGGTAACATGTGAAATACAAAACATACTTACATTGTAGATATCACAACTACATAAGGAGTTATGTTGGAATACCCATCACAGTATATTCCCCAAATATCTTAGGAGAAACATCTATGTTTACCTTCGTCACATTACCCAATTCATTGGACAGCTATCTCGGGCTCACCCAACCTAGGTTTATCAAAGAACCAACAATATTCATAAAGAATGCCGAAGAACCTGAGAATATTCATAAAACATACAAAAAACATACAGGAATGATAATAATTCCACATTCCTATCACAATATATTATTTTAAAATGTTGGCAAAATCAATTCTTTTTAAAACCATTTTCAAAAACAATTTAAAGTATTTAATAAAAAGCCTTTTTAATAAAAGTGTCACATACCAGATTGAAACTTTTAAATGAATTATCATTTTAAAGAATTAATGAACACATAAATAAATTGTAAAAAACATTTTGAGAACATGGACATTAATGAGAACTATTTAAAAGAATAAATCGTTAAAACATTTAAAATGATATTTTAGTTAACGAGTTGTTAACAAAATGAGAGATGCCTGAATAAAAATAATTGAGGAATAAAATTTAATCATAACTTTATAATATCATGAGAATATAGTTATTCATGATATAATATGCCAAAGGATAGTATATACACCATATAAGAGTGAATTGGTGTATAACAACAATGAAGTCTCAATGGAATGTAAATTGAGACGAAATCCCTTATTAAAACTGTATCCTTGGATTAAGGATAAATCATTTACATAATAATTTGGGACAAATATAAATACAACCAATATGATTTTATATTTAGTGTAAATAAATCAGAGAACATTCACACTTATTTTTGTAAAAACAACACCAATGACTTGTATGTTTAACTAAATGAATGGAAATTGAGTTAAAATTACTCTTATCAAGTTCATATCGATGACTTGAGAATTTATGAATGTAGAGATTATGTGTATCAAATGTATATCCATACAAAGAGGATTTTAAATTACAAAAAAAATACTAATTCCACACATAATCATAACATGACATAATTATGAATTATAATATTGACCCAAGGAATGTAAATTGGGATAAAAAGTTCCCCTACCGATTTGGTAACTAACAAAACATACGCCACATGAAAGAATGATCAACAATAAAGATTTTAATACCCATAAATTAATGTATATTATAAAAATAATACAATCATGGTCAGTAAATACACATCACAAAATGAAATAGTGTCAAACGTAGTATGAATCTCACGAGAATAAAAAGTTAGATGAGAACCCCTTACCACGTTGTAATTATTCGAGTCGTATGACCCAAAGTTAATAAACAAAAAATTAATCATAGAATACTATGAATATAAAAACAATCATGATAATATATATCAAATTGAAGTAATAAATACACCACATACAATAAATAAGTGGCAAACAATGGAAATATCACGGAATTAAAAATGAGATAAGAAACCCCTTACCTCGTGTCTGACTTGACTCGGTCATTATTTAATATCACGAATAATAAACTAAAGTTAAATTTTAATTTCTTAATAAACATTTATAAGTTTATTATTCCTTTTATATCAATTATTACCTTGCTATAATAATTAGTTAATTATTTGAGTTCATATCAGAAATTTTGTCGATGTTCGAAACTTAAGTTAAAAATGAACTTGTTATAATATCAAATTGTCCATGTGGTAAAAATTAAATTATCTACAGAATTATATTTATGATTTAGATATCATATATATCATATATATCCAATATATATATATATGTATGTATTTATAATAGTACAGAATATTTAGAGATAAGAAATGAAATGCACCGTTCATGGAGATGGTAAGTCGTACGTACGCATGAATGCTATATTCATTTCTATGACATATTAAATGGAATGAAAATGTAATGAAAAGTAGTTATATTATAATTAAAGTATAATATCATTTATAATTTAATTATCTCCATCCTTTATACATTCCATGTATGACATGAAGGAGTCATATCACTTTGAGGTGGCGGTAGTCCGCACTTCCTCCAATGAAATTATCGTAATTACCCACTATGAAAACAATAAATTTATTCTATAAATTAAAAATAAATAAGCCTAAAAAATATATAAATTTAATATATATTACATATAAATACATTTCTATTTTAATTTCGTCCATAAGAGGTAGTATGAGAAGATTGAACTATCATAGTTTCGTTATTCAATAGTTCATCATCCAGAGACACAATATGTTCTTTACAAATTAGATGGAGTTGTGTGTAATTATAATTCTAATAATTATCATAAAAACAACATAGTATATTTCGGATACTGGTTTTGTTATAAAATAAAGTAATAAAAAGAGTTTAGGGGGCTGGAGTAGTAAAATAAAACAAAAGAACTTAAGAGAATACGTTACCTTTAAATTAGGTATCTGCCTTTGGTTTGAACCAAAAGGTTTAGTAGAATTACCTTATGCCTAAGGTAAGGATTCTATATGGGGGATAGAGATTTATGGAGCTTAATTGGGCCGAGTTTGGACAAGACAAGGGGATTGATAACTGGGAGGAATGAGTTATAAGTGAGGGCTGTTATAAGGGGGAGTAGGGGCTCTTTAGGAATGTTTAAAAATATTATTTTATTATATAATTATTTTTGGTTTCTAAAGTTCCAAAACATATTAAAGACAAAAATAAGATTACTCATGTTTTAATTAAAATCATTCAAAAAAGAATTTTATAGGTTTTGGATTTTCTTTTAATCTTTATAATCATATTTATTTAAATCATTAATAATGAGGTAAATACTGTATCATTATTGTGTCATAAATAATTATATTTATTTGAAGTATAAAAATTATAAAAAATATATCATGATGTAGGAAATATTTTTATATTTCCAATAAATATTTATTGTTGAAGATATACTTATATAATCCCATGTAATTATTGATTTTCTAAAAGATATATATTTGTGTCATTTTTGTATTTACTTTAAATTAATTAATATAAAGTGTAATTATCACTCCCATGTGGCTCCATGGGGTCCCAAAATAGACCCAAGGATGACCATGGTTGGAAATGTATCAAAAAATATTATTAGGACACATTTTATGGTATCTTATTATTATTATTATTATTATTATTATTATTATATTTTGTTACCCCTTATTTACCTGATTTACCCTTTAACCGTGGTAAATAAAATATTTACTAAAGTAAATATTCATAATGTATAAAAATAAACGTTACATATTTACACAATTTGAAAATCCTGATTCTAAAAATGTAATCCATTTTTTCAAATTCAAAACATAGAAGTGAGCAAAATTAATTTAAAATTAATTACCGTTGTCAAAACAAAAAGCGTTTCTTAAGAAATAATAACTATCAAAAGATTGTCACTTGTTTATGTCCAATTTCAAAGTGAAATTACTTCTAATGAAAAATATTAGATTAAATGGTAAAAAAATAATATTATGAAGATTTAAAACCAATTAAAAAGATAATTATACCATATAAATAAATTAGATTAAAAGGCAGTTTTGAATTAAAATACAGTTTTTTTCACTATTCATTAAAAAATGAATTTTATCAGAAAAATACCAAAAATTTACCCAAATTAAATTTTGATGTCCTGATTCTAAATAATAATTTTATTTTGTCAAATATAAAATATAAAAGTGAATAAAACTATATTTAAATAGGGTTCACATTCAAAAGGAGGTAAATCGACCTTTTAATGAATATTAGAGTATTTATGCTTAAAATCAGATTCTTTATTTTTCTAAGCCTCTAAAATTTATTTTCTAAATTTAAAAACATTTAACAAACATGTATATTCATATCGTAGTTATTTATGTCCATTTCCTCTAATACAATAGCTAGGCGTTATCTTCCATTAAATATTATATTATATAATTATTTTTCAGAATGACTCAACATTGAGTGCAATATAAGATCTCAAAGAAACCTGTTGTTGAATATCGGGTAAGCCATCTATCATAGAATCCCTTTAAAAGTAAAATTCATATTTAATTAACAAATTTTATTAAATATGAAAATATTATATTCTTTATTTACCTAGGATGTTAGATCCTTTCCCCCTTTTGGGAATTGCCTCCTCGCAATTTTAAAATTGGGTTTGGAAACTTCGTTGAAAGTCCCAGATTAGAAAAAGAGTCATTAAAAACATCACTTTAAAAGAAAGAAAGATAATTAAAAAGGTCACATGAGATATCCCATAATATGATTTCATGTATGAACACATGGATATGGAAGAGAAACAAACCATCAAGGTTTGATGTAGAGTGGTAGAAAACATGATTGGGAGAATGTTAACCACTAGAAAATCACAAACTTGTGATGGGTTAAATGGTATTTGATTCCCTAGTAGGAAATGTTAATGAAAAAGTATTTTTTGATGTTAATTTTCATAAATTTGAGTAATTTATTTAAGATCATGAATAAGAACATAAGGAAACATACTTACTTTTCATGTAAACTTTAATCCTTTAATTATTTTCTACCACAAACACATCTTTTCTCCAAACGATGAGTATTCAAGATGACTTGTTCACATTGAAATCTATATAATCAGCTTCTAGAGAATCACATAATCTATAAAAGATGAACTATATTTTTCCCATGTCTTTTTACATTAACCAAAATCAAATTGGTTAGTACAAGATCTAATAATCACAAAAAAGGATAAACTTTTACTATACAGAAAACTACGCTTAATCTCCAAAATCTATCAAACAATACACAAAGTTCAACAAACACTATTAGATAAACAAATCCCCATAAAATTCATCAAAGTAATCCAAACTAATATTGAATCCAAAATTTCAGAAGGATTTAATCACATAGTCTTAGAAGATAAATATTAACATTTATCTCCAAATAACATCTGTTACTCTTAAAGCCTAATACTGAAAAATAATTAACCTAAGCACATATTCTCCATGTTATGTTAATCATTTACTTAAACAAATCGTCATATGTGTACAATAAAAACATATATTCTTCCAAAATAAAATTTCAACCATTACTCCACAAATGAGATCCCATATTATTCTATTTTCCTCAAGCATATAATGTTTCTATAAGAGAAAAAATATTCAAAAATTACTTTTATCACTTAATCACCGAATCATTTTTCTATATTAAGGATAACCATTAGATAAAACATAAGTTCAAAAAATCAACTTATTCTGGATCCATAAAATCATTTATCTTAAAAGAATAAGTCATACTAACCAGCGTCTTCACGTAGGACAGTGGTAGGCGATGCACCCTTGTTTCCCTTTAGTTGTGGGATTGATTCTTTTGGCCTTTCCGGATGTGACAGGTTATCACCAATATTATGGGTTGTCCATTTTAAAAAACTAAAAAATAACCCTAACATGTTATATCCTTAAAGGTTTTATTATACCTCTCCCTTTTATCCCAATACATTAAGGCCTCAACATCTTATATATTTTCATTTTTTTCTACCTTTATATGATAAAATAAAACTATTCCCAATAGAAAGAACATCATACCATGATCATGGTGTCTATATGGTTTCATCGTCATCTTGTTCACGTAGGTATAATGTAAATTCATTGCAACAATGATTTATAGATCCTTCAAAATCATTTTCTTCCTTCATCAAAATACACCTTGTACAACTTGGGTCATATGGGTGTTCACAGAAAAATAGTTTCAGAAAGATTTTATGTATGACATATAATTTCAAAACATCTGATGAAACATTATTTTTATAAAATAGTTGGACCAAATTTGAGTGGAAACTTTCAATAAATGGAACTCTTAAAATACCATAAGTATGAGTTGAGAGACTATATTGTAAAGCATATATAAATAGGGTGTTCCAGGGTTTCCTTCTTCATCACCGTTTTCAAAATCATAATATCATGTGACAAGTTAAGATATTTGACAATTCCATGATAATATTTGCCTTTCCCGAAAATATTAGAATATTGAAAACATAGGATTTGATTAAATACAACCTATGATGCACGATGATATCAAGGTATAGTGGAGGTTTTTGATATCTCAAACAAATACTTATAAGTGAGTTGTATGCTAGAAAAAGTTTCACCATCATCTCAACATAACATTGTAATAATTATCGGAAGCAATCCATCATGAAGAGATTGTAATGTCATTTGATATCCTCCTCCTTCCATTTATAATCGACTTTCCTTGATATGAAAAATTTATAAAACAAGGATTTAACTGAAATAATTGACATGGGGACTAACCATGTGTTAAACGAAAACTCATAATCCCTAAAGTTGTCTAAACCAACTTTTGATACCAACTATAAGGACCTATCCTTAAAACATTACATAATCTTGAATAAATGAATAATTCACATTGAGGATATTTTCAGTTTTAGAGTTTTAGAGAATTAATCCATAACTATTACATATCAAATTGAAAATTACATATAGACACTACTACTCAATATCCATTTTTTTCATAAAATAAAAACTTTTTAAAAAAATATGTCTAGTTCCAAGTTTTAGGCAACATGACTCTTCCTTGATCCCATCCTTGACCTTATTAATCGTTATTTCCTATGAAAAACATTTCAAAAACTTGGGATGATCATAAAAATCTTAGTAAGGTTTATAAAATAATGAAATAAAACATTATCCCATCAATAAATACAAATCAATGAAACCATACTTTTCAATCATAACATACCTCATGAAATCATAAGATTTATGAATAACACACAAAATTTATAAATAATAATGGTAACTTGGGGAATATAAAATATACTTACATTGTAGCTATCACAGATACATAGGGAGTGACGTTGGAACACCCATCACAGTATATTCCCTAAATCTCTTAAGAGAAACATTTACGTTTACCTATATCATTTTACCCAATGCATTGGAGAGCTATCTAGGGATAACCCACCCTAGGTTTATCACAAAACCACATGTATTAGTAAACAATTCTGAAGAAACATATCATAGTCATAAAAAAACATAATGGAAAGATAACATTTCCACATTCCTATCACAATATATTATTTCAAGATATTGACATAATCAATTCTTTATTAAACCATTTTCAAAAACCATTGAAAACTTTTAAAAAACATATTTTTGAATCAAAGTGTACCATACCAATTTGAAACTTTTAAAAGAATTATCATTTGAAAACATTAATGTCTATATAAATAAATCCTAAAAACTATTTTGAAAATATGGACATTAAAGAGAAATATTAAATAAATAAATCTTTAAAACATTAAAAAGGGAAATTTTAGTTAAAGAGTTTTTAACACAATGAGAGACTCTTGAATTCAAAAAAATGAGGAATAACATTTAATAATAACATTATAACATCATGAGAATAAAGGGATTCATGATATAATAATCCAAAGGATTGTATATACACCATATAAGAGTGAATTTGTGCTTAACAACAACTAAATCTCAATGGAATGTAAATTGAGATGAAATCCCTTAAGAAAACTATATCCTTAGATTAAGGATAAATCAATTACATAATAATGTGTGAAAAATATAAATACTCCAAATATTATGGGATATTATGTGTAAATAAATCAGAGAACATTACCACATATTTTTGTAAAAACAACACCAATGACATGGATGTTAAACTCAATGAATGGTAATTGAGTTAAAATTACTCTTATCAAGTTCATATCGATGACATGAGAATTTATTAATTGAGTGATTAGGTTTATAAATAGTATATCCACACAAAGTTGAGTGGAAATTACAACCAAAATAAATAAATAGTGATTCTACACATAATCATAGCATGACATAATTAATAATTAGAAGATTAACCAAGGGAATGTAAATTGTGTTAAGAAGTTCCCTTACCGATTTGGTAACTTATGAAACAAACACCACATGAGTGAAGGATTATGCAATGAATGATTAAATATCAATAAATAAAATTATATTATTCAAATAATACAATCTTGGGAAGTATATACACCACACAAAAAGAAATAGTGGAAAACATAGCATGAATCTCACATGAATAAAAAGTGAGATAAAAACCCTTACCACGTTGTAATCAATCAAGTCATATGACCAAAAGTTAATAACCCCAAAATTAATCATAGAATACCATTAATATAAATACAATCATGATAATATATATCAAATTTTAGTAAACAACACACCATATGAAATAAATATGTAGCGAACAATGGAAATCTCATGGAATTAAAAATGTGATAAGAAACCCCTTACCTCGTGTCCGAATAGACTCGATTATTCATTAATATCATGAATAATAAAATAAAAATAATTTATACTTATTTAAGAACCATTTATTTGTTTATTATTCCTTTTATATCAATTATTACCTTTCTATAACAATTAGTTAATTATTTGAGTTCGTATCGAACATTTTGTCAATGTTCAGAACTTGATTTAAAAATGAACTTGTTATATTTATAAATTGTCCATGTGGTCGAAATTAAATTATCTCCAAAATAATATTAATTATTTAGATATCATATATATCATATATATCCATTGTATATTTAAATATATATATATGTATTTATAATAGTACGTAACATTTGGAGATAAGAAATGAAATGCAGCGTTCATGGAGACGGTAAACTATACGTATGCATGAACACTACATTAATTTCTATTTCATATTTAATGTAATTAAAATGTAATGATAAATAGGTAAATGATAATTCCATTATAATATCATATATAATTTAATTATCTCCATCATCTATACATTCCATGTATGGCATGAATGAGTCATATCACTTTGAGGGGGCAGTAGTCCACACTTCGTCAAATGAAATTATCGTATTTACCCACTATGGAAACCAAAAACCTATTCTATAAATGAAAAATAAATAACCATAGAAACAATATAAATATAATATATATCACATATAAATATAGTTACAACTTATGGCCACCATAAGAGGTGGTATGAGAAGATTTAACAATCATCATTTTGTGAGGCAGTAGTTCACCGTCCACAGAAACAGTATGTTCTTTACCCATTACATGGAGGTGTGTGTAAGTATAGTTTGAATACATCTCATAACTGAAACATAGAATATTTAGGATAATGTTTTTGTTATAAAATAAAGGAATAAAAAGATTTAAGGGGTTGGAGAAGAAAAACAAAACAAAATAACTTAAGAGATGATGTTACCTTTAAATCGGGTATCTCGCTTTGGTTTGAACCAAAAAGATAAATTGAATTGCCTTCTGCATAGAGGAATTATTCTAATAGAAAGGGGGTTATGTAGGGAGATTAACTGGTAAGAGGTGGGTTGAGTGAAGGGGCTTGAGAAGTGTGATGAATGGGTTATAAGTGAGGGATTTTTATAAGGGGTAGGAGGGGCTCTTTTGGAATGTTTAAAAGTATTATTTTATTATGTAATGATTTTCGATTTTTAAAGGTCCAAAACTTATTAAAGTAGAAAATAAGATGAATCATGTTCTAAATAAAATCATAAAATAATAATTGGACAGGTTTTTGATATTGTTTTAATATTTATAATCATATTTATTTAAATAATTCATTAATGAGGTAAATACTGCATCATCATTGTGTCTTAAATAATTTTATTTATATGATGTCTAAAAATTATAAAAAAAATATAATGATGGAGGAAATCGTTTTAAATTTTAAATGAATATTTATAGTCAAATATATAACTTCTATAAACCCATGTAATAATTGATTTACTAAAAGATATATGTTTATGTCATTTTTTACTTTACTTTAAATTAATTAATATAAAGTGTCATTATCACTCCCATGTGGCTCCATGGGGTCCCAAAATCCACCCAAGTATTACCATGGTTGCAGATGTATCAAAATATAGGATTAAGACACATGTTAGGATAATTTAATATTATTATATCAATATTTTGTTACCCTTATTTACCATATTTACCGTTTTACTATGGTAAAAAAAATATTTACTAATGTAAATATTCATAATGTCAAAAAATAAAAGTTACCAATTTATTTAAATATTGACCACATAATTTAAAATATGGAATCTATTTTTCAAAATTCAAAACACATAAGTAGCAGAAATTAAATTTAAATTAACTCACGCTGTCAAAACAAAATGTGTTTTTTTTCGAAATAATAACTATCAAAAGATTGACAATTGTTTATATCTAATTTAAAAGTGAAATTACTTACAATGACCAAAATTGGATTAAATGGAAAAAATAATTAAAATTTAAAACCAATTAAAAAGATAATATAACCTTATAAATAAATTAGATTAAAAGGTAGTTTTCAATTAAAATACAATATTTTTCACTATTCATTAAAAATAAATTTTATAAAAAAAATGTCAAAAATTTACCCAAAGTAAATTTTTATGTCCTGATTCTAGAGAAAAATTTTATTTTGTCAAATAGAACATATATATGTTACCAAAACTATATTTTAATAGGTTTCTCCATCAAAATGCGGTAAATCAAACTTTTAATTAATATTAGAGTATTTATTATTAAAATTGGACTATTTCTTATTTTAAGCCAGTAAAATTTATTTGGTAAATGTAAAAACATTTAACAACCATGTATATTAATATTATAGTTAGTTATATCCATTCTTTCCAATACAATGACTAGACGTTAACTACCATTTAAAATAATATAATAATATTATTTTTTTGTATAACTCAGCATTTGGAAAAACATAAGATTTCAAAAAAATCCACTATTGCATATCAGATACGCCATTGAACATAGCATCCCCTTTAAAGTAAAATTAATATTTAATTCTCAATATTTAAGAAATATGTAAAATGTTATATTATTTATTTACCTGGGATGTTATATGATATATTATCATTAACGAATAATTTTTATGTATTATATATCACATATTTATATTAAAACCATTATTTATAAATTCTATATAAATTGTTAATGAATCACATCGCTTCGTGATGCGGTAGTCCATCATACCCATGAATGATGATATCATATTCCAAAAAATATAAAGCATGAAGTTATGTTTGATATAACAATTAAAGAATCATAACAGCATCCATAAAATAATATACATAACATATAAAATATAAATCCATAATTATTACCAACCATTAATGGTGGTAATTTAAAAATGAACGACATTAGTTTGCGAGGTAGAAGTCCACCCTACCCATGAAAAATTATTGTCTATCCCATTTGATGGATGTGTGTGAATTTGAAGTTTATAACCTTAATTTGGAAACATATTAGAATATTTAAGGTAGTTATGTTATTATATAACCATTATATAAAAATAATTTAATGGGTTTAAGGAATAAATAAATAAAAATGTTTGTTGATGATAGTTACCTCTTCTTCAGGTATCTCCTTTTAGATTTCACTAAATGACCTCCTTGGTTGGATTTATACCAAATGGACAGATTATAGGATGAAGGTAAGAAATTTTAAATTATATTTGGATAGGGTTTAGCTGAGCCAAATGGGTTCTAAAGTGTTAAGAAAAGAGAAAAATAAATTCCCTTTTATAATTGAGGTGAGGGTCACTTTTTCAATTTTTTAAAAGAATAATTTATAATAAATTAACTATTAATAGAAATTCTAAAAAGGTTATTTATTAGAATATAATATGATGGTCGGAGTAGTTAACTCAAGAGGGGAGGGGTGAATTGAGATACTATAAAAAAATTTGTTTAAAAGAATATTAGTTTTAAAATTAATGATTTCCCAAAAATAGATACAGCCCAGTTAATCAAGGTTATCCTGTTATAATAGTTTGACTGTTTAAAAAACTTCTTAGAAGATTGATTAATTCTCAATAATCTTAAGTGGTATTATTAAAATTACTTTTGAAGTTATCCTACTAAGACAAATCAGATATAACTTCTTTCGGAGACTAACTATCAAAGTGAAATTAGTGTTTTTTTGGATTATGCAGTAAGCAGTAAAACAGAGGAGACTAAATTAAAATAGCACAGTGGATATAAAACAAGTGGTTCAGTCTCAAGCCAAGACCTAATCCACTCCAGTTTGTGATCACTTACCACCAAGAAGTTTATATAAATAAACTCTGATCCACACCCTGGATAGATGTAACAATAGTACATAGACTGTCCAAGCCACATAGGGACCTCTTCCATAGTTTTTGTTGGTAAACAAAATAATGACTAGGCCAAACAGGGACCTCTTCCACAGTTTTTGTGGGTAAACAAGAGTAAAGAGTTTGGTGTAAGGATTTTGAAATCCTTCAGTTCAGTGCATGAGTCAGTGTGTGTGTAAAATATACAGAGTACACACACTGCTCGAAAGTAAACAAAATAATAACTATGAGAGAGTAGATGTGAGTTTAGAATGCTCTAATTATTAGTAGTGCAGCTCTGGACTCGTTGGATAACACATAAATGCTTCTGAGTCCTTTTCTGTTTTTTCTGTTGAAAAACAGAATGTCACAACTCATCTTGGTGTCCTTTATGAGTGAAGAAGTTCTCTTGATCCTAGTGTACTTCGTTAGTTCTTCAGTAGAGTTGGATTTAATGCATGATACAATTATTTCTTTGAAGATCTTCCAATCTCTTCTTCGTGTTTGATCTTGTCAGCTTGTTTCTCTGTTTAGTACAGTGCACTCAGTTTCTTGAGTTGTCGCACGTGTCATGCTCTTGGGAACTCTTCTCTTTATCTTCAAAATGAATGAGATTTAGCTTACCAGTTCCATATATGTCTTACCTCATACCTCATACTATGTCTACAATAAAACATTAATTATGTCAGTGCATTAAAGACGTCAAATATGACTGTTAAAAAGTAAAATTGAAAGATGACAAAATGGGTTAAGAAATGGTGTCACAGTATGTTAGGAAAATGGTGTCTTCTTCACGGTATCTCCTTCACAGTGCCTCCTTCACGATATCTCCTTCACACTATCTCCTTCACAGTGTCTCCTTCACGATATCTCCTTCACACTATCTCCTTTACAGTTTCTTCTTCATATAATCTCCTTTACGGTGTCTCCTTCAAAGTGTCTCGCTTATAGTTTCTGGCTTCCGGTGCCTTGCTCATAATTTCTGGATTCACAGTGCCTTGATGACTGTGTCTCGCTAACTGTGTCTTGCATATAGAAAATCAGAGTGTCTAGCATACGATGTCTGTTCTTAGTGTCTTTCTTCACAGTTTCAGGCTTACTATGTCATGGTGTCTCGTGGTCACTATGACTCGTGGTCACCGTGTCTGTGTCTGGCTCACCTTGTCTGACTTACTATGTCAAGATTTATGGTGTCTTGTAATTAGTCAAATAACTGTTTTCAGACTTAAACAGTAATATGCATAAAATTAATTGAGCTTAACCATTATAAAGTATGAGATTACGTGAAACATAAATACACATGATTGATAATATTTTTCAGATTTGTGATCATTAATAAGATTTATAATTATTATTGATATTTGTAAACATTAATGAGATTTGTGATCATTATAACATGATTAATACATGAGGAGTCCAACAATCTCCCCCTTTTTGATGATCACATATCATATATAGGTAAAGGGTAAATTAAATGCAACTACAGAGAAAAAATAACATATGTTAACATATATTTCATATTTCTCTCCCTTTTGGGATTATAAAAATGATTCAAATAAAAGAGGGAAAATAGTGCATATGGCATTAATAGCTTTCAGAATACAATAGACAGTAGAAATATAAAAAATCAATGATATCCCCATCAAAAAAATACTCACTGGTCTTCTTCAGGAAGTGTCCTTTTCTTTTCCTTTATCAATAGCATAAGAGGGAGCCATAGGCCAGTTGCTGGTGTAGAGGAAGGCATAGAAGTGGTAGAAAAAGAAGGTAAAGGTAGACCTTAGAAGACTGATGGATCCAATGTTGGAGTAGTAGATGATCTTGGCCGTTGCTGGTCAAGAATGAAAGGCCTGATTTGAATAAGAGCCTAGCCAATAGACATGGTTGTTGAGGGTAAGGCATAGGTAAATATAGGTAGTCCAGGTCTAAGAGGAGCAGCCATTGGAGCAACAATTTTTGTGCTCTGAACATGAAGATACGGTCTTAGAAGTTTAATGAAGTCTGCAATAATCTCCCCTCCATACTACATGGCCTTTTCAAAATCATCTTTGTTTTCCATGAACTAGTCCAATAATCTGGTAAACTCTGTTAGCTTCTGGACATGGTTTTTGAAGGCTTGGGTTACAAGAAGAATTCTCAGATTTTCTACAAGATATTTGATGTGGTTAGTCATATCAGTCTTAGAGAAAATCTGGTTGAAATAGAAGTCCACTTTCTTAGAGATCTCCTGCTAGGAATCATTGGCAATCTTTGATTGAATTTGAACCAGGTCAAGCACTCTATCACTGTTCTTAACAACTTCAGATAAAGGAGCCATATCAAATCCACTAAAAAAATTCTGAATTTCTTCCTTTACTATGGATTTGAGCAAAGTACTATCTATAGAAGGTTTGGAGGTCTGAACAGAGGAAGTAGAAGCTTTAACAGTAGTGGTCAAAGATTTGAGCTCTTTTAGGACCTTTTGAAGACATCCAGTACATTCATTTGTGAGTTTGTTCAGGTTCTCCAGAAGCTCTCTTAGGTGGTGCAACATCTGCGTGTTCCTTTTTGAAATCTATTTATCGAATGATAAGAGTTATGGATGAATATGGGACACAATATCTCTACAAATGTTTGAAACAGAAGGTTCAAGAGACGGAGGAGCAGGAGTTGGTTCTGATCTTGAATGTAGTTCTTTATGTAGGTTTTCAACCATGCTTTTCAGAGTTGCAACTTCAGTAATGACCAAATTATGCTCAACTCTTACTTCTTGAATTTCATTGATCATCTTGGGTTGAATTAGCCAAATGGTCTTTTCTAAAAGAAGTGAGGCATCTTCCTGACTTAGTTTGGTCACAAGACGAGGTTGAGAGGACATAATTATCTCAACTCCATCTAGGATAGTGTCTCCAAATACTTTCAAATCATCCTTGCTGATAGAAGATTGCTGTTCAGGTAAAGGGGAAGCTACAGGAAGTGGTACAGGTGTAGGCTCAGGTTGACGGTAAGGTTGTGGTTCAGGTTCAGGGTGTGAGGATGACTTCAATTGAAATAGAGAAGAAAGATCAATCCCAGTTGCAGTAACCTATTGAGATTCAGTCACATCATAGAATCTAGGGAATACATACTGAGTGTACAAAGAATATGACTCACTAGGTTGAGATTCTTTACCAGACACAGTCTCATCCGCCTAATCTTCATTAGTCTCAAGATTTTGAGGTTCCTCCCCCTCAATAAGTGCTTCCTTTTCAGGACCTTGAGGCTTAGGTTGTTGTTCTAAAACAACTAGTTCATCTTTAATTTCCTCAACCATTTCTTTCCAAGACAACTGAAATGCTATCTTCATCCTCTCTTCAGCAGAGGGTATTATCTCAGTAACATATTTCTCTTCAGGGAGGTCTTCTTGAGTTTCATCTTCCCTAACATGGATTTTTCTAGATTTTCTTCTTCCACAGTAAGAAGTTGTTCCAGATTTGTTTCTTCTACTACAACCTCTTCCATGGCTTGCTGCTCAGATTCTTGGATATTTAATTCTCTTACAGCCTCATATTGGATTTCTAGATTAACATCATCTCTAGGGGAAGGAGGATCTTCTTCAAGAACAGCAGTAGGAATAATTAACCTTTCTTCCTCAATAACAAATTCTTCCCTATGAGGTATATCAACCTCTTCCCTATGGGGTACTTCAGCTGCCTCTTCCTCTTCTTCTTCATCTTCTGGATATTCCAAAATATCATCAGGTTCCAAACCAAGATCAGAAAATACCTTCATCCTTGTTGGATAATCTACAAGATTGATCTTCTCATAAAGCTTATCATTATATTAAACCCATTTCCTCTTCTAGGGATTCCAGTTTATTTTCATCCTTCTGATGGTAGGTTTAGAAAAACAATATTCATAGTCCAACAATACTTCTTCATTGGGTCCAACTACTCTTTTGGAAACAAGCATTGCTGAAATCAGCCTAAAATAAAACAGAGATATGGATTTGGATGTGACCTTGATCAATTCACACATATGGTGAATGATATATTTGCACATATTGGTCTTGTGTCCATTATTCATAAGACGAATCAAGAACACATTGTGATACTTCCAGACAAAAAAGTCACCTTTCCTCAGGCTAATCAGATTTTGAACAA
Source organism: Viscum album (assembly GCA_963277665.1). Lineage (NCBI taxonomy): Eukaryota > Viridiplantae > Streptophyta > Magnoliopsida > Santalales > Viscaceae > Viscum > Viscum album. The sequence goes on along the minus strand of OY728146.1, from coordinate 1,775,731,490 downwards.
ATTTTAACAACAGCCTTGTCTCCCCATCAAGTTCAGCAGTTATGGCCTTTCTCTTGGTGCCATTTCCAGTTAGGGTTTCCAGTGAATTTCTAGGTCAAAGAAATCAGTAGTAGGTGGGGGTGTCTTTGATAATCATCACAGATCCCTTTGTGAGGAATCCAAAGGCATGTAACCCATAACCTCGATGAGAAGGAGTATCTTTGTCCATTAATCCATCTTCTCACAACAAAACTTCCACGAGCATCAAAATAAAACTGTACATACTGATAGAACTGAGCTACCAACCTCGGGTAAATGGGTCTATCCTTCCTTGAGAACCATTTGATCTAGCCTTGTTCTCTTAAAACTTCTAAAACCAGATATTTTCTTGACAACAAACACTTAGGGAAAATTTCCTTTTCAGGTACAACACTACGGTTTACTATGTTTGGATTTAGTGGTCCTTCGGGTGCCATCATTGGTGCTATTTTCTTCTTCTTCGAGGTTCGCTTCTCAGGATTAGACGTAGACAGACACATCATCCTTGGAATCCAATGAAGGTCGAAAGAGATAGAGAGAGAAAGGGTTTCTAGGTTGAAAGGGTTCAGAAAGAGTGAGTAGGATAGAGTTCAGGTGAAGAATCGAGTGAAAAAACCTTTTGTTTTATTATTTGAGAATGTCAAACGTCACAAAAGTAAAAACACAGGAAAGTAAAAAGAAGTGAAATAAAAATTAACATGATATGGATTAACAAAAAAACATTAATAATTTTCCAGGTGAGACCATTAATAATAATTACGGTGCGATGGTAAATGGTATTCACGGTGAGACAATTAGTGGTCGTCACAGTGAGACAGTGAATGGTCTATTTAGTCACAGTGAGACAATAAGTAAACAGTTCAGTCATGGTGAGACAGTCAGTAAACTATTCATTAATGGTGAGATAGTCATTGACAGACCGTGAACACAAAGTGAAAATCTGTGAGACTGTAAACATGATATAGTAACCAAGAAACGGTGAACATGAAATAGTAAGATAAAATAGTAAAATATTAAATAGTAAGACCAGTAAGATATCTATTTGTGATTGATCATGCCAAGATCATGTATGATGTAATGTATTATCTTATAATTTAATGGTTTAGTGAATATATTATCAAGTTGATATTTAGTTCCAATGAATTCCAAGGTGATATCACCTTTTTTATAATGATTCCTGAAAAAGTGATGTCTTACATCAATATGTTTTGTCCTAGAATGTGAAACAGGATTTATTGAAATGTTAATAGCAGTTGTGTTGTCACAATTTATTGGTACATGTTTGAATTGATATCCATAGTCTTTTAATGTGTGTTTCATCCACAAAATTTGTGTACTTCAAATTCCAGCAACGATGTATTCAGATTCTATAGTAGATAATGCAACATAGTTTTTTTTCTTACTACACCATGATAATAATGATTTTCCTAAAAGGTGACATATTCCAGTGGTTCTCTTTCTATCTAACTTGCATCCACCAAAGTTAGTATCAGAATAACTAATTAGTTTAAATTATTGTCCTTTAGGATAGAACAGTCCTAAATTGGGTTTATGCTTGAGGTATTTGAAAATTCTCTTTACAGCATTTAAATGAGATACCTTAGGGTTTGCTGGAAAGAGAGCACACATACACACACTAAACATAATATCAGGATGGCTAGAAGTTAAGTAGAGTAGACTTCCAATCATTCCTCTATTAGTAGTTTGATCAATAGATTTTCCATCTTCATAAAGATCCAACTTACAGATGGTACGCATGGGAGTGTCACTACTTTTTGTGATATCCAATCCAAAATGTTTTAGAAGATCCCTAGTATATTTACATTGAGTCACAACAATTACATCATTATTTTCAATGATTTGAAATCCAAGAATTAATTTTAGTTCACCCATCAAACTCATTTCAAATTAATTTTGTATCATTTTAAAAAAATAAATACATAATTAATTTTTTGAAGATCCAAATATAATATCATCTACAAATATTTGAACAACTAAAACATCTTTAGAAATTCGTTTTATAAAGAGGGTAGGATCAGATATTCCTTTTGTAAAACCTTTGGAAATAAGAAAAATACTCAATCTGTCATACCAAGCTCTTGGAGCTTGCTTTAAACCATATAATGATTTTGACAGTTTAAAAATATGATTTGGAAAATGAGGGTTTGTAAATATAGGTGGCTGTTCAAAAAAAACATCCTCACCTATATACCCATTTAAGAATATACTCTTAACATCCATTTGATATAGTTTGAAATTCAGACGTGCAACATAAGCAAGTAGAATTCAAATGGCTTAAAGTCTGGCAACTGGAGAAAAAGTATCCTCATATTCAATTCCTTCTTCTTGACTATAGTCTTTTGAAACTAATCTAGCCTTATTCCTAACTATATTTCCAACTTCATCTACCTTATTTCTAAACACCCATTTAGTGCCTATGAAAAAGGTGTCCCTGGGACTTTCAATAAGTTTCCAAACATTATTTCTTTCAAACTGATTGAGTTCTTCATGCATAGACATTACCCAAAATTCATCTTTGATGACATCATCAATGTTTTTAGGTTCAAATTGTGACAAGAAGTCTTGGTGTTCAACCTGATTTTTAAGAGAGGCTCCAGTTTGCGTTCCTTTCTCTAATTCTCCCACTACAGCATCTAAGGGATGGTTTTTATGGGATATAACTTTTCTAGAAAAATAATGACTAGTCAATTCAGTTTCATCAATAGATTCAGGTTCATTATGCCTTGATTGCACAGAATTTCTAGAATTGGAAGTTTTCACGGATTCTTTCAAAGAGGTATTTGAGGATTTTGAGTTGATGTTCAAATTTTATACATAATCCTACAGATTTTCTAAGATGTTTCTAGACTCATGTGGATTTATTTCCTCAAACTTGATATGGAAAGATTCTTCCACACATTTAGTTCTCTTAATGAATACTCTATATGCTTTGATTGAAATTGAATAACCTTGGAAAATTCATTCATCACTTTTGGATGCGAATTTTTCAAGATTACCCTTAGTGTTGAGAATAAAGACTTTTCAACCAAAAACTCTAAAGTAATTAACCATAGGCTTCCTATTATTCCAGAGTTCATAAGGGGTCATCTTGAGAATTGGTCTAATCATTACTCTATTGATTATGTAGCATGTTGTATTAATAGCTTCAGCCCAAAAGTAAATAAGTAAGTCATATTCACTAAGAATTGTTCTAGAAATTTCTTGCAAGTTTCTATTTATCGTTTATACAACACCATTTTGCTGAGGTGTCCTAGGGGCATAGAAATTGTGATTATAACAATTTTGTGAGCAAATGGATTCAAAATATTGATTTTCAAACTCACGACCATGATCACTTCTAAAAAATTTAATTTTAAGGCCACTAATATTTTCTACAGACTTGGCATACATAGTAAAATAAGAGTGAGCTTCACTTTTTTGAGCCATGAAGAAGGTCCATGTATATCTAGAAAAATCTTCTACTAGAATATAAACATAGTTCTTCCCATTTAAACTAGAATCTCTAGATGGTCCAAACAAATCCATGTGAACCAATTCGAGAGGTTGAGAAGTAGAAACTTCTTTCTTTGGTTTGACAGAGATGTGGTTTTGTTTTCCCTTTTGACAGGGATTACAAACTTTTTCATTTAGAATCTCAAGTTTGGGTAAGTCTTTAACTAGGCATTTTCTAGTTAACTTTCTAAGGGAGTGAACATTACAGTGTCCTAGTCTCCTATTCCAGAGCCATGATTCTTTATTAAATACACTTATGTATGAAACATTTTTAGAAGTTAATGAATCTAAATTAATAGAAAAAAATTCTCATTCTTGGATGCAGAAAATACTAATTCATCTTTAGAATTAAAGACATTACTTGCATTATTTTCAAATTTAACATGATATACATCATCACACAATTGTGAGATACTATGAAAATTATATTTTAAGCCATTAACAAATAGTACATTAGAAATTAGAACCAAATCAGAGTTACCAATTTGGCCTAAGCCAATGATCTTCCCCTATGCATTGTCACCAAATGTGACATGTCCTCCATCTACTTTTATTATATTTGTGAATCTTGAGTAGTCTTCAGTCATGTGCCTTGAACACCCACTATCCAAGTACCACAAATTTTTGCAGGAGATATTTAAGTAGCTTTCCTATAACATGATCAAGAAAAGACAGATTTTGGTACCCATACTTGTTTGGGTCCAGTAACATTTGTAATAAGTGCTTTAGGAACCCATATTTGTCTCATAGGTTTCCTATAATAATTATATAAAGTATTAGAAAAATAAACTGTATTTGGTCCACAAAAACTTGAAATAGTAGTGTATGTTTCATGAATCGAGCTAGATGAGTTGTGTCTAGAACTGTGAACATAACTATATGTTCTAGACATTGAGTCATAATTCATTCTGCTAAGTTTTCTTTTACCAGGTTGATAACCAATTCTAGTATTGTATTTAGGAGCAATTTGTTTTCCTAGAATTTGGGTAAGGTTATTTTTTCTATTAGTAAACTTTTCAAAGTCACTTTTTAATTGATCATTATACATTTTTAATTCATTGTTTTCTTTGAGTAGTTTATTGTTTTTCTCTTTTTTAGTAGTAAGTTTAGATTTAACAGTTACAGTTAGAGCCTGCTATTTCTTCAATGATTTATATTTATCCTTTAATTCATTGCATGTATCTTTAATCATGTTGCAATATTCAAACATTTCTTCATTAGTCAAATTTTCAGAGTCACTTTCCTATTCAGAATAGTATGAATTATGCATAGAATAGTTTAGTGTTACCTCAGATGTGCTTGTCATAAAACACATATTGGATTTGTTAGCCTGTTCATCATGTGATGTCTCTGAGTTTCTTGAACTATCCTTAGAGGCACTCCAGGTTGCCTTCATTGACTTTTTATACTTCTTGTCCTTGTCGTCATACTTCTTCTTGTTCTTGAGCTTTGGATAGTCAACCTTTTTTTTCTTTTGCACTTACATTCATAACATACAATCTCATCAGTTTTGTAACTTCTCTTCCAGTCCTTTTTCCAGTTTCCTTTTTTTATCATACCTTCCCTTGAAGTTAGGATTTCTGAAGAAATTTTTATTCTTGTAAAATTGTTTGAATCTTCTGGCCAGTTGAGCCATCTCCTCATCACTGTCTGGTGATGATTGTTCAGTAGTGAAACTGTCTATAGAAGCTTCCAGTTTTCCTTTGTCTTTGTGCTTTGAGAGGGTGGTCTTGAACGATATTGATTTCCTCTTTGGTTCATCCTCCTCTTCTTTGTTGACTTTTAACTCTTCCTCATACATCATCAGTTTTCCAATGAGTTCTTTTACTGGTAGCTTGCTGATGTAGAATGATTCTCTAATAGAGACAGAGGTTCCCCTCCATATTTTAGGTAGACACCTCAGGATTCTCATGATCTATTCTTTGGCAGTGACTTCTCTTCCTAGAGATATCATTGTGTTGACAATCTCATTGAACCTAAGATTCATATTAGAAATAGGCTCATCAGGTTTCATCTTGAAATTATCATATTTCATAGTATAAGTATTATGTCTCATTTTCTTTACACTAGATGTGCCTTCATGTGAGATAGACAAGGTATCCCCAATTTCATGGGCAGTTTTACAAGAAGAAACCTATTAAATTATTCATCTCCTAAGGAAAAGTATAAAGAATTCATGGCTATGAAATTTTTATTATAAGAAAGTTTTGTAGGTTCATCCCATGTAATTATTTCATTCACAGGAAGTTTGTATTCATCTTTAAGGGATGACCAGATTTCAAAGCTCATACTCTCTAGATGCATTTTCATTTTAATTTTTCATTGTGCATAGTTTGTTCCATTAAAGAATGGTGGTATGTTAGTTGCAGAACCTTACAATCTAGTATCTATACTAACAAATTACATTAAAATATCTAGAAATCTAGAATTGGTATAAATTTATAGATCTTTAGAGTACAACTACCATCATAGTTGAATGAGATTACATAAAGTCCTAATCAAGAAACCTTTGATACCAAATGTTGGTCAGTGTAGTTAACTCAAGAGGGGAAGGGTGAATTGAGTTACTATAAAAATTTATATTTAAATGAATATTAGTTTTAAAAAAAATGATTTCCGAAAAATAGATACAGCCCAGTTAATCAAGGTTATACTGTTATAAGAGTTTGACTATTTAAACAACTTCTTAGAAGATTGATTAATTCTCATTAATCTTATGTGGTATTATTAAAATTTCTTCTAAAGGTATCCCACTAAGACAAATCAGATATAACTTCCTTCCAAGACTAGCAATCAATGTGAAATTAGTGTTTTTATGGATTATGCAGTAAGCAATAATATAGAGTAGACTAAATTAAAATAGCACAACGAATATAAAACAAGTAGTTCAGTCTCAAGCTGAGACCTAATCCACTCCACTTGGTGATCACCTACCACCAAGAAGTTTATATAAATAAACTATGATCCAAACCCTGGATCGGGGTAACAACAACACATAGACTGTCGAGGCCACGGAGGGACCTCTTCCATAGTTTTCGTGGGTAAAAAAAATAATGACCAGACCACATAGGTACCTCTTCTACAGTTGTCATGGGTAAACAAGAGTAAAGAGTTTGGTTTAAGGATTTTGAAATACTTCAGTTCAACGCAAGATTCAGTGTGTGTTTAAAATATACAGAGTACACACACTGATCGAAAGTAAACAAAATAATCACTAAGAGAGATTACATGTGAGTAAATAATTCTCTAGTGATTAGCAGTGCAACTATGGACTCGTTGGATAACAAAGAAATTCTTATGAGTCCTTCTCTTTTTTTTCTCTTGAAAAACAAGGTGTCACGATTCAGCTTGGTGTCTTCACGAGTGAAGAAGTTCCCTTGATCCCAGTGAACATTGTGTGTTCTTCAGTAGAGTTGGATTGAATTCATGAGACAATTCATTCTTTGAAGATCTTGCAATCTCTTCTTCGTGGTTGATCTTGTCAGCTTGTTTTTCTGGTTAGTACAGTGCACTCTGTTTCTTGAGTTGTTGCACATGTCATTCTCTTGGGCACTCTTCTCTTTATCTTCACAATACATGAGCTTTAGCCGACAGGTTCCATATATGTCGTACCTCGTACCTCATACTATGTATACAAGAAAACATTAATTATGTCAGTTCATTAAAGATGTCAAATACGACCGTTAAAAAGTTAAATTGAAAGATGAAAAAATGGGTTAGGAAACGGTGTCACAGTATATTATTCAAACAATGTCTTCTTCACGATATCTCCATCACGTTGTATCCTTCATGGTATCTTCTTCACGATATCTCCTTCATGGTGTCTTCTTCAATGTATCTCCTTCACGGCGTCTCCTTCACGGTGCCTCGCTTATGGTTTCTGGCTTCCTGTGCCTTGTTCATAATTTATAGAATCACGGTGCCTTGATGATTGTGTCTCTCTAACTGTTTTTGGCACATAGGTAATCAGAGTGTCTGGAAAACGATGTCTGTTCTTAGTATCTTTCTTCATGGTTTCAGGCTTACTGTGTCATGGTGTCTCGTGGTCAAGGTGTCTGTGTCTGGGTCACCATGTCTGACTTAGTATGTCAAGCTTCAAGGTGTCTTGTACTTAGGAAAATAACTGTATTCAGACTTAAAGAGTAATATGCATAAAATGAATTGAGCTTAACCATTATAAAGTATGAGATAACTTGAAACATAAATACACATGATTGATAAGATTTGTGATATTTTTTATTATTAATAAGATTAATAATTATTATTGATATTTTTAAACATTAATGAGATTTGTGATCATTAAAACATGGTTAATACATGAGGAGTCCAACATAATATATTATTAGGTTGTAATATAATGTATCAATATTTTTTTCATGTTTTAGTGTCTATTTTAAACCTTATCATTTTGATTATCCCTAAGTTAACCAATTTATATTTTAACTATGGTAACCAACCTTATAATATTAAAAGGCTGTAGTTTTTACTTATATGATGGAAATTTTCCTAAAATGGTAAATATATGAGATTTTAAACATTATCATAATTACTTTGTATTTTTAAAATGTTTTAAGGATTTTTAAATAATGTTATGGTATATTATTTTTATAAAATATTAATAGTGTATATTTTGACACTATTAATTACAATGAGATTATGATAATAAATACAGAAATATAAATTTTTAAAATATCATATAATAGATATTTAATATTTAACATTAACCAATAATATTTTTCAGTACATTAATTAATTCAATTTATTTTTATCTTAATATTTCTAATATTATTTAATGGATTCATTCACAAAATGATTAATTATTGCATCATCATTGTGTAATTATTTAAGATTCACATTTCTTCACTAACAATTATAAATAAGTTTAATTAATGTAGATAAACCTATTATATTTCATAATAATACTTATAGTCAAGAATATATTTTATTTAACCCCATATTAAAAATATTATTCTTATTAAAAGTAAGAGTGTGGCATTTTTTTACTCTCTTTAATTTTAATAATATCTAAGTCATTTTATTGGAAAAGTTTCAATTAAATAATTAAATTTCTAAACATAGGTGAAAATATTTAAATTTAAATCATCAAATAACATTTTGGAATGTGTTGTGGTCTTTTTATAGTCCTTATCACATTATTTTGAACAAAATTTACCCAAATTACCGTTTATTGTGCCAAAAAAACATACCACTATTACTATTATTATTAGAAAAACAATAAAAGGAAAATATGTAATAAAGTTAAAAAATATGATTCTAAAAATGGTATCAATTTTTCAAAATCCAAAATATATAACTAGATAAATTTATTTTAAAATTTATATTATAGATAGAGTGAGAAAGAGTGGTTTTAATGTGAAAATGTTCATAAGATTACTATGTTTTTATATGTTAATTCAAAATAAAATTGATTCTGATGAAATAATTTATGATAATGGATTTATAATTGATCTGTTTTTATTTCAAAACAATTTTGAATAAAATTGAACATTATATACTATTTATAGAAAAGGTAATCTTTAATTAAAAACGAGTGTTTTTCACTATTCATCAAAAAATGAATCTTCTAAGTAAAATACAAAAATTTATCCCTAATATAATTTTGATATTACAAATTTAAAAAAAATTAATTTTTAAAATAAAATTTCTAAAAATTTTAAAATTTAGTTTTAAACAAGTGAGACATAAAAAGGTGACAAAAATATTTTTTTTTGAAAAATACAGTTCTAATAATAAAAAGGGATTTATTTCTATATCATGTCTATAAAATGAATATGATGAATTTTTAACATTATATTGAATGTATTATATATATATATATTTAATTAATATAATCTAACTTTTGTTATTTGTGTTTTTTATTATTAAAAAAACAGTTTTTCACAATTAGGTTGTTCTTTAGAAAAATATTTCCTTCTATTTTAAAAAGGTCTTCACATGTGTAAACCATATATTCAGAATTAAGTTAATTATATTCATACATGCCATTATAATGGATAGGTTATAATTGTATTGTTTAAATACTTACGATAATAAAATTTTATTTTATAGAAACTTAGTGTAATATGTAACACAAGATTAGTAGGTGTTGTGTGTAGTGCAAGACATTAAAGAAAATAAATTTTTAAAAAATATTTCATAAAATAAGCAGGCTATTACACTATACATGTTACATGATATATGTGGGGTTTCTATAAGGTAACATAAAAATATATATATACACACACACAACCATCATACAATCCAGCTTGGATGTTTCACATTAATACTTCATTTCTTTCACCTTATTGTCAACACTATAATAATGTTACCACAAGTTTCCACCAAATTTATGTAACCCTCCAAAAAAAAACTCACAACCCACAATTTCATTTTTATTAACTATAGATTCATCATCACCTCCATATTATTACATTAACACCAATTTATCTTCATATTTGAAGACATCCATTGAAGACAACATTTGAATTTAAATTTTCAATTTATATCCATCCTACTCATAATTCATCACTTCATTAAACTACTTGCCATATGTTATTTAAAATATAATTTTATTAATTTATATCTTAAAACATTACTCTATATTAATTACGAACATAATATTTTATTTCTACTATATTACTATAATAAATTATCACACAAACACCCATCATATTACCATATAAACCACTACACACCCACTTACCAGAACAGATCCCACATATGAAACAGTTACCATCATCATCATAAAAACTATAATTATGTAACACAACCATAATTATAATAGAAAATATAATATCAACATATAATAATATATTTCCAAACCATATATTTTATAAAAAATATTCTAGAGGGGGATTTCACATTAAATCATCTTCCCATACATAAGTATTTTCACAAAATTACTTCAATGCATATGGAACCGATTATCATCTTATTATAAGTATTAATATGTTTTTAATTTTTTGGTTTTAAAAAAATTTAATGAAGTGTTATAAATATATAATAATGGTATATAATTCATAGTATCTACAAAATATACATCGTAATGGTTTATATTCTTCTAGAGAAAAAATCACAAATTAAAAGAAAATAATTAAATGCATGTGAATACTCCCATTCCATTCCAATTCTAATTAATCCGATTAATTATCTATATTAATTACTATGTACCAACCAACTATTGAAATAACATTCTCATTACATAGATGTACAAAAGAGGATAGAATAAGGATCCCCTACCTAGAAATGTAGTTTAAAACACGATGCACAGAAAATAAAGGGAAGAGAAGATGAGTTCACTACATAGATATCATAAAGGTAAGAGATTTAAAAGCCATAAAAAACATGAAAATAATGTAGGAATATTTTAGGGAGATAATCTTCTACCTAAAATGAAAAAAATTTATTTTGAAAATAGGGAGAGAATAAAGTTATTGAACATTCCTAAAATCATGAAAAGAAATATTCATATCAATGGTAGACAAATCAAAAGTGAAGGGATAATTTTTTTTCATTTCAACTCAATAAAAATAATAAAATGTCTTAATGGAGGAAATACCATTCTTTAAGATTCTAAAAATAGGTCCTGGAATAACTCTAAATATTAATCTAGTCAACTTTTCTTTTTAATTTTTATTTATTTAAAATTCATTTAAAGCACGTGAATGACCCATTTAATGCAACGTGGTATATGAAATTAATATAATGTATTTAATTCCCAAAAAAAAATTAAAAATATTAATTTGATATTTAAATCATATATTTTATTTTATAATCACTTTTCACACCATTCACAAAAAATCTATGAATTTCAAAAAACTAGGAAATTTTGAAAACTGTTGAACTGAATCTATGGAGGGATTGACCACAATGATCTATGAAACATGCCACATGAAGTAACAAGTGATCATAAAAATAAACCAACCAACTACATGAAGGAACCAATTAACCATAAGAATAAACAAACCTACCTCATGAAGGAACCAATTGACTATAATAAAGAACTAAATGGTTTTATAAAGTAACAATGTGGCCACAAGAAGAAACCAATTAAACACATAAAGGAACTGAATTATCATGAGAATAAATAAAATAAAAACATGAAGGGACCACATGAATTCTAGAAGAAACCAATAGACCACTTGAAGAAACCAACTGACCGTAATAATAAACCAACCTAATGCACAAAAAAATCAAATTACAGCATAAACAATCAATTATCCACATGAATGAACCAATTTACCATATAGATGAAATCGCTAGACTATAATAAGGGACCAAATAATCTCAATAAGAAACCAAAAATGTTGAAAAGTGATTTTTTTGAATAATCAGTAAATTAACCTTGTGAGAAAACATATAAATTTCCAAAATTAAGAGGATCTAAATTCCCCCCATGTGCTTTTTATCTTTGGGGAATCAAAAAGAAATGGTCTTTGGAGCTTAAGGAATTGCATCAGATATCTATCAACCAATTATCGACCTCAAAAATCAAACCAAAACATGGAATAAAAGTGAAAGGAGGCCTGAAAAATAATATGTGATATACCACTCATGGATCTTGATAAAACAGAAAAAAACTACATATTTTAAAAATAAAACATAATTCTAGGTGAAATAATTATCCAACAGAGAGAGTTAATCTCACATAAAGAATAATAATTTGAGGTCTAAGCCTCAGTTTATTCGGGGAAGGGGCAATAGTATAATGAAAATCATGTAAGAAACTATACAAGGATGAACTCGGAGAGTCTCGAACTCGAGACCTCGCCGAGACCAACAGGAGCAGCAACCAACTAAGTCGCACCATGTGGGAAACATATTAATAATAATGTTAAACACATCATATTAATGAAATGTAAATAAAAAAATCATCAAAATAACTCATGGTATTTAGAGTTTATATGTGACTCCCACTCCTAATTGCTCTCCTCCAACCAGTTATACCTCTACAACACATGAACCATGGGGATAAAAATCCCATGAAACAACCTATTATAACAATGATTGATATCAACCAACCACTCTAAAAAGACCACATTTCCCTCAATTCTAAACTCTCTCAAATTATTTACATAAGATTCATCGTGAAGATAATAATATAGATATGACATATGGAAGACGTTATGATCTTTCTCAAGACACGGTGGAAGAACCAATCAATAAGACACCTCGAAAACATGCTACATCACCTATAAAGGCCCAAAAAACCTGGGATAAATCATACCCCCAAATCCAATCTTACACTACCCTAGATGAGGGGAAAAATTTAAGAACACATGGTCTCTGACCTCAAACTCTATTGGCATCAACCAATGATCTACATAGTCCATCTAGTGGTCCTTTATTTCCCTCTTATACTTTCAAAGCACATGAATCCTCTTTTTTTTCATTACACTATATCAGGAACAACGATTACAAACTCCCCATCCTTAGTCCAACAAAATGGAGATTCACATAACCACCTATACAATGCATTGAAAGGTGCCATACAAATGAAAGAGTGATAATTTGTGTTGTAAGAAAATATAATCAATGATTATTGGTTCCAAAATTATCCTAAAAAGTCTATTATGGAAGCCTAAAATATATTATCCGATGTCTATATGACTTGTTATGTCTACCCATCAATCTAGGGATAGTGTTTAGTATTAAGGAAAAACTTTGGGTTGAACGTATACTATTATACTATTTAATATTTTAAGGTAAAATGATCATCCTTTTCATATAACATTATCCTTGGAACCCCATGAAGTCTCAAAACCTCATCCACATACCACCATACTAAATAATCTTCACCAATTGACTTCCTGAATTCTAGAAAATGGGCCAACTTAATCAATATTTCTATGATTACCTAAATGGAATCACAAAGTCCTTGAGCTCTGGGTATTCCTATGATGAAATCCATTGATATTTCCTCCCACCTCCACTCAGGTGTTTCAAAGGGATGAAACAGACCTCTAGGATAAAGTTGAACTATATTCACGTATTGAAAAACCAGACACCCTGAAGTGAACTCTACAACTTACCAATTCATCATAGGGCCACAGATTCTACCTTCTAAATCCATTGTACATCTTAGATATAACCAGATTAACCATTATGGGAGCACAATGAAAATCATAGATTACTCACTCATACAAGTCCAAGAGAACAAATAGTCTCCCCAAAAGGAACATCATATTCAGATTATACTCAAACAATGCCTATAGAAAATCAGCAAGACCAACACGATCTCACATCACTTACACTCTAAGTCTTCCCACTGAGAGTCCTCCACTTTATGTATCATAGGCCATTCCATTTTTATATAACTAACAAAACTTATGCTTCTAACTTCCTTCGCATTTAGATTCATCACTTCAAGATCTTCCATCCGTTTCCAAATAACCTTGGACTCCAAAAAAAATCTCCCCACAACATTCCTCTCGAACACTTTAGTGATGACATTCCCCTATCTTAGAAAGTATGAGATCGTAAAATTTTAATTGTATAGAAACTCCATCTATATCCACTGAAATAAGTTCAAATATCACTATGGGAAGACATACCATAGACTCTTGTTGTAATTGAACATGTGAAAGTGCCCACCAATGAGGTAATTTCACCATAATGAAACGCCCTGACCCCAGTTACTTAGAGTCGGTGCATTATTACACAACATTGGCATGATCACAAAAGATCAAGTCTCGAAAGACCGATTAGTTTCAAACCCCAGCTCTATGGCTGTTCAGCTATTCAGATCTTTGGCGATTGAGAATGGTGGCGGCTTGCAGGCGACGTCGAAAGCCGATCGAAGTTGGTCCAGGCATACGGCAGTGTCTGTGAGCGGATCTTGTTCCGCCGGGAGATCCACCTTTTTGTGGCGGTTCATGTGTGTTGCGATCCCGATCTGGCCGGTGGTGGCTATTTCGTGGTTGAGTTGGAGGGGCTGGCTCTCCACATCGGTGGAGATCTACTCTATGGTGTTTTAGAGTTTCAAAACCTAGTGGCATGCTGGTTGTGATGAGAGGAGGAGCGATGCCCCTTGGTGATGGACACCCGATTGGATGCGGGGATGCGTGGATTTGGCTATAGCAGCTACGGTGCGGTCAGATCTTGGTGTGTGAGGATGGGACGGTGGTGCGGTGCGGAAGCCTCAGGTACAGATCTGGATTTGGATGGAAGATCTTGGGGTGTTGTCGTGATGGTGCAGCGGAGATGATGGTGGCAGTGTTCTAACATCGTGAAGAAGTTCGGCGGGTGCGGAGGGTGCATCCCTATGGTTAGGCAGGCAAGCTTCGGTGGGTTCATGGTCAGGGCACTCGACGATGGCATTGTTCCCCTCCGGCAGGTGGCACTGCAGGACGCACTATGGAAGGGCCTCTGGCGAATGGTCAAGGAAGGCCTCATGTTCGGGCGCGGGCAACTCGTAGGGAAGAGGTGTGTCAGTCCTGACAGTGGCATACTTGGTAACCCCAACTGCTCTTGTTGGAGTCACCGCGGTGTGGTCTACTCTGATGTGGCGGGTGGCATCTTCGGTCAGCAGGCGGTCAGACTGGTGGTGGTGGAATGGCTGGACTGATATTTGTCATTGTTTGGACTTGTTAGGCATGTTTTGTAATGGGTTTGTCCCACTGGGCCTTCGGGCCTTTTTTAAAGGCTTTATTCCTTTGGGCCTATGGGCTGGGTTTGTTTTGGGTCCACCCTTACCCAGTTTAAAAGGGTTGCTGTTTTCTTTTTCTTAATAAAGGGGCTTGCCCCTAATATTTTTGTTAAAAAAATAAAGTGAAAAAATATAACAACATAGTCTACATAGTCCACACTCATATCCCCTCAGACTATCCCTGAAGTTCAGTCCTAAAATACTTCTTCACATCCTTTGAAAAATAAAATAAAGAAAGAGGTGAGCTCAGATGCTCAGTAAGGATAACAAAATAGCGGAATCTTTTATAAATATGCATCAACATTTAAAGAAATGTATAACAAAAGAAAAAGCCTTTTAAACTTGAACTTCAACATAGTATGGAAAAAATAAAATGAAATAACACCATTTACTTATTCTCATGGATATTTTACTAGTCGAATAATCACATGCAATATCAATAACCACATTCATAATAATGGAATTCAAAATGCCCGACTATCAAAACCACATATCTAAGGCCTTGTGCCAAGACTACAAATAATATTTTGTCAAGGCCTTGTGCCAAGACACTAGTTTGTCTCATGAGACCTACCAATTCATCTAGGAGCTATAGCAGGCTCCACCCGTTACTTACTAAGTCCAATGCATTCCTTATATGAAAAGGTTTAAACATATCATAAACAATCGTATTAAAACTAGAATACGAAATGTAAATACCTTATCCATAAGCCATGAACGGTATAAAAATAACACATCCACAGTAAAACATATAAAAAAACATTCAATACAATATGGAAGTTTTGTATCAAAATAAATCAACTTCAAATAAACTTAAAATCCATCAAAGGATGTTGGCATAGATGAAATCAAAACCTTTTTTAGAGAAATATCTCTTTCTATTTGGAAATCATTTAAGGGTAACCTAATTATAAAGAAAACATTCATTTTGAAAATATTATTATAATCTTGTAAAGGAATCTTCAACGATGTTATAATGACGGAAAATAGCCGCACCCGCCATATAAGTTAAAAAAATATTCTTACCTTAAATTTGTCGAAAAGGTCAAAAAGTACCATGTTTGGAAAATGACAGAAAGATTCCTTTCAAAAACGTATAAGGTCAAATAAGGGTATAAATGAATTTAACCCATTGTCTAATAAATAGTAAAAATGTTTTGAGATTTTTTTTAGGAAACATGGATGTGTATGATAAAGAGGTCCGAGTAGATAATTACATATAAACAACCTTGAATAATGAAGAGGTTGTAGAATTAACCCTTACCACGTGTCCGACATGACTCGATTGTTCTTTAATCTCTTGAATAATAAACTCGATTTAATATCTACATTATTAATAACCTTTTTCAATTTCATTATTCCTTTTTTATCACTTATTACCATGTTATGAACATTATGTAGTCATTTAAGTTAATAACGATTGTTTTGTCGATCTTTGGTACTTGAGTCAACAGTAAACTACTTATAATTAAAAGTTATTCATGTGGTAAAATATCCATTATATAAAGAATTATATTCATGGTCTAGATATCATATATATCATATATATCTAGTATAATCATGCATTTATAAAATTACATAACATTTACAGGTAAGAAATGAAATGCACCGTTCCTGGAGACGGTAAGCCGTACGTACGCATGAAGGCTACTTTCATTTATATTTCATATTTAATGGAATGAAATCTTTATGATATAAAGGTATATTATAATTCCAATATAATATGATATATAATATCATTTAACTCTTTCATTTATATTTCCCACATATGGCATTAACGATTCAAATCACTTTGAGGGGGCGGTAGTCCGCACTTCCAAAAATAAAATTATCATGTTTACGCACAATGGAAGCCGTAAAGGTATGCCATAAATAAAAAATATAGAAGAATAAGGTAAACATAAACATAATATAAATCATATATAAATATTGTGACATCTTAATGTCCACCATGAAATGTGTTAAAAGATGATTGAACAATCATCGTTTCATGAGGCAGTAATTCGCCACCCACAGAAACAATATATACTTTTACCATTAGATAGAGGTGTGTGTAAGTTTAAATCAAATCATTCTCATAAACACATACTATTATATTGAATATACTGGTGTTTTTAAAAAATAAAATAATAAAAAGAGTTTAAGGGGTTGGAAAAGCAAAATAAAACAAAAGAACATAAGAGAAGACATTACCTTTAAATCGGGTAACTCTTTTTGATTTGAGTCAAAGGCTTCCTTGGGAAGACATCAGCCCTAAGTGAGGCTTCTAGGAGTAATAGAGGTAAGTTGAGAGAGTATTTTGGTAGATGTTGGATGATCCAAGGGCTTGAGATGTGTGAGTAAGGGGGTATAGGTGGGGGCCTTTTATAAGAGGGAGGAGGGGCACTCTTGGAATGTTATAAAATATTACTTTATTATAAAATGGTTTTTGGATTTTAAAGGTCCCACAATGATATATTTCAAGGATATGGTGATAAGGGTTAGAAATAAACCCATACAATAGGTTTTAGACAATTTTATGTCTTATATTTTACCTTATCTTTCCATTTTATTTAAATCGTTTATTAATGAGGTAATCACTGCATCATCGTGGAGTCATAAATAAATAAATTTATTTAATGTCTAAAAATTATAAAAACAATTCCATGATGTAGGAAATCATTTTAGATTCTAATGAATATTTATAGTTAGAAATATAACTTGTATAACCCCTTGTAAAAACTATTTTAGTAAAACAATACATGTTTGCGGCAATTTTATTTTTACTTTAAATAAAAGGTATGATGTCATTATCTTACTCAAGTGGCTCCATGGGGTCCAAAAATCGACCCATGGTTTGTAATGGTCATAAATTAATCATCCAATGAGTGTAGCACAAGTGTAAAGGTAGTTTCATATTATTATAACATTATATTTACCTTAAATTACACTAATTACCTTTAATCGTGATTAATAAAACTTAAAAGTTACTATTCACCATATATTATTTTCCTCCCATTGAACCACATTTTACTTAATAATGACAAACATGTATGTTAAATTTTTGAAATTCAATACACATAAGTGGTAAAGTTTCATTTAAATAAAAATCAGTTTTTTTAACTACCACTTAGTGGTTTCACTATTCATCAAAAATTGAAGTTTTTCAGAAAAATACCAAAAATTTAGCCTAAGCTATATTTGATATTCTGAATTAAAAAATGATTTCTATTTTACAAAATTAAAAGAATATAAGTTGCATTAATTAATTTAAAAATTAATTCCCGTTGTCAAAACAAATAGCGTGTTTTTAAGAAACAATATATATCAAAATATTGACATTTGTTTATGTCCAATTTCAAAGTGAAATTAATTATAATGTCCACCATTGGATTAAATGGTAAAAATATATTCTAATTATACTTTAAAACCACTCAATAGTATAATTTATAAATAAATTTTTTTTTTATTAAAAAAGTTGTTTTTAAGTATTTTTTTACTATTCATCGAAAATTAGAAGTTCTCAGAAAAATAAAAAGAATTCAACTTAGGAAAATTTCGATATTATGAATCCAAAAATGAAGTCCATTTTGAAATATAAAATTTAAATAATTTCAAAAAGTGGGTATTACTAATCATAATGGCTACTTTGATTGGTCTCGATGTGTTAGAATCTCGGTCTTGCGTACAATACAAGCTATTTCATTTTGAAAGAAAAGCGTATCATGGAAGCTTGGGGTGTTACATTCTCCCCTCCTTCAAAAAATTGCGTCCTTGCAATTTGAAATTGTTCTTCGAAAATAAAAGGTTAAAATTAGAAAATACCTTTGTGGAAATCCCACATCGGAAATAGGGTTAAAAAAATATTACTTTAAAAAAAATAAAGAGAAGTACAAAGGTCTCCCCAGATAGCCCATACTAGGATTCTATGAAAACATGGATATGGAGGAGAAACAACCCATCAAGGTCTGATGGAGAGTTGTAGAAAACAGGATTAAGAGAAAGTTCACTACAAGAAAATCACAAACGTTTGATTTGTTAAACGGTCATTGATTCCCCAATAGGAAAAGTTAACCGACAACGTTTTTGTTAGAATTTACCTTTCATAAAGTTGAGGAATTTATTTAAGAGATTTACTAAGAATGTAAGGAAATATACTTAGTTGTCATGTAGACTTTCATTCTTTAATAAATTTTTACCACAAACCCATCTTTCACTCAAAAATATTCTATTTATCCTAATTGTATAAGGCTCCAAATATTATCACATTCCATTTTGATTAAGAAAACTATTTTGTAATAACCAAGGAATTCTTGTAGGATAGTGGTTGGTAATAAAGGCATGTCACACTATGGCTATGGGTTTGATTCCCGCATCTTTGTCTGGCGCGATTGGTTATCCCCTGACCTGTAGGTTGTCCTTTTCCTAAAACTATAGTATTATAATATTCCGAAAATAATCTTCATAAATGTTTTAACCTTAGACAATACTATCCAAAGTTCAACTTAATCCATTATAAACTTTATAGTTATTCAACATACCTCTTTCCAGACTTTCTCTAAAAGGTCTCTAAATTCCAAAATCAGTTATAACATCAGATTCTACAAACAAAGTAAAGTTTCTCTTCTTGTCACATACTAAAAATATGATTACCTTCATCATATTAAAACCTTAATGAAAACAACAAGTACTATAGTACAATACTTATATATAAAACATTATTCTTATAACCATAATATAGTTCTTGAGTCAAAAAACACAAATATAATAATTATTCAACTTCATTTGTAGTAACATCGTAAGATTAGCCTTGATCCCTTGGCCTTTTTTGAGGTAATTTTCTTTGGAGCTTATGGCATTCATTTTCATAATTCCCCATTTCTCTTCAATTGTAGCATTCAACATTGACAAACTCTTTACTTCCCTTGCAATCATGGGTCTGGTGACCTTTTTCTCCACATTTGTAGCAAACTCCCATTCTTTTTAGGCAAGTACCGGTGTGTTTCTTACCAAAATTATCACATAATGAAAAATCCTTATTTCCCTTTTTCCCTTTATCTATCTATTGTTCCATCGTTCTCTTCTTATCTTGATTTATATTGTTGTCATAAGACTTAGATAATTCCTTTTCTGTCATGATAGCACACGAGAGAATATCTTCGAACGATGAGAAAGATTGTGATACTAAAGCTCGACGGAGAAATGGATTTAACCCATTAATGAAACAATCAATCTTACTTCTTGGGTTACATATATAATCTGCACCATGCCTCACTAACCTTGTAAAGTTAGACTCATACATTGCAACATTAGTATCTTCTTTTTTCCTCAGACACAGAAATTGTCTTTCCATATCCGGTCGATGGTCATGAGGAAAGTATTTTTCTAAGAAAATATCTTTAAACTCCCTACATTACATATTTGATACTTCATCATCTTACTTTGTGTTTTGAATCAACGACCACCATTGATTAGTATCTCCAGTGAGGCGGTAAACTGCCATGATAACCTTTTCTCTTTCACTACACCCCAAGGCATGGAATATTTTCTCTAAGGAACTTATCCATTGCTCAGCTACTAAGGTATTTTGACTCCCATTGAATGTTGGTGGTTGTTGCCTCATGAAGCGATCTAACATTGATCCTCCACGTTACGGATTAGGGTGCTCCATACGAGTAAGGTTATTATTTAAAACCTAAGTGCGTTGTCCTAGTATGTTGATAAGATGAGAAACACTAGTTGTATCACCATCTACACTATAATTATCTTGAGAAGGAGGAAAATCCCTACATGGAGTGCCAGCATTCTTACGGTTTCCATTCCTTCCACTAGGTGCAATTCCAAAACAATTTCATAAACTAGATCAGTTCATGAATCAAAATACATAATTCTATACTTGTAAAACACTTAACATAAATTGAACTATTTATGGATATAATCCATAATCATAAAAATAAATGTTTTCTTTGAGGAATTATATGCTCATAAACCCTCCATAATGGTTTGTAAATAAAATAAAAATTATCCTAAGCATATCCCCCAAGAGTGTCATAACCAAGAGTGCAGCAAGGCCAGTTGTCGTGCACTAGTTCCCGTTTGAGTCTATCTCAAAGCGGTGGTTTCGGGTTTTACCCCTAGGTACATCTGTGCCAGATCCACCTCTACCTGCTCGTATCCAGACAGAGACGTATTGCTCGAAAAATACACAAAATCTCTACTTTACCAAAATTCTATGATGTTCTTCTATACTAATCCTCAAAGATTATCTTAGGGATATGTTCTCTAATCAGAGTTTACCTAAATCTAGTTTCCAAGGTTAGTACTAAACTACCTCTGATACCAACTGTAATGCCCCGACCCAGTTACCCAGAGTCGGTGCATTATTACATAATGTTGGAAAGATCACAAAAGATCAAGTCTCAAAAGACTGATTAGTTTAGTAGCCTTGGAAACACTAGATACATTCATAAGTCTTACATTACATAATAAAGTAAAAAACTACAACACCATAGTATCCATAGTCCACACTCATTTCCCCTCAGACTATCCCTATATGGCAGTCATAAAATACTTCTTCACATCTTGGGAAAAATAAAACATAGAAATGGGTGAGCGTAGATTCTCAGTAAGTATAACAAAATAGCGGAAAGTTTTATAAATATGCATCAACATTAATGGCAATATATAACTAAATCAAAAGCCTTTTAAACATGAACTTTAGCATAGTATGCCAAAAATAAAATAAAATAATGTCATTTGCCTATTCTCATGTATATTCTACTAGTCGAATAATCATACGCAATATCAATAACCACATTCATAATAATGGACTGCATAATGCGAGACTATCATAACCACATAGTCAAGGCATTGTGCCAAGAATACAAATAAGATTTTATCAAGGACTTCTGCCAAGACACTAGTTTGTCTCATGAGACCTACCGATGAATCTATGAGCTATAATGGGATCCACCCGTTACTTACTAAGTCCAATGCATTCCTTATATGAAAAGGTTTAAACTCATCATAAACAATTGTATTACAACTAGAATACGAAATGTAAACACATTATCCATAAGCCATGAATGGTATAAAAATAACACATCCACTGTCAAATATATCACAAAACATTCAATAAAATATAGCAGTTTTGTATCATAACAAATCAACTTCAAATATATTTAAAATCCATCAAAAGATGTTGGAATAGATGAAATGAAAACCTTTTTTAGAGAAATATCTCTTTCTATTTGGAAATCATTTAAGAGTAACCTAATTATAAAGAAAAAATTCATTTTGAAAATATTGTTATAAGATTGTAATAGAAGCTTAAATGATTTTATAACAATGGAAAATAGCCGCACCCACCGTATAAGTTAAAAAAAATTCTTACCTTAAATTTTTCGAAAAAGTCAAAAAGTACCTTGTTTGGAAATTGATTGAAAGATTCCTTTAAAAAACGCTTAAGGTCAAATAAGGGTATAAATGAATTTAACCCATTCTATAATAAATAGTAAAAATGTTTTGAAATACATTTTTATGAAACATGGATGTGGATGATAAAGAGGTTTGAGTAGATAATTATATATAAACAACCTTGAATAATGAAGTGGTTGTAGAATTAACCCTTACCTCATGTCCGACTTGACTCGATCGTTCTTTAATCTTCGGAATAATAAATTAAAGTTAATCTATAATTTCTTAATAACATATTTCAAGTTCATTATTCCTTTTATATCACTTATTAACATGTTATGAACATTATGTGGTCATTTATGTTAATAAAGGTCGTTTTCTCGATCTTTGGTACATGAGTCAACAATAAACTTCTTATAATTAAAAGTTGTTCATGTGCTAAAATATCCATTATCTAAAGAATTATATTCATGATCTAGATATCATATATATCATATATATCCAGTATATACATGTATTAATAATATTACATAACATTTAGAGGTAAGAAATGAAATGCACCGTTTATGGTGACGGTAAGCCGTACATACGCATGAATGCTACTTCCATTTCTATTTCATATTTAATGGAATTAAATAATAATGATATAAAGGTATATTATAATTTCAATATAATATGATATATAATATCATTTAACTCTTTCCTTTATATTTCCCACATATGGAATTAATGATTCAAATCACTTCGTGTGGGCGGTAGTCCGCACTTCCTAAAATGAAATTATCGTGTTTAACCACAATGGAAACCATAAAGGTATGAAATAAATGAAAAATACATAAGAATAAGGAAAAAATAAACATAATATATATCATATATAAATATAGTGACATCTTAATGGCCACCATGAAAGGTTTCAAAAGAATGTTGAACAATCATCGTTTCGTGAGGCAGTAATTCGCCACCCACAGAAACAGTATGTTCGTTAACCATTAGACGGAGGTGTGTGTAAGTGTAAATCAAATAATTATCATAAAAACATAATAGTATATTTAATATACAGGTGTTTTTAAAAAATAAATTAATTAAAAGAGTTTAAGGGGTTGGATAAGAAAAATAAAACAAAAGAACATAAGAGAAGACATTACCTTTAAATCGGGTAACTCTTTTTGATTTGAGCCAAAGGATTCCTTGGGAAGACCTTTGACCAAAGTGAGGCCTCTAGGTGTAATAGAGGGAAGTTGAGAGAGTATTTGGGTAGAGGTTGGACGATCCATGTGCTTGATAAGTGTGAGTAAGGGGGTAGAGGTGGGGGCCTTTTATAAGAGCGAGGAGGGGCACTCTTGGAATGTTATAAAATTTTACATTATTATAAAATGAATTTTGGATTTTAAAGGTCCCACAATGATATATTTTGAGGATAAGGTGATAAGGGTTTTTAATACACCCATCCAATAGGTTTTAGACAAGTTTATGTCTTATATTTTACCTTATCTCTTCATTTTATTTAAATGGTTTATTAATGAGGTAATCACTACATCATCATGGTGTTATAAATAAATAAATTTATTTAATTTCTAAAAATTATAAAAAAATACCTTGATGTAGGAAATATTTTTATCTTTCTAATAAATATTTATAGTCAGAAATATAACCTGTATAAACACTCGTAAAAAATGTTTTAGTAAAACAATACATGTTTGTGACATTTTTATTTATACTTTAAAGAAAAGGTATTAATGTCATTATCTTACCCAAGTGGCTCCATGGGGTCCCACAAATCGACCCATGGGTTGTAATGGTTGGCCATGACTCATCCGATGAGTGTAGGACAAGTCTAAAGGTAGTTTCATATTATTATAACATTATATTTAACTTAAATTACACTAATTACCTTTAATCGCGATTAATAAAACATAAAAGTTACTATTCACCAAATATTATTTTTATCCCAATGAACCACATTTTACTTACTAATGAAAACCATGTATGTTGGATTTTTGAAATTCAATACAGAGAATTTGTAAAGATTCATTTAAACAAAAATCAGTTTTTTAACTACCACTTAGTGGTTTCAATATTCATCCAAAATTGATGTTTTTCAGAAAAATACCAAATATTCACCCTAAGATATATTTGATATTCCGAATTCAAAAATTATTTATATTTTACAAAATTAAATCATATAATTTTAATTATTTAATTTAAAAATTAATTCCCATTGTCAAAACAAATAGCATGTTTTTAAGAAACAATATATATCAAAAGATTGACATTTTTTATGTCCAATTTCATAGTGAAAATAATTCCCATGTCCACCATAGGATTAAATGGTAAAAATATATTCTAATTATACTTTAAAACCACAAAATAGTATAATTTATCACTATAAATTATTTTGATTAAAAAAGTTGTTTTTATGTATTTTTTTGCTATTAATCAAAAATTAGAAGTACTCAGAAAAATACCAAGAATTCATCTGAGGAAAATTTCGATATTCCGAATCAAAAAAATGAAGTACATTTAGAAATATAAAGTTTATATAATTTCAAAAGGTGGGTATTACTATTCATAATGACTACTTTAATTGGTCGCGGTGTGTTAGAATCTCGATCTTACATACAATTCAAGCCATTGCATTATTGAAAGAGAAGCGTACTGTGGAATCTTGAGCTGTTACAATAACATCAGTGAAAACACTAACATTTCCAATTCCAGGTCACGAGTGGCATAGTTATGGTCATAGGGGTATAACTACCTAGACTCATAAGAGATGAATGACTTTTACGGTAACAAGACACATCCCAAGCCTAGATGGTAAGCATTAAAAAACACATATAACTTCACCCATTCCTATAGAAACTAAATCACAAGGCCATTATAAAACCTCTCTTTCAGGTAGTCGATATCTATATAAAACTAACTAGTCTAGATAAATCATTGTCTTTCCTTTTCAAACATGTCAACATGGATGCAATCCAAGATAATCCAGACAAAATAATCTAGTAATAACCTGTATGAATAAGGATGTTGAAAAACTATTCATTATTTATAGCGACCCAATCCTTTTATACATTATATTAATTTTTTTTAATATAAATATCTAATAAACAAGACATATGGACTGATAAGCCTAGTGTATTCAGAATAATATGTATATAAAACATCCAAATGGATCTAAAATAAAAATATTTATTTTAACCCCTATAATGATCTCCAAAATCACATTGAGCTTGTAAATCTGTATTGGATAAACTGAGGAATACAAAAATAAAATAGGTGAGATTAAAAACGTTGTAAGTGAATAATCTTGATAAAAAATAATAACATATGAGTAAAATGGTGTAACATGATATCATAAAATACAAGGATCATGAATAATCCTATGGAATAATCCCATAAAAAAGGTGAAATTATATGTTACTAGAAACAAAGGAATATTTAAAAAATTTAAAACATGAAATAAGAATAATTCAAGGATAAATTCCAAGAGAATATCACATGATAGAAACAATCTCATCATGGAATATGTTTAAACTTTATTACCATACATGTCTTCTAATGAGACATAGAAATTACCCAATTTATTGGAGCATTTTCTAAGAAAACACATTATAACATGTTCAAGCACATGTGTTCCACCTAATAAAATAATACCTAAGGAATTACCATCAGATGAACCCACAAAATTGAAATGGGATACATAATAATATATTATAATGTTACCAAATGAAATATAATAATGAATTCCATGAATGTATTTATTAAATTTTCCATCTAAATTAATAGATAAATAAAAAATCATAGAATATGAGAGTGAAGTACGAGTAAATTGAATTCAGAAATATTATTGGAGAAATATTTTTTAAAATGTTTCTTTAAATTTTGGTTTGAGAAAAAATTGTAAATAAACATTATGGAGGGTAAGGGAATAATAATTTTTTATAAAATACAAATGAAAAAAGGTATTTCCATAAAAAATAAGAAATTTTAAAAACCATGAATTGTTTAAAATACACTATGGAGTGGTACATGAAAAGAGGTGAGAAACATATATGTTCCATTTAATCAATTTTTCTTAATGAATGAAATTTAGTGGGAAAACATAAAAACTTGTTTATATAAAAAAAGGAAGGAAAAGAAAACTAGGTATATATGTGGAAGGATCATTTATATAGAATATAAAATTAATTAATGAGAATAATAGTCTGATTAAGTTAATTATAAAGGGAAAAGGAATGACCTAAAATAAAAGAGCGTGGTTTTGATGTTCCCTTACATTATGTATGGAATATTTTTTTTACTTTCACTTAACATCAGAAATCATAAAATTAGATACACTAATTACCCAATTTAAAACCTTTTCCATCTAAATTTTATTTACTATATTTATATAATGTTCATTTACAACTACTTAAATGAGATATGAAGTTTAATTTCATATTTTTGGGGGTGTTTATTTTGTGTTTCTAAATTCCGATCACTCGGGGATATTTATTTAAATTTTTTATAAATAGAACTAAATCTCTAAAGTGAAGTGAAATGATGTTAATTTACATATATAAATTGAAATGGTACCAAATTGTTTTATGTGATAAATCCTAGAGATGATTCATTTAGTATTAATGATATCATCATACATATATTTCAATGAGGTAGTTTTACCGACAACATAAAACTATATTTGCTTTATTTAATTAAATGATTATTTAACACATTTAAAAAACAAGAAATAATTTGTATTGTATATATTATCTATATATTTGACCATAATACAATTTCTATAACCAACCTTGAGGGAGTTGTAGAAAGATGAATTCTGTTGTTCTTAGTGGTGGTGAACCCATTCTAATATGAACCACATTTTCATTTTTACAAGAGAGGAGGTTGGATAATAATTATCACATTAAAAAAATAACAATACATTATATATATAATATTGGATGACTTATGGCATGTTGGATGGGGGATGTGAGGAGAGGGGTTGGTGAGTGGTGGTATTTATAAGGGGAGGAGAGGAGTGTTTTTAAATATTAAATTCATTATTTTATTATTTTTTTCAAGACTACAAATAACGATGAATATTGTGAGTATATTCAATAAAATATGTATTTAAGTTCAAACCAATGGTTTATTACATCACCCCTTATTCAATTAAATCGGTATTTAACATAAAATGTTGAATGTCATATTTAGAGATATTTCACTATTCACAAAAAAATCAACTATTTTAGAAAAACACCACAAATACACCATAACCATTTTAAATATGAAAATTCCAAATATGAAATAAATTTTATAAAAATAAGTTTCCAAATAGGATAAATATATTTTTAAATTGAAAATATATTTTATTTGAAAAAAATAAGAATAATATTATGATCAATTTTTCAAACATTAAGAAAATTATTTATAGTCCCATAAAATTATATTTTCATTACAATAAAACAAAATATTAATTTATAAACCCAATTTTTGGAAATAATTTTTTTTTTAAAAATTACATTTTATATAAAAATTAAATTAAAATATTTATGTTTTAAAAAAATAAAAACAACTATTTTACCATTTTTAAATCATTTATTTACTTATATAATGACAAAAATATGATATTAATTCATTTTATAAGACAATAAAATATTATTTTACACATCCAAAGGTGATGATACTGTTCTAATTACCAGGTCCCTATTTATAGTGGTCATATTACTATCCCCATAGTCCGTTTACTATTCCAATGATTAGATTTGAAACAGTCATATGGGTTTCCCACTCTCTATAAATGTATCATATTTCATTTGTTATCAATTAAATTATATTTTATATAAGTCATATATATATATATATATATATTTTCTAAATTAATATTTCATTGCTACTATTTTTTTCATTTCTACAATGTTGTTTTTTAGTGCAGTTACATTGTTGGATTGAGCACATCTAAAATTTTATATTATAGTTATATTTTTTCTATTTCCTAACCCATTGAAATATTTTCAATTATTATGGTTATATTTATTCACTAAATGTAATTTTAAAATTAGTATAACAAAATTTTGTTTGTTTTATAATGTGGTGCATCTGATCTATATATTACTACATTTCTAAATATGATACAATTATATAAATAGAAATTAAACTCCATTGAAAAAATTATGAGCTATTACATTATTTCCCCTTAATAAATTTCTCCCCTAAAGTTTCATTTTAAATAATAAGGTGAAAAATAGTGAGGGTATTTTTATTTCATTTAATCCTCAAATTCCCATGTTTCATCCTTATACATATTTTGGTATAATAATACTTTGACTAGGTTAGTTTTCTTATTGCATAAAACTGTGTTTCTATTATAAAATATCTTCACCAGCTTCTCCAAATAAGTGAGATTATATTCTAGATTAAGTACCTTTAGATTCAATTTTTTTAAGAGAAATTTAATTTACTTCTTCAATTGGGATACACGGAAATCATCATAGACATAATACAGGGTTGGTGGGATTGCTAATAGATAGGCCATGACTCTGATAAAATCAATACTCTCAGAGTGGTCAATATATATAGGACTTAACTTTCCCTTCCTCCAAAATCTCACGAAACTCTTTCTTTTGGATATATAAAGGAACAATTTATCTACAGCCATAAACTCCAGGCCTCTTTGAATAGTTTTAGTATCGATATTATTTCAACAATGAGCTTCCCTGATGTGCTGTTGATTTTTTTGACCATTTCTACAAATTCTTCAACTATTTCAGGCCCCAACATCTTGAATTCACCATATTTATACCAATACACAATTTATAAAAATCAATTAAAATAAATGAATTTATAAGGAACCTTTTGTATTATTGAGTGAAATCCATTACTGTATATTAACTTGACCAAATGATGATCTTGGTCCCATCATCTATTGAAGTCCATCAGTAATTCTCTCAACATATCTTCCAGTTTCTGGATAGTCTTCTCAGATTGAACATTTGTTTGGCTTGATAAGCCATACTGAGGTTCAACTAAGTGTTTTGATATTGTTGAATACTTTTTCAAATTTTAAATCTAATCCTTGGAACATGATTAGACATACTTAATAGTTGTGTTCCTTGATGCCTCACCACTTCCCTTATGTATATCCTTGCATGTTGATTGAGTGAGAAGTGCTCCCAAATTGAAAATAAGTGATAAATATTTATAAAATGATCCAACACAACCAACATAACATTATTTTCTCTATATTTATTTGAAAAACTAATGACAATGTCCATGTTGATGTTTTTCCATTTCCATATGGGTATGGGTAATGGTTTCATAATTTCCTTTGACTTTATTACTTTCAGCCTTCACTTACTGACATATAAGAAAATTTGATGTATATTCCACAATATCCTTCTTCATATTATCCCACCAATATTACTCTTGATGATCTAAATACAACTTTGTTCTCCCTGGGTGGATGGTGAAGTTCGATATTTATGCATCATTCAATAACTCTTTCATTATCTCAGGATTATATGCTATACATAGTCATGAAAAAAAGAATACAACTCATTACTTATCAATTTCAAACACAGGGGATTTATATTTTCATATAGCTCATATACTCGTTTGAATTTTCATATCATCCTTATCTATTTACTTTATCTTCTTTGAAATGGATGTTTGAGAATTCATTTGATAAATGAATGAATATGTTCATTTTTCATGATTTTAATGTCTATCCTTTTCATGTCTAAGATGATCAGATACTTCTAAATCATTATCATGGATAAGGTTATAGGATAATTCATACTTATATCATCTTCAACTTTATATTCATCCTCATGATGGTAATTTATTGGGTAGGGATAATCTTTTATCCTCTATTACCAATTTATTTTGGGTACATTATCCACCTTCACTGTGAATATATATTTGAGACTCTTATGATCCATATATATTTCAAACATCTCCCCATAAAGATAATTTTGCCAAACTTTTATTGAGAATATCACTTAAGTTAACTCCATATCATGCATTGGATAGTTATTCTCATTAAATTTAAACTATCTCAAGGAACGAGCAATGAATTTACCCTTTTTATTAGTACACATCCCAATCCCTTATTTGAAGAATCGTTTTATAATACGAAATTTTCCACCGCTGAGGGTTAGATAATTAATGGTGTAGTGATGAGCCTCATTTTCAATTACTCAAATCTCCCTTTACATTAATTATACTAGAAAATATTTACTACCTTTCAATATTACTTTTTTAGTAAGTTAGACAATCAAAATAAGTTTCTAAAAAGTCATCGACAATACCAAAATAGTCTGAGGAAACTATGGATCTCCATTACAGATGATGGTATGGGCCACTCATCAATTATCATTGTCTTATAATGATATATATATATATATATATATCCCTTTACTGATGATTATATGCGCTGTAAATGATACTTCCTCTATAAAAAACACACATTTACTATAATTTCCATAAAGTTTCACTTTTTTCAATGTCTTTATCAAATTATTCAAATTCTCCTTCTGATAATCTCTAATTTTGGAGTATATTATAGATTTATATATGAATACTACCAAAAAGTTTTTTAAGTAATATCTAAAGACTCTATTCATAATATCTATGAAGATTACTAGAGAATTAGTGAGCGAAAGGGCATCACTATGAACTCATAGTGTCCATAACTTATTCGAAAGATAGTCATGGAAGTAACTTCCTTATTAACCATTAATTAGCGATATGCCAACTGAAGGTCCAACTTAGAGAAATACTAGGACCCAAATAGTTTATTGAACATTTCATCAATCATTGGCATGGGATACTTGTTCTTTATCAGTATTTTTTTGAGTTCATGATAATAATTGAAGAGGTGAATTAACCCATATTTATTTTTGATAAATAGGACTGGGAAACCCCATGATGAATCACATGGGAATATAAAACCTTTTTAGGGATTCTATGATATTGTAGGAGATATATGTATGAGTTCCACTGAGAACATAACCTCTCAATCAGGATGTAGACCAGACCATTATTCAAGTAATACATCGGTATAATAACTCAAAACGGGACTATCTTCGAGCATGATTTTTTCTTTTTCATCAATCATTTATATTAGATAAGTTTTCTTATAATGATATAATATCCATTTATGAGAATAAGAAACTAATGGAGAATAATTATCCTCTATATACTTGTACATAATAGGACAGTGACCCTAGATGTTTGGAGTGGTCACCCTCACTATAAAAAAATTCGGGGATTAGAGGGTGTTTTTAGAAGGGGTTTTGAAAACCCCCTCTTTATTCATTTTCTGAATGTATTAGAGGGGGTTATGCATAACCACCACTTATTATTGAATTTATAGTGGTTCAAAACACCCTATAAAATTTGTAGATTTTTTTTAATATTTGGATGTAGTTTACAAGTTGTTATTTAAAAAATGACCCTTATTTAATAATTAGTGGAGCTATATGTTCGGTATGATTTTCAAGGGGATATATATATATATATATATATATAATATTAATTTGTATTTTTAGGCCATATATATAATATTAATTTGGAATTTAGAGTCTATATATATACCAAAATTTCTTTTTAAAAATGAAACTATGGGGGTTCAGAACCCCCTCTAATATCATACATTTGAGAGGGATTTGAACCCCCTCTAATTTATTACATTACAGGGGATTTTAAACACCCTCTAAATTAAGATATTTGAGGGGGATTTGAACCTCGTCTAATTTATGACATTAGAGGGGGTTCATGAACAACCACTAATCCCTTTTATAAGTGGGGGTTTTGAATACCCTATAATTTATTCCATTAGAGGGATTACTAAAGAACTGATAATTCCATGGAATAGAGGATATTTTAACTGCCTCTGTTTTAAAAAAAAATTCATATAAATTCAAATTTCATAATATATGTGTATGGGTGAATGTGCGTATATATATATATATATATATTATTGAAACCCATTATATATATGTTTTTAAATACTTTAAATACTTATATATAATCATTATATAAATATTTTAAAAATTTACTTATAAATATAAAAAATGAATACAACTATAATCATTGGTATACATAATATAAATGTAAATATTTATATATTCAATAAAATATATAAAATTTAAATACAGTTTTATTAATACTATACATTTATATTATGATTTAAATTATACATATATTACATCTAATTTATTTGTATTACTTATTATATTTATGTATAAATACATTTATATTATATAATGCAAAAAAATATATATAATATAGATAAATTTAAATATAAATATATTTTATATATTTATGTATATTATATTTTAGATATGTTATTATATATAAATTTTTATAAATTATATAACTATTATACATACATATAGAAAAAATAAAATATAAATATGAATATATGTTATATAATTATATTATATATATTATTATTGAGGATATTTTATTATATATATATATATTAAAAATATTATATATATATTGTATTATATCATATTAATTATAAATTAATTTAGTAAATATAAATATATTAATTAATTATATTATATATTTCCAATGATATGAATGTATTTAATTGGACGTGTACATATATGAGGATACATTATATAATGTAAATGTATAAATTACATACAAAAATTTATAATAAAAATATATTTAATATAATATATGTATAAAATAAATCATATAATATATACATGTATAATATTTATAAAACAAACATAAAATTTTAAATTTTAAAAAAAATATATGAAATAATAATTATAATTAATAATATTATTAGCATGCACACACACACATATATATATGTGTATAAAAATAATATATACACACACACATATATATATATATCAAAAAATATTATATAAATACTTAAATATATACACACATATATAAATGTAATTATAAATATATGTATAAATATATATTTATATATGTAAATATAACTTTTTATATATATTATATATAGAAAGATAATATATACATATATATATATATATATTATCAAACACATCTATATCTAATTAAATAATATTTATTGTATATAACATATAAAACTGAAACTAACAAAGTGGTTAAGCAGTGTTGTAGGTATACCTCTGTCATGAGTTCGATTCCCACCAAGTGGTCTTTTTATTCCCGCCTTTAGGGCGGTGTAAGGAAGTCATGTTGTGCACATGTGGGGGTGTCCATGTTAGTAGTGTGTGAGTCCTATCTTGGGAGGGAAGTTTTTGGGTAGGCTTGGGATTGTCTTGGGGTGTTAGGGTGGGTGCAATGGTCTTCTACAGTAGTCCTTGGGGGTGTCTATGGAGTTTTAGGGTGGGTTATTGGGGGTTGTCCTGGTGGTGTATCTGGGTGGGTGTCAGGGGTTGTCTAGGGGTGTTAGGTTGGGTTGAGAACATTGTCTAGGGGGGTCTAGGGGTTGTACATTAGTAGGAAATGGGGTATACTGGGGTGCCAGGGGGTGTCCAAGGGTGTCGGGGTGAGGTTCAGGGCATTCTTCAGGGCTTTTGGGGTGGATTCTACAGGGTAGTCTTAGTGGGGTGTCTAGGTGGGTGCCAAGGGGGAGTCCAGGTGTGCTTGGTTGGGTGCCATGGCATTGTCTAGGGTGTCTATGGGGTTGTATGTGTGTTGGCCAGTGGGGTGTCCAGGGTGGGTTTCAGAGCATTCTTCAAGGCATTCTGGTGAGTAGATTTAAAAAAATGGATGTTTTAGGAGTGATTACAGGATAACTAAATGTAAAAGTTGATCTGAAAACACAATTAGGAATTGTTAGAATCACCATTAAAGTGAGTTTCTTGATTAGAGGTCGTTGTAACCACCTCTAATACATTCATCTTTGGTTATTTTGTAGTTCAATTATAAGTATTTTAAACCCAATATAATTTAATGGCATCTAATCTCAGCTAAATATTACGAATGGTTCACCAAAACCGCCACTAATACGTTAGAGTGGGAAAATTAGTGGCCGTTCACCAAAACCACCGCTAATGTGTTTAGATTTGGTTATAACCCCCTCAAAATAGAAAAATAACCCCTTCAAATAGGGGGTCTGTAGTGAATCTTTTGAATGTTTATATTGGATTTATAGAAGGATAGTCTGTCTATGCCCAATATCGCCTCAACTTCTTCTAAATTAGGCATTACATTATTTACAGGGATATTAAATCCAATAAAAATAATGACTGGTGATGAGTTATTTATTTGGGATGATGTAATTTATCTATTTTTTTATATATATCCTAACCATCATGTTTTGAGGTGTTATTTGAATAATCTTATAAACATAAAATATATTAAATAGTGCAGACACCCATAATGAAATAGTAAATTTACTATTACTAGATGAATAACCAATATAGCCATTTCCATGTCATTATTGGGATCCACCTAAAAAGTAGTGATACAAAACTACATTCTTTTCAGTCTTGGTGTTAAAGGTTACTTTAAATGATTTTATCTGAGAACCGTTGTCTTAGGGTTTTTGGTTTCATAGTGTCTATATTCCTCAGTGTTAATGCACTGGATGTTATGCAGAGAATAATATAGAACATTATATTCTTCAGTTTTATTATTGGTATTATTCATTTACCATTGGAATTTATTTTACTTAAGACCGTAATTTCCACATTTAACGAACCTCCTTATTTTTTTGAGATATTTTTTAGGATACTTCATCCTATATTTTTGAAACATGGGCATTTGGGTTTTATTTTAACCATGAGATTTATCCATTGAACCTCATAAATATAACTCTATGTTATTATTTTTATCTCTAACCCCATGAGACCACTAAAAGTCTCCATTGTCCATCTTGACCTTAAGGTCTCAAAAAATAAACTCTTCATTGCTATCAAAGTCTCAAATTACTAAATATTTTCATTGACCTGGATTTAATAAACCAAAGAAGTGGCCCATTCATATTTATTGTTGATGAAAATATCAGAGTCATACCATTAAATCCATGTAATGATTTCCTCATACTTTCCCATAGACTCATTTTTTTCGGATTCATTCCAAGGAACACCTACCAATTTTATGATAGTGTGTTTGGAGGAAATATTTTTTGAGAAATATTTTCTTAATTTCTTCACATTTTATAGAATCAATTTTCTTATTTAGTTTTTTGTATTAATCAGTTCTCACCACTTATTGACTTACACTAGATGATGATAGATATATAGTGTGGATTTTTCTTTTTTGGAGAATATGATTATAGTGAATATCATCTTTATGATGTTAATAATTTTTTTAGGATGAGTGGATCAGAAGATCCATTAATTATAGGTGGCCATTATTGCATAAAGGAATTGACTATAACTTTTAATTCCTTAGGATGAGGGAGTTTCGTATGATTAAATTTATTATTCATAACTTGATTCAGTTGTATCAACTCCCGTACCCATCAAGTTAAGCATCTCATTATGAAAATCGTCACATTGCCTATCACATTGGTTGTTGGCATGATTCCTCATATTTCATAACATTTACTAAAATAAAGTAAAATTATGGGTGATAATACTTAAAATAATATGTATATAATCAACAAAATAATGAAATTATATGTAATTACTTTTAAACAACTTGTCTATCATAACTTATGAGTCTTCAGATTCCATTTCATGGTATCCATGGTAATTTTCTTATTAGGTAGTCTAACCTAATAGTCTATTAATTTTATTCATAATGATTCTTAAAGAGTTTATGAATTTAAAAAATCATATCCCTTGGGAGCATCAAACTAGGTGTGCACCAAGGGATTTTATCGTGCACTAGTTATAGGTTATGTTAATACACAATAATTCATTTTGGGTTATTTCCCCTCTATATATACATTCTAATTCCAAATGCAACTGTAGTATATATATAAGGATTTAATTTCTTATAAACTAATTTCTATATATATCCCCCAAATTTCCGAATTGTTTATTATATATAAACTTATCTAGAGGGTTTTTACTAATATATTCCTATTTTATTCCCCAAAAATAACTTGACCTTGATATGATACTATCCATAGTGACCCAATCTATTTAAACATATTTTTACATTATTTTTAACATAAATATCCAACAAAAAACCATGTACATAAGACTTTTAAAAGAAAATAAAATATAAAATCATTATTTTAATATCCGTAATGAGATCCTAAGAATAAATACATTAACTTAGGGAATACATAAACAAAAATGGTGAACTAACAATATAAGTAATGTAATAAATACAATAATGAAGAAAATATATGATTCAAAAAGAAAAAATATCCTCAAAGATAAGGCTCATAAATAATTATCTAGAAGCATGGTATAAATAATATTTCATTATAATATCATGGAAACATAGGAATGTGGAAATGATATAAAACATGAAATAATAATAAGTAAAGGATAAACACTAAGAAAAAATAATATGGATGAAATATTCCCATCATAACATGTTCTTGCATATGTTTTCTATGCAATGAAATTGTACATAAGGTATAGGCATAAAAAACTATAGAATTGAAGTGGGTTACCTAATCATATCTTATAACATAAAAATGGTATATCATAATGAATTTTATAAAATAAGGGATTAAATCATACATGGATGCTTATATATAATTTAAGAATCATAAGACATGAAAGTGATGTTTCAGTGAATTTTAAACATATAATGGAGTGGTGCAATAATTTGGAAATATTTTTTTGGTGTGGCTCTTAGAAAAAGGGTAAAGAAAAATTAATGAGGTTAGGAAAATAATAATTTCCATAAAACTAGAAATGAAATAAAAGGGGTTTTCATAATAAAATGGGTAATTATAGAAACCATGGATGGTTTAAAACACTTTTTGGAATGCTACTTCAAAAGGGGAATGAAAAATAGAGGTTTCCTTTATTAGGGTTTTCTTAAAGAATGAAATTTAGGGGGGAACTTTAAAAATATGTATATCTCAAAAAAATGTAAGGCCACTATAACTAGATATATATTTTGATGGAAAATTTATATAGAATTTTAAATCAGTACATGATAATAAAACTATGATAAAGTGATTTTTAGAGGGAAAATATGTAATGACTTTGACCTTAGTAACCCAAAGCTAGCGTCTGTATTATTACATTGGCGTAAGATACAAGGAATCTCATTCATAAGGACTAAATAGTTTAATAGTCTTGGTAAAATAGATTCATAAATTATTTCCATATTATATTTTAACACCCAAACCACAACATAATTTTTTTTGGAGAATATATTTATTCCCTCTATCATATCCTTTCATATCATTCATTATACACTTCCTTGGTTCTTGGGAAATGAAAGAAATAAGGGTGATCATAAATGATCTTTAAAGGTTAAGTATAATATATGATATCATAAATCAATAGGTATAATAAATATATAATGTTAAATAAATTAACGCACATTTATTTAAATAATTTAACCATCATGATGAGATAAGTTATAATCAATAATGTAATATAAATAATTGAAAAATATTCTATTTAATCAATAAACTAAAAATGAAATGAATAAAGAGATAATACCATTGGGGAAATATCATGGATAATAATAAATTAATATTTAATGAAGTAAATTAGTAATTATTTTCCACAATGATCTCAGGCATCACGATACAATTGCTGTTAAGACCATTCATAAGACTGTTTAAATTTTTTGGGTAGGTATACAATAAAATTCCATTTAACTATGGATAGCCATATGATTCATCTCATTAGAATGTCGATGCATAAATGGGATATCTATAACTAACTCCCACCAATATCTTCATGTACAACAAATTAATTATATATCGAATGATCTATTTAATTCCTGAATAATATTCCTTATTAATGAATTTTTATGTCTAGTAAGGAATACATATTAAAAATAATGTCCACATTAAATCATATAACTTTTAACATAAAGTACAATTTTTTTAAATTATGTATATTTTATGTAAGAAGTATTTACAAGATAAATAATGTTGATATTTTGGGTAAATTTAATATCCAATGATCACATTAAAGTGAATATTTCATGTGAAAGTTAATGAATACAAAAATAAATCTAGAATGTGAATGTAAAAACGTTAATTAGTCAAAATGATCATAAAAACATATAGAAAGAATAAGTATGATATAATGAAAACATATCCCTAGTGAATTATATGTAAAATAAATCCCCATTTCAATTAATTAATATAAATTCCAAAAAAACATCATTAAAAAATTCTTGAGGAAAATATCCATTTCATTTTTAAAATCCCCATTTAAAACCACCAGTTCACAAAAAATTAAAAATAATTTTCTTTAAAAATAAAAATAGTATCATGTAAAATATGATTTATAACATTAAGTTTTCATGAATGTGGGATATTCTATACATTCCATATATGTTATGAAAATATTCTTTTCACATTTTCAGTAAAATCATAAAGGGCATTATTTGGAAAATAATATTATGATTCATTTTAAAAAAATTATAAAATGATACAATAATAGTAAAAATTGGATTAGTAAACCATTTATAAAATATAAAATAAATTTTTGAAAACATATTTTGGAAACATAGATTTGAAAAAAAAAGATTTTCAATTGAAGAGATAAATGAAGTTTGATTTAATTGAAAACATTTCCTCAATAATTTTAAGTACCAATGAGAGAGAATAAGGTACTATTACATTAAAAAATCTTGAATAATAATAGGGTATGAATATAAAATGGGTTTATTTTATGGTTTTCAAATAATTTCCTTTAATTGAAATTCATGTATAAATTGTCCCGATTAAACTAGGATTATGAAATAAACAAATATAATGATCATAACATGGAATAGAGAATTAATCATCGAATATATTATGTAATATAAATTTAAATAATCATAAAACAAGTGTAATTATGAAATAATTTAACCAAAACTATTTAAAGCCATAATTTTATAATGTCAAGGAAAATGAAGAAGTAATATAACCCAATGAAAAAATAGAGTTGTGAAATTCTTAACCACTTGGTATTTTTCAAGTCAAACCGACATAGATAAAATAATTCAAATTAAAAGTAAAAATACAATTAAGTATTAATTATTCATGATATTACATGGAAATGGGTATATATATAAACCATATAAAATAAATTAGGTTCATAATATTACAATATGCCTCAATGAAGAGAAATTTACATGATATCCCTTACCTGACGATTCCTTTTGGGTGAACATGCTTTAGTATCCTCTATAATAATTTTAAGAATAATATTAATCTATTCTATAATTATATTCATTTTTATTATATAATATATGACCTCTTACAACATTTTACCACTTGTTTGTTAATAATATTTCATTATTTTAATTTTTTGGGGTGCTAATTTCCTTGTTTTCTCATGAATGTTTTGATATTAAAGTTTTTTTGGGTATAGTATATTGATACATCATATATATAATTATATAAATTTTAAAAATATCATATTGACTCACTAAATAAATTTGTATAATAATTTTTTAATGTTTTACATGGAAAATGAATCACATTTTTTTTTGGAGATGGTAGGTTGTACATACACACAGGTGACCATATCAATCCATTAACAAGTGAAAGGGTAACTAAGTGGTTGAAATATTAATTTTAAAGAATAAATACCATTTCATATAAATCGTATATATTCATTAGATGTTTTTTACTAATATGTGTATTTCATGAATATATTTTTAAGGGTTTTAGTTTATCTCTTTGTATATATAAATGAATAATCATGCAAATTTTGGGAGCATTTGGATTGATTTTTGATTTTTGGAAGGAAACAATGAATCTTTTAAAAAGGAACAATATGTGGTGTGACACAAGATTTTTGATGATATGGAAAGCTAGAAAGTTTGACAAAGACCATTTACACATCTTGTATTTAAATAAGAAATGTACGATTTCAGAGATAATGGTTTCCACCGATGCAAGTCATTAAGTGGTTACACACTATGAAAATCAATTACACATCTTTTATTCATATAAATATCATAAATTTTAATGACTGAAATATTTAAAAAAAATACATCTGAAATGGATTACACGTCTTTATACATTATTACACATCATGTATTTTTCAGGAGACATAATAAATAATGATACATGGAGATCACTAGGCGGCCATCAGTTTGAGAAAGTTTCCTATAAATGCATCCTAGAACATGCCTCTAGATGTGGATTAGAAAGGGAGATGATGAAAGATAGGCACACACCACTGTATATCCCTGTTATTACTTCTTTCCTATATGATTATCCTTTATTCATTTTCTACAATCTTTAATGGCTAGCATGAGGGGTGATTTCTTTGTGTCAAGGCGTGTGTGATGAATATGGATTGAATATATTAGTTATTTCTTTTTTAATTTCAATTTATGTTAGGATTTCACATTCTTTAATCTTTTTTTTATTTCTTTTTTGATTCTTCTTGCCTGACCATTGTTAGCGGGGTTAGGAATTGGGTTTAATTTCATTCTTACTTTGGGAAATTCTATTTCCTAAGTTGATTGAATTCCCTCATTTAATATTATATCTAGAGTTGAGACTTACTCTATTACCATTAGGTTTGGATCTACTCTATTTATAAATTAGGTTTCTGTTTAAACAACCTTTTCAATCCCATGTACCGAACCATGAGAAAATGGGAGTTTGGGATGAAGTGAATTTATCAGGACCATTGAACTTTCTAGGACCTAATTCCAAAAAATTCATAATTATTATTTGATTATTTCATACGTTGTCATCTAGTGAACATGACATCATTGCTACCCAGCATGCATTTTATATTTCCTTCTCCCACTTTCTCCACCAATCAAATTCTCGACAGTTTAGATTTAATTTCTAAAAATAAAAAATAGTTTAGATTTATGTTATATAATTAATATTTTCTCCAACCCTGTCTCTATGTGTTCAATATCAGACTAGAATACCCTATAACACACTATAACATAGTGGTTTGTTTGTTTTGTGTTCATAAATTTATAAATCCAGTGAACCTGTGGGAATTAATTATTACCACAAGGAAATCAGTTACTTTTCATGTAATGAATCAGTGAAAAATGAATCACATTGCTTCGTGAGGCTATAGTTCGCTATATAAATGAGCATTATTGTCATATTTTAAAAGAAATAGAATATAAGAAGGTTTATACGATATTATATTTAACAAGTATAATAATATAATATATATAACATATATTTGTTAAATCTATGATTATATGGAGCCCTGAATAGTGGTGATTAAAAATGAATTACATCGGTTCATGAGGCGGTAGTCCACTATACACATGATTGACAGTTTTGTTACCCATTTGATGGAATAAGATATGGATATAGGTAATTCCCTTAACATAATAAAATTTAAGCTTATTTAAGATAATGAGTTTATTATATAATCATTATTTAGTAATATTTTAAGCAGTTTAAAGAAGAAAAAATGAAAAATGATTGTTTAAGAACATTAAAACTTCTTTAGAAAAAATATTTAGATTTACAAAAAAATCATTTCTAAGATGGATTTTAGATCAAAAAAGTGATATAAAAATTTGATAGAGTAGAAAGTAAGAGATTTTGGATGGGATTTTCTAAACCAAATACCTTAGGTAGCATGAACATGGGAGGAGAGGGGGCAACCATTTATAAGTGGTAGAGAGGAAACATATGAATTTTTTAGAATAATCAATTACCCAAATATTTTTGAGATGAAAAATGCCTAAAATGGGTAATTATAGAACCATGTAGGTGATAAAGTCTAAATATGGCTGCAAAATGTGTTTTTGAAGAGTTTTAGGACATTTTATTAATATTTATCATTTTAGTTTAACCCATGATAAACCTATTTTTAACTTATCTACAATCATTAATTTTTACTAATTTTACTATTTATAGTGGTCAAAAACTACATTGAAATAATTATATAATTTAATTTATTCTGATTTATAATATGTAATCCATTTTACAAAATTCATTTCATAGAAGTGGAAGATTCCAATTTAAAATTATACTCATTGACACGATGAAAGATATGGTTTCCAACGTGAATATTATCATAAGTATAAAAGGTTTTAATAACTATGTTCAATATTAAATTTATTATAATTAAATAAATTCGTTAAATTATAACATAATTGAACATACTTAACATTAAAACAAATTTAAAATATAAAATAAACCTTGAAAATTATTTAAATGTAAATAAAGTTTTGAAAGATAATCATTATTTTTCAATATTCATCAAAAAATAAAACAGTTCTGAAAAATACAAAATAATTCCTATTCAAAATTTAATTCTATAATTTATAAAATTAATTTAAAAATTTAAAATAATTTTTATAATAGTGGTAAAAATTAAATTTAAATTATTTGCGTAGTGTGTGACTAATCCATTTTGTAGAAAAATATACCTTTTCTGAAAACATATTTTTTTCTTTTCAATGATCCTTAATTTATTTATAATTGTTATATAACCATAAATTTTATAATTTACTTATTAATATTCATGCCTATAAATATAATGGATAGGTTATGACATTATTCTATATTATGGTTCTTTTAGACTTAAGGTTTTATGTTCCATGAGCTATAGCAGAGATTAAATTTAAAGAAATATATTTTGTTGGTTTGGTTAAGCTCAGTGTCACATGTTGAATATTATATCAAATGTAATTTTAATCCTCTACTATAATTTTAGGGTGATTAATTATCCCCACCTTAAATAAATCTCATCATCATAATGTAATCTTTCCCATAGAAATTTAGTGTTTGATAGTTATGAATTCCTTTTTTTAAAACCCACATCGTAAATAGGGAAGTACACATGTCAAATAGAATAACACATAACATAGATTCTAAGTAATATAAAATAGGCGTTAAGTGATGTTATGAACATGAATTAAAATAATAATTAATTATATATATTAATAGAGACCATTGATTATAATAATGTGAATGATTATTGGAAAATTCAGAACATTAAAACCATAAATATGTGATGAGTTAAATGACTATTGATTCATCCAATAAGAATGAAATATGATAAATTTTGTTTTTCAAGATACATTTAAAAACATTTATGAATTATTTTATTGTATAATCATATAATTCATTATACTTGATATTTTTCTCTTTCATAAGAGAAATTTCATCATTTGGTTATGATTCGATAAATTTCCACTTCACCTCTTACTCTTAGAAATGAATATCCAAAATGGATCTTTATTCCTGAATAAATAAAATTAACATGTGATAGATTGTATGATCCATAAAATAATGGAATGTTAATCCACTTATAAGTAGATATATGATAAAACTAATATGGTTAGTACATGTTATTAAAATCTAAACCTCAATAGTAACACTACTATCTCATCATTAATATTTATAAATCAAATTGATTAAGTAAATATAATGACATGTTTGTATGATTTGGTGTACTAGAATCAACAGGTTGTACTTTCATTACATGGATTTTTAATGTATTTAAATATTAATCATTTTATTGCATATTGTTCATTGTTTTACATGACTAAGATGTAATAATGTCATATGGTATTTATTTCATTAATAAGGTCATCGATGTTCCCCACTATGATGAGAACCTTGAAATTCTATAACAATATTCTTAAATATAGTTCTATGGTTGGATGGCATACTATGATAGGACACATAGCATGTACACCATCATGGGTGTGTACTCGTAAGGAGATGAAACTTCTTATCATGATGTTTGCAATTGGTAATCTCCAAGATAGGAGATTATGAGAACATACCCACTAATAAGAATTCCTTGTGTTTTGGTGCCATCAGATATTTCTATCTGTGAGCATGTGTAATGATACTTGGAATTTTAGATTATCAATAATACATGTCACGACTCATGTACTTTGATTTACTAATGAAAACCATCATGCAGACAATTGGTAGGAAGTAGGGTACGTTGG
Organism: Viscum album; assembly: GCA_963277665.1. Lineage (NCBI taxonomy): Eukaryota > Viridiplantae > Streptophyta > Magnoliopsida > Santalales > Viscaceae > Viscum > Viscum album. The sequence goes on along the minus strand of OY728146.1, from coordinate 1,775,686,981 downwards.
GTGCATCACGAGTGGTAGGTTATTAATGTATAAGTCAAGCAAATAATTATCCCTTACATTTGTGGAAGTTGATATCTTGTCCCATTTATTGAAATATTACCATCATGCGAAATTCCATGGACATGGTGTAATGACAACACTATTTTTGGTAGACAAAGAACGACGTATCAAGCATAAAATTTGATGAAACTACCATGAAACCTATTTGACGAGATATTGCGAAAAAGGGATTATATTACACAGTGAGCGTTCGTATGTGGATGTTATTTTTGTGACTTTAATTTCTTTCTCTGGGGTGCCTTGACCCGTTTCTAGATAGTACTCTTAGACTTTACGCAAGCTCACCAAATTCTAATAAGAAAAAATCCTAGAGGTTCACACACTAAGTGTTTATAGTGGTCTAGGTTAAATTATATTTAAATTTAATTAATAAATATTATTATCAAGAAAATGGAATAATTTTATTCAATTTCAAATGACTACATAAATTAAATAAATATTAATTCATCAGATTGTGGGTAAAATACATTTATTTATTTTATTTTATATTTAATAAATAGTTATTTACTAGTTTGTGAATAAAATACTTACTTAAGATAATTAATTAATTAATTAATTATTTGGGTTTTCAATAAATGGAAGTGGAGTTAGAGGGGACCAAGGACTGTCTGGTAGTACAATAATTATTTTCAAGATTATAAATAATTATTTAACTAATAGGAACAATTTAAAATAACAATTTTATTATTTTGTGACATCGAGTTTTATTTCTAATTTTGTTTGTGCACAAGTTGGAACACCATAAATTATGAAATGATATTATTATTAATAGAATGGGTTTTTTCTATGGTTATGAATGTATTTAATTGTTGTTACGCAATTAAATATCGTAAATGAAGCCCCTTTTCAATAAATAGACACATACGTCTATTGTGCCATGTAGCAAACTGGACACCTGGTGAATTGAGAATTGTTGTGCTAAGCAATTTCTCTCTTGAAACCTCTTCCTGTCCCTCTCAAGAACGAGAGACGTTCTTCATGGACAAATAACAAGCGATCTAGAACTACCGACCCAAGACACTCTCTTCACCGCGGTAGCACCCAGAGAACAAGCAGTGTCGATTGGAGGCCATAAAAGGACATGTTGATCACTCCAAGAGGGATTCTAGTTTGGATCCTTCCAAACACCACAAGATAATCTGGAATGGTCATTTCAGACAATCAACATCATCAATGAAGAAAATACAGAAGATCCGTGTATTATTTTCTTTATGAAATTAAATAAATTAATTATAAACACGATATGAAAGATCCTCCCTGAAGTTTTCGGGCCTCATCATTCATTATCTAAATCGTTGATTCTATTCTATAGAGACTGTTATTCATCATTGTATTGATCCCAAAATAATCATTGATCATGGTAAAAATAAATGTTGGGTGTTGGCCCAACCACACTTCCATTGCGCTTGGAACCTTCAAGTGGTATCAAAGTGGTTACATCATAGTTTATAATTATTTATATATTTGGTTGATGATTTATGCATTTAATAATTTAGTTGTTTCAATTCATGTTAATCGTTCTGCAAATTTGAATCTCGAGATATTTTCCACCTCTTTCACTTATCATTCACCTTATAGAAATGATATTTTATTTTAATTTTTAATAAAATAAAAAATCGGATCTGATCTGGAGGTGAAAAAGGTTCCTGGCCTCACAACACTAAAACACATGACATGTATTCTCCAGTACATTCTAAGTATCCAAGGTTCAATGCACTGGGTCTAGTATTCTAAACCAAGTCATTTTATTGTAGTTTATCTAAGTCTTATTGACTCATTGTGTTGACCAGAAATAGGTGGAACGTGGTTTCTGAATTACACGACATGTGGTCCAGTGGACACATTGTGTACTCCCTTCCGGTTAGGGTTGGACCATGTACACCGTACACAGCTTTCCCAGATGGAGACCGTGTAATGAGGATCTACATAGCATTTGTCCCACTAGACATTCCGTCTACTCTGATGATTTCTAAAGTACACTGACACATCGTATCCCTAGGCATGTACTTCGAACATATGGTGAAAAATAGTACATTTTATGTAGTTGGAACTACCCACCGTGTACTCATCCAAATTACACAGATTTATTAATATTTATTATTATATTATACAAACCCTTGATACATGTACCATAGTACATGCATAAAGGTGAGGCACAACATGTGATAGGTGTTATATATATGTGTGTTTAACATAACATCTGCATAATTTTCATTTCTACTCATTGGGTATTATTGAATAGAAATTCACCAGGTTGCCTCCAAGGTACAAGTTACAAACAAAGTTAACTTTAAATGATTTTTTTTAAACAATATGATGGATGAGAATCTATAAGAAATTACAAAAAGGGTTTAAGATAAAATGATTGATTAATTAAAGATGATTACTAATTTATTCGAGCATGATTTATCTTAAACAATAATTATTAAAGAATTGAATTATAGTTTTATTTATATGTAAATATCGTTGCATGTATGGATGATCATGAGCTAGACCAAGACCTTTGTTTGTCGATAGTTTCTATTAATTCATTTATTTAAATTAAATTTGTTGGCCTATGATCCTTATCTTAATTAATATGTAGGGCTAGAATGCCCAAGGTTTCATTTATGTAACACAACTTTATACCCCTCCCCTGCATGTGAGTTAAAAAAAGGGCATATGTTTGGATGGAACTCCCATGTTAGTGGAACAAGTTCAAGTGGGATTTGAGATGAAGCCAATCCTATGAGATACAGAGGTAGATATGAGGTAAGCTGTAATCACAAACCCAATAAGTTAAAGATGTATCTCCCCTTGGTCTAGGTTAGTTTATCAACCACTAGATAAACTAACAATTATAAAATCTTATGATAATTCCCTTTACATTATTCTATTTCTATTAGTTTCATTGTTTATCATTACCGATGTGTTGTCACGATCACATAATTAATGAATTAAACAAGCATGCAAGATGGAACTAAAATAAACCATATTTATGTATAAATATTATCAAGACATGGTTAATCACATAAGTAAGTTCCACTTAATATTAACAAGCATGTGATAATGATAATAATAATTTGACTCATAAGATATAAAAATCTCTCAAATAAAATATTAAGTTAGACCAAGCCTTCTATTACATGATTAAGGAAAAAACACAATAAAACTATGTGTTTGACCAACCCTTTTGGGGAACTTACTTTTATACAGGAAGTTCTTATGAAATAACTCATTTTGACATAACCATATTACATCAAGCAGAGTATCCCTTTCTATTGTTTGTGTAATATTGTAGGAAAGATATGAGAAAATCTAAAGGCATGATTTCATTATTGGGGAGTCCACTCAATAGATCAAGGAGTTGAAATCTCACAGTTGGAAAATAATTTCCTACTTAAATACCTTCTAATATATTGACCAACCCTTGATGGGGTTATTCTAAGATTAATATGGATCATTTTCAGTATAATTTCATGGAAACTAGACATTCTCAGTTCAATGGTGAGGGCTATTGGTACATGATAAAATAGTTGAATACTTAATAAAATTTATTATTTCTTATAAAATGTCATCAAGAAAGTACTAATAATCTACTCTTTTAATTGTAGAAAAAAATGAAAATTTCATCAACCACACTATCGCTATGATAAATTCTAGATAAAGACAACATCCTCACTGGTAGTAACTTCTAGGAATGGTTTAGATGCCTTCAGATTATCCTACTCCGTGAACGGAAGTCTTATGTATTGGAGTCTACATTACCATATCCTCTTTCAAAATATGTGAGTGATGAGGACTTCCTAGCCTATGATAAACATATGAATACATAGTCGACATTCAATGTTTGATGCTATCATAAATGTCTAGTGAGATCTTGAAGTCTCATGAAAACATGGATACATATAGCATGCTCAAGCACCTCTATGGTCTTTACCAAGAGAGATAAAGATATGAATTTTTTGAGAATTCTAAGGTACTATTTCAGATTAATATTGGATAAGGTTCCCTTGCTAGGCCTCATGTAGTCATGCTCATTGACTACATTGAGCGCCTGAAGGATCTAGGGTTTAAACTCTCTGAAGAACTAGGCATTGATCTCGTTCTAGCATCACTCCCTCAGATCTTGTCTAACAATTTTTTCAATTTCGATATGAATAACATTGAGAAGTCTCCATATGGTCTTCTTATCCTCATTCTCCAAGTGGACAATGATATGAATCATGAAAAGCATTATGTCCTTATGGTGAATAAGAGGAAGGGGAAGGTGAAGAGCATTAAGCCCAAAGCTTCTTCACAACCTTCCAAAAAAAAGGAGGATCAAAGGGGAGGCAAGGGAACATGATGTTGTTTTTTTTCATGTGGCGAGAAGGGACACTAGAATAGGAACTACACCCAGCCTAAAAAGCAAGGGTAAGCTTTAGGTGCATTTGATATTGAAGGAAATCTATCTGTTTTTACAAATTGGGTATTAGATATTTCTTGTGGTTTCACATATGCATCTAAATAAATGAACCAATTAGAATAAAAAAGATTGACCTAGGGGAAGTAGATCAACAAGAATCCAATAGAGCTAGACTTTCTACTATAGCTATTGGGGGCTACAACCTCATGTTGGCAACTGGGATGATCTTGGTGTTAAAGGGTTGTTATTTTGTATCATATACTACTAAAAACAGTATTTATGTATCCATATTAGATAAAAATGGATTTTTTCATGTTTGGAAATGAATTTTTCTTCTTTTACAAAGATTTAATTTGTTTTGGTAGGTATAATTTATACAACAATCATTATGTGTAGGATTAAACAAACCAAGTAATGTAAATCAATAACAAAGATACTTCAGATGAATCATACCACACCTAACATTGACATCACCTGCTAGGTCATGTAAATGGGAAACACTTGGAAAAGTTACATCAATAATGATATTTATATTATTTCATACTAAAAACACTTAGCGCATTTCATGTATGTTTACAAGAAAAAATGACCAAAGCACCATTTAGTGGGAATGGTTAAAGGGATAAAGAACTTCTTGACTGGGTTTATATCGATGTGTGTGGACCATTTACAATTGATGCAAGGGGAGGGTACTCATACATAATAACTTGTAATGGTTATTTTAGTACATATGGATATATATACATAATTAGGTATAAGTTGGATTTGTTTGATAAGTTCAATGAATACAAGAATGACGTTAAGAACCATCTTGGTATGAAGATTAAGAAACTCAGCTCAGAACAAGGCGGAGAATATCTTAATCAAGACTTCACTAATTACCTATAAGATTTTGGAATCCTATCCCAACTCACTTCTCGATACACACCCCAATGGAATGGTGTGAGTAAAAGAAGAAACCGAACCCTGTTGGACATGGTGAGATCAATGATGAGTCATGCGAGTCTTCAATTATTCTTTTGGGGATATGTGTTCAAAAAGTGGCACACATACTAAACCAAGTACCAACTAAATCGATTAATGGTATTCCATACAAGTTTTGGAGTGGGAGGACTGCCATATTGTCGAATTTATACATGTGGGAAGCAATGTGTTTGTTAAGGCCTCTTCACGGGACAAACATTCACCCTGAGGCACAAAGTGTACCTTTATAGGATACCCTAAAGAAACAATGAGATATTACCTATACAAACCCTTAGAAAAAAAATTTATAGTGTAAATACACGTCATATTCATTGAGAGGGAGCACATCTCCAAAAGAGATAGGGGAGAGAGATATACTTTGATGAAGTTGAGGCTCAAGGATCATAAGAGTTGGTACATGAATAGATTCCACAAATATCTATGGAAGGAAGAACTGTTCATGAGACAGAAGAGCTACGTAGAAGTACAAGAGAGGTTAGAGAACTTGAATGATTTAATTTTCTAGTTACCAAGGATGGTGACTCATTATTCGTTGATAATAATGATCCTCTATAATACAAGGAAGCTGTAAGTGGCACAAATGTTGGAAAGTGGTAAGAAGACATGAATTCTAAAATGGATTCCATGTACCAAAACCATGTTTGGATTTTGGTAGATCCTAGTGTTAATGTAAGGACTTTTGGTTGCAAATGGGTATTCAGGAAGAATATGGACACTGAATAGGAAGTCTGTACCTATAAGGCACGGCTGGTTTCAAAAGGGTTCAAAGATCATCAAGGAATTGACTATAAAGAAAAATTTTCACCAGTTTCAATGATAAAATCCATCGTAATCCTATTGGAAATTTCTGCTTACCATGACTATGAGATTTGGAAAATGGATGCCAAAAAAATATTCTTTAATGGGAACCTTCAGGAAGATGTCTACATGACACAACCTAAGGGGTTTATGACCCCAAAAGATGCCAATATGGTATACAAGTTTTAGAAACAAATTTTTGGATTAAAAAAAGAATCTAGGTCATGGGAAATTAATTTTAATGAAGCTATAATGAAATTTAGTTTTATAAAGAACAATTGTGAGCCTTCTATCTATAAACGGTTTATTGGGTGTGCGGTATTTTTACAAATATTATATATTGATGATATATTACTTATTATAAATGAGATACCATTCATAAAGTCTATTAAGTCATGGTTGAATCAATGATTATCCATGAAGGACTTGAGTGAGGAAACATATATTCATGGGATCATGATCCATCATGATAGATCCAAGAGATTGTTGGGCCTAAGTCGAAGTACATATATTGATAAGATACTAAAGAGATTCAGTATGGAACAATACAAGAGGGGATTGTTTCCAGAATGACATATGATTCATCTTTCCCAGAAAATGTGTCCTCAGACACATGAGGAATGAAATTTAATGGAAGGACTCCATACATATTAGCGATTGGGTCAGTCATGTAGTCCATGATTTGATCGTGGATGGATGTCACCTATGCGTTGAGTGTGGTAGGAAGATATCAAGATAAACTAAGTGACATCCATTGGATGGCATTCAAGACTACCCTAAAGTATATGAGATGTACTAAGTATAGGTTCCAATTTTATGGGGGATATGAAGAAATAGTCATCAAAGGATATGTATATTATTGGTTCCAGACTGATCAAGATGACGTGAAGTCTCAAATGGGATACATCTTTACTTTGAATAGAGGTGCAGTGAGCTGGAGGAGCTCAAAGCGGAGTTCGGTCGCAGATTATACAGCAGAGTGCGAGTATATCATAGCTTCTATGGTAGATAAAGATGCAGTTTCAATATGAATCTTTGTCCACAAGCAGAATGTGATACTTAGCATTAAAGATCCCATCACACTGTACTATGATAATACTACAACGGTGGCTCTCATAAAAAGATCCAAGGTCACATTAGCAGATGGAGCACCTACTTTAGAAGTATCATCTCTTGAGGTATTCTTATCGAAGAGGTGAATTTTTGGTGAGAAACATTACCACGGAGGACAACGTCTTATACCCATTGACTAAAGCCTTGACTCGGTAGAAACTTGTTCACTATGTGAGGTCAAGAGGACTAAAAGTCATAGGTAGTTGGCTCTAGTCCAAGTGAATGTTTGTAAGAGTCGGTGTCCTTGAACTAACTGGTTTTAATTTTATTACATGTATATTTAATTTATTTAAATATTAATCATCTAATTAAATATTTTTCATTGTCTTTAATGACAATGATGTAATAATGTCTTAGAGTATTTGTTGAATTGATATGGTCATGGAAGTTTCCTGCTATGTTGAGAACCTTGAAATGCTATAACAATATTCTTAAATATTTTCTATGGTTGGATGACATACTATGATAGGATAAAAATCATGTAGACCCATAGGTGTGTGTACTCATAATAATATGAGACTTTCTCTCATGAAGTTAACACTTGGTAATCTCCAAGACATGAGATTATGAGAACAGACCTGCCAGGAGGAATTCCATGTGTTTTTGTGTCATTCAATATTTCTATTTGAGAGTATGTGTAATTATCCTTATACTTTAAGATTATCATTACTACATGTCATGACACACACACTTTGATTTACTAAAGAAAATCGTCACACAGACAGTTGGGGGAAGTAGGGTACATTGTGAGCATCACGAGTGGCATGCTATTAAGGGATAATCAGAGGAAGGATTTTTCCGATCAATTTATGGAAGTTAATATCACAACCCTTTTATTGAAATAGAAAATTTGCGCGAAATTCCATTTCAATGGTGTAATTACGAGTTTATTTTAGGTAGTCAAAGAACGACGTATCAAGCATTAAATTTGATGACACTATCATGAAACCTGGTTGATGAGATATTTCGAAAAAGGGATTATATTATACAGTGAGCATTCATAGTTTGATTTCATTTTTGAGACATTAATTACTTTCTCTTCGGTGCCTTGACCCATTAGTAGATAGTACTATTGGACTTTAGGCAAGCGTGCCTAATGCCAATGAAAAAGAATCCCAGATGGTCACACACTAAGTGTTTCAGGTTGTCTCGGTTAAATTCTATTGGAATTTAATTAATAAATATTATTCTAAAGAAAATAGAATAATTTTATTCACGTCAAAATGATTGAATAAATTAAATAAGTATTTATTCACTAGATTGCGGGTAAAATATATATATTTATTTTATTTAACATTTAATAAATATGTATTTAATATTTTTTAAATAAAATGTTTATTTAAGAGAATAAATAAATAATTTATTTATTCAAGTATTCAATAAATGGTAGTGGAGTTCGAGAGGAAAAAGGCCAGTCTGGTTATAAAATAATTATTTTCAAGATGATAAGTAATTATTTAACTAGTTGGCACAAATTAAAATAACGCTGCTATTATTCTGTGTCATGAAATTTTATTTATAATTTCATTTTTACACAAGTTGGAACACTATAAAAAGACACAATATTATTATTAATAGAATGAGTTTTCTCTAAGGTTATGAATGTATTTAATTTATATTATGTAATTAAATATTGTAACTAAATCCCCATGCCAATAAATAGACACATATGTCTATTATTCCATGTATTAAACCACACACCTGGTGAATTGAGAATTGTTCAGCTAAAAAATTTCCCTCTTGAATCATCTTCCCACCACTCTCAGGAATGAGAGATGTTACTCAACGATAAAGAATAAGCGATCAAGATTGAATGACACCAGGAAGTTTCTTCTCTACGCAAGCACATGGAGAACAAGCAGTGTCTATTGGAGGCCATCAAAGCCTGTGTGGATCACCGATATAGGAATTATAGTTTATATCCTTTCATTCACAACAAGATATTCAAAAAGGTTTATTTCCGGTGATCAAAATCATCAATGAAGAAAATAGCAAAGATATGAGTATTATTTTCTTTATCAAGTTAATTAAATTATTTATAAACATGATGTGTACGATCCTCTCTATAGGTTTTAGTCCTCTTCATTTTTTATCTAAATACTCGATTCTATTCTATGGAGACTGGCATTCATCGTTGTATTGATATATGAATAATCATTGATCATGGTAAAAATCAAATTTGGGTGTTAGGACAATCATGCTTCTGCTGTGCCAAGAGCCGTCAAAGTTAATCATAACATCATATGAGGATATAATAGGAGAATCACCCCTGTCTCCCTATGTTTCTGGGTTCAAGTCTTGTGTCCTATATAAATACAACAAGTGGTCACCCGATATATAAGTTTCCCTTCAAAAACTGCAATGATACAATTCATATAATTTTCCCAAAGTGTAATAACCACATAAATATCACAAGATGAAGATTATATAAACCCTAAAGGTTACCAATAACTTCAAAATTATTCCCAAAAAATGTAAGGCAATTCTTCCTTAAATTAAATTTTTACTACAATATATACTAAACCAATTTACTTTATTTACATAAATATTTACCAAATATCCTAAATTTTGTATACTCCCATCACATAATACATAACAATGGTTGTTTAAGACTATGAAAATATGATTAATATTAATATCATAAAATCATGATGGTACCCATAACTCTTAATTTTATAAAGACCTACATGCTTCCAAAAATAACATTATCCATATATGTTTCATTACTCTTATAACAAAAATAAAATTGGTAAAAATACCTCTACAATATAATTCATGAAAAAAATTAATACTTAAACCATTTTATTTCAATAAAGGTTCTTCCATGGTCTGGGATTCAACCTTTAAAATAGGGGATTGACTCATATAATTCACATGTTCACCACATTTAAGAATAAAATCTATTAAGTTATCCCTTGGATGAAATTTATTTCCATCTATCATACTCTAAATTTTTCCTCAGTAATTATATACCCTAATTTTTTAAAAATAATACATTTTCATATTATTTTATGACACTTTCCTAATGGTCTATTTTCACATTTTTTGAGATGAATAAAATTGATCCTTATTTCCTCTATTGTCTCCACCAATCAGGCTCTTAGAAATATCTTTTATTATCTTCATTGGCGAGTCTGAGAGTTTGTTATGGTATAAGTTGTTAATCAGATTTTATTATAACTAATTAGGAATAATCATGATATCTATCACTTTAGTCATCATCCTATTTTGTTGATCAAATCCACTACATTGTGCTTCATATTCAATATTAACATGATTTTTTAAGTTCCATCCATTTACTAAAACCAAAAGTCATAGCGTGAGAAAAAATAATCACAGTGAGAAATCCATATAATAATGAAGATTAATTTATAGGATTATTAAATCATAACACCTTAATTATTGAATCAAAGAAACATTAGTTTTAAGCTAAGTCATTCATTATCATCAGCTATTCAAATCTTTTATAATTATTGTTAATGTAAATATGAATTATCCAAACCATATCCCAAGGAATGTCAAACCAGGTGTTCATTAAAACCTATTTTCATGTACCAGTTACGCTAGAGTCCAGACCAACACACCATTTTTGGAGTAATTACCCCTAGATATATTTTTTCTATAACCACATCCACTTTTATTATCTATATTGGGATGTATTTATAGAAAAAACCACATACTATCTAATTTACCAAAACCATAGTATGGTTTTATATTCTTATCCTGAAAGTCTATTATAGGGTCATGATCCTTAATCTATTTCCCCTAAAAATCATTCCTATGGTATATACAAGACATCCTATGATACCAACCAAAAATACCCTAACCTCAGTAACTGAGAGATTATTCCTGCTTTATTACATTGTCATAAGATATAAGGAATAAAATCTCGAAGGAACGAGTAGTTTAATAGTGTTGGTAAACAAGATACATACAAGATTCCAATATTACATTTGAATAAAAAAATTTCATATAATATTTTATTGTTTCGAATTTCTCCCTCTATAATTCCCTTCTATATATTCATAGTACATATCCTAGATTCTTGGGAAATGGAAAAAACAAGGGTGATATCAAATACTCAATAAGGGTTATGTATATTAGAAGCTATCATTAATAAATAAAGAAAATAAAAATCTAAAGGTATATAATGGAACACACATTTGATTTAAATAATTTTATTTTAATGATTAGATAAATCTAAATCAATATAGAAATGAATATAATGGAAAAAACATTCAATTTAATCAACAAACAAAAAATTGAATGCATCTAGGGATAATTTCATTATCAAAATATCATGGATTATAATAATAATTAAATTCATAATGATTAAAATGATTAATTATTAGATGTAATGATCTCATGAATTATAATACCTCTAATGTGAAGACCTTTCACAATATACTTTAAAACTAATGGGATGGTATACACTAGAAACCCATTAATCTAAGTCTATCTAACTAATTTGTCTCATGGGACTACTAATATATCGAGGGGAAATATATAACTTGTCCCCGACCATATCCATATTTCCAAAATATTTCTAATATATTGAATGATCAATTTAATGCATGAAGAATATGTCTTATCAATTAATTTCAATATCGTGTAAGAAATAAATATTGATAATTATTTCCATTGTCAATCATATAACTTTCAAATTAAAATCTTGTATGTAGACATGATATAGGGTTTAAGTAATAAGTATATACATGATAAATAATATGAATATTTACGGGAACATTAATGTCCAATGATTACATGGAAGTAAATATTTCAAGGGAATGTTAAGGAGTAAAAAAATGAATTAAGAATGTTAATTTCAATACATTAATAAGTCAAAATGATCATAAACCATCCATTAAATGAATAATGATGGAGAAAAAAGAACATATATCTAGTGGAGTATAAGTAAAATAAAGGTATGTTGAAATTGAATAATAGAAATACCATAAAGATATCTTTAATAATATTATTAAGAAAAATATGATTTTCATTTTGAAAATCACATTTTAAAACTAAATGTACACAATAATTTTGAAAACAAATTTATTATGAAAATAAAATTAAAAAATTATATATAATATTTAAAACATTGAGTGCTCACAATGTAAGGAAATTTTATACATATCATATAAGATAAAGTAATATTCATTTCATGAAAAGGCCTCCCTAAGATAGTTGAGTGCTCACAATGTGTAAAAGTTTTTATGAAAAGCCTCCCTAAGATAGTTGAGCCTTCGGTGATTTCCACCACCCCCTAGACTAGGGAGGTGAGCTTAGGGTATTTTCAGCTCGATCCCTAGTTTGGGTTGGGTCATGAAAGATTGGTATAAGTTCATGTTCATTCCTTGAGATGTTGTTTGGATGTATCCCCTTAAACATGATTTGTTAGTTTTAGGGAAATAATTTCAAATTGTATCAATTGTGGATCTCATGTTAGGGAATCTAGTGATGGTGCGACGGCTGATGCAGTCATTCCCCAAGACCTTAACTACCTACTTTTGAACAAGCAAATCCAAGACCATTATTGCAGAGATAACAGTACATGCATCATATTGGATTGATTTTTTGAATTTCCTTTTTTATTCATCTTCCTATTGTTATATATATATATATATATGTTAATATGACCATTGTACTTGATAAATTTTTGGAAGCCTTTGTGATGATAGATGGATTAGATACCAGCTTCTGTTCGTGACGACGAACCTATGAGTGATGAGGACATAGTTTAGGGTCTATCATATGACTTTGTCCTCCAGGTCGGTAGGTATAAAAATATCCACCTATAGAGTAGAAGATCATCCCAATAGAGTAGGATGATGATGTGTTCATGCTTAGTGCACTCCACGATATCTAGCATTAAATACCACTAAGGTTCCGCCATAAGATGGACCCTCAAGAAGTAAAGGATTGTCCAGTGTCGGTGGTCTATATCAACATGCTTATTCCAACCCTGATGGATCAGGTTGTTACACTAGTAGTTAGAGTTTTCCACATAGAAGTTGGGCATTGGTGGAGCCTTGTTACATAGATGTAGGATGAGTCGAAACTCTTATGGACTGACCTCTAATAGATATTTTTTGATGAGTAATACCCCTACTAATTATACTCAATCTAACTCAAATAGGTTATGAAGATTCATTAGAGAGGGATAATAGTGGTTGAGTATGAAGTGTGGTTTATATACCTTACACATTACTCCCTTAACATGAACCCAGATAGCTACTTTCGAGAATAAACGATTGGCCAGGGACTCCATAGGGATATCTGAGCTAGAGTTGTACCCTTGTGCAGCCCAACATATTTCAGGGTTCTAGAGAGGGAACTAGTGATATAGATATTTCTGCTGGAAGGATTTCCTATAGATGGAGCTGCAAGTGGGCGTCATAGAGATGAGTCTTCCATAACAGCAAGCTAATGCCAGGTATCATGATCTCAATGTAGGATATTATTCCATTATCAGACTCAGACACATCGTTAATGGAAGTGCCGAGTTATAGGGAATCCTTGAGAGGGTGGTTCTTTACTTGTCATGGGTGGGGACACATGGAATGAGAATTCCTAACTAGACGTGAATAATATCTCCGAAGGATAGCTGATGGAAGAAAATGAAAGTGGAAATTTTACAAATAGGGATCTCCAAGGCGTGAAAAGGGTGGTACCCAAGTAGGAGAATATAGAATATGCATAGGAGGAGCTGTAGGTGGAATACAACTCAATGATTTCTTTCTACCACCACCTCATAGAGTCCCATGTCAGGCTCAGGGAGCTAGAAATAATGTACATAGACAGCTATAGTCTTTAAATTTCTATGACCGCGAAGTGAATGTGATCAATAAAGGTACAATATTTTTTATTCTAATCATGATTTAGTGTCAGTGGACATAGGTTCCAACCATTCATTCATCTCCCTACACTTGGAGTGTTATTTAGAGCTCTTAGTTGAGGCGTTAGCACACCAGTTTGTCTTGAGGATCCTAAAGGGAATGCTTCTTCTATATATTTTATCCTTTAATAGTTGAAGCTATCAATCATAAGAGAGAGGTTCTTATGGTATCTTGTGGTCTTCATGATGTAACTCTATTGAAATGTCTTGGTTATGGATTGTATATTAATGTTCCGAGCCTATATTGACTATCAAAATAGACTAGATGGATTCTTATGCACTAAGGTGATGATATTCTCCTTTTCTAAATAGAGGGATCTTTTTGGAAGGCTAGTGGGTTCAGTGAGTAGGAGGCTGCAACCCATCATCCATTAGTTGGTTAGTATATTTATTCATGTAGCAGGATCTTAAGGAATCTAGGATCCTTTAATTGTGGATGATTATATGGATGTCTTCCTAGAAGATGTTCTTAGACTACCTATGAGGTGGGAGAGGATTTTTTGCATCAAATTACATCCATGAAGATACCTAATATATTATACGACATATCAGATGTAACCTATCAAGCTCTTAGAGCTATTATTGTAGTCATAATAACTTCTATAAAAATGTTTCATCAGACCCATCGTGCCCCCTAAGAATCTCCAATACTTTCGGTGAGAAAGGGGGATGGAAGCTTATGGATTTAAGTCAATTATCGTCGCCTAAACTTAACCACGATAAAGAAAAATCACACCTTGATGATGATTGATGACCTATTCTACCAATTGTGAGGTGTGAGATGGTTCTCTAAGTTCTATATCAGGTCCAGCTACAACCAATTACGGGATCATGGGGCTGATATTCAAAAGATGAAATTCTTATGTCACTATAGACATTATGAGTTTCTAGTGATACCATTTTATGGGATTAATTACCTTATAATGTTTATAAATTTGATGAACTAGGTATCCCAAATGTACTTAGGCCAGTTCGTTTTGGTTTCTATCAAAGAAATACATGTTTTCTCTAAATCAGAGGAAGAGCATGCAAATAACTTGATGATGGTTCTTGACATTATTTGGGTGCGACAGTTTTATGGAAATCTCTTGAAGTTTCAGTTCTAGATTAATGAGGTTCACTTTCTGGGGAACATCATTTCTGAAAAAGGTGTAGTCATGGAACGAGTGAAGATTGATGCAGTGCTTTCTTGGGAGCTACCTAATAAAATGTGATTGGTTTGTAGCTTCCTTGGCTTGGCGGGGGCACTAAAAGTTTTTTTGTAGAGTTCTCTAGAATTATAACCCCTTTGACTACCATAACATGGAAATAGAATCCATTTATGTGGTTTGAGCAGTTCCAGATAGAATTTTTTGAGTTGAGGAAAATGTTGATGAGTGCCCCAACATTGAGACTATTATAGGAAGGTGTTTAGTTCTTAGTGTATTTAAATTCCTCAGGAGCTGGGCTCGGTTACGTGATTATGAAAAAGTAGTCAGTTATCGCATACAGGTTGGGGAAGATGAGACCCTATAAGAAAAACTATGAAAGTCATGAACTAGAGAAATACGTGGTATTATTAAGCCTGAGTATTTGGTGACACTACCATATAGGGGATCACATTGTGGTTTACTCGTACTATCATAGTCTTAGGTACGTCTTCACATAGAGATACATGAACCTAAGACATTGACACTTGTTGGAGTTCCTATAAGACTATGAATTTTAGGCTGTCTGTTTTCTTGGGAAGGAAACGATTGTAGAAGATTACCTTAGTAGGTAGTCTTAGGCTTGGTTAGTAAATGAAGTTTCAGATCATTTAGCTTCCCTATAGCTGACCCTGGTGGACCAGGAGGGTACAATTTTTCATCAGTTGGTGGTGTTGAATCCTTCTCTTCTTGAGAGTGTGAGAGAGTACCAACTAATATAAATTACTATGAGGTATTACATGATCTGATATTCATAGGTTACTCAACAGTTAGATATTCTGCTGGAGAGAATCTAATCATGTTTTTCTAGGGGTGAACAATAGTTCCAGTCACATTGCAAGAGGATATGATTTGGTAATTCTACACTTAACCCCTAACTGTACATCTTGATGTGGGGAAGATGTACATAGAAATTCAGCATAAATTTTTGTGATCCTACATGAAATAATGTTTAGCTAAGATCACCAATTTGGGTCTCTCCTATTTGCAGGTGAAAGCTGATCACAATGATCTAGAAGGTTTTCTGTAGCCCCATGATATTTGGAGTGGCAATGGGATGGTATATCCTTAGACGTTGTAACATGACTCCCAAACAAAAAAATAGGCCCAAACGCCACTTGATTAATAGTTGTTTGACACTATAATTTGAAAAATTTCCTTTACATCATGTAACATAGATCAATGGATAGTTTGGAGTTGTTTTACGTATGGGTGACCATTCACCGTCATTGGGTTCCCTTGAGAACTGTCTATAATCATGAAAAATGTACTACATCATGATTTTTGAGAGTCCTGCAAGAGGTATTATGAATCTAGTTGTGGATGACTGAATCCTTTCACCCCCAGATCGATGGGTAGGATAAATGCATTATCTAGGTGTTGTATGATATGCCGAGAGCTTGCATGTTGGGCTCAGGTTAGAGATGCGAGCATCATCTTACCATGTTATTATTTGCGTATAAAAAAAACTACCACTCTACCATTAGCATGAATTTTTTTGAGGACATATACAAGATACCATGAAAGTCATCCTTATGATTGACATAGAGTGGAAAGTCATATCTTGTTGGGTCGAAGATGGTGTAGGTGAAAATAGATAAAGTCCAAGTCATCCCTGAACAGATGAGGATGTCCAAGAGAAGAAAAAAAAATATTACACAAATCACTATCGTAGGCCCTTAGAGTTTGAACATGGAGAACATTTGTTCATAATAGACTCCCTATGACAAGTAATGTAGATAATAAACTAGGGAGGAAAGCTATCCCTGAGGTTCATCAGGTCATTTGATATCTTGTCAATGGTTAGTGAGGTTTCTTCACAACTTGACCTTCCCCCACAACAAGAGTGGGTGTATGCAGTCTTCCACATGTTTAATTTGAAGAGATAAGTGAAAATAACCCACACATTTCATTGACTGGGGTGAGATGGACATCAAGGATGGAGGCCCCTTTGTAGAGGACCTAGAGGAAATCAAGGATTTGTAGGATCATATCCTATCTGGATGAACCATCCCTTTGGTCTGCATGTTGTGGCAGCTTGGAAATGTGAAAGAGAGTTCCTATGGGTGGTAGATCAAAGTTTGAGATTAATATAATGAGCTTTTTTCCTACTTTTTTATTTTTTGGGATGAAATGATTGAAGGAGGAAGTGATATAGAGAGACAATTATTTTCTTATAAGGCATTGAAATATTTGTTTATATATTTACAGAGCGAGGTGCTTATTATAAATGAAATTTTATGTCCCGTTGTGCCTAAAATTAATTTGATAAAAATATTAATTATTTTTAATATTATGCATATGGATATTCTTAAATAAAATGGGATAAATCATAGATTGTTGGTCAGATTAGAAATTTAAGACCACAGTTGTGTCCTTAACACAATTTTTACCCTATGTGCACTATAAAATGAGTTGGAGTAGTATGTTTGGAACCCTCACTCATTGGTAGAAAATTAAGTGGATTTATTTAATTATTCAATTAATTAAATAATATATTTAACCTAAACTAAAATTACTATAAATACATCATTCTAGAAACCCCTCTAGGGTTAGCCTCATAATTTCTCCAATCACTGGCATGAGATATCCTTCCCCTTCTATTGTGAGATCATGATGAATGATGACCAAACTCTAAATCGGATAGGATAAGGATATAGTGAATGTTTCTAATCCTAAAAAATCATTTTTGAATGTGTTATTCACAAAAAATAAATCTTTAGTCAAATTAGGACTCATATTTTCTTGTTTTTATGCCCTTATATTAATGTATTGAGAAGATCTGCCACTTTTCTTGGGACTACTATAGTTGTAGTCTCTGCATGTGCCCACATCCAGAAATAACATGGTTTATTCATTGTTTTTAACTTTAGAATAACTTTTCTAAAAAATTGGTCAATAAATCATGTACAATGATGTTTAAAATGTGGGTTTGGTGCTTTTACCCCCCTTTGAATCGTGATATTCAATACTTGGATCCCTGTGGTCATCGTTTGACATTTTCAGGTAGCACCGAGCCCAATCGGGCTCCCAAATTCATGGTGGATTGATAAAATGAGAACATATCTATGAGAAAATCACAGATTCATGATTTATATGATGTGAAGATGATCAATCTGTTTATTAAAAAAATTATGAACATAATGATTAGAGGTGGGATTGTGTGCAGAACGGAAAACAAAACCCCCGATGATCCCTGATGGTTATTTTCATGAAAAAGACGGTTGAGATCCACAATCTAAATAATGATACACATATTATATCCTAATATGGGAATGGATATGAAGTGACATTGATAGATTCAATCCCCAATTTGGGATCTAGTATTTTTGAGAAAATACTGACTACACGCCGTGTTCAATGAAGAAAACACATCATGTATCCCCTCCCACCGTGATGGATGTGGTTTGGAATAAATTAAGGATGAAATGGTGTGTAGTCTCTCAAACATGTCATGTGTACCCTTAAAAATTGGAAAACCAATGTGATAGGTCAAATATATGGGATACTATATAGAAGTATATGAGGTTCAATACATGGTTGTTTACTCCAACACACTGACACAACATGTAGTACATAACCCTAGTCTGGGTTAGCCATGACATGCTATTTAGTCCACCTACACAGTGTGTACCAGTAAATGGGATGAATTTGTGGGGTATCTATGGACATGTCTAGATTGTGAATTGGGGATGTATGCCATGTGGGTCCCCCACACATCATTTACCCCTTGAGAACTTCTGAGAAAACATCAAATGTCTGTATATCCTTTGTTTGAACATGATTTTTTTCCAATGAGTATCCTATCCTGAATCTTTTTCTATATATAATACAATAGTTTCTTCAGTTGTGGCTTTAATATGTGATTTTTTTAGCATGAAACCTTCTACAGAGACCTCAATGATAGATGTGATTGGGCATGATCATCATATGTTTACTCATGAGTTGGTCCCTCTAGTTAGGATAGCCATGGGTCCTCGATGGATTCTATATTAGAAACCTCTATTCAGGATGCGAATGGGTCCTCTACACATTACTGAGTGGAATATTCCTGCTAGGCCAAGCATGGGTCCTCGATGAGTACTTTCATGGAACCCTGTATATGGGATGGGCATAAGACCTTGACTTCTTGACTGGAACCCACTTGCAGTATGAGGGCATGGGTCCTCAATGACATAGAGTGTAACCATCCATAAAGGCTAGGCATGGATACTCGTCCATTGGAGTGGAACCCTTCAGCTTGGTAGGACATAGGCCATAAATTCTCAATCAGAGTAGAAGCCTCCATCTTTACCAGGACATGGGTCCACTACCTATAAATTCTATCCCATTTAATTTGTGTAATAGTTATTAGATGTTGTTTGATGTTGCTTTAGAATCCCATAGAAGAGGAATGATTTACCCACTAAGCTATGTTTTTGAGAAATGAACAAAACCATGGGGGAGAGTCACTACCAAAAAATGTTGATAGTATAAAGTTGTGGTGATTGATTTATTTAGAATATTGTTTTCAGGGAAGATTCATGGGATGCAAGGCATCATATTGGACTTTTAGAACAGTTTACTACTCTTAATCTTTGGATGAGCTATGAGATTGAGATCCAATTTCACTCTCTTGTTTGGGAATATTTTCACTAATCATATATATATCCTTCTTCTATATCCACTCCTTGGATATGGTTACTCTTCTTCTAGGAGAGGTGAAGATGCATGGGGTATTCCACGAGATTTCCATGTTTAGCTTCTCAGGTTAGGTGAGTCTACTCTCCAATAATAGGTCACAAAGACTTAATGGGTAGTTCTTATACTCATCATGTTTATCCCCTTGTTCTTGGAAAATTTTACATTCACAACTTTTTTGGTTGAGATGCACTCTTTCTCTATACCATGTTTTATCTACTTTATTTCTCTTCTATTATATCTTTTATTACTCCCCGTTCAGCTTTTTGGGGTGTCCTACTGGGTACGTTTATACTCACCCCCCTACATGGACTTTTAAAAAACATATTAGGTATTATGAAGATGATGTATAGGTCAACCGTGACTTAATATGATCTTAGGGATATTGGGTTCTTGGACCTCGTATGATGGTCGTGGAATGGGATTCAGGATCTGGTCTCCCTGACTTGTTTACTTTTCCATCATTTTTCAGATTGGGACATATTTCTGATTAGGTTTCTATTAGGACCTTTTAATTTTTAGTTTATACTACCATACTTTTGTACTATATATTGGTACATTCTTGTTTTCTAAACCTTATAATAGGGTTTCATCTTTTTTTTTCATTCCCTATTCACTTTTTCATTGAGTTGATGAGTGCATGTGTATATGTTCTTAGGCAAAGGCCACCCTGAGCTAGTTGTTCCTTCAGCGCTTTTCACTACTCTCTAGCCTACAGATGTGGTATTGGGTTAGTTTTTTATCATGGATCTTCATAGTTAGGTCAGTACAATATACACCATATAAAAGAAATTAGGTGCATAACATTACAATTTTCCTCAAAAAAGAAAAATTGAGATAAAGTCCATTACTACATGCTTCTTTTTTATTAAACGTGATTTAATCTCCAATATAATGGTTGAAATAATGTTATTAAATTTTTAAATAACCATATTAATATATATAATTTCATATATGATCCTATTATAACATTTTACCACCCTTTTGTTAATATTATTTCATTACTTTCATTGTTTTGCGTGTTAATTGTCTTGTTTTCAAATATGTGATTTGTAATGAATATTATGGTTATAGGGTATAGGATATAGATAAATAATATAAAGAATGGTATTAATGTTATAAATATCATATTGACTCATTAAATACATTTTTATAACCATTATTGAAATTGGGTAATGAAAAATTAATCACATCGCTTTGTGGTGACAATAGGTTGTACGTACACACAAGCGATGATATCATTCCATTAATGAGTAAAAGGGTAAGGAAGTGGGTGGTATAATAACTTTATAGAATTAATATCATGTTATATAGGTCACATATATTAATGAAATTCTCTTTTTTTACTTTCCGTGTAAAGAGTAAGTGAATAATAAATCACATCGCTTTGCGAGGTGGTAGTCTTCCTTTCACAAAAGCGACATTATTATATTTTAAACTACATGGAAATTAAGAATGTATATTTGATATTTTAATTACAAAAGTATATTCATATCATAAATAACATATAATTGTTTTTAATCCAAGACTATATCCATCCATTAATGTTGGGGATGGAAAATGAATTACATCGGTTCGTGAGGCGATCATCCAATGCACACACGATCGACAATTTTATTTCCCATTTTATGGAAAAGGAGATAGATATAGTTCATTACCATAACAAAATAACATAAAATGATACGTAAAATAATTATTTTATTATGTAATCATGGTTTAAAAATATTTAAAGGAGGTGGATGAATAAGCAAAATAAAAATGCTGGTTTAATAACGTCACCTCTTCTTTGATCAACTTCTTTTGGGTTTTACTAAAATACACTATAAGAAAAATTTATGATTAAAAAATGAACCTAGGAAGTTATTAAAGGATTATGTAGGTTATTTGGGAACTTATTGTATGAAACAAATATATTGGGATGTTTGAATATGGGAGGACAAGGGTAGGCCTTTTATAAGATGGAGAGAGGATACACATGAGATGTTTTAAAAGGATCAATTACACCCACGTTTTTTCATTACCAAAGACTATAAAATGGTTAATTATTAAACATTAGATATTATAATGTCAAAATATTTCCATAAAATGGGTTTTAGACATGTTTTTGTTCATTTTGACCCTTATCTTTTTAGTTTATCCCTGAATAATCCTATTTTTACTTTAACCACATAATTTGATTTTAACTATTTTATTATTCATAATGGTAAAAAATTATATTTTCCTTATGAGATAATTTAAATTATGATAATTCAAAATATGGAATAATTTTTTACAAATTCAATTCATAGATTTTTTTAAATCCAGTTTAAAATTATGCCCGCCGAACTGACAAAAAGTGAGTTTCCAAAGAGAAACTTATCATTAGTATAAATTAATTTATTATAAAAATTAAAAATTTAATTGATTCCAATGAACTAGATATGTTTCTTTTGTAGAAGAAATTAAATATTTACCAAATGGACAAGCCTCATTTATTGAATGAAAATCAAATAAAAAAAGTTTTAAAAAGGTTTTTTTACTAAATTATTTTTAACCAAAAAATAAGCTCATCAGGTATGTTGTTGAGCTGGGTAAGATTAGGTGCAGTAATTCATTTGTTAGAAATCCCATATACCCAATAATTTTTCTCCCTATATATATGATTAATTATATAATTCATGAATTAATAGAAATAAATACATTTTCTCCACAAAGCAGTCAACTTCTAGGAAAGGTGAATAATACCATTTCTGAAAGCATTCACAATAATGGTGGAATCACATTCAAGCCAAAAATTAATATTTACACTTTGATTTAATGTTTTAACCACATTAATAATTCCATGTATTATATAATCAAAAATATGTGTAAATACCAAAATGAACATAACAATTTCCTATTGCTTCACCTCTTTAATTTCTGAAAACTACACCATAACTAGAATGACCTAGATTTACTCATGGTGATCCATCCATGTTGAATTTTAACTATCTCAGAAAGTGAAGAATCCACAAGAATCCCAAAGTTCTATAAGGGGGTTGATAATTAATATTAATTAAAAATAAATTAATCATGGTAAATTCATCGATTGAGTTATCGAAATACCCTTTTTGAAAACCATTTTGTTACTTAATAGTAGAAATCACATATGTACGATTTGATTGAATAGAGAATGATGTGATTCTTTGTCTCAGTTTGTTCTTGGTGAATGAAATGATATAGATGACTTCATTAAATTACACTAAAATAATATTACTCATATGATTATAAAAAGTAAAATCAATACACATGATCAAATGGCCATAAATTATGGATGTATAGTGAAGAATTGTTTTAAAAAAAATCAGCAACTACATACCCCATTGAATTGTCTATAAAAAAGATTGAAAAAACGATCGATGTCTTCATGATGATTATTTCCTAATTATAATTTTTTTTAAAAATAATTCTAACACCCTAAAATGAATCATCAGTTGGGTGTTTTGGATACATAATCCTCCAAGTAAGGGGGAATCTATAAGGAAGAATCCATCCCCTAAACAAAACCTTAGTCTATAAGGCTATATTCCTATACATATCCTAAAAATAAAAATATCTTTATGAAATTGTTCCATTCAAAACTGTTTCCAAAAAATATTATCTTTTCCTTAAATAAAATTAAAATTCAAAGTCATATATCAATATGAATTCAATCCAGGATTTTTTACATTTGATATTTGATCGTCACATTTTAGACAAAATAAGAATCAGCGGGATTAAGTGAGTTGATAAATGGATTGGTTGTCCAATTTACAAAAAAAAATTAATGATGAATTGGTGCTATCCAGATAGTGAGAGTTCACTAAAATGATGGAGAAATAAATCTTGAGAGAAAGATAGATAAAATAATCTACATAATTTAAATTACCAGTTTGGAACATATTTAAGAATCCAGATTATAGAAAAGAAAGGGCCTCCAAATCATTATTGATAAGACTCCACATGAACTTATCCTACAATTATTGATTGAATTTACGAATAATTACTATACCAATTAAAGTAAAATCAATTCATTTACAACATTGTTTCTATGATATAGTCACATGTCCCCATGGAAGAATCCTTCCCCTATATATAAAATTCTTGATATAGGTGCTAATACTATTGGTAAAGGAATACAAAAATTTGTAAACCATAAAATAGTGATCAAATTTCTTTAACAAGGCTGTATATTCCTACCATTGAAAGAGTATTTCCTTTCATGGGATGCAATTGATTCCTAACCTAAATCAAAATTTGAGAAATAAAAACAATACGAGTCTTACCCAAAACATAGGAACAACAAGATAAGTGAAAGGAGTATCATGTTCCATAATCCCCATCTCATTAATTATGTAAATTTTCTAGTGATAGTGATATTTTTACAAATGTATAAGAAATACATATTACAACTTATCTATAGACTTAAAAATTTCTCATTTTTAAGATGAGAAGTTTTAATGTAATTGATGTTTATTTTATCACCTTGATTGAAAATGATGATATCATTATCATACAATATGTTTGTGGGGGAAACTAGAACCCTATATTCTCTAATGGTATTTAATTTTTTGGAATTATCCATGTTTAGATAGATCATTTTTACATAATTCTCAAAAATGAAGAAATTCATGGATGAAAATGGATCACCATGCCTTACACCTCTTGTACATGAAAAATAGCCCATAGGGGAACTACTGATAAGCACTAAAATATGTTATAAACTCAAAAGTGTTCTAGCCCATTTAATAAAAATTTCATCAATTCCAAAACTGCTCGAAACCATACAAATGACTCCTTATTAAAGTGTACTATAAGTCATCTTAAAAAAATATTGAGGGAAATGTTTTCCCCTCTGGTAGATTTCCTACGAACATTAACACATTTAGAAAAAATAATAATACAATCATGAATAGTTCTACTTTTAATGAAGCTAAAAAAAATTTGGGTACATATTCCTATTAGAAATGTTCACAATCCCATTGGAAATAAGTTTTGAAATAATTTTATATATAGTGTAGACAAGAGACATAAGACTAAATATATGAATATCATTTTCATTTTCAGATTTAGTAATGAGGGAATGAAATAGGGAATTAATTCCCTGTGTCAGCTTTCAACTAATAAAAAATAAATGATAAGCTTCTAATCATTATTATGATTAATATCCTAATAACCTCGAAAGAATGGATTTGTGAATAAATCCATACTAAGAGTGCTTCCGAAATATAATCCAAAAATAACCTCTTTAATTTCACATTCGGGGGGAAGAATAATAAGGCCTTCATTGTTCATATCATTGATAATGGTGGTATTTATATCTTACAAATGATCAATTATAGTATTGGGACCCTAAAAAGGGTATTTTGAAAAGAAACAACATGAGCACCAAATTAGTATCTTTTATCAAGAAACACACCATTATGATTGAGAATAAAACGTGGTATATTATATTTACAAATTCATGGAAGCGAATTAAAATTTTTGGTGTTCTATTCACCCTCACTTAGAAAAAACACTATAAAGGACCATATCTTCAGGAATTATTTAATGTTTAAAAGAGTAACGAGTTCATGAATTGTCTTATTTTTCTATCCAGGACCTGTAGAAAATAAAAACTACTACAACTCTCTTAAAAGCTATGTAGAAAATACTCAAGCTGAATAATATTTTCCTCAATATGGGTAAAGTAATCCTAAATACAAACATTAAAATTACTTTTAATGACATTTAAATTTATAAAACAAGCTATGTAATCAATCTTATATTTTATATAATTCCATATGTCTTGATCCACTTGTTTACATTCAAGATGAAAAACCCATGTATTTTCAAATATGAACAAAAGTGGTGGTTAAATATATATGCTGAAAATAATTATCAAAATAGGATGATGCTATTATTTTAATCTTTCAAGTGTAGAACATGAACTAGAGGACCAAACATCAAGTCTTATATCATGTACAAAGGCCCGACCCAATATACTAACTACCACTTTATTAAGATGCTTCCTATAACAAGTGTATATAGAAACAACCAAATTGATTTCATGCATACTACTATTTTAAATACAATCCCTGAAGTATCTAGTTCATGTAGAGGAGTTAACCATGACTAACCTTTCATCTGGATTGAGAGTGGAATTGAAATATCCAATAATAACCAAATAACCACTCATATAATTTCTTAAATCTGGAATTTGACTGAATGGACCTAAGGCCTTATTTTTTTTGATTTTTTGATAACCCCCCTTTTAAGGGATGAAGGGGAACCCTTAAAAGTGCCATAGGCTTAGGAATTACATTGTCCATAGGCTTGGAGACATTACATGACCCTTAGGTCTTAAGGAAATCATAAAGACTATGACTACTTGAAACCTGCTCTTCCACATCATCTACATCGTGATCAGCTCTCCACCTTTGCATGACTGTTCGACTTGCATGTCCATGTGCCGAGGTGAAGAGGTGTGGTACCGATGCAAAATTCCATACCCTCTCATTATCCCAAGTGCATTTCTCCCTACTCTGGTGGATGCACCCTACTGTTTCCTCCTCTGGAGAGGTTCCATATAAAATCTTTCTATGCAACTGAAAATCAGGTGGCCATGAAGGCCTTGAGGTGGAACAAAGGCCATGAGGTGGCCCGAATTCCATAATGACCTGAAGGCCTGGGTGGCCATGAAGGCCTTAATGGCTCCAAGCCCAAACCAGTAGCCCAAGGTGAATTGTTTCGGCTACCAAATTACCGAAAAATACCTACTACAGTAACTGCTACAATTCCTGCTTCAATAATTTCTATAGTGCTTCTACAATACCTTCTATAGTACTGCTATAGTGCTTCTAAAATATTTCTACATTACTCCTACAGTTCACCCAAAATTATTCCTCCTCCTGGTTTTGAACCCGGGTCACGTGGATTCACTTATAGAGACCTCAAAAACTGCTAACCATTATAAGAGTAAATTAAAGATAAAAATTTAATCACACCCAAACAATTATAACATAATGTGAACATTTGATATGTAGAACTAATAGATGAAATTCTATTAATTATTATAGGATAAAATACCCAAATCCTTTTAATATCACTACTAGAATAATTAGTGTTTATCATAAGATCACCCAAATTTTCATGAGATTCAATCTTCCTAGAAAAACTTATTTTATGTTCTGAAAGGCCAAGAAGTTTTGGATTATAATTACTTATAAAAATATGAAAAGAAATAATAGTTTCAGGGTTGTCCATGACCTAAAAATTCCAAAGTAGAATCTCTATTTGAACTGGTGTTTGGTGGAAGAATCCCCATTTTTCCTTCCACCATATTTTTTCTTCCTGGTTGATTTAATAATGAAAGTGGACTTCATTCATTCAGCTCTAGGATAATACACCTTTTCCTTGCCCTGTATATCATGACTATAGAAGCTAAAAAAATTCCCTTATATTGAATAGTTGTTTAAATCAGTGACTTATATTGAAGCATCCATAGTGATTCTCTTAGAGTTTTAGATTTTATGGTCATTTGTGATCATTGCTATATTTTAAAAGGAATTATGATGAAAAGTGTTCTCATGCTTTCCCTGTATTGATAAATTAGTTCCATCTAAAACTGGTTTACCAGAATCAATGGTTGTATTTAAATTAGGAGAAGGTAATTCCCTTAAGTTATTACCATTATCTAATTCTTTGTAATCCTATAGAAGTTCAGACATGGTTATAGTGAGAATATAATGTTTTGGAGGTAAAATGGTGATCTTATTTGTATCTTCACATGGATTTTTAAAGGTTTTTTATAATGAGTAACTTGAATGTTGCCCATCCTATACATATTAGGGATCCAAACATCTGTTAGGATGGGGATATGTCATGTTGATACATTTCACATTTTAAAAAATTAATAAAAATAGAATTCAACAAGAATAATTTTCATCATGTGGCTCTTCCAAATCATTGCTTCTTCCACCATCAAGGCCATAGAACTATTAATAAGGATGATAAAAGTATATGTGACTTTATTGATAGGTTCAATAATTTATTCAATTCAAAATGAATAATTTCCACACCTTCATGATTACCAAAGGATTCATTGGATTTCTTATGTTTTAAAGATTCAACAAAAATTCTAATATTATGAGAAACACCAAGATATTTGTTTTCATCCCCATTGCTCAGAGTACTATTTTCTCTTTCACTTCCAAAAAGATACACTTCAATATTTTTCATATTTTAGGAGGGACCATGTAACAAAATATTCCATTCCTCTTAGTAAACAATGGATCCCCATGTTTTTCCAATGGCATTCTTCAAATAAAATGTATTTTCTTTCTTTTTAATCCAATTTCAAGGATCATTCTCTCAATTATTATCACCTTTATTAGTGTAATAAATTTTTAATTCTGGTTTATTTTAATCTATTTCCATAAATTCCCATATGGTGGTGGATTTATATTCTTATGGATAACCCTAAAATTAGAAACTGAGTGTTCTATAATTCTAAAAACTTCACAAAAGGTAGGGACATATTCCTAATCCACTTTTAGCTCATACTTGTGAACAATAGAAAAGAAATTAATCACATTATGAAGATCTAAGTAAATGTTTGAATCAAAAAAGATTATGGAATATATAATAATATCACCATTAAAATAAATATTATAAATCCTTAAAAGTATTTTAATGAAAGAAACAACATCATTCAAAATTTTAGAATGTTAGAACACCCAATTCAGATCTTGTAATCTAACCCAAACCTAGTCAACTAGGATCCTTTGATGGAATGATTCAAAATTAATATCCCATTCATATATCCTCCAAATTACAAGTATCAAATTTATATTCCCAAACATCCATACTATATTATTGTTTTCCTTAGTTCCCATGAGGATGTAAAAGAAACCTATTCTAATAGAAATCATATTCCAATAACTTTTTCCCAAACAAAGTGCAATCTAAGATTTGATATCCGTGTAAGACCATAGTTTATTACCCATAAAGTATTTAATATATTTAATAATGAATTATATAAATAAATAATTCTTTTGTCAATGGGAATCCATATCTATAATTATTGAGAAGCTATCATCCTCTATTTTTCAAAAAACACAATACCTTTGAAGATCATAATTGACAATATCCACACCATGAAGAGCCTCCATAAAATAAACTCCTTTTCTTTTCACTGATTGCGAAGCCACACTAGATTTTTGGTCAATAAAGAATTATTTTTGGATATTAGATGATATAGTTCCCACTTATTCAAAATATTGTTCTTAATAACATGAAATGAATGCACATGCCTAAAGAAGATTAAGACAAATGTAAATCATCACTGAGTTCCAACAGGAAATTTTGAATATTTCATAGTAGAATTTCCTTCTTTTCAAGAATGGAGGAATGCAAATAAATTAGTTAAATATTATTGTAATTCAACTAATAAAACTTTTAAAAAATTAAAATATTAATTAACCTTCTTAATTATTTAAATAAAAAGCATGCTTTCAGTAAAAAGATGTATTTTTCACTATTCATCGAAAAATGAAACATTTTAGAAAAACTAAAAAAACCCTAAGATAATTTTGATATGATAATGTAAAATAAGATAGTTAAATTTGTATAATTAATTTTCTAAAAGATATAAAAATTAATTTTATAATATGTGCATAACGAGTGCCGTTTTTAAAAAAATACATTATTTAGAAAAAATTTATTTTTCATTTAAATGATTATTATTTTATTTATAATAAATAGATAGACATAATTTTCATAATTTTGTTTGTACTATTCACACCAATCAATTTAATATCCATGTTATAATGGTATACTATATTATGATTCATTTAGACTCAGGGTTTCTTGTTCCACAAGCTATCAAAGAGATTAAATTTAAGGAAATATAATTCATGGGTTGTTTAATATCTTTTTTTTCATATCACATATTATATTAAATATTTTGTTATTATTTCATAGTGATGGGGTGTTACCAAAGGTATGGCACAAAATAAATAATAATTGGTTTAAAGTTCCTATACATTATTTCAAGATTTGTTATCCACCTTCACTTAACATCTTGAATAATAAAATTAATTTAATTAATTAAAGAAATTTTCCATATGAATTTGATTTAATATAACAAAAATTTTGTTTATTTACAACTAATTTAAGGAAAAATAATGTTTTATTTATCTGTTCCAAGGGCGTTAGTTTTATGGTTCCATAGTCTACTCACTTGGGGATATTTATTTAAGTTTTTTAAATGATAAAATAACCATTGAATTGAATGGAAATTATATTCGTGGACTTATATAAATTTAAATAGTCCCAAATACCCATATGTGTTTTGAAATATGGATGATTCATTTATAATAAAAATTATCCTGACATGATTAATTCATATAGGTTGTTTTAATGACCATCATAAACTAGAAAATATTTAACTATTTAAGTAACTATTAACACATTCATAAACCTGAAATTAGTTATATTATACTAATTATAATTATATTTATCAAAAATAATATTTCAATAACTTTCCTTGAAGGTGGTGGAGAAAAAAAATAATGATGTTCACGGAGGCTGTGAACCCACCATAATATGAACAATGATTTCATTTTTAGTGGAGAAGTGGTCAGATCATAGATATTTCATTAATAGAAAAATATATTAGTATATTTATACTATGTTATTAATTATGTATTGTTGGATGGGGGGGGGTTGAGGAGAAGGGGTGGTATTTATAAGTGTATGAGAGTAGAGTTTTTTTAAAACAGTATTCATTAGTTTATAATTTTTCTCAATGATAACAATAGTGATGAATCTTGTGACCATATAAAGTAAATAGTGTTTGTGATTTCTAACTAAATTTAACACCCCAAAATTACATGGTACACTTATCTTTGATTAATACAATAACTTACGATGTACGCAGCTTCGAGTTCAAGCACACACCGAGTCCAATCAAACTTGCCGTTTAAAAAGTATTTGTGAATTGTAATACCGAATTATTTAAATTTTACAAATTTTATTTAAAAAAACGGACTTCATTTTTGGATTTGTATTATCAAAATTATCTTATCTTGATTTTTTTGGTAATTTTATGAAAACATTCAATGTTTTATGAATACTAAAAATCTCTATGTTTTTATTTAAAACCATCTTTTTAATATAATAATTATTTTTAATTTAAATTTATTCTAATGTCAAAATAGATACATAATACCATTATTAGTCCAATTTAATTCATTGGAGTAATTTTATTAAAAGTTTAGATATAATTTTTTTTATTGAACTTTTTTAAAGTCTTTTACCCACCTTCTAGGCACATTTTCAAAGTAGCATAAAATATTATTTTACCGCTTCTGGGGATTGAATTTCAAAAATCTGACAAACACGGCTGTCATCAGTAATTAAAATGTGGTTTAATATGATGAAAATAATTTTTCGTGAAGCATTAACCTTTAATTTTATTTACAACGGTTTAATGTAAATATGGTAATTAAAGGTAAAAATAATATTATAATAATATAAAATTACCACAAAACATGTCCTAATTTTATTAGAGAAGTTTTTTTCCACCAAAATCAACATTTGGACAAAAATATGATCCTTTTTTATCCACTTGCATTAGATTAGGACATTAATTATATTTTATTTAAAGAAGAGTTAAAAGTGCTAAATTAAAAATTTAATAACTAAACCATTTTTAATAAATGGTTATACAGAAGATAAATTCAGATATAAATATTCATTAGAAATATAAAAATATTTTCCACATCATTTAATTTTATTTATAATATTTAGAGATTAAATAATTAAATTTATTTAGGACACATTGATGATAAAATAATTACATTATTAATGAAAGACTAAAATTAATGACGTTATAAATATTAAAATAATTGTAAATTCAAACTTTTGATGCCACCCATGAATTTTCTTGGTGAATATGACATCTAAGGGTTAATTTTACAATCTCTTCATTATCTGATATTTTTTATACGTAAGTATCTAATGGGACTTCTTTATCATCCACATTAATGTTTACTGAAAATATATTTCAAAACATTTTGCTGTTTCTTAGACTAACAGTTAATGTCATTTATACCCTTGTTTGACTTTTTATAAAAAGTTTTCAAAGGGACCATTTCGTCATTTTCCAAATAAGGTACTTTAAGACCTTCTTGACCAATTAAGGAACAAATGATTTTCTATCTTATAAAGCTGGTGGAACTATTTTCTACTATTATAATACCTTCAAATATTCCCTTAAAAGCTTATATGAATATTTTCAAAATAAATGTTTTTTGTAATTATACGACTTTTAAATGATTTCAAAGTAGAAAGAGATATTTCTCTCAAATATTTTTTGTATTGATTTCCTCTAAGTCAATATATATTGATGGATTTTATGTTTAATTGAATTAGATTTATTATGATATAATATTCCATATTGTATTGACAGTTTTATGATATGTTTGACTGTGGATGTGCTATTTTTATATCATTCACAGTTTATGCTTAATGTATTAAGATTTCGTATGTCAGTTTAATATGAAGGATTATGTTATGTTTTACCCTTTTCATATGAGGAATGCATTGAACGTAGTATGTGACGGGTGAGGCCATCAATAGCCTCTCGATGCATCGATAGGTCTCATGAGACAAACCAGTGTCTTAGCAAAAGGCCTTGATAATATTTTTCTTTGTAGTTTTCGCACGAGGCCTTGACTATGTTGTTATGATGTCTGACATTATGCATTCCATCATTATGAGATTATCTAATGATATTACATGTGATTATTCGACTAGTAGAACGTCCATTTAAATAATTAAATGAAATTATTTGATTTATCATTCCCATATCATGTTGATGTTTTTGTATAAAGGCATGTGTTTTAGTATTATACATTTCCTAATATGTTTATGCTCATTTATGATAGTTTTAGCTATATTGTTATCCTTACATAGCATCTGAGCTCACCCCTTTCTTATGTTTTATTTTTCCCAGGATGTGAAGAAGTATATTATGCCTGACCTACATAGATAGGCTAAGAAATATGAATGTGTTCAATGGAGAAATAATGTTTCTTTTTTATTTCATTGTGTAATGTAAAACTTATGTATGTATCTAGTACTTCCAAGGATACTAAATTGATCATTCTTTTGAGACTTGACCTCTTGTGATCATGCCAATGTTATATAATAATGCACTGAATCTAGGTAACAGGGGTTGGGGAGTTACACTTAACGTTGATTGAATCACCACTTTTTAATGAATCGGGTAATTTACATATAAAGCTAAATATCATATTTTACCATATTTCACTATTCATAAAAATCATCTATTCAAGAGAAATACAAAAAAAATCAACATAACCATTTTTTGATGTGTATATTAAAAAAATAAAATCTAGTTTATGAATCTAATTTAATAAATATGAGAAATTTAATTTTTAATTAAAATCTTTGTTTATTTGAATGATATAAATTTTAATATTATGAACAATTTTATAAACCAATAAAAATTACTTTTAGCATTACAAAATTATATAATCATTATAATAAAAAATAATATTAATTTATAAACCCGTTTTATGATAACAAAATTTCCATTTAATCATTATATTTTCTATTAAAATGAAAATTCAAATTTAAATTTTATAAAAATACAAACACTTATTCTATCATTTTTAATAAAATTATTTACTTGTATCATGATATTAGTATGTAAAATATTTATATTATATGATACTGAAATATTGTTTTACACTCCCTTGGGCGGTTTTGTTATTCTAACTGCGAGGTTACTATTCTAATGGTAATATTAAAATTTCAATAGACAGATTACTATTCCAATAGTTAGATTTAAAACTGTAATACGAGTTTACTACTATATATAAATACATCATATTTAATTCATTTTTTATTGGATTTTATTTTTTTCAAAGTTATATATATTTTCATATTAAAAATTTATGCTTCAATAAAAATATATTGCTTCATTTATATAGCATTGTTCACGAGTACAGTTATTCTGGTGGATCGAGATTATCCAAATTTTGATATTATAGTTAAATTATTTTAATCTTTTTTACCCATTGTAAGTGTAGTCTTGGGTTTATTAATAAATAAATTAATATATTTAGTTATTTTTATTTTTTACTTATTTATTTATTTATATCTTTGTTTATTTATTTATTTCTTTATTTTTTTTGCTTTATTTCATTATTTATTTATTTATATATGCACAAGTCCATGTCCATGAAAATTCCCATGCCATATATAGAAATTATACGTTGTCTGAGATTTGAACCCCTTACCTCTTGCCTATTCTCCAAAGACAATACCACTCCAGCAGGTTCTTCATGTGCAAAATACATCTTATTTAATATATATATATATATATATATATATTAATTGGAAAATAATAATACATAACAAATAGATACATACTAAATAATTATTAATCAATAATGATTAATCAATAATCAGTAATAAATAATCAATAATTAATAATTAATAAGTAATTTGTAATTACTAATATTTAATAATTACTAATTACTAATTACTAATTAATAAATAAAATATATAAAAATAATAAATAAATAAATATATAATAAGGAAATAAACGGTGTATAAATGATAGTAAATGAAAATAGTAAATAGTAAATAGTAAATAATAAATAGTAAATAATAAATAGTAAATAGTAAATTATGAATAGTAATTAGTAACTTGTAAATAATAAATACTAAATATTAAATACTAAATAATATATAATATATAATATATACTATATACTATAAAATATATAATATGTTATATATAATATATAACATATAACATATAATATATAATATATAATTTCTAATATATAATTTATAATTTATAACATATAATATATAACATATAATATAAAAGACATAATAGTCAACCAGGCCGTACCCAAGTGGTAAGGGCTACTGCTTGGCATCCAAGAGACCTATGTTCAAAACCGGGTGAAGGAGAATTTTGGGGGTACTATAGCAGTATTGTTGTAGTTATTGTTTGGTGTTGTAGCAGTCGGAACTGTTCACCCAATTTGGGCCTTCGAGCCATCAGTTTGGGCCTATGGGTCTCAAGGGCCTTCGGGTCATGAAAGGCTTTCGGGACACAGGGCCTTCGAGCCACATAGACCATGGTGTCCTCTAGTTCACACAGAACAGGCCCCATAAGAGGGGTTTGGGCTTGGAGTTCTTCAGGACA
This sequence comes from Viscum album, assembly GCA_963277665.1. Classification (NCBI taxonomy): domain Eukaryota; kingdom Viridiplantae; phylum Streptophyta; class Magnoliopsida; order Santalales; family Viscaceae; genus Viscum; species Viscum album. The sequence goes on along the minus strand of OY728146.1, from coordinate 1,775,651,645 downwards.
TCAGGTCAGTAAGGCTTTCGGGCCACCTTAAGGCCTTCAAGGCCACCTGATTTGCAGTTTCACAAACAGATTCTACAAGGAACCTCTTCAGAGGAGGAAATAGCAGGGTGCATTCACGAGAGCGGGGCTAAACAGATTTTGGAAGAATGGGAGGGTATGAAAATTGACACTAGTACCGTGCTTGTGCACCTCTGCACATGACTATTCTAGCCGAACAATCATGAAAAAGTGGAGAGCTGATCACGTCGCAGATGCTGGGGAGGAGCGGTTTCATGTAGTAAAAGTCTTTTTGATTTCTTTACGACTTACGGGTCCTGTAATATCTTCCAACCTACGAGCAATGTAATACATAATCCTATAGGCCTTGTCAGGGTTCCCCCTCATCCTTTGAAAGAGGGGTTATCTGAAAATGAATAAAACAGAAGGCCTTCGGGCCATTCAATTAGTCAGACATAATATATAATACATAATATATAATATATAATACATAATACATAATATATAATACATAATATATAATATATATCATATAATATATAATTTATAACAGATAATATAGAAGTATTGTTTAAATAACAAGTTAGTTAAAAAATAATTTAATATAGGTTAAATGAATAACAAGAAAACAATAAATTAATAAATAATAAAGAAAGAAAGAAAGAAACAATAAATAATAAATAGACAATAAATAAATAAATAATAAATAATAAATAATAAATAATAAATAATAAATAGTAAATAGTAAATAATTAATAATTAATAATTAATAATAACTAATTAATAATAACTAATAATTAATAATGGATCATTAATAATTAATAATTAATAATTAATAATTAATATTTATAAGATTAAAAATAGTTAATAAATAATAAATAAATTATTAATAAATAAATAATTAATAAATAATAAATTTTGAAAATTGAATAAAAAAAACAATAAATAACAAAATAATAAATGAATAATAAAAAAATAATAAATTAAAATTTAGTAAAGTAAAAATATATTAATAAATAATGAATAATGAATAATAAATAATAAATAATAAATAATAAATAAATAACAAATAAATTCAAAAATAAATAAGTAGATAAATAAATAAATAAATAAATAATAAATAATTATTAATTATTAATAATTAATAATTAATTATTAATAATTGATAATTGATAATTGATAATTAATAATTAATAATTAATAAATAATAAATAATAAATAATAAATAATAATTAATAATTATTATTTAATATTTAATATTTAATACATAATAAACATTTAATAGTTAATAATTAATATTTAATAAATAATAAGTAAATGAATACATAAATAAATAAATTGATTAATAAATAATATTAAATAACTCTTAATTAAGATTTAATAATTAATAATTAATAATTAATATTTAATATTGAATATTGAACATTGAATGTATAATAAATAATTAATTAATAAATAATAATTAAATAATAAATAATGTATAAAGAATAAAGAATAAATAATAAATGAAAGATAAACTAATAATAAATTATTAATAAATAAGTAATTAATAAATTGAAAATAAATTAATAATTAATGTGTACATAATAACTAAAAAATAAATAAATAAAAAAACAAACAAATTTATAAATTTATCAATAAATAAATAGATAAATAAATAAATAAATAATAAATAATAAATAATAGATACATAAATATTAATTAATTAATTAAATAATATTAATTAAATAAATAAATCATAAAATATTAAGATCCTTTAAAAACCCTAAAAACACTATAATGACCATAAAATCTTCTCTGAGACTCCTTCAGTTCCAAGACCAGTCAAATCGAAGATCATGAAATGATCTTCGATACGATATGTGGTATATGCCAAACTAATACATAGATTGGAAGTTGTAACCGTTTGAAGTTTATTAAATCGGGATCTCCAACTAAAATATCTCTTTTGGAGGCCTTATGTAAATTTCTGGCAGAATAAAAAGGGGTATGATACATAATGAAATGGTACTAGAATTAAACGGGCTAGAGTATGGTGTACGCATGGATTTGATATGTGGTAGAGCCCAAAAAACACTCGGATTAAAAGTTATGGTTGTTTGATGTTCGAGTTCAATTTTAATCTTTTCAAATTTGAATATATTTTTCCTTTTACTATCAGAAGATTTAAATCTTCCATTGGTTTTAGCTCATTTGATAAGCATCATTTTTAATAGTTGTGGTGATGAAATAGACCACCAGATCAGATGTTATAGTCACTTGATACCAAAGTACGTTCTTCTACTTATTGATTATTTGTTTTCTCTTTAAAAATATTATAAACTAATATTTATAAATATTAATTAATGGAAACATTATAAATAATTAAAACTATAAATAATAAATTATATTTGAATGTAATTAGTAACTAAAAAATAAAAAATAATAAATAAATACATTTATTCTATTTTTTTCTTCCATGTTTCCTCTATTTTGAAAAAAACGCCGCTAAAAAATTGTATTTTTTTGAAGAAATATTAAAACATTATTAAAAATAAATTTTGTAAAAATTTAGTGGTGTTTTTTTCACATCGGTTTTCAATACAACTGCTTAATTTTTGATTGAAAAAAATTTAACGGTGATTTTGAAAACGACCGCGAAAAAACCGCTGATAAAACACAGTTTTCTTGTATCAGATAATTCAAATCTCGAGGTATGGGTTTTATTTGTATTGAAGTATTCCATTTTTTGTTTATCTCATATAGAACTCAATTCAATATTTCTAAAAAATTTATTTACAGGTTGGCCGTTGATTTTTAGGTATGGATTTATCATCCTAGAAATATTTCTTTTTGATCAATAATTATTCCATTAGTTTGATATTTTATTTGTAAATGGATTGAGGTTAATATGAACTATGACTAGAGTTTATTATTTATGTTTCTATTTTGTTCAGTTCTCCCCTTTTTCTTCATATATTCATTGTTAGAATTTCATTTGGCCATCATTTCTATAAATACCAGAAAAATGATCATTCTGCAATTGATCCTGGGACAAATAGATTACAACTGCAAGTATAGACACAATATTAGAAGGAAGGATGAAGTGTGGTGTAGTGTGATGGGATATTAGAAAAGTATTAGAGAAAAAATCAAGATTTTTCATTCATTATTTGGAGATACAGTGGTGCAGATTGACATGGGGAATTCTTAAGTAGATTGGATGGTCATAATTTAGACACCGATGATAATTAAGAGTTGGTTACCACCAAAAAAGTTTTCCTTCTTGTTTTTAATAGTTGTATTATAGGAAGATGTGGTGTATAATATGGTTCATAGGAGATTCTAGGTTTCTAGAAAATACTAACACACATGATGTGTACTTTAGAGATCACATTCGGTGTAGTTCCCTTTCTAGAGTGGCTACGGTTCCACGTAGTGATAAATATCACATACCGTGTGGCTAGAACAAACACCATGAGACCCAATGCCAGTGGATTTCCATGTAACCCTAGGGTAAATGAGAACATGTACAAATAGATATATATGAATGACCGTGGTACATAGGCCTGAGTAGATCCATGATACCTGAACATGGCCAAAGCACTCAAATATAGAAAGTTGCACTCCTAGTTTACACGAACATTTCCACTGAACACTGGACATGACAGAGTACATGGGCATATGATGTTGGACATGAGAATTACTATAATAGCTAGAACATGATGTGTACTACCAATACATGATATGTATTTTTCATAGGGATGGTTGAATACCCTGTTCTATTTATTCTATAAGTGTATCTTTAGGGCGTGTCTCATTAATATATCCCTATAATGGTATATGATTCATCCATTTGTAAGCATAAGATGAGTGACCCCTGCTATGGGTTATTCTTGGATAGAGTCAGTGTAACACACCAGGTACATAAAGAGTATGACATTTTCACATTTATCCATATTTGTGAATAAAATATTAATATAACTTTAAAGGGGACGCTATACTCGATGGCATACCCAACACGCAACAACGAGTTTCTTGGGAATCTTACGTTGCACTCTAATAATAAAATAATATTATTTTAAATAGTAGTTAATGCCTAGCTGTTGTAATGGAGGGAATGAACAAAACTAACTACAAAATGATTATATATGTTTGTCAAATATTTTTACTTTTTACAATAAATGTTAGAGGATTAAAAATGCGAATGAATCCAATTTTAAGAGAAAACATTCTAATATTCTTTAAAAGGTCGATTAATCGCCTTTTGATGGTGAAACTCTTTTAAATCCACTTTTTGATAATTTTATGTGTTATATTTGACAAAATAAAATTCTTCATTATAATCGGGACATCAAAAGTTACTTTGTGTAAATTTTTGGTATTTTTCTGAAAAAGTTCAATTTTTAATGAATAGTGAAAAATGTTATATTTTAATTCAAAACCTTGTTTTAATATAATTTATTTATATGATTAGATTATCTTTTAATTGGTTTTAAAGTGATATTAGAATATATTTTTACAATTTTATAAAATAGTGGTCATTGGAATTAATTTCACTTTGAAATTGGACTTAAACTAGTGTCAATCTTTTGATACTTATTGTTTCATAAAAACACGCTATTTGCTCTGACAGCAGGAATTAATTATTAAATTAATTAATGAAACTTATATGTTTTGAATTTTGTAAAATAGACTTCATTTATGAATTCGGAATATCAAATATAGCTTAGGGTGAATTTTTGGTAATTTTCTGAAAAACTTCAATTTTTGATGAATAGTGAAACCACTAAGTGGTACTTATAAAAACCGATTTTCCGTTTAAATGAAATTTTACCATCTTTTTGTTTTGAATTTCAAAAATCCCACATACATGGTTTTAATTATGAAGTAAAATTTGGTTCAATGGGATTAAAATAATTTTTTGGTGAATAGTAACTTATTATGTTTTTAATCACGATTAGAGGTAATTAGTGTAGTTTAAGGTAAAAATAATGTTTTAATAATATGAAATGACCATGACACATGTCCTACCCTCATTTTATGTGTCATGGACGACCAGGACAATGCATGGGTCAACTTGGGGACCCCATGGAGCCACTTTGGTTGGAAAATGACATAAATAACTTTTTATTTAATGTTAAAGTAAAAATAACACAAACATGACATGTTTTACTAAAACAATTGTTACATGGGGTTATACAATTAAGATTTTTTACTATAAAGATCAATTAGAAAGCTAAAAAGATTTCATACATCATGATATTTTTTTATAATTTTTAGACTTTAAATAAAGTAAATTATTTATGACATCATTATGATGCATCGATGACCTCATTATTTAATGATTTAAATAAAATGGAAAAGATAATGTAAAATCTAAGACCTACACATGTCCAAAACCTATTGTATGGGTGTATTTATAAACCTTATCACTTTATCCTCGAAACACATCAATGTGGGACCATTAAAATCCGAAACTCATTCTAAAATAATGTAACATTTCTTTACTTTCCAAGAGTGCCCCTCCTCTCCTCTTATAAAAGGCCCCCACCTCTACCTCCTTATCCACACTTCCAAAGCCTTTGGCTCGGCCAAAACCTACACATTTTGTCTTTCCACATCCCTATATTACTTCTTGAAGCCTCACATTGGGAAAAAGTCTTCCCAAGGAAGCCTTTGATCTCAAACCAAAGGGAGTTACCCGATTTAAGGTAATGTCTTCATTTGAGTCTTTTTATATTATTTTGATTCTCCATCCCCCTAAACTCTTTTTATTAATTTATTTTGTAACAAAACCAATATATTCCATATACTAGGATGTTTTTATAATAAGGATTCAAGATACACTTACACGCACCTACATCTAATGGTTATAGAAATACTGTTTCCGTGGATGGCGAATTTCTGTCTCCCGAAACGATGATTGTTCAACATTCATTTAACACCTTCAAAGGTGGCCATTAATATGACACTATAGTTATATATGATATATAATATGTTTATGTTTTCCTTAAGCTTCTTTATTTTTCATTTATGGAATACCTTTATGGCTTCCATTATGGGTATACGCGATATCTTCATTTTAGGAAGTGCGGACTACCGCCCCCTCAAAGTGATTTGATTCGTTAATACCATATGTGGTACGTATAAAGGATATAATTAATGATAGTATATATGATACCATACTGGAATTAAAATACTATTATGTATCATTATGTTTTAATTCCATTAAATATGAAATAGAAATGGAAGTAGCATTCATGCGTACATATGGCTTACCGTCTCCATGAACGGTGCATTTCATTTCTTAACTCTAAATGTTATGTAATATTATAAATACATGTAAATTCTGGATATATATTATATAAATGATATCCAAATCATGAATATCATTCTGGATATAATGAACTTTTGACCACACGAACAAATGTAATTATAAGAAGTCCACCTTCGACTTAAGAACCAAATATCGACAAAACAAACATTATTAACTTAAATGATTACATAATGTTTATAACATGTCAATAAGTGATATAAAGGGAATAATTATGTTGAATAAGGTTATTAAGGAAGTAGAAATTAACTCAAGTTTATTATTCAGGAGATTAATGAACGATCGAGTCAAGTCGGACCCGAGGTAAGGGATCCTACTCCTCTCTTTCTTATTAAGTACACTCTTTTATGTCATTCCTTTTTAGCCGATCTTTATTTTGATTGGGATGTTCTTTTATATTACTCTTACTATAATTTTTATGTTCATATGATGAGAGACCCTATTCTCTCTCATCAATCCATTTTGGATGTTTTGAGTGGCGCCGTTAGGCTGCCGAATTTTCGTAAGAGATCCAACCTCTCTCTTTCTTTTTAAGTACTCTCCTTTATGTCACTTCTCTTATGCTCCTATTTGTTATGTTGGGGGATGTTATTTTATATTAATATTTTGGTAAAAATTATGTTGATATTATGAGAGACCCTATTTTCTCTCATCAATCCAGTTTGGAAATTTTATGTGGCACCGTTAGGCTGCCGAGTTTTCGTAAGGGATTTTTCATCTCACTTTTATTCTCGTGAGATTTATGCTACATTTGCCACAATTTCCTTTGAGTGGTGTATGTACTGCCCATTATTTTACTGATTGTGTAATATACTTCCATTTATGAGTATTTACATCAATGTTGTATTGTCCTTCTTTCACGGGGCATATGTTTCGAAAGATACCCATGTCAGTAAGGGAACCTTTCACCCTCCTCTTTTTAAAAGACTTCTTTTGTTATGTATTTTAATTCACATACTATTATGTTGGGATATGTTCTTCTATATCCTTATTGATTTAAATTTTATGTCCATGTGAGGAGATACCCTTTTTATCTCTCATCAACTCATTTTCTGAATTTGGTAGTGACGCCGTTAGGCTATCATATTTTTGCAAGGGAACTTCTCAACCAAAATTTGATTCATTGGGCTAAACATGTACTCCTTGAATATGTCATTCTATGAATATGTGTGAATAACCTCTGATTGTTTTACACTTAATATCCACTTATATTTGGTGTATTCGTTTTTCACACATAATTTTGTAATTTATTTTTCCTTAAACCAAGGATATCGTCTTTGTATGGGACTTCATCTCAATCTCCTTTCATTAAGGTATATTTTTTTAGACACAACTTTATTTTATATGGTGTATAAACCCCTTTGACTTTTACGTTTATTCAAAAGGAATTTTTTTATATGAAGTGTTTACTAAATGACAAAAGGGAATGTTTTTGTTGTACGTATGCGGCGACAACGACTTCTCCGCCTCCGTGACCATTATTTGAGTTTCGGCTTCCTCTACAAGCCATACCGTTTTTTTAAAGAAAAAAAAAACCATGTTTTACTTTTCTTTTATTTTGGTATTGGAAATGGTTTTCATAATTTTTTTATTATATCAATGTGTTTTATTGATATATTGTGATTGAAATATGGAAATGTTGTGTTCCCTTTATGTATGTTTTATGTGATACGATTATGTTATGGTTCTTGGGAATTATTATGAAGACGGGTGGTTCCGTGATAACCTAAGGGCAGGTGAGCCCGATATAGCTCTCCAATGCATTGGGTAATGCGAAGGAGTGAAACGTTAAGGTTTCTCCGAAGATATTTAGGGAATATATTGTGGTGGGTATTCCAAATGTAACCAAGAGGGTTACTCCCTACGTAAGAATGTTATGAATTCCTCAAGTTACCTTTTATGTCTTATGATTTCTATGATTTATTCATGATTTTATGAGGTATGTTGAAGTGCTTATGTTTTATGGGTAAAGTATGATTTCATTCTTATGTATACATTTACTCATGTTTCCTTTCTATATTTTTATATCCCTTACTGAGCTTTTTATGCTCATCCCAAGTTTTTGGAATGTTTTTCACAGGTCAAGGGAAGGGTACATGATATGATGATTGTGTCAAGTAAATGTCAAGAAAGAATCCATGTTTTATTTTAAATATGTTTCTGTTGATGGAAAAAATGAATACTATCTTTTATGTAACCACTTTCGTTTAAATGTGGAATGTAATGCATGTTTTATGATCTAATTCTCTAAAACTCTAAACGTGAAAAGATCCTCAATGTGTAATCTTATAATAACTCAAGATTAAGTAAGGTTTACGGCTGGGGCCATATTGTTGGTATCAAAGGTCGGTTTAGATAACTTTAGAGGTTAGGGTATTTTCTAAGCACAAGTGACATTACCATAATGGTTAGGATTTCAGAGAGAGTCCTAGTTTTAGATAAAGTGAATGAGTAAGTATATCTTAGTGTTTACCTTCCTCATTAGTACATGATGGTTTTGTTGATATACTCACACTGAGATTTTTGTTTTTAGTGAATGGATGGATCTATCAGGCACCAAAGAGACAACATGTTTGAAGGAAACTGTGGTGGTTCTCTGATTAAGATACTAGATAAAATGGGGGATTCAATGAGGAAACTCGTGGTTCTTCTAAAACAACTATCAAGGAGTCATGATCAACCACTTGAACCTTGGTATGATTTGTAATGCATCATGTACAAGGTGAACAATCGATGTGGAAGTTCAGGTAATAATTATAAAGGTAACCATTAGAGTTTATATGATCCATACTTTTGAGGTAATTATGGGTTACTATATGTTATGATGGAAGTTAAAGGCATGAGAAAAAATTGAGGTTAAATTATGTTATGGTTATTTTTGAAGATTTTATCTCGTTTTGGGGAATGTTTTAAGAATTATATAGTTTCGGAAAAAGGAAAACACGCAGACCGTGTGACAACCGTCGCGTCGGACAAAGCTGCGAGAATCGAACCCACAAGCAAAGTGCGACTGGTATTTATTTCCTACCACTGGACTACGTGAAGTCCCTGGTTAGTATGAATTATTCTTTTTAGTTAGGTGACTTTATTAATTAAGAGTAAGTTGATTTTGGGTTACTCATGAAAATGATTAACCTATCATGGAGGATATGTGATTAGGTTAATTACTTTTCAATACGAGACATTAGGAGTAACTGATGCTGTTTGGAGATAAATGTTACGATTTAACTTGGAAGACTATGTGACTAAATCATTCAAATATTTGTTTTTCAATCTTAGTTTGGTTTACTTTGAAGAATTTTATGGACAAATTTTTTATCGAATGATCCTCGTTGAACTTTGGGTTTTGTTGGACAAATTTTGGAGATTAAGAATAGATTTTCTTTTTATAATGGGTTATCCTTTTCTGGATTATCTGATCTTGTACTAACCTTTTTGCTTTTGGTTTTGGTTAGAGTATAAAGACATGGGAAGTATATAGTTCTCTTTTGTGGATTAGGTGATTATCTAGAAATTGACTATAGTACTCGTAATGCGAACAAGTCTTCCTAAAAACTCGTCTTTTGGAGAAAATATGAGTTTCATTAAGGAATCTAGTAAAAGTTGAAAGTCTACATGATGAGTAAGTATGTTTTATTATGATTTAGTTAAGATCAAAAATAAATTCCTCAATGAAAAGTAACTTAAAACAAAAATGTTGTCTGTTAACTTTTTCTACCGGGGAATCGAATACCGTTTAACCCATCACATGTTTGTGATTTTCTTATTGTTAACTTTCTCCTAGACATGTTTACTATCACTCTCCATCAGAACATGACCCTTTGTTTTTCCTCCATGTCCATATTTTTATACTTGAAATCCTAGTATGGGTTAACTCAGGTGACCTTTGAACGTATCTTTCTTTATTTTAATGTGATTGTTTTACTGAATCTTGTTCCGATGTGGGATTTTCAATGAAGTTTCCAAGACAAGTTTTAAAATTGTGAGGACATAATTCCCAAAATGGGGGAAGGATGTAACACCCCAGGTAAATAAAGAGTATGACATTTTCACATTTATACATATTTGTGAATAAAATATTATTATAACATTAATGGGGATGCTATGCTCGATGGTGTACCCAACACGCAACAACGAGTTTCTTGGGAATCTTACATTGCACTCTAATAATAAAATAATATTATTTTAAATGGCAGTAAATGCCTAGATGTTGTAATGGAGGTAATGAACAGAACTAACTAAAAAATGATTATATATGTTTTTCAAATATTATTACTCTTTACAATAAATGTTAGAGGATTAAAAATGAGAATGAATCCAATTTTAAGCGTAAACATTCTAATATTCTTTAAAAGGTCGATTAACCGCATTTTAATAGAGAGACTCTTTTAAATCCACCTTTTGATAATTTTATGTGTTATATTTGACAAAATAAAATTCTTCTTTAGAATCGGGACATCAAAATTTACTTTCTGTAAATTTTTGGTATTTTTCTGAAAAAGTTCAATTTTTAATGAATAGTGAAAAATGTTGTATTTTAATTCAAAACCTCTTTTTAATATAATTTATTTATATTATTAGATTATCTTTTTAATTGGTTTTAAAGTGAAATTAGAATATCTTTTTACCATTTAATCAAATAGTGGTCATTGGAATTAATTTCACATTGAAATTGGACTTAAACTAGTGTCAATCTTTTGATACTTATTGTTTCATAAAAACATGCTATTTGCTCTGACAGCGAGAATTAATTATTAAATTAATTAATGAAACTTATATGTTTTGAATTTTTTAAAATAGGCTTCATTTTTGAATTCGTGATATCAAATATAGTTTAGGGTGAATTTTTGGTAATTTTCTGAAAAACTTCAATTTTTGATGAATAGTGAAACCACTAAGTGGTACTTATAAAAACTAATTTTCCGTTTAAATGAAATTTTGCCTTCTTTGTGTTTTGAATTTCAAAAATCCTACATACATGGTTGTCATTAAGAAGTAAAATGTGGTTCAATGGGATTAAAATAATTTTATGGTGAATAGTAACTTATTAAGTTTTTAATCGCGATTAGAGGTAATTAGTGTAGTTTATGGTAAAAATAATGTTTTAATAATATGAAATGACTTTGACACATGTCCTACCCTCATTGGATGTGTCACGGCCGACCAATAAAATCCATAGGTCAACTTGGGGACCCCATGGAGCCACATTGGTTGGGAAATGACATAAATATCTTTTTATTTAATGTTAAAATAAAAATAACACAAACATGACATGTTTTAATAAAATAATTGTTACATGGGGTTATGCAATTCAGATTTTTGACTATAAATATTTATTACAAAGATAAAAATATTTCCTATATCATGATATTTTTTTTATAATTTTTAGACATTAAATAAGTTAAATTATTTATGACATCATGATGATGCAGCGATGACCTCATTATTTAACGATTTAAATAAAATGGAAAAGATAATGTAAAATCTAAGACCTACACGTGTCCAATACCTATTGGATGGGTGGATTTCGAACACTTATCACCTTATCCTTGAAACAAATCAATGTGGGTCCATTAAAATCCGAATCTCATTCTAAAATAAAGTAACATTTCTTTACTTTCCAAGAGTGCCCCTCCTCTCCTCTTATAAAAGGCCCCCACCTCTACCTCCTTACCCACACTTCCAAAGCCGTTGGCTCGGCCAAAACCTACCCATTTTATCTCTCCACATCCATCTCTTACTCCTTGAAGCCTCACATTGGGCATAAGTCTTCCCAAGGAAGCCTTTGAGCTCAAACCAAAGGGAGTTACCCGATTTTAAGGTAATGTTTTCACTTGAGCCCTTTTGTATTATTTTGATTCTCCAACCCCCTAAACTCTTTTTATTCATATATTTTGTAACAACACCAGTATCTTCCATATACTAGGATCTTTTTATAAGAAGGATTCGAGATAAACTTACACACACCTACATCTAATTGTTTAAGAACATACTGTTTCCGTGGATGGCGAATTTCTGTCTCCCGAAATGATGATTGTTCAACATTACTTTAACACCTTCAAAGGTGGACATTAAGATGACAATATATTTATATATGATATATAATATGCTTATGTTTTCTTTAAGATTATGTATTTTTCATTTATGGAATACCTTTATGGATTCCATTATGGGTATACGCGATATCTTCATTTTAGGAAGTGCGGACTACCGCCCCCTTAAAGTGATTTGATTTGTTAATACCATATGTGGTACGTATAAAGGATATAATTAATGATATTATATATGATAACATACTGGAATTAAAATACTATTATTTATCATTATTTTTTAATTTCATTAAATATGAAATAGAAATGGAAGTAGCGTTCATGCGTACGTACGACTTACCGTCTCCATGAACGGTGCATTTCATTTCTTAACTCTAAATGTTATGTAATATTATAAATACATGTATATTATGGATATATATGATATATATGATATCCAAATCATGAATATAATTCTGGATATAATTAAACTTTGACCACATGAACAACATGTAATTATAAGAAGTCCACCTTCGACTTAAGAACCAAATATCGACAAAACAAACATTATTAATTTAAATGATTACATAATGTTTATAACATGGAAATAAGTCATATAAAATGAATAATGAACTTGAAGAAGGTTCTTAATGAAGTATAAAATAACTCAAGTTTATTATTCAGGAGATTAAAGAACGATCAAATCAAGTCGGACCCGAGGTAAGGGATCCTACTCATCTCTTTCTTTTTAAGTACACTCTTTTATGTCATTCCTTTTAAGCTCATCTTTCTTGTGATTGGGATGTTATTTTATATTAATCTTACTTTAATTTTTATGTTAATATGATGAGAGAACCTATTCTTTCTCATCAATCCATTTTGGAAGTTATTAGTGGCGCCATTAGGCTGTCGAATTTTCATAAGAGATCCAACCTCTCTCTTTCTTTTTAAGTACTCTCCTTTATGTCACTTCTTTTAATCTCCTATTTGTTATGTTGGGGGATGTTCTTTTATATTCCTATTTCTGTAAATGTTATGTTGATATGATGAGAGACCATATTTCCTCTCATCAATCCATTTTGGAAATTTTAAGTGGCGCCGTTAGGCTGCCGAGTTTTCGTAAGGGATTTTTCATCTCACTTTTATTCCCGTGAGATTTATGCTACATTTGCCACAATTTCCTTTGAGTGGTGTATGTACTGCCCATTATTTTACTTATTGTGTAATATTATTTCATTTATGAGTATTTACATCAATGTTGTATTGTCCTTCTTTCACGGGGCGTATGTTTCAAAAGATACCCATGTCGGTAAGGGAACCTTCACCCTCCTCTTTTTAAAAGACTTTTTTGTTATGCCTTTTAATTCACATACTATTATGTTGGGATATGTTCTTATATATCATTATTGATTTAAATTTTATTTACATGTGATGAGATACCCTTTTTATCTCTCATCAACTCATTTTCTGAATTTTGTAGTGACGCTGTTAGGATGTCAAATTTTTGCAAGGGAACTTCTTAATCCAAATTTGATTCTTTGGGATAAACATGTACTCCTTGAATATTTCATTCTATGAATATGTGTGAATAACCTCTGATTTTTTTACACTTAATATCCACTTATATTTGTTGTATTCGTTTGTCACACATAATTATGTAATTGATTTGTCCTTAAACCATGGATACCGTCTATGTATGGGACTTCGTCTCAAACTCCTTTCATTGAGGCATATTTTGTTTTATACACAACTTTCTTTCATACGGTGTATAAACCCCTTTGACTTTTACGTTTATTCAAAAGGAATATTTTTTATATGAAGCGTTTACTAAACGACAAAAGGGAATGTTTTTGTCATTCGTATGCGGCGACAACGACTTCTCCGCCGCCGTGACCATAATTTGAGTTTCGGCTTCCTCTACAAGACATACCATTTTTTTAAAAGAAAAATAAATACCTTGTTTTACTTTTCTTTTATTTTGGTATTGGAAATGGTTTTCATAATGTTTTTATTATATCAATGGGTTTTATTGATATCTTGTGATTGAAATGTGGAAATGTTGTGTTCCCTTTTGTGTATGTTTTATGTGATACGATTATGTTATGGTTCTTGGGAATTATTATGAAGACGGGTGGTTCTGTGATAAACTAAGGGCGGGTGATCCCGATATAGCTCTCCAATGCATTGGGTAACGCGAAGGAGTGAAACGTTAAGGTTTCTCCGAAGAGATTTAGGGAATATACTGTGGTGGGTATTCCAAACGTAACCAAGAGGGTTACTCCCTACGTAAGAATGTTATGAATGCCTCATGTTACCTTTTATGTCTTATTATTTCTATTATTTATTCATGATTTAATGAGGTATGTTAAAGTGCTTGTGTTTTATGGGTAAAGTATGATTCCATTCTTATGTATACATGTACTCGTGTTTTCTTTCCATATTTTTATATTCATTACTGAGCTTTTTATGCTCATCCCATGTTTTTGAAATGTTTTTCACAGGTCAAGGGAAGGGTACAGGATATGATGATAGTGTCAAGTAAGTGTCAAGAAAGAATCCATGTTTTATTTTAAATATCTTTCCGTTGATGGGAAAAATAAATACTGTCTTTTATGTAACCACTTTTGTTTAAATGTGGAATGTAATGCAAGTTTAATGATCTAATTTTCTAAAACTCTAAACCTGAAAAGATCCACAATGTGTAATCTTGTAATAACTCAAGATTAAGTAAGGTTTAAGGCTAGGGACTTATAGTCAGTTATCCTTCTATGTGTCCTATAGTGTGATCCTCTATCATTCCTATCTAGTTTGGTCCAGGTATTTCAAAACAAACATCCAGGGAATGTGATTCATATCCTAATGGTCTACTTAGAGCTGGGTATGGTATCCCCCATATTCCATGGGTGTGATACCTTATCTATGTATCAATGTCATTTTATTTCCATTTTTTTCTTCTTCATGGAAAGGCCATATGATATGAGCCTCATAGATGAGTGCCTTCAGTGTTATGAGACCCAAGGAGTGAGTTCCATCAAATAATCATTACCTTCAATCATTTAGTAGAATCCTAGGTTGGTATTATGTGTAACACCCCAATATTTAATGGCATGTATCTTTTTTAATTCAATTTCTGTGAAAAAAATATGTTTCCCAAAACATCAAGCTTAAAATAACAATGATATAAAATTATATATAATGATTTTAAAACATCCATTTTAATCTAGCTGTTAATTTTGAATATAGTCATTAGTATTAACCAAAATATGAATTTTATTTATTATAAATTTAATATAATGTTTTTAAATTAATCAAAATTATTATATATGAATAAGATAAGAATGGGTCTAATTTTACGCAATAAAAGGATATATATTTCTAAAGGTAGTTTTACAGCCTTTTAATGGGACACTTATTTTAAAAGAAAATTTTGATAAATTTATAAATTATATTTAACAAAATAACTATATTTTTTTAAAATATTAATGTCAAAATTATCTTAGGGTGGAATTTGGGTATTTGTTTGAAAATATTTATTTTATATTGAATAGTGAAAAATCTCAACTTTTACTAAACTATCAATTTCATTATATTAAATGTATATTTATTATTTTAGTTAGATATCACATATAAAATAATAAAAGAAATTAAGTATCTCTTAAATAAAAATATATTATATTTATATCATGGAATAATTACTTTAATGTTTTAAAAATGATATATTAAATATGTGTATTTTCGTGGGACATAAATTTTTATTTAAAAGTATATAACTAATTTTATGAATAAAAAGAAAACTTATTTTGAAAAAATATATTTATATTTTTTTTCTAATGATTATAAGAATGTTTTATGTTACTTTAAATAATTATTTATAGTTTAAAAATCTGTTATAATATTAAAATTTGTATTTTTTGAGTAAATTTTGATTTATCTCAAAATTTAATTTCTCATAGATAGAAAAATATTTTCATAAAATTGATTTTATTTTTGAATTATTCGCATAAAAAATGGTTGGGGTGAATTTTTCATATTTTTCAAAAATCGATGTATTTTTTGTGAATAATGAAATACAATAATTTATAGTATTTAACAAATACATGAATTATTGAGTCTTTGATGATGTATGGATTATATAAGCCGATAATTAAGAACTATAATTCATTATTTTAATACAATTAGTGATAATTCTCAATATATTTATATTCTGGATCAAAATTAATAAACTAATGAATATAATAATGAAAAACACCCCTCTCCTGCACAATAAATACCACCACTCACCACCTCTTATCCCCAAACCTACAAAGTCTTGAAGCTTTTCCAATATCTTCCCAATAAACTGTCCATGTATCTTACCCATTTCTTGGAGGGTTGGGTTTCAAAAAAAATATCAAAACTAATTTCTCTA
The DNA here is from genome assembly GCA_963277665.1 of Viscum album. Classification (NCBI taxonomy): domain Eukaryota; kingdom Viridiplantae; phylum Streptophyta; class Magnoliopsida; order Santalales; family Viscaceae; genus Viscum; species Viscum album. Next base: position 1,775,634,895 of record OY728146.1, on the reverse strand, counting down.
TGGATGTTCTCATGGAGAATAATTCAAGAGGTAAAATCCTATTTCACACTATTTATTTTCTTTTCACTTTCTTTTTTATTATTATCCTTTCCTTAACTCCTATAACGAAATTTTCATGATAAATTAATTATATTATATATAATATATTTTTATTATGTTACTGGTATATCCATTGTTAATTATTTTCATCTCCCCTTTTTGTTCTAAAAATGACATCATCATCCCTAATGTATGGATTTGACACCTTCAAGGATGATGCATTTTCATTTTTCAATTATGCCTTAATATTAGATCATAAATCCATTTTTATAGTAAAAAAAATAATATAATATATTTAATACTACCTATTTAATATTCTATAACTAGTATATACACATTATATTAATTAAAAAGATAAAACTATTGCGTTATGATAAAAAAAATGCAAAAATAATTTTAACGATTAACTTTAATGTTTTATTTAATGAATCGTCCTAATATCTAGAAAAAAATTATATATAAGACCATTAAATATTCTAGAATTTCATTAGTAACATATAATTTCATTTCTGGATAACTTTTCTCATTTTACATGATCTTTGGTACATGTATACAAGTGAACAAATCATTACAACCAAGGAAACAAAAACATCTAAATGCCGAAATTGAATCTTATAACTCATCAAAAATGATATAAATTCACTTAAAAATTATACTTAAAAAAGTATTTTTAATAGCTTATGAATTAAATTATTAAGGAATCTAATTTCCTTATCTAGGATATTAAAAGCAAGTGAATAACACTTTCATACATAAGTTAAGGGTTTTCTCATCACACATTCATTTTTGTGAGATATACCTTATTCACCACTAGTTATGTTTTTGGTTTATGTATACTACACATTAAATTAGAATATCATGAATATATTTATATTCATAGTATTAAATTTCTTATTTTATGATCATTACTTTTTTGGGGCATACAGTTTAACTATTTTCAATGTGGTAAGGGTTTCTTCTTGAAACTCCCTTTTTAATAAGAGTTAATTTTTCTATCTCTTTAACCCAATGTAATTCTTATTTATTTTTATATAATTCTAATAAATTCTGTTTATATGTTCCCAAATAATGTATCTAGATCAATTTGTTTTTCTTTGATGGAGAAATATATATTTTATAAGGTTTCCTTTTCAATTAATCAAGTTAAGAAAGCCCAATTATAGGGAACTTCATAATTTCTTACCCATTTTTATGTACCATGAACAATATGTTTTAAGACACAATTATTATTTTTTAAATATCTATTTTTTTCACTAAAAACTATCTTTCATAATTTCTGGTTTTTACCAACAATTATGACTTTCATATTTTAAATAATATTTTATATTTTCTCTTAGACAACACAAAAGAGGATTAATTTTAATGTTTCATAAAATCTCTTTTTACATGATGGACATAATTTATTCCTAAAATGTAATTTAATAGTCGATAAATTTTTTTCTCATATATATTTGTTAAAAATCATATTTTAGGACAAATAGAAATGATTTTACAAAATAACTCTACATTCCAATGTAAAATGGTTTTCTCATCTCATTTTACTCCCGTGAGACATATGCAATGTTCACCACTTATTCCCTATGTGTGAGGTATTTATTTACATTTATATATATCATATCATGATTATTATTATTCTCATGATATTTTATGTTTATTTTAATTTTATTCTATCATAGGTATTATTATTTAATTTTTCAATGTGGTATTAGAAACTTTAACATGATTAAAGATTATTTTCCTGAAGAATTTTTCAATGGTATAATTTAAAAGTATATTTTTATATGCCAACATAATTTGTTGAATCTTGTAATTAATTTTTTTGTATATATTATGATACCATATACTATATGATGTTGAATATTTTATGATCAGTTAGACTATAGATGAGTTATTTTGATATCATTCCTTGTTTATAGTTACTGTTTTATGGATGGGGACCACTATAGCCCCCCTGATGCATCTGTACGTCTCATGAGATAAAACATACATAGACGTTGCAGAGGCCTTGCCCATTTATTTTTAGATATTGTTTTGGATGAGGGAATACTCGTTTAGTTTTAAATGAACTTTACAAGGCTCTGATTGTATGTTTTAAATGCCCAACATTTTGCATTCCATAATTATGATATAATTAATTCATAATCCCTGTGATTATCTTAATAGTTGAATATCCATGGTTTAGTCTCTTTATATTGATAATATTTATGGAATTATATAATCATCTTTTCTTTTTACCATATTGTGCTCATGATTATGTTTTAATGACATTTTATTTTAGTTATTAACTATGGCTTATTGTTTTTATTTATTTAGGATTTCTTCTATTGTATTTCTTACCCTTAATGAGCATCTCATATCACCCCTTTCTTATGTTTTATTTTTTCCTTGATGAAAATATGTATATTAAGATTGAATTTTAGGAATAATCTACGAGACTATGGGTGTTTCCATTGGATTTTATATCTTCTTTTATTCCTTTAAAGTCTAAATGTAAAAATTATGTTTGTATCTAGTATTAAAAGATTACCAAACTATTCATTCCTTTGGGATGTGATTTCTTGTTTTTATAACCAATTTAACAAAGTATGATACAAACTCTGGGCTACTGGGGTCAAGGTGTTTTCTGTTAGTATGAGAGGAAGTTTAGTAGAAGAGATAGAAACTATATTTAAAAAAAAATATATTAGGAACATAAACCTAATATATAATTTTTCTACAATCATAGAATAACATCCTATAATTCTTGTAAGGTATAGATTATATGGGTCATACTAGAAATACATCCCTGTTTGGATACTATAAGTTGATGTGGTTCTAGCATAGATGTACATAAAGGTAACAACTCTAACAATGTGTGTCGTGATGGACTTAGTATAACCTGGTACATGAAGAAGGGACTTAATTCACACTTAGATTGATACTCTTGGGGGATATTCTTAGGATAGTTAAAATTCTCTTTATAAATAATTATAATGGATTTAAAAGTAAACATGTCCCCAAAGTAACCATGTTTATGATTATGAGATTATATATTCATAAATATTTAATATATGTTATGTATTTTACATGTTTGAAATTATTACTTATTAATAATAACATAATTTTCTGTATATAATTTTTTAGAAATTGCACCTAGTGGAAGAAATGAAATATATATCAATGCATGTATCCCATATAAAGATTTCCCTCCTATAAAAGTTAATGATGTTGGGGCAGGAGCTACAACAGAATATGAGAAAATTATAACCACACTAGTACAACTAAATCGGGTTATGATCAATAACCTTACTCACATAGAGAATCCCAATATAAAAAATGATTTATCAATGTTATTCCTCTTTATAGGAAATAAAATTTGTCATTCAATGGGAATATAAATCCATTTGTAGCTGAGTAGTGGGTATGTTCCTCAAAGAATATATTTATCACATTGGGAATTAATTAAAGGGAGAGGGTGGTCATGGAGGTTTATCATCTCTCAGAGGATGCTGATCAATGGTGGTCATTGATTCGAAATACAAATTATGATAATTAAATTTAAAATATTAATGGAAGAATTTTAAATAAGTTTTCTTGGAACAATATTTTGTTCAGGAATATAAAGTTGACATGGAGAGAAAATTATTGAGTCTAAGGAAAAAATGATGAAAACATTGAAAAGCTTGAATCCAAATTTACACGGTTAGCATGGAATGATATGTATTACATGTATAATTCAAATAGAAATATTAATAGATTCTTCGATCGGTTAAAACCTTTCTTTTGAAGGGAATTAGATTCCCAAAAATTCTCATCATACATGGATATTATCTCATGTTCTATGATGATTGAGAAGGAATAATCTATGTATTATTAATTTAAGGAAATGTAAAATAATAATCAAATATTTGATCAAGAGATAGATAAAGAAAAAAATAGAGAGAAGGATATTCCCACATGTGATAATTTTGGAAAGATAAAAATGGTACTTTCCTATAAGGAATTATATTTGGTAACAAGTGTTGGGAGAAATGTCACCATAGTCCTAAATTTAATTGAAATAAATAAGATTTAAATTTTCAATTTTTCAAATATAAGGATATGGAGAACAAAAAAAATTAAAATCCCAAGCATCAAGGAAATATAGATCAGAAAAATCAAAGAGATATAGGTCACACTTATGTTGTTACTGTAGTAGAAGTGGAACAATTAATGTATTTTTATTTTTTTGATTAAAGAATTATAATAATAAGAATCATGATATATATAAAGATTGTATTTTAGTACTTATAATTTATGTATTTGGAAGAATTCATGTTTTCAATATTGTTTTAAGGCGATCCGGGTATTAATATATTAGATATATAGGTTTAAGAGATTCATTATTTGGGGAATATTATGTATAGTTGATTTTAAGAATTTTGTGAACTTCTAATTTTGTGTTCATTTAATGTTGACATGCATGTTTTAGATGAGTCATAATATTAACTTCTTGTGGATTGGATCATGTCAATATTTAGAAATTATTGTTCATTGATATCATGTGATAATATTCTTAGTTTCAGTAAACATATAATGGTCCAAGGAATGTCTTAAGGACAATATTATTCATTAAATGTCCCTTAGCTACGATAAATTCATCTTTAACTATAATTTCGTGGTGTAAGAGATTAATTGAAAATAAATGAATGCATAACCAAAGGGTAAAATTATGATTATGAAATGGAAAGTAATGAAGTATGTTTATTTTCTCAAGTTCATAACTGAATATTAAAATAATCCCTCAACTCTAGGAAAAATATTTTGGAAAAAATGTAATCCGTTTACTTTTCTTTCTAAGAAATCAATGTTCTTTTAACCGATCATAAGATCTATAGTTTCTTGATTGTTAACTTTCAAATGACCGTGTTCTCTATCACTCCCCATTATAATTTTATATTTATATTTTTCTTCCATGTCCATGTTAACACTTTCCACTAATGATTATCTATATGAAATCATAATTTTTTATTGACCTTCATATTTATGTTTCTCACTTATAAAGAAGTTATTTTTTGAACCCTATTTCTAATGTCGGGTTTAAACAAAAGAATTTTGAAGTATCAACGTTTGATTTTCCAAGTAAAATTACAAATTTTGAGGATGAAATTTATTGAAGGAGCGTAGAATGTAACAAAAAAATATTTTATATAATTTCAATTTTTAAATTTAATTTAATAGATATCAAACATTTTACAAAACACCATGCTCAAACAAACAATGATATACAATTAAATACCATTAATTTAAAATGACTGTTATACGCTAAGAATTAAATTAACATGAATTAATATTAATAAATAAATAATAAAATTTATATATTATATATTTAATCAAATTATTTGAAAATAATTCAAATGATTCTATATTCATATGATAAGAATGAATCCAATTTTTCACAATAAAAGGATCAATTTTTCTAAAGTAAGTTTTACAGCATTTTAATGGTGAAAAATTTTTAAAATTAAATTATTAAAATTTTATATACACTATTGAACTAAAATAACATCATTTTTAAAATATTAATATCAATAATATATTCAGCTGCTTTTTTAGTATTTTCTGAAAATATTTATCTTCTAGCTAATAGTGTAAAATTTAGTTTTTTTCAAAATTATCAAATTTTATTATATTAAAAGCCTATTTATGATTAGAATTAGAGCTAACCTATGAAATTATAAATAAAATTTATGTATCTCATAAATAAAAATATAATATATTTATATCATCAAATAAGTAAATATGTGTATTAAAAATGATAAATTAAGTATTTTAATTCTTGTGAGCCGTAAATGTTTTTAGATTTTTATAATTAATTAAATTATATCAAATAAAATTTATTTCCAAAAAAATAGATTCATAAATTAATAATTTATTATATTTTTATTAAAATATAATTTTATGAGATCTTAATTAAATTTTGAATGTTTCATAAAATCATTTATAATGTTAAAATATTTATTTTTAGACTAAATGTTATTTTATTTAAAATTTTAATATCAATTATTAAGAAAAATATTTTACTAATATGGGGTTCATTTTTTAATTATAGACATAAAAAATGATCAGGGTCATTTTTTGGGATTTTTCTAAAATAGTTGAAGTTTTGGTGAATAGGGAAATGCGATAATTTACGTTATTAACAAATACATGAATTATTGAGTCATAAATTATGTAAGGAATATGTAAGTACAAAATCTAAAACTATAATTCATTATTTTAATATAATATGTGATAATTCTCGAACTATTCATAGTCTTGAAATAAAATAATAAACTAATGATGATAATTATTAGAAAACACCCCTATAGCCCCTATAAATAACTCCCATCACAAAATCATCACCTAACACCTATTAAGACATTAAAATTCTCTAATTTCTATCCAATAATATTCCAATGCTTTTCCCCATGGTGAGAAGGTTTTTGTATCTACAAAAATCCAAAACAAATTTTTCTCACGAGGTTCTCAAGGAGAAGAATTTAAGAGGAAAAATCCTCTTTCTCTCTCTTTATTTTCATTTCCCTTTATTTTATTTTATTTGCCATTAATTAATTAATATAACCAAACATTCATGATAACTCAATTTTATTATATATAATCTAATTTAATTATAATAATGGGATATCTGTTGAGTTAGAAGTTTTACTTTTTAATTTCATATTCCTTTTTGTTTGGGAAATCAAAAACACTTTTTTTTTATATTTATTAACTTTATATGTATAATGTTTTTTACTTTTTTTTATAATTTTTTTACCATACATAGAATAATATATAAATTATTAAAATTTATAAAAATATAATTCTTAAATAATGTAATAAAAATGGACATGAATCTAATATATTCATACTCACTAATTTTATCAGTATAATTGAAATACTTTAAACTAAAAATGTCTTCATCATTAAACTGAAACTGATACCGAACAAATCATATTGACCTCAATTACTATAATCATATCTAATATTTTAAGGAGTTCCATCAGCCTCACAATTTTTTTTATAATATGAATATGGAAAATAGATTTCCAATGTAGGAATATATTTTTACAAAGACAATGAGGAATATAAATACGATGTTAGACCTTCTTTTATACCAGATTTACCTTTTGAAAATGTAAAAGTCACTTTTCACAACATTGAGAAATATGACCATTGGGAAAGAAAATATGACCTTTGGGGAATTACATATAAATACACTTTCATTATATGAGTTTTTTCTGATTGATTTCATTTTTAATTTCCACTTTTATAAGAGCTCTAAAAATTTCAAGTGTGAACATCCTGTTATTTGTTGTTTTAATCATTTAGAGTCTTTTGTTTTGTAATAGTTATATCCAAATTATGTGAATAAGATTGATTAATTCCTGGGTTAGGTTGATAGAGATACCAATCATCATATTGAGGGAATGTAGGGATAGTATGGAAGAAAATCCCATCATCAAATCATTGGAACATAGAGATAGTGTGATAGAATTTTATCATCAAATTGAGGGATCATGGGGATAACAAGATGGACTGATCATCATATCGAGGGATTATATGAGTTTGTCTAAGACATAATTTATTTCAAGTATAAATCAAAGGAACATTATCCTTCGTTATTAGATATGCTAATATTTGGGTTAAAAAATTATATTATTTAGAATTACATGTTTTATTAAAAGTCTTTTATTTCATCTACAAACAATATAAAGTGACAATTTTACATTCATATTTCTATTTTTATTTTTTTGTCATAATAAATTTGATTACAGTACATTTTTTACTCTATATTATTATGTAAATAAAATATTACCTTAATTATGATTCTATATTATTCAATATAGAATCAATAATTTTGTATTAATTAGATATATCATAACCGATTTGATTATGATATTTTTGTATTATTCAATTTGATTAAACTGTAATTATTTTATCAGTACTTACTAATTAAGATTTTATATGTTTGGAAGGATGAATCAATTTCTTGATAAAACCTCAGAATTAAATATTGGAATGTACTTGATTAATATATTTTTATTATCAAACCCAAGGGCCAAGTCTAATTACCATTCAAATACATAAAAAGTTTGTGAATATAATTTTTTAAAATTTTTAAACTACGTTTCTTTTTATGTTAAAAATTAAAATAAATTTAAGCTTAACATTCACCCTGTCATATATTTACCCATCTTTCTACATTACTATCCAAAAATTGGTATCCTAGTAGGTTTACACTAATCAAATACTTGATAAAAAATTTTATATTCACTTTACCTTTAAAAGATGGTTAAATTTTATTAATTCTTTTTTATAAATTCTTGTTATAGTAACCTGTATTGTATATTTTTTTATTTTATTTAAGATGTAATGACTTAATTTTGTTTCAATTTATATCCTTAACCTAAATAAACCCACTATTTTTTCTGGATCTATTTATGAGTAATGTAGATATACAATAAATAAATTCATTTTAAATACTAGAGTTGGAAATTTCGTATGGTTAACTGGAGATTAAATGATCCCTCATAAGGAGGTGAATGTTTTTACAAATTAAGAAAGGAAAGAGAATAAATTGAGTTATCGATTTAGAAACACTTTACTATGTTCTATGAATATAATCATTTATATTCAGCTTTATTTTTGTGAAACTACTAATTGTATTTGGAAGAAGTTATAGATTACTCATTTTGGAACCTCAATGGGTTTTGAAACAAGAAGAGAAAATATCTGAGTTGACTATCACGAATTTGAATTTCCCTTTGGTGAACCTAAATCTATGGTAAAACAACGGTTTATGAAAATATTCAATAGTCTATAATATGTGGTAGATAAAATATTAGAAGATTAAATAATTTTTGAAATGATAATGGATATCATGACCAATGAGTGGGAATCTAAGAGAACAATTATTAACAAAATAAGGGAAAATAAAAAATCTCTCTTGATGATTTATTTTTAACATTTTTGAAATATGTGTATAGGTTGAAAATATATTTAGATAACATAAAGAAAAATGTTGGTGGAATTTTATTTACTACTACTTCAAACTTGATTAAAACCCAAACACCAAATAAAGTTGTTAAGTCGATGAAGAAAATGAAATTTATTATTTATTCCGATCTAACTAAGTCTTAATATTATGAGATTTAATTAGATAATCATAATATAATAATGAATAATATAGTTTGGAAGAATTATTTTTTTTATTTTTCTCAAAAAATTAACAAATATAGGAATAGAAAGAAAGGTTCAAATTTTACATGTTACGAGTTCAAAAGAGCTGGACATATTTGACCCGACTGTACCATGTTGAAAAGAAATGGTAGAAAGGATATAAATTCTGATAATAATCAAACGAAGATTTACAATTAAATAAATAATAAATTTCTTAATGCTATTAACACAAAGAGTTCCACTAGAGGTCATTCTTAAAACAATTCCTTAGATAATGAATGTCTAGATTAGAGGAATATTAGTATTCTTTATAGAGTAACCATTGCAAATCAAGGTTTCAACGACAAGATACACCCAACCAATTCTTTAACTAAGACGTCTTTAAATAAAAATTACCTTGATGAGAATAATTCAATATCTGCATAAAAAGAATCCTCTTCCACAATTGATGATAAGACTTTACCTTCTTATGAACAAGTTTATCACTTTTAAAAACTTTTAGAAAATGAAAATTTTAATGTTTGGAAAAAACATGATAAGGATAATTAAAAACATAAAAAAGATAATTCTAGAACATATATTTAGAAAATAAAATATCAGATATATCAAAATATCTTGATAAATGAAATTATAAAAAAGATATTATTTCCATTGAGTTAAAAAAAGTAATTTATGAAAAGGATAGTTTAAAAACTAGTTTTCAAGAACTAAATTCCAAAAACATTACTCAAGAGGATAAAAAATATGCTATCAAACTAAAATATGAAATTTCTTCTTTAATAAAACATTTTTGAAATTTTCATCTATTAATTATGGTTTTTATAAACTATCTAAACAGATTCATACTCATGGAACTAGTACCGAAATGGGATATATTATAATAGAAAAATATTCAATAAAAATTTCATTTTTCTTAAATATAACTCTATTTTTACAAAAAGTAATAGTGGATGACATTGGAATTTTTTTTTCTCTTAATACTATTTAATATATCTATTTCTAAAATGCATGTTTTAAAACAAAATGTGGAATCCAAAAATTTTATTTACTAATATTTTAGGTTGCAAGAAGGTTTGGGTGCTGAAGACCTACTATTTTTATTTTCAAGAAAACAATTGTAGTACAAACAATAAAAATAAATTATACATTAATAGTTGGTATTCAAGACATATGAATGGATATATATATTTATTTGAAAGGATTAGTATGATAAAAGGAGGAAAGGTAACTTTCATAGATTACGCTCAAGGAGAGATTACCAGTATATGTAATATTGTTATTTTGGGAAAATATTGAATATAAAAAGTTTTATTTGTTAAAGACATTAAGAAAAATCTTATAAGCATTGTTAAATTATGTGATGAAGTTTAGTATATAAATTTTAGAAATATTAAACATGTAGTACAAAATTCCAAGGAATAATTTAATATTTTTTCTCATCGGTATGATAATTTTAACACATTAACAAAGAAGTACTAAGGAGCCAAAACTCACCTTGTCATAGTAAAATGGAAGATCAATCTTTGTTATTGAATTGAAGGTTAGGGAACTTTAACCTTAGAAACATATGAAAATTATATAATAAAATACTTGTTAAGGATATATCGAATCATAGATTTTATTCTTCAAATGTTTTTCCCCCTTTCAATATGGTAAGCAACATAAGTGTAGTTTTAAATAAATATGTGAATTTCCTACATCTGATACTTTAATGTTAGTGAACATGGATCTTTTTCCTCCTACACAAACTATAATTATCGAGAGAAATTATTATTTATTTTTTTAGTTAATTTTTACACTTGATATACATGGGTTTACGTAAAAGAAAATAAATCTAAATAAATTTCTTTATTTTAAAACTTATTTACCAAATGTTTAAAATGAGAAAAATATTACCATAATAACAATTTATAGTGATCAAGAGAGGGAATTTTTAAATTCTTATTTTGAAACTTTTTAATTAAGAAAGGAATTACACATAACTTCTTAGTCCCTAGAACTCCTCATAAAAATGGAATTATCGAAAGAAGAAATCATATTTTTCAAGAAATAACATGAATAATGTTTAGTGAATACTCAATTTATAATCATTTTTATGATAAAGTGGGTAGTATTTATTGTTATACTACAAATTAATTTTTAAACGAAACTATTTATAATAAAACACCATATTAATTTTGGACTAATTGAAAACAAAAAGTATCTTATTTCAAAGTATTTGGATGAAAATTATTCATCATTATTATGAAAGATAACATGTATAAAATAACACAAAAACATGTCGAAGGTATATTTTTTGGTTATTCCACTAATTATAATGAAAATAGAGTTTTTATAAAAAAATATTGTACTATTGAGGAAATAGTAAAAGTTAAATTTGATGAAACAGAACATTTTTTAAACCAACCCATCCAACATCCCCATATACAGTTTCCCAAACTGATCCTCCACCATTGATGGAAGATTATTCTTTTAAGTAAAATACAAAAAAAAAAATCAGATGTATTTACTCAAGAAGACTTTATACCATATGTTGATGACCAAAAATTACAAAACCCAAGTTAGTTGCTTCCGAGGAATCATCCTAGTGATGGTATCGTTGGTTATGTTAATAAACTAGTTATGGATATTAGTTTTTGATGAATGAGGTAAAACATCTTGATATTATTTCAGAATTTGAAAATAATATTCCTGATGAGGCTTTAGGTGATGGGGATTAGATAAAGGCCATGAAATATGGTATAAATTAATCTAAATGGAACAATGTCTAGACCTTGGTAGAAAGACATAGTGAAACTTCAGTTATACGAGAAAAATGGGTCCTCAAAAACAAGTGTGATGGAAATGAAATAATCATTATAAATAGAGAAATATTGTTTTATAAATGTTACACCCAACAAGAGGGAGTTGATTATGAAGAAACCTGTGAAATGATAGGAATACCTAAATCTATTCGTATTCTAATATCCTTTACAAAATTCTTCAATTTTAAACTTTTTCAAATGGATGTGATGTGTGATTTACTTAATGGATGTGTATAGGAAGATATTTTTATTGAATAACCCATATTTTTAAACATACAAAACTTTATGATTATGATTTAAAACTTAAAAATTATTTTAATGGAATTAAACAATCTACTAGAGCATGGTATGATAGATTTAAAAGATTGCTATTACAAAACAATATTTTAAGGGAATTGCTGATCAAACTCTTTTTATAAATAAAGTTAACAAAAACATTATGATTTTACAAATATATGTTTGTGAAATTATATTTAGATGAACTAAAAAATCATTAACATATCCCTTTTGGAATCTTATGAAATGTGATTTTGAAATGAGTATGAGGGGTAAGTTACCTTATTTTTTAATCTTTCATATTTCCCAAAAATGAGAAGGAACGTATACATCTCAACATAAGTATATCAAATATCATATTAAGATGTATGGATATGAAATAACAAAAAAGTACTAGTACTTAAATCGGAACCTCAAATAAAATTGATCTTAATGAAGTTGGGTTACTAGTTAATAAAAAAAATTCAGAGGTATGATATGAAGCATAATATACTTATTAGATAGTCACCCATATTTAATGTTTTCTATTTTCTTAAGTTCAAGGTATCTATCTAATCCAAATAAATCTCATATAACAGCTATAAAAAAATATTTTCATTATCAAAATGGAATAAAGGATTATAACTTTTCTATTATTGTAGAAATAAATTTGAATTAAAAAACATTAGATGCTAACTTTGGTCATTATAGAAAGTCTAAAAAAAGTACATCTAAAACTTGTCATTTTTAAGGAGATTCTATAGTTTCGTGGTCATGTAAGAAACAACACACTGTGTAACTTTACACTGCTGAAGCTGAATATGTGTCACCTGGAAGTTATTGTGATCAAGTGTTGTGAATGCAACACACACTCACTGATTGTAGCACAAGTTTTTCAAAAAATCATATACTATGCAACATAAATATTGACTTTTATTTATGTAAGAACCATGCACATCACTCTCATGAAAAAGACATAGATATTAAGTATCACATTCTTGGGGATCACACACTTAATAGGGATATTATTTTACAATTCATCAGAATGCAATAACAACTTGATGTTATTTTTATAAAAACCATTAACTTTTGATAGATTTTAATGCATTAAATAGAACCCATGAATGATGAATTTAAAGTAATCATTATCATCTACTTTATGTTTACTCATATCCTTAAATTAATCTACTTATATTCATAGAGGGAGTACAAAAGTTTGATTTTTATTTTAAATTTTTTTAAATGATTTTCAGAAATTGGAATTTTAGAGTAACTTTTGTAAATTTTTTTCTTCTTTTAGAGTCAATATTCTCCAAAAGAAAATTTTAATTAGAAATACATATAAGCATTATAGATCCATGATTTCAAAAAGTATTCCATATTCATAATTTTTTTATAATGATATTTTATAGTATTAATATTAATTCATGTTCTATTTTAAAACCTATGTATTATGTTTTTGTATTAACACAATAGTATTCAATATTTTTAAAAACATTATAATGTAATTAATTTTATAACATTAGATAAGAACATATTTATTCATACCCATTATATATGTCCAGATAATAAATATTACTTACTCTTGAGATAAGATAATAATTTGACTTTAATTCACATAAAGGATCTCTTTAGGTTTGGAGTATTAGAGAATTTGGTAATAAGTCATACATAATAGCATAAATATTACTATTTGACACGTCAACTCACTATCCATTTTTCCATAAAACAAACCTCTTTAAGAAGAAACATGGTATCATTTCATATTTTAAAAGAACAATTTTTTTTATGTCATCCAGGACAATATTATTCATTATGTCCTATAAATAACATCTTAAAACTAGGGATGAGCATAAAATTCATAGTAATGGATTCAAAAAGAAGAAAAACTGTTAGTCTTGGGATAAAATGAAAACCATGAATACTTTATCATAACGTAATACTATTTACCTTTAAGAATTATAAAATATAATCTAATGAATATAAGATCATTTCATACCATTTTTGTAACCAAAATATTACCATAAATCCCCAAGAAAAAATATATAACACATAAAGGTTATATGGGACATAAATATAAATAATTGGACTAACTATATTGTTGAATTCCACACATATCTTTAAATGTAATAGCCATTCGACTGGATTCCATGCGTAATGCATTGGAGGTTATATCATAACCTAACTTCCTTGGTTTATCGTTGAACCACCCATCATTGGTTTATCATGTAACCAACCACCATTTTTTATCACTTAACATCCTATCAAATGTCCAAGTACCATTATAAAATTATAACACATAAAAGATTTAAATTATTAACATTTAACTCATAAAATTTTATTTTCAATTACAAGAAATAATTTAAACATATAGAAATTGTAAAACGATTTTGAAAACCATTTTCAATACAAAAACACCTAGAAAGAGAATAAGGGATTTCATTTCCTTTTAAAAACTTTAAGTCTTATAGAGGAATCCTAATATAAAATAATGGTTACAGAAGAAGATAACTCATTGTTACCATATATGTTAAAAATATCCATTTTTCATTTATTAAAAATGATGCATAGAAAAAAATTCCCTTTAAATTAAAATTCAAATGGGTTTATTATATATAGTATAAAATAAGGTGGTGTATATTATCAAAATATACATCAATGAAAGGATATTATGACGAAGTCCCTTAATTTGAGTCCAAATCATTAAGTTTGTTCATTATTTTTATTGAATAACAATATTATCTTAATTTCTACTTTTTGAGAAATTTTTTCTATTTTCTATTTCCATTTATATCACTTATGGAAATTCTATAACAATTACATAATTATTTAAGTTCATATGAGTCGTTTCGTCGATAATCAGTACCTGAGTCAAAAATATACTTATTTTGATGTAAAATATCCATTTACTAAAAATTAGAACATATTCAGAATGAAATTAATGATTTAAATATCATATATATCCAATATATATGAATTTATAACAGTTTATAAAATTTGGAGATAAGAAATGAAATGCACCATTCATGGAGATGGTGGGTCTTACGTACCCATGAACGCTAATTTTATTTCACTGTTATAATAAAGGAATGAAAAAGAAATGTAATATAGGTATGTTATAATTATGTTATACTATCTTTTTTTATATATGTTACATAAGTCCCTTAGCTCCATCCTTAATACATTCCATGTATGAAATGAATGAGTCATATCACATTGAGGGGGCGGTAGTCTGCACTTCCTCAGACGAAATTATCATATTTACACATTATGGAAATCATAAAGGTATATTATAAAAAAATTACAGAGTAATATAGACAATAAATATAATATGTATCAAATATAAATACAGTTCTATCATAATGGCCACCATGAGAGGTGGTAAGAGAAAATTGAACAATCATCGTTTCATGAGGCAATAATACACCGTAAACTGAAACAGTGTGTTCATATACATTAGATGGAGGTGTGTGCAATTTTAGTTTGAATTATTATCATAAAAACATACTAGTATATTGGGGACACATTTTTTGTTGTGTAATCATATAATAATAAGATCATAGAGAGTGAAGAAGGAAAATAAAGTAAAGGAACTAAAGAGAAGATGCTACCTCTAAATCGGGTAACGCCTTTTGATTTGAGTCAAAAGGATTTCTTGAATTTTCTTTATACAAAGTTTATGTCTTATATGATGAATAAAGGGATTTTGGGAGATTATTTATTAGATTTTTTCCATCCAAGGGGATTGATATGTGTGAGTAAGTTGGTATAGGTGGTGTCCTTTTATAAGAGGGATGAGAGGTACTTTAGGAAAGTGTTGAAATATTATTTTATTTTAATCTAATTTTCAAATTATAATATTTCCCAAGTAATTTATATAGATTATAAGATGAGGATGAGTCTAAAACCTCTAAAAAAATAGGTTTCAATCAAGTTTATGTCCCAAAACTAACCTTATCTTTTATCTTTAACCCATAGTTAAAAACAATAACTCCTAAAATGTCTTCTTGTATTTTCATAATATATTGTTACTATAGTTACTATAAAATAAAAGGAAAACAAAAATTGGATAATTAATTTAAATTTAAATTTATTTAAGTCATTTTTAGGAATATTAGATTTTAGGAAAATTATATCATTTAATAAAATAATATTTGTTTTAAAAACTCTTTTATGTCAATTTTGACTATATTTAGTGATTTTTTTAACGTCATAAGAACTTTAATACTTAAATATAAAGGAATTAACTCATCCCATAAATCTCAATTTAATCCAAAAAAATTGTTTATGGATTAAAAATGTTAAAATTAAATTTATTTTAATATTTATAATATCAATTATTTTATTCTCTCATTAATTAAGTAATCACTACATCATCGATGTGTCATAAATAAATTTATTTATTTAATTTATAAATATTATAAATAAAATTCATGGATGTAAGAAATTGTTTTATATTTATAATGAAGATTTACAGTCTAAGATATAATTTATATAAACCAAATTAAAATTTTTTTTATTTAGGAGATACATGTTTATGTTATACTTCCCTCTACATTAAATTAAAAATTATAAAAGGTCACTATCACACCCAAATTGATTCATGGGGTCTAAATATCAACCCATTGATTCCCATGGTTTGGAATATCTCATAAAATAGGATTATAAAACATTTTAGGGTAGTTTTATATTATTATAAAATTATTTTGTTACTCTTATTTACCAGATTTACCCTTTAACCATGGTAAATAATAATAATTACAGAAGTTACTATTCATAATATCCAAAAATAAAAGGTACCTATTTAAAAAATTTAGACCTTCTGATTCCGAACATGGAATCTATTTTTCCAAATTAAAAAAAAATCTAAGAAATTAATTAAAAATTATTGCCTGTTGTCAAAATAGGGAAATGGGGTTTTTAAAAAGTAAAATATATAAAAAATTGAACTGTTTTTATGCCAAATTTCATTGTGAAATTACGTCATATGAACATAGTTGGATTAAATGTTAAATAAAATCCAATTAATCTTTAAATAAAATTAAAATGACAATATAACTATATAATTAAATGAAACAAAAATCAGTTTTGAATTAAAATGCAGCATTTATTAATATTCATAAAAATATGAATTTTATCGAAAAAATACCAAACTTTCCAAAAATATAAATTTTGATGTCCCACTTCAAAATAAGAAGTTTATTTTTTTTCATACAGATCATATAACAATGAAAAATAAATATTTCAAAATTTTACTCCACCAAAAGGAGTTCAGATGAGATTTTAAAAATATTATTGTATTTTTTTCTTAAAATTGGATTCATTGTCATTATAATCCTCTAAAATTTATTCGATAAATGTAAAAACTATTAAAAATAATGTGTAATCATATAATAGTTAGTTCTATTCATTACTTCTAATATAATGTCTAGGTATTAAGTACCATTTAAAATAATAATAATATTATTTTATTTTTTAGTATAACTCAGTGTTGTGTGCAATGAAAGATTTCAGAGAAACATGTTGTTGCATATTGAGTATGCAATCAGACAAATAGTACCCTATAACATAAAATTAATATCTTATTCCTAAATATAAATAGATACGAAATAGTATAATTCTATAATTACATGGGATGCTACATCAATACCCACTTTTGGAAATTCCATCCCCACAATTTTATTTACTTATCAAATAAGTGGGGGTATTTATCCCTCATAACATTTTTTGATTCCCACATTTCTACTTAAACCATATGATTTTTCTACAAATCCTTTACCTGATGAGTCAAATTGTTCTGCAACACTTTCTATTTGCAGTCATGAATCTGTACTGGCAGTTTCTCACAAAAATGATTTCCTTCCAACTGAACTACATCTGGACTCAAAACATGAGATTGATCTTGCAAATACTTTCTTAACATTCAATTATAAATAAATTGGATACCTAGGATAAACTAGGAAGTAAAGCCACCATGTAGGAAACTTATCAAACTTAATATAGGATTTCACCGGGTTCAATCAACCTCGGACTCAACTTTCCTTTCATAACAAAATGCACCATACATTTCCATGGAGAATCTTTAGGAAAGACACAATCAACTACCTTTAAAGAATGATCCTTCCTTCAGTTATCTACTTATCATTTTCGTCTGATCTAAGTTGTCCTCATGTGTTTCTGAAACAGCTGAAAGTTTTCAGCCATCTCTTCTACCAATTCTCATCCTATCAACTTCCTTTCACCTAATTCAAACCAAAAAGATAGATTTCAAAACCACATTCTATATAATGCCTCAAATGGTTCCATATATATTCTGGAAGGAAAAATATTATTATATGAAAACTGAACCAAAGAAATATTCTGATCCCAACATCCCTAGTAATCCATTGAACAAGCACATAGCATATCTTCCATGTTTTGAATTATTGTTCTAACTACCCATATAATTGAGGATAAAAGGCTGTGCTAAATTTTAGTTCAATTCCCAATGACTTTTGAAGGACTTCCCAAATGATAGAAGTGAACCTAAGATCATGATCAGATACAATGGAGAGAAATACGCCATGTAAATTAACCATCTCTTTAAGATACAACAAATAATGTTAGTATAGAGATAGAGTATCTTGAATAGATTGAAATTGATTAGATTTAGTCAGTCGATCAATAATATCCCAGATTACATTTTTACCTCGATATGTGTTTGGTAATCCCATTACGAAGTACGTTGACACATTTTCACCTTTCCACTATGATAAGGAACCCCTTTATCCCACATTGTGAGTTGGGGTAGGGCAGGATGACAGGTTCTACGATAACCATCTCTCTTTTGTGCCTCCCACCAGATAATGCATGAAATAATTGTGAGGAATCATTTACATGATACTTTCCTTCACCTTATATAAATAAATACAAAAACAATCTTACTGTAGGGTCCCCATTATTCCCCTGACAAATGTGGGGCCATGGATGAATTATGGGTGTTAGTACACCTATCCCCCTTTCAAGACCGCCCACTCGAAAAAAACTAAAAAAATGTCATTAAACACTAATTTCCAATTGATTCAAAACCTCTATCTAACCCTGTGATGACACATGTACCTCATTGAATAGGTTTACCCATAGACCTATGAAGAACCAAATCAGATTCTGACTAAACCACATTAGAGATATAATGATATCATAGGCCCTTTTTCATCACCACCACCAATGAATGTTGAACCAGAGCCTGCTCCAACCCATGAACTTTTGTGATCCCCACTATATAACCAACTAGATCTCACAACCCATTCTAAACCAAGAAAAAAACTACACCCTATCTCAGGAGAAAATGTGGGTTGTCGATGACCACCAATTGAATTCTCCCCAAGGATTGCATCAACAGCAAGATCCCAGATCTAGAATGACACCATATCTAGGATAAAGAATCCCAAAAAACATCGTACATCCTATAATGAATCCAACACCAATATCATCATGTTATCAACTATCTGTATTAAAGAATGCACAACTACACCCAGTATCAAGAGTGAATTCATTCTATCATTTACCATCTAATGAACTTTTCCATGAGGATCACATTTGAAAAAAAAATAACAAATCTTGATCAAGACCAAATCTTAGTAGAAGGAGGCCCATTGACCGTCACATCACAAATAGTGACATTCCCTACACCACCATCAATATGATCTTGGATATTGAAAATATAGAATTCACAACAAATGAGAGGTAGCCAAAAATCCTGGTCATATTGATTGATTTACCTCAAGTGATATATTAGAGAAGAAAAAGAAATTAGTGAAGATTAAATGATTGGATTCACGTTCAAATATCCTTCGTTGAGCCTCATACCAGTATTTTCCATTTAGATGATAGGGGAAGGAGGAGTCCAAATACCATAAAATAATTAGATGAAATCCCTAAGACAAGGGATCAACGTTCTTGTATAGTGTGACACAATAGTGGGATCTATTTTCTTTATGCAAATATTTAATAAATAAGTTACACCTATTTACTCTCACTAATATAATGTCTAGGTTTTAATGATCATAAATGAATATTTATATTTAATCTAATTATATCATTATTTCATCTATGTTTAGTGTTCCGTGAAGATAAATCTATTGAACACATTGACATATTTAAATGTAATCATATATTAAAATATTGTGGTATTTCTTTTTACCGCCTAAATAAAATTTTACCGCACAACATTAATTATTACTCACTAAATAATGTAGGGGATGGTATTATTATCATACTCCTCATTTAAAAAATAAATTCTAATATGAGATATACATTATATTCTTAGGCTATATAAATTTACTTATACATCTTGAAAAATCATTAATAATTACTACAAACATATATCCAGTTATGTAAATACCCTAATCATATATTCTCAATATCATACATTTCCCAAAACCATTTGAATATCAAAGACCATAAACCACAATGATATTATACATTTTTCAAAAAATTATCTCTATATATATCTAATGAATGAATTAATATGTAGTTAAAAATATCATGTAGGAGTCAATATATATAATAATCCCAAAAAATTTGATAAAAATCACAAAACATATCATGGATTAGTTTTTATTTAAATCAATAATCAAATCCAAGGATATCAGTACTATCCCACTCATTTTTATCAAAATCAATCAACCCTTAAATAGATCAACATTAAAGATCTATTAAACCCAAGAGATACCCATACCTTAAGTATGTATTCACAAATATTTATCACCAAATATATAAAAATGTCAAATAAATCACATTTAATAGTTTTTATACAATTTAATATATGTTTTCAAATGTATAATGAAGAACTATTGAAGAAAAATCCATATTTTTCACACATAATCCTCATAATATTTAAAATATTCTAATATATCATTGACAAAATTCAATCAAGAATGGGAGTAAATAAGAGTTTCAAGAAAATATCAATCTTAGTATCCTAGATAAGACTAAGAGTGTCACATTTTCCATCATAATAAGAAAATAACATTATTAACAACCATTTTAGTATTCTACCTTATTCAATTATTAGACATAGTGTTTTCTTGGTATATACCATTCTTAGCCACATTTTCATGAACTTGTTCTATCCAAATACTAAAACCCTAAATGGTTTTCAATAAAATAAAAGTAAATGGTAATATGAATATGGAAACTTGACCATACTAAGTATTCAATCCATTATTTCATCCTTTGATAGGTTTATTTCAATATACTTATCTATAAGTTAGTTTTTATTAAAATTTTAAACCTAGTTCATTAGAGAAACTAGGAGACCAATCATTCATAGTGGTTTGTAATGTGAATTTGATATACTGAATCATATCCCTCGACAGTTCTTTAATATGGGTACAATATTAATACAACTCATCATGAATTAGATTAATGGTTGAGTCAATGATCAACCAACACTTTTCAAGGATATTTCCTCTAGGTGTATCTTTTCCACAACTGCATCAACTTTTTAGTATCTTGATAGAAATGTATTGCTTAGATTACTAACCACATAATTATATACCTTCATTTCCAGATATAATCATATATTTATAATCATTTCTGGGGGTTTAATTAAGATTCTTTAACCATAATCCCCCAAAAATGTGAATTATTACCTTAAAATTAAATCATATATTTTTATCCAAAAGGTTTATCTGTACTTTTATAGCCATAATTAACCTTAACATATCAACCCTTGAATTATCCTAAAAAATCATAATATATGAAGTTATCTAAGACATTATTTGACACAAAATGTGATTCCTCAAACCCATTATACAATATCTAGTGCCTAAAACACATACCTTACACTTATTCTTCAATAAAAACTATATATTATCAAACATAAATATCTAATTTTCATATGAATTTAAAATGTATTTCATTCTACACATTCACAAGACCCATTAGTTTTTGAGATCTATAGAATTAGGAAAAAACCTAAACTAACAAATCCCATGAATTTTTAAACTAAAGGATGTTTTTTTCTATCATATATACAACTACATATTCCATAATATGTTTTCAAAATCACCCAAAAAATCTCAATATTGGATATATTATAAAATATATCAAGTGTAATTAGATTGTTCACAACCTGCGGAAATGGAAAAATAAAAATGTCTGTGATCAAACACATTGTAAGGGAAAACACACAAATGATATAATCATGGAATGAAAATGGAATAAATATTTTGGTCGGAATAAGAACTCGTCATACTAACTTAATTAACCAAAACTGAGAGAATAATATATCCATGGATAAAAAAAAATATAATAGATCACATGGATAACAAATACATCATTATAGGTGATAAAATACATAACTATAAATAGTTAATTTGATACTATAAGCCAAAATATCTTTATCAAAGACATAATTCTCATAGTATCATGAACATATTTTGTTCTATGAAGGAATAAACCAAAATAATCATATAGGAGTTTTCACTAAATACCTACTAATTCATCGAGAGATATATAATGTTGGGCCCCACCCATCACTTGTTTATGTATAATTAATTTATCATGTAGGGAAATTAATAAAAATTAATAATAATATTTTCCAGTAATCAGCCACGTCGGCATAACAACGTATGAAACACTAACACTTTACCACATGTTAATAAAATGGATAACATGATCACAACCAATTATTATAGATAAAGGGGATACTCAAATAATACATAGTCCAATTTCAAATAATCATCCATATTAGAATAACATATAGAATGAAAAAACTTATCACAAAATTAATAGAAAAATATTATTTATTATTTATAATAATACAATGTGAATTATATAATGTTTTTTGTTACCATATAATAGATTAATTGGTATATGACTAATTTAGTATTATAATAAAATTATCATAATCCATGCAGAAAAAGGGTGGATTGTTGAATATGAATATAAGACTATAAATTATAAATATTTACCAAGGGTTTATTTGGTAATAATTTCAGTAATGGAAAAATTACCTATACCAATAATTTGGAATCGTTGGTATAGGTATTTCTCAACAGTTTTCCGAACCGTTGTGATAGGTCTTTCCCAACGGTGTGGGGAAACTATAGGGATTGATATATATATATATATATATATATATATATATATAATCGTTCCAGTGGAGGTTTGAACCCACAAACTCAACGTTATATATCAATGACTTTACCACTATCTTAGAGTTTTCTTTGTGAGTATATTTGGATATATATATATATATAATTTATATTTTGATTTATATGACGATATTCAATTAATATTCTCATAAAAAATTAGGGCACTTATCCCAACGGTTCTCAAACCCATTGGGATAGGCCTTTCGCAATGGTTTTGAGAACCGTTGGGATATGTACCAATCTTCCCCAATGGTTTGGCCAAACTGCTGGGAAAACCATAACCATTCCCAATGGGTCAGCCAAACCATTGGGAAAAGTGGCCTTAAAGTGTCCTTTTTCCAACGGTTTGGCCAAACCATTGGAAAAGCCACACCCTTTCCTAATAGTTTTGGAAAACTGTTTGGAAAACTGGCCTCAAAGTGGCCTTTTCCCAATGGTTTGGCCAAACCATTAGGAAAAGTGGCCTCAAAGTGGGGTTTTTCCAACGGTTTAGCCAAACCATTATGAAAGGGGACCTATACCAATGATTTTTATAAACTGTTTGTATATATGTGTTGGTATAGGTTAGATTTTCAATAGTATGTATATCCACTAAAAATAGGGAGATAATACCGCATAATACTATCAAATGGAATAAGGAACCCTAAATATATGAAATAAGTTCAAAAAAATGATAAAAACTCAATGAATGAGAGTCGAGTTTCTAAAGCCCCTTACAACTTGTAAAACAACCATACCAATAAACTCTTGAATACGATAACAATATTTAGATATTATATAACATGAAATAAAATGAAACGAATTATAGAATATTAACATGATATTAAATCAATAGAACACTGTAAAAATGGGGCATGGTTCATAACATGTAACATGTCTCAAATAATCAGTATTGAGACCATGAAAACCATTATGACATTATAAACCTTTGAATCAAACCCCTTTAAATTCTGGGGTTATAAATAAAAATAAAATACCATAATTAAAATATAATTAATTATATTATATCTCAATTAGGTATAATATAATCCATATAAATAAAATTAATTACATAATACAAAAAAATTTTAGAGAGTTAAATTTGAGATGAAAATTATTACCCTATATTCCTACTGACTAGACCATGATCTAAAATCTTTCATAATAAAAATAACTATATTAATATCTTATCTAAAAACCATAGAATATATATTATAAACTTTTAATATTATGTTTATATTTATATTTCATAAATATATTAACCGATTAATTTTTTTCATTAATGGGTGTTAGAACTTTTGGTTGATTATTTCATACCAACATCATGATGATTTGATCAATTATCACTAATTTTTTTCAAGTTAATAATTAAAATATAATTCAATATAGAATAATCTTTATTATAAATGATTAATTAAGTCCCATTTTCATTAGGCAAAAAATATGAATACATCATATTAAAATGTATGTCTTGATGAACTAGTATTCAATTTTTTTAACAATCAAAATTGATATATTGACAACCATTTTAAATATTAAAAAAAATTAAAAATTAAGTAAAATATTCTAAATATATAATTATTTAATTTTATTAAAATTACATGATATACCATAATCATTATGAAATAATAATTTTAACATTATTTTTGTAGTCTATTAAATCGACCCAAATGGAAACATGTTATAATGATTTAATGAGTAAGGAGATATTTGCAGATAATGATAACATGAAATATAAATAATATAAAAATGATATAAAATTCATATAACCTCATTCAATCCATTCCAGTAATCTTCAATAATGGGTGGTTATTACAAACTAAATTCGTTGTTTGGGGAGGCAGTAATCATCCATACACATGATTAATGATAACATTTTTTAGAGAATAGATGGAATGATGGAATATAAAAAATCATCATTTTATAATATTATATTCTAAATTGAAAATATATTTTATAATAAAATAGTTTATTTAAACTATCCTTTAAAGGTGGTGATGAAAAACAAATAACATTGTTTTATTGAGGAGGTAGTCCGCACATGCACATGATTGAAATTATTTTGATTTATATATCAATGGAAATGATTAAATAGTTGTAGTAAAAATAATATAATTACATTAAACAACAATATTGATTCCACTTTAATTATATTAATAAGTTTATATAAGGTTAGGGTAGTGAAAATCAACAAGGAAATACTTAGAAGAAGTGGATACTCACATCAGGGGCTTTAATTTTTTCTTGGAATTAACCTTTAAAATGAAGTCCTTTTGATAAATAATAGTTTCTAGATGATTTTGGATATAATAGAGAGTTATTACTGTATATATTTGGAATATATTAAAGGATAAATCTGAATTGAATTGATTTTTTGAGTTGGAGTGGGGGTTAACTTTTTTAGTGATTGGAAGGGATCTTTTAGAATCAAATTTAAAAGTTTCAATAATGTGATGTTACTATTCCAATGTCAATGGCCCCCTATAAAAAGGTGAGGGAAATGTGAGTGTAGTTCTAAAACCACTACCACCTCTCATTTTAGTGAGATATTTAATTTTTTAAGAATTTTATTTTTACTTTTATACTTTTACAAAAATTTAGATTTACTCTCTTAATTATTTTTTAACCTCAATAATTAATTTTAATGTAAAAAATGAATTTTGAACCTTATAAATATTTTGAAACATTTTATTTAATTTTTTTAAATAAATAGATCTAAAAAATTTCCATGGGTTTGAAAATTAAATTTTATGGTCAGATTATATAACGCGTAAAAAACTATTCTCATAGAAATTGTTTTTTATGCTTATAAATTAGGTCTAAGCCACAATTATTAAATTATTTTTATTACAATAAAATATATCAGTTTATTATGAAATAAATAAAAGATATTAGTATTTTATTTCAATCCAAAATTTATTCTAACATTAGTAATACTTAATTTAATGAAAATATTAATTTTATTATTAAATTATTAATCTAATACAGTCCTAAAAATGTTGGAAATAGGATTTATATGCTCAAAAAATATACAAAAATTCTAAATGATATTTCTTAAATAAATATTTTATTAAATAAATTGTTTTGAAAAATTATAGGATACACTTAAATAATGATAAAATGAAAAAAATTATAATATTCATAAAACTATACTTTTTGAATAAAAATAAATATTTTATGAAACCCCCAAAATTTCGTATTAAGATAATATTATTATTATAAATCTAAAAATTAGGCCCATATTTTTAAATTATAATTATAAAATTTACAAATTCAATTTTGGAATAAAATCAAAACATATAATAAAAGCCTTTTGTATTGGAAAATGATATTTTGAAATATTAACATTTATTATTATTATTTTATATCATTTAACATCTAAATTAGTGTAAAACAATTATTAATATCAAACATAATTTATCATAATTTTTTATATGATTGTTTAAATATAACTTCATATCATATAAAAATGAAATTTTTTGTTAAATACTTCTATAAACAATAAGTAGTTATATAATCCATTTTAAGTGATCTAATTGAAATTAATTCATTTTAAAATTAGTCTTTTTTTAACCATATATATATTTCATAAAGTGGTTAAAAATATTCATTTAAACTAATTCAATGGATAGGTTTTAATGGTAATTCTTAAATATTTGTATTTTATGTAAATATATTACTATTTCATTTAGGTTTGGTATTTTTTGT
This sequence comes from Viscum album, assembly GCA_963277665.1. Classification (NCBI taxonomy): domain Eukaryota; kingdom Viridiplantae; phylum Streptophyta; class Magnoliopsida; order Santalales; family Viscaceae; genus Viscum; species Viscum album. The sequence goes on along the minus strand of OY728146.1, from coordinate 1,775,607,789 downwards.
GGATCATTATATCATACACATTAAAATAATTAAAGGTAATAATATATTAAAATTATGGTGTGTTACAACAAGTGAATTCATTAGATCAAATGGCTTGAACATAAACTCATAGTGACTATATATATACCGAAATAAAATATTTTAGATATTGTCCACTTTGGCCCTCATTTGGTGATATCCAAGCCACACATCAATCATTAAAAACTAAATGAACCCCTTTAGCTATTAAAATATATCAACTATTCTTGCAAGGGATAATTAATGGTTCTTGACCGTCACCTGATTCAACTTCTAGTAATCCATGCACAACCCATACTACTTTCTACCTTCTTAGTGAATATAAGTAGAGCACCCCAAAGAGGTACACTTGTCCAGATAAATCCCTTATTATATAAATCATTGATATAGATTATCAAATCATAAAACTCCATGGGTTCCAAATGACATGGTTATATCTAAATCGTATAGACTCCCACCTATAAATATATTCGAAACACAATTTCGCATTACTGGGGTAGTGTCACAACCTCATTTGGATTGACATTAATAAATTACCCAACAACTATGTGTGCCTACCCCACCAAATTCCCCCTTAAAAACTCCACCAACTAACATCGAAGAGGTTCTACAGGCCCAAAACCCATCCAATGTCTATGCTCACCAAATAACATGGCTCACAATCCCTTTACATATAAAAACATGACTCTCCTTTATAAATAGTCAAAAAATTATTTCATAGAGTACAATTAAAATTTATAAAGGATATTATCATATAGTTTTATCTTTATTAAAACTAATTTCCTCACTAACCATTGTTTCCTAGTCTTCAATCTACATCCCTGGAAAAAATAACACAAGTACAATTTTCCTTAAACTAGTGTAGATAACACTATTGGAAATAGAATAATCTCAATCACTAGTGATAATGTGTGGAATAAGGTGAGTGAAAAAATGGAGTTTAAAGATATAGAATCAAACAATGAATGAACTGTGGTATATAATCAACTAATCAGTAATCAATAAACATATGATCTCTTTAGAATTAGAACCTCCACAACATGCACCTATCTGCATCTAACTCTTCTATCTCCCAATTGATAAAAATCATGTTTTTCATTGATCTAGGTCTCTGAGGATTAAGAATATTACTAGGATAGCCTCTACTATCCCTAAATACTATCATATAATGAACAAAATCTAGGGCCCTCTATTTTTCCTATTATTGGAGAGTGGCATGACCACTATACAAAAAATGAACTTCTTGAGTGTTTGAAAACTATTCTTGATGGTGAAAATAATCCCCATAAGAATAGAACACAAATGAGAATACCTTAAATGATTCTATGGAATCCCTGGACATGGAAAAGCATGAATTATGATATTATGATTGAATCCATACTATTAAAAACATTGAATACCCTAACATCCATGATCTCTCACCTAAATCTATACTCCTAGAGATGCAATTTTAAACTACCGATTGATGCAGTCCTCTATAAGAGTACATCCAATCAATCACTTTTAGAATCTTATACACCGCTAGATACAAAAGAATTATAAAAGAGGGGACTGTAAATATACTCACTAGTCTTAATTCCTCCACATGGTGTCATTCTATAGACTCTTTCTTTGGAAAGAGATAAGGAGAAAAACACATGAGTTTATTTAACTTGGTCTTAGGTTCTCACATGCTCAGGATCACTTAGTAAAGGCAGAGTCTCTATTACTTTATTTCTACCATCATCGTTGATGAAAAAAACTTTTGATAGGGCTTATTCTAAATTTCAACCCAAGGACATCCACCTCCTTCTCTCCCCATGTTGCAACGTCCACCATGGTTGCCCCACTCCCCACACCAGACTAGCCACTGAAAAATAAAAAAACACAGTTGAATCCTAAATTAGAATAAAGGAAATCTTAATCTCATCCATTAAACAATCAATCTCTATAAAAAATACACTCCCTTTGTACTTCCATATACCTTGATACTAGAAACCATATAACACCATTTTCCATGTCTCAGCATTCATTGTCAGGTCAATCCTCTGGTGGTCTAATGAACCAGCCTGTTGAACCTCTATAAGATGAAATATATATTGAAAATGACTATATTCCATCACTATAAAAACAAAGGGTAAAGAATCATAATCCTGGTACCAAGGAATTTATTTATATTAATTTATTAATTTTAATTTTAATTCAAAATAATATAATAATTCAATCACAAATAAAAATAATTAAGAGGCTTGAATCTACTTATAATATGTATCCCACTATTAGTATTATATCCCATATGATGCTAAATAAGAACACCATCTATTCTTCGGATAAATGGGTGTACTAAATTATTGATTCCTAGTTGGTCTCTATTTATACAATACACACTATGTTCTATGAACATTTTTTCTTTCCCATTCCCATGCAGGCATCACCAGTTACATACTCCAAACAACATCCTATCTCTCAACCCAAACCCCTGACACCATTATGTCACAACCACCATATATTGGCACCGCTTCTAGTTTTATAGTGATAAAGAGACACAATTCATGTGACCGACCTCTAGAAGCCCGCAGTTTGGTTAAAAGTACCCATGGTTTATAACAATCAAATGAGATTCATTACCCTAATAATATAAAAAGGATATAGAGAAAAGAAAACCAACAACAAAAAAACCATCACATGACCTAAAATGAACCAAACTATCGCACATGTGTATTTATTGAAACACATAGAAAATTATCAACAACATAAAGAGAAACCTGTAAGAAAACCCTCACAAAAACTCCAACCTCAGTGCCAGTAATGTCCAGATAGATCCTTGAAATCCTCTAGGAATACTAAAAAAGTTCTTATATAATTATGGTTAGAATGGAATGCAAACTTAGATAGATTGTACCCAAGGTCTCCCATGAAAATGTGAAAATATTATAATGTTTCAATAGTGAAATAATAAGAGAACCAATAAGCACCCAAAAATACAAATTTAACTATGTCATGCTCACTAAATAACACAAGAAAATATTAAGAAAATAATAACATGATAAGATTGATAAATTCCACTGACATCCACTTCCCCACAAAGTTTTCACTCTAATAACCCAATGTGAAACATCATATACTCTCATCCCTTCAAATAAATATCATCACCATGTATCCAACCATCTCAAATGTGGGTCGATTCATAACCATTCCCACTACGTCCTCCAATAGAGATTAATATATTGTGTTGGTATAAATTTCTTCATTTATATATCATTTTCTATTTCAAAATCACCAAAAAAAGATCCAAAAACCCCCAAATTGTGATGTATCTTATCAGGAATGTAAATAACATCAACCTTATTCCCCCCTTACTACCACACATGACCCCCACAATATATCACATCATTACATAATTAGACATCACCACCAACAATGTCAATATAAAGGGATACGATTCACTATAAAATACACCATTTTATAACATAAAAATGAAAGAAAGATCAACAAAAGGGGATAATCTATCTTTATCTAGCCCACAGAGGCCCACCAGGTTGGTGGTGAGTTGGTTCTGACACCCAAATTAAACTTATAATTAGCTAGGGGCTAGCGACCAATACCAATTAAGAATAACACAAACATGGGTGATCTTATCCTATGGTACCTACACACACATTTATAAGAACCAATTTAATTAAAAAAGGAATGAAAAAATTAATACCAAAAAGCCTGAATATATCTATATCTTACATAAGAGTACAATAAAAGAACAAGAAATCCTAAAGGAAAAAAATGAAGCAAATAAAATTTTAAAGGTTTCCAACCATATAATGTGAAGGGGAATTCAATAAAATTCAACTCATGAAACCAAATATGGGTTATCTAGATCAACTATGATCTTCCTACTCCAAACACAAGAATACAACCTATTTTTTTATGCTTTTTTTATTAGGAGGTTGTTTAAACTGACAAAAACTATTTCTGTGATAGTTTAAAAAAACCACCACTAAATTTGGTGTCATCATCCAACCCATGTCGGTTCAATCCATTTATAGGTGGTTTCTGTTAACCTTCACAGTACATATATTTACTAGCCATTTATTTGGTTTTAGAGGTGGTTTTCGAGCCAAAAATATGTTGTGGATTTAAGAGTGGTTTAAACTACCTCTATATCGTATGTAATTTTTGACCATAAAATGACCATAAAAATGAAAAAAAACATCACTAAATAATAATGAATATATATTGCAACGATTTTATCTGAAACTAAAAAAATCAACCTTATATAATGGCAGTTTGAAACACCACTAAATGATAAATTCCAAAAAAAATAAACCTGCAAGAATATAAAACCCCATAACTATAGTGTAACATAGAATAAAACAAACAAATAATTAAGAGTGGAAACAATACATAAAAAAGCATCACCCAAAGATAAGTTTCACCATAAATATAAATATCAACATTAATTTCATAATTAATGAATAAATATATCATAACATTCAATGTATACCAATTCCATTAATATTTTAGAAATTAAATAAGAACTCTAAAATATGTTATTCTAAAATGTAAGGGAAATATAGATATCCTTTCCAGAAACTGTGGCATGGTGTTTGAATCACCAAATTAGTGTTAGTTTATTATAAGTTTTGTTTTCAATCTTCTCTAAATATAAATTGAACACTAATCACTCCTCAATGAACTTTTTCATGACACCCTCCCTATCTCTGTCTCAACTTTCTATTACATGCACCTACATGAAAATTATATTGAAAATAAAATAGTACTGAATATTGGTATTTAAACATAAAATAGTAAAATTTTGTGACCTAAATGATTTTTATGTTGTGTGATTTACCTTATCACCGTCTTCCATCAATTTAATAACATTAGGGGCATATCTTGTCATCTTCTAATATAAATCAATCAACAATTTTTGAAAATAAGATATATAATCCCTGTATTTCTAAATCGATCGTTTCAAAGAAACAAACTCCATCTGAGAATCTGATGGTAGAGAGTAACTACAACCACAATTTTATGTCGCTATAATCCCCAATGTCCTACCAAAGGTCATAAATGGTAATTGTCCCAAAACCATCCTATGAAATTGAAAAGGATGATATTTCCCATGGACATGAACAACTAGTTCATGCTGGGAGACTGAGAAATACTGTATGAGATTTGAATCCCATAGTTATTAAATTTTTACCTATAAATAACATATCACTGATATTTGAAGCTACACTTATTAACATAGTGACAAATGATAATAAATTTTTACAATGAAAAATGAAATTATACCCCAACATCTTTGGAAAGTTCAATAACATAACTACCATCATATTTTTTTTATGAAAATTCTACCACAATTCTATTCAGGTGACTTGGTGACCTCAATTATGTGACTTCATTAAACAAAGATAAATCAACAATTTAATATATCAAATAGATATTATTTTCTTATAGATATTTAGGCTAATAAAATTATTACAAGAGTCGATCAGTTTCTGGAAAAAACATTGAACTCACAGTGTGAGGGATGATTTTCTTAGCTCGACTACATGAATTCTTCTTTGAAACATCCTGAAATAAATAACATGTAATTTAGTAGTAATGTGTAAAATTTTATATCCTTTTAATATGCATGAATAAATGTAAAATTAGATTAATATAACAATATATATTTAAATACCACATTATTCTCACGATGATTGCTATTAAAAAAACCATCCATTTCTCCCAAGGTACCCATTTAGGTACCTTATCATACAATAAATAGGTGCTCAATGAATTATCATTGAATTCATTCCAAAATATCCATATAAACTCTTTCCATTTATTACAAATATTTTTAATGTCCACCTTCATGCTATTGGATCAACAATGGTAAAATTTAAGAAACATATGTACAAAAAAGATTCATTTTTAAAATATTAGAAATTAATAACATAATGACATTAAATTACGGCATAATGTGTTAAAATTAGCCATATACGTAAACAAAAAAACATTATTTTTCAACGATTATGGAATATGCCTCCAATCAGCATATGTAATTATAAGGTTAACCAGATCCTCCACTATTTAGGCTATAATCTTTCAAAATAATCATATAAAATCATCCCTTGGGACACCATAACAGTCAAATGGAACAACTATCTTTATTTTACTAATATTCTATATATCTGAACTTTTCATATGTCTCTTCATAGTATCATTTGTTTACATCTTATAGGAAAAATAATTATATGTATAAAAAAGTGAAATAAAGTTATTTATATTAGAATTTTTCCCTATAACTATCACCCAATAATACCAACATAAATAAATAGGAGTAACAACCAGATCCATCGCTACCAAGCCTGCTGAATGGGGAGGCATTTGTTGAGCTACTAATTGGACATTAACGAAGGTATTTCTATAAGAATATGGAATGGAGGGTGTGAGAGATGGTGTAAGGGTAATTCATAGGGTATCTAGGATGTTGTAGTTATGGAGAATGATGTGTCTTTTTATTTCGGTATGGTCATGTTAACATCAACTAAGAGTTGACTAGGATTAGTAAAATGATGTATCTTTGGCATTATTTTTATTTAATCAATTAAAATTAACATCATAACATTTATTACAAAAAATGCATATCATGAAAAAATATAAATGGTAATAGAAACACAGTACTAACAAAAAATATACATATCTATGATAATGAATGACTACCCAAATAAAATAAGTGGTTGATAAATTAATGTATGATTGCACAAAGAATCGTTGTTTATATGAATCATGTCATTTTCTTTCATAATTACTTCATCTACTTCAGAAACCCTTGGATGAATAATATTCTCAATATCATCATCGAATAAAATGTTTTCATCTTTCTGTTTATGAGATTTATTATATTAGGTCAAATCTTCCACTTCACTACCAATATTATTCATGTATCTTTGTGATACATGAGAAACTACACTCCACATTTCATCCAAGACATCTTCCACAAAATATATCATTTTAAATTATAAATATAAGATATATGGACCATGTAATTTGTGGTCACTAACATCCACTAAGGGATATAAGTTCAAAGATGTAAATTTAATGGAATCTTTTTTAACACCCTGGATAATATCGAACCAATTACAATTGAGTAAAGCAACTGAAATATGATCAATGTAGTATAATTCCATAATATCATTCAACTTTCCATAATACATAACTTAAAAAAATGTAAATATAACACTATTATGTGTTTTCAAACCCTCTTCCTGATCAACTGTATGAAATTTATAGATATTTAAATTATAAGCATTAAACATTCTAGCCTGTTTTAGAGGACCTTGATCAAGAAATGTCAAATATTATAAAATATTGTATCAAGTATTTGTATTCATGATCTTTAAAAGTATTATTAATTATTATATTGAAAAAAATATGTGTCAACCAAATTTCTGTATTGATTTCAATATTTATAAACATAAACATCATAAAATCCATTCTAAAATCTATTTATTAACATCGTTTGACATATCATTCTCAATTTGTGTTCAGACTCTCATTCATCTCTTTCTTTTTATACTAGGATCTTAAATAAATAGATATGAAATTTCTCTATTCAAAAATACATATCTATGTTCCTATAACAATTCAATTTTTGTCAGCATAACATTTGAGCCCCATCCAACTGATCAGCCAATAATAATAATGATTTTCGATTTTCCATGTAGTTTAGATTGAGTCGATGAGTTGTCAATAAGTCAAACTCAATTGAATCATATCTCAATATCATCCAGGTATCTAGAGAAAATTTAAAACATTCTTCTTCTAAAAATCTATTAGAAATAGAGCCTTTAGGTTGAGCTTTATTTTTCATGTTTGATATCAAATGCCTAAGATATCTATGAAAAAAACAAATAAAAAATAACTGTATATTTAATGATGTTCCAAGAATTGTTTACATAAGATGATTTTTTTAAATAATGTTCTATTAATTGTACGCATCCATAGATAATGTATGAGACATATTTATTGAGTTTCCTCTAACTAATACATAGTTAAATGAGGAATGTTAATAAAAAACTACGAAGGAAATATCATCTCCATTGAAAAAAGTATCAATAAAAATCTCTCGGGATGGTTGTCAAAATCAAATGGTTTTGGGGTTTCCTAAAAAACATTATGAATAATTTGAAATGTTGTAGTACAATAGTGGTAATCATTTTTGGAAATAATTTACGTAATTCCAAAGACAGTAAATGGTGAAACAAATTAAGTGAATCATGAAATTTTAATCATTGTAACCTACAATGGTTTATGTTAACACACCTTATGATGTTAAATGAATACCCATAAGATAAATTCACATGTTCTAAAATTCAAAGGAATGTATCTTTATCCCTTTTTTTCATTGAAAAAATTGTTGTATCATACATTCATTCTCATCTAGCAAGATATCATTATTTATTTTCTTTTATTGTAAGTCCTTATGAGCATTGATATGGTTCTTTTACTTTCCATTCTCAATAAGCCAAGAGAATATGAAATTTTCATAAAAATTATTATCAAAATGCCTAGAATCATGATTATGTCACAATAAATTAAATTCCCAATATTTAAGATTGAAGAATATTATTTTTTTGTTCTATTGTTACATTCTGATTTTAATTGACGACACACATCAAACTTGTTTCCCACTATCATCAAAATTATTAAAATTCCCAAATTCTATTTCAACATTTCCATGTTTTTCTAGTATTTCAAAACCTATCAATAACATTGGATGTTGTCTGGAATCAATATAACCATTGAATTTTTACATGTTCAAAAAATTCTATGAGATCATCGTGAAGTATATGAAGCCACAAAAAACCATTTTTTACTATGAGGTTGTAATTGAGGCTCAAAATCAATATTAACAACAAGGAAAGACAAACACGTTTATGTTTTCTAACCATATAAATTCCAAAGTCTAGGGAATTAACTAATGGTTAAAATTAAAGAAGCTTTCATTTTGAAAATTGTTCTAGAAGATGTATCACATGTCTCAATATCATTGATCCATAATTCATGTAATTCATTAATTAGAAGATGAAGATATACATCAATATAATTTATAGGATTTTTTGTAGAAAAAACCATTTAAGTGATAAAATAGGTTTTTTTTCATACACATCCACTGGGAAAGATTTTAAGGGATCAAGACAATCCACCAAATTATGTAATTGGTGATCAAAGTCCCAAATGAGTTGAATCCACCTACAACCAATCCCAATAAAAATTTCCTAGGATCATATGGGAAATGATTATGTAATGAATCAAATGAATTTGTTGATTTTGAAACTCATGGATGTCACAATAAACTATCACTGTTATTATTGATAGAACGACACCTGATGTACTCGATGATTTAGAATGACATGAATAATATTTGTAATCGAGTATTTAAAGGAATGTAATACAAAACCTTTTAATGTGTGTTTCTTTTTTATTATACATAGTGAAATATTGATTCAAAAATCCAACATCACCTATTGACTACCTTCTAGAAGATTATTTTTTTTCAATCCTATATGTAAGAATCTTCTCCCCAATAAAGTATAAAATCATTGGGCTCTGAATATATTTTTGAATAATTCAGACCAAACTAGTTGTTTTTTTCAAATCATACAAAGACATAGGGATATTTTCTTCTGGAACTGCATCACCAAAAATTCCAATAAAATGGACAATTCATTGTTTTTAATTCCAAAAAGTCATTTTATATGGTACAAAATCAGCAGAAAATAATTTATGAATATTTCTAGATTACACTATACAACTCTTGATTTTCATTGTCAACTATACCATGAAGCACATTTTACTATTCTGTGAGGTCCTCTCTAACATTAGTATCCACAGAATCAAGAAGAGGATCCAATGACATGTTAAAATACTGATATGGTAAAGTGGAATAAGTTATAATTAAATAGATCAAAGATTTAATTAATATGTAAATTCATTGAATTAATATATAATTGATGGAAATATAAAGGGGTGTTTCTAGTGAGTAGATTACGAAATTTGAGAAATAGGTATATATGTTATATCCCATCCCATATCCTGTACCAAACAATTATCGTCAAATAATGTTGTTTCTATTAAAAGTTAAAAATAAAAAAACAACACCTCAATAAAAATATTTTTAGAAACAACAATAATAAATATATAATTTTCAATTTCATCAATTCATATTCATATTTTGAATAATATTTACAATTTAATCACCATTCGAAAGATATATCTATAATTTTCAACACAACCATAGTGATAAAATATTAATTTTATGAATAAAAAACATTTTAACTATTGCCCTTCAAGAATATAATAATTATTCATAATATATTAAACATTTAATACGGATGAAATTTTATATTTAACCGTACAATCATAGGACATTTAATTCGCCATCAATAAAATCCATCATTCCTCATAATTTTAAATAAATTAGAAATATATTAATAAAAATTCATAAAAGTTTCCATTTATTGATGAAATGATTTAAAAATATACATGAAGTGATATAAATATCATAGTATATTAATTAAAATAAAGAATACACATATTATATAATGTAGTATAGATAGAGATTTAATATGATAATTGACGAATTATAATATGGATATTATTAATAGAAAATTATAAAGTTGATCTTTTAATAATAATATATGATGAAAACACTAATAAATTGATAAAATATGGTAGAGTTTCTGAAAATTAGATTTTTAGAAACATTATTCATGTTTATTCTATAAAAAATGAATTCAAACGTGAAATTTAACAAATTATAATAATAGGGATTCATATACATTCCTTGATTGAAAATGATTATCAACTTGTGTAGAGTGGATAAACAATTATCCTTATTGGAAGAAATTTTTAAATTGTATATTATATAACATAATCCTTTCTATAAAATTGATTCATATTTTTCTATGAACTTCACTATTGTTATTATAGATTAAATTTAGTTTTCCATAAAAAAATTGAGTAAATAATGTGTTAATATCAATATTATATTCTCAAATTTTAGTGATTCATGTAATAAATTAAAATAATAAATATAAAAAACCCTTTCATCTCGGTCACATGTCAATTGGTTGGTAGAAACATTATATTTCAAATAAGACATCACTCATTTCTTATGAAACTATAGCTCAATGTAAGAAAAATAAACTAAATGCATGAAGTATGTAGAAAAATGTTTATTTAAGTAAGTGAGTTGAACACTTCGAGTATTATAATGGTATGTGAGTAGGGAGTTGTATGATCATGTCAGTGTATATAATTGTGTCCATCTGAACATAATATATATATATTTTAACATGAATATAAGGTACTATTTTAAAAAACTGAAATTTAAAATAAAATCAAAAAAATCTAAAATTACATATAAAGTATAAGAGGAAGAATATACATAAATAAAAATATTTAAAATAAATTATATAGTTAATTTTCTATAATATTTTTGATTATTTTTTATATAATTAATAAAACACTACTTGAATTTTTAGCTTTCGAGGTGGGGGACTTATAGAGGCCGCCATTTGGCATCCACTCTATTTCAAAACACCCAAAACCCTAATTTTCCCCTCCCCGACCCCGTGACCCCATTTTCCACTCCCCAACCCCACGACCCACCCCTCCCCGACCCCCGACGACCCCGACCCCTGACAACCCTAACCCCCGTCGACCCCTCCCCAACCCCCAGTGACCCCGACCCCCGACCTCCGGCAACCACAACCCCTGGATACCCCTGACCATAGGTGATTCCCAACAACCCTGGAAATCCCTGGCGACCCCGACCCCCAGCGACCCCACCCCCGGTGACCCCCACCCCCGACGACCCCCAGCACCTTGCCTCCGCGCTGCGCCCCCCGCGATCCCAAAACCCCTGCGACCCGGCAGCCCCCTCCCCCTGCCTCTGTGCTGCACCTTCGGATAGTCATGTCACCATCATCCTCTCACTGCCATGCTGCATCCCTCCAGTAAGTCCTCCTGTATCTGTTGGACCCTGTCGGTCCATTATGCCCTGCCATGTAGAACCCTCCCATGCTTCGTCCAATGGTTCCTTCCCATTCGAGTTTGTTTGTCAAACCCTTGTCGTCAATTCGCTACGCCATCATGGATCCACAATCAAGTCACACCTAGTTACCCTCAGTCGAGTCCTCTACAGGTTGTGTTTTTTATCCTTCAAATTAGGTTTTTAAATTTTAATGATATGTGTTTTTTTAGAATTTAAATAAGATATTTCAATTTTGATTTATATTTAATATAGATATGGGTAGGAGTTGGATTGATATGCATGATAGGTTTTTACCTGAATATTATGAGAGGATTAAGCAATTTATGGATTTCACCAACAGATTTCCAAGAGATATGATTAGTTGTCCATGCAGAAAATGTGAAAATAGATATCTCTTCAAACGAGATTGTGTTAGAGAACATTTTTTGAATGGGTTTTTGAAAAACTATAAGACATGGACACATCAAGGAGGAGATTCCATGTCATCACTCAGAAAGTACTCATATGAATGTTGATTCGAGAAAATTTGATCCGATGAACATAATGCTCAATGATATGATGCGTCAGTTTCAACCTGAAGATAGTAATGTCATAAATGACGATGCTAGATTGAGTAATCCCCATTCTTCTGTAGATGGAGAAGTATTGAAATTATTTTAAATTATTGATGATGTGCATAATGAATTATATCTTGGATGCACTAAATTTAGTAAATTTTCTTTCATTGTTGAATTGTTACACCTGAACGCCTTGAACTAGTGGTCAGACACCTCATTTGACATGTTGTTGGTATTGTTGAAGAAGGTACTCCCTGCTGGAGTGAAGATTCTTGAGTCATTCTATCAAGATCGCATGTTGAATGATGATCTTGGTTTTATATATGATACAATTGATGTGTGTCACAATAATTATATGTTTTTCAGAAAAGATAATGTGTAACTAAATATTTGTACTGTTTTCTATACATTCATCTGGAAGACCAATGAGATTAATCAAGGTAGTCAGATTCTTCCTGGGAGAGTCTTGAATCAAGGGGAACAAGTTCCCTCTAAATAGATGCGTTATTTCCCACTAAAACCAAGGCTGAAGAGATTCTTCTTGTCCACTAAAATTTCTAAATTGATGACTTCGTATTTAGAAAGAAAGAAAGTTTTTGATAATTTAACTCACCTGATAGATTCATTGGAAATGAAAGATTTTGATCAAAGACACCCAGAATTTTCCCGAGATGATCGTAATATTCGACTGGGTTTGGAAGTAGATGGTTTTAAACAATTTAGGTACATGGTGGGTGCGAAACATAGTACATGGACCGTGGTGTTGGTTCCATACAACATTCCCCCGTGGGTATGTATGAAGCAACCTTTTTTGTTACTGTCAATTCTAATTGATGGACCGAGAGGACCTAGAGATAAAATCTTTGTTTATATGCAACCTTTTATTGATGAGCTGTAAGAATTTGGGGCCGATGTTTTAATGAATCTTAACTCGGCAACTAATGAAATTTTTATACTTCGGGCCGCTTTGTTATAAAAAATTAATGATTTCCCAGCGTATGCTAACTTATCAGGTTGGAGTACAAAATGAGAATTTGATTTCCCCTATTTTAATCAGAGTAAAATATCTATATGGATTAAGAACTATAGAAAGTGGGCATATCTTGGTCACAAATTCTTTCTTCCTCCATTTCACAGGTTCAGAAAAGACCGTGTATCATTTGATGGGAATAGAGAGTTTGAACCATCACTACAAATACTTGTTGGTGATGAAATTTGTGCACAACTTGATCAAGAATACATCCGTACAATGTATGATTTTCAAGATTTATTGGTTCCTGCATTGTCTTTTATTCCTACTGAAAATAGGCAGCAAAGTCATAATTGGATGAAACGGAATATTTTTTTTGAATTACCTTATTGGAAATAAAATATATTAAGACATAATTTGGATGTGATGCACAATGAAAAAAATGTATGTGATAATATACTGTGCAGAATTATTGGCATCAAGGGGAAATCAAAGGAAAGTGATAATGCTCGATGAGATTTTCAAGAAATTGGATTGAGAAAACCTTTACATTGATAGCTGGGTGAAGGTAATCGGGCATACATGCCTGCTGCACAGTACAGAATGAGTAAAAAAGAGAAAAAAACATTTTTATCAATTTTGAAGACCGTTAAGGTGCCAGATGGTTATTTCTCTAATATTTCAAAGCATGTGAATATGACGAGCATGACATTACAGGGTTTGAAAAGTCACGATAATCATATTATACTTCAACAGTTAATTCATATATCAATTTGTGATATATTACCTGCCCAGGTTGTTGAGCCGTTGATTGGAGTTTCCAATTTTTTCAGATAGCTCTGTTCTAGGAATCATCGCATGAGTCATTTTAAAAAGCTGTAGGATAAGATTTTACTTTCACTCTGTCACCTAAAAAAACTATTTCTGCCATCTTTTTTTGATGTCATAGTTCACTTGACCGTGAATTTAACTGGTGAAGTCATTTCTGGATGTCCCGTGCAATTCAGGTGGATGTATCCAATAGAGCGATACATAAATACATTGAAACGGTATGTGTGCAACAAAGCCCATTTGGAAGCCTCAATTTCCAAGGGATATTTAATGGATGAGTGTACTAATTTCTGTGCTTCATATATTGATGAGGTTGAAACAAAGATAGAAAACCCTCCCAGAATTATGAGGGTCCAATTGGAGAAGGAATAACGTTTGATACGCGGAATGGTGAGTGGGTTTAAGCTTATCGATATGTGTTGTTCAAAACTCCATCAGTTATTCCATTGATATAGTAAGTTTCATAGATGATGTGTATTCTGTTTCTATATTTATTTTACTGCTTACCTTATATTGTGTTGTGATTTAGGATGCATATCACTGAGTTGAAATGTGTAAGGCCCCGCGCAACTAACCATCAAATCCAAAAACATCATTTCAACACATTTCATGAGTGGTTCTAGACTCATGTACGTATAATTGATTTAATATTTTTATAGTTCAACTTAGTTTTATTTTTACAATCCTTTATCCATTAAACTATATATGTGAAATTTGCAGATTCAAAAGATACGCGATTTAACCCATCACGTGAGTGAAGAAATGAACCTACTAGCTGATGGTCCATTTATTTCTTCTCGTCGCTACAAGTCTTTGGATGCTAATGGATTTGGATTTCATATTAGCGATGTTGACATGAACTGAGCCACACAAAATAGTGGTGTTGGTTGTTCTTTTGTTGGTGCGGGTTATTATTATGGATTGCTGAGAGATATTATTGAGGTTATTTATGGTTGGGGCTTAAAACACATATTGTTAAGGTGTGATTGGGTCGATCTGGTTCGTGGAATGAAAGTTCATAAATTCCTATTTAAATTAGTAAATTTTAAAAATATGGTATATAAAGATGACCGAGTAAGCAATAACCCTTCATGCTGACATCGCAGGAAGAACAATTTTACTTTGTCGGCATTGAATCTGATTGGAAAGTTGTGGTGAAAATTTCTAGAAGAGAGGTTTTTCTGATTGACCAAGAGAAACAAGAAGATGTTGCATTTCCTGATCAAACACTTGACCAAACAACAGTAGTTGTAGGAGATGAAGATATACAATGGGACATATAGATAGTTGACTGAGATATGATAGACTTGCATGATTAGTGAAAATTACAATTATATCCCCAGTTATTGATTGTAAAAATATTTATGATTTATATATGTAAAAAAATTGGTTGTGTAAAGACCCAGAAATTTCAATGAATTTTTTTTCTTAATTTCTTTGGAATTTTACAAGTCTGTGGCATCGGATGACACTTGATTCTGAGGCCTGGTGTGCCCGGAATCAATTTCTAATGTTTAGCTTTGGTATGTTCAGTAAACGAACGAACGGGTTTTTATATCATTTGAACCGGTACTCGGAATTGAAATCTGAGGGCACTGTTGAACTCGCAGCACGAGTTTTCGCTTAAGAAGACTTTCACCTCAATGGCATATGATCGGGTATGAAAGTTAGTTTTTTGGGTTTTACGTGGGTTAATAAAATAAAATAAGTGAATAATTTATTTTATTTTGTTAAACACATACCGTGCGGATAAAGTGGTTAGAAACTCAACATGGGAGTTGGTGGTGGGACCGCCACACCCCAACCCCCCCTGAGAGGTCATGGTGGTGGGGCCCACCGAGATCCAACCTCCCATGTGAGGTCGATTGTGGTGGAAACCACACGAGGCCTCCCATTAATGGGAGGGGAATCATAACTCCTTGACTCCCCCTCATTTATGAGGGAGAGCCTCTATGTTTAAATCCACCTCTTAATTGAGGAGGATGAAACCTCACTTTTTAATTAGAGGACCACCCTAGCATTAACCACCCCCATTTCCTTTTTGTGGTTAAATAATGGTGGGGCCTGCCGTGAAATATCCTCCCTTGGGAGGATATTCTTCTGTGGGGACCACCCAGGCCAATAACCCCCTTTTTTGACTTCCTCCCCATTTTAATGTGCCACTGTAGTGGACTAATTGGGTGGAGCCCTCTGTCATAAATCCTCCATTTATTTATTGCGTGCCAATGACAAACCCTCCCACTCCTATATAAAGGAGGCTAGGGGAAGTAGTTCTAGATGGCTTCTTCAAGCAGCGGAATGCTAGCAGCGAAGCACGATGCCCAGCACTTGGAGAGTTTTCCTCTTCCTCTAACAAAGAAAGAAGAATAAAGAACAGCGACACCACCCTTGGATCCTTTCTTCCCCATGTTGACGGAATGACGCCTGTCTTCCGCGATTCCCGTCTTCCACGACTCGCCATAATTTAATGTCGTTTTACGAGGTAGGGGTTTATTTAGAGAATGTTTATATTCCAATGATTCTTCCCTTCTAAAAAAATGAACACGGATCAACTCATTATCAAGTTGATCCATGAATGATATTATTTGCGGGATGGGAGTAATTGTTTGTGGGGGAAATTGTTGCGAATTAAGTTCAATTTTATTTGATTAAAATTGTACCTTGTTTTTTTTATCATCATTGTTGTCCAACCTATTGCTACTGACTAACGCGGAGGGAATGGGCCAAACAAACACAGCCCGATGACCCTCCGTAGATTGTTTGTTTATCTGCGGATTGATGGGAGACGATGAAACGGGACCTCAATGGCGTTTAGAAGCCGTCGCAGTGAAGAACAGGTCCCGGGAGAGCCATAGGCGCAAGCGGTGGGCAAATTGGACCACCAGAGCGCGTCCGGTGGTCTGTGGAGGCCACTGCCGGCGCGCTACGCCGGCACGGCGGCGCCGGAGGAAACCCGTCGTGGCTACAGCCGCAGTGGCAGTGTGACGGATCCTGCAGCCACGTGAGATTTGGGAGGTGAGGCGGTGCCAGTGTGCGCCGCCGGTATCAATCAGCGGGAGTCCCCCCCCCCCCCCCCCCCCGCTTGGCGCAACGCGCTCGGCCAACTGGCTGAGCCAGCTCCCCCAGCCGGGCTGGGGTGGGCCACGTAGGCCGGGCCACACCCAACCGGGCCAGACCTGGATCCGAGTTGGGTCGACCCGGTTCGGGCCAACCCAGGGGGTGTTGGGCCGGGTCGGACCGGGCCGAGACCCCATATTTTTGGACCTTCTTCAGTTAAACGCCCATAACATGAGTTTTGGAACTCCGATCGATGCACTGTCAGTTGCGTAGGATTCCTTGGATTAATATGGTCGTTTCGGTATATTACACTCAAGGTTTTGGCGATGTTTGTGTATGGCCGGGTTGGTTCAACCCAAAACAAACCGGGCCCTCGGAGTGGAAACACTTATAACATGAGCTCCAGACGTCTGATTGATGTGCCGTCGACTTTCTTGGATTCCTCTTGATGAGGCAGTGCTTTTGATTTGACCCAATTGAGGTTTGGATGCAGTTGGAGTATGGTCGGGTTGGTTTAGCTTACAATCCAACTTGGCCCCTAGAACAGAAAAGCCAATAACTCTCAGACCAGATGTCCATTTGAAGAACCGTCCGGGGCATAGGTAATCACGTTGAGAAACAGTTCCATTGAGTATATCCAATGGGTTTTAGGGGTACAGTTGAGATACGGCCGGGTTGGTTCGTACACGAAACCAACCGGGCCCCGGAACTAAAAGACAAATAACTCACAGACCGGGCGTCCGATAGACGCACCGTCTGTTGCATTGTGACCCCCTATGACGAGGCTGTCCTATGAGACGCTTCCACATGAGTTAATGTGACATTTAGAAGTATCAACTAGTAGCTCGTGGAGCGGATCCTCCCGAAGATGAGGGTACGGAGTGCAGAGACCGAGTAGCTGTATACCTGACGACTGCTTGACCAATTCGACTCGTAGTGATTCGGTTAGCTCAATGGACGGAGCCCCTGGTATTTGGCGGCATAACCAAGGCGAACGGAGTGCCTGGTAGTTGGTATCAGACCCGCAGTACTCGAAAGGAGGATTACCTCTGTAGGCTATTAGGGAGAGTGCCTGGTATGTGGCTGTAGACCCTCAACGGACGGAGCACCCGATATTTTCTAGAAGACCCACAATACTCGATAGGAGGAGTAACTCAACAGTCTAAGGTTAGTGAGTAGCACCTCAGAGTCATGACAGGGCCACTGTACTCGACAGAGGAGGAGTTTTTTTTCTAGAAGTTGTGGTTTCGATAATGAAAATCCTGGTTTGAGCTGAGTCAATGACCTTTGTGTTTACCTCATGATTGAGATTGGTTACTTGATAACATAGGTATATTTATGGGAATATAACTAAGTAAAGGTTATCTATTGAGATCTTTCTTTGTGGTTTATCATTTTTGGATTTAGTGAGACGTTGAGGGTCTTGGGGTCCCTACTATGTATCGTTATACTCACACCTACATGGGATATGCCCGCATCTTGTTGTGTTGGATGCAGACGGAGAACTACACTGATCATGGTTGAGGCTTGTAGAGTTGGACGGTATCCGGAGGTGGACTTCACGACGAGATGGTACCTGGAGGTGGAATTCACCATCAGATAGTACCTAGAGGTGACCGACGGACGTGGAGAGCTAATGTGGCCATCTGTACCTACCCTTCAGGTAGGAACTCTGGAGGATGATCCAGGAGCTGCTTCACAATTCAATTGTTTGTCTGTCTAGTTGTATCTTTCTGTTGGGCATGTATTCATGGCCCCTTGTACTTTCATCATGTTCGTTATACGACTTTACATAGTATTTACTTACGCTTGTGCTCTGGTTGTGTGTGTGTGTGTTTACATTTCATAAAGGCAATTCATTCCCAGTTATCGGGATTTATGCCTTTGGTGCTAGTCGCCTGCCCCTAGCCTATGGAAGGCGGGCTTGGGGTAGTCATGGCATGGGACCCAAGGACGGGTCGTGACAATTTAGTATCAAAGGAGTCGGTTCTACCACCGAACTTATAACTCTAATATTTCTTTTCTGTGAAGAAATAGTGTTAAAGGTACCGAGTGTGATTTTTAGTTTTGGGAGTCCAGTGTTGGTGTGGCGGCTGACGTATCCAAACACCAGGACCCTGACTCCTGATTTCCGACTTAGTGCACGAAAACATTGTTTCGGTGTGTGTTTTCAAAAGTTTTCTTACAGTCCGCTCAACCAGGTCATCTCACCGGGTTTAAATCGTATGACCGTGTCACATCTGTTCAGGATGTCTCCATGAAGACAGTCAGTTGGAGTTCTGAGAGATTACTCAATGACAGCCCACCGAGCGATGATACTCCAGTGTAGGGCCCTCTTTCTATGTTGGAATCATCGAGTGGTGCACCAGTAACACCACCACCCGTTAGGCAGTAGATCCCACAAGCTGTACTAGTGGACAGTGCACGCTGACAGAGCGTGTTGCACGAGTCCCAAGAGTAGAGGCCTCCGAGGTTATGAGGTGAGACAGATTCCCTGGCAGCATTGGACTGGCTGGAGGCGATTCCTAGAGTTCTACACCTAGTTTAGACACTAGTAGAGAAGATTGTGATCCTAGCTACTGGTGATTCCCAGTGAGTGACCATGAGGATGGTCGGCATAGTGATGGTACTTTAGTATGTGGACCGATTCCTGAGATAGTACCTTAGGATAGTTTGCCATATATATCACTACCTGTTGGTCAGCAGTTACAACTGGCGGTACCGGTAGATGACACATGTAGGATTAGTGCCTTACACGTGTTTCAGAATCAGATACCCCTCAGGTTTTGAGCTGAGCCTGACTCACAGGCAGCTAAGGACTGGCTTGAGGAGATGGCTGAGAGTTTTCTAGAGCTTATACAGCTTCGACAGGATGACATGTCGGTAGCTGAGTATTCATCTTGGTGTACCGACCATTCCTGGTACTCGATGAATACGATGCGATCAGTGCTTCAGGGCTCGGACTTCTAAGCGAGGTGTGTTTAAATGACATCCAAGCCAACACTTCTTCCTCTGAGCATTCCTACTTATGCTAGGGTTTTAGAGGGAACATTTGTGGTTGAATGTTCTTTGGCTGAACAAATATAGCTAGTGAATATAAGCAGTAAGAAATAGGAAACTCGCGCCAGTCTCAGAGAGTTGGGATGTAAAAAATTTCAAGAAGAAGAAGTGTTATGGACAGATGAATCTGTAGAGTAGCAGATGTGGAAGCAGATCTAGAAGATCAGCATGAGGTGGTGAACATTTCGACATGTTAAAACCACCTGCCTTTGTAATCCCCGCTCGGCTCAGTGAGCTTGAGGGTAGGGGAAGAGAGTAGCTGCATGCGGTCAAGAAGTGCGACCGAAAGGCTCTAGGGATTATTTGGGGAATGATATGTGTCTACTACTAGTTGTCGTATCAATAGACATTGATACTAATCAATCCTTCTTTCCACGAATCTTATCCCAGACCTAGAGTTTCCGGTTAATCCATTGACTTGACACTCACGTCTGGAGATACCATTGGGAGGAGATTTGATAATCACTCTTACGCTGATGGTGCGATATGACCCTTGATGCTAGAGTTTCGGTTGGAACCTCTTGGTTGCAGCATCGAGGACTTACGACATTAGTTTGGGTATAGACTGGGAAACCATAGTTCATACACATATTGACTGTATTAGGAAAAAAGGTTGTGGTTTACCTTAAACATTGGGATGGGTTTTTTTTGGTCGGCAAAAAGGAAACCCGAGGCAGAACAGGATGGAATCATGCATAATTAGGTACAGTCGATCACTCTTGAGTCGACCAGAACTAGATTTCTACCAGACTTATCCAGAGTTGCTGCACCGCTTTTAGCATTGACGAAGAAGTGGAAAGTCTTCATATGGTCAGAGACATGCCAGCAGAGCATTACAAGAGTTGAGGCATAGGTTGACCAGTGCGCCCAACTTGAGGATACATGAGATGGTGCAGATCATCCAGGATTAGATGAAGACTGCACAGAGCACACATTAGTAATATGTTGATATGATACAGAGACCACTGGAGTTCGAGGGTGATGACCACGTCATCTTATGGGTCTCACCTAGACGGGGTCTACAGAGTTTTGGCAGGGGCGGCAGGTTATCTCCATGATTCTTCGAGCTATTCCAAGTCCCCAACAGTGTAGGAAAGTTGGATAACCGAATGGCCTTTCCACCTCAGATGCACCAGGTGCACCACGTCATCCACATATCTCAGCTGAGGAGATTTGTGCACAACCTAGCTGGCATCATTGACCATGGGGAGCTGGACATCGATGGCGGGGAAACCTTCATGCGGTTCCAGTAGAGGTTAAGGATCGACAGGAGCGGGTCCTATGAGGACGGTTCATTCCTATTGTGCGCTTTTGTTGGCAGCACAAGAACCTACAGAAGAGAACATGGGTGCATGAGGCTAAGATGCATGCTCTGTACTTCCTTTAGTTTCCCTAGTTTGTGTTGTAGCTTTACGGGGACATAAAGACCTGAGGTGGGAGTAATGAAAAGACCCATAAATTTCAAGGAATTTATTTTTTTTTTAATTTATTTGGAATATTAAGATTCTCTGGCTTTTGACGGCACTTGATTCCGAGGCCCGATGTGCCTGGAATCAATTTATGAAGTTTAGCTCCGGTAAGTTCAGTAAACGAATGAATGAGTTTTTCTATCTTTTAAACCGGTACACAGAATTGAAATCTAAGGGCACCGTTGAATTCGTAGCATGGGTTTTCTCATAAGGAGACTTTCACCTCGACGATAGATGATCAGGTATGAATGTTAGTATTTGGGATTTTACGTGGGTTAATAAAATAAAATAAGTGAAAAATTTATTTTATTTTGTTAAACACATGTGGTGCGGATAAAGTGGTTAGAGGCTCCACTTTGGAGTTGGTGGTGGGACCGCCACACCCTAACCCCCCATGATAGGTTATGGTGGTGGGGCCCACCGAGATCCAACCTCCCATGTGAGGTCGATTGTGGTGGAAACCACACGAGGCCTGCCATTAATGGGAGGGGAATCATAACTCCTTGACTCCCCCTCATTTATGAGGGAGAGCCTCTAGGTTTAAATCCCCCTCTTAATTGAGGAGGATAAAACCTCACTTTTTAATGAGGGGACCACCCAAGCAATAACCACCCCTTTCCTTTTTGTGGGTAATTAATAGTGGGCCCGCCAGGAAATATCCTCCCTTTAGAGGATATTCTTCTATGGGGACCACCCGGGCCAATAACACGCTTTTTTGACATCCTCCCCATTTTAATGTGCCACCACAACAGATTAATTTGTTGGAGCCCTCTGTCATAAATCCTCCATTTATGACTTGCATGCCAACGACGAACCCTCCCACTCTTATATAAAGGAGGCCAGGGGAAGAAGTTCTGGACTGCTTCTTCAAATGGCAGAACGCTAGCAGTGAAGCACGACGCCCCGCACTTGGAGAGTTTTCCTCTTCCTCCAACGAAGAACGAAGAATGACGAAGCCACCCTCGGCTCCTTTCTTCCTGACGTTGAAAGAATGACACCTGTATTCCGTGACGCCCGTCATTCGCGACTCACCATCGTTTACCGCCATTTTATGAGGTAGGTGTTGTTTGGAGAATGTTTATATTCCCATGAATCTTCCCGTCCAAAACAAAGAACGCAGATCAACTAATTATCAAGTTGATCCACGAATGATTTTATTTGCGGGTTGGGAGTAATTGTTTACGGGAAAATTGTTGGGATTTAAGTTCAATTTTATTTGATTAAAATTGAACCTTGTTTTTCATTGAACATAATTGTTGTCCGACCTATTGCTACTGACTAACGCGGAGGGCTCGAGCTGAACAAACACGACCCGACGACCCTCCGCAGATTTTTTGTCTATGTGAGGATTGACAGGAGACGATGAAATAGGACCGTAATGGCGTTTGGAAGCCTTCACAGTGAAGAACTTGTCCTGGGAGAGCCATAGGCGCAAGCGGCGGGCAAATCGGAACACCGGAGTGCGTCCGGTGGTCCGCGGAAGCCGCTGCCGGCGCGCCGCCGGAGGAAACCCGTCGCGGAAATAGTCGTGGTGGCAGTGCGATGGATCCCGCGGCCACACGAGATTTGGGAGGTGGGGCAATGCCTGTGGGGGCTGCCGGTATCAATCAGCGGGGGCCGCGTCCCCCCAATCGGTGCAATGCGCTCGGCCAACTGGCAGAGCCAGCTCCCCTGGCCGGGCCGGGGTAGGCCATGTGGGCCGGGCCACGCCCAACTGGGCTGGACCTGGACCCGAGTTGGGTCGACCTGATTCGGGCCGACCCAGGGGGTGTTGGGTCGGGTCGGACCGGGCCCAGACCCCCTATTTTCGGACCTTCATTAGTTAAATACCCATAACATGAGTATTGGACCTCAGATCGATGCACCTTCAGTTGCGTAGGATTACTCGGATCGAGACGGTAGTTTAGATATATTACGATCAAGGTTTAGGCGAAGTTTGTGTATGGCCAGGTTGGTTCGAACCCAAAAGAAACTGGGCCCTCGGAGCGGAAATGCTTATAACTTGAGCTCTGGACATCCGATTGACGTGAAATCAACTTTGTTGGATTCCTCTTGCTGAGATAGTTCCTTTGGCATGCTCCAATTAAGTATTGGATGAGGTTGGAGTACGGTTGGGTTGGTTTAGCTTATAAACCAACCGGGCCCCTTGAACGAAAAAGCCAATAACTCTCAGATCGGACGTCCATTTGAAGAACTGTCAACGGTGTAGGTAATCAGGTTGAGAAAATGTTCCTTTGAGTATATCCCATGGGTGTTCTAGGTACATTTGAGATACGGCCAGCTTGGTTCGTACACGAAACCAACCGGGCCCCCGGAATTAAAAGACTAATAACTCAAAGACCGGGCGTCCGATAGACGCGCCATCTGTTGCATCGTGACCCCTATGACGAGGCGGTCCTTTGAGATACTTCCACATGAGTTTGAATGACACTTGTAAGTATCGACCAGTAGCTCGTGGAGTGGATCCTTTCGGAGAAGAGTGTACGGAGTGCGGAGACCGAGTAGCTGTAGACCTGACGACTGCTTGAATGATTCGACTCGTAGTGATTCGGTTAGCCCAGTGGACGGAGCACCTGGTATTTGGTGGCAGACCCATGACGGACAGAGCGCCTGGTAGTTGGTAGCAGACCCACGGTACTCGATAGGAAGGAGTATGTCTGTAGGCTATTAGGGAGAGCGCCCTTTATTTTGCGGCAGACCCTCAGCAAACGGAGCGCCCGATATTTGGCTGCAGACCTGCGGTACTCAATAGGAGGAGTACCTCAGTAATATAAGGTTAGTGAGTAGCGCCTTAGAGTCATGATAGATCCACTGTACTCGATAGAGGAGGAGTTTCTCCCGCAGTTGGGGTTTCAATAATGAAAATCCTGGTTTGAGCTAAGTCAATGACCTTTGTGTTTACCTCATGATTGAGATGGGTTACTTGATAACTTAAGTATATGTATGGTCATATACCTAAGTAATGTTTATCTGTTGAGATATTTCTTTTTGGTTTATCCTTGTTGGATTTAGTGAGACCTTGAGGGTCTCAGGGTCCCCTCTGAGTATCGTTATACTCACCCCTGCACGGGCTATGCCCGCACTATGTTGTGTTGGTTGCAGACGACGGACTGCACTGATCGTGGTTGAGGCTTGTAGAGCTGGATGGAACCCGGATATGGACTTCATGACGAGATAGAACGTGGAGGTGGAGTTCATGACGAGACGGTACCCGAAGGTGACAGATGGACGTGGAGAGCTGAGGTGGCCATCTATACCTACCCTTCAGGTTGGAACTCTGGAGGACCATCCAGGAGTTGCTTCACCATTCAACTGTTTGTCTGTTCAGTTGTACCTTTCTATTGGGATTTTATTTCTGTCCCCTTGTACTTTCAACACGTTTGTTATACCGCTTTACTTAGTATTTACTTCCGCTTGTGCTTTGGTTGTGTGTGTGTGTGTGTTTACGTTTCTTAAAGGCAATGCCTTCCCAGTTATCGGGATTTACGCCTTTGGTGCTAGTCGCTAGCCCCTGGCCTATGGAAGACGTGATTGGGGTAGTGACTGAATGGGCCCTGAGGTCGGGTCGTGAAAACTTGATTTAACTATATTTTATTTTAATGTAGGTATGTCACAGGGTGGTCACAGTGGTTCACATGGTGTTGTTGGTATGTATGTTTTCATTTTTCTAAATTAATTTATTATAATTTTTTGTGTATATTTCACTAACTGTTTCTAATCATAAATTTATATTGTAAATGAATTATGAATTTATGTCTATCAGGATCTAGCGCGTCTTCCAGAAAACGTAGGGGTCCTAGTAGAGGGGTTTGATCTTGGAACTCTAGAGCCCGATTGGATGTGTTATTTGATAACACATTTCATCTAGTTGGAGAACGTGCTACTCTATTGAGTCGTTAGTTTGAGCATATGATACCAGACTCACACAGATTCCATCTAATGACTCATGAATGGAGTTCTTTCCCGAACTATATAAAGGAAAAATTATCAAGGGACGTTCAGGTAAAGTCAATGTTTAATTTTTCATGATATTGTTATTATTATTGTCCCATATACTGACAATTTGTTTTAACAAGATAATTTGACATCCTGTCCAGATGATTTTAGGGATATATGTATGTCCAAATGCTGAAAATTATGGAAGGATTACAAGTCAAGGGTGAAGAGAGATCCCTGGACACCATTTTAGGGTGTTCCATACATTCTACAGTGAGTCCCTTCGGGCATTCTTCCTACGCAGTGGCATGATTTGGTTGCGTTTTGGTCGAGTGAGGCGTTGATGATAAGATTTATTACTTTTAATCTATAAATAAATAATTTTTCAAATGTCAATTAAGTAAATACATTTAAAGTACACCGAGTCTGCTCATCATTCACATAATTGGGCAATGCAGGGCATGCCTTCCAGACTTGGCACTCAACATGTGTCACAGCTCAGACATGATGTAATTTTAGAATTAACTATTCATTCATATTTTAAAAATATTTTAGTATAACATGGGGAACACCTTTATTATATTTACACCAACATGGAGGGCTGATCGATCAGATGTCCATATGGGTGAGGACTCGTTGGGTGGGTGATTCTGATGTTGGCGGTGTTATAGTAAGAAAATTATTTACTAATAAATGTATTTTTATTTTATATAAATTATTAATATTTGTTCATTGATTCATTATATGCTACAGGCTCAGTTTAACGCTCATTTAGCTGTGTTTCAATAGGATCAAAGTCATAGTACACTACGTAGATATGTAATATTTCACTGTGTCGTGGGGCGTGACGATCATGGTTATTCTTTGACATATGTAGGTAGTGTCCCACGACGTGTAGTTGTTAGAACAGATATGATGGGTGCATGCAAAAATTCAGGGATGTGCACACAGAATGAGATAGATTCCTCCATGCAGGATATGCAACGCAATTTTGATGCACATTTTCAGCAGTTACATGAAGAGTATGAAGAGAGGTTGTTACAGATGTCATCACATATCGATGAAATGACGACGCAACAAGTGGCGCCACAAGTAAAAAATAAAAAAACCATACTCAGATTGACTTTTATTTATATGTTTAAGATACATAATATTGATATATATTGTAGGCTCCTAATATAGCTAGTGGACATCAAAGTGATATTGGTGATCCAGATGAGAATGAACCCCATGCATGAGGTAATTTCATTTGTGTGGATGAATTCTCAAGATGTTTTTATATCCTTGATGAATATAATCTTCCATTTTTACCTAGATTAGTTTGTTTTAGTATTTTTGGATGACATCTTCATGCACTCCAAGACTGATGATGATCATACCCACTATCTTGAAACTATCAAAATTACACTTATAAAGCATCGAATATACGCTAAGCTATATATATATATGTCATTTTTGTATTGATTAGGTATAGTTATTGGGTCAAATAATCTCAGAGGAAGGTGTATCAATGGATGGAGAGATACATCAGGCATTTGTTTCTTGGGAGAATCCAATGAACTCTTTCGATGTCTGTAGCATTCTAGGGTGGTTGAATTGTGAAGTGTTCGCATAGACAACACATCAATCGGACGTGCAGTCTGCGCAGTACGACTCAATATGCGTTTTTTAAGTGTTGGGCGCGCTTCATAAACATGCGTGGGGGGTCTAAATGAGCATAACAAAGCCAGAATGGCCTAAAATCAGACAACAACAATGGGTGAGTGAATTTTGAAGTGGTCTGGTAGACGACACGTCAATCGGAGGTGTCGTGTGCCCGCGGTGACCAAGAACGCATTTCTGTGTCATAAACGGACAAAACGGGCATTCAATGGTCAAATGCATAGCGGGAAACATTGGATTGACATGAAATCTCAAGGAAATAATATAATTATTATTTTGGACGTGTACGAGGAGACGACACATCAATCGGACGTGCGGTTTGCGTGGTATGGCTCAATATTCATTTTTTAAGTGTTGGGCACGCTTCATAAACACGAATGGGGTGGGGGGGGGGGGGTCCAAATTGGCCGAACAAAGTTGGAATGGCCTGAAATCAGAATAAAGCAACATGTGACTGAATTGTGAAGTGGTCACACAGACGACACATCAATCGGAGGTGTCATGTTCCCGCGGTGATCGAGAATGCAGTTCTGGTGTCATAAACGGCCAAAACGGGCATTTAATGGTCAAATTAATAGAGGGAGACATCGGATTGACCTGAAATAACATGGAAACAATATAATTATTATTCATGACTTGTACGAGGATACAAAATGTCAATCGGACATGCGATTTGTGTGATACGACTCAATATGAGTTTTTTAAGTATTAGGTGCGCTTCATAAACGCGCGTGGGGGTGGGGGTCCAAATGGGTAGAACGAAGTTGGAATGGACTAAAGTCAGATGATAAGAATGGGTGAGTGGATTGTGAAGTGGTCTCATAAACGACACATCAATCGGACATGTAGTTTGCGTAGTACGACTCAATATGCATATTTTTCTGTGTTGGGTGTGCTTCATAAATGCACGTGGGGGGTCCAAACTGGCCGAACAAATTCGGAATGGCCAGAAATCAGACAAAAAAATGGGTGAGTAAATTATGAAGTGGATGCATAGACGGAACGTCAATCA
Organism: Viscum album; assembly: GCA_963277665.1. Taxonomy (NCBI): domain Eukaryota; kingdom Viridiplantae; phylum Streptophyta; class Magnoliopsida; order Santalales; family Viscaceae; genus Viscum; species Viscum album. The sequence goes on along the minus strand of OY728146.1, from coordinate 1,775,579,192 downwards.
TAGGTGTTGTGTGCCCGCGGTGACCAAGAACACAGCTCTAGTGTCATAAAAGGCCAAAACGGGCGTTTAACGGTCAAATTCATATCAAACGACATCAGGTTGACCTGAAATCACAGGGAAACAATTTAATTATTATTCTTGACTTGTACAAGGAGATGGAACGTCTACCGGACATTCGGTTTGCGCGGTACGATGCAATATGTGTTTTTTTTTAATTTTTGGATGCGCTTCAAAAATGCGCGTGGGGGGGGGGGGGGGGTCCAAATGGGAAGAACGATGTCGAAATGGACTGAAATCAGAAGACAACAACAGGTGAGTGAATTTTGAAGTGGTCGCGTAGCCGGCACGTCAATCGGACATGCATTTTGTGCGGTACAACTCAATATGAGTTTTTTAGTGTTGGGTGCACTTCATAAACATGCGTGGGGGGGGGGGGGGGTCCAAATGTGACGAACGATATCGGAATGGCCTGAAATCAGATAAAAACAACAGGTGAGTGAATTTTGAAGTGGTCGCACAGACGGAATGTCAATTGGAGGTGCCGTGTGCCCACGGTGACCGAGAAAGCAGTTCTGGTGTCATAAACGGCCAAAACGGGCGTTTAATGGTCCAATTCATAGAGGACCACATCGGATTGACCTGAAATCCAAATACAAAAATCTAATTATTATTCGTGACGTGTACGAGGTGACAAAATGTCAATCGGATGTGCGGTTTTCACAGTACGAATCAATTTGCATTTTTTAAGTGTTGGGTGCGCTTCATAAACGCACGCGGGGGGGGGGGGGGGGGGGGTCCAAACCGGCCGAATGATATTTGAATGGCCTGAAATCAGATGACAATAATGGTTGAGTGAATTTTATAGTGGGCGCGCAGACAAAACATCAATCATAGGGGACGTGTGCCCGCGGTGACTGAGAACGCACTTCTGGTGTCAAAAACGGCTAAAACAGGGCGTTTAACGGTCAAATTCATAATGGAAAACATCAGATAGACCTGAAATCACAGGGAAACAATATAATTATTATTCTTCACGTGTATGAGGATACAACAAGACAATCAGACATGTGGTTTTCACGATACAGCTCAATATGCATTTTCTAAGCGTTGGGCGCACTTCATAAACGCGCGTGGGGGTCCAAACAGGCCAAACGATGTCCGAATGACCTGAAATCAGTCAACAAAAACGAGTGAGTGAATTTTGAAGTGGTTTCATAGACGGAACGTCAATCGGAGATTTTTTGTGCCCGCGGTGACCGAAAACGCACTTCTGGTGTCATAAATGGCCAAAACAGGCATTTAACGGCCAAATTCATAGCGGACGACAACAAATTGACCTGAAATCATAGGGCAACAATCTAATTATTATTTTAGATGTGTACAAGGATACGACACATCAATCAGACATGCAGTTTAAGAAGTAAAGATCAATATGCATTTTTTAAGTGTTGGGCACGCTTCATAAATGCACATGGGGGGTCCAAACGGGCCAAATGAAGTCGGAATGGCCTGAAATCATATGACAAGAATGAGTGAGTGAATTTTGATGTGGTCATGCAAACACCACGTTAATCTGAGGTGTTGTGTGCCCACAGAGACCGAGAATGCACTTCTGGTGTCATAATTGGCTAAAACGGGCGTCTCATGGTCAAATTCATAGCGGACGACATCAGATTGACCTAAAATCACAGGGAAAAAATATAATTATTATTTTTTACGTGTATGTGGAGACGAAACGTTAATCAGACATGTGGTTTTTATGGTACGACATAATATGCATGTTTTTAATTGTTGGGCGCGCTTCATAAACGTATGTGGGGGGGGGGGGGTCCAAATGGGACGAACGAAGTTGTAATTTCCAGAAATCAGAAGAAAAAAACGAGTGAGTGAATTTTTAAGTGGTCGTATAGACATCATGTCAATCGGAGGTACCGTGTGCCCTTGGTGACCGAGAACGCAGTTCTGGTGTTATAAATGGCCAAAACGGGTGTTTAACGGTCAAATTCATAGCAGACGACATCAGATTGACATGAAATCAAAGGGAAACAATATAATTAATATTCGTGACATATATTAGGAGACGACACATCAATTGGACATGCATTTTGCGCGGTATGGCTCAATATGCATTTTTAAGTGTTTGGCGCGCTTCATAAACGTCTATGGGGGGTCAAAATGGGCCAAACGATGTCTGAATAGCCTGAAATTTGACGAAAAAAATGGGTGAGTAAATTGTGAAGTGGAAACGTAGATGGTATGTCAATCGGAGGTGTCGTGTGCCTGTGGTGACCGAGAACGCACTTCTGATGTCACAAATGGCCAAAACGGGAGTTTAATAGTAAAATTCATAGCGGACGACAACTAATTGACCTAAAATCATAAGGCAACAATATAATTATTATTTGTGATGTGTAAGAGGAGATGACACATCAATCAGACACGCGGTTTGTGCGGTACAGATCAATATGAATTTTTTAAGTGTTGGGCGCGCATCACAAACGTGCGTGGGGGGGGTCCAAATGGGAAAAATGAAGTCATAATGGCCTAAAATCATTCTAAAACAACTGGTTAGTGAATTGTGATGTGGTCGAGCAGACGACATATCAATCGGAGGTGCAATGTGCTCACGGTGACCGAGAACACACTTCTGGTGTCACAAACAGCCAAAACGGGCGCTTAACGGTCAAATTCATATCAGACGACATCAGAATGACCTGAAATCCTAGGGCAACAATCTAATTATTATTTTGTGATGTGTACAAGGATACTACACATCAATCAAACATGTGGTTTTCACAGTACGGCTCAATATGCGTTTTTAAGTGTTGGGCACACTTCATAAACGTGCATGGGGGGGGGGATCCAAACCAGCCGAACGAAGTCAGAATGGCTTGAAATCATACGAAAAATATAGGTGAGTGAATTTGGAAGTGGTCACGTAGACTTCATGTCAATCAAAGATGGCGTGTGCCCGTAGTGACTGAGAACGCAGTTCTGGTGTCATAAACGGCAAAAACGGGCGTTTCAAGGTCAAATTCATAGAACAAGACATCATATTGACCTTAAATCATATGGAAACAATATAATTATTATTCTTTATGTGTAAAAGATAATTTCATGTCAATCAGACATGCGTTTTGCGCGGTACGACTCAATAAGCATTTTTAAGTGTTGGGTGAGCTCATAAATGTGCGTTGGGGGGGGGGGGGGGGTCCAAACGCGCTGAATGATGTCATAATGGCCTGAAATTAAAAGAAAACAATGGGTGAGTGAATTTCTATGTGGTCGTGTAGATAACACATCAATCGAACGTGTGGTTTGCGCGGTATGGCTCAATATGCATTTTTTTAAGTGTTGGGCGCGCTTCATAAATGCGCGTGGGTTCTCCAAAAAGGGAAAACAAAGTTGAAATGACAAGAAATCAGAAGAAAACAACATTTGAGTAAATTTTTAAGTGGTATCTCAGATGGCACGTCAATCGGAGGTTCCGTGTGCCCGCGGTGACAAAAAACGCAGTTCTGGTGTCATAACAGCCAAAACGAGCATTTAACGTTCAAGAAGATGACATAGGGTTAACCAGAAATCATAGGGAAACAATATAATAATTATTATTATTGATGTGTATGAGAATACGGACATGTCAATCGGATGTGCAGTTTCTGCGGTATGGCTCAATATGCATTTTTAAGTGTTGGGCGTGCTTCATAAACGCACGTGTGGGGGGTGGGGTGGGGTCCAAATTGTCCGAACGATGTAGGAATGGACTAAATCAGATGAAAAACAATGGGTGAGTAAATTTTGAAGTGTTCGCATTAGACGACATGTTAATCGGAGGTGCTGTGTGCTCGTGATGATTGAGAACGCAGTTCTGGTGTCATAAACGGCCAAAACAAACGTTTAACGGTCAAATTCATAGCGGACGACATCATGTTGACCTAAAATCACAGGGAAACAATATAATTAGAACCACAGAATTAATGATTTTAAAATTTTAAAATGGTAATAAATATTATGAATATATTTTAAAAATTTAATACTTTCGATCTGTTACAGTAAGTTTGAATTGAAATATGTTAATTTGTTTCATTTTTTTATAGGTTTTATTCGGTACTAATTTTGTTATTAAATTTTGTTATGTACTTGTATTTAATGATGGATGTGAATCTTGTAAGATGACTGATGATATTTATGTGGGTATATTTTATTGTGTTTTTGATATTTTTTAAAAAAAAATTAAAAACCTAAAGCGGCCTTCATTAGGCGGCCGCTGTAGGTGATTCAATCGCCGCCTGTAGCAGCCACCATTTAGTTCCCGCTGTAGCCCATTCCATCTTGCCTACAACGTCCACCAAATGGCAGTTGCTGATAGCAACAACGATGGACCAAAATTGTCGTCGTTTTGCGGACAGTAGGCGACCGCTATAGACCTTTAGCGACAACTTCTTGTGGCCGCTAAAGGTCATGATTGTACTAGTGAAATTATCTAAAATCTCACCTTAATTCAATTTAAATTTATGTTTTAATAAACTTGTGGAAAAACTTTTGTTCATAAATAGATAATATTTATATAAAAAATTATATATAGTATTAAAAATCTATGGAAGAAACAAATATGAATATGAATGAACCCTTTCTGGATAAAAATGATATTAATAATAGTGGTTAGATCGGATGTTGTTGTTGATAGAAGTCATTTTTCCATTTCAACATAAGGAAATTGATTTTTTAAAGGAAATTACTAATGAAAATTGAAATACCAAAAATTTAATAAAAAAATTAATGAACATGTACTTTTTATTAAAATTTAATTTATATTAGTTCATAAATATATAATTCTAAAATTTATTAAATCATATATTCATGAAAATTTATGTGTAGTGTATTTTTTTCATGATTTGATAATCTTCTTCATAATCTAGATTTCATTAAAAAATTACAATCATAAAGAATTCTTGTGAGATTTTTAATAATATGATAGGGGGTCCAATCAAACTATATTATTACTTAAATTAAACTGGGAATGCCTTCATTAGAATAGAAATTATTAAAACTGATATAAGTAAAATATGAAATTCAAATAGTTAATTGTGAAATATATATTATATAAGATTAATATAACTGAGAAAATCCTAATAAAATTATGATAGATAATAGTAATGACAAAATCTAGTGACACTGAATAAAATAAAATGAATTGATCATGGTAACAAAAATAGATGATACTATATATGGTAATTTTAATTATAAAATAATGTGTATTTTAAAAAGAAGAATATAAAAATTATTTCAATTAGATGCAATTTATATTAAGGAAATGTTAAGAGGTTGACATTTTTATTATATTTTATTGGAGTGTTGATCATAATTTGGTGTGAAATGTTTATGAGTTGGAAAAAATAACAATATTCCTTTTATTGCAGTTTTAGTATAAACATGGAGAGTTAAGGGAAACCACTAGGGTTTCATCAATGTGGGTTGTTATATATAATATAAAAACATTGTTTATTTGAAAAAAGAATTTGTCAATGGATTCTCTATGATGAAACGTAACATTTTCATTCAATTATAGGGGGTTATAACTATATGAGTGGAAAGAATTACATTGTTCATTCAAATTTCCATGAAACATGATCCAAGAGAGATATGGGAGACACCTATGGTTTTAGTGATTAAAATTAGGGAATTCTCATAGACATAGTGGAAATTGTTGATATTATATGATTTATTTTTTATGGAATTAATATTAATTAAGGGGATCTATGTAGTATGATTAAAAATGTATCCCAAACTATAGTAGAATGAGGAACTGAATAAAGAAAACTCATAGTCTGATGGGGTAATGAATTTAAAAATGATTTTGGAGATCTTATTCAGAAACGTTTAGTCATAAAATATTTTGGTGATATCATTGTGAGTTGGTAATTCGATGTTCTCAATAGTGGATTTATTGCATCCGTTCTTTAAAGTAATCTTCTTATTGGTAGTATGTGAAATTTGAAAGTAGGGCATGAACTATGGGACATGAGTCTTTTTGTGGATGTGGGGAGTAGAGGTTACATAAGAAGTTGGTGGAGATGTTGCAGGGAGTAGAGGGTGAGCTAGAGATAGATATTGTGAGGAGGATAGATAAAGAGTGAGATGGACACTCTAAATTATGAGAGAAACTAGTGGGATTCTTCTAACAAAAAAACCAACTAGATTCTTATCTTAATTTGAAAATATATCTCTTTTGTTGAGAATGTAATATGGGGTAGTGAGTATGTAGAGAACTAAAATGGGTAGATGTAAAACATGAACCAATTGTTGATATCAATGAATGTATTATCTAAAATAAAAACATAGGAACATGTAGAATGTGAGAAAATTTTCCTAAATTAATCAAAATGGATAGAAAAAATTGAAGAAAAACACCCTAAATGAAAAGGAAGAGAGAAATCAAACCTAGATGACCTCACCTCCGGTGTGGGCTCAAGAAATGCCAGTGGAAGAGAGAGGGATCAGGTGAGGATGATGAATCCGGGGAGGGAAAGGGAGGGAGACACAGGTCAAGGGGTTGTGACCGATGTTTTGGAAAGGGCTCAGGAGGAATAATATCAGAGGGATCAAGATATACTCGAGTGTCGATGAGGGCGGAAGAATATTGGATGTAGGGTTTGGGTGGGGGTGGGTGGGGGGGGGGGGGAGTTGAAGTGGATATTTAGGGAAAAGGATTAGGGGAGAAGTGTGGGGCACTAGGGAATATTTTCTTTTTTAATTAAAAATTATATATTTAGTAGTGGTTTATAAAAAACCGCCAAGGAATCAGTTACATTTTTCAGCTACATTTTAGTAATTCACTGCTAAAAACCCACCTCAAAAAATGAATATGTTTTAGCATCCTAGGAAACCTAAGACCCTTTCAAAATTCATGTCATCTAAATAATATATGACGTGTACTTATAGATCCCTTTTAGATTTGGGTAAAACGAACTATTAGGACTCTATAAAATCAAAAACACAATGTTTTAAGAGAGTAAAGTCAACTCATCAATACACAGGTATTCCAATTAGAAATAAAATACAATAAAAATAATATCCTTGATATACTTAAGATAAAATCCAAGTCTCCATGTTTGGTCACAATGATTTATCCTCCCTAGGATTTCCCTAATGGATTCTTAGTAATTCCCATCCAAGAGAACTCACTCCTCAGGTCTAATAACGTGGATGTAGCTCATCTGAGAGATCATTCTCATCTTAAAATTTTATAAAGAATTACTCATTAGAACATAGAAGATCATGATACATAGATAGGGGATCACACCTAGGTCCTATGATTGATAATTGACCCAACCCAAAGTAAAACACTTGGACATGGATCTCATTCCCAAATAATCAATAATAGTTTACCTGATCTAACCAAGAGAGTAATGATATAGGATCACACACTAGGACACATGGAGGGATACATGACTCTATCCATGACTAGACCATAGAGAGGATCACTCACCCTATACTTAAGAAGGGATGCCTCACACACCTCATAGGGATGGACTAAGAGAGAACACCCTAAAAATAAATGTATAGACCAAATAGAACATGGTCCTCAACTAGGCATGGGAAATGTACAAGGTGTGAATAGGTAGTACATGACATGTATTGGATAGTATGGGAATGCTTGTTTCCTCTGGAACGTGACTCGATACTCTAGATTGTGTCCATGTACTATGGTTGAGCTTTTGTATAATGGTAATTACCAGGTGCTCTGGCCATGTTTGAGTACTTTGACCATGTCTCTTCCAATGTACCCTAGATGATCCCATGTACATGGCTATTCCTATGTGTTATGGTCGTGCCCATACCAATGTACAATAGGCGTGCCTATGTATGTATCCATGCCCATGCTCGTAAACACAAAGGGTATACACCATGTTTCTAGCATCGAGTCACACTGAATGAGGTATGGACCCATGGTGTGTGATATTTATATTTTCATGGAAACCCTAGACATCATTGAAAGTGTACTACACGAACTGTGTTTTTCTGAAGTAAATTCCATGTCTGTCGTGGTTTTTCATAAACGTCCTTCTCATTCATGTATCTCACATGTTACATTACCCCTAAGAATATACTACTAATATCACCTTTAAAACTAAAATCTATAGTGGACAACACCTGAGTCCTAATCAGTGGCCGAATTTCGACCAACCATCTTCTCCAAAAATACCTCCCATCACACAATTCCACCGTAATAAAAACCATGAATGAAAAATCTTCATCTAATCTCTGATCTATGTCTGATATTCTTTCACACTACATCACACCTCAATCATGCTTTCAATACCAAATTTTAATCCACACAAATGATCCATTTAACCAAATATCTATTGTGTAATGATCAATTTATAAGTATTATCAAACCATTATAAAATTAAAATATTGAGAATGAAAACATAAAGAATGAGGGGAATATAGAATAAAAAACAAGTTTGAGGAAAGGAAAATGTCAATTATTTTGGTTGGATTTAATCCATTGATTGATAAAGTGTTGAAAATAAGGTATGATAAAGTATCACAAAAAACATTATCCATTACTAATTATAGGAATATAAAACAATACCATTAAATACATGATTTACCTATAAGTAAATTTATTAGATATATTTATTCATCATTAACATATTATAATCAAAATAGGGATTTTTTGTAATAAAAAACCCATCCTAAGTTGATATTGAATTGATTTCTTATGGAAACAATTATGTCATCATCATTAGTGATATTTAATAACTTCGTTTTCAAAGATGAACTCCTCAACACATCAACTATGTAACCACGATCCCATTATTCATGAAGGACATCCTCTAATAAATACTCTCAAATCTATAGGATGATTTGGATAACTCAATGGTTTCTCAATAACTATAATTACATATCAGAGTATTTATTTTTAGAACATTTAATAAAAAATATAATTATTTATTCATTCATTCTTCCATTAATGAGACCCTGAATTCACATAATCCAATCACCCGATGTGCACTAAGTTTATAACATTCCTGGGGTAAAACATACATTCTGTTTTTAATAAAGGTCTCATATTTCCTATATTATAATCCATTCTAAAGATATTCTATTATATTAGTAAAACTGAACACACATGATATAATATATTTAATAATTGTATTATATCATGACCACGAATCGTCATGCTTCATAATGACATGATGACTTAGTTCATAGCCTAAAAAATATTTTTTAAAATATTCCAAAGTTTTACAAGTAAACAAAGAGTTGCTACATTCAACAAATATTAGGTATTTTCATACTAAAATTTAATAATACTACAAAATAAGATGAGGATACTATGATCGCTTTTTGTCATCCAATACATAGTTACTCTCATAAATATTATCATGTTTCTGTAAAATAAATCCCAAGGTAATTGATCAACCACGAAGGATCTTATCATTCTGATACTCAATCTCTATCATGTTCCCTATAAAGGTAGCTCTATAATCAATTTTTTGTGTTCCTCAATTGATAACATGTGATGATTCATTCACATACCTCCTCAACATAATTATATATAAGAAATCGTGTACTCAACATAACTATTTTGGTAGGGATAAGGGGTATTCCACCTCACCATTCATAAATATTATCTACAAAGGATTCATGAATCTCAAATATAACATTCCACATAGAAAATATCACTACAATCCTCACCCATTAGAGACCTTATAAAAAACATCTTAGGTTTTTTATTCGGGTAGAAATTCACTCCAAATTTCAACTTCTCAATTAGTGGATATGACATTTTTTTAATTTGATTATTGGAACACAAATTTGAGAGTTACAATATATTTATATGATGATTTTGAGTTAGTTTAGAGGCTTGGAAAGTGACTTGAGTGCTTAAGTTTTTTCATGGGAGCATTAGAAGCCAAAGAGCCTATTTTGGAATTGCAGTTCGGGGTGCACAGTTTAAAGGATAACCTTACAACCCCTTCTAGGAAACCGTACGACCCAATTTTGAACCATCACACTGTTCGGGTAAACCATGTGATAGGGGTGCACAACTGTGAGAGCTTGTCTATAGAAGTTACAGAGATCCACCGCGTGGTTTATTCATAGTCAGTGAAAACCATTATATAGGTGACATGGGAAATACCACATGGCCAACACTTCGATACTGTAACATTCACAATTACCTCATGTTTTTGAAAAACCTGTGGGTAAAATTAGTGGAATAGTAAATGTGGAATATTTACATTTTCCCCCAATATTTTTTTATTATATCTTATCCTTTTCATCCTTATTCATGGAATGCACAATAGTGGCTTCTCCCACTATTCCTCCTTTTCTTGAGATCCAAATCCTTCATTTTTGGTCTAATAATCGATCTGTTGAAGGATATAAAACTGTACTGGTAATGATTTACACACCCATGTTTCCTTTCCTATTTGTTTTCACCACACTGAGCACTGAATATGTATGATGTATTTCTACCTATTTTCATGGTGATCAATGGAAACTCATATATACACCAATCTGAATCTAATTGGAACTCAATATCAGACATGCCTATATCTACAGTTCAAGGGTAGGCAGTATGTACATTATTTTTTGTTTTTGTGAGCATTTTGGTGGTGCATCTTAAAGCACACATTTTGGGTATTTTGAGCGGGACCCTAATACTCCTCATGCATCATATAAAAATGAATATGTGACCATATGAGATTCCATTGGGAATGTATGATCATTTTTTGGAAGAGAAAGGATGGGTTAGAGGTTGTTTCTCCTCAGGGTGATTGAGAATTGGTGCGAAATCAACTTAATTTGAACTATATTGTTCTTAAATTATTTTTTTATATTTTTTTGATTTATTTAATAGAATCTGTGGCATTCAAGACCATTATAAATATTTTATAATATTGTTAGATTGTTTAATTCAATATTTTTAAATTGAATTTCTTTATTAATTTTTCTTATATATATATATATAAATCCAATGCTTGTGATTGCTTATTTTGAAACCCATAGGGTCATGACAGGCTAGTCTCGAGGTCGGGATAAAATGGCCATCTAGATTTATTTATCATGATCACTGGTTTGGATTTTACCAAATCTTCTTGATTAGTATTGACTATATTATTGGGAATCCTATACGTCAGTTTGAGGTGGCATGGAAAATAGGTTGGGTTTGGCCCTGATATGGGGATGAAAAGTTCATTAGATTTGGTCGACATGGTTACTGGAGAACAAGGTCCTGATGATGGTGTGGATTATATTATTTATTGGTGATTACGTCTCACCCATGATGGAAAAAGCACTAAATCGAGTCGTGTGAACATCGGATGACTCCGTTGATGAGGTAGGTTTTACCACTGATATGGGAAGAGGCCCCTTGTATTTGTGTCTTATCTTATTATAGTTTCTGGATTATTTCCATAGAAGGACACATGAATGTTGAGGAGCCTTCGAATGTCAGCATTGAGTATGAAATTTGGGGGTTGAGGCTCAATATGATTGAGGTCATGGGATTGGATATTTATTTGAGGAAAAATCTATCTATGCCTCTAGATTTTGGGCCTTGTGATGATGTGTTCTATTGAGTAGGGGTCAATGGGCAAGGTTATTACTTGTTTGGGGTTCCTTCAGGTTGTTGGTATTTATTGAGACATGAGGTGTCTAGAGGCACATGGTTCCAGGTTATTTGATTTTAGGTACAACCTAAGGGATCACCTGGGCTATGATAATTGAGTTACCTTGGGCCATGGTCCAAGTACCTTATTCTATTTGGGATCTAGACAATGGATGAGGAAAGTGACAATTTTCTGGTGTATTTAGTGTACTAATAAAACCTTGTTTAATTATTCACATTGGGCTGTTTCTTTTAATTTTTTTAACATGTATGATTAAACAATTATTATTAGTTCACACTATGGGGTTGTATCTTAATGAGAATCATCTCACACCTGATGTGGGTCCTTTGGGATGCCTGTAAACATTATTAATTTACTTTGACATAAGGGATCTTCTTTTGGAGCTAGTTTATAGTGTAGTTTTTCAAGGGATGTTGACACGAGAACTTGAGGTAGTTCCTAGCTTCAGATTTCTTTTTTAGTTTCCTTTTTTATGCCTTGTATGAAAATTATATTCATGTATGAATTATAATGGTCAACCATTGGAGACCCTCTTTTTTATATTGATCTATATGAACTCTTATGGTCATATACTTGCTTTGATGTATAGCTAAAATTGGTATGATTATTTTTTATTTATCTTCCACTACTTATTTATTTATTGACTTTGATACATATTTCTAATGCATTTAAATCCACTATTGGTGGGTCTGGTAAGATTATGATAAGTCTTATTTCAACTTCATGTTATATTACTACTACTTAGACTAATATATAACATATCCCTAGAGAGTATAGTCTCCCCAACGTGTTAAATTACACCCTTAGTGCCAGTTGGAAGCCTTCGACATTCAGGGAGGCACACATAAGGCTAGTGGAAGTTGACTAGATAGCACTGTTTTGGTGGTTTCTCAGTCCGAGGAAGCTACAAATCATATCATAGGAGTTTATTTTACCCATTATATTGGTTTTACTAGTTGTTTTATGGTATAATGATTATTTGGTTATGTTTGGAACTAGATTTTGAACACATTCTTGGGTTCCTAAAACCCCTTGTTTATGGAACATATTGAGCTACCTTGGGTGGTAAAAGTTGCTATATTTTTTAATATTTTAGTTTATATGGTTTCCACCTCAGTGGTTCACTTAGAATGTCATGTTATTAGTTGTGAAATGTGGCCCTTGTCTCAGTTAGGTACATTATGAGCATATAAACCCTTGGACAATTATGGATTGGGGGGGTCGTGATTCTTATTTTTACTTGGAATTTTATTGGAAAAATTATTTTATTTCAATTTTATAATTTCATATTTACATAGTGAAGTTATTATACTATGTGATATATATCAAATTCAATGATATGTGTGAATTTATTTGTTATTTGAAATGTGATATTCCATGAATTATTTATATGTTGAATTTCATGTGGCATGAGAAATGGGACTAGTTCATATAGGTTAAGGAAGGTATTTTGGATGAGGTGATTTAGATCCTCAGGATTTTGTGAATAGGTCATTAGATTAAGGAAACATTGGTTTTTGGGATGGGAATAGACTAGGGATATTGTGATATTGGCACCGGTGAGGGTGGTTAAAGAGGCCATGATGCTTATATGTCACGGATCATGGTTTCAATAGAAGAGAGTTAGGATATTCATTATATAATTTATTTTACTAATTCCCTTTTTTTGTTTATATATATATATGATATGGGAGGTATGACCATTTGATGGTATTTAGAAGGTTCCTCCTAGATGGCTCAGATGGAGTTTCAGGCAGATGATGGATCAGTGTCATTGGTCATTGAGCAGGTTGAGACCTCTGAGATTTTGGTAGAGCACAAACATGCACAGGGTAGGCTAAGGTACATGATTAGGAATATGTTCTAGTTAAGGAGTGTAATTGACTATATTTCATAGCGTTTGGGTCATGTCGTGAAAAACAGCTTCGATCGAGTAGTGTATGTTTTCAACAAGGGATCAATTGGGGTTCTCAAGGAGAATATCCATCAGTGGTGTATCTGACCTTGGAGTTCCAGTCACAACACCCAACTCCTTTTAGGGTGAGGGTGGTCCATAGGATTCTGAGAACTTGATTGATACCATGCACATGATCATTGAGCATCCCAAGAGGCCTCCAGGTAGGAGGTTCAAGATGGAAATGAGCATGCTTAGAGGATTGGTAAAGAAAAGGAGGGACATGCAGGTGTAGGCTAGTAGACATGAGGGTTTGGCATGGAAGGATTTTGAAGCTATATTGTTCAATAATTTCATTCTTAAGGCACTAAGAGAGGAATCTTCCTAGGAGTTCCAAATCTTTCCTTTGGGTTACATGTCTGTTTGGACTATGCAACAACGTTCACCGAGAAATCTCACATTGCACACTTTATGGTTAGCAATGACACTTCAAAGATGAGGGACATGGAGGAGGGTTTAGGAAACCCCATTAGATTTTAGTTGAACATATTTAGGATAGAATCATTCTCGATGGTAGTGAAATAGGCACTCATAGCCTAGGAAAACCTATTATATCGGTCATACATGATCCATGAATTTGTTTTAGGTGGTTCTAGGGGTGATTTTGCAGATGGGAGGAAATAATTTAAGATGAGTTCCCACTGGGAAGTCTATCCAATTACTTGACAAGACCACCTTAGAGTGGCTATTTCCCAATTTTCATCTAGTATGGGCATCTAGGACATGTCCAAACTCAATTTGAGAGACCTCCAAAAGAGTGTTGGAAATGTGGTTAGGTAATTCATCTCCATAGTTTCTATAGAAATCCTTATTAGAAATTAAAAAATTAGGGGACATGGAAAACCCAAGAATCAGTGGTTAGCTAAATTTTAGTACCATGTGAGGGTAGCCAAGGTTAAAATACATATGGATGTCATGGTAGAGATAGTGAGACCCATCATTGGGGATAGTGGATGGGGTATGGAAGAGAAATACAGAGAAATCAGGAATCAAGAATTTGACCATTAGGCCAGGTGCACATAATGGAGCTACGAGGGGCTGAGCAGGTTGGTGATCCAATTAATGTTAGAGGTATCTTTTGGGTGTAGTGTGGTTTTGTTTTTTTCTTATGGAATGGAATATTGAGTCATATCAGTTTATAATGAATGAGGTTCACATGTTATATATGGATTAATCGGACAATGGTCAGTACATTGGAACCGGATCAGGTGTGTGATTATATATATATATGAGGTTTTTAGCATCAGGAGAATCATTGTATGTGAGTTTTGTGGTGATTGGGCTTCAAGGAATCTGAGGGATGTGTGTTACTTGAGGTTACATGGGTATTGATGTATCTACGATAATGTTTTTAATTGAGGTGTGAGGCACTAGGATTTTTTTGGACATCCTTGGGATGTGAGACCTCATTGTGGCTTCGGTTACACGGGATTGAGGCAAGAACTGATGCAATGAAGGATGTGTTTTGGGTGTCTGGTTTGACATAGGAGCACCTGGTGAGGTGCGGGAGTGATGAAAAATCACTATAGGACCATGTTTCTAATAGAAGGTTGATGGAACTTTGATTGATTTGAGTTTTGGGTTAGTTGAGACCAGGTTTTAAAAATTCCAAAGGTGTGTAGCCCCTTCTAGAGGAAGTTGACATATACCCTTGAGACCATGGTATTCTGGAAAAATTATAACATGATGGTTATGTTTGGAACCATATCTATGTTTTTTATAGATTAGGGATGAGCTATGTTAAGTTGGGGAAATATTAACGCCATGTGTTTTTGAGTTGGGCCAAAACTCACCCCCAATTTTGTATTTTCAAATAGTTGATTCACCATTTTCTAATCCAATGACCAGAACTGAAATCCGAGAGATCCATCAACATTATATGATGGTTTTGAGTTAGTATAGAGTCTTGGAGAGTTCCCAAAATGATTTAGTTTTGTTTTTAGAGTGTTGAAGGTCAAATGTCCTATTTTAGAATTTCCCATCCCGGTGCATGGTTTAGGGGAAAACCATGAAGCCCCTTTTAGTTAACCATGTGGCTTTGAATTGAAATTCCATATAGTTTTGGTAAACTGTGCATGTGGGGTGCACAGACATGTGATATTTTCTATAGAAGCTTCATGTATCTACCACATGGTTTGAGCATGGTTAGTTCAAATTATACGGTAGGCCACATGGGTACTACCACTTGGGAAGTACCTCAACACTGTAACATGCATGATTACCTCAATGTTTGGAAAACTATTCAGGTAAACTATATGGACCAGCAAATGAGAAAAATACTAAATTTCCCCCCTCTCCCATTTTTCCAATCTCTTCCCATTCTCCTCATTCTTGGCTGCATTAACATCAGTGGGCTCTCCCACTTTCCATTTTCCTCTACTTTTGATCCCACTCTTCCATCATTGGTCCGATCTTTGATTTTTTAGGGGAAATAAAACCACACTGGTATGGATTTCCACAGAAGTGCTTACTTTCCTCTTTGTTTTTTCCTCACATGTAACTAAATCCATTTTGACACATTTCTCTCAATTTTCAGGGATGTAAACTCATATCTAACCAATCCTCTTCAAATTGGAGTTCTATATCGAACGTGCCGACATGTATGGGTACAAGGTAAATGGTCCATACCATTATTTGTGTCTTTGTTGTCATTTTTGGGGAGAATCTTAAATCAATCAATTTGGGTGTTTTGAGAGGGACCCTAATATATCCCATGCTTATATAAAAATTATTTTGTGACATTAAGTGATTCCATTGGGCATGCCTAAATCTTCTTTGGATGAGAAAGGCTGGGTTAGAGGCTATTTCTTGTAGGGGTGATTTGGATGGTTGATCCAAATAAAATTAAAATAAATAATATTATTCTAAAATGATTGGTTTTAATTTTATTGACATAGTTAATTGAATATGAGGATTTATGAACCACTATTTTGATTTTATGTTATTTTTAGGTAGTGAAATTGAATCTGTTTAAATTGAAATAAAATTTTAATGTTTTTCAAATTGATATATATATATATATATAATGCTTGAGATTTCATATGCCAAGACCAATGGTTTCATGATGGGATCGACCTGAGGTTTGGTTGGAATGACCATAGGGATTGAGAGATATCGATAATTGGTTGGGCTTGGACCAAATTTTCAAGAGTTGTATTGAACATATGATTGGGTATCATGGATGTTGGTTTGAGATGGCTAGGCTATCAGGTTGGGTTTAGCCTATGATATGGAGGGGGAAAGGCCAATAGATTTGAGCAACATGGTCACATGGGCATGAGGTTATGGTGATGGTGTGACATTGGTTATTTATTAGTGATTTCAGCTCACACATGGTAGAAAAAGAATCAAACCGAGTCATTTGTATATAGGATGATGTCGTTTTTGAGGTGGTTTTGAAAACTCATGTGGGTAGAGGCCCCCAATAGTTGTACCTCAAGTGATTACAGCTTAGGTGTAGTTTCTATATAAATCCACATGGAAGGTGAGGATCCTTCAGATGTCAGTGTTGAGGTAGAAGTTTGGGGGATGTGGTTCACCATGATTTAGGCCATGTTCTAAGATATTTATCTTAGGATAGATCTCATTGTTCCACCAAACATTGGGTATTGGGATGACAGCATCCATTGAGTAGGTGAACAAGGGACAATATTATTACTTGTTTGGGTTTTCCTTCAGGTCACCAGAAATTATTGAGACATGTGGTGTCTAGAGGCATGTGGTGCTGAGTTACATGACTGGAGGTAGAACCTAAGAGATCCCTTGGGCTGTAAGAATAGAGGCACCTTGGGCCATGGTCCATGGACATTCTTTTATTTTTTTATTCATGCATTTATAGAAGTAGGTGATGGTTTCCTGGTGTCTTTTGAGAACCAGGTAAACCTAGTTTAATTTTTTCATTGGGTTTCTTTGTTTAGTTTCAATAACATTCCTTTTTAAAAACTTTCATTGATACACACCATTCAGTGGTATCTTACTAAGATTCATCTCACACCCTATATGGGTCCTTTGGGATGTGTGTAGACTTTATGAATTTACATTAATGTAAGATATCGACTTCAGGATATACTTCATAGTGTATGTTTTCGAGGGATATTAGCACAAGACCTTGATGTCATGTCTAGATTGAGAATTCTTTTTTTAGTTTCCTTTTGTTATGTCTTATATCAGCATTCTATACATGTATGGATTGTACTAATCGGTCATTGGTTACCCTCTATTGTACATTGATTTGTATGACCTGTTATGATTGGATTATGGTTTTGTTGTGGTTATACATGTGGTATGTAGATCAATTTATTTATCATCTACTTCTATATTTATTTCTTTTTCTGCTTATTTCTAAAGCATGTGCTTCCACCCATAGTGTGTCTAGTTTGAGTTTTTCGAGTCTTATTTCAACTAAATGTTATATTATTATTACTAAAACTTTTATATCTTCTATCCCCAGAGGTTATAGTCTCCCCAACCTATTAAATTTCATCCTCAATGCTAGTCAGTAGCCATTGGTGTTCATGGAGGTGTTCCTAAGGATATTGTCAACTAGACTAATGGCACTGTTCGAGTGGCTATTTGGGTCATGGAAACTACATTAATAAATTCACAACATCCCTTATATAACTTCAGATATCTCTATTATCAATTAAAATAATACTTATTAAGGCTATTTGTATTCCTCATCTACTCCTGAATGATCTTCACCTTCTATGTTGTCACTCACACCCACTCAAGGCCCAAAAGTGATGATTCCCCTAGATCACTCCAACACAATGGAAACCTTCCGAGTCACTTTTAAAAGTCCTAAAATGGTTCCATAACAATGGATTAGTGGTAAATATTATTATAAAATAATATCTCCAAGGGTAGGAGATCCTCCCAATTATTTCTAAAGTACATCATCAAAGCCCAATGAATATCCTCCAGAACCTAAATGCTATGCTCGTTATTATCATATGTATGGGGGTGAACTGTCATTCTCAACCCAAAATGAGTCCCAAAGGAAAACATTAATCTTTACTATAATCATGATGGGAATAAGTCATCATGTTCTTAAAAAATAATCTAGGGAACCCCATAGATCCACACTAATTATTACATATAATGGTGGCCTAAAGTATCTAAATAAAAATTCTCTCAGATGGGAGTGATGTGGCCTAAATTGGTGTGTTGGTCTAAAATCACCGAAAGATCATCATTTCCTCTAGTCAATCATGGATTCCTTATCATGAATTACATGTACATTCCATAATACATCCACTTGGACACCATAAGGGGTTTATCCAAACACACTAGAACCTGTTGCTCATCATTCACCTACTAACAAGTGTAGCATCAAGAGATAACATATACTATAATAATCTTTCTCGTTGACCATAAAAACTGAAATTGAAATTCCTAGTAGATATTTTCCACTCTCAAATGTAAATTTAAGGGTGATGTGTTAAAATCAATATGTACCTCCTCTCACAACATCACTGGTACAATGGTTTTTTTCATAAAAGGATGGACTGCTTTCCACCGTCATAAAACCCTTCAAGATCACAACTAGAAGATATCTAAAGATGAAATTCCTTAAAATAAATAACTATAAGCTGAGGATACATAATATGATAAAGAATATGGGAGGTAATAACCATCATTTATAGGTAAGATTCACTATCCCCATCCACTAAGGACAAATTCAATGAGGGTAACAACTTGGATTCCCCAGTCAATAACTATGGACATGATCTCCTACTGACACCATATTTCACCATGTTCCCCTTCCTAGGAGTATATTTTATCTTAAAATAATAGTCAAGGACTATCTCTAGCCACCAAATCTAACTCTATCTATGTTAATTCTGATAAAAGATATACTTCATTATTCTATGGTTATAATAGACAATAAACCACACACCCATGAGGCAGTGTCATAACATCATATGGGGGAAGACCACTACTACTAGATCTAGATCATGAGACATATAGTACTCTTACTTAGGTCATAGGTGTTGGGAACCATAATCTATTATCACCTAAATTTTCATTACAACACATCCAAGCCTAGTTATAAATACATCACAAAACACCACATACTAAACAACCTCCATTGGAAATCTCAATATGGGGGAAATCGTCAACCTCTTCTAAAACATCAGAAAATCCTACGGGTACTTCTCTGTGCAAATATAAGTATACCCCTTTCAGATCAAATAATTCAAGGGATCTAAAATCTAAGAAACATTAGTCATGAATCTTCTATATTATTCAACTAACCCACAGAAGCTCAACTCCTCAATCAAACTATTAGGTGGATCCAAATCTGTCACTGACTTAAAATTTGCATGATTCGAAACTGCAACCTCTTATGATATAGTATGTACCAGTATGTAGACCTATCAAATATATAACTAAAATTTTGGGAGATTTCCATAAATATGGTTTTCCTTGAACATATCTAGTATCATCCTCAAGTTTCTTGCACTCTCTTCCTAAGAAAAGGAGAAAACTACGATGTCACTATTGAAGACTACTCTGAAATGATCCACGAATGGGTGAAATAACTAGTTCATATGTCCCATGAACACTAATGATGTTTTTATCAAATAGAAGATAATCACCATTTATTCATAGTGACAATAGAGAAATCATAATTCCACCTTCAGTATATACACATCTCAAAATCAGAGCTCATGATATCCCTACCTGATGTAAATATTGGAGAACCACATCACACCTTTTTGTTGGTTGAAGAGTTAATTAATACTAAATATTGTATACATATAATTAATGTTCTCTAAATTTATGTGATGTAAATACAGCCCTAACCTCAATCCCTTGTCTTCCTTATTGGATAACAAAATTGGGGCCGCATAGGAAGACACATTGAGTCTGACATAGCCTTTTCTCTTCAAAACCTCTGACAATACTTTCAGCACTCAAAGATCTACAAGAGCCATATGATATGATGGAATAGATATTAGGGTAGAATGTGGGTTTAATTATATGAATAAGTAGATATATTGGTGTACAGATAAGCCTAAAATGTCCTCATGGCAGATATACTCATATTATTGCACAACTTCAGGAATGTTGATGATCAAAATATCTACAGCTCCAAATGAAATACTAGGAGACTAATGAGTAATCAGCACTATCCTCCTGAACATGGACACATCCTGATATACCTGGATTTTATTCTCACTGATAAATGATAACCTCATCCCATTAATGTTGACACACCAGATCCTCTACTAGAAATAGTTTATCAAAACATGATCTGTGGAGTGATATAATATACCAAGAATTAAAAAATAAAGCTTCATTGTCTCCATGAAAATATCCCAAAGGATTCAATCTCTCCCAAGAGTCGTGTAAAATTATTAGTTTAAGTGTGTGATCACTAAATCATCAATGCTAAGTGTCTCAAAAAATGTAAGGGTTAAGCTAAATGATCAAATGAAATCTCTAGATGTTGTACCAGATTTGTGGAAAGGAAATAGTGGTTTTATTATATGTCTACTACCACTTATATTAATGTATAATTCATATAGATCATAACTAAAATAATCCATAAAGTGTCTAGGATATAGGCCTCTACTACTTGTAGTTTCCATTTTCCCTGACTACTAACTCCCCGATCCAAGAATAGACTATATGGTGGTGGTGGTGGAAATAGATCTAATCGTTGACCACCGTCTGTAGCTTTTCAAGACCCTCTACATTATCCACCACCCTGAAAACCTCCCCCTATAATTTTTTTCACTTACTTGGTAATCCATATATTTTCTCCATATCATCCACTCAATGGGTTAGATAATCCAATGAAAAAGTTCCTCACATTTCATTGGAGAAACATCTCCCCTCCCTTATCTTACAAGAACAATAATGTGATACTTGATATGCATAACCTCTATCTTAAATATATCACTACAAATACATAATATGAAAGTATCCTTATACATACCATATACTACCAGCTTATAATGTATAAGATTTCCCACAATTATCGATAGTTATTTGTGTCAACTCATCTATGAAGATATCTACAACTAGGTAACGCTCTAGTACCCAAAAATAAAAAAGAATTCAATGAGATACTATACATGTCCATATGTCTTGATGAATTCCATTCATAAAGGTGAAGCATTAAAATTAGGATTCTCAAACCATATCAATGGAGCATCATGAGAAGTTAGTGAACCTAAATGCATATTTTATAACTGTCATATTATCCTACTAGAGCTCTAGAATCTCTTGGATGCATACTGCTCTCAATGTGTCCTGGTAAAACTACTTTAAGAGGAGACACTCAAACTCTATCCAAGGGAGATTTTCCTCATCACGTATTTGTGTTGACACACTCCTAAATTTCCCTACAATCCATGTAGAAGACACGCCACAATGAAAACAATCTGATCGGGTGGTGTTCTAACAAGGTGAAATATTCAACCAACCTCCTCAAGCCAAACCTCTAATGCTTGGGGGTATAGATCACCTAAAATCCTAAGGGGATACTATATCTTGAACTCTGGGATTACAACAATCCTACACACATCCTCTTCCAGCACTACTAGATAAACTTACTTCTCAACATGTGGTGGTATGATCAATAAACCACCTAGTGGTACCACATCCTATATGTGTCCCTATTCAAAAACCACACCACTTGGTAGATCATCCTTAGGATCCTACTATGTAAACTAATCTAGTTATCACTATGGATGCTTCCAAAAAAGTAAATTAACACCACAATCGATGAGTATAGCTAGAGAGATGAATCAAGGACATGGAAACAAAAAACCATTCTTATATAATGTATATACCAATGTTTTCCCTATAACTAGTGCCTATATATGCCATGTTAACTAGGAGGTTATCATAGTCCACGTGAATAGATACATCAGTCACTGTACCAACACTATGATCCCTGGCCTATGATTCAAACTTGAGAAACTTTTACATTGTTGACCAAGTTCCCAAACCAAACTTTATAACTAGAAAATCTCAAAACAATGATCCTAATATGACAAGATTTTAAACCATTCAATCATGACTCAGTCCTATAAGGCCCACCTAGCCAATAATGAGTCTTGTATGAAAAAATAATCCCCCCTAAAATAGGCTATGGGTTTGTCACTAGTGCAGAGTACGAATTACATAGACATGATAAGACTTAGCTCAAGGTACTTGTACACACAAACAAGTCTCCATGAACCATTTTACTATAGAATAAAAAGATACAAATAATACCAAAAAGCATGCATACAACTATATCCCATATCAGAGTTTGTTATAAGTGTGGGAAATAATAAAGGGTCAAATATAAACCCATCAAATTAGTAAATGTGTCTAACAAATTAGTTAGGAGGGAAAAAATATAAAATTCAACCCCTAGAAGAAACTATATTTTTATATATCAACTATGATCTACATACTCTAGGTCCACCTTGGGATCTGTTGTAAGGGATATCATTTACACAATACATGACAAAAGATGGTAGAGCCCATGCATGGTTGAGTAAAAAATAACTAGTAGGACACCTTGAAATCACCAAATATAAATCATTAAGTTATTGATATTAGTTCATCAACATGAAGGTATTAAAATCATAAATACAAGGAAGTAAAAAGAATAAACTAGATATAATCAAGATAGAATCAAAGTATCAAAGTGAGGTTAGAACAATATTTCCATCCTAGGATCCTAATCGATGCTTTTAGGTAAATAACATATAGGAGAACTCATGCCTAGATCGTAATAACCCTAACGGTGATCATATGAGATTTCTCGATCATCAATCATTTCCCTGTTGTATTACGAATTTGAACTCAAAATATCATGATATAAAGATAGAGGATCACACCAAGGGTTTATGGGGGATACCTGACCCTACCCAGAGTCAACCACTAGGTTGGGGATAATATCCCATTGAAGTTAATAACAGGATATCTGACTCAACATGGAGAGGAATGATAAAGGGTAACACTCTAAGCCACACATATGGATACATGTCTCTATCCAAGACTAACCTATAGAGGGGGTCACTCAACTTATACTCAATAAGGGATGGCTAATACACCCTCATATAGAATGATTAAAGGGAATAAACGATACAAATAATTATCTAGACCGAATAGAAAAAGGTACTCAACCAACTATGGGAAAATTACATGTCTAGTATAGGTTGTACATGACATTAATGGGCTAGTATGGGTATGCTATTGTCCTATATAATTTTCTAGAGTACTCTATAATGTAACCATGATGATATAATTGGGAACATGCTCATTCCTGAGTACTCTAGAATATTCTTGAGTGCTTTGGCCATGCCAATGTACACTGGTAATTCCTATGTACTCTGGTCATGCCAATGTACACTGGTAATGCCAATGTACTATGGCCATGCGTATGATCTCTGGTTGTTTTTAGGTATTCATGTTGTGTTTATCCCTGTGTGAACTAGTCATTCCCATGTTCCTAGAAATTTTTATGTGCTTTGACTATATTTGGATACTCTAGTCATGTCCTTTCAAATGTACTCTAGCCATGACCATGTCTATGAACCCCTAGATTACATGCTCAGTTTCTATAGTTGGGTCACCTGACATGTTTAAAGACTAAGGAATGTGTTATATTTATCTATACACTAAAACCCTATATTCCATAGATGGGAGAATACACAACCTGTGTTTTTATGAATTACACATCATGTATGTCATGATTTTCTAAAAATTCCCATCCCTTCCATGCATCTCACCTGTACCACTTCCCCTTATGGACTCACCTCCAATATCACCTGTAAAACTAATATATATGGTGGAATATTCCTGAATCATTTTCAGTGGACAGATTGCGATGACCCTTCCACTTTAGAACAACCTCTCATTGCACCTCTCCACTGAAATTCATGACATAGATGAAATATTTCAATCTAGTATCTGATCCTTGATTGACATCCCATCACACCAGTTCACACCTCAATCGTTCTTCCAATCATGAATTTACACCCACAAAAATGATTTGTTTCCCCAAAAATTGATTAGAAAATGATATGTTTCCATGTATTATTGAACCACCTACCAAATAAAACATTAAAGATGAAATCATGAAGAATACTTGGACAATAAAATAAAACACAAGAATACGAAACATACATTATATGTTTTTCAGGTTAGCCTCTATCTATTTATGGAGAATGTATCAAACACAAGGAATAAACAAGTATCATAAAAAACATTATCCAATACAAATTCTTGGAAGACAAAAGAATTCTTTTAAATAAATGACCAACCATCAAATCAATTAATTTGAATGATTTTTTCATGGTAAATATAGGATAATAAAAATAAGGACTAAATCTTATAAAAAAACATCCTACATAGATATTGGATTTTATCATTGATGAAGAATGAATCCTAAATAATCGTTGTTAGTGATAACCATGAACTAATTTGTCAAAGATGAACTCCTCATCACATCGATCACCGAACTCCAATATCATCATTTATCAAGGATCTCCTCCAATGACTATTCTCAAATCTATAGGATTATGTGAAAAAACCAAGGGTTTCTCCATAACTAGAATTATATAGAAGAGTATTTAGGTTTATTCCATTTGATAATAAATAAATAAATAAATTTTTATTAATTAATTAAGCAACTCATGACTATATTTAATCCAATCACCTGATGCACAAAAATGTTATTTCACACCTAGGGTAAAACTCGCATTCCAAATTTAATGGAGGTATCAAATTTATCATAATAGAATGCACTAGGGATATATTTCATTATTTCAGGAAAACTCGATGCATGTGATATAATATATATAATATATTTATTATAATAAAAGGCTCCCATACCCCAAAATTCTATGACGACTCAATACCTAGACTCAAATATATTTTCAAAAATAATTTAATATTTTACCAAGAAAATATAGTGTTATTAAATAATCATCCATCCATTCCACAACATCTAGATGTTCTAGAAAGCACCCCCATAACATTTGTGCATCAATGCATGGTACTCGACGTGTGTGGGGTGCACATTAAAGTAACATGAAAAATACAATAAGATATATTAATGTAAAAAAAATCCATATTAAAGGTTTCATGTAAATACTTCATCAACTTTAACTTGTCATAAAAAAATACTAATGATACCACATGCTGCCACTTACTAGATGCAACCCACTTTATAGAACAATCACTCCAAAACAATAATTATCTATATTTGAATTATATATTCATATAACATTATATATTATTACATTAACCCCCATATCAATTCTTTTTTGATAAAAACCACTAAATTTATCTCCAAAATTTTAATTTCCATTTATGTCAAGCATGTTTATAATTTTTAACATCATTAAACCAATTAGTATATTTAAATTATAGTCATCTTTTTCTAAATTCTAGCACAAATCATTACCCTTTCATCATTAAAAACATAAACTTCCATTTTTACCAGGATACTACAAAACAAATTACAAAAAACACATTATATTACGACAAAAACTTCATATCTACTTCCACACATCTATTTCTCACAACACTTACTGCAATTAAACTATTCACCAACATCATTGTAAAAACCACACAAAGGACACAAAACCACAAGGAAAATTATAATAATTCTAGAAACACGCAACAAAAAATTTCCAAACCACATTTTTTTAATATAAATAATTTATTGGTGTAATTCAGAGAAATTCAATATCTCATGAAAATGTATTTTCTAAATATTCCATCTATACATAGGTAAAAACTTATTTTCATAATATAGATACTATGAATTTTATAAATGAGTGGTTTAAAAAAACTAAGGGTATAAATCCATAACAAGGGTTTAAAATTAATTATAGCTACACCATGAACATCACAATGGGATATATGTTTTAATAGAAAACAACCAGTGATAATAAGGAAAAAATAAACATATGGAATTATTCCACTTGTATTACAATTAAATTTAATCTGGTTCATCAATATAATAATTTAATTTGAATCACCCATCCTATAAAAAATATAGATAAATAAAAAAATGAATAAAATAGAGATAATCATGATCCTTAACATGGAAAAGAAGTTCAAAAACATGATACACAATAAATAGGTGAAAAAATAATATTTTGGAACATCCAAGATATCATGAATGTATAAGATTTATCAATAATATAATAATTGCAGATAATGGGGGAATATAAAATAGAAACAAGATCCTACCAAAAATGTGAACAAATGTTTTAGAAAATATAGGGAAACTAAGCTATTGAACACACCTATAATCACAAGAAGGATGGCTTCATGATAGGGGTATATGACTCTAAGGGTTAGAAATAAGGTTTTGGTTTATCTGTAATTAAATGAAACATGTAGAGACATGAAAAATGTAAATATCATTCTATAAGATTCTAAATATAAATCCTATAATAAATATAATGATTAAAATAGTCTACATTACTTTTAATTTTTATATAATTTGGTTTCATTTAAAACACATTGATTGAACCACATAAAATGATATGTTTTTATGAATTCAAACACTATATTTAATCCACAAATTTTTATTTGAGATTTAGAAAACACATTTTACATTTAAATCAATTTTCATGTCATTCAAAAAAAATAGGAATTTCAAAAATTTAAAAAAATTAGAAAATTGTTGAACTGACCGTGAGGGGGGATTAAACTCATGGATCCTAGAAATCTTCCATGTGAAAAAATAAGTGAACATAAGAAGAAACAAACGAAATATATGAAGAAACCAAAAAACCAATATAAGAAACTGATTGACTATATGGATGAAAAAATGACCATATAGGGGAACCATCTGACCACATAGAGAAACCAACTACCTACAATGAGAAAAAAACTGACTTCGTGAAGCAGCCAACTAATATCAAGTGTATATAAATTTACCACACAAAGGGATAAACTAACCAAAATAACAAAACAATCTTATACCAAGGAACATGGTAACCAAGAAAATAAACTAACAAAACACATAAAGGAATATACCAACCATACAAAGGAATAAACAGAAAGAAAAAATAAATTAGTCTATCACACGATGGGACCAATGAACCAAAATAAGAAACCCACTAACCACTTTAAGGGAAAAAGGATACATAATCATTCAATAAAATGTCTCTAAAAAATATAAATTTCAAAATAAAAAGGGTTTTAATTCCCTTACTTCACTTATATGCCTTGGGAAATCACATAGAAACTATTTTAAGAACCCAATGAATTAAAATGTGATTTCAGAAGGACCTCAAATGAAGTCTATGGGGGGGGGGGTTATTATATAATAGTTAGCGTACAATTAACATATCCAAAATCCAATTTTTTATTCAAGGATGACACACAATGTCCTAAAATTCCATTTCATCTGGCGTATTCTAAACAAACAATTATTAATGTTTTGGAAGATATCCATGAAGTAAATCTAGATGAAATTTTCATGATGTTTTTGGTCCAATAAATACTGAGGTTGAACTTTTTTTAGTCATAATTCGGTAAATAAAAGGAGTGATTAAGAAAAATAATTTTATAGTTTATAAGGATGGATGCTCATATTTTATTAAGTTTTATAGTGGTTCCTAAATATTACTCAAAATAATATATATCTGGGATATTTTTTATAATGGTTTATCAAGTCTCATTTTTTTATTAGTTCAACCAGTATGAGAGAAAATAAGATGGTAGGATGGGATTCATGTCTTTGTTACTAGCAGCAATGAACACTAGTGGCTATGGTAGCTTTACTGGAAGATCATAAATTTTAATGAGTGCATGTAATAGTCCAAGATTGTTTATTTCTAGAAATGATTGAGGTGACCGAATCTAAAGGGAATCATAGTTTTATAGTTTCACTAAAAGGTTCTTTAAATTTTTTTTAGGATAGTGCAACCAACTCAACCAGTTGAACACATTTATAAACTATCGGTGCGACCACCTGTATAATGTTAGTAAGAAAATTTCATTATATTTTTTCATATAATAATCAGATATTATAAATCCCAAATTGATAATTTTAATACTTAATTTATTTCTTTGTAATAATGTTTGACAGCGTTTTCTTATGGATGTAATACTTAATTTTTAAACTGAATAGTCCTTTTTCATCTTATTATCCTTTCCTATTTTTTATTTTAATTTTATGTTTTTGTGGGAGTTTTTTTGGGAATAATTCATACAATGCTTGACTTAGAGTGGTGATTGGGGTGAATTGAATTTCCATATTCTGGTACCCAAATATCATCAGGGAGAATTCCATTCTAGATGATTAGCATCTAATATGTATTGTGTCTTCTAGTGAATAAACATCTATAGCTCAGAATTTATACACACAACTCTTTATCCCATAATAGGCATAACCAATTTACACAACTCAAGATTTCCCCATCAATACTTTACTGTGTTTTCCAAAAAAAAATCTTTCAAATTTGATCAAGCTTCATATATATATAATTTACCAATGGTTCATATTAAAAATCATATAAAAACATTATAGGTTCAATGGGTATTATAAATATACTTTTTCATTATTTTCATTTATTTCTATTTTATATGTTTCTTTTATCAAAATAATTATTCAATTAAAATAAATGAATTATTTTTTATGAATAAGTTGATGATTCATTTCCATAAGAATTTTCTTCTTTGCATTCTAATTTTACTTCAAAATCATATTCATAAGAAATTTAATTTGGCAGTGTAAATTCTAATTCATGATCATCACAATACTCATGTGTTTATTTTAGTTAAAACCCATTTGAACGTGATCTATATTTTTATTCAGTTAAATTTAACTTAATAATATTATAAATTTGGTGGATTATTTTATTAAAACACTTATAATCCACCCTCTTGGTAGAATAACCAAAAAATATACCCTTATATGAAATGTCTCCAAAATATCACTGGTTTTAATATTTTTTTATTGATAAATAATTTTCATAAAAACATTATAGAATGTTTTGGATATATTTTAATTATGTACTACATCCATACATTGTAAAAAATGCTAAAACTATTTTCACTCAGGGAAATAGCTTGATTATGATCCAAATATATCTAGTTATTTCCCTTTTTAAAAACAACGTATATAGGTATTTTTAAATGTTTTCGTATTCATGTGATATTTCCCACACGATCATTGTCCAACCCACATATATATAAACAGAAACACATTCCCCCCAAAAAATATAAGCGGTTCGATCAAAAGGTAGGTATTTTTATTTAAATTTTAAATCTATAAAACAATATTTTGGTCACAAATGTAGTGTGTGTGTGTGTTTCTAAAATCAATCAAATGTTTATTCTTTATCTATTTTTAATCTAAAATTAACATGATGAAAATATATAAGAAAAAAACATTCATGATTGTGCCTTGAGAAGACCATCTTTTAGAAAACTAGCTTCCCTACCCTAATGATCTCCACCAACCATGTGCCTCAAGAATCCCACCCTATGACCCTTCAGATATCCACACAACACATACCCCTATGACATATACCATTATCTCTGTGATCGTAAATATTTTAAAGAGTTTTTAAATGTTATTCCAATGGACATTCTCAGAATATATATAAAAATAGAATTTCATTATAAGATATGTCTCATATGAAAGATAGTCCAAACTGAGATAAAAAATATTGAATACTATTCTATTTAAAAATGAACAAGCAATTATTAATTATGAACCACTTCATATATGGAATAACTTTTTTCACCCATACTATGAATGTATATATTTATTACATAATAATCAATTGGATTGTTTCCTTCTATTATTTTCTTGATAATAGTATGTACAAAAGAAATATGTTTTCTATAATTTTCATTATAAAATTAATTATCACATATTATATATTTTCCATGGATTCTTCACTAACAATAATACATGTTGATTTCATGATTCTCATGATAAATTTGCATTTCAATAGAAGTGATATCTAATATTTAATCTAATATATTTATTTCTATTTTCTTTCCATATTGATTTTATAAAAACCCTGGATACCTCTCTATACAATCTATCACCTATGTCAATGAATTCATATCCATTATTCTCATGGTATGACTATTGTCATAAATGATTAAGAAATATAAACTTTCTCTTATGGAACCATTTTAATTCATAGGACCATAAACCAATTTCTGAATCAAATAAAAAAACTATATGTGTATCTTTTTATTTGTTTTATTGGTAAAATAAAATATCATTCATTTCCATAAAGTATTATATATATTCTCTCATGGCCATTTCAAAATGGGTATGAATTTTTTTTAGATTAGAGATTTTCTCCATTCTTTTTTGATGAATATGGACCATCCCTATATGTCATAAGCTTTTATGTTATTCCATAAAATGGTAACAAATACTATTCATTCTATATATATTATATAAGATTACATTATAAATTTTCCCTTTGAACTATTCAATATTACTCTTTTTTCATTATGAAAATCTTCTTGAATAACACTTCGAGTCTAGATTCACATAATAAAATCACTGTCAAAAGATTTGGACACATTCTATCTCTCAAAGAACCGTAGTGTTTTTAAATTCTAAAATATATATTTATTTATTCATCCAAATATTTAATGCTCTGTTATAACCAAAAAACAATTCCATCCACACAATTCTCCAATTTTTTGAACAACCTCACAGTACTCATCAAGTGTGATAAACACCTACTATGAAATATCATTGTGTTATTATTGTAGTTTATCTTAGGTTTGTTTATTAAAATTGGTTAGAATTATAATTTTATTTATTGTTTTATGTGTAATTACCTAAAAAATTATCTTATATTTGAATATTCTTTATTTTTTCAAATATTGGTATAATAATATTTCATTATTATTCCTTATGTACACTAGAATATAATATTTTGGGAAATAAAATTAATTAAATTTAATTGAAATTTACATAGAGAAATCATAATGTTAATTCCAAACTCATTGAACCTATAATAACAGAACATCTGAACATAAATATAATTACAGTAATAATATCTATAAAAATGTATTTTTGAATTTATGTATATGACATGTTTTTCTTCTTTTCTTATTTAGTATTATTTACCTATTATTCATGTAGAAAATATCCAAAAATATGACTATTAGTTATGGATAAAACATTCTTAGATCATTTATAATCATCAACAGTATATATTTTTTATTTTTAGATAACTTTGTTATCTTCACTTAAGAGTATATTCCATCCTTTTATTTCTTATCTCCATAACACCATAAGGATTAAACATTGAAATGGTCACCTTGTATGATTTACCATAGTATCTAATTCCACTCATTCTTATATAAAATTACTTTTTAAGGATCTTATTTGGCCATTTCAAAGGTAAATCTTCCAAATATTATAATTATTCTATAGAATTTTATATTATAAATCATTATAAAATTTATCTTTATATGTAAAAATTTAATCTCTAGGACATATAAACTCCCGCTTATTTATTTAATGTAAACATTAATATCATTAATCAAATCACATTTTTCATTTTTATTCAGTTAAAAGCAATACATGTTTTTGAAATTTCTTTGAGACACTAATTTTTTGACCATTTAGTGATGTTTATAGATTTTAATTTCAATTTTATTAATATATTCATAATATTATTTCTATAAACTAGTTACCTTCAGATTTTTCATTTATTGGATATCATTATCCTGGTGTATAATTTTAAGTCCAACCTTTAAATCATAAATTCTCTATTCTGAATACACATTTTAAATTATATTTATATTGAGTTTCTTCTTCTTCTTCTTCATAGTACGAATCATTAAATACATTCACTTTAATCATATAGATATTTCGTTGGCTCTTCCCACTTTATTTATTATCCAATATTCATTTATTAAATTTGTGTGGGAAAAATTTCTTATTTACATTTCCTTAAGGAATTATCCTCGAAATCATAATATTATCATCTTCTTGGATTCCCCAGATACTTATGACCAACTATTTCACATTTAAAACAATCCAATGTTAGTTCATCTTGAAATATATCTTTTATATATATATATATATAAAATAAGTTATATTAATTCATCTTTAACATATTAATCATTATGTTAAATATGTTCCAGATTTTCGATCATCATGAAATCTATATCTTTGGAAAATTGGACAGACATAACATTCAATTTGAATGTCATATTATTGGGAACTAAAATGCTTTATGATTTATCATGTGTAACTCGAATCAAATTCCATTCTTATATTATTAAATAATTTTTACTAAATAATTTTGAGAATATTCTCTGTATTTTCATTAATATTTTACCATATTAAATATTTTTACTAAGGCATATCATTGTAAAAAAATGAATGATTTTATTGATGAATTCATCAACTATTTCTTTGGATTAGATCTTCCAATACATGTTTTTTACACTATAATAATATAGGTCATATGAAAAATATTATTCCATCCTCTATATCTAAAAATATGTTCCCGAAAACATGTATAGGATAGAAATACCTCCAAATAAGCATTATGTGAAAATTATAGTGACCTTGTATTATTATACATTGATATAATATTTTTTAAATAATATTTAATACATTGACCCAACACATGATTGAGGATCATAATATTTTAGTTACATTTTAATATTGGAAATAAGTACTATAATATGGCAAATGATCTTCAATGTTTCCCAAAAATATATACCCCCTCCATTAGAACTATTCACAATCATACCCTACTAAAATCATTATCCATAAATTGAGGAAAGGAATTATAAGAAAGTGTTATCTTAGATTCTCAGTAAGTGTAAAAAGGGGGATAAGTAAGCATGACATGTTCATAAGGTTATGAGAACATTAGAATTACATTTCAAAACCATACCATGAATATCAAAAATAAAAATCTAGGGTCACAACATAATTACTAGAAGTTCATAAGACATGAATTATAAATAAATCAAAGAACACAAGTAATGAGTGAATAAAATTTGCATAGAACATAGAATTGTAGAATACACATAAGTATGGATAATCCAATGTCAAGGCTACCATCCAAGATATTCATAACATGTTAGGATTGGATAAACACCAATGTTATTACTTAAGGATTGGGATGATGTCCCTTGTATTATCATTCAAGCTTAGGATAACATCCATTGTACTATTTTATTTCATATAACATTAATTTTTACCCATTGAATAGAAGGGTGATAACGTTCCCACTCAGCACATAATATAAATCATACATATGTGTGCCAAAAATATCCTAACATTCATCATATCATAATCAATGAAATGAGATGGGTTTCAAAAACATTTCATTATATCATAACCTATGGAAAAGATATAGGTTTAAAAATAATTTCATCATAGAAAAGGACATGAAAGAGAAAGGATTTAATAATCATCTCATCATGGTATAACTCATGGAAATGGAAAGGGTTTTATAATCATATTGTAACATCACATTATTCATCTGATTGGTATTTATTTAAACTTTTCATGGTTTTTTATTTCATTGACTAGGTAGTGTTGAGAATGAATTGGGAGGACACATATAATGGAGAATTTAGATATTTTTTGGACTCTCAGATTTAACCGATCTATTTTTCAGGAAAAAATTCAGGTGCACTCTATGTAACAAGGTTACATGACATGTAATGGATTCTAGGTGAATACCATGAATGGTTGACATCATGAAGTTTAACTAACATTAAGATTCAATACCAGTTGTGAGATAATTAGTGATAGTTTCTGAATTTGAATTAATTTATTTTTTATGGTTATGGAAATTAACAATTTAACGATGTATAAAGGGGTACAACATGATGTAATACCTCAATAGTGGTTTTGAAATAGATAGAACGGTTAGTATCACACTTTTGGTTCCATTCCAGTGTCATTTCTCTCAGCCTAAGGCCTTCCCTAGGTGATCTTGGAGCTCTACAGCCCTTATGGATCCCTTCGATCTATGTTCAATCATTGTTGTATTGGCATGGTGATTCCTAGGGTTATTTTCTTAGTTTACATTACCTTTGTTCTTGTTGGTGGATTTCGCTGTGAGTGTGAGTTTTTAAAAAATGGTTGGTGGTTCCATAATGTTTGGCCAAATTGATAAACCTTCAATTTATTTATTTGTTTCAATTATTGATTTCAATTAAATCTATCAAAAATTATTTTAGTTGATTTAAAAAAACTAAATTAGAGTGAATTGGGATATTTAAAATGGATTTGGCATGAGAATTCGAGAAAACACCAATTCAATTGATTTTCGCTGTGTTTATGGAAATTTATTTATTTAAATTGTTTAATTTAAATTATCAGTATTTTGGAAACTATTTCAATGAAAATATTGTTTTATTTTGTGTAAATGTATAGGAAAATTGATGGAATTGGTTATGAAATTATTTCAATCTCGTGAAAATGGATTAAAAAGTTTTGATAGAAACCATGTGGTTTTATATTTTTAAAATAAATATTTCTGAAGAAAACTTATTTTGGTTTTGAATGGAAACTTGCATTTGAAATGTGGAGAATGTGATTTAATTTTTTTTTCGTAAGCCTTAAAATATGTTACCCATCATTGATTATGTAGGAGAACATTCATGCCTTAGGTATTTTGTGAGCTATTTGGACACAATATATGATTATACATAGTTATAAAACATAAATACAACTGGTCACATCTAGGATGGGATGGGGATAAGTCATATTTGGATAATGTTATAGGGATGTGGGTATTCACATATTGTTAGGATCACTTAGATATTATGTAGTCCAATATCCTCAAACTTTTGTATCTATTTTGTAGATGACCATGTTCCTTTCTACCATTATATTTGAGAAAACAATATATACGAATTTTGTTAAACATCTTAATATCATTGTGAATTTTTATAAACTATTAATATAGAATGTTTTAGTTAATACATTCTTTATAAATATTCCATCAATGTGAATCCTTTTCCGAGAGTATTATTCCATCATTTTAACTGGGCAGTTGGATTTGATTAAATATGATATAAAATTATAAACATGTTAAATTTTAAAAGTGAATGAATTTGTTTGGTTAATATATTATTAGAATATATTATGGAATCATTGGTGAGACCCTACTTGGATTTTTTGCAGACACCCTACTTGTGTCTTCATGTGTTTTTAGATTATCTCCTTGTAGGTTCGAGTTAGGGGAAGGGATCTCATGGGGGTGGATCTAGCTAGTATACCTTGGACATGGTGAGTTATTTCCTTAGGGGGTTGGTATGTTCTTCCCTATTATTTTACTTGGGTTGTTGTACATTGGGCTCTATTTCCTTGTTGACTTTGGTACATTACTCCTAGGGGAGTTTCTTTTGTATGTATATTGATTTTCTTTTCTTGGTTCCACTATGTTTTGTGAAAACGGCATTCCCACTTTCATGCTTTATGATTCAATGTTTTAGTTAAAAAAATATTGGGGATTAGTAAT
Source organism: Viscum album (assembly GCA_963277665.1). NCBI lineage: Eukaryota > Viridiplantae > Streptophyta > Magnoliopsida > Santalales > Viscaceae > Viscum > Viscum album. The sequence goes on along the minus strand of OY728146.1, from coordinate 1,775,543,127 downwards.
TGAATTTAGGATATGTCAGGGTTGGGTTAGTTATCGGGTTACTAGGGTACCTGAGCTAGTGCATTACAATGTTGAATCAGAGGCAAGTAGTTGAGATTTTTCTTTGAAGTCCGTATGAATTTGTGAAATATTTTCAGGATGTAAGAGGTTGTTACGATTGAGTTACTAGATATCACTCTCTGTAATGATCCATAAGTCACTAGGCATGGTTATGGGAATCCAATTTATAGATTAGTTCTAGTATTTTCCCTAGTTTATTTGGATAGAGTGGAATCAATGTCATGTTTGTTCTATCAGTCAGGATCTTATTTCCCTTGTTTCTCTGTTTGAGCATTATTTGATGTCCTCCTTGTTGTTTGATGATTATTTCTAGAATTATTCCTATGATAATATGTGAAAAATGTATCTAGGAGGAAGATACTACTGAAACTTAGTGATTAAATCCTCTAGTAGACCCAAATTTAGTTTAGATGACTGTGCACATTGTGTAATCTCTGGGATAGTAATCACCTCCAGTCCCCAATCATGATCTAGCTATCGAACCATAGGGGGGTTGGAATTATTATCAATAGTTCATTCTCTATAATACACTAGTTTTTAAAGGCCCCACTTATCCTCAACATGATATGGAATAGTTGGGAAAAATAGAACAACTATTTGAGTTTATGGAGAGACTAGATGAGATCAAGGTGAAGTGTTCCACATTGGTGTAGGAGGGACTGAGAAGGAGATGATGGGACATAATGGTGATGGTAAAGAAACAAGTGTGATTTGAGTGTAAGGACATAATTTTTATATAGAATGACCAGTTAAATCTAGAGTAAATGGTGTTTTCAAAGGTTGTAGAGTTTTTCAAGCTTGATAAGGCCGATAGATCTGTGGATGAGTGGTTAAATCACTCTGCTGAAAACGTGTAGTTTACACATGAGTTTGTTTGTAACGATTGAATAAAGGATCAGTGGTTTGGGTTGGGACATCGATTTTATTTTTGTTATTAGGTTTTCATTCTTAGGTTTCCCACTAATGCTAATGAGCCGGATAGGGCGATGAAGGTTGGGATAAAACTCGTTGGAAGGTCATTATAAGGACCTAGCCTTAAACATTACACAATAATGAGTTATGTCAAGTATTTTACATTTTTGATCTTTTAATGTTTAGATTTTTAGAGAATTATTCTATAACTATTACATTACATCTGAAAATTTAAAACCTAGACACTCCTACTCTATACAATTTTTCACAATAATAAAACTCCTTAAATAAAATACAAATTTTTTTCTTAATGTAAATCTCCTTGAATTATTTATTTTACATACCCTTCCTTATACCTTATAAAAAAACATTTCAAAACAATAATATGAGCATAAAAAACCTTGTAAATGATATAAAATAATGAAATAAAACATTAGTCCATGAATACATACATATCAATGAAATTATACGTTTCAGTCATAAAAACATAATCTCTTTAATACACCCCATGAAATCATAAGATTTATGAATAACGTATTGAAATCATAAATCATAATGGCAACTTGTGTAATACATAGAATACATACATTGTAGCTTCAAATCCATAAAGGGAATTACGTTTGGAATACCCAACATAGTATATTCCCTAAATCTATTAGGAGAAACATTAACATTTACCTCTGTCATGTTACCCAATGAATTTGAGATCTATCTCAAGCTCACCCACCCATGGTTTATCATGGAATGACCTATATTTGGTTTATCATGTGACCACCTATCCAATTTACATGTACCATTACTTAATCATAACACATAAAATATTGATATTATCAACATTTCACTCATCAATCGGATGAAATCAATTCAATATATTGAAATACTCAATCCATTTCCAAAACCATTTAAAACATTAAATAAAGAGATTTTCTAATAAAATTGTCCCATAAAACTTTGAAAATTTTAAAAGAATTAACATTTTAAAACATTAATGTCCATATAAATAAATCCTAAGACCCATTTTGAAAACATGGAAATTAATCAGATATAATTAGTAGAATAAATATTTAAACATTTAAAACAATGTTTAAGGAAAAGAGTCTCTTAACACTTGAGAAACAAATGAATAAAAATAATTAATGAATAAAATAAAATGAAAAATTAAATATCTTGATAATATAGAAATTCATTCTATAAAATTTCAAAATTGTTGCATATACACCTTATATGATATTAAAGGTGCGCAATATCGAAATATGCCTCATTACAAAGATATTTAGATGAAGTCCCTTACAAAGACTGTATCATTGATGTAATAATTTTTTGATGGGGTTATTATGTATAGAAATTGTATATCCACAAAAATAGAAGTGTAAATTGAAACATAAATAAACAAAAATTTATTCCACACATAATCTTGGCATAATATAATCAACAAATTATGCATAAAACCCGATGAGTGTAAATTGAGTTTAGAAATTCTCTTACAAAGATAATTTTGTGAATAAAATAGATAATTTACGTGTATTCACTATAAGTACACATAAATAAAGTATAAGGTAATGATAGGAAATCATAAGTTATTTCCTAAATAATCATAACATGACATAGTCAATAATTACATGATTTAACCAAATAATGGATATCGGGTTCAGAAGTTCCCTTACAAAAATTCGGCAGCCTAACCGAATCACTTAATAATTTATAAAATGAGTTGATGAGAGAAAAAGTAGTCTCTCATCACATGGAAATAATATGTAAAAAAATAAGGATATAGAATAACATATCACAACATAATAAAATGGAAACTAAAAGACATAACAGGAAAGAATTCTTTGACTATAAGAAGATGGTGAAATGTTCCCTTACCTTGAGTCTGACTTGTCACATGTGTTCCTTTTTATTATTAAATTAAAATCTTCAATAAATTAATACTTTATTTAAAGTATTTTTCAAGTTTATTATTAGTTCTATATCACTTATTACCACATTATAAAAATTACATAATTATTTAAGTTAATATATGTCTTTTTGTCGATATTGGGTACTTGAGTCAAAAATGATCTTGTTATAATTAGAAATTGTCCATGTGGTCAAAAATGAATTATCTCCAGAATAGTATTCATTATTTAAATATCATATATATCCATTATATATGTATTTATAATTTTCCATAACATCTGGAGATAAGAAATGAAATGCACCGTTCATGGAGACGGTAAGCTGTAAGTAGGCATGAAAGCTACTTTCATTTATTTTTCATATTAACGAATTGAATAATAAATGATACATTGATAAATTATAATTCCATTATTATATAATATGATATATACATTACATAAGTTCATTGAATCCATCTATTATGCGTTCCATGTATGGCATGAATGATTCATATCACATTGAGGGGGCGGCAGTCCGCACTACCATAAATGAAATTATCGTATATACACATCATTAAAAGACCAATAATATGTTTGTAAATAAATGTTAATTTATAATAGAGACAATAGAAATATAATATATATCCTATATAAATACAGTTCCATCATAATGGCCACCATGAGAGGTGGTAGGTAAAAATCGGACAATCCTCATTTCCTGATGTAGCACTTCACCGTACAAAAACTGTATGTTCATATACATTAGATGGAGTTGTGTGAAAGTTTACAAATAATAATTCTCATAAAACATCCTAGTATATTTCTTATAATATTTTAGTTATGAAAGAAAATAAAAATAATAGAATAGGTAGTGAAGATGTAAAATAAAATAAAGTAACTTTAGAGAAGGCAGTACCACTTAAAATGGGTAACTCCCTTTGAATTGAGCAAAATGGATTTCTTGAATTGCCTTATGCCTAAGGTAATGATAATAGGATTAATATAAGGATTTTATGATATTATTTGGGAAGAATTTAGACAATACAATAGTCTTTATAGGAATGATTAAATGGTTAGGGATGATTCCCTTTTTTAAGATAGAGGAGGGGAACTTCAGGAATGTTTGGAGGTATTAATTTATTAAAATTTTATTTCAGGTTAAAAATAGTCCCAATGTAATTTATATCAAAGATAAGATGATTTTGGGTATAAATAATCTCTTCAAATAGGTTTTATACATGTCTAGTTTTCAAATTTACCTTTATATTTTAGCTTTATCCCTTAGTTAAATAATTTGACTCTTACCATGCCTTCTTTATATTCAAACTATATGGTAAATATAGTTACTATAAAATTACAAAAGAACCTAAAATGGATCATTAATGACATGTTAAATATTATATAATTCATTTGGCTGAAGTGTATATTTTTAGGACTATTATATCATTTAATAATATAGTATTTTTTTAAAATGCATTTATGTCAATTTATATACTATTCATATAATGAATTTTAAAAAATCCATAAAAACTTTAATACTTATAAAAAACATCATTAAATAAAATATAAGAAGTACTAATGATCGCAAAAATTATTTTATTTAATTAAATGTTTTAATATAAATTTATTTTAATATTTTTAATCTCATTTATTTAAATCATTCTTAAATATTGTAATCACTGCATCATCATTGTATCATAAATATATTTATTTATTTGATGTCTAAAAATATTAAATAAAATAACATGATATAAGAAAGACTTTTAACTTTTTTTTAAATATTTATAGTCTAAGATATCACTTATATAACCCCATATAAAAATTGTTTTACTAAAAGGTACTTGTTTATGTTATAATTTTGTTTACATTAAATTAATTCTTATAAAATGTCATTTTCGCATCAAAATGGTTCCATGGGCTCCCGAAATCGCCCCAAGGATTCTCATGATATAAATATATCATCAAATATAATTAGGAAACGTTTTAAGGTAGTTTTATATTATATTAATATTATATTTTACCCTTATTTACCAGATTTACCCTTTGTACATGGTAAATAAAATAACAACTAAAGTTACTATTCAAAATGCCTAAAAATAAAAGGTATCTATTTTAAAAAATGTGAATTTCTGATTCAATATATGGAATCCAATTTTCCAAATTACAAAAAAATAATTGGTAGAAATTAATTTAAAATTAATTCTCATTGTCAATACCAAAAAATAGGTTTTTCAGAAGTAATAACTATGAAAAGACTGACATGTGTTGATGTTCAGATTAAAAGTGAAATTATTTTAAATTACCCGAATTTGATTAAATAATAAAAATATAATCCAATTATACATTAAAAATAATTAACATGTCAATATATCCACATAAATATATTATATTAAAATACTATTTGAATTAAAATAAAGTATTTTTACACTATTCATTAAAACAATAACCATTATTAGAAAATTACCAAAAATATCAACAAAGTAAATTTGTATGTACCGCTTCTATAGAAGAAGTTTATTTTTTCAAATAGAATATATAAAAGTGACAAAAACTGTATTTAAAAAGGGTTATTTATCAAAAGGCTGTAAAACGATCTTTTAAAAATATTAGAGTATTTCATACTTGAAATCATATTCATTCTTATTTTAACCATCTAATATTAATTCGATAAATATAAAAACATTTAACAAATAATTTTAATCATAATATGGTTAGTTCTATTCATTCAAACCAATAATACGACGAGGAATTATGTACCATTTATAAATAATAGTATTATTATAATACTTTTTAGTACAACTCAATGTTTTGTGCGATGTAAGATTTAAAAGAAAACCGTTGTTTCATGTTGAGTACATAATAAAAAAAGTGACCCCATTAACATAAAATAAATTTCTTATTCATATCTAATAATACATATCAAGATATATTATTCTATAAATATCTATGTCATTACATCTTTTCCCCTTTTTGAAATTGAGTCCTCACAATTTTAAAATTGGGCTTAGAAGCATCATTTAAAGTCCAACATTAGAAAAAGAGTCAATAAAAATATTAGTTAAAAGGAAATAATTATATGTACAAAGGTTACTCGAGATAACACATACTAGGATTAAATATAGGAAAACATGGATATGGAAGAAAAAATAAGTGTCATGTTTTGATGGAGGGTGATATAAAACATGATCAGGAGAAAGTTTAATACCAAAAATCCATAAAGTTGTGATGGGTTAAATGGCTTCGATTCCTAAGTAGGAAAAGTAAAAGGACAATGTTTTTGTTTTAATTTCTTTTTCATAAAGTTGAGGAACTTATTTATGTGATTGAATAATAACACAAGGAAATATAAAGACTTTTCAAGTAGAGTTTCATCCTTTAATAAATTTATACCACAAACTCATCTTTTCTCCAAATGATAGGTATTCAAGATGACTTGGTCACATATGAAGGGATAGATTCAACTTCTAGAGAATCACATATTCCACAAAAGATGAACTATATACTTTTCATCTTTTTAGTAATTAACCAAAACAAACATATTTCGTATAAGATCAGATAATCCTCAAAAGGATAATCATTTATAGAAAGAAATACTACTATTAATCTCCAAAATTCAACAGACAATACCCAAAGTTCAACAAATAACATTAAATAAAAAATTGACCTTAAAATTCATCAAAATAATCAAAAATAAGTTTGAAAACCAAAATTTATATGGATTTGATCACATAGTATTCCACAATAAATCGTAACATTTATCTCCAAATAACATCGACTACTTCTAAAGTATCAAACTTAAAAGTAATTTTCCTAAGAACATATTCCGAATGATACGCTAGTAATTTCCATAAATAACCAAAATCTCTATAAATCCACAATAAAAACATAGATTCTTCTAAAATAAAATTCAAACATTACCCCTCAAATGAAATCCATAGTATTCTATTTTATTTAGGCATATAGGTTTCTAAAAGAGAAAAACTTTTCCAAAATAACCTTTATCACTGAATCATTAAATCATATTATTATACTAAGGATATCCATTATATAAAACATAAGTTCACAAAATAAAATTATTCCCAATCTATAAAGTCATTTAACTAAATAAAATAAGTAATATTGACTAGAGACTTCACATAGTCTTGTGGAAGGTGATGCGCCCTTGTCGCCATTCGGTTATGGGTTCTATTCCCATGGCATTGCCAGATGCAAAGAGTTTTCACCCATAATATGGGTTTCCCTTTTTCTAAACCATATAATTCATATAAATTTTTTAAAAATACGACAATTTCATCAAATATTACCACTAACTTATTTATCCTAAATGGTTATCTAATACATTTCATTTTGCATCCCTAAATGTAATAACCATTAATCACCTCAAAAATAAAAGATCATAAGAACCCCTAAGGTTATCCATTATGTCCACACAAGAAAATAAAATTCTTCCTTGTATAAAATTTTCACATATTAGACATTAGGTTTAAACATATTAGAAAAATTCTTCCAAAGTAATCCCATCATCAAAAGAGCATTAATAATTTTAAACATTTCATCATCCTACAACCTACCATAACTCTTGAATCCCTTATATGTAAACTTATTACTCATTAAATTCTATTTAAAATCAATTAATGATGAATTTCCACCATATCTCTTAATACATCATTCTCGCAGATTGAATATCCACATCATTTATAAATATTAGTCCAAAGATGATTCATTCTTATAGATAAGAAAATTAATCTTACCATGAATCCATATATCATGATCTTCAAGATTTTACCTTTATCTTTATTCATGTTTTAATAATTTAAAAAATTAATCATTCACTCCACTTCTATAATATATATTTTTGATAGAGTTAGAATAGCTAAGATCTTGAAATTATATGAAAAAGATACCATGACCCATAAAACTGTTTTAGAAATGAGTAGGTGTTGGATAACACAAAAAATTTCTTGTAGGTGATTTAAATACTCAAGATTCTTTGAAAATCATTGGAACATTTTTTCCCATAACAGTGATGATAAAATTATTGGGGAGGGATAGGAAGGTTTTACCAGATCTATTTCTTTCCATCTTGACAAATGATCCTTAACATGCTAAAAAGAATCAACACTTAATAAAAATTTAATATTAAAAAAATAATCATATATAGGGTAGATATAACATAAAAAAGTATATATTAATATAATCCATCAACCTCCCTATAATTCCATTATTCAGGTTTTTATTCAAACAACATATTTTACCATAAACCTATAAAAGATTCCATATGATAATAACCATCTTGGTTATCTGGGATCCTTTACCTACACCCACATAACACCCTAACCTCTAATGTTATCTAAACTAACCTTTAATACCAACTACGAGCACCCAAACATAAACATTACATAATCTTGAGTTAAGTAAATAATTTTACATTTCGGAGCCTTTCAGGTTTATAGTTTTATAGAATTAGTCCATAACTATAACATTACATATTAAAAATTAAAGAGTATTAACTTCACTCAATAACATTTTTCACAATAATAAAAATCCTTAAATAAAACAATAATTCTTCTTTTTGATATAAATCTTATTGATTTCTTCTTTTCTATTAACCTTCCTTATATCCTGTGAAAAAAATTTCAAAAACACGGGATGAGAATAAAAATCTGAATAAGGGATATAAAATGAGAAAAGAATACATTAATCCATGAATACATAAAAATCAATGAAATCATACTTTTTACTCATAAAAACATATTCTCTTTAACATACCTGATGAAATCATAAGATTTATGAATAACTGATAGATATCATAAATAATAAAGGTAACTTGTTGAATCCATAAGATAGTTACATTGTAGCATCAAAGACACATATGGAGTTACGTTTGGAATTCCCAACATATTATATTCCCTATATCTCATAGGTGAAACATTAACGTTTATCTTCGTCATGTTACCCAATGCATTGGAGAGCTATCTCGGGATCACCCACCGTTGGTTTATCACGGATCCACCAGTATTTCGTTTATCACGTAAGCACCCATCAAATATCCATGTACCATTACATAATCATATAACATAAAATATTGAGATTACCAACATTTCACTCATCGATCAGAATAAATAAATTCAATATATTGAAATATTCAATCCATTTCCAAAACAATTTAATACATTTAACAATGTGATTTTTTAATCAAAGCGTCCCATACCAATTTTAATCTTTTAAATGAATTAACATTTTAAAACATTAACATAAATATAAATAAATTCCAAAAACCATTTTGAAAAACTTTAAATTAATCATAAATATTTAAAAGAATAAATCAGTAAAATATTTAATACGATGTCTTAGTTAAAGAATCTCATAACACATGAGAAACACATTAATAAAAAAAATTAATGAATAAAATAAAAAAACATTAAATATCATGATAAAATAAAAATTCATGGTATAAAAAGTCCAAAGGATTGTATATACACCTTATTAAATATTAATAGTGCACAATAATGAGATATGCCTCAATAAAAGGATATTGGATGAATTCCCATTAAATGTATGTATCAATGAAGTATGAATTTTTCAATGGGATGATTATGTGTTGAAATTGTATATCTACACAAAAGATAGTGTAAATTACAACATAAATATACAAAAAGTGATTCAACACATAATATTGGCACAATATAATCAATTATGTATGCATAAAACCTTGTTGAGTGGAAATTGAGTTTAGAAATTCCCATTCAAAGAACATTTTGATAATAAAATAGATCAATTATGTCTATTCAATATATGTACACATAAAGAAATTATAAATACTAGATAAGATATCAAAATTTACTTTCCACCTAATCATAACATGACATATTCAAGAAGTAAAATATTAACTCAAATAAATTAAATTGGGTTAAGAAGTTCCCTTACAAAAATTCGGTAGCCTAACAACGTCACATAAAAAGTTATAAAATGAGTTGATGAGAGAGAAAATGGTATCTAATTTTTTGGATATAAAATTTAAAATATTAAGGATATATAATAACATATCCCAACATAATAAAATGGAAACTAAAATACATAACATAAAATAAGTATTTGACTAAAAGAGGAGGGCGAAAGGTTCTCGTACCTTAAGTCCGAATCATCACATATTTTCCTTGTTCTTCTTGAAAACTAATGTAGAGACCCGATGCTTGACGTACATGGGCATTACATTACTTTTGCGGAATACTTAGTACATAACAAAAACAACCACACGAGGACCGTAATAGTTTAGTGTCTTTAGAAACTTGGAACGTAATCTTCTAATCATGATGAAAGATCTTCAACATCTCCCATAAAGATCTTCCTTTTTTTTCTTACCTAAAACCTTTATTTATATCCTGGGGAAAAGTAAACCTAAAAGGGTGAGCTCAAATTCTCAGTAAGGATAAAAAAAATAAATATCAATCACATCATATTCATAAGAACATATCTTTTGGAAATCTTAACCTGCAAAAGAGATCATAATTTCATAAATGGGATAAATCATAGTAGTGAAACGTAATCCCAATAATCATAACATAAAACATGAAACTTTGTGTCATACACACATAATCATAGAGAATCATTTCTTATTAGTCAAGACTCATTGCCAAGACTATCTTAGTGGACAAATTCCCTTTCTGAACCGAGTTCATTCCTCATTTCAGTCCTGTTTCACTTAACCGGTATAACCTACCGTTCCAGCCATGTCTATCTCATGAGATATAAAATCTTTACCCAATGCATTAGAGGTAGATATAGGTCCCACCCATCTCATAATGATACCATTCTTATGTGTTCCACAAAACCATAAACCATACATCATAGCATAACCCATGTAATAAAAATGGGAATCTTAAACATCGTGACATCATAAAACAATTCATATAAGAAAAAGGAATTCATAAAAATAATTCCATCACAACATAATCAAATCAATGTAATAATAGGGATAGAAACATAATCCTTTATTATCTTAGATGGAAATTAAATTTGATAAAACACTTGAACTCCATTCTTGAGGAAAATATCTTTTCTACTTCAAAAACATTTTCCTTTCCTTACATGTCATACAATTCTAAACTAAAAGAAGTTGATTAAAAATAAACTTGAAAAATTTTAAAGGAAGATTCTTGGAAATAATGTTTTAAAAATCCATTCATTCCGTATAAGTTAAAAAACATTCTTCGTACTTTTGTCGGAAAAGTTAAAAAATACCTCGTACAAAAAACGACAAAAGATTCCTTTCATATCCTTTACTAAAAACTCACCAAAGGTTAAAATTGGATTTAAACAAGTGTAGGTGGATTTCATATTGAGGAAACATGGATGTGGATGATAAAATACACCCCAGTAAATTTCAAAGTATAAACAATCTCGGATAAAAATGAGATTGTGATATTTCCCTTACCTTAGGTCCAATTTCTTAGTAAGTGTCTGAACCTCCTGTATAATGATTTAAATAATGTCATTTACTTATTCCAGAATCATACTCATTGATATTATATCATATATGGTTCACTTATGACTTAATATTACCCGTTCTTTTGTAAATTCCATGTTAAAGAGCGTGTTGGGTAAAATCATTTCATTTGTCATATGTGTTTTGACTTGTAATTATTCATATGATTACATAGATCATGATTACTTAATTCCAGAATATAAAACATGGTTTATATATATTATATATTCAGAATATACATATATATAATAAATCAGTAAATGGAAAGAAATACAACGTTCATGGAGACGGTAGGCCGTACGTACGCATGAACGCTGTTTTCGTTTCCTTATTGAGTTGAATGGAATTAAGTAGATGACATACGTATATATACAAATAAATCCAGTATCATTATTATATCATATATTTCATTATTACTTATTATATATACTTTATAATCATTCATGAATGGTTAATGTGGAGAATGAATCTCATCGCCTCGTGGAGACGGTAGTCCGTACGTACGCACGAGCGATGATATCGTTCTCATGATCGTGGGACTGTATTGGAGTGTATGTATACTATTTCCGAATCAATATCACTTTAAAATAATCATATATAGTTTTTATTTACACCATTATAACCATACATGTAAGGTGGTGGTGGAAAATAGATTTCACCACGACGTGGAGACGGTATTCCGTACGTACGCACGCGTGTTGATTTCATTTTCCGTAGGATGGATAGATGGTGAAATAGGGTTGTTTCATACTTATAATAACATATATGTATATGAGTGATACTGATGTTATTACTTCATAATTAAAGAACTAAATAAGAAGAGGTGGAAGAAGAAATAAAGATGAAAGAATCGGTAACAGAAATTACCTCTTCTTTGAAGCGCCTCTTTGAGATCTCCTTCTAGGGAACTAAAATTGGTCTTTGAGGAAGACCAGAACCTCTAGGATGTTTCTAGGGAAGTTTACAAGAGAATTTTTAAGGGTTTGGCCGAGCTTGAATGCTCAAATTGGTGTGAGGAAGAGAGGGAGGAACTGCCATTTTATAAGGGAGGAGAGGGGCACCTTTGGAATAACTAAAAATATTATTTTATTATAAAGCCAAATTCGGTTTTAAATAGCTCCAATTTGATTTATTTCTAAGATAAGGTGGGTATGGGTCTAAATCCTCTCATACAATAGAATTTAGACAAGTTTAGGTTCCTATTTTAACCTTATCATTTAGTTTTAACATTAAGTTAAATAATTTTACTTTTACCGTGTTTTCTTGTGTTCTTACACTATAAGGTTAATAAACTTACTATATCAAGACAAAAGAACCCCAAGTTGTTTATTATTAATATATATAACATTATATAATTCATTTGGCCGATCCTTAGAATTTTAGGAATAAAATAACAATTAATAATTTAATATTTGTTTTAAAAACTATTTTATGTCAATTTTGACACTATTTGGTAATGGATTTTTCTAAAACTCATAATAGAATTATTAGTTCTCAAAACGGTAATAAAATCAATAATAATATGTCATATTAACCTAGAAAATTAGTGGAATTCATAAAAAGTCTCAAATTACATTTATTTGCGTATTTATAACATCAATTATGTCAATATGTCATTAATAAGATAATTACTGCATCATTGTTGTGTCACAAATAAATTAAATTATTTAATGTCTAAAAATTACAAATAAAATATCATTATGTAGGAAAGCTTTTTATATTTTTTAATGATTATTTATAGTCGAATTTATCTTATGTATAACCCTATATTAAAAATTATTTACTTATTAAACTTTGATTTTAACTATTTTAACCCTTTTTTAAATAAATTAATAATAAATGTCCTAATCTAATCCATGTGGGCTTAAATGGTCATATTTTATTACTAAGGTTGTTTTTGGTCTAATTAAACTTATCAAATAGAATTAGGACATGTGTTAGGGTAATAATAATATCAATTTTACCCTTAATTACCCTATTTACTTTTAACAGTGGTAAAAAAAGTCAAAAGTTACTATTCACCAAAAATTATTTTCATCTCATTGAACCACATTTTAGTCCTTAATATTAACCATGTCTCTAGGATTTTTGAAATTCCACTCACAGAAGCGGTTAAATTAAGTTTTATGAAAAATTCAGTTTTTTAACTACCACTTAGTGGTTTCACTATTCATCAAAAAATGAACGTTTCCAGAAAAATACAAAAAATTAGGCCTAAGCTATATTTGATATTATGAATTCAAAAATGACGTCTATTTTACCAAATTCAAAACATATCAGTTAAATTAATTAATTTAAAAATTAATTCCCGTCGTCAAAACAAATAGCGTGTTTTTAAGAGATAATAACTATCAAAAGATTGACAATTGTTTATGTCTGGTTTAAATGTGAAATTACATCCAATGACCAACATTTTATTAAATTGTAAAAATATATTCTAAATATACTTTAAAACCACTCAAATTAATAATTTATCACGATTAATTATTTCTATTAAAAAAGTTGTTTTTAATTAAAATTTAGTAATTTTCACTATTCAATAGAATATGAAAGTTATCCGAAAAGTACCAAAATTTCACCCTAAGCTAATTTCGATATTCCGAATCCAAAAATGAATTCCATTTTGAAAAATAAAATTTACAAAATTTCAAAAAGTGGTTATTACTATTCATAACGGCTAGTTTAAATAATATTTTAATAGCATATCGTTGTTTACTGAAACTCGGTATTGTGTACTACACACGCTATCGGGGAAGGTCGCGATTGCGTGTAATGCAAGGCAAGTCAAGGATGTGTGTTGAGCAAGCTCCGTTTATTGTAGCGTAAAAAACAAGAAATTAATTAAAAAGAATATTTTTCATAAAATCTTGGGGTGTTACATTCTACCCCCTTAAAATGAATTTCGGCCTCGAAATTCGTCGGGGTTATAAATGGTTTATTATTCGAAAGTTTCTTTGATATAAACCCACATCATAAAAAGGAATAAAAAAACCAAAAACAAAATTATGAAACGTAACAGTTACCAAAATAAACTAATCACTTGGTTTCCACATAGGTGAAAATATGGATATGGAAGAGAAATCTAACCATCATGTTCTGATGGAGAGTGGTAGAGAACATGGCTATGGAAAATCCAGCAATCACAATGCCATAAATTTGTGATGATCTAAGGTACCATCTGATTCATCAGATATAAGAGCACTAGGACAAAATTTTTGGTTTTCATGATCGTTTCCCTAAAGTTGATGAAATTGGAATTAGAAGAAATACTTTCGTGATTTCGGAATAGTCTCACTGTTGGTTGTTATTTGGACAATTTCAACTTCATCTCTTAAATAAATGAAGTTGAATTTGTCATTAGTGATGTGATAGCAGATCATGTGATAGAATAATGGGTCATTCCATCTGTCTCAAACAAAAGGTTAGAAAAGTTATCAAAAAATACATAAGTCCATCTATAGTGAGATTAATCATATATGGTTCCTAAAATGGACTTATACTTCATATATCATACTACCTAATATAATAAAACAAGTTTCTACTAAACAGGGACTTCCTGTAGGCTAGTGGTAGGCGATAAAGGCCAGTCGCACTTCGGTTGTGGGTTCGATTCCCACAGCCTTGTCTGACGCGATGGGCTGTCGCCTGTCCCGTAGGTTATCATTTTTCTAAAACTATATTACTATAAAATCCCATCAATAATATCGAAAAAACTTTTATCCTTAAATAATACTAACTTATTTCCAACATAGTCCATTCCAATCTTTAGGCTTATCCATAATACTGCAGTCCACTCTCTAATATAGTGAAAACGAATACCAGAGATTTAATACCATCGTTGATCCCCACATATCATAAGATATGTCTTTTTAGTCACATTCCAAACATTCAAAGGCCTTAATCATGTGTTATCTTGAATACCCATTGAACCTTAGTGAAAACATGAATGCATTTAAAATTTAACACTTTCCACATACCAAAATCCTCAAAATTCTATATACTCAAACCATGATATCACTTAGTCCTTATATCAATCATGAGCTCATGAATACTGTCAAATATGTAATTTTCTCATTTCCCGTTCATTAGGCGCATATCAGATTTTTTCCAAAAATATCTCAATCACATTCCATGGTTACCGATACCATAAAATTATTGAAGACCACAGCAGACCAATACATAAATATTCCAATACTCAACATTATTTTGGAATCCCATTACATAAACACTTAATCATTCCACCACATCGTTGTCATATTCAACATCACCAATGGTGACCGTATGTGACTTCCGTTTGTCCTTTGCCTTAAGTGGTTGCTCATGTCGATCATCACTAACCCTTGGATTAGGGTATTTATTGGCATAATGTCCCATCTCCTTGCACTTGAAACATTGAAGTGCAGTAGGTTCATTCTGTGTATCCCTTCCTTCGTTTGCATCATTAGACATCTTCTTCCCATCATTGCGGAATTCAAATGCCCGATAAACTTCCTTTCCACATATGAAATATTTACTTGTCCCTTTAAGACAATCTCCACCATGCTTCTTTCCACACATTGAGAATAAGGAAACATTCATCTTCTTTTCACCATTATTATGAGATTTCTCCTTGAACTCCATCTTTCGTTTCTTGTCTAAACTATGAGATGGATAAGTAACACCAACTTCATTTTCTACCTTGATAGCACAACACATAATTTATTCATAGCTACTGAAGTCTCTTATAGCTAGTGCCCTTCGAAGTCTTGGTTTTAAGAAACTTAAGAATCGATCAACTTTACATTCAGGTTGGATGATAAATCCAGATGCATACCTTGCAATCCTTGTAAAATTCGATTCGTATATACCAACAGATTCATCATCCTTTTGCTTTTGTTCAAGAAACTCATTCTCCATATTTGTTCGAAGAATACGAGGGAAGTACTTATTGAAAAATAAGTTCTTGAACTCGTCCCATTCCATGGACTCAATTTCATCTCTTGGCCTCGTATTCTTGATAAGATTCAACCATTGATCAGCTTCACCATCCAAACGATATACTGCTAAGATGACTTTATCATGTTCTGAACATTGAAGAACTGAAAAAATCATTTCAGTGGTACAAATCCATTGTTCAGCAACAAGTGGATAAGAAGGCCCACTGAATGAAGGTGGACGTTGCCTCATGAATGACTCAATAGAATATTGTTCCCTTCTCTTCTCATTTGGAAGTCCAGAATGATTCATAGCTTGTGTTAGTATAGCGATAAAATTTTGCACTCCATCTCCCATAACATTCGTTGTTTAGGAGGACAATCATTGCATTGTCCATTACATTGATCAACATGGTTCCTTAGGGTTCCATCCATTGTCTAAAACCCAAAAAGAATAGTGTGAGAGGCAAAAATCATGATAGGGAAAACAACATAATAAATGGGGAGTATCCTCAATATCAAACATCTTAGGTTAAATTCTATGATCGTTACCGTAGTTCTAGGACTGTATCCTATACGTATACTTATCCTTAGGTACATCCCTAGACATACCTTAGAAATATCTCTAGGGATCTCACTAACGTGTTCGCATCCTAGTTTTCAAAGGTTGACTAAACATTTCCTCTGATACCAACTATAGATACCTGAAGCTTGACGTACATGGACATTACCTTACTTTTGCGGAATACTTAGTACATAACAAAAACACACACACGAGGACCGTGATAGTTTAGTGTCTTTGGAAACTCGGAACGTAATCTTCTAATCATGGTGAAAGATCTTCAACATCTCCCATAAAGATATTCCTTTTTTTTCTTACCTAAAACCTTTCTTTATATCCTGGGGAAAAGAAAACATAAAAGGGTGAGCTCAAATTCTCAGTAAGGGTAAACAAAATAAATATCAATCACATCATATTCATAAGAACATATCTTTTGGAAATCTTAACTTGAAAAAGAGATCATAATTTCATAACACAGGATAAATCATAGCAGTGCAACGTAATCCCAATAATCATAACTTAAAACATGAAACTTTGTGGCATACACACATAATCATAGAGAATCATTTCTTATTAGTCAAGACTCATTGCCAAGACTATCTTAGTGGACAAAGTCCCTTTCTAAACCGAGTTCATTCCTCGTTTCAGTCCTGTTTCACTAAACCGGTATAACCTACCGTTCCAGCCATGTCTATATCATGAGATATAAAATCTTTACCCAATGCATTGGAGGGAGATATAGGTCCCACCCATCTCATAATGATACCATTCTTATGTGTGTCACAAAACCATAAACCATACATCATAGCATAACCCATGTAATAAAAATGGGAATCTTAAACATCGTGACATCATAAAACAATTCATATAAGAAAAAGGAATTAATAAAAATAATTGCATCAAAACATAATCAAATCAATGTAATAATAGGGATAGAAACATAATCCTTTATTATCTTAGATGGAAAATAATTTTGATAAAACACTTGAACTCCATTCTTGAGGAAAATATACTTTCTACTTCAAAAACATTTTTCTTTCTTTACATGTCATACAATTCTAAACTAAAAGAAGTTGATTAAAAATAAACTTGAAAACTTGTAAAGTAAGCTTCTTGGAAATAATTTTTTAAAAATCCATTCATGCCGTATACGTTTAAAAAAAACATTCTTCGTACTTTTGTCAGAAAAGTCAAAAAATACCTCGTACAAAAGACGACAAAAGATTCCTTTCATATCCTTTACTAAAAACTCACCGAAGGGTAAAATTGGATTTAGACAAGTGTACGTGGATTACATATTGAGGAAACATGGATGTGGATGATAAAATACACCCTAGTAAATTTCATAGTATAAACAATCTCGGATAAAAATGAGATTGTGATATTTCCCTTACCTTAGGTCCAATTTGCTTCGTAAGTGTCTGAACCTCCTGTATAATGATTTAAATAATTTCATTGACTTATTCCAGAATCATACTCATTGATTTGATATCATATATGGTTCACTTATGACTTAATATTACCCGTTCTTTTGTAAATTCCATGTTAAAGAGCGTTTTGGGTAAAATCGTTTCATTTGTCATCCGTGTTTTGACTTGTAATTATTCATATGATTACATAGATCATGATTACTTAATTCCATAATATAAAACATGGTTTATATATAATATATATTCAGAATATACATATATATAATAAATCAGTAAATGGAAAGAAATACACCATTCATGGAAACGGTAGGTCGTACGTACGCATGAACGCTGTTTTCGTTTCCTTATTGAGTTGAATGGAATTAAGTAGATGACATACATATATATACACATAAATCCAGTATCATTATTATATCATATATTTCATTATTACTTATTATATATACTTTATAATCAGTCATGAATGGTTAAAGTGGAGAATGAATCTCATCGCCTCGTGGAGACGGTAGTCCGTACGTACGCACGAGCGATGATATCGTTATCATGATCGTGGGACTGTATTGGAGTGTATGTATACTATTTCAGAATCAATATCACTTTAAAATAATAATATATAGTTATTATTTACACCATTATACCAATCCAAGTAAGGTGGTGGTGGAAAATAGATTTCACCACGGCGTGGAGACGGTATTCCGTACATACGCATGCGCGGTGATTTCATTTTCTATAGGATGGATAGATGGTGAAATAGGGTAGTTTCATACATATAATAACATATCAGTATATGAGTGATACTGATTTTATTACTTCATAATGAAACAACTAATGAAGAAGAGACGGAAAAAGAAATAAAGATAAAAGAATCGGTAACGGAAATTACCACTTCTTTGAAGCGCCTCTTTGAGATCTCTTTCTAGGGAACTAAAATTTGTCTTTGAGGAAGACCAGAACCTCTAGGATGTTTCTAGGGAAGTGGAGAAGATAATTATTCATGGTTTGGCCGAGCTTGAAGGTTCAAAGTGGTGTGAGGAAGAGAGGGAGGAAGTGCCCTTTTAAAAGGGAGGAGAGGGGCACCTTTGGAATAACTAACAATATTATTTTTTTATAAAGCCAAATTCGGTTTTAAATAGCTCCAAATTGATTTACTTCGAAGCTAAGGTAGGTATGGGTCTAAATCCTCTCATCCAATAGAATTTAGACATGTTTAGGTTCCTATTTTAACCTTATCATTTAGTTTTAACATTAAGTTAAATAATTTTACTTTTACCGTGTCTTCTTATGTTCTTACACTATAAGGTTAATAAACTTACTATATCAAGACAAACGAATACCAAGTTGTTTATTATTAATATATATAACCTTATCTAATTCATTTGGCTTATCCTTAGAAATTTAGGAATAAAATAACAGTTAATAATATAATATTTGTTTTAAAAACTATTTTATGTCAATTTTGACACTATTTGTTAATTGATTTTTTTAAAACTTATAACAGAATTATTAGTTCGAAAAAAGTTAATAAAATCAATACTAACATGTCATATTAACCTAGAAAATTATTTGAATTCATAAAAAGTCTCAAATTACATTTGTTTGGGTATTTATAACATCAATTATGTCAATATTTCATTAATAAGATAGTTTCTGCATCATCGTTGTGTCACAAATAAATTAAATTATTTAATGTCTAAAAATTACAAATAAAATATCATTATGTAGGAAATCTTTTTAGCTTTCTAATGAATATTATAGTCGAAGTTATCTTATGTATAACCCTATATTAAAAATGATTTACTTATTAAACTTTCATTTTAACTATTTTAACCCTTCTTTAAATAAATTAATAATAAATGTTCCAATCTAATCCACGTGGGCATAAATGGTCATATTTTATTCCTAAGGTTGTTTTTGGTCGAATTACACTTATCCAATAGAATTAGGACATGTGTTAGGGTAATAATAATATCATTTTTACCCTTAATTACCCTATTTACTTTTAACCGTGGTAAAAAAAAGTCAAATGTTACTATTCACCAAAAATTATTTTCATCTCATTGAACCACATTTTAGTCCTTCATATTAACCGCGTCTCTCGGATTTTCGAAATTCCACTCACAGAAGCGGTAAAATTATGTTTTATGAAAAATTCAGTTTTTTGACTACCACTTAGTGGTTTCACTATTCATCAAAAAATGAACATTTCCAGAAAAATACAAAAAATTTGGCCTAAGATATATTTGATATTATGAATTCAAAAATGACGTCTATTTTACCAAATTCAAAACATATCAGTTACATTAATAAATTTAAAAATTAATTCTCGTCGTCAAAACAAATAGCGTGTTTTTAAGAGATAATAACTATCAAAAGATTGACACTTGTTTATGTCTAGTTTAAATGTGAAATTACATCCAATGACAAACATTGTATTAAATTGTAAAAATATATTCTAAATATACATTAAAACCACTAAAATTAATAATTTATCACTATTAATTATTTCTATTAAAAAAGTTGTTTTTAATTAAAATTTAGTAATTTTCACTATTCATCAGAATATGAAAGTTATCTGAAAAGTACCAAAATTTCACCCTAAGCTAATTTCGATATTATGAATCCATAAATGAAGTCCATTTTAAAAAATAAAATTTAAAAATTTTTAAAAAGTGGTTATTACTATTCGTAACGGCTAGTTTTAATAATATTTTAACAGCATATTGTTGTTTAGTGAAAACTCGGTATTGCGTACTACACGCGCTATCGAGAAAGGTCGTGATTGAGTGTAATGCAAGGAATGTCCAGGATGTGTGTGGAGAAAGATCCTTTTAGTGTAGCGTAAAACAGAAGACATTAATTAAAAAGAATATTTTTCATAAAATCTCGGGGTGTTACAACTAAAATTAAGATAATTTATACTTTCCTTAGAAGCATTCCAAAGTATATTATTCCTTTTATATAACTTATTACCATGTTAAAATCATTACATAAATATTTAAGTAAATTTCAGTTGTTTTGTGCATATTGGGTACTTGAGTTGAAAATGATCTGGTTATAATTACAAATTGTCCATGTGGTCAAAAGTAAATTATCTCCATAATATTATTAATGATTTAAATATAATATATATCCCAAATATATGTATTTATAATTGTATATAACATTTTTATATAATAAATTAAATGCACCGTTTATGGCGATGGTAAGCCGTACGTACGCCTGAACGCTACTTTCATATATTTTTCATATTAAAGATATTAAAACTAAATGATAAAATGGTATATTATAATTCTAGTATAATATCATATAATATATATTTTACATAATTTCATTAACACCTTCATTTATATGTCCCATGTATGACATTAACGAGTCATAACATTTTGATTAGGCGGTAGTCAGCATTTCATTAAATGAAATTATCGTATTTATAAATCATGGAAAGTATAAAGGTATGTTTTTAAATAAACCTCACTTATAATAGAGACAATATAAATATCATATATATAATATATATTTATAGTTCTATATTAATTTCCACCATGAGTGGTGGTAGGGGAAAATCTAACAATCATCGTTTTGTGAGGCAGCAGTTCGCCGTACACAGAAACAGTATGTTCATATCCATTAGACGGAGGTGTGTGTAAGTGTAGATTGAATCCTTCTCATAAAAAAATTCTAGACTATTGAGTATATAAGTGTATTTATGAAATCAATGAATAATAAAAATATAGAGAGTGATGAAGTAAAATAAAGGAAAGGAACTTTAGAGATGACACTACCTCTTAAAATGGGAAACTCTATTTGATTTGAGCCAAAATGATATCTTAAATTACCTTCTTCAAAAGATAATGATTCTAGGAGTAAGAGAGGGTTGATAGGAGATTATTTGGGAAGAGTGTTTATGATACAAGGGGCTTTAGGGGTGTGATTAAATGGTTAGGTTTGATGCCCTTTTATAAGTGGGGGGAGGGGCACTTTAGGAAGGATTGAATGTATATTTTTATTATAAAATGATTTTTGGTTTCAAATGGTCCCAAAGTCCTTTATATTAATGATAATATTCGTTTGGGTTGAAAACCTCTCAAACAAATGGTTCTAGACATGTCTATGTCACAAATTTAACATTATCATTTAGCTTTAACCCTTAGTTAACTAATTTGACTATAACCATGTCTTCTTGTATATTCATATTATATGGTTAATATTGTCACTATAAAATGACAATAGATCCTCAAGTGGTTAATTAATGAAATTTTAAACATTATCTATGTCATTTGGAATAATCTTAGATTTTTATGACTATTATATCATTTAATAAAATAGTTTTTGTTTTAAAAACTCATTTATGTCAATTTATATAATAATCATATAATGACTTAAAAAATCCATAAAAACATGATTATATCTAAAAAACAACATTAAATCAGATATAAAAAGGCATAATAATTCCTCAAATTAGTGTATGGTGTAAAGACCCAGAAATTTCAAGGAAATATTTTTTTCTTCATTTCTTTGGAATTTCACAAGAACGCAGTTTCTGACGGCACCTGATCCCGAGGCCTGGTGTGCCCGGAATCATTTTCCGAAGTTTAGTGTGGGTATATTCAGGGAACGAACGATCGGGTTTTCCTAACTTCTGAACCAGTGCTTTGAATCGAAATATGAGGACACCGATGGAATCACATCACTGGTAATTGCTTAGGAACACCTTTTCTGGAGTTGCGTTTGCTCGGGTGTGTTGTTTTTATTTTTTTTGGGTTAAGTAAATGAATAAAATAATAATGGCACAAACAATTTTATTTCATTTAAAGTTTTTTAACCTAAGCTAAGTGGTTGAAGTTGAACCCACTATATCCTACTCCACCAGGTAGGATATTTGTGGGGTGGGGCCCACACGAGCCCCACCTTTTCAACTTCCTCAAAAACCCCCACCTTTAATTAGGTAACGCCCCGCGCCCCCCTTTAATTGAGAGTCAACTCTTACGTTTAACATAATGTTTAAACTCCTCATTAATTTGGGCAGTTTAAACTTCTCAATATATTCAATTAATTGATTGATTCAAATTTTGAATTTCAAAAAGTTTGTCTTGTGGGTTAATAAAATAAGACAAGTCTTATTTTATTAAAGGGGTTCATTGTGCGAGAGGGCTGGGGAGAAATCGCTCAATGCCTGGAAGCACTCCTTCCTCGACGAAGAACGCGAAGAACGTGAAGAACGCCGACCTCCGACGAAGGTCAACAAGAATGTCGGATCATCGAAGATCGACGACACGATGCCGATGAATATTTTCTCCACAACGTGACGATCATCCTTCCGCGACGCCTTCTTCCGCGACGTGCAATTCCTCGACGAACCTTCGTTCAACTTTTTCTTCGAGGTAGGGGATTATTTCTTCTTTTTCTTTAATACTTTATTCGCTATTTATCGTCCTTTTTGAGCCGCCTAATATCGCAATAACGGGAGGAGGTCGGACCGCATGAACACGACCGACCCTCCTCCCCCCTGGATTGTTGATTTGTTTGCGGCACGAACATGGCAGCGCGGTGCCGGTGCACCGTGCGGAAAATAATAAAGATTGGGTGAAGAAGCGCAGCACCGTCGCACTACGCTGGAGAGCCTGGAAGAGACCACGGCTGGAGCAGGGCCGCGGCGGAGGGATGTGGCACCGTCATGCCGCACCGGATGGACCAAGGCCGTGGCCTTTCGCCACGGCAGAATAGAGAGCGGCGACCGGCTTCTGGCCGCCGGCACCGAAGCAGGAAGGCGGGACCGTGGGGTCCCGCAGCAGCAGCACGGCCGGCCAGCGGGCCCGGCCGGTCACCGAGAAAGCCGGGGGTTGTAACCCCCGGCTGGCCGACAGGAGCGGCCCCCCAAATGGGGGCCGTGGTTACACGAACAGGCGGGGGGCAACGCCCCCCCCCCCCCTCGCACCCCCTTCCGCTCGGCTGTTACGGCCGAGCCGCCTGACCACGCTGGCAAGGCTGAGCGTGCCCGGACGGGCCGCGCCCAAGTGGGCGAGACCTAGACCCGGGTCAGGTCGACCAGGTTCGGGCCGACCCAGGGGGTGTCGGGCCGGGTGGGACCGGTCCCGGACCCCCTATTTGCGGACCTCTTACGGTCTTTTGTCCATATCTTGGGCTACAGACCTCCGATCGACGCACCGTCAGCTGCGATGTGATCTTCAGATCGAGGCAGTCGTTTTGGTATATTACACTAATGGTTTTGGAGAACACTGAGTACAGCCAGGTTGGTTCGGATACCAAACCAACCGGGCCTAGGGAGAGGGAACGCTTATATCTTGAGCTACGGACGTCCGATTGATGTGTTGTCGACTTTGTTGGATTCCTCTTGATGAGACGGAACATTTGGAATACTTATCCTCAGTTTTGGTTGTATTTGTATAGTGTCCGGGTTGGATTGTACCTAAAATCCATCTGGGCACCTAGAACGGAATAACTGATAACTTTCAAACCATTCGTCCATTTGATGAACCGTTAGCGGCGTTGGTGATCACATTGAGAAACGGTACCGATGAGAATACCCTATGAGATTTCGGTGTACAGTTGAGATACGTACGGGTTGGTTTGCACACGAAACCAACCGGGCCCCTAGGACGAAAATGCTAGTAACTCACAGACCGGGTGTCCGATTGACGCGTCGTCTGTTGCTTTGAGACCCCTATGATGAGGCGTTCCTTTGAGATACTTCTTCATGGGGCTTTGTGATACTTGGAGTATCGACCAGTAGCTCGTGGAGCAGACCCTACCGAAGACGAGCCTGCAGAGTACAGAGACCGTGTAGCCGGCTGAGACCTGACGACTGATTGACTGACTCGACTTGGAGTGAGTCGACTAGCCTAGTGGACAGAGCCCTACTTTGTTTGGGTGCAGACCCATGGCGGATGGAGAACTACTGGGTTTGGGTGTAAACCCGCGATAATCATCAGGAGAGTACCTCTACTGGATATTATGGGGGATTCACTACTATGTTTGGGTGCCGGACCCCTGCGGGAAGCACTATTGTGTTTGGGTGGCTGACCCACGGTACTCGACAGGAGGAGTAACTCAGTAGTCTTAGGTTAGTGATCAGTACCTCAAAGTCGTGATAGGATCACTGTGCTCTCCAGAGATGGGGCTCTTCAGCAGTTACAGTTTAAATAATGAAAATCCTGGTTTGAGATGAGTCTATGACATTTGTGTTTACCTCGTGATTGAGATGGGTTACTTGATAACTTAGGTATATGTATGGGAACATACCTAAGTAGAGGTTATATGTTGAGATATTCTTTGTGGTTATCCTTGTTGGATTTAGTGATACCGTGAGGGTCTCTGGGTCCCTACTGAGTATCGTTATTCTCAACCCTTCACGGGATATGCCCGCACCTCATTGTGTTGGTTGCAGATGAAAGGAAATGCTGACGGAGGCTGAGTGTTCGAAGGCTGAAAGATACCCAGAGGTGGACCTCACGACGAGTCAGTATCATGAGGTGGACTTCACGACGAGATGATACTTGGAGGAGGTTGACGGGCAAGAGTTTTGTGGAGGCTATCTGTACCTACCCTTCAGGTAGGATCTATGGTGGACGATCTAGGAGCTACGCTATCTGTACCTACACTTCAGGTAGGATCTGTGGTGGATGATCCAAGAGTTGTGCTATCTGTACCTACCCTTCAGGTAGGATTCGAGGAGGACGACCCAATAGCTGCTTCCATTCTTCGAGCTGTTGTCTTTTTCTGTTGTACTTTTGTTAAGTTGTAGCGGTACTTTCGATTGAGTTTGTATTCTGGCCCATTTAATTTTTCATCACTTCCATTTGTACGTAGTGTATTACTTCCACTTGTACTCTGTGGTGTTTTGTTTACTTTTATAAAGGCAATTCCTTCCCAGTTATCGGGAATTATGCCTTTGGTGCTAGTCGCCAGCCCCTGGCCTATGGAAGGTGGGCTTGGGGTAGTCACGGCACGGTCCCCAAGGACGGGTCATGACAAAGTGGTATCAGAGTAGTCGGTTCTACTGCAGAACCTATAACTCTGATATTTTCTTTCTGTGGAGCGATAGTGTTAAGAGTACCGAGTGTGGTTTTCAGTTCAGGGAGTCTAGTGTTGGTGCGGGCGACCGACGTATCCATACACCAGGACCCTGACAACTGATTTCCGACTTTGTGCACGAAAACATTGATTGTATGCGTGTTTTCAAAGGTTTCCACTTAAAATAGCTCAAACCAGGTCAGATCACCAGGTATAATCGTTTGACCATGTGACATTGTTTCTTTTAGGATGCCATTCCATGGACGACCAGCTATAGCCCAGAGGGATATCTGTACTGACAGCCTGCCGAGCGACGAGGATTTGGTACAGGGCCCTCTTACAGTAGAGGCACCAGCGGAGGCACCATCGGTACTACCATATGTTGGTCCACCGATGCCACCAGCCCCAGCAGTAGGCGATGCATGCCGCTGGAGCGCGCTGCACGTGTTCCAGCACCAAGGACCACCCAGGTTCCGAGGAGAGACGGACCCGCAGGCGGCTGAGGATTGCCTGGAGGCTATGGTGAGAGTCTTTAGGCTTGTGGGGACGCCAGGAGACTTCATGGCGATCTTTTCTTCGAGCCTTCTTCAGGCAGCAGCAGGCAGGTGGTGAAGCCACATGTTCCAGTTTTGCGACGGGATGACCTTCACAAGGGAAGACATAGAGACCTTCTTCAGGGTAGAGTTTGTGCCAGTATCTCTACACCCCGAGCGTGTACAAGAGCTACTTCCTTTCCCGCAGGATTTTATATCAGTAGCCGAGTCATCTGTGGGTAGTAGACAGATGATGCAGAGGTCCAAGAGGACCAGAGCCAGTCTTATGAGGATTAGAAAGTGTTATGAATGCGGCAGGAAGGGTCACCTGGTACGTGACTGTCCAACCCCCCGCACAGTTGATCCACAGGCTTTGAAGGGGCCACTGAGGCAGAAGCAGTGGCGGGTTCTTGAGCAACAGCTGAGCAGTGGACAAGGAAGTAGAGCTCCGGGAGCAGGTGGACAGGAGCGGAACTAGTGGATATGTCCCTTGTACTTCTAGTTCCATGTTTCTGTTGTATTCGTGTCTTTGTAATATGAGCTGAAATAATAAAAAGGCACTTATCTTTGTGATTTTTGCTTTCCTATTCTTTTGTTTGGTTGATACTGAGAGGTCTCGGTTAAAACTGTTGACTTGACCCTCACATTCGAGATTTCTACTGGAGGAGACCCAGTGACCTCACGCTGATGCCGACAGTGTGACTCGACCCTTGGAGGCGAGAGTGATAGTTGGATCTCTTGGTTATAACGTCGAGGCCTTACGACGTCATCCATGGCATGAATACATCATTCATTCCAGGATTGACTGTATTAGGAAATGTGTGTGGTTCATCCAGGGGATGAGACTGTGTTTCTATTTTCGGCAAAGTAGAAATCTTAGCAGCTCTTATAGATTGTAGGCAAAGAAGGCGCAGATCATCCAGGAGCGGATGAAGACTGCACAATGCAGTAAGAAACAGGAAACTATCGCCAGTCATAGAGACTCGGGCGTGTTAAATGTTTCAATAAGAGGGAGATTTAAAGAGAGATGAGTCTGCGAAGCAGCAGACGTAGAGGAGGAGCTTGGAGAGCAGCATGTGGTGGAGTACATTTTAACATGCTGCAACCAGCCACCATAGTTTTCCCTTCCAGTCTCAGGGAGCTGGAGAGTAGGGGAAGAGTAAAACTGCATGCGGTTAATGAGTGTGACCCAATGGCTCTAAAAATGATTCAAGGGATAGTCTGTTTCCCCTACTAGGTGCCGTAGTAACAGACGTCGATATGAATCATTCCTTCCTTTCAAAAATCTTGTCCCAGAACTAGAGTTCCCGCTAAGCTGTAGACTTGACCCTCACGTCTGAAGATACATTGGGAGAAGACTCGATAATCACACCTACACCGACAGTGTGGTCATACCCTCGATGTGAGAGTTTCAATTGGAATCTCTTGGTGGCAGCGTCGAGGCCTTACGACGTTGGTTTGAGTATGGACTGGGAAATCACATTTCATACACAAATTGATGGTATTAGGCAAAAAGGTTGTGGTTTAACTACGACGTTGGAATGGGTTTTCCACGGTCAGCGAAAAGGAAACCCTAGGCAGCATAGGATAAACTCATGCATAGTAGGGTCCGGCTGATCACTTTTGAGTCGTTCAACCTTACCCTCGTGGCAACATGTGTTTTGAGTTTCAGTTCTAATAGGAATTGGATACCTCTAGATTTCGAGGATAACGGTAACATCCTTATACTGGTCTCACCTCGATGAGGTTTACGAAGATTTCACTGAGGTGACAAGTTATATCCGAGGTTCAACGAACCTTTCTAGGTCCTCAGCAGGGTAGGTGAGGTGGTTTACCGCTTGACCCATTCACCTCAGTTGTACCAGGTGCACGACGACTTCCATGTATCACAACAAAGGAGATATGAGAATGACCCTTCGCGTATCATCGACCATGAGGAGCAGGACGTTGTCGATTGGGTGACTTTTGCGGGGTTCCAGTAGAGGTTGAGGATCGACAGGAGCGGGTCCTACGAGGACGGTCGATTTCTCAGGTGCGCTTTCATTGGCAGTACGGAAACCTCCATGTGAGCACATGTGAGCGAAAGGCTCAGATTCGTGCTCAGTACTGCTTTTGTATCCCTAGTTTGTGTTAAAAGATTTACGAGGATGTAAAGACCTAAGGTGGGAGTAATGTAAAGACCCGGAAAATTCAAGGAATTTTTTTTTCATAATTTAATTAGAATTTTACAAGAACGCAGTTTCTGACGGCACCTAATTCCAAGGCCCACTGTGCCTGGAATCATTTTACAAAGATTAGCTTGGGTACGTTCAGTGAACGAACAAGCGGCTTTTCCTAACTTTTGAACCGGTGCTCGGAATCGAAATCTGAGGACACCGATGGAATCACAGCGCTGGTAATTTCTTAGGAACACCTTTTCTGGAGTTGCGTTTGCTCGGTTGTGTTTTTTTTAATTTTTTTTGGGTTAAGTAAATGAATAAAATAAAAATGTTGCAACCAATTTTATTTCATTTAAAGTTGTTTAACCTAATATAAGTGGTTGAAGTGGAACCCACTATATCCTACTCCACTAGGTAGGATATTTGTGGGGGGGGGGCCCACATGAGCCCCACCTTTTCAACTTCCTCAAAAAAACCCCACCCTTAATTAGGTAACTTCCCCGCACCCCCCTTTAATTGAGAGTCAACTCTTACATTTAACGTAATGTTTAAATGCGTCATTAATTTGGGTGGTTTAAACTTCTCAATTAATTCAATTAATTGATTGATTCAAATTTTGAATTTCAAAAAGTTTGTCTTGTGGGTTAATAAAATAAGACAAGTCTTATTTTATTACAGGGGTTCATTGTGCGAGAGGGATGGGGAGAAATCGCTCAAAGCCTAGAAGCACTCATTCCTCGACGAAGAACGCGAAGAACGAGAGGAACGCCGACCTCCAACGAAGGTCGACAAGAACATAGGATCCCCCGAGATCGACAACACAATGCCGACGAATCTTTTCTCCATGACGCACCGATCCTCCTTCCCCGACACCTTCTTCAGCGACATGAAATTTCGTGATGAACCTTCGTTCAACTTTTTCTTCGAGGTAGGGGATTATTTCTTTTTGTTCCTGAATACTTTCTTCGCTGTTTATCGTCCTTTTTGAGCCGCTTGATATCGCAATAACGGGAGAAGGTCAGACTGCACGAACATGGCTAACCCTCCTCCCCCCTTGATTGTTGATTTGTTTACAGCACGAAAAAGGCAGTGCAGTGCCGATGCACCGCGCGGAAAATAATAAAGATTGGGCGAAGAAGCGCGGCGCCGTCGCGCCATGCCGGAGAACCAGGAAGAGACCGTGGCCGGAACAGGGCCACGACGGAGGGACGTGGTGCTGTCATGCCGCACCGGATGGACCAAGGCCACGGCCTTTGGCCGTGGCGGAGCAGAGAGCCGTGGCCGGCTTCTAGCCAATAGTGCCAAAGAAGGAGGGCGGGACCGCGGGGTCCTGCGACAGCAGCACGGCCGACCAGCCGGGCCGGCCGGTCACCGAGAAAGCCGGGGGTCGTAACCCCCGGATGGCCGAAAAGAGATGCCCTCCACATGGAGGTAGCAGTTACACGAATAGGCGGGGGGCAGCGTTCCCCCCGCACCCCTTCCGCTCAGCCGTTACGGCCAAGCCTCCTGGCCACGCCGACCCGGCCGAGCGCGCCAGGCCGGGCCGGGCCGCGCCCATGCCGGGCCGGGCCACGCAGGTCGGGCCGGGCCACGCCAGCCGGGCCGGGCTACGCCCAAACAGGTAGGACCCGGTGTGGGCCGACCCAGGGGGTATCGGGCCAGGTCGGACCAGGCCCGGACCCCCTATTCGCGGACCTCTTACGGTCTTTTGTCCATATCTTGGGATGCGGACCTCCGACTGATGCGCCGTCAGCTGCGATGAGATCCTAGGATCGAGGCGGTCAGTTCGATATATTAATCTCAAGGTTTTGGAGAACTTTGAGTATGACCGGGTTGGTTCGGATACGAAACCAATCGGGCCCATGGAGCGGGAACGCTTATATCTTGAGCTCCGGATGTCCGATTGATAGGCCATCAACTTTTCTGGATTCTTCTTGATGAGAAAGAACTTTTGGAATACTTATCCTGTGTTTTGGATGCAGTTTGAAAGTGTCCGGGTTGTATTGTACATGAAATCCAACCAGGCCCCTAGAACGGAAAAGATGATAACATTCAGACCGGACGCCCGTTTGACGAACCGTCAGTGTCGTTGGTGATCACGTTGAAAAAAAAGTCCCTATGAGCATACCCTATGAGAGTTCAGGGTACAGTTGAGATACGTCTGGGTTGGTTCACACAAGAAACCAACCGGGCCCCTAGGAAAAAAAGGCTAGTAACTCACAGACCATGCGTCCGATTGACACGTCGTCTGTTGCGTTGGGACCCCTATGACGAGGTGCTCCTTTAAGATACTTCTTCGTGTGGCTTTGTGATACTTGGAGTATCGACTAGTAGCTCGTGGAGCGGTCCCTCTCGGAGACGAGCGTGCAGAGTACGGAGACCGTGTAGCGGGCTGAGACCTGACGACTGCTTGACCGACTCGACTTGGAGTGAGTCGACTAGCCTAGTGGACGGAGCACTACTTTGTTTGGGTGCAGACCCATGGTAGACAATGCACTACTAGGTTTGGGTGAATACCCACAATACTCGTCCGGAGAGTACCTCTACATGCTATTAGGGTGGATGCACTACTGTGTTTGGGTGGCAGACCCCAGCGAGAAGCACTATTGTGTTTGGGTGTATGACCCGCGGTACTCGACATGAGGAGTACCTCAGCAGTCTTAGGTTAGTGAGCAGTACATCGGAGTGGTGACAGGATCACTGTGCTCTCCAGAGATGGAGCTCTTCAGCAGTTACGGTTTCGATAATGAAAATCTTGGTTTGAGATGAGTCTTTGACCTTTGTGTTTACCTCATGATTGAGATGGGTTACTTGATAACTTAGGTATACGTATTGGCATATACCTAAGTAGAGGTTATCTGTTGATACCATCTTTGTGGTTATCCTTGTTGTATTTAGTGGGACCTTGAGGGTCTCGGGGTCCCTACTGAGTATCGTTATACTCACCCCTACACGGGCTATGCCCGCACCTCGTTGTGTTGGTTGCAGATGACATGCAGTGTTGACGGAGGCTGAGTGTTCAAAGACTGGATGATACCCGGAGGTGGACCTCACGACGAGTCAGTATCAGGAGGTGGAATTCACTATGACACAATTCTTAGAGGAGGTTGACGAGAAAGAGCATTATGGAGGCTATCTGTACCTACCCTTCAGGTAGGATCCGTGGCGGACGATCCAGGATCTGCGTTATATGTACCTACCCTTCAGGTAGGATCCATGGTGGACGATCCAGGAGCTGCGCTATCTGTACCTACCATTCAGGTAGGATCCGAGGAGGACGACCCAAGAGCTGCTTACATTCATCCAGATGTTGTCTTTTTTCTGTTGTACTTTTGTTCAGTTGTATCTGTATTTTCGATTGGGTTTGTATTATAGCCCATTTAATTTTTCAGCACTTCCTTTTGTACTTAGTGCATTACTTTCGCATGTACTCTATGGTGTTTTTTTACTTTTATAAAGGCAATGCCTTCCCAGTTATCGGGAATTACGCCTTTGCTGCTAGTCGCCAGCCCCTGGCCTATGGAAGGCGGGATTGGGGTAGTCACAGCACGGGCCTCGAGGACAAGTCGTGACATATGGCATATAAGGTCCCAAAATAAATTTATTTTAATATTTGTAATATCATTTATTTAAATCATTCATTTATAAGGTAATCACTACATCATCATTGTGTCCTTAATATATTTATTTATATTATGTATAAATATTATAAAGAAAATACCTTGATATATGAAATATTATTAGTTTTCTAATTACTATTTATAGTCAAATACATCACTTATATAACCCCTATATAATTTTTTTACTAAAAGATACTTGTTTGTGTCAAATTTTTCTATACTTCAAATTAATTCTAATAAAATGTGATTTTCACATCAAAGTGGCTCCAAGGGGTCCCAAAATCGACCCAAGGATGCCCATTATTGGAAATATACCACTAAATTAGGGTAGAAATTTTTTTAGGGTAGTTTTATATTATTAAAGTATTATTTTTGACCCTTATATAGCAGATTTACCCTTTATTCATGGTAAATAAAATAATTACTAAAGTTGCCATTCATAATGTCTAAAAATAAATGGTACCTATTTACACAATTTGGTCCTCATGATTCAAAATATATAATAGATTTTTAAAAATTCAAACTACATAATTGGACAAAATTAATTTAAAATTAATTCCCATTGTCAGTATAAAAAAAGGGTTTTTAAGAAGTAATAACTATCAAAAGATTGACATGTATTTATGTCCAATTTAGAACTAAAATTACATAAAATTACGATAATTTGATTATATAATAAATAAAATCCAATTATACTTTAAAACCAATTTAAAGAACAATCTAACTATATAAATAAATTATATGAAAAGGTAGTTTGGAGTTAAAATGCAGTATTTTTTCACTATTCATTAAAAAATGAATGTTTTTAGAAAATTACCAAAAAATTATCCAATGTAAATATTGATGTCCTGATTCTATAGAAGTTGTCTATTTTGTCAAATATAATATATAAAAGTTTAAAAAAATTCATTTAAAAAGGGTTCTCCATCAAAATGTGATAAACCGACCTTTTAGAAATATAAGAGTATCATATCCTTAAAATAGGATTCATTCTTAGTTTACGCCTCTAATATTAATTGGAAAAATGTAAAACACTTACCAAAAAATTTTAATCATAATATGGTTAGTTATATTCATTCCTTTCAATACAATGGCTAGGTGTTAACTACCATTTAAATAAAACAGTGTTATTATATTTTTTTTGGTATAACTCAATGTTTTGTGAAACATAAGACTTCAAGGAAACCCATTGTTTTGTGTTGAGTAAACTATTGGAAAAATAATCCCATTTTACATAAAATTAATATATTATTCATAAGTATTAATTGAAATCGAAAAGTATAATTCCATAAATACTTAGTTTGTTACAGTCCGGGTTGATGAGAGTTCATTTTTTTTCATAGTGGAAGTGTGATTTCCATCAATGGAATGTAAAATCATGATTATTATCAAGGAAGTTCCAGATGGTGGGGTCACACTAGAACTATTACATTTCTAGGAGCATTTCCTTCGACATACTATTAGTGTGGAAATCTAGTACACTCTAACTTGGTTTTAACTGAGGCACATAAGAACTATAGATCCTACAGAAATTACAAGCACATACAATGATTTTTCCATTTATTTTCTACTCTTCCTAGTGTAACAAGATCATCATATCCTCCTAAAACAATTGGTAAATCATATTATTCACATATTAAAGGGTTATATCCATACGAACCCAGATTAAATCTACTTCACGCGGTGAAAGATTCTACAGAAGAAGTAGACACGAGTCTAGCGAATGTGAGAGGTACCATTACTATAGCTTCATCATTGGTGACGTCTCTTTTTGATACAGGTGAATCCCATTCATTTATTTCAAACCAGATTTTTAATCTATTTAATATTTTTATACGAATTTTATCTTGTACAAGGGATATTACTATACCATATAGAACACAGAGAGAGTGACATCTCCAAAGTACAGTTTGTGTCTTTTCTCTATCAGATGTCAAGTTGGATTTGAGTTTTATAGTCCTCATCATGAAACCGCGTGACATAATTTTCATAATTGATTGGATCATGGAAAATAAATCCTTGTTTGATTTTTATCTTTGAAGGATCGAACTTACTACACGTAGTGGTGTTTATCTTGTCTATTAAGGAGAATTAGACCTAAGGTCAAGCAGGTACATAACTTCTTGTCTAGAGTTGGGGAAGGTAATATCATTGTTTCCTTTTGAACTCTAGAAAGATTCATTCAGTGGTGATCTCCCACCATTTGTCATTGAGTTTCTGAACATGTTCACTTCCAATTTCAATGGTTTTCCACCAATAAAAGAGATATATTTTTAAATTGACTTAATACCTAGTACTCAACTAGTTTCAATTCACTAATACCACATGGATATTGCTGAAATAATAGAGTTGAAGTCCCAATTTGATGATTGTTTTGGGAAAGTCCATATGTTCATGAGTTTGACATATTTAGTGGTGCCGGTTATCTTCACTAAAAATGATTATGGTTCCCTTTACTTATGTTTTCATTACCAAATCTCAATCAAGTTACAGTAAAGAAAAAGTATACATTATCAGTAATTAATGATCAGTTTGACCAGTTCAAAGGGGTGAAGTGGTTTTCAAATAAGAATCATTGATCTGGTTATAATTTGTTAAGTATTTAATAATCTAACATTCATAAAAATACATTTTCGAGTAGTTATAAACATTTTGAATACCTTATTATAAAATTTAGTCTAACAAATACTATAGTAGTCCTCATAGATCTGATGAACAAGGATTCCTATGAGTATATGGATACATTTATGGAAACATCCTCATTTAGTCAAATTCTAAGGAGGATCATGTGCATCATATGAGAATAGTTTTGGGTTTTCTAGAAAATAATTGACATCATGAAAATTTTTTGAAGCCTGATTTCTAGATTCAGAAAGTGTTTTAATTGGGACACTCACTGTTAGAATTAGGAATATTAGTTTATCTTGAGAAGTTGAAGGCTTTTATGACTTGGGAGAAATAAAAAAATGTTAAAGATATTCAA
The DNA here is from genome assembly GCA_963277665.1 of Viscum album. Taxonomy (NCBI): domain Eukaryota; kingdom Viridiplantae; phylum Streptophyta; class Magnoliopsida; order Santalales; family Viscaceae; genus Viscum; species Viscum album. The sequence continues at coordinate 1,775,507,562 of OY728146.1, read as the reverse complement.
TGAATCTTGGGATTATCTCGATATTATCATCGCTTCATGATAGCGCTCTCGAACTTGGTATCTCTAATGACTACAAAAACTCAAAAGGGAATAAATTTTTCATGGGATGATAGATGGTATATTTATTTATTTGAGTTGAAAATCCATTTGAATACTCCACCAGTGTTGACTCTTCTAGAGGTCGAGCATGTCTATGTGGCCTTTTGTGATACATCAAGTTCAGTCTTGGGTTGCATTCATTTGAAATGTGATCATGTCATTATATATAGATCTCATCTTTATGTGCCACATGAGAAGAATTATCCTATATATGAACGTGAAATTGCATTTATAATGCACATACATAATATTTTGAGGCATTGCCTTTAAAAATAATGTTTTATGGTGTGTTTATACCACAATATCATGAGTTATATCTTCTACAAAATATATTAGGACCTCTTTTAGAGGTATTGGGTGAAGTACCTACAATATTTCGACTTTGACATGACATATACCTTTGGGAAAAGGAATGTCATTAAAAATTCTTTGAGAAGTAAACTTTTGACCTAGGAAGTGAAATAATCTTTTGAAGTGTATAATTTGATGGATTTTTTTCCGAGTTTAATGTTGGAGTCCATGAATCTGGTCCTGATGTGTCTTTATCCATTATTCAGATGAAATATTCTCTTCTCAAGATGATTCCAATGTATAAATAACTTTATGATAAATTTCAAATTATTAGAGACTCTCTTTATGTTGGGGAGGAATATTTACAGTGTCTGTTCTCCAAAGAGGGTGTTCTATGATTTTAGAATTTCATTATTGTTCTGTTAGTGGAAAAGAAGGCTATGATGTGGGAATCTCATAATTCCAATTAGTTCATGTATCTAGGAAAGACTATGAAATTCTATATCATGTAGTGGTAGATCTGGTGGTAATGTATGATATGGGTCATTTCTATGTTTTATTCACACTATTATACATGACAATAGGGTAAGTCCAAGCATCAGAAGCCTTTAAGTTTTCTTCATCCACATCCTATCTCCATAAGGAAGTGGAGGAAATCTCTATGGAATTTGTTGTTTGGTGGCCTTATACATGGGAAAAGAAGAATTAAATATGGTTTGTGATCGACAGGCTAACCATGTCATGTCACTTTATACCCATTCATGATGCAACTATAGATTATGAGTTTTAAAATTTCAATGCAAATGAGATTTTCCATTTACACAATGTTCCATCTATTGTATTTTCTGATAGGGATCCTCGGTTCACATGTAACTTTTTGAAAGGCCTTATAGAGGCACTGGGATCTCTAGTTCATTTGCGAATGACATACCTTCTATATTTGGGTGGACATATAGAAATATATCTAATGATTCTAAAGGATATGGTCCCTGTGCATGTCCTTAACATTGTTGGGGCTTGGGATGAATGTATTGGGACTGTTGAGTTTTATTATATCAATATTTAGATTCCTATGATCAAAATAGATCCTTTTGAGGACTTTTATAGTTTACTTTGTTAATATCAATTGTGTTGGTTGATGATTGGTAAAAGTTCCTTTTTTGGGACCAAGTTTGGTGCAAGAGATGACAATAAGGATTCAGTTGATTCACCTGAGAATGTTGATGGAACATATTTGATATAATTCTTATATTGGTCATCACTGTAGACCTTTGTAGTTGATAGTTAGTGACAAGGTATTCTAGAAAGTTTCACCCAGGATGGGTCATTGACAACTGGGGAGGCAAGGAAAGTTTGATCCTTGTTTTTTTGGAATCTCTTGAGGTTGTTGAGTAGGTGGTGAAAGTTTCATATTGTTCAGCACTTTCACCAAAAATGATGTTGATACATAAAATGTTTTATGTATTTCATTCGATAATATACCTCTCTTAACCATCTCAAATTTTGAGCTGGAGTGATCTTGAGATTGAACCTGATGTATCTCTAATTGAGCGGCTAGTTAGGATTGTAGATTATGAGACCATGGTACTTCATGGGAGGATTATACCTTTGGTTTGTGTGCTATGATTGTGTGGTTATGATAATCACAAGACATGGGAACCCAATGAACTAATGAGAGAGAAGTGGTAGCATATTTTTGAAATAAGAGCTTCTTCATAGGCATCATGGGGAAAAAGTTTATTTTTGTGGGGAGTTTGTAACATCTTATTACTGATCTGATAGGTATGTCACTAAACGTGTCATGGTTTTTCCTTTTTTTTAACTTGGTAAGGAATAAAATGAATTGGTAGGATACCTATATTGGTGAAGTTAGAGATTTTTCAAACTCGAATCTTTAACAGAATATTTCTATAGGAGGTAGTAGTGTTAAACGCAGTGTAACCAGGTTACACGATGAGTAATGGTCGATTGGTACATACAATGAAATGTTTACACTCTAAAATTCAAATTATGTGAGGATTCATTACAATTTTTGATTTAATTGAAGATAATTTTTAATTCGAACTTATTAATTTTTATGAGGTTATAACAATTAACTATTTCTTGACATGTAAAGGGTTTACAAGCCATGTAAAATACTGAGTACATTTTTTAAATAGTCATCACCATTGATCTCCCTATTTTGGTTCCTTTACAGTATCTTTTACCTCTACCAAATAAAATATCCAAATGATATTTGGGCTCTCTAACCCTTATAGAGCCATTTTTTTGGTGTTAGATCATAGTTATATTGGTGGTGCGAGTCCTGAGATGAGTTTTGAGGTCTTATACTCATTTTTTCTCATTATTGGGTTTCATTGTGAGTGTTTGTTTCAGAAAAAGGTAGGTGGTCTTATTGCATTTGGAAAAATTGATTAACCATGAGTTTCTTGATTTGATTCCATTATTGATTTTAATTCAATTACTCAAAATTGATTAAAGTTGATTTAATAAAACCAAATTCTAGTTAATTGGGAGATTTTAAATGGTCTTGGAATGAAAATTTGAAAAAAAACAATTCTACTGAATTATGCTATGTTTATTGAAATTGGTTGATAGAAATTATTTAATTTATATTATAGATCTAATGGAATGAATATCAGTTAAATTGTTGAATTTTAATGTGGAAATGAATTGTGAAATTGATGCACTTGGTTTTGAACTAATTTTAAACGTTTGAAAATGGATTAAAATTTTTGATAGAAACCCAGAGGTTTTATATTACTAAAAATGAATTTTTTTGGTTAATTTTTTTAAATGAAAATTAGATTTTTCAATTATAGAAATGAGATTAAATTGTATTTTAGGATATCTTAAAACAAATTACACATGATTGATTGTACAATATCACATGAAATCCATAGATAGTTTTTGAGTTATTTAGACACGCTCTAAGATTATAAAATGTTGAAAAACATATTTGTAATAGGTCACATCCCCAATGGGATGGTTATGAGTCTCCTTTGGATAGTATCAGAAGGATGTGGGTATAAACATATTGTTGGGATCACTTAGAGAGTGCGTAGTCCTGTAGCCAAGAACTTTGGAATCTCTTTGGAATATGACCATTAAAAGTTTGGCCAATTGTCTCCAATAGACCGTTCAAGGTTTCAGTTCTCGAAAAATGTGTATAAGAGCACTCTGGTTGAATCCTTGATGATGATAATTTTAAATAGTCAGATGTTTTTAGTTTATTTTTTTTGATTGGGGGGGTCTATTTGCAGAGAGACTGTGAAATAATTTATGGATTATGTTTGATTTAACAAACTGATAAATATTGGGGTGAGTTTATCATCAGGGATTTAATCTTATAGTATCCTTGAACTTTTCATTATATTGCATTAAATTAATACCCACTTCACGAGATGACTTTGATCATATTTACCAAGTTTTAAAGATTTAATCCAAGCCGTAACTTAACATAGAGTTCTAATCATTTCCATTACTTTTTTAGGTTATTGTATTTTTGGTTCCAATAATCCATGGAATCTACATGTTAAACAAAACATGTCATTAATATATAACATATAATGTTCAACATACACAATATTAACTAAAAGAATACTCATTGAGCAAAATCTCTCAATCACTTAATATCCCAAAATTACAACTCACCCCATGGTATATTTACTCATTCCTTGAAATGATTAATAATATTGTTAAATATATTTAAGGTGAAGAATTGTAAAGAAAGATAAATGAACGGGATAATAAAAGAGTAGTGCGTAGAACACACACACGATCATTGAAGAGACTTAAAAAAAGAATTTCAATTGAATGAAAAGGAAAAATAAGGGAAGGAGTTTTAACTTGATATAAACCATTTTTAGAACATTAATACTGAACTTCATAAGTATAATGGGAATAAAAAGTATTTAAGAAGAATCTTTCTTTAAAAAAGAATTACAAAAAAAAGATAAAAGTTTACAAAAATGATGAACACAAATGTAAAATAGATCAAAGAGAGAAGGAAGGGTCTCTCAAGTGAAAACATGAGTATTTCAGGTCATACAAAGAATTATTCAAGGCTTTTGTCATGCCAATATATTCTCCTCTCTTCTGAAGTGAAACATTTTTGAAAGGAGAGAAGGGGATGAATATATAGCCCAAGGCTATGGACTGTTTGCATTCCAAAACTACCTCTCCCCTTGGCTCGGTGATTTGGACATCCACATAGCTGAATATAAGGATATGTTTTTCTTAAAAGTTTTAGATAATAAATTTGGATGACTAATCTAAAAATGTAGAGTCATTTTGACTTATGGAGCCAAATTTATGGTCATTTGATCAAAAAATGTTAATCTGTCAATTTTAATCAAGACCTTTTCGATGGATGAAATGTGAATGGATTTTTTATAAAAATATGGATCAAAATCCGAATTAATTCTATAAAAAAGTTGGCCAACTATATCCTTTCTTTCACACTGCAAAACATCATATTTATTTTATTACAAGATCATGCAAAATGTCAATTTTGTTGTTCTGATTTAATTTCCCAGACAGAATGGTATACTAGACTTCAAAACTTCCCTTGGGACCCTATTTTTGGAGTTGGGACCTGAAATTTTAATCCATGATACTTTTGGATAATCAATAACTTATGGGAAAGTTTCATAAAATTTGGGCTTCGGGAATTAGACAAGTTCCTTAATCTCCATTTCTGGTCCAGTTTCATCACAAATTCTTTGGGTATTCTTGTATATACAATATGAAGATACAAATTGAATAATTTTCCACTAGTTCCTTCTAATAAAATTTTTTAATTTGAGAAAATAACGCTAAAAGAAGAACCATTGAATTTGGTTAAGTAGGTTGAGAATTAATATTAAAAAATTAAATATAATGGAATCTGGATGACTTCAAAAGGTACCCCAAAATTATATTTAATATTTAAATAGTAATATGTCACAAAAATTATGCACATTTCATACTAAATCAGTAATGAGTGTATATAATATGTTATGAAAATATTAATCACATAAACTCCCCCACACATAGTTTTGTTCATGTCCTCATGTGAAATAAATATAAAAAACTTAACAAAATCATTTTACTCACCAAAAAATATAAAAATTTTGTTTTCCCCACTCATGGGAGGTTTAGACTATTTCATTCATCTATATTGAATTCCACCTAAATTTTTTTATAGAAACAATGTTTCAAAAAACAACTCTTTTTATGCTCAAATTTAGAAATGGAAAATGTTGGCACTTGAAACTAACTCCCCTCAAGATGATAAATTTTTATTTATATAGGTTCACTCATTCACCAACCAAGAGTGAAAATATTAGAGTTTGTAAGAGATATCAGCTTCCACTCCCTATCCTAATGTTCACAAGAATCAAGAGGAATTTTTAAAGAGTTTTTATGTGGCTATGGGATGGTAGGAATATAATGTTCAAGAGAGAGTAGAAGGGGGGTAAAATATGGGTAAAACAATGAACAAGTTTTTTATTTAAATGAAACATGGAAGGAAATGGAAATAGATATTTATAAGGGAATGATTGTGTGAAGAAATACACAATAGATGAAGAAAATCTGATGGGGATTAGAAAAATAAATATTTACAAGACACAAAACATCTCTCAATGACATAAGTGATGTTTGACCCAACCATGACACAACACATTTTTGTTTTCATTTTATTTTTATTTTCTTGATTTATATATATATTTTATTAACACTTTTAAAAATAATTTGTACAAAATAAACAAATATACAATCCAAAAACACACTGAAAAAACACCTCTCCCCACACTAAAATGGATTCTTACCCTCAATAATATGATAAATCCTTGAAAATTAATAAAAGGGCACCGGAAAAATGAAATCCATTCCCCCCACACTTAAATTTCAATAAATAATGAAATGTAATTCCATATAAATATTGAGTGGCATATGTTATTGGGATTGTAATGTGGATATTAAATAAAAGGTTTTCATAGGCTCTAAGGGGCTTTCAAAAGGAGGATTAATGTAATGGAAATGGGAGGCTATTTGGCTATTGGGATTCACATGTGGTTCAAAAAAGTCTCTTCCATATTAATGCACACCAAAATAGGAAAATCATCTTTAATGTCCAAAAACTAAATACTCAGAAATGGGGGTAAAAAATAACATTTTGAAAAGATGTCCATTGGTGGACTTGCCATGAAAGCTAATTTTGTTCCTCACGATTGGGGAAAATTGTTTTCTAAATCAAAAATTGAGCATTCAAAATTTGTTGATTTTTACACAAGATTATTTATCCAAATTCATGAAGAAAATACAAAATATTTTAGATGATAACATGTGTTTTGACTCCTCAAAATTGTTGGACAAAATATCAAAACATGATGGTGAGAAATTATGCCTCTATTTTTTCATTTTCTTATTATTTTTTAGTTTTTTAGTATTTTTATAATACACACCCACACAAAAGAGAATGAGAAAAAGAAAGGGTTTGATGAATAAAGTCATAAAAAATAAATGTCAGTGGAAGAAGAATAAAGAGGGAGGGAGAGAAAGTGGAATAAGAGATAAAGTTAAAGGGAACAAGGTGCCCCCTAGTTTGGATTTGGCGGGTCTCTGTCTCCATCTGGTGGTGGGTCAGTTGAAGTTATGGATATGATAGGAGTGGAGACGGTTCCTGAGATATGTTTCCTTTCATGGTTAAGCCATAACCTTTGTCCATTAAAAGTTAATGTCCTTCTAGATGAGGGGTCATAGACTTGCATCACACCAAGTGGGTAAACATTGGTAATAACAAAAGGACCTTCCCAACGAGAATTAAGCATACATAGGTGAAGTCAAAATAGAGAATTGAAATGTATTGCCTTTTCAACTTCATGAAATGACTTTATCAGGATGTGTCTATCATGTAGTGACTTGGATTTTTATTTGTAGATATTAGAATTATCTTAATTATCAAGTAGAAGCTCCTTCAGTTCATCCAATTGCATCAATCATTCTTCACTATATTTTATACAATCAAAGTTACAGTTTTTCACAGCCCAATAAGACTTATGTTGGATTTCAACTGGTAAATGACATTCTTTACCAAATACTAGCCTAAATGGAGACATCCCAATTGGTGTTTTATTAGATGTTCGATAATCCCAGAGTGGTTCACCATGTCTTTAAGGCCAGTCTTTTGTGGCGGGATAAACAATTCTCTCAAGACCTATTTTCACTTCTCTATTAGAAAGTTCTTCCATGCCATTTTTTTGGGGGTTATATGAATATGATGTTTTATATACAAAACTACTATTTTTCAAAAGAGATTCCATGGGTTTATTACAAAAAGGGGTTCCTAAGTTGCTTATCAAGGCACGTGGTGTGCCAAATAGGTGGAAGACATGTGTATTTATGAACTCACTAACAATATGTAAATCATCATTTCAAGTGGGTTTGGCCTCGACCCACCTAGAAACAAAATAAACACCCATAAGATGTATGAGAATCCATTGGAAGGGGGAATGGTCCCATGAAATTGATTCCCCAAACATCGAAGATCTGATAAGAAAATTAATGGATATTGGGGCATTTCAATTCTCTTTGAAATTGTGCCAAACTTTTGTTAAGTGGGAAATGATTGTCCTAACTCTTGTGAGTCCTTGAAGAGTGAAGGCCAGAAGAATCCATAGTTTAGAACCTTTAGGGAGGTCCTTTGTGGTCCAAAGTGGCCACCCTCAGGTTGTGAGTGACAAAATTCTATGATGGAGGTCTGTTCATATTCATCAACACATCTTCTAATTACCATGTATTCCCCAATTTTCCAAGGATTATTATCTTCCCAAAAATAGAATTTTTAATCACTTTTTAGCATTATTTTTTGTTCTTTTTAAAAAATTTCATGAAAAATACCAGAATCCAAGTAGTTTATAATATGAGCATACCATGTTAACTTTGTAGTGAGAGATGAAAGGTGCCCATTGGGAAATTTGTGATCAATGATTTTTGAATGAGAATAATTATAAATTCAACTTAGGTGATCAGCCACAAGGTGCCCTTTTCTTGGTCTATCATTGATTTCATGGTCAAACTCTAGAAGCATTCGGATCCATCTTATTAAACACGATTTGGAATCAATTTTCTTGAGTAAGAAATTTATAGAAGAATTCTCTATGAAGATGATGATTTTGGCACCTAAGATATAGGGACAAAATTTATCTAAGGCAAAAAAACTATTAAAACTTCTTTTTCAGTCAAAGTGTAGTGATATTAAGTGTCATCTATTGTTTTTGAGGCATAATAGATGCCATGAATAATTTTTTATCTTCTTTAACAAAAAATATCCCTAAAGGCTCTATCAGAAGAATCACACATCAATTCAAAGGGTAAGGACCAATATAAGGGTTGGATTATTGTGGCAGATGTAAGAGAAATTTAGAGTTCAACAAAGGATCTTTTACAAGCCTCATCGAAATAGAACATGACATAATTTTTGAGAAACTGAGTGAGTTGTAGAGAAATCGTACTAATGTTATGGATGAAAAAACTATAGAAACTGGCATTATAGAGAAATAAATGGATGTATCGAAAAGAGGTGGGTTTAGGAATTGATTAGATTACTTCAATTTTGGCAAGATCAACTTCAATACCATATTTTTAATCTACGTGCACTAGAACAATCCCATTTGCAACCATGAAGTGACATTTTTCAAAATTTTACACAAGGTTACACTTGACACAATTTTTAAGGACTAGAGAGAGTGAATGTAATAAAGATTCAAATTACACACCATAAATGGTAAAGTTATCCATGAATAATTACATGAAGTGTTAAATGAATTTAGAAAAGACACTTATCATACACCTCTGGAATGTTGCAAGAGCATTTCAAAGGCCAAAAGGAAATCTCATATATCCATATGTTATAAAGGGGAATGTGAATGAAGTCTTTTCTTGTTCCTAAGGTGCATTTGGGATTTAGAAGAAGCCGATGTATCTATAAAGAAAGCCATAATGTGACTTTCTGGCTAATCATTCCAAAATTTGAACATGGAATGGAAGAGGGTAGTGATCTTTTTTGTTTCAATATTCAATTTTTTATAGTCGATGGACACACACCATTTTTTCTTCACATAAATTATGACTACCTCCCCATGTTCATTATGAAAAAAGTTATCTCACCCTTCATAGGTACACCTTGAATTGGACAAACCCATTCACTATCAGAAATTGGGTATATAATACCACCTTGAAGAAGCTTGGTGATCTCTTATCTAACTACCTCAAGTATGAGTGTATTGAGTCTTATTTGTGGTTGTCAAATTGGTTTGGATGATTCCTCAAGATTGATGTGATGCATGAAAAGAGTAGGGTTGATTACTGTAATGTCATCTAGGGTCCAACCTAAGGCCTTCTTGTTTTCCTCTAACACATGATCATGTTTGGACTCCTCGGTTTCGGTAAGTGAAGTAGAGATAATGACATGATAAGAGTGATCATGGAAAAGGAATGAATATTTAAGGTTCTCAGGAAGAGGTTTTAGATATTTCTCATATTTCATTTGGGGATTCGACAACTCCGGAATGGAGGAAAGTACTTTGGTTGATTCAGATTAATTTTCCTTAATATTGTCCAACGTGGAGTAATAAAGGTCAGAGTTGATGTGGGATTCAAGATATTTTTCAAGATTTTTTAGATTAATGGAGTCTTTGAATGAGATTTCCATATAAACTTCATCATTTATGACTTGGTTAATCATGGTGCATATTTCACTAGATCGTTTTTCCTTAGAACATGATGAAAATTATGGAATGAGGTTCAATTGACTCTCATAAGTTTCCTCCGAAGCATAGATTGAGAATGATGAGTGATTCTCAGATTGGTATCTCATGGCTTGGATAATGTTTATCGTGACCTGTTAGTCACCATATTCAATGGATAAGATGCTTTAATGGACATTAATATTGGTTATTTACTGTCATTAGGAATGGACTTCTTAGAATTAGGGGATATCGAGAAGAGTTACTCTCACATTCCATGTCAAGGACATAGAAATAAGTAGGTAGGATAAGATAATTTACATGAACAAGGACATCCTCCATTATTACCTTACTATAGGCTGTGATTCGATTGGATAACTAAATAAAAACACTCATTTGAAGTAAGGGACCTAGACTAAAGATGGAGAAGATGGATTTGGGCATGAAAGTAATTGAGGCTCTATGGTTGATGTGTGCATCATCGAAGTTGGAACATCCAATTTTGCATGGAACTGTAAAGGCCCCTAGATCTTTGCACATTATTGGAATAAGCTGTTTTGTCGAAACATTTTCGAAGGTCCTATGTTGCCAATTGTGGGTGAAACATTCTTGAAGTTACATGGAATACTTAGGGATCTATTTTATGAAATCTGATAGGAGAATGTTGACTTCAACATGTCTAAAAATGTTGAGCATTTCACAATCAGGTTCAAAAGACTTCTTTGGTTTAGTAATGAATTTAGGAAAAGGAATTGGATTCTTAAGTGGAATAGAAGGAGGTGAGAGAATGAATTTATATTCCATTTCATGTTTCCGATTTATTTTCATTTTCTAGGTCAAAAATCAAAGGGGGGTTGGTGGACTTATCTTGAGACATATCAATTTTCTTCCCTGATCTAAGTGAAATTGCACTTACATTACCCTTGGGCTGGGAGTTTGGAATAATTTGATTATTCTTTCTGGATCAGGTGGGGTGCAAGTTGGAAAATTTGGGTTTCAATGTTTTTAAAGATGGAATGGGTGAAGGAGGAAAGATCTTCAACTACACTTTCCAATGGTTTCGTGGAAGAATAGGCTTGCCCCAAATTAGGATTTACATGATTTTGGTTCTTTTTAAAGTGATTGTTTGTATTTTGGAATTGGGAAGGCTCATTAGGATAGTGAAATCCATGAGGAGGAAGAGGGGATTGATCTTTTAAGGTTAATGAAAAAAGGGTATGGTTGATGGAAGTTACCAATACCTTGACCATATTGGAATTAGTTTGGGGTTTTATGAGGGTATGGAGGGGGGGGGGTGAGAAATGGGATTACCATATCTCATGGTAGGGTTATATGTATAAGAGAAGGGCTCGGAATGGGGTTGGTTGAAGTTTCTAACAAACCAACCTGATTGTTGAGGGTTGGGGTTTCATTGAGCTTATGCTACATTGAGCTCCATTGGTCCAGATGAATCAAATTGATCCTCTTGAAGTTGTGGACATGTGTCAGTTGGACGATATGGGGATCTATAGATTCCACAATTCTTGATAGGTTTATGGAACATATATTGTGGAAAAGATGAGGTTGGGTCTTTGGTAGCCACAATATGTTGTCACACAAGACCTGTAAGTTCCCTCATCCACTCTCTCATCTTGTTTGACACTATAGATTGATTATATTGAGCTCGTTTGACATGAGGATGTTCTCGATTATGGAATTTTTGTGTGTTTGTATCCATGTTACTTATGAGATCTCTTGTAGATGTATGAGTTTTATCAATAAAGAGCACCACAACTTGCGGTATCAATGCGATTTATCTCCATATCCAACAACCCCTCATAGAAGTATTTGATCAGGAGTTGGTCAGGGATTTGGTGGTGTGGGTAGGTTTCTAGAGGATTTTTGAACCTCTCCTAGTACTCATGGATTGATTCATTTGGGAATTGAAAAATACCACTTATTTAATTTTGGATAGAAGTAGTATAAGAAGAAGGAAATAATTTCTCTAAAAAGAGTCGCTTTATATCATTCTATGAGGTTATGGAACAAGGAGGTAGGTAGTGAAGCCATGAAATAGTAGTTTCAGCTAAAGAGAAAGGGAATTATTGGAGTTTGATTTGTTCCTCTGAAACCCATTTAGGATTCATGGTAGATCACACCACTTGGAACTCTTTAAGGTGGAGATATGGATCCTCACTGATTAGCCTGTGGAAATGAGGGAAAAGATGAATCAAACCTCATTTGAGTTCAAATTCAGACTCTCTATTTGGATACTGAATACAAAGTGGTTGGAAATTCATATCAGGGGTAGAATGTTCTTTAAGTGTTTTTTCCCAAGAATTGGACATATATAATTCAATTGGTTGGACAAGGATAGGTTCTTCAATGAGTTTGTTATCTCTTATGTTCCTCTTAAGTTGGTGAAGTGTTCACTCAATTTCAGGGTCAAAAAATTCCACAGAATGTTTTGGGAGGCTATGGGTCATTTAGAGAGATTTTGGATGAAATAGGAATATGGGTTTTTTTTGTGTTTTATCCTTTTATAATTTTTATAAGAATGTGGGTTTTTATGTGTATTTTTTTCCATTTTTTTAATTTTTTTTGTTTTTTTTGACAATAACCAAAAACTAATAACTACTTAATTACACCATCCTCTACCACAACACAAATTGAATGCTCACCCTATTGTCTCCTATCAACCGTTCAAGGTTTTGGTGCTCTGCTAATGTGTTTAGCAGCACTGAGGTTGAATCCTCATCGATGATACTTTTAAATAGTTGTTTGTTTTTAGTTAATTATATTTTTATTTGAGGGTTTTGTCTGTAGATCTTATGAAATAATTTATTGGAAATGATTGATTTAAAAAATTGATAAATATTGGGTTGAGTTTATTTATGGGGATTTATTCTAATGATATCCTTGAGCTATTCTTTATATTACATTAAATTAATATTGAGTTCCCAATACGACTTTGAAAAAAATTCCCAAGTATTAAACCCTTAATCCAAGTCGTAACATAACTTAGGGTTATAATAATTTCCATTACTTATTTATTTTAGTACATTTTTGGTTTCAATAATCCATGGAATCCACATATTAAACAAAACATGTCATTAATCCATGACATATAAAGTTCAACATACACAATATTATCTCAAAAGAATTCTAATCTAGAAAATGCACTCAATCACTTAATATCCCATTATTTTAACTCACCCCAATGATAGATTTACTCAGAAATTGAAATTACTATTAATATAGTTCAATATGTGTATGGTGATTAATTATTTATAAAGTGAAAAGAATGGGATAAAAAAAGTACTGTATCGAACACACACACAGTCATAAAAGAGTGTTAAAATATATATTGGATTTAAGGAGGAAGCAAAAGAAGGGAAGGGGTTTTAACTTGATTTAAACCATTTTATGAACACTAATATTAAACTATAGTATTTGGATGATAATAATAGATAGTTAATAAGAAACATTCTTTAAAACAGAATTACAAAAAAAAGACTTACAATATTTCAATTATGAAGAACAAAAAATTAAATTAAAACAAAGAGAAGAGGAAATGTATATCAAGTGAAAACATGAGTATGGAAGGTCCTTACAAACCTTTGGAAAGTCATGGGTCATTCCAATATATTCTACTCTATTCTGAAATTCCTACCCTTTTGAAAGGAGAGGAGGTGGTGTATTTATAGCTTAAGGTGGTGGACTGTTTGCATTCCAAAACTACCCCTCCACCTGGCTTGATGATTTTGACATTCAGACAGCTGAATATCGAGATATATCCTTTATAAAAGTTTCATATAATAATTTTGTATGAATAATCTCAAAATTTGAATGAATTTTTACTTATGGATCCAATGTTGTGGTCGTTTTATTAAACAATGTTAATATGTCCATTTCAATCCAGTTTTTTTATGACCAAAATGTGAAAGGATATTTTAAATGTAATATGCCTTGAAATATGAATGATTTATTAAAAAAACTTGTCTACCTATATCCCCTATTTCACACAACAAAATAACATTTTTATTTGAAGATTCTATTATGAGAAAAATTCAATTTTGGTGTGTTGATTTCATTTCCCAGACAGAATGGTGGGCTGGACATCAAAGCTTCATTTGGGCACATTTTTTAGAGTTGGGCCCCAAAATTTTTATCCATGATTCTTTTGGATAATAATGAATATAACATGAATTCAAAAAAAATTTGGGATTCTGGATTTATACCAGTAACTCAATCAGCATAGATGGTCCAATTTTAACACAGATTCAATGCATCTTATTATGTAGACCATATGACCCTTCTAATAGATGAATTGGAAACTGATTACTTCTAATGAAATTTTTGGAATTTGAGTAAAGAAACCTAAAAAAATAACCATTAAATTTAGATAATTAGGGTGAGGTTTTATGTTAAAATATTAAATTAACTTGAATGTGGATGACTTCAAATAGTTCTCTAAAATTATATTAAATATTTAAACATTAATATTTCACACAAATTATGCACATTTCATATAAAATTAGTAAAAGGAGTGTATAATAAGTAATTAAAATATTAATAACTTCTAGAATGTTTCTCCCTTGTGTATTATTCGAGATTTAATTATATGAAAATGTTTTTAAATATCATTACATGCCATCTAAATTTATATTAACTTTTTTGTATAAAATACTTATTTAAGAAATTTTTTTTGGATTTTTTTTCATTTTATAGCCTTTTACTTGAAGTATTTTTCCATCATTTGAAATAGATATAATTATTTTTTAAAATATTCTTTGAATTAAACAACCGATTAATTTTTCAAATTGAAAGCATTCATTTCGTCAAACTATTATTGGAATCTATTGTGGAATACTTGGTGAGACCCAATTGGGATTTTTAGCTCACACCCTACTTATGCCATCTGTAGTTTTTAGATTATCTCCTTCCAGGTTCAAGAAAGCTGAAAATATATCTTAAAGGTGGATCTAGTTGATGAACCTTTGACTTGGTGAGTTGTGTCCTTAGGTAAATATGATACTCTCCCATGTTTGGGTAGTTAGGTTGTAGTACTTTGGGATTTAATTCCCTGTCAAATTCTACTACATTTATCTGTTTGGAGTTTAATTTGAATATATATTGAAGTTATTGCCTTTCATCCACTATTTATTGTGGAAAATTATTTCCCACCTGCATTTTGAATAGTTCCAAGTGCTAGTCGCTTACCCGTGGGGATCGGGAACACCATTCATGCTATTTCAGGACTGGATTGGTTATCGGGTTACTAGGGTACCCATGATGGTTGGTGACACATCATATTATCAAAAGAAAATCTATTATTAGAAATAATATAAATTGTATCCTTGGACCATATCTTCAATAATCTATATGTAACATAGTCAAAATTCATTATAGATTGAACACAATTTTTATATATAATAAAAATAATTTCTTGAAAGAAATATCCTTCCTACTTTGAGAAAATATTTTTAAATTGAAAAAAAATTTTTAAACTATTTTCCTTGAATATAATCATGATAAATTATAATGGAAGTTTCAAATTAATGAAATTTCATGATTTGGATGATTCCTTCCATGTCGTACATATGAAAATAAGGATTCCTTTATCATTTTTAGAAAATCCATACATGAATTATTATGAAAACACTATGAATTTTTTTTAAAACAATTTCAAAAAAATAAAAAAAAAATGGGGAAAATGTAATTTAAAAAAAATAAGGGATTAAAAAATTATTTGGGAGAATCCATGGTTTTCGGAGAAAAATCATTTCCAACCAAAGAGAAAAATGAATTTGTATTTTAGTAATTTTTTTTTTGATAATTTTAACAATAAAAGAGTTGAAAAATGGAACCATTACATCATGCTATAATGAATAAATAGATTATAATAAAATTCATGATAATTATTTAGAGGTTGATCATATGTTTTCAAAAATTGAGACATAATCATGAATAATCTTAGAAAATGATGATAATGTAATATAACATATTAACCACTTTGGTAACATTGAATCATAAGAAACATGAAGGAATAATATAAAATGGAATATAAAATACCAATAAAACATAAATATTTATGATATTACGAGCAAAATTGGATGTATATACAACTAGTGAAAGAATACAGGTACATAAAAAATGTCTCAAACATGAAAAATTAAGACAGAAAACCTTTACTGATTTATTAACTTCTAAACCATAAAACCCACAAAATAGATATCCTAAAATGGATATGTAAATACCAAAAAAAAATTAGGGGAAGAGTAATAAAATACATTTTTGGGATGCATATATAGTATATAAAAGAAATATTTGGTGAATATAGCAGGTGTATATCAAAATAAAACGTTGAGACAAAAATCCCTTACCTTATGTCATGACATACATCAGACTCATTCAAACCTATTGTATATTCAATATAATATTTCATATAATCCAATTAAAAACCATATTCAAATATAAAATACCATATATGATTTTCTTATAACATTTTATTACCCATTTATTTATAATTTCATGTTAATGTTTTGTTTCACATAATGACCACTTTGTTTTTCTTGTGTGTTTTGATTTGTTATAAATTTTTCCTCTTCATTTGATCATAGTTCCATAATATTAAGAATTATACCCATGATATAAATATCTTGTATATTTTGTATATATTTATTTATGGTAATCCAGCAAATATAATGATAGAAAATGAAATACCCCATTCATAGAGATTGTAGGATATACATAAACATGAACATTGTTTATTTCATGTTCTGGTCGTGCTAAAAGAATGAAAAGTAAATGATATATATTATGATTTCATGGTCATTTTTATTTCACTACAATAAAATAGGCATCTAATAGCACTATAATTTATCAACACTAGAAAGAATTGTTGATAAATAGAATCTCTATTGGTGGTGAAGAAAGTGTTGATAAATGTAACATTTTTAGCGCCATTTTTAGTGCTGATAAATTGAACCTTTATCGGTGCTTTCATTTTCAATGTCGAGAAAGATAGATTTTATCAGTGTTTTTTAGCACTAAAAATGTTCGAATAAATAAAATGAAATTATTAAATAAATCAAAAATAAAAATTGAGTTTATTAAAAAATATAGTACAAATTTTATTAATTAAATAATTATTGATAAAAATTAATATATTTATCATATATTAGTAAATATTAATAATTTTATTATTTAACGCCTCGACCCCAGTTACTCGGAGTCGGTGCATTATTGGGTAACATTGGAATGATCACAAAAGATCAAGTTTCGAAAGACCGATTCGTTTAGTAGCCTTGGAAACACTAGATACATTCATAAATGTTACATTACATCATAAAGTGAAAATCTACAAATACAAAGTCTCCATAGTACACACACATATCCTCTTCTAACTATCCCTGTAGTTCATTCATAAAATACTTCTTCACATCCTGGAAAATATTAAAACATTGAAAGGGGTGAGCTCAGATGCTCAATAAGGATAAGAATATTGTGGAAGCTTTCATCAACAAACATAATCATTTAAGGCAATGCATAAATAAAACAAAATCCCTTTTAAACTTTAACTTCATCATAATATGGAAAAAATAAAATTAAATAATGCCATTTACTTACTCACATGGATATTCTACTAGTCGAATAATCACATGCAATATCAATAACCACTTTCATAATGATGTAATGCATAATGCCAGACTATCATAACCATGTAGCCAAGGCCTCGTGCCAAGACTATAAATAAGATTTTTTCAAGGCTTCGTTCCAAGACACTAGTTTGTCTCATGAGACCTACCGATGCATCGAGGAGCTATAGCGGGCTCCACCCGTCACTTATTAAGTCCAATGCATTCCTCATATGAATAGGTTTAAACATATCATAAACAATAACGTAATTATACCACATAAAAAATGCAGAAAGGAAACAGAAGATTTCCACACTTCAATCACAAGATATCAATACAACACATTGATATAATAAAAACTTTATAAAAACCATTTTCAATACCAAAATAAAAGAAAAGTAAAACATGGTATTTATTTTTCTTTTTAAAAAAAAGTTATGGCTTATAGAGGAAGCCGAAACTCAAATAATAGTTACGGAGGCGAAGAAGCCGTTGTCGCCGCATACGTAAGAAAAAATATTCCTTTTGTCATTTAGTAAAAACGCTTCATATAAAAATATTCCTTTTGAATAAAAGTAAAAGTCAAAGGGGTTTATACACCGTATAAATGAATGTTGTGTATAAAACCAAATATGACTCAATGAAGGGAGATTGAGACGAGGTCCTTACAAAGATCATTTTTTAAAATAAAATAGATCTATTATGTTTATTCACTATATTTACACATAAATAAAGTATAAATACAAGATAGGACATAATAATATCATGACATAATTTGAAAGTAGGAGATTAACCCAAATAATGGAAATTGTGTTATGAAATTCCCTTACCTCGTGTTCGACTTGACTCGACCGTTCTTTAAGCTCCTGAATAATAAACTAGAGTTAATTTATAGTTTCTTAAAAACCCTTTTCAAGTTTATTATTCCTTTTATATCACTTATTACCATGTTATGAACATTATGTAATTATTTATGTTAATAACAGTCATTTTGTCGATCTTTGGTACTTGAGTCAAAAATAAACTTCTTAAAATTACAAGTTGTTCATGTGGTAAAATATCCATTATATCCATAATTATATTCATGATGTAGATATCATATAAATAATATATATCTAGTATATACATTCATTTATAATATTACATAACATTTAGAGGTAAGAAATGAAATGCACCGTTCATGGAGACGGTAAGCCATACGTACGCATGAACGCTACTTTCATTTCTAATTCTTATTTAATGGGATGAAGTTATAATTATATAAAGTTATAATATAATTCCAGTATAATATAATGTATAATACCATTTACTCCATCATTTATACATCCCACATATGGCATTAACGATTCAAATCACTTTGAGGGGGCGGTAGTCCGCACTTCCTAAATTGAAAATATCGTATTTACCCATTATGGATACCATAAAGGTATGCCATAAATGAAAAATACAGTAGCTTATGTAAAACATGAACATATTATATATCATATATAAATATAGTGACATCTTAATGGCCACCTTTGAAGAATTTATATGAGTTTTGAACAATCATCGTTTCGTGAGGCAGAAATTCGCCATCCACAGAAACAATATGTTCTTTAACCATTAGATGTGAGTGTGTGTAAGTGTAGCTAGAATAATTCTTATAAAAACATACTAGTATATTTAGGATACTGATTTTGTTACAAAAATAAATGGATAAAAAGAGTTAGGGGGTTGGAGAAGCAAAATAAAACAAAATAACATACGAGAATACATTACCTTAAAATCGGGTAAATCATTTTGATTTGAGCCAAAGGCTTCATTGGGAAGAATTATGCCCAGAGTGAGGCTTCTAGGAGTAATATATGGATGTTGAGAGAGTATTTGGGCCGAGTTTCGCCGAGCCAAAGTCTTTGATGGTGTGAGTAAGGTGGTAGTGGTGGGGGCCTTTTATAATAGGAGAGGAGGGGCACTCTTGGAAAGTCATGAAATGTTACTTTAATATATAATTAGTTTTAGATTTTAAAGGTCCCAAAATTATATATTTTTAGGATAAGGTGATAACGGTTTGAAATATACTCATCCAATAGGTTTTTTACAAGTGTATGACTTATATTTTACATTATCTTTTTATTTTATTTAAATCGTTAATTAATGAGGTAATCGCTGCATCATCATGGTGTCATAAATAATTTAATTTATTTAATGTCTAAAAATTGTAAAAAAAATATCATGATGTAGGAATGATTTTTAGCTTTCTAAATAATATTTATAGTAAAAAATATGACTTGAATAACCCCACTTAAAAATTGTTTTAGTAAAACCACTCATGTTTGTGACATTTTTATTTTAGCATTAAATAAAATGTTTTTAATGTCATTTTCCTACCATAGTGTCTCCATGGGGTCCCCAAGTTGACCCATGGATTGTATTTGTTGTCCATGACTCATCCAATAGGGGTAGGACAGGTGTAAGGGTATTTTTATATTTTTATAATATCATTTTTACCTTAAAATTCACAAATTACCTTTAATCGCGATTAATTAAACTTTAATGTTACTATTCACCAAAAAATTGTTTTTATCCCATTGAACCACATTTTAATTTCTAATGAAAACCATGTATGTCGGATTTTTGAAAATCAAAACACAGAAGCGGTAATGTTTCATTTTAATGAAAAATCTGTTTTTTAACCACCACTTAGTGGTTTCACTATTCCTCAAAAATTGATGTTTTTCAGAAGAATGCCAAAATTTCACCCAAAGATATAATTAATATTATGAATTCAAAAATCGTGTCTATTTTAAAAAATTCCAAACATATAAGTTGAATTAATTGATTTTATAATTAATTCCCGCTGTCACAACAAATAGCGTGTTTCTAAGAAACAATATATATCAAAAGATTGAGAATTGATTATGTCCAATTTCAATGTGAAGTTAATTATAATGGCCACTATTGGATAAAATGGTAAAAATATATTCTAATTAAATTTTAAAACCACTCAATATTATAACTTATCACTATAAATTATTTTGACTAAAAAAGTTGTTTTTAAGTATGTTTCACTATTCATAAAAAATGGAAGTTCTCAGAAAATTACAAAAAATTATACTTAGGATAATTTTGATTTTACAAATACAAAAATGAAGTACATTTCAAAATATGAAATTTCTATAATTTTAAAATGTGGGTATTACTATTCATTATGGCTACTTGGATTAGTCGAGGTGTGTTAGAACTCGAACTTGCGTACAATGCAAGCTATTGCATTATTGAAAGAGAGGCGTATCGTGAAATCTTGGGGTATTACATATTAAATATATAATTATGATCATTAATGCTAATAAATTATATATATATATATATAAATTAATTTATATAAATACGATTTATATGTTACAATATATTTCGTCACATTACATTAAATAGTGATATATTTGGTGAATAATGTTTTCCAAATAAAAATTATATGAATTAAAAATACTCAAAAATTGTATACTGAGATTGATTTGTAATTGAATGTATCATTCTGGTTTTCAAATTAACATAGATCAAATGTGTGTTATATTGATTTCACATATACTTAATTGATACATTACTATATACAATTCACACACCCAAAACATATCCGTTTTTTCCAAATAGTTCAAGTAGAATTATTTTTCATTTTTTCAATGTCGCTCATTTTTAAGATATTTTCATATGAATGCACTTAAAATTAGATAAAATATTATTTTTGAAAATATTTATAGATTTGTAAAAAAATAATTATAAAATTATAATAAATATATTTAAAATGGAATATATTTACTATATTTATGTTTATATATATTTATTAGAAATATATATATATATATTATTTGTAATTATAATTATAAATAATTAATTAGTTTTTATGTAATAAGAATTGATAAAATAAATGTTTAATAGTTGTAAAACTTTAGTGTTGATAAATATAGATTTTATCAGTGATTTTTTATCACTGATAATGATATACCTTTATGAGCACTAAAATATAACTAATAAATATTCCTTTTAGAAGTGATTAAGTAATAAGAAATGATAAAAGGACTATTTATCAGCCCTTATTTGTAAGCATTGATAAATGTGTCCTGATCTATTAAAAAAACTAACCATTTCGAACCTGTCATGATATCAGAAACTTTATGCAGAAGCCACCCACTTCTAGCACTCCTCCTCGGTCAATCGAAGCTTGAATCACACCACTCGACTGCATCTAGTTGCTCAAAAATATTCTGAAATCATCTTTTTTTTTTGAAATTTGGGTTTTCTAAGTGGATTTCTTCAACGTTACATGGTAGACCTAAAGATTTTTTGTGGATTTTTCATTTAATTTATGATTTTGTGTTTGCGAATTTCATGATTTAATTGTTGTCCAGTACTTGTATACTATTTTTATTTTAGATTATGAATAAATAATATATTTTATGATCCGTTGATTGATTGACAACCAATTGGATATGCTTATTTGGGAATTTTTAAATATTTTATTTGAATAAATTTTCTTCATTGTCTACATCTGTACCCACCTTTCTCCTTAAGAATAATTCCTAGTTTTTAATTTTTATTGATCATTGGTTGATTATAGTCCCAATTATTCCTTCTCTACTTCTAAATAGCGATCTTGGGAAATGACCCCAGTTCAAAATTTCAACTTTTTAATATACTGAAGGTATTATAATTAATGTTCCATTATGAGTTAATATTTTCCATGTTCCTTTTATGTATGTTTTAGAAGTGGTTCCCCAATAAAGAATTTATAAAAATGTTGTTTTATTAATTTTTGAAAAAATTATGTTGGTATTTTAAGAATGGGTTAAATATTCTTGTAGGCATTATAGAAACAAAAAACAAAAATCCTTTAATTATAAATATCAGATAAAAAATTAATAATATATTCATATCAATCCTTAATATCTTTTTATATCATCCTTCATGTTAGTGGTTAAATGAAAAAAATAACATTAAATAATCAATGGATTAGAATTAATATGATGTTAATTTTATAGTAATATATCTATTACAGAAGAATAATTATTATATTTTGATTCTTTTAAAGTGGTAAATTAGATTTAAGAATATTTATTTTAAGAGGATAAATAGAAAAATAAATATATAAGATTATTAATTATATAAAATAAATCATATCCTCTGTTGAAATATGTCATTATATTTAACAATTTAGGACATCCTATTGAGACTAAAACCTCTAAAAAGTGTAATAGATTAAAATTATAGTGACTATTTATAGCTATTATTGAGGGATCATAATTTTGGATTTTTTATGAAAGGGTGGTGGAGGGGTTCCTATATAATTGGTAATGGGAGTCTCTTTCTCAAGTACCTATTCCTTAATGTGTGATAAATAAAAATATACATATCATTTGTATTTAATGAGATGAAATAATAGATATGTTTTTTGGATTACCAAGAAATATTATTTGTGGGTATGCATCATGTAAAGTGAAATGAAGATGATTTTTCCATAACTTTATCTTCTGAAATAATTAATTGGATAAAACCTACCATAGGATAATATCTATTTTCTTAAATCTAATTATCCATTTTCTTCAACATACTAAAATTCTTTGAAAAAATAAATATTTGAGGTTCACTTATTAGGATTGTCTAAAACATTAACCATTGATAATAAATATATTATATGAATTTATTTATATATTGTATGAAAATTAATCATTTAAGAACCCAATAGGATGGATATGAATCAAAAAATGGATTCACAATAATTGTTAGAAAAATTAGTATGATGACATAGTTATAAAGATCATCCTATTTTTAAAATATCACGCAGAAAAACCTTATAAAATCCAATGTCCGTGTTTATGCAGTTTTTATTCATGAAAAATTAGTTCAGAAGAGTTGGAATGACATTTAATTTGTAACGAAATAGAACAAATATACAACTGTTTGACTAAACATATGTAAAAATGAATATTGAAACCAGTTGGGATGATATTACAGTTTATGAATCATTCAACTTGAATACCATTGTAAATGATGATGGATATCACATAGAAGAAATTGAAATGAAAATTGAAGATATCCTTCATGATTTTCCAAATTTGTTTGAGGAGTTAAATAGATATTCTAGGAAACCATTGTATACCAGTTATACTAAATACACAACATTTTCAGATGTATTGATGTTATATAATTTGAAATCTTGTATCAAATGGAGTGACACCATATTTAGAAAAAAAAACATGGTCCCCAAAATTATATACTACCAAAGTAAAAAGAACTACCATTCCAAACATATGATGCTAACTATATTCTATGTTCAATGGTCATGTTCTCTAAAAAAATAAATTATTTTCCACATGATTGAATATTGTTTCGCAAAAACCATGAATCACATAAAAAATCCTCCTAGTGTGGTGTAGATTGAAAATAGAAAAATAAAACATGTCATTTAAAATATGCATGGTGATTTTTTTTATCATTCCACAGTTTAAAAGATTATATAGTTTTCAAGAAACCATGGGACAATTAACATGGCATGAAAATACATGAATTAAATATGGGAACCTACATCATACATAAAATTCACCTTTGTGAAATATAATTGATTATAGGTTTCCTAAATTATGATGTGAGCTGAGAAACATACATGTTGATATATCTATATATGGAATAAAACAATTTTGGTTTATGGAGTAGTACTCACAATACATGGCCCGTCATGATGGTAAATTATTACTTACTGACATGGTTATTCATAAAGAACAAATACAGTATATTTCTCAACTTATATTTTGACCAAAGAAACATGATAATGATATTGATGTATATTTGGTTATATTGATTGATAATTTGAAATTGATATGGGATACAAGTGTTAAAATGTATGATTCTTATAGAAGTGAAGAATTCACATTGTGGGCTGTGTTGTATGGAATGATAATTTACTTCCCTGCTTGTGGAAATTTATCAGTCTATAACATTAAAGGAATGTTGGGATTTCTTATTTGAAAAGAATGAACATACTCAATTTTGTTGAATTATTCATTGAATAATTTTTTTTAGGACATTAGAAATTTTTACCTCGACGACATAAATACAAATCCTAGATTACAAAATTCAATGGGAATATCAAAAAAGGTACAACATCATCTCTCGTTAAGGTTGATCATCTCAATAATGAAGTAAAATATATTGAAACTTGTTTTTGGTAAACCATTTTCAAAAAACATTAAAAAATATGGTTCGAATAATAGATCAATTTTCTTTGAATTACCATATAGGAATTGGTTTCATGTTAGTCATTTTATATATGTCATGAATATAGAAAAAATATATTTGATAGTGTTACTGACACAATATTAATTGTTCTGAGAAAAACAAACAATGGAACATGATTGAATTCGTGATATGGGAACAGTGGGCACTGTTGAAGGGTAATAGGTAGACATTTCCTCATCTAGATTCTTACACTATATTCAGAGAGGAAAATTTCAATTTTTCCTTTTCTTTACTAGTGTAAAAGATCCAAAATGGTTTACATAAAATATCAAGAATATTGTATCAATGAATAATTTGAAGTTCTAAAGTATAATATCACACGACTTTCATGTTTTGATGCAAGATTTAATGCATGTTTCTTTCCATTGTATTCTACCTCAATATATATGACCAATATTAACCAAACTCTACTTCTTTTTCAAATCCATATGTAGTAAAGATGTAAACTCAATGAAGTTTACCATCATGAATAAGGTGATTATAGTTATATTATGTGAATTAGAGATGTTCTTCCCACCATAATTCTTTGATATAATGTTCAACATGATGGTTCACATCATTAGATAGATGAAACTATGTGGTCCAGTCCTTTATAGAACTCTGTACCCTAGTGAACTGTATATGAATATATTGTAATGGTATGTCATGAATCAATGTTTGGATGAATGTTTTATTGTAGAATGGTATATTGTTTAAGAATATTTTGAAATCTATACCAATTTCCTATCACGTGTTTAAAGGATCAATCTCCCAAAGTCTCATCACAACGAACAACTTTTGGGTGAGGGGATTTAAGGAAGAGATGTCGTTATGATTACCTAGATGGAGCGAGGGAAAGAAAACCATTACATATTACATAATAGTGAAGATGTTTATCTATAAATGGAATCCCATAATGAAATTGTTAGAGATTTCTGTCCATAAAAGGTTGAAGGATGGATACCAAATATACATAATCAATAATTTGTAGGATGATTTAGAGATCAAATTTATATAGAGTTTTACGAAAATTTGGATTCAATTATTGAATGACTTCAATGGATAGTCAAATGAACGAATGAAAATGTTATATATTACACTAGGTTTACGGAGATGTGGCTGAGGCGACAAGTTATCTCCGAGATTCAACGGACCTTTCTAGGTCCTCAGTAGGGTAGGCGAGGTGGTTTACCGCTTGAACCATCCACCTCAGTAGCACCAGGTGCATGACGACTTCCATGTATCACAAATAAGGAGATACGAGAACGACCCTTCGCATATCATCGACCATGAGGAGCTGGACGTTGGTGATGGGGTGACTTTTGTGGGGTTCCAGTAGAGGTTGAGGATCGACAGGAGCGGGTCCTACGAGGGTGGTCGATTCCTCGGGTGCGTTTTCATTGGCAGTACGGAAACCTCCAGGTGAGCACATGGGAGAGAAAGGCTCAGATGCGTGGTCAATACTGCTTTTGTATCCGTATTTTGTGTTAAACGCTTTACAAGGATGAAAAGCCCTGAGGTGGGAGTAATGTAAGGACACAGAAATTTCAAAGAAAATTTTTTTTTCTTAATTTATTTGGAATTTCATAAGAACACAGTTTCTGACGGCACCTGATTCTGAGGCCCGGTGTGCCCGGAATCATTTTCCGAAGTTTAGCTCGGTTATGTTCAGTGAATGAATGAGCGGGTTTTCCTAACTTTTGAAATGGTGCTCGGAATCGAAATCCAAGGACACTTCTGGAATCACAACGCTGGTAATTGCGTAGGAACACCTTTTCTCAAGTTGCGTTTGCTTAGTTGTGTTTTTTTATATTTTTAGGGTTAAATTAATGAATAAAATAAAAATGGTGCAACCAAATTTATTTCATTTAAAGTTGTTCAACCTAAGCTAAGTGGTTGAAGTGGAACCCACTATATCCTACTCAACTAGGTAGGATATTTGTGGGGTGGGGCCCACACGATCCCCACCTTTTCAACTTCCTCAACCCCCCACCTTTAATTAGGTAACACACACTCACCCCCCTTTAATTGAGAGTCAACTCTTACGTTTAACTTAATATTTAAACGCCTCATTAATTTGGGAGGTTTAAACTTCTCAATTAATTCAATTAATTGATTGATTAAATATTTAAATTTCAAAAAGTTTGTCTTGTGGGTTAATAAAATAAGACAAGTCTTATTTTATTAAAGGGGTTCGTTGTGCGAGAGGGCTGGGGAAAAATCGCTCAAAGCTTGGAAGCACTCATTCCTCGATGTAGAACGCGAAGAAAGAGAAGAACGCTGACCTCCGACGAAGGTCGACAAGAATGCCGGATCCTCTGAGATCGAAGACGCGGCGCCGACAAATATTTTCTCCGCGTCGTGACGATGCTCCTTCCCCGACGCCTTCTTCCGCGACGTGAAATTCTGCGACGAACCTTCGGTCAACTATTTCTTTGAGGTAGGGGATTATTTATTTTTGTTCCTGAATACTTTCTTCGATGTTTATCGTCCTTTTGAGCCACCTGATATCGCAATAATGGGAGGAGGTTGGACCGCACGAACACAACCAACCCTCCTCCCCCCTTGATTGTTGATTTGTTTGCAGCACGAACAAGGCAGCGCGGTGCCGATGCACAGTGTGGAAAATAATAAAGATTGGGAAAAGAAGCGAGGCACCGTCGCGCCGCACCAGAGAGCCAGGAAGAGACCGCGGTCGGAGCAGGGCCATGACAGAGGGACGTACCGCCGTCATGCCGCGCCGGACGGACCAAGGCCGTGGACTTTGGCCGTGGCAGAGCAGAGAGCGACGACCAGCTTCCAGCCCCTAGTGCCGAAGCAGGAGGGCGGGACCGCGGGGTCCCGCGGCAGTAGCACGGCCAGCTAGCCAGCCGGGCCGGCCGGCCGGTCATTGAGAAAGCTGGGGGTCATAACCCCCGGATGGCCGACAAGAGAGGCCCCCCACATGGGGGTCGCGGTTACAAGAACAGGCGGGGGGGGGGGGGGGGCAGCGTGCCCCCCGCACCCCTTCCGCTCAGCCATTACGGCCGAGCCGCCTCGACACGCTGGCCAGGCCGAGTGCGCCAGGCCGGGCCGGGCCTCGCCAGCCGGGCCGGGCCACGCCCAAGCGGGTCGGACCCGGTTTGGGCCGACCCATGGGGTATCGGGCTGGGTCGGACGGGGCCTGTACCCCCAATTTGCGGAGCTCTTATGGTCTTTTGTCCATATCGTGGGCTGCGGACCTCCGATCGATGTGTCGTCAGCTGCGATGAGATCCTTGGATCGATAAGGTCGTTTCTGTGTATTACACTAAAGGTTTTGGAGAACTTTGAGTATGGCCGGGTTGGTTCGGATACGAAACCAACCGGGCCCACGGAGCGGGAACACTTATATCTTGAGCTCCAGACGTCCGATTGACGTGCAATCGACTTTTTTGGATTCCTCTTGATGAGATGGAACTTTTGGAATAATTATCCTGAGTTTTGGTTGCAGTTGGATAGTGGCCGGGTTGGATTGTACCCGAAATCCAACCGGGCCCCTAGAACGGAAAAGCTGATAACATTCAGACCGGTCGTCCGTTTGACGAACCTACATCGGTGTTGGTGATCACGTTGAAAAAATGGTCCCTATGAGAATACCCTATGATATTTTGGGGTACAGTTGAGATACATCCGGTTTGGTTCGCACATGAATCCAACCGGGCCCCTGGGATGAAATGGCTAGTAACTCACAGACCAGGCATCTGATTGACGCGTCGTCTGTTGCGTTAAGACCCCTATGACGAGGCAGTCCTTTGAGATACTTATTCTTGGGGATTTGTGATACTTGGAGTATCAACCCGTAGCTCGTGGAGAGGACCCTCCCGGAGACGAGTGTGCGAAGTACAGAGACCGTGTAGCCGGCTGAGACCTGACGACTACTAGACCGACTCGACTTAGAGTGAGTCGACTAGCCCAGTGGACGAAGCACTACTTTGTTTGGGTGAAGACCCATGGAGGAAGGAGAACTACTATGTTTGGGTGAAGACCCACAGTACTCGTCCAGAGTGTACCTCTACAGGCTATTAGGGGGGATGTACTACTGTGTTTGGGTGGCAGACCCCAGTGGGAAGCACTACTGTGTTTGGGTGGCTGACCTGCGGTATTCGACAGGAGGAGTACCTCAGCAGTCTTAGGTTAGTGAGCAGTACATCAGAGTTGTGGCAGGATCACTGTGCTCTCCAGAGACGGGGCTCTTTAGCAGTTATAGTTTCGATAATGAAAATCCTGGTTTGAGCTGAGTCTATGACCTTTGTGTTTACCTCATGATTGAGATGAGTTACATGATTACTTAGGTATCTGTATGGGCATATACCTATGTAGAGGTTATCTGTTGATACCTTCTATGTGGTTATCCTTGTTGGATTTAGTGAGACCTTGAGGGTCTCGGGGTCCCTACTGAGTATCGTTATACTCACCCCTGCATGGGCTATGCCTGCACCTCGTTGTGTTGGTTGCAGACGACTGGAAGTGTTGACGGAGGATGAGTGTTCGAAGACTGGACGATACCTGGAGTTGGACCTCACGATGAGTCAGTATCAAGAGGTGGACTTCACGGCGAGACGATACTCGGAGGAGGTTGACGGGAAAGAGCATTGTGGAGGCTATCTGTACATACCCTTCAGGTAGGATCCGTGGTGGACGATCCAGGAGCTGTGCTATCTGTACCTACCCTTCAGGTAGGATCCGTGGTGGAAAATCCAGGAGATGCTCTATCTGTACCTACCCTTCAGGTAGGATCTGAGGAGGGCGAACCAGGAGCTGCTTCCATTCTTCCAGCTGTTGTCTTTTTCTGTTGTACTTTTGTTCAGTTGTAGCTGTATTTTTGATTGGGTTTGTATTCTGGCCCATTTAATTTTTTAGCACTTCCTTTTATACTTAGTGTATTACTTCCGCTTGTACTCTGTGGTGTTTTGTTTACTTTTATAAAGGAAATGCCTTCCCAGTTATCGGGAATTACGCCTTTTGTGCTAGTCGCCAGCCCCTGACCTATGGAAGGTGGGCTTGGGGTAGTCACGGCACGGGCCCCGAGGATGGGTCTTGACATATGGCATAAAAGGTCTCAAAATAAATTTATTTTAATATTTGTAATATCATTTATTTAAATCATTCATTGATAAGGTGATCACTACATCATCATTGTGTCATTAATATATTTATTTATATTATGTATAATATTTATAAATAAAATACCTTGATATAGGAAATATTATTAGTTTTCAAATTACTATTTATAGTCAAATACATCACTTATATAACCCCATATAATTTTTTTTACTAATAGATACTTGTTTACGTCAAATATTTCTTTACTTTAAATTAATTCTAATAAAATAATATTTTCACATCAAAGTAGCTCCATGGGGTCCCAAAATCGACCCAAGGATTCCCATTGTGGGAAATATACCATTAAATTTGGGCAGAAAATTTTTCAGGGTAGTTTTATATTATTAAAATATTATTTTTGACCCTTATATAGCAGATTTACCCTTTATTCATGGTAAATAAAATAATTACTAAAGTAACCATTCATAATATCTAAAAATAAATGGTACCTATTTACACAATTTGGTTTTCATGATTCAAAATATATAATATATTTTTAAAAAATCAAACTACATAATTGCACAAAATTAATTTAAAATTAATTTGCATTGTCAGTATAAAAAACGGGGTTTTAAGAAATAATTACTATCAAAAGATTGACATGTATTTATGTCCAATTTAGAACTAAAATTACATAAAATGACGATAATTAGATTATATAATAAAAAAATCCAATTATACTTTAAAACCAATTTAAAGGACAATCTAACTATATAAATAAATTATATGAAAAGGTAGTTTGGAGTTAAAATGCAGTATTTTTTCATTATTCCTTAAAAATGAACGTTTTTAGAAAATTACCAAAAAATTATCCAATGTAAATATTGATTTCCTAATTCTATAGAAGTAGTTTATTTTGTCAAATATAATATATAAAAGTGAAAAAACATTATTTAAAAAGGGTTCTCCATAAAAATGCGATAAACTGACCTTTTAGAAATATAAGAGTATCATATCATTAAAATAGGATTCAATATTAGTTTATGCCTCTAATATTAATTGGATAAATGTAAAACAGTTAACAAAAAAAATTAATCATAATATGGTTAGTTGTATTCATTCCCTCCAAATCAACGGCTAGGCGTTAACTAAAATCTAAATAAAACAATGTTATTATATTATTTTTTGATATAACTCATGTCTTGTGAAACACAAGACTTCAAGGAAACCCATTGCTTTGTGTTGAGTACACTATTTGAAAAAGAACCCCCTTTTATGTAAAATTTATATATTATTCATAAGTATTAATTGAAATCGAAAAGTATAATTCTATAAATACTTGGTTCGTTACAGTCAGGGTTGATGAGAGTTCATTTTTTTCATAGAGGAAGTGTGATTTCCATCAATGGAATGTAAAAGCATGATTATTCTCAAGGAAGTTCTAGATGGTGGGGTCACAATAGAACTCTTACATTTCTAGGAGGATTTCCTTCGACATAATATTAGTGTGGAAATCTAGTACACTCTAACTGGGTTTTAACTGAGGCACATAAGAACTGTAGCTCCTATAGAAATTACATGCACATACAATGATTTTTCCATTTATTTTCTACTCTGCGTAGTGTAACAAGATCATCATATCCTCCTAAAACCATGATTAAATCATATTATTCGCATATAAAAGGGATATATCCATACGAACCCAGATTAAATCTACTTCACGCAGTGAAAGATTCTCCAGAAGAAGTAGACATGAGTCTAGTGAATGTGGGCGGTACCATTAATAGAGCTTCATCATTGGTGACTTCTCTTTTTGATACAGGTGAATCCCATTCATTTATTTCAAACCATATTTTTAATCTATTTAATCGTCTTATATGAATTTTATCCTATACAAATGATATTACTGTACCATATAGAACACAGAGAGAGTGACATCTCTAAAGTACAGTTTGTGTCTTTTCTCTATCAGATTTCGAGTTGGCTTTGAGTTTTATAGTCCTCATCATGGAATCGCTTGACTTAATTTTCATAATTGATTGGATCATGGAAAATAAATCCTAGTTTGATTTTTATCTTTGAAGGGTCGACCTTACTACACGTAGTGGTGTTTATCTTGTCTTTTAAGGAGAATTGGACCTAAGGTCAAGCAGGGACATAACATCTTGTCTAGAGTAGGGGAAGGTAATATCAGTGTTGCCTTTTGAACTCTAGAAAGAATCATTCAGTGGTGATCTCCCACCATTTGTCATTGAGTTTCTAAACATGTTTACTTCCAATTTCAATGGTTTTCCACCAATAAAAGAGATATATTTTTAAATTGACTTAATACATGGTACTCAACTAGTTTCAATTCACTCATACCACATGGATATAGTTGAAATAATATAGTTGAAGTCCCAATTGGATGATTGTCTTTGGAAAGTCCTTATATTCATGAGTTTGAAAAATTTAGTGGTGCCGGTTCCCTTAACTAAGAATGATTATGGTTCCCTTTTCTTATGTTTTCATTACCAAATCTCAATCAAGTTATAGTAAAGAACAAGTATACATTATCACTAATTAATGATCAGTTTGACTAGTTCAAAGGGGTGAAGTGGTTTTCAAATAAGAAACGTTGATCTGATTATAATTTGTTAAGGATTTAATAATCTAACATTCATAAAAATAACTTTTAGAGTAGGTATAAACATTTTGAATACCTTATTATAAAATTCATTCTAACAAATATTGAAGTAGTCTTCATAGATCTGATGAAAAATGATTTCTATGAGTATATGGATACCTTTATGGAAACACCCTCATTTAGTCAAATTCTAAGGAGGATCATGTGCATCATATGAGAATAGTTTTGGGGTTTCTAAAAAATAATTGACTTCATGAAAATATTTT
Organism: Viscum album; assembly: GCA_963277665.1. NCBI lineage: Eukaryota > Viridiplantae > Streptophyta > Magnoliopsida > Santalales > Viscaceae > Viscum > Viscum album. Next base: position 1,775,474,622 of record OY728146.1, on the reverse strand, counting down.
GAAGCATGATTTCTAGATTTAGAAAGTGATTTAATTGGGACACACGCTGTTAGAATTAGGAATATTAGTTTATTTTGAGAAGGTGATGGCTTTTACGACTTGGGAGAAAAAAAAATTGTTAAAGAGATTCAATGAATCTTGGGACTATCTCGATATTATCATCGCTTCATGATAGTGATCTCGAACTTGGTATCTCTAATGACTACAAAAACTCAAAAGGGAATAAGTTTTTATTGGGATGATAGATGGTAGATTTATTTTTTTGAGTTGAAAATCCATTTGAATACTCCACCAGTGTTGACTCTTCTAGAGGTCGAGCATGTCTACGTGGCCTTTTGTGATACATCAAGTTTAGTCTTGGGTTGCATTCATTTGAAAGGTGATCATGTCGTTATATATATATCTCATCTTTATGTGCCACATGAGAAGAATTATCCTATATACGAATGTGAAAATGCATTTATAATGCACATACATAATATTTGGAGGCATTACCTTTAAAAATAATGTTTTATGGTGTGATTATTCCACAATATCTTGAGTTATATCATCTACAAAAAATATTAGGACCTCCTTTAGAGGTATTGGGTTAAGTACCTACAATATTTCGACTTTGACATGACATATACCTTTGGGAAAAGGAATGTCATTAAAAATTCTTTGAGAAGTAAAATTTCAACCTAGGAAGTGAAATAATCTTTTGAAGAGTATAATTTGATGGATTTTTTTCCGAGTTTTATGTCAGAGTCCATGAATCTAGTCCTGTTGTGTCTTTATCCATTATTCAGATGAAATCTTCTCTTCTCAAGATGATTCCAATGTATAAATAACTTTATGATAAATTTCAAATTATTAGAGACCCTCTTTATGTTGGGGAGGTATATTTACAGTGTCTGTTCTCTAAAGAGGGTGTTCTATGCTTTTATAATTTCATTATTGTTCTCTTAGTGGAAAGGAAGGATATGATGTTGGAATATCACAATTCCAATTAGTTCATGTATCTAGGAAAAACTATGAAATTCTATATCATGTAGTGGTATATCTGGTGGTAATGTATGATATGGGTCATTTCTATGAATTATTCCCACTATTATACATGACAATAGGGTAAGTCCAAGCATTAGAAGCCTTTATGTTTTCTTCATCCACATCCTATCTTTACGAGGAAGTGGGAGGAAATCTCTATGGAATTTGTTGTTTGGTGGCCTTATACTTGGGAAAAAAGAATTAAATATGGTTTGTGATCGACAGTCTAACCAAGTCATGTCACTTTATACCTATTCGTGATGCAACTATAGATGATGAGTTTTAAAATCTCAATGTAAATGAGATTTTCCATTTACACAATGTTCCATCTATTGTATTTTCTGATAGGGATCCTCGGTTCACATGTATCTTTTTTAGAGTCCTTCTAGAGACACTGGGATCTCTAGTTCATTTGCGAATGACATACCTTCTATATATTGGTGGACATACAGAAATATATCTAATGATTATAAAGGATATGGTCCATGTGCATGTCCTTAACATTGTTGGGGCTTGGGATGAATGTATTTTGACTGTTGAGTTTTATTATATGAATATTTAGAACCCTATGATCAAAATAGATTTTTTGAGGCCTTTTATAGTTTACCTTGTTAATATCAATTGTGTTGGTCGATGACTGGTAAAAGTTCCCTTTTTGGGACCAAGTTTGGTGCAAGAGACGACAATAAGGATTCAGTTGATTCACCTGAGAATGTTGATGGAACATAGTTGATATAAGTCTTATGTTGGTCATCACTGTAGACCTCGGTAGTTGATAGTTGGTGACAATGTATTCTAGAAAGTTTCACCCAGGTTGGGTCATTGACAACTGGGGAGGCAAGGAAAGCTTGATCCTTGTTTTTTTGGAACCTCTTGAGGTTGTTGAGCATGTGGTGAAAGTTTCATATCATTCATCACTTTCACCAAAAATGATGTCGATACATAAAATGTATTATGTATTGCATTCGATAATATACCTCTCTGATCCATATCAAATTTTGAGCTGGATTGACCTGGAGATTGAACCTGATGTATCAGTAATTGAGCGGCTAGTTAGGATTGTAGATTTTGAGACCATGATACTTCATGGGAGGACTATTCCTTTGGTTTGTGTGCTATGATTCTGTGGTTATGATAATCACAAGACATGGGAACCCAATGAACTAATGAGAGAGAGTGGCATCATATTTTTGAAATAAGAGCTTCTTCATAGGCATCATAGGGAAAAAGTTTATTTTTGTGGGGAGTTTGTAACATCTTATTACCGATCTGATAGGTATCTCACTAAACGTGTCCTTGTTTTTCCTTTTTTTACATGATAAGGAATAAAATGAATTGGGAGGATACCTATATTGGTGAAGTTAAGGATTTTTCAAACTCGAATCATTAACAGAATATTTCAATAAAAGGAAGTAGTGTTAAACGCAGTGTAACCAGGTTACACGATGTGTAATGGTCTATGGGTACATACAATGAAAAGTTTACACTCTAAAAGTCAAATGATGTGATGAGTCATTACATGTTGTGATTTAATTGAAGATAATTTTTAATTTGAACTTATTAATTTTTTGGAGGTTATAGCAGTTAACTATTTCTTGACATGTAAAGGGATTACAAGCCATGTAAAATCCTGAGTACATTTTTTAAATAGGAATCACCATTGATCTCCCTATTTTGGTTCATTTACAATATCTTTTCCCTAAACCAAATAATATATACAAATGATATTTTGGCTCTCTAACCCTTCTAGAGCCATTATTTTGGTGTTAGATCATAGTTACATTGGTGGTGTGAGTCCTGAGATGAGTTTTGAGGTCTTATACTCATTTTTATTCATTAAAGGGTTTCATTGTGAGTGTTTGTTTCAGAAAAAGGTAGGTGATCTTGTCTCATTTGGAAAAATTGATTAACCATGTGTTGCTTGATTTGATTCCATTGTTGATTTAAATTCAATTACTCAAAATTGATTTAAGTTGATTTAATAAAACCCAATTCTAGTTAATTTGGAGTTTTGAAATCGTCTTGGAATGAAAATTTGGGAAAAACAACAATTCTACTGAATTATGCTACGTTTATGGAAATTGGTTGATAGAAATTATTTAATTTAAATTGTAGATCTAATAGAATGTATATTAATTAAATTGTTGAATTTAATTGTGGAACTGAATTGTGAAATTGATGCACTTGGTTTTGAATTGATTTTAAACTCTTGAAAATGGATTAAAAATTTTGATAGAAACCTAGAGGTTTTATATTACTAAAAATGAAATTTTTTGGTTAATTTTCTTTGTTTTAAATGAAAATTAGAATTTGGAATTATAGAAATGAGATTAAATTGTATTTTAGGATATCTTAAAACAAATTACACATGATTGATTGTACAATATCAGATGAAATCCATAGGTAGTTTTTGAGTTATTTGGACACGCTCTAGGACTATACAATGTTGAACAACATATTTGTAATACTTCACATCCCCAATGGGATGGTTATGCGTCTCCTTTGGACAGTATTAGAAGGATGTGGGTATAAACATATTTTTGGGATCACTTAGAGAGTGTGTAGTCCTATAGCGGATAACTTTGGTATCTCTTTGGAATATGACCATTAAATGTGTGGCCGATTGTCTCCAATCGACTGTTCAAGGTTTCAGTGCTCGACTAATGTGTATAGCAGCACTTTGGTTGAATCCTCGATGATGATAATTTTAAATAGTCGGATGTTTTTAGTTGATTTTTTTGATTGGGGGGTTCTGTTTGCAGTGAGACTGTGAAATAATTTATGGATTATGTTTGATATAAAAAACTGACAAATATTGGGGTGAGTTTATCATCAGGGATTTAATTTTATAGTATCCTTAAACATTTCATTATATTTCATTAAATTAATACCCACTTCACAAGATGACTTTGATCAAATTTAACATGTTTTAAATATTTAATCCAAGCCATAAATTAACATTGAGTTCTAATCATTTACATTAATTGTTTAGGTTATTGTATTTGTGGTTCCAATAATCCATGGAATCTACATATTAAACAAAACATGTCATTAATATATGACATATAATGTTCAACAGACACAATATTAACTAAAAGAATACTCATTGAGAAAAATCTCGCAATCAATTAATATCCCAAAATTAAAACTCACCCCATGGTATATTTACTCATTCATTGAAATGAATAATAATCTTTTTAAATATGTTAAAGGTCATGAATTATAAAGAAAGTGAAATGAATGAGATAATAAAAGAGTAGTGCGTAGAACACACACACGATCATTGAAGAAAGTTAAAAATATAATTTCGATTGAATGAAAAGGAAAAAGAAGGGAAGTAGTTTTAACTTGATATAAACCATTTTTAGAAAATTAATAATAAACTTCAGAAGGTGAATTAGAATAAAATTTATTGAAGAAGAATCTTTCTTTAAACATGAATTACAAAAAAAGTTACAGGTTTACAATAATGAAGAACAGAAATGTAAAATAAATCAAATAGAGAAGTAAAGGTCTCTCAAGTAAAAACATGAGTATTCCAGGTCATACAATGACTTATTTAAGGCTTTAGTCATTCCAATATATTCTCCTCTCTTCTGATGTGAAAACATTTTTGAAAAGAGATAAGGGGATGTAAATATAGCCGAAGGTTGTGGACTGTTTGCATTCCAAAACTACCTCTCCCCTTGGCTCGACGATTTGGACATCCAGATAGCTGAATATAAGGATATATTTTTCTTAAAAGTTATAAATAATAAATTTGGATGACTAATCTAAAAATGTGGATTAATTTTGACTTTTGGAGCCAAAGTTACGGTCATTTGATTAAACAATTTTAATCTGTCAATTTTAATCCAGACCTTTTCGATGGATGAAATGTGAATGGATGTTTTTATACAAATATGGCTCAAAGTCCGAATTATTTATACAAAAAAGTTGGCCAACTATATCCCCTCTTTCACACTGCAAAACATCATATTTATTTTATTACATGATCTGGAAAAATGTCAATTTTGTTGTGCTGATTTAATTTCCCAGACAAAATGGTGTACTAGACTTCAAAACTTCCTTTGGGACCCTATTTTTGGAGTTGGGACCTAATATTTTAATCCATGATACTTTTGGATAATCAACAACATATGGTAATGTTTCATAGAATGTGGGCTTTGGGATTTAGACAAGTTCCTTAATCGCCATGTCTCGTCCAGTTTCATCAAAAATTCTTTGGGTATTCTTGTATAGACAATATGACGATTTAAATTGAATAATTGGCCACTAATTCCTTCTAATAAAATTTTTTAATTATAGAAAATATCGCTAAAAAAGAACCATTCAATTTGGTTAAGTAGGGTGAGTGTTAATATTAAAAAATTAAATATAATTGAATCTAGATGACTTCAAAAGGTGCTCAAAAATTATATTTAACATTTAAACATTTATATTTCACAAAAATTATGCACATTTCATAAAAAATCAGTAATACGTGTATATAATATGTTATGAAAATATTAATCACATAAACTCCCCCACACATAGTCTTGTGCATGTCCTCATGTGAAATAAATATAGAAAACCTAACAAAATAATTTTACTCACCAAAAAATATAAAAATTATGTTTTCCCCACTCATGGTAGGTTTTGACTATTTCATTCATCTATATTGAATTCCACCTCAATTTTTTATAGAAACAATGTTTCAAAAAACAACTCTTTTTTATGCTCAAATTTGGAAATGGAAAATGTTGGCACTTGAAACTTACTCCCCTCAAGATGATAAATTTTTATTTATATAGGTTCACTCATTCACCAACCAAGAGTGAAAATATTAGAGTATGGAGGAGATCTCAGCTTCCACTCCCTATCCTAATGTTCACAAGAATCAAGAGGACTTTTTAAAGAGTTTTTATGTGGCTATGGGATGGTAGGAATATAATGTTCAAGAGAGAGTAGAAGAGGGGTAAAATATCAGCATGGGGAAAACAATACACAAGTTTTTTTTTGAAATGAAACATGGAAGGAAACGGAAACAAATATTTATAAGGGAATGATTGTGTGAAGAAATATACCATAGATGAAGAAAATTTGAAGGGGATTTGAAAATGAAATATTTACAAAACACAAAACTTCTCTCAATGACATAAGTGAGGATTGACCCAGCCATGACACAACACATTTTTATTTTCATTTTATGTTTATTTTTTATTTATATATATATTATTAACACTTTTAAAAATAATTTGTACAAATTAAACATATATACATTCCAAAAATGCACTGAAAAAACACCTCTCCCCACACTAAAATGGATTCTTACCCTCAATAATATGATAAATCCATGAAAATTAATAAAAGGGCACCGAAAAAATGAAATCCATTCCCCCCGAACATAAATTTCAATAAATAACGAAATGTAATTCCATATAAATACTGAGTGGGATAAGCTATTGGGATTGTAATGTGGACATTAAATAAAAGGTTTTCATAGGCTCTAAGGGGATTTCAAAAGGAGGATTAATGTAATGGAAATGAGAGGATATTTGGCTATTGGGATTCACATGTGGTTCAAAAAAAGGTCTCATCCATATTAATGCACACCAAAGTCGGAAAATCATCTTTAACGTCCAAAAACTAAATACTCAAAAATGGGGGTAAAAAATAAAATCTTGAAAAGATGTCCATAGGTGGCCTTTCCATGAAATTTAAATTTGTTCCTCACGGTTGGGGAAAATCATTTTCTAAATCAAAAATTGAGCATTCAAAATTTGTTGATTTTTACATAATATTATTTATCCAAATTCATGAAGAAAATACAAAATATTTTAGATGAAAACATGTGTTTTGACTCCTCAAAATGGTTGGAAAAAATATCAAAACTTTATGGTGAGAAATTATGTCTCTATTTTTTCATTTTCTTATTATTTTATAGTTTTTTTTGTTTTTATAATACACACCCACACAAAAGAGAATGAGAAAAAGAAAGGGTTTGATGAATAAAGTCATAAAAAATAAAATTCAGTGGAAGAAGAATAAAGAGGGAGAGAGAGAAGGAGGAATAAGAGATAAAGTTAAAGGGAACGAGGTTCCCCCTGGTTTGGATTTGGCGGGTCTCTGTCTCCATCTAATGGTGGGTTAGTTGAATTTATGGATATGATAGGAGTTGAGATGGTTCCTGAGATATGTTTCCTTTCATGGTGATTCCTTAACCATTGTCCACTAAAAGTTAATGTCCTTTGGGAAGAGGGGTCATAGACTTGCACCGCACCAAGTGGGTATACATTAGTAATAACAAAAGGACCTTCCCAACGAGAATTAAGCATACCTAGGTGAAGTCAATATCGAGGATTGAAATGTATTATCTTTTCACCTTCATGAAATACCTTTATCAGGATGTTTCAATCATGGAGTGACTTGGATTTTTATTTCTAGAGATTAGAATTATCTTAATAATCAAGTCGATGCTCTTTCATTTCTTCTAATTGCATCAAATATTCTTCACTATATTTTATTCAATCAAAGTTACAGGTTTTCAAATCCCAATTAGACTTATGTTGGATTTCAACTGGTAAATGATATTCTTTACTAAATACTAGCCTAAATGGAGACATTCCAATTGGTGTTTTATTAGATGTTCAATAATCCAAAAGTGCTTCACCATGTCATTAAGTACAGTCTTTTGTGGTGGGATAAAAAATTATCTCAAGACCTCTTTTCACTTCTCTATTAGAAAGTTATTCCATGCCATTTTTTGGGGGGTTATATGAATTTGATGTTTTATATACAACACTGTTATTTCTCAAAAGAAATTCCATGGGTTTATTACAAAAAGGGGTTCCTAAGTTTCTTATCAAGGCATGTGGTGTGCCAAATTGGTGGAAGACGTGTGTATTTATGAACTCACTAACAATATATAAATCATCACTTCAAGTGGGTTTGGCCTCGACCCTCCTAGAAACATAATAAACACCCAGAAGATGTATGAGAATCCATTGGATGGGGGAATGGTCCCATGAAATCGATTACCCAAACATCGAAGATCTCACAGAAAATTAATGGCTTTTGGGGCATTTCATTTCTCTTTGAAATTGTGCCAAACTTTTGGCAAGTGGGAAATGATTGTCCGAACTCATGTCAGTCCTTGAAGAGTGAAGGCCAGAAGAATCCATAGTTTAGAACCTTTAGGGAGGTCCTTTGTGGTCTAAAGTGTCCACCCTCGGGTTGTGAGTGACAAAATTCTATGATGGAGGTCTGTTAATCTTCATCAACACATCTTCTAATTAACATGAATTCCCTAATTTTCCCAGGATTATTATCTTCCCAAAAATAGAATTTCTAATCACTTTTTAGCATTATTTTTTGTTCTTTTTAAAAAATTTCATGAAAAATACCAGAATCCAAGTAGTTTATAATATGAGAATACGATGTTAAATTTGGAGTGAGAGATGGAAGGTTCCCATTGGCGAATTTCTGATCAATGATTTATGAATGAGAATAATTATAAATTCAACTTAGGAGATTAGCCATAAGGTGCTCTTTTCTTGGTCTATCATTGATTTCATGGTCAAACTCTGGAAGCATTAGGATCCATCTTATTAAACACGATTTGGAATCAATTTTCTTGAGTAAGAAATTTATAGATGAATTCCTTATGAAGATTTTGATTTTGGCACCTAAGATATGGGGACAAAATTTATCTAAGGAAAAATACTATTTAAAGTTCTTTTTCAGTCAAAGTGTAGTGATATTGAGTGCCATCTAATGTTTTTGAGGCATAATAGATGACACGAAGAATTTTTTCTCTTATTTAACAAAAAATATCCCCAAAGGCTCTATTAGAAGAATCAAACATCAATTCATTGGGTAAAGACCAATATAGGGGTTGGATTATCGTGGCAGATGTAAGAGAAATTTGGAGTTCAACAAAGGCTCTTTTACAAGCCTCATCGAAATAGAACATGACACAATTTTTGAGAAACTCAGTGAGTTGTAGAGAAATTGTACTAAGGTTATGGATGAAAAAACGATAAAAACTAGCATTATAGAGAAATAAATGGATGTATCAAATAGAGGTGGGTTCAGGAATTGATTAGATTACTTCAATTTTGGAAGGATCAACTTCAATACCATATTTTTAATATACGTGCCCTAAAACAATCTCATTTGCAACCATGAAGTGACATTTTTCAAAATTTTACACAAGGTTACACTTGACACAATTTTTAAGGACTAGAGAGAGTGAATGAAATAAAGATTCAAATTACACACCATAAATTGTAAAGTTATCCCTGAAGAATTACATGCAGTGTTAAATGAATTTAGAAAAGACACTTATCATTCACATATGGAATGTTGAAAGATCATTCTAAAGGCCAAAAGGAAATCTCATATATGCATATGTTATAAAGGGAAATGTTAATGTAGTCATTTCTTGTTCCTAAGGTGCAATTGGGATTTAGAAGTAACTGGTGTATCCACAAATAAAGTAATAATGTGACTTTCTGGCTAACCATTCCAAAATTTGATCATGGAATGGATGAGGGTAGTGATATTTTTTGTTTCAATATTCAATTTCTTATAGTCGATGCACACACACCATTTTTTCTTCACTTAAATTATGACTACCTCCCCATTTTCATTATGACAACAGTTATCTCACCCTTCATAGGTACACCTTGAATTGGACAAACCCATTCACTATTAGAAATTGGGTAGATAATACCACCTTGAAGAAGCTTGGTGATCTCTTATCTAACTACCTCATGTATGAGTGTATTGAGTATTATTTGTGGTTGTCTAATTGGTTTGGATGATTCCTAAAGATTGATGTGATGTATGCAAAGAGCAGGGTTGATTACTATAATGTCATATAGGGTCCAACCTATGGCCTTTTTTTTCCTCTTACACATGATCATGTTTGGACTCCTCAGTTTCGGTATGTGAAGTAGAGATAATGACATGATAAGAGTGATCATGTAAAAGGAATTCATATTTAAGGTTCTCAGGAAGAGGTTTTAGATCTTTCTCATATTTCATTTGTGGATTTTAAAACTCCGGAATGGAGGAAGGTACTTCAGTTGCTTCAGATTTATTTTCCATAATATTTTCCAAGGTGGAGCAATAAAGGTCAGAGTTGATGTGGGATTCAAGATATTTTTCAAGATATTTTAGATTAATGGAGTCTTTAAATGAGAGTTCCATATCAACTTCATCTTCTATGAAATGGTTAATCATGGTGCATATTTCACTAGAACGTTTTTCATTATAACATGATGATAATGATGGAATGAGGTTCAATTGACTGTCATAAGTTTCCTCATAAGCATGGATTGAGAATGATGAGTGATTCTCCGATTGGTATCTCATGGCTTGGATAATGTTTATCGTGACCCGTTAGTCACCAAATTAAATGGATAAGATGCTTTAATGGACATCAATATTGGTTATTTACTATCATTAGGAATGGTATTCTTAGAATTAAGGGATATCGAGAAGAGTTCCTCTAACATTCCATGTCAAGGACATAGAAATAAGTAGGTAGGATAAGATCATTTACATGAACAAGGACATCCTCCATTATTACCTTAGTATATGCTGTGATTTGATTGGATAACTGAATAAAAACACCCATTGGAAGTAAGGGACTTAGACTAATGATAGAGAAGATGGATTTGGGCATGACATTAATTGAGGATCCAAGGTCGATGTGTGCATCATCGAAGTTGGAACATCCAATTTTGCATGGAACCGTAAAGGCCCCTAGATCTTTTCACATTATTGGAATAAAATGTTTTGTGGAAACATTTTTGAAGGTCCTATGTTTCCACTTGTGGGTGAAACATTCTTGAAGTTACATGGCATACTTAGGGATCAATTTTATGGCATCTAATAGGAGAATGTTGACTTCAACACGTCTAAAAATGTCGAGCATTTCAAAATCAGGTTCAAAAGACTTCTTTGGCTTAGAAATGACTTGAGGAAAAGGAATTGGATTATTAAGTGGAATATAAGGATGTGAGAGAATGAATTTAGATTCCATTTCATGTTTCCAGTTTATTTTCATTTTTTAGGTCAAAATCAAAGGGGGTTGGTGGACTTATCTTGAAGCATATCAATTTTCTTCCCTGATCTAAGTGAAATTGCACTTACATTACCCTTGGTTTGGGTAATGGTTGAGTTGGGAGTTTTGAATAATTTGATTATTATTGCTGGCTTAGGTGGGATGCAAGTTGGAAAATTTGTGTTTCAATGTTTTTAAAGATGGAATGGGTGAAGAAGGAAAGATCTTCAACTACACATTCCAATGGTTTCTTGGAAGAATAGGATTGTCCCAAATTGGGATTTACATGATTTTGGTTCTTTTTAAAGTGATCGTTTTGATTTTGGAATTGGGAAGGCTCATTAGGATAGTGGAATCCATGAGGAGGAAGAGGATGATTTATCTATTCAGGTTAATGAAAAAAAGGGTATGGTTGATCGAAGTTACCAATACCATGACCAAATTGGAACTGGTTTGGTGTTTTATGGGGGTATGGAGGGGGGGTGAGAAATTGGATTCCCATATCTCATGGTAGGGTTATATGTAGAAGAGAAGGGCTCAAAATGGGGTTGGTTGAAGATTCTAACAAACTGACCTGATTATTGAGGGTTGGGGTTCCATTGAGCTTATGCTACATTGAGCTCCATTGGTCCAGATGAATCAGATTGATCCTCTTTAAGTTGTGGACATGTGTCAGTTGGATGATATGGGGATCTATATATTTCATAGTCGTTGATAGGTCTATGGAACATATATTGTGGAAAAGATGAGGTTGGGTCTTTGGTAGCCACAACAAGTTGTCACATAAGACCTGTAAGTTCACTCATCCACTCTCTCATCTTGTTCGACACTATAGATTGATTATATTGATCTCGTTTGACATGAGGATGTTCTAGAGTATGGAATTTTTGTGTGTTTTTAGCCATGTTACTTATGAGACCTCTTGTAGATGTATGAGTTTTATCAATAAAGAGCACCCCAACTTGCGGAATCAATGTGATTTCTCTCCATAGCCAACAACCCCTCATAGAAGTATTGGATCAGGAGTTGGTCAGGGATTTGGTGGTGTGGGCAGGTTTCTAGGGGATTTTTGAACCTCTCCTAGTACTCATGGATTGATTCATTTAGGAATTGAAAAATAACACTTATTTAATTTTGGATAGAAGTAGTACAAGAAGCAAGAAATAATTTCTCTAAAAAGAGTCGCTTTATATCATTCTATGAGGTTATGGAACAAGGAGGAAGGTAGTGAAGCCATGAAATAGTAGTTTCAGCTAAATAGAAATGGAATTATTAAAGTTTTATTTATTCCTCAGAAACCCATTGAGGGTTCATGGTAGATCACACCACTTGGAACTCTTTAAGGTGGAGATGTGGATCTTCACTGATTAGCCTGTGGAAATGAGGGAAAAGATGAATCAAACCTCATTTGAGTTAAAAGTCAAACTCTATTCTTGGATATTGAATACAAATTTGTTCGTAATTTATAGCTAGGGAAGAATGTTCTTTAAGTGTTTGTTCCCAAGAATTCGACATATATAATTCAATTGGTTGGACAAGGATAGGTTCTTGAATGAGTTTGTTATCTCTTATGTTCCTCTTAAGTTGGTGAAGTGTTCACTCAATTTCAGGGTCAAAAAATTCCTAGGAATTTTTTGGGAGGATATGGTTCATTCAAAGAGATTTTGGATAAAATAGGAAGAAGGGTCTTCTTTATGTTTAATTCTTTTATAATTTTTATAAGAATGTGGGTTTTTCATGTGTATTTTTTCCATTTTTTTTATTTTTTTTTGTTTTGTTGAGAATAACCAAAAACTAATAACTACTTAATTACACCATCCTCAGCCAAGACACAAATTGAAAGCTCACCCTATTGTCTCCTATCGACCGTTCATGGTTTCGATGCTCTGCTAATTTTTTTAGCAGCACTCTGGTTGAATCCTCATCGATGATACTTTTTAATAGTTGTTTGTTTTTTGTTGATTGTATTTTTATTGAGGGGTATGTTTGCAGATCTTATGAAATAATGTATTAGAAATGATTGATTTAACAAATTGTTAAATATTGGGTTGAGTTTATTGCTGGGGATTTATTCTAATGATATCCTTGAGCTATTATTTATATTATATTAAATTAATATCGAGTTCCCATGATGACTTTGAAAAAAATTCCCAAGTATTAAACCCTTAATCCAAGCTGTAACATAACACACGGTTATAATAATTACCATTACTTATTTAGGGTAGTGTATTTGTGGTTTCAATAATCCATGGAATCCACATATTAAACAAAACATGACATTAATCCATGACATATAAAGTTCAACATACACAATATTATCTCAAAAGAATACTAATCTAGAAAATGCACTCAATCACTTAATATCCCATTATTTTAACTCACCCCAATGATAGATTTACTCAGAAATTGAAATTATTATTAATATTGTTTAATATGTATATGGTGATTAATTATATATAAAGTGAAAAGAATGGGATAAAAAAAGTATTGCGTCGAACACACACACAGTCATAAAAGAGTGTTAAAAAATATATTGGATTTAAGGAGGAATCAAAATAAGGGAAGGGGTTTTAAATTGATTTAAACCATTTTATGAACACTAATATTAATCTATAGTATTTGGATGATAATAATAGATATTTAATAAGAAACTTTCTTTAAAACAGAATTACAAAAAAAGACTTACAATATTACAATTATGAAGAACACAAAATTAAATTAAAACAAAGAGAAGAGGAAAGGTATATCAAGTGAAAACATGAGTATGGAAGGTCCTTCCAAACCTTTGGAAAGTCATGGGTCATTCAAATATATTCTACTATATTATGAAATTCCTACCCTTTTGAAAGGAGAGGAGGTAGTGTATTTATAGCTTATGGTGGTGGACTGTTTGCATTCCAAAACTACCCCTCCACTTTGCTCGACGATTTTGACATTTAGACAGTTGAATATCAAGATATATCCTTCATAACAGTTTTATATAATAATGCTGTACGAATAATCTGAAAATTTTAATGAATTTTTACTTATGGATCCAATGTTATGGTTGTTTTATTAAACAATGTTAATCTGTCCATTTCAATCAAGTGTTTTTCGATGACCAAAATGTGAAAGGATATTTTAAATGGAATATTCCTTGAAATATGAATGATTTATTTAAAAAAATTGTCTACCTATATCCCCAATTTTACACGACAAAATATCATTTTTATTTGAAGATTAGATTATGAGAAAATTCAATTTTGGTGTGCTGATTTCATTTCACAGACAGAATGGTGGGATAGACTTCAAAGCTTCATTTGGGCCCATTTTTTGGAGTTGGGCCCCAAAATTATTATCCATGATTCTTTTGGATAATAAATAATATAACTTGGATTTCAAACAAATTTGGGCTTCTGGATTTATACCAGTAACTCAATCAGCATAGATGGTCTAATTTCAACACAGATTCAATGCATCTTATTATGTAGACCATATGACCCTTCCAATAGAAGAATTGGAAACTGATTACTTCTAATGAAATTTTTGGAATTTGAGTAAAGAACACTAAAAAAAGAACCATTAAATTTAGATAATTAGGGTGAGATTAGTTTTTAAAATATTAAGTTAACTTGAATATGGATGACTTTAAATAGTTCTCTAAAATTATATTAAATATTTAAACATTAATATTTCACAAAAATTATGAACATTTCATATAAAATCAGTAAAAGGAGTGTATAATAAGTAATTAAAATATTAATGACATCTACGATGTTTCTCCCTTGTGTTATATGTGATATTTAATTCTATGAAAATGTTTTTAAATATCATTACATGCCATCTGAATTTATATTAACTTTTTTGTATAAAATTCATATTTAAGACATGTGTTTTTGATTTTTTTTTTCATTTTATAGCCTTTTACTGGAAGTATTTTTCTGTCATTTGAAATAGATATATTTATTTTTTTAAAAATTCTTTGAATTAAAAATCCGATTAATTTTTCAAATTGAATGCATTCATTTAGTCAAACTATTATTGGAATCTATTATGGAATCCTTGGTGAGACCCAATTGGGATTTTTAGCTCACACCTTACTTATGCCATTTTTAGTTTTTAGATTATCTCCTTCCAGGTTCAATAAAGTGTAAAATATCTCTTAAAGGTGGATCTAGTTGATTAACCTTTGACATTGTGAGTTGTGTCCTTAGGTAAATATGATACTCCCCCATTTTTTGGTAGTTAGGTTGTAGTACTTTGGGATTTAATTCCTTGTTAAATTCTACTACATTTCTCTGTTTGGAGTTTTATTTGAATATATATTGAAGTTATTGCCTTTCATCCACTATTTTTTGTGGAAACATATTTCCCACATGCATGTTGAATAGTGCCAAGTGCTAGTCGCTTACCCGTGGGGATCAGGAACACCCTTCATGCTATTTCAAGAATAGATTGGTTATCGGGTTACTAGGGTACCCATGATGATTTATGACACATAAAATTATAAAAAAAAACTATTATTAGAAATAATAGAAATTGTATCCTTGGACCATATCTTCAATAATCCATATGTAACATAGTCAAAATTCATTATAGATGGAACACAATTTTTATATATAATAAAAATAATTTCTTGAAAAAAATATCCTTTCTACTTTGAGAAAATATTTTTAAATTGATTAACATTTTTGAAACTATTTTCCTTGAATATAATCAGGATAAATTATAATGGAAGTTTCAAATTAATGATATTTCATGATTTTGATGATTCCTTTCATGTCGTACATTTGAAAATAAATATTCCTTTATCATTTTTAGAAAATATATACATGAATTATTAGGAAAACACCATGACAAAATATTTTAAAACATTTTCAAAAAAAATATAAATGGGGAAAACGTAATTTAAAAAATTAAGAGATTAAAAAAATGATTTGTGAGAATCCATGGTTTTAGGAGAAAAATCATTTCCAACCCAAGTGAAAAATGAAATTGTATTTTCATAAAACATTTTTTTTTGATAATTTTACCAATAAAAGAGTTAAAAAATGGAACCATTACGTCATGTTATAATGAATAAATAGATTATAATAAAATTCATGACAATTATTTAGAGGTTGATCATAAGATTCAAAAAATTGAGACATAATCATAAATAATCTTGGAAAATGATGATAATGTAATATAACATATTAACCACATTAGTAATATTGAATCATAAGAAACGTAAAGGAATAATATAAAATGGAATATAAAATACCAATAGAACATAAATATTTATGATATTACCAGTAAAATTGGATGTATATACAACTAGTTAAAGAATACAGGTACATAAAAAAGGTCTCAATGAAGAAAAATTAAGACAAAAAACCTTTACTGATTTATTATATTCTAAACTATAAAACCAACGAAAGAGATATCCTAAAATCGATATGAAAATACCAAAAAAATTTAGGGGAAGAGTAATAAAATACATTCGTGGGATGCATATATATTATATAAAAGAAATATTTTGAGAATATAGCAGGTGTATATAAAAATAAAATGTTGAGACAAAAACCCCTTACCTTATGTCATGACATACATCAGACTCATTCGAACCTATTGTATAATCAATATATGATTTCTTATAATCCAATTAATAAACCATATTCAAATATATAATACCATATATTATTTTCTTATAACCTTTTCTTACCCATTTATTTATAATTTTATGTTAATGTTTTTTTTTCACATAATAACCACTTTGTTTTTTCTTGTGTGTTTTGATTTGTTATAAATTTTTCCTCTTCATTTTATCATAGTTCCATAATATTATGATTTATACCCATGATATAAATATCATGTATATTTTGTATATATTTATTTATGGTAATCCAACAAATGTAAGGATAGGAAATGAAATACACCATTCATGGAGATTGTAGGATATACATAAACATGAACATTGTTTTTTTCATGTTCTGGTCGTGCTAAAAGAATGAAAAGTAAATAATATATATTATTATTTCATGGTCATGTTTATTTCACAACAATAAAATTGTCATCTAATAGCACTATAATTTATCATTACTAGATAAAATTGTTGATAAATAGAATCTCTATTAGTGGTGAAGAATGTGTTGATAAATATAACATTTTTAGCGCCATTTTTTAGTGATGATAAATTGAACCTTTATCGGTGCTTTTATTTTCAATGTCGATAAAGATAGATTTTATCAGTATTTTTTGGCAATAAAAAATGTTCAAATAAATAAAATGAAATTATTAAATAAATCAAAAATTAAAATTGATTTTATTAAAAAATATAGTACAAATTTTCTTAATTAAACAATTAATGATAAAAATTTATAAATTTATTATATATTAGTAAATATTAAACATTTTATTAAATAGATAATTATGATCATTAATGCTAATAAATTATATATATATATATATATAAATTTATATAAATACGATTTATATATTACAATATATTTCTTCACTTTACATTAAATAGTCATATATTTGGTGAATAATGTTTTCAAATTAAAAATTATATGAATTAAAAATACTAAAAAACTGTATACTAAGATTGATTTGTAATTGAATGTATCATTTGGGTTTTCAATTTAACATAGATCAAATATGTGTTATATTGATTTCACAAATACTTAATTGATGCATTACTATATACAATTCACACACCCAAAACATATCCATTTTTTCCAAATAGTTCAAGTAGAATTATTTTTCATTTTTTCAATGTCACTCATTTTTAACATATATTCATATGAATGCACTTAAAATTGGAGAAAATATTATTTTTGAGAATATTTATAGATTTGTAAAAAAATAATTATAAAATTATAATCAATATATTTAAAATGGAATATATTTACTATATTTATGTTTATATATATTTATTAGAAATATATATATATATATATATATTATTTATAATTATAATTATAAATCATTAATTAGTTTTTATGTAATAAGCATTGATAAAATAAATGTTTATCAGTTGTAAAACATTAGTGTTGATAAATATGGATTTTATCAGTGATTTTTTATCACTGATAAAGATCTACCTATATGAGCACTAAATGATCACTGATAAATATTCCTTTTAGAATTGATTAAGTAATAAGAAATGATAAAAGGACTCTTTATCAGCCCTTATTTGTAAGCATTGATAAATGTGTCCTGATCTATTAAAAAACCCTATCCATTTTGAACCTGTCACGATATCAGAAACCTTATACAGAAGCCACCCACTTCTAGCACTCCTCCTTGGTCAATCGAAGCTTGAATCACACCACTAGACTGCATCTAGTTGCTCAAAAATCTTCTGAAATCAACTTTTTTTTTGAAATTTGGGTTTTCAAAGCGGATTTCTTCAACGTTACATGGTAGACCTAAAGATTGTTTTACGTATTTTTCATTAAATTTATGATTTCATGTTTGAAAATTTCATCATTTAATTGTTTTACAGTCCTTGTATACTTTTTTTCTTTTAGATTATGAATAAATAATTTATTTTATGATCTGTTGATTGATTGAAAACCAATTGGATATGCTTATTTGTGAATTTTTAAATAGTTTATTTGAATAAATTTTCTTCATTGTCTACATCTATATCCACCTTTCTCCTTAAGCATAATTCTTAGTTTTTAATTTTTATTGATCATTGGCTGATAATAGTTCCAATTATTCCTTCTCTATTTCTAAATAGCGATCTTGGGCAACAATCCCAGTTCAAAATTTCAACTTCTTAATATATTGAAGGTATTACAATTAATGTTCCATTATGAGTTAATATTTTCCACGTTCCTTCTATGTATGTTTTAGAAGTGGTTCCCCAATAAGGAATTTATAAAAATATTGTTTAATTAATTTTTGAAAAAATTATGTTGGTATTTTAAGAATGGGTTAAATATTCTTGTAAGCTTTATAGAAACATAAAACAAAAATCCTTTCATTATAAATATCAGATAAAAATTTAATTATATATTCATATCAATCCTTTATATCATTTTATATCATCCTTCATGTTAGTGGTTAAATGAAAAAAATAACATAAAATAATCAATGGATTAGAATTAATATGATGCTAATTTTATAGTAATATATCTATTACAGAAGAATAATTATTATATTTTGATTCTTTTAAAGTGGTAAATTAGATTTAAGAATAGGTATTTTAAGAGGATAAATAGAAAAATAAATATATGAAATTATTAATTATATAAAATAAATTATATCCTCTGTTGAAATATTTCATTATATTTGACAATTTAGGACATCCTATTGAGACTAAAACCTTTAAAAAGTGTAATAGATTAAAATAATAGTGATTATTTATAGCTATTATCGAGGGATCATAATTTTAGATTTTTTATGAAAGGGTGGTGGAGGGGTTCCTATATAATTGGTAATGAGTGTCTCTTTCTCAAATACCCATTCCTTAATGTGTGATAAATAAAAATATACATCTCATTTAGATTTAATGAGATAAAATAATAGATATGTTTTGTGGATTACCAAGAAATATTATTGGTGGGTATGCATCATGTAAAGTGAAATGAAGATGATTTTTCTATAACTTTCTCCTCTGAATTAATTAATTGGATAAAACCTACCATAGGAGAGTAATTATTTTCTTAAATACAATTATCCATTTTCATCAACATACTAAAATTCATTGAAAAAATAAATATTTGAGTTTCACTTATTAGGATTGTCTATAACATTCACCATTGAAAATGAATATCTTATA
This sequence comes from Viscum album, assembly GCA_963277665.1. Lineage (NCBI taxonomy): Eukaryota > Viridiplantae > Streptophyta > Magnoliopsida > Santalales > Viscaceae > Viscum > Viscum album. The sequence goes on along the minus strand of OY728146.1, from coordinate 1,775,454,790 downwards.
TGTATTTATTTATATATTTTAAGAATATTAATCATTTAATAACCCGATAGGATGGATATGAATCAAAAATGGATTCACGATAATTGTTGGAAAAATTAGTATGATGACATAGTTATAAAGATCATCATATTTTTAAAATTTCATGCAGACAAAACTTTTAAAATCATATGTCCGTGTTTCTGTAGTTTTTATTCAAGAAAAATTAGTTCAGAAGAGTTGGAATAACATTTAATTTGTAACAAAATAGAACAAATATACAACTGTTTGACTAAACATAGGTAAAACTGAATGTTGAAACCAGTTGGGATGATCTTACAGTTTATGAATCATTCAACATGAATAAATTTGTAAATGATGATGGATATCACATACAAGAAATGGAAATGAAAATTGAATATAACCTTCATGATTTTCCCAATTTATTTGAGGAGTTAAATTTATATTCTAGGAAACCATTGTATACTAGTTATACTCAATACACAACATTTTCAGCTATATTGATGATATCTAATTTGAATGCCTGTATCAAATTGAGTGACACCATATTTAGAAAAAACTTGTTCTCCAAAATTATATACTACCAAAGGAAAATGAACTACCATTAAAAACATATGATGATAAATAGATTATCTTTTCCGTGGATATGTTCTCTAAAAAAATAAATTATTTTCCACATGATTGAATATTGTTTCGCAAAAACCATGAATCACATAAAAAATCCCCCAGCTGTGGGGTATATTGAAAATAGAAAAATAAACCATGTCATTTAAAATATGCATGGTGATTTTTTATCATTCCATAGTTTAAAAGATTATATAGTTTTCAAGAAACCATGAGACAATTAACATGGCATGAAAATACATGAATTAAATATGGTAACCTACATCATCTATAAAATTAACCATTCTGAAATATAATTGATTACATGTTTCCTAAATTATGATGTGAGATGAGAAACATACATGTTGATTTATCTATGTATAGAATAAAACCTTTTGGTTTATGGAGTAGTACTCACTGTACATGGCCCGTCATGATGGTAAATTATTACTTACTGACATGGTTATTCATAAAGAACATTTACATTATGTTTCTAAACTTATATTTGGACCAAAAAAACATGATAATGATATTGATGTATATTTGGTTTTATTGATTAATAATTTGAAATTGATATGGGATACAAGTGTTAAAATGTATGATTCTTATAGAAGTGAAGAATTCACATTGTGGGCTGTGTTGTATGGAATGATAATTTACATCCCTGCTTGTGGAAATTTATCAGGCTATAACATTAAAGGAATGTTGGTTTTTCCAATTTTAAAACAATGAACATACTAAATTTTGTGGAATTAATCATTGAATAATTTTTTTAGGACATTAGAAATTTTTACCTCGACGACATAAATACAAATCCTAGATTACAAAATTCAATGGGAATATCAAACAAGGTACAACATCATCTCTAGTAAAGGTTGATCATATCAACAATGAAGTAAAATATATTGAAACTTGTTTTGGGTAAACCATTTTCAAAAAAACATTAAAAAATCTGGTTGGAAGAATAGATCAGGTTTCCTTGAATTACCATATTGGAATTGGTTTCATGTTAGTCATTTTCTAGATGTCATGCATATAGAGAAAATATATTTGATAGTGTTACTAACAGAATATTAATTGTTCTGAGAAAAATAAACCATGGAATCAATGCTAGGTTAGACATTATTGAAATCAGGATATGGGAACAGTGTGCACTGTTGAAGGGTAATAGGTAGACATTTCCTCATCTATATTCTTAAACTCTATTCAGAGAGGAAAATTTCAATTTTTCCTTTTCCTTACTAGTGTAAAAGATCCACAATGGTTTACATCAAATATCAAGAATATTGCATCAATGAATAATTTGAAGTTATAAAGTATAATATCACACGACTTTCATGTTTTGATGCAATATCTAATGCATGTTTCTTTCCATTGTATTCTGCCTCAATATATATGACCAACATTACCCAAACTCTAATTCTTTTTCAAAGACAAATGTAGTAAAGTTGTAAACCCGATGAAGTTTACCATCATGAATAATGTGATTGTAGTTATGTTATGTGAATTAGAGATGTTCTTCCCACCATTATTCTTTGATATAATTCTCAACATGATGGTTCACATCAATAGATAGGTTCAACTATGTGGTCCAGTCCATTATAGAACAATGTACCCTAGTGAACGATATATGAATATATTGAAAAGGTATGTCATGAATCAATATTTGGATGGCGGTTGTATTGTAGAATGGTATATTGTTTAAGAAAATTTTGAATTCTATACCAATTTCTTATCACATGTTTAAAGCATCAATCTCCCAAAGTCTCATCACAACGAACAACTTTTGGGTGAGGGGATTTAAGGAAGAGATGTTGTTATGATTACCTTTATGGAGCGAGGGAAAGAAAACCATCACATATAACATAGTAGTGAAGACGTTTATCTATAAATGGAATCCCATAATGAAATTGTTAGAGATTTCTATCCATAAAAGGATGAAGGATGGATACGAAATATACATAATCAATAATTTGTTGGATGATTTAGAGATCAAATTTATATGGAGTTTTATGAAAATTTGAATTCAATTATTGAATGACTTCAATGGATAGTCAAATGACCGAATGAAAATGTTATATATTACACTAGTTTTGTAAACGATTTTTAGATGTTCTATAAAAAATAACATGACGACTTTAGTAAAATAAAAAAAATGGTGTTACACTTGTGGATAAAGTAATGCACATATTTGGTTCCATGGATACAAAGATAATTTATCAATAAATGTCTTATTTTGTAGTTATCAAATAGATAGATTTTATAGATTATAAAAAATTTTAATGTGATTATATTCCATAGTAAATGTGTTGAAAATATTAGTGGAGTGAATGTTTATGAAATGATATGTATGAAGGAGAATTTTCATGTGGAAGGGAGAAAGACGAGCTGTTCATAATGACATTATAAGCAATGATAGAATTTTATGTATCTAATCAAAAAAAATAGTTGTTTGATTGTACTGAAGGAGACTAAAAAATGTCGAGTTAGAAGAAAAATCAATCAAGGATGCCCCTTTAATTGGGTCATCATAATCAGTTCATGCCAATCCTAATGTAGACAATGTCTTGTATATTAGAGGGAACCACAAAGAGGGGATTTGGATTCTCAATAGTAGATCCAAATCCTTGAAACCAATAAAAAAAGAAAGAGAGTTCAATGAGGAGGTAAAAGTGTTTTATAATATATTTTGTTTTTTTCATAATATAATATGTTCTCTATTAATGTATAATAATTTAATTTAATGTTTGACTACTCATTTAGACAATTTATTCTACACATAATGATGTTACCATTCCATTATAATAACAAAATATAATAAATGAAACCCTTTGGAATGATGTCGAGGTAATTTTATTATATACATTGTATTTGTTAACATAAAATTTTATAATAAAATGCTGATTTAATTTTCATTATTCCTTCCATATTTCATTTATTTTAGAATATTTGTTTCTATGTTTCATGCCTTTGAATGAAGAGAAACGACGCTGTCTCTAATCAATTGTAGAGGTAATCATGATTTTTTCAAAATAAAATAATTTTCATTAGAATTAATGTATTGTTTCATATTTATGTTTAATTTATAATTTTATTGTTAATCAAATAATAAATTTTTTCTTATATAGGTGATTTATTTTGTTCTTGTTGGGGTGGTATGTCCATATTTTATGCATTTATGCACAAAAACATCCATAAATTGTTCACCCTCAAAACCTTTCCCCCTACAATGTTTCATTTATCACTTTTATCAATGTTTTCTCTATTTCTATTGTTGTGATAGAAACAACACTACCTATTTTTAGTAATAGAGTTAATCTTGATTTTTTCACATTAAAATAAATGTTTATAGAATTATGTATTTTTTCATATTTTTGTTTAATTTATTTCTTTTTAGTATTACTTATATAATAATTGTTTTTTAATAATGGTGGATTCTTTTATTTTAGTTGGGGTTGTCTATGAATATTTTATTCTTTTCCTCAACAAAAATACCACTAACGTCTTCTCCCTCAAAACATTTCACCCCTGTAGTGTTGAATTTATCACTTTCTTTTAGGATTACTCCAATACATTTACAAGAATAGAAATGATGCTTTCTATGCTCAATTATAGAGGTAATATTTATATTTTAATACTAAAATCATTTTCTATGTAATTAATGTATTTTTTAAAATTAATGTTTCATTTATTTACTGTATTTATTACTCACAGAATAATTTTTATCCTATAATTTTGGATTCTTTTGTTCATTTTGGGGATGTTTGTCCATTTTTTATGTCTCTCAACACCAAAACTTCTATAGACTTCTTCCCACTCAAAACATTTTCACCGTTGTAATGATTAATTTATCATTATCTTATATGTTATATCCACTGAATTTATATGAAGATAAACACTACTACCTCTACTCAATTATAGAAGTAATCTTGATGTTATCACAATAATTCCACCTTCAATATAATTAATGTATTTTTTCACATATATGATTAATTTATTTATTTTTAGTATTACTCACATAATAATTGTTTCTTATATAGGTTGAGTCTTTTTTTTAGGTGGTATGATCAATCTATCCTTTATGCTAATTTGAACCAAAACATCTATAAACATTTTCTCCCTCAAAACCTTTCACCCTTGTAGTGTTTACATTTATCAATTTTCATCATGATCACTTCACTGCTCAATCACATTTGTAATCTTAAAATTTTCACAAAAAATTCATTTTCCCGAGAATTAATGTATTAATGTATTTTTATGTTTAATTTATTCCTTTTTAGTATTACTCATAATTTTTTTTTCTTATACATGTTTATTCTTTCTTTCCTATTGATATGGTTTATTTGAATCTACTCGTGTTGTGTTGGCAGATAGATAGTAAAATTCAATGGACCGGTAAGACAACATGTACTTTGTTCTATTTTAAATCTATATTAATTATATTAATAAATACAATTGACATACTAAAAATTGATAAAGCATTTTTGTATTTTTTATACATTAGGACTGTGATCCATAAGTGATTTTTGATGTGTAATAAGAAGCCTCACCTCAATCCGATACATGATGATCCCAATATAAATAAATGTGTCCATTATCAGTTTAAAACCAATATTTGACATTAAAAAGTGCCACTCACTGAAATCTATGAAAACCAACTTGGATTTTGTTGATAATTTATTTAATCGATTAAAAACAATTTGTGACATGTAGAAATCATTCTCATGTAAAACTAACACACAATATGATCTGAATGATTCAAAATGACGGTTTCAAGATTAAAATGAAATTTTAGTAAAAAAGGAACGCGATGTATTGAAAACTAAGAAAAGGAAATAAGACTACTTTGATACTTTTGGACAACATTCAATAACTGATTCGTATTGAGTATGTATTAGCTGCACCTCAATCCAATGTACGATGTCATCGATATGACTCTAATTGTATCTTTACCTGAAATTGAAATCAATTTTAGTAAAATACTAACATACCCAAAACTAAATAAAAACCATCATATTGTTTTGATAATTTAGGAAAATGAACCATATTTGATTTGAGATGTGCATAAATCTGCAACATTCTAATCCAATGCACAATGTGACCAATATAACACCATGTGTTTGTTTTTATTTAAAATTTACATCAATTTTAGTAAAATGGAATAATTACCTACTCGAAACTATGAAAAAACAATCAGAATTTTCAAATACTTTAGGAAAATGATCCATATGTCCTTTGTGATTTATAGGAATCAGCCACAGCTCAGCATGATACACAATTTGATCAGTATGAGTCAAAGTGTGTGTTTAATTTGTAAAATGACCATTTGGAATAATGAAAAGTGACATACTAAAAATTATCAAAAAAGTTTATATTGTATTGATACTTTTTGAAAACAATTCATAAGTTATTTTGTGTTTTTAGGAATTATAAATATCTCAATCCAATGCTTGGTGTTACTACTATGACTCAATGATCATCTTTTTATTTAAAATTATTTTCAATTTTTGTAAAATGGAAAAGTGGCCTAATAAAAACTAAGAGAAACCATTTATATTGTTTTGATACTTTATTGAAAAATACCAATAAGTCATTTTTGATATATAAGAATCATACACACCAGAAAACAATACATGATGTGCCTAGAACGACATAAAGTGTCTGTTCTAAGATCAATATCAACATTTTTTTTTATCAAAATGTGATAGTCAAAGAAAATTTATCAAATAAGCTCAAATTTTATTGACAATTTAGGAGAATGATTCATAAGTCATTTTTGATGCGTATTAATCTATTTCACATAAAACAGATACATGAAGTGATTTTAATGATTCATAAGTATGTGTTTCCAGTTGAAAATGAAATTTTAGTGGAAAGAACAACTAATGTACTCAAAATCGATAAAAAACATTCATATTGTTATAATAATTTATGAAAAAATCCCTTATGTTATTTTGTAAGTTTATTAATCTTACACAATTCAATCTAGCACATGGTGTGACCGATATAACTCTAAATGAATCTTTTTATTTAGAATCATCATCAAGTTTAGTAAAATGGATAACTGTGCTACTCAAAACTAAGAAAACATATTCATATTATTTTTATAATTTATGACAACGATCAATAAGTCATTTTGGACATGTAAGAATCAGCCACACATCAATCTGATTCATGATGTACCTATTATTACTCAAAGTGACTGTTATTATTTTTAAATCGCCATTTTAGTTCAAAAATTTTCACTCAATTTAAAAAAAATCAAACATCCATATATTTTCTTAATAATTTAGGAAAAATGATTCATAAGTCATTTGTGACATGAATGAATATGTTTCACTTCAAATTGATACAAGATGTGACCGGAATGAGTCATAATTTAAAATTATAATTTAATATGACATTTTTGTTAAAAAGACAACGAACATAATCAATATTGAGGACACACATTTAGATTTATTTGACACATTATTAAAATAATCAACAATTCATTTAGAATTTTTAGGATAGGATTCATTGCAATAAAATTCACAGTGTGACCGATATGACTCAAATTACATCTTTTTATTTAAAATTCTCATCACTTTAAGTAAAATTAACACTCTCTATTAATTAATTTCATTATATTTTTACTAAAATACGATTTTTTATACAGGTGTGTTATTTTTCTAGATCATGGGTGGTTTTCTCGGCAATAGAATGAGTTGTGTTAGGATTAAATGAAAAATGAACATTGATGTTTTTGAATATATTTAATAATTTATATTTAAGTAATTTTATAAGCCAATTTTTTAAATGTCTATAATATCGTTTTTTTCTTGTGTTTATTTTGTAAATTTAATTTCCTTTAAATATTTTTTTGGTAATTACTATTGTTGATATCTGGTGTGTTTCTGGTGTTGTGGTGTGTTGTTACAACACATTGAAGTATGAACCTTTATCAATGATTCTATAAGAACTGATAAAGGAATACTTTAACAACACTTTTATTAGTGACAATGTAAGACCCTTTATTAAATCTTCTATAATATATGTTATATATAGCCCTTATAATTGGGTTTTTAACTCTGATAAAGAATCACTTTATTAGTTCTTTTTTAGTGAAGATGAAAAACCAGATCATTTAACCTTGCTCATGCAGTCCGTGGATTTCGTATCATGATAAAATCCAATTCAAGTGCTATCAATGGCCTATTTTTAGTATTCATTAAAAATATATCAAAAAATTTTATTAATCACATATTTAATACATTCCCTGTAAATCAGTAATGAATCAATTCTCCTAACAATGCAGAATCCCACTGTATACATGAACAACGTTATCGTATTCCCAAAAAATGGAAATCATAAAATGATGTGGGATATTAAAATTAACGAATCATAATATAATCATAAATATCATATACATTATATATATAAATAATAATTCATTATTATTAACATCCATGGGAGGTGGTAATGTAAAAATTGACAACATCCATTCGTGAGGTTGTAGTCCGCTATATACAGAAATGATAATTTTTAAACCCATTTGATTGATATTGAGATGGTTATATGTCATTAACTTATCAGAACAACATTTTAGTTCATTTAAGACACTAAGGTTAATATATATGTATGATATTAAATGAATTAAATGTGGTAGATGAACAAATAAAACAAAAACAATCATTGATGAAAGTATCGTCCTCTCCAGGGATCATCCTTGCGTGTTCACTAAAATCCTTCATAGGTGGGATTTATATCCAAAATAAGGCATCTACGATAAAGGGATTGATATTGGTAAGTGATTTTGTTAAGGATTGGTCAATCCAAATTGGTTTGAAGGTGTGGAGAAGTGAGGGTATTGATTTCACCTTTATAGTTGAGGGGGAGTTTAATTCTTGTAGATACTCAAAATAATTCACCATCGAGATGTCAATATTACCTCAAGTGGAGATAAATTTGATAATTAAATGGGTTTAGGGATTATATAGTTGATCCACACATCTTCCACACATTTAAACTCATGGGTTAATATTTTTTTCAACTTATATGTTTCCCCACTTCTATCACTTTTGGGTTTTCACTACGGTAACTAGTTCCCCCACATTGGTAATTTATCATTCATGACTAAATGAAAGTGAAAATTATTATAATATCTTGACCCCTGATTAAAAATATGATATCTAATTTATTAAAAACCTATGTGTCTTTAAAAGTTATTTAACACAAACATATGTTTCATCCAAAAACATCACTTTAACTATAATTATGCTAACAATGTTTTTACTATTTATGGGTCAATGTATTATTAATAAAAAAATTGGTCAATAATGAAGAATATTGGGTATTTATTAAATTATTAAAAAATAATTTGAATAATATATTATTTCTTAGTATTTTTATATCATTTAATAAAATATTATTTATTATAAAATATCATTAATGTCAATTTTGACATTATACATTTAATTTGAATATAAATTTTTTTAGAAAATTATGGAATTAGAATATATTATGTTAAGAATTTTAAAAGATGACATATTTATCTATCAAATTATTATTGAATAATAATTTATTCAATTCACTTTACTTTTTTTGGTATTCGTTATTTCATTTTTTGTTGAGTAAATAATTACTTCATTGGCATTTCATTAGTATTTTGAGTAACTATTTTATCTAAAAAAATTAATGAAAACATATTATTATAAAAAACTCATTAATATTTCAAAATAATTCTTATATCAGAACATAATTTTTTCCATATTTCAAAATTATATAGATATAAAAACTAAAGAAAAATATATTTTTTGTTTTTTGTTTAATTAAATTAATATATGGGCCCTATTCAAAGGAAATTGGAAATTCGTAGCCATATTAAATAACATTTTATATAAAAGTAAAAAAAAATAAATATTCAAAAAAATTAACACAATATTTTTGGTCATTTTTCAGTCTTATCAATCTAGTTTAACCCCAGGTAAATCATTTTTTACCATAACCATGGAAAATAATTTCTATGGTTTTCATTATTAATTATGGTAAAAAATTAATTGGATGTATTAGACATTATAAATTATTATTATTAAAATTATTGAATAAAATTTTCTTAATTCCATTCAAATAAGTTTTAAATATTAATATAAAATTAATTCTCCACACATGAAAAAGTGTGTTTTTTATGAAAAATGACCAAAAGAATACAAAGTGTTTATATCCAATTTAACTATAAAGTTGATTCCAATGACTGAAATTGGATTAATATATTTATAATTTTACTAATTATTGTTTAAAACTAATTGAAAATATAATTTATCTTTATAAATAAGTTAAAAAAAGGTAATTTGCAATTAAAATTCATTATTTTTCATTATTCACTAGAGAAATGCATCTTTCCAAAGAATACCAAAAAATTCACCCTAAGATAATTTTAAATGAATATTTAAACAATTATTTTTTTATTCAAATAACTATATAAATGTGTCATAAATTAGTCTTAAAAATAATTGAGACATAAAAATGCACAAATACTTCTTTTTAGAAAAATATTATTTTTATATGTGAAACTGGATTTACTATTATTTATTGTTTAGAAAAAATATAACATGAATGTTAAAAAATTTAGTTAATATATAATATATATATTTCATAAAAATAATTCTCCATATGTTTTTAGTTTTATTTATTTACATGAAACATTTCTATTCATAGAAAAATAGTTTTTCAGAAAAAAAATATATTTAATTTCAAATGGTTCTTTTTTTTAATTAATTAGTCACCCAATAATTCATCTTATATAAAGATTAAAAAATATTTTCATAACATATTTAATCTTATTATTATCCACCATTCCAGCAGATGGGTGAACACTATCATAATAATTTTTAAATTGTATGGAACATATTTTTTAAACTCGATGTGGTGTGCAACACAAGCTAAAAGTGGTATTGTGTGAAACCAAAGCCAAACATATTGTTGTGTGTTGCAAAAATACAGAATTTATAGAATCCATTTGGAAGAAATAACTTCACAAATTCTTAGGCTATACTTTCTACCCCCCTTAGAATGAATTTCTCCCCTGAAACTCATATTGGCCATTGAAGGTATAACATTTGAATATTATTTCATATAAACCATCATTATAAAAATAAATAAAACTAAATTACCTAAAAAGGGAATGTCTGAAAAATAGTGCTTACCCAATGTAACTCATAACTACATTTACACATATAATAATTTAGGTAGTATGTTAATATTATAACTTGGAATAAAATCATAAATTATTCCAGGGAGTGATAATGCTCATCAATCAAAACGAAGTAGGTGATCTAAAGTAAGTTAAAAACAAAAAAAAACAAAAAATAAATAAAGATTAAAAAATTAATGGATATCATAAAAAATGATGATAACATGAGAAAATTTTATTCCAATAACATTTTACTAATGTTGAATAATTATCATGAGAAGATACCCTGACATGATTTCATTCCATTTCATAAGAACAATTCCTCTCTTTGGTTGTTCAATGATCAATTTACACTTCATCTCTTAATCCATGAAATAAAGGTGATTTTTTTTTCATGAATCAGTAATGGATCATAAAATCAAAGGACATAATTAAATGTCATTCCATATAAATTTAGATAAAATAATAAAATTGTATTCAAATGTTATCACATATGCATAAATTTTTATATGGAGAAATAATATATTAATATATTAAACGTCATTAAATGTTCAACATAAACCATTTCATAAATGTTTAACCAATTGAAACATACGTTAGAGAGAATTTCACTAAATTTACAAGATGATAAAATAATTATTCCCCCAAAAATATGAAATTGTTCTTAATTATCATATATAAAATATGTGTATACGTTCATCATATATTATTTTGAAACCTAAATTACCATAGAACCTAAATGAAAAATATTCATTCTTCCCCATTCCATGAATAATACCATATATTATTGAATATATTACATATATCCAGTAATGTTGTAACTCCATCAATTATAACATAAGAAACATTCACAAAAAATCCTTTAACAATTTTAAGGTCCTCAATATTATCCAATTTATTTTATCCATGTCTAACATAACTTCATCAAAACTAAAAACCGTTTTTTCAATGTCAAGAACATATTCAGGTTTATCATACCTTATTAAAAATATTTACACTACATTAAATCAATTTTCTAACGCATTAGTAAAATATAACATATTCACTAAACTGCATGATGAAAAACTATTGTTCAACAATCCATTGTTGTGATATGATTATAATAACATAAATCCTACTGATAAAAATATTATTATGTGAATCCCAATGCAGAAATACAACCATAACTCAAAATTATTCATACAACCATAACTATGATTCATCTTCTTATTCTCGACCATTTATTCCATTAATATGTTATTTGTAGTATTTTTATCACCAAAAATATAACCATTACTCATAAATTGTGATTATTTTCTTTAGGATATTTCCCTTTCAGATATCAATTTTCGTAATTCCTATCTTAAAAAATTTGAATATTAATCCATAAATGATACCTTATAGATTTCATTATTCTCATCCCTTATGTTAACTGAAATTTTGATTTTTCTTTGGTAGTACTTGCTTTGTGTCCTTTTATACACCAAAATCATATTCATATACATCTATGACATACCTTTGAGTGATTCTTAACACATTCTCGACATATAGTAAATGAAAACATCTATTCCCATTAGTCCCCACTAAACAAACTCTCATAAAAATCTCTTCTTATTTTCAATGGTGTGTCTGGGAGTTGGTTAAGTTGCACATTATCAATAATGTCCCATGTTAACTAATTAGGCATAATCATAATGTCCTTCAATCTAGTGATCATCCCATTATGATTGTCATAAATAAATTTTCCATCAAATTCAATATAAGACCAGTCTATTCTGGTTTTCCGTGTTGAATAATATAATAAATCACAATGAGAGAATCATATTTCATAATAAAAAATTAAAAAGTATTAAAACTCATCTAGGAGGTCTAAATAAATACAACCTTTTTGAATCTATTACATCATAGTTTTATCATAGGTTATTCTGAGTCATCATATTTTTTAATCTTTCATGATGGTTCCTAATTAGTTTAAGATTTTTCAATGAATATCCCCCTGGATCATCAAACTAGGTGTGTAGAAAGGCCCTTTTTCAAGAACTAGTTTCTGAACAAGTCTATCTCAATATAATGTTTTTAGGGTTGTATCACCTTTGTAAATTAGTTCTAGTTCGCCATCCACATTTAGTATCCATATAGGGATGTAATTTCCTGTCAACCACTCACTATATCCTTTACCAAAATTCTAGGACATTTTCCTATACTTTGACTCATACTTAAACATTTCCATAGATACATCCCTAGACACATCATTTGAAATATTTCTAGGGATCTTATTGTTGTTTTCTCATCCATGTTTCTAAAGGATAAATGAACTATTCCATTGATGGACATTATAGAGACCCATTCCTCTCATACATATATATTTTATTTTTGAGATTATTATTCAATAAATTAAACAAAAAATATCTTAAAGAACATAATAGTTTAGTGCCTTTGGAATCAAGTAATATAATATTATAATCTGGTGAATGATTTTAAATGTTTCCCAATAAGATCATTCCACTTTATTACCATTCATAAAATCAATATACATAAACTATTCATCATAGACTAGGTAAAGGATACATAATAAATGATGATGTAAGATGATTATTAGGGCTAAACAAGGAAAACATATAAGTATAACATGTGCATAATTGTTTTAGAACATTAGCATGAAATTTGAATACCATACACTCTATATCAAAGATAATAATATTCATTCATGGAATAATGATTGGAGGTTCATAAGACATAAATAATAACTAAATTCGAGAACATGATCCATGAGTGCAGAACATTGGCATAAAACTTAAAATTGGGGCACAAAGATAATAATTAAAAATCCAATCTCATGGATACCCACCAAGACATTCATGACATGTTAGGAATGGTGTAACCACATATATACCTTCTTCGTACAGTGAATGAATTCTCATGTAACCTATTTTAGGCTTTGTATAACCACTTGTGACCCTTTGAGCTCATATAACATCAATATTTTCGCAATGCATTGGGGGGAGATATAAGTCCCTCGGGTCACATAATGAAAATCAAACATATATGTTCCACTGGAGAAAAAAATAAATCATATAATAACTCTTGAAATTTGTTTTATTTATAAAAATTTCATTACAACATGACCTATGAAAAATTTACAGGTTTTACAATCATTTCATCATATAATAACCTATGAAAATAAACATATTTCATATGTATCTTATCATGTTATAACACATGGAAAATGAAAGGGTTTCATAATCATCATTATATCAAATAATAATCCTTTCACATAATAATTTCTAATGGTATCCTTGGAACATATCCCTAGTATGGAATATGTGACATCAATTTATTTCGTCTTAGATTGAAAATAATTTTGAAATATCATTTAAAAATTTCTTGATGAATATTAGTTCATCTTTAAAAAAACACTTTTTTAGATGTTATTTTATTGAATCCTTTTTAATTGGACATAAAGTTTAAAACATATAAATTAATATTTTATTAAATGATTAGTCATGACTTCATATTATTTTTTAGGCCGTACAAGTTAAAAAAATTCCATTCACATTTTCAAAACAATACAAATAAGAATTGTTTTGAAAAGAAAATTAAAATTTATTTAAAAATATTTTTTTAAATTATTCTATAAGTAAAAATGTCTAATTATAATCATAATACATTAATGAAACGTGTTTGAAAACTTTTTTTATCAAACATAGTTTTAAAAGAAAAACTATTTCTTACCAAAGACAGAAATAATATATTATTTTCAAAAAAATATATTCTAAAAAATAATAGGTTCTAAAGTGTGAAAAATGGTAAAATTAAATGGAAATATCATTAAATAAAATATAATAATTAAATTAATGAGAATCCAAGGGAGGTATATCATTATTTTTTGAATGTGAAAACTAAATCACAAAAAATCCAAATAAATAATGAGATTGAAACATAAAACCATATCCACCTTGGTATCATTGCTTCACAAGAACCATGAATGAATATCATAAAATGTAACTTAAAATATCTTGAGTGTTAATAATATTTATATATTACATGAATAAGGGTCTTTATATGCACATCATGAACTAATATTGGTGCATAACATTATGTACATCTGAATGAATGTAAATTGAGACAAAAACACCTTATAGATTTTTTAACTTTTGAATAGTAAATACCATGAAAGATATAATGTAAAATTTATATTTAAATACATATAATTATTAGGATATTAATAATTAAATATATTCATGGGATTTATATACACCACATCAAAGAAGAATGTTGAGAAGATAGCATGTGTCTCACAAAAGTAAAAATTGAGATGAAAATATCTTACTTTAAATCCTGACATCCTTAATACGATTGAAAACCCCTATATAATAAAAATAATATAATTAAAAACCTATTAAAGATATATATTAATATATATATCACCATATATTATTTATTATTATTATTTATAATCATTATAATAATGATTTCATGTTAAAGTTATGATTCAGGTAATAACTACATTGTTTTTCTTATGTGTTTTGATTTGTTATATTTATTATCATAGTAATTTTATTTTGGATAAAAAATACATTAATTTAACGATTATATTACTATAATATATATTCAATAAACATGTATTTATATTAATTGTTAAAATTTTGTGATATTATATTAAATTCACCATTCCTGGAGATGGTAAGTCGAACATATTCGTGAACAGTTTTTTTCATTTTCTTGTTAGGGTGAAGGAAATAAAAATAAATGATATAAATTATCCTTAAAGAATCATGGTTATGTAAGATATATATGAAAATATGTTTACTAAACCCATATTTAATACATTCATTATAATGAGTGAATGGATCTCATTACTTCGTGAGGCAGTTGTCTGTCGTACACATGAATGACGTTATAATATTCCCACAAAATTAAAAGAATTTTGGTATTTTTGATAAAAAATTAAATAATAATAAATATATATATATATATATTTCATATATAAATAATAAACCCATTATTATTACTATCTTAGATAGGTGGTAATGAAAAATAAAACCACATCTATTATCATAGAGATAGTCCAACGTACACAGGAAAGATGATTTCATAACCCATTTGATGAATGTGGAGGTAGTTATAGGTAATTACATTAATATAAAAAATTATTATTATATGTAATATACTATTATTTTTATATATTAATTATATAAAAATAATTCGTGGAGTTGGAAGAATAAATAATACAAAAAACGCTTCTTGTTGAACATTACCTCTTCCTTGGGTTTCCTCTTTTGGTTTACACTAAAATCATTCCTTGGTTGGATTTATTTACAAAAAACGGACTATATTATGATGGTATATAATTTGGTCAGTGATTTAGGTAGTTATTTGGTGATGAAAAGTGTTTTTACAGTTTTAAGAAGTGAGGGGATTGACTTCCCTTTAATAGTTGATAAGGAGTGGTATTCTTGTAAATACACTAAATTATTCATTATTGGGAAGTCAATTTTACCTAAAGTGGATATAAATTTCATAATAAAATGTATGGAGATATTATATGGTAAATATATACCTAATGAAATTAAAACACTTCTTTTAAACATTTTTTCTTTACTTTATTTGTTTGAACAATTTTTTCATTTTGGGTTTTCGCTACTGTAAATAGTTTTCGAACCTAGTTAATTTATCCATTAAGACTAACTTAAAGTGATAATTAATAGAAAATTATTACCCAATTATTCAAAATGTTATATCTAATTTAACAAAATAAGCATAAATGTGTTGAATATTTTTTTAACACAAGCTCTTATAATGTGAAAACCCCGCTTTATTATTAACTACAATATTAGAGTTTTTACTATTTGGGTGTTAATATATTAATTACAAAATAAAATTTTTTCCATTAATGGAAAATATTTGGTATTTAAGAACATTAAAAAAATATTTGGAAGAATATATTATTTCAAGTAATTTTAAATCATTTAACAAATATAATCTATTATTAAATAACATTAATGCCAATTTTGACATTATTCTTCTAATTTAAATTTATAAAATTATAAAAAATGATGGAATTTGAATATATTATTTATATAAATATTTAATATGCTATATTTATCTATAATATTAATGGAATATATTAAATTATTAAATTTACTTCAGTTTTACTATTTTTTCATATCAGTTATTTCATTTTTTATTAATTACATAATCATTACGTTGGCATTTCTTAAGAATTTTAAGTAACCATTTTATATCTAAATATTAATGATATCTTATATTACTAAAAAAATCATTAATATTTGAAAATAATAATTATAAATTAAAATAAGTTGTTTTTTCCATATCTCAATGCTTTGTAGAGTTAAAAGTAGAAAAATATATTTTTGACTTTTTCATTACATAACATATTATATGGGTCATCTTCAAATGAAAGTGGAAATAGAGTTCCAAATTTATGATAATTTGATGAAAAATATATAAAGAAACTCATTAAATAAAATTAAGATAATATTTAAGGTCATTTTCTACTCTTATCATTCCAATTTATCCCCCAACAAATCTATTTTTACCTTAACCAAACTAAATAATTTTTATTGTTTTCACTATTCACTATGGTAAGAAAATATGTTTGGATTTTTAGAAATTATAAATTATTATGATCCAAAATTTGTAATCCATATTTCCAAATAACATTCAATTAATATGGAAATATTAATTTAAAATTATTCTTAATAATTTGACAAGAAATTAGATTTTTATCGAAAAAATAATCAAAAGGTTGAAATGTTTTTATAGTAAATCATAAATTAAATTAATTTCAATAATATAAAATAGATTAACGTGATGTATCATTAAACTATCTATATTTTTAAACCATTTTAGAATATAATATAATTTCATAAATAAATTAAATTAAAATGCAGTTTTCAATTTAAATTCAGTATTTTTATCTATTACTCAAAAAATGCAACTTTTCATAAAATAACAAACAATTAACTATAATATATTTTTATATCAGGATTTTAGAAATATATTTTATATCTTAAATTAAAATTTATTAAATTTTAAAAAATAGTTTTAAAAGAAAGTGCACCATAACGAGGCGACAAAATTTATTTTTAGAAAAATACACTTTTTTAACAACCCCTATATTTCAATCATATTTATTATATAACTATTTAATGGTTTTTTTGGGTAAAGAAAATATATAATTGGGAGGATTATTTTGATTTTGAATTTATGGATTTTTTTTAATTTTCAGTATAAAACTTATAGTTTCTATAGTTTTCTAGGGATTTACACAGCATGTAATGTGGTTACACCATGTGTATACATCACCATATAGATTCCTAGGAATCGGTATACAGATAGAAATATGACATGACATGTAAAATTTATATGCTATTTAAATATTAAAATTTTCAATTTTTTTAATATTCAATGGGTTTTTCGGTGTATGTGGGACTCGACAACTACACAATTTGTAATGGGGTTACAAACCCTGAAATTATTTGGGAAGCAATTTTCAATTTTTTTGACTGGATGATTTTTTTATTCTATCCTATTTTCATCTCATCCATCTTATCCAGATCCATTCCTTGGTGATTTTTTAGATCTCTAATCCCTACATATCATCTGTTTAGCAGCTGATTGTTATGTTGGTTATAGTTCATCTCTATGACTATGTGGTTTCCCTATCTCTTCCATATATCTCTCTTCACCTCCTTGGATTTTGTTAAATAATATGGAAATTGATGTATCTAAACTCGATGTTGTTATATCTCAATTTTTAGCTGAGTTACAAGATCATATGTTCCTCCATTATTCACCAATGAGTATCATTGTGAGCATTGTGATTTCTAGAAAAATATTGGTGGTTCGGTTAAAGGCACAACAATTGATTAAATATTAAATTTACTATTTTTTAAATTAAATTCAATTTATTTTTGAAAACACCAATTTGATGCAAATTGAAATTGATTTTAAATTCTTAATAATTTTTGGGGAAAACCGTCAATTATAATGGAATTAGAGATTGGGGTTTATTTTGAAACTGATGGATATTTTAATTGATTCTGAGAAAATGGATTAAATTGAATTAAATGAAATATAGAATTAGGTTTGATTTGAAATGGAATAAAATTTTTAAAACCATTTTTTTGGTTTTTGAAATGAAATTATATGATTGAAACTAAAAATGGGGTAATTTTATTTAAAACTGATTTGAACTAATGTTCCCTTTGTTTATTGATTAATTGGGCACATGAGAGTTTGGGTAGTTAAAAGGTTATTCTAGAAAAGAATGATATAATGGTAATACCCTATAAAAGGATTAAATATTAAAACTCTTATAAAAATCATGTTCGATATATCTTTCCCATGATGGGATATTAATGTTTCATATTCGGTGTAATATTGAGTGACTTTTTCACCCATACATTTCGTAGTCACTGATATGAGATTTCTGAGAGTACTATTACTAGAAACTAATGTAATGCATAATTGATTTCTGTGCTACTGGTTGTGATTTTTTTATATAAATACCATTGATTTTAAAACTACTTTACCCATTTCTATTTATTTAAGTTAACTGCTTTATATAAAATCTTAATTTAATCCCTTTTGAAATGTTTATCTATCAATATGAAAAGAAACCAAAGTTATTTTAAATAGGAAGATATAATTCACTGGTTGTTTTGATTAAAATTGAAATCATTATTTTCTTTATCATTATTTATTATTATTATGGAACACTTCTTGAGACCCTAATGGGATTTTTACCTTACATCATGCCTTTTACTTTTTTTTCATTAAATTATCTTCTACCGGGTCCGAGTAAAGGGAAGTCACCTCATGAAAGAGGAAAATGTTCTTGACCCTTTTGGGCCTTGGAGTGATGTTTCATTTGGGGAATTTAGTTATCTTGTGTATTTTTAGGTACTTTGATGATGTACTATTCAGGTTTTTTATATACCCGATTAATTTACAGTATTGTCTCCCTTTGGGGATTTGGAAACACTTATATATCTCCTTATTTTATACTATGTTTGTGAATTGTTTTTCCATGTTTATTTTTCATGATGCTAGGTTATAGTCACCAACACATGGTTATCAAGAATTCCCTTCAATATATCTCAAGATAATATTAGTTATTAGGGTACCATAGAATCTTGGTTGATTCATGACAAAGTGGTATCTGATCTATAGGTTAAACATCAAACCTTAATGTTAGAATGTTGTTGAGAAATCTTATCAAGATTTAAAGGGTAGTTTGCAAGTTAGTGTACATATATATCTCATTGTAATGAACTTTAAGTCACCATGGGTGGGTTTTTAATGATGTATTGATGATTAGTTCTCATCTTTTTCCATACTTTTTATTTTTACAGGTCGAAATAAAAATATTTTTCATCTACCATATGAAATTAATTTTTCTTATTGGTCTTGTTTGAGTGTCGATATGAGTAATCTTATGATGTATTCAATGTTTTTTGAGGATTTTTTATTGAATTCTGACATAGATAAGACATTTGAATAAAATATAGGATGAATCCAATGATTAAATATAGTGATCAAATCATCTTATCGACCAGAATATAGCTGAGGTTGTCGTGCATGTTGTCCACGCTCTGGGAATGGAACCTGCACCTATTCCCCTTCAGTGTCTAGGTGTGGAACCATAGAGGGATGGATCCTAGAATCATGCTCAATATATCCTTTATCATAATACACATACATTACAAGGCTATAATTATCCTCAAGAGGATAAGGATTGATTATGAAAGATAAATATTTACTTAGACATTATAGAAACTCTTGAAGCTATTATGGTACAGTGTGCTACCTTTAAGCATGAGTAACCCATCAATGAATTGGGAGATTCTAGGGTCAAGGTGAATAAGAATGAAGGTTTAGATTGGAAGGTCTTTAAATTTCTTTTTAGTAACCAGTTATATCAACAGTTTATTTTGGTGGCGATGGCTATGCAGTTTCTCAAACATCAGTAGGTTAACGAGATTGTGACAGAATATATGTTCTTATTCACTAATATTATGTGTTTTTGGCATGATATTATATCAAGTGAGAATATGAATCGTCAAATTTTTGAGATGGTACTTCGATCTGATATTTGTTCTTACTATTTTTTTCCAATCTCTCTTCTCATGTTGTTTATTCTTTAACTCCCCCAGTTCTATAGGATCCATCCTATAAGGACACATTGAGATAGGATTAGATCAGGGTATGAGTTCTATTGATAACACTACCTCGCGATATGGGTGGATTATGGGTAACCCTTCATGAAATACATCACCATATTCACTCAGGATGGGCACTATCTCAAGGTTGGTACTATTATTTTACTCAACCATATGGGTGATTCATGATTCTTCATACATAATCAACACCCACACCAATGAAGGTTTTTTTCAAAGGATATTCATGATTGAATTTGAATTGTACATTGTACGACTTCATTATCTTGCTCCACTGGTTCATTAGTGATGGAATAAGCCTTCCCTTGTTCCTTTGGCTTCTGTGGTTGGTGACACTGATTACCCTCAAGAACTCGAGGTTTATTGCACTAGATTTCATATTTCTCTATCTCCCTAAAGTTGTAGCATTGAACTATGGGTAGTTATCTAATGTATTGCACCATATTATCCTATCCTTTCATATCTTTTCAACAATCTTGAGCATAGTTTCCTTTCCCACACTATAAGAACTTCTCCATCCCATTATGGCAGTTTCCATGGTGTAACATACCACATTTTGGGCATGTGGGTCGTTGAGTTTTTCCCACCTTTTTCATTAGATCCACCAACCTGAAATACCATCTTTAGTTTTTATCACTATAGACATGGGAACATTATCCAAACTCCATCTCCACTTTGAGAGAACATTGAAGAACTTATTCAAAACTACCAAAGTCTCTAATTTCAAGATTGTTTCGATGGTTTGGTTTTAATCCACTACAGAATCTATCAAATTTTCTACCATCATTGATAACAAAACCCGAAGCATACTTTAAAGCCTTGTAAAATTCTCTTCATAGGTTGTGATGGACTTAGCTTATTTTTTATTGATCTCTATGAATTCATTCTCCATATTCGTGTGAAGAGTTTCTCAGAAATTCTTGTTAAGAAACATTATCTTAATGTCTTTCCGTTGCATATCTTCAACTTTTTCCCTTGGATTGGTGTTCTTAATCAAATACCACCATTTGATCGGACTCTCTATCTAGATGATAAACTACTAGAGTCTCATTCTCTATCTGAGAATAATTAATCACATAAAATATTATCTCTATGGATTTGAACAATTTTTCCACAACTAGTGGATCAGAAGATCCACTAAAGGTTAGTGGTATTTGCTGTATAAAACACACTAGATAATTTCTCCCTATATTGTGAAAGAGGATGTTATCTATTATTATGGTTATTGTTCATAACCTAAGAATATTGGGTAAGAATCGACATGATGTTTTGAACTCCATCTCCAAAATCATTAGGGATGTCATTTGGGAAATCGTTGCATTGGCCCTCGCATGAGTTGTTGTACTGGTTTCTCCTGGTTCCCACCATTTTCTAAAATGGAAATGGTTTGAACAATACCTAATCCAAAAATTCATGAATAACTTATTCATTTGTACGATTTATACTAAAATAACACCAAATGGTATCCTTATGTTATGATTCTTGTGTGTACATTTGTACGTAGTCTCATGCTAGTGGTTTTCTCTAGGGTTCACTAATGATAATTCCCAAATTAATTAAACGTTACCTTTAATACCAACTATAACAACCCAATATTTTGTAAAATTACTATTAATTAATTTTAAAGATAAACAACATAATATTATTACACATAGAGGATTAAAACATTTAGTGTCTTGGGAAAACTAGGACCATTCATAACAGTTAAATCATCGAGCAAAACCATTTATTTAATTCCTTCTTCACTAGCTTCTTATTGGAAATTTACTTCTTCTTAGTTCATGTAGCCACCTGAGGATATACATTAAATGGGTTGAGATAAAATCCCAGTAATAGGATAGAGAAGAAAAATATAGCATGGGGTAATCATAATCATAACATAGGAAAAATATCATGAAAATGAGAGGAATCATTAATAAGAGACTTGAAATGTGGAAATTCATAAAAAAATGAAACATCATGTCTTAGTGGTTGACTACCACACATGATTGTGAAAAAATATAGCATCTTTTTTACATATCATTTCACTTAACTCATGATATTAATCACTTTACCCCAAGCATTGAAGCACTATATAATTTCGGCCACACCCCTCACATTGAAACATTCATATTGCGCTATATAATTCGGGGAGCACCCGTCACATCATAACATTATAATTTATCATGAATCCCACAATAAAAATATATAAAAAATGAGCATAAAAATCCCATTGAAATTAATGGGTTTAATCTCATAATAACACATTCATACACATTTATTTCTTAATAGAATTAGAGAATGACATACATGTTACAAGGACCATCAACCATCGATGAGAAGTAAAAGGTGTGTGTTTGAAAGAAGAGTTTTTTTGGAAGATATTTGATGGAAATAAACTTTAGTAGAAAACATGTATATCCATGAAAATGTAAGATAATGATGAAAAAATTATTTTTATGGTGTGACCCTACCAAAAATGGAGTTAAAGAGGGCGAACCCGAAGAAAGATGGTTGGGTTTGAGATTTTCCCCTTACCTTGTATCCGAACGCTTTCTTCACATTAATAACCTGTATAACCACATTACATTAATTAATTGATTATTATAAAACCTTGAAAATAAGAATATGGTTCATTATAGTTTCATTTAGTTACTTTTATGAGTCATTGGATTAGTTATAGAGGACAAAAAAACATTGTTTTGAAATGTTCATTTTTGTTGTTTTCTAGAGTGGTTAACTTGTAATCATAAATGAATGTTTGTGTAGAACATGGATAAACATCCATAACTAAGATTTCATGTTATTAATGATATTATATATGATTAATTGATTTTAAAATCAATTATATTATATATAATGTGGTTAAATCATTAGATAATAATTAAATGAAAGTTGTTTTGGTTAATTTAGGCGGGTTTTCAACCACCATGACCTTTTTTTGATTAATCATTTAGTACTATTTAAATAATTTAGTTCCATAAATTTAAATAAGACATAATAAAAATAAAATATTCTATTTCATAAATAAAAATTGTTTGATGACAAGATCTGAAAGCAGAAACGGAAAATGAAAACATGTCTTTCTTGAAAGTGATAGATTAACACCTCGCAATCAATGTTTTCATTTATAAAAAAGGATGTGGAGAAGGGGGTTGGATGGTATAATATATCATCAGTATCTTAATATTTTATTATATATATTATACTTGAGTTACCATGTCATGTGGATGAATATAAGAGTGTAGATAATAAGAAAAGAACATGAAATTGAATAGAAATTAAAGAAAAGAGGGAGTGAAATTATCTCTTGAATCCTCCTCTTGAGATCCTCTTTAAGGGACCTAGGATTGGCCTTTTGATGAGACAAAAAGATCTTGGATGTGGGGGAGGGGCTAGGGAAGATTATTGGCCAGAGTTTTGACAATGATTTATTGTTGAGAGGTGTGAGGAAATGAGGGTGTGAAGGGTGGTATTTATAGTGGTGGGGAGAGGGGATTTCTCAATATAAAATTAATTAATTTAATATTTCCCCACCAAAAAAGGAATATTGAGACATCCATGATCAATAATAGAAATATTGTTATTTGAAACCGAACCAATTGGGCTTAGATCATCAGAATATCATGTACGAATCTATAATTAGCTTATTTAGCTTATTTTGAAAATTATGGTATTTCACTATTCATAAAAAATTCAAGTATTTCAGAAAAAACAAAAAATTCACCCCATCCATTTTTCGATGTGTATAATTCTAAAATGAAGTCCATTTTTCGAAAATATTTTTCTATATATGATTATTTTAATATTTAATTAAACGCATAATTTATTAAAAAACAGTTTTAAAACATTCATTTACTTATTCTAAAACATATTTCTGTCATACATGCACTTTAATATTATGATTATATTATCACAGGCAAGGTTACTATTGATTTGGGTATATCACTATTCATAAGGGTATGCTACTATTTATAAGGGTGGGTTACTATTCACCAAAAATTATATTTTTCTTAGTGGACTCCAAATAACTTATTGATCACAACCGTGTATGTTTGATTTTCAAAATTCAAAACATAGAAGTGAAAAAATTATGTTTAAAGGTAAACTAGGGCTTAGTAGTTTATTATATTGCGTTTTCATGTGATTTTATGATATAATTATATGAAGGTAATTTCAAATGAAAAACACTGGGTCGTTACAGTCTTCTTAACAATGTGGTTCTGTTATGCACAACCACTAGTTCTCCGTTGAGGTGTTTTAGTGTTGGTGATGTATTGGTTTAGTTTTTGGTTGACACGAAGGGGTTTTAAAAATGAAAGATGACTTTGGGATTTCTCTTATTTTTCTCTTGCTATGAGTTTGACATGATTTTTGGGGTGCGTTTCTCTAGGAACTTGTATTTGGAATTTGGCATTTGATTTTTTGAAATCGGATTTCTAAAAAAATGACTTGGGTTTTTTGAAATTTAAATGAATTATTTTGGAAATGGAAATTATTTTAAAAATTTGTCTTGAATTTTTTAAATGTATTTGGAAAAAGTGTATTTTTGAAATATTTGGATTTTTTTTTGAAAGATAAGGAGCCTTGTTTTTTCAAGTGGTATTCCTATGAGTGCTCGTGTGTTCATGGGGACTTGATTAATGTACACTTGGTGGATTGTGTGGATGGGTGCCTGAGTGGAACGAAAATGCATATTTGTAAGAGATCATGGTATATCAGTAGAGAGTGATTAATTTATAAGGCTTCTTCTCTTTTCCTAAAATGTAGTTTTTTCTTTAAAATGGTTTTTTGTGCTTAAATGGTTTTGGAATTGAAAAATGGTTTTTGAGTTTGGAGTAAGAGCAATGGTTTAAAATGATCTTTTGGAATTTTTTGGTAAGTGATTGTTTTTTTCAAGAAGGAGTTTTTCTTTAGTAATGAATTGATATTTTAAATTGGAATTATTGGAATTGTGTCTAATATATAGATGATTGTTTTGTGAATTTATTGGTTTTGTGGAAGGATGCTTTGTGTTTCTTGTTCTGGATATGACCCCTAGAAAATCCCATGGGTTTTTAGCAAGTCTCTCAGTTCATGGCTTAGCCCATACTCCCCGTGGAGTGGTAGAGCTGGTTTCTTCTTAGTTGTGTCGAGTTTTTATAGACATTGAGATGAGTTGAATATTGTTGAGTGCATTGGGATTGTTGGAAGAGTCTCTCATTTTGTAGGTACTCTAAAATATGTGTTGGTGTAAGGTGTCTCAAGTACGTTTGGAGGAGTGGGACTAGAACGGTAAATGTCGATTGTTCTGTTTTCGTTGCCAATGGGGATGTCTTGAGAGATCCTCAAGACTAGCCTCATTATGTGGTTGTACCTAAGGAAGTGAAGGTAATGGAATGTGGTGGATCTCATAGGAGCTCGACCAATCAACATACAAATATGGATGTGTGTTCACCTTTTTGAGGAGCTTGTTTCAAGTTTCCAAGAGGTTTTGTGGAATTATCAGTTTAAAGGTCATAATAGATGTTGGTCTTGTTCATATTATGGTATGTAAAGGTTTCTTATCCGATGAGGAGTGTGAACTGAAGGGGCCAATTATTAGAGTGATCCTTCCATCAATTCATGTTTTGTCTTGGACATACCACTCAATCACCTAACTCTAGTGTGGTAAATCGGGCACTCTAAGTTATTCACTGAAATTATTAGTTGATAAGTTGATGGAGAGGCCACTTGGGACATGGGGAGAAGTAGGTAGGATTCTTTTATAGAGGAGGAAGTTCCAGTTAGCGGTGGTGAGCTTATGACTGCATAGTGGTCGATGCTTCAGATATCAGGTCCCCAACCATAGGTCTTGAGGTGAAGCTTGCGCATAGTAAAAAACTCATCGAAAGTGGTATGGGATTCCTTAAACATAAGTTCATAGTGACGATATGGGGATAACTTAAATTTTCATATTATTGTATTATCCTTGAAGGTTTCATTCTTGTTGTGAGGGGCATAGAGCTGTTGTCTCCATGATTTCTTCTTAATTTGTGGGAGTTCTTATAGGGTGCTAAAGAGGTTCATGAAATCTGTATTCTTGTAATGCCAATGGGAGTGCTTTAAGAACCTTCTTGTGGGTTGGTTAGGAGTCAAAACAGTGCTTGTTTTGGAGATGATAATGTCTTGAGGAATAGACGCATGCCTATTCGGTTCGCCTCCAGGTTAGGTGTTTGCACTGTCAAAACCTCTCTAATGTAGTGGATTATTGGCCAGTGCAGCAATAATCTGTGCAGGTCCGCCCGTGTCGGTGGGTTCTTGATGAAGAATTCAGTCCATATCGCTCAAAGAAAAATGGGAATTCCATGCGGATGTCGTGGTGCTAGGAAAATTTTAATATGGTGGGGAGACCCATTATGGGCCTCACCAGCGTCTCCTCTTGTGTTGGTTTAGTTAAAATTACAGAAATTGGATGTTTAAGCCAATTTTAGAGGTTGTTCAGGTTTCTAAGTCATTTTCGGTTTGGAGAATCAATGTTTTACAAGAACCATAATATGGTAGGGAGAACACCATTGGATGAACATGGGGAAAAACAATTTTTTTCAAAGTGAACTTGGAGGGGAAGCCCCTTAATTCTATTCCACCAGAACATGACCATGGTAATTGGTAATCTTGGGTTGTGGGTCACTTGATGAGTGTTCTTGGATATCTTGACTGGCCTCGGTGATCCCTAAGTTAGGGGTCAGGTTGTTCCATGTTGTAGTTGTGTTTGGAGGTGAATTAATTGTTGTTGGATATTC
The DNA here is from genome assembly GCA_963277665.1 of Viscum album. Taxonomy (NCBI): domain Eukaryota; kingdom Viridiplantae; phylum Streptophyta; class Magnoliopsida; order Santalales; family Viscaceae; genus Viscum; species Viscum album. The sequence goes on along the minus strand of OY728146.1, from coordinate 1,775,427,098 downwards.
TTCTTGGTGATTCATGTTTTGAGATCATTGATGTTTCAGGTCATAGGAATTTTTAATTCTCGACCATCGGGTGATCGAGTTTTCATTTTTGGTATTTTCACGGTCATTCGTTGAATCTTGGGTTGGCTAAGTATTTTGGTACTTTTTGTGGGAAGGATGTGTCATGGAGGGAAAATTATCAAGATAGACGTCTGTAGTAATTTTTATATTTATTTTATAATTTTTATTTGTATTTCAATTTTCTTTATTGAGGTGTAGTCCAGACTTGATGATTGTTTTTGAATTTTTATTATAAATGAATGTCGTGGCCTAGTAATGTCTGACGTGCATGCAAGGCATGGTCAAAGATGTGTTGCTTCGCCAGGCCACCGTATGACCTACCCAATTAGTGGTTAATTAATAAGATGACCAAATAAAGGTTAAAGTGAAAAAATACAATTATTTTTAAAAACATAAAATAATAATAATAATAATAATAATAATGAGATGTATATTATTATTATTATTATTATTATCACATTCATCATTGTTCTAATTACGTTATAATTATCTTTATGTTATCATTATAAATTTTTTAACACTTTCCCTACCAATATTACTATTATTATTATTAAAAATATTATTATTATTTTAAGTTAATTTAGAGTTTTTTAGGTTTTAATTTATATTTATTTTTATTCCCTTTTTTTATTTTTATTTTCTTTTTTATTCTTACCTCTATTATTACTCCCTCCACTTGGTTCCATAACATAGAAAAACCACTCCCCTAAACCTAAGCGCCACTCCCTCCCCTTCGCACATCCTCCTCACCAGGAATCCACACCTCTCCTCCTCACCAAACCAGCACCATCTCCTTGCCTCGCAGCTAACTCGTACGTCCCGATTTCTCCCTGGTTTGTGCCACACCCTTCCCTCATCCTAAGCCTAGATGGCACCCTCCATCTTCTATTCGGATGCACGGAACTGTGACATCCCGGTACATCCCTTCCGGTTATCCTTGCACTGACGAATGATTCCTCGTCTACAACATGTTGAACTCCCACCATCCTTACTGCCTCACACCACTGGACCCCCACCACCCACTTTTTTGGATACTTTTTCGTTGTGGTTCTCTTGAGGCGGTCTTCACCTTTCTCGGTTGTCCACACACAACATCACCACGAGTGCATTTTACTCGGGTTGTGTAAATTCTTCCATTGGCTATTTTGGGGGGTCAGGGATTCTTGTAATTTAGGGTCATGTTGTAACAAATTTGGTTTAATTCTTAAATTAGGATATACCCAAGGTTGCCCATGGTGCAATTGGCTTGCAGTGATAGTTTTTCATGGAAAGATTGAGGTTACCCACATCGAGGTAGGTGATTTCACATTTGATTTTTAGTTGATAAATTAATTTTCAAGATTAATTAAATTTGTATATTATTTATATTATTTGTTTGGTGAAAAGTTAGCTTTTAACAAATAATGAATTTATTTTGTTATTAATTTTTGTTGAATGATTATATGTTTTGGAGTCAACATTTTGTGAAACCCATGTCGAATTATTATTATTTATTTCATTTATACATTGAGTAATTAATTTATTAAATATTGAAAATGATTTATTAAACTTGATAGGTGATTTTTAAAATTGTTTATGTGATGAGAATAAATTGTGAAGAATATTTTAGTGTGTGTTGAATTTTAAAGAGAATAATTTGAGTGTAATTTTGCGGTAAAACATTGTTTCACACATTAGAAATGTTCTATAAAGTGTTTAATTGATTTATTAAATGGCTTAGGTAGTGGGAAAATAGTTTTAAGAGAGTTTATTTTGTGTTTAATTTTTTTAAGTGGAATGTTCAAATGCGATATGGTGCAATTTTGATGAAAATACACATTGTGTCATCAAACAGTGTTTTATTAAAAAATGTAGTTGGTTTATTAAAATTTAGAATGTTTGCAAATTGCATTTTTGAAATGTGTTGGTTTGCATTTGATCATAAAAGAGACTATTCTGCGGGTTTTGTGTGAAAGATCTCGTGATACCCTATAGACATTGTTTAATATTTTTTTATATTTTTTATTAAATTATATCAAATGTTTGATACTTTTATGAAGGATTTTTAGTGTTCGTATTATTTAAAATTGATTTTGTCTATGAAAATGGTGGTTTTGGAAAGTTTAGTGTCTTGTTTCGTTTGAGTGTATGATTATGAAATATGAAATGAACTAGGAACAACATTATCACAAATGGGAAGCCTGGGTACTAGTTGGATGGACTAGATCTAGTGTGCTAATTATACAGGAGTGGCATTGGACCGGTTTAACATAGCCGATTTGATGGCTACAACACTTACTAAACTTTTGGATGATGTTGGGTGACCACTAGGTTATGTATGTGTTACCCTACTAGTGGGTCATGCATGAGAACATATGTTGTTGTGTTCCTATACCATTGTTCACTGAGACATGATGTTCTATGGTCCCACATCTCGGTAGTATCTTTAAGGCCTCTGCCATGTATTGTGATCCTCCATTACATTTCTCTCACCATCAGTACACAATGTGACTTTGAGGTTACCATGGAAACTATATTCTGTGTGTGTTTTAGTTCAAGTTGTTTTCTATAAAGATGTTATCCTTAATACTATTTTCATTAAAATTGTTTGAGCATTTGTTTATTTTTCTTCTGTTAAAATAAAAAAGTATTTTTAATTAATTGTTATGCATGGATCCTTTTTCTCGGTGGAACCCTACCGAGATCTTAGCTAACACTATACATACACCTTTGAGGGTATGCAGATTCTATTGGTTTTTTATTCTAGGTCTTGGCCATGAGCATAGTGATGATGGTCTGAGTCATATTGGTTTTCTCGTACAGGTTGGTGGTGGAGTCTTGGGGATATGACTCCTAATGTTTTATAGAGGATTGAGTTGGTGTTTAGGATTTTTCCTCTATTGTAGTCCCTTTTGGGTTTTTAGTTTATGTTGTAAAATTTATATCTGAACATAGCTTCAAAGCCTATTTGGTAGTCTGATTTTAGTTGTAATTCATTCGTCTTAATATTTTTTATATTCATTTATTTGAGTAAATCGTTCCCAAGTTATATTTCTGATACCCGAGCACTTTTTCCATCCCATGGGGATCGAGAAAGTCCTTTGGGCCTTTCTGCAGACTAGGTCTGGTGTCAGTTTGATGGAGACCCGACTTGGTTCATGGCAATCAGACTAACCATTTGTCTGCAGATTTTAGGTCATACTAAAACAAAACTATATATCTAGAGCTTGTTGAATACTTCTCAAAATAATCACGTTGAACATTAAATATTGATTAGATATAATAGAATATGGTTCTGCATGAAACCTCACCACATCAGCAACTTATGATCTAGCATGATAATAATGAGATAAATCTTAATTAATAGTAGTGAAATGTGATAAATTCCTAATGTGGTTGAATACAACAGAAATACAATTATTTTCATTATATGAATTGAGATGTTGTATAATGAAATACATGGTGATATTTTCCCATTTCCATTTATGTTTGAGTAATGGTAGGGAAATTCCCTTAGATATTATTTTCTCATCCTTAACTAGTTGGAATACTAAGAAACAAGATTCATACCCCACAATATATATCTTCAAGTTGTCATAAAATAAATGCTCATTATGATCTCTATAAGTCTTCATACTTTCAGGATGAATAGATAATGATAAACTATGAGATTCATCTAATAGACGCTTATTCAATTATGATGTAATAAGAAAAAAACTATTACTAATCTTTTTCATTATGTTATAACAAAATTTGATCTATGGAACATTTCTTACATTCTTTTATAGCTCTACATATTCCATCAGCTCCGAATCAATATTCACACAAATATATGGTTGAACACTCATTTGAAAAATTTAATATTTCTCATATTAATTTCAGATTACAAGACTAATCATTTTAAAAACATTGAATATTATTTTTAACAATTATAATCATAAATAATCTAGAACAATCCTTATGAATCAATGTATTAATCACTATTTTTTCATTCCTGGGGTGGTAATGTATTAAGAATTCATAATATTTTCTCAATTATTACCATATTTTCTGGTATATATTAATATTTTTGTCAGTGATTATATACATTAAACATTCATTATCAGTATATACATCACAAAATTATCCCTAAATATAAATCTTTCATATCTTTAATGAAAAAATTACCACTACTAACACAATGTAATGCATCAGGTATGTTTATCATGAGACATTAATTGATGAGTGGAATAATCTCTAACTATATAATTATATATCAGAAAACATAATCATACATTCATATATTTAACAATGTAGATCATAAACCATTATCTACTACACGTTTGTGTGAGAACCGGTGAACTGTGAGAACTATTTTTCAACACATAGAAATTTTATTCACAAAAACTAGTTCAATACAAATTCACTCACATTTGAGTTAACATAGTGAGGATATCATATAGGCAAGAGAAATTATTCACAATGTGTTGATAATATTTATAAAATCCATTAAATCTATGTACATTATTCATAATGGTTAGTATTAGCTATTACTCAATGACTTCCATATTAGAATGATATACTAATATATCATCACATATGACCATGTGATCAAAGAACGACACTTTTTGTAACCAAAATTCATACATTCAAAATTTGGTGTATATTATTTCATTTCATAGAGCCTTGAACACAATTCTCAAGTGATAGTTATACTCTTCATTACTCATAGAGTATAAAAAAATATTTTCTTTGATGATTACCACAAATCGATTGAGGTAATATCTGATGAATATATTCATTAAATCCTTTAATATAGTGGGGGAATTTATAAGTACAACTGTAATAACTATAAATTCATAGTATCTATACCTTATACAGATGGTTTTCTTAGTTATGTATTCACATTTGACCTTTAATTGAATGTATCCATAAATAGAGTCAATCTTTGACAAGTATTATTCTCCATGAATTTGAACAAAAATATCATTAATATAAGGAATACAATACTTATTATTGATTTTGATCTTATTAATATCCCAATACTAATTATAGAGTCACATTGATCCATTATTTGTGTAAATAAAAAGAAATAGTTCACTCCAGAGTTACATAACATGTTGAATGATTCACTAATTAAGATTGTCTTATAGTTTCTCCTTCAACTCGTACAACTCAATCCGATCTATTCTATATAATGTATGTGTAATTGGTGTAATATCGAGAATTTTTTCTATTGAAAACCTGACGTCACGATTTAGTAGAAGACTATAAAATTCATTTGGAATGACAAAAAAAATCACTAATATAATAGGTATATCATAGATGATGAGTTTCACCCAACCCATCTAAGTTTATAAACCATTATAGATAGGAATGAAGACCCATAAAATGGAATTAATTTACATTGGTAGTTTAAATTCATCATTGCACTGATAAATGATCACAAGTTCATTAAAAATATAAAATGAGACGTACCTTTATTGGAAATTAAAATGGGATCTATAGAAAAAGATCCAATCAATTCTTAAAATAACATTAAATTTTACTAAATGGAGAATATGTTTTTAGGAACTACATTCCCATATACTACCATTGAAGAAAAATCATAAACCTGAGATACACGCATCATAACATTAAGAGTTTTCACTACTAATTCAATATAAAATCAATGATGTGGTGATGTGAATCCTTATAAAATTATTCAAATATAATGTAGTTGGTAGAAAAATAATTAAATAAGTCTTTATATATTCTATAGTGGATAACAAGTGTACTATTCACCACTTTATTCTCATAACACACATTTAAAATAATGATCACATGAGGTTTCACTTTGTCTCTATGATTAATAGGTTTATAACATTAATCATTATCACCAACACTTATATTTTAGTACTGTTTATCATAAAAACCATAAACCTTCCATTCTAAAAATTGGAGTGAGGGTGGTAACTTATTTTGAGATTTCTCTCTATTCATATAATTAAATAACATCTCCTTATCACTTTTGAATTTTATTTTATAATGAACATACTTAAAATTCATAAATAATTTACTAGTCCGTTTTTTAAAATTTTCTCTATTTTTATTTTCACACTTTTAGAATAAAAGAAGAATCATATTCTTCCATATATTGTTTTAATTATTATAATTTCCTTTGACATACATCTTTTTCTGCTTATCAAAACAGTGTGATTGATGGTTGAATCCGATAACTATTTCTAATTTAAGAGAAAATATAATGATTTCATTATAGATACTGAAGTCTCTTATAGATAAACCCATTCATTGAATTATTTTTAAGACAATAAATAATTGATCACTATTTATTTACGGTTGGATAATAGCACCAAAAGCATACCATGAAAACTATGTAAAATTTTCCTCAAGGGTACTTATGGATTCATCTTCGATATTATTTAGATCAAAGAATTCATTATCCATATTCATACAAATAATATGAGGAAATATAATATTTTAAAATATATTTATAAACTCAACCGACTCTATAGAGTGAGTTTCATCCACTTTCATCACATTATAGGATAGATTCTACCATAGATCTTCTTTTCATTCCAAATCAGACACAAAAAATAACTTTTCATTCTCTAAGCACTAGATAATGGAAAATATTTTTTAGTGGAACTAATCCATTACTCCGCCATAATTGGATCAATTAAACCCACTAAATTAAGATGAATTTTTCACTTTTTAGGGACTTAATAGTATGTTTTGATCACATTTAATCATTTGGAAGATCAACATGATTTATTATATTATAATGTTTCACATGTATAAAAAAATATTTTTCATTCCAGATCACATAAACTATGGTTTAATAGGAGGTCAATAAATTCACTATTCATCATATTTAGTGTTAACATGATTCACCCTGGTTCCTTACATTTATTAATACTAGAAATCATAGTTTGAGAAAAAATAATGATAGTGAGTAATATCACAATCATGAAAAATCAACCATGGGATGTATACATCATAAAAAATTATTTTCAATCTATGAATAATTATGTTTAAATAATTTCATCCATGTTAATTATCTAATAAAATCAATCAAATTAGATTATAAAGAAAATGTGAATTAACCTAAGTATATCCCCTATGAGTTTCTAACTATGTGTACAGTTCTAGTCCCACTCATCATGCACTTGTGATGATCATGTTAATACATAATGCACCCATTTTAGAGTTTTTACCCCTAGGCGAACCATTTCCAAAACCACATTCCCTTTCTAGTATCCATATATAATGTATTTTATTGTAAAAAAATACTCTTTTAACTACCAAGGATTAATATATTCTACTATACTTTGGCATATCATAACGGATATCACTATAGCTTACTCATATTAGTTTCCAAAATAACTAAAACATGATATGATAGAAACTAAGGTGACTCAGAAATTACATACATAAATATTTCATCACTTTAGTGGAATATTAAATACATTTAATATCAATACACTCCCAAAAACAATAACAAATTAATTATTTTAATACTAGATAAAAAATCAACTGATTTAATGAATGGTCTTAATAATCACCCACAATGTTCTTCTCTTATAAAACAATTTTTAGACATACCATAATTAAAACCATTATTTATAACCTGGAAAATGGAAACATATAAATGGGTGACATCAGATTCTCAGTAAGGGTAAAAAAGTGAAATATAAATATCCATTATCATCTGTAAGAATAACAGGAGTATTAGGTTGTGAAAGTATAAAATTAACAATATAAAATCATACCCAATAATTTATATATCATTATCATGGAATAAATTATTTATAGTTCATAAGACATGAACATAGAATAATCAAAGATCATGATTCATGAGAACATATAATAAGTAGAAGAACATTCCATAGAGAGTGGAAAAAAGGGGATTCAAATTATAATCATGAAAATAATATATCAAGTCTACCCTCCATTACATTCCTCAAATGTTTGGTTTGGTCTGAAAAAACTATATACCTACAATGGATAAGGGATAAAAACTATTGTACCCTATTTTGGGTCTGTTCTAACTTCCCAGGTACCCTTTGAGCTCATAAATCAGTAAAAATATCTTAATTCATTAGTGGTATATAATGGACCAACACATCGCATATTCATAACCAATACCTATGTATTACACATGACTATAAAAATATATATAATTTCATCATAACATAACCCATTGAAAAATTCAAAAAAGATACATCATGATTTCAACATCATAATCAATAACCATTAAGATAAATAATAATTTAGGTATCATTTTATCACATCCATAGTGAATTAAAATTACCTCAATTGATGTTTTTATATATGTAAATAGTTTTAAAAGTGAACTTGAATAATATTTTATGAATATACTCTTTTAAATTTCTTATAAAAATTATAACATGGGTAAAAATGACATTGATCACTTATTGGAAACAAACTAAAACTTTTCTGTAAAAATTATAAAGAAAATATCAACAGGAATGAAATATTTCCCAGAATGAATAGAGAAACAAAGTCAGAATTATTTAAAAATAATAATTTATAATTTTTTGAACATAGATAGAATAAAATGAACAGAAATCATATAATCTCTTTAAATATTCATAAAAGAAGATAATATATGATATTAATGAGAGGTATATCATATAATTTCACAATAATTTTTTTCAAATAAACGTGGTAAATAGTGAGATTATAACATAAAACCATAAACACTTTGTTTACTTTTATTTAATTAGGCAAATGTAAAAAATAACTTCAAATGAAACTATAAATACCATGAATATAAAGAGATTCGTGATATAAAATATCATATTGGTAGTATATACACCACATGAAAGAAACAGATGGCAAATATGAAAAATGTCCCGTAGAATCAAACGTGAGATGAGAAACAATTAACTGATGCTCAACATTCTTTGTTAGTGATATTAACCTACCATATAATTAATTTAAATTTATTATAATTAAATACAAGAATCATATTTATATTTATAATACCATACATGGTTTACTTATGACATTTTATAAAACATTCTGAGTTTTTCATCTTTAAATAAATTTTTTGTTGTATAGATTTATCCCTATGAAATACCAAAACCAAAAAAATATAAGATATTTTATGGAAGTTTTATATTTAGCATGTATAAATATTGATAATGGAATTACAATATATATATATATATAATAAAACAAAAATATAATTTTCACATTAAATATCAACTCAATTAGTGTAGGAATGAAACTAATAAAATAAATATTCTAAATATTACTTATTTTCAGGTATAATTTTTCTTAAAATGAATAAATGAGAATCAAAAGATTAATTATTAATTTAATAGGAAATAAATATTTAATATAAATAAAATTGTTTTCTTATAAAAGTAGTTTTAACTCTATTTTAGTTTTTTAATTAAAAATAATTTTTCGAATTTTTAGAATATGAATTTAAAAAAATTGACATCATTTTTTAATTTTCATGGAAATACTAGCATAATATTAATTTTTTAATTATTTTATATGCAATATAATAGTAGGTGAATAGTGAAAATACTAATTTTTCAAATCACGCAACTTTTATGACATTACTAATATGTCTGTATAAATTATAAATTAAAGAAACATTTTTATTAGACCAAATATTTATTAAATAAGTGACATTATAATTTAAAAAATTACTAGTTTTAATTATTAAACCCATATTTATCAATTTAGAACATAATTTATATTTTTCAAAAAAAATTATTATATTATACATTTAGTATTTTAAAATTAAATTTTATCACATTTAAAAATAGAATAAAAAAAATAAATTTTTAATTTTTAATCATCAAGTCCAAATTATATAATTAGTACCATTTTATGTTTTTGGAATAAAGGATAAATAACATTTGTAAAATCTAGTTATCGTTGTGAAAACTAGAGTGGTAAAAATTATATAACCAAAGTGTCAAAGTGAAAAACATGTTAAAAAATGTTTTAATTGTGTTTTTGTGGGTTTAATTGAACCTATATATTATTGAATTTATTATTTATAAATTTTAATTTATTTTACCTAAGGGTTACTTTCTAATATTGAAAAATATTGGGTACTTACATAGATTAAACAACTCTTCACTTATTAAATGGGCACACCTCTGTTCACTCTCTATCCCTCTAAAACACCAACATTTCAGCCCAAAAATTGAGCAAAAGGCTCAATAAAACTCATAAACACCTTAATAAGGTTTAGTGTTATAAAAATTACATCCTCAATGGTTTACCCCCAATATAAAATAGAGAATCTGAGTAGTAATGTATTGCTTTCGTACTACTCCTCCCTCTTTTCTGTTCAATTATATGCTTGTCTTCCACCTAAAATTCCATTTCACCATCTTATAAGGATAAAATCAGTATAATTATTATTTTTTATTTATATTATTATGATTGTATAAGAATAAAAACCATTCATTTTTCCCTTTAATAAAAAAGAAACAGGAATTATGCATGTGTGTGGACTACCGAACCCACGAATAAACATACTTCATTTAACAATACAACAATCAACGATAGATTTAGTTTATATTTTATGATTATATATTATTTATACATTTCATATATATCATTAATATGATTATTTTTGGATAAAACAAAAATTAATGATCATTATAAGGTAATCAATCGATATTGATAAATAACTTGAAACAACTTCGACTATGTTTTTTTAATATAAAAACATTAATAAACCCCAATGTGATGAAATTATAATGTTTTATGTCTTTAAAAATACATTACCTTAAATAGATTTTAAATGATTATATTTTTAGGAAAATGGATGATCGATTCCACTTTTATTAACCTAGATCAAAACGGTCATGCTTATTAACACTTAATTTTGAAAAAAGATTATTACAATAACATATGAGAAGAGAGATGTTAATAATGAAGTGAATAATTTTTAATTTTTATTAATAATGTTTTTAAAAAGGTATCAATATTTTTATCTTTATGATATATGAGTTTAAATAACATCTGTTGAAATCAATGGTGAAGGTAAGAGACATGGTAACATAAAATCCTTTCCTCGAGATATGTAATTTTTTATTGAACTTAATTTTTACAAGACATATTATTTTGAATGATATAATATATCTTATTTTTAGGAAAATATAGTTTTTCATTTAAATACTCTTCCATAAAGGGTATTATTTTAATTTTTTTTAAATAAGATTTCTTTAAAATATAATACAAATTATAAATTTTACATTCTTGAATACTAAATTTTTTCAAGAAAGTTATTTTAATGATTTTGTTTTCAACTTCATATTTTAACCATAATTATCAACCTCAAATGGAGTTATGTTTCGTGATTCAGCAAATATTTTTCTTTTATTAGATCATGTTTTCATTAACAAATGATTTATTTTGTGATATTAGTTTTATCATTTAGATGTTTTAATAAACTCATTTAATTAAAATTTAATATTAATGAATTGTGAAATATTTACATTTATATGTTTTATTAAACACTTTTTATTTCCATTGGTTCATTATGAAATGTAAATTATTTTCATTTGGATGTTTTATTAAACCCATTTTATTTACATGGGTAGTTTATGATTTGAAAATTTAATGATTTTAAGTGGAAGTTATATAATTACTAATAACTGTGGTTCTGTATAATCATATAATTTTTTTTAAAGGTTGATATATCATGATAAAAGTATTCATGAGTACATTTTAATTACTTTTAAGCATGGTCATTGATGATGTGGAATCCAGATGTAATGTTTCCTGCACTACTGTTTTTGCCATATTTGAAATATTTTTTTCATTGTTCACTTATAATCATATTGAGTAACTCATGAAATTAATGTTTCTCTATGCTAATATTTGTGCCTCTATTAAATTATTTTATTATTTATGATCTTATACTCTATGGATTTATAATTTATATTAAATGATTTTATGAAATGTTATGGTTTTTATATTACCATATTGACCATCTAAAAATGTATGTTCTTATATTATTTACATTGAATATAATTGACATTTTATTTTTATTACACATAATGATATAAAATTTATCTTCTTCGCATGTTTTTAATTATTCATAGGGACCCATTCGTGAAAGAATGTTAATTCACCGCTAATTGCTCATTCAAGATCACTCCTTTCCTATTTTTTTATTCAATATGTTATGATGATGAGTATTAATAATGATATTTTTAGAAGACGATTTAGTATTATACCATTAAAGCGAAGTTATCTCATGCATTGTAATATAATATGATTATATATATAGTTTCCAACGACACAAAATATATTACTACTTGGATAATATTACTTTTCGAATGGAATTCTTAATTCATATAAAATATGTAAAATAAAGTCATGTTTATAATGTGTTTCTATTTTTGGTATCAAATAAATTAATTATTTTTTCATAGATTAAAGAATCTATTTTAAACATTATATTTAGAAAATATTAGTGTAAAACCAGAGAGATGAATCTATGCCTTTGAGGATATCATGAAATACTGGAAATGTCTTGAGTATGTGTTTTATCAAGAAAATAAATCATTGAATGGATATTGGAAAGTGGTTATAATAACTGAAAAAGTGTACCAAGGGTTAATAATAGCAAAGATGTAATTTTGGGTAGTAACCAAACCATGGAATATTGCATTAAAAAGAGGGTTAACTACAAAAATGGATATACAACCCCCAGGTAATATACTTAGGTTAATAATGTATTATTTACAAAACAATTTGAATGATTTATCTCTTGGTTAATTTGAGTGATTTGTTACAAAAGTGTATGAGAAAACAACATAATGTTTAACCAATATTGATATATTTTTAAGTAAAAAAATTATTGACATACATGATAGTTTCAAGGAATATGACTTTTAATTATGTAATCTATTCATGATATTTTTCCATCACATTGTTATTTTTTATTCACTCATGGTAAACCATTTTTATTTTTCGTAATTTCTAGAAAAATAAGGATCAAATCTAGAAAAGGGTTTGACAGATCATATATTGTTTCCCCAATAAAAAACCCAATTGGATGGGGTTTGGAGTACAAGACCTTGTTCAAATTCACATTGAACTTTCTCATGCAATGAATATTAGAATGTACAACATGGAGATATTAAATTCACCATGGAGGTAGGACATTATTATTTAGTCTTTTATAAAATAATTCCCAACCTATTTAAGTGTCTCTTCAATTTCACTTATCACCAAAAAATGGATCAATGCAATGGAAAATATTTTTTCCATCCTCTAATGCCCAGAACATGTGAAGGTTGTTCAATCAAATTATCATCTGGAAGGAGAGGAAAAAAATCGGTGTAATATTATTTATAATATAATAGTAATATGAGATGTTTACATAATTTAATGGAAAGAACATAAGAAATATGTCCTTACCAATTATTTTCATTGAAATATTCCCATGATGATGTAGATGTAATTTTTTGTAGTTTCAAAAACATGTATCAATCCATTGGGACATATGAATAAAAATTATAGAGGCTTATAAGATACCTCTATATTTTGAACTATGATTTATAAATTGAAATAAATAATTTATATAGTGGATTTAATCATATTATTCCAAATAATTTTTCAATATGATTCTTTGGAATCTATTAAGAGATTATTACATTTTCTTTTGGTTGAGATAGAATCTGGGGTTTCTCAATTCTCCAATGATGGAAATGGAAGGTAGAGTACCAAGGGCACACTGATGGTAAGTTATATGGGGTGATGAAATTAAAATCCCAGGCATTGAAAAAGTGTGGGAGGAAGCACCTAGGTAATTATCTTAAAGAATAATGGAATTGTTTTAAGTGTGGTAAAGTAGGCCACCAAGTCCAAAACTGCCAATATTAGAGTAATTGGCTAAATAACACACGATTTGAGAAGAAGATCCCATTTAATGAACAACCAACACTAGAATGACTTATGTGAAATGTATATGGATATAATGAGATTAAATGACCCAACCCTTAGGCCAATGAAGAAAATTAGATCCAACTGCCTCCTAAAAAGAGAGAATAAGAAAAAGCACTAATGATCACTACCACCATGGTAGAAAATAATTAAGATGTGATGTCAAGTTCACATACTATTTATTATAGATATTTATTTACCTTATTTGATTCAGTCTCATAAAATTATTTCATATCATAAAATTTACATAGAATATGAAAACACCACCTCAATTGATGGATATCGCAATATCTATGAAAAAACATTGATGTATAAAGATCTATCTATGACATATAAATCATTTTAATTCATGGTTAGTGGTTGGATACTTCCTGATGAGAAAATTTTTCACCCCCTGGTTGAACTTTACATAATTTTATGTATGTATTGGATATCTCTACATAGATACCATGTCAATTATTGAGATAATGAGTTCTCATTTTATATTCTAGATTATTCCATTCTCAAGTATCAATATATGGATGATATCAACTTGGAATAAAATTTGATGATATTACATTTGATAACTAATTGTGAAGGGTTTATATTTCAAATAATCATGGAGAATGTTAGTATTGACAACATGCACACTATATGAGAATAATTATACTTATTTCGAGATGAACATCCTAGTCTTCCCCCAAAGTGAGAGGTTGAGTTCTCAATTGAAATTATACAAGGAAATATACTTATCTTAAAGAGTCTATATAAGATAAATCATTATGAATTAGTAGAATTAAAGAAGTTGATAAAGTATAATTTCTAAAAGGATTTTATCAGCCCAAAACAGTTACCATTGTGACAACCAATCAACTTTGTTTAGAAGAATAATGGATATTTGTGACTTTATATTGACTATTGTGATCTTAATAAAATCATAATTAATAATAAATATCATTTAATTCATATAGAAAACCAATTCAATCAAATCAAAGGATCATGGTACTTAGTTAATATTTTCATTCTATCTTGATATAATCTATTTATGGTCAAAATGGAGGATATTTTAGAATAGCATTCCAAATGGGGTATGTACACTATAAGTTTATAGTGATTCTTTTAAAATTGAATAATTCATCTATAATATTTGTGGATATAATTAATAATGTATTTAGAGTCAACCTAGATGGTTTTTAGAAATCTTTATTGATGATATTTTCATATAATCAATGTGTTAGAAAGATAGTGAATATTATTTATAGGTTGTGTTGATTAAGTTAATAAAGGATAATTTGTTTAAAAAAAATTAGAAATTGTTAATTATAGATATAAAATTTTTCATTATTGGGTAATATAATAACCAATAATAGAATATATTTAGATCCTTCAAAAATATAATTTATTAAACAATGTCTCTGACTAATCACAGTAACCAAGATCCATAAATATCTTCGGTTGGATGGATATTATCGACGTGTTTTCAGACTTTTTTCTTGAATTTCCAATCAACTTTACATGTAAACACATTTGGTAGTGATATTTATTTTAATAGAAAAAATCTAAAGATTCCTTTAAGAAAGTAAACAAAATATTGGTCACAACACCTGTACGTACAATACCCTATAGTGGGAAAGGGTTTTTAATATACACTAATTCCTCAAAGATGGTCTTGGGATTTTTTCTCATGTCAAAAGAAAAATATAATTGCATATGAATTTATGAAATTAAAAACTCATTATAAAAACTATTTATTCTTGATTTAATGTAGTAATTGGTGATATTTTCTTTAAAAATTTGCATCATTATCGTTATGGTGATAAGTGATATCATTATAAAAAACGACAGAGTTATAAAGTTAATATTCACCAATTAATAATGTTCTAACTAACCAAACACTATAACTACTCAACAAATTACCACCATGGGATGTCACAAATGTTTTTTTATTCCTTATGTGGGAATTATCTTGCAAACTAATCTATAATTAGGGTTAATAGAGACACAATATTCCAAGATTTTTAAAGGATGAATCAATAATTCATATGGTAAGGTGAGAAATACTATCTTACATATATGACTAGTTGACCTTTCATTCACGTGTTGATCAGTAAATCCATGAAAGGCCATGTAAGGCTAAAAGAGATAGAGAAAATTCTAGAGATAAATTTTTAAAAGATGGAGTTATACAATATAGAACTCAGATATGTGTCTTTAAAATTGGAACTGAAGACGGAAATTATTGATGATGATCATTACTCTTCCATAGATATTCATAAAGGAAGAAAAAAAATATTTTTATAGATTTAATGAAAAAATATGGTGGGATAACATCAGGAGAGACATATTTGAATACATATATCCATTCTTGGTAAACTAGTATGTCAAGGATGTGTGAAAAAATTCTATCATTATGTTGAAACCACAACCCATGATAGTATGAAAATTATGATAAATCACCATGGATTTTATCATAGGACTCCCCAAAAGGTCAAAGATCGATAATTATATTTGGGTTATAATCAGTCATCATATAAAGTCTTGGTATTTTTTTATATTATTGAATATTTCTCCCTTGAAAAACTAGAGAATATATACATAGGAGTTGTGGAAAGGATACATAGAGTACCATTATCTATTGAATCTAATCAGGATATAACGTTTACCTAAATGTCTTAGAGATTTATTCAGAAAGCATTATAGATATTACTATGTTTTAACACTACTGATCATCCTTATATAGATTGTTAGTCTGACAGAACAATTTATATTCTAGAATAAATTATGATATCTTTTTTGAAAGATTTCTAATGATATAGGTATCAACAAATTCCTAGGTAGAGTAAACATTTAATAGAAATTTAAATTATAGAATTCATAATGAATCATACGAGGCTTCATGTGGGGTGTGATATAAGACTTCAACATGAAAGGATAATGTTAAAGAAAGGATGATGATCGGTTTTGACATTTTCCAAGAAATTTTGTAGAAGTTTAAAACCATTTAATGGAATATGAAAATGGAAACAGTTTGAAAAAGAATTATAAATATAATAATTGATAAGGTTTTGATTTTAATTTTGGTTACAAGGTATTCGTTCATATAACTTTATGGAATCGAGTAATGAGATTTGGGAATAAAGGAAAGATAATCCCCAAATATATCAGCCCCTTTGATATCTTTGATCATTTTAGGGTTGTATCTTATCACTTAGAACTCCATACACACCTATCTCAAGGGAATGATGTGATCAATCTATAAATTTTGATGATGTACATACCAAACCCTTCATATTTATTGAAATCCGATGTTGTGAAACTAGAATATAATCTCTCATATGTAGAACAACATGTATAAATTGTTTTTCATTGAGAAAAGGTGATGTGTAACAATACCACTAAACTATTCATATTTATATAGAGAAATATTATGTTTGAAGAAGCTATTTTGGTAATTTTGGATGTATTGAGGAAAATGTAACCAAACTTGTTTTTTTATATAACACAATTTCGAAGATGAAATTATTTTTATAGGGGTAGAATGCAACGATTTGAGTTTTTACTTATTAAATAAAAACTAGGTTTTATATATGTTTCCATACACAACACCAAGCCCTATCATATATATACATTTGTAATATAAGCAAAAAAATTTACAGTTACAAATAGCGATATGAGAATTATCGTATATATATTAGAAGAAAAAATCAAAATAAAATTTCACATTAAATATATACTCAACAAATACGAATATGAATCTAAAAATATATATTTTATAAAATCCACTCATATTCAATATAATATATTTTGGAAATGAATAAATAATTATAACTTTGTATACCAAAATTTTTTTCCTAATAAAATTACATTTTCGCTTTATTTTTTGTTTTTAAATAAAAATAATATTTAGATCTTGTAGAATATGAATTAAAAAAATTACATCATTTTTGGGTTAATCATCGCAATATTATCTCTATATTATTATCATTATTTTTTTCTAAAAAAATTGATTTTATATGGATAGGGAAATAGACAATTTTTTAAAATAACATGAATTTTATGAAATTGTTAATATATTACTAATAATTTTAAATTAATAAAACATATTTATATAGAAAAATATGTATTTTATTAGCGACTGTATAATTTTAAAAATTTTTGTTTTAAATTTAAAACATATATTTTATGTTTTATAACTTAATTTGAATTTTTCAAAAAATAAAATTAAAAATTATTGATTTAGTATTTTATAATTAATATTTAACACTTCTAAAAACTAAATAAAATGAAATAATTTTTATTGTTTTTAATATTTTTATTCAAATTATATAATAAGGTTCATATTATTTTTTTGCATAAAGGATAAATTTCCATTAAAAAAACTAGTTTCTATGGTGAAAACAAAAATGTTAAAGAATAAGTAACCTAAGTGGTAAAGGGCCAAAAATGTTATAAAAATGTTTTAATGTATTTTTTGTTGTGTGTATTGACCTTAATTATTTTCCACTCAATTATTTATAAATTTTGGATCCATTTTCTATGAGTGTGACTTTCATGTATTGACATGTTTAGGGTATTTACAAAAATTTCTGTCTTCTTCACTTATAAAATAGAAAAAATGCTCACCACTTACCCTTAAACGAAGACACTACCCAATCCTCTCATCAACACTATTATAAATCTTAATGTGGTTATTTCATTTCAAAATTCCATCCCTAAAAATTGTTCTCCACTTCATAAAAGAGATGATCCATTGTGTAAGGTATTGATTTCCAATTTCTCTTCCATATTTTGATTTTTGTGCTAATTTATTATTTATAAAACCCCATTACACAATATTAAAATGATTGAAAATGTATCATTATAGTACTAGAATATATTCTTAATATGGTTCAATCATTAAATATATTTCCCTTTTCCATTAAGAAAAATGAATATGTTAATTGTGCGTTTGTGAAAACTAACACATCCATGAATAAATGTGTTTTATTTTCCACTAACGCTGTCATGGCCTGTTTTAGTATATATTTGGTGAATATATATGATATATATATATATATATATCTAATTTAAATATCTAATATGTTTCTTTATGTATAACCTAAAAATTAATGATCGTTATATGTCAATACTTTGATATCATTAAATAATAAGAAACTCGTTGAACACTAATTTCATATTCACAAAACAAGAATAAAAATCCCATATGATAAAATTATAACAATATATGTATTTATAAAATAAAAATTCCATAACACTTTATAGTTTTTAAATTATGCTCCTTTGATGAAAAAGGATGATATACACTACGTGAATGAACATAGTTCAAAACATTCATGATTATTTACACCCAGTGTATAAAAACATTTATAACAACATAATATGGGAAGATAATTATTATTATTAAAGAGAATAAATAGAAATGTATTTTATTTATGTTTTTAATATATTATAAAGATTTTTATATTTATTCTATAAGAGGTTAAGGACCTTTTGTGAACATCAAGGGTAAATGTAAGGGATTTGGTAACCAAAACACATCTCTGTAGGTTATAAAATTACTTATTGGACATCATTTTTAAAGGTAAATTAAATTCTAAATTATGGAATCTCTTTTATTTCTAGGTAAAAATAGTTTTTTATACAAACACAAATTCAAAAAATGTTTTACATTCTCTTTTTTATTCAAAAAATGGAATCTTTTTTAATATATATTTATAACTATGGATGTTTCATTATGTAATAAAAAATGTTTTCATGAATTTTATTTTCATTAATGCGTTTTAATTTCCCTCTCTATACTTGAAAATATCCACCACCAATATAGTTATGTTTCATTATTCCAAGTACATTTTTATTTTATTATGTTATTATTTTTGGTGATGTTTTATTGTTATCAAATGATTTAATTCATTATGTTATTTTATTTTATTCAAATGTTTCAAGAAACCCATGTAACATCCATTTATTATTTATGGAGGGTGAATTCTTTTATTTTATTATGTCATGAAATAAATATTATAACCATGGATTATTTAGGAGTATTTAATTTTTTTAATGTCTATGTATTAAGAAACTAATTCTATTTCAATGGTTTCTTTGTGATTTTAAAATATAATGATTTTCAAGTGGGACATGTCAGTATAGAAAAATGAATAGTGGGGTCTTGTATTACCATCTAATTCACTTGTTAAAACATGATGTCTCTTGAGAAAGGTATTCATGAGTATATTTTAGTTTCCCATTTGCATTGGAATTATAGGTGTGGATAATTAACGTAATGATCCCTCTATAATTTTATTTTCCAGATTTGAAATATTAAATGCATTCTTATATTGCTATATCATTTTGTGCCTCATGAATGTATTGTTTCCCTATGATAATGTGTATTCTACAGTTAAAGGATGTTATTTTTTATGATCTTATGGCCTCATAATTCATGGTTTATGTTAAATTTTTTTAATCCATGACATTGTTATTATATTTCTATGTTGATATTTATTACATATTATTTATTTCTCCATCGTATTTGAAGATAAATTATTTTTTATGGTTGTCACTCAAGATGTTGTGATAGTTTTCATATAATCATGTTTTTACATATTTTTATGAACTCATCCTTGATTATATGTTTATTCTATACATATTGAGAATTTGAGCTCACAAACTTCTAATGTTTTCATTCCCTAGTTTAGGATTATGAATCATACTAGAGTGATTTATAGAATAAAATCTACTATGGTACCTTTAATTACAAATGATCTCAATTAATTTATAATATTATCATTAGTTAAATTATCTACATACAAAATAAACCTATCGATTATTAGGATATTTTTATTTATGAATTTTAATTTTTATATCGTATAAAATATGTAAAAGAAATTAATTTTTATCTTGGGTTTCTATATATTATAACCCATTCATTAATAATAATTAATTAGAAGTATCTTTTCAGATGTTAATTACTTCATTTTTTATGTATGTTTTGATTAAGAAGTTACAATACTTTTATATTGAATATGGTTCTAGATTCTCCATGTTTTTAATTATGATATAAATATCATAAATAATCAATATATACATATTTATAAGTATCTATAAAATATATTGATACAAAAATTAGTTACACCATTCAGGGAGACGATAATCCATACGTACACATTATCATTGTTTTCATATTTTAACAAAAACAAGGGGAAACAGATGAATAATAGTTTATCATTCATACAATTTATATAATAATTATCATATGAATTTATTAAATACCACATTATATCCATACATTTGTTCTGTTGATGGAAAATGAATATTATCCTATTTAGTGGGGGTTGTCCACATGTGCACATGTATGATCCTTTCATTTCTCATTTGATGGAAATGTGATTAAATAGTGCTATACTATAACAACAATAAAATATTAATATATTGATGATATTGTATCTATTAATTTTTTATTGAAACAATATATTTAGAATAAATAGAGGTATAAATAATCATTTAATGAGTTGGTAATGATGATTACTTATTTTGTGAGAGTAAACCATTAGATTAAACCTCTAACCTTTTTTACTATGATATTAGGGCAATACTAAGAGATCAAGTGTAAATTAAAGGAATCAATGAATAGTTTTATGAAGGTCTTGGATAGGATAGAGTGATAAAAGGTTATGAATAAATGTGGTGGGTGCTTCCTTTTCTTGTAGAGAGTTGGGATACCCATGAAATTTCATAAAAAATTAAATAATTGAGAGTAATTTTCTTGTGATATTGGAACTAAATGGATATAAATTATAATATAAATTAATATTATGTTGAAATATATTCAAACCCTAATATTTAGACAAGTTTATATAACGTGTTTCCCTTATATAATAGTTTAACATCCTTTATAGACCTATTTTATCCCAAACTACGGAATCAAATTTTAACTAATTTACTCATCATTGATAAAAAATGAATGTGGGATAATAAAAAAATTTGGACATAGTGATTTGAAATTTGGAATTTATTTTATCAACTTCAATTTTTATAGGTGGCTGAAATCATCTTTATAATATTTCTACACAATGAAATGAAAAACACTTTTATAAAAATGTAGTTTTTAAGATTAAACTAAAATTTAATTAAACTCATTCAGTAAAAAAACTATTAGATAAATGATAAAATATTTTAATGGATATATAATATAAATATTTCATTATAATTATTAATAAATTTACAACAGATTAATTTATTGACATAAAAATACATTCCACAAATAAATAAAGATATCCAAAAAAATAATTTTTTTTCTTAAAATGATTTTATCTTAATTCCCAACCATTAGATAAATAATTCATGAATGTGTATTCATATATTACAAATGTATTTTGTCGAAAAAATTAAAGCTGATAAATATATTTTTTATATATAAAGATACATAACACCTAAAAAATACATTTCTTCAGAAAAATATGCATTTTAATCATGAAATGATTTTATTAAAATTCAATGACTATTTATTAGAAATTAATCAATAAATTTGAAGGAAATAAAGTACTTCAATATATATTTCATAATGTGGTTAATCATATTCATAACCATAAATCCAATAACTATGTTATAATGGGTTTAAAATATTCTTGTACATTTATACTTGGGGATTCATGTATAGAAAGCAACCAAATATTTCAAATTTATTTTAAAGGATTACATATAAAATCACAAGGAGTTATATTCCACGTATTGATGATGTTTCTACTATTAATACAGATGATAAAAGAAATATAGTGTTAGAAGAAAATCCTAAAATACAATCTTTATATCTCTTTTGATAGAATTACACAAAATATATGGTGGATTAAGAAAATAAAGGTGATATAATAATTACTAAGAAGTAGATATGAAAAAAATATCATGCTGGCAGATGCTAAGCTGCATGCATGAAAGAGTAAATTTTTGGATATTAAAATGGATGATGGTGAGAATATTAACAAATATCTCACCAGGTTAAATGGTATTTTCAGTAAAATATAAGTATTTGTTGAGAAACTAGAGGATGACATCATAGTTAATAAGTTGATAATAATCTTTCTAGATAGATTTGATCTGATGTTTCATCTTTGGATGAAAGGAAATATCATACCTTTGATAAATTTCACCATATTTTCACATAATATAAAATGATAAAGTCTTTTGTATATAAAAAGAATGTATAATATGTGATTGTATCTATATACATGAGGAAAGGAAAAGAAAAGAAATTGGATTAATGAAAATAATAATTTAGATCTTCATGATCATTAAGACTTCAACCAAATTTTCACACATATATTAGAGATATTAAAGATGGAAAAATTAAAGGAAAATATAAAAAAATATTTAGATTTTATAATTGTGATGATATTTTTTATATTATAATATATTTTCCAAATATTAATGTTGATGTATCTAATTCAGATGTGATGAATGAGAAAAAAAAGAAACATATAAAGGGAGGAAAAATAAAATGAAATTTCAAAAAAAATATAAATCTTTATGAACATGAAATATAAATATATTTCATACAAAAATTAAAATAATGATGTCATTTTGTTTTAAAAAGAGAAGAATGTATATTAATTGGAACAAATTTCTGACAATGACGAATAAAGAGAAGAAACTGAGTGGGAACTGAAAGGAATGTTAGAATACTTTTGTGATATGATTACACAATGAAAAAGGAAAAAAATACGTTGATGAAGGAGTAAGACAATTTGATTATATGAAAATAAGAGATGGATATTTATGAATAACAATATGTTATTTAGAAGAATATGGAAAAGGATTGAGATGCAAGAAAATGAAAAAAATTATAATTGAATTTAAGGATAAGTAGGATGTTATAGAAGAAGAATCAGGGTACCCATAATCATTATGTATTGTGAGATAAATTGATCTGATAAATTCCAAATAATAAATCAATAATTTTTCTTTTTTTAGAGTTGGATATTCCCTAGTCTATGAAAATATGGATCATAATAGAAAATATAAATATCCACGTATTTTTACCTATGTTTAATATGTTATCTCTAAAGGAGTAAGTAAAAAACACAATTAAAAAAATGTTTTGACCAAGAATAATTATGATAGACACTCTTCTTAGTAAATGGAATAATGCATTCTAAGAATGGAACTTACCCTTGGAAGAAATGAGGAAAGGAATACTATAGGAAACCACAATATGATTTTAAAATATATTTATTATCAAATTAAAAAATTCTATTTCATTGTTTTTTGTTAATGTTGTGGAAGTTAAGTACCCAAATAATTAATTTTTCATTTAATATGTTATTCCCATAAAAGATTCCAGAATCTAGAGGGGTTTTTAGGTGAGAATTTGAAGAAATATTTAAAATTTAAGAATGTTGTTGTCAGGTATAAACTAGAATAATCTAATTAAAAAAATTAGGTATTTAGAGTATATTTGTTGAAAGTGTGAATAAGACGGTCACGAAGATGCAGATTTCCTGACTAGAATAACCAATGATATTCCAAATACTATTAATGGAAATAAATATAATAAATTTAGTGTATATGATTCATGTAATATTAATCATTTTAAAAATACATGTTCATAACCTGGATAATATAATCTTGTTGGGAATGATTTCCCTATAGCATGGCTGGACCAACTGAATAAGTCCAAATAAATAGAGATGGAACATGTGAGTGCAATGTAAAAAGGGAAAATAATTATTTTCAGATGATGATATCAGCTTTCATTAGAATCTAACCAAAAATATAATTTTAATGTTAAAAAAATAATGTGAATGGTGTGGTTATTCATGGAATGGTTCAAATGATTGTATATAAATATTACCTGCTCAATAAGAGTTTTGGAGGAAGACATTACAACCATCAGTCAATGATGGTGCCTCAAATTTTGAGGTATATAAAATAAATTCACATAATAAAATGAATCAAAATAATGTGTATATAAAAAATTTATTTGTGACTCTTGAAAATAATAGAAATTATGTGTGTGAGAGAAAATAATGGCCAAGGCTGAGAAGAAACCCTCAGAACAATTTTTCCTCTAAGGAACGAATACTGTCCCTACTAATTTATTATTATTATTTTATCTATGATAATATATAAGGAGTTAATAGAGAGGGTTATTTATATAACTATTGGATAAAGAATATGTTATGTTTCATGTTTTTTCAACATTCATGAAATTAAAGATTGTGGTAATCCACTGATAAGGACAAAAAATGATGATAAAGCTATTAATATATCACAACTGGTTTGAATCATGAAATTATAATTAATTTGTATATACCTATGAAATTCATAGTATGAGGTACGAGAGTCAAATATAAATCCCCTATTATTGATTATATCAATCATGTTAAATGATATATTGTTGGTTTATAAAAATTCAAGATATATGGGAAGTTGTATGATGTCCCCTTGAACATTTTAAT
Source organism: Viscum album (assembly GCA_963277665.1). NCBI lineage: Eukaryota > Viridiplantae > Streptophyta > Magnoliopsida > Santalales > Viscaceae > Viscum > Viscum album. Next base: position 1,775,401,698 of record OY728146.1, on the reverse strand, counting down.
CTATTTTCCGAGATGTACAAAGTTTATAATTTAATTTACTAAACCTATATGATGAATATATTAAATGAGACTTCAATAATGGGATGATGTGTTGGTTGATTAAATAAAAAATCAAAAACATTTTTTAAATACATTTTTTTAATAAACATAGTTAGACAAAGTTGACTTAGATTGGACTAAATAAATGATCTTTGCATAAGAAAATCATGCATTGTCATACCACCACATAGGTGGCCTGAGATATTCTTTTCAAGAGGGTGAGAGGTTGAAATATATATATGATATTATTATTAGCCAATATATCTTTTAATTTATTATTACTAAAGAAGATAAAGAGAAGGTCACGTATTTCCATAAGTATTTGGAGGTATTGACAGTAAACAAAAAGGGGAGGTTGTTATGCCCATCGTGTATGATTACATTCATTGTAAATATATAAATATGTGATTAGTGTAATAAATAGTGTTTCCAAGAGGATTATTATGGATTAATTATTTGGAGTTGGATTTCAAACTTGATGAAGTATCTAAGTCCATTATTTCATTATGCTTCTCCCATTTTTTAGAAAATAAAATAAAAGTTGAGTTGTGCTAGTTTAGGATGGAATCACATTAATGTGATGATAGTTGGGTCAATAGTCAACAAAATAAATGAAATGTGTTTGTGTATATAGATACAATTCCAAAAAATATATTCTAAGAGTCCCTGAGATTATTAAAGAGCAACAAGTATTTGTTAAATATGTTTTTATATGTTTCAAAAAAGACTAGATCAAATGACTCATTTGGTATATCCATTGACATTTATTTAAAATGACTGATCCTGAAAATAAAGGTCGATTGATTATTTTCATGTGGTTAATCATTTCATGGTAGTTCCATTGGCCTTATGCTTCACATTGTTGATGAATTTTTACATGCGATTAATTCAACATATTGATTTTTTACATGAGGTCAATATGACACTTAGAGAAAAATGGAGAATATAACACGTGATCAATCTACATAGTTTATGAGTTATATATATATATATAATTGATAGTATTTTCAACCTTGAGTAAGGCACATGGTTAGTCCAAACTACTTCATGTGATCAATATAAATGTCTTATTCAGATATTGTGATCACGTCACTTGGTCACTTTCAACTTGATCACTTCATATAGCTGGTTTCCTGACTCACGATCAGCCACACACAATCAAAATTTTGAGAATGTTTTTTTTGGGGAAAAATATGTGTTTCTAGAATTTATTTATTCTAAATAAATAAATATGATGATTCTCTTACGTTATTCTGCATGGATTATCCAACATGATCAAGCTTGTGATCATGATTCATGAAATGGAATTTTCAGGAGGGATCAACATTTTAAGTAGATTGTCCATTTTGAAATGAAGCATAATTCCATGAATATACATATTTCAATGGAATTAAAACATGTATATTTTTTGGATGTTTATATCATGATTATTAAATTCCTCATATAATAATAAACTTGATTCTCAGGGATATTTCAAATAAGATCTTTACCTGACATATAAATGAGTTAGAATGAGGAATTAAAACAGGTAATTTATTCCGTATTTAAATTAAGAGACCATGCCTTCAAGATATCATGGATTTTACAAATTTAGAATATTGGAAATAATATTCACTTTTTTTATTCTATTAAAATTGAAATCAGGTTGTGATGGATGAATGAATTTATAATTTTGGAGAGACCACTATCATTTGATGTGGGAAGAATTAAAAAGTCACATACACTATGTGTGAATTCTAAGAGCATGATACATCATTATCATAGAGAGATAAGGAAACAAATTTGGGATCTATTAAAAATAAATATTTTTTTTGTGTATGAGTTTTTTTGAAGGATACGGAAGATCCTGATCTAAGATGACCAGGATGAATCTTGAAGACATGTACTACCAGAAATGTTATTGAGATAATATGCATGTAAAACTATGGATCCATCTACATATAGAGAAATACCAACAACTAGTGGTTCATAAGCCACAAAACTAAAATGGTATTTATTTATTGAATTTTGGATAAATAATTTTTTTTATCTTCCAATAGATTATTGAAGCTTCAGATAACAAAGGGGAAACTGTATTGTAGACAATCCTTAATGGCCCAAAGGCCTTTATTTTTTATTCATTTTTTTATAATCATACATTTATTGGTTGGAGGCGAATAATTAAATGACACATAGTCTTAGTAACATTATAGGGTGAAATTCATCCCAAACCTTGACTAATTGAAACTGTCCCTCCCTATTATCGATATCATGATCAACTATCCACCTTTTCATGGTTGTTTGGAAAGCTGTCTTATACAGATAAGCACATGCCTGGAACCGATGAAAAATTCTATACCCTATAATTCTTCTAAATTTGATATCTATTCTATGGTGAATGTTCTTGCTCTGAATCCCCATATGGAGATTGTTCCATATAAAATATGTCTAGTTTGCATCTTTGCATGATGTGTCTCGTAGGACTTGAAGTGGCTTGAATTCCTTTAGCTACCTCGAAGCCCTTAAGGTGACCCGAAAAACTTACTGACCTAAAGGAGTGGTTGACCCCAAGGCCTCAAGTACTCTAGGACTAAGCCACTGGCTCGAAGGTGAATTGTTTAGAATGCTACATTACCAACCCGTACCTACTATATTACTACTACAATACCTACTGCAATAATTTATGTAATATATGTTACAATACCTACTATAGTACTGATACAGTAACTCAGAAATATAAATCCACATAGAATCGAACCTCGATCTTGGGGATTCACTTTAAGAGGCCTCACAAACTAGTAAAGGGGTTTTCCTTTTAGCTAATCCTTATAAATATACTATTCTAATCAACATAATAATATTTTTGAACATGGATGTTGGGATATGATAAAATATTTAGTGTATATACAATATTAATAAGTTGATTAGATTCGGTTAAAAAGAAATAAATCAAAAAAATGCATCCACAATGTTTTTATAATTGTGGCCATATTTTTTATATAGAGAAATATTATACAAATACTTTGGTTAAAGAATCCAAAAAATATGAGGAGGATAATAAAAAACAAAAAAAGAAATAATAAGAAGAATAATCTAAATAGTAAATGAAATACACTTATGAGAATGAAAATGAAATATAACTAATATATAAATTTAGATAACAAAGTTTCATTCTTTTACCATGATGCAAAATTATTTGACTCATCAAATATTTATTATAATTAAGAATAAATGATATAACCTGTGTGTAAATTGATCAGAATGTAGGAATAATTTTTGAGAAGATCACACAACACAACAGAGAAAACAAGTTGTTACCGAAGGGGAAAAGCAAGGTTATGGAAGTAAATTATAAGATGATTAAGAAATAATGGAATATATTCATTAGGTCTAGAAGCATATTCCAAAAGAAGTTAAACTAGAATAATTTATCAGTGACCTTGAGAAGAATATTTCTATTAGAGAAGACAACCTAGGAGAGGCATAATCCATATATCATATCAATAAATATAAACTTATGAAAGTTCGATAAGACATCAAAAATTATGATGTGGTTAAAGGTGAATCCTTATATGATATTGAGAATATGGGTTCAAACATAAAATATAAATATACTCCTATTATTTTCACGGTAAAATATATTATCACAAATAGTGAAGGTGAAAAACATAATAAATTCTTATTTTGATCAATAAAAATCATGGGAGTCACTCTTACCTATCAAAGGATGAATATATTCTAAGTGGGATACTTCCCATAGTCACATTTTTGTTTGATATAAAATTGGAAAAATATAATAATTCCCGATAACATGATTATCAAAGTGAATTATATAATTTTAGTGGTTTTTTCTAGTGATCTGGAAGGTAGGGACACAAAAAATTTACTTATTAGTTTGATAATTCCTTTTAGGGAATGAAGGAAGAACCATGTAAAGTATTAGTGATCCTTAAAAGATATAATTAATTATTATGAATGTTCATGTAATGAATGTACTAAATTTTTCTTACCAAAATAAATTGGGTGTTTAGAATAGGTGTGTGTTTGACATGTGATAAAATATTGGACTCTGGGTTATCTCTTTTTGGTTCTTTTGGGAAGATTCAATTGGGTCTTCTATCCATAATTAACATGGTCATTCAAGCTATAAATATGTAATAAAAATAGTCCAGTGGATGATTTCCATTTCTTAAGGGGAGGGATGGAGTTAGTCCCACTAGGTTTTCTAGGTGTGTGTTGTTTGCTGTATAAAATCCCCTCTTACTAATATAGGTAAAATAATTTTATATATCTATAATGTAAATAAAAATATTTTTGTATATAGAAAAATATTTTTGATTTATAATTATATTTATTCATATATTTATTTTTTTAACTATATATTCATAAACATATTTATTTAAATTTATATATAAATATACATATTGAGAATTATAAATATAACATGAATGTGTCTTTATATATATATATGATATTATATAAATATTTATATTATTTAATTAAAAATAAATTAATTCTTATTGATTCATATTCTTATTTATATGTATAACATTGTAATTTTTATATCATGATAATGTTTTAGTTTCTAGATTTAGCTAGATCACTGAAATGTGGAGGGGCTGAATGACTGATAATTTTTTATTATTTGTTACCTTTTAACCCAACCTATTGATATTTTTATGGTTCTTGATCTACATAATGGTTTATCACCACCTCGCCTTCAAATAAGATAATAATTAGAATGATAGTTGGACATAGTATTTACACAGTTTGGATGAAAGCCATACTCCTTTCAATTATTATTATAACCCCAATCATGTATTCTAAACCATCATTAAAATAATTTAAAACACAAAATTCAATTTTCCCTCCTTTATTTCCCAAATCAACTTCAAGAAACAACAACTCTTCAACAACGTTCTAATAAAAAAATATATTCTACTTCTTGTGTTCTATGCATCACTAGATATTGGACTTCATTTATGAGTAAATGGACTGGAGGTCTGCACACCTAATCTTTCAAGAAAATTAGTAGTAGTTCAGTTCTTAATAATTACTCATGATCTTTTTTTATCGATATATTCCTCAGCATTTATGAATACTCTGGAATATAGCATATACGTTCTTCTTCAATGGATTATATATTTATCTTTTTCTATCTCCATGATAATAATGTATCATGCTCTTATAATTATCAAACAGCATATGCGAGTTCCTAGTTTTCTCAAAATTTATTTTTGTATATGATATTAAAATATCGTGGTCTTAGAGTCCACAAAATATGATTTTATTAATTCCTTTGAAATACTTAAGTGCGTGATAGAAGGCATCATTCCCATGAGGACCTCTGATAGGGCTAATATTTTACTTATTTTTATATGTATCTAAAACATTTAATCCCTCCCAATTTATCAATATGAACATATTTGAATAAATTTCAATTTATGGATTGTATTGGGATAAAATGTGAAATGTTCATAGTTATGGAATTTTAGCATATTTTAATAACTTTGGTATTTTAGGCATAAAATTTGAAATATAAAACCAATTTATGTGATTATTTTTTTTCAAAATTACTAATTTGTGGGATTAAACTTTTCTTTTTTGATCAATATGTGATTCTAACATATAAAGTCCCTAAAAAATCAACCATGTTTAGAAATTATCTTGGAAGACAGAGTGGACCCCACTCTAGAAATGAGTCATAAATCATGATAATCCACTCAAATAGAGGTGATTCCATGTGTGTTTGAAATATATCTCCAATTATAATTTTTACATTAAATTGGATATAGTTATGTACTTATTATTGTTGAAAATGGATGATCAACATTGAATAAGGATTTTGGAAACATTCAACTTGGATAAAACTGATGATTAATTAAAAGATAAGATATGGTGAACATGGATAATGAAGTTGAAAATATGATTCCAAACAACAAACTTATTTTATAACAAATTTAAATAATACTATATTGGATGATTCAACCAAACTTATGGGTTACCATGCTAAATCATTTGAAGAAACATTCTGCAGTCAAAATTTCAACCATTGACCACCCATAATTACCCAAAACTGATTAAATAGCCTGTTATGACACCCCAAGGAATCTTAAATTCCTATAAATAAGAGTCTAGGGGTGAAGTGAAGAGGATATCAATCTGTAAGGGGTGCATTGGACGATTACCTCCTATAGATTTATTTTTACGCTTTCTTATACTTTTAGTTTACTTCCTTTATAATGTATCTTCTTTCCCGCATAATCTCGACTTCCCAATATATAAAGGGATAGTTTCACTAAGTTATAGGGAAAGGAGAGGATGGACCTATGTGATTTTATTGAGTTATTTAGAATCAACTTGATAAGATCCCTTCTTGTTTCTAAATATGGTTTCCATTTATAAATTATTATTGAATTTTGAATGCGTTTGTGTTAGGTTTTGACTCTATTATTTTTAATTGCTTTGGTATATGATCTATATATGCCTCCAAAAATTATTTTTTGTATATGATGGAACAAATTATGTTTGTTTTGTTTGTTATTTATTTTAATTATCATGTGTGTAATATTTTTTGTTGGAATATTGGTTTATTTGGGAATAACAATCTCGTGTTATGGATTTACCTAATTAGTCAAGAAAACCTTATGCAATACTACAAAAATAGGAAATATAATACACCTACATGATGTTTCAGATAGTAATATTCTCATTATATTAATTTGACCTTGAGAGAGAGATAGGACTAGGTATATGAATCTCCCTCTTACAAATCGATGGAAGAAAATGGGACAAAATAATGAAACCATGACATCACAACACTTGGTCTTGAAAAACCATCTCTGGTCACCATATTTCTCATTTACATAAACATGATAAACAAAACATCTAATTTCTCTAAAATTATTTAAAAATAATTAAATCTATTTGTTCGTTGAAAATAAATAAAAAGTGAACACCTCATTTTGTGTGCATTCATGTTAAAGAGACTACCTTGAGCTAACAACTATCATATACGTATGTTATTTAAAATATTGTTTTTCTATGTCTTAGGATAAGTGTGTGTCAAACAAAGAACTATTTCCAGGGTGTAAGTGCCTCAAAAGGTGTTTTTCTTAAAAAATATTTCATTCAAAGGAAATTTTATTTGAATAATCATTTGATTGAATTTTATCCATAAATTGAACGAATAATAACCAAATTGGGAAAAAAATATTTTAAACCACTGTTTAAATAAATAAACATCTCATATTCATGTTACACCATCAGTGATCACTCAGAACCTAAAGTAATGGCTGAAAATCCCAGCCAAACTCTGCTCGATCTCTGTTCCAACAAATGGCTAACCAAAAAAATCAACTAGTTATCCCTTCTATAGAGAATATAATGGAATTTCATATTAACATGATTCAAATTCAACATAAATTCCATGGCCTTTCTATAGAATACCCTAAAAGACTATTAAAATTTTTAAAAACGTGTTCTCATTTTTTAGACACGAAGGAGTTGTATAAGAAAATTTCAATTAAAAGGCATTCCACTTCCCCTTCTCACTTAAGGGAGTGACACTGGAATGGTTGTATAGTCAATAACCAGGATAAGTACAAGACTTGGAACATTTTCATAAATGCTTCATGGAACTTTTTTCTGTGTCCAGGAGAACAACTATCTGAAATGTGATTTATGATATTCACCAATCAACCAATTCAACACATTATGAGTAATAAGATCTATTCAATAATCCTTGCACCAATTAGCCACATTAAATTGTATAAGAACTCCATTTTCTTATTTTATCAAATTAGGGAATTATTTAATGTGATCAAAACGTTCAAGATACCTTATATAGAGGATCGTTGATTGAAAATGCTTCAGTAGATTCTAGTGGTCTGATTGAAATGATTACACAAACTCACAACAATTCAAGTCTAGAGGTATGAGGACCAGATGAATCCATGAGTTATGTACTTCATATTATTCCTCACCCATACCTGAAGCATCACATAAAGAAATGACCAGTATGAGTTGGAAAAAATTACAATGAACCAAGTATAAGAACAATATGGAATGACTCATTTATGTGGTTTAGTCTCTTATACTTATCATTACACATGATAAATTTATACAAGTGTAAGTGACTAAATTTTTACCTACTACTTATCAGTAAAAAAAATTCTAGTCAAATTATACACATCAACCCTATACCCAATCATGATATGGATTTAATTAAAAACTAGCCAGGGCAAAATTTCTGTAGTAATATTAGAACCTGAGGCCATTGCAACAAACAGACAAGCTTCCCTTCTAGAAACAATTTTTTTTAAACATCCACCTTTCCAGTGAAAGAAAAATGAGAATCCTTAAACAAGTGAACCATAAAATGAAGAGAAACTATTGAAGTCAAACATTACAAGAATGGAATATATACATAAAAATATAACTGATCAGTTTTCAGGACTTGTATAAATTCTAGTCATGAATCAAGGCAGACTCCCAGCACAAATATTTCCAAATCCAATGGAGAATTTTAGTGATATCTCACCTAAAAGTTTTAAAGATCACACACAACATTAATGACATTAGGATTATGATAATATTAATCCTCATGAATCACAATCCATTCATCTAAATGAAGAATACCATAACAAAAAAAGATGACAAGATAGGTTTTTAAAGGAAAGGCTAGAAACCACATTTCAAAAACAACAATCAGGGAAAAATGGAATCCATGAGCCATTCCCATTTGAATTATTTGAGTCGATGAAGGGTGAAAAGAGATACATCCATGGGAAATATATGAAACATTCTAGAAATTGGAGATTAATGTCTGAATACATGAGGAAATCTAACAAATCCCTATGTATGAAATTTTTTCAAGGATCTCTGATCTAAAAGAAGGTGGATGGATGAAAACTAGAGAATAAACATAGTTAGAAGAATCTATTCACTTATCACACAACCAATAACACAAAATATAAATATCCAGGGATATTCTATATTACCCACACCATTAGTTCTCTAAATTTCACTCATAACCCACTTAATCAGGGAGAACAAATAAATACTGTGCCTCACTCAGTATTTTAATCCATACAGACTGGAGAACTAAAACCAACTTGAGTGGTGGTATAATTATCAAACATATCAAACATTTCCAAGATATATTTATAAAAGATAAAATTATTGGAGTAAGAATATTGATCTTTAAAGAAGTCTTTTATTTCCTTACTATGTATGATGACCGAGCAGCACACCAGCATCCCATAATCATGGGTATACCCTTATTAAAAATAATGAGGACTACCATCAATGACTAGGAAGGAACCCTTACAATAGAATATGGCGATAATATAATACACGTCAAAATTTCTAATGTGTTGAAAAATCCTTCCAGTAATCAATCACATAATGTGATCTCCCACATTAAAGGCATAAAACTAATTTATGGATTAGATATGTTTTGTGACTTATTATCAATATGGGAACATTTTTCATTTGAATGTTAAAATTTCCAAGAACCTTAAATTACTAATCTCATCAAAGAGGGAGAGGTAAAATATAATTCTATAGATAATTTGTTAAAAGAGAATGAGACAGTACCTTATATTTTGGCCTCAGATATAAGAAACTTAAATTTTATATAATCCCTTGAGCAAACACCCACATTTAAAACATAGTCCATTACCATGTGATTTGATGTATTCTTACCTAATGGAAGAAGATATATTTTTGGAAATAATTTCCAATAACCTATCCCATTACCAAGAACAAACTATGATTGAATTTTTTAAAATAAATGTCCATGATGTACGATAGAGTTTATGTGATATAGACAAAATCAATCCTAAGGACATTTATTATATAATAATTTTAAAAAGTGGTTCCCAACAAGTAATACAATCTCATAGAATACTCAACTGCACAATCATAGATGTTTTTAAGATAATTAAAGATAAATTTCTATATTATTATAAGATTTAATAAATCTATGATTCTCAGTGGGTTAGTCCGATTCTAGTAGTCCTAGAGCCTACCGACCTGACCACTTTAAAAAATGAATGAAATGAAATAATGCACATTTGAGTAATAAATAGCTGGGGTGTGTGTATATATTATATGAATATAAATTCAATTACTTTAAATGAACAATTTCCCATTTCTTTCATCGATTCGATGGTACAAATGATATCAAGAAAAAGTCATTAATATTTTTGATGGATTCTCATGATACATCCATGCACTAATCAAACTAGAAGACAAAGAGAAGATGACCTTCAAATTTAATTTTGGAACAATCACCTTCAAAAGGATTCCTTTTAGGCTATGAACTCCCGATGTACCTTTCAATGTTCTATGGTGAGTATTTTATCAGATCACATTGAGGACGTCCTGGAGGTGTTACTCAATGATATAATATTTTTCAGAAATTCATTAGATCATTTCCTAGAAAATTTTGGAAAAGTTTCAAAAAAATCATTGAAAATAACCTTATATTAAATTAAATAAAATCATTTCGTGGTTGAAGAGGGAATAGAATTGGGGTACATAATTAAAAAAATATGGATCAAGGTTTATAAATAAATATTTCTCGTAATAAATTACTTTCCATATCTAAGTTGTATAAAATATGTAAGATCCATTGTAGGGCATGAATAATTTTATAGAATATTCGTCATATATTTTTGTAAGATTTATCTCCATCTATTAAGATTAATTTTACAGGATACCAACCTTAATGTTAATTATGCATGCATGGAATCATGTGATGAACAGAAGTAAAGGTTTATCAAACCACTAATAATGAAACCCCCCAAATGGGAGTGCACTTTCGAGTTACTATACGATAAATCTAACCAAGTGTTGGGAGCCACACTCTAAAAAATAATTGGATGAAATCCTCAAGACATATTTTTTGCATCACTAACCTTGAATTCTAAACAAATAAATTACACAACTATTGATAAAGAGGTCCTTATACTATTCTTTTCACTAGAAAATTCGGATAATATCTTCGTGGAACTAAATTTTATGTTTTTTTTCATACAACAATCAGGTATTTAATGAAAAATTTATATGTTAAAACAATGTTGGTGAGATATATTATACTCTTACTAAAGATAAATTTGTAAATTAAGGATAAAAAGGGAACTGAAAATCATGTGTCTGATCATCTATGTCGACTACACCACACTACTGAAGAAAAAATTGAAAGTAGAACCCACTTAATGATGATCTTCCTTGAGAAAAAATCTACCTCATAAATGGTGAAGTACCATGGTATAGTAACATTATCAATTATTTGGTTATATATTAGGACTTCTCATTTACTGTCTAATCAATAACATAAGATTAGATCTAAATTATCTTTTTTTATTTTTGATGACCAATTTTTGTTGAAAATTTATAATGATCAAATGAAAATAAGATGCTACCATGGAAATAAAATTGAATCATTGTTTTAACTATTTTATAAATTATCTTTTGAAGGAAACTTTGGACTTTATAATACTGTCAAAAAAGTTTTATAATGTGGTATTTATTGGACCACCTTATTCATTGATGTATATGAATTTTGTAGAAGATGTTAAAAATTCTAGTTTTCTGATAACATCTCACAACAGTATGAAAGGACTAAAAAACCAATAACATTTTGTAAATTTATTGAAATATGGTAAATAGATATCATCAGACCATTCCCAATTTCATTTTGAAATTCATATATTTGTTTAGCTGTAGAGTATGATAAAAAATGGGTGAAAAAAAGTAACCAGGACTGATGATGCTAAAGTTGTATTTTATTTTTCTATGTCTATCATTTCATGTAGGTTTGGAGTTCAATGAGAAATAAATAGAGACTAAGAAACTCATTTCTACAATCCAAAAATGAAGGAATTGCAGAAAAATTTTGGGTACATCATATGAAATCAACACCATACAATCCCTAAACCAGTAGACAAGAATAAGTATGCAATATTGAAATCAATGGAATTATGGAAAATATTGTTAAACCCAACAAGAATAATTGGATCTAAATGTTAGATGATACCTTATGGGTATAAAAAATATCCTCCAACACAAGAATAAGGATGAGACCCTATAGGTTAATTGATGGAAATAGTTTCCACCATCCCGTGGAATTAGAGAACAAATCACATTTTGTAGCAAGAATGATGAATATTGACCCTGATAAAGCTACGAAAGAGAGAAGATTTCATTTACAGGAGAAAGAGAAAATCTGGAAGGAATCATAATTAAATGATCTTGAAAGAGAAAAAAATGATGGCTTATGATAATATAATTCAACTAAGAACCATTAATCCTGGAGATCATGTGATATTATACAAATCCATACATAATATAATACATTGTATACTTCATTCCAAATAGTATGGCCCCTTTACTTTTATTAACACTCACCCCATTCGGGCTTTGTAGATAAAAATGTATGGATGAGAAAACCCGATCACTATAAATGGGAAGAGAGAAAAAAAGATTCATGGGACTATACCTTAAGAACTATTGGAGGATATCACCTTCTTTAACTTGGATTTCCAATGAAGACCTACCAGGGTGCATCATTCCATTACCCGTGGTTAAAAGATGTAATTAAATTTTTTATATAAATTCCTAAAAAAATACATTTAAATGGACATAAGACACTGTATGAAATATGTGTAGTGGTGAAAATATTGTAGTCTAAAAGTTTTAAAATAATTTTAATTATTGAGTAGTGCCAACGATATTAAAAAAAATTGTTCAAAGAGGAAACCCACATTTTACCTTAGTCTACTCTTCACCTTGGTTATATTCTATAAATATTGAACATGCCCTCACAATCATTTGTTTTTATTCCTATTTTTAGGGTCATTAATAAAGATGATGCAATGTTAAAAAATGGAGAAACTGAACATTGAATGGTTCATGAATGCACTGCAGAACATAACTGATAGAACATGAATTTCACCACCCAATTAAGGAATAATTTAAAGAGGGATTTATATTTTACATTAAATATCTTTGGAATTATATATAATCTGGTTTGAAATTATTTTCTTTAACATTAAAATACAATTTCATGTCTACACTTGGATTTATGTTTTTCTTTACTTATCATGGAGACATGAGTTTCATAGGAATCTTGTGATATCATGTTTAATATTTCATTGATACTAAAATTCAATGGTTAAAATGAATAATTGGATGATACATGTGAGGCATGGATATTATGATGGGGAATCATGATTTTATGTAATTTATTGATTCATGTCAATGAAATTTCACAATAATTTTTATCCTAATTTGAATTTAAGAAATTTATGTGAATTTATTTTTTATTGTTAGTCACACCATGATAGGTTTTCCAATGTTACAATTCCATTTATTGATTTTATTTTTGGACCAAATATATCATATTTTATTTTGAATCTTATTTCTTGAGTGATATTGGGACAATCCACTTACTTGGTGTTGTATTTAAACTTATAAAATATATTACTATATAAAAACACATCTAAAATAATTTAGGTATATTTTAATAAACATGTTATACTTAGAACACCTCCTTTACATTAATATTTCTTTATCCTATAGAGACAATTAATGACCTTTATAGGGATGGTCCATGTTTCGAGCCATTTTTGTCCATTCCTACCATACTACTAGTATTTTTCATGATATATTAAAGTAGATGATTGAGGACTAAGGGTGTCTAGGTGGAATTGATGAAAACAATTGTAAGGATGATGTATGAGGGTAATAGTTTGTGAATAAAAAGAGGATTTAAGTCATTCAATGTATTTAAATGTTTTACCTTTTTGAAAGTAATAAAAAATAAATATCAAATAAATGGATTTTGACATTGAAGAACAAAAAATACATCACCAGATGCATGATATATATCATACGTGGTTAGAAATTGTGTTTGTGGTTTATTATAAGCATAAATTTTATAAAATAAAAAATGTAGATAATAATTAAAGAATGTGAACATCATTAATTTTGCATTCGTTATTCTAGAACTTTTGTTTGTGTTTTTTTGAAGTTAGAGTTACTAATTTTTTTGAGATAACTTCATTACACATATAATTGTTATATAATGCATTGTAATTAAAAGATAAACCTCCTCCATGAGGTTTAATTACCTAACTTCAATTCCTACCAACCATAATCCTGAGGGATATTTGAACCATTAATTAATTCCCTCACTATTTTACGTGACTTTTGCCTTTAAAAAGTGAGGAAAGTAGTTCCTTTACAATCATAGGGATAAGGAAAATGTTATCATGATATGAGGATAAATTTACATTAATTGTATCATGTGTGATGAGAGAAAAGAATAAAAATTGAGGTAGATCATTCAATTAATATTTTAGAAACTTTTAGTTAGAATAAAATTGATGATAAATGTCTGATAAAGATTGCAACACGTGGATAATGGAGATTAAATTTTGAATAAAACACCCAATATATTTTAAAAAAACATTATAAAATACTATATTATATTATTTGTCCAAACTGAGGGGGTACCCCATGAAAGCATTTGAAGAAAAATATTGGACTCAAATTTTCAACTATTGATGACCCATTATGACATGAAACTCATTAAATGGTATATTATGAAACCCAAAGCCTATTAAATGACTATAATATTATTATAGGGGTGTATTGAAGAGGATATAAACCAGAGTGGGGAGCATTGGATGACAACCTGTATCATATTTATTTCTCCTTTTTCTTTTTCTTTTATTTTCTTTTCTCCATAATGTCTCCCCTATCCCGCATCATTTTTACTTCCCCATCCATAGAGGGATAGTTTCATTGAGTGAACAGGAAATCAAGATGATGGACCTACATGCTTTTCTTAATATATTATAAATAAATTTAATCGGACACCTCCTTCTTTTTAAATATTTATTAAAATCATAATTCAGTTTAAAATTCTGATGGCAGTTACATTTGGTTTTGATTCAGTTATTTTTTATTGATTTGGTTTATGATACATATCTCCCTCCACCGAATTATTTTCATTATATGGTAGAATATATTTGTGTTGGGTGGTGGTTTCTTCATAATCATTTGCATTTTTGTGATAGTGTATGTTGTAATATTTGTTTATTAGTGAATTATAATGTGTAGTCAAGGATTTCCTTAATTAGTCAAGAAAACCTACTCCAATGAAACACACACAGAATGAAGCGTACAATTATATAAGGTTTCATATAGGAATATAATTATAATACTAATATGTAAAAGGGAGAGATATTAATTGGTAGATGAATCTCTATCTTATCGGTTAGTAGAAGAAAAAGGGACAAAATATGGATAGCATGATAACACCACACTTGGTCTAGCTAAACCCACTATAGTAACCATATTTCTCAATTGTTTGAAACCAATTAAATCACACTTCTTATCTTATACAAAATTTTCAAATTTAATTAAAACCAATTTTTTTTTAAAAAATAATAAAAAGTAAAAACCTTGTTTTGTGTTCACTTATCTTCAATAGATGACCCTGAGTTAACTACTATATTATACGTCGATAATTTAGAATATTTGTTTCTACGCCCCATGACAGGCGTACATCAAACTACCTATTTTAGCATGGATATGTAATCCATATTAATTTGATTCAATCAAGATCACATGTATGATAATGATATACAATAATTAAAGAATAGATCATGCAAATTCTCATATTTATTTAGTTAGAATATCCAAAATCTATAATATTAGGTGATCACCTAGCTGACATACTAAACAAATTTATAAGTATAATAATAATCCTATAAATAATATAACCATATTTACCCATATGTTTTGGATACATTATTACATTGTTACTAGATACAAGCAATCACATCCCAAAGGACCAAATAATTTAATAGTTTTGGTAAACTAAATACATACTTGAATCCATAATTAAATTGAAAAACATAAAATACAACTAGTAATTACATTGTGAACATATTTTATCACATTAACACATTATTTAATATTATAAAGACCAGAAATATCAATGTAAGTTTTTTAAATATATTGGAATGTTACACGTCTGTGAAAATTCACGGCGTGTGATTCCAAGGCCCGGAGTGCCCGAAATGAATTTTTGAACAATATTTCTGGTACGTTTTGTAAACGTGTGAGCAGGTTTTTCTAAATTTTGAACCAGTGCTCTGAATTAAAATCCAATGGCACCATTGAACTCACAGCTCCCGTATTCGCTTAAGGAGACTTTCACCTCGACGGTAGTGGGTCGAGAGTGAAAAATAGTTTTTTTGTTTTTTCTGTAAGAATAAATTAAATATAAATGTGTGTGAAATTTTTATTTTTATTTGCAAAATACATGTGGGTGTTGGGAGGTGGGGTCCACAGGAACAAAACCTCTATGTATAAGTTATAAGTGGTGAGAGGCGAACCCACATGCGGTTGAGGATTGGCTGGAGGTCGTGGTGGGAGATTTCCGACTGGTAGGGACACCGACTGATCTCATGGTGATTATTGCCTCCAGCCATTTACAGGAAGCCGTAGGCAGATGGTGGAGCTTGATGCTCTAGGTTCACGATGAGGTGATGCTTCTCTGGGCAGACTTCAAGAACCTGTTTTGGGAAGAGTTTGTCCCAGCGACTCTTCACATAGTGCACATTCAAGAGCTACTTCATTTGCAGTAGGGTATAATAACCGTGGCTCAGTACTCAGCGAGGTTCATAGACCTATCAGGCTACTCCACCAAAATGGTGTGGGACCCATTCTTCGGGTCTTGGACCTTCGAGAAGAGACATAGGTGAGAGAATAGAGCTTCAAGGATCTCACTCAGCACCCCGACGTTGGCGGGGGTATAAGAGAGAGCCCTCTTAGTGTAGAGTTTTCTTACTAAGCAGTCTCTAGTAGCGAAATCCACCAAAAGTCGACACGTAGAAGATTCTTATGTAGGTGGAAGCCGAGAGATGTCACAGAGGTCCAAGAGGACTAGATATATAGGTGTAGGAATTCTTGATGATGGATCCATTGTCTGGGGCACCCAAAGTTGAGGTAGTCATTCCAGGAGAGGGCAATGTTACGCATGTGGAAGGTAGGGTCACATGGCTCTTGACTGTCCGACACGCCATTCGGATGATCAACAGAAGGTTGAAGGATATCCCAGGGAGAGACAGAGATTCGATCGAGGTGGTCCACAGGGATCAGGTAGACATGGAAAAGTAGTTGGTCATGCAACTGGAGGTGGGAGACGATTCGAGATATTACTGCCACCACCGACAAGAGGTCCACCCCAACTACAGGGAGCATGTGGATAGGTGGAGCTCACCTACATGTAGTTGAGGATTTCAATCATCATGCTTCAGAGATGATTCGAGGTACAGTCTGTGTCTATTCGACCATAGCTTCAGTAGTTATAGACACAGGTGCCAGTCATTGTTTTATTTCCACGACCCTTGTTGGAGCTCGGAGATTCCGACGGAGCCGTTGGCTCAATCCTTATGGTTAGAGACTTCTATAGGACCAGAATCGATGATTACACACTAGTGCAGGTAGTGTGAGCTTACTCTAGGAGGTGAGAGCTTCGGCTGGGATCTACTAGTAGCGGCGTCGAGGCCTTTCAACGTCATCTTGGGTATGGACTGGTTATCTATAGTCCATGCTTAGATTGACTGTATTAGTAGCAAAGTGCGGTGTGTCTGCATGGATGGGACCAGGTTTTCCTTCACCGGTGAGAAGGGAGCCTTTGTAGCACATGATAGACTTACTCGGAGGAGGGTGCAGTTGTTCACTCATTAGCTTGCTTGCCTTACCCTCAGAGATGTTGATGTGGAGAGTCCGAGTTATCCTGTAGTGGTGGACCATTACACAGATGTTTTCTCTAATGATTTCACATGCCTACCTCCTTGCAGAAAGGTGGACTTTTACATTGATTTGTACCCTGGGAAAGCACCGAAATCTACACCAGCATATCGGATGGCTCCCTCTGAGCTTCATGAGCTGCATGTATAGGAGGAGGCCATGCAGTGGAAGGAAATCATCTTGCCCAGTGTTTCACCTTAGACAACCCTGATTCTATTCTCTATGAAGGTGCTTGGGAGCTTGAAGCTTTGTGTTGACTATTGGCTCCTGAACCAGGTGACCGTGTTGAAAAATTACCCACTCTTGAGGATTGAAAACCTCTTTGACCAGTTCAAGGGAGAATGATGGTTCTCAAAGATATACCTCAGATCTGGCTATCTCCATCTCAGTGTTCGAGATGAGGATGTGCAGAAGACGAATTTCAGATGTTGCTACGACCACGACAAGTTCTTGGTTATGCCTTTCGGCATAACCAATGCTCCAGAAGTGTTCATGGGACTCATGAAAAGGGTCTATCAACCATACCATGATCGCTTTGTCGTAGTCTTTATCGACGACATTCTAATCTACTTGACTACTGAGGAGGAGCATGCCTACCATTTGCAGGTAGTACTTGACACACTCTGAGAGCAACAACATTATGGTAATCTCTCAAAGTTACAGTTCTAGATTAGAGAGTTTCACTTTCTAGGACATTTCATCTCGGAGGCTGGAGTTTCCGTTGATCCAGCGAAGATTGATGCAGTACTTTCTTGGGAGCCACCTAGAAGTGTGATGAAGGTACCAAGTTTCCTGGGGTTTTCTGGATATTACCCGTGGTTTGTGCCAGATTTCTCGAGAGTAGAAGCACCACTATCATCCTTAAGGAAAAAGGGAAACCCTTTGTGTGGTCAGAGATATTCCATTAGGGCTTTCATGAGCTAAGGCAGAGGCTGACTAGTGCCCCCATATTGAGGATTCCATATTAACGCATAGGGTTTATAGTCTACGCGACGCATCAGGGATTGGAATCGAATTTTTCCTGATGCCGGAGTGATCAGTGATCGTATATGGCTTTTTATAGCTAAGACAACAAGAGTAGAACTAGGCTACCCATGACCTAGAGGTAGCACTAGTGGTCTTCTCCTTGAAGATGTAGCGACACTATATGATGGGTGAGCATCTTTTTGTGTACTCTTATCATAAGAGTCTTAATTATATCTTCTCCCAGATGGACCTGAACCTGAGACAGTGACATTGGATTGAGTTCCTCCTAGACTATGACTTCGAGATAGTCTATAATTTTAGGAAGGGGAAGGTTTTTGAAGATGCACTCAGTAGGATATCTGGTATACTGTTGCAAGGTGAGGTGACAGAGCAACTGAATGCCCTGCATATATCCTATGTGGATAGATATGGAGTAGTCTTTTTAGTCTCATATTGTCTCTCCACCACTCTTTCAGCGAGTCAGGGAGGCACAACGAGGAGAAACTGACTGCGTGACACGACGTTCATAGATATCCATAGGATATTCACCTGATGGATTTTCTGAAGGTGGGGAGAACGTCATTTTCTTCAGGGGACATACTATGATATTAGTGTTACATCAGGAGGAAGTGTTGAGGGAGTTCTACACATCCCCTCTAGCAGTACATCCAGGAGTGGTGAAGATATACCAGGATCTCCGATGGTAGAACTGGTGGAGAGGAAAGAAGAAAGCAGTTGCAGAGTTTGTCTCTCGATGCCTCATCTATCAGAAAATGAAGGCATAGCATCATGTACCAGCAGGCTTGGTTCAACCTTTAGAGTTCCCAGAGTGGAAGTGGGATGGGACATCCATGGAGTTTGTGACAGGACATCCACGTACATCCAGAGGTCATGACTTGATTTGGGTGATAATCGATCGAATCACCAAGTCGGCCCACTTCCTACCGATCAGAGAGCAGGGTTCAGTAGAGAGCTTGGGATGCCTAAATGTGAAAGAGATTGTGTGGCCACATGGAGTACCCACAACGATTGTCTCTGATCTTGATGCAAGATTTACTTCATGGGTATGGAAGAGATTGTTGGAGGCTTTCGAGACGCAACTTCGTTTGAACACCGCCTTTCATCCTCAGACAGATGGACAGACTAAGTGGACTATTCAGACCCTCGGCGACATGCTGTGTGCTTGTGTCCTCGACTTCAGTCGCTGTTGGGAGGATCAATTGCCTTTGGTGGAGTTTGCATACTATAATATCTCTCACTGCAACTTTGGGATGGAACCTGTTGAGGTATTGTTTGAGCGACCTTGCAGATCACAGTTGTGCTAGACTGACACAAGGGAGTCACCACTAGTGGGACAATAGATGGTACAGGCTACCACAGAGAAGGTACAGAACATCCAACAGCGGATGAAGACTGCACAGGGCAGACAGATTTCGTATGCTGAAAAGAGACGGTGACCTCTAGAGTTTGAGGATGGCAACAACATCTTGCTACGGGTCTCACCTCGATGAGGTTTACAGTGATTTGGCCGAGGCAGCAATTTATCTCCAAGATTTATCAGACCTTTTCAGGTCCTCACCATTGTTGGAGAGGTGGAATACAGCTTAGATCTTCCACCTCATTTTCACCGAGTGCACGACGTCTTCCATGTATCCCAGTTCAGGAGATACGTGCATGACCCCTCCCACATCACCGACTATGGAGAGATGGACGTCAATGATGGGGTGACTTTTATGGAGGTTCCAGTAGATATTGAGGATCGACAAGAGTGGGTTCCTCATGGATGGTCGATACCTTTGGTCCGCGTTTGCTGGTAGCACGGGAAGCTCCAGGATAACATATGGGAGCGGGAGGCTCAGATGCATGCTCAGTACCCCCACATGTTCCCTTAGATTGAGTTGTGGATTACGAGGACATAAACCCCGATTTGGGGAGAATGGAAATACCTAGAATTTCCATGTATGTTTTTTTAAATATATTGAAATTTTATGAGTTCGTGAAAATTGACGGTGCGTGATTCCGAGGACCGGCGTGTCCGGAATGAATTTCTGAAATTTATTTCAGGTACGTTCAGTTAACATGAGAGAGAGTTTTTCTATCTTTTGAACTGGTGCATGGAATTGAAATCTGAGGTCACCGTTGAACTCACAGTTCCAGTATTTTCTTAAGGATACTTTCACCTCGACGACAGTGGGTCGAGAGTCAAATATATTTTTTGGGTTTTTCGTGTAAGAATAAAATATAAATAAAAGTGTGTGACATTTTTATTTTTATTTTCAACACCCATGTGGGTGTTGGGAGGTTGGGACCCCCAGAACTAAACCACCATGTGGATGTTGGGAGTGGGGACCACCAGTCCTTAACATCCCATGAGAGTTTATGGTGTTGGGGATGGCCCAACCCATAACCTCCCATGGGAGGTTATGGTTGTGAGGACCACCCGGGATTAAACCCCCTTGAAAAGACCCTTTAATTGAGAGAAACTCTAAACCCACCTCATTAATGTGGAGGAGTCTCTTGACTTCCTCCAAATTCTTTGTGCCAACACACATACCTTTATTTGTGTCAACTTAGATAATTGGCTTGCCCTCTTTTTAAATTAACTAGAAACATCGTTGGAATTTATGAAAGGTTCTTAATAAATGAACCGTTATAAATTTCATGATAATTACATACCTCTCCCCAACTCCTATAAATATAGAGCCTAGGAGGAAGATTTGGGATGGCTTCACCAAGTGATGAAGTGCTGTTAATGTGACACAATTCCCAACACATGGAGGATTACGCTCTCCAACGAGAAACGCTTCCTCTACAAAGAATGTCGGTGATGAATGTCTTCATCTTCATCCTCAAAATCACCTTGCGGAGGAAACTGACGTGGGACGTCTTTGACGAACAACCTTCCCTCCTCATCATCATCAACGAACAATATGAGCTAGGGGGATTGTTTATTTACGTGATAATACTTTTCTTTGATTTTTTTTGCGGTTTGGGAAAGAATCATTACAGAGGTGCTAAAGTTTGAAGTTTATCGTTCTTATTTCTTATTGAGCCAAATGCTACCAGCATAACCTGGAGGTTCTGGGCCAAACCAACATAGCCCAACCCCTCTGCCATTCTTATTTGTGGTGTTATTCAGAATGAAGGGAGGGGACGCTGATGACCGAGGCGGTGAAGGCAAAATCGCCGCCATCCGCAGCCTTCACGACCCGCGCTGCCCCCGCGGTGCCCTGGCCTCCCGACCGAACCGTCCCTCAGGTGCACTTAGTTGCACCCCGGCCACACCGACTGCCCTAGCCTCCCGACCGAAATGGCCCATATCGCACCACCCACTGGGCGAATCGTCCCTGGCCCCACCACCTCAGCCCCCTGGCTAAGCCGCCCTGAGTTGCACCCCTACGGCCTTCTGAGCCGAACCGGCCCCGCGCCTCGGGAAGAGTCGCGCTAGCAGTTCGCTACAGGCTGAGCCACCCATGCGGAGCCCTCTACACTGAGTCTCCAACGCGGCGCCCTCTGGGATGAACTTCCCTCACGCCGACCTGCGGCTGGTCCACACCCTCGCGGCCGGTTCGCACCCTTATGGTTCTCCACAGCCCCTTGCGGCCCGCTGGGCGGGGCCCAGCAGGCCTGGCAAAACCCAATGGGTTGTCCTGCGCAACAGGCAGGGCCAGACCCAATGTGTTAGGCCAGGTCGACCTGAATGGGGTCATCCCAAGCTGTGTCGGGCCGGGTCGGTCTGAACGGGTCGGACCGGACCTTGGCCAACAATGACCCTTTACGCTCTTTTGGCAATAACATTGGCACCTGACGTCTTTTTGATGAACCGTCAGCGGCAATGGAAATATTAGAGTGAGAAGGTACCCTTAAGTATAATCCACTAGAGTTTTAGTTTGACATGGGAAACGGTTAGGTTGGATTGAGCCCAAATCCAACCGGGCCCCCGGGACTAAAAGGCTAATAACTCACAGAGCGAACGTTCATTTGACGCACTGTCTATTGCGTTAGACCCCTATGACGTGGTAGACCTTTGTGATACTTCTTCACAGGACTTCATGATAGTTGGAATATCGAATAGTAGCTCATAGTTCGGATCCCCGCGGAGATGAGCGAGCGTAGTGCGAGGAACTTGTAGCTGGCTGAGACGTGACAACTGCTGGGCGTTTTTACATGGATTGACTCTAGTAGCCCAGTGGTGAGCGAATTGGTGTTGCGTGTAACGACCCAAAATTTCATTAATGGAAAATCCCTCTTGATCCAGTTAAATGTTTCTTTATGAAAAAAAAATGTTTTTATAAGATGTCAACTTCCTTAGTTTTACGTTAAGATTTGTGACCGTTACTTTTATAGTCGTTGAACAGTGATCATCTGGGTAGTTTAAATATAAGGCTTTAACGAACCAATTTTCTACTCAGACAAAGGAAGCGATGGCCTCATCCAGTAGAATTGCCCCTTACGAAGCCCATTTGTCGGAGCTCGGAAAAGAGGTGGCGTCTTTGGGCTTTTCCCTTGACCAAGCCCAAGCTGAGCATCAT
This sequence comes from Viscum album, assembly GCA_963277665.1. Taxonomy (NCBI): domain Eukaryota; kingdom Viridiplantae; phylum Streptophyta; class Magnoliopsida; order Santalales; family Viscaceae; genus Viscum; species Viscum album. The sequence continues at coordinate 1,775,378,344 of OY728146.1, read as the reverse complement.
CAAGTCAAGCTCGAACGTGATCGTCTACGGGAAAAATGGAAGTTGATAGAGATTACCACTCGAGCGATGTTATCCGAGCAACCCCAAGAGTCTGTCACCATCGCACACCTTACCCTTAGGTCTTATGCGGCTATTTTAAGGGGTTATGTAACAAATAAGTAGCACCATGTTCATGTACATTATTTTTGTATATAATAATGAATATAATTTCTAGTCATTTTTGATACATTGTAATTAGTTTTTAAAGTACAAACGGTGTTTTTAGTTATTATTTAATTAGGAATTATATTTTATTAAATTAAAGGATTTTTGAATTAAATAATATTTTAATAAAATATTATTATTAATATTAAATTAATTTTTATTAAATATAAATGATCTTATAATTTTATGAATGCAATTAAAAATTTTATTAAGGTTTGAAAGCCATTTCTGTCAAAACCCGTGAATTTTTTTATAAATGTCGGTTTTTATTCTAAAAGAGAAAATTCACATATTTAGAAAATTATTTAGATAAAATAAATATTATTTTTGGAATCAGGACGTCGAAATTATCCAACGGTGAATTTTTCATAATTTTCTGTGACAGTCAAATTTTTGGGTAAAAATTAAATACCATTTAAATATATAATGTGTTTTATGACATCATAATGACCCAATGGTGATGTAATAAAATACCATAATCCTTATGTTCGGCCAATATGTGTTTTACCATTAAAATAATGATGTTTTGGGTTTGTTTGACTCACTTTTCAAAGCATTAATGGAGCCCTCAAGACTTATTCAACACTTTGCCTTTTTAAATTAATTTCCATGGGAGTGTGACTCACCTCCACATAAGCAACCCTAATTTTTTAATAAGTTCGGACCATGGCCTTGTAAAATACTGATTTCTTCTTTCCTTTTCTAGAAACCATGGGCAAATACCATGGGATGGTTTGTGGTTTGGATTATTTTAATATAAGGGGTCCCAAACCTAAATAATAAAGAATTCTCTCACCTTTCCTATATAAACCCACCCAAGCTCCCACTTCCTCCTCACTCAAAGCCCTTGAAGTTCGTCCAACCTCTGCCCTACTCTCTCTAGAATCCTCCCAAGGTGCCCCAAGCTCCCAAGAAGCCTCTCACAAGCCTCTCTCTAGCCTTTGGAAGCACACTTCCAAGTAAGGGGTTTTTTCCTTTCTCATTTTTTTGTTAATTTTCTTTAAGTTGTATTTCCCTTTTTATTTCAATTATGAATGTTGGGGTATGGTTTCTCACCTCCCCCATACTGCCATATTATTGTTTTAATTATGGGAGAACCCTTTCTCTCTCATTAAATGACTCCCATGTACACCCGTTACTATGCCGAAATTCCGAAAGGAACTTCTCTCTCTTCTTTCACATTCAAGAAATACTTTTGTATCATGAATCTAAATTCCATTTCTATTGTTGGGAGATGTATATATATGATCTTCTTACTGTCCATTACATGTAAATATTATGAGGAACCCCTTTCTCTCTAATCAACCTTTTTTATGAATTCTTATGTCATGTCGTTACGCTGCCGAAATCGCACCGATTTTCTAAGCCAATGTCTTTGTGTAGTGAATACCATGTCCATTTCTCCATCAAGGTTATTCACCTTTATGCACATTTACATATTGATTATAAAGTTTCATGTATGAATTCCACTTTCCTTTATCATGGAAGAAATGATTATGTTTTATGAATCCATGTTTTATGATCCATGTGGCACACTTATGCATGAACTGAAATGTTTAAGAAGGGTGCGCCCTTTATAGCGCTCCAATGCATTGGGTAAAGTATAGTATCATGACATGTCATGTGCAATGAGTGTTGACTCATGCTAATTCAAGTGCAATGAGGGTTTACTCGTGCTTCAAGTGCAATGAGGGTTTACTCATGCTCCATGTGCAATGAGCCTTGGCTCATGCTAATTCAATGTTAAGTGTTGTTTCCACATTTCCATGTTGTGATCATCATGCTTTATCATGCCTTTATGTTCATGTTTCTATTATGCTCTATTGATATTCCTATTGCCTAACATGTATTTCAATCCTCATGTTATTCATTGCTTACTCCCTTACTGGGCTTTATAGCTCACCCTTTTCTTATGCATGTCCTCAGGTTATCCCATGCAATGCTAAGTACGAAGGAATGTAGTGGTCATGTAAAGGAAGTTTTCAATAAGGATGTTGTATTTCAAGTTTAAAGTTTTTATGTAATGATCCTAAGCCCCAAAGACACTAAACCTATCGATCTTCTTTGTTGTATCAAGTGACGTTTTATGTAATAAAGCATGTTTAAGTTGTAATAAAAAGCAGGGTTGTCATAGTTGGTATCAGAGGATAGGTTTAGTTATTTTTGGGATTAGGAAACCCTAGTAAAGCCTTAGATACAAGAATAATCATAATAAAAACATCCCTAAGTTTTGGTAAATACTAAGTAAGTGTTTTATCAAACAAATACATCCCTGTCTGGATACGAGCAGGTAGAGGCGGCTCTGGCACAGATGTATCCTAGGGGCAAAACCCGAAAACACCGCTTTGAGCTAGACTCGAATGGGAACTGGTGCACGACAACGGGCCTTGCTGCACTATTGGTTACGACACTCCCGAGGGATATGTTTTGATAAATTCACAATCTTAGTATGAACCCTTATTAAGGGAAAAATGCCCCTAAGAATATATGTTAGAAGGAAGATCATGAAAAGCCTGGATTGAATCCTATAGACTCATGAGTTAAAGAGATTAAAGTTTATTTATAAGTCATCAACTTTTGTCTTTGGATTACCCTTTATATGTTACCCCTAACTTTCCTTTTATTCCATCCAATGGTCGGTAATAGGAGAAATCGGGCTAACAACCGTTGTGAAGATCAGTGTGATGATTGTACTTATGAGATGCCAAATCCAATGGGAGCGGGAATCGCGAACTTTGTCACGCTTCTCTCTCAGCTAACTCAAGTTTTGAATAGAAACACTGGTCAAGAGGAACGTTCAACCCCCCCTAAGAAAGAACAAGTCGCTATTGAAAGCTTCATGAGACAAAGGCCTCCTACTTTTAGTGGATCATCCGATCCCACGATTGCTGAAAAATGGATCAACTGCATTGAAAAGATATTCTCCATCCTCCAATGCTCTGAAAAAGAGAAGGTTCTCCTGGCGGCTTATCGTATGGAGGGTGAAGCTGATCAATGGTGGACATTGATCAAAAATACGAAGCCTGAGGAGGAGATCGAGGCTTTGTAATGGAAGGTATTCCGGAAGATGTTTTTCGATAAATATTTTCCACGCACCCTCCGTCTTAAGATGGAAAGTTACTTCCTTTCCCTCAAGCAGAAAGATGAGGAATCTGTGGGAGCGTACGAGGCAAACTTCACAAGGCTTGCACGATACGCTTCCGGCTTTGTCGTTACCCCCGAATGCAAGGTTGACCGCTTCTTTGGTGGGCTGAAGCCTAGCTTGCGGAAAGCATTAGCGATCCGTGACTTCGACAGCTATGAGGAAATTGTCCGATGTGCCCTCAAGGTTGAAAAGGAGATCGGAGAATCACAGGGGTATCATGGGGACAAGAAGCGTAAGGTGGACTTCAATACTGGTGGTCCGATGGATAAATCCAACGGCACTAAGAAATTCCAGCACCCCACTTGCCAAAAGTGTGGAAAGAAGCACCCTGGAAATTGCCTTAGGGGGACAAGAAAATGCTTCAAGTGTGGAAGAGAAGGGCACCTAGCTGTTAAATGTTAGCAAGAAGGACCCGCGGCTGCGAATGAGGGGAGGAACGCTCCGTTCGAACCTCAACGCGTTGTTCAATGCTTCAAATGCAAAGAACTGGGTCATTTTGAGAATCAGTGCCCTAATCCAAGGGTTATCGGGGGCAATCAACAACCTCCAAGACAGCAAGGAAGAGCTTTTTCCATCACTTCTGCCGAAGTGAACCCCGACAACGAATTGATGACAGGTACGCTAGTTATTCATTCAAGAATAGCGAATGTACTTTTTGATTCAGGTTCTACGCATTCTTTTATATCTCAAAATTTTAGTAGAACAATCCCTGCACCACCACAAATCATGGAAGTAAAGATGTCGGTGAGTACGGAAAATGGGGCAATCATTTCATCCCATGAGTATAAGTCCTCCCCTATTATAATCTGTGGATTGAATTTCCCGGCGAACCTCGTCATACTCCCTTTGGTGGAATTTGATGCAATTCTTGGCATGGATTGGCTTTCCTTATATAGAGCCAACATAAATTGTCGGGAGAGGGAAATCACACTCCATACGGAGAATCGACCCCCGATTCTTTACAAGTGTCAGGAGGAAGATGAATCTACTTTAGCTCCATCATCTCAAGCATGGATATTACTGCCTTATGAGCACGCATATCTGGCTCAGATGATTGAGTCCAAGGAAGAAACCACCCTTGAAGAAATGCCTATTGTGAGGGAATTCGCTGAAGTATTTCCCGAGGAACTTCCTGGTCTTCCTCCAAGAAGAGATGTTGAGTTCTCAATCGAACTTATACCTGGGGCGCTACCAATATCCAAGACTCCATATAGAATGGCTGTTGTTGAGCTTGAAGAGCTGAAGAAACAACTACAGGAGAATCTGGATAAAGGGTTTATATGCCCAAGTGCATCACCATGGGGTACACCAGTCCTCTTCGTCAAGAAGAAGGATGGGTCAATGCGGCTTTGCATCGATTATCGTGAACTTAACAAAATCACAATAAAGAACAAGTATCCTCTCCCAAGAATCGATGACTTGTTTGATCAGCTGCGTGGAGCTCAATACTTCTCCAAGGTCGACTTGCGGTCGGGATATTATCAAGTAAGGGTGAAGAAGGAAGATACCCCCAAGACTGCTTTTCGTACAAGGTACGGGCACTATGAATTCATAGTAATGCCTTTTGGACTCACCAATGATCCAGAAATTTTCATGGACTTGATGAATAGAGTCTTTAGAGATTACCGAGATAAACTTGTGGTAGTCTTTATAGATGATATTCTAATATACTCCAAAACCAAGGAGGACCATGAGGAGCATTTAAGAACAGTACTGGAGACTTTGCGCAAGGAGAAGCTCTATGCCAAGTATAGCAAGTGTGAGTTCTAGTTGAAGGAGGTCTCATTCTTGGGCCATATCATCACAAGCAATGGGATATCTGTGGACCCCTCCAAAACAGATGCAATTGAGGGATGGCCGAGGCCAACATCGGTAACTGATATCCGTAGCTTCTTGGGGTTAGCCGGATATTATCGACGATTTGTGAGAAATTTCTCACGATTGTCCAACCATCTTACCAAGCTAACTCGAAAGGGAGTAAAGTTTTCTTGGAGTGATGAATGCGAAGAAAGCTTCAAGGAGTTGAAAAGGAGGCTTATCACTGCACCCGTGCTCACTTTACCCACAAGTGGGGAGCTTTTTGTGGTATTCAGTGATGCTTCGAAGAAGGGCTTAGGATGTGTGCTGATGCAGAATGATAAAGTGATATACTATGCCTCAAGACAGTTGAAAATCCATGAGCGAAACTATCCAACGCATGATCTGGAGTTGGCTGCGGTAATCATTGCCTTGAAAATCTGGCGGCATTATCTCTATGGAGAGAAATGTGAGATATATACTGACCACAAGAGTCTTAAATATATATTCACACAGAAAAAGCTTAATATGCGCCAGAGAAGATGGATAGAGCTCATCAAGGATTATGACTGTTCAATACATTACCACCCTGGGAAGGCGAACAAGGTGGCGTATGCCCTAAGTAGAAAGGATCCAGCAATTCTATCAATGATGAGAATTGAGAAGGATCCAATCTTCTTAGACTTTATGAAGATGGACGTGGGAATCATAAAGAAGGGATCATCATCAATCCTTTCACAAATGATTGCTCAAACATCTCTTTTGGAAAGGTTAAAGGATGCTCAAAAGGATGATGCGAGAATCCAAGAAAAAGTGGAAGCTATCAAAAAGGGAAAATCCTCAGAGTTTAATGTTAATGAAGAAGGAATTGTGCGGTTTGGGAAAAGACTATGTGTTCCATCAAGTTCGGAGCTGAAGAAGGAACTTTTGGATGATGCACATAGTTCAAATTTCTCTATTCACCCAGGGAGTACAAAGATGTATCGAGATCTTCGAGAAAACTTTTGGTGGGATAATATGAAGAAGGAGATTGCTAAATATACATCAAAGTGCCTGGTGTGTCAGCAAGTGAAGGCAGAGAGGCATAAGTCTAAGGGGATGATGCAACCATTGCCCATACCAGAATGGAAATGGGAGAACATCACCATGGACTTCGTCACTGGACTTCCAAGGACATCCAAAAGCAACAATGCAATCTGGGTTATTGTGGATCGTCTTACAAAGACTGCACACTTCATTGCTATTCGAGAGGATTTCTCTTTGGATCAATTGGCACGGATATATATCAGGGAAGTGGTACGGTTGCATGGAGTACCACTATCTATTGTGTCTGACCGAGATCCAAGATTTACCTCTATGTTTTGGAAGAGTCTTCAACATGCTCTGAATACCGAACTGAACTTCAGTACGGCCTATCATCCTCAAACTGATGGCCAATCCGAGTGGACTATCCAAGCACTTGAGGATATGTTGAGAGCGTGCTCAATGGACTTTAAAGGAGGATGGGATCAACATCTTCCTCTAGTTGAGTTCTCGTATAATAATAGTTTCCACTCGAGCATCCAAATGGCACCATATGAAGCCCTATATGGGAAAAGGTGTAGAACATCGACATGTTGGGATGAGGTCGGTGAACGTAAGCTTCTTGGACCAGAAATGGTCGAAGAAATGGTGGAGAAGGTGAAAACCATTCAGCATCATATCAAGGCAGCCCAAAGTCGACAGAAGAGTTATGCAGATAATCGTCGACGAGACCTTGAGTTTAAAGTCGGAGACATGGTGTTTTTACGCATATCTCCGTGGAAGAAGGTCATGAGGTTTGGAAAGAAAGGGAAGTTAAGTCCAAGGTACATCGGCCCCTTCGAGATTCTTGATCGTGTTGGGGATGTGGCCTATCGACTAGCACTTCCACCTACTATGGCCAAGGTGCATGATGTCTTCCATGTATCCCTCTTAAGGAAGTACATACCAGACCCTTCACATGTACTCTCTTCTGAGGTGGTACAATTAGAAGACGATATTTCTTATGAGGAGCAACCAGTGAAGATCTTGGATCGTAGAGAAAAAGTTCTATGAAATAAGACAATGCCCCTCGTCAAGGTGTTGTGGAGAAACCACAAGTTTGAAAAATCAACTTGGGAGTCGGAGGATATGATGAAGCTAAGTTACCCACATTTGTTTTAGTGTGGGAAAAGGAAAATTTCGAGGGCGAAATTTCTTAAGGGGGGAATGTTGTAACGACCCAAAATTTCATTAATGGAAAATCCCTCTTGATCCAGTTAAATGTTTCTTTATGAAAAAAAATGTTTTTATAAGATGTCAACTTCCTTATTTTTACGTTAAGATTTGTGACCGTTACTTTTATAGTCGTTGAACAGTGATCATCTGGGTAGTTTAAATATAAGGCTTTAACGAACCAATTTTCTACTCAGACAAAGGAAGCGATGGCCTCATCCAGTAGAATTGCCCCTTACGAAGCCCATTTTTCGGAGCTCGGAAAAGAGGTGGTGTCTTTGGGCTTTGCCCTTGACCAAGCCCAAGCTGAGCTTCATCAAGTCAAGCTCGAACGTGATCGTCTACGGGAAAAATGGAAGTTGATAGAGATTACCACTCGAGCGATGTTATCCGAGCAACCCCAAGAGTCTGTCACCATCGCACACCTTACCCTTAGGTCTTATGCGGCTATTTTAAGGGGTTATGTTACAAATAAGTAGCACCATGTTCATGTACATTATTTTTGTATATAATAATGAATATAATTTCTAGTCATTTTTGATACATTGTAATTAGTTTTTAAAGTACAAACGGTGTTTTTAGTTATTATTTAATTAAGAATTATATTTTATTAAATTAAAGGATTTTTGAATTAAATAATATTTTAATAAAATATTATTATTAATATTAAATTAATTTTTATTAAATATAAATGATCTTATAATTTTATGAATGCAATTAAATTTTTTATTAAGGTTTGAAAGCCATTTCTGTCAAAACCCGTGAATTTTTTATAAATGTCGGTTTTTATTTTAAAAGTGAAAATTCACATATTTAGAAAATTATTTAGATAAAATAAATATTATTTTTGGAATCAGGACGTCGAAATTATCCAACGGTGAATTTTTCATAATTTTCTGAGACAGTCAAATTTTTGTGTAAAAATTAAATACCATTTAAATATATAATGTGTTTTATGACATCATAATGACCCAATGGTGATGTAATAAAATACCATAATCCTTATGTTCGGCCAATATGTGTTTTATCATTAAAATAATGAGGTTTTGGGTTTGTTTGACTCACTTTTCAAAGCATTAATGGAACCCTCAAGACTTATTCAACACTTTGCCTTTTTAAATTAATTTCCATGGGAGTGTGACTCACCTCCACATAAGCAACCCTAATTTTTTAATAAGTTCGGACCATGGCCTTGTAAAATATTGTTTTCTTCTTTCCTTTTCTAGAAACCATGGGCAAATACCATGGGATGGTTTTTGGTTTGGATTATTTTAATATAAGGGGTCCCAAACCTAAATAATAAAGAATTCTCTCACCTTTCCTATATAAACCCACCCAAGCTCCCACTTCCTCCTCACTCAAAGCCCTTGAAGTTCGTCCAACCTCTGCCCTACTCTCTCTAGAATCCTCCCAAGGTTCCCCAAGCTCCCAAGAAGCCTCTCACAAGCCTCTCTCTAGCCTTTGGAAGCACACTTCCAAGTAAGGGGTTTTTTCCTTTCTCATTTTTTTGTCAATTTTCTTTAAGTTGTATTTCCCTTTTCATTTCAATTATGAATGTTGGGGTATGGTTTTTAACCTCCCCCATACTGCCATATTATTGTTTTAATGATGGGAGAACCCTTTCTCTCTCATTAAATGACTCTCATGTACACCCGTTACTATGCCGAAATTCTGAAAGGAACTTCTCTCTCTTCTTTCACATTCAAGCAATACTTTTGTATCATGAATCTAAATTCCATTTCTATTGTTGGTACATGTATATATATGATCTACTTACTGTCCATTACATGTAAATATGATGAGGAACCCCTTTCTCTCTCATCAACCTTTTTTTATGAATTCTTATGTCACGTCGTTACGCTGCCGAAATCGCACTGATTTTCTAAGCCAATGTCTTTGTGTAGTGAATACCATGTCCATTTCTCCATCAAGGGTATTCACCTTTATGAACATTTACATATTGATTATAAAGTTTCATGTATGAATTCCACTTTCCTTTATCGTGGAAGAAATGATTATGTTTTATGAATCCATGTTTTATGATCCATGTGGCACACTTATGCATGAAATGAAATGTTTAAGAAGGGTGCGCCCTTTATAGCGCTCCAATGCATTGGGTAAAGTATAGTATCATGATACGTCATGTGCAATGAGTGTTGACTCATGCTAATTCAAGTGCAACGAGGTTTTACTCGTGCATCAAGTGCAATGAGGGTTTACTCATGCTCCATGTGCAATGAGCCTTGGCTCATGCTAATTCAATGTTAAGTGTTGTTGCCACATTTCCATGTTGTGATCATCATGCTTTATCATGCCTTTATGTTCATGTTTCTGTTATACTCTATTGATATGCCTATTGCCTAACATGTATTTCACTCCTCATGTTATTCATTGTTTACTCCCTTACTGGGCTTTATAGCTCACCCTTTTCGTATGCATGTCCTCGGGTTATCCCATGCAATGCTAAGTACGAAGGAATGTAGTGGTCATGTAAAGGATGTTTTCAATAAGTATGTTGTATTTCATGTTTATAGTTTTTATGTAATGATCCTAAGCCCCAAAGACACTAAACCTCTCGATCTTCTTTGTTGTATCAAGTGAAGTTTTATGTAATAAAGCATGTTTAAGTTGTAATAAAAAGCAGGGTTGTCATATTGCGTCAAACCCACGGTGGAAAGAACCTATTTGTAATGCGGAAGACCCAAGGTACTCGATTGAGGGATTAATTTAGTAGGCTATAAGGGGGGTCACATTTGGTGATGTTGCATACCCACGGTGGGGGGTGCCTCTTTGTTACATGGCAGACCCATGGTACTCAATAGGAGGAGTACCTTAGCAGTCCAAGGTTAGTTGGAAGTGCACTTCGTATCATGACAGGCCCACTACACTCGATATAGGAAATGTTCTCCAGCAGCCGAGGTATCGACAATGTGACTGAGGATGTTACTGGATACTACCCCTAGAATAAAATCCAGGTTGAGCTAAGTCAGTTTTTCTGTGTTTTCCTCATGACTGAGATGAATGAATTGATAACTTAGGTATATGTATGGGAATATACCTAAGTGGTGTTATATGTTGAATTCGTTCTATTTTATCCTTGATTGATTTTGTGAGACCTAGAGGGTCTCGGGGTCCCTACTGAGTATCATTATACTCACCTCTGCACGGGCTCTGCCCGTACCAAGTTGTGTTGGAAACAGACGACATATAGTGCTGAATGAGGTTGAGAGTACCTGGACTATATGGTACTAGGAGGTGGACCATAAGGAATGTCGGTAAATGGAGGAGATGAAAGGACATGGAGTGCTGATGAGGCAATCTGTACCTACCCTTCAGGTAGGAACATCCGAGGACGACCAAATAACTGTTTTCCTTTTTTCGTCAGTTGTACTTGTACTTTCAGTTTATTGTACTTTTCTATTGGGCTTGTATTCATGCCCCTTTTACATTCAACACTCTTTTGTTATATAGTTTACATGGAGTTTCATCCAGCGGTGTTAATGTTTGTGGATGTGTTTACATGTTATAAAGGTAATTCCTTCCCAGTTTTAGGGAATTACACCTTTGGTGCTAGTCTCCAGCCACTGGCATATGGAAGGTGGAATTGGGGTAGTCACATCACGGGCCCTAGGGGATGGGTCATGACAAATACCAAACATAAAAATTTACAAGAATCATCAGTAAATGAATTAAATTAATGGGGTGATCTCAAATACTTTGTCAGGGTATTAATACAGTAAAATCTAAATAAATAATTAATAATATGGAAGGAATAAATGATTATAAAATTACTTTAGATAAGAAAAATCATGTGATAAGAAAATTTCTATGGATATAAAAAACTTCCAATAATCACATGGAAATTGATATATTATTTCATAATGATGGATGGAAAAATTAGGAGCATAAATAACTCACCATTGAGGCCTTGTTCCAAGATATCTGAAAATACCTTCTAGAAATTATGCCAAAAAACTCAATTAAATAGGCAATTCCTCAACCAAAACTAAATCAAATTTGTTTCATAAGACCAAAAAATGCATCAAGGGGATATATAAGTCTCCACCCATCACATAATAAATCAAATGCATTAATCTTGTCTATAAAAAATCAATAATTTTCCATATTGTAAGAACTAAAAAATGGAAAGTCAATACATTCCCTAGTAAACATGAGCACTAACCATCCAAAAGAATATTATAGATGGAATCATTATATTATAACCTTAGCATAATATTAATAAAATTAAACTAATATAGATTAAAATAATTTTGAAAATAATGGGAAATTTTATTAGGGGAAACACATATTCCACTTTGAAATAACTTATTTGTAGTCCTAAATATTTACCAAATAAGCATGAAAATATTTTTATTAGAAGAAACCTTTTAAAATTTTAATAACTAGTTTAATTCATTGAGTGGTCATGATGGTGTGAAATTTCATTCATGATTTTTAAGTTAAAAGAATAAAGTACTGTAATGTTTTTGTAAAAAGTACCATATTTGTAAGACTACTAGAAGATTCCATTTATTTAATTAATTAAAAATTAAAAAATGGGTAAAAATGGATTTAGAAAATCCGATGATAATAGTAAAAATTATCATTAATTTTTTTTGAAAACATTAATATGGATGAAAAAATGATTTTCATCCAAAGAGAGAAATTAAGTCAATTGTTATTAAAAAAAATTTTTGGGCTCTTGAGAACTTATTTTAATAAAAATTTAATGGAAAAAATATTTTTAATAAAAAAGGATAGGTAACATAAACAATCCCAAATAATGATGCAATTGGGAAATAAACTCTTACTGATTAGGTAACTTTTGAATCATAATCCCCAGGAAATACAGAGCATCAAAATACTTTTTAAATACATTTAATAATAATATATTCATGATTTAAAATAATAAATGGGCAGTATATACACCACAAAAAATAAAAAAGTGGTGACTACGACACTTGCCTTATAGAAGAAAAAGTGAGACAAGAAACCAAATGATCAGGTTCACATTCCATAATATGTATCTAGAACATGATTATAACTAATATATATTTATTATAAATATATTCCATAACCATAAAAACATATAAAAAATTATAATTTATTTACTTACAACATCTTATCACCTGTTTATTAATAATTCATTACAGTTATCATTATTCTAGGTAATAACTACATCAATATTCATCAATGATTTGGTTTGATAAATTCGGTCCTTTTACATTTACCATGGTTACATAATATATATAGTGTTGAAAATTATATAAATATCATATATATTAATTATATATTTATTTATATTAATCTATAAAATATAGAAATTTAAAAATGAATTACAACATTCATGGAGATGATAAGCCATAGGTAAACATGAATGTTGTTTTCAATTTTTAATGGATGGGAAAAAATAAAGGTAAATAATAATTCACTTTTATAGAATAATAATAAAAAATAAAAAATATATATTGATTAAATTTATCATTATTACCATCTATATAAAATAGAAACGAAAAACAGATTAGATCTCTTTGTGGAGGTTGTAGTCCACACATACGCATGAGTGACGTTATTAATTTCCAACTATTTGGTTGGTAAAAAGGTAAATATGATATTATAATTATAGAAGAATATTTATATTTATAAATAATATATAAACGTTATTTTCATTATAATAATTATACATGAAATATTTTGGCAATAAAAAATTTTATCGCTACTTTGGGATGATAAGTCATAAATACACAAGAGTAATACATTAACTTCCCAATTAATGTATATTAGATTGGATTATAGTTATTTTATAATCAAAATAACATTTAATTATATTTAGGATAATAATTTTATTATTTTTGGAAAAATACATCTGATTAGACTTAGATAAATAATAATTAAAAAGATTGTGATCGGTTTATGTGATTAACGCTTCTATAAGAAAACTCAATAAGATCTCATATTAAGGGTCTTAAGGTTGGTATTTTTTATATAAAATGAGATCTACAATGTTTTTATCAAATATATTAAGGTATTATTTTATATATTTAATGAGATAAAAGGTTCAAAGGGGAGTAAATATTTGAGCGAGGAGGCCCCCTTTTACAATTATTGTGAGTCTCCAAGGGATGCTCCCATCCCTCAACATTTCAAGCTAGTTTGGGTGGAAAAGAATGCTATAAAGAAAAACACTAATATTCAGGAAAATATTTTTTTTGATTGTGTCAAGGTATTAAACTCCATTGATGTTCCTATGCCCACCCCTGAGCAACAAATTCAGGCACAAATTACAACTTCTAATGAGGGTTTTTAGGTGGCTCATATTGAGGAATATGAACCCTGTAATCCCAAAGATCCAATGCTTTATCACTCTGTCCCATTGGAAGCTGAAGAGAGAGCCACTAAAATTGAAGAAGACTTGTTAATATCTTGTTCCATAAAAGGGAAAAAACAAATGGTGGATGCTGATGGATTCATTACTCCTAGTCTTAAAAATCAAGGAAGTATAGGGACTTTTCTCATCTTGAATGAACAATTGTTATGAGATCTCTTACTACTTCTAACAAGGACAACATTGAAATCAAAAGATCCTCCAGTATGATACCTATAGACATTACAAATCATATTGAGGTTATCCATTCTATTGTGCCTCCTTATGAAAATCCGAATGAGGGCTCTGATCTAGCTGTGAAGGACATATTGTAGTATACCGGGGAGGTGAGTAATGATTTGGAGCCTCGAAGGGGTCAACAGGTTTAATTAGCTTATCAAAAGATCAGAAATGGTGAAATATTCGAGGTGAATTATCTTGATATCATACTCCAAGTGTTTATTTTGGGGTTGGACCTCGAGACAAAATAAACTCCCTAATTTCCTATAACCAATGTTGTTTTTGTTCTCCAGTTTGATTTCACATTGTTCTCCTACAAATGATGTTTTTCTATGGATTTCACTGTTGATCGTGTATTCACATCAATATAGATTTCGTGTATGCTCCTTAAAACTCATGTTTGTACATCAGCTTTTTGTTTTTAATAAATTCCCTCAGGGCATGAATTGGGTGACCAATTCATGTCTCAGCATTCTTAAAAAAACCCTTAAATTTTGGTTCAACAATGTAATTAAACTATATTAACATTTACAATGGTAATATTATTTTCACACTTAATGGGTTGTAGTTTTACATAAATGGTGAATATTGGCACATAAATGTCCAATATATGTAATTTTGACCATATATTATGTTCCTTGCCCTCTTTCAATATTTTTAATTAATTTTAAATATAATAATAAAATATTATTTTCTAGTAAAGACCCGTAATTTCCATGGAATTTTATTTTCATAAATACATGGGAATTTTACGAGTCCACGAAAATTCACGGCGCAAGATTCCGAGGCCCGGTGTGCCTTGAATTAAATTTTGATGTTTTGTTCAGGTACGTTCAGTAAACGTACAAGCGAGATTTTATAACTTTTTAATCGGTGCTCAAAACTGAAATATGATGGCACCGTTGAACTCGCAGCATCGGTATTCTCTTAAGATGACATTCACTTCGACGACAGTGAGTTGAGAATAAAATATATTTCTTTTCGGTTTTCATAGAAAGTAATAAAATAATGCCAGCTTCACTTTTTTTTATTTGAGCCGCCATGCGGGTGATTGGTGGTTAAAGCCTCCTCATGGAAGCTGGAGGGGGGACCACCACACCTTAACCTCATATTAGAGGTTATGGTGGTGGGGACCACCTGAAAATAACCTCTCGCGAGAGGTTAAGACGTCGGGACCACACATGGATTAACCCCCTATTGATGGAAGAGAGTAAAACCTCTCAACACTCTCTCATTAATGAGGGCGAGCCTCTTGAGCTTCCCTTTAGTTCAATTATGCCAACACCCTGAATTAATTTTTGCCAACCCTTCACATTAATTTGGTGGATCCATGTAATTAATTCATTATTTTTTAATTATTGACAACTACTTAATAGATACTCTAATCTATTTTTTGGCACAACATTGAATTTGGGTGGATGTTTAGGAAGAGAAGATCTTGGGAGGATTAGAATTCTCCAAACAAATAAAGAACAACAAAGAATGCATTCATCCAATGAAGAATTCTGGCAGCGAACCTTATTTGACATCTTTACCAGACACCTACCGACATGAAGCATCTTCCATAACTGACCCAACTTGGGATTGGAAGTGTGCGACGGATGCAACGAATGAAGAAATCCTACGTCTTCTTCCCGCGACGTCATCATCGACGACCGATAATCAAATGCAGGGGGTTTTATTTGTGTATTATACATTTTATTTTCTCATCTTCGGTTGGAATGGAATCGATGCGACGATTGTAAAATAATTGATGTTCATCACACTTCCTTGATTAACCAATTGAATCCACCCTAAACGCAGAGGGTGCGGGCCAAACCAACAAGGCTCAACCCCTCATCCGATCATGTTTATGATGAACATCGGCATGGAAATGAGGTGACAGAACGATGAGGGAGGTGACGAAAAAGGCCACGTTGCCTGTGACTTCAGCAACCCCCCCCCCCCACGCGCGGTGCACGGTGCTCCCGGTAGAACATCGCCGGCCCGCGCCGAACCGGCCAACCCTACCGCCAGCCCATCTGACCGTGCCCTGCCCTACCGAACGTTGCCAGCTAACCTACCAGCCTCCGTGCACACCCCGCATGCCTCCCCAATCCGACCCACTTACCGACCTCCGTGCGCCCAACACACCTCCCCTCGTCGGCCCCCCTTGCGGCCACCCGGTCGTGCCGGTGTCCCGACCTCCTCGCGGCCTCCCGACCGAGCTTCTGTCCCGACCCCCCTAATGTCACCATGGCCGAAATGGCCCAGCCACCCCCTTTGGGCCAAGCCGCATCAGGGCATCCCTCATGAGGCATCGAACCAGACCAGTCCCGCGCTCGGGCCGAACTGACCTCGAGCCCGAGCCGAACCTCCCTCGCGGCTTGCTGGGTTGGGCCCTGTGAGCTATGCCAAACCTTATAGGCTGGCCCACCCAATGGGCCTGGCCAGACCCTACAGGACTGACCGGATCGACCCAGACCGAGTCAGCCCAGACTAGGTGCAGCTGAGTCGGTCCGACCAGGTCAGACCAGACCCCAGCCCTCTACCGACCCTTTACTTTCTTTTGGCCATATCTTTCGCACCAGACGACCGTTTGAAGAACCGTCAGTGATGATGGTAATCTTGGAGAATAAAAATCCTCTTTAGTATACCCCACTAGAGTTTGGGGTTTAGTTGTGATACGGTCAACATAGATTGTCCACGAATTGAACCGGGCCCCCGGGATTAAAAGGCTAATAACTCAGAGACCAGGTGTTCGATTGACACATGGTCTGTTGCATTGAGACCCCTATATCATAGAGATCCTTTGATATACTTCTACTCGGGACTTCAGGACAGATGGTGCATCGACATGTAGCTTGTGGAGTGGATCCTACTGGAGATGAATGTGCATATCATGGAGACCTAGTAGCCGGATGAGACCTGATGACTGCTGAGCGATTCGACTTGGAGTGTTTCGACTAGCCCAGTGGGGAGAGACTCTATTTGACGTGATAGAACCATGGTGGGGATCACCTCTTTGTGAGCAGAGCAGACCCAAAATACTCGGTTGGAGGAGTACCTTAGCAGGCTACGAGGGGGAGCGCCTCTGTGTGAGCGCGGCAGGCCCATGGTGGAGAGCACCTTTGTGTGGTGCGGCAGACCCATGGTACCTGATAGGAGGAGTACCTCAGCAGCCATAGGTTAATGGGAGGAACCTCTGTGTGAGGGAGGTAGGCCCACTATACTTAATAGAGGAGGATTTCTCCAGCAGCCGAGGTTTCAACAGTGTTTCTGGGGATGTTACTTGATACTGCCCTTAGAATAAAAATCTTGGTTTGAGATGATTCATTAACTTTTATGTTTACCTCCTGATTGAGATGGATTATTTGATAACTTAGGTATATGTATGGGCATATACCTAAGTGGGATTATCTGTTGATTTCATACTTTGTGGTTTATCCTTGTTGGTTTTGTGAGACATTGAGGGTCTCTGGGTCTCTACTGAGTATCCTTATACTCACCCTTGCACGGGCTATGCTCGTACCTCATTGTGTTGGATGCAGACGATGGACAACATTAACCGAGGGTGACTGTACTAGGACTGGACGGTACCCGGAGGTGGTCCACGAGACGTGACGGTACACGGAGGAGATAGAAGGATGTGGAGTGTTGTGGAGGCTATCTGTACCTACCCTTCAGGTAGGACTTCCTGGTGGATGATCCACCAGCTGTTTATCTTTCTTAATTTGTACTAGTTTTTTAGTTGTGCTTGTACTTTCCTATTGGGCTTGTATTCAGACACTTTTACTTTTTACCACTCTATGTATATAGTTTTTTAAAGACCCAGAAATTTAAAGGAATTTTTTTTTCAAAATTGTTTGGAATACTACGAGTCTGTAGTTACTGATGGTGCCTGATTCTGAGGCCCGGTGTGCCGGAAATCAATTTCTGATGTTTTTTTCAGGTATGTTCAGTAAACGTACATGCGGGGTTTCCTATCTTTTAAATAAGTGCTTGTAATTGAAATCCAAGGGCACCAATGAACTCACAACACCGGTATTTGCCTAAGGGGACCTTTAACGCTGTTGCGTTTTATGCGGGTTGAAAGTTATAATTTGGGGATTTGTAGGAAATTAAATAAAATTATTGTATTGTACAATTTTATTAAAGAGGTAGTTATTTCTTCCAAAGGGGAGTTGATGTGGGGCCCACACCCCACATAACCTCCCATGAGAGGATTTAGTGTGGTGGGGCCCACACGAACCCAAACCATTTTAGCTCCCCTCAACTCCCCTCAACTACTATTAAGTTTTGACACCTCCCCTCATTAATGGAGGAGCCTCTCCACCTCCCTCCTCTCATGAATGTGCCAACTCTTGAGATTAATTAATGCCACTTAATTAATCTAGTTTTGAATTAATTTAAAATGCATGGAATGTTTATAATATTGGGAGCCGTTTATTTTTTTTGCGTTGGAAAATATTATATTGGGGAGGCTCTGGAGAAATAGAAGAATAGTGTTCATTCTCTTGATGAAGAACAACAATATTCAACAATGAACTTCTCCAAAAAAGAATGCGAAGAACTTCTCCAATGACGCTCCCTCTTCAGGCACACCCAGACGTCAACAGAATCGACGTCCATATTCCGCAACACCCGTCCTCAGTGATGCTTGTCTTCCACAGTTCGTTGACTTGAACAGTTCCTGAAATCGAGGTAGGGGGTTTGTAAACTTTTAAGTGATTAAATTGTACAACGTTCATCATTGAATTCTATGGTTTGTCTTTGGCCATCTGATATCACCTAACGCGGAGGGCGTGGGCCAAACGAACATAGCCCGAAGACCATCCATTTATAATTGTTTTTATTTTTGATGGATGAGGTGATGGAAGAGGCGAAAATGAACGAAGGGGGCGATGGCAACGGCGGCCACACGCCGGCCCGAAGAGGACCGCGACACTGAGAGCCACGCGGAAGGGAGACCGCGACCCGAAACCGCGGGCTGCTCAGCCAAAGAAGAAATGTCTGGCTAAAGCTGGCTGGGTGGAAGAACCGCGGCGCCTCTAGGCGCCCCGCTACGGAGAATGATGACCCATCTTCTGCGGGATGCTTCAGTGGCGAACCGGCTGGCCACCTATCGGCTGGGCTGAAGGGAGCAGCGACAACCACTGGTGCCGCGTGCGGAGGGACAGCAGCCTGCCCGTGCAGGCCGCTCGCTCCAAAGGAGACCGACGAGCTACGACCAGCCCAGCAGGAGGGGCAGTGCCACTCGGCACCACCGTTTCACGAAACCGGGCCCCCCGGCACCGCTCGACCAGCTGCGGGTTGTGCCGCGCCGGGATGGGCCGGGCCGGACCTGTTTCACTTATGTGCGAATAACTCCATGATTATGCATCTGATTGATGCGCCGTATGCTGAACTAGGATCTTTGAGATGAGGAGTTCCTTTTGTGATACTCTAGGTGTGTTTTGGAAAACTTTGGAAAATGTCCGGGTTTGGAATGAGCATAATTCCAACCGGACCCCTAGAACGGGAAAGCCAATAACTCTCAGAATGGGCATCTGATTGACATGCCGTCTATCGCGTTGGGTGCCTTTTGATGAGACAGAACTTTGGAATACATAAAATCTGGACTTCGTGGTAGTTTATGTATCAACCACCTTTTCTCTAGGAGTATACCCTCCCAGAATCGAGCATGCTGTGTGCGGGAACCCTAGAGCTGGCTGCAACTGCATCGACTACCGTACTAGAATCCTCAATGGATATGACAGTGATGAATACTATATTGGAATCCCCTCTGGGTTCAACAGCGAAGACTACCATACTCGATTCCTCCATGGGTTCGACGACGATGACTACTGTTCTTGTATCCTGTGTGGGTCCGACAGTTTTGACCTCTGTACTTGTATCCTGTGTGGGTCCAAAAGAGTAGATGGTCTTGTATCCTGTGTGGGTCCGACATCTTAGATGAATCAGTGACTACATCTGATCATCTCTATCGCTATATGAAAAATGTATACCTATGTGAGCTGAGTCTTGACATTCAATCATTATCATCGATGTGATTGACTTACTTTACTATGTGGACTGGGTTGTTCATGGGATCGAGAGTTGGATCCGAATAGAGATTGATAACATAGGTATATGTATGGGAATTTACCTAATTATATTTGGTTGATACTTCTTGTTTGTGTATTTCTTCTGTGGTTTATCCTTCGTGGATTTTTGGAGACCTTCGGGGCCTCAGGGTCCCTACTAAGTATCGTATACTCACCCCCACATGGGCAATGCCCGCACTATGCTGTGTTGGATGCTGAAGATAGACAACACTGATCGAGGTAGAGACGTGTAGAGCTAGACGACACCCTGTGGTTGACCACATGGTGAGACGTACATGGAGCTGACGTATGGACCCGAGGTGCTGAGGAGATCATCGGTACCCACCATTCAGGTGGGATTCCCGGAGGACAACTCAGTGGTTGTTGTTTTACTTTACTGAAGTTTTACTAGATTTTTAGTTGTACTGTACTTTACAGTTGGGTTTGTATACTGGCCGATTTACTTTTCGGCACTTACTTTTGTATTCAATTTTACTTAGTGTTTACATCATGTTGCATACTCTGTTGTGTTTGTTTACTTTTAGAAATTAAATGACTTCCCATATTAGGGATTTACGCCATTGGTGCTAGTTTCTAGCCCCTGGAATATGAAAGGCGGGCTTGGGGTAGTCATGGCATGGGTCCCGAGGACGGGTCGTGACAATTTGGTATCAGAGGAGTCGGTTCTACCATAGAACCCAGGACTCTGATCATTCTTTTCTATGAAGCAATAGTGTTAAGAGTATTGAGTGAGGTTTTCAAAACCAGGGAGTCCAGTGTTGGTGAGGTAGCCGACGTATCCATACAACCGGACCCTGACCTATGATTTCTGACTCAGTGCATGAAAACAATGATTTCATTTGTGTTAAAAAAGTTTTCTTTCTGGTTATTTTGTGTCATCACACCGAGTATACTGTTTTGACTGAGGGACACCTATTTGTTTTCGTGATGGCCCCCCGAAGCCAGCCATCTAGGGTTCCAAGTTATGTAGGAGATTGTAGCCCACCGAGCGATGAGGCCTTGGTGTAGGACCCCATCACAGTGGAGGCACCAGCGGTACCACTACCCATTGGGCCACCGATGCCACCAGCCCCAACAGCAGAGAGTGCACGCCGCCTGAGTGCGTTTCACGAGTTCCACTGACAGAGGCCGCCCAGTTTCCGCAGAGAGACGGACCCACATGCATCTGAGGAATGGCTAGAGGCTGTCGTCAGAGTTTTTAGATTGGTAGGGACACCAATCGACCTTATGGCGATCCTTGTCACGAGTATCCTCCACGCAGAAGCAGGTTGATGGTGGAGAATGATTCTCTTGGTGCATGACGAGGCATCTTTACTCAAGGTAGACTTCAAGAGTCTCTTCCACTCAGATTTAGTTACAGCCACCCTTCGTGCGGTGCAGATTCAAGAGTTACTTCTTCTACTGCAGGGCAGCATGGCAGTAGCTCAGTACTCGGTGAGGTTCACTGAACTCTCACACTACGCCACGAATATGGTATGAGACCCATTATTCAGGTCCCAGAGCATTGATAAGGGACTTAGGCATGATATCAGGGCTTCGACGATACCCCGCAGCATCCGGACGTGGGGGGGGGGGTGCCAGAGCGATCCCTTCTAGTAGATATTTTTTTCACTGAGTAGACAACAACGGTGAGACCCACCACATGACGACACGTGGTAGAGTCTTCTGCAGCCGGCTGTAGACAGTTGGCATAGAGGTCCAAGCGGACTAGGCTATCAGGTAGGAAACCTCAGGATTCGGGTTTGGTTGTTCTAGGCACATGAAACAGATCCTGCCTTACGATGAGAAGACAATTCTATGCATGCAGCGGGCAGGGCCACATGGATCATCACTGCCTGAACTGCCATGAGGACGAGAAGAAGACAGTAGAGGGACCTCCCAGGTAGAGGTAGAGGTAGAGGTTTGACCGTGGTGTTCCACCGGGAGCAGGCAGACGAGACAGAAGAGCTATCCAAGCAACGGGTGGTGGACGACGTTTTGAGGATCCACCACCACCACCACCCGGAGGTCCACCCTGACCATAGGGAGGTGAAAGACAGAGGCAGGCTAAGCTCCAGGAAGTCGAGGCCTATGAAAACTAGGCACCTGAGATGATTCAAGGTACTATATGTGTCTACTCTACCCTTGTTGAAGTACTTATAAACACAAGTGTGAGTCATTCTTTTATTGTCGCGAACCTTGTTCGAAACTCAGAGATTCCGACGGAGCCATTGGATCGATCCTTATTTCTAGAGACTCATATGGGAGTAGGCTCGATGATTAAGCATTGGTTATGGTAGTTTGAGATTACTCTATGAGGAGAGTTATTTGGATGGGATCTTCTTGTATCAACGTCAAGGCCTTATGATGTCATATTGGGTATGGATCGGTTATCTACAGTCCATGATCATATCGATTGTATTAGGCGCAAAGTGATGTGTGTCCACACGGATGGGACCAGGTTCACCTTCACCAGCGAGAAGGGAGCCTTTGCAGCGTAGGATGTACTTACGCAGAGGAGAGGGAAACCAATCACACACCAGTTGGCTAATATCATCTTCGGAGCGGTTGATGTGTGGAGTCCGAGTTTTCCTATTGTGGTGGATAAGTATGTGGATGTTTTTCTTTAAGATGTGCCAGGACTACCTCCTCAGAGAGAGGTATACATCTACATAGACCTGTCCCCCCGGACAACACCGATATCTACTCCAGCATATCGGATGGATTCCGCCGAGCTTCGTGAGTTGTGGGTACAGCTCGAGGACTTGCAGGGGAAGGGATTTTTACGAACCAATGTTTCACCTTGGGCTTCTCTAATTTTGTTCACCATGAAAGCGGATGGGAACTAGCGACTGTGTGTCGACTACCATCGCCTGAATCAGGTGACCATGAAGAACAACTATCCACTCCCAAGGATTTAATACCTCTTTGATGAGCTCAAGGGAGCACGATGGTTCTTGAATATGGACCTCAGTTCAGGCTATCACAAGCGTAGAGTTCGAGACGAGGATGTGCAGAAGATGACCATCAAGTGTCAGTATGACCACTACGAGTTCTTCGTTATGCACTTCGACATAAAAAATTCTCTAGTACTGTTCATTAGTCTCATGAAAAGGATCTTCTAGCCTTACATCTATCGATTTTTTGTAGTCTTCATTGACGATATACTGGTTTACTCAACTACTGAGGAGGAGCACGCCTACCATTTGCGGGTAGTACTGGATACACCTTGAGAGAACCAGATTTATGGTTTGATCTAGAAGTCCCATTTCTAAATTCAAGAGGTTCACTTATTGGGACACGTCATCTCAGAGGCTGTAGTTTTAGTGGATCCAGCGAAGATTGAGGCAGTACTTGATTGGGAGCCACCCAGGAGTGTGACGGAGGTGCAAAGTTTCCTGGGACTAGTTGGGTAGTATTAGAGATTTTTTCTAGACTTCTCCAGAGTTACAGCACTGATTTCAGAATTGATGAAGAAAGGGAAACCCTTCGTGTGGTCAGATAGATGCCAATATAGCTTTCAGGAGCTGAGGTAGAGATTGACCAGTGCGCACATCTTGAGGCTACTGAAGGAGGTAGTAGGGTACATAGTTTTCTGCGACACATCAGGGAACGGACTCGGGTGTGTCCTGATGCAGGAGTGAGCAGTGATCGTCTATGGTTCACGGATGTTGAGACAACACAAGAAGAAATATTCTTACCATGACCTAGAGTTAGTAGTAGTGGTATTCACCGTGAAGATGTGGCAGAACTATCTGATGGGCGAGCGATTTATAGTATACTCTAACCAAAAGAGTCTCAGGTAAATATTATCGCGGAAGGAACTCAACGTGAGATAACGGTGATGGATCAAGTTCCTACAGGACTATGACTTTGTGATAGTCTATACTCTTGGGAAGGAGAATGTTGTAGCAGATGCCCTCAGTAGGAGATCGGGCATTCAGCTACTAGGAGAGGTGACAGAGCAGCTGGCCGCATTGAAGATATCCTTTGTGGATAGAGACGGAGCAGCCTTTCTTCAGTCTCTCACATTATGTCCTCCACTTCTTCAGCGAGCAAGAGAGGTGCAGTGTGGGGATGTTGACTTCAAGGCGCGACATGCTCAGATATCCACAGGACAGGCACTTGATGGATTTTCTGAAGGAGAGGACCATGTTATCCTCCTCAGGGGATATACCATGGTACCAGTTGCACTACATGATGAATTTATAAGGGAGTTTCACACTTCCCCAATAGCGGTACATCTAGGATTGGAGAATATGTATCAGGATCTCAGACGATAGCACTATTTTCCGTGTATGAATAAGGCTATAGAAGAGTTTGTATCATGGTGCCTCACTTGTCAAAAAGTGAAGGCGGAGAACTAAGTACCAATAGGCTTGGTACAACCCTTAGAGGTCCCAATGTGGATGTGGGATGGGATATCCATGGCTTATGTGACAGGGATTCCACGTAATTCTAGAGGACATGACTCTATCTGGGTGATCGTAGACCGACTCACCAAGTCAGCCGACTTCCTACTGATCAGAGAGCAGGGCTTAGTAGAGATCATGAGATACCTCTACATACAGGAGATCGTACATCTTCATGGTGTTACATCGACTATCATCCCCGATTGAGATGCTTGTTTCACTTCCCAGTTATGAAAGGGATTGTAGGAGGCGTTTGGGATGCAGCTTCACTTGAGCATCGCCTTCCATACTCAGACAGATGGTTAGACTAAGAGGACCATTCAGACTCTCGAGGACATGGTCCGTGCTTGTCTCCTTGACTTTGGTCTCAGCTGGGAGGATCACTTACCCTTGGTGGACTTTGTGTACAACAACAGTTACCACTCCAATATCGGGATGGCCTCTAATGAGGCACTATACGACCAACCATGTAGATCATCTTTGTGCTAGATTGACCCAGGGTATTCAGCACTTGTAGGACCATAGATGGTGTAGGCTTCGACGGAGACGGTGTAGATCATCCAGGAGTGGATGAAGACTGTACAGAGCTGACAGAAGTCCTATGCTGATTGGAGACGGAGACCACTGGATATTGGGGATGGCGACCACGTCTTCTTAGGAGTCTCACCTCGACGAGGTCTATGGAGATTTGGCCGGGGTGGCAAGCTATCTCCATGTTTAATCGGACCTTTAAATGTATTTAGTAGAGTAGGCAAGGTGGATTACTGCCTGGCCCTTCTACCTCAGTTGCACTGGGTGTACAAAATGTTCCACATATCTCAGCTGAGGAGATACGTGTACGACCTATCCCAAATAATCAACCACAGGGAGCTGGAAATCGATAATGGGGAGACATTCACGGAGGTCCTGGTAGAGATCGAGGATTGACAAGAGTGAGTCCTATGTGGATGGTCAATTCCTATGGTGCGCATTCACTAGTAGAATGAGAACCTCCATAAGAGCCCATGGGAGAGGGAGGCTTAGATGAATGCTCAGTACCCACATTTGTTTACCTTGTGTGTGTTGTAGCTTTACGGGGATGTAAATCCCAGAGGTGGGTGTAATGTAATGACCTGGAAAATTCAAGGAATTTTTTTCTTAAATTCTTTGGAATACTACAAGTCTGCAGTTTCTTACGGATCCTGATTCTGAGGCCCAGTGTTCCCAAAATCAATTTCTAATGTTTTTTTGGGTACGTTCAGTAAACGTACATGGAGGTTTTTCTATATTTTAAACCGGTGCTCAGAATTGAAATCTGGGGGCACCAATAAACCTGTAGCGCTGCTATTCACCTAAGGGGACCTTTAGATTAGTTTCATTTTATGCAGGTTGAATGTTATAATTTGGAGATTCATAGAAAATTAAATAAAATTGTTGTATTGTAAAATTTTATTTAAGATGTAATTATTTCCTCCAAAGGGGAGTGGGGGTGGGTCCCACACCCCACATAACCTCCCATGAGAGGATTTATTATGGTGGGGCCCACACGAACCCAAACCCTTTCACCTCCCATAAACTCCCTTTAACTCCTCTTAAATTTTGACACCTCCCCTAATTAATGGAGGAGCCTCTCCACATCCCTTATCTCATGAATGTGCCAACTCTTGAGATTAATTAATGCCACTTAATTAATCTAGTTTTGATTTAATTTGAAATGCATGGAAACTTTATAATATTCGGAGCCTTTTATTTCATTTGTGTTGGAAAATATTATATTTGGGAGGCTCTAGAGAAATAGTAGTATGGTGTTAATTCCCTTGATGAATAACACCATTCTTCAATGAAGAACATCTCCGACAAAGAACGCGAAGAACTTCTCCAATGACACTCCCTCTTCGAATGCACCCCGACGTCAACATAATCGATGTTCGTATTCCGCAACGCCTGACCTCTATGATGCTCGTCATCTGCGGCTCATTGATGTGAACTGTTCTTGAAACTGATGTAGGGGTTTTTATAATTTTAAGTGATTAAATTATACCATGTTCTTCGTGGAATTCCTTGGTTTGTTTTTGGCCATTTGTTATCGCCTAACACGGAGGGCGCGGGCCGAACGAACACAGCCCAATGAACCTCCGTTGATCATTGTTTTTATTCACAATGGAGACAGTGATGGAAGAGGTAGCGATTACCAAAGGCAGTAGTGGAAATGGCGACTCGTTCTAGCCCTAAGAAGACCACATCACTGGGTGTCGCGCGGAAGGGAGACCGCAGTCCGATACCGCAGGCCGCTCGGCCTGCTAAAGTCGGCCAGGCTGGATGAACCACGACTCTTCTCGGCACCGCGCCCCATGGGCCGCATCGGCGCCGAACCGGCCGGCCGCTGCCACCCGGGCTGAATGGAGCCGCAACCCCCGGTGGTTCCATGTGTGGAGGAATAGCGGCCCGCCCGTTCGGGTCGCTCCCACCAAAGGAGACCCGTCGGCTATGGATGGCCAGGCATGAGGGGTGGCACTACCGTTTCAGGAAACCGAGGGGCCTTGGGTCAGGCCACACCCTACCGGGCCGGGCCAACCCCCCCAGTCGGGTCGGACCCACCAATCCAGGATGGGACGACCAGCCAGCCCACTGGGCTTGATGGGCCAGACCCGTTTCGCTTATGTGCGAATAACTTTCTGACCGTGCGTCCAGTCAATGCACTGTCTGCGGAAATGGGATTCTTGCGATGAGGCGGTACTTTTGCAATACTCTATGGGATTTTATTGTCAATATTGGAAAACAGACAGGTTTTGAATGAGCATAATTCCAACCGGGCCCCTAGAACGAGAAAGCCAATAACTCGTAGACCAGGCGTCCGATTGAAATGCCTCCTATCGCGTTGGATTTTATTTGATGAGACAGAACATTGGGATAAATCAAATCTGGACTTCGTGATAGTTGATGTATCGAACCCCATTACTCAAGGAGCGGACCCTCCCGGAATCGAGCATGCTCTATGCGGGAACCCTAGAGCTGGCTGCGACTGCGTCGACTACTGTACTAGAATCCTCCATGGGTTCGACAACGACGAATACTGTACTGGAATCCTCCATGGGTTTGACAGTGATGACTACCATTCTGGAATCCTCTGTGGGTTTGATGGGGATGACTACTGTTCTTGTATCCTGTATGGGTCCAGCAGTTTTGAACTCTGTACTTATATCCTATGTGGGTTCGACAGAGTAGCTGGTCTTGTATCCTGTGTGGGTCCGACAGCTTAGCTGGTCTTGTATCCAGTTTGGGTCCGACAGCTTAGATGAATTAGTGACCACATCTGATCATCTCTGTCACTATATGAAGGATGTATACCTGTGTGAGATGAGTCTTCAATTTCAATCATTATCATCCATGTGATTGACTTAATTTCATTTGGGGACTGGGTTGTGATTTGGCTCAAGATTTGGAGCCGAACTGAGATTGATAACATAGGTATATTAATGGGCATATACCTATATAGAGTTGGTTGATACTTCGTGTTTGTGTCTTTTTATGTGGTTTATCCTTCTTGGATTCTGGGAGACCTTCGGGGTCTAGGGGTCCCTACTGAGTATCGTATACTCACTCCTATACAGGCTATTCCCACACTACGTTGTGTTGGATGCAGAAGATGGACAACACTGATCAAGGTGGAGACTTGTAGAGCTGGATGGTACCTGGAGGTGGACCACTTGGTGAGACGTACACAGAGCAGATGGAAGGACCCAAGGTGTTGAGGAGATCATTTGTACCCACCCTTCAGGTGGGATTCTGGGAGGATGACTCAATGGTTATGGTTTTACTTTAATGCAGTTGTATTTGCTTTTCAGTTGTACAGTACATTACAGTTTGGTTTATATACTGGACCATTTACTTTTCAGCACATACTTTTGTATTTAGTTTAACATAGTGTTTACTTACTGTTGTGTACTATGTTGTGTTTGATTACTTTTATAAAGGCAATTCCTTCCTAGCTTGGGGATTTATGCCTTTGGTGCTAGTCCCCAACCCCTGGCCTATGGAAGGTAGGATTGGGGTAGTCACGACACAGGCCTTGATGATAGGTCGTGACAAGTTTTTCTTAGGGTTTTGCTTCCATCTCGTACTCTGTTGCGTGCGTTTACAGGTTATAATGGCAATTCTTTAGTAGTTATAGGGAATTACGCCTTTGGTGCTAGTCGCCATCCCTTGACCTATGGATGGTGGGCATGGGGTAGTCACAACACGGGCACAGGGGGGCATGTCATGACATTTCATTTTCGATGTTATTAAATTAATATGTCGTTAAATACATCATGAAAAATGGTGAATTGTAATATAATCCTTCAAAACTTCCTATAAAAATAATATATATCTAGATAATTCATGGGATATATTAGTAAATTTTTATTATATCTCAATTTAAAAAATTAATATCAATTATTTTATTTTTCTTTTAATTGAATAAATATTATGTAAGTGTTTATTTTGAATTTAATGTAATTATGTACTCCCTAAAAATTATAAATAAATTACCATCATGAAAGTAGTTTCATTATGATCGAAATATTTATTTACATTCATCCAGAAATTTGTTTTTTATTTATATGAATACATAATAGTTATTTAAAACTAAGAGAGTGAAATTTTCTACCTTTTTTATTTAAATATTATATATACAATTTTAAAGGGAAATTTATCCATAAAAAATAAAATTAAATAGTAATGTTATAAGGATTGAATTAACTTCACAAAATATGAATTAGGATGAAAAATTATGATCTGGAAAGATAGTTTTAACCAAAAATAAATCGATTTAACAATTAATAAAGTGATAATTTTTACCATGGTAACATTCATATTGTACTAAAAACAAAAAGGGATTTTTTTTTCAAATATGATCCCCTTGATTAAAAATTTTCAATCCCTATTTCAATAATCAATTTATATATGTTATAGTAATTCAATTTAAAATGAAAATCTAAAATAGTTTTTTCAAAATAATTTATTTTCTGTATAAAAATGTGTTTATACCAAATTAAATCATAAAATAAATTTTAATGAACCAAAATATATTTTTAATAATATAATATAAATAATTTTAGTTGGAAATAATTCTACAAAATCCACCCTTTTAAATTCATGAAGAAAAAATAAAGTTTTCAATAAAAAATCATTATTTTTCACTATTCACTAGAAAATCAACCATTTTATAAAAATCAAAAAACATAACAATAACATAATTTTTATATGATAATTTAAAAATTGATTTTTTTAAAAAATAAACATTATTTAAATTTTATAAATTAATGATAATATTTCCAAAAAACAATAAAAATAAATATTGAATAAATCTTATAAGATTGATGTAATGAAAAATTGAATAATTTTTTTATAAACCATTAATAAATGAATTTTTACAAATTAATCCCTTTATATATATTTAATAATCTATTTAATACTTTTCATACCCCCCCAATTCCATTACGTAGTTATAATAAGCAATATATAGTAATATATCTGGGTTCATTTTGGATTAATGTTTCCTGTTTTATAAGAAATAAAATGTAATTTTCTTTTAAAATATCATAGTGTTATGTTATCCCACCATTCAATAAATTAAATCATCAAAATTTTCATTTTTTCTTATTAATTAAAGGTTTTATAATATAGATTTTTTTCGAAATCCCACACTGTTAAAATGGTTAACGAAACATCCCCTTGAAAAGTTGGAAAAATAAATATGAATTTCATTTGTAATAACACATATCAAGGGTTATAAATTAGATTGAATTATCGGGAAGTGAAAATTCATACATGTAAGAGAAATATAACAACCATAGACTAATCGAGAGTGTAAGATAACATTGTTAAGAGAATTTTTTCAACAAAACACAATAAATATATGAAAGATGATTAGACCATGATTTCATCAGGAATGATTACAACATGAAAAAAAAAATTATTTCAAGATATTTTTCTATAGTCGGTTAATTCCTTTACCATGAAGACTAATAATATAAGGAAATATAATTACATGATATATTTCTACTTCATTAAACACAATTTAATCCTTCTTATGTTATTTAATTAATCTCAATTTCATCTCTTAATCTAACAAATGATTATCCAATATGAATTTATTATTTATGAATCACCAAAATCAATATATAACAGATGACATATTCCACAAAAGGATAAAGAAATATTATATTTTATTCCAGATATTTTTCAAAAACAAAATGGTTATCATAATGAGTATAATATTTTTCCAATCACTAAAAAATATTAAATAACTCCTAAAATTCAAATTAATCCATTATATAAATGGTAATCATTAGTACCCTTATAAAATATTATTTATTAAACTGAACATTAAATCAACATTAATATATTATTTATATCTTAATTAAGACATACTAAATATGTGAATAACATTATAACGCATTCTCCTGAAATATTGTAATTACCATAAATACTTATTGAATATCATACATTTTCCAATAAATTAACCTTACCCAAATTCATTAAACAAAATATTATTTTATCTTGTATATTTCATAAATCCAAAAACAATGTAAACTGTATATTAAATTAAGTTTTCATCATATAACTAACCATTTCCAAGGTCACCAACAATATGACATTTATTTATTCAATTTTAATATTCCCATTGTACCTACTAAACATTAATAACTAAAAATCAAGAACATAATAAGTGTTATCTATCTGCTATTAATTTATTCTATAGAAATATTACCTTACCACCGAATCAATTTTCTTGGTTATTGGTATCAGTCAACATATTATTTCAAATAAATAAGAAAAAAATACTTTGGAATAGGAATTATAAATGTAATAGTTATTATAATTAGGCTATAATATTTAAAATATTTATACAAATAATTCAGGTATCCAAATACCCAATCACATTAATCATCCCAAATTAGGAGTATCAATAACATAATATTTTCCATGATCTCATAACTTATTCTGAGGTATATTATATGGATTCCTAGGGAATTTGTCTGTATAATTCACCATCTTCTAATTATTGAAAAAACTGAATATTAGATGTTTCTTTATTATCCTTATATTCACACATCTGATGGAATTTATATCTACACTCAAAGAAAATACCCTTTCCCTTAATGAAAGTACCAATGTGCTTATTTCCATAATTATCACATGTGGGAAAATATCCTTTCTCTTCTTCTCCTTCTTTATTACTTTCTATTCCATCCACTTATTTTGTTTTATTCAATAAAATCTACTGGAATTAGAGAATTACTACTAATTCTTGATATAACATGATTATATATTATCTTTTTTGAAAAAATTTGGGGGGATTATTCCGTTTGATGTATTGGAATTATCCAAAACAGAAAAGATAAATCTTTCAATTTAGATTATATACATAATACAGAGCATGCCTTTATAAACATGTAAATTTTATTCTTTCACAGTAACATTTTCTTCTTCCTTTTTACTTATATCGATGAATTTTCTCTCCATATATTCTCATTATCGAGGAGGAAATTTTTTCTACAAAAAGTTTCTCAAATTACTAATATCATATTCTCACCCTTTCATCTTCATTATTAGTATTTGGAGTTAATGAAACCCATTTATATATATCTCCTCAAAGATGATAAATTTCTTAAAAAAACATTCATTTTCATTGTGTCCCAAATTTGAGAAATTTATTCTTTAAAGAATTAATACATTGCTCAGTTACAAATAAGTTTGTAGTCCAATTGAATGATATAGGTTGTTTATTCATGATGTGATAAAAAATTGTTAAAACAAATTATTTATATATAATACGATCTATACAGGCATGGTTATTGGTCATAACAAGATATAGCTTCCCAAATATGGTTATAATTTGTTTATCACAATATGAAGCTCTAGTTCCATCATCATTATCATTCTTGTGAGGTAAATCCCAACATGGATTGCATGAATTGGTAAATTTTCTATTCCTTACACTATAAACCATTTAAAACTAATGGAATATCATATATTATATCAAAACATTATGAACCATAATGTAAAATTTCAAAACTAGTGAAAAACAAAACATAAATTGGGAATTATCATATAAAAAATATCATAATTATAATCATGGTCTCATTGGGAGTATTCTTAATGTTTATCATATGTTTAGGGTATATTATATATGTTTTGGTAATTCTTCCTCTAAAGGATTAATTTAATCATGGGCTGATACCTCTTTAAAATAACTTGACCCTAGTAACACATAGTCAGTGGATACATTATTACATTATTACTAGATGCATTATATCACATCCAAAAGGACCATACCTTTTAATAGTGTTGCTAAAAATTAAAAATAATTGAATCCAAAATTAAATTTGAAAATATAATATAAAAATTATAATTTCATTGGGATTATATTTATTACCAATATCATATTCTTGAATATGAAACATAAAACATTTCTGAGTATCTAAGGGAATAAAAACATAATAAAGTGGTTATCTCAAATGCGCAACAATGTTACACATATTTCCAATGACAAATAATGAAAGAAAAATATTGAAATAATAAAATATGATAAAATAATTCTATATAAAAATCTCATTATCAATAATCATTTTCATGGATATAATAAAAAATTAAGTAACCTCATGGAAATCAATAAATACTAACATAATGATTGGAAACACGATGCCATACATATAAAACATAATTTCAATTCATTATTCGAAGACATCTAAAAATACCATCAATGACTTATGACAATAATTACACATAAATGGGTAATGTATCACCCAAAACCCAATCCACATCGTGGCACAAAAAATACCGATGCATCAATAGGTTATATTGGAAGTTACCCGTCACTTAATAAGTCCAATGAATTCATTATATGAAAAAAATGTCAATATATTTATTTTTTGGAAGAACTAGAATATGAAATGTCCATACTTTACCGTGTCTAATTGATAATTAACCATCCAAAAAAATATGGTGGATGGTATCATTAGAGTATATTATTAACATAATATTCAATAATATATGTGGAAAAATATGAAAATACATTAAAATTATCAATAGACAGTTTTTTTGAAGATAACCATTCTTTATAAGATAAAATAATAAATCACTATCATTTTTTAATAAATATTTAAAAAGTACAACTTTTTCAAAATGATAAGAATAATCCTCTAAAGTAATTTTCAAATAATGTCAGACATGGGTAAAAATTAATTTAAAAAATAATAGGATTATTGGGAAAATATTGTTTAAATCATTTTTATAAAACATGGATATGGAATATGAAATCTACAAAAGGAAAAATAAAGTTAATTTTCATTAAAAATGTATATTTAGTTCCTTGAATACTAATTTTTAGAATAATTAATGGATAATTTTTTTTAATTTAAATAATTAGAAATTAATATATTGGTTTTAATATATAAATAATTAATAGTGTATCAAGTGAAGACTTTAATACAAACAATCATAATTAATGATGAAATTGTTAAATAAACCCTTAATATTCAAAAAACCCATTGAATCATAATCCAAATGAAATAAATAACTTCAAAAAAACATCAAATTCCATGAATATAAAAATATTCATGACATGAAATATTCTATTGGTGGTATATACACTAAAAAAATTAACAACTCGTGAATATTATATATATCTCAAAGAATTACTAACGAGATTAGAAAACCCTACCTAAGGTTCTGTAGATTCCGAATATAGTGGATGCATTCCATGGGTCATTACCATCATTGATTTTTTTCACAATAAATGATTAATCATAGAATTACACGATGTTAAATGTTTTGATCAATGGAATTGAATCATAGACAATAGACAAGAGATAAAATTTTTGAAACAAGTGAAGTATCATCACATATTATTTATAAATAATTAATAAATTATTTTATTAACTTCCATGAAATTATTTCATCAATGATGGATTTAAAAATGGATATACATAATACAATCATTTAATTATAGGAATCAAGGAAATTTTAACTCTATAATTGATACAGAAGTGTTCCACAAATATATAAACTTCACGATAAAAACCTATAGATTCTATCATGACAGACCCTAGCACTTGCATCATTAACATTAGATCCCCTAAGGAATTGTGTCCAGAGGAGTATCCTTGATCTCTGTAGAGTTGAGATCGTATAGTGAAGGAAGATCACTCTCCATTCATGGTATCATTCTTGAGGAGGGATCTCTCTAGGGATTAAGAGGATGTGCTCTGGTTTTCATTATTCACAACACAAAATGATATTATCTCTACTGGAAAACAATATAATTGGGTTTATATACCACTATATATAGAAATAAATAATTTTAAAATTTTTAATTATTATATATTTCATCATTACAAAACCCCATTTCAATAATAATAATAATAATAATAATGTTTCTTGACATTCCCAAAACTGATGAATTAAAATGAAATATTATTTAATCGA
Source organism: Viscum album (assembly GCA_963277665.1). NCBI lineage: Eukaryota > Viridiplantae > Streptophyta > Magnoliopsida > Santalales > Viscaceae > Viscum > Viscum album. Next base: position 1,775,343,430 of record OY728146.1, on the reverse strand, counting down.
ATAATATTAAACTTATATTATTTTCATAAAACCTATAAACATATAATTACATTAATCCACAATATTTACTAGGCCTTAAATAATGAATTGTTATATGATAAATAAATACCACCCCATTATTAACTAATAAACAAATTAAACTTTTACTCACTAAATAGAAAATAAAAATTTGTTAAATATTCCACTCATATATTATTCTATAAAATAACTAGCGATAGACTATATACAATCAAGAAAACAAGAATATTTTTTAATCCATGGAAATGTATAATATTAATCCAACTTATTAAGTAATGAATATTAATATATTATTCTACTGAGATTCTAGAAACACTAAGTGTGTTCCTTTCTAGGGCACTTTCCCAATGGCATTGGGTGAAGTAGCCTAAAGTCCAAGGATAGCCTCTAGAAACATAGAGATGATCCCATATATAATAAATATAATATCATAATGAAATAATAATTAATATTTACACTCATGGTGTAAAATAATACCACTATCACAATATCTTTAATCAATACGGTTTCATGCTAGTTTTATCAACCAATGTGTTCGATGTGTGTTTATTTGAATTTCTAGAAATTGAAATTTCCTATAAAAATATATGGCCATTTATTTATTTACGATATATAATTTCTATCAAAGGTTTTGAGATATCAACTTCCATTTAAGAAAAAAAAGTGGAAAACCTTTCTCGCATTATTCATTAATGCAATGTTACTCAAGACAAACCGAACATGTCAAACCTCTCCAAGAACATATTTCATCTCAATTTTCATAAAAAATCAATATACAGATCTTATTATGCTCATTAATAAAAATATTAATGTTTAAGTATCAATACACACCTCCAATGATAGGATCTGGAAATTACAAAAATAAATTTTAATTTCCAACAAGTGGTTCTCATTATCAAAATATCCTATACTGGATGTTACCAAGGGAATACATCATGAAAAGATGCCTAAAATTTCTATTAGTCTGCATGCAGATATCCAAAATAATGTGATTCCCTAAATTTTCTTAATTGGAATATAGAACATATATTTAATATCATTTCCATGGAACTTCTAGGTTCTAATCATATCAGGTAACTGCTATGACCTTCTAGTGTGACAACATCACTTATGACATTAACACATACAATGTAACACAAAATATAAATCATGATAGGATTGGTATTTTATTAATATAAATCTATGAATAATTGTTACCATATTGTAAACACAATCTTTTTATAGGGAATCCATTCCAAAATAATCCCACCTTCACTATATCTAAATGCTAAAAACCTTCATTACACTAGATCTCACGGGATACTCATGCTTATATTGATATAAGACTTCAGTCAAGATGTCCACCACATTTTATACCATGGGAACTCTAGTTACTGAAACATTACCCATACTATAATAATACTTCATGTCTTTGTACTTCTATATTATATTCATTACCAGTTTGTGTGACCCTTTCTCTTTTACATGAGTTACCATAAAAAAAATATAATAATACAATGTGATACAAACATTACTTCTAGGAACCTCAACATTATCCTGGAAAAAATTTCATATGCAAATAGATTCCTTGCATATATCAAAATTTCTATATACTCCTACATTATTTAAGAATTAGCGACAACTAGATGATTTTTAAATATCCATCTCACAAATCCTACATTAAGACCAAATATATATACTAAATTAAAAATTAGATAAGTATGATCTATTTAAAAACTAGAATTAGTATAACCCGTGATGACCATCTCCTTCTATCTTCCATACACCAATAACATATATGTTGTGCTTTTCAGAAATTTGAGGATAACCTTAATAGTAAACCAATGTTGTTCTCATTGATCTACTTGATATCTTCATGTTATGGTGAATTTATAGGAAATATAAAATATAATACATGACATTACATAAATTTTTGATCAGATAATGGATGCATGTGGGATATTACTTTTTATCTTTTTAACTTATTATGTTTGAAGACTCGTTTTCTTATATATATTCAGACCATTTGATAGTGGAAGTAATCACCTATTGGATTATTCTATACTAAATCTCTTTAGTATCAGGTACATTAATATACTTTCACATAGTCCATGTATCCCCATGGATCTGTCATGAATGATATTTATCCCTAGAATATAATACTCTTCACTTAATCGTTCATAGAGAAGCACTTGTTCGACCAATCCTGAACAGATTGTAAGAGTGGTAGGCCATTTCCAATATGTAATCTGTCAAAAACATACTCTACAAGGACACCAAATATATTTTAATTTTTTTTTTACTAAAAACATGGATAACATTCGTTATTATTGAAACCAAATTCTTTTATAGCCTCATCAAATTGAATGTTACATGATCTGCATAATATATTCAATATATAAATGGATATACACAACATTCATACATTTCTAGCATCACCTGGAGTCACAAAACCTTCTTATTTTGTTATATATTCATATTCCTAAATTTTCCAAATATGGAAAGAATTTTTGAATACCATATTCCAAATTTTTTATTTATGGTAAGCTGCGATATATAGTGGAATTATGATGGATGTAAGCATTGAACCTAGTGATAATGTTTCATCATAGTCAATTCAATGATGATTTTAAACCCTTTAGCCACTAGAAATACTTTATATGTATATAATTTTCATTCCATGTCCATATTTTTCTTGAATACTCATTTTCACCATATAGGATTTATATCCATAATAAAATCAACCGATAAAGAAAACTTGTTCTAATACATGAAATTAATTTCAGAATTTAGGGATTCATACCATCTTCCTGCTTATGATATCTTTACTATATCATTATAGGTGATAGGTTCATAATTTTCAACCAATAATGAGTCACCATATTCAGTGACTAGAAAACCATATCAATCTATTTGTTTTACCTTTCTTGTACTACGCTGTATTACTTGTGTTTCCTGAACTAGATCTTCTATGAGACCTTTGGAATTTCTTCTGCTACCAACTCCTGTGTATATTTATCATCAACAACATTGATGTCAATACAACTCCAAGTATACCTATTGAATATTTTATCCCTCTCATGAATGATAGTTTTGTGAAGGCAATAACATTCTTGTCTAAGGGTTTGTATAGGCAGTTTCCCGTTGTTTCCATAGGATACAGTATAATTATCCACTATTTGTCTTGTTCTGATATTATGTTACCTGATAATTCCATAAAAAATTCCTCATAGTCCTATTCACGTCTGTGTGAAAAAATGAGTTTTTTTACACTACATAAATCGAAGGAAATTTTGTTTCCCGCTTTAGTTGGCACTTAGTTTAATGTATATTTCACCTTTTGTAATGTATACCCCAAAAGGATAATGGAAGATATTTACGACTCATCATCGACCAAACCACATCTAAAAATGTTTATTTACTCCTTTAAATAATACAATTACACTATGGTGTGTAAGGTAGAATAAATTGATATATAACCCTAATCTCCCAAAAAATGTAGATAGAATCCTGGTTTTGATTTTCACCACATCGTTCTAATTGAATCTTCATTATCTTTATTACAAGTCTATACTCTACATCAATCATGATTTCGTTGAATTTCTCAATGGACTCAGACTAATACCTCATCATGTAAACATAAGTATATTTGCTGAATTCATTAGCAAATGTTATGATGGACGAATAACCACCTCCAACGTCTACTAAAAATGGTCTATACACGTTATTGTGTAAAAATTCCAGATTCTTTGTATCCATTTCACCTTATTCACCGAACACGATTTTTTTATTTTTCCTTGTAAACCATCATGAAATATTTCTAGTGGTTTTAACTCAGAAGAGTCCAAATAATCATCTTAAAAGTGATTTTTTAGTTGATTTTCATTTACATTACTATTATGGTGATACAATATATTTGTGATATACGATTCGTGTGAACATGATTCATTATCTATTTCCAATATGTGATTTTTTCATTTAATAGAGAAATTATCTTATTTTAATTCCTTATACCATAATATATGATGTCATTATAAAAGAAACTGTTGGAACCATGGACTTCTATGCATGATTTGGAGTATGGTTTGTGTTTGTTGTCAATCCTCATTTGAAGTTCATAATGTGTACCAGCAAAGAGATCATACAGTTCAAGAAGACAACAGTATTGAAGGTGGCACAGTTTCCTAGTATTTGCCAAATTTTTGGGCCTGAAAATAGACAAATGTAGAAAAGTGTTTTTGGCAAAGAGACTTGCGCATCGTGTACTTGAAGTATAGGAAACTTGCGCGCCATATGTTTTTCATGATCAGAACATGGGAAAATGGAAAAGGGATAAGGGATGCGCATGTTTTGGGCTGGTCGCGCAAGTGACATGCACGCCGTGAAGAGACTTGCGCGCCAATGCATAGGAGGATTGGAATCTTGCGCATATATTGTGTTTCAAGATTATAACATCAAAATATGGAAAAGTAAATAAGGTAGCACAAGTATTTGTGTGGTCGCGCATGTGAGTACCATGATATAGGCTAGGTAAGATAAGATACGCGCTGGAACGTGTGTGCCATGAGGAGACTTGCACGCCACCGCGCAGGGGGTACAGTTTTCCTATAAATAGAGGACCACGCCTTCTCATTTGAAACATAGTTTATATACTTAGAGATTTTTCGATCTCTCATCGCACAAGTGGTTGAGTCATGCAAGTGGTTGTTGGGTCACACAAGTAAAGGTTGCACACTAGTTGTTGGCTACGTGAGCAAGGTGGATTGGGAGTTAAAGGTGCAGAGTCGCGCAAGTTTGGAGTTGAAGGAGGCTGTGGCGCGAAAGTGTGTTGGTGTCACCTACGCACCGATCTTGTACTGCGCAAGTGACTTGCGCGCCATTCTTGAAACTTGCGCACTGGTCTTGGAGAAGTGTTCCAGGTGAGGTTGTTGTACACTGGACCTTTTGGAACTGCATGACAAATGGATGATTTTTCGATACCTTCAGTGCAAAGTGGAAATATTATATGAGTGAATGTTTGTTCTCAACAAAGAATCTACATTCAACAGAGGATGAATTATTTTTCATTGATGAAGAGACCTTCACGTCTATAAACTGAGTGTGACTTCACTAAGGGCAGTGAGCCAGGGGGAGTCCATGGGAGTGACCCGAGGGAAGCAGTGAGCTATCCCTAAACCTTTGTAAAGGCAGTAAGCCTGGGATAGAGTGACTATTCCCGAACCTTTGTAATCCAAAAATAGTGAAGATTAGTGTAATTTGGTATGATTGAAAACTTGTCGGCTTATGCTCCTTCGACGTAGCCCTTAGTGGTGAACCAAGTAAGAAGTGTTGTGTCTTCTTTATTCATGTGAATGTTTTCTTTCTGATAATATTCATCATACAGGTTCAACATGTTCTGCCAATGTGGGAACAAGATCCATCACATTAAAAGAAAAATTTGTCACCCTAATTCACCCCTCCCCTCTGAGGGTGTCTCAGGGTCCTTCAGAAACAACTTTTATTTCTGAACCTAGAAACAAAACAATTTTTCTATAGGCATGGTACATAAATTATCTTTCTACTAACCATTGGTACTTAATAAAAATCCTTCAAAACCAATATCATTCTCATTGTAAATGAAAGGTGATAGTCACCAAAGGCTAGAGAACATTCCTCACACCATTGGAAGCTATCAAATCCGCATATCCTTTAGTAATATTCCAAAATAAATGTGGTTACTACATTTGGATATAGATGTGAGTACCACTAGATATATCTAATAAAAAAAGTGTATATGTTGAAATATTACAGTAAATGATGAATTCACCTTTATATTCCCATTGTTATAGGTTTAATTATTCTTCTTATGGACTTTCTATCTAGATCAAAAACATAATGCATCTCTATCCTTACCCTCTCTCTATATCTTTCTCTTTTTGGAAGAATAGTGCTCGAGGGATTTAGTTTTTTTATGAGTCATCATACCCTTCTCCCTATTCTCTAATTTCCTATTAACTAGAAGTATCATGGGGTTCTTACTACACATGTCCTTATCCATATGCCCAATTAGATTAAGACGTTATGAAATAACCTTCTCATTATTTCTCATATTATAATGTACATTAAAATTATAGAAGGTCGTGGATAGTGGGGAAATAATGAGATTTCTAAAAAAATCTTATAGTGATTTAATCCCTAAGATGACAAAGAGTTAAATGTAACTAATAAGATTGAATACATGTTTCCTAGATGGAAATGAATAGCCAATATTCATTGTAAACAAAGAATTGGAGATATCAAATTTCTCTTATCATGCCTTCTCTTGATAGAGATCATGAAGGTGATACACAATGCTATACACATACATGTCATCATATGGACTCATAATATCATTGTTGAAGGATAATAGAATAAAACACTAGACATTTTTAGAATAATGCATATGTTTCTCATAGAGAGATAACTCTACTGCACTATCCTCATTTCTTGGTGCATTTGGAATAGGTTTTCCACCAAATATATTTTCTTTTCAGGGTATAGGATAACACAAAATATTTTTTTCCACTCTTGGATATGTTTTTTTATGAGAAGGTTATCCTTCTCCATAATGGTTAGAAGTGATATGTTTGAATTAATTTTTTTCTTTCTAAAAATAATAAGTAAAAATATGTAGTACTTAATCTGAAAAAATTTGAAAAACATATAAATATTATTTTAATTAATCTCTTAATATTTATCGAAACACAATAACCCTCAACATTGGCCTCAAAATATATTATTTCTTGTACATTATAGTGGAAGAGGTCTGTATTCAAATGATCATCACCCAAATTTTTGATGGTCAGGTAATTTGAAGAGTTTTATGTAGGAATTTCAAATTCCCACTATATTAACATAGGTTTCCCCAATATATTTAGCGGACTCACCAATCCTGATGTCCATAAATTAGATTTTCTCAACCCTTGCATCTCAACTACACAAAGTTATTATTTGTCATTAATACCTTAATGTAAACTAAGTTATGTCAACAAAAAAATTCAGGTTATAATTTGAAGACAATTTAAAAGTCAGAAACATTGGCTGACCAAACTCTTTGAACTATATTTTGATTTTAACTAAAGTAGTGGAAGGCTATATGAAGTTAATATTTATAATTGAAGGATTTTATCTATTAGGCATAAATTTATAATTACTTTCATTATCATATTAATATTATTTTCAATTGTATTTAATAAATCGATTAACAATGTCTTGGATAATATTTAAACATAATAAAATTTATTTTAGTTTTATTTTACTTGTTTGTTAATTTCATTAATTCAGGTGACTGCGGAAAAAACATCCATAATGAAATAATGATGACTCTTGATAGAAATAAAATAATAAGGTGGAATGATCATGAGGGTTTATATTGGTTAGTTTATCTAAAATATGATAAACTAACCATTGACCTAGGGTAAAACACATTGAACAAATTATGGTTCACGTTACTGATTTCCAACTATCCACCAATGTATTTCTCTTGGATAAGTTTCATATCAACTCCAAAATTGAATCACCTCAAACACCGTAGGTGCTCTATCCATTACATATTCTTTTACTCACACATATATTAGGGGGAGGGGTTTACATAGAAGAAACCATGTGAACACGTTCCCTTACATAATAAAATGAGTGATGGAACATTGAAAAACAATTTAAAATAATAATTTTTTAAATGAAATGACTAACATAAAATGTTCTTTTCTAGACTTATAATCACACACATTCATGCAATGAGTTACATGTTTAATAAAATTAGCATTCAATTATAATCGCTCTTATTTAATATAAATCAATCTCAAAACAATTAATTATTTTACATAATTAATATATTATTTTTTCTACAATTTCATACTAGTTTCCTTGAGTTTTACATCAATTATAATTTTAATAAAAATAAATATATTTATTAAAAATTAACTATATAAAAAAATCTACCTTAGTGTATACCTGGTATTTACCCATAGTAACTACCAAAAATTTATTATACTCATATACTTTTTACTCTAGTGACATGTAAAATACAGAACATTCACATAATTTCATGATATCTACTATCAATTTAATGATTACGTGAATCACATTATTTTTTTCACATGTTATGATTTAATGTATGTAGAGTAATAACTATAATAAGAATCATATATCATATAATGATATGACCATTAATAAAAAATTAATTAAACATTTATATATATTTAAACCCATCACATAAAAAGTTGTATAAAATTAATGACCACACACAGGAATATGAATATATGGCTTTCATAATAAAATAATTTATTTTTTAATTTTGTGTAATTTGGTAAGAAGTTCATTTCATATAAAAGACATCTAGATAGAGTGTACTATTCTCATAATCTATCATAGGAACAATCCTAGGGGCTCGACATGTATACTATGACATGAACAAAGTTGGAGTATATGATGTGTACATTGGAAACACATTGTGAGGTATCCCAATTACTTGTTCACTAGTCGGGTAAGCCATAAATTAAGATTTAGGGACCATTAGTTAATAAATAACTATGTGTTGTGTATGATTGTTACATGGTGTGTGCAATAACAAAAACAAATCAATGAATTTTACAGTAATAAAATTATAGACAAAACAAATAAATCAAATTACAACCTAATGAAAACATGATTTTCAAAAATTAAAAATTATATAATTTAATTTATAGAAATTAAGAAATATATAAAAATGGAATAGAAACAGGACAATTGAAATAGTAATGTCACCATTAAGAATAGTAAACCATCCTATAAAATAGTAACCATAGCTATAAATATAAAAATAAAATTTATATACCATATAAATGATAATATAATATATTTATATCAGGGAATAAGTAAAAAAATGTTTTAAAAATTATTTGATAAGTATTAGTATTTTTGTGAAATGTAAATGTATTTTTAAATTTTATATTTAATATAATGATTTAAAAGAGTTATTTTTTTTAAAAAAAAATTATAAATATTTTTTTCTTTTGATTATAAAATATCTTTTTGAGACTTTAATTATTGTTTCAAAGTGTCGTAAAATTAGTTATAATATTGAAATAAGAATTTCTCATATAAATGATGATTTAAATTGAAAATTAAACTTCTATTATTTTTACAATTATTTTCATAAAATAGAGTCCATTTTTTAATTCTACATACCCAAAAATGATTGGGGTAAATTTATTTATTTTTTTTAAAATAAATGATTTTTATATGAATAGTGAAATATGATAATTTAATATATACGATAAATAAATAGATTTTTGAGTCATTTTTGAGGTATGGATAATGTAAGAACCATAATCTCAAACAATCACTCATTATTGAATATTTTTATTTATAAGTATAAAAACTATTTATAGACATGATTAAAAATAATAAAATAATGAATATAATAATCAATAATACCCCTCTTCTCTTCTTATAAATATAACCTCTCGCCACCTCATATTCTCTCAACATAAAGGCCTTGAATCTTATTCAAATTCTACCCAATAATAATCCCAAGTCTGTCCCCCTATTATATAAGCCTTTGGTGTAATGAAAAGACAAAACCCAATGCTCTAAGATGGTTCTAAAGGAGAAGAAGTTAAAGACGTAAAATCTTCTAATGTTTTCTTTTAATTTCTTTTCAATTTTACTTATTTTATTTTCATATCTTAACCAAACAATCCCAAAGTGGAATTATAGGACCTATATCTCAAATATGAAAAAAAATTATCATGTTAATGGAATAATCAATCATAAAATCACTTCCATATTTACTTTATTTTTCAAATGAAAACCCCATCTGTGATATGTAAATTTACCACTATCATGGGTGATGCATTTTAATTTTTACATAATTCCATTAAGGCTAGAAATAAAACCATTTTTCATGTAAAATAATTCCATAATAATAATATTAAGATTTTTTATGTTCTCGGACTTATATAAATACATATAATTTCACAATTAAACAAAAAAAATTGTGATGGTAAAAAATAAAATAGCATTCATCAGTATCTTTTAATTTAATGAATCATTATCAAATATGAAATAAAATTGATATATCAAACCATTTAAAAATATTAATTTGATCCAATATCATATAATTCCACTTCAATAATTTTTCTTCGATTTGATAAGATCTCCCCTAATTTAATTCATGGTAACCAATTATAAAATCATGATATGAAAACATCTGGAATGTAAAATTGAATATTATAACTTTTCAAAAGACCATAAATAAACATAATAAAATTGTAATAAATAAAATACATGTATAAGAGGTTCTGAAAAAATTAATTAACTGGATTAATTATTTTATCTATAACATTAAGTACAAGTGTAGAACACTTTTGGGAATAAGGTAAGAGATTATCTCCAAACCTCCCAAATACCATTGGGCTTTTCATTATCTCTCATTACACCAGTGTAAATCTATGTTATTATTATATAATTATTCTATATTGTATGTATATTTTCCAAACATATATATCCATATCCATTAATATTTCTTAGATGGAAAATACATGTTTTATAATGTTCACTTATCGATTCATCTTGATAAGAAAGCCCCATTAAAATGATCATCTCAATTTCTTACCCATTTTCAAGTAAAAACTATAATGTATTTTAGAAAAAAATTATTTCTATTAAAAAACATTTATCATGAAATACTATCTATGTTCATTTCTTATTTTATACAACAATTATGACATTTTTCAATTTAATGATTAGTTTGTGTTTTCTTTTATCTCTACTAAAATGGATTCATTATAAAGTTTTATAAGAACTATTTTTACATTATTTCACTTAGTTTGGTTATAATTTATCATTATATATTGCTATTTTCCCTTATTAAAGTTAAATTACAATTTAAATCCATTCTTTCTGGTACACTATTATGATACACCCTTAGGTTACAATTTATGACATGATTTCAATGCCCATTTCATTACATGGATAAACCTAATGTTTTTATGTTATGTTTAATTCTTCATCTATCACACATATTCATGAACATTCCATGATTGGTAAACCTCGATTGTGATCCAATACAGTGGGTAATTTTTTAGTCTCATGAGACAAGATGTTGGAATATAGAGTGATCCTAATTCCATTGTGGGACATTGTCCTCCAAACATAATGGTCTTGGAAGTAAACCTTGACTCATTCTATGTCATGTTGTATTATTCATCCAAATTATTATGTTTCCAGGATTACATGATATCTTGTTCTATATATAATTCTATCATAAGTTCATTCATGTTCCATGAATTTTTATGATATAATTTTATGCCTTCTAACCCATGTTATTTGTTTTATTCACATTTTTATTCCCTTAGTGATATTTTGAACTCAAACCTTCTATTCATAGATTCCCCAGGTTAGCCTAATCTGATGTAAGATCTAAATAAAATTTAGGATCCTTTTATTGATATTAAATAAAATATGATTTAAATTTGGTTTCATTCTCTCTAATTTTGTACCTAATCGTTCAAATATACTAAAATTTATAATCCTTGTTTTCATTTCATTTGTAATTTTGTATAAAATAATGAAAAAATATGTGTAAATTGATAGGTCCATTATATTTTGTATCAAAGCATAGTCAAGTTATTTTTGGGTATTAGTATTATCAATCCTTAGTAACAACCCTATGGATAATTCTATAACCAATGATAAGTTAGATTGAAATTTAGGGAATCATGATATAGGTTATAATTTCCATTTTCATGTTTATAATTTTATTTTAAATGTTTTTATATGATAAATAGTTAATTATTGAATCTCCACTAATTGTAAATTATATTTCATAGTTATTTGATGGAAATTGGAGAACTCGTTCAAACAATCATTGTGATATGAAACCTGATAATTTCCCTAAGGAAATTCTAAATCATATGGGAAAAGGAGATTAAAACATTATGATAGCACATTATCATGTGGTAAAAGTTATGAATAATAAAATAAATAGTTTTATGTTCCCTCCTACTCTTATGAAAGGGAATGTTGTCATTGAATTATTAATGAATCAAAGGACTCCCATCTTCAGTTGATATTCTGATCCCACAAACTCAGAAAAATGGATTAAATCTATTGAGAAGATATTCTATATCCTATATTGCTTAGAATAAGTGAAATTCATGTTCATGGTTTATTATTTTAATGTGGATGCTTATCCGTTGTGGTCAATAAAAAAACACAATTTCGAAGGATAAAATCAATTCTATGGAATGGGAATATTTCAAGAAGATATTTTTCAGTAAATATTTCTCTCAAACTCTCTGTCTTATAATAGAAAGGGATTTACTTAGATAGAATCATAATGAATTTGAGTCTATCAGGGAGTTTGATGAAAACATTTCAACGCTTACACGATACACATCCAACATTTTCATGAACACTAAAATACAATTGGATAAGTTCTTTAGTGGAATAAATATGATATTATGAAAATTCATCACAATACAAGACAATTAAAGATATGAGGAGATTTTATGTTGTTCCCTTAAGGTTGAAATGGAGATCAAAAATTCATAGTGGTCTCTAGTCTTAGACATAAAAATCATGAAATGTAGTTTAATATGGGAGGGTCACTAGATAAATACCATGATGGAAAGAAAACCCAACATCCCATGTGTCTAAGTTATGGGATGAAGGTTCCTGGAAACTGTCTATGGAGAATGAGGAGATGGTTTTGATTTCGAAGATAAGTGAATTTGGCTAATAATTTCTGAACGGATATGAAGAATCCCTTAAATTCGGAGGATTTAAGGAAGGTTCATATCAATACTCAGCCTATAGAAAAGTGTTTCCGTTTTAAAGAGCATGGGAATTATGAAATCCATCACTTCTGGAAATTCAGGTATTTGCGACGGCGTCCCCTCACAAATGAAAAGTTGCGGAAAATAGAGTCGCAAAAAAATTTCCGTTTACAAAATAAATAAATATTTGCGACTGGCCCGTCGAAAAACATAATTTCTGACAGGTCCATTTCCCATCGCAAAATATTTCCTTCGAAAAAACCATTTGCGACGTGAAAATATATCTGTCACAAATAATTAAAAAAAATTAAAAATATAATTATTTGCGACTGGACCCGTCAAAAATAATAATAATAAAATTAAAAATAATCACAAAATAAAAAATAAAAAATAATTCTAATATTAAAAAAATTTAAAAATAATTATAATTAAATTTATTTAAAATAATTGAAAATTTTAATATATTTCATAATAATTAAAAAAGTGTAAATAATTAAATATATTTATTAAAAATCAAAATTAAAAAATTAAAATATTTATACATACAAATATTAGGAAATTATATAAAAAATTAAACACATTTAATAAAATTAAAAATAAATAAAAACATTAAAAATATTACAACTAATTACAAAATTTACAAATAATGTAATTTTTAAATATAATTGTATTTATTTATTAATTATTATTCTTAGTTATTAATAATTATTTCTATTTATTAATAAGTATTCCTCTTTATTAAAAATTATTCCTATTTACTAATAATTATTCCTATTTATTAATAATTATTCATATTTATTGATAATTTTTCCTAATTATTAATAATTATTTATAAATATTAATAATTATAAACAATTATTTCTAATTATTAACAATCGTTGCTAATTGTTAACAATTACTGCTATGTATTTCTATTTGTTAATAATTATTCCAAATTATTCTAATTTATTCCGATTTTTTCGTATCTATTCTTATTTTTTCATAATTGTTACTAATTATTACTAATTATTCGTAATTGTTACTAATTATTATTAATTATTTCTAATTATTCCTAATTATTTCTAATTATTCATAATTATTCCTTACTATTCATATTTATTTCTAATTATACCTATTTATTACTTATTATTTCTATTAATTACTAATTATTCCTATTTATTACTAATTACACATATTTAATGCTAATAACTCTTATTTATTACTAATTATTCATGATTATTAATAATTATTTTTAATTATTTTTAATTATTAATAATTATTGCTAATTATTTATAATTATTGCTAATTATTTATAATTATTGCTAATTATTTATAATTATTGCTAATTGTTTATAATTATTAACAATTATTCCTAATTATTACTAATTATTAATAATTATTCCTGTTTATTAATAATTATTCTTGTTTATTACTAATTATTACTAATCATTCTTAATTATTACTAATAATTTCTATTTATTACTAATTATTCCTAATTATTCGGAATTATTCTTAATTATAGCTAATTATTCTGTATTATTGCTAATTATTCCTAAATATTGATAAGTATTCCTAATTATTGGTAATTAATCATATTTATTACTAATTAATCCTAATTATTGCGGATTATTTCTAATTATTCCTATTTATAACTAATTATCCATATTAAATTATTCTTATTTATTAATAATTATTCCTAATTATTAATAATTATTAATAATTATTGCTAATTATTTCTAAATATTAATAAATATTAATAATTGTTCCTAAATATTAATAATTATTCACAATTATAGTTAATTATTAATAACTATTCTTAATTATTCCTCTTTAATAACAATTATTCCTAATTATTACTAATTTTTATTAATTTTTTTAATTATTCCTAATTATTGCTAATTATTATTAATTTTTCCTAGTTATTCTTAATTATTGCTAATTATTCATATTTATTCACATTTATTCATAAATATTTTTATTTATAAATAATTATTCCTAATTATTGCTAATTATTAACAATTATTGCAAATTATTAATAATTGTTGCTAATTATGAACCAATATAGACAATTATTAACAATTATTGTTAATTAATAATAATTATTGCTAATTATTAACAATTATGGATAATTATTCCTATTTATTAATAATTATTCTTATTTATTCATATTTATTATTAATTATTTCTAATTATTATCATTTATTCCTATATTTTCGTATGTATTCTTATTTTTTTCAAATTGTTACTAATTATTATTAATTACTCCAAATTAATTCTAATTATTTCTATTTATTACTATTTATTACTATTTATTACCATTTATTCCTAATTATTAGTATTTATTACTTATTATTGTTAATAATTAATAATTACCAGTAAATATAAATAATTAATACCAATAATTTAATTTTATTAACCAAAAATATACCGACAATAAAATAATCTAAATATAGTTTAATTACAACAAATTAATAATAATTAACATTAATATATAAAAATGAAATAAATAATAAATTAAATTCAATATAAATACCTTTATAATTGATCATCAGTAGGTGTAGAAGACTTCAAAATCAGCATAAAAAAAATTTGACTTCTAAAAATTTTAACTATGAAAGTGTGTTTTGAGAGAAATCAGAGAGAGAAGGCTAATATAGGGAAGGAAAAAACACATGAGGGTATATAAAGGTTAGATTATTTTCAATGGGTCCCATTGTAAATAGTCACCTGCCGACATACTATTTGCGACATGGATTTTTCCCGTCACAAATAGTATTTATCATCGCCTGGTATTTGCAAAGGGAAGTTCCTTCCGTTGCAAATAACCTCTCTCGCGGTTTGGCTTACAATTCCCTTGAAATATTTTACAATGGGAACCCTTACCCCATCGCAAATAAGTAGTTATTTGCGAAAGGGTAAGGGTTCCCATCTCAAATAACCTTTTCACGAGACTATTTGCAACCAGAGTCTATCCCGTCGCAAATAACCCGTCACATAAACCAGAATTTCCCGTAGTGCATATCCTTAATTCAAGAGTTATTGGGGTGTAATAAACCACAAAACCTCCCTGGAAACAGGGAAGAGAATATTATATCACTACTTATGAAGTGAATTCCAATGATGATGTGGTGAGAGGTACACAAATTATTCATTCAAGAATATAAAATATTCTAATTGATTCTTGTTCTATGCATTCATTCATATCTTCTATGATTAGTATAACTAACCAAACAACACCTAAAAATAAGGAAGATGAGTTATCTATAAGAATAGTAAATGGACAAATTATTTCATCAAAAGAATGTAACTCATTCTCAGTTAATGGTTTGGTACTGAACCTCCCATAAAATCTTTTCATACATCATGTAGTGGTTTTTATGATATTTTGGTAATGGATTGGATGTCTTCATACAAATCCAACATCAAATTTCATGAAATGGACATATACTTCACATCACAAGTCATCCTCCAATACTGAAGAATTGTAAGGTTTAGGATGAATCTTCTTCAGAATCATTATGTCAGCTATGGATATTATTTCTTTAAGAGAAATTATATATACATCAAATGATTAATACAAAGGAAAAAAATAATTTTTGAAGACATACACATTATTAGGGACTAAACAAATGTGTTTCCCAAAGAAATAATGAGTCTTCATATTGACAGATATGTTGATTTATCAAATAACCTTATTCCTGGACCTCTTCCTATATCAAAGACACATTATATTATGGGTAAAATTATGATGGAGGGACTAAAGAAGAAGTTACAAGAAAATATGGACTTGAATATTATATATCTGAGTGCATCACTATCGAGTGAACCAATCCTCTTCATCATGAATAATGATGGATTGGTGTTCCTCTGCATTTATTATTGTTATCTCAACCAAATCAAGAAAATGAAAAAGAATCTACTTCCATAGACAGATTACTTGTTTGAACAAATGCATGGGGCTACAATTTCCCTTAAGGTGGACCTTCAGTTGGGGTATCCAAAATTAAAGGAAGGGAAGTATGATATTCCAAATAATTCCATTTGAATGAGGTAAAGAAAATATGAGTTCATAGTGATGTATTTCAAACTTAGCGATGCTCTATAAATATTTTTGGATAAAACTAATAGTTTATTAAGATATTACCATGAAAATTTATGGTAGTGTTCATTGATGATATTCCGATTTACATCACGAGTAAGGGTAAACATGAGAATAATTTAAGTACTATGATAAAGGCTTTATGAAGGGATAAACTATATGAAAATTACATTAAATGTGTGTTATGGATGGAGGAGGTATAATTATTTAGGAATGTCATCACTACCATCGGAATATATGTGGACCCTAACTAGACAATGTTAATTTAAGAGTACCCCATGACAACATCTGAAACAACGATCCATAGCTTCCTTGGTCTGGATTAGAATTACTAGATATTTTTTATGAACTTATAATTATTTTATATACCACAAAAAAAGACTACTCAAAAGGAAGAAATTTTTCCGGGACCAGTGAATGTGAATACTACTTCAAAGAGTTGAAAATGAGGCTCATCACCATGCTAGTAATTACACTTCCAACATATGGGGAACACATTGTGTTATAAAATGATGCTTAAAAGAATGATTTAGGATATTTAATAAATAAAAAATGAAAATGTGATAGCCTGCAACTGAAGGAAGTAATAAATTCATCACTAAAACAATCCCACTCATGATCTAGAGTTGGCTGCTATGATCTTTGCATTGAAAATCAATCTGTATTATGTCTATTGGGAGAAGGGTGAGATATATATGCTGATCATATGAGTCTAAAATATTTATTCACAAAAAGGAGATTAATATTACCCAACTAATTTGGTTATACATAATCAAATACTATGATTTCATAATCCACTACCATCATGGAAAGAAAAATAATGTGGGAGATGATCTATGTAGAAAGGATCGTGCAACCTTAACATTGATGAGAATTGAGAAGGATAAAATATTAATATATTTATAAATTCTTTAAATGGGTATAATTAATTGAGGAACATTATCAATCATTTATAAAATGATTTCTTATCAATCAATCCTAGAGAAAATATTGGGTTCTCAATGGAATGATGTGGAAATTCAAAAAATGATAAAAGCTATCAGAAAAGATAAATCATCATATTTGAAAATTTATGATGATGCATTAATATGATTTGGGCCATGAAGACATGTACTATCCAGTCCATATATAAAGATAGAGCTTCTGAATGACACACATAAATCAACCATCTCTATTCACCCCGGGAGCATAAAGGGGTATCAGGATCATTGAGAGAACTATTGGTGGGGAAATATAAAGAAATATATCATTGAATTTACATCAATGTTCTTGGTATGTCTGTTCATGAAGGATGAATGAAAAAAAACTAAGGGTGTGATGTAACCATTACTCATACCAATATTTAAATTGGAATACATCACAATGAACTTTTTCACTAGACTTAAGAAGGCATTGAGAGAAAAAACTTATTTATGTGTATTTGTGGATTGTCTTAAAAATACAACTCACTTTATTTCAATTTGACAGGACTTATCACTCAACCAACCTGCAAAAATATATATCATAGAAGTGGTGAGGGTGCATGGAATACCTATATTGATTATAGTGGAGTTATATCCAATATTTTCATCATAGTTATTGAAAAGTATCCAACATGCTCTAAACACTATGTTGAACTTCAATAGGACCTATCATCCTAAAACAAATGGAAAGTATGAATAGACAATTCAGAAACTATAAGGAATGTTGTGAGAATGTTCAATGAATTTTAATATAGGATAATCCAAAATATAACATAGGTCGAGTTCTCTTACAACAACAATTTCAACTAGAGCATTCAAATGTCTCACTATGAATCCCTTTATGGAAAAAGATGCAAAACACTAGTTTTATGGTATATAATTTGCGGCTGTAAGCTGCAAGGACTAGAAATATTCGACAAAATGGTAAAAGGTTGAATACAATTCTATACCTCATTATGTTTTCCCAATGTGAATAGATGATATATGAAGAATATCATCCACTCGACCAAGATGTTGAGGATGGATACATTGTATTCCATCATATATCTCTATAGAATAGGATCATGATATTTATAAAGAAATGAAAGTTGAGTCCCATGTACATTAACCCCTTCATGATTCTTAATTGTGTCAGAGTTTTATTCTATAAAATATCACTTCCACTTACCATATCTCATGTAAATGATGTATTTCACATTCCCCAGTTGAGAAATAGCATTCCATATTCCTCAAATGTACTGAATATAGTGGCGGTACAACTCACGAACAACCTCTCATAAGAAGTGTAGTTGGTGAAGATCTTGGATCATAGAGATAATGTTTTCTATATAATGACTACTCATTTGGTTAATCTAATATAGAAGAACCAAAAGTACTAAGAGGAAGCCAAGTAACAAGAGTAAGGGGAGATGGATAAGGACCCTCACCTATTTTAACCATAGTACATTAAATGATATTTCGATGGAGGATTTTCATAAGGAGGAATATTTTAACAATGTAATCTTTTATCAAAGATATTTCCATTCATATAACTACTTATAAAACACATACACCACAAATATAACCTAATAAAAAATTTATTTTCATAAATTAAAAATGAAATAATTTTTATTTATAGAAATTAAGGAACTTATAATACTCGAATAGTAACTTGACCGTTGGAATAATAATGTTCAAATAAGTAATAATAAAATATCCTATGGAATATTAAGCTCACCCGATGAATTATATATAAAATTTTAGTATCTTATGAATTAAAATAAAAAATATTTCTTTCTTTGAATAAGTAAAGGAATATTAAAAAAAATTAAATTAAGTATTTATATTTTTGTGAAATGTAAATGTTTACAAACAATTTTATATTTAATATAATGATAATAAATAAAATGTATTATCATATAATAGATTAATAAATTAATATTTTTTATCATATGATTATAGGATAATTTTATGATACTAGAATTAATTTTTCAAAGAGTCCTAAAATAAGTTATAATATTAAAATCAATGTTTTTCTACGAAAGGATTATTTAAAAAAATTACATAAAATCATTTTCATAAAATAGTGTTAATTTTTAGATTCTAAACATTGAAAAATGGTTGGGATTTATTTTTTGTGGTTTTTTTAAATATTTGAATTTTTAGGGAATAATGAAAGATGATAATTTACAATATAATTTAGTTATCTGAATTATCGAGTCTATATTGAGGTATTAATGATGTAATCATAATAATATGGAAATATCATTCTTTATTTAATATTTTTATTAATAAGGATCAATATAATTGATATTTTTGAGCTAAACATATTTATATAATGAATATAATAATAAAAAATACCCCCTATAAATACCCCTCACAATATCTAGTCCTCAAAACCTTCCAAAAATTGAAGAACATCAAAATTCTATTTAATCATATTCCAAATTTTCTCCCCCATGTCAACGATTTGTTTGTAACAACAAAAGACTAAAATGATTTAATTGGTATACAAAACATATATTTAATAACATTTCCACGACAATTCTAGGTCTTAATCATACCAGGGAACTGCTATGACCTTTTAGTGTGACAACATCACTTATGAAAATAACACGTACAATGTTACACATAATAGAAATCATGATGGGATAAGCAGTTTATTAATATAAAAACAATGAATATTTGTTACCATTATGTAAACATAAGTTTGTTATAGGGAATCAATTCCAAAATAATCCCACCTTCACTATATCTGAATGTTAAAAACCATCATTACACTAGATCCCATGTGATACTCATGTTTATATTGATATAAGACTTCCGTCAAGATGTCCAACACATTTTATACTATGGTAACTCTAGTTACTGAAACATTACCCATTTGATAAAAATACTTCACATCTTGGCACTTCTACATTATATTTGTTATTATTTTGTTTGAACCTTTCTCTTTTACATGAGTCACCATAGAAGTATAGTCATAATACAATGTGATAAGGTCTTTACTTATAGTAACCACAACATTATCCTGGAAAATTTTTCATATCCAAATAGCTTCCTGCCATATAGAAAAATTTCTATATACTAATACTATATTGTAGAATCAGTGACAACTAGATGATTTTTAAATATCCCATCTTATAACTCTTGCATTAAGAAAAAATAGATATACTAAATTAAAAATTAGATAATTTCAATCTATTTAAAAACTTGAATTTGAATAACCCGTGATGACCATCTCCTTGTCTCTACCATACACAGAGAACATATATGTTGTTCTTTTCAGACATTAGAGGATAAACTGAATATTAAACCGATGTTGGTCTCATTTATCTACTTGATATCTTTCTACCATCATGAATGCATAGGAAATATCAAATAAAATACATAACATGGCATACATTATTCACCATATAATTTATGTATATGGGATAATACATATTACCTTTTTATCTTATTGTGTGTGAGGACTCATTTTCTTATAAATATGCATACCATTTGATAGTGGAAGAAATCCCCTATTGGATT
Source organism: Viscum album (assembly GCA_963277665.1). Classification (NCBI taxonomy): domain Eukaryota; kingdom Viridiplantae; phylum Streptophyta; class Magnoliopsida; order Santalales; family Viscaceae; genus Viscum; species Viscum album. Next base: position 1,775,322,104 of record OY728146.1, on the reverse strand, counting down.
TTTATATACTAAGTCTCTTTAGTATCAGGTACATTAATATACTTTTACATAGTCCAAGTATCCCCATGGATCTATCATGAATGATCTTTATCATTGAATACAGGCCACTTCAATTAATAATTCATAGAGAAGCACTTGTTCGACCAATCATTAATAGATTTTAAGACTAGTAGGCCATTTCTAATAAGTAATTGTTCAAAATAAATACTCTTCTAGGATAAAAACTATATTTAAAAAAATATTTAATAAAAACATAGATAACATTCATTATTATTGAAACCAAATTATTTTATAGCATCATCTAATTGAATCGTCCATGATTTGGATGATATCTTCAATCCATAAATGGATCTAGACAACATTCATATATTTCTAGCATCACCTGGAGTCACAAACCCTTCCTGTTGTGTTATATATTCATCTTCCTAAATTTTCCCATTATAGAAATAATTTTTGACTCCCATATTCCAAATTTTTTATTTATGTTACGCCGCGATATAAAGTAGAATCATGTTGGATGTAAGAAATGAAACTAGTGATAATTTTTCATCATAGTCAATTAAATGATGATTTTAAACTCTTTATCCACTAGAAATACATTATATGTATTCAATTTTCATTCCATGTTCATATTTCTCTTGAAGACTCTTTTTCACCGTATAGTATTTACATCAATAATAAAATCAACCAATACCCAAAACTGGTTCTAATACAATAAATCAATTTCAGAATTTATGGATTCTTACCATCTTACTACTTCTGAGATCTTTACTATATCTTTGTAGGTGATAGGTTCAAAAATTTCAACAAATAATGATTCACCATCTTCAGAGACTAGAAAACCATAACTATCATGTTATCTTACCTCTCTTGTGCTATGATGTAGTACTTTTGTTTCCTAAACTAGTTTGTTCTATACAGACCTATGGAATTTCTTCTGCTAACAACTCTCTTGTATCTTTATGAACAACAACAATGGTGTCAATACTACTCGCAGTATATTTATTGAATATTTTATTCCTCTCCTGAAAGATAGTTTTTTTAGGCAATAACTTTATTATCTAAGGGGTAGTATAGGTAGTTTCACATTTTTTCCATAGGATGCCCTATATTGATCCACTATGTGTTGTGGTGTGCTAGTATGATACCTGATAATTCCATTAAATACTCATCATAGTCCCATTCACATGTATGTAAAAAAAATTTCTTTCCACTACATCAATTGAAGGAACTTTTGTTTCCCACTTTAGATGGAAGTTAGTTTAATGTATATTACACCAGTTGTAATGTATACCCAAAAAGGATAATGAAAGATATTTATAACTCATCACCGACCATACCACATCAAAAAATGTTTATTTCCACCTTTAAATAATACAATTCCACTATGGTGTGTATGGTGGACTAAATTGAGATATAACCCTAATCTCCAGAAAAAAGTAGACAGAATCCTGGTTTTTATTTTCACCACATTATTTTGATTGAATCTTCTTTGTCTTCATTACATGTGGATACTCTACATCAATCGTGAATTTGTTGAATTTCTCAATGGACTCAGACTAATACCTCATCATGTATAAATAGGTATATTTGCTGAAGTCATTAGTAAATGTTATAATGTAAGAATACCCACCTCGAACGTCTACTTAAAATGGTCCATACACATTAGTGTGTACAAATTCCAGATTCTTTGTGTCCATTTCACCCTATTCACTAAAATTTATTTATTTATTTTTCCCTGTAAACCAGCATGAAATACTTCTAGTTTTTTTATCTCAATAGAGTCCAAATAATCATCTTTAAACTTCTTTTTTAGATGATTTTCATTTACATTACTATGATGGTGATACAATATATCTGTGATATATTATTCGTGTGAACATAAATCTTTATCTATTTACAATATGTGTTTTTTTAATCTAATAGATAAATTCTATTTTTTAAATTCCCTATACCATAAATTATGATTTCATTATAAAAGAAACAACATTTATTTCCAAGACTAGAAATAAAACCATTTTTATATAGGCATGATACATAAATTATGTTTCTAATAACCAATGGTACTTAATAAAAATCTTTCAAAACCAATATCATTCTCATTGGAAATTAATGGTGATAGTCACCAATGGATAGAGAACTTTCCTCATACCATTGGAAGCTCTCAAATCCGTATATCCTCTAGTAATATTTCAAAATCTACGTGGTTACTACATTTGGATACATATGTGAGAACCATTAGATATATCTAATAACCAAAGCATATATGTTGAAATATTACACTCGATAATGAATGAACCTTTAGATTCCCATTATTTTAGGTGATGTTCGTCTTTCTATGGACTTTCTATCCATATTTAAAAACATAATTCCTCTCTATCCTTACCCTACCTCTATATCTTTCTCTTTTTTAAAGAATAGAGCTCGGGGGATTTATACTTTTTATGAGTCCTCATACCCATCTCCTTGTTCACTATTTTTTTAACTAGAAGTACCATGGGGTTTTCACTACACATGTCCTTATCTACATTCCGAATTAGATTATGATGTTATGAAATAACCTTCTCATTATTTATCATATTATAATGTACATTAAAATTAGAGAAGGTTGTGGATAGTGAGGAAAGGATGAGATCCATGCACAAATCATCTGGTGATTTAATCCCTAAGATGATAGAGTTAAATGTAGCTAATAAGATTGAATACATGTTTCCTAGATGGAAAATGAATCTACAATATTCATTATAGACAAATAATTGGAGATATCATATCTCTCTTATCGTGCCTTATCTTGATAGATATAATGAACATGACACACCATTCTATACACATCCATGTCACCATGTGGCCTCAGAATATCATTGGTCAAGGATAATAGAATAAAACTCTGAACATTAGTAGAATCATTCATATGTTTCTCATAGAGAGATTACTCTACCACACTAGCCTCATTTCTTTGTGAGTTAAGAATAAGTTCTTCCACAAAATATAATTTCTTTTCAGGGTATAGGATAATTCACAAATTCCTTTTCCACTCATGGATATTTTTTCTTGTGAGAAGGTTATCCTTCTCCATAATGGTTAGAAGTGATATGTTTGAATTAATTATTTTTTGTTTCAAAAAATAATAAGTAAAAATATATAGTTATTAATCTAAAAGTTTTTGAAAAAAATTTAAATATTATATTTATTAATCTCTTAATATTTATCGAAACACAATATCCCTCAATATTGGCCTCAAAATATCCCATTTCTTGGACATTCTAGTGGGACAGATACATTTTAAAATTATCACCACCCAAATTTTGGATGGTCAAGTATTTTAAAGTGTTTTGGGTAGGAATTCCAAATTCCAACTATATTAACAGAGGGTTTCCCAATATATTTAGTGGACTCGTCAATCCTGATGTCTATAAATTAGATTTCCTCAACCATTGCATCTCAACTACACAAAGTTATTATTTTTCATTAATAACTTGATGTAAACTATGTTATGTTAACAAAATAATTAATGTTATAATTCCCAGATAATATAAAATACAGAATCTTTGGCTACCAAACTCATTGAACTATGTTTTGATTTTAACTGATGTAGTGGAAGGATATACAATGTCAATATTTATAATTGAAGGATTTTATCTATTATGCATAAATTTATAATTACTTTCTTTATCACAATAATGTCAATTTGAATTGTATTTACTAATGTGATTAACTATGTATTGGATAATATTTACACATAATACAATTTATTTTTGTTTTATTTTGCTTGGTTGTTAATTTCATTAATTTAGCTGACCGCGGAAAAAACATCTGTAATGAAATAATGATGAATATTTCCAGAAATTAAATAATAAGGTGGAATGATTAAGAGAATTTATATTGGTTAGTTTATCAAAAATATGATAAACTAACCATTGACCTAGGGTAAAACACACTGAACCAATTACGGTTCATGTTACTGATTTCCATTTATTTACCAATGTATTTTTCTTAGATTGGTTTCACATCAACTCCAAAATTGAATTGCCTCAAATAACATTAGTGTCCCATCCATTTCATAATCTTTTACTCACAGGTAGATTAGGGGAAGGGGTTTACATAAAAAAAACCATGTGAACACATTCTCTTACATAATAATATGAGAGATGAAACATTGGAAAACAATTTAAAATAATAATTTATTAATTTAAATGAATCCCATATAATGTTATTTTATAGTCTTATGATCACACACATACATGCGATGAGTTTCTTGTTTAATAAAATTAGCATTCAATTATAATCATTCTTATTTAATATAAATCACTCTCAAAAAAATTATTTATTTTACATAATTAATCCATAATTTTTTCTTCATTTTCATATGATTTTCCTTCAGTTTTCCATCCTTTATAATTTTAAATAAAATAAATATATTTATTAAAAATTAACTATGTATAAAAAACTACATTGGAGTATACATGGTAAGTACCCATAAAAACTACCAAAAATGTACTATACTAATAAAATTTTTACTTAAGTGAAATGTAAAATACATAACTTATCACATAATTTCATGATGTATACTATCAATTTAATGATTATGTGAATCACATGATTATTTTTTCACATGTTATGATTTAATGTATGTATAGTAATAACTATAAAATGAACCATATATGATATAAATATGTGACCATTAAGAAGAAATTAATTAAACATTTATATATATTAAAACCTACTACATAGAATGTTGTATAAAACTAATGACCACACACTAGAATATGCTGATATGTGTTTCACAATAAAATAAATTATTTTTTAATTTTTTGTAATTTGGTAAAAAGTTCATTTCATATAAAATACATAGAGATAGAGTGTACTATTATCATCGACTATCAGAGGCACAAGCTGAGGGACCTGACATTTATAATGTGACATGAACAAAGTTGGTGTTCACGATGTGTACATGGGATATACATCGTGAGGTATCCCAATTACATGTTCACTAGTCGGGTAAGCGATGTATTTAAATTTATGGACTGTTAGTGATTAAAGGACTATATGTTGTGTATGATTGTTACATGGTGTGTGCAATAACCAAAACTGATTCATTGAATTTGAAAATAATATAATTATATATAAAACAAATAAATCTAATTGAGAACCTAATGAAAAAATATTTTTAATAATTAAAAATGATATAATTTAATTTATAGAAATTAAGAAATTTTTACCAAAGGTATAGTAACACGACCATTGAAATTGTAATATGACCATTTAGAATAGTAAACCAGACTATAGAATAGTCATCATAGCTATGAATTTATAAATAAAATTTTTATATCATATAAATGATAATATAATATGTTTATATTATGGAAAAAGTAAATAAATATTTTAAAAATAAATAGTTAATTATTATTATTTTTGTGAAATGTAAATGTATTTTTACATTTTATATTTAATATAATGATTTAAAATAATTATTTTTAATAAAAAAATATAAATTAAATTTTTGTTTTCTTTTGATTAAAAAATATCATTATGAGAGTTTAATTATTGTTTCAATGTTTCATAAAAATATTTATAATATTGAAATAAGTATTTCTCGAAAAAATGATGATTTTAATTGGAAATTAAAATTCTCTTATTTGTATAATTATTTTCATAAAATATAGTTAATTTTTTAATTCTACATACCCAAAAATGTTTGGGGTATTTTTTTAATAGTTTATCTTTTATGTGAATAGTGAAATATGATAATTTACCATATAAGATAAATAAATGGATTTTTGAGTCATTATTGAGGTATGGATGATGTAAGCACCATAATCTCAAACACTCACTCATTATTTAATATTTTTATTGATAAAGATAAAAACTATTTATAGACATGATTCAAAATAATAAAATAATGAATATAATAATCAATAATACCCCTCTTCTCTTCCTATAAACATAACCTCTGACCACCTCATATTCTCTCAACATAAAAGCCTTTAATCTTATCGAAATTATTCCCAAAAATATTCCCAAGCCTTTCCCCCTATTATATTAGCCTTTGGTATCAATAGAAGAAAAAACCCAATGCTCTAAGATGGTTCTAAAGGAGAAGAAGTTAAGAAGGTAAAATATTCTTATGTTATCTTTTAATTTCTTTTCAATTTTAGTAATTTTATTTTTATATCTTAACCAAACTATCCCAAAGTTGATTGATAACACCTATATATTGAATATGAAAAAATATTATCTTTTCAATAGAATAATCTATCATAAAATTACTTTTTTATTACTTTTAATTTTCAATTGAAAACATTGTCTATGATGTGTCAATTTACCACTATCATGGATGATGCATTTTAATTTTTACTTAATGCATTCAAGGATACTAATAAAACCATTTTATGGTAAAATAATCCAATAATAATTATATCACCATTTTTTTATGTTCTGGGACTAATATATATACATATTATTTTACAACAAATCAAAACAATTTTGTGATGGTCAAAAATAAAATAACATTCATCATTAACATTTTATTTAATGAATCATTATCATATATGAAATAATAATGATATATAAAACCATTTAAACATATTAAGGAGATCCAATATCTTATAATTCCACTTCAATAATTTTTCTTCGATTTGACAAGATCTCCCCTAATTTAATCCAAGGTAACCAATCATAAAATCATGAAATCAACACTTATGGAATGCAAAATTGAATATTATATCTTATCAAAAATTCCATGAATGAACAGAATAAAATTATAATAAATAAAATACACGTATAAGAGGTTTTGAATAAATTAATTAACTGCATTAATTTTCTTATCTATAACATTAAGTACAAGTGTAGAATACATTTGGGCATATGGTAAGGGATTATCTCCTAACCTCCCAAATACCTTTGGGATATGGTTTATATCTCTTTACACCAGTGTAACTCAATTTTATTATTATATATTTATTCTATATTATATTCATATGTCCCAAACATATATATCCATATAGATTCATCTTTCTTAGATGGATAATACATGTTTTATAATGATCACTTATCGATTCATCCCAAAAAAATCCTAATTAAAATGATCATCTCAATTTCTTACCCATTATCAAGTACACACAATATTTTATTTTAGGAAAAAATTGTTTGTATTAAAAAAATGTATCATGAAATACAATCTATATTCATTTCTAATTTTATACAATAATTACGACATTTTCAATTTAATGATTTATTTATGTTTTCCTTTAAATGTACTAAAGTGGATTCTTTATAAAGATTCATAAGAACTCTTTTTACATGATTTCACTTAGTTGGATATAATTTATCATTATATATTACTAATTTCCCTTATTAATTTTAAATTACAATTTCATCCATTATTTCTTGTACACTGTTATGATACACCCTTAGGTTACGATTTATGACATGATTTCAAAGCCCATTTCATTCAATGGATTACTCTAATGTTTTTACGTTATGTTTAATTCTTCATCTCTCACACATATTCATGAACATGTCATGATGGGTGAACCCAGATTGGGCTCCAATACGGTGAGTAATTTTTTAGTCTCATGAGACATCATGTTGGGATAGAGAGTGAATTTAATTCCATTATGGGACATTGTCCTCTAAAATTAATGGTCTTGGAAGTAAACCATGACTCATTCTATGTCATGTTGTATTATTCTTCCAAATTATTATGTTTCTTGGATTATATGATATCTTGTTCTATATATAATGCTTCTATATGTTTATTCATGTTCCACGAATTTTTATGTTATAATTTTATGTCTTCTAACCAATGTCCTTTTTTTATTCACATGTGTAACGACCCAAATCCAAAGCCACTCAACTGGCGCCCCATACCCAGTTCACCACATGACCTCAAGCGTGTTTCCCCAAATTCCAAAGGCTTCCGACTAACAGTGAGAGAATTGATGAGTCAGTTGGGAAACTATGACCTCATTTAGTAATATATGCAGTAGAAGGAAATAATAAACAAAAACGGAAGTAGTAAGAAGCACACGAAAACTGAAACTAAACAGCAAAAGAAATGTATAATATAATAATGATGCAGCATGTTACATGTATCTAATGAAAGAAGCAAACACAATAACGTGCTGAAATACAACTGAGAACAAATTACTAAAAGTAAATAGCAACTCCTGCACCATCGCAAGCCTATGCTTGGTCCTATACTCTCCATCTCCAACGAGCAATCATGTACCTGAAGTAGATGGTCCAAAATCCCTATCCACACCTACAACCATATAATCAATTTGGGCTGAAAAGCAGGACCCAAACAGGGTGTGAGACTAATCCCAGTAGGCAACCACCAAAATATCTGTGCCCTACTGTTGGTGAGCAATATAGAAAATGTAAAGGAAATAAATGCAGCCGAGAAATGGGGTACACTAAAGTAAACAATCCTACAATTCTCCATTCACATTTATTTATTAATTTAATTCAGTCATTTAATCATAAACCAAAGATTCTAGTAAAAAGGCTTATAGTCCAAAGTCATAGTAAGTAACACAACATCTATCTCCACAGACTACCTAAACTACAAGCAGTACAAACCCAAGCTTGTTCTTTGGCTTGGTGGACTCTTCACAACCAACCAAAAATATTTATTACACTGACCCTCTGGGAGGCTCACTTGGGTAGCCCCTTATGGTCAATCATTCAAACAAATGCAAAGACACTATGAGGAAGCACTCAACGTCAATTCCTCCTATGGTCTTGCATTGATACTACAGACTCTCTGAGGAAGCACTTATGTCTAATTCCCCCTTTAGTCTCGATTCGATAATGATCAGAACCTCTAAGAGAGCACAAAGTCAATCCCCCTTATGGTCTTGTAATGGTGATAATTAAACAGGCCCTCTGAGGAAACACTCAACATCAATTCCCCCTATGGTCTAACTACACCAGGTTCCCACAACAATGAGTGGAAGCAATCGTATGTATACAATTCGTAGAATCCCTAAGTATGTTCGGCAACTACTTGGATAACAGCTATAATGAAACAAAAGCATTAAACAACATACAACACATGAAATCATTCATACCAAGGCAAGCAATCAATGCAACAAGGTTTTCTTCTTAGGAAACCTAAGAAAAACAACGATAAACAGCCAAAACGACGGAAAACACCCATTGGGTGATCCTTGAACATGCTAACAAGAAAACATTATTCATCTAATAGCATCAAGAATACAAGAAATCTGAGGCAGATAAATAAAACAGGTTCAAAACCATGACCTGAGATACATGAAAATGGATATCCAACACTTTTTCACCAGAGCACAAGGATATTCAATGTAGGCCATCAAACCACCTACCTCAATCCTCATAGATTGTTATAATTTAACCTCATCCTATGAATCGGCCTATAATGGAGTATATCAACAAAATTAATAAAACCTTCTTCCTTAAATAACTCATACAAGAGGAAGAAATAGGAAACGAGGCCAATGAAGAACCAAGAACTCACCGCTGCGACTCTATTGCAACCAATGGTGTTAAATTCGGAGAATCGGTGACAGATCAGTGGCTCGAAAAATATTCTGCCTCCTCGGACGCCCTGTATGGAATTAGGCAGAGAAGAAGATGAAAACGGGGTTACGACGCAACCACGGTCCGATTAATGAAATAAAAAGAAAAGTATAGGGTGTGTACATTGGTTTTCCATACCCTACATTAAGCAACCTCCACATCACCCCATACAGACATGTGTGTGGCTCAGACAGAGCAAGCACACAGCCTTGTGCGGCATCGAAGTACACGACGTGTACTTATAAAGTACTCGGCGTGTACTCTGAAAATTTCCAGATTTTCCCCTTTTTCAAAAAAATGACTAGAAAAGAAAAAACATAACTGAAAAGAAGTTCTGGGTACTTAAAAACTTCCCCCATTAATGAAATTCATCCCTAAATTTCTTAAAGAGGCGTAGAAGATGAACCCTCAAAAAACTCCAGCCACTGTGATCGCATGTGGGCCTGACTTTCCCAAGACTTGTCCTGTACACATCGATGCTGCCATAGCACCCGTACCTGAGGGACATACCAGCCAACAAGTACCTATTCACTAAGATCAAAAATCCTGATAGGATGCTCCTCGAACGATTCATCGTGCTCCAGCTAAACCTCCTATGCTTGAAAAAAATGAGGCGGGTCTGAGAAATATCGTCGAAGCTGAGAAACATGGAAGTCGTCGAGCATAGACTGATACCATTGAGGTAACTGCAATCTGTAAGCAACCAGTCCGACTCTCTCCAGAACCACAAATGGCCTGACGTATCTTGGTGAAATCTTTCCCTGTCTCCTAATCCTCTTATGTCCCAACCTCTGGGTACCACGCAAGAAAACATGATCTCCGATCTTGAACTCTAAAGTCCATCTCCGCTGATCAACATAAGATTTTTGCCCCGACTGTGCAGTTTCCATCCTCTTCCAAATCAACTCCACCTGCTCTATGGTCTCCTGAACAAGAATAGGTCCTAGCACAGCTACCTCTCCCAACTCAGGCCAACACAAGGGTGATCAGCATGTCCTAACGTACAATGCCTCGTAAGGTACCATCTGAATAGTTAAATGAAAACTATTATTATAGGAAAAATCTAATAGAGGTATATGTTCTCCCATGAGCCTATAAAAATCAAGGACTCATGCTCGTAGCATTTCCTCCAGCACCTGAATTGTGCACTCCGACTGACCATCTGTCTGGGGATGGTAAGATGTACTCAGAAGTACCTGTGTATCCAAATCCCTCTGTAGCCCCTGTTAGAAATACGAAGTAAAGTGGGTGTCCCTATCAGAAACGATAGAACTCAGAACACCATGCAAGAGTACAATATCCTAGATGTACAACCTCCCATACTCATCCACACTGAAGGTCTCCTTGACCAGTAAGAAATGTGTAACCTTAGTGAGCCTTTCCACTATAACCCAGACTGCATCATTCCCACGAGGCGATCTCGATAACCCTATCATGAAGTCCATCGCGACATTATTCCATTTCCTCTTAAGAATGGGATACTGTTGTAGAAGCCCTGTTGGTCATTGATGTTCTGCCTTCACCTTTTTATAGGTGGATCACCACATAACAAAACCAGCCATATCCTTCTCAATATCTGGCCACTAATACTGACGACGTAAGTCTCGATACATCTTTGTGACACCAGGATGAACTGGCCAAGATGAAGCATGAAACTCCCCCATCAGCTCCTCATGTATGTCTGTTGAATCCCATATGTGGCCATGAAAACATAACACCTCATCATCACCCTATGTCCACCCCGGAGTAGGGTCTCCATCTAACACACCCTCACGTAGGACTAGGCCTTATGCGACTGATAGCTTCCTCATTCGAACTCGATCCAGAAGTGTGTATGTAACAACTATAGATGAAAGAATCTTCTTTCCCAGTCTGTCGTGCTCCTCCAAACGCATCTCAGAGAACAATGCCATAAGCTTCCACTCGCTGCTAGTCTCCCAATCTTCCTGTAACTGAGTTCTCTTACTCAGTGCGTCTGCCGCATCATTTCCTTTCCCAGGCGTATAAGCAAGCTCGAAGTCAAAAGAATCTAGGTACTCAACCCACCTCCGCTGTCTCAGATTTATGTCACGCTGCATGAAGATATACTTAAGGCTATTGTGGTCATTATATTCCAAAAAATGCTCTCCTCGAAGATAGTTTCTCCAACAACGCAAAGCATGAACAACAACAGCCAACTCCAAGACATGCGTAGGATAGTTCTTCTGATGTGGCCTCAACTGCCGATATCCATATGCAACAACACGATCCTCCTGCATAAGCACTGCTCCATTACTAATGCAATATGCATTACAAAAAACTATATGACTCTTGCTCAATGTTGGCAGAACTAGATTCGGTGATGAAGTCAATCTCCCCTTCTGCTCTTGAATGGCTGAATCACAGACTTCTAACCAAACATACATCACACCTTTCCAAATCAAGCCCGTCAATGTCACTACAAAGCATGAGAATTATTGTATAAACCACCTGTAGTAACTAGACAGTCCTAATAAACAGCGTACCTTGATGACATTCTTTGGTTTCTCCCAGTTAACTACCACTCTCACCTTCTATGGGTCTACTAATACTCCTGTCTCTGAGATGACATGACCCAGGAAGTGAATATCGTCCTTCCATAAGTGTCACTTAGAGAGATTTGCATATAACTAATGCTATCTTAGTGTACTCAATACGATATCAAGATGGGTAGCATGGTCGTGTTGAGTTTGAGAGTACACCAAGATATCATCCATGAAAACCACCATGAAGGAATACAAGTAAGGATGGAAACTTAGTTCATCAGTTCCATGAAGATTGCTGGTGCGTTCGTGAGACCGAACGACCTAACCAAATACTCGTATAGACCATACCTGATAAGGAAGGTTGTAAGAGGTATATCAGATAGTCTGACCCGCAACTGATGGTAGCTGGATCCCAAGTCGATCTTCGAGAACACTCTTTCTCCTTGAAGATGATAAAAAATATCATAAATCCTCAGTAAGGGATATCGGTTCTTGACTGTTAACTGGTTCAGCTTCCGATAATCCACACAAAGCCATAAAGTACCATCTGACTTCTTCGTAAGAAAACAGGTGAACCTCAAGGAGAAGTACAGGGTCCGATAAAACCCTTTTCCTGCAACTCCTCCAACTACTTCTTGAGCTCTTGCAACTCAGTAATAGACACCCTATAAGGAGGTATGGATATCGGTGCTGCTCCTGGAAAAAGCTCAATAGAGAAGTCTACCTCACGCTTCGGAGGCAACCTTAAAAATCCTTCTAGAAAGACATCCAGAAATCTATCAAACACTGGAGGATAATCCATCTCAGAAGTCCCATGATCATCTAGATATAAAATAGAAATCTGGTCTATAACACCGCCCAAACCATGATGCTATGGTCTAGATCTCCTTTTATGGACATCCCATTCTCCCTTCTAATGAAATGATCTTCCCTCTCGTGATGTGAAACTCACCCTACAACGATAGAAATCGACAAGGGCCTTGAAAGGATCTCGCCAGTCCATTTAGAGATTGACATCATATCATGTCTTCTCTAGGACATAGGGATCCCACAAAAAGTGACACCCACCAAAATCAAGGGGGAACTCCTTGCACTGACGCACACAAGCAGTTCTAAGTCCCAAGGGAGTTTCTAGGGTCATCATATACTAATAAGTAAAGATAGTAAGTCAATGTCTCTCCATAGTGTGAAAAAAATAAAGATATGAGAAGCTATTATATCGAAACGTGAAGAAGATAAAACTGAGGCTACTAAGATCGTACCTCACACTGTGGAAGGTCCAGGATCCTGCTTCTGATGAATCTGCTCTACCGCAAACATCTGGCCAGTACCACGACCCTATGTAGCAGGCTTTGATCCCTAAGATGATCCTCCATGAGCCTGACCACCATGTCCATGGCCTCTACCCTGGCCTGAATGGCCTGTAGAACTCCATCCCCAAGTCTACTACAGAACTAGTAAACCTGCTTCTGTACACGGAGTAGAAACTGATTCTCCATCACTAGCCGCTGGAAGAAGAACCTAGAAAAACTGCTAAAGATGACTCATCTTTCCACAAGATAGGCACTCTACTGGGTCCCTTGGGCACTGTGGCTTCTTATGCCCATCCTTCCCACACTGGTAGCACAAAACCTTGCAACCTTAAGGAACATCTCGCTTCCTTGAGTCACCTCATATAGATTCTTGGTGGCGCTTCTTGATGTCAGTAGAAAGAGTACTTAATCTAGATGCTGAACTGCCTTAGCTAAATACTGTATTATCTCTCAGATTCCTCTCCATGATCAACACCTGGTTGAAAATCAAAGAAATAGAGGTAAACTGAAAGACGTTTACCTGTGATCTGATCTCTGGTCTGAGTCCCTCCTCAATCTTCCACTCTAAAAAAACTCTTCATTACCTAGAACGGGAGTGAAACACTGTAACTCAGTAAGATGGGAGGAATACTCCAAAACTAATAGGGTAACCTACTGCAGGTTCATGAACTCTCTGGCTCTATCGACCCTCAGCATTGCCAGGTAGAAGTAGTCGTAGAACGTATGCTGAAACTCATCCCAAGCAACTATCTACTGACGCCCTGCCTGAGAAACTACGTCCCACCATCTCTTGGCGGAATCTCTCACCACGTAATTCGTGAGCTTCACCCTTATATCTGGAGGTGTCTCGAGATGATCAATGATAGAAACCATAGCTTCGAACCAGGATTCAGCAGTCTGAGTTCCTCCATCCCTAGAGAATGTGGCAGGATGCTGCTGCTGGAAGACTCGTGTAAGCTCTTCCATAGATTGGGCAGGTTGCTGAGCCCCCTGAAAGGTCTGTATACACCTCATGAATCCATCACGGAACTGTGCATCTGCACCAGTATCCGGGATACCTTCTTGTTCCATATCTGATGTATGATCATCGTCAGATACCTGACGTGCAATGGGAGGACATCTTGGCGGCATGACTCTGCAAGGTCAAAAGCACACCATTATTAACAATGAGCATAGTTACAATCTCAAAAGAGTGACAATGGAACAGAATAGGAAAACATTTAAAACTGGAAAAAACATAGTTACACGGCATGTAGTTCCCACAAACGGCGTGTTCTAGAAATATTTTACTTGGGCATGTACACTGGCAAACCTGGCTGTGTAAACCCCAACTACACGACATGTTCTTTTAATATACACGGCATGCACTGTTTTTTTCCTCCTAACCGGTTACTCCAACACGACTAAGTCACAAGGATTATCCCAACCGAAGACTACATGGCGTGTCTATCCACTACACGGAGTTTCCTTAAGGTTTGTACCATGTTAGTGTCATTAGTCACACAGACTGGTACACGGGCCACAACTACACGGCGTGTCAACAACGTACATGATGTGTTGTCCCAAATATTTTCCAACCCATGTATTCAACTACACGGCTGGGTCATACAGACCATTACTACATGGTTTGTCAGCATGGAACACGACATGGGGTTTCTGAGATTTTCCAGCCCATGTATTCAACTACATGGCTAGATCAAACGGAAGAAGATTACATGACGTTTAATTCAATGTACACAGTGTGTAACCGTGAAAAGTAGTTCTTCCTGAATAGAAGAACACATGGAGTGTGTTCATAAGGCCACATGCCATGTTGTCTGGGTTTCCGGGCAGTAGGCATACAGAACTCCCCAAAACCCCTTAAAACACTGAAAAATATCATCTATGTGCCAAATTCCGATCCTTGGGGGTCCATACTCCCCACGAATCAAAGCTTGACATCATAACAATGCATATAACAAGTAAACAGTATGATAATTCCATCATCTGCCAAACTTTGATCCTCAGGGGCCCATAACACCTCTAAGACAAAATCGTGGCGTCCATGCTAAATAAGCTAGAAAATAAACAATACCCCATCGCCATAGAAGGTATCTCTATCATTGAAACTATCCCAACATCATGCATAATCTATCACTACATATATCAAAACAGCATGTGATTTATAATGCACCCTAGATGGCATGATAAAATGCATGACATTTGATTTTCTGAACAGTGCCTATATGATACATGAGATGGTATAGCCTCATCTCATTGGGTTGAAACAAATGAGAACCACAATCATATAAACTGTAATAGCACAATACAAGTGAATCACCCAACTGTGAAATAAAATCAACTGTAACAGTTGAAAAAACTAAAAATTTCAATTTCAAGGTAATATAGATTTTCCCTATACACAGGTTAATTACTCCCTGGCATAGTTAAGTAATAGCTACCCATCACTACCTATCCCTGTATATTGTCTCCAAATAGTAAGGAAATAGATAAGAAATAAAACTCCTTTGATACAACTTTGTAACGAACCAAATCCGAAGCCACTCAACTGGCGCCCCGTACCCGGTTCACCACATGACCTCAAGCACGTTTCCCCAAATGCTAGAGGCTTTCAACTAGCAGAGAGGGCCTTGAAGAGTCAGCGTGGAAACTATTCCCTCATTTTTTATGATCTGCAGCAGAAGGAAATAACAAACAATAGCCGAAGCAGTAAACAACACACGACAAATGAAACTAAATAGCAGAAGCAATGTATAATATAATAATGATGCAGCATGATACATGTATCTAAGGAAATAAGAAAACACAACAACATGCTGAAATACCACTGAGAATAAAGTACTAAAAGTAAACAGTAACTCCAGCGGCATCACAAGACTAAGATCGGTCCTATAATCTCCAGATCCAACCAGAAATCATGTACTTGAAGTAGAGGGGCCAAAATCCATATCCACACCTGCAACCATATAAGCAGTTTGGTCCGAAAATCAAGACCCAAACATGGTGTGAGACTAATCATAGTAGGCAACCACCAAATGATCTGTGCCCTACTCTAAGTGAGAAATATATCAAAAGTAAAGGAAATAAACACAACAGAGAAACATGGTACACAAAAGTAAAAAATCCTACAATTATCCATTCATATTTATTTATTAATTTAATTAAATAATTTAATCATAAACCAAAGAATCTAGAAAAAATCTTTATAGTCCAAAGGCATAGAAATTAACACAAAATGTATCTTAAAAGACTACCTAGACTACAAGAAGTACAATCCCATGCTTGTTCTTTATCTTGGTAGACTCTTCACAACCAACCAACAATATTTATTACACTCAACCTCTGGGTGGCTCACGTGGGCAGTTATTTATAGTCAAGCGTTCGAACAAAGGCAAATACACTCTGAGGAAGCACTCAACGTCAATTCCCCCTGTAGTCTTACTACGATACTACAAACTCTCTGAGGAATCACTTACGTCTAATTCCCCCTTTAATCTAGATTCAATAATTATCATACCTTCTGAGAGAGCACAAAGTCAATACCCCTTATGGTCTCATAATGGTAAAAATTAAACCGGCCCACTGAGGATGCACTCAACGTCAATTCCCCCTATGGTATAACTACACTAGGTTCTCATAGCCCTCAGTAAAATCAATCATACGTAAACGATTCGTAGCACCCCTAAGTATGTTCAGAAACTACATGGATAATAGCTATAATGAAACAAAAGCATTAAACAGTAGAAAAAATGCAATCATTCATACCAAGGCAAGAAATCAATGCAACATGGTTTTCCTCATAGGCGACCTAATCCAAACGGTGATAAACAGCCAAAACGAAGGAAAACACACATGGAGTGATCCTTGAACACGTTTACAAGAAAACATTATTCATCTAATAGGCTCAAGTACACATTAAATCTAAGGCAGATAAATAAAACAGGGTCAAAACCAAAACCCGAGATACTCGATACATGGATATCCAGCACTTTTGCACAAAAATTCAAGGACATTCAACGTAGGGTATCAAACCAACTTCCCTGATCCTCATAGATTGTTATTATTGAACCTCATCCTATAAATCGGACTAGAACGGAATAGATCTACAAAAATGTCAAAAACTATCAACCTCAGATAACACATACGAGAGGAGTAAATAGGAAATGAGGCCATAGAAGAACCTAGAACTCACTGCTGTGATTCTATTACAGCTGACCGTTTTTGATTAAGAGAATCGGTGAAGGATTGGTGGCTCGGAGAATATTTGGCCTCCTCAGACGCCCTATACATAATTAGGTAGAGAAGTTGATGAAAACAGGGTTAAGATTCGACCCCGGTTTGATTAATGAAGTAAAAATAAATTTACATGGCGTGTACTTTTAGAGTATATGACGTGATTTTGCGTACCCCACTTTAAGCATCCTCCATGTCACCCCACACGACCGTGTGTGTGTCCTGGACACGGCCAGCATACGACCTCGCGTGGCATTGATGTACACGGTGTGTACTTATAAATTACACGACGTGTACTCTAAAAACTTCCATATTTTCCCCTTTTTCTCAAAAACGTCCAGAAAAGGAAAAACATACCTGAAAAGAAGTTTTGGGTTCCTACAACATGTTTACTTACTTAGTGATATTTTTAGCTCATACCTTCTATTCATGTATTCCCCAGGTTATCATATGCTGATGTAAGAGCTAAATGAATTTTAGGATCTCTTTATGTAGATTAAATAAAATAAGTTTTTATTTTTTTTATTCTTTTTAATTTTGTACCTAATATTACAAATACACTAGACTATACAATATTTGTTTTCATTTCATTTTTAATTTTGTCTAAAATAATGTACAAATATGTGTAAATAGATAAGTCTATTATAGTTTGTATCAGAGCATAGTCGAGTTTTTTTTTGTGGATTAGTATTATCAAACCTTAGTAAGAACCCTATGGATAATTCTATCACCCTGGATAAATTAGATTAAAAAATAGGTAATCATGATATAGGTTGTAATTTCCATTTTCATGTTTATCCTTCTATTTTCAATGTTTTTTATATGATAAATAGTTATGTATTAAATTTCTAATCATTGTACATTCTATTTCATAGTTATTGTATAGATATTGGAGAACTCGCTCCATCAATTAATATTTTAGGAAACGTGACAATTTGTTTAAGGAAATTCAAAATCATATTGGAATATGAGATTAAAACATCATGATAACAATTTATCATGTGGTTAAAGTTATTAATAAAAACATTAATAGTTTTATATTCCCTACTACTCATAGAATGGGAATGTTGTTGTTGAATTATTTATGAATCAAAGGACTCCCATCTTCAGATGATATTCTGATCCCATAAACTTAGAACAATGGATTAAATCAATTGAGAAGATATTCTCTATCCTCCATTGCTTAGAAGTAGAGAAATACATGTTGGTGGTTTATTATTTTGATGGGGGAAGATTATCAATTGTGGTCACTAATCAAAAACACAATTTCCAAGGATAAAAACGATTCCATGGAATGTGAATATTTCAAGAAGATATTTTTCAATAAATATTTCTCTCAAACTCTCTATCTTATTATGGAAATGGATTTCTTTAGATAGAAGAATAATGAATTTGAGTCTACTAGGGAGTTTGAGGAAAACATTTCAACACTTACACGATACACATCCATCATTTTCATGAACACCAAAATAAAATTGGATAAGCTCTTTAGTGGAATAAATATAAGAATATGAAAATTCTTGGAAATACAAGACTATGAAATATATGAGGAGATTTTTTTTGTGCCCTTAAGGTGGAAATGGAGATCATAGACTCTTAGTGGTCTCATTGTCCTAGACAAAAAAAAAGCATAAAATGTAGTTTAATATGGGATGGTAACTAGATAAATACCCTGATGGAAAGAAAACCCCAAATCCCATGTGTCTAAATTGTGGGGAAAAGGATCCTAGATACTACCTATGGGGAATGATGAGATGCTTCTGATTTCAATGTGAAGTTAATTTGGCTAATAATTTTTGAAGGTATTTGAAGAATTACACAAATTAGAATCATGAAATAATGGTTCATATAAACACTCAGCCTATAGAAAAGTGTTTCCATTTTATAGATCAAGAGAATAATGTAATCCATCAGTACTAGAAATTTAGGTATTTGTGATGGGGTCCCATCACGAATGACCATTGTAGAAAATGACATTGCAAAAAAAAATTCATTTTAATAGAAAATAAATATTTGTGACCGACATGTCTTAAAACATTATTTGTGATGGGCCCGTTTCCCCTCGCAAAATATTTCCTTCAAAAAAACCATTTTCGACAGAAAAATATACCTGTTGTAATTAATAATAAAAAAATTAAAAATAAAATTATTTTCGATGGGACCCGTCGCAAATAATAATAATAAAATTAAAACCAAATAATAAAATAAAATAAAAAATAAAAAATAAAAAATAAAAAAATAATTCAAATATTAAAAAAATTTAAAAATAATAATATTTATATTTAATTACGTTAATTGAAAAAGTAAAAATATTTCCTAATAATTAAAAAATTTCGAAATATTTAAAAATATTTTTAAAAAAATGAAAATGAAAATAATTTAAAATATTTCTACAAACAAATATTAGACAGGTATATAAAAAAGTAAACACATTTAATGAAATTAAAAATAAATAAAAATAATAAAAATATGACAACTAATTACAAAATTTACAAATAATAAAAAATTAAAATATAATAATTTCTATTTATTAATAATAACTTATATTTATTAATAATTATTCCTATTTATAAATAATTATTCTTCTTTACTAATAATTATTCATATTTATTAATAATTATTCTTATTTATTAATAATTATTCCTATTTATTAATATTTATTCTTAATTATCAGTATTTATTCTTAATTATTGCTAATTATTAACAATTATTTTTAATTATTAACAATTACATCTAATTATTAACAATTACTGCTATGTATCTTATTTATTAATAATTATTCATAATTATTCATATTTATTCTTATTTATTCGTATCAATTATTTTTTTCATTATTGTTACTAATTATTATTAATTATTCGTAGTTGTTACTAATTTTTATTAATTATTCCTAATTATTACTAATTATTTCTAATTATTCCTAATTATTCCAAATTATTACCAATTATTCGTGTTTGTTACTAATTATATTTATTTATTACCAATTATTTCTATTTATTCCTAATTACTTCTATTTATTACAAATTAGTCTTATTTATTACTAATATTCATAATTATTAATAATTATTAATAATTATTTATTATTATTGCTAATTATTTATAATTATTTATAATTATTCTTAATTATTACTAATTAATTATAATTAATCCTTTTTATTAATAATTATTCTTCTTTACTACTAATTATTTCAAATTATTACTAATTATTCCAAATAAATCATATTTATTACTAATTATTTTGAGTTATTACTAGTTATTCATTATTATTCTGAATTATTCCAAGTTATTGCTAATTATTCTTAATTATGGCTAATTATTCTTAATTATTGCTAATTATTCCTAATTATTGTTAATTATTTTTATTTATTAATAATTATTCCAAATTATTGGAGATTATTACTAATTACTCCTATTTATAACAAACTATTCAGATTTAATTATTCATATTTATTAATAAATATTCAAAATTATTAATAATTATTAATAATTATAGCTAATTATTGCTAAATATTAATAATTATTGATAATTGTTCCTAATAATTACTAATTATTAATAAATATATTTAATTATTAACATTTATTCTTAATTTTTCTTAATTAATAATAATTATTCTTAATTATTACTAATTATTATTAATTTTTTTTAATTATTCCTACTTATTGCTAATTATTATTAATTTTTCGAAATTATTCATTATTATTGTTTATTATTCTTAATTATTGATAATTGTTTTTAGTTGTTGCTAATTATTCTAAATTCTTCTTATTTATTAATAATAATTCATATTTATTAATAATTATTCAATATTATTAATAATTATTCCTAATTATTAATAATTATTCATAATTATTGCTAATTATTAACAATTATGGCTATTTATTAACAACTATTGCTAATTATTAATAATTATTGATAATTATTTGCAATTATTGCTAATTATTTACATTTATGGATAATTATGAACAATTATTGCTAATTATTAACAAATATTACTAAATCTTAACAATTATTTCTAATTATTCAAATTTATTAATAATTATTCTTATTTATTCTTATTTATTAATAATTATTTCTATAATTTGTATTTATTTTTATTTTTTCCAATCTATTCTTATTTTTCCCTAATTGTTAGTAATTATTATTTTTTATTCCAAATTTTCCTAAATTATTCCAAATTATTACTATTTATTAATATTTATTACCATTTATTCTTAATTATTAGTATTTATTACTTATTATCGTTAATAATTAATAATTACCAGTAAATATAAATAATTAATACTAATAATTTAAATTTATTAACAAAAAATATTCTGACAACAAAACAATCTAAATATAATTTAATTACAACTAATTAACAATAATTGAAATTAATATATAAAAATGAAATAAATAATAATCTCAATTGAATATAAATACCTTTAAACATGATCATCAGTAGGTGTAGAAGACTTCAAAATCCGCTTGAGAAAAAATTGACATCTAAAACTCTTAACACTCAAAGTGAGTTTTGAGAGAAATCAGATAGAGAAGTCGAATGTAGGGAGGGAAAAAACGGATGGTGGTATATATAGGTTAGATTGTTTGTGAAGGGTCCTGTCACAAATATCTTACACCGCATTAATTACGATCGATAGTTAAATAGATATTTGTGATGGGTCCCGTCGCAAAGAGTCGCCTACCGACATACTATTTGCGACGGGGTATGTTCCCGTCCAAATAGTATTTACTGCCGCTTGGTATTTGCGAAGGGAAGTGCCTTCCATCGCATATACCCTCTCCCTTGATTTAGCGCACAGTGCACGTGAAATCTTTTGCGACGAGAACCCTTACCCCATCAAAAATAAGTAGTTATTTACGACGTGGTATGGGTTCCTGTCGCAAATAACCTTTTCGTGTAACTATTTGCGACGAGACTCTATCCCGTCGGAAATTACCCATCAAAAAAACCATAATTTCCCATAGTGCATATCCCTAATCCAAGAGTTATTGGGTGGGGGGGGGGGGTAATAAACCAAAAATCCTCCCAGGAAACATGAAAGGGAATATTATATCACTACTTATGAAGTGGAACCCGAAGAGGATGTGGTGAGAGGTACACAGATTATTCATTCAAGAATAAAAAATGTTCTAATTGATTCTTGTTCTATGAATTCATTCATATATTTTAAATTTAGTATAACTAACCAAACAACGCCTTAAAATAAAAAAGTTTATTTATCTATAAGAACAGTAAATGGACCAATTATTTCATCGAAAGAATGTAACTCATTCTCAGTTAATGGTTGGGTACTGAACCTCCCATAAAATCTTGTATAACTTCCTTTGGTGGTTTTTATCTTATTTTGGTAATGGATTAGATATATTTATACGAAGCCAACATCAGATATCAATAATGGTAGATCACTCTTCACATCCCATGTCATCCTCCCATGATGAAGAAGTGTAAGGTTTCAGATGAATCTCATTCAGAATCATTATGTCAACTGTGGATATTTTTTATTTAAGAGAAAGAATATATACATCAAATGATTAATACAAAGGATAGAATAATTTTTGATGACATACCCATTGTGAGGGAATAAACTAATGTGTTTCCCAAAGAATTAATCGGTCTTCCTATTGACTAATTGGTTGATTTAACAAATAAACTTATTCATGTACCTCTATATATATTAAAGACACATTATAGTATGGGTAAAATTTTGATGGATGAACTAAAGAAGAAGTTACAGGAAAATATGGACTTGAATAATATATATCTGAGTGCATCACCATCGGGTACACCAATCCTCTTCATCATGAATAATGATGGATTAGTGTTCCTCGACCTCGATTATTTTGATCTCAACCAAATCATGAAAAAGAAAAAGAATCCACTTACACAGATAGATGACTTGTTCGAAAAAATGCATGGGGAAGTGTTTTTCTCTCTGGCGGTCCTTCAGTTGGGATATCCCAAATTAAACGGAAGGAAGGATGATATTCCATAGAATTCCATTCAAATGAGGTAAAGAAATTATGAGTTCATAGTGATGTATTTCGAACTTAGTGGCGCCCCATAAATTTTTTGTATGAAATGAATAGTTTATTAAGACATTACCTTGAAAATTTTATGGTAGTGTTTATTGATGATATTCTGATTTACTTCACGAGTAAGGGTAAACATGAAGAGAATTTAAGTACTATGATAATGTCTTTATAAAGGGATAAACTATATGAAAATTATAGTAAATGTGTTTTATGGATGGAAGAGGTATAAATATTTAGGAATGTCATCACTACCATCAGAATAACTTAGGACTCTAACAAGACAATGTTAATTTAAGAGTTCCATAAGACAACATCTGAAACAGAGATCCATAGTTTCCTTGGTCTGGATTAGTTTTACTAGTGATTTTTGATGAACTTATAATTATTTTATAAACCAAAAAAACATGACTGAAAAGGGAGAAATTTTATTTGGGACCAGTGAATGTGAATACTTCTTCAAAGAGTTGAAAATGAGGCTTATCACCATGCTAGTAATCACACTTCGAACATGTGGGGAACAATTTTTGTTATAAAATTATGCTTAAAAGAATTATTTAGGTTATTTACTAAATAAAAAATGAAAATGTGATAGCCTAAAGCTGAAGGAAGTTGAAAATTCATGATTAAAACAATCCCAACCATGATCTTGAGTTGGTAGTTGTGATCTTTGCATTGAAAATCAATTTTCATTATGTCTATGAAGAAAAGTGTGAGATATATATGCTGATCATATGAGGCTAAAATATTTATTCACAAAGAAGGAGATTAATATTCCCCAATTGATATGGTTATACATTATTAAATACTATGATTTCTCAATCCACTACAATAATGGTAAGTTAAATAATGTGGACGATTTTCTATGTAGAAAGGATCATGCAACCTTATCATTTATGATTATTGAGAAGGATCAAATATTCATATATTTATAATAGTTTTAAATGAAGATAATTAATGTAGGAACATCATCAATCATTTCTCAAATGATTTCTTATCAATCACTTGTAGAGAAAATATGGGATACTCAATGGAATGAATTGGAAATTTAGAAAAATGTAAAACTTATCAGAAAAGATAAATCGTCATTGTTGAAAATTTAAGATGATTTATTCATATGATTTGGGTCATGAATACATTTATTATCCAATCCATTTATAAAGAGAGATATTTTGAATGATGCATATAACTCAACCATCTCTATTCACCCAGGGTGCATAAAGAGGTATCGAGATCATTGAGAGAACTATTGGTGGGGCAATATAAAGAAATATATCATTGAATTTACATCAATGTTCTTCGTAAGTCCATTTTTGAAGGACGAATGAAAAAACACTAACGGAATGATGCAACCATTATTCATACCAATATTTTAATTGGAATACATCACAATAAACTTTGTCACAGAACTTATGAAGACATTGAGAGGGAAAAATTATTTATGGGTAGTTGTGGATTGACTTATAAATAAAACTCACTTTATTTCAATTTGATAGGACTTATCACTCAACCAATATGCAAAAATATACATCACATAAGTGGTGAGGGTGCTTATAGTACCACTATTGATTATATTCAAGTGAGATCCAATATTTACATCATAGTTATTGAAATGTATCCAATATGATCTAAACACTAAGTTGTTCTTCAGTAAGACCTATCATCCTAAAACAAATGGTAAGTATGATTAGACTATTCAGTCACTATAACAAATTTTGTGAGAATTTTAAATGAATTCTAATTGTGGATGGGCTGAAATATAACTTAGGTCGAGTTCTCTTAGAATAACAATTTCTACTAGAGTATTCAAATGTCTCCCTGTGAATCCCTATATGGGAAAAGATGCAAAACACTAGTATTCTGGGATGAAATTGGTGGATGTAAGCTGCATAGACCTGAAATAGTCAACAAAATTCTAGAAACATTGAATAACATTCAGTAAGACATCAAGTTATCCCTATGTGAATAGATGATCTATGAAAAAATCATCTATTGGACCAAGATGTTGAGGTGGGATACATTGTATTCCATCATATATCTCTATAAAAGAGGATCATGATATTTGGATAGAAATGAAAGTTGAGTCCCAAGTACATTAACCCCTTCATGATTCTTAATTGTATAAGAGTTTTTTCCTATAAAATAACACTTCCACATACCATATCTCATGTACATGATCTATTTCACATTCCCCACTTGAGATATTGCATTCCTTATTCCTCAAATATACTGAATCTAGAGGCGGTACAACTCGTGAACAACCTCTCATATCAAGTGCAGTTGGTGAAGATCTTGGATCGTAGAGACAATGTTCACTATAGAATGACTACTCATTTGGTAAATATAATATAAAATAACCAAAATTATTAAGAGAAAACGTGGTAACAAGAGTAAGAGAAGAATAATAAGGACCCTCACCTATTTTAACTTTAGTACATTAAATGACATTTCGATGGAGGATTTTTAAAAGGGGGAATAGTTAAACAACACAATCTTTTATCAATGATATTTCCCTTCTTATAGGTATATATAAAAAACATACACCACAGAGATAACCTAATAAAAAAGTTATTTTCATAAATTAAAAATGAAATAATTGGTATTTATAGAAATTAAGGAACTTATACTAATGGAATAGTAACTTGACCGTTGGAATAATAATGTGACAATAAGGAATAATAAACCATCCATTGGAATATTTACCTCACTTTGGAAATTATAAAAAAAAATTGGTATCTTATGAATTTAAATATAAGATATTTCTTTCTTTTAATAAGTAAATGAATATTTTAAAAATAATAAATTAAGTATTTTTATTTTTGTGAAATGTAAATGTTTTAATAGAATTTTATAATTAATAAAACGTTAATAAATAAAATTTTATATCATAAATTAGATTAATAAATTAATATTTTTTCTCTTATGATTATATGATAATTTTATGATACTTTAATTAATTTTTCTAAGTGTCCTAAAATGAGTTATAATATTAAAATATGTTTTTTTCAATGAAAGAATTATTTTATATAAAAAGTAAAGTACTCATTTAAAAAAATCATTTTCATAAAATAGTGTTCATTTTTAGATTCTGAACATTGAGAAATTGTTGGACTTAATATTTGGTGGTTTTTTATAAGTAGTTGAATTTTTAGGGAATATTGGAAGATAATAATTTACAATATAATTTAAGTACCTAGATTATCAAGTCTATATTGGGGTATTTATGATCTAATCACCATAATATGGAAGTATCCTTCTTTATTTAATATATTTATTGATAAGGGTCAAAACAATTGATATTTTGAGCCAAAAATTCTAATATAATTAATATAATACTAAAAAATACTCCATATAAATACCTTTCACAATCTCTAGCCCTCAAAACCTACTAAACATTGAAGAATGTAAAAAATTATATTATGTACTATTCCAAATTCTCTCTACCATGTCATAGATTTGTTAGTAACAACAAAAGACTAAACCTAGTTTCTCAATAGAGGTTCTCAAGGTGAATAAGATCAAGATTTTAAATCATTATATGTTTTTATTTTATTTCATTTAAATTTATGTACTTTTATTATCCTCCCCTCACATACCAATCCCATAGTGGAATTATAAAACCAATAACATTTATATTCTATAATTTTATTATGTTAATTGAATAATCCATCATCATATATATTTCCTCTACCTTTTATTCTAAAAATGAAAATATCATTAGTGATGCATTGATTTACAACCATCATGGATGATGCATTTCTATTTTCCATTAAAACTGTAAGGTATGGTAATAAGAACCATTTTATGGTTAAAATGATTAAATTATGTATATTACAACTTCTTTTATGTTTTAAAACTAATACATATACCTAATATTAAATAACAAAACAAAACAAGTTCGTGCTGATTGAAATAAAATTAACATTCATAATTAAAATTTTATTTAAGGAATAATTCTCATATCTGAAAGAAAAATTATATGAAAACTTTTAAAATTATTTAATTAAATAAATATCACATAATTACTCTTCTAGAATTTTTAATGCATTTTAAATGAACTCCCTTAATTTAATTCAAGGGAATCTATTAT
Organism: Viscum album; assembly: GCA_963277665.1. Taxonomy (NCBI): domain Eukaryota; kingdom Viridiplantae; phylum Streptophyta; class Magnoliopsida; order Santalales; family Viscaceae; genus Viscum; species Viscum album. The sequence goes on along the minus strand of OY728146.1, from coordinate 1,775,294,372 downwards.
AAAATCTTAAAATAGACGCTTCTAGAATTGTGAAATTGAATCTTATAACACATAAAAATTACCATAAATAAACTTAATTAAATTATAATAAATAAATTAAATGTATAATATTTTCCTATCTAATTAATTAGTTGATTTATTTTCATTATCATGGGAATTATGTACTTGTTCAGAACAGTTTTGGATATTATCTACTGTATTCTCTCTGACCCTCCGAAATACATTTATGATATACTTTCTTCCTATTTACACCAATTCAAATATAAATTATTGTTTTATAATTTTTCCATATTCAATTTACTTGTTACAAACATATGTATCTATATTCATTCATCCTCCTAATATGAGGAAGAAATGTTTAATAATGTCCCCTTATCGATTCTTCCGGATAAGAATGCCTGATTAAAGTAAAATTCCCATCTTCTTACCCCCTTTCATGTACACTCAATTCTCTATTTTAAGACAAATTTTTTTTTAAAAAATAAAAATTTTATAATAAAAACAATATATGATAAATTCATGTTTTATATTAACATTATTCCTTTTTATATTGGAAGATTCTTTTAGGTTTTCCCTTAAACCGCACAATAGTGGCTCAGTTCTATAGTTTCATAAACATTATTCTTCCCTGATAACACTTTATATGGACATAATTAATTATTTTCATTACCTATATAACCTTATTTATGTCAATTTATGATTTAAACTCACTCTATATTGTACACCATTAGGATACAACCATCGGTTATGCTTTATGACAAGATTACAATCATCATTTCTTTCCATGTGTAACCCATTTGTTTATACATTCTGTTTTTACCTATTTTTATAATTTATGTTTAAATATTAATTGGGAACACATATTTATGCATATTTTATTATGGGTTTTTCCAAATAGTTCTCCCTTGAATTGGGTTTTTTTTATTCTCATGAGATGTCATGTGAGGACAATGATTGAACCATATTCCTTTATTGGACTTTGTCCCCCATGTGCAATGGTCATAGAATTTAGCCTTGAATCATGATATTTAATGACATATGTTTATAATACATTCATATTTTATCATTGTTACATGATTTAATTTTCTATAATATATTATTCCAAATGTTTATTCATGATTAATTATTTTTTTATGTCACAATGTTTTTCCTTCTAACCAATCTACTATGTCTTATTCCTATGGTTATTAACTTACTATACTTTTTACCTCATCCATTTTGTTCATTTAATCCCTATGTTATCTAATCAATATGTAAGATATAAAAGGATTCTAAGAGTACTTTATGGAGATTTTGTAAAATATGATTTTATTTTGGTTTCTTTCCTTCTAATTATGTACCTGATTTTCTATTGACAATAGTATTTACAATAATAGTTAATTATGCATAAAAAATTAAAAATATATGTAAAAGTATAGCATCGTTATAGTGTGTACTCCAAATTACCCTGCTGTAGTCCATCCTTTTCTATACACAGTGAAAAATTAAGTGCACCATGTGTAATAAATATACACACACCTTGAATGAATTTTGAAATAATTTTTTGTGTATTAAACTCTTAAAACACAACATGTACACTCAGGTTACTTGGTGTCCAATATTGTGTAATCTTTCCATATTTTTTGGAACCTCTAGATGAGATATTTAAATTTATATCATTCATAACATTAATTTTTTTAATTATATTAATGAGAATATAAAGAGGAAGAATAGGATCCATAATCCAAATTTTGATATGACTAAACTAGAGTTGAAAACTAAATTAAAAATTCTTAAATCTATAAATGATATGTAAAAAAGTATAAATAATTTTTTGATAGATTGTATACCACTTGTAGGTTCTAGTTATAGTTGATGTCTAAAATGGGTCATACAATCCTTTAATTATTTCCATAATCAGTGATAAATCTGAGACATATGAGACAATTAACACCATGATTAACATTGATGAATAAAAGAAAACAAAAAAATGATAAAACATCAAAACCAAGCACATGATCATCACAAAATATTTATAATTAATATAATAAAATAAATAATTACCTTATGTGAAATTATATATTCATTTATGGATTTGGATACAGGTATACATAATAACATCATTCCATTGTATGAATCAACTGTAGATTGCTTCTAATGGTGATCCACAAGTGTTCCAAAAATCATTGAATGTCACCACAGGAAACTCCATGTTATAGCACAAAGGATCATAATTATTGATATGTTTTCTTTTTGTCACCTCAATAATTTCTTCCAAAGGAATCTTATTAATCACTATATTGCTGATATTTGTTAGTGGATAAATATTTCACTCTATTTGTAGGACCGTTCTTGGAGAGAGAGCTATATAGGGCTTGATAGGATTTTCTCTAGCTTTCATTATGCACAAAAAACTGAAATTGGATATATTAAAAAAATAATATAATTAGGTTTTTATACAAATATAGTAATAAAAAAATAGTTTCACATGTTACCTTTATTAATCATTTAATCCCTAAAGAACCCAAAGTCTCTAATAATAATTTATTATTAATTGAAATGTGATAAACTACCGAATTAAAAATAAATATTTTTTATTAAATTAATATTCAATATATATTATTTTTAACTAAACCTATAATTTGGGACCTCCATTCCTCCACAATATTTAGCAGGTGATGACTAGTGAAATTTTATTTAATAAATATATATCATTTCAATATTCACAAAAAATATTATATTCACATAATAAATAAAATATTTATTAAATATTACGCTCCTAAATTTACTCTATCGAATAACTTGTGAGAGAATATATCTGATCAAGAAAACATGAATTACTATTAAAATAAGGGTTGGAGGAATATTTATTCAACTTGTTAACTAATATAAAATAAGATATTATTTTACTAATATTCTTGAAACACTTAGTGTGTGAGCCTCTAGGCCTCTTTCTTAGGGGATTTAGGAGATTCAGCCTAAAGTATATGTTTAGAATATAAAAACATATAAATTCAACCATAGGGATTAATTTAATGAGAAAATGACATAATACCTCATTCATATGCTCACTATACAATATAATCCCTTTATCATGATATATCTAATCTTGAAGGTTTTATGCTAGTTCCATCAACCTATATGAAAAATGAACTTTTCATTGATTTTATGGAAATTAAAAATTCTTCTAGAATATAATTCCCATAGATTTATTTATTCTATAAAATTTCTATCAAAGGGCCTCACATATCAACTTCCAATTAATAACATATGGGATAAATCCTTCTCACTATTCATTAAGGAATTATTACTCATTATCCACTCAACATATCCTATGTCACCGTGAATATATTTCATCATATTTTTCATCAATACATCATTACATATGACTTATAATACCCATTAATAATAATCTTAAAATCTATAGATTAGTGCTTACATATATATATAGGAACATCAAGTTATATATATAAATGTTTGATTTCTACGGGTGGGTCTCATTCTCATAACATCCCATAGTAGATATTTCCAATGGCTTACACAATGAGAAGATGACTCAAAGTTCTAGGAGCCTCCAAACTTGATATAATGAATCATTTGTCTCTATAAAATTATTCTTATGGCTATATAACATATATTTAAAAATATCTTCATGGAACATCTCCGTTTTATAATTTATTGGGAACAAATATGACTTTTTAGTGAAATAGTTACTTATAAGACAATATCACATACAATGTTATGCAGAATAAAAATAATGAGTTTATAATTATTTGAATAATAGTTAAAACTATGAATACATGTTTTGATAAAGTACACACAAGTTTGTTCTAGGGACTAACTCTAATAGGTTTGAATTCCTTTTTATTTGTGTGATCCTCATTTATAAGAAATATAAATTTATTATAGATCTATTACAGACGAATAACCGTATATATGATACCATATATTGTAAAATTATAACCTTTTATCACTGTTCTATTGAAAAATCATTGTAAAAATTACTATTATGGGTAATAACATATTTGTTTTTCAGGAATGTTTTGGTTTGGTAGAATTAGTTCTTTCACTTTTATAATGGTTAAGTAATTGAAATAATTTTAAGCAGGATATAATTATTATTAATATTTATTATATATGTAATTATATAAATACATAAAATATAAATATATATATATAGAAAAATTAATTACTTCATTCATGAAGATGAAATGACATAAATACACATGAATAATACTTTCATTTTTTGACTAATGGAATGAAGGAAGGGTTAATTAAACATTACCTTTATTGAATAATTATTATAACATGTAAAACATATATATTAATTAAATATAAAATTATTAGTATTCATATAATATAGGAAAGAAAAAATCGGACATTGCTTCATGGAGGTCGAAGTCCATATATACAGATGCATGATGTTATATTTTATAAAAAAGTTTGATGTTAATATGGTATATTTGATATTATCATTACAGAATCAAGTTTATTTCATAAATAACATATATAAATTCAATCCCATCATTATAATAATCCATGAAATATGGTGGTGGAAGATGAATAGTATTTTGACTTGGGTACGGTAAGCCATACCTACACACGAGTGATACCTTTACATCCCAATCGATGGAAAATAGGATTGATAATGGTGAATTAAATAACATAATAATATGTATTTATATTTTATTAATTTATTATAAATACCATATATTTAGATAATTTATTGAATAAGTAAAAAGAATTTGATCGTTTAAGGTGATTACTTATTCTTTGAAAGAACTCCTTTAAATATCTTCTTAATAGTAATTGGGTTCATATTTTGGAATGAGGAATGGCTCTATGTTGTGATAAAAAAATATAGTAATAGATTATGGTACATAATGAATATTTTATAAGGCACAATATGTATTAAATAAGTGGGGGAGGGGTCATGTATTATAATTAAGGTGAGGGGAACTTTTCCAATATCATAAAAAATTAAAATATAATAAATTTCTTATACTGAAGAATGATTCAAAATTAAAATTAATTAAAAAATATGGTATTTTGATGTTGAAATTCCGTCAACCAATAAAATTTCCATAGGTTTAATTGGTGTTTCAAACATTATCTTTTGTTTTAAACACATAATCAACCAATTTTAATATTAAACATGATAGAATATTTTTTACATTTACAATATTATCATTTTACAAGTGTGGTGAAAATATTCTCATAAATTCACAATATAAGAAATTTTAGTCCATATATGTTCATCCTTTTCAAAATTAATGATTTTACTTATATAAAAATAATTAAATAAAATTTTATTTCATTTAAATATCTTAATTTTCATTTTGACACTTAATTTAAAATGACCATAATGACCTGATTAAAATGGGATAATTTGAATCCAATCCTTAAAAAAATTAATAATATTTCATATAAATATATAAAATTAATAGGGATAATTAATTAACTCAGATTATGTCATATTGAAAATTTTTAAATTAATTTTTTCTATTAATTGAATAAATAATACATTAGAATTTCCTTATCATTTAAAGTAATTATATAATAACTAAAAATTAAAAATAAATTAAAATCATGATAATAATTTTACTATTATAAATATAAACATTTATATTCATTTATAATTAGATTTTTTGCTATATGAACACAAAATTAGTGTTTTAAACTAAGAGAGAAACATTTTGTATGTTTCTTTGATTTAAGTATTATATAAGTCATTTTCAAGGACATGTATCCATAAAAAATCCATTTCAAGTGAAAGGTGATACATGTCTAATTACCTTCATCCAATAATAACTAGGATGAAAAATTATGAACTAATAACGTTGTTTTTAGTAATATTATCTCGATTTACACATTACTAAGGTGATATTTTTTTAAAATGGTTATAATTCAATATGATCAAAAATAAAAGGGTATGATTTGCTAAATATTCTTCTCCTAATTCAAAATATTGAATCTATTTTCAATATTTATTTTCTGTAATAAGAAGTTATTAATTTTAAAAATCAAAATGAACAATGAAATGAAAATAAGTTTTTTTAATTTCTATTTTTTGAATAAAAATGTTTTTAAACCAAATTCAGTAATAAAATATATTCCAATGAATATAATTAGATTATTAATAATTTAATAAAACTACTTATTGTTTTAATTATTTTATATAAAAATAAAAAAATTTAAATTCATAAATAATAAATATTGTTTTAAATAAAAATGATCATTTTTCAGTAATCACTAGAAAGTAAATCATCATAAAAAATTCCAAAAACTTCACCCGATGATAATTTCAATATTATGAATTCAATTGTTTCTAATTTTAAACAATAAAATTAATAAAATATATATAAATTAGTTATAATATTTTTTTCAGAAAATTAAATAAAAATCATTTTTGAATAAAACATTGAAAATAACTCAATATAAAATTGAATACTTATTTCATGATAATTAGTTATTGATTTTTTATTGAGTATTTCATTTATATATATTTATTAGTAAATTTAATACAATTCATACAATTTAATTCGAAATCTATGTTATAATAGTCATTTTTGAATAATAATATTTTTTGGTTTGTTTATCTGTAGTGTTTCATGTTGTATAAAATATCGAACATAGTGTTCTTTTAAAATCACCGGGTGTTAGATTCTACCCATTAAATAAATTTAATCTTTTAAATTTAAATTTATTTATTTTTAACAATGGATTTTAAAATTTCATAATTTTTTAATTAAAAAACACATCATAAAAAGAGAAATAAAACATCCTATTGAAAAGAGTGATACATAAATATGAATGTCATCAAGAATAACCCATATCTTGGCTTTGAAGTATAATAAAATATTTGGGAAGTAAAACCATGGAAATGGATGTGAAAACTAATTAGTAAGGGATAAAAAATAGTGATAGAGTATATGGTATTGATTATGATAACATCCAAAAGACTATAAATATGTGATGGATGAAAAGGCCCTCAATATAAGAGAAATGATTTCAATTGGATAACAATGTTTTTTCCAGATACTATTCCAAGAGTTGAATAAATAATTTACCCTCAAGAATAAAACCATAAGAGTATATAAATAATTTAAATATTTCTATTTTATTAGTATTGTTTTATCCTTTGGGTGTTATTCGATTAATTTTCATTTCATATTTTACTCCATGAAATTAATATGCAAAGTTGATTTTTTAATCCTAACCAAAAAAATAATCTTATAACAGACCACATATTTCATAAAAGGATAACATTATATTATTTCAATATGTTAGTATTTTTGATAAACAAAATGGTTTTCACAAGTCTTCTAATATTTCATTAATATCTAAAACCTCAAAAACACCCAAAGATCAACTTAATCCATTCCCTAAATTATTAACCTTAAGAAACATGGAAATTTTTTTTGACCAAATTTAAAATTAACTAATCATTAATATATAAATTAGATCATAATTTTAAAATTCATAATATGTTAATAACTTGATTATATATTCTCCAATAATATTTAAATTACAATATATTCTCAATAAAAACATAAAAAAATCTTGAAATTAAATCTATCCTAATTACATTAATAAAATCACATATTATCATGTATATTTCATAAATCCAAAAATGTTATGAACATCATCATAAATTACATTTTCATCTAATCAAAAACAATTTTCAAGGTGACTATTACTATCAGATTTAATCCATGAATATAAATATTCACTTAAACCCAAATAAAAATTAATAATTCCTCATTAGGAATATATTATGGTTTATATTTCCCATATTCCTGTATTCAAAAAAATATCACATTACTATTAAATAAATTTTCTTGGTTATCGGTAACATTCAACATATGATTTTAATTCTTTGATGAAAAATTACGATCGTATAATCATTATTTGTTTCTTGATTTTTATTACTGTAATATCATTGATAAAATATTTTCTCTACTTAATTATTCAATCCAAATATATAATAACCTTAATAATTCCACTTCAGTTATTTCCTTTGCATAATCTTGGCCTTCAAACCTTAACTCTTTTTTAGTTATATTGTATTAAATATTGGTTCATTCATTTTCTTAGTACCCCATATCCTTATAAATGAAACACTAAATATTATAGGTTTTTTCCTTACCATTTAATTCACACACTTGATTGAAATTATCTCAACACTTGAGCAAAAATATCATTCCATGAAATAAAGTACCTAGGTGTTTTTCCAAAATTATCACTTATTGGAAAATAGTTCTTTCCATTCTTCAAATTATTTATTTTTTTATATAATATAATTTTCTTTCATTACATTAAATCTATAAGACATGGTGAATTCCATTTCTACATTGGTAGTTCTTGATACTATATCTTCAAAAGATGATAACTATTGGGAGAGTCATTCCATTTTAAATATTGGATTTATCCCATAAATTAAATGATCAATTTTACTATTTGTATTATACATGTTTTTCATATAATTAAATGTTGACTTGGTAAACATTAATTAATGTATACCAAAATTTTTAACTTCATTGTTTTCGTCAACTCAAAAAGTTTTCCCCCATATCATTTTACAGTTTATAAGGAAAATACTTTACTAAAAAATGATGCTTAAAATCCATCCTTTTCATGGTCTTTATTTCATCCCCATCCTCATTGTTTTGAATTAATGACCAACATTTATCTATATCCCCTGAGTAAAGATAGACATCCATAACAACATTATCCTTCTCATGACTTCCCAAAACAATAAGTAACTACTCCAATGAACATTTCTATGGATCTTCAAAAAATGGGCTTTTAGTCCCATTTAATAATGGAGGTTGTTGGTTCATGTACAGATACATCATTTTAAAACATGTTGTGAATCTGTGAACTGATCTATATGAGCCATGTTATTGGGTAAAACCTAACTTATCAGCCTAAATATAGTTATAATTATTTTATCACCAACCGTAGCTCTATATACAACTTCATTATCTTTCTGAGGGGGAAATCCCTACATAGATGATGTGTATTTATATAGATTCCATTCTTCCTGCTAGGTGATGTTTCTATATAATAACATGTAGCAGACTAGATCATAACATTATGAACAAAAATTTAAAATTTAAAAGCTATAGAAAAACATAACAATAATTAAGAATTTATGTATGACTAATATCTAAATCATAACCATGGTTTGTTTGGCCACATGAAACAATGCTTAAAATAGATGAAGAAGACTCTAAAAGGTGGAGGCCCCAGATGAGGATTCAAATCACGGTTCATTCACTAAAGTAGAGATAATAGATTTGGAAGAATGAGAGGGTATGTTAATTTCCATTAAGACCGGCATGTGCATATATGAGAAACCTAGATGAATATCCATGTGAAGGGGGAGAGCTAACAACATGATGTAGATGTTTAGGAGGAGTAGTTCCACATAGTTACCATATGAATGATTTTATCTTATATCTTTATGTTATATAATGTCATTAAGACTTTTGGATATGCAGGGGTTCACCATCAACCCTTAAAAGGGTGATTATCTAAAAAAGAATAAAAATAGAAGGTGTTCAGGCCATTGGGAGTAAGCTTGGGTTTTTGGGAATATTCTCAATGTTTGTCATAGGGTTGTGTTCTTTAATATCTATTTTTCAGAAATCTATTTCTAGAGGTTTCTAATAATAATTATATGATAATATTAATAATGACCTTGACCATTGTAACCTATATTTGGTGGTAATGTTATTATATTGATATTATATTCATGCGATCATATCCCAAAGGACTGAATAGTTTAATAGTCATGGTAAATTAGATACATAATGAAGTCCTCAATTATATTTGCAAACATAGGAAAAATATTCTAATTGATTTGGGAACATCATTATTACCGCTAAAATATTCCAACATATTGAATAGAAAACATTTTTAATAAATTATGTATTGAAAATATAAGAACAAGGTGAGATTCGATACTCAATAGGGGTATTCGTGCGATGGAAGTTGAAAAATGTAAGAATAATATATAAAGAATAAATGAAAATCAAATAATTCTATATAAATATTCTCATCATCTATAAAAATATCCATGAATATCATTAAAAATAAAATATTCACTTGGAAATAAATAATTGATTTCATAATAGTAGAATACATAATTATAGACATTTGAAACATACAATCAAGGCCTTATGGCCTAAAATATATAAATAAAATCAAGGAATGTTTCCAATATATCTACATAAATTGGTATTCCTTATACTAAAACCCAATATATTTTGTCTCATGATTCATTCCAATGCACCGAGGGGATATAAGAGGCCCAAACCATCAATTAATATTTCTTTTTCATTCATCATATAAATAAACAATCAATAACAACCCATATTGGAAGAACTAGAATATAAAATATTAATAATTTATTGAATAAAGATTATAAAAAAATTAAATGAAATATGGTGGATTGTATAATTTGAGTATACACTCAAAATAATATTCAAGAAAAGATTTTTATATATATAAAAACAATTTTAAAATATCATTGTAAATTTTATTAATGAAAATACCCATTCCACTTTGAAATAAATTATTTAAATTCTTAAATACTTCCAGTATATTAATGATTTTACTTATTTTAAAGGAACATTGTACAATTATAAATTATGTTTCAAATAATTAATCATTTATGACAATGTTAAATTCCTTTCATGTCACATATGTTTAAAGAAAACATTAAATTCACATTTTTTCTAAAAATTTAAAAGTACCGCATTTGGTAAAATAATAATAATCCATTGAAATAATTTTATAAAAATCTAAAAATAGGTAAAAATGAATTTAAATATCATTGGATTATAGAAAAATAATCATTGAAATATTTTTAGAAATTGTGTATACAGTGGGAAATGTTGATAAAAAAGAGAGAAATAAAATTGATTTTTCATTAAAAATTATTTTTGATCTTTGGTGTGATTGTGTTAAGGAAAAATAATGGAAAAATATATTTTATATAAATAAATATACAATAATATATTGGGTTTAATATATATAAATTTTATAATTCCCCCAATAGATATTTTAATATACACAAGCCGAAATAATGATGAGATTGTGAAATAAACCCTTACCGGGTTGGTTACATATGAATCAAAATACACATGAAGGAAATAACCTGAAAGGAATATTTAAATACAATGAATATAAATATATTCATTATTAATCATATGAATATATACATATATATAGAACAAAAAATAAATTAATGGTAAATATTACATATGTCTCACAAAAATAAAAGTGGAGACGAGAAACCCTTACCACTGGTTCAACTTCCATTGTAAGTGTCTGAATACTCGTTGTGATAAATATAGATTTATTATAAATATGTCATAAAACCATAATATTATATATATTTCAATATATTATTAATTATTATCCTTTTTTCATCAGTTTATTTAGAATTACGTGATAAAATCACTACTCTAGGTAATAACAACTTTAATTTTCTTGAATATTTGGATTTGGAAGCTTCAGATATTTTATATTTATAATGGTTGAAAAATATCATGAATGTTATAAATGATATTAAAATCATATATATTCATTATATATGTCTTTTTATTAATCCATCAAATTTATAAATTGAAAATTTAATTACACCATTCATTGAGACGGTAGGATATATGTACGAATGAACATTGTTTTTACTTTTTGACGGATGAATTAAAGGAATGGGAAATAATAATTTAGTTTTATGGAATGTTTTTGAAATAATATTGAAAATATATATTCACTAAATCAATTATTTTTTCCATCCATATATAATTGAAATGGAAAATGAATCACATTTCTATGTGGAGATGAGAGTCCACCCAAAGGGACAAACGATGTTATCATTTTTCAACTATTTATAAGGTAAGAATGTAGGTATGATAATTTTAGTATTGAATAATATTTATTCCATAAATATATAATAAAAACATTAAAGTCACAATATTAACCATCCATTAAATATGATTTTTGAAAAATAATTTTTATCACTACTTGGAGATGGTAAGTCGTACGTACGCTTGATCGATTCTTTCCCTTCACATTTGATAGAAAAGTAGGCAGATAATTGTGATTTCATAATCATAATAAAAATTTATCATGTTTTTGATAATTATGATACTACTAGATGATAAATACTATAGATTTATATGTTGAAATAAGAAATTAAATATGTAAGTGATCAGTTAAGAAACCTATTCTTTGAAAGAACTCTTGTAGATATTCTCTTAGGGGTCATAGGGTTGGTATTTTATTGAATTTATAGAAGGTCAATGATGTGTTTAATGAATCTATTTAGGTATTATATCAAATATTTTGTGATATAGATTTCTAGATGTGGTGTAATGAAATTATAGAGGAAGTTTAATTTTTTAATGGAGGTGATGAAAACTTTTGGAATTTCATTACAAAATTAAAATAAAAATATCATTCCCATAAAAATTCTCTCAAATGGTTAGGGATTCATATATAAGGAATTATTAGGTTAAAATACAATATAATAAATGAACTACCATTTAAGTGGTGTTTTAATCTTTATATTTTATTTTGACTAATTAATTAACAAATTTTAATATTCAACAATGTAACATTGTTTTCATATAAAATGTGTAATAGTTTTACATATAAGGTTAAAATTGGCTCATAATTTTCCTTGACTTATCCTCCTTGTCCAATTTCAATATTTTAATGTATTTAATTAATTTAGTAAAATATTAGTTTTATAAAATATCATTTTTGGCAATTTTGGCACTATTAATTTAATATGACATTAAATATATCAAGAAAAGGGTAGAATTTTAATATAATATTTTAAAATATCCCTAAAACGTCATATAGATCTAGAATATTCATGTGAAACATTCATTAATTCAAATTATATAACTTTTAAAATTTATTAAATCATTTATTTTATTTTTTAATTAATTGAATAAATATTATCTTATAATTGCCCAAGTATTTATTGTAATTATTTTGTCATAAAAAATTATTAAAAAATTAGCATCAGAAAATTCATATTTTTTATTAGAAAATATAAATTTAAATTAATCTATAACTATTTTTTCTCCATATACCAACACATAAGAGATATTTTAAATTAATAGGTTGATGTTTTGTAATGTTTCTTAATTTAAAAATTATATAGGTAATTTTCGTGTACATGTATACATAAAGCATATCCATTTTGATAATAATGTGATAAGGATATAATTAACTTAATAAAATAGTGACTAAGTTGAAAAATTATTTTCATATCACTTAGCTTCAACCTCGATTAACAATATTGAACTATTGCGTGGGAGATAGTTTTTACCACAATTACTATTCATATTGGCAAAAAATAAAAGGGGTCTATTTACCAAAGATAAAAATCCGGATTTCAAAAATTGAATACATTTTTTAAGATTAAATTTCTACAATTTTATGTAATTTATTTAAAAATAAAAATTAAAAATGTAATAAAAAATGTTTCTTTTTTGAAAAATACTTTTTACGTATAAAAAAATTTTATTTCAAATTAAATCTTAAAAATTAATTCCATTGAATTTAATTGGATTATTAATAATACAATATAAATAAATCAATTTATAAATCATTTAAAAAAATGGAAAATTATAAATTATTGAATCAAAAATATATTGTTCAATAATAGTTTTTATTTTTTCACAATTCACTATAAAATCAATCTTTTTAAAGAAATCAAAAAAATTTAGCATAAGATATTTTTTTTATGATTATAAGAAAAAAATAATAATTATTTATAAGTTAGTGAAATTGATTATAATATTTTACCACAAGAATAATTTAAAACACATATGATTAAAATGTATAAAATAAATACAAATAATTGAGTATTTTTTCTCTAAGAATTAATAAATTAATTTTGTATTGATTATATTAATTATATTCATACACATAAATCTAATAGCTAGGTTATAACAGTCAAATTTAAATAAAAATATATTGGAGTTTGTTTAGGCTTGATGTTATGTGTTCTATGTTCTCTCAAACATAGTGTTTTATTAAAATATCATTTTTTACATTCTCCCCCATAAAAGAAGTTTCATCCCAATAATTTTAATTTATTATTGGTAATTTAGTTATAACCATTGAAAATTCCAATTTATAAAAAGATCATGGTAATAAAAATTAATTAAAATTCATCAAAAAATAGGAAAAAATAAATATGAATTTCTTATGGAATAACACATATCTAGGGTTCTAAATTTTATAACATTAGTTGGATGTGAAAATATGGACATTAAAGAGAAAATGGATCACAAATGGATATTAACGAGTGATATAGAACATTGTTAGGAGATTTTTTAAAAAAATATCATAAATCTATGATAGATTAAAAGGCCATTAATTCATCAAAAATCATTACAAGATAATGCAAATTTTATATCAATATCCATTTTCTAGTTTTGATATATTTATTTACTATCAACACTATGAAAATAAGGAAATATTCTTTTTTGATATATTTCTTTTTTATATCAATAATTTCATCTTTTGGTGGTGCTTCGATTTATTTTCATTTAACCTATTAGCCAAATAAAAGACTATCAAATAATATTTTTTATTCCTAAAGAACCAAAATCAACTATAATGGATTAAATATTATGGAAAAGGATAGAAATATATTCATCATAACTCTAAGTATTTTTAAAGCCCAAATGTTTAGAAAATGTAAATCATTATTTCTTTAATATCTAAAACCACATCCACAACACCCAAATTTCAAATTAATCCATTCAAAAACAGGTTCACCTTAAGATCATTCCAATATATTACTCACCAAATACAAAATCAACATAACATTAATGCATAATGTATCTATTGATTTTCACATACCTAATATGTGAATAAATTTATCACATATTCTCTTGAAACTTTTAAATTACATTAAATTCTCAATAAAAAATTACTAGATTCCATAAATCAAATCTCTACTCATTCTTTAAATAAAATATCATATAATCGTGTATTTTTTTAAAATCCAAATATTTTGTAAACTATTTCATTAAGTACATTTTCATAAAATCAATAACCAATTTTATAGTCACAAATACTATCATATTTACTTTATTAATGTCAATAACCCCCTTATACCTACTAAATGATGTTAACTCAACATCAAGAACATATTAAGGGTTATATTTCCCTTAGTAATTTATTATTCAGAAATATCTCCCTAACACTGAATCACATTTATTATTTATTGATACCATTAGGAACATGATTGAAAATACTTAAATAAATACATTTTTAGTACACAACTTATTTGTTTCATGAGTCTTATAAATTGAATATCATTGATAAAGTATTTATAAAAAATAATTCATGAATCAAAATACATAATCACTTTAATCATTCCACTCCAGTAGTAATAATAACATATGACTGAACATGTTCTCATAGAATATTATGAGGTATATTTCATTGATACTTGGATCATTAATTTTCATAGCTCCCCATATCCTTACATTTGAAACACTGAAAATTAGATGTTTCATTATTACTTGGGAATTCACATGCCTGATTGAATTTCCCTCCACAATTGAAAGAAATAACCATTCTCCAAAAACATGTACCAGAGTGTTTATTTTCATAATTATAACATATGGTAAAATACTTCATTCTATTCTTCCAATAATCTAATTTTTTTATTTTTCATACTCTTACTTTCTTTAGTTCCTTGATACCCAAAAGGCAAATATAATTCTATTACCTCTTTGATAGCACAAGATACTATATCCTCATATGATGAAAATGTTTGAGAGAATAGTTCCTTTTGAAGGATTGGATTTATACCATTAATTAAAATGTTAATCATAATATTTGGATTACGTTCATAGTCATCAACATTCTTTGCAACCCTTGTAAAGTTATCATCTGTATTCGAAATATTTTTCACTGCATTATGCACTCATATTTAATAATTTTCTATTCAATTTTTTTCATTGTTTATGAGGAAAATAATTTTCTATAAAAGGTTTCTTAAAATTATTTTCACTGATATTTCCTTCTCATACTTATAATATTGAATCAATGGACACCATTGATCATAATCACCCAAGAGAAGATAATATTACATAAAAAACATCTCCCTTTTATTAATTCTAACAAACCTTTTCTTTTTAATTTTTTTGAACATTGTCTTTGTATTTTATTCCAAATAATCATGTTTTATTAAAGAAGGTATTGTCTTTCGGGAGGATGTCTTTCCAGAATTCATATATTTAAATTAGTTTCTATGTCAGAAACAATGAATTTTTTGAGTGTATATTCATTTTTATTACTGAAGAGTTTCAAAATTAGATTGTGAATTTAGGAGTTAGAATGTTCTCATACATTTCCAAATAGAATCATATGACTATTATCTAATTCAGAAGCTCTCAAACATCCTAATAACTCTCATGATAAAATATTTTGAATAAATTTTGGATAGGTTTTTATAATTTCAGTTTTTGAAAATGTTATTTACAAAATAAGGGTATTTCTTTCATATTGATAATTATATTGTAATGAGACGAGAAATAAAAATATATTGCTGAGCCTAAGGAATAAGAAAAATTTACTCGGAGAATCGTAATAGGGAATTTTTATAATATGATTTTTGTACTGAGATATTCATATTGGGATTTTCAAACTAAAATTTTCTTAACTATGTTTTTATACTGATATTTTTGTACTGAGATTTTTATATTTGAATTTTCATTTTTGAAAAATCATACTAATATTTTAATACTCAAATTTTAGTATTGAGATTAGTATACTAAAAAATTTGTACAATATTTTTCATACTTTGATTTTGATTCATAGATTTTCATTTTGGGGTTTTCACACTTGGAAATACATACAGTGATTTTTGTATACTTAGTTTTGTAATGAGATTTTCGTATAGGGATTTTCATACTAAGAAAATCATACAGTGATTTTTATAATAATATTTTTATTCTCTGGAAATCATATTGAAGTATTGATGATGAAGAGTTTATACTGAGAAGGAAAAAATCATAATGATATGAAAAAGAAATATATCCTTATGATTTGGGAACGATATGTTGAGTTGAAGACTTCAAATATTAAATTAAATTTTGTGTAAATCCCGTATAAGTATAAGGACAATTGATTAAGTGAATGTTGAAGTTTAAATGTGAGGGATTTGTGGAGTTATAAAATTTGATATGTGGGGAATATTTTCATGTTTCCTATTTTTTTCTCCAAGATGCCTATAAATAATTGCTCAGATAATTTGATCATTTACTACTTTCACACACATGAAGAAGGCAAAACACTAGAGAAATTGAAGTGAAATATCTCATCGAATGAAAGAAAAATTTTATTGAGCATTCCAAAAGAGTGTGAGTTTTGAAGATATAAGAATGAGATTATAATATTTAGATAAGAATTTTACATAATGAGATCTAGGAAATTATTTTGAAAATTTATGATCTACGATCTTCATATTGATGGAATTAGATCCATCATCATTTAATTTAGAGAATCAGATCCAACATCTCATATTGAAAAAATAGGATCCAAAATTATTTATTTGAAAAAATGAGATACGACATCATTGTATTGAGATAATTAAATCCAACTCCATTATATTGAGAGAATCGGATCCATCATCATCATATTGAAAAAACTAGATCTGGCCAAATCAGAAAGGGGATTCCGAATAAGTAATTTTCGAGAAGTTTCACAAAATTCATTATTCTTTTGTTTGGATCAACTATTTTGTATAACTACTTTCAAACATATGGGTGCCAGTATAATCCTTCCTACCATTAGATATAAGGTTCCTAACGGGAGTTGGCACACGTTTTATTCATTTCATCATAATATTGGATATCGATAGACCCATTGGAGTTACTATATAAAGGATATAAGTTCTCACACTAAGGCCGAACCTTGAAACTATTATGGTCTTTACTTTATTTCCTACTAGTTCATGAATGAATATTTACTATAAGTTGATAAATAACAAAATATTAACAAGTTTCCAGAGTTATGTTTCTAAATTTTTTTGAAACTTATAAAATGTGAAATTCTAATTCACCCCCTTCTAATTTACTGTTTGATCCTTTAGAAAATCAGTTTCAATTAGATGGAAGGTTCCCTTATTGAATCTTTATCATGGAAAATATCAATTATTTAAAAATTAAAAGAATTACTAAATTTGATGTAAAAATTTATTATGGATGAAATAATAGGATGATTGTTTATCTTTTATTTCTTGGACTAGAAGTTATTGCTGCTACTACTATTTGTTTTCCCCATGTTGATAAATATTATCTTATGAATTTTTCAAATAAGATAAATAAATAAGTTAATGTAAAGGATTAAAATGAAATCCTTACGTCTTTATTAGTGAATATTTATCAAAAGTTAATGTGTCCCAAAACATCAAAAAGTATGTTGGATAAGATGGAAAGTGTTTTTGAAGAGAATAAAAAATTTAAAGAATCAAAGGTACAAATATAACATAGTAAATATAAAGATATTATAAGGAGATATGAAGAAAAAATTAATGAATACTTCACTAGAGTAAATGAAATTTTATGCAATATCAGTGTATTCCGAGATTTCCAAGAATATTTTGAAATTTTGAAGAAGCTTATAATAATATTTTTGGATTCTTTTGATTCAAAAAATTTCATATTTTAAAGATAAATTTTATTTATATCTTCAATAATTACATACTAATCTCATTACTTATGATATTGGGAAAGGTAAAATGATTAAAAATACGATGAAAGATGAAATATATTTTAATTCTATTAGAATGATAAAAATCCAAGATGTTGAATAAGCTGATTCATATGAGTATAAATACAAAGAGAATAATGATTTTAATGGAAATATAATTTCTTTTGTATCCAAGATATATTGATGTGGAATAAAAAGGTGTTCAGGTAAAATTTATATCAAATTTTTTTAGTTTGGTGGAATTGGGAACATTTCTTTGAATTTACTAAAGTAGAATATTGGAGAATTTAAAGAAGATTTTGATGGAAAACCACAATGGAAGAAATTTCCCAAAAATGGTAAGGAAAAAAGTATTCCAATCGATAGAAGAATAATATTAATGGAAACAAAATATGTATTCTGAGTGAGAAAGATGAATCAAACTCCACCAAAAAAATATTTTTAATACGTAAGTTCAGATTAGTTTTGAAATTTCATTGAAAAAGAGGATAAAACAAAATATTCAATAAAGAGTGAACATGGTGGTGAAAAATATTATTGAGATCAGATCAGAATTTACCTTGTTTCATGTCTTAAAAAAATTGAAATCTCAAGAAAACAATAGTGTAATGAAAGATGATTGTGAAGAAGTTGTTAATAGAAGAAAATATTTCATAATGAAGGTGGATGATACATTTATGATATTTTATGTTGAAAATATATAATTAATGAAAATGGAATGTTGATTGAATATATTAGTAAGAAAATGAATTCTATAGAAGAAGTGATCAAATAGTTTCAGTCAAAAACTTATTGAGTCAAAAAATACATTGAGGAATATGAATTAAAACTAAAAAAATGTTTTGGAAGTAAATTATTAGACTTCTAATGTTACTGAAAAATATTTATATGAGAATTATGTGAAATCTTATCTTACCAAAAATAACATTTCATCTGATTCTTCTAACATTTTTGGATATCATCGGTGGAGAAAGGATGTGAGAAAACTATCATATATGAACAATTAGAAAACTAACTCAAACAAAAATATGGTCCAAGTTAAGAGTATGTTAGAGATAAAAGAACTTATCC
The DNA here is from genome assembly GCA_963277665.1 of Viscum album. NCBI lineage: Eukaryota > Viridiplantae > Streptophyta > Magnoliopsida > Santalales > Viscaceae > Viscum > Viscum album. The sequence continues at coordinate 1,775,274,557 of OY728146.1, read as the reverse complement.
ACCTCAATAATGATTCAATAGAGAAAGATCTTATTTTAATATAAAATCATGCTTTTATAGTTATTGCTAGTGTTATGGAATCTTTGGTCACACAAAATATAATATTTGGGACAACTTATCCCAACCTAGAATAAATTTTCATAAAAGTGGTTGAAATAGATAATATTGATTGAGAAACATTCCTAACATACCAAAAAGTTGAAAAAGTGAATTATCAAGATGTTAGAAACTTTTAGACAAGAAATCAATTTTAATGTCTAGAATATGTTTTTGTAATATGTGATAATGTTATTCATCATGTAGAAAGATGTATGAAACGCCTTCCAAAACAAGTTTCATATAACAGAAAGGAAATGAATGAGAAAAATAAGAAAGTTGAGGAAAAATATTTTGTTGTTGAAATATATTTTAAAGTATGTAAACAGAAAAAACCATGGATACTCGATAGTGGTTTCACATCACATATGAAAAGTGATATAAAAATTATGAATAATTTTTAATGTAATGATGTAGGAGAAGATACCTTTTGTAATCATAGTTCCTTAAAATAAGAGTAATCAGAACAACTGGGATTGAATCTTAAATGTTGAAATTTTAGGTTGTTTTATTTTTTGATGAGATAAAAACTGACATACATAGTGTAAGTAAAAATACTAGTTATGAAAAAGAGGATAGTCTTAGAGAATATTTTTTTATCACAAAAATTATGAAAGAATGAAATTTCATTAAAAAAATAGAATGAAACCGTGGGAATCTATTTCAAATACGAGTACTCAATAACACTTGTTAATTGTGTGCTAAATATAGAAACAAATTCTGGGACCAAATACTTGACCACCTTTGGAAAAAACATGAATAAACATTCTAGAGTAAATGATGTTCTGAATTTTACATAATTGAAATGAAGAGATGAAGACATTTTTATTACTTTCTAGAGAGGAAATATGATTTAAAATCCATAAGAGAATTGTGATTCAATCTAAGAGACCACATGTGTTGAGTCATTCTAATTTATGTGGTTCGATGGACATGAACAATAAAGGTGATTTATACATTATCACTTTTGTGGATGATTTCTCTAAGATGAAAAAATCATGTTTATGAATCACAAGTGAAAAGGAAATTTAAATGTAAAAAATCATTAGAGGGATGCAGAGAAATAAACATGGGATTCAATATAGTAGTTTTGAACATATAATTGTACAAAATTAAAAAACAATAATTATGAAACTTATACATGAATTATTGGTATCGAATATTTTTATAGTGCTCACTATACTCGACAAAAAAATATAGTAACAGTAATAAAGAAAAGAAGGTTGGTGGGAATATGAAAAAGTATGTTCGGTGAATAGTTTCTTTCAAAATTTTATTAAAGAGATGCTATTAGTACTATTTTACATCTTCAAAATAGATGCATATTGAGACAAAGAACAAACAAGACACCATATGAAATGCTGTATAAAAAACCATCACTGAAATACTTCAATAATTTTAAAAGTCTATATTTTTGAAAAATAAAAAACTTGGATTTATGAATATTTTATGTGAATTATAAAATTAAAATTTTTTAGGTTTATAACTAAATGGAAGAGGTTAAAAAATATTGGTAAAAATGTGTACATATGTTGGAAGAATCATATAATGTGAAGGTATCTGAAAATAAAATTTAATTAACAAAAGTTTTTCAAAATTTTGAGAAGGATAAACTAGAGAATTTCAATAATTGATAAATTAATTTAAAAAATATTGATCAGGATTCATAAGAATCATATGATGAGAAAAATTCAGTTAGTAAATAAACATTGGAATTAACTACCATACAAATACATTTTGCATCCAAAGAAATCATATGGAATTAGAAGGCTCTAGTTAAAACTAGAAAAATGTTGAGATGAGATAATCAGAATTCCCATATCTCAAATATTGAACTCGAATCAGTTTTATAATCTATTTAATACAAATAATGGTTGGTTTTTATGAATGAATAATTAGATCAGATTGGAATTAATGAAACAAAGGGACTTGTATCACGGATATAAAATTAAAATGTCATTAAAATCAAGTGGGTTTGCAGAAAATGGTTAAATTAACATAGAGAATATTTAAGAACCAATGAGAGGCTTGTTTCAAAAGGTTATGAATAGTTGGAAGGTGTGGATTTTTAAGAAAAGTTTTCCCGACATACAAGATTAAGAACTATTAGAATGTTTCTTTCAGTAGCCTCACATCGGAATTACTATGTTTATTTGATAAATGTAAAATTATATTTAATAAATGGTGAGATTGAGGATGCAGTTTACATTGAACAACCATGTGGGTTTCTACTTTATGAGGATGAAAAAAACTTTGTAAATTAATGAATGCTTTGTGTGGGCTAAAATAAGCTCTATGTTATTAGAATTATAATCTTCACAATATTTTTGAACGTAGAATTTTTTTAAAATAATTGTTTATTGCATCTTTTATATGATGTAGGTTCACTATAGATCTCTAATTTTAATTATTTACGGATATTATGAAATTTAAATTAGTGGTAGAAAATATATTTCAAAAAACATTGATAAGGATATGAAGAAGAATTTTGAAATGTCTTTATTGGTAGATTTCACATTCATATTTGGATTACAGGTTCAATAAAAATGAAAAGACATTTTCTTATCATAATAAATGTATTCAAGGGAATTGATAAAGATGTTTGGGATCCAAGAATACAATGATGTTTCAACTCATATTTCAGTGATCATAAAGTTGAGTAAAGATGAATCCGAAATAAGTTTGATTTAGAATGGCATTCGATATCTACAAAGAATCCTTATTTACATTACAACATTAATAGAAAATATTGTTTATTCTATGACTTTTTCTTCCATATCTCCAAGTAATAAAAAATAATCAAATATATTGGCAATAAATAATATTTTAATATATGTAAAATAATCAAATTAAGATGAGTTTTTATTGAAATGTAATAATGAACTGTTGTTTCATTGTTATACAACTGCTGACAGGAACGATGATTATACTGATAAAAAATAAACCTCAAAAGGAAAATTTTTCTTGGGTAAATGTTGTTCAAGTTTACATAGTAGGAATAACTGTTCATTAAATTTAAGCACATCTAAATCAAAGTATGTTGAATCTAATCAATCGTGTACTCTAATATTGTGGATGGAATTTCATTTATAACGATTTGAAAGTAAAAGTTTCTGAACAATTTAAGAAAAATTGAGATACTCCAAGTGAAACTCATCATTCTATGAAATCTATCTAAAATTAAAAATCAAATCACATTAAAATATAATTTCAATTTATTAATGAGAATGTTTTTGCTGGTGATGTATTATTGGAATACATTTTAATAATGTATCGTATTTCTGATATCATGACAAATGCAATGCTGAAAGAAATTCTTTGTGGAATTAAGGATGCAACTTCATGTTCAACCTCCTCCTATGTATTTCAAGACATCATAGTGGATACTCCCCACTATGCATTGGATTATATTTACAAAGGGGGAGATAAAGTAAAAAAATTTACTTTGTAATTTTTTACTTATCTTCATAAATGAATCTGACGTTTTGGTTATTATATAACATTGGAGGGAAAATAAATGGATGGATAGTTTATCATTATATAGAAACAAACTTTTTTTACCATCGTGGGATGGAATACAATATAAAACATTACTTTATCCCGTAGGGTTGTGTTAATTCACTCTTTTGAGAAATGATTTGTTTTGATAAATGTAAAAAAACATGACATGTTTCGAAAACATGAGTTGTGAAAAAAAAATTTGTTGGAAAAGTTTTTGAAATTTTGTTTAAACTAATCTAAATACGGATATTGAAGAACATTTTTGATTAAATTTTTTTAAATAATGTTATTAAATTTTTTGACAACTAATAATTTTTTGAATAATTTTTTTGTTGGAAATTAGTGTTTTCATTTTTAAGTGAATGAAATAAGTTTCTATGTCAATGTGAAATAAGATGCATAGTGTAAGAGTTAGTTTGTTGTTGAATTGTTTTGAATGAAGACTGTGAAAAATGGAGTCAGAAATTACTCATACTTTTGAAACAATATTAGGTGATTTTTTACTGATCAAGAAGTTCTCAAAAATCATGAAAAATCATAAGATAAACTATTTTGGAGAAGTACTGGAGAGGATTGAATAATTTTAGAGTTAAAAAATTGTATTTCCATTAAAATAATATTTCCATAATAAAGGGAATTATATCATAATTTGCAGATAAAGAAAAAGGTATTGCTGAGCCCGAGGAAGAAAAAATTCATATTGGGAGAATTGTACTAGGGATTTTCATACTAAGATTTTAGTACAAAGATTATTATTGTGGGATTTTTGTTTAGATATATTTGTACTCATATTTTCATACTGATATTTTTTTACTGATATTTTCATACTGGGATTTTCATACTAGTAAAATCGTACTATGATTTATGTACTCGGATTTTTGTATTATGATTCTTGTACTTGAATATTCGTACAGAAATTTTCATACTAAAAATTTTTTATTTATATTTTCATCGTGGGATTTATGTGCTTCTATAATCATACTAATATTTTCATACTTGGATTTGTGTACTAAGATTTTCAAACTGGGATTTTAGAATAGGGAAAATCGTATTAATATTTTCATACATTGATTTTATATACTGAGGAAATTATACTATTGTTTTCATAATGTAGAGTTAATTCTAAGAATGAAATAGATTTTGATGATCTATGAAAGAAACATATCATAATGATATGATGAAGATACATATTGTGTAAGAATTCAAACCTAAAATAACATTTTTCTAATATAACAGAGAAATCTATGGAGAATTGAATACTCCAAATATAAAGTTTAAATATAACATATTTTCAATTTTTTTAAATTTGGGGATGTGGGGAAAGATTTTATATTTCTTGCATTTTTTTCCATTCTTCTAGAAAATAATTTATCAGATCATTTTGGTTATTTGAAACATTCACACACACAAAAAAGGAAATAACTTATATAATTTAAAGTGAATGATCTTATATGATTGAAGAAGAATTGTATTGGGAATTCCACTAGATTTTTCATTTTATTGGCTGAATAATGAGTTCATCATCTTGAGTCAATCATTTCATAGAATTGGATCCAAGCTCATTATATTGACGAAATTAGGTCAAGGATATCTGTGATGAGGGAATTAGATATAATATCATTGTATTGATAGAATCAGATCAAACATCATCATATTGAGAAATCAGATACAACATTATTGTATTGAGAAAATTAGATATAGCATCATTTTATTGATAGAATCAGATTCAACATCACTGTATTGAGTGAATTTGATCAAGTATCATAATATTGAAAAAATAAGATCCATCCAAATCATAACTGAGGTCTGGGACTGTGCAATTGTGGAGCATTTACAGTAATGTCTTTATTGTTTTGTTTGAATCAATTATTTTACAAATAATAACAATAAATTAATGGGAGTGATTATAATTGTTTCTATATGAATATAGTTGGTGTCTAGTAGAGTTGGAACAAGTTTCATTCACTTATTAGTAATAATGGATTTCTATAAACCTTTTGAAGTTGCTATGGAAAGGTTTTTGGTTCTCATACTATGGCTGAACCATATAAATCTTGTGTTTTATAAATTGTTTTCTAATTTTTCATGCATGATTATTTAATAAAATATGATAAAAAAGTAAATCATAACATGTTTCACGGAATAAGTTTTTATATTGATTGAATGTTATAATAAGTGAACAACTTATTCAACCCCCCTTTTCATTTGTTATTCGATCCTTTAGAACATCAAATACACAAATCAAGAAAGATATTATTTAATGAATAATATAGATCTAGTCTAAATATGGGATTATAGTACCATTAAATAAGGTTGATTGTTCATGCATTTTGTAATCTATCACTATAACACTATATTAATGATTATTAGGATAATCAACAAGAGCTATGTTATTGGTTATAATCTAACACAACTTCCACATTATAGTTATAATGTTTTTAACTATAGTTATAGCTCTAGAGATAGCTTCATTATCTTTCATAGGAGGGAAATGAATACATGTTTATCATACATTGATACCGTTTCCATTATATCTACTAGGAACCATTTCTAAAAAATGGTACATACTTGATAAGATCATAAAATTAAGAATAATAATGTAAAAATTAAAAACTATTTAAAAACAAATCTAAAATTGAAAATTTAAGGATAACTCATGTCAAAATTTTATGATTGGTTGTTTTGGGAATATTTTAAAACTAATTCACATGGTTATCTTTCCCATTCTATATTTTCCTAAATATATTTCCTAATCTTTGTACTATACATTCCCTGAGACAACTATAATTTCCTTTAGCATTATAACCCATTATTTTTGGTTAATTTATTACATTGATTCTAGATACAAGAGATAACATCCCAAATGAATAAATTGTTTAATAGTTTTGTTAAATTGGATATATTTTTGAATCCTAGACTAAATTTCAAAAATAAAATAAAATAAACCTTATAATTAATTTGGGATCACTATTATTCCATCAATTATAATCTTATATATATAATATAAAACATTTTTGGGAATCGTGGGAAAATGAATCATAATAAATGGGTGTGGTGAAATTCACAATAAGGATACAAATAAAGAATGAGATAAATATATCATCTATAACGTGTAAAGAATAAATGATGATCAAATAATTTCATATAAATAATATAAAGTGATAAAAACTTATTTTTATATATAATAACTAATCAAATAATCACAAGGAAATTGAACATGATTTCTTAATGACAGAATCTATAATATCAAACATTTGAAATTTAACATCAAGGAATTATGCCAGGAAATCTATTTAAATAGGTAATCTATTGGTTTAATCAAAATATAGTCTTTATTATGAGACCTATTAATTCTTAGAGGGGCTATAAAATCCCCTACTATCATATAATAAGTCCAATGCATTCATCATATGAATAAACAATAAATAGATATCCATATTGAATGAAATATAATATAGAATATCAATACATTACATAGTCATAATTATAATAGACCATCCAAATAAATATTATGGATGTTGTCATTTGAGTACATCAATAACATAAGATTCAATAAATTATTTTGGAAGAGACAAAAAACTTTAAAGAGATCACTATAAAATATCTATAGGATAGTTTCTATTAAGCTATAAAATCACTTCTTTATAGTCTAAAATATTCCCTAAATATTAATGAAAACACTTATTTTGAAGGAAAATTTTATAGATTAAGAATAATTTTGAAATCATTGAGCCGTTATGATAGGGAGAAATAACTTTCACCTTTTATAAGTTAAAACACAAATTTTTCATTCACATTAATGTATGAAATAAAAAAGTACCTCATTCAAAAAAAAGAAGATGATTAATTTCAATGATTTTTCTAAAATTCCAAACATGTGTAAAATATACATTTAATATGATAAGATAATATAAAAATTATTAATTAATTTTTTTGTAATATGGATATAGAATGAAAAAATCGACTGAAAAGAGAAATAATGTAAATTGTTCTTAAATAAAAATTGTTATAATTTTGTGCACCAATGTTGGGTAACACGAATGAGAATAATGTATTTTTATTAAATATAAAAATATCTTTTATTTAATATATATAACTCAAATAGTTTCACTAGTGTATACTTTAATAGAAAGAGTCATGAATATTGATGACATTGTGATATAAACCATCAACTGTTTGCTAACATTTGAATTATATTCCTAATGAATGAAAAAAAACTAAAAAATCATTAAATATAATTAATATTAATAGAGTCATGATATATCATATGATTTTTCTAGTATATACACCACAGAAGAAAAATAATTTTTTAATATGGATTATGTCTCACAGAATTAAAAGAGAGAGGAGAAACCCTTACCTCTAGTTTGACATCTTAATATATCTATGAACCTCATGAATAATAAATATATATTTATTATAATTATATTCCAGAAACATAATCATATATATAATACAATATATTATTTACTTACAATCAATTATCCCTTATTTATTAACTAATCATTATTAAAATCACTATTCGGGGTAATAACTTCTTCGTTCTTCATGTATGTTTTGTTTTATTAGATATTTTTCCATTTAATATTATAATGGATGAATAATATAAAAAATTATAAAAATTATATATATACCATATATTTTGAATAAAAATATATTTATAGTAATCCATGAAATATTGAAATAGAAAAATAAATTACACTGTTCTTGGAGATTGTATGTCATATGTATGGATGGATGTTATTTAAAATTTTCAAAGGTTGAAATGAGATAGAGGTAAATAATAATTAAATTTCTAGAAATAATTATTATAACTTATAAATCATATATATTAATTAAATATATCATTATTTACATTCATATAAAATATAAATTAAAATTGGATTGCATCACATCATTGAGGTGATACACTATTTGTGCACACAAATGATGTTATCATTTTCCAATGGTTTGGAAGAAAGTAGATATATATGAAATTTTAATTATAGAATAATAAATATTTTATAAATATAATAAATTAAATTTTAAACCATTATAATAATTATCCATAAAATATGGTCGAAGAAATGAAATTTATCACTACTTGGAGACGGTAAGATGCATAAACAAATGAGCGATACTTTCACTTCCCATTTGATGGAAACGAGGGTGGATAGTGATGATTTAATAATAATAAAAACATTTATGTATATTTGATATGATTTAATTTTTATTTAATGGTTAGTAAAATATATTTATATATATTGGATCTAAAAAATAAGTAAAAAAGAATGTGACTGGTTAAGTTGATTACCTCATCTTTAAAAGAAGTCCTTTAGATCATTTCATAATAGTCCTAGTGTTAATGTTTTGGAAATAAAATAATCTTAAGGAAGTGTGGAATAAATCTATCAAGATACTATGAAATATATTTTCTTTGATATAAGTCTCATTGTGTTTTAACGTTGTGATGTCTTAGGTTACATTTTATAATAAAGGAATGTGGACCTTTCTGAATTTCATAAAATATTAAAATATAATAATATAATTCTATAAAAAAATTATTCCAAATGGCGAGGAATTTTAATATAGGGTCCTATGGGATTTATATAACATAAAACAAATAATATTTTGAAATATTTTGGTTCTTTTTTAAACCTTATACTTCGGTTTAAAAACATAATAAATCTATTTTAACATTAACCATTACTCTGAATGAACTGAATACCTTCTTTTTTATTTTATTATGGATAATATCCATTTTAAGGGTTGAAGGGGAACCCATACATGACCCTTAGGCCCAAGGCATAAGGCCTGACTGACCCGCAATACATGACTCTAAGCCCTAGAGGCATACCATGCCCAATACATCACCCATAGGCCCAACCCACTTGAATTGTCCCTCCCCATCTTCTGTGTCATTGATCACCTAGATCCCCATCTTGCATTGATGCTCAGCTAGAATTTCCCCATACAAAGCTGCACAGTGCCTGGGCCCGATGGCGGCTGACATACCCACTCATTATTCCAATCTGGTTAGCTCTGCTTTTAATGGATGCTACTCTTGTTGCCCTGATCCTCTTCTAGGGCATATTCTATGTGAACTGGGCTACTCCACAGTTTACATGTAAGTTTTAGTTTGATGATAAATATATAGGGGGAGTAATTTTATACCATATATTATTCTTCTTGCACTTATTTAAAATTTTATTTATTTTTAAATAATTTTGAAAAAATATTGTTTATATAACCTATCATTATTTTCTTAATATATCATTATTTCTATTTTTGACATAATTCAATTAGTATATAGTTATATATATCAATTAAATGGGTGAATTAAAATATAATCCTATAAACATACCTAAAAATGTATATAGATCTATACAATTTTTGGTATATAATAATCTATTTAGATTAAATCACTTTTAATATTTTTAAAATCATTTATTTTATTTTTCTGTTAACTGACTAAATAATATATTGTCATTGCTCCAGAGTTTAATTTAATTATTCAATTTATAAAAATTATAAATAAAATTCCATCAAGAATCTAAATTTATTAATCTAATTATATATATTTATATTCTTTCAAAAATTTATTTTATCATTATATAAACATATAAAATATATTTAATACTAAGAGAGTATCATTTTGTATCATCCAATGATTTAAATATTACATCGATAATTGTCATATAATAATGTATAAAAAAATAATGTTTGAGTATAAAGTGACAAGGTTATAATTAAATTTCTAAAATAAGAATTATTATGAAAAATAATGACTTTATTAACTTGTTTTGATATAGAATAACTCGATTTACCTTTAACTATGGTGAATTTTTTTATTACGATTACCTTTCATATTGACAAAAAATAAAAGTGTAATATTTTAAAAAATTTTGAATCATCATTCCAAATATAGAATCCTTTTTTATGTATTAAATTCTTCTAATTTTAGTAATAAAAAAAATAAAAAATAAAAAACCATCGAAATTTGTTTTTCAGATAAATACATATTTATTTATAAAAAATGTTTTTCATACCAAATTTAACTATAAAAATTGTTACAATAATATTAGTTGTATTATTAATAATATAGTAGAACTTATTTTATTTTTAAATACTTAAAAAATGTAACTTTTTAAACTCTTGAAACAAAAATAACGTTTCCATAAGAATCATTATTTTCACTATTCAATGGAATATCATACTTCTTAGAAAAAGCCAAAAATTTCACAAGAGGAAAATTTTGAAAATATAATTTTAAAAATGTTATTTAAAAAAAAATTATATATATTTTCTAGAAATTAAATATAATTTTATCTCACAATAATTAATATTTTTTGAAGAAAACGTATAAAATAACTCTACTGAAAAATGAGTACTTATTTCCTATGAATTCTTCAAAACAGTTTTATTGAGTTTGTACATTAAATATATTTAATAACTCATTTAATAATATTAAAACCCTACATTGCTAAAGCTACATTATAATAATTATATTGAGTTAATTATATTTTGTTGATTTTTTAGTCTTAGTTTTTTGTTTTTTATACTCTATAGAACAAAGTGTTCTTTTAAAATCTTGAGGTGTTACATACCCTATGTCTGGAAAAAGACTATATGAAGTTACCATAAGGAAATTGAAAATATGAATTCAACACACTATCTAAATTGAATGTGTATATGAACCCCATGAAGTAGTCTAGATCAATCACATAACTTACTCTGAATCGACCATAGTTGGGATTAACAACTGTGCAACTCATTGACTGTGTGGATTAACTTTGAGAAAATGTTATTCATTCTTATATAATAATTAGATCAACCACATGTATAAATCAATTTTTTTGACTGACCAAATACACAAATAAATCAATATTGTCAATTATATAGTCAATGGATTGACTTTGAATTGATTGGCCATATGATTAATAAATCGAATGTGTTACATAATTCAATACATAATTCTTATCTAGACCAATCATATAAAGTAGCAGTCAGTGGATCAATTTTATGAATCTGTTGATCAATGCATGACTCAAATATTTGTCAAACATATCTATCCAATCCCCATTATTCCTTAATCAATTTAAGGTTTCTTTTAAGGTGTTTCATACACTGTCTCTACACCCAATAATGTATAAAATTGATTTATTATGGGATCAACATAATAATAATCACATTTATTTTAACTTTATATTATATATATCCATCTCAAAATTCCTTGCCTCATCCACACAACAACATCTCATGATGTATTTTTGGTTTTCAATCAATAATAATAATAAAACAATCACTATTTCCTGATAAACAAATTGTCGAAATAATAGAAAAAAATGAATCGAAACACTTCGGGCATATGAATTTACCCCTTTGTAATTATCTTCAATATCCTCATAAATTTAGACAGTTAATATGTGTGTTTATTTCATTCTCCCCATTATTGAAAATAAAATCAAAAGGGATAGTGGGTGGTCTTCTAATAAAACTTTTGCATATCCTATTAATTTTTTTCTAGTTTTACATAACAACTTAATCAAATTATTAAGGAAAGATTCCACTAAATTTTTTTCATTATCAAGGAGGATATGGTTAGACCAGAATTAATATACATGGGATATTCCAGTGTAAAAAGAAAGGGGGATTTAAATAAGATGGAAAATGTTTTCCAAAAACACTCAAAAATGTGATATCATTATCAAAATATCATTTTACATGATTTTTTTAGTTATTTAATAAAAAATTATACATTGCACAAATATCAAAAAACACATTAAAAAGTCCATTTTAAAAGAAAAAAGTTATTTCTTTATCTTATCATTTATATATCATCCACTCTCCCATTTTATCATGGTTTATATAACTAGACAAAATGGAATATAAGTGTGATTATTATACCTCTTACTATAGTTTTCATTAAGATACCTAAATTTTTCAAATTTACAAGATTCATATAGCTGGTAACATATTGAAAACTCTATCAGTATTTTTATCCCCCATAAATTGATGAAATCCGTCATTTACCTCATGGTTGTTGAAACACCATGAAAGAAACATTCTTTTATATTCATCAATGAAAACAATACACATATCCCTTAGTTTCCAATATGTTAGCATAAGAAAACAAGAACAATAGGGAATACATATATACTTTTTTCTTCCTTTTTGATAAAACAAGTTTTACATTTTTCCCTCAACCTTCTCTAATTCTGATTTTTAATATTATTTCCACTTATTTATATATATTATCAACTAATTGAATATGAAAATAATTAATTTTTATTTTTTCTTTACATGAACCAGTTTTGAATACCTCAGATGTTAAGGATACTTCAATTCATTTTTATTGAATTATAGTGTTCAAAATCACATATTATACTAGTATAATTTTTATGTAATCCTTAGTTCTAGACCTAGAAAATCAAAAAAATCATGATTTTTATTTTACATTTAAATTCTAATTTTTGGATATATAATCATTGATTCCAAATTATTAATGAGTAATGACTTGTTTTCCATTATTAATTAACATCTATCTTTTATTTCTTTATTTTCTTATCCATCTATAATTAGCCTGTCCAGATATATAAGCATTCATTCTAGACCAACTCATCCAATTTGAACGTTTCATAAGTGTATTATATAAAATAATATAGATTTAGTATTTCAAATGTTTCTTCAAATACATTTCATCGGTTATCTTTCCCGACATTATAGTCTTTAACACTATATCATAATAATGTTTTTATCCACATCAACTATACAATTACACGAAACACTCAAATATATTTTTAGTTGAAAAATTTAGTGATTTTTTTCTTAAAAAAAATTCCCATTGGAGTTATCCTAAAAATTATCACTAAAATCACACTTGTTTTTTTCAATTTCTTGGAAATTATATATTAAAATAATAAATAAAGGCTTTGTATTCATACCTTTAAAAAAATGAAAAAAATATATAAAATTAGATCCTCTATTTTGGTATAAAAAATATATAAAGAAATTTTATATAGTTTTTAGTTTTATAAAGAGCCTCCTTATGCTTATGAGGAAGAGACCTTCATGGAATATATTTTTCATTTGAGGGGGAATAGTGTTCTCCAATATTCTTATTTTGTGAAAATATGTTTTCTCTTGTTATTACACCAATACTATGAGAAATTATATATTTAACATGGGATATATTATGTATTTTTTTATCATTTTTATTGGATACCATCTTTTATATGACTTTTGATGATTCACCTTTAACTTAATCTAAAAATTGGAAGCCTTCTATATCTTTGTTCTATACATTTTCAACAACATATCGTATATGATGTGACTCTCCAAATTCTTAATGTATTGTGAAAAAATAACATTTATGTCACTGATAATTTTTTATTTTCATCTTCTATATTTATGTTTATTCTTTGATATCCACAAAAAATATTTCTCTCTTATTGATCATCTTTAAATTTTCTTCAACCACCTTGTGATTCTAATTAATCAGCTTCTTATTTTGCTTCTTGTGTTCTGTTATCTAATAATGATAAGATTTAAACTTATCTTTTAGTTCCAAATCTAATCCCATAATTTCATTTGTATTATAGTAAATATTAAAATAATAATATAATCTTTTCAACATGAGAAAGGAATATAAATTCAATAAAAGGATTTCTAATGAGTCATTTTTTTCATACTCATAAAACCTCATATCATTCTACTGAAATTATTTTTCTTATTCTTAGGTTTTTTATTTTTTATTTTTATTTTTATCCTCATATAATTTATATTCTTCAATATTAATATTTATGAAATAATTTTATATAAGACCAATATGATCACAATTATAAATTCTCAATTATTACTTAACATTTATTTTTTATTTCCTTTATTGAATTACAATGATAGAATAACAAAAAAGTTGTTTAAATATTCATCATCCTCAGTATCTGAATCATTGGACACAAAAAACCTTTATACTATAACATTTCTATTCATCATGAATTCAATTTCTATCTTATATTTTAACTAATTATTGATTTTTGGACCCTTTATCATATGATATACAATAATGATATTTTGAATTCCATCCATGAAATCATATTACCTTTATCACAAATCCAAATCCATAAAATCAAATCTTTTTGAAAGGATTTTTATCATCAACATAACTATTATAGAATCCTTCAGTTTCCCATAAATATTTAAATTATGATGATAAGTTCACTTACCATAGTGAAAAATTAATCTATATTATCATCACCGTTGATTTTATTATCCTCAAATTTACTCTTTAATACTTGTAGCTTTGTTTCCTTCATCATGATATTACCACCATCACCGATTCTCAATTTTCCCCTCATTTAATTTTTTATTAGAAGGCCCTTAACTTTTGTGCAGAATTTTTATAAAATAATGATAAAAATGGATTTTTAATCCTTTTAATCTAAATAGATATTTTCTTTATCATCCTTACTCAAGATACCACATTTTGAAATTCATAGTAAACACATTTTAGTAGAACATATTACTTTTATGACAAGTTAAAGTGGTATGGTAATATTATATTTCTGTAAATATGGATGTTCATCCCATTAAATTTTGGTATACCTTGGATGTTTTCAGAATTTTGATTTTCTATTTCTCAAAAAAAATTTCCATAAATATTTCAAGATAAACTCTCTCTCA
This sequence comes from Viscum album, assembly GCA_963277665.1. Taxonomy (NCBI): domain Eukaryota; kingdom Viridiplantae; phylum Streptophyta; class Magnoliopsida; order Santalales; family Viscaceae; genus Viscum; species Viscum album. The sequence goes on along the minus strand of OY728146.1, from coordinate 1,775,259,299 downwards.
TAACACATGTAATTTTCTGATCTGATTGGGCCACCGAATGGGGGAGGGGTGAATCAGTGTTTAATTTTCTTTTAATGAATTATTCCCTTTCAAAATAATCTTAGAATTTTTTTTCCTTTCTTGATCTACTAAATCATTTTCCATATCATCTCATTCATGTGAAGTAATAATATGAAATAGAGTGAATCAAAATATTAACAATGTTTTGATAAAATTATTACTCCAAAACATGTGGGTTATTCCACCAAACATAGATTCTCTACTGTCTTTAATCTTCTAGAACAACAGAGGTCCACTATTTAATCCTTGAATCCCTGAATCCACTGGAAGACATAATGAATCATTAATAAAGATGTAAAAAAATTACATTTAATTCTTGGTGTTCTCTGTACCAATAAATTTTGGTCAAACTACAGAATAATATCTATCAATAGGTCTTCATATGTTCTACATAAAGGGAAAAATTAGAAATTCATGTCTCATGGAATCCTCCTAAATAAGCGTGAATGAGATCTTACTCAGTCATTATGAATAATTGGGAGTAAAATTGATCACTTTTATATTTAATTTAGGTAGAATCAATATACTTCTATCTATATGATAACAATGTATCATGATCTTTGAAATATCACACATTTTTTGAGATTTTTGAATACTTATTAGACCATATATCATCATTCACCACCCTTAAATAATTATAATCACATAGAATAATTTGACAGGAATATTATTTTCTGTGTTAAAAAAATACCAACTCAATGATATTCGGTAGTCCTAATCTCATCATATAAATTGGTTACATGATTCATGATTTATTTACCATAAAAAATATATTAAATCCATGAAAAAACATGAATTTAAATAACCTAAAAAATATATCTATATTACTATATAATATCATAAAATACCACGATCTCACTATCCAAAAAAGTTCCTTCTTATAATTCAATAAAAATGTTCACATGTGTGGTAGCATGCATCATTGGATAATAGTCTTCATAATAATAGTTTGGATCTATCATCAATATTAATTTTCATGAACCATGATAATATGATGGATCATGATGTATAATCCATGAATGATAACTCATGTGCAGTTTCACATTTATTCCATAATGATATCTATATTATCAAAACTCAAATTTCAACATTACAGACTTCCTGAAAATATTTCTATCTACAAGTTTGGCCCTTAGTCTAGAAACCAATCATATGACGGCATCAAGTGGTAAGGGAGTACATGAAGTGATTTTACACTTAGAATCAATCTTGTGGAATAACATTATGAAGCATTATAATACAACATTGTTTCATAAAATGAATCAATTATAGTTTAGTTCAACCACATCAAAAAAGTGATCGATTGACCAAATAGGAAAATTAATTTACTATGTGACTCATAAGGTCAGTGGATTGACCACTAATTTATTGAACACATGAACAATAAATTTACCACATGAGATAATTCAAAAGATAATTCCTATCTAGATAAACCATATTGGAAACTATCAGTGGATAGATTATATGATTCATTTGTTATAATCACCACATAAATATTTTATGAACTCCTTCAAATAATATACATCAATCCTTAATCAAATCATGTTCTCTTCCAAAATGTTATCAATAGTGCCTCTAAAACCAATGACACATGTTATTGATTTTATTAAGGTTTAAACAAAAAATAATCACATTTATGTTCACTTTGTCTTTAATATGGTTAAGTCATAATTCTACGCCGTCACCACAAAACACTAACTTACGTTCCATGTTTGTTTTTTATCCATAAAAATCATTGAATAATCCCCATTAATTTAACTATATATATTGAAATGTTGAATAAAAATGAAAAAATTGGCACAAAAATCTCCCCCCTTTTTAAATTTTTTATTATCCCCACACATTTATAATGTAATTATGCATGTTTATTTAATTCTACACATTATTGAAAATAAAATGAAAAAGATAAAATGGGATTTATCTCATCATTATATATCTTATACCATATAGAAAACCACTTATACTAATTTAAATAAATTCTAACCCACTTATAAGGGAACTATGACACCACATAAATTTTATTTAATAATGGACCTTTAGTTAGTTTACTTAATGTCTACTTGATCTAACTTAGTGTAGAGAACTATAGGTATTTTACTAAGGTTGTCAATATTGACTATAAAATACCAATCAAGTTATATCATTCTATGAATATCATTTTTAGGATGATATAAATGATTTTTTTAAAAAGTATCGCTTGAACACCTAACGAAATATATATTACGAATTTCAATTGAAAAACATACTAACCCCTCATTGTCCCATTTTTTTATAAACCAAAACATCCCGTTTTTACATGTTTGGTATTTCCTATAATAGGGGTTATATGCGTGATTTTCATACCTAATACTGCATATTTTATAGGGATATCTATATTTTATAAAATTTATAGACTAACAAAACATGTGACATATAAATTGTTTCATCTTCATTTTTGATCCACCTCAGTTGATGTATTCATCGCTCTGATTAATGTTAATTGAAGCACTATGAAAACAACCTTATTTTCTATTAAAATAAAAAAACTATACCTATTCATTAATTCTATACTAGTTATCCTAGATATACAATAATAATAAAGAATAAAGAGGGTACATAAAATTATTTTTTAATGAAACATTCAGAATGAGAGTTTCCTTTCATCATTGTCTTCTACTTCACATGACCCTTGCCTATTTTTCATTAAATGACCACAATTGATTGATTACTCAAATATTTAATTTCTTTATATTTCTTCATGTGTATCAGTTTAGTCTACCTCAAAAGTCAAGGAAACATAATTTATTTATTCTTTAATAATCATTTTCACACTCACCTAAATGTCCTATAGGATTTTCATCAATTCCGTTATGCTATTCGAAGATTAATAAAATCCTTTCACAAGATGTTTCATGAACATTACAATTATTATTTTTGTATATATTCCCAATTTTGATAGATTATTCCTCTTTAATTTTATTTATTTCATTTTTCTTATTAATCCATATCATTTTTTTCTTCTATTTCCCATCTCCAACTTTTCTAACCTGATCTCTAAGAATTATTTCTTCATTTACTCAGTTCAATGGACTTATCACATTCTTTCTTGAAATAATTAATTAGTCATTATTATTTATGAATGTTTTTATATTTTAAAATAATGGATATCTCTCTAGGATGTATATTTATTCACTACATAACATAGTGATATTATAATACATTCCCACCACAAACTTCATAAAAATACTCAAATATATATTGGTTGCAAATAATTGTTATTGTTTTGACCGTTGAGTTTTTCCTTTAAAAAAATCCTCAAATGATGAAAAAACTGATACTTTTGTCTAACCACTTTCATGGAAATGATATATTAAACTAATGTATAAATTATTTTTTTCTTCATCTTCTATATTAGAAGAAAAAACTGATAAAATTTGATATTACACTTTTATGATATTCCTTATTACTAGGGGAAGTGACCTTCATGGTCTATATTCTTCCTTTGGCGGGGTATAATGTTTCTCATGATTCCTTTTGGTTGAAAATATCTTCATTTTGTTTTTTTACTTGCATAATTTGGGAAAATATATTTAACATGTGATATATTTGATACATATTTATATTTATTATTGAATAAAATATTCTCACTAACGTGAGAATATTTTCCTTTAAAATCATCATATTTTTTGAATCCTTATTTTAACTTTTCAGTTTATTTTGAAGAATAAAATATAGTGATTGTGTGCCTTCTAGTTCTTATTCTCTTTCATGAAACATATCTATAGGATCATTAATAAGTTTTTCTTTTTCAACTTGTATAAAAATGTTCGTCTTGATATCGTTAACATATATTCCTTCTTTATGGATCACCTCATATTTTTCGTAAATAAAATTGTGTTTACACTTTAAAAACTTCTTCTTTTACTTATTGTGTTGTTTGATCTTCTCAAGACAATATTCCATCATATATTTCATTTCTCATTTATGTTTTATTTTTTACTAAACACCATAATCAATAATTTATGAATAACATCATTTTTTAACATTATAAATTAATTAAAAATCATCATACTAGTTTCTAAATGAGTAATATTTCACATTATTTTTTTTAATAATTCTTATCTTGTTATGTAAAGGATTATTCTTATTATAATTTTATTGATTATTATTTTTATCATCCTCCTTAGATGATTCATATTCTTCAATATAAATCTTTATAAATATTATTAATGTTACCGATATGATCAAAATTAAGACATTTAAATAATTAATATATTTTCTCATTTCTATTTTACATTCTTGAATATATTTGATATAAGCAGAAATATTTGTTTAAAGATATCCCCATACTAGACTTTTGAATCATTAGATCAAATAACCTATTCTTTTACAACATTACTATTCCCTATGGATTCAATGTTTATCTCATCTCTTACATTCATTTTAAATGAAACAATGTTTCTCATTTCATATATAATTATTTTATTCTGATGTGTATCCAAGGATAGATTTTCTATTGTTTTAATACTAAAACAATATAATTAAATCATTCTGGAATGTTCCTCATAATCTTCTTAACATGGAAGGAATCCTCTAGTTTCTCACAAAATTGTCCAATGATACAGATAATGTTATTTAACATGGAGAAATAAACCTCTATATTAGAATTACCATATTTTTTAATATTATCCAATTTACTCTACCATACTTTTATCATGGATTACTTTACAATGAAATGTTCTTCATAAATGCTTTTGAAGTTCTATCATATCTTAATTCTATTTGATGGACCACTAACTTGGATAATTCAATTACTAAAAGGGATATAAATAATTACTTTTGATAATTACCCTCTAAATCCACATTTCATTTATCAGTTAGAGTCATAGATACCCCTATGGAAAATGGAGGAAAAAATATTATAAAAAGATCTTTATCATATAGGACAAGTGAAATGAGATAGGGTAGTATAATATTACTCAAAATATGGTAATTATTACATTAAATTTTTTGCATTCCCTGTATATTTGGATAATTTCATTTCTAAAATTTCTCAATAACTTATTCCCTGAAATTTTATAAGAAACCACACTATATACCAATTATTATTCCCAGATCCCATAGAATCAATGAGTATGGGTGGGATCGAATTTGTGGTCAAATTTTCATTAAAATTAATGAAATTTTAACATAACCTATATAACTTGTTAATGTTTAATATTGACTTAATGATATTTCACATCCTCACCATTATAACACCCAAATATTTTAGAATGTTATTTTATTTTTACTAATACTATGAGTAATATACTTCTCAACATGTGACACCAAATGAAAAAGAGCCACAATATTTTAGATGAGTGTTATTAAGAATAATTATGAATAATAAAAACAGAATTATATAAAAATATTATAATCAATAATAAATTCATGAAAAATATTAAAAATAACACTGATTATTTTAAAAAGTATTTTTTTATAAGATATGTTTTTCATTATATGTTTTATTTTCTTTCAAAATATAAAATTTTGAATTCTAATTTTTTTAAATTGAAATTAATTTATGAAATCATCATATTAAAATTATATTAGGATTCATTTTATTATATTTTTATAAAATAATTTATTTTTAATTGATTAGTAAAAAACTATTTTTACTAATATTATAAATTATATAAATGATTCATGAAGTAACTATACATTTAAAAAATATATGAATTTTTGTTAGAAAATAATATTCAATTTACCAAATGATTTATTTAAAAATAATATGTTAAATTTTTGAATCCCATGATTAAATATTTGGAACACCAATAATATTTTACTCTAATTTTTATTACTATCTTATATAATAAATCAATTTTCATCACTTATGTAAATTAATTTTGATAAAATGGATTTAATATCACGTATAATCATTTTCATATTTTTAATTAAGAAAAATAATATATTGCAATATAATTATGATTACTATGGTTGATGTTAATGAAAAAGATAATGGAAAAGGTTTTTTTTGAAATAATAATTAATATTGTAAATATTTTAATAATTAAAATGCAATATTTTATATAATAAATATTATATGATTTTTAAACATATATAAACATATATTATCACTGATTTAATTTTTAATTAATGTTTTGTAATATTAAGAACACTTAACGTTAAACAAAATATTTTTCTAAAAAAGGATTTTCTATATATTAAATGTTTTAATTTAAATGAAAATTTTATTTCTTCTAGATATTGAATTATTTTATATGAATATTACATTATGGTTTATCATTAAACATTTTTTATGAAGGGTTACATTATATTTATCAGAACATGAATTTTTTGATGTACATTTATTTCTTCCACTGTTCATTTAAACAAAATATTTCAATGACATGCCATAATTCAAAAAAAATGAATAAGATTATGTTCTATATATCATGAATATTATCATACATTCAAATTCCATTGTATTTTTTAAAATTTTGTTTCATATAGCCTTCTATAATTATTTATGGACTAAACTTATTGTGAAATATTCATTTAATAAGATATGTATTCCCGGAATAGGTTTTCTATATATATTTTATTTAACCTTTGATTAAATTTTAATGAGTTATATTACCTTAATAAACATTTTGTATCAAAGATATATTATTATTCCAATAAAAATGTTTTTAAGATAAGTAAATTTAGGAGAATTATATAAAGTAATATATTGTGGTTTGACTATGAAGAATTGTTCACATGTTTTGTAAAATAATTTCATGATGTAACTGAACCTAAAAACATAAAACCATTCATTATTTGTATTGATTGATTATTTATTAGATGTAATGTTTAGATTACCACAAATAATTTAATATACATATAGTTTCATGTCACATTGTGTAAGAGATAGTGTTTAATGGAACTGTGTTTTTGCACCAAAACTAGGAGCGTGAATATAAAGTTCCTCAGTTGGTAGCATAGTTGGGTTATTAATTTTTTAGGATTAGTTTAGTAATTTTTTGGATTATAATTAATTAAATTTTGTTAATAACCATGGTATTACTATAATGTATATGTATTACTCCAAGATAGCATTCTAATGATTTCTAAAAGAAGAGATTGTGTGCTTCTCCTAGAGATTACATCCCTACAAGGAAACTGGAAAGTAGATGGAAGATGATCACAGATGATCTAAGGGGAATTCACAATGAAAAAGGATATTTGTGTATCAAAAAAATCTTCACTATATTGAATTATCATTGGGCCTAAGAATACACACATGTATAGTCACATCCTTGGGATATTCATTATTCAATCAAATTCACTTTACCAACAATTATAAAATATTTATTGTATTTTGGAATTATTTTAATTAATATGAGAGAATCATACATAAATTATCTGAGGTTAAACTAAGAGTCAATTATGTTGAACTAATGAATAATATGACAACTTGATGGTAAAATAATGTAATATATCTTGAGACTAAATTTTCATAGTGTTATTTATGATAATTCTTTTATGATTTTATTATTTATCACACATGATTAAAGATTTTGGTTTTGTAAATAATAGAATTTATGTGGAAATGAGTTAATAATTTATATTATGGGAAATATAGTAATTTTATTAATAAGAAAACAATTGGGTTAAATCATGGTGGTCAAAACATTGTGTTTATGCTCACATAACTCTGTAGAGTTTTGATTAATAAATTTGTTCTTTCTAAATTTCCAAAAATAATAAAGAAGAGAATAAATATGTTTCATAGAATAATATGTGATGAATATTATCCGATGAAGAATGTTAAACTCAATAATTAAAAAAATTTGTAAAGAGGAACCCAAAGGAATGTGTCAGTGGAATAAGAAACCGATTGATGTGGACAGTGATAGGCCATTAAGATCATGATTATTGAGTTGGGGTAAATATGAAGCTGAATAAAATTGAGGTAATGATTTTTTAGTTCCCTCAATGACATGATTTTTTTAATTATGAAAAATAATTCCACATCCTAATAAAATAACGAGGTGAATAAATATCAGTAACCGGTTAAACCAACAAATTATGGGAAATCCTATACCATACCTACTTTTTAATGTTGGTCATGAAAATGATGGGTCAAAGGTACCCTCTCCTTCAAATATTGTTTTTTTGATATCCAGTTAGAATCTAGTTCTATCCAATATAGTATAAATTAAGATTTTATTAGGTTCATAAAATCACAACTTTAATTATTTTAAAATAAATTTTCATGAGAAACATTTATTATTATTTTTTTATCCAAATTAGATGTTAAAAAAAGATAATATTATTATTTTTAGGTGAATTTGGAAAAGTAATAACTATATCTTGCTAGAATCATTAAAAATTACCAAAATAGTGAAATAACATTTCATATTTAAAACAAACTTAAAATAATATATCTATGCAAGGATGACTATGAACTCTCTAGGAAATGTAATTATGTTGTATGAGTCATGCTACTTTATCATGGGTGTATTTTAGCTCAATTTATTCGAGATATATAGATAAAATTAAGACCTATTTTGGGGATAAAATATTTATTTCATAAAATTTTAAGGAGGATATTTATTTAAAAATTATATCTAATGAATTTTCAAATGATTGTGATAATTAATATTATGATTATATAATTTATTTAAGGTTTATAATGTAACACTAATATATTTTATCTAAATATTCATATTATTTAATATAGTTAATTTAATTTTTTCCCCATAATTATGATTACTAAGACTAATGTTAATGACCATGATAATATTAAAAGTGTTTTTTTCAAAACATTCTTATTGGTGTGTAATTTTTATCTATCAAATTATATTAGTAAATTCTATATAATCAATTTTATACAATATTAATAAAAATATAAAAATTTATTATCACAAAATTAGTTTTTATTTAATGTTATATAAGATTAATAAAACTAAATGGTAAAAATAATATTTTCCTACAAACCATTTTTTCTGCATATTAAAATGATTAAAATTAAAATTTATTTTATATTATTTAAAAATATATTATATTATTGGGAAAAATAAATTTATTTTATAAAAATTTAATTTTGAATGAATTGGTAACATTATATTTTCAATAATATATTGAAAACTGAGGTAAAAACATATTTCCGAGGTAAAAAATAAAATGTTAAAGTGTAAAACTCAAGAGTTAAAAGGGTTGAAACATGAATGAAAATTATTGGTAGAGGATTGATCAAACTTATGTGTCCTAAAAATGTATTAATTCTCACCTATTTATCAATTTACACGTGAATAATGGCATTCCATTATTGAAAAATAATGTATATTGCCAAATGGACCATTTTCTTCAATTATAAAAGTGGGTCGAATATAGAAAATTCATGATATAATACCATTCAATTTAATATTTAATCATATTGATTTTTTCACCTAATGAAATCATGTATCACATTCATATTCTTATGGACACATTTATAAATCCGAAGGATTCCATTTATTAGGATATTTACTAGATAAATCTAATGTTCTCAACAAAGTTAGACAACTTTCGGCTTAGAAATATTAAAGGTATGTTTTTTTTCATATCAATTTTTTCATTGATATATGATATGTATTTAATTTTTTTTCATTTTTAGGAGTACAAATTGATTATGGATTTCATCTTTATATAGTTTTTATTTAATCGATGTGATCGAAAAACCTGTCTCACGTTTTATCATTCATGGTATTTCCAGTCAAATGATTCCAAATTTTTAATTGAATGTGCTATCATAAATCAATTCATTGAGTAATAAATCCTCTTATTTGAATACATTAATCTTTTGCTGATTTTTTTTATACCCAAATATTTTATATTTTCTTTCTCTTTCTCTATAAGGAAAAATGACTTTTTTTATTCAAATATCACCCCTTGAGGACTTTATTTCTCATATAAGTATGAAATATTTTATATGTAACTCCCAACCATCCCAATAAATCTCAAATTTGTTCTTTTAAAGGTTTTAAAATGAGTTTTTAATTATTTAATAGTTGATTATTTTTAAAATAAAAGGGAATATTTTTATATTTTTTAATGTAAAAGATTAATTTTAAAAAGAAATTATTTATTTTAAATGTAATTATAAAGTCTTTTGAAATTAAGAAATAAATATTTAGTTTTTTTCCATATATTCTCAAATAAAATAATTGAAATAATTTTTCAATTATAAAATTTTTTATAATAAAATTTTAAGGGGAAACTCTTAATTTTTTAATCAAGATCAATGTTTTTCATTTTAATGAAACATTTTAAGGATTTATCAAGAATTTATAAAAGGGATATTACTTCTTATTATTAAAAATAAATTACCCAATACAAAATTTTCATCCATTATCCTCATTATATAAAAAATATCTATCTCCAATGGAGTTATATTTTATAAATATCCAAAAAATTAACGTATTAAATGTTTTTTGGGTGATTGAATTTTTTGTATCAACTAATTATGTTTTGATATCACATTATGTGATTCCAATTGAAAATAATACTAAAAACATTTTCCTACGATGGGTTCATCATTTTATCATATTACATTTCTATTGTGTGTGGTAAAAATGAATGTGGACTATTATAATGAGACATTTTGGGTCTTATATATCTCTAATATGGCCGGGGTCTGATAAATTCCTATGATAGTTTGGCTCCAATAAATCCCCAAGGTTGTTTAGGTATTATATATAGTATTGGCTATTTGTGTTTGATAAATCCCTATGATATTTTGAGTCAGATAAATTCATAATATGGTTTGGGTATGATAAAAAACTAATAGAGCGTGAGTTTGTTAAATCCCTTTAAATTTATTGGGTAATGATTTATATCTCATGATATAATTAATTCTGGTCATGTTTGGATGTGGTTGAAAACTTATTGGGTTTATATACATCGATTTTTTTACAACATGAAGGGTGATAATGATTGGGATTTCCCATTACATTATTTTTTTTGTTCTTATGTTTGTTCCATAGTTATTTTTTGTTATGTTTCAATGAAATTATATTTTCAATGTAACATTCATATGATTATGTTCCATGAATATTATTAATTTTTTCACACTCTTATGACATGGAATATGATTGTTGGTTTTTATTTATATAGAATTTTATCAACCATTATAAAAAAAATTACTTTTAAATGTTCATTTAATTAGATATTTCTCCCTAGGTCATTTTTCATATATTATATTTATATAACCCTTGATAACATTTGGATGATTTATTTCACCTTTCTTAGAATTTGGGTTCATTTTATTTTTATGTTTCCATTACACATGTTTGGAATATATGTTTAACTTATGAGAAGTATATAAAGGAATCATGTAACACCCAAATAAATTAAATGAACAAATTTATATTTAATATTTTAAGGGATAATATGTTCTGATTTTTCTTTCATTATGTGAAACACTATGTTTAGCTCATGGTACACACAACACTTAAATTTTAATGTTTAACATGGTATTAAAAACATAACAAGAAACTTAAACAAACCATGATATATATTACCATTATAACCTAGCCATTAGAATAGTGGGTATAAGAATTAATAACTTTATTTTTAAAATATGGTTTAAAAATGTATATATTTAATGAATTATTTAGTGATCATGTAATTAAAAATAAAAATAAAAATCCATTTGACAATTAAGGATGTTTTGTTATGAAAAGCTATTTTAATGTCCCAAAAATGTGTTTAATATAATAAATTAATATAATAAAAATTAGTAAATTATATTAATGAAATTTATATATTATATATTATATATTTTTTAAAATTTATCTAATAAATATTATAGCCATGAAATAAGAAAATATATAACTTTAAGCAAGAAAAGGTGTATTTTTCTAAAAGGTTGTTTTCACCTATTAATGGTGGACTTAATTAAAAATAATATTTGAAACATTTATAAAATTTATACGGAAAATAATATTTATTTTTTGAATCATAATTTTAAATTATCTTTGGTTTAATTTTTGGGATATTAGTGATAATAAAATCTTTTGATGAAGAGTGAAAAATATTAAATTATTATTGAAAAATGATATATTTTTTAAATAATTTATAATGTTAAATATTATTTTAAAATAGTTTTAATGATAAAATGTAACAATTAAACATATAATAATAAAATTTATGTCATTTTAATTATTTTTATATTGAAATTTAAGATAAAAACATTGTGAACTTTGGACATTTTTCATTTTAAAACCCCAATTTCTCATTGAGATTAATTTTAAATTTAATTCTACCACTTTTGTAAATTTTATTTGAAAAAATGGATTCAATATTTGGAATAACAATATTTTATGATTTCTATGAAGGTACACATTTCTTTGAACAAAAAAATTAGTGAAATAAATTAAAATTAATTACAATGACTAAGAGAAAAATGAGTTTACACAGTTTTTAAACATGAAATAAAATGTGTACAAATGGACCAACACCTGTCCAAATACAATTTTTGGAATTATTTAGAACATTAAGCCTATATTTAATAATTTTTTGTGTTATTTAATATTTTTTTATATAAAAACGTGGTTTCACCTAATTACATTTCATAAATACCAACTGTTTCCTTTTCTCCACTTATAAAAGGCAACAACCTCTCCTAATTTATTCAAAGCTATCATATCATTTGGATCATCCAATAAATTTAAATAATTATTAAGCACTTTACTAAACTCATCCTATTAGCCTTAAATTAGGAATAAATCCATCCTAGTAATTTCATTGGTGCAAACCAAAATGAGTTACCCCAAGAGTAAGTAACGTTCATCAACAAGAAGTTTGGTTTCCAATCTTTCTCAAACCATTTAATTTATTATTATAAATTAAACATAGTATCTTAAAATTAATTATATTATTTAATATCAATTTTATGACATTAATCAAGAGACACTTCCATTAAATGGTATATGAAACTGTCATTTCTGTGAATTTTATGACATTAATCAAGAGACACTTTCATTAAATGGGATATGCAACTGTCATTTCTGTGTTTTTTGGACTATCACATCACAAAATAATGTCACTCATTCATCCATTATCACCTATTAAGGTGTATAATAATGTTGGAAATACTATTTTTATAAGATATATACAAAATATGTAATTTATTTTATCGACCTGAATTATTGTATATCACATACATTCATTATTTCCATTTTTTTGGAATACAATAAAATCATTTTGGGACGTGTGGACTACAACCTCCTAAAAGTGATTTGATTCGTTGAAGCATTACATGGATTGTATTAAGATCGATTTTAATAAAAAAAGTGATATAAATGAAATATATAAGATATTAATGTTAAAATTACCATTATTTTAAAATAATATATAACTTTATTTCTTATCTTTTCACACACAGAAAAGGTAAAAAATTCGTTCGTGGACACATAGACTACTACCTCTTCAAAGAGATGTGATTATTCCCTTTTCATCACCAATTAAACCAGCATATTATAAATATAAGTATAATTAAATAATTAATTTGATAATTATGTCATCATTATTGTTTAGGATATGTTTATATAATGAAATTTAGACCATCTTCAACCTATGGAAATCATTTTTGACAAATAATCTAAATATAGTCAAAACATTTGACTTAAACATAGTATATTAGGCAACTGTATATAAATTATTTATAAGTTATATAATATTTATAATAAAAATATTAATGGATTAAAATAAATTAAATAATTACCATAATTTTTTTATTAAAGAATATAACGAACAATAATTATGAATCATACTCAATTTAAGGGTTTGTCTCATTTCAAATTTATTTTTGTGAGGTATAATCCATATTCCCCACTTATTTTTATTTTATGTTATATATTCATACCATGATTTTTTATTATTATTTTAATTTAATCTCTATGTATTGGAATATCTATTTTATTATCAATCATTCATAGGTTTTACGGTTTAAATGTTATAAAAGAGGTAACATGTTTTGGTCACAATTTTCCTTCTTTGTGACATATGTCATTTTATGCACATATATTATTTTATAAGGTGTATATACATCCTATTTTACATTTCATATGATTAATATATTTATTATCATGGTATTTTATGTTTTATTTTCTTTGATCCTATCATGGTGCTTTCAATTCAACGTTACTAAATTGGTAAGAGATTGATATTACAATCTCCCTGATTGTTGAATTGTTTTCTGATTATATTTAAAATTTTGATATCTTATGATATATCTATAAATAATTCTCATGAATTTTATTATCATGTTGTTTTTTAAGAGAATAATATTTCATTTAATTTTATAATATTTATGCACACAATATATCAAAAAACATTTTTATGATAAATCACCATTTTATTATAAAATTATTTCAAAACCTTGTATTCTAAAAATGATTTAAAAAATATTTTCAAAAGTTTTTTTTAAAATATTGAAGGTTATTTTCCTCCTAAAATGATTAAAATGGGTTTAAAAAGATAAATTTATAATCGTTCAAGGTTAGTTTCAATGAAAAATAATTTCGAAAATATTATGTTTTAAAAATTGTTTAAAAAAAATATTATGATAATTTAATTAATAATATTATTAATGATTTTTAATTGTAATTCAATTCACAAACTTAAAAAAACATATTATTACATATCCTCCACTTCGGATATTTTTTTAATAATAACATCATAATTAATTTATGTATGAATTAATATTGTTTCTAAGCTATTATTAAGAAACCTATTACCTTTATAGGAGTTAATAATGTTTCTATGGTATTATTATTGAATCCATTTATTTTTTACTGGTTAATCATGTTTCAAAGTTATTTTTATGGAACCCATTTCTTTTCGATAGTTTAACCATGTTTGAAGGAGATTTTTATAGAACACATTTCTTTTCCATGGTTTAATAAAGTAATGAAAGTGAAAAAGATTGTTATTCTGAGTTTAGGATGACAAGGAAAATTTTATGTCTTATGAATATATAATGGAACATCAACATTTGATAGGTGGTTATGTTATAAACCAATGACTTGTGGTACTATGAAAAACCAATGATGGATAGTTCTGTGATAATACAGTGATATTTGATTCTATGATACCCTTATAATGCATTGGGTTTGGATGTCGACTGTATGGTTCTTCTATTTATAAGAGTGATTATAAGTGTGACATGAAAATTATGTCCCATGTTACGTAAATGTTATCATTATTATTGTTAAATGTTTTTATTATTTCTCATGGTTGAGATTTATACCACATGTCTCATGATTATTGAATCATATGACACGTTACTTTTCCATGTTTTCAAATTTAGTGATCGTAGTATTTATGTTTATGAGTTCCTCTTCGATTCTCTCATAAAATTTGATTATGTCATCATTACCCTGTCCACTGTTATTGTTTTTGGGGGAATTAAACTTTTAATGAATGTGTTTTCTCTTAATGAGCATTTGAACTCACCCATGTCTGATAATGTTTCCCTTGGTTATAAATAATGAGGTTGATTAATTTATATCTATAATATATTATATAATAATGATTTTTATGACTTAATTTAAAATAAGAAAACATGGTTTAAGTGGTATAAATTCTAATTTCATGTCATGGGAACTATTTATGAAAGAGTTTTTCTAAATTATATATAAATATAAACCTAAAAGTTTCAATATAATTTAATTGATACTTTTTTTAAGTTTTTATGTTTTATGGTTTGGAAGGAACAATTTGGGCCACAAATTATGGCATCATTTCCATAAATTAAAATATCATGATTTAGGCATGGGATCTGGGAGTACCGGTCCAAGGATATTATAGTTGTTATAAAATTAAAATTATTATAACTTTGGATATTAGTATGTTTTCATGTGATTTATCTTAATAGTTATATATATCATAATATTTTTATAAGATTAAGAATGATTATAATTTTAATTTCTTAAAAACACTATAGGTTTTTAGCGATGATGTTTTAATGTGATTAATGAAATTATGGGAGAAATTTGTAATATGGTTGGTATATTTGTTACCCATTGGATAAAAATGAAGTGTTATTTAGGAAGTAATTATTTTACATGATTAAAAACAAAGACAACGTGTATTCTGGGTGACAACTAGTCACATCTAGTAGGACGATATGGCTTGAATCCATGAAAAATGGATAATAAGGGTTTTCCAACATATAATTAGCCAACTTTATTTCCTAGTTAGTATGAAATTTTTTGTAGGTAGTGATTATTTTTATTTTATTGAAAATGGTATTTTATTTAAAGAATAACATTTTACTTATATTGGGAGAATATATGATGAAATCATTGTAAATATTTGGTTTTTGGGAAATGATTGATGATTTTAAAGGATAGTTATTTATTGATTTTTTTTTCCTTTTTGTAAATCTAAAAAAATTTGTATATTTCTCTGTGAAGTTTTATTTATTTTGGATATTATCTAACTATGTGGTAACATTTTCTATTTTGGTTAATTCTTAATTATATGAGGAATATATTTTATTTATATTTTAATGGTAATATCATCTTTAAATGTTTATTTTAGTTCATCTGGCCCGAAATATTCATATTTAATTATTGTTATTTAGAGTAAAATATGTAATGGATATGAATATTAACCAAAGGATATAATTATACACATAAAATTAGTATATTTCTTTGATTTATTAGTCTAGATGGTAATCAAATTCCTTAACGATAGGAAAAAGATCATAAATAAAAATGTTATCCTGGTACCTTCATTTTTGATGAATTAATGTTATTTTTTTCATCACTGATTTATATTTCTGAGGCCCTTTACATTATGTTGATCATTCACTTGTTTGTGATCAATTATCTCAATCACTATCTACAATTGTTGACACATTTCCAATATTCCCACCTATGTTCTCTAATTTAAAAATGCAATTTTTTTTATTCGATATGAAATTTGTTCTTATTTTTCACAATTATTATTATGATGTTTTATTAACCATTTTTACAATTATTTATAAACAAATTCATTTTCAAATTTCCACATTTTTTTACCAAGTTAGATTTAAAATTGTGAGGAAACAATTTATTAATGGGGGATGATTTAACACCCTAATATTTTAAAAGAAGAAAATTATATTTTATATATTAAGGGTCATTTAATACATATTTTATGTTTCATTATGTGCAACGCTAAGTTTATCAAGTAGTTTATGCAACACAGATATTCTTATCTTCAATTGTCTATTCTACAAGAAACACCAAAAATAAATAACCCATGTCATATATTACCATGATAAAATTATCATTATAATAGATGGTATGAATAATATTAATTGTATTATAAATATATGATTTAATATAAATATATATAATGAATTATTTTTTGATGAATTAATTACAAATGAAAATAAAAACCCATTTGAATAAAAAGGATGAGTTTGTATGATAAACTATTTTTAGGAGGAAAAAGGTTTTTTATGTTAATAAATAAAATTAAACAATATTAATGAAAGTTATTATTAAAATTTATATGTTATATATTAAATAAAATGTCTTTAAATTCACCTAATAATTTTTACATGCATTAAATGTCAATGAATCCAATTTTAAGAAGGAGAAACTATATTATTCTAAAAAGAAAATTTTCTTCTTGTTAATAGAAGAAATATTTTAAAATTAATATTCCAATCTTGTATAAATTTTATAAGACAAAAAAGCAATTTTTGAAATTATATTTTCAAAATAATCGTTGGTTGAATTTTTTTCATTCTTAAATGCTTCATTTTTTATAAGTAGAAAAAAATATTGGATTTTAATTGAAACTGATTTTTCATCAAAATATTATTAATGATTAAATATATATATATAATTTGTTTGGAATTCAAATTATATCTATTATACATCTATTAATCTTATTTAGGTAATTTTTCAATTTTTTCGATTTAGAATATGACACAAAAACATTGTACCCTTTTGAGTATTTTAACATAAAAACCCACTTTCTCATTTTATGTACATGATTAATTTTAAATTAAATTAAACATATTATGTGCATTAAATATATAAAATTAGATTATATTTTTTTAATAATATTATTTTTTAATTTATATTATTTTAAACATTGTTTTTGATCAAATATATTTGTGAAAGAAAGAAAAATTAATTACAATAATGAAGAGAAAATGAGATTAATTATTGGTTAAACATAGAATATATGGAGTAAAAATGACCCAAAACCAGTTCAAATACCACTAAACCTCTAGGATAAAATATGTTTTGTTATGGGAGCCTAATTTGAGTTAAAAAAATGTGTCACTTAACTTCTTTCAAAAATACCAAAAGTGTCATTTTCCACACTTATAAAAGGACATCATATCTCCTCCACTCTTAACAACACTGAAGCCCTTTTTATCAAAAAATACATATCCAAATCTCTACCAAAATTACCTCATATAATCCCTGAATCATTATATTTTTCAATAATACATCCATAAAATTCCTTTGGTGCAATCCAAAATTATTTACCTGAAGAAGAGGCAATGTCCATCAACAATCACTTTTTATTTGTTTATTTCACAAAACCATTAATTTACATTTATATGATGATTACATAATATCCATAGTATATTAAATATAATTATATTTTTTATGTAAAGTGTAGTAAATAATACTTCACACACTTCCATCAAATTAGATACACAATCACCCTTCGTGTCTACAACCGACTACTGCTTCGTGAACCAATGTCACTAATTATTTCGTTACCACCTCTCTAGGTTGTGAAAAATGATTGAAATAATTTTTTATATAATATGTTTTATATTTATGATTATTTTATTCTAAATTAATTATTATATAACCCATACCTTTAATCATTCCATTTTTTGGGAATACAAAAACATCATTTGGGGAGGGGTGAACTACTGCCTCCTCAAAGCGATTTGATTCGTTCCCAATTTAAATGGAATATATTAAGGATGAGTTTACTATGAATATGTGATATAAATAAAATATATATTATATTAATGAAATAATTATCTATTTATAAATATATTATATCTCTTTCTTCCTTACATTTTCACAAACTGAAAAAGTGAAAAAGTCGTTTGTGTACTACCACCCCCTCATTGTGGGGTGATTCTTTTTTTTCAATACCACATAAACAAAAATTAAATATATTAATATAAATAAGTAATTAATATTATAATTATGAAATTATTCATAGTATTTATGTTTTTAAATAATTATTTTTTGATCTTTGCCAACCAACCAGTGTCATTTTTGTCACATAATAATAATATTTTCAAAACATCTGACTTCAACATATTCGATTTAGTTATTATACAGAACATGATTATCAGTTAAATAAATCTATTAATAAAATTTTAAAATAACCTAAAAAATTTAAAAAAATAAGCATAATATTATTATAATATTATATAAAGACCATGCATGATGAATTGGACTCGATGTAAGGGTTTTTCCTGTCTCACTTTTATTTATATCAGAGATAAGAAATATTAGCCAATTTTTTTGTGCTGTATAGACCACCCATGAATGTGTTGTATTATTATTATAATTTAATTTATGTGGTGTTTAATATCAACATTATGATATATCTTTATGGTGTTTATGGTTTCAGTGTTACCGAAGTAGTTATGTATTTTTTGTCACAATTTTCCTTCTTTGGGACTTTTGTCATGTTATAAAACAATATTATTTTTTAATTGCATATAAATACCATTTTACTTGTAATATTATGAATTAATTTATTCCCATGGTATTTTAGGTTTCATTTAATGTAATCCATTAATGGGGATTATGATCCAATATTAAAAACATGGTAAAAGACTGATATCACAATCTAATCAATTATTATGATTGATTGTGAATAAGTCTCTAATATTGAAATATTATGATCCTACATGAAGTAATTATCATGAATTTTATTGTCCACAATTTTATTCAGGATAATACATTTTATACTTAATTTTCCTCTATTTATGTACTCATTATTTCATTAGTGTGTTTTTATGATAAATTTTCTATTCGGTCAAACATTATTCTGAAACCTTGATTTCAACAATTTCTTACAAAAAATGTTGTACAATGTTTTATAAAATACAAGATTATATTTTCCTCATTAAATGATGTAGATGATTTTTAAAAGATTATTTTATAATATTTCATTTTTATTTTCTATAAAAAAATTATAATATTTTATGTTTTAAAAAGTCTTTTCAAAAATGAAAAATTATTTTTTATAAAGAATATTTTTAGTGATATTTTAATGATATTTCCCTTTAAATTTTCATAAATCCTTATATATAATTATCCTCCACTTAGGATAGTTTTTATTGATATCATCCTCATTATGTTATTGATGGGATAACATTGTTTTAAAGAGATGGTTAAGGAACTCGTTTCCTTTCCATGGGTTAACCAATACTTAGTGAGATTGGTAAGAAACCCATTTCTTTTACACAAGTAAATAATGTTTCAAAGAATTATTATGGAAGACATTTATTTTATATGGGTTACCCATGTTTCAATGATATTATTATAGAACATGTTTTTTTCACAGGGTAAATCAAGTTATAAAAGGAATAATAGTTTTCCTTATGATTTTAGGATGAAATGAATTCTTTTATGTGGTGTTATTATAAAATGGTACTTAGAAATTTGGTGAGTTGTTTTGTTATCAACCAATGATTGGTGGTTCCATGGGAAACCAAATATGGGTGGTTCTATGATAATACATGGATGGGTGGGTCCATGATAGACCTCTTATTAATTGTGTATTAATGTTGTCTATATGGTTATTCCAGTTGTAAGAGTGATTTAATGAGCGAAATTAAAAGTATATCCCATGTTACATAGATGTTTTCTTTAGGCTTTCTATGAGATTATAAAGTTTTTCCCAATTGAGATCAATATAACATGGCTCATTATTATTATTTCTGATGAATCTTTTCTTTTCCTTGTAATCTTATTAGAAGATCTAGATATTAATGAAAATGAGTTATTTTATGATTTTCTTAGTAACTTTTATTATGTCGTCATACCCATATGAAATTTAATTCCCATTTATCGTATTCAATTGTAATGCTTATTTTTAACCTTACTCATCATTTGAGCATTTCCTTCTTATGTATCTTTTTCCCTAGGTTTTAAGGAATGAGATTGAAAGATTTATGAATATAAAAGACTTTAAAATTTTTATATCGATGGCCTGATGTGAAATAAGAAAATAAGGGATATGTTGGAGAAATTACCATTTAATTTTATGCGAATAGTTTATATATGAGTTTTTTTTATTAAAAAAATTTAAAAATTAAATGTTCCTTGATAATGTAAGGAATCAAATTTTTTCTTTTGATATTGTATAGTTTGGATGGGACAATTTGGGTTACGAATATATTCTTCAAATACAAGAATTTAAATTTTATAAATTCATCATAGGACTTGGTAGTGCAGGTCCTAGGATGAAATATATCTATTTTGGTTTGATTATGTTGAAATGTTTAAATGTTTTGTCAAATTAGTTATCAATGTACCTGGAACTAAAATAAACTAATCATTTAAATCTTGGGTCTGGGTAATTATTTATTATATTTAGTGTTTATCTTATAGAAATTATTTAAAATAAATATTGGTTCATATCACTTTTCATCAAATAAAGTGTTCGATGTAAATATTTTTAGCATAGGTTCTAGGAGTCTATGTTTAGGTAAATTCAAACATTATGTAAAATAATAATAATAATTATAGATTCATATAGTATTGAAGAGTTTTAACTAATATTACTACACTCTTAATTATTGGTAATACCTACAACATATATTTGTACTATCTTCTATAATCAACCACAACAAAGTTTCAATTATTCTCTATATGGAATTAACAATCCTTAAGAAAATATAATAATTATTTAACAAATGCATTAAAAAGTTTAAAATTTTTCTCATAGTGTTCTATAAACCATTTGATGTTGGTCTTTTAGCTTGAGAAGCTGGTTCAGGAGGTCTACAAACAAAAAAAATCAAAAAAATCAATATTATTAATGGATTGAGACTTACTCTAGACCTTGTATGATCATGATCTTCTTAAACATCCATGAATACTTGTATACACATTATAACAAATTCTTATTCAATGGGTGTCAACATTATCTCATTCTTTATCCATGATAATGATCTATAATGCTCTCATAATTCATATATAGTGTTTGAGAGTTCCTAGTTCTTCTCATACCACCTATTATCATTCACAACATATATATATTTATAATTACATATGTTGAAACCAATGGGAATTGTGATGATTTTATGATAATTTGGTGACAATGTTTTGAGCGGAAGAAATTATTTCCATTGGATTTTATTTTCAAGTCATAAATTATGTTCAAAATGAAATTTCATTTGAGGTGAAGTAGTTTGGGGAAATATTTTGACAATGATTAATCTAGTTAAATGCGATTACATATCAAAAGAAGAGTCTATGATACCAGAGGGCTAAAGGGAGTAGTAAAGAGGGAATCCATGCTACGAAACAAGGTTTTCATGATATAAGTTTTTTAAGGAAAAACACATACAAAAGTTTTTGTATAAATTGATATAGAAATGAAGGATAAAATGAGGATTAATATAAAACATATTTTCCATGATATAAATATTATGATTTAGTAAATGTTATAAAAATTGTTCAACAGGAACTCACACTATAAAATGTGATAAAATTTCTAAGGGGAATCTTCATTAGATAAATTCATTCCAAAATTAATCTTGTTATGTCATAAAAAGAACAAAAAAAGGTTGTCTACACTATAGAAATAATCTCATAGTATAAAGCATACAAAGATAGGATTTTAGTTCTCCTAAAAAATATAGGGACTCCATGCCACAGAGAAGGCCCATGTATCAATAAAGGAAAGTCTATATTTTTGGGGCTATTGGGGAATTTAGGTCCTCTTCAC
This sequence comes from Viscum album, assembly GCA_963277665.1. Taxonomy (NCBI): domain Eukaryota; kingdom Viridiplantae; phylum Streptophyta; class Magnoliopsida; order Santalales; family Viscaceae; genus Viscum; species Viscum album. The sequence continues at coordinate 1,775,236,301 of OY728146.1, read as the reverse complement.
TAAGGATAATATTCCATGCATCGATCAAGAGTAATTGCAGAAGACTATGTCATCATGTATTGATCCCACCATAGAGAAGGTTGGGTTATTTTTCTATGGACATATAAAATATTAATCCTCAATTTAAAAATTTGTATCGTAAATCGAAATTTGGTCAATTGGGTGAAAATTACTATTATGAACTACCACACCACATTGTAATAGAGGAGACTACTCTATAGAAGTTGATTTCTGAAAAAAATGGGCAGTGTGACTTTACATAATATTAGTATTTTGGAAGTTATTTCACCCTATTATATAGGTTAATTAGAATTTAATGGACATGATTATGATGGATGATGATCCATTGTTTGTTACTAGATAGAGAGTTTTAATTTTTAAATTCAAATTGAAATCTATATTGATGAAACTGCGTGGCCTTATTTGCAATTTATAAAATTAGAAAAATTGAGTAAAATACAGGTGTAGATTGAAATAAGAATAAATATTCATTTATATGTAAAATATAGTGAATATTATAGGATTACCCAAACCATTAGAAAATAAGAAGAATAATATAAATTTGGTTTTCTACAATATGTGTGTATAAAAATTATAGAATTAATTTGTTCCAATTCAAGTTTGAATAAGAATTTATACTTGTTTCATACAATGTCGGTAGATTGTATGTGTAATAATTATCCACCCTCAATAAAAAAGACAATGTCTATTTGGATTAATAATTTTCTATAATCTCCTAAACATTTTTCATTATAATGTGTGGAATTTACCAAATAATAGTTGAGAGATGTGAATGAACTCGTTTTAAGGTTATACTCTACTAATTTATACTCACATAATGATTATAGTGACTATTTTGATCCTATAAGAATTAATATCACACAATGGACTATCCATATCACATTGACATGTAAACCACGTAAAAATGTTGTGTTTCGTTATGGTAATTCTGGTTTGGGTGTGTTATAGTGATCATCCCTAAACTATAACATGAAACTAAGGTTATTTTGAAACAAATACCTGAACAATATTGATCAATGATTCATGTAATCCTCTAAATAATATTTTATTGATCATAAGGTGTCTCTATGAGTGGTATAATATAATTTTCCCTTCATTTGTGATTGGATATTTGAATTTTCTTTACTTGAAGTATTTATCTCTCAATTTGATGATGAATTCAATGATATTTATTATCATTTATTTATAAATTAAATTTATAGAATATAAATAATATTCCAAAATTTTATGGTAAAATAAATCCCATATGGAATGTCAATATGAGGAAATACATGTAATCTATAAATAATGATGTTTCATAAGTTACCATTGATCGGTTTATTCCCCAAGATAAAGGTATTTTTAGGACAATACAATATAAGAGGAATTTTAAAATGATTCCCATGGAAAGAATGTTATTATATAATCACTCTTAGAAATTATGTTTATAAAATTCAAACGATACAACACCACATATTTATTAGATAAAATTCTAAATATCCGTAAGGGAATGTCAAAATTGAAGAGAGATAATGTGATGTTTTAGATCCTTCTTTATAAATATCTATATATTCATGATTCTGAGATTATTAATATTTTCATCACTAGAGTGAATTATGTTATGTTAAAAAACTAAGGATTTGGAGAGAAGTTATGAGAATCTAAAATTTTTTAAAATAGTTTTGGTATCTTTTAAGATATTTTTTTCTAAAGAATCTAAATTTGAAAAAAATAATCCATGTTATATTCCTCTCGATTATTTTTATAGTATTTAATTATCTTATGAAATGAGGAATGATATTAAATTAAGAAGACTGTGAATGTTGAAAACGTAATATATTTTAATATAATAATTCTAGAGAAGTTTATAATAAAGGTTATTATTGAAGAAGAATACTATTTTGTAGACTCATTCAAATAATTAGAGGTTATGTTTGATAATGTTATGTTAATTATTCAAGAAATATATGAATAGCGAATTGACAGTTCAACGTAAATCATCCATTAAAATGTTACAGGGGTAGAGATATTTTACAATACACTAAAAATTGTCCCAAATATATAACACATGATGATATTGAAAAAAAGATGTTATATCTAGAAGAATATCATTGAAGAAACACCCTCTGTTTTTACCAATGGTAAGGGAAAGCATTTCTATATAATTTATAGGATAAATTTTTTTCAATAAAATCTATTTAAATGATAATGAAGACAATGATTAATTTTCATCGTCTAGGGATGATACTAGAATTATAATAATTTATAATGTGAATAATGAATATATTTCAAGTGATGAATGTATTTATAGAATTTAATGATAAAAAGATACTAATATTTAATTAACATTCCAGTGTAAATTAAAATAATATTTCTCTATGATTTCCAATTTGGGAAATAATATCAACAATTTGAAGATAGATGATAATAAATTTAACAAAAATGAATCTATTTTTGTAAATGAAAAGCTATTGTTTTTTTTTTGAATAAGTTAAATGATTGAAGAAAATTTTTGATAATGAGTTGTCTCTTAACATTATGTTAGAATAAATATTGTAGTATAAAAAAGAAGAGATTAATTATTTATAATTTTTTTAGAATATACGAGTATTAAAAGAAGTGTAGATCCAATGTTTATAATTCTATTTCCAAACATTGATAATTCCCAAAGAATTCTAAATAATAAGAATAGTAATAGATGTTATTTCATAAGGATGAAAAGTTTACTAAATTTTTTTTGGAAAATCATAACATAATTAGTAATTTTTAAAAAACATTGATTTGGAAGAATAAGTGATGTTAAAAAATATAAAAATAATCCTGTGTGAATAATTTTGTAGAACTAATATTTTTGAAATAAAAGAAAATAAGATTCATGTAACAAAAAAAGAGTTGAGATATTACTCAAATATTTTCTGAAAAAGGAGTTAAAATAGGTCACTCTATGAAGGGTTAATGGTTATCGAGAAAATCTTGAAAAAATGTTACGTTCAATGATAAATATGATTTCTATGATTTTTGTTCGAATTATGGAGGATTTTCTCACATGTCAAAGTTGTTTTGGTACAATTACCATCATTATAATAAGTCTATAAGGTGTGATGGTTAATATTTCTTGGGGGGTTAGTCCTCATAAAAGAATAAATCATAGAAACCAGTTGGTAATTATAAAGAAATTATATAGAACAATGTGAAGGTCTGATCAACTAGAACATCATGATAATGATTTACTTAATATTTTACATTTCAAATAAAATGTGAGTTTTGGAACATAAAATCATTAGAAGAATAATAATATGTAATGCTAAGTCCTTAATTGTTGATTTATCAGTTAAAGCATCCAAGGGGATATGTACATGGATCATGGATAGTAGATTATAATCCCATATGACGGGATATTTAAAGATCATAAAAGATAATAAAAATAGTAAAGATGGATTAGTGAAATTTTTTAATCATTTATCTGTACATATTAATCAATTTTTATTAAATTTATTGGTAAAAAATTAATGAAATACATAAATACTCTTCATTTGATGGATTTAATCCCAATCATGATTGTTTTTCATAGATATGTGATAAAGGAAAGGAAGTGTTCTTTAAAAATTATGAGTTCTTTGATAAGAATATTGAGGGTGTAATTTTTTTAGAAATTTATATTAGACTAATGGAAAATTATTTCATGTGGGTGATTCTAGAAACTCATTATATATAATTATGAAATAAAAAAAATGAATTTTGGACTCAAATAATTATCCATACAGGACCAATGAATATGAATTTGATCACTTGAGAAGATAATTTCAATTGTGTTTTTTTATAAGTGAAGGATATTAGATGTTCTCAATATTATAAAACGAATGATTGATGAAACTACAAAAAATAAATTGGATATTCAATTGACTAAACCATATGATCTAATTCATTTAGATGTGTATGGGTGTAATAGAATTTAATCATATATTATAGATAAGTATTTCATTAATTTAGTTTATGACTTCACTCATATTACTTGTGTTTTATTTATGATATGAAAATCGAAGGCCTTATAGAAGTTTCGATGTTTTCAAATATGTGAATAAAAATATAATGGTTTTTATCTTATAAATATAGAAATAGATTATGGAAATGATTTTACATATTGAATGTTTAAATATTAGTTGGAGGGGCATATAATTGTTATAACTCATTGATCCATACGCACCTTAATATAATTGTGTGGATGAATGAAAAGGTATATGTTTGGGGGAGATGGATTAGATGATTTTGGTTGAGTAAAATACTTATCACTATTATTCAAGACAATATATTGGAATATCAGATAATATCAAAAAATATTATTTGTTGACTGAATCCAGATATGATATCTTCTGAGATGAATTATAAAAAAACAAGCAAGAAGTATCTTCATGTGTTTGAAATCCCTTTTTTATCAATGTTAAAGGACAAAATTTTGAAAAGTATGAAAATAGAGAAGTTGGTGGGATCATTCATGGATATTGACAAATGGAATATTATATGGTTGTTTTAATAAAAAACTTATTATATAATGGATTATGATATTATAAATGTGATATAATATTCATATAATGAAGTTTTTCATGATGAAGTGTGTTCTATTAGTGACATTAATACTATCTATGAGGAATATATTGAAGGAATTGTAGAAAATATGACATTTTTGAATATGTTCACATTGAATACGAAGATTATGTAATCTCAAGTGATGAGGAACAATCTCAATGATCTCCACCAATGTTGATAAGGCATGTTATAGTTTAAAAATAATTGGGGATAATGGAAAATATTTCCAAACATGGAGAAAATTAAGGACTAAAACACATATCTATTTGTTTTCACATGTTGAACTAAAATATGTGAATAAGAAATAGTGAATAAAGAGTGTATTGATTATAAGAAGGATGTTTTGGATCAGATTGAGAAGATCTTTACATTAAAATATAACTAAAAACGAGGCCAACATCCAATGTATTTATCAAGATTAGAGATTTGTGTGTTTGTTGGAACTATAAGAAGTAATATTTTGTGATTTTAATCATGACTGAAAATGACAATGGGGTTGAAAATCATTCTAGGACATAGTTATTGTGGATGATGTTATAGATGGGTTTTCTAATGTTTTAAGTAATGCTTCCACTTATTTTTGGATGTGATAATAAAAGTTATAAAAACTTATTAATGAATTGATATTAGAATTTAATATTTAAGTACATTGATATCAAATATCATTTCATCATGTGATAAATGAGTAAAATGTTGATATTGTTCTAATAAAGTATTAAATTTATGATTTTTCTATATTAAATTACAGAAGGATTTATTTGAGAATTTTACATTAATGTTTGGAATTCATCATCATACCTGTTAAGGTTAAGGTATGGTTGGACCATCCACTATCTCTTACAGTCTTTGAATATTTTTTTCAAAAGTGGAGAAAATGATAATATTAATATTAATTTATATTTATCTTTTTTTATGTGTAAGGGGATGAATATTTATAAGGGAATTATACATTGATATGTGTTTCTATTAAAGGGGATAATATATATTTAGAGAGTTTTTAAAAGGGGAATTTTTTGATTTCATCATTGTTCATGGGTGTAAACCACTCTAGTAGTTTTTTTGTATAGGCTAGTGTAATTAAGAGAAGATTTGGTGGGATGTAGATGTTGATGATGAGATATTATTTCTAATATTATAGATTTATATGTGGTATCACAACTTCATGAATGGATTGTATTTTTAGCTTTGAATATTTTAGATTCCTAATATGTTATGGAAAACATGGTACTATTTTTTCAATATTATGGATTCCTAAACTAGGTTCACTCATACACGATTAAAACTATTAAATTTTGATAATATGATAATTATTAATAGTTTTTCTTTGATTAATGATACTTGGTTGAAACAATACATGGGGTTTGAGTATATGAAGTGTGGAGATGATATTTTGATAATTTTATGATAAAGGTTGGAGTGGATGTGATTATCTTGTATTATATTTCATTATTAATACATAAATCATGTTCAAACTAGAATTTTTTATGAGGTAATAGGGTTTCGATATTTATTTAGATGATTTTGAGTCTGTTTAATGTAATTTTAAACCATGAAAAAAGTTCATGAAACTAATAGATTAAAGGGAGCATTATATGAATGTTATATGTTGCAAAACTAGTTTTTGAGCTATATAAGTTATTTAAGGAATAATACATGAAATACAATATGTATTACACAATAAGAAAATGTGGGATAAAGGTTTGTTATGTTGTAAAATATTTTCCCCCCATGAATATGGTGATTTATGAAATGGGTTGAAAAAATCAACCATGTGACCTCATACCATAGAATTAGTGACCACACCAAAAGAGAGGCTTGACCAGATGGATTCAGGACATAGTGATTTTTTTTTCACCACAAGTCAAATAGAAAAGAGTTTAATAAACAATAGTATTGATCTCACACCATAATTAATCTTGGGACATGATTTTAGTGGCCTTAGAAATAATTGGACCTCCATACTTTAATCAAGGATAATGAAACAACACAAAACTAGTTGTATTTTCAGTGTTCCTAAAGAATTTGTGATATCTACACTGTACCTCATATTCCATGGTGAAATTATATGAAAATGTGGAATACAAATCCAAAGTTAATGTATAATATCAAAGAGAAGGGTTGTTTTTTATATATCTATAATATTCAATACCTCTACATTTTAGTAGGTGTTATACATAATAATGTATTCATATAGTTAAAAAACAACTATTTTGAAATTCTACTTCACTCCACAATATAATAGGTTCCACCATAAATGGGGATTTTATGGAAATTATTTGTGATGTTTTACTAAGATTCATATTCTAATTTTGGCAGTGATTTTGACCAATAATAACTAAAAATTAAAATAAATTGGTTATGGTTAAGATGATAGATGATCCAAGGTTTATGATAGATGAATGTGATTTTAATGGATAATTCAATTTCAATTCATTTATGATTAATTATGGAATGTTGTGTAGAATAGAAAATCATAAGATTCTAGAGAAATAAAAGTGTATAAAGATAGAATATTAATATGTTCTGGATATGTGTAATATAATGAATATTTTTGTGATTATATAGGTGAAAAGAATATAAAAATGATAAAGACAAAACTGATTGTGTTCTTGTATTGTGCATACAATGTGGGGAGATACATTATCCTACACAGTTTTGAATGATAATTTATTCATCTTTCATGAAATGAAAGTAGAGTTAGAGAAGTATAATTAATCAATCTAAAAAACATTATATAATTATATTTGGTTTTGTATTTCTCTGTTGTTACCTAAATATTTATCATTGTAAATGAGGGGATTCACTTATTTGAGGGGTGAACCAAATCATATTTAGGATATGAGAAAACATGATGTTCAAGGTTATACCCTACTCATTCATACTCACATGATGATTCTTGTGGGTAGTGTGATTATAGGGTAATCTATATAACACAAAGAACCACACTTCTAACATTTATTGGTGAACCCTGTAAATATTTTACGTTCTTTTATGTTAGTGTGGGTTTTTTTGTATTACAAATATAATCACTAAATCCTAATCGATGGAAATGGTTATGTTGAAATAAATATAAAAAATATATATATCACTAATTCACCCTGTAATAGGTCATTGACCCTAAAATGGTCATTTCATATAGAATAATACCACATGAATATTAATTTGTATATTTTAAATATGAAAAATCTATGATCTTTGACAGATGCAATATCCTCATTAAAATTGTCCAAAAAGTTCTTAATTTATATCTCATTAAAAATTAATTAAATTCACAATCATAATCTCCAATTAAATCTTCTGAATACTAAAGATATATTATTTTATCATATAGAGAATTATGAAAATATCAACATTTATAATATAAGCTACTTTTAACTCATTCAAACCCTCCATGTGGATGGTATCATAAATCCTTATCATGTGAACCTATTGCTTATGTTGTGGATCCATTATCAATATTAAATTTATTTAATCATGATGACATGATTGATCATGATGTATAATGAAATAACATCTTATGTGAATCATAATATTTATTTTCATATAATATCCAAAATAAAGAAACTCATAAGTTCACCCTAAAATATTTTGTAATTAGGATTCTGATTATCGGTCTTGAAAATGACCATTTGAAGTGATTAAGAGGTATGTAACTACATGAAGTGGTAGCACAATCTTTATCAACTATATTGATTGACCTTATGAAGCAATGAGTATTTAACATGTGTATTACTATGACTCGATCACAATTTGGACTGATAAAAATTTAAAGTCATTAGCTACATAGATCATTTATTTGTTTTTTTTTAATTCCCGATACATATTAGATTAACCATAGGTACAATGTAATGTTTCAGTGTAACACCCTGACATTTATCTAAGGTACAGACTGTTCTTTTTTCATTTAAATTCCTTGTATCATCCAATTAATTAGTGTCTAAAGGATTCATAGAGGTATATATGGTTTCCATGTATTGTTTTGATCCCAAAAACCTAACATTTTAAAGAAGTATAATGGAATGCATGGTTTAGATATACCTTGATACACATCCTATATGGTTTCTCTATCCTATAGGTTGGATGTAGTGGGATGAAAGCCTCTGCACAGTCTCTCAGAAACTATGCGAGTAGGCCTAAACGACTATTCGACTTATCTCAAATACGTTATATAAGAGTTTTTACAGGCTTCACTTGTTAATCCTAACCATGCACCTAACATGTGTGAGGGTCCTCCATGTATAGTGGTTGGTCACCTGGTTAACACACAATTTGCCCAACCATGCGTCCAGACCATATTCACCTTCCTTTGTGGTTTTTAAGATTCAATATTTTAATATTTTAATCCAAGAAAACAATTTCATCCTTCATTATACTCTATAAGTAACTTTCTGAAGCCACTCCTCCTCCTATCCAAAAGGTTGTTTCTAGATCCTTCAGACAATTTCCAAATCTCTCATTTCAAAGGCATCTAAAATATTGAGTTATGCTCTATAATACTGTGGTTTTTATTTTAATTTTACCTCATATTCTATTTTTCTATACTAGTTGTGGCCTCATTTTCTCATATTCATGGGATTTGGAAATTCCTTTAAAAACTCATGTACATTCTCGATTTAGGGGATGATAACAAGAAAGTGCTAATCTATGAACAATTGTAGGTGGTCTAGTTTCTTTCTTAATGGTTTTTTCTATTTATATATGGTGGACCATTATTACATTCATCGATATTTTCTATAAAATCCTATTTTTTCCAAATAAATCAAATGGAACATGTTTACATGTCTAGTAGTATATGAAGAATCAACCAATCGTTTATTACCATAACGTTAGCAACCCCAATGAGTGTATTGCCCCCTCCATATTTTGGCCTAATTTTGTCAAGTTATACTTGTTTGAACACCCCTTATGTTCCATTACACCTATTCAAATTTCCATAAATCTATAATTCGAGTGATGATAAGATGTAAACAGTGATCAAGGCCCTTAATCTTGATTCACTATGCTTTGTATTTTTTATTTCCCATGAATTATGTCATGAACCTTATCATTCATACATGTTTTTAACGACCTATTCTAGTTTACTATATCTTATGTTTTATTCCACATAAATTATGTTGTCTACTTATTCCATGACATGTGCCTTATATTTTGGAATTTTTGATTATTAACTTGTGCATAATGCATTATGTCATAGAAATTGAGCTTGATTAAAATGAAATTTGATTTCTTTTATAGAATTTGATATTGAAAATATTGTTGATGAAATGTGTTCTTGGAAGTTATACCTTACCTACTTATGATCAGGGAGAGACCCAGGGTCCCGAATTATGGACATCATGGATATACTCACCATGCATGTTATTGGAATTACTTAACACATCATGAGTGACACTTGTCATCCCTTGTACGATCTCTCTGCATTGTTAATTTATACTCTTGTGTGACACTAGTTCCATAGTGGAGAAACCAGGGATGGAATCATTGGAAATATGTTTATAACATTTCTTATATGATATTTAGTCCCCTTTGGGAGATACATTGGAGGTAATCAGATGTTACCATGCTAAGAGTGATATGAGGGAGGCCGTTATGGGTCACCTTGGATAGAATCTATGATATTGGTTATATTAGAGGCACCTGTAGTGACCTGTGGGATTTCCTTATGGATCTCTTTGTATGTGATAAGGTTTTTATAACTGGATTTAATATATTTCATTATTTTATTAGGATTTAGGTAATTTTTATTAAATTATGAGAGTGACTATTTGATGTACTAGGGATGCGTCTGCTATGAAAAAAAATAGACTTGGGTTTGGTCTATAGTTTAGCCCTTATACATGATGACCATGTGCAGAACGTATTACTTGTGAAATTCTTTTGGTAATAAATCTGGCTTCGGCCGAAGTAGATGGTATCAGTTGGGTATAATTGTGGAATTTAGACTAAGTTATTATTTATTTATTTATTTATTTCCTTGAATTTAATCTTAATAACATACTTTTCATTTTATAATGCATGAATTGGATTTTATAGACACTATTGGCAGTTGTCTACTTGTATTACATCTCACACACTCCTTGGGCTACCATTGGTACCAAAGAATACTTAAAAAATGCATGTATAGATAAGGGGGATGGGATATCATATTATGCTTGATTAACAATATAGACTGGATAATGGGGGAAAGTGACAAGGTAAATGGTTGTTATGATAGTAGTAGCTACTTTTTCCCTTCTGGTAATTTTTAAAGCATATGGATTATGACTATATCCAAAGATCCATGTATAAATTTTTTTTATTGCTCAATGATAACCATCATAACATTATATATATTATTTATTTAAATTCCTCTTCTTGTTTATTTATCATTCACGATTGATTATTATTGTACCACTACTATCTTCTTACTAATACTTCTTCTACTGGGGTTGGTTATTTTTCAGGTCATTTAGTATCTACTTCTACTGATTATCATTTATTATATATATATATATATATTAATTTGGTAAACTCTAATCATTTATGGAAAAGTCTCCCAACAGACACACCTTAGGTCCTCGAATTTATTCAGTAGCCTCATGAATTTGGGGTCGCATTCATGGGGTCTTGTGACCACTATCTCAGGTCACTGTTAAGTGGAATTTCGAGAGGGACACTACAATGTGGTATTAGAGTGTAAGTTCATTTTTCTTAATATTTGTGATTATAAATGAGACTATAATACTATAATATGATAATGATCTTGTGTCTGGGAGTAGCTAACCCACATACTGGGGAAACCAAAATTACAAGGGATGGGTTAAGGCTGTTATCAATTATGCATAATATAGTATCATGAATTTCACCATTGGTTGATCCATATTAATTTAAATAATATTATTTTTGATAATATTATTAATCTTGTGGGCTGATTTACCCTAGAGCTAGGATGTGAGGGAATATTAAAAAGACATCCTTATACTAGGGACTATATGATTAAAATTCCCTGGATTATTCAATGAGAAATCAATTTTTCTACATAAATTAATGATTTTAAAAGGATTATTTTGATGCCTAATTTCTTATTCCATACAATTATTTGAAAAAATAAATCAAATTTAATGTATATTCCCTAAATTAATAGCTTTTCTAGCATAAGATAAACCAAACATCATATGTAGAGGGTTATAGATAGCTGAGTCACGAACCATTGGTCGCATGGGCTATAATAGGGTATGGATAGGATTAAGATGACACTAAATTCATATTTTTAAGGTTAATGGGACAATATAAATTTTAAATTTTGATCTATATAATTAATCCATTTAAATGGATATAAATATATTAATGAATATGGAATTAAAATGAATATAACCTTTTAAAATGAGATGGTCAACTTATATATCTAATATAAGACCTTGACCTTAACCCAACCATAGTACTGGTAGTCTGCTATGTCTCCTATGATAACTAGGTTTCCCCTTATAATATAAAAATGGCTGTAAGAGTATAAATATAGGTTTAAACTGATCATATTGAGGTGGGACAATGTCTTTTACCATATTTTCTTTTCTTATTAGTTATCGATATTGTCTATGGTATGTGCTTGGAAATTGTAGAGTTATATCAGCATGACATTTCCATTTTGTATGCCTAAAAAGTGGTGATGGATAGGCTCCGAAAATCCTGGCCCCTAAGCCACCCATATTACCTCTTATAATTCCATATAAGGAACATCCTTCAAAAATTACAATTGGGGCTGGTGCTCAGTTCTATGATATCTTTTTCTAGTTCATGCAGTCTTTATAGGGTGCTCCCCGACCATCCCCTACTATGAAAAGCATCTGAAGAGTTTCAGCAGCAACATCCTCTCACAATCTCCGGGGATAGAGGACCTCAGGAGGGTGACTCATGGTTATAATATATGATGTTGATATTCGACTATCTTGAGACTCCACTAGAGAATAGGGTCAAACTCACTATTTACTTTATATGTGTTTCCCCCTAGAGCTAGTGGGACATCTTCTATGTAGGTGAGTGGCATTTGTGTATGCTCTGAGAAGATTTCAAGACATCCTTATATGAAATCTTCTTTCTTTAGAATCTAAGAGAAAACTATGCTAGTGAGTTCATGAATATCCATTTAAGAACTATAACCATGTTCAAGTATTCTGTTCGCTTCAACAAGCTCTATCATTTCGATCCACCGATCACTAGTAAAGAGTTTACGACTATGATACCTTTTGAGGACACACTTATGTAATATTTTCTAATCATTGGTGAATTTATTATGATTTAATAACATAACAGATATAGTGAACTAGGCCCTTATTACAAATTATAACCTCAATGAAACATGCAATGTGATCCAATGTAGTTATTTTCAGATATAGGGTGATGGTTCATCAAGTAGTAGGAAGTGCCACATTGAGGGTGCATATGGGGGATGTGCCATTCAAATGATACGTACTGATAGCCATGGGGTGTGTATCTGTTGTGGTAGAAAATTACATAAAAAATACCCAATATATGAGGAACTTGATCAATTGTTGATCGAGTGGTGGTATGGTTCACCTTCAGTGCTTCTGTCGATATTTTTAACGAAAATATACTGAGTGGGGATTCATACCAATAGAACCATTAGGAACAATTACCACAACTCTAGTTAAATATGGGAGCCTGTATTATACCATCCAATTAGGCTAAGTTGGTGGTGGTCATTGCCAATGTAGTCTTCTCTTAGAGGTTTATTCTCAATTGAGTGGATCTTCTTAGTATATTCTGGTATCATCATAGGGTCACTGTTCATACCATGTTTATATAGTGTTCCCTAAAACTAAGCATAAGATCCCATTGCCATTTACAGTTATAGTTATTATTCAGGTAGCCACTACTTTATTTTCATCCACTTTTTATAGAGATGCATCACACTCATTTTTATTTATTATAATATTGAAAATACTAGGACTTGAAAATGAGTACTTTGGTGGTTTAATATCTATCATAAAGCCACTTGGTTTCAAATAAGAAGGAATAATCCAGTTTCAAGAGTTTACCCATGATATAGGTGGGTACTATTTCTTATTTTGTTTCATCATCCTTGAAAAGACAAGCCTCATTTTCACTCTTGGTATGTAATTGATTATTCCATATCATTGCCAAGTGAATTCTTATCTCAAGTGGGCGTCCTTTACATAACATAATTGAAGAACATATATCTTTTAGAGAGAATGGGATGTCTAGAAATTTTGATCATGATGAAAGAGTATTGGGAAAGGTGGAGAGATATATCTAATGGAGAGTATCTTTATGGGTGAATTGGGAATGTAGGTAGTATAATTCCCTCATGTGGAGGATCATTTAATGGTTGTATTCCAGGAAAATGGATGTAAATTACCTACCGAGGGAGGGGTTGAGTTCACCGTTTATCTAGTTATTGGTGATACAATTATTTCTATTTATCCTTATAGTATTCAACCTACGAAGATCTAATAATTCTATAAGCAACATAAATATCTTGAGGTAAAGGTTTTAATCAGACCCATTACATATTCATGGTGATTGTTGGTCATTTTTTATAAAAATGTGTATGGTACCTTCTAGTTTTTAATGGACTACCACTAGATAAATAAGAATATGGAAAAGAATAGGTTTCCATTCCCTCATGTAGATAACCTATACAACTAGCCCTAAGAAGTAAATTTTTTTTCTCTAAGATGGATTTTTATTTGGGCTACAATCAGGTTCATGTGAGTCCATCATATAAACCATGTATAGTGTTCCAATTCATTTTTCTCTAATATGGTGACTTGGTTATGTCATTCTGATTGATGAACATGCAGATAGTTTTTATGGCTTTGATGAATCAGGTATTCCACCCGTACATGGATTAATTTATTGTGGTCTTTATCGAAGAAATCTTAGTTTATTATCAAAAAATTCAAGAATAGTCCAAACATATTAAGATCAGGTTGAACACATTGAGAGGGAATCATCAATATGTAAAGATAAAAAAATTCCACATTTAAATCATTATGGTTCACTTCATGAGTCATATAATTTCAAAGGTAAGAAGATTCATTTATCTAGTGAAGATGAGCACCATGGATCCTAGGAGAAGCCCAAGAATGTGTTTTACATATTTATATTCTTAAGGATAGATATACATTACAAGTGATTTATATAGTACTTCTTCTACATTGTTGTGCCTATTATGATCTTGATAAAAGGGTGTGAATTTCCTATGGTCCAAAGATTGCGAGTGATATTTTAATGAGATAAATGGAATAATTACATCAACGATGATCTTGATTCTTCCTAATATAGGAAAATAAAATAATATTTACTTTTATTATTATAGAATAAGGTTATGTTATGTTTTAATGTAGGGCGATCAGTTTGTTGTGTATGGGTCCTTCCAACAATAACCTCATGTGTAAAACTACCCTATGCATGACCTCGAGCTACTAGTCAAGGATCATGCTCTACATTGTTAGGGAAATTATATATTGGATATGAAATTGGTCATTTAATCGGGTCTTAAGACTCTCAATGACATATCCACACAAAGATATTTGAATCTATGGTAACATAGGTGGGACGAATACCTAAAGTCATTTGAATTTGAGCATTCTTATACATGAACTAAGGGAAATGTCATTACAAATTCCTTGATTCATTAGAATAATATGGATGATTTCCAATATTCTAGTAGAGTGTGGATGTTTATGAATCCATTCTTTAATATTCGATTAAAGGTTTAGTAACATCACAATTATTTTGTTCTAGAAACTCTGGTGGTGATATCCACTCATATTATGCTAGTGTGGATGATAAAACTATCTTATTATGAGGGCCTCATCCTTAGATAGAGTGTATATTGTGAGAACCCACCTCCTAGTTGGTTAAATGATCATAATTATACCCATCATTTTTGTGGGTGTGTTTGGGTGCCTTTAAATATAGGGGAATAGTTTATTTGATAATATCATGCCTCTATTTGGGATGTCCAACCACATTTTACCATGATGTACCATGATGTACATTGTTAGTATTGGGGGCTAGGTATGAAGAGAGAAATTGTAGGATTAATCACTCAGTGTGACACATGACACCATGTGAAGGAAGAGCACTGGGGACCTACAGGAATTCTACATCCTATATCAATTCTTAAATAGAAAAGGAATTATGTCATCAAAAAATTTTCAACAGGATTTCTGAGGTCTCCTTGAGCTAGTGATGTAGTATGGGTGATCGTAGATAGGTTCAAAAAGGAATAAAACTTCTTATATATCTGGGGAGACCTTCTTATTTAATAATCCTGAGAGGCTTTACATCTGATATATTATCTGACATTAGGGTGGTACCTATTCCGTCATCTCAGGATGAGATACCTGATTTACAATGTGGTTCTGTAATGGGTTACCTAAGGCACTGGTTTGATATGGTATTTTCATTACTTCATATCACCCATTGACCGATGATAAGTTTGAGCATATGATTTGGGTGATACAGGATATTCTTCAATCTTGTATCCTTGATTTTGGAGGTTCATGGGAAAATCACCAACATCTAGTATAGTTTTCATACAATAAGAACTTCAATGAAAAAATTATTACAACTTTGTATGAGGCCCTTTATAGTATGTCATTTAGTTCACCTACATGATGGTTAAAAGTTTGTGAGGTATACCTATTTGGTCCTCATCTCATTCAAAAGATACCAGAGAAGGTAAAACTTATTTAGATGTCTATAGAAATTGTTTAATGTATCGATAATTTGTATACCAATCATCACATTAGAACTATGGATTTAGATATGAAAAAATGGGACTTTCTAAGAGTATCTATATGAATGGTTTGTAGATGTATTAAGATATCTTACATGTTATCCCCTTGTTATGTTTGAACTTTCAAGAATGTGGATAGGGATAGGTTGGTATCCTATCAGATACAGCTACCTCTAAGATACCATGTCATGTAGATGTGTTACATGTATCACAGATTCCCCGCTATTATGATAAAGTGTAATATTAATTTAACACTAAGTATATTGATTTAAAGGAGGATGCAGAATTCAAGGGAAATCTAATTTGTATCATAGCACACCACATGAAGGATATCTGAGGTAGGTTCGTTATTCATATCATGGTTCCATGGGATCACATATGTGTACATGAAAATAACTGGGAGTGAGAGGCCAATGTATGTTCACATTGGAAAAAATATTCTCTGAAGATACCCTAACACCATCAGAAGGGAATCTTATGGACAATTTGTCTTAAGGATAAGGGGTTGTAATATCCTGGATTTTCTCAAAGGTACATGTTTTTTTAAAATTTCTCAGTTTGTCCAATTAATTTTTTCCAAAGGTATACATGGATGTATTATGGGTATATAGGTATTTTTAGGATACCAGAGCCCCAAATTATAAATAAGTATCATGGGAAGCATTTTTAGGAGAAACGTGCGACCCAATATTAAATGTTTTCTCTAATCATATGGCTAGAGTTAATGGAGAGTAGGTCTCCATGCTGCTTCTCTGAAACAATGCAAGGAGTCCCACACCCTCGTGAAACATGTCTTAGTAATGTATCGGTGGAGTTTTTATTGAGATAATAATGGTGATCCAAATTATGTTCCCACCATGTTAAAGGTTCCTCATTGGATAGCGGCGTGGCGGATGGTTGGTGCGTGGTTTGGACAACCGTGCAGCCAAATCCTACAACCCTTATAGTGTGTGAATTTTATTTGGTTCCAGTTAAAATGGTTTAATCCCCACAAAACCATTCATATATAATTATTATTACACAAAAAGATTATATTGTATGACTTTTTTTAAATAAATTTAATCACTTCAATAGAATACATTGAAAAAAGAACCGAGCTTAAAGGATTATTACAAATATAATTATTTTAAGGAATGTGTAATCACATAGAAATTGGCATAGTGGGGATGATTGATATTAAAAAATATATAAAAACATAGTTTACAGTTATTTATAAAATGAATTCATTGGTTTTTAAATAATTATAAAGAAATATAAAAACCAATTGAAATAAATGTTTTTATTTTATAAAAAAATATTTGTGATCCTAATGGAATTTTTACATAATTAATTATTAAAATTACATTAATGTAAATATATTAATTAAATTTATATTTTATATATTCACTAAAATTTTAAAATTCATCCAATATGTTTTATTGGCTTATTGATAATAAAAAATCCAACCCAAGTCATAAAATGGTATAATTTCTCTAAAGACAGTTTTCTCACGTTCTGATGGAACAACTATTTTAAAACTATATTTTGAATCCATTATTAGATTTTTTTTAATAAAATAAGCTTCATTTGTTGTAATTAGAAAATCAAAATTATATTTGGGATAATATTTAGTATATTTTTTTATAAGTTTCATTTTTTGAAAAAAAGTTAAATAATAATGAATTTTAATTGAAAACTAATTTTTCTATTATTTCAATTATGTAGTTAAATTATATATTAAATTGGACTTTATATATAATTAGATAAATAATAAATAAAATTTAAAATTTAGTTCATATGAATAAATTTTACCCAAAAATAGGATATAAAAAAATTAAACCTTTTGAAATTTTCACATTAAAAATATACTTTCACATTGTGTCTGTGGGATTAATTATAAAAATAATTTTTCCAATTATTTAATTTTAATTAGTAAAAATGGATTCCATATTTTAAATAAAAATTTTATAATTAGGACTTAAGGTAAAATTTATTCAGAGGAATATGAAATTTACATTGTTAATAAATGATTTACCATAGTATAGGTAAAATATTGAAAAACGTTAAAGTTAGACAATAAAAGACTAAATTACATATAAAATACAAAATTTAATGGGGTTTTAGGTATTTATCGACCCTAAAAATACTCTAAAACTTTAATTAACTTTCAAATTACATAAGATTAATGTCACTTACTTGTGGTTGTCATGAATCATAAAATATTCAATATTTAATCTCTTAAAACCACCACAACTTAAGTATAAATATCACCGCTCACAATTCCATTCAATTCACAGGCCTTTTAGATTATAAAATATATTACCAAACCTATAATAATAACTATATCTATATCCAGGTGCTTTTGGGAAAATGAAAATACCAATTCCAAGGTCATTAAGGGTCTCTCAAAGAGATTATATCCGTGATGTAATTTTCTTAAAGCACATATCTTATATTTTTCCTCCTATACTTTCCCCCAATCTCCATAATCTATTAAAGAATAATAATTATGGATCATGTAAATAATAAAATATTATATTTTTAATGAAATATTTTATATCCATAAATTTTATTATATCTTTTTATTCAAAGAAAAAACTATTGTCCAAATTATGTCGGTTAATCCCCTTGATGAATGATGTTTATTTGTTCTCTATTACTTTCTTCATGGAGTGTTATAAAACTATTTTTATACTTAAATAAAATTTTAATAATTAAAACATATCATATTTAATGTTATAGAACTTATTTATAAATATAATATTAAATAAAAAAACTAGTTCATGAAATTCCAGAAAATGAGAAAAATTAACTAAACAATTATCATTGACATTTTATCAAATGAGGAATAATTATGATTGAAATAAAAATAATATATGGGACCATTTATAATATTTGAATTCCACCAATACCATTTATTTATAATTTTATTGTTTTATTCCCATTAGACAAGAGAATCCATAATTATACACAAATGAACTGATCCTGAAACCATGAAACGAACACACCTGAAACCATTATAAATATGAAATATTATTAATAAATGGGATATAAGATGTTATAAAATCTTCACATAATGTATTATAAATATTAATATAGTTTTTAAGGAGTTAATAACATTATTTAACTATTATACATGATGTTAATGTACACACCACCAATGGGAAGTGTGTAGTAAGGGTTTCCCATCTCACTTTTTACTCATGTGAGATATATGTCACATTAAACACTATTTCTTGTGTTTGAAATATTTTTACTGACCTCTAATATATATTAGAATGAATTTAATAATTTTAATGGTATTAAAGGTTTCGTTTTATAATTATTAATTTTGGGGGTAATACGGTTCGAATGATTATGTTGTGGTAAGGGAATTCTTAAGCCAATTTCCATTACTTGGGTTAAACATATACTTACTTGATTATAATTTACCTATTTATTTTTGAAATAAATTTTTAATATATTGTGTCACATTTCCAATTTTTTTATGTGGATAAAAAAACAAATATTCAAGTCAATTTTTATAAATTTCACCCCAATTTTAAGTGGATTACTTTTAAAAAATTATATTTTTAATGATACCATAAAAACTATATTTTTATTCAATGTATTTGTTTGAAAAATTATTTCTAATAATTTTTTTTTTCTATTTTAGCATGTTTTTTTGAAGACGTTTTTACTCAAACGATTCATTTTAAGAAATGTATTGAAAATTATATTTCTTTTTTTCTAAACAAGTTTATTTGTGACTTTTTAGAAAAAAATGGAAGTAATGTTTTTAATATTATAAGGTATGTGCAACATTTCCCATAATCATGATTAATTAATGTTTTGAATCATACCTTGCATTTTTATAATGTTATATGAAAAAATATATTTTATAATTTCATGGTATTTTAAACCTATCTAATCTTCAAAGGGGAGAAGGGTATTTTCATAAAAAAAATCAATAATCTCAATTAACTTATTTTTTATCCATGCTAACATCATTTATTAAATATTATTATTCATGGAGGTTAATATATTATGATACCATATATTATATTTTATTAAATTTCATATCATCAGTTTGACTGTGGATGAACTATTTAGATACCATTGTTTTATTTCATTTGGTCATGTATCATGATAATATTAGAAAATCCATTTCATCACATGTGTAATCATTATGATTATTCCTTTGGTTTGATTATTATTGGGAAATAATCCCTCAATGTAAAATTGCAACAATTTTGTGTTATTTGTGTTTGTTGAAAAATCATGTTTTCATGGAGTACTGTCTAGTTCCAGAGAGGTTGAAAATCCACATTGACAAAGAACCATGATACTGGAATAAAATATCTAGAGGGAGTAAAAAATAGAAAATAAAAGGTGGTTCCATAATCCTATGTTTGCCAAATTTTGGGGT
The DNA here is from genome assembly GCA_963277665.1 of Viscum album. Classification (NCBI taxonomy): domain Eukaryota; kingdom Viridiplantae; phylum Streptophyta; class Magnoliopsida; order Santalales; family Viscaceae; genus Viscum; species Viscum album. Next base: position 1,775,215,563 of record OY728146.1, on the reverse strand, counting down.
CTAAAATTTGAAGTTTGGTGTGCAATGAGAAAAGTTGATTTCAATGATGGTCTCATCAAAATATAGAAAAGTCTTGAGTTTCATGAATATGGGATTCATGAATTGTATTTCAAAATGACTTTATGAATGTGGATGGTGAGTACTACGATAAAGATGAGCATTGCGAATAGAAGTGGTGAAGAGTATTGTGAGGGATCTTTACAGGGTCGATGCAAAAGAATTGATGGAATTATCTGTGATTTCAACAAGATATTCATTCTGAAAATTACCATGGTGCTTGGCAATATAGAGATAATTTTAGTGGGAATTTATGAGCATCACGAAATGAGCTCATGTGGCACTGAATTTTCATGTATGGTTTACAAACTAGTGTAATATCCTATAAATAGACCATGACCCTCTTGAGAATAGTATATAGATAAAAAAACAGAAGCTATTGATTTGAAAAAAAGATTCATGGATCATGCAGCTTCACAAAAGAAAATAAAAATTTTAGAGGTAGGAGCGCTCTGCAAAAGGAAGGCATGCCATGAAATGAAGTTCGGCTTTGCAGAGGAAATGGTTTTTATGATAGATTGTTTATATTTTCGAAATTAAAATGACTAGTGTGATATCTTCAAAAAAGTGAGCTCTGGGATCTAGAGAGCTCTGTGATCAAGTGATCTTTGTGGACCTGTGAGTTCTGCAAACATGTGAGCTTCCTGAAGAGGTTAGATAATTTTTAATGTTTGTTTGAGCTTCGCAAATGTGGGATCTTCCCAATAGAAGTGTGCTTTTTAAAAAATTATCTAAAGGTATTTCCAAGTGTTCAGTGGAAAATGGGTATTCATCTGTGGATCAAATTTGGACTTCAATAGAACATTCACATACTATTAAGGATGCATTGATTAGTGATAATAAAGGGACCTACAAGTCATTAAACTATGATTGGGTCTTCCGAAGAATCAGTGAGACGACTTCAGTTGAGAGAGATGGGAGTACTCAAAATTTGATTTGTTTTAAACTAGGAGGGAAGTGAGTCCAATGCTAACTTGTAAATAGTTGTGCACTTTTAGTGGATTTTTTACGTCGATATATTTATAGTGTATGTTACTTGGATGTATCCCATTTAGGTTGAACCTAGTAATATTTATATATCATGTTCTTGATTTTGATTTTTTTATATTCTTTAATGGGAAGGGGAGAGAAGTGAATTTTTATAATAACAAAACATGACCCAAGGGAAGGGTGTTTAAATATTTTATTCCTTGATTCACCCCCTCAGGGTATCTATCCTAGTGGACGTAATAATTTTTTATGTGATACAATATGCATCATAATATTGTTTTGGGTGTGACCAGATAACACTTCAATGAATTGGATAATGTTTAAATCTCTTAATACGCCATGTAGGGAAATGGGGTAAACCTAATTGCCTTCTGGGACATTGTACACCATATTATATAATAAAAAAAGTTAGATTTGACTTATTTATGTGTAATGTTATATGTTATGTCCAAAATTCCATGTTTTATGTTATTATTTCATGGATCATATTGTTTGATTATTTTATAATTCATGTCTTATGGTCATTAATGTTTAATTTCAGTACTCATGATTTTGACCTTGGACATACATGGAATAATTTTCAAATGTTATATCCATGATCACATAACCTTATTCTCATCATATTATTTAATATAATCATGGTTTTATTAATCTTATGTTTACCCTTACCGATCATCTGATATCACCCTTTTTATGTTTTCGTTTCCATAGGTTATGCAGAAAATGATAAATGAATTTTTCCATGCAGCATTTCACATGGATGATGTTTATAATGTTTTATGAAAGTTGTAAATAGTATGAGATAATGGTGACCTAGTTTTCTATGATCCCATGTTGTTAAGATTTTGTCCTAATTTTATTAACCTTTAAACCTAAAAGGTACTTTAGTATGCAAGTGATCCAATATTTCCTTTCAATGTTGTATGTTTTGTTGGAATGAATTGGGTCACATTTATTAGTATCAAATTAAGGATTATAATGTTTATGTTTTTAGCACTATATCCAAAAGTGTGTATTTTTGGCTATTATAGTTTGTATTAGAGAAGGTTTTAGACTAATTTGAAAATTTATATATTTTATTTTTTTTGGTATTCTTATGAGTTAGAGATATCATCATGGTTTTATAATTTTCAGGTTGATAATATTTTTGTTTTCTTATAAACCCCCTTTAGTAATTTGTCACTGAAATTTTATTGTGACTAATAGTATTTTCTAAGACATTACTTTCATAGGTAATTGTGGGTTTTTAAATTTTGGATTAAAAATTGAACAGAATGAGATAACCTTTGAGGTAAAAATAAATATTGAAGATATTTGTGAATATTTTTCTGATATTTCTAGAAATTTTTAACGATTATTGTTTCAGAAAAAGAAATCCATTTGGATAGTTGATAACCCATCACATCTGGAATGACCATGGGGATCAAACCCAGAGCCTATGGGTGAAAAGGGTGCATCACCTAACACTGGGCTATGTGATCTCTTTGATAGTATGAATTTTTAGTCATTATTAAATTATCTAACGAATAATGGATATGTTAATTTTGGGAACATATGTTAATCATATTTACAACCATGAGATTAGTAAAATTTTTGGTTATATAGTGATTGATATAATTTCTAAAGGTTTCCATGATTTAGGGAACCCTATAGGATTAAGGTAAATAAAATACTAAAGGATTATAATTTATGAATTAATGGTTATTTTTTATTTTTGAATCATATATTATTTTATCGTTTCTTTTTTGGGAGTCATGTTATTTATTAAAAAAGTTAACATATCTTGAAGATTACATAATTTAAGAAATTTTATTTTTGGTATGAGTCATTAAGAGATATTGATGTCAGTTTGAGATGAATATTAAAATTTATCTTGGATAACTATGTGATCGCATACTTATAATTTGTGGGTTTCTATCATAGTGTATGATAGTTTTAAGTATTTTTAAGGATTATAATTTATCGAATAATCTAGGTTTAAATTTGGGTATTACTCCTAAATTTTGGAGATTATAGTAGTTTACTCATCATATAATTGTTTATTGTTTTTGGAATATTATATCTTTCACTAACCATTTTTGTTTTTGATTAATTTATAAAGACATGAGGAATAGATAGTTATACGTTAGTGCATGTTGTGGTAGGAAGAATTTTATTCTGATTCTTTAGGAGTACACCTTTTTAATCTTGAATAATCATAATTCACAGAAAATATGAGGATGAAATTATACATTAAAAATAATTATGTTTCGTTATATTTTTCAAATAGGAAGTAAAAGAAGTCCTAATTTTTATGAAAAGTATTTTTTGGGAAATTTTATCCATTAATTTTTAAAAATGTAGTTTTAAACCATCACATATATAACATTTCATAATGATTAAAATTCCCATGATCATGTTCTATATCATACTCTATTAAAACATGAGTGTTAGTTTTGTATTTAATTTCCATGTTATCCTATATGGATGTATAGTATCTATTAACTCATATGACCATCATAATTTCTTTTCATTTTTAATAAGAATTTATATTGAACCTTTTTCTAATGTTGGTTTCCAAAAAAGAAACTGTTTAAAATATAGATTATGTTATGATGATAAATTTCAAATTTATAAGGACATAATTTTTTTCTTGATCATTTCAGGACAACAACTTATCGACTGGATCTTCCACCGAATCTCTCTCATATACATGATATATTCCATGTGTCTATCTTGAGGAAGTATATACATAATCCTTTATATTTACTAAACTCAGAGCTCAAACCACTGTAATAAGAATTTTCTTATAAGAAACAACAACTTAAAGTCTTAGATCATAAAGATAATGTTCTACTAAACAATAACACACACCTAGTTAATGTCTTGTGGGTAAACCACAATTATTAGGAAACTACTAAGGAACCTGAGGATGTGATGATGCAGTGGTAGACTAATATTTATATCCATGAAACTAATTTTGAGGGTAAAATTCATTTTATGGGGGTAGAATGTAACATCATAAATCTTTTTGAAATGTATTATTTTATATAAATTTAATAACATTGATAACATCATTTTTACAAAACCTCGTGCTTCAGAGAACTCCAAAATAATTAGTATTTAAAAAACCATAATAATCTAGAAATTGGAGTAGTGAGAATGAAATATATTAACAAAAAAAATGAATATATATATTACCCATGTTTATAAAATTAATTAAATGGTTACTAATTAATTATAAATGAAAAAAACAATTGAACATAAAGTATGCAATTTTATAAAAAAACCCTTTTAATGCTCATAATTAAATTCCGTCTTAATAAATAAAATACATATATATTAGTAAAATATATTAGTGAATTATATAACTTTATTATTCAATATTTTCTTTAAAATTCATCCAATATGTCTAGTAGGCTTAAGATATGAATAAATCCAATTTTTAGAATAAAAGTTATATTTTTTCTAAAGACACTTTTTCTACTATTTAATGGTGAACCAATTTTAAAGATAAATTTTGAAAATTTTATATGTTTTATATGAAAAAATAAACTTTATTTTTGGAATTCAGATATCAAAATTCGATTTGGATGAATTTGTTTTCTGAAAAGAGTCATTTTTATGAATTGTTAAAAATACAAAATTTAAATTTAAAACTGCCTCTTCATCTAATTATTTATATAATAAAATTATAATTTAATTTTTTTAATTATAATTAGTTGTATTATAAATAAAAAATACAATTTAGAATATTTTAAATCAATTTCACATTGAAATTGGATATAAAAACATTTAGAACATTTGAGTTTTTCTCACTAAAAACATGTTTTCTTGTTGCATATGGATGATTAATTTTAAATATAAATTTATAAATTAAATGAACTTAATTTGGAAAACTATATTCCATATTTGTAGTAAGAAGATAATAATTATTTTTTATTATTTATTTCTTTTTTATGTATAAAAAAGTTAATAATGTAAAAAATTTGGTACCGTAGTATAGATAAAATAATAAAATTGATTAATGTCAAACCATAAGAGCATAATCTTACTATTATTTTAATGGATGGTTGAGGAATTTATTTAACCTAAATAAACTACAAAAAATTAAACAATAGTTTAATTCATTTAAATTGATTTCTCCTCAATGTAGATGAATTTAATTTTTTATTTTTCGTTTTTTTAATCAATTAAATCCACCTATCTTCAAGTATAAATAACACCCCTCACCAACCCATTTTGACTCAAAAGACTCGAATCTCTTAATATATCTTCCTAAAACTATACTCAGCACCCTGACCACATCCAAGTTCTTATTTTCACATCAGCAGACCAAATCCATGGTTTGTAGAGATATCTCAAAAATGTGATATTCAAGAGGTAATTTTTCCAATTCACCTTTCTGATTTTAATTTAATATTATACATTCTTCAAATACCATTCATTCATAGAGAAATAATTATTAACTAATAATTAACATATTATATTACATATTTTTTAATATGCTATTATAACGACCCATACTTTACATACATTGTTAAAACTTCAAAATTGAAGCATACTTATTACAACATATAACGAAACCATGAAAGGACCATATAGGTATAGTGTCTTTAGAAACTGGGAAACATAAACAACTGGTTCATAAAGCGTCTACATTGTCTCCTATTTATTTCATCATATCTAGAGCCCCTTTTGGAATATCCTACTTAATTACCTTATTCCTGACCTAAGGGAAAGAAAATATACAAAAGGGTGAGCTCAAATGCTCAGTAAGGTTAAACAAAAGAAAAATCAATCACATCATATTCATAAGAACATGACAATTTGGAAATCATACACTAAAAAAGAGATCATAATTTCATAACATGGGATAAATCATGGTAGTGAAATGTAATCACAATAATCATAACATAAAACATGAAGCTTTGGGTCATACACACATAAACATAGAGAATCATTTCTTATTAGTCAAGACTCATTTCCAAGACTATCTTAGTGGACAAAGTCCATTTCTGAACCGAGTTCATTCCTCGTTTCAGTCCTTTTTCACTGAACCGGTTTAATCGGCCGTTCCATCCATGTCTATCTCATGAGATATAAAATCTTTAACCAATACATTGGAGGGAGATATAGGTCCCACCCATCTCATAATGATATCATTTTTATGCGTGCCACAAAATCATAAACCATACATCAAAGCATAACCCATGTAATAAAAAGGGGATTCTTAAACATCGTGACATCATAAAAAAATTCATATATGATAAAAGAATTAATAAAAATAATTCCATCACAAAATAATAAAATCAATTTAATAATAGGGATATAAACAGAACCCTTTACTATCTTATATGGAAAATAAATTTGACAAAACACTTAAACTCCATTCTTGAGGAAAATATCCTTTCTACCTCAATTTTTTTTTCCTTTCATAACATGTCATAAAATTTAAAAGGTAAAGAATTTGATTAAAAATAAACATGAAAACCTGTAAAGGAAGCTTCTTGGAAATAATGCTTTAAAAATCCATTCATTCCGTATAAGATAAAAAAAACATTCTTCTCGTAATTTTGTCGGAAAAGACAAAAAGTGCCTCGTATGAAAAACGACAAAAGATTCCTTTCATATATTTTGCTAAAAACTCACCGAAGGGTAAAATTGGATATGAAATATTGTATAAGGATATAAATATTACATATTGAGGAAACATGGATGTGGATGATAAATATTCCCTAGTAAATTCAGAAGTATAAACAATCTCGGGTAAAAATTGAGATTGCGAGATTTTCCTTTACCATAGGTCCGATTTGCTTCTTAAGTGTCCGAACCTACCCTATAATGATTTAAATAATGTCATTGGCTTATTCCAGAATCATAATCATTGTTATTATATCATATATGGTAATATTCTTAGCTTCTTATTAGTAATATTTCATTGTTACTTATTATTCAGGTGTTTATTGCTTTTTTTGCTTTTGTGTGTTTTGTCGAATAAATTCTTTTTATTATTTTTGGGTTATAGATACCTCATTTCGATAATTTTATTATTGTAATATATATCATATTCATTCATTCAATTTATTTATATAATCATTATGCAATGGAGATCATGTAGAATGAGTCACATCACATCGTGGAGACGGTATTCCATACATACGCACGAGCAATGATATCATTCCCATGATTGTGAAATTGTAATGGAGTGTATTTATACTATTTCAGAATCAATATAAAATTAAAATAATAATTCATAGTGATTATTTACACAATTATACCAATACAAGTAAGGTGGTGGTGGAAAATAGATTACACCACGGCGTGGAGACGGTATTCTGTACGTACGCATGCGCAGTGATTTTGTTTTCTGTAGGATGGATATATGGTGAAATAGGGATGTTTCTTACTTATAATAACATATCAGTATATGAGTGATACTAATGTTATTACTTAATAACGACACAACTAAATAAGAAGAAGTGGAAGAAGAAATAAAGTTGAAAGAACCGGTAACAGACATTACCTCGTCTTTGAAGCACCTCTTTGAGACCTCCTTTTAGGGAACTAAAATTGGTCTTTGAAAAAGAACAGGACCTCTAGGATGTTTTTAGGGAAGTGGATAAGAGAATTTGGCAGGGGTTGGCCTAGCATGAAGGCTCAAAGTGGTCTGAGGAAGAGAGGGAGGAGGTGCCCTTTTATAAGGGAGGAGAGGGGCACCTTTGGAAAAACTAAAAATTTTATTTTATTATAAAGTCGTATTCGGTTTTTAATAGCTCCAAATTAATTTATTTCTATGCTAAGGTGGGTATGGGTCACAACCCTCTCATCCAATATAATTTAGACATGTTTAGGTTCCTATTTTAGCTATATCATTTAGATTTAACTTTAAGTCAAATAATTTTACTTTTACCATGTATTTTTGTTTTATTTCACTATAAGGTTAATAAACTTACTATAACAAGCAAAACTCACCCCAATTTGTTTATAATTAATATAAATAACCATATCTAAGTCATTTTTCCGAACCTTATATTTTTAGGAATAAAATAACAATTAATAATATAATATTTTTTTAAAAAAACTATTTTATGTCAATTTTGACACTATTTAGTAATTGATTTTTGTGAAAATCATAAAAGAATGATTAATTAGAAGAAAGTTAATTAAATCAATACTAACATGTCATATTAACCTATAAAATTAGTGTAATTCATAAAAAGTCTCAAATTACATTTATTTGGGTATTTATAACATCAATTATGTCAATATTTCATTAATGAGATAATTATTACATCATCTTTGTCTCATAAATAAATTAAATTCTTTAATGTCTAAAAATTAAAAATAAAATACCCTTATATAGTAAATCTTTTTATATTTCTATGGAATATTTATAGTATAATTTATCTCATGTATAACCCAATATTAAAAATTATTTACTTATTAAACATTGATTTTAACTATTTTAACCCTTCTTTAAATTAATTAATAATAAATGTACTAATCTAATTAAAGTGGGCCTAAATGGTCATATTTTATTCATAAGGTTTTTTTTTGGTCGAATTAAACTTATCAAATAGAATTAGGACTTGTCTTAGGGTAATAAAAATATCATTTTTACTCTTAATTACCCTATTTACTTTTAACCGTGGTAAATAAAAGTAAAAAGTTACTATTCACCAAAAATTATTTAATCTCATTGAACCACATTTTACTTACTGACATCAACCGTGTCTCTCAGATTTTTTAAATTCCACTCACAGAAGCAGTAAAATTATGTTTTATGTAAATTTGCAAATTCTCCTAGGAGGAGGGTAAAAGACGGTGAAAAGTTCAATAAAATTTTTATATATCTAAAATTATTAAAAATTACTCCAATGAATTACATTGAACTTATATAAGTATTATGTATCAATTTTGACCTAAAATAAATTTAAATAAAATAAATAATTATTTAAATAAAAAGTCAGTTTTTAAATAGTAACCTAGTGTTTTCACTATTCATAAAAAATTCAATGTTTCCAGAAAAATAGAAAAATTTCACCCTAGGCTAATTTCGATATTCCGAATCAAAAAACGTAGTCCATTTTGAAAAACAAAATTTACAAAATTTCAAAAAGTGGTTATTACTATTCATAATGTATAGTTTTAATAATATTTTAATAGCATTTCGTTGTTTAGTGAAACTCAGTATTGCGTACGACGCAAGCTATCGAGGAAGGCCGCGATTGTGTGTAAAGAAAGCCAAGGTAGTTTTGTGTGTAGTGAAAGATTCCTTTGATGATTTATATAACATAAAAACAAAATATTTCTCATAAAAGCCTCAGGTGTTACATTCTACCCCACTTAAAATGAATTTCGCCCTCGAAATTCATCACTTTGTAACAAACAGATGAGGATACCTCCCCCTCATCATATCCTCAAGCTCCCATGTATCTTTTTATAATTGGTGGTTCCACTATAACACTTTCACCAAGTGAGTGGTGTTGTTTCGTAGGACTTTTTCACTACGATCGAGAATCTCTATCGGCTGTTCTTCATCAGAAAGATATTGTTCCAGTGGTACAACTTCTGAGCTGAGTACATGTGAAGGATCAGGTATGTACTTTCTTAGGAGAGATACATGGAACACATCGTGAACTTGAAAGAGATATGGTGGAAGCACCAATCCGAAATCTACCGTCCCAACACGATCCAGTATTTTGAAAGGACCGATATATATAGGGCTCAACTTTCCCTTCTTTCCAAATCTCATAACCCTCTTCTAGGGAGATATTCGTAAGAACACTTTCTCACCCACTTCAAACACTAAGTCTTTTCTTCTGTTGTCGGCATAAATTTTTTGTCGACTCTGAGCTTCTCTTATGTGTTGTTGATTAGATCAGACCTTTTCTGCCATCTCATCAACAAGATCATGTCCATATAGATTTCTTTCCCCAACTTCATCCCAGCAAGTTGGAGTCCTGCATTTCTTTCCATAGAGAGATTCATAAGGAGCCATATGAATACTGGAGTGAACACTATTACTATAATAAAATTCCACCAAAGGTAGGTGTTGATCCCAACCACCTTTGAAATCCATAGAGAAAGCTCTTGACATATCTTCTAGAGTTTGAATCGTCCTCTCAGACAGATCGTCTGTTTGAGGATGATAAGCAGTGCTGAAACTCAACTCTGTATCCAGAGTATGCTGAAGACTTCCCCAGAACATTGAAGTAAACCTCAGATCCCAATCAGATATAATAGAAAGTGGTACTCCATGCAATCTTACCACTTCCTTTACATATATCCTCGCAAGATGATCCAGAGAGAAATCCTCTCTACTAGAAATGAAGTGTGCAGACTTTGTAAGACGATCAACTATGACCCAGATAGCATTATTTCCATTGGATGTTTTTGGAAGTCCGGTGACAAATTCCATAGTGATGTTTTCCCATTTCCATTCGGGTATGGGTAATGGTTGTAACATTATCTTAGACTTCTGTCCCTCAGCATTAACTTGCTGACAAACCAAGCATCGAGAGACATATTCAGAAAAATCCTTTTTCATGCCATCCCACTAGAAGTACTCTTTAAAGTCCCTATACATCTTCGTGCTTCCAAGATAAATAGAGAATGAAGAACTATGAGCCTCATCTAGCAGCTCCTTCTTTAATTCGGTTATGGGAGGAACACAAACCCGATTCCTGATCTTTATTATCCCATCACAATCAAGGTTAAATTCAGCAACATTTCTCACCTTCTTTTGTAAATCTACATCTACTTCTTGTGCCTCTTTAATCTTAACATGTATATATGGTTGAACATTCATTTGAGAAAGATACGATTTTCCCCGTTCATTATAATTCCAACATCCATCCTTTGTAAATCCATAAATATTGGATCTTTTGTGATCCTCATCATGGATAAACTAGCATGGTCTTGTCGACTTAATGCATCTGCCACCTTGTTTCCTTTCACAGGGTGGAAATGGATTGAGCAGTCGTAATCCTTAATCACCTCCAACCATCTTCTTTGGCGCATATTCAGCTCCTTTTGTGTGAAAATATACATTAAACTTTTATGATCAGTATAAATGTCACACCTTTCTCTATAATGATAATCCCTCCAAATATTTAATGTAAAGATTACCGCAGAAAACTCCAAATCATGAGTTGGGTAATTTTTCTCATGGATTTTCAACTGTCGTGAGGAATAAGTTATCACCATATCATTTTTCATGAGAACACACCCCAATCCCTTCTTGGATGTATCACTTTAGATCACAAAGATTTCTTCCCTACAAGGAAGTTTGAGTATAGGTGCACTAGATAACCTTCTTTTCCACTCCTTGAAATTCTATTCACATTCCTCCGTCCAAACAAACTTAACTCCTTTCCGAGTCAACTTCTTGAGTGGATTATATAATCATGAGAAATCGTCCACAAAATGTCGATAATATCCAGCCAAACCAAGAATACTTCGGATCTCAGTTACTGTTGTTGGTCTCGACCATCTTTCGATAACCTCTGTTTTTGCTGGATCCACAGATATCCCCTATTTTGAGAAAATGTGACCCAAAAATGAGAATTTTTGAAGCCAAAATTCACACTTGGTAAATTTGGCATAAAGCTTCTCCTTTATTAGGGTCTTTAATATAATTCTCAAGTGATCATCCTGTTCTTCCTTGCTCTTTGAATATACAAGAATATCGTCTATAAATACTAACACAAACTGATCAAGATAGTCTCTAAAGAATCTATTCATCAGATCCATGAAGATATCAGGGTAATTAGTAAGACCAAATGGCATCACTATAAATTCATAGTGTCTATACCTTGTACGGAAAGTCGTCTTTGGTATATCCTCCCTTTGGACCCTTAATTGCTGATACCCTGAACGAAGATCAATCTTGGAAAAGTATTGATCTCTGCGTAGTTGGTCAAATAAGTCATCAATGCGTGGGATATGATATTTTTTTTGATAGTGATCTTGTTAGGTTCTCCATAATCAATGCAGAGTCTCATTGATCAATATTTCTTCTTAAAAAACAGAATAGGTGCTCCCCAAGGTGACGTACTAGGGAATATGAATCCCTTATCAAGATTCTCTTGGAGTTGCTTCTTCAATTCTTGCAACTCAACTGGGGCCATTCTATAAGGTGTCTTTGAAATAGGTAAAGCACCCGGTATGAGTTCTATTGAAAACTCAACTTCACGATTTGGTGGAAGACCCGACCATTCCTCCAAAAAGACATTATCAAACACTCGTACAATGGGAATATTATTAATCGTGAGTTTCTCACCAACCATTTGAGATAAATAACCTTCATTTAGTGGAATCAAGACCCATAAGATGGAAGAAGTTTCCACTGCAAGTTTATGTTCATCCTTGCATCGATAGATGATTATAGATTGATCTGGAATATGAAATGTGACTTCCCTTCTTTAGAAATTGATATGTTCTCCATATAGAGAATGCCAATCCATGCCATGAATCAAATAAAATCACACTATAGGGAGGATCAAAATATTTGCAAGAAGCACATCCCTACAAGCATCAATTGGAGAAGAATTATAAAATTTTGATGCGACTGTTGTTCCATTAGGGGTTGTCAAAGCTAACTCAAAATCTAATTGTTGAGGTAATATGGTGATACCCTTAGAAATTCTTTTAGAAATAAAAGAGTGGGCAGATCCAGAATCAAATAAAACATTTTCTACTTTAGAGTGGATGGTAAGTGTACCTTTCACCACTTCTTTATCATACTCCACATTGCTGATAGAAATTGCAAGTGACTTTACTTTTTCATTAGCCTTAAGAGTTAGTTGACGTCGACCATAATCATCAACCCTTGGATTTGGGCATTGATTGGCATAATTACCCATTTCCTTGCACTTGTAACATTGAAGTGTAGGCGGTGCACTCTGTGTAGCCTTTTCTTTGTTCACATCACTAGACATCTTCTTCCCATCATTGCGACATTCAAATGCCCGATGACCTTCTTTTCCACATTTGAAACATTTACTTGTCCCTTTAAGACAACTCCCTCCAAGTTTCATTCCACACTTTGAGCATAAGGGAAAACTCATCTTCTTTTCAGTGTGCTCTTTAGATTTTCCTTTGAATTTCATTTTCCCCTTCTAATAAAACCCATATGATTGATGGGTTACTCCAATCTCCATCTCAACTTTGAGAGCACATCGAACGATTTCCTCATAGCTATTGAAGTCCATTATGGATAACGCCTTTCAAAGACTTGGTTTTAAGCCACTAAAGAATTGACCAATCTTACTCTCAGGTTGGATAATAATACCAGAAGCATACCTTTCAAGTCTTGTAAAATTTTCTTCGTAGGTACCAATAGATTCATCATCCATTTGCTTTAGTTCAAGAAACTCCTTCTCCATCTTTGTTCGAAGAATATGGGGGAAGTACTTATTGAAAAATAAGTTCTTGAACTCGTCCCATTCCATGGACTCAATTTCAACTCTTGGCCTCATATTCTTGATAAGATTCCACCATTTATCAGTATCACCTTCCAAATGATACACTGCTAAGATGAATTTATCATGTTCGAAATATTGAAGAACTGAAAATATCTTTTCAGTAGTGCTAATCCATTATTCAGCAACTAATGGATCATTAGACCCGATGAATGAAGTTGGAAGCTGCCTCATGAAGAATTCAACAGAATGTTGCTCCTTCCTTTGCTCGTTTGGATGTCTTACATGATTCATATCTTGAGAAAGTTGTGTGAGAATGGCTACAAGATTTTTCATTCTAGCTCCCATAACTTTTGGTTGTTCAAGGGGACAATCATTTCATTTCCCGTCACATTCCGCATTAACACGGTTCCTTCGAGTTCTAGCCATTGACTAAAATCAAGAAGAATAGTGTGAGAGACACTAATTATAATAGGAAAACCACATAATCAAGAATAAAATTTCACAATTATGGTGTTGTCCTAGGTTATTCATGGCCATTTCTAAAACAATATGATTGTGTTCTATGCTTAGACATATCCTTAGGATTCTTACTAAGGCTTTCACATCCTAGTTCCCAAAGGATGTCTATACCTTTCCTCTGATAGAAACTAAAACGACCCATACTTTACATACATTGTTAATAATTAAAAATTGAAGCACACTTATTAAAACATATAACAAAACCATGAATGGACCGTATAGGTATACTGTCTTTAGAATCTTGGAAACATAAACAACTGGTTCATAAAGCGTCTACATTGTCTCCCATTTATTTCATCATATCTAGAGTACCTTTTGGCATATCCTACTTAATAACCGTCTTCCTGACCTGAGGGAAAGAAAACATACAAAAGGGTGACCTCAAATAATCAATAAGGGTAAACAAAAGGAAAAGCAATCACATCATATTCATAAGAACATAACAATTTGGAAATCTTACCCTGCAAAAGAGATCATCATTTCATAACATGGGATAAATCATGGTAGTGAAATGCAATAACAATAATCATAACATAAAACATGATGCTTTGTGTCATACACACATAATCATAGATAATCATTTCTTATTAGTAAAGACTCATTTCCAAGACTATCATAGTGGACAATGTCCATTTTTTAACCGAGTTCATTCCCCGTTTCATTCCTATTTCACTGAACCAGTTTAACCTACCGTTCCAGCCATGTCTATATCATGAGATATAAAATCTTTACCCAATGCATTGGAGGGAGATATAGGATCCACCCATATCATAATGATACCATTCTTATGTGTGCCACAAAATCATAAACCATACATCATAGCATAACCCATGTAATAAAAATGGGATTCTTAAATATCGTGACATCATAAAACAATTCATATAAGATAAAAGAATTCATAAAAATAATTCCATCACAACATAATCAACTCAATGTAATAATAGAGATAGAAACAGAACCCTTTATTGTAGATACCCGAAGCTTGATGTACTTGGACATTACATTATTTTTTCAGAATACTTAGTACATTACAAAAACACACACACAAGGACCGTAATAGTTTAGTGTCTTTGGAAACTCGGAATGTAATCTTCTAATCATGGTGAAAGATCTTCAACATCTCCCATAAAGATCTTCCTTTTTTTCGTACCTAAAACATTTCCTTATATCCTGGGGAAAATAAAACATAAAAGGGTGAGCTCAAATGCTCAGTAAGGGTAAACAAAAGAAATATCAATCAAATCATATTCATAAGAACATATCTTTTGGAAATCTTAACCTGCAAAAGAGATCATAATTTCATAACATGGGATAAATCATAGTAGTGAAATGTAATCACAATAATCATAACATAAAACATGAAACTTTGTGGCATACACACAAAATCATAGATAATCATTTTTTATTAGTCAAGAATCATTGCCAAGACTATCTTAGTGGACAAAGTCCATTTCTGAACCAAGTTCACTCCTCATTTCAGTCCTGTTTCACTGAACCAGTATAACCTACTGTTCCAGCCATGTCTATCTAATGAGATATAAAATCATTACCCAATTAATTGAAGGGAGATATAGGTCCCACCCATCTCATAATGAAACCATTCTTATGTGTTCCACAAAAATCATAAATCATACATCATTGCATAACCCATTTAATAAAAACAGAATTCTTAAACATCGTGACATCATATAAAAATTCATATAAAATAAAAGAATTCATAAAAAAATATTTCCATCACAACATAATCAAATCCATGTAATTATAGGGATAGAAATAGAATCCTTTATTATCTTATTTGGAAAATAATTTTGATAAAACACTTGAACTCCATTCTTGAGGAAAATATCCTTTCTACTTCAAAAATACTTTTCCTTTCTTAATATGTCATACCGTTTTAAACTAAAAAAAGTTGATTAAAAATAAACTTGAAAACATGTAAAGGAATATTCTTGGAAATAATGTTTTAAAACTCCATTCATGCCGTATAAGTTAAAAAAACATTCTTCTCGTACTTTTTTCGGAAAAGTCAAAAAATACCTCGTACGAAAAATGACAAAAGATTCCTTTCATATCTTTTACTAAATACTCATAGAATGGTAAAATTGGATATTAATATTGTAGAAGTATATAAATATTACATATTTAGTAAACATGGATGTGGATGATAAAATACACCCCAGTAAATTTCAAAGTATAAACAATCTCGGATAAAAATGAGATTGTGATATTTTCCTTACCTTAGGTCCAATTTGCTTCGTAAGTGTCCGAACCTCCTGTATAATGATTTAAATAATGTCATTTACTTATTCCAGAATCATACTCCTTGATATGATATCATATATGGTTCACTTATGACTTTATATTACCCGTTCGTTTGTAAATTCCATGTTAAAGAGCGTTTTGGTTAAAATCATTTCATTTGTCATCCGTGTTTTGACTTGTAATTATTCATATGATTACTTAGATCATGATTACATAATTCCAGAATATAAAAAATGGTTTATATATAATATATATTCAGAATATACATATATATAATAAATCAGTAAATGGAAAGAAATACACCGTTCATGGAGACGGTAGACCGTACGTACGGATGAATGTTGTTTTCTATTCCTTATTGAGTTTAATGGAATTAAGTAGATGAAATACATATATATAAACATAAATCCAGAATCATTATTATTTCATATATTTCATTATTACTTATTATATATAATTTATAATCATTCAGGAATGGTTAACGTGGAGAATGAATCTCATCGCGTCGTGGAGACGGTAGTCCGGACGTACGCACGCGCGATGATATCGTTCTCATGATCGTGGAATTGTATTAGAGTGTATGTATACTATTTCATAATCAAAATAACTTTACAATAATCATATATAGTTATTATGTACACTATTATACCCATCCAAGTAAGTTGGTGGTGGAAAATAGATTACACCACGGTGTGGAGACGGTATTCCGTACGTACGCACGCATGGTAATTTCGTTTTCCGTATGATGGATAGATGGTGAAATAAGGTTGTTTCATAATTATAAAAACATATCAGTATATATGAGATACTGATGTTATTACTTCATAAATAAAAAACCTAAAAGAAGAAGTGTAAGAAGAAATAAATATGAAAGAATCGATAACGGACATTACCTCTTCTTTGAAGCGCCTTTTTGAGATCTCCTTCTAGAGAACAAAAATTGGTATTTGAGGAAGACCAGAACCTCTAGGATGTTTCTAGGGAAGTGGATAAGAGAATTTGGCAGGGGATGGACGAGATTGAAGGCTCAATGTGGTGTGAGGAAGAGAGGGAGGAAGTTCCTTTTTATAAGGGAGGAGAGGGGCACCTTTGGAAGAACTAAAAATATTATTTTATTATAAAGACAAATTCGGTTTTAAAAAGCTCAAAATTGATTTATTTCAAAGCTAAGGCGGGGATGGGTAGAAATACACTAATCCAATATAATTTAGACAAGTTTAGGTTCCTATTTTAACCTTATCATTTAGTTTTAACATGAAGTTAAATAATTTTACTTTTACCGTGTCTTCTTGTGTTCTTACACTAGGGGGTTAATAAAATTACTATAAGCAGCCAAACGAACCCCAAGTTGTTTATTATTAATATATATAACCTTATATAAGTAATTTGTCCGAACCTTATATTTTTAGGAATAAAATAACAATTACTAATATAATATTTGTTTTAAAAACTACTTTATGTCAATTTTGACAGTTTATAGTAATTGATTTTTGTGAAAATTATAAAAGAATGATTAGTTAAAAAAAAGTTAATTAAATCAATACTAACATATCATATTAACCTATAAAAGTATTGGAATTCATAAAAATACTCAAATTATATTTATTTGGGTATTTATAACATCAATTATGTCTATAATTCATTAATAAGATAATTACTGCATCATCTTTGTTTCATAGATAAATTAAATTATTTAAAGACTAAAAATTACAAATAAAATATCATTATGTAGGAAATCTTCTTATCTTTCTAATGAATATTTATAGTCGAATTTATCTTATTTATATCCCTATATTAAAAAATATATACTTATTAAACTTTGATTTTAACTATTTTAACCCTTCTTTAAATAAATTAATAATAAATGTCCTAATCTAATCCAAGGGCGCCTAAATGGTCATATTTTATTCCTAAGGTTGTTTGTGGTCTAATTACACTTATCCAATAGAATTAGGACATTTTTTAGGGTAATAATAATATCATTTTTACCCTTAATTACCCTATTTACTTTTAACCGTGGTAAAAAAAAGTAAAAAGATATTATTCACCAAAAATTATTTTCATCCCCTTGAACCACATTTTACATACTGACATCAACCGTATCTCTCAGATTTTCGAAATTCCATTCACAGAAGCGGTAAAATTAAGTTTTATGAAAAATTCATTTTTATTAACTACCACTTAGTGGATTCGCTATTCATCAAAAAATGAAAGTTTCCAGAAAAATACAAAAAATTAGGCCTATGCTATATTTGATATTATGAACTGAAAAATGATGTCTATTTTACCAAATTCAAAACTTATCAGTTGCATTACTTAATTTAAAAATTAATTCCCATCGTCAAAACAAATTGTGTGTTCTTAAGAGATAATAACTATCAAAAGATTGACACTTGTTTACGTCTGGTTTAAATGTGAAATTACATCCAATGACCATCATTGTATTAAATTGTAAAAATATATTCTAAATATACTTTAAAACCTCTAAAATTAATAATTTATCACTATTAATTATTTTTATTAAAAAGGATGTTTTTAATTAAAATTTAGTAATTTTCAATATTCATCAGAAAATGAAAGTTATCCGAAAAGTACCAAAATTTCACCCTAAGCTAATTTCAATATTCAGAATCCAAAAATTAAGTATATTTTGAAAAATAAAATTTATAAAATTTCAAAAAGTGGTTATTACTATTCATAACGGCTAGTTTTAATAATATTTTAATAGCATATCGTTATTTAGTGAAACTCGGTATTGCGTACTACACACGCTATCGAGGATGGTCGCGATTGCATGTAATGAAAGGCAAGTCAAGGATGCGTGTTGTGTAAGCTCCTTTTGGTGTAGCGTACTACACAAGACATTAATGAAAATTAATAGAATATTTTTCATAAAATCTTGGGGTGTTACATTCTACCCCCCTTAAAATGAATTTCTCCCTCAAAATTTGTCGGGGGTTATAGATGGTTTAATATTCGAAAGTTTCTTTGATAGAAACCCACATCGTAAAAAGGAATACCAAAACCAAAAACAAAAGTATGAAATGTAACAGTTACCCAAATAAACTAATCACTGGGTTTCCACATAGGTGAAAATATGGATATGGAAGAGAAATCTAACCATCATGTTATGATGGAGAGTGGTAGAGAACATGGCTATGGAAAAGCCAGCAATCACAAAGCCATAAATTTGTGACGATGTAAGGTACCATCTGATTCATCAGATATAAGAGCACTAGGACAACATTTTTGTTTTTCAAGATCGTTTCCCTAAAGTTGATGAAATTGGAATTAGAAGAAATTATTTCGTGATTTCGGTATAGTCTCACCGTTGGTCGTTCTTTGGACAATTTCCACTTCATCTCTTAAATAAATGAAGTTGAATTTGTCATTCGTGATGTGATAGCAGATCATGTGATAGAATGATGGGTCATTCCATCTATCTCAAACAAAAGATTAGAAAAGTTATCAAAAAATACATAAGTCCATCTATAGTGAGATTAATCATATATGGTTCCTAAAATGGACTTATACTTTATATATAATACTACTTAATATAATAAGACAAGTTTCTACTAAACAGGGACTTCCTGTAGGCCAGTGGTAGGCGATAAAGGCCAGTTGCACTTCGGTTGTAGGTTCGATTCCCACGGCCTTGTCTGACGCGAAGGGCTGTCGCCTGTCCTGCAGGTTGTCCTTTTTCTAAAACTATATTACTATAACATCCCATCAATAATATCGAAATAACATTTATCCTTAAATAATACTAACTTATTTCCAACATAGTCCATTCTAATTTTTAGGCTTATCCATAATACTTCAGTCCACTCTCATAATATAGTGAAAACGAATACCAGAGATTTAATACCATCGTTGATCCCCATATATCATAAGATATGTCTTGTTGGTCACATTCCAAACATTCAAAGGCCTTAATCATGTGTTCTCTTGAATACCCATTGAACCTTAGTGAAAACATGAATGCAGTTAAAATTTAACACTTTCCACATACCAAAATCCTCAAAATTCTATATACTCAAACCATGATATCACTTAGTTCTTATATCAATCATTAGCTCATGAATACTGTCAAATATGTCATTTTCACGTTTTCCCGTCATTATGCGCATATCAGCTTTTTTCCAAAAATACCTCAATCACATTCCATGGTTACCGGTACCATAAAATTATTGAAGACCACAGTAGACCAATACATAAATATTCCAATACTCAACATTATTTTGGAATCTCATTACATAAACACTTAATCATTCCACCACATTGTTTTCATATTCAACATCTCCAATGGTGATCGCATGTGACAACCCTTTGTCCTTTTCCTTAAGTGGTTGCTCACGTCGATCATCCCTAACCCTTGGATTAAGGCATTTATTGGCATAATGTCCCATCTCCTTGCACTTGAAGCATTGAAGTGCAGTAGGTTCATTCTGTGTATCCCTTTCTTTGTTTGCATCATTAGACATCTTCTTCCTATCATTGTGGCATTCAAATGCTCGATGACCTTCCTTTCCACATTTGAAACATTTACTTGTCCCTTTAAGACAATATCCACCATGCTTATTTCCACACTTTGAGCATAAGGAAACATTCATCTTCTTTTCACCATTATTATGAGATTTCTCCTTGAACTCCATCTTCTGTTTCTTGTCCAAACTATGAGATGAATAAGTAACACCAACTTCCATTTCTACCTTGATAGCACAACGCACAAATTCTTCATAGCTGCTGAAGTCTCTTATTGCTAATGCCCTTCGAAGACTTGGTTTTAAGCCACTGAAGAATCGATCAACTTTACTTTCAGGTTGGATGATAAATCCAGATGCATACCTTGCAAGCCTTGTAAAATTCTCTTCGTATATACCAACAGATTCATCATCCTTTTTCTTTAGTTCAAGAAACTCATTCTCCATCTTTGTTCGAAGAATACGAGGGAAGTACTTATTGCAAAATACGTTCTTGAACTCATCCCATTCCATGGACTCAATTTCATCTCTTGGCCTTGTATTCTTGATAAGATTCCACCATTGATCAGCTTCACCTTCCAAACGATATACTGCTAAGATTACTTTATCATGTTCTCAACATTGAAGAACTGAAAATATCTTTTCAGTGGTACTGATCCATTGTTCAGCAACATGTGGATCAGAAGGCTGACTAAAAGAAGGTGGACGTTGCCTCATGAAGGACTCAATAGAATATTGTTCCCTTCTCTGCTCATTTGGAAGTCCAGAATGATCCATATCTTGTGTAAGTATAGCGATAAGATTTTGCACTCCATCTCACATAACATTCGTTTTTTCAGGAGGACAATCATTGCATTGTCCATTACATTGATCAACACGGTTCCTTCGGGTTCCAGCCATTGTCTAAAACCCAAAAAGAATAGTGTGAGTGGAAAAATCATTCTAGGGAAAACAACATATTAAGGGGGAGTATCCTCAATATCTAACATCTTAGGTTAAATTCTATGATTGTTACCGTATTTCTAGGACTGTATCCCATACGTATACTTATCATTAGGGACATCCCTAGACATACCTTAGAAATATCTCTAGGGATCTCACTAACGTTTTCGCATCCTAGTTTCCAAAGGTTAACTAAACCTTTCCTCTGATACCAACTGTAGAGACCCGAAGCTTGACGTACATGGACATTACATTAATTTTTTGGAATACTTAGTACATTACAAAAACACACACACAAGGACTGTAATAGTTTAGTGTCTTTGGAAACTCGGAACGTAATGTTCTAATCATGGTGAAATATTTTCAACATCTCCCATAAATATCTTCCTTTTTTTTTTACCTAAAACCTTTTTTTATATCTTGGGGAAAAGAAAACATAAAAGGGTGAGCTCAAATGCTCAGTAAGGGTAAACAATAGAAATATCAATCACATCATATTCATAAGAACATATCTTTTGGAAATCTTAACCTGCAAAAGAGATCATAATTTCATAACATGGGATAAATCATAGTAGTGAAATGTAATCCCTATAATCATAACATAAAACATGAAACTTTGTGTCATACACACATAATCATAGATAATCATTTCTTATTAGTCAAGACTCATTGCCAAGACTATCTTAGTATACAAAGTCCATTTCTGAACCGAGTTCACTCCTCGTTTCAGTCCTGTTTCACAGAACCGGTATAACCTACCGTTCCAGCCATGTCTATCTCATGAGATATAAAATCATTACCCAATGCATTGGAGGGAGATATAGGTCCCACCCATCTCATAATGAAACCATTATTATGTGTGCCAGAAAAATCATAAATCATACATCATTTCATAACCCATGTAATAAAAACAGAATTCATAAACATCATGACATCATAAAACAATTCATATAAAATAAAAGAATTCATAAAAAAAAAAATTTCCATCACAACATAATAAAATTCATGTAATAATTGGGATAGAAATAGAACCCTTTATTATCTTAGTTGGAAAATAATTTTGATAAAACACTTGAACTACATTCTTGAGGAAAATATCCTTTCTACATTAAAAATACTTTTCCTTTCTTAACATGTCATACCGTTTTAAACAAAAAGAAGTTGATTAAAAATAAACTTGAAAAATTGTAAAGGATGCTTCTTGGAAATAAATTTTTAAAAATCCATTCATTCTGTATAAGTTAAAAAGCATTCTTCTCATACTTTTGTCAGAAAAGTCAAAAAATACCTCGTATGAAAAACGACAAAAGATTCATTTCATATATTTTACTAAAAACTCATAGAATGGTAAAATTAGATATAAAATATTGTAGAAGGATATAAATATTACATATTTAGGAAACATGGATGTGGATGATAAAATACACCCCAGTAAATTTCAAAGTATAAACAATCTCGGATAAAAATGAGATTGTGATATTTCCCTTACCTTAGGTCCAATTTGCTTAGTATGTGTCCAAACCTCATGTATAATGATTTAAATAATGTCATTTACTTATTACAGAATCATACTCATTGATATGATATCATATATGGTTCAATTATGACTTTATATTGCCCGTTCTTTTGTAAATTCCATGTTAAAGAGCATTTTGGGTAAAATTGTTTCATTTGTCATTTGTGTTTTGACTTGTAATTATTCATATGATTAATTAGATAATTATTACTTAATTTCAGAATATAAAAAATGGTTTACGTATAATATATATTCAGAATATACATATATATAATAAATCAGTAAATGGAAAGAAATACACCGTTCATGGAGACGGTAGACCGTACGTATGCATGAACACTGTTTTCTTTTCCTTATTGAGTTGAATGGAATTAAGTAGATGACATACATATATATACACATAAATCCAGAATCATTATTATGTCATATATTTCATTATTACTTATTATATATTCTTTATAATCATTCAGGAATGGTTAACGTGGAGAATGAATCTCATCGCGTCGTGGAGACGGTAGTCCGGACGTACGCACGAGCGATGATATCGTTCTCATGATCGTGGAATTGTATTAGAGTGTATGTATACTATTTAATAATCAATATAAATTTACAATAATCATATATAGTTATTGTTTACACCAATATACCCATCCAAGTAAGGTGGTGGTGGAAAATAGATTACACTACGTTGTGGAGACGGTATTCCGTACGTACGCACGCGCGGTGATTTCGTTTTCCGTAGGATGGATAGATGGTGAAATAAGGTTGTTTCATAATTATTATAACATATCAGTATATAATTGATACTTATGTTATTACTTCATAAATAAACAACCTAAGAAGAAAAGGTGGAAGAAGAAATAAAGATGAAAGAATCGGTAACAGACATTACCTCTTCTTTGAAGCGCCTCTTTGAGATATCCTTATAGGGAACTAAAATTGGTCTTTGAGGAATACCAGAACCTCTAGGATGTTTCTAGGGTAGTGGAGAAGAGAATTTGGCAGGGTTTGGACGAGCTTGAAGGCTCAAAGTGGTGAGAGGAAGAGAGGGAGGAAGTGCCCTTTTATAAGGGAGGAGAGGGGCACCTTTGGAATAACTAAAAATATTATTTTATTATAAACCCAAATTCGGTTTTAAATAGCTCCAAATTGATTTATTTAGACACTAAGGTGGTGATGGGTCTAAATACTCTCATCCAATAGAATTTAGACAAGTTTATGTTCCTATTTTAACCTTATAATTTAGTTTAAACATTAAGTAAAATAATTTTACTTTTACCGTGTCTCCTTGTGTTCTTACACTATAAGGTTAATAAACTTACTATAAGCATCCAAACGAACCCCAAGTTGTTTATTATTAATATATATAACCTCATATAAGTCATTTAGCCGAACCTTAGATATTTAGGAATAAACTAACAATTACTAGTATAATATTTGTTTTAAAAACTATTTTATGTCAATTTTGACAGTATTTAGTAATTGATTTTTTGTGAAAATCATAACAGAATGATTAGTTCGAAAAAAGTTAATTAACTCAATAATAACATGTAATATTAACCTATGAAAGTAGTTGAATTCATAAAAAGTCTCAAATTATATTTATTTGGGTATTTATAACATCAATTATGTCCATATTTCATTAATAAGATAATTACTGCATCATCTTTGTGTCATAAATAAATTAAATTATTTAAAGTCTAAAAATTACAAATAAAATATCTTTATGTAAGAAATCTTTTTAGATTTCTAATTAATATTTATAGTCGAATTTATCTTATGTATATCCCTATATTAAAAATGATATACTTATTAAACGTTGATTTTAACTATTTTAACCCTTCTTTAAATAAATTAATAATAAATGTCCTAGTCTAATCCAAGTGGGCCTAAATGGTCATAATTTATTACTATGGTTTTTATTGGTCTAATTACACTTATCCAATAGAATTAGGACATTTTTTAGGGTAATAATAATATCATTTTTACCCTTAATTACCCTATTTACTTTTAACCGTGGTAAAAAAAAGTTAAAAGTTACTATTCACCAAAAATTATTTTCATCACATTGAACCACATTTTACTTACTGACATCAACCGTGTCTCTCGGATTTTTGAAATTCCATTCATAGAAGCGGTAAAATTAAGTTTTATGAAAAATTCATTTTTTTAACTACCACTTAGTGGTTTCACTATTCATCAAAAAATGAATGTTTCCAGAAAAATACCAAAAACTAGGCCTAAGCTATATTTGATATTATGAACTGAAAAATGATGTCTATTTTACCAAATTCAAAACTTATCAGTTGCATTAATTAATTTAAAAATTAATTCCCATCTTCAAAACAAATAGTGTGTTCTTAAGAGATAATAACTATCAAAAGATTGACACTTGTTTATGTCTGGTTTAAATGTGAAATTACATCCAATGACCAACATTGTATTAAATTTTAAAAATATATTCTAAATATACTTCAAAACCACTAAAATTAATAATTTATCACTATTAATTATTTCAATTAAAAAGGTTGTTTTTAATTAAAATTTAGTAATTTTCACTATTCATCAGAAAATGAAAGTTATCTGAAAAGTACCAAAATTTCACCCTAAGCTAATTTCGATATTCCGAATACAAAAATGACGTCCATTTTGAAAAATAAAATTTATAAAATTTTAAAAAGTGGTTATTACTATTCATAACGGCTAGTTTTAATAATATTTTAAAAGCATATCGTTGTTTAGTGAAACTCAGTATTGCGTACTACACACGCTATCGAGGAAGGTCGCGATTGCGTATAATGCAAGGAAAGTCAAGGACGTGTGTTGTGTAAGATCCTTTTGTTGTAGCGTACAACACAAGACATTAATAAAAATTAAAAGAATATTTTTCAAAAAATCTCGGGGTGTTACATTTATTATCTTATATGAAAAATAATTTTGATAAAACAATTGAACTCCATTCTTGAGGAATATATACTTTCAACCTCAAAAATATTTTTCCTTTATTAACATGTCATACAATTTAAAACTAAAATAAGTTTATTAAAAATAAACATGATTACTTGTAAAGGAATCTTTTTGGAAATAATTTTTTAAAAATCCATTCATTCCGTATAAGTTAAGACAAAACATTCTTCTCGTACGTTTGTTGGAAAAGTTAAAAAGTACCTCGTAAGAAAAATGACAAAATATTCCTTTCATATCTTTTACTAAAAACTCACCGATGGGTAAAATTGGATATAAACTATTTTATAAGGATATAAATATTACATATTGAGGAAACATGGATTTGGATGATAAATATTCCCCAGTAAATTCTGAAGTATAAACATTCTCGGGTAAAAAATGAGATTGCATGATTTTCCCTTACCTTAGGCCCAATTTTCTTCGTAAGTGTCTGAAACTCCTGTATAATGATTTAAATAATGTCATTGACTTATTCCAAAATAATAATCATTGTTATGATATCATATGTGGTCATATTCATAGCTTCTTATTAGTAATATTTCATTGTTACTTGTTATTCGGGTGTTTATTTCTTTTTGTTCTTATGTGTGTTTTGTCAAATAAATTATTATTATTCTTTTTGGGTTATAGATACCTCATTTATAGAATGGTATTAGTGTAATATATATCATATTCATTCATTCAATTTATTAATATAATCAATATTCAATGAAGATCATTTAGAACGAGTCAAATCACATCGTAGAGACGGTATTCCGTATGTACGCACGAGCGATGATATCGTTCCCATGATTGTGAAATTGTAATGGAGTGTATGTATACTATTTAAGAATCAATATCACATTAAAATTAAAATTAAAAGTTATTATTTACACCATTATACCCATCCAAGTAAGGTGGGGGTGGAAAATAGATTACACCGCGGCGTGGAGACGGTATTCCGTACGTATGCACGCGCGGTGATTTCATTTTCCGTAGGATGGATATATGGTAAATTAGGGTTGTTTCATACTCATAATAACATATAATTATATGAATGATACTTATGTTATTACTTAATAATGAAAAAACTAAGGAAGAAGAAGTGGAAGAAGAAATAAAGTTGAAAGAATCAGTAACAAACATTACCTCTTCTTTGTAGCGCCTCTTTGAGACCTCCTTTTAGGGCACTAAAATTGGTCTTTGAAGAAGACCAGGACCTATATGAGGTTTCTAGGGATGTGGAGAAGAGAATTTTTCCGGGTTTGTCCAAGCATGAAGGCTCAAAGTGGTGTGAGGAAAAGAGGGAGGAGGTGCCCTTTTATAAGTGAGGAGAGGGGCACCTTTGGATAAAATAAAAAAAATTATTTTATTATAAAGTCATATTCGGTTATAAATAGCTCCAAATTGATTTATTTATAATCTAAGGTGGGTATGGGTCGAAATCCTCTCATCCAATAGAATTTAGACATGTTTAGGTTCCTATTTTAACCTTATCATTTATATTTAACTTTAAGTTAAATAATTTCACTTTTACCGTTTCTTTTTGTGTTCTTACACTATATGGTTAATAAACATACTATAACAAGAAAGACGAACCCCAGGTTTCTTATTATTAATATTTATAACCTTATCTAAGTCATTTTTCCTAACCTTAGATTTTTAGGAATAAAATAACCATTAATAATATAATATTTGTTTTAAAAACTATTTTATGTCAATATTGACCCTATTTAGTAATTGATTTTTGTGAAAATAATAACAGAAATATTAATTCGAAACATGTTAATTAAATAAATTCTAACATGTCATATTAACCTATAAAATTAGTGTAATTCATAAAAAGTCTCAAATTAAATTTATTTGGGTATTTATAACGTCAATTACGTCAATATTTCATTAATAAGATAATTACTGCATCATCTTAGTGTCATAATTAAATTAAATTATTTAATTTGTAAAAATTAAAAATAAAATACCATTATGTAGGAAATCATTTTAGATTTCTAATGAATATTTATAGTATAATTTATCTCATGTATAAACCTATATTATAAATTATTTACTTATTAAACTTTGATTTTAACTATTTTAACCCTTCTTTAAATAAATTAATAATAAATGTCCAAATCTAATCCAAGTGGGCCTCAATGGTCATATTTTATCCCTAAGGTTGTTTTTGGTCGAATTACACTTATCCAATAGAATTAGTACATGTGTTAGGGTAATAATAATATCATTTTTACTCTTAATTACCCTATTTACTTTTAACAGTGGTAAATGAAAGTAAAAAGTTACTATTCACCAAAAAATATTTTCATCTCATTGAACCACATTTTACTTACTGACATCAACCATGTCTCTTGGATTTTTGAAATTACATTCACAGAAGCGGTAAAATTATGTTTTATATAAATTTTCAAATTCTCCTAGGAGGTGGGTAAAAGACGGTGAAAACTTCAATAAAATTTTTATATATCTAAAATTATTATAAAATTACTCCAATGAATTAAATTGAACATATATAGGTTTTATGAATCAATTATGACCTAAAATAAATGCAAATAAAATAAATAATTATTTAAATAAAAAGTCGGTTTTTAAATAGTAACCCAGTGTTTTCACTATTCATCAAAAATTGAAAGTTTCCAGAAAAATACCAAAAATTCACCCTAGGATAATTTCGATATTCCGAATCCAAAAACGAATTCCATTTTGAAAAATAAAATTTACAAAATCTCAAAAAGTGGTTATTACTATTCATAACTGCTAGTTTTAAAAATATTTTAATAGCATATCGTTGTTTAGTGAAACTCGGTATTGCGTACGACGCTAGCTATCGAGGAAGGTCGTGATTGCATGTAAATCAAGCCAAGCTAGTGATGTGTGTAGTGAATGATGCTTTTGATGATTTATATAACATAAAAACGAAATATTTCTCATAAATGTCTCGGGTGTTACAGTTATTTTAGTTAAATCCCTTTTATTAAATCATAATATTCAGATAATTGAAACTATTGTCAAAATAATACCAGTTAATCCCACTTCTTGAATAATGTTTTTGTTCTTTTTCTGTTACCTACATCTTGGATGGACATAAAATGATTAATCTGGTTAAATAATTTTTTTATAAGTATATAATATCTTATTTCATTTTCTTTAACAATATTAGATTCAAAATATTAAATAAAAAAAATCTACTTTTTGATGTTCAAAAAAAATGAAAATTATCTAAAAAATTATCACTAACATTTTTTAAAATGAATCATCCTTAATTTACAATCCAAAATGATATATGGTACAATACATAATCAGTTATGTTAACTAATATCATTTCATTCCAATTCTAGATATTTATTTTTATTTTACAAGGAAATTCATAATTATACACAAATGAACTAATCACGAAACCATGAAACAAATAAACCCAAAACCATTAAAATAATGAAATATTATTAACCAATAGGTCATATGATGTTGTAAAATCTTAAAATAAGGTATTATAAATATGTATATAGTCTTCTAATGAATTACTAAAAGTACATAGATATTATATTGGAGTTTAATGTACTCTCCACTAAAGGGAAGTATGAGGTAAGGGTTTCTCATCTCACTTTTTACTACTATGAGATAAATGTCTTATTTTTCAATATTTAATATGTGTGGTGCATATATACATTCATTTGATATAAATTACAATGAATATAAATATCTTATTGATATTTAATGTTTCGTTTTATAATTAAAATAATTTTGGGGGCTTATGATTCTTCTGGTGACAATGTGGTAAAGGAATTCTTACCCAACACTCATTATTTGGGAAAAAATTCTTCTTCCATGATTATGTAGTAAAAATATTATTTTTGAAATTAATTTTGAATATATTATGCCTTATTTCAACTTAATTTATTTGGATTTAAAAATAATACATATAAAATAGGGATATGATTAATTCTCAATCCAATTTATAATGGGATTACTTTTACAAACATATATTTTTTTTGATTCCATTAAAACTCAATTCTTCATCCATTTCTGTCTTTTCCAAAAATGTTTCTAAAAAGCCTTTAACTATTATCCTTTGGTTTTATAAATAAATTTTTACTCGTGATTTATTTTCTTACTAAATTTATTGAAAATAAATTTTCATTGTTTTCTATATAATGTTTTTTAATCTTTTCCAAAAAATAAAGAATGGTTTTTTAACTTATACAGAATGAACAAAATTTTCAGCCTTCAAGACAACTTAATGTTTTGAATATTAATTTACATATTAACAAGGATATATTCATTGAAATTTTTTTCATTTATAATTTTATTTATTTTTAATTTTATCTAATTTTCAAAGTGGAAAATGGTATTTACATCAATTATTTTTTCAATAATATCATTAAAAATATTGGACATCAATGTCAACATACTTTATTGAATCATTATATTCAATGTGAATAATATCTTATTAAACAATTTCAATATTTATTTAAATTTTTTAGGATCAGTTTGATTAGAGATGTACTACTTTCATAGCAGTGTTATATTCCCCTTGCTCATACCTCATGTATATGTAACAATACCCGTTTACTTCCATGGGTTATCATTATGATTATTCCTTATGCTTGATTATTTATATGGCACATATATGCATGATTATGTTGTAATGGGTGCACCTAGATAGAACTCCAATGCATTGGGTAATGATTTAGTTTCATGAGACATCATGTTGTGATAGGTAGAAAACACAATTCCTTTATGGGATTTTTTAAACCATGTGATATAGTCTTGGAAGTTATCATTGACTCTTTTTTATGTCACATTTATGTTATTTCAGAAATTCCATGTTCTAGGTTATGATCTCATGTCTGATAGTCATTAATTATTTTTAAACTCACGTCTTATGATCATCCATTTTTTTATTTTATCATTAATTATTTTTTCCTTGGATATACAATGTATAATCTATTGATTTTATGTTCCTGATCACTTAACCTTATTCTCATATTATTAACTCATATCATGGTTTGATTAATCTTATGTTTACACGTACTGAGAATCTTATCTCACATTAGGACATATACATTACAACCATTGACACATCTATTTACATATATAGTTCCTTGTGTCAGACATACAGCTTATGCCGAATCAGGCTGTATCGTTTGGGTAACCTTGTGGTGCTCAAACCCATGTATTATTTATTTATTTCCTTTCATTTACACTTAATAGAATAATTTTCATTTTATAATTCATGATCTCGATTGATCTGGGCAATGTTGGTGGTAGCCTATGAATATTATATCTCACACCATCTTTTGGTATCTCTTGGTACCCATGAAGACTTCATAATTGTAGGTATGGAAAAAGGGAAGTGGGTATCATATGAATCTTGATTCAATTTCTAGTTTAGAGGAAGGGTGTAAGGGAGTAAACTTATACTTGTGATGCAAATATTAGCTAATTTGTGACCTTTCATATTTTAACATATCATGCGGTATATGCATTTATCATCTGAGGCTTCTTTACACAGTTGTTTCTAGATACACAATCAGTATCCTCATTTTGTTCCTATTATTGATTTAGATTGAACATATTTTTTTATTTATCCTTCATGATTGATTATTATTGTTATGCTACTATCTATCTACTACTATTGCTTCTTCTATGTTAGGTTATTAGTCTGCTCATTTAGTGTTTCCTTCGACTTATTCTCATTATATATATATATATTAATTAATTAATTAATTTTCTCCAATATGATCAATGAAGTCATAGTCTTCACACATACACACCATAGGCCTTCTCTTCAAGTGAGTAGCCTTCGACATTCAGGGAGGCAGAGTTGAGGTCTTATAGCCACTATTAAGTGACATCCAATGTAAAACACTATAGTCGAAAGAATTTCATGTGAAAATCAAACAACTATGTAAATTAAATACTTAGTGTATCATGCATTATTTGTTCAAAAACATAAATAATAAATTGATCTTGTGAGCTAATTAAATGGATCATTTCAATCTAGATCAACTGTGTGATAAAACAGTTAGTGGATTGATTGAATGATTCATTGGACCGAGTCTTCACTCAAGTATTTTGTGAACATCAGCAAATGATCTCCATTCTTAATCAACTCATGGTCTCTTTCTAGATGTTTAAATCATCATATCAACATCCACCAATACATTTTATTGATTTATTGGAGAATCATTATAAAAGTCATCAAATTTTTAACAATTTTTTTGAATATGTCCAGGTAATAATTTTAATACGCATTCTTACAGGACTATCATAGATTGTATACTTGGTTTTTAATCCATAAAAATCCTCCAAGAATCATCACTTACTTAACTTAACATATATTTACACCTTAGAAACAACTACAACTACAACCAAACCCCATGGTCATATAAATATATACACAAACATCATTATAATTACAATGTTAGACATATAAATAATAACCTACATAAATATATATTAATTTAATTCTAAATAAATATTATAAATATAATTTCATATAAATTATCATATATATATATAAGCAATCACACATGTGTTTAATATATAAATTTCAATATGTATAATTATAAATAATTTTAAATTAATTTATTTATTGATGTATTATTAAACAAACAAACAAACAAATAACTAAATTAAATTTGAAATCTAAAATATGTGTATATATATATTTTTTATTAAAATTATAAATATATAATAAAATTATATTTATATTACATAGTAGGGATTATAAATTACATAGAAACACAAAATCATGCACCCTAGTGGATCACACCTCATATGACCCCTCAAGGAATGATAATCACCCACCAAAACTATTTTATTAAATATTTATAACCCTAATTGCCAAAGTTCATTATGGACCAAATTCCCGGATCAATTCTCAAAGACCTCTAATATAAATTACTCAAAGACCAAAATAATCATCCTATATCATGTTGGGGAACCATACTTAATCCCCCCACTCGGTTGTTAGTAGTCATCGCATGGTGTTATTAATTTGAATGATGTGTCACCCCCACTAGGAAGAGTTGTTTCATGATTCCTTTCAATGCACAACGACATGAAAAACCACCATATAAGAATAGAAATATGGGTTTGTAAAGGGGGAAGATGATTGTTTTATCACTCTCATCTTTCTTTTGAGATATCCACCCAGTGATGCATACTTATAGCCCCACCACAATGCTTGACTGTCACACCACATTATGAGAATGGTCTCGCTGTATAGATATTCATGTAGAATGAAAACTGTCTATCCTAAATAAAAATTCCATGAGGATAAAATCTAGTTAATAAACTCTAATTTTATCATCCCACATTGGAGGTTTCACACCCAACTTCCCCGATGTGTCACTTTGTTGTACAACTTGAATGTTGATCTTATGCATTCAATTAGTTCCATTATGTCACCTTCATGGAGGTTTTTGTGGCTTGAAGGCCTTTGATTTCTCAAAGGCCTTATGACCCAAATGCAAAAATCTCTGGTCCAAAACCCAAAATTCGGTTCATTGTACATGTCATAATATATAAATAAATTATTAATTGAAAATTCATGTGTGTAATTATTCTATTTATTTATATATGTATCTAAATATTGTATTTTTTTTCATTATATTGATACAAATTTATAATTACATAGTTATAAAAATAAATAAATAAATAAATCTTAATATATATTTAATTAAATTTAAATAAAATCAAAATAAATAATGATATATTTATAATAAAACTCAAAAATTCACACACACACACACACGTTTAACATATAAAAATAGTTTTTTATTATTAATAATAATATATATACATTTGTGTATATATATGTGTATATATTTATATTTAATTACATATATATATTTATAAATTAATATTTAATTAATTATAAATTAATATTGATATAAAATATAAATAAACACGTGTTTATATTTAATTTAAATGTTTATATGTATGTAAACATAAATAAACAATCATTTAAAATATAAATATAAATAATTAATTTTATAACAAAATTTATTGAAACATATTTATGAATATATAGTTATATATATTATTATATTTTATAAATAATAATGTGGAGTGGATTTTTTAATCCAATATATATTCATGCATTTTGTATGGGATAGATCTATAATCCAACCTAGATATAAAGGGTTATTGTGATCACAATTTTATCCAAATAGAAGAGAAGTTTTGTTTTGGAATTTTGGATCCCTAAGCCTTTTAAAGAGTAAAATGAAAATTTTACCTTGCCCAATGACATAAATAAAACTATTTTATCGTTTAAATGAATCCAAGTGGTCGTTTTTACCCTTAGGATACATATTGCAAGAAATTTATGTTATGGTAGACTTCAATAAAATGTATAAAGTACAGACACACACAGAGATATATATATATATATATATATATATATATGTTCTCACATGCTTAACTAAAAATTATGGGTTTCCATTACTGTTTATAATTTATTGAGAAAGAAGTGAATGTATTTACATATAGGACATGAGTTTTTTCTAGGGACACTACAATTCAGATTCACATTGGATTATCTAAGACTTTCTCATAGTTTGTGTACTTAAGAAGTAATTTATTTTCATTTATTGTGTCCTCCTTTGTAAATCATCTCCACTTTACCTCAGTGGGTTTTGATGACATAGGGAACCCATTTAATTTCATGCTCCATTATCAAATATCTTATTTAATTCCACTGTGAATTATTGATTTAGGTTTCTTTTAGGGAGGTTCCTTGTACTGATATTTGAGGATTTTTCATTAGTATGCGATTAATGATGTGTGTCTATATGGGGGATCAATGAAAACATGAAAGAGATGTTTTTTTAGTGGTGTCAAGCTTGTGGATGTTGAGAGGGGTGAAAAAAAGATCTGAGGGGTCAGAAAAACAATGTTGTGCAACACTACAAGTCCAAGCATGGAGTCCAAGATGACTATTCTACAAATAGTTGTTTTCTTGGTGAGTGCTTGTGGAAGAGAATTTGGGAGGTAGGTCCTGAGTCAATGAGAGAATAATAAAAAAATGAGAAAAAAGAGAGGAGAAAATGAGGTGCACATATCCACCTGATTGGGGAGAGAAAGGGGGTGTCATGAACCCCTAAATCTTATATACATATATTGATATTTTATAACAAAAATAACGACTTATTATTATTATTGAATAATTTTTTAGTTTTATGTTTTTAACGAGCTATCTCATTGATAAAAAATATGTGAAATTAGGATCAGAACATTGATATGGACATTTGAAGACTAATATATAATATATATAAATATAATAGATTGCATGAGCAGTAGGTAAGGTAAAATGACATCTCTATTCTATATTAGGATAAAATTTTTATTTTTCATTTGTCACACATTTTCAAAAAATAAATAGAATATATTTAGTTTTTTTTTCAAACAATAATTTTATTGTTAGGTATATATTTTAATTTGAGTCTGTTTACATGATGAAATAAGTGTATTTTGTGTTTACATCCATATAATGACTCCAAAGATCAGGTCAGTCCTAATAGTTTCATCTATATAGTCGGGTATCTTGAAATAACTTATGAATGGGTACTAAACTAAAATAGAATCTCCTTTTTATCTTATGGTGAAAATATAAAGTTTGAGCATACAGTTTGAACTAAAAAAATGAGATATTTTTTGTACACTCACATTAATATATCTAAAGGAAATTCTAATATTATTGATGTTTGGGGATGATAGTGTTGACCATAGAATATTCTAGGTATTCCCTTCCTTCATACTACCAGATTCGATAGTGATGGATGACAATGGTATGGAAGAGTGTTTTGTGTATTACCTTGGTCAATTCATGCACACAGTCACACTATTGATTCACCATTTCTATTATGAGAGATTATGTGATGATTACAATGATCAAGTAATGATAATTCCATGTTTATTTGGGGTTGGTAATACCCCCTTTCCTTGTTGACATTCCCCGACGAGGTGCAAGACCCACAATGAAATTATTTTGATCAACTTAACGATGTATAAAGTGTTCTTGAAGAATAGAATGGAATTAGATGATAGCTATTTGAGGTACATAGGGATTCCAGGTCCCCTCTATAGATATGATGCTCGTGTGGAGATGGGTTAGTATATTATAAGTCTTTTAGTTATTAGTTGATCACTTACCCATGGGTTTTCATATTCCTTTCATCTTCTTAAAACATATTACAATTGAAGAATGGTTCTTCAATTCATATGAAATTTAATATGGTGTGATTCACCAATTTTTTTAGGGTTGGAATCCCCTTATATTCAACATCATTCATAGGGATGAATGATTCCCACTTCGGTTAGTATCAAATCTATAATTTTATTATTAGGGGTCTGTATAGGCCTTATGTAATAGGAATCTCTAGGAACTACATTTTCACTAGTGATTTTGAATATTTGCATTCCATTATTTGGGGGGGGGGGGGTAATAATTCACATGTTTGAGGAGTACTACTGACTTATGTTCTAATTTATACAGTATATTCCTTACAAGTCCCGTGGAAATTAATGTAATTTCATATATTTTGGTTTCCCTCATGTGGAACAATGTTGATTTTTCTTCCATATCACATAATATAATGTAATGTTACCCCTATTTCAAATTCAATATCTTCTATATATGGGAATAGAGTCATTTTACACTAGTTTTTCTGAGTGGGGAAGTTTTTTCCTCTATGAAATGTTAATTATTCATGGAGCCCTCACTTCATTGAAACATATGAATATTAGATCCCTCAATAGTTATATTTAGATGAGTTAGTATTAGGTTCATACTAGGATGAGAAATTGGATCTTCTTCATTGGATGATATTTTATATATTGATTTAGTTACAAATAAGTAGAAATCAAACCTTGGTTGTGTGTTGACTTACAACCCCATTTAATTTTTTCCGTCATCCTATGAAGTATTTTAAACTCACCCATCACTGGTCATTATTCTCATAGTTGAAATGTATTTTAAGAAAGAGAAAAGTAAAATGGTTATATCATTGGACATGGTTCTAGTGGTTCTAGTTAATCTTCATCTCAGAAAAGTATGTGGGATTCGTGGATGGATGTTATATAGATAGAGTTTATGTGACATCATGGTTAATTGTTCCCAATCTATAAATATCTTTTATATTAAAATTATTTGGCCTTATATTTTACGATTTTTAACTATAATTTTAATTGGAAACCTCCTGATGTTTATCCAATGTATGAAAACCTAGATTATAATTTAGATAGTTATATCTTGTGTGGTTGTGGTTATAATGGTTGGATTGTTATGTATGTTGTCAAATTTTTTATATGCTAAGGCCTGCCATATGTGATAGATTCATTCATGGCACCAGCCACTAACCCATTTCCTATTGGATTTGGGATTGGTGTGGAACCACTAGCACACTTCCTTCTTATGAAGGGAACCGGCGGCTCAAGTCATGTAAAAGATACATAAAATCTTTGTTTTCTTATGAATGGGATTTGGAAACAAGTGTATCATGGGTTTAATTTGGGACATTTGGTGAACTATTTTTAAATGTTGATTGGGTTTTTTGATTGAATAACGAACCGGGATAAAATTTAGTAGTTGGTGAATTACTATATAAGGCCTTTTTCATCTACTAAAAAATAGTCGTATTATGAAATTTTTTAGAAGGAATTTTTGAGTAGGTCCATAAATCAAGTTGCTATTTAATCATTATTTTTTCCCAGGCAAGTCTTCTTACCTTCTGAGATGTTTCCATGGGATGTTCGTATCGATTTAACAAATGAACACATTTTTTCATGAAAAGATATATGGACCCACTGTGATTATGGAAATGATTATATTTCTTGTAGGTGGGATTATTAAGCGATTTTGTATTGATATTATAAGTCATATAGCTCTTAGAGGGCTTATCACCATTAATATCAAGAATGTGTTCTGGTGTAATGACCAAAAATCCCCATCTTTTAGGTAAGGTTAATATCCCTAGTTTACACTAGGACCGGGGTATTCTATATATGAGTTTTTTTATAAGTAGGTTTGGTATATCTCCCTTGCTTACTTGGGGTGCATGATCCTTTACCCGTGAAGTCGATATTTCCCTTGTTTAAGAGCATTGTTAGGGTGTGTGATCCCCCAATATGTTTAGTACAAAATTATTCTATGTGTCTTCTTATGAGGTATGTCCCCCATATGTGATCATGGAGTTTAGTATCTCCTCATTGATATGGGGTCATGAACTGCCATCTCCTAGGTGTAGGACCTCTATTTTGTTATGAGGTTTGGTACTCCCTCAATTTGGATGAGTCGAGTGTCCCCTATAATGTAGTGGGGTCTGTAAAACCTTGCTAGGTAGGGTGGATTTCCTTTATGTAAAATATCTATTTTTTTATCTGGTATGATATGTTTTTATTCAATACATTTGATCAAGTATTCTCCACAAGTATGGGGAAATGAATGATGTTTGGAGGCACATTGATTATATGATTGTGTATGGGTTCATTACTACCTCAACCATGATGAGTTTTTGACCCCCATATTAGGGTGGATTATTACCCCCTATGATATAGGGTGTGTGTCCTACATGTTTTTAGTTTATCTGGTGTGGTCTCACCACTGGTGAGTTCTGTTACTCCCTCATCTAGTTTATGGTCACGTAGTCAGGTGAGGGCCCTATATCATTATTTAGTGTTTAATAGAAGTTTGAACAATGTGGATTGTTTGTTGTGATCTCCTTGTTGATATTTAATCTCAATGTTGATTCATCGATTGTGGTATTAGCCTATTGGGTTATCTTATATAGAGGATGATGAGTGTGCTGAGCTAGATGTCAGGCTTGAGATAATTGGTTGGATTTCATTTTTCTCCTCATGAATGAAATTTTTCTTTTATATAGTGATATTTTTTTCAATGGCTGAAGGTAAATTTCAGATGATAATCACCATGACGGTTGTCTCATGGTGTGATATATGGATGTCTTGATTGGCTAGTGCCTTATGTGGCACAATGTGTGAGCTATGAAATTTTTTTATATAGAGCATATGATAATATTCCAAATAATGTAATTTCTTTATTCAGAAGATTTCATGGTTAACCATAGAGATAGAGATCCCATGGGAGTCTTCCAGGCAACATGGTTTGATTAGAGACTCTTATTGGAGGCATCAACTAGACCATATCCTTTCATTGTTTGGAGAATACATTGGTGGAGTGGTGTTCCAAGGATTTTTATATAGCAGATTGGGGATTATTATTTTTACCATTAGTGAGGGGTGATCACCCAAAGCCCGATTATAGAAGTATATCTATCCTTTTATGATAATTTTGGATCAATTATTTAGGTCATTATCCAATATTATTAGAATTTGACCCAGTACTTGAGAAGGGTCAACCCTTAGGATTATATATATAGTTCATCCATTTTTATAGATATTTATTTCATGCGTTCCTTTTAATTCAGCTGATTGGTACTATTTTTATAGATCTATGGACTGTACTTTCCCCAGGAAATATTGTGTATGAGCTCTAGGAGTCTTTTGTTGATTTTTTCCGAAGAGTTTAACATAGAGACTTTTCTATGGAGTAAAAATGGTGTTAGAACTAGGAACATGATTTTTGGATTATAAAAAATAGATCCACAGATGTAGTATTATAATATATATAAATAATTGGTCTGAGGTATGTTATAATATGGTAGTGGTATAAAAAATAGGACTCTAGTTTGTGTGAGTATCCGATAGATCAATAGTTTAACAACTCAATCATGTGGACACTAGGGAGGTATGGTGAGATTTTCCATGAGAGACCCTTTCATGTACCTTGATATGGGTGATGGGGTGTATCATTCCATGGGATAGTAGTGAAAACTATTTAATATGGTAAACAAATATCCTTGACTTTTATAGAACATATATCAGTTCAAATATGGTGCATGAATCACTAAAAAAGGTCTTTGGTATACGAAATTTCATTTCTATTGTTGGAAAGAGAAGGATGTGAGGATAATTTTAATTCACATATCTAGATATATTTATGTTTTATGTTATTTTTATTTTTTGATTAGTAGAGATGTCATGATGGGACCATTTAGTGATGTATGGTGCTCTCGTAACAGAACTGAATAAAAGAGGACGATACTGTTTGATTATATCTGTACAAAACCATCTCGAACATCCTATTTTAAAGATCGGAGAATCACCCACCTTGCAAATTTTCATTATTTACAGTCTTTATCTATGTGATGTTGATTGATTTTGGTAGCGATTCATGCTAACAATAATGGACTTCCTACAACTAGAGGATAATTATTTTGTTGAAAATCACAATGAAGTTTTGTTAGAGGTGATTGACAATGGTTTCTGGAGCACCAGCCATGGGGTTTAATACTATTTTTCCTTTGTGTAGGAATGAGAATCTCAATTTTGATGTCATTTATTTGAGTGATAATAAAGGGTTGTGTTCATTAATGGTGATGAATTTGGGTTTTTTGGTTTCATAGACCTTTGAAGGCCGGATAAGCTCATTCGTGGGTGTGTTTTCTCTACACATGTGTGTAGCTTGTCGGTTTTTTAGGGATTCATTTGATTCAATATATTTTCACGGATACTGTTTGGTGGGGTGGATATAGGGACACTATATTTCCAATGTGGAATACATGGATCGTTATATAATTCCCTAACCTTGTGCCTTTAAATAGGGTAAAATGGTAAATTTACAATATCAAATGATCATAGAAAATTTTTATATCAGTTCTATTAAATCTAGGTGGTGGTGTTTACGCCAGGGTTAAGCCAATGTATAATGTTTTTCACGGAGGTTTCTCAATAAAAATTTAATATATATATATATATATTATTCATGTGTACATTTGTTGTAATTATAGTTTATTTTTTATGATATATTCATATGAGAAATATGAAACCGTGGTTGTTCCCAGGATAAGTGTTTTTCCGTAGAGATAATTTGGGTTCTCAAAGGAGTTCCCAAGGCGGCACCCTTACTAGATAATTTAAGTAGGTATTTATTTTGTTTTATTTTATTTATTTTCATTTTATATGAACCTCCCTATATCTCTACCCTCTTTAACATAAGGGATAAGGATACCTCCCTTTGTGGGAATGATGGAAGAAGGGAGGAGATGAAAGACCTTCAACCAAAGAGACTGATCTGAGATAGATTACAATGCGGCACCTGTTGAGTATGAAATAAAACCATGGGGTTTTGGAATTTCACCACAATGTAGGAATTGATTTTTGTTTTATGATTTATTTAAAATTTTTTTATTTATTACAGTGTTCATTGATTATGTTTTGTTCTTGGGAAGATTCCAATACAAGGTTTTAAAGGCAGTGAAATAGTGCTTGAACAACAATGTAGGTCATAGTGGTTGTATGTGACTATTTTTTGGTTAGTGATATCTATCATGATGAGGTCGAGATTTGGTGTCAGTGCGATCTAGGTGGTCATCATGGCAAATAGTGCATAGTGCGAAAAGGCCAGGTGAGGCGGTCTGTAATTTTTACAATCATGGGTGACTATCCATCGTGTGATTGCATAATAGTAGATGGGGGTAGGCACTGGGTAAATGAATATGAATATATAGGGAGATAGAGAGGAGAATTAGGTGAGTATACAAACATGATTAGAGAGATAAAGGGGTATAACATAACCCATGATTATTGAATTAAAATATTTAAGTATTTTTATAATTAAAATAATTACAATGATAATAAAAATAAAAATTATAAAAATTATAAAAATTATTATTAAATCAACTTTCAGTTGTAACTTCTTATTGATTCATCACATTGATGAACCCTCCAAGACATCATGACTGAGAAATTGAGA
Organism: Viscum album; assembly: GCA_963277665.1. Classification (NCBI taxonomy): domain Eukaryota; kingdom Viridiplantae; phylum Streptophyta; class Magnoliopsida; order Santalales; family Viscaceae; genus Viscum; species Viscum album. The sequence goes on along the minus strand of OY728146.1, from coordinate 1,775,173,584 downwards.
AAGAAATTCCAAGACCAATATGTAATTTATAATTATAACCCATAAAATGACCCACATGTCCCACCAAATAAATTCTCATATATGTATTATGATTAATTCATATTTTTCATATGATGAACATTTATTAAAAATAAATTATGAAAAATTTATATTTTCATTTTCATTTTACTTTTAATAAATACTATGTCAAATATCTTGGTTTATATGAAACACTTAACTAAACCAAACACTTATACATTTAATTGAGATAAAAATATATATTTTAAATGTGTATATAATAACATAGACATAAAATAACAATATATATATATATATAACCTTGTTATGAAATCTATTAAGAAAGGATAAGAAACAACATAATGTAGTGGAATTATTTCTTATGAGGGTAATTTATATGATCTTGTAAAGAAGGTAGCATCACTAGGGTTTCCCTAGACTAAGACCATGATGAAAACCAATAATCATGGCTTCAGAAAAATTGTTATTAGTAGAAGTTCAAACTCATGTAAATATCAAAAATATCCATTCTAGTTTAATTACCACCAGGGACTTCCACCATTACTTATCTAACACAAACATCTTATGTATACGTATTGATGGGTTTTATAATTAAAATTTAATATAATGATAATGATATTTCAAGGAGGATTATAAATTCACCCTGAGGGGGGATCCATGGTGACCAAATTTTTACAAATTATATTCTACATAAATAATGTAATTACTTTAGGATGATCAAACATATGTTTTTCTTTACTAATTATAAATCATAAGAAACTATTATAAATTTTTTTAACCTTATTAAATGTAGATGATTTACAGAGAACTTCACAATGGTATTTTTACTTGGCATGCCATCATTATAGAAACCAATATCCTTTCCCATGTCACTCCCATTAGTTCATAGATTATTTGACTAATAATATTATCATCAATTAAAAGTGAGGTTATTTATTCTACATAATCTAATGGATATATCTCTCAGAAGTCTATACACATTAAGAAATAATATATTATACCCATCAAAAGTATTATCAAGATTATCTCTCTCTTGAAAGAAAATATTATACTAAAAAAATTAGTTTAAAATTTTTCTTTACTTTTGAACTAATATAAGATAAACATGAAAGTAGCTTAATGTAAACTTCATCCAAAAATTCCCATATAGTAACACCATCTATTATACATTATTTAGTTCCCCTTGTATTTTTTCTTATATGGTCCATCCAATTCACCTCACCATATTTCTGGTAATCTTTTATCCAATGTTCATATAAACATTCTACATTTATACTTTTTTCATCAAAATCCATCCAATATTACTATGTATAATATGCCTAAAATCAGTTCCATATACTTGTACTTGATTCTAATTAAATCTCTATCTGTTGTACATATGACTAAAAAAACATTATCTTATTTATTTGTTCAAAATATGTGGATAATACAAATCTTCTTGGTTCTATTGTATTATTCCTATTTTTCAACCAAATTATTTTTTGGTTGGAAACTCTTAAATCTCCTAAAAATGAACCACTTCATATTCCTTATATGCATGATAGTAAATGTACAATTTGTACATAATTATATTCATTTATGTACATCTATAGTGAAAAGTATTAGGAATCAAATGTGTTTCTCATATTCAACACATATTTCAATTTTAATCTCTTAAATCATTTCATCTTAATTGGATACTTATCGATACTAATAGAATATTCCTGAATATGAGTTTTCATCAAAAAGATTTTAGAATCTGTAAATTTCTTTGGATTTCTTCGAAGTCATTGTTAATGAACTTTTTCAATCATTCTTGTCCTAGATACATAATATAATAATAAGGATCCCCTCAATATTTTCATTTTTAGGGACATTACAAGATTTTTATAATGTATATAATAACCTCGTATAACATATTATTGTTTGATGACTTCATTAAAAATATTACATCTATTTCTTCTCTAGATTTTTTCACTTTATATGATCTTCATCGATTGAATAACTCATTCCAATGCATTTATTACTTCTTATAGATGTGATATTAATATTATTAATCATCTAATGGAATTAATAATTTTTGGATGAATGAAATTTAGTATAATTATCCATTTTATGGACACGAATATGTTTAGTTTCTATGATTTGTTCTATTAGATGGAATTTCTTTTCCTAAATTCACGTCGGATGAAATTATATTCTCAATATGCATCCATTTGATTTTTTAACCAAGACTCAAAAATTCATGATTAGATAACTTTATGTATGAATATTAAACTTCATAAAATTATACAACATTTTTCATTATAATTTTTTTGATGTTCATCCTTCTAATGAATTATCATCTAATGGACATGATCCAATTACCCTCTGTCAAAAATCAACTCCATTACATTTCTTCCTCAAACATCATACTTCCTATACTAAAAATATTTCGAAACCATTGATATATAAACTATCTCAACCTAAACATCATTATCCACTATCCCACAAAATTGAGACATTTTCTATTGGATAACATTGTTTCAGCTAATAATTATTTTTTTCATTGATGTAATTTTCGTATGGTTATCTTCTCAAATATCCTCTATATAATAACATTGGAAATATATCCTTAGTTCCAATATATAATTTTTCTAAATTATATAGGGTCTCTATATAGCTATAGGTATGAACTATTACATAGTAATTTTGGTACCATGATATTGGTCAGGATAAATTTGAATAACCTTTATATATCTACTATGATTCTTTCATTACCCTTACATAACTGAGGGCATAACTATACAAAACTTTTGTAAAAATACTAATACATCAATTTCTATAAAAAATTCCCATTAAAAATTCAAATATAGTTCTTCTGGTGGTATTGTGAATTATTCTTATGGTAACTTACATCTGGGGACCTGCATCCAATGATCTTCGTCTAGAACATCTTCATCCAAAAAAATCATCCCTGGCACATCTGATGTAAAAATTTACTTCTATCCCATTTTACTAACCTGAAAAAACATTATCTTGTATCATGAATTCATTCATGATGTAAGTAATATTGAGAATAACTTAATATTTTCTAACTTTATAAGTGTGTTTCTTAACAAAGTTATAGAACTTTTTTACCTCCTCCATAAAATCATTATGAATTTTTCATATCCCTAATATGATAAAAATTATAATAGCTTTAGAAAATCCACATGAAAAAATTCTTCACAATAATAAGAAAAGGTTTCTTGTGCTTCTCTATCAAATCAATCATATTTTTTTTATATATTCATATGAAAATATCATAGATAGATGTAATTAACACTATAAAAACATCACTTATGAATCTTTACTTAATTATACATTACATTCAACATCCTCATTGATATTACAACATAATAGTGAAAACATATACAATATTTGTTTAGAAACATCTAACATTATCTATAATAACCACTTTTATTTATTATCAATATGAGATTCTTTTTAATTTTTATGTGATTATTTTCCCCCTTAATGAAAATGTTTTCAAAATATCCTTATTCTCAATGTGTTTTAACTGATATAAATATTTAATCTCCCCTTAATCATCTAAATGGTATCCCTATTTTCTTTAATCATAGGTGATATAAGAACATCATTCAATCATTTTCGTTTTCCATGAAATTTATATACTCGAAATTTTATTATATAAGGAAAAAATTAATTTTATTAAATAAATATTGAAAAAATAAACCAACTATAATTTTATATGTTCATTTTTTGATGTATAAAAAAAGAGTGATTAAATAAGACATTAAATATCCCTATGATATTTTCAAGTGATGATAAATTGTACATAACTATTACGTAGAAAAAAAAATCATTAGATTTTTCAATCAAGATAAGTTTTTGAATCTATGAAAAGAATCATGTCAAAAGCATTCAAGCATCAAAGTAATCATGCTTTCTCCCCCTTTTCTAGATAAAAAAAGATTTTCATTAAGAAAACATTTTTCACATTCAAATTTATACCTTATTTCACTTTTTTGAAAGTGGTAGTATAGATAATGTACCCAAAATATTGAATATTTTCATTATATGGTCTTGGAAAACCTTGGTGGACTGTAATAAATTTATATAACACCTTAAAATGATTCATTAAAACTATCCTCATATTCATGAAACCCCTAAGAATCATCACGTATATCAGTCTTCACATTATAATATTTTTAGAACATACAAGGGAATAATTTGTATATTTTTTAGCATCCATATAATGTAAAATTAGGATGAGAATGTTTTTCCAACACATAAACATCATTTTTTTTCAATTGTTTTGATTGATTCACCTATATTTTTCCATAGAGTAAGCCAATTTGGCAGCATGGGTTTATTAAACTATTTTTCTTTTAATCAATATGTTATGCATTCTTCTTAACCTTAGTTAGAAAAGAACATGAATTTTTCTTATATCCTTTTAATTACTATATATTTAATTCTTATAATTTATGTGGATATAAAACCATTTAATCATTTATATTATATTCAACATTTTTCATGTTTCCAACATTCTATATGTAACAAATTTTTTCTGATGCATTTCCTTTATTTTGAAAAACATATCCTATCCTAGTAGCATTTTCATAACATTTTTAGGAGTGTTTTTGAGAAGAATAAATCTATCACATATCATCCTTAATTTAGGTATGTAAATATTTAAAGAAAATACCAAGTGAAATTCTACTTATTCATCAGATATGTCTTCTACCATTCCTATATTCATATGTATTTCTCATATTGATTGCTTTTTTCTTAATAATATTTATATTATCTAATAAATTCATTAAGCATTTATAACATTTCACGAAATTTATTTTTGTTTCTTATAAGAAACTTATTTTTTTAGGTTTAACATCTTCTGAAACCTTCTAACGAAGTGAAATGATCTATTTTTGTTTTTTTATTACACCCTTAGGTAGACCAAATAGCTATCTTACTTATATTTTATTTTACATTCTGGGTGACCTTAAATTATTAGTACCATTTTTCACAAGATATAAGTAAACTATTATTTAATTCAATCTGGAAATATCTTACATAAATCTATAATAAATCTTTAAAATATCCAAATATGTTTGATGATGGAAATGATTAGTTTTGGAAAAATTTCGTATAAAAAGTTGTGTTTCATTTTTTGTTTTACATTTCTACAATTTCTGATGATTTTTATATTCATCGAACCATAGAAAATTATTCAAAAAATCAATATACATGTGTCTAATGATTCTAAATCGCCAATAATAACCAACAAACCTTAGCTTCATTCATCTTTTATATTTTTTATGTAGTGAATTAGTTCATTAAGAAATATCTCGAGGGTACCATTCACTATAATTTTCCGAATTTTAAATTCAAAGGATCCATGTGTTTCACAACATTATTCACCCAATTTTTTCTATAATTTTAATCATCACAATGATTATAAGAATTGACGCTAATAGATTCAATATACTCATGAGTTTCATTTTTCCTCATCGAATCAAAAGATGAAACCTACATTTATTTCACATTTAACCAACCATTGTAATGAGTCTTTATTAATGTTTGTTTGAATTTTTAAAAAACAAGATTATTATCAAATAATTATGTGAAAAATATTCTAGAGTAACATACATGTTTATTATTATAATTTCTTATCTGATAATTTTTTTAAAGCGTTATTTTATTTTTCAAGAATCCTAAATTCATTATCCCATTAATAAATAATTTTTGTATCTTTTCATTATACAATTTACAAATTTATATCAAGGAAATATGAAATTCCTTAAATCAATTTTCCTTGATCTCTAGATAATCATTTTTAACCTTAATAATTAATATTTCTTTATCATCTTTTTTATAGAGATTTTCCTTGAGTTTTTCAGAGAATCATCTTCTCCCAAACTCCTGAAATAAAAATTCTATAAAAGGGAACATTCCATTATATGATGTTATTGATTTATCCTAAACATCATTGGATTTGGTGAGCTAATGACAAGTCTAGTTCTTCTAAAATAATTCATTATTAAAATTATTACCATTATTTAATAATCACTAAAGATAATATATTTATATAGGTTTATCTTAAAATTAAGAGTTACAGATTTGAAGAAAAGTCTCTAATTCATGGAATCTTTCCTTAAAAAATCCTTTTGCAATAGTATTCTCATAAAAGCATCAGAAACAAATTTCTTCCATATGATTTATATTTTATTCAAATTGCAGTAAATATTATTTCATATCCTTAACATGTTTTATTAGGGTTTTATATTATTTAATATTCTTTCCTAGTGGTTTCATTTATTTATAGTAATTCGATTTCAGCTGTGAATGTTTCTCCTATTTTCATCCAATTGGTGAGTGTACATACCTAGTAACATCAATAGGTATATTTTTCATGAAATATTTTATTTCAATGTAAAATAATTCAATAGTTATAATATTATTATACTCTTCATAAATCAACCAATATTTTTTTGGAGGATAATATTTTTAATATACATAAGATTTGTCACTTGGCACGAAATTTTTTCTTGATTGTGAATCTTCTATGGGTTTTTTTAATAGGTTAAATTATTCAACATATGAGCTTATTTATTATTCTAAATTTTTACAGGTTTTTGAAAACTCCAGGTTTCTAGAATCACAAATAACTATAATATTATTTAATTTAGTATGGGATTTGTTAATGTCTACAGACAAATCGTATTTTAATTTTTAAAATATATTTTTAAATAGAAAAGTTATGTATAATAGGGAACAAAAAATGTACATCCATATATATTTCAATTAAAATATGATACAAATTATGATTCCTAGGTTGATTTTGTTTTTATCCATACAGATGAGGGGGTGATACAAGGGTGACCAAATTTATACTGATTATAATTAACATAAAATTCATTAATGATTTATATTAATTGAAAATCTATTATATGTTATGATAAATATATCAAAATAAGCCCTTTAACCACAGTATTACCCTTATTTAATATTTATGAATTAATTAAAACAACACACAAATATTTTTACATTGTTCAACATTAACAAGAGAACCTACATCATTACCATGAAGACTCCCATTAGTCTATGGATTATTACACTATTAATATTTTCATCAACTACAAGTGAGGGTGTTTATAATACATCCATCAATTGAGATATCTCTTGAAAATATATACATGTCTCTCAATAGGATTCTATATTGAAGAATAATCAGTTTATACTCATTATATCTCTTGATAAGGATGACTAGACATACTCTCATATGTTGATTATTTTTTTTCTTTCGAGAAAAAAAATAAACATGTATGATGATCGTTGTAAATATAATAAAGAAATTTATGTCTAAAAAATACATCATGTATACTTTATATAGTTTGACTATGAAATATTCCAATGTATTCTGTTCAATGAGACACACATTCTGTACAAAAATCATCCATGTACTGCATGTATAGACATTGGACCCCTATGTGTTTCACATCAAATTCAGTCTAGAATAACTCCATCTATTGTACCTAAAATCAATTATTTTTAATGTTACCTTTATATGATAAACTCTATGTCTGTTGTACCTAAAAATAGTAAAAACTCAATCCAATGTATATGATAAAAATATTTGTCCAATATAGATCATAAAGGTACGTCGATTTGGTGCTTGTTCTTCATACAAGGATTTAATTGTATGTAAACCCTTTATATATCAAAATATTCTTCACATCAGCTTATTGGTATACAAGAAAAATGAACATATGATATATATGAACTTATCTATATATATTCATGAATCTAATGAAAAAGGGTTGGAACTGAATTGTGTTTTTCCAACTATTCTAAAATACTTGTCTTTATCTTCATGCTCCTATAAAATTATTTGGAAGCTTCTAAACACGTATAGAAATTACAAAATATTTTCGAAACATATTTTTTGGCTCCAACAATGGTATCCTTATTTTATTTTCATTAATATTAGTGTTAAGGGAGTTCTTTAATCTTCGTTATCTTATATTGATAAAAAAATTCCAATGTTCAGTTCTAAATCATCATGGGTAGGTACATTAAAAACGTTTTTTAATCTATCCTCAAAATACATCTGATAAATGATTTTTTGTTAACTTTATTACGAAAAAATCAATTAGATCATTCCCTATCTAACATCCTTCTATCTGATCTTTATTGAAAAAAACTAAATCTGATTGATTCAGAAATTCTTTAATATGTGATATTTATATGCATACTCTACCCCATTAAATGAAAAAAAATTACTAATTAACTTTAGTATAATTATCTAAACGATGTACATTCACATGTTCAGCCACTACAATCATCTGATGAGCCTACATTCATGTGTTCGGTCTTTTTGTTAGGTGAAATAATTCATTTGATTGTCTTCTATCTGATTACTCAACCTCATATCAAGAATTAATGCTTGAATCACTTTATCTAGGCTGATATACCTTCATAAAATCATTCTTCTTTTCACATTGTTATTTTTTTTATGTTAGCCTATATGATGAATTTTTTGGTTGGATCTTCATCAGATGGACTTGATTCGGTGGAACTCCCTCTGGAGCACACTAAATGAATTAGAAACACCACACTTCATTCATTATATAACCAAAAAAATTTACACTTTAATTAAATACAATCTATCTATCTAAAATAATAATCACACAGTATCTTGTAATCTTGATCTGTTTTATGTTGGACAAAAATTATATAATTTTTAAAGAAATTTTTCATTGATGTTCTTTTATTTTTTGTGTTTTGATCAAATATCATCTAAATGATATATTATAAAGGCTATCCTTAGTAACTTTTAAATAGATGTGTAAATAATGGATAACCTTTACATTTCTATAACTATCTACCATTTACACAATGCTTTTGATACCTTAGCATATGAAATTAAAAATGAAGTTTGAATTTACATAGCATCTAGAAATCATCATATACCACTCTATAATCGATGGTGGACTTTTACATAAATTGTTTTTATAGCCACCCAAACATTAAATATATAAAAAATATCTCTCAAATATCTTTCTATCTAGTCCATCTGGAATTATACTGAATTGTTCATATAGGAACCTGTGTCCGATGACCTGCATCTGAAAATCTTAATCTGAGGAATCTTTACCCGAAACATTAGCCTTGGTTAATCAGGTTTATAGCTATACTTATTCACCTTATACAAACATGTACAAACTACAACATGGTTAAGAACATTCTTCATGATGTAATGAACTTTGAGATTATCAAATCATCGCATGAATATATGAATAATTTTATTAAAAAAATAATGATAATTTATAACCCCCTCTAAAAAATCATGATGAAATTTTACTAAGACTCATAAGAAAAAATGTTCTGAATTTAATTATAAAATTAATATGAGAACTTTTTTAATATCCATAAGGAAAGGATCCAATTAATCACTAGTAACTCATTATTTTTATTTTTTTACTTATACACCTCTAATATCATGTATAGTTTTAAGAAGCATTATCCAATAAAATCTCATTTTGAAGTGTTACATAATGAAGATTTACATTAAAAATATTTTTAATATACAAAAAATATTGATAACATATAAAATATATGTTTCAATAAATACCAAATTATCTTCAGTAAATATGTAATTTTTAATTTAATAAAATATTATTTTAATTATTACAAATAATATTCAAATTATAATTAAAAATATTAGTTATTAACAAAATTTAATGTTATGGGTTCCTTTTTGTATAATTATTATGATGAAATAAAAACACTTATTTCTATAAAATAAAATATTATTTTAGATTACCACATTAAAATTAACTCAGAGAGTATTTTCTAGATTTTTCTAAATGGTTTTTTAGTGATGAGAAAAGATAATGATTTTATAAAAACAATAAATATTAAAAGAAAATCGTGATATAAAATAGACTTAAAAATGTATGAAATATTTTGATCATATACACACACATTTAATTAGTCAAATAACGAATATAATAATATATATTATTAATTTATAAAACAATGCTTGACATTATGAAACATAATTTATATTTTATTCTAATAAAAAAAATTGTGTTGTTATCACTTTTATTATGTATTCACATGGTTACACTATATTTTTTATTGACATAAAAGTAAAATTAATCATTTTTATTTGAAAAAAAATAAATTTCTTATGAATCAATATTATATATTATTTTGGTGTAAATTCATTTTTAATCTTAAAAATAATTTTTCTAGAAAATTTTTTTGATAAATTATGCATTCGTTTATTAAAATTTATTTTTAAAAACTCTATAAATTTAATATAGTTAATGGTTTATATATTTAGAACCATAAAATCTGAATTAGATAATATGGAACATTTCACTTTTGATCAAAAAATAAGTTACCCTGGTTGAAGTTAGTCACCTTGGTAATGGTTGAAATAGGTTAAATTAATTGATGAGCCTGGAAAAATATAAAAAATATATTTAAATCATTAGATAAAGGATTTAATGATCTCTACATTATTGGTAATTATTTTTTATTAATTTTCGATTGAATTTCCTTGAATATGACTACATATTTTACATTAACACACTAATATCTATAAAAATTCACCCTCTCCCATTTATAAATGGACACCTTCACCAGTATACTTATCCTCAAACAAAAATCATATCATCTAAACAAAATTTTCCACAAACCTCCCTAAAAACTTATTTTACCACTTCCTAAGGGTTTTTTTCTTACCCAAATACTAATATCGGAATGCATAATGTGTGGATTAATGTAGGGTATCCAATGAAGAGATAATTATTATAACATACTTTTTCATGTTTTCTTCTTATTCAACATCATATAAATACATTATAACAATAGAAATATATTTATATTAGTTTTATTGGTATACAACCAATTAATTAGTATGATCGATGAACTTATATCCATCTCTCATCCATCCACTATAAAATTAAATCATAACTTGTGTTACCTACATACCACCACCACTCTGGATGACCTGTGTCATTTTTCTTACTATCTGTTCCTGAATGGGTATGAAATTTTATTTTAAGGAATAAATATGATATTTATAAAATTATTGTTGTTATGGAAAGATAATTTATTATATTTCAATAATTATATTAATAATACATGATCATAGCAAAATGTGTTCACATAAAGGGAGCTTATAAAGTCAATTTTTTATTTGAATCTATTTTGGACAACCAATTTTACATTAGAAATATGTTAAACTACTGAGATGTTATATTAATGTGAAAATAATTTTTTATTTTACAATGATAATATTAATTTTTAACTCGTTATTAATATACCACCTTTAGTATGGTAAATATTACCGAAACAAATTCCATTACATGTTTTTTCTTTCGTAATCATATATAAAACTAAAATTAATGTAACATGGAATTTAATAGACCATAAATTATTGTATTGTTGATATTACAAAGATAATTTACTCAAGACACTTGTATTATAATTGAAATAATTAAACTGAAAAATATATGGAATTTTTTAAAGAACAAACAACAATGATCAATATTAACTAATAATAGGTAATCCATTTTTAATAAATGAATATAAAATATTAATTTATAATGTTAACAATATGAAAAAGGTTCTAGAATAAATTAATAATAATTGTTATTTTTTATATCTATGGTTATATTAAATTAAACTAAGAAAGAATACATGTAAGGGGTTTCTTGGTATCAATTTCAATTTTTTAAAATATGTTACATTTTGTGTACCATATTCTCTTTTATACCAAGTTTTAATGATTAAATACCCGATGAATATTTTATAATATATTTTATATGTAATTAATATCATTCATAAATCTAAGAAATATTATTCCTCTCAATGAATTTTCATTCAATTGTTAATAAATATGTAGGGGTTTTTGACATATTTATGTTTGTTAGGTATTCTTATTAATATTAAACAATTTACATTTTTATTGTGTAAATATAATCCTATTAATTTATTATATCTAAAAAAATATTTCATTATCTATAATTTAACATTAATTATAGATCTCCATTTATATTGTTCATCGGTTCATACATTACATATGGAATAATTCGTATTATTAATAGGATGTGCATTCACTGAGTTATAACCATTATTCCCAAACCTATTCCTTTTAATTTTGGATTTAATATACTATATGAAAATATAATATTGTATAAAATTATTATTTTATCTTTTTTAATTATGATTAACATTTCATATTTTTTAGTTCAAAATTCAACCAAATAATATCTTGTATGTAAACTGTGCCTCGTATTTGTTAATGGATTAAAATATTATTCTTGAATTTCATTATAAATTATATTATTTCTATAATATATATATATATATAACTGATTATTAAATAAAATATTCTATTAAATTTTCTATTTTTACAATATTTTAGAAAGCATCATTTTTAATGACTTCTATATGATTCATTATTTATTCTCTTTATAAAGGTGTGAAAAGAATGGTTCTCAACATTTAAACCTGGCCAACTTTTTCCACTATATTGTAAATTATTAATTTTTAATCTTTAATTACATGATTTCTTGGGTTTTAGAATTATTTCATATTCTTATTATTCTATAATTTTTTTATTTTGAAATTAATGTCATTAAAATAATAAAATATGTATTATTTCAATTATATTTTTTAATCATGCACTCTATACTTATTTTCATACCATGATTGAATTTTCATGGTTACATTATTTTGAATATATAAAATACTATGGGTTTTCAATGTCCTATTTTATCATATGAAATTAATTTTAAAAGTGACCTATTACTTCATTTTTTGTTCAATTTTATAGAAGGGTTATGAAATTTATTTATTATTTATCTTCTATTTCATCAAAATTTATATAAGACCTATCTCTTTTAGATTTTTGTCTAGTATATTATTTATATTCTTTAGTTAAATGTTAGTAATCCTCATATAAATATTGTATATCATTTATATTATATATATACTGTGATTTTTAGTATTGACTTAACTACATAGTTAATACTATATATCATGTCAATTTAAAGCTTGTATACCATGAAAGTCATTGAATTTATTGATTAAGGATGTATTGACATTATGTATACTTTCTATTCCCATATAAATGTTTTTTATTACCAATTTATATTTATTTTTTATTTTATTATTTATTTATTAAATCATTTGATGAATGCTTTAGACTTAAACAGTGATAGGTAGGGAAAAAAAATATAACATCTTTATTCATCCATAGGTCTCATGAGACATAATAGACTTGGTTTTTGGTCTATAATTTACCTATTTATGGATGATGTTTTGGAATGATGTCTTAATGGGAATATTAAATTTTCATCATTATTCATTTCATCACTATGAAATCATCAATAATTTTTCGGTGTGATTGTTTCTATATTCTTATGATATACTTAAATATATGTAATATTTAGGATAATAATTTATATAGAACTATTTTGTAATTATAAATTATATCTATATTATTCACGATTTTAAAGCCTATGATATATTCAAATGTTCACTTCCCCAAATATGTATTTATGATAACTCTTCTTATATTTTAATTTCCTCGACTTATGAAGAAGAGTAATATGAATGATATATTTAGAATCATGTCATGCATAAAAAATTATATAGGAGATCTTAACAAATTATTATGTAATAATATATTTTGATATTTTAGGAAAAGGTGCACTATATGAGATATATATGTGTTTCTTAGTTAATGGTTTTCATTAATTATCTAAAACTCTATAAGGAAAGGACATTGGTATGTAAGTTATAAGTAAATTATTTTGAATTTTTATTTTTGGATGTTAAAATCTGAGACTCCTAGTTTGGTATCAAATTGAGTATATAAAGAATATGTTATTATTACCAAATTAATGTGGGTCTATTGTGTATTATTTGGTATCATAATAGGGTGTTAATAAATTTATATGATATAATATGATTAGATGATGAATATTTATGAGTTTTTGCTTCCATTACAACTTAATAAGTTTAATGTTGGTCATAATTTTATATTCACACTTATAACCTTTTAGTTTACATATTATTTTATTTTAAGGTGTTATATTGTGATATGTTTATTTGGTTTTAATAAGAATAAACGATTGATATAGGAGGAAACTAGGGTTGGTAATTTATTTTATGTTTATGTAATATTGTTTAACTAGGATAATATGTTGAATGATTTTGGGGATATAATCTAATATGAATATATAATCTTTGGGACCAAAATGTAATTTAATTTCAAGGGAATTTATGTAATTTTATGAAAATATTAATATCATTTTAAAATTATATATTATTATGATATATATAGATTATTGTGTGTTTTTTATATTATTATTGTTTTATAGGGGTTAATGTTACATTGAATTATATGAGAATAGGTTTCTATGATTTTTTTTGTTTACAATATAGTATGAAATATCATAGAAAATTTAGTTATAGTTATATTAGTGTATTTTCTTATTTATATTAATAAGATATAACTTATGGAAAAATAGGTTGAACTAAAGGATTTTAGTTTAACTCTATTGTTGAATCAAATGTATCATGGGTTTAAATGAATGAGTCAACGGATAAAACATTTATCATTGCTTTTAATTTATTATTTGATTACTAAAACTTAGTTATAGTATTTGGTTGGGAATAGATAATGTAAATGAATCTATAAAAATTTTATTTCTAAAAATTACTATAAACAACTAATGAAGGATATGTTATAGCGACCTTGAACCCATTAGCCCAAATATTGTATCTACTGTATTTCATTGGTATAAGATACACAGAATTTTATCACAAATGACTAGATAGTTTTGTAGGTTTGGTAAACTAGAGACATATATGTGTCATTCATTATATTTGAATATAAAATTTACAAAACATATTTTTTTCAAGAATAATTTTATTCCCTCAAGAATATCATTGAATATCAGTCGTAGTAAACTTCATTGAATCCTATAGAACAAAAACAGTAGAAGTGTGATCTCAAATTCAAATTAAGAATTATATATAACAGAATGTATCATTAATAAATAATTATTAATAAATATAGAATGATATATAACAAAAAAATCCATTAATATAACTTCATAAGGTATAATCAATATTTAAATTAAAATAACCGAAAACACAATCCATTTTAATAACTGGATAAGGCATAATGAATATTGAAAGATAAATATTTGAACACACTATACATTTAATCAATAAATTGAGAATGAAATAAACTAGATAGAATGTCAATATGAAAATTTCATGTCTATTAATTACTGAATTCATTATGAAGGAAATTCTTAATTTTTCGATACCATGATCTCATTAATCATGATACCTCTACCCTCTAGTCCTTTCACAAGATAGTTTAAACTATTGGTAAAAAATCATTCAATTCTATCCTACATATTTTTACCATGAGTCCTACCAATGAATCAAGGGGATATATAATATATGTCCCCACCCATCACTATAGGTCTCATAATTATTTATATATCGAATAATTTATTTAATTCATGTGAAATAATCCTTATTAACAAATATCTAAATTTAATTAATGAAAAAAATTATCAATATCTCCCCCATTAACAAAATATCTTTCTAGGTAAGAACCATATGTGAAAATGGTATTCCTTTTATGAAATAAAAGCATACATGATATGTAATGTGGATTGTTATGGGAAATTTAATGCATAATGATCATAACAATGTGAATATTTGAAGGGAAATCTAATTACAACAAACTTGATTCAATAAGTAAATAAAACTATGATACATGGTAAAAATGATCATAAACCATCCATATAAATAATTGGGATGGTATTAATACCACATATACAAATTTTATTTATAATTATGGGTTATTAATTATGATCAATATAATTACTATAAATATATATTAAAAAACATTCCTGAAGAAAATATATTTTTTATTTTGAAAATATCTTTTAAAATAATAAAAAAACTGAAAACAAATTTCCTTGAAAATTAATTCTAAAAATTAATAAATTATAGAATATTAAGAAAAACATTTCTCTAATAATTTCCTTGTAAACTATATTATTTATCTTTAATGAAATGATGGTCTGGCTGGTTTCTAATTCCATACATGCTATACAAGTTCCAATAAATATTACTTTTTCATTGTAAAAGGTTTAAATATTTCTTTATTTAGAAAATTAAAAGAATATTTCATTGAAAATATTTTTTAACAAAATAAAGTGTAAAAATTTCAATAATAAATCAATTTTAAAAAATAATTATTTTTATAATTTTTTTTATAAATCATGGTTTTGGAAGAGAATAGATTTTCCACCAATGAGTAAAATAAAATAAAAATTTTCTTAATATACTATCTAAAACATTTTATGTATAAAAAATTAATAAAATGGTACCATTAAATAAAAATATCTAGAATTACCAGTTGATAAAAAAATTAAACTATTTTATTAGACAATGGTAAAAT
Organism: Viscum album; assembly: GCA_963277665.1. NCBI lineage: Eukaryota > Viridiplantae > Streptophyta > Magnoliopsida > Santalales > Viscaceae > Viscum > Viscum album. Next base: position 1,775,157,086 of record OY728146.1, on the reverse strand, counting down.
AATTTCCTTTAAATTAAATTAAATAGTTAAATAATATCGAATAGAATGAGATTTTAAAATAAACCCTTAAAATGATAATAATGTTGAAGTAAGAATTAATAAATGAATAAATAATGTGTATCAACTATAAATCCACATAAAACATGTGGAAATAAAAAGATGATTATAAAACGTCATTATACGCATGCACATAGAATATCAGTGACAACGAAGAAGTAATATAACCAAATGAAAATAAATTGATTTATTAAATTCATTACCACATTATAAGTTTCTGACCTTATACCCTCAGATGAAATAAAACTAATTATAGTATAAATTACCATAAATTATTAATGATTTATTATATAACATCTAAATAGGGTATTGTATACACTGTATAAGATAAATAATGTGCATAACATTATAATATACCTCAATAAAATGAATTCGAGATAAAATCCAGGGCCTCAAACTTCATTTTGGCTGAATGTCATTTAAACATTAGTATATTGGTTTTAATAATGTTATTATTTTATAAAATAACCATATGAATATTTATAACATCATACATGATCCTTTTCAAAAATCTTATCTTCCTTGTGTTTATAATCATTCATCGTTTTCATTATTTCCTGTGTTAATTTCCTTGTTTTCTCCTGTATGTTTCATCATCGAAGATCCAACTATAGCACATATTTAGTAGTTATAACATATAATGAATAATAATGGTGATATATTTATTGTATTTTTTCATAAATTACACTTCTAAAACTAATCATGAATAATACTTCTGAAAAATGTGATACATTATGTTCATGGAGAGGGTAGGTCATACATACGCTTGAGTAGCGTTTCAATTTTTGAATGATCAACATTTAACAGAGGAAAGTAATATTTTACCTTTCCATACTAATCATTAAAAAATATATTAAATAACATGTCATTAAATATACTTATATATATCATCCATGTGTTGTGGGGATGAAAAGAGAGTCACATCACTTTTTCAATGTGGTTGTCCACATGTACATGAATGATGTTCTCATCGTTAAGTGGGAAAACAGGTGAGAAAGAATTTTATATTTTCAAAAATATTAAAATTTCATGAATATAATTATTTATTCATGAATATCACATATATATTCAATTTAAACCTATTATAATCCATGTAAAGTGTTAATGAATGATGAATCACATCTGTTCAGGAGGTAGTAGTTTGTCATACACATGAGCGACAATATTGTATCCCCTACATAATGGAAATGAAGAAATATATATATGATATAATTACAATATATGTATAATTATTTTATAAATATCATATATATACATTATATCCATCATATTACTTATCCTTGTATGGTGGTAACAGAAGCACAAATGAAATATGTATGCGAGGCGGTAGTCAGCCCTAGACATAAACAGTGATTTTGTAACCCATTATATAGACGTGTGGATGTTTTTAGCTAATTAAATTTGTATATAGACATATTATTATATTTAATATAATGATGTTATTGTATCAACATGTTTTAAAATTAATTTAATAATTTTTATGAAGAATAAAATATAAATTCCCATTGAAGAGCATTACCTATTCTGTCGTTATCCTCCTTAGGATTGAACCAAAATCCTTCATAGGATATCACTATACAATAAATAAGGAAAATAGTATAAGTTTAGGGAATTTTGGAAATGATTATGGTATATAATTTTATAAACATGAGGGAATAACAGTCTGAATCAGATAAGAGAGGGGCTGGCCTTTCATATGTTGTGTTCGTGGGACCCATGACTTTTTTGAAAAGATTTAATCACACCAATGTTTTAGACATGAAAAAAGATTTAAAATCATAAATTATCTAACCTATAAGATTTAATATCTAAATATGTCTTCAAAATTGGGTTTGAAAAATTGGGTAGGCCATTTTTACTATTATAATCGTGGTCTATCCAACGGTAAATCCAATTTTTACCATAACCACATAAATTAATTTTTTAAATTTTCACTATTAATTTGGGTGAAAATTTAATTTTAAAATATTTGAAATAAAAAATAATTATTATTTGAAATATTTAATCTATTTTTAATAATTAATTTCCCAATATTGGAAAATTTATTTTAAAACAAATCCTACAGATGTGATGAGAAAGCTAAATTTTAAAGAGAAAATGTTCAATAATTTACAAAGTTTTTATATCAAAATAAAATATAAAACCTGATTAAAATCACCAAAATTAAATTTATTAATAGATATTAGAAATAATATAAATTTAAAACCAATTAAAAATATTATTTAACAATATTAATAACTTAAATTAAAAGATACATTTCAATTCTAATTCAGTCTTTTTCACCTTTTATTGAAAAATGAATTAATTCAATATATACCTAAAATTAACTCTAAGATAATTTTTAAATACAGATTTCATAAATGAATTTAATTTTTTTGAATAAATTTTATAAAATTGGAAAGGGTAATTTTAAATTATGTGCACAAATCTTGAGTAAATCATCTTTTAGAAAAATACTGTTTTTATATATTTTTAAAAAATATTATTATAGTATTTCTAATAAATTGATAACCAAAAAATTTTATTTATTAATTAATATTTATACAATTCAATTTAAATATAAGGCATACTATATTATGGTTCACATAGATATGGGTTTTGTGATCCTTAAGCTATTGAATGGATTAAAACTAATGAAATTTATTTCATGGGTTATTTATGATTATTGTTGTGCTTCAGATACTATATTGAATAAAATATTATTCATGAATAATTTTAGTGTGTTAAATTATCTGCACCTTAAATAAATTTCATCCTCCCAATATAAACTTGATATCCTTATTCTAGGGGATGAAATATTGAATACCATTATTGAAATCATACATCACAAAAAGGGAAAATAGTACATCCTCTTATTAAGATAGAAAAGTGATAGACAACATTCATATGGAATAACACATAAATAAGCTTTTAAGTAGGATACAATTTGTGGAAATTGAAGATATGTACATGGATGAAATATATAATTAACTATAGATAGTGATTGATGTCACTAATCACAAGTATGTGAATGATCAATGGAATATGAAGGGACTCCAAACCATAAATCTGTGATGATTTAATTGACTATTTGATTCATCAGGTATGAAGTGAATATGTTGAAATTTTTGTTTCAAGAACATTTTATTAAATAGTATTATTTCATATATCGTTTTTCATATTTTATAACATACATACTCGATTAATTTCTATTTCATACGAAAAATTCCATTATTTTGCTGGATTCGATCAATTTATAATAAATTCATCACTCAAGGAAATAAATATCTAAAAATTAATTTCTTATACCTAAATCACAAAAATATTATTTTAACATATCATAGTAGCTATAAAATCAAGGAATGTACATTTATCTATCACCAATAATTTTACAAATAAAATATTTTTAGCACAAGTTATCTAATATAAATAATTACTCTCTAAACCTCAACCGTAACACCATTATTTCTTCATTAATATTTACTCCACAATTCATTTAAATAAAAACAATTAAAAATTTACTAGGATAACACATAGGCTATTGTTAGGTTATAAACCATTTTAATCATTCGGTTGTGGGATCATGCCCCACGACCGTTCTAGATGTGATGGGTTGTAACCCGACATGTAGGTTATCCATTTTCTATAACTATATTAATATAATTTTTATAGAATTATCAAAAAATATATCAGACAACCTTGAAATAAAAATAATAATTAAGTAACCTATTTATTATGTCTAAAATACAATTTTTTGCATAAAGGGTAATAATATTATTTAGGAAATTATTAAAATATCATTAATGATCATATCTTCCATAAATTCTATCAATACCTCTAAAATATTTCATTAAAATGTAATAGAATTGTTTTTTAAATAATTTTCTTAGTGAAACAAATGATTTTTTAAATTTCTCTGAAAATATGTTTAGTGTTGATAGACTCCAATCACAGAAAAACAAAAAAGAAGAATATTAGACTTTGAACTTATCTTCAATATTAAACTCATTAAACGAATATCGTAACCATAACTCTAATGTTAATAAAAACATATATTATTTTAAATTTAATAGAATCCTTAAACGTTTCATAATTTTTATAAAAAAATTCCATTGGTAAAAATACTTCTATAATATAATTTTGTAATACCAATAAATAATTGCACCATTTAATTTAATTGTTTTTCTTTTTTGGTCTTGGAGTTATCCTTGGTCAATTATTGTCATTATCTATTCGAATTATTCATAAATATATTAAAAGAAAATGTGAATTATCTTGTAGATATCCCCAAGGTTTTCAAACCAAGTGTGCACTAATATTTTTTTCTTGCATAAGGAGATGATCCGGTCAAGCACAATGTAACCATTTTGGAGGTGATACCCCTATATACCTCTGTATCAAAACAACATCAACTTGTATTATCTAGATATGGATATATTTATAGGAAAAGGCATATAATTTATTCCTTACCAATATTTAGGTTGTTCTTATATACTTATCCTTAATTTCAATCATAATATATTATTACCAGAAATACGATTTAGTTAATCTAGTTCACAATCATTCTAAAAAACATACTGAGCTACCCCCTATGCAGACCCCAAACATAGTAGCCTGATGGTTCTTGTATTAATACATTAGCATAAGGTAGTAGTAATCTTATCTTGAAATATTGAATATTTTAGTAGCCATTGTAAACTAGATACATATGTTATCCCCCTATAACATTGGAATTTGAAAATTAAAACATATTTTTTTGAGAATAATAATTTTACCTCTATCAAATTCTTGCATATCATTCATTGTACACTTCATAGATTTCTATAAATGAAAACTTAATATGAGTAAGTTCAAATGAAAAGTAATAGTTATGTATATTGGAAGATATTATGAATCAATTAGTATAATAAAAACAAAAAGGTAAATATCTGAACAGAAATTCCATTTAAATAATTGGATAATGCATAATCAATATAGAATGGTAAATAATTGAAATTAGATTCCTTTTATTGCGTAAAATTAAAATCAATTTCATCCATAAAATATATCATTGTCAAAATATCATGGATAAAAAAAAATTGATTATTGATGATGGAAATGCTTAGTTATTGGACTCAAAGATCCTAGGAATCATGATAAATATACAGTTAAGTCCATTCAAAGGTTTTTTTACTATATTGGTAAAAACTGATTTAATGAAAACATACTAATTTGTCTCATGGGACCTATAGAAGCATCGGGGGGCTATATAATACTATACCCAACCCACCACTTCTAGTCCAAATCATTCCACATATGTTGAATAATGAAATTATTCATTAACAAAATATATTAAAATCAAATATCCATATTTACTAAAAGATACAGATTTATCAATATTTTCCAGGTTACTTATATATGATTCAAAATAAAAACCATATGTATTTTTTTTATAGTCTAGTTAATAATCATATCCATGATAACTAATATGAATATTTATAGGAAATTTAATTTCCAATGACCTTAAAAAAGTTAATATTTCAATGAAATGTTAATTACTACAAAAAGATTCCTGAATATTAATTTCAAAAATTTCCTTGGTCAAAATGATCATAAACCATCCATAGTAAAAATATGGATGTTATTAATACAACATATACCCATTCAAGTAACAATAAGGGGTTTTTGTTTATTATCAATATAATTTCCACAAAAATGTTTTTAAAAACATATACGAGGAAAATTTATTTTTTATTATGAAAAACACTTTTAAAAACACAAATAAAAATTAAAATCCTTTTCTTTGAAAATAAAATATTAAAAATAACATTTTACAAAATATTAGGGAAAAAATTTACTTTAAAATGTATTTGTATACTTACAATTTAATATTTATATAATTTATTTTCATGTTTGTGGGTAATTTTATACATGTTGTATAATTTAAAAAGAACATTCTATTTGCACTGTAAAAATATTAGAAAAGTAAATTATTCAGAAAATGTTAAGAAAATTTATTTCAATTCATTTAATTGAAAAAATCTGTTTAAATAAATTAATATTGTTTTTATAAAAGGATAAAAATATTTTTGAAATCATTTTTAGAAAACATGGTTTTGGAAGAAAAATGTTTTCGTCCATAGAGAGAAATAAAGATTAATTTTCATCAAAACATATTTTAACACATTTTGACTACCAAAGAGTGAACAAATTATACTATTTTTTGGAATTATCATGAATAAATTAAGGAGAAGAATATAAAATGGTTTCATTAGAATATTCTCAAATAATTTCTTTCAACTAAAATTCAAAAATAAATAGTCTATTTTAGAGTGATATTTTGAAACAAACCCTTACAATGATCATAAAGTTGATGTGATAATTAATGAATCAATAGATTATTTGAATTAACTATATATATAATTAAAAAAGTTATAATAAAACAAAAGATTATAAAAATTTATTATACATATAATAATATAATATCAACATCACAAAATAATTAACAAAAATAAATGAAAAGAAATCAAGTTTTAAAATTCATTACCAATTGATAATTTTAAATAAAAATACCAATAGATGAATTAATTAAAATTAATACTTAAAATCACTTTATGTGTTAATATTTATTAATATAAAATTTCAAAGGGGATGTATATAAAGATTAGATGTTCAGATATATCACTATGAAGGTAGGGGTGATGAATTGATGTATATTTATAAGTTATTATATTAAAACAAACCTATGAGATTAGATAAGATATTGATCCCTCATTCTTAAGAGTATGAATTCCTCCGTATTCAAATAACTAAAATAAACAAAATGAACACAAATATTTATACAAGATTCACACCAAATGAGGGTGAATATGTCTTTACTGTGTTTGAGATAATCTTAGACACATATTCTCTACTAGCAATAAGGAATGTGATTACAAGTGATGAAAATCTACAGAATCTTTTGACAAAAAACTCCCATAAATAGTGATAAATAATGAATATTGTGGGCCATATCTGTATGGGATCTTTATATTGGAATCCTACCAATGATCATGGTTATTTCTCTCTCCAGTTGTGCTATTTCCTGGAATGCTATGGTTTTTTATTCTATCATCTTGCCAGTTCTTCAATGTGTCCCCACTACCTCATGTGAATAGGTCTTCAATTATGTCTACCAATTGATGAAGCGTGCTTGTTTTCCTTGTTCTATCTAAAGACTACATAGTTAAGTCTTCATTTGTTGAATTGAAAGACTTTATCACAATACTTTTAACTATTTTATCACTACACATAGATCATACATGCATATTGCATGAAGGTCACTAATCTAAATTTGATAATTGGTTTCATATGTTTCAAATTATATAAGATCATGCATTCATTATAAAATGCTTATACATCTCTGCATTTATGCACACGTTCAAATACTCCATCATTGGATAAACCAAATTAATTATTTTTAATAAAAAATAAGAAAAACACCAATTTATAACATCAAGATTACTATCTTAGTGATTCATGTATCATTCATATCGATGTGTACATTTTTCCTTCATTCCCTATATACTCATACACGGTTTTACATGCACAGTTCTCTATCCACGGGTGTGTAAATCTCATTTTCCTCTTTCAATTTCATAAACAATGCATTGTAACCTACTTCATGAAAGATAATAAATAACGGGATCCTAGTGCTTCTATAAAAAAAGTAGATATACCTAAATAGTATCATGAAATCTAAAGTTAAATGGAAGTAAAACATATTAGTGAATTACTATGAATGTTCAGTAAAAATGTTGAGTACTTATGGTATCGTTCTTCTTCTTCACACAATCTAAATATTTACTGATATTTCATTTATTTATCCATATAATTTCCAAGGTTCTGTTTCTTACATATTTCAGAATAATTTTCTCTATGATATATGATTTAATCTTAAAAAGATTTATCATTTATCGAGGTATTTATAAAAAACAACCCACCAACTCAACCTGTGTACACTGAATTTCTTCAAGCGTTCAAATCTTCCTAGTAATGAGAAATAAACATATTGGAAAAAAAATATTTGATCCACACTATATATCTTTGTTTTTTTCTTTTTTAGAACATGAAAATAATATTTCATGATATATAGAATATATATGAAAAAAAACGCAAAAATGAAGCTCAGAAGTCTTGGATATATTAATTTTTTATTCATGATAGAGAAACTGGCATGTATAAAATTTTCATTGATTACTAAAGTTAAGGATTATATGAATCGCTAATTAGATTGCTCAAATAATTAATATTATATATTCATTTTCTTGTTCTTGTTTTTTAATGAAGAAAAATAGTTACTGGGTTCTGAGCATCCCACATCAATATGATACTTGTTTGGTCCCTCCATTATACAAAAAGCTACATCCACCTCCATCCAAATTGGTTACCCACTTCTCTATCATGACATATAAATATTGTCCCAAGCCAATTCCTTGCTCTACCATCATGTTTCCCCATATAGTGGCTTAAAAATACTCTCTTGTGCCTCCAAGCGCATTATGAATCTCCTCTACTGCCACTATGACATAGAATATGAAGCACCTTCCCACATCAGAGTGGTGTGGGTCCATAATTTTTTCTAGTGAGGTTGGCATTATTTTTTTTATAGTAACAACATTTAAAAATACTTATTAAAAAATTCATACAATGTGCAATGTCAACCTTATCAATGTCTAAACTAGAATTCCCCTTCTATTAAGATTTCAATAATAAAATCTAACACAATAAATATTCTAATACTATAATAATTATCTTAATTCAAATAACCAATGAAAATAGATTTATTAACTTATAAACAACCATACAATATTCTCAATAATTATTGGTTTATTTCAATAAAATATTCTGATAAACTAATATTTTCAAAAATATAGATAATTATCATGAAGAATTCAATAATAGAAATTAATAATTTAATTAATATAACACTTTATCATTAAATTATAATAATGAAAACAAATCACCATAATTAAAACAACGTTATTTCCTTAATGAATATTGGTTCTTCAATCTATCCCTTGGGATTTGATTCCAATACCCATTTCACATCTAAAGTCAATATTTTCTTCTACCCCATAATTGACACTAAAAACAACCAAATAAGTGGGTAACATTTTTGAACACAATTTTCCTCTAAAAACACGACTATACCAATTAAATGAAAATTTCATGGTCAATTAGAAGAAAAAAATAATCTCACAAAGGTTTTCTAGAGAATCCATTGTAGTTAATCAACTCTAGGTCTACACAATAAATCCTCATTTAGAAAAACATGAGATAAATATCCATGGATGTCTAAGCCATCCATAAAATGACATGTATAGTAAATCATGTAAAGAATAACTCAAGTCTCAGTTATGGTGTTGAATATAATCATATTTATTAAAGAAATTATAAATCCTATACATACATAAAAAATCACATTAGAAATTTCAATTAAAAAAGATAAAACTCCTCATTTTTTATATTTTCATCATCAAGGAACTCCCTCTTAATTGATAATATAATATAATTAAGAATAAATGATTCATGTGTGATTATCATACAGTTTACTTTAATTTTTGAAATTTTAAAATGTTTTCATATTAATTCTCAAGTTTTCTCCCCCTTAAGGGATTTACACCTTTTAATCATTTCATAAAAAATATTATAATTCATGAAGTATATTCTAATCAAGTTTTGTAATGGTGACTTCCTCAATAATCACCATAAATTCCCTATATTTTTAGTTTAAACAGATAAAATAATATGGAATAAGTAGAGACCACTTATTTTATACAAAATAACATCTTTACTAAGATTTTCCTATCAATTTTAGTCATCTTTTTGTTCTATCATTATTATGGAAAGATTTATTATAAATCTACTTTTTGATTTAAATCTCATTAATTTGACATTAATTTTCTTCCCTCCTTATTCTATGTGTTTAATAACATTATCATCCTCATTTTTTCGAACACATGCATTCTTTTACATTTATAATGATTCTCAACTTCCCCTAATTGTAGAGAGAGTTTTAACTGATGTGAAAAAAACTATACATCGTTTCGTGACATTATATATATTCAGAAAATTTAACTTTAAATAGGAATTTTATTAAATAATATGGGAAGATATATTTTGTTTTCATTGTTATTTCATTACATTAGAAGCATGTTGTAACTATCATGGAAATGTTTTCATGAAATCATTTGCATGATTACCTTATTGGTCACATATTTTACAATTTTTTTTATAAAAAAAATAATGTTATGTGTAGACAAAATTTGTGATTTCTATGTGAAAAACATTTTCATTTTAATATTTTCCCTTCTTTTAATAGACCTTATTATTTTATTTTTATAATTTCACTATGATATATGCCAATTCTCGATGATTAAAAAATTATTCTAGAAGTTTTAGTATTTCTGAAATAATTCACCCAAACACTAGTAGTAAACTATGAAACTTCATCTTCCATAAACATAAAATTCTTATTATTGAAAAAATAAATTTTTCATGATATATTCCTTCCATAATTTTTCATCATTATATGAGAACATTATTTTAACAACATAATTAATTCCTTTCTATCATCATGAGTCCATTTTCATCTAGTTTTCATGTCAGAACCTGCACCCTTAGATAAAAAAAATTTAGTTTCACTAGTAAAATTATAAATAAACAGTTCTTTTTTATTTGAACCGATCTTTATAGATTATTTGGATGATTATTCTTAAAAATCAACTATATTATCAAAATAAAATATCATAATTTTAAGGGTTTTTTCTGGTTTTATACACATAGGTTGTCTCTCAACCACTTATTCTTGTTCTTTTATAACTAGTTTTTCATTCATATCATTAAAAATTTTCAAATATTCTACAATTTACACCATATAAATTTTGTTATCTTCATAAAGTCCATTGTATTTTTAATTTTAATTTTATAATAATATCCCGATTATTTTGAATATATTCTAAAGTAGAATGTTTTCATCAAGTTATGTTATGAGTTCTTATATTATCCTGTACTGCTGATAGATCTCTTAATCTTTATCATCATTTTTTGAAGAATTAACTTGCCTATTAAATTATTATATGAATATTTTATAATTTTTAGTTCAACCTTCATCATTTTATTCATTTTATGCGAAATAGTGTTCATCAAATCACCTAATCATTATATTTTTCTTGATCTTCCTTGATAACTATTTATTATTTCCTCTTTCATACTTTCAATATTTTTATGATCTTATTTTTACATAGTATTAATTTTCATCATCTCAATCAAAATTATTTTCGAAATTTCTTCATAAAATCAATTGAAAAATGACAAATTTGACCAAAATTAATGAACATTAAAGAGGAAAGACTATATTTTACTCTTCCCCTTAGGGTTTTTTAAATTATAGGCCACTAATATTTTATAATCTAAATCACTAACATAATCCTCATAATAATAATAAAATGGTTCGTCATTATTTTTTCCCTTTAGCTTGATACATTTCATTTAATTAAAATATATTTCCTCGATATCTTTCATTTTGAACATAGGATATTTTATCATCAATAAATTGAGATGTGTATTGTCTAATTCATCAAGAGATTAGTCTCCAAATTCTTCAATAGAATAAATATTTAGATAAAAGTTTGTATGAACCCTACATATCAATTTTTTGAAAATAGTTGAATCCTAAAAAAATATATAAAAAATACTTGATATGACTTACAATCTCATTTACCCTGGTAATTTAGTCAAACAAATCCCATCATTATTCATTCAATTATCTTCAAACATAGATATCCAAATTTTAATCATGTAATCATTGATATTCTCTTTCCCTTCATACATATTCCATTTTTTATCTCATATTTACTTTTGTGTTTTTAATCCCAAAAATTTATGAAACACATTATTATTCAAGGATGAAAAAATATCATTACTATCTTGACCATCTACTCTGATAATTCTCATCTCATCATGTTTCATGGGTTCATCTACTCCTATTATAATAAAACAAACCACTAAAATATTACTAACTTCAATTGCTTGTGAAAGGAGATATGGCGGAATTCAATTATTTCCTCTATAATATTTCTACCCATTGAAATAATTAAATACTATATTTTTGAATTAATTAAAATGAAACATCATTATATCTTCAGAAATGATTGGATCCATATAGTTGGAACATCATGGTCAGATACCACATGAAGAGTCATGGTGTGGTTATATCACTAAGATGTGTAAGGGGTGAATTAGTGATGCACTTTTACAATTTATTCTTATAAACTTAAACCTATAGGATTAGTAAAGATATTAATCCATTATTATTATGAGTTTTACATCTCCTGTATAAAAATAACATAAAGCACAGAAAAATCACAAACAATTTTACAAGATTCTCCCCAAATATTGGTTACTAAATCCTTGCTATTTTTACGATAATCTGAGACATAGATTCTCCACTAGTAATATGAAATGACATTAGATGAGTAGAAAATCTCTAGAAATTGTTGATAGAAAAACTCCCACTATTCCTAATCACTAATGAATATAATGGGTTGTCTTCTAAAGAGATATTTAGACTAGAATCCCACTTGATTTCATTATACTAACTCCCGCCAGTTAATATATCTTCTGAAAATATATATTTGTTTATTCCATTATCCCAAATGTTCTACAATGAATCTTCACTATCATCCCTGAAAAGGTATTCAACTATATCACCCATTTGAGAAAACATCATTGTGGGCCTTGGTCTAACTCAAGACTACTAAGTTAATTCTTGATCTCATAAACAGAAATTCTTCTCACAATACATCAAACTATTTTCTCACTATACATAGATCATACATTAATATTTTATGAAACTCACAATTATTCCTTTTATAAATTTTTTTCACAAGGTTCCACTTTCATTAGACCATGCATGAATTCTGAAATGCTTATGAATCCATGCATTTTCATACATTTCAAGCCTTTTTAGTTTCATAATCCTAAACGATTCCTTATCATGAAAACAAAATAATGACACATCTTATTAACTTCAACACCACTATCATATATATTATCATGTGTTTTCACTAAATGTATCATTCATAGACTTATTTTCACTATACCTTCATACACAATATGCACACACGCAAGCTTACATGCATAGGTCTCAATGCATGAGTGTATAAATATCCCAATCCTCCTTATATTTTTTTGAATCTTGCACTAGAACCTTTATAATAAAATACATGAAATAATTGGTTCCTTGTAAATTGTAGAGATGAGTGGAGATACTCGAATAGTAAAGAGAAAACAAAATTTAATTCACTGAACAACTTCATTGAGAATCACTAAAATTGTGTAATACAGAATTCGAGTACCCAAGATATCCAATTTAACTTTTTCACAAGTTAAAGCATCAAATACATTTCTTTTGAAAATAAAGAGTGTTTACATGACTCTATTTCACATGTGATTTTGTCAAATTCTCTATAGGATATATGTTTTTATCATACAAAAAATGAATGTTATTCGAGGTATTTATAAAGAACGTTCCAATGACATAAATTGTGCACATCAAATTCCATCAAGTAATCAAAGAATTTATATTATGATTAATATCCATATTCAAAAAAATATCAGATCCATTTTATATATCATTGATTATTTATGCATTAAATCCTGAAAAAAACATTTCATGATATATTGATAATAAATGAGACATCAGAACCCACAAATGAATCATAGAAGTGAGAGTTGGATCAACTGTAAATGCATTATAGAGAAACCATAGTTCAATAGATCTCATCAGATGTTCAATGTTGAAGATGACATACTGTGATAATTGGACAAATCACATAATTAATATCAGAAACGTCATGTGTAATATCTATTTTTTCATGTGGAGCAATAGAAACTGGGTTCCTCATGCCCCCCCATCAAAACACCTCTTGGATGAGCTCCCCATTATAATACATTCCTCATCCACAACCACCCAAATTGGTTACCAAACATTCTATAATTATATGATGTAACCGTATCATGTTAGTTCCTTTTCTTGTTTCTATTTTTCACCCCATGGTTTCTTAATACATCTCCCCTACGCCTCTGAGCATGCTATGAATCTCCACTGCCACCACTCTAGCCTATCCTAGGTGGAAACACCCCACCTTCGTAGTGGAGTAGGTCCCTCATTCTATCCAGTGTTGTTGTCCATAATTATTGATAGTAACCCAATTTAATAAAATACTTATCCAACAGAATCCATTTGAAGTGTAAAACCGATCTTCTCAAATTCAAAACCACTTTTCACCTTTCATTGGATTTAAATCATAAAATAAAACTAACCAAATCATATAATTTTGTAATGATTATGTTAATTAAAATAACCAATTAAAACAGTTTTTTAAATGAATTCTATATCTAAAATCATCACTATTAATGTTTCTTATTTTCAATAAATTCATCTAATAAAATCATATTTTCTATCTTGAAAATAATTCTCAAGAAAAGTTAAATGGCAGTACATCATACCTAAATCTCTATAACACTACATCATTGACTTTTATCATTGAAAACACTTTTAAAATAAATAAAAATTAATTATTATTTAAACACTAATTATTTTTTAGTATATTCATCATATGACATATATTTGGTGTATAACATTATAATATGCATCATTGAAATAAATCTGAGATGAAATACAATACCTCACATTCCATTTTGGTTATACATGATTTATCCTAATATATATTTGTTTTAAACATCTTATTAACTTATAAAAGATCCATAATAATATTTATAATATCTTTTATGAATCTTTTTATGACAACTTATCAACCTTTAATTAACAATCTTACATTATTTTATGTCTTTCGAGTGATAATTTCATTATTTTCCAAAATGTATATCATCCTGAAAGCTCTGGTTATTATGTATATTATATATTTCTATTATATAAATAATAATAATAATAATGAAATAAATTAAAAATCTATTAAATAATTAATATTTTAAAACCAAATATGAAATATGGTTATTAAAAATAAATTATGTTATGATCATGGAGATGGTTGGTCATGTGCTAGCATGAGTAACATTTTCATTTTTAATGATAATTACAAAAAAGGGATATGAAATATTATATATTTAAATAAGGATAATATTATCATATATTCAATATTAATTATTTAAATAAGCTTATATATATCATCAATGTGGTCTCGTGATGAAAAAATTGTCACATCCATTCGTGAATGTGGTTTGCCACACATACACGAAAAATGTTATCATATTTATTTGAGTGAAAAGATAATAAATAATATTATCTTTTAATAATGATAAATATTTAATTAAAATCATAATTATATTATATATATCACATATATTTATTATATAGACCCATGTTTTTCTTTAATACCTTTTTACTTAATTTTAAAGTCAAAAAACATAAAATCCTTAAACAAAGTTGATACAATGGATTTGGGTCTTGAAAAACAGAAGACCATACATAACATCTACAAAATAAAACATAATAAATTATAGAATTAATTATTTCTTATATTCTTTTGGGCCCTTGAATTCTTCTTAGTAAATGTAATCACAGTAGGATATACATAAAAAAGAATGAGGTAAAATAACAATAAGAGGATAGATAAGAACCTGAAAAAATATAATATAGGGTTAAAATAATCATTATCATATGTACACAATAATAATATCCAAACCCTAATAGTAAGCATTAATAAATTTCTTGGGATGTGAAAATTCATAAAAATGAAACATCACGTCTTAGTTGTTAATTTCCACACATAGTTGTTAACAATTCTATAATCATGTTCATGTATATTTCGTTTTCCCCAAGAGATACATCACATTACCAATTTAATTTTAGAACTATATAATATCAGGTACACTCATTAAAACATAACAAATAAATTTCACTATATAATTCTAGGTACACTTGTCACATCATACAATCAATATTATTGGGCACGGTACATAGAACATATATCAGTCATAGACATAAAATAACACATTTAAAATAATTAGGTTCATTTACTATGCATGAATTCATAAAATTTTGGTTCCCAAATGAAAAATTGATAACATACATGATATAAGAATCGTCATCCATGAGTGAAGAAGAAAAAATCTTGAAAAGTAAAAGATGATCTTTATTGAAAGATGATTTCTTTTGGAAAACATTGTGTTGGTCATAAAATAAAAAAGAAAACATGTATATCCTAGAAAATGTAATACAATGATTAATAATTTATATTCAAGGAATAATTTTAATCAAAATGGGATGAGAGAAGGAAAACCAAAATAATGAGAGTTGGGTTTTAGAATTCCCATTACCTTGTGTCTGAAATATTCTTTCACATTAACATCATGTATAATCACTTTAGATTAATTAAATAGAAAATAAATAACCATTTATACATTAATTTTAGTAATTGTATTTTTATTATGTTCATTTATGGCCTTTTAGATGAGTTATATAAAATAATTTCCTCGTTCAATAGAATTCATTTTCATGGTTTTCCGGACTGGTTTCCTCATAATCATGAATGGAAGTCCCGATAAAAAGAGTATAATTATACAAAATTTTTATTTTATGTTATTAATGATGCAATGGAATTATAAATGTTGTTATATTAATTGGGTTATATGGTGTGAGGATAAATACATAAATAAATGTTAATTATGATTGTTTTAAGTCATTTTTGGAAATTTTTCAATCATAATGAACTCATTTTTTGTAATCATTTATTATTTTGTGTATAAATCATTCATAGAATATAAATAGGGTTTAAAAACAGAATTTATAATATGTTTATAACATTATAATGTTTTTATTCAAATCCTTGAATAAAATGAATGGAAATGAAATTGTATCTTCTATGATGTGGGTAAATTGAAACATCACAGGCGATGATTTAATTTTTAGAACAAAATAGTAAGAGGGAGGGGTTTGTTGATGGATCATCCAATTATATGATATAGTAACATTATATCAATAATAATTTATTTATTATGTCATTTAGATAAGATAAGGTGAGTATAAGAGAAAAAATGAAATGAAAATTAAAAGAAAGAGGGAGAGGATTTACCTCATGAATTCTCCTCTTGAGACCCCCTTAAGGTACATAGGCTTGATATTCTGAGGAGACAGATAGCTCCATGATCTGGGGAATGTTCTAGGGAAGACTATTTCACATAATTTAGGCATGGTTTAAATATTTAGAGATGTTAGGATAAGAGGGTATGATGGGTGGTATTTATAATGAAGGAGAGGGGTGTTTTCACATTATTTAATTCATTAGTTTATTATTTTGCTTGGGACAAGAAAAATTTTAATTATTGAGACTAATTATAGTAATTAGATCACATGAGTTTGAAACATCAGTTCTTACATAAATGATGATTTAATTAATACTTTATTTATCTTATAATGTATATATAATTTTAATTATCATATTATACTTTTCACAAAAATTATTGTATTTCAGAAATATCCAAAAAAAATACCCAAACCATTTTTTGACATGTTGAATTAAATAATGAACTCCTTTTTATGAAAATTATTTTTTCAAATATGAGTAATTGAATTATTATTTAAAATCATCATTTACATGGAAAATATAGATTTTAGAATCATATCTTATTTTATAACACATTGAAGAATTTTTTAAGGACTCATAAAATTATCTTAAAATCATAAAACATAAAAAAATACAAATTTATGAATACATTTTATGAAAATTAATTTTCATTTAAATTATTAAATATATCAAAAAGTTATGATTAATTATTTATGACATATTAATATACCAAGACTTAATTAATAATTTTTGAAAAATTTACTAACATATACTATGATATAATTGTATCATATTTTCACTTATAAGATGCATAAATTTTATTTAAACATTCATGGGTGAGTCTATGATTCATTTGGACAGTTTATTATTAATATGGTTCATATTTCTATCCCTAATGTCATGTTATTATTTCATCATTATTAGATCATTAACTTGTTGAAATAGTTCTTATTTAATTAATTCTTCATTTATAAGGTTTTTATTGAGGTTCATAAGCAATTATATGTGATTTATACTATATTTAATTACTTTAATAAAGGGGTAAATTCCATTGATAAATGTTTGACTCATTACATTCTTCACCCATATTGATGTTTTTCCCTGCAAACATTATTTTACATAAATCGTCGAGGGTACTTCTCCTTCATTTCCTCCTCTAGTTTTCATGTTTAATATTTTCACTTATGGTTCCTTCACATCAATTTTTCAAGGTGAGATATATTTTTTCATAGTATCTTTTCTCCATGCTACATGATATTTACTAGTTACTCCTTATATGAGAGATTATCCTCCAATTATACCACCTCTATGTTCAGTACATGTGAGGGATCTGGTATGTACTTCATTAGGAGTGATATGTGGAATAGATCCTGAACTCAATCCATATTTAGTGGATGTAAAAGAAGATAGATTATGTATCCTATGTGATCAAGGATCTCGAAGGGGGCAATGGTCTGGGGGACTGGATTCCTTTTCTTTCCAAACCACATGAATCTTCCAACATGATATTTGATTAAAGACTTTATATCGAAGATCAAAATCCATGTCCTATTGATGGTTGTCATCACAGAACATTTTTTTGACTCTATGGAGATTTGATATGTTTTTAGATGTCTTGATCATTATGTATCATCTCTTTCATAAGGTTAGGTACATGTATCATTATTTAACTAACTTCATCTTACCATATTAGAGTTTTACATCGCTTTACATATAGAGAATCATATAGATCCATCTAAATACATGAGTGGAAGCTATTTTTGTATGATAACTCAACTAATGAGAGATGTTGATCCCATGCATATTCACATTCTAATGATTAGGTTCATAGAATATCTGTGAGTGTCTGAATAGTTCCTTCAAATGAAAAATCAATTTGGGGGTGATAGGCCATTCTGAAATTTTTCATAGTACTCACATCATGTTAAATACTCTTCTAGAATTTAGATATGATCCTGGGATCACAATTAGAAAACATTGAGAGTAGAACTCCATGTACTCTCGCCACAACCATCACATATATTATAGAATGTTTTTCATGTGAGATATCATCTCGAATAATGATAATGTGGGAATCCTTGCTGAGTTAATCCACCAAACCCCATCTCGTATTACTTTGTTTGGTTGTATTTGGGAGACCAGTGATAAAATCCACAGTGACAATCTCTAATTTCTATATGGGTATAGGAAAGGTTTGAATCATCTATTTGGTCTTTTGTTTCTAAACATTAACTTTTTGACATATCAATAATCTTGTGATATACTCAACAATCACCTTCTTCATGTAGTACCTTCAGAAGTGCTCTCAGATATCACGGTACATTAATGTACTCTCGGGATGGGTAGAGAATGTTTTGCAATCTGCATTGTCCAAAAGCTCATTCATTGTCATAGAATATGATGGCACAAGAAGCCTCAATCCAAACTGAATCACACCATTATCATAGATATGGAACCCTTTATGTTTCCCTTACATTACTATAGTAAAATTCTTTTCTAACTCATTATTATCCCATTGTGCTTCTTTAATCATCTATTATATATATGTTTGGGATATTACTTGGGAAAAGAAGGATTTATTCACTGATTTTATGATTTCCATATACATACTTTGTATATCTATGAATACATGGACTTTATTAATCCATAACATGGATAGAGTAGCAGGATCTTTTAATACTTAATGCATCAGCTACATTGTTCACATTACTGGGATGATAGTGAATAGTGAAATTATATTCCTTTATTATATCTAATCATATCCTATGATTCATGTTGAGCTCATTTCATGTAAATATATACTTTATGCTATTTTTATTGGTATACATTTCCCACTTCTCACCAGAGATGTAGTACCACTAGATTTTCAAGGAAAAAATCAGAGTTTCTATCTCGAGATAATGAATTGTGTTTTTTAGCTTATGGATCTTAAACATTTGTGAGGATTAGGATATCACATTATTAGTTTTAATTAGTACAAAATCCAATACTTTTTCTCAATCATGACCATATATCACTAAAAATTCTCCAAATTTTTGTATTGTTAGTACAGGTTCATCGATAACCCTTATCTTTGGCTTTTGATGATTTCCTCACTATATTTCATCCAGAAATTCATTTACCATTTCATTATCATCATATTTAGTGTTCTTGACAATCATGATAAATTTATCACAAGTACCTAGATAATCCAAGAAAACTACACATTTTTCATGACACTAGAGGTTCTAGTCTATGCCTGAGTTTCATTTTTCTGAAGGATGAACAGAATTTCCCACATGTGTGATCACGTGTCCCATGAAAGTGATTTTCTACTTCCAGAAGTGATATTTTAGGAACATGGAATACATCATATCCTTCCATACTATCACTAACACATGCCACATATGTTCATAATATTGTGATTTTTTATTATATTAGATGAAAATAAAATTGATAAAAAAAACCAAAAATTTATCAGTGTAATTTTTAATGATTTTATTCATCAAATCTAGGAAGATTATAGGGGAATTAGTAAGTCCGAAGGGAATCACAAGAAACTCGTATTGCTCATACCGTTTAAATAATGTATTCATCTGAATATATACCTTCTTCACCATTAGATGATGATATCATGATGGAATAACCACGTTGTAGAAGTATTAATATCCTCGTATCTAATCCAACAAGTCATCAGTCCTAACACGTGGATACTTTTACTTCATGGTGACCTTGTTGAGTTCCCAATAATTGATACCCAGTCACATTGATCTATCATTTTTATTGACAAAGATAACGTTCTCACATAAATTTGAGGCACTAGGGAGTATGAACCCTTTTTTCAAATTATCTTTTAGCTTCTTATTTAACTCTTCTAATTCGGTAGGAGACATTATATTTGGATATTTAGAGATAGGAGTAGCTCTAGGAATGCATTCTGTTGATAAGTATACCTCATTATTTGGGGGAAGTACCACTAACTATTTAGGAAATTCATAACTATATTCCATCATGATGAGAATTTCTCCTTGGTTCATAACTTCATTTGACTCAACCATTTTAGAAAAGTATGCATCTTCATGTGGAATCAACTACCACACCATTGAATGATTTTGAAAAAGATATTCATGATCTTATTGTCATTAATAGAGGAGTTTGGGGTGGTTAAAAATATGAAAAGATATTTCATTTTCCCTAAATTTGATTTGTGATCTATATAATGAAAACCAATCTATCTCCATTATAATATCTAATTCCACCTAGGTATGTATTTTGAGATTCAGTGGACGAATCATCTGACAAACACCTAAAAGAGAATATTCCATCACTAGGGATGAAATGATAGTTCCTCTTGGTGTTTTTATAGATATACCAACATCAAGGTATCTAGAATTAGATTAAATATTATAGATAAAATTGAAATATATAAAGCAATGTGTAGAAATAGAATCAAATAAGACTCTTTCACTTTTGGAGTGATTAGGATGTATACCATGTACATTAATATTTTCTTTCTCCGCTTTAGCAGTAGTGATGGAATAACACTTTCAGGAATCATTTGGATTTTATGGATGATGATGTTGATTAACCTCAACAACTCATGTTTTAGTGAAATAGTTTTCATAGTCTGGTTTCTCCCTACAGTAGTATAATTGGACTGTGGGTTGTGTTCTCCTTTCCTCTACCACATTATACTGCTTCTTCAAATATTTTCAACATTCATGAACTTAGTTTAATTCTCTCCCAGACATGAAGCATTATTCTATCCTTTTAAGCTAGTTCCCATGATGCCTTATACATATTTTTTAATACATGGGTGGTTTATTTTCCATCCACATATCTCATTAGATCATTCGACTTGAAGCACTATCGTTTTTCTTATCACTAAAGCCATGGGACCATTCTCCAAACTCCTTCACTACATTGAGAGAACATTGAAAAACTTCTTCACAAATCCCAAAGTATGTATTTAATAGATCCTTTCAATGGTTTGGTTTTAAAACACTAAATAATCTATATATTATGATATCATTATTCATTACAAAACACTATTCTTACATTTCAAGCCTTATGAAACTTGCTTCAATGTATGTGAAATATTATACTTTATTTTACTTTATCTTTATGAATTATATCTAAAACATTTTAGGATGATTCATAGGGAAATAATTGTACAGAAAAATTATCTTAAAGTATTCCCACTCAATATAATTAATTTCATCTTTTTTTCTTTGTGTTCTTAATCAAAGACCACCATAGATCAACCTATCCATCGAGGTAATAAACATATAGATTTAACTTCACCATCTCAGAATAGTAATGAATAAAAAATATCTTCTCCATTGAGTTGTCCCAATATTACGTAACTAGTGTATCATAAGATCTACTAAACATCAATGGGTGTTTCCACATTAGACAATAGATCCCATGTATCTCCATCTTAGGTGAAGGTGGATGTTCTACATTATTAAAGATATTTTCCATAACATGAGACCTCTGGTAATGAATCTCCATGAATTTTTGAACACCACCTCTTAATGAATTGGGGATGTCATTCAAGAAATCAATTTATTTCCCCTAACATGGGTTGTTGCTATGGTTTCTCCTAGTTCCCACTATTTTCTAAAATATAAAACGTTAGAACAAAACATAAGACAAATAGTCATAAAAAACTAATATATTAAATTAAAAATTTATTTTTAATGCAATATCATGTGGGATAAATATTTTTAAATATTATAAAAAATATATTATTCGGAGATTACATGTAATTATTTTTATACTAAGTGTTTTCACTAAGGTTCTCTCATTCTAATTGAAATATTACTGAAACCATCCTCTGATGCCACCTATAAGGGCAATTCCTTTTCTTTCATATCAAATACATAATTTTAATAAAAACCAATAAAAAATAATTAAGAAAAGAGGATACAAAGGTTTAAAGTCTTGGGAAAATTAAGACAATACAAAAAAAAATTAAAATAAAACATAAAACAAATATTTAATGTCTTATTCTGATGTTTCTTATTAGCTCTTGAATTTTTTTAGTGCATGTAATAGTATGTGAATATACATAAAAAATGGGAAAGATAAAAGATGATAAGAGGATAGATAAGAAATTGAAACCATATAAAATGGGGTGATCATAACAATTATCATCATTACATTGGTATAAGATAACAATCATGAGAGTAATCAATGCAAAAAATCTTGGAATGTGGAAATGCATAAAAACGAAACATCATGTAATAGTGGTCAACTAACACACATAGTTATTTACAAATCTAATATCATGTTCATGAATATTTCACTTTTTCAAATGAGATATACTACATTAACCATTTAACTGGAAAACTATATAATTTTGTGACCACCCTTCACAACATAACATTTATATTGCACAATATAATTCCAGCCACATGAGTCATATAATAACATTTAAATTATCATGTATTTCATATAAAACATATATCAATATTAATGATTAAATATCCCATGTAAAGGATTGAGTTTCACTTCATAATAATAAATTAATAAATAATGTGTATCTAAATTAAAGAGGGAATTACATAATTGATATAAGAATCATTAACCTTGAGTGAAGAATAAAAAATCTCGAGAAGTAAGAAGTGTGTTTTTTTGAAAGAAGAGTTGTTTTAAAAAAATTATCTTTGTAATAAAATAATTTATAATACATTTATTTCATATAAAAGGTATTATAATGATGAATTGATTATATTTAAGCAATATCCATTCAGAAATGGGTTGAAGGAGGGAAATCCAAAAGAATGGAGTACGGTTCCGGAATTCCCCTTACATTATGTCTAAATGATTTCTTTATGTTAATATCATGTATAATCACATTATATTCATTAACTAATAAAATAATTAAACTTTTATAGATTAATTTGAGTCATTATATATTTATAATTCTCATTTATGTCCTTTTAGATGATTTATATAGTTTAATTTCATCATTTGGATGAATTCATTTTCATGGTTTTCACGACGGGTTTGCTTGTATTTGTGAATGGATGTCCATGAAAAATGAGGATAATCATATTGAATTATAGTTATATATTATTAATGATCTATTATAATCAGGAATGTTCTTATAATGAATCTATTTATATGGTATGAGGATGAATCATCAGCTAAATGTTAATGATGATCATTTTATGTTAATTTTGGTGGTTTTTCGATCACGACAAACTAAATGGTTTTATCATATAGTTATTTGTTTATAAGTTATTTCCAGAGTATAAAAAGGGTTGTAAAATAAACTTTATAGTATATTTAAACCATTATTAGGGTTTTAATACAATATTTTATGTTGATAATTGAATATGAATGTGCATCACCCATGATGCTGGTAAATTGACACATCACGAGAGAAAATTTATTTTTTAGAATAAAAGAGTGAGAGGGAGGAGTTCAAAACTGAATCATCCATTAAAATGATAAAAATACCCTTATATCAAAATAAATTATTTTTTCAGACATCTTGATAAGATAAGGTGAGTATATGATAAAAAAAGAAAAGAAATTTAAAAAAGGGAGAGAGGATTTACTTCTTGCATTCTCTTATTCAGATCCTCCTTATGGAACCTAGGCTTATAATGTGGATGATAAAAAGAGATAATTGACAGGGGAATGGGACTAAAGAATAGTATTAGGAATATATTTTTCAATAATTATATCTTGAGCGGTTTTAAGAGAAGAGGTGTGATGGGTGGCATTCATATTGGAGGAGAGGGGTGTTTTCTCATTATTTTATTCATTATTTTATTATTTTTATCAAGAAAATCAATATTGTTGATTAATGAGATTAAATAATGTAATTATAACATGTGAGTTCTAAATAATGGTTATTATATAATATATTACTCAATCAATAGTGTATTTAACTTATAATTTATATATACTGTAAATTGTCGTATTTTACTATTCACCAAAATATTCAAGTATTTTAGAAAAATCCCAAAATTTCACCCAAACAATTTTTAAATACAGAATTAAAAAATGAACACCATATTATTGAAAATAATTTTCTAAATACATGAAATTTTTTTTTAAATTAAAATCATCACGTACTTGGAAAATACTGATTTTTGAATTATTATTGAATTATATACACTTTGAAAAATTTCTCTAGGTCTCATAAAAATTTCTTAAAATAATAAGAAATAAAAATATTAATTTGTAAGTACATTTTTAGAATATAAATTTCCTTTTAAATTGTTAAATTAATAATAAAATTATAATTAAATATTTATTCAATAAAAATAACCACACAAAATTAATAATTTTTAATATATTTACTTACTTTTACTATGATATAATTGGATCATACTTTCAATTATAAGAAGAATAAATATTATTTATACATTAATTTTTGGGATACTATTCATTTTTCTAGTTTACTATGCATAACGATGATATTAATATTTCTGACGTCAATTTAATAATTCATCAGTATTGGATCATTAACTTCATGAAATTCATTTGATATCATTAATTCGTTGTTTATAATGTCCTTATTATGGTACATAAGTGATTTGTTGTGATTTACATATTATTTCAGGACTATAATAAGAGAGAAATTACAATGATATTTATTTTGGTTTTTTACATTGAATAAATTTAACCTTATTACCGTCTATGTATAGCATTAGTGAATGAAGAATTACATCCCTTAGCTAGGTGGTAGTCCATCATACCCATTAGCGACATTATCATACCCCTAAAAGAATAAACAGTAAATGATATATATTATACAATGAATAAATAGGTATACATATGCTATGAATACCATTCCGATACATTATATCCCCAATCTTAACAAATAGTTAGTGGTGGTAATGGAATAATGAATAGATTTGATTCTTGGGGCGGTAATACATTGTACACACGAACAATGATTTTGTAACCCAATTGATGAAAGGGGAGAGGGTTTTAGGGGACGAACGTATTATAAAAACATATAATTATATTAAATATATCGATATTATTATATTATCATTTTTTTAAAATTAATTATTTTGGAGAGGGATGAAATAAAATAAAAAAGCTCATTGAAGATCATTATCTCTTTTTAGGTATCCTCTAACGGTTTTATCCCAAATTCTTCTTAGGTTATCTTTATTACAAATATATGTATTCTAGGATGATGATAGAAATTTTTTAAGTGATTTAGGTTGGTATTGGATGAACCAAAAGGGTAATAAGGTGCGAAGAAGATAGGATATGGTGTGTCCTTTTATAAGTAATGTGATTTGTATACTTGTAATATCTAGAAAAGAATCAAGCGTACCCATGTTTTTATCTTTCTAAAAGCTTAAAAAATGGTCCACTATCCATCCTAGTTTATATAAGTGTGATATATTTACAAATAATGGTTTTTTGAAATGTTGTTAGGTTATTTTTACCCGTATTTTCTAGGTTTAACTCTTGATAAATCCATTTTTACCTTAACTGCAGTAAATATTTTTTAATTTTTTAACTGAACATTTTCATAAAAAATTAATGTGAAGTTATTAAAAATTAAAAATAACGATTATTCCAGATATATAATACTTTTTTAAAATTAATTTCATTAAAAAGTTGAATGATTATTTAATATTAATCCCTTAGATGTGATGATAATTTAATGTTTTGAATATAAAATGATCAAAAGTTTAGAAAGTTTGTATATAAAAATTTGATATGAAAATGATTCCAATGACCAAAATTAAATTAATATATATATAATTGACATATTGTTAATTTAAAACCATTATAAAATATAATTTAAATTTATAAATAATTTAAATGAAAATGTTTTAGTAATTAATATTTTTTATTTTTTATTCTTTGTCGAAAAATAAAAGAATTTACAGAAATCCAAAAAACCTACCTTAAGATAATTTCGATCGTATTTTTCATAAGATGATATTAATTATATTAAATATATATTGTTAAAACTAGTAATAATTAATTTCCACAAATATGTGCAAAGAATGACTAAACCATATTTTTGAAAAATACACATTTCAAAAAAAAATATTTTTCATTTAAATGATTATTATAATGTTTTCAATAAATTGATAACCATAATTTAGATATTTTTTTTATTAATATTAATACCCCTCAATATAATTTCTTTTTATACTATATTATGGTTCACCTCAACTTAGGGATCTGTGTTCCAAAATCTATCGAAGGGATTCAATTTATGAAATATATTTCCTTGGTTGTTTTATCTCGATGTTGAATTTCACATATTCTATCAAATACAATGTTCTTATTTGAGATTTTAGGGGTGTTATATATTTTTAAAATGGTTATATTTAATTAATAATTCTGAATATTTCTATTTTTAGGTTAAAATTAACTTTTTAGACTTACCTATGGGTATCTATAATATAAATAAAATCATGATATAATTTTTTATGAGGTATAAACCACAATATCTGACAAGAGACTATATATAATATTTCAATAAAAATACCATAAATTTTATAAATTCATCTTGATATTAAAATGAATTAAAAAATAATAAAAATTTTTTATGAAATAACAATGCCCTTAAATAGTATAATATTGAATTTGAATATAATTTGCTGAATTTTTAATCCTAAATTTAAAATTATGGAACCTAAAGTATATTTTTGTCTAATCCAAAACTATTTTGGTCCATTTCTATTAATTACGTATTAAAATGTTACACATAGGTTTGTATTACTTATAATGTTAGATAACTCTCCTTTTTTAATAATATACCAAAAAATGTCATGGAAATCAATACAATACATTATTTTTCATAAATTCATTTATATGCTTAAAAAAGTATTTTTTCTGAAATTTATTTTTCCAAGTAATGGATAAATATAATAAAAATAATTTTTACCGCCCCTAAATATTGAATTCTAAAATATTTTGTTTATATTAAATAATAGAATATATTTTTTGGATTATAATGAAAATTAAATTTTAGTACATAAAAACAAGATTCCACGGTAGAAGTTAGTCAACTTAAGAATGGTTAAAATGGTTAAAAATGGTTATATAATGGATATGACCAAAAAATATAACCAAAACATATCATTTAATGGGTGTATAGATATGTTACTGATCTTACACTTTATCCATTCAAATTTTTATCAATTTCTGATTAAATTTACCTAAATATGACATCTGTTTTTAATTTTAAAAACAATTTCAAAAATTTCACTCCTCTTATATGTAATAGGACCCTTAACCACCCCACTTTTACTCATAGAAAAAAAATCATAGTTTATATAAATTTTTCTAATAAATCCTCCGAACCCTACTTATCACATAATAGTGGTTCAATTATCCCTAAAAGATGAATATAATAAGGCATATGATATTATTTATGGGATATTTAAGGAAGATGTAATTTTCTCAATCGATTTCTTTCAATTTTAATTATGCTTAATCCTATTTAAAATATATTATATACATAAAAATATAATGTCATATGGAAAATAGTTTTACTCAAATATTACTATTTTTATAGAATAATCATTATCTACCCCCATCTCATCGAATTGAAATTGAAAACATCATTCGAGTTATAGGTTTACTACAACTTTCAAGGATGACATATTTTATTTTTCTTCACCACCTTACATGTTTGTTTCAAAAAATAAAATTAATGAATAAATATGATATTTATAAAATGAAAATATTTTGAAAGATAAATTTTCTATTCAATTGATAATATTTATAATAAATGGTCTTATAACAATTTAATTGCTTAAAATGAGCATACATTTTAATTTATTATTTGAATGTATATTGGAAAATAATTTCTACTATATAAATTATGTGCCAAAAGTGTGATATAATTTGAATATAGGTTTTATATTTTTTTTGTTCCATAAATGTAATATAAATATTTTACAAAATATTAAGGTAACACATTTAGTTTATTTTTAATTATCCAAAATAAGAATGTTATGATATTAGTCTTTATTAGTCATATATAGCTATCTAATGGAATGAAATTGGAAAAATATGAAAAATTAATTAACTATTTTCTAATATTTTGGAGATTATAAACTCGTGAACATTACATGATAAATAAAATTATTCGACAAAAATTGAAATGGAAAAATGATCAATGTTATCTCAAAATATGTAATAGAAATATAATAAATGAATATAAATGATTAATATAGAAGTGTATAAAAATTTATATGGTTTTAAGAAAAATGAATAATAATTCATAGTTTATAATATATGACATATGAACACATTTGAAAAAGTGGGAATATAAGGTACTAGTTTCTTCGTCTTAATTTTATTTCATTGAGACATTTTCCATTTGGAGAACCATATTTCTGTTTATATGATTAACATTTCCTTCAGTACCACTTGATTATTTTACACTACATTTTTTATTTAATTGTTGGTACTCAACAATCCAAATAATGTAATTTATTTCAATATATTTTGATTCAGTTTTTATATAATACTAAAAGTATATTTTTTGTAAAATTTGGTTCATTAATACACTTCTAATTTTATACAAGAATTTAATATTATATAGTGAAAACACATTCCAATTTAAATCATTAGTTATTATTAGATTTTTCACTTTAATTTAAGCTATGTTATTTTCTCATCCTTTGGTACATGTATTAGATAAATAACAATGTGAATAATTATCTTAATTTACTGTCATTGAGTTATAACCAATATTCTTTAACATCATACTTCTTTGTCTAGTTTATTTCACCATTTCATTATATTATATGGTATTCAATATTTATTTTTTATGTTTTACATGTCTTCATGGAATTAATCCTCATTATTGTTCACAACTCATCCTAAAAATCGCGTTTATGTGGAGTCTACCTATTATTTGATTTATGGAAAATAATATTTACCATCAATGTCATTATTCTCTATATTATTTCAAAAATGTTCTTTTCTACACATTACTGATTTATAATGGTAAATATATATATAATTTAATTTCCTTTATAGATTCACCGAATTTTTTTTAATGTTTTCATTGTGATTCATTTTTGAATCTCTTTAACAAATTTTGAAAATAATTTTTTCAACCTTCACTAAATGACTACCATTTCCTTCCATCAGGAAAATTTTTTCTTATTAAGATAATTATTCATGATTTCATTTTATTATAATTAAATTATTTTATCCAATGTAATTAGTGTAACACCCCAAGATTTCATAGTTTGTTATTTCTTCAAAATAATTCAATAATTTGCACTACACGCAACACCGAGTTCAATCACACCATGACTTACAAAAAAAATCCATTCAAAAGAGGTTATGAATAGTATTATCTAAATTTTAAACTTTATATAATCCTTATAATTTTAGAATCCATATTATGAGTTTCATATATATAATGAAAGAACAAATTCATTTTCAGTATTGCAGTTTTACCAACTTTTACTAGTGAACCCTTTTTAAATAAATTATTTTAAACTTTTTGACTAAATGGGGACATCAAAAAATTTAAAATAAAACATCCCAAGCTTCCATGGTACGCTTTCCTTTGAATAAAACAGTAGCGTGTGTTGTACGCAACTTCGAGTTTTAACACACACCACAACCGATCAAACTAGCCGTTATGAATAGTAATACCTAATTTCTGAAATTACATATATTTTATATTTCAAAATGGACTTCATTTTTGGATTTGGAATATCAAATTTAGCCTAAGGTAAAATTTTGGTACTTTTCGGATAACTTTCATATTTTGACGAATAGTGAAAATTACTAAATTTTAATTAAAAACAACTTTTGTAATCAAAATAATTAATAGTGATAAATTATGAATTTTAGTAGTTTTAAAGTATATTTAGAATATATTTTTACTATTTAATATAATGTTGGTCATTGGACATAATTTTACAATTAAACCGAACATAAACAAGTGTCAATCTTTTGATAGTTATTATCTCTTAAAAACACGCTTTTTGTTTTGACAGCGGGAATTAATTTTAAATTAATTTCTGCCACTTATGTGTTTTGAATTTAGGAAAATGGATTCCATATTTGGAATCAGGATGTTCAAATTGTTTAAATAGGTAACTTTTATTTTTAGACATTTTGAATAATTACTGCGGTAAATATTTTATTTACCATGGTTAAGGGTAAATCCGGTAAATAAGGGTTACAAAATAATATTATAATAATACTAAATTACCCTAAAACGTGTCTTAACCCTATTGGTTGATACATGGTCGACCATGGGCATCTTTGGGTCGTTTTTGGGACCCCATGGATCCAGTTGTAAGTGATAATGACACTTTATTTTAATTAAGTTAAAATGAATACAAAAATGACACAAGCATATATCTTTTAGCAAAACAATTGTTACATAGAGTTATATATGTTGGATTTTAGATTATAAATATTCATTAGAAAGATAAAACGATTTCCTACATAATGATAGTTTATTTATAATTTTTAGACATTAAATAATTTATTTTATATATGACACAATGATGATGCAGTAATTACTATAATAGTGAAAAATTGAAATAATTGATATTATAAATACCCAAATAAATGAAATATGAAACTTTTAATGAATTAAAATAATTTTCTAGGATAATATGATATATTAGGATTGATTTAATTGACTTTTTCGAAGTAAGAAATCTGTTATGAGTTTCACAAAAATCAACTATTGAATAGTGTCAAAATTGACATAAAAGAGTTCTTAAAACAAATATTATATTATTAATTGATATTAAACTCTTAAAAATCTAAGGTTCGGCCAAGAGACTTATATCATGATAGGTTAATCATTAATGGACCACTTGGGGGTCTCTTGGATGTATGTAGTATGTTTATTAACCATATTATATAAAAATACAAAGAGACATTGTAAAAGTGAAACTAATTAACTTAGAGTTAATACTTAAAGATAAGGTTAATATAAGTACCCAAACCTGTCTAAATTCTATTGTTTGAGTTGTTTTCGACCCATACCCACCTTAACCATTGAATAGTCAACTTTGGAGCCATTGTAAACCGAATATGAATTTATTATAAACTAATATCTCTAGCTTTTCCAAAGGTGCCCCTCACCCCTCTTATAAAAGGGCACTCCTTCTCATTTCTTCACACCTTCAAAGCCTTTTGGTTTGGCCAAACTCTGCCCAAATACTCTCCCAACTTCCCTCACTAAAACCTAGGGGCCTTAGTTTGATCATAAAGCCAACTTATGGAGCCCTTTTGATCAAATCAAAAGGAAGAACCCGAAGAAGAGGTAATGATTTCACCACCCTTTTCTAAGTTCATTTCTTCTTCCACTTTTTCTTCCTTTGTTGTTACCATTCTAAAATAATAAATCCAGTATCATATATATACTGTGATGTTATTATAAATATGGTACAACCATATTCAGTATTCTATCCACCCTTTGAATAACATGTCACCATAAGTGCGTATGTACGGCTTACCGCCTCCACGTCGTGGTGTAATTTTTATTCAATATAATATTATTTGGATGGGTATAATAATGATGTGTAACTCTTGTAAATAATAAATATAAAATGTTAATGATTCTGTATATATGATATACCATCCATTTATATATTATTTTAATATCAAAAGAATGATATTGTCGCTCGTGCGTACGTACGGACTACCGTCTCCACGAACGCGATGAGATTCATTCTCCATCGTACCCATTCAAGTATAATTATCATTTGATGATTTAAAAAATTATGGTTAAGGACTTGATATCATTCTGGATATGAATAATATAAAACCTATCATTTACAAACATGTCTTACGTAACAAAACATATAAAAGAAAACAAGTAAGTTAACACCCGAAACAACGATAATACTAAGATATTATTATCAAATCAATATTAAAAGATCATATATGATATCATATTAATGTATATGATTATTGAATAATTTAATAACAATTATTTCACCATTATACAGGAGTTTAACCTACCCCAACCAAGGAAAAGTACAAGGTAAGGGTTATTTCACAATCTCTTCATTATCCGAGGTTGTTTATATGTAATAATCTACTAGGATCTCTTTATCATCAACATCCATGTTTTCTTAAAAATGTATTTCAAATTCTTTTTATTATTTACAAGAATATGGGTTGAAGTCATTTATACCCTTGGTTGACTTGTTATAAGAGGTTTATGAAGGAATCATTCCATCGTTTTCAAAACAAGGTCCTTTTTAACCTTTTCGACAGAATTAAGGTAAGAATGTTTTTTTAACTTATACGGCGGGTGCGGCTATTTTACGCCGTTATAAAATCTTCAAAGCTTCCCTTACAAGCTTATAAGAATATTTTCAAAGAAAATGTTTTATTTTATATGGATCTTAAATGATTTCAAAATAAAAGGAGATATTTCTTTAAAAAGAATTTTGATTTCATCTATGTCAACATCCTTTGATGGATTTTAAGATTATTTGAAGTTGATTTATTATGATACAAAACTTCTATATTGTATTGAAGGTTTTGTGATATTTTTGACTGTGGATGTTCTATTTTTATACCATTCATAGTTTATGGTGAAATTATTGACATTTCGTAGGCTAGTTTTAATACGAATGTTTATGTTATGTTTAAACCTTTTCATATGGGAATGCATTGGACTTAGTAATTGACGGGTGGAGCCCGCTATAGCTCTTCGATGCATCGGTAGGTCTCATGAGACAAACTAGTGTCTTGGCACAAGGCCTTGACAAAATATTATTTGTAGTCTTGGCACGAGTCCTTGGCTATGTGGTTATGATAGTCTAGCATTATGCATTCCAACATTATGAAAGTGGTTAGTGATTTTGCATGTGATTATTCGATTAGTAGAATATCGATGTGAATGAGTAAATGGAATGATTTCATTTTATTTATGCCATACAATGTTGAAAGTTCAAGTTTGAAAGGCTGTTGTTTTAGTTATACATTGCCTTAAATGTTTATTCTTATTTATGAAAGTTTCCGCTATATTGTTATCCTTACTGGGCATTTGAGCTGACCCCTTTTCTATGTTTTATTTTTCCCAGGAAGTGAAGAAGTAAATTATGAATGACCTGCAGGGATATTATGTGGGGATATGAGTGTGGATTATGGAGACAATATGTTGTTATAGTAGTTTTTCATTTTATGGTGTAATGTAAGACTTATGAATATATCTAGTGTTTCCAAGACTACTAAACCAATCGGTCTTTCGAGATTTGATCTTTCTTGTGATCATACCAATGTTATGTAATAATGCACCGACTCTGGGTAACTGGGGTCGGGGCGTTACAGTTGGTATCAGAGGAAGTTTAGTACAAACATTGGAAGCTAGATTTAGATAAACTCTGATTAGAGAACATAGACCTAAGATGAACTTTGAGGATTAGTATAGAAGAACTTCCTAGAATTTTGGTATTGTAGAGATTTTGTGAGTTTTACAAACAATACATCCCTGTCTGGATACGAGCAGGTAGAGGCGGCTCTGGCACAGATGTACCTAGGGGTAAAACCCGAAAACACCGCTTTGAGCTAGACTCAAACGGGAACTGGTGCACGACAACGGGCCTTGTTGCACTCTTGGTTACGACACTCCCGGGGGATATGCTTAGGATAACTCTCATTTTCTTTACAAATCATTATGAAGGGTTTATGAGTATATAATTTCTCAAAGAAAACATTTTTATGATTATGGATTATATCCATAAATAGTTCAATTTATGTTAAGTGTTTTATAAGTATGGGATTATGTATTTTGATTCATAATCTGATCTAGTTTATGCCATTGTTTAGAAATGGCGCCTAGTGGAAGAAATGGAAACCGTATCAATGCACGCACTCCATATAGGGATTGCCCTCCTGCTCAAGATAATTATAGTGGGGCTGGTGATGCAACTGGTGCCGATCAGCTAATCACCATACTGGGAAAACTTACTCAAGTTATGAAAAATAACCTTACCCGTATGGAGCACCCTGATCCACAGTGTGGAGGATCAATGTTAGATCGATTCATGAGGCAACAAACACCAACGTTCAATAGGAGTACAAAGCCCTTAGTAGCCGAGCAATGGATAAATTCCCTAGAGAAAATATTTCAGGCTTTGGGGAGCAGTGAAAGGGAAAAAGTTATCATGGCAGTTTACCACCTCACTGGAGATGCTGATCAATGGTGGTCATTGATTCAAAACGTGAAGGAAGATGATGAAGTATCAAATATGGAATGGAGGTATTTCAAAGATCTGTTTTTAGAAAAATACTTTCCTCGCGACCATCGAGTAGATATGGAAAGGCAATTTTTGAGTCTGAGACAAAAGGAGGATGAGAATGTCACAAAGTATGAGGCCAACTTTACAAGGTTAGCGAGGTATGCTGGAGATTATATTCGCAACCCAAGAAGTAAGATTGATCGTCTCTTTGATGGGTTAAAACCATTTCTCCGTCGAGCATTAGTCTCACAATCCTTTTCGTCATACGAAGACATTGTCTCATGTGCTATCAAGACCGAAAAGGAATTCTCTAAGTCTTATAACTTTAAAGCAAAGCAAGAGAAGAAGAGACCTGCTGATCAATCTGGGAATGGAAATAAGGGGAAGAAGGGAAAGGTTGAATATCCATCCTGTGTTAAATGCGGAAAGAAACACCCTGGAACTTGCCTGAAAGGAATGGGAGTTTGTTATAAGTGTGGAGGAAAAGGGCACAAAGTACGTGACTGCAAGGGTAAGAAAATGGTTTTAAATGTACAATGCTTCGTTTGCAAGGAGTTTGGATACTACGCGAAGCTATGTCCCAGTCATCATACTATGCCACAAATGATGTTATTGGATAATAATCAAGTTATGATACTACCACAGATGAAGAGGAATGATTAGAGTTCTTATGTTGATTATGTCAATGGAGTGTTGTATCAACAATGTACTTGTTATAATAATTATGGAGTATATAAGGATTGTACTGAAGTACTATTTAATTAAGGACTTGAGATTGTGTGGATCATAGAAAAGTGACTCAATAGAAGGATAAATTTTTGGAAAATATATGGTTGAGAGAAAGATAAACCATAATATGGTTCTGATACCGAGTTAGTGATTTTAGAATAATACATGATTGATTTGGATAAATTATATTGGATATTCTTGACTACCTTGAAACTGATTAATGATTTGTATATTCCATCATTTTTTTGGGGGTTTAAAACATTTTTTTATTGATGAAGTATATCCATCATTCTATATGGAATAGGGGATCATGAATGTAATCAATAAGGAATATGGTAATTCAGGATGTTTCAGTGTATTAAAAGAATACAAGATGAAGGTATTCATATGCTATTATGGGGTAAAAAGGATCTATATTATGTTTACCTTCCTTATAAATGTTGGACTGTGAGTTT
Source organism: Viscum album (assembly GCA_963277665.1). Taxonomy (NCBI): domain Eukaryota; kingdom Viridiplantae; phylum Streptophyta; class Magnoliopsida; order Santalales; family Viscaceae; genus Viscum; species Viscum album. The sequence continues at coordinate 1,775,120,585 of OY728146.1, read as the reverse complement.
GGACAGAAGTATTTTGGATAGTTCTAGTTTGGATTATTTTGGATTTCCATAAAAGGACAACCCGGAGGTCGGGCGGCAACCCGTCGCGTCCGGCAAGACTGCGAGACTTGAACCCGCAACCGAAGGGTGACAAGGGTGCATCACCTACCACTGGCCCACGAAATTTCCTGGTTTAAATAATGTAGTTTCTATTAAAAGATCTTGTAGATGAATTATAAATTCGTTTATTTTGGAACCCTGTACGAATAGTGTAAATAGAATTTTTTTTACATTCTATTATCTTTTAGAGTGAAAGAGGAGTTTGTGGTAGAAATTTATTAATGGATAAAACTCTAATTATAAAGTAAGTATATCTCCTTATGATCTTATCCAATCTCATAAATAAATTCCTCAATATTAAGAAAAGAAACATAGAATAAAAATGTTTTCCTATATGGTACCTTAAGTCATCACTAATTTATGGCTTTGGTATTTTTGGCCTTTTCATAGCCATGTTCTCTACCACTCTCCATCAGATAACTGATGGTTATATTTTTCTTCCATATCCATATTTTCCTACATGGAACCCTAGTATGTGTTATTTTCGGTAATATTCATACTTTCGACTCTTTATTTTAAATAGAGGCCTCATTAATTAATTTTTCGATGTGGGATTTCAACTAAGATATTTTGAAACGTCAAAAATGTGTTATCCTAATACCCTATGTTTTGTTGAACCGATGGTATTTCAAATCATCATAGATTGATGAATTTAAGGACCTCAATTTTACACTTGTTTGTGATTGATGACCTCAATCACTACCTATAAATATTTATGTTTTTCCTCCAATTATATGTCTCTAATTTCCACCAATGTTCTCCTAATCGAGATCATAATTTGGTGGTGACCCTTTCATTTCTCTTTTCCTCATATTAAGACTAAATTTTGGTAACCCAATTTCCGATGTGGGCTTTCCCACAAATATATTTTCTATTTTCAACCATTTATTTTCAAAGAACAATTTCAAATTGCGAGGACGCAATTTATTGAAGGAGGGGAGAATGTAACACCCTAAGATTTCATAGTGTGTTATTTCTTCAAAATAATTCAATAACATTCACTACACGCAACACCGAGTTCAATCACACCATGACTTACAAAAAAAAAGCCATTAAAAAGAGGTTATGAATAGTATTATCTAAATTTTAAACTTTATATAATCCTTATAATTTTAGAATCCATATTATGAGTTTCTTAGATATAATGCAAGAACAAATTCATTTTCAGTATTGTAGTTTTACCAACTTTTAATAGTGAACCCTTTTTAAATAAAATATTTTAAACTTTTTGACTTAATGGGGACATCAAAATATTTAAAATTAAACATCCCAAGCTTCCACGGTACTCTTTCCTTTGAATAAAACAGTAGCGTGTGTTGTACGCAACTTCGAGTTTTAACACACACCACAACCGATCAAACTAGCCGTTATGAATAGTAATACCTAATTTTTGAAATTATATATATTTTATCTTTCAAAATGGACTTCATTTTTGGATTCGGAATATCAAATTTAGCCTAAGGTGAAATTTTGGTACTTTTTGGATAACTTTCATATTTTGATGAATAGTGAAAATTACTAAATTTTAATTAAAAACAACTTTTTTAATAAAAATAATTAATAGTGATAAATTATGAATTTTAGTAGTTTTAAAGTATATTTAGAATATATTTTTACCATTTAATATAATGTTGGTCATTGGACATAATTTTACAATTAAACCGAACATAAACAAGTGTCAATCTTTTGATAGTTACTATCTCTTAAAAACACGCTTTTTGTTTTGACAGCGGGAATTAATTTTAAATTAATTTCTGCCACTTCTGTGTTTTGAATTTGGGAAAATGGATTCCATATTTGGAATCAGGATGTTCAAATTGTGTAAATAGGTAACTTTTATTTTTAGACATTTTGAATAATTACTGCGGTAAATATTTTATTTACCATGGTTAAGGGTAAATCCGGTAAATAAGGGTTAAACAATAATATTATAATAATACTAAATTACCCTAAAACGTGTCTTAAATCAATTGGTTGATACACGGTCGACCATGGGCATCTTTGGGTCGATTTTTGGACCCCATGGATCCACTTGTAAGTGATAATGACACTTTATTTTAATTAAGTTAAAATGAATACAAAAATGACACAAGCATATATCTTTTAGAAAAACAATTGTTACATAGAGTTATATATGTTGGATTTTAGATTATAAATATTCATTAGAAAGATAAACCTATTTCCTACATAATGATATTTTATTTATAATTTTTAGACATTAAATATTTTATTTTATTTATGACACAATGATGATGCAGTAATTACTATAATAGTGAAAAATTAAAATAATTGATATTATAAATACCCAAATAAATATAATAGGAAACTTTTAGTGAATTAAACTAATTTTCTAGGATAATATGATATATTAGGATTGATTTAATTGACTTTGTTTTAAGTAATCAATCTGTTATGAGTTTTAAAAAAATCAACTATTGAATAGTGTCAAAATTGACATAAAAGAGTTCTTAAAACAAATATTATATTATTAATTGATATTAAACTCCTAAAAATCTAATTTTCGGCCAAGAGACTTATATCATGATAGGTTAATCATTAATGGACCACTTGGGGGTCGCTTGGATTTATGTAGTAAGTTTATTAACCATATTATATAAAAATACAAAGAGACATTGTAAAAGTGAAACTAATTAACTTAGAGTTAATACTTAAAGATAAGGTTAATATAAGTACCCAAACCTGTTTAAATTCTATTTGTTGAGTTGTTTTAGAACCATACCCACCTTTAACCTTTTAATAGTCAACTTTTGAGCCATTGTAAACCGAATATGAATTTATTATAAACTAATATCTCTAGCTTTTCCAAAGGTGCCCCTCACCCCTCTTATAAAAGGGCACTCCTCCTTCTCATTTCTTCACACCTTCAAAGCCTTTTGGTTTGGTCAAAATCTGCCCAAATACTCTCCCAACTTCCCTCAATACAACCTAGGGGCCTTAGTTTGATCAGAAAGCCAACCTAAGGAGCCCTTTTGATCAAATGAAAAGGAAGAACCCGAAGAAGAGGTAATGATTTCACCACCCTTTTCTAAGTTCATTTCTTCTTCTACTTCTTCTTCCTTTGTTGTTACCATATTAAAATAATAAATCCAGTATCATATATATACTGTGATGTTATTATAAATATGGTACAACCATATTCAGTATTCTATCCACCCTTTGAATAACATGTCACCATACGTGCGTACGTACGGCTTACCGTCTCCACGTCGTGGTGTAATTGTTATTCAATATAATATTATTTGGATGGGTATAATAATGATTTGTAACTCATGTAAATAATAAATATAACATGTTAATGATTCTGTATATATGATATACCATCCATTTATATATTATTTTAATATCAAAAGAATGATATTGTCGCTCGTGCGTACGTACGGACTACCGTCTCCACGAACGCGATGAGATTCATTCTCCATCGTACCCATTCAAGTATAATTATAATTTGATGATTTAAAAAATGTTGTTTAAGGACTTGATATCATTCTGGATATGAATAATATAAAACCTATCCTTTACAAACATGTCTTACGTAACAAAACATATAAAAGAAAACAAGTAAGTTAACACCCGAAACAACGATAATACTAAGATATTATTATCAAATCAATATTAAAAGATCATATATGATATCATATTAATGTATATGATTATTGTATAATTTAATAACAATTATTTCACCATTATACAGGTGGTTAACCTACCCCAACCAAGAAAAAGTACAAGGTAAGGGTTATTTCACAATCTCTTCATTTTCTGAGGTTGTTTAAATGTAATAATCTACTGGGATCTCTTTATCATCCACATCAATGTTTTCTTAAAAATGTATTTCAAAACATTTTTTATTATTTACAAGAATATGGGTTAAAGTCATTTATACCCTTGTTTGACTTGTTATAAGAGGTTTATGAAGGAATCTTTCCGTCGTTTTCAAAACAAGGTCCTTTTTAACCTTTTCGACAGAATTAAGGTAAGAATGTTTTTTTAACTTATACGGTGGGTGCGGCTATTTTCCGCCGTTATAAAATCTTCAAAGCTTCCCTTACAAGCTTATAAGAATATTTTCAAAGAAAATGTTTTATTTTATATGGATCTTAAATGATTTCAAAATAAAGGGAGAATTTCTTTAAAAAGAATTTTTATTTCATCTATGTCAACATCCTTTGATGGATTTTAAGATTATTTTAAGTTGATTTATTATGATACAAAATTCTATATTGTATTGAAGGTTTTGTGATATGTTTGACTATGGATGTGCTATTTTTATACCATTCATAGTTTATGGTGAAATTATTGACATTTTGTATGCTAGTTTTAATACGAATGTTTATGTTATGTTTAAACCTTTTCATATGGGAATGAATTGGACTTAGTAAGTGATGGGTGGAGCCCGCTATAGCTCCTCGATGCATCGGTAGGTCTCATGAGACAAACTAGTGTCTTGGCACAAGGCCTTGACAAAATCGTATTTGTAGTCTTGGCACGAGGCCTTGGCTATGTGGTTATGATAGTCTGGCATTATGTATTCCAACATTATGAAAGTGGTTAGTGATTTTTCATGTGATTATTCGATTAGTAAAATATCCATGTGAATGAGTAAATGGAATTATTTCATTTTATTTATGCCATACAATGTTGAATGTTCAAGTTTGAAAGGCTGTTGTTTTAGTTATACATTGCCTTAAATGTTTATTCTTATTTATGAAAGTTTCTGCTATATTGTTATCCTTACTGGGCATTTGAGCTCACCCCTTTTCTATGTTTTATTTTTCCCAGGAAGTGAAGAAGTAAATTATGAATGACCTGCAGGGATATTATGTGGGGATATGAGTGTGGATTATGGAGACAATATGTTGTTGTAGTAGTTTTTCATTTTATGATGTAATGTACGACTTATGAATATATCTAGTTTTTCCAAGACTACTAAACCAATCGGTCTTTCGATATTTGATCTTTCTTGTGATCATACCAATGTTATGTAATAATGCACTGACTCTGGGTAACTGGGGTCGGGGCGTTACAATTAGAATTTTTATTATGAAAATGAATTTCATTAAAAATGGTAAAGGTGTTTCTCTTCAATAATATATTTTTTGGTTTCACACTTAATTTTTTTCCTACCGTGATTTTATTTTCATGGTTAAATTAATTATAATTTGTTCAAAATTATGTTTTTAAGTTTACATTTTCATTTCTAGAAAGGATTTTGATGTTACTTATAACCTCTTTTTTAATCAATGTTAATAAAGTTTTAAGAATATTATTTTTATAATTTCAATTCAATTTTACTGTCAATTATTTCATGATCTATTTGTTTCTGATATGCATCTTACATTTATGTTTATTTTTCATGTCCATGTAATTTAATTTCATGGATATATTATATTTAATTCAACTATATATATAATGAGTTTTCTAGTATTAAAGTAATTGCTTACCCATTATGATTTATAGTGCATGTTAGAAGGGTGTGTGCTAAGAATATTGTTCAATTAATTGACTGTTGAAATATTTCAAATCTATATACTTGTTATTCTAATATAGATGCTTATTTATTATTAAAAATATTTATTATATAATTTATTTTTTTAATTCATGTATATGATTAATTAATTGTACATAATAAGTTATGGTTGGTTATAATGATTAAATAAACCTTTTATGAACTCATAGGTGTAATGAGACAAAATGGATTGAGCATTTGGCATATACCATATCTAATTATGAATCATTTTTAGAAGAATGTTTTAGAGATAATATTAAGATCTGTAACATTATTTATTTAATATATATAAAATAAAATATTGTTTTCCATGTGATTATTTAGAATTTTTCATTTTATGAATATATATATATATATATTTCACACCAATGTTAATGGATATATTGAATTTTTTATTTTTTTTATTTTTTTAATATTACTAATTATTTGTTACTCTATGATAACTTTAACTTTACATGGACAATACTATGAAAATCATCTCACTCTTATTATGTTTTTGTTTCCACATATTATGGAGGAGAGTAATATAAATTATATGTTTAGAAGGTTATCATGTGAAAATAATATTATGGGAGATTATGAATATTTGTTTTAGAATAATAAATTCTTGGTATAATGGAAACAAATTCCATTGGATGAGAAATATATGGGGTTTATTAGTAATTATGTTTTTCAAATTCTAAAATAATATAAACCTAAAAAGAAATGGGTATATATATAGACCCCAAATTTATAAATAATTTTAAATTATAGATGATTATGTTTTGGTGGCACCAATTGGTATAAAAGATATTATGTAATGTGATGTTACCAAAACATTACATATAAACAAATATATCATTTTATAAAAATAATCAATATATATCTCATAATAATACACATCCTTGAACACTAAATGTTTAGGGTCATTGGATACTAGATATATAATAAACTTATTTCAAGAAAGATATCCCAAATATCCCACAAAGTTCTTCTCACATTTTAAAATTATTACACATACCCTACAAAAAATTTATACATAACCTAGGGGAAGTAAACATAATAAAAAGGGATATTATATTCTTAGTAAAAGAGAACATAATAGATATCAATAAATTATAATAAGTGAGCATAAGATACCAAAAAATTTACGTAAACATGATCATAATATACAAAAGTAAACCGTAATCAGTCTAATATCCTTAATCATGTATCATTACACAAGGATTTATTATAAATAAAATTAGTCCCATGAGGGTGAAATAATCCATAATCAGTCATTATCCCAGAGAAAATATCACAAAAATAAGACACAAGTTTTTGGAATATACATAAGAATAGAAAATCCTTTTCATATTTTATGATCACTACCAAGAAAATCATAGTGGATTGGGTTCACTAATAATTTCATCATTTTATAATTTTCATAGTTAATGTTCAGTACCAAGATTATGATATCTCATAAGTTCATATAGAAATTTTTTTTCACACTGTATTCTATTATATATTATCTCTTGATTTATCAATAATTATCCAATTTATAAGAGTCTATATAATTTGTGACCCACCCTACACATAATGAAAATGATACATAGGTTCACCAAAAGATCATAAAATATTCATCAATTAATCATATCATTACACATTTAAAGGAAATACGATTCATATAAGTTATATTTTTTCATCATATCATAACCTATGGAAAATAAATATGTATCATAATTATTTTATCATAAATTAATTAACACATGGGAAAGAAACCCGTTTCATAGAATTATTCATAAATCATTATAATCATTATCATATGACAAACAATGAAAAAAAGGTAACGATATCATGAGATAGAATATCATGTTAAGAATAATAATTCTTAAATTATACTGACATATATGAAAAATAATGTTGAATAATACTTGAACATTTATTTGAAAATAAAAAAATACCCTTTTTGTTATATTTACAAACAAAAAAATCTGAAAAATTCTGAGAAATGAATTTATAAGGAAATTACCAAGAAATCTTATAATGGATGATTAAAATAAAATAACATTAAAAGAACATTAAATAAAAATTCATGTAGTAAATTTTGAAATAATGATTATTACCCATGTTTAATGAGTGATAATACATTACTAGGTTGGAAAATGTTGTAGAATTTCCCTTTTAAAACATTTTAAAATAACTTAAAAAATGTATAAAAATTAATTTAAACAATAATTGGATAATATAAAACAACATTATTAAAAAAAATTAATGAGAACAGACATGAAAGAAAAAAAATCGTCACCCAAAGAAAAAATAAGTAAGGTTTTTTCTAAAACCATTTTCTCGATCATTTAATGTACTAAAGGAGAAAAATTGTATTATTACATGAAAATTCAATGAATAACCAAATGACATATAATTTTTAGTGATTTAATGGATAGTATACATATAATTTTACTCAATTTAAATTTATCATAGGAAATGCTTCTATGAAACGAGATTGTAACATAAAACCTTACCTCAAGTCCCATCTAGCTTCATATGTGTTATAAAAATCTATATAATAAATATATATTTATTATAAATATATTATATAACCATATTCCAATATCACTGACCCAACATCATGTTATTATAATTTCCTATTTTACATTTATTAAAAATTATTCATTAACATGAACATTTTGGTGAAAACTGATCAATTTTTTATATGTCTTTTTGTTCAATGGTTCTTATCCTTTATCCTTGGTCATGTTCTAATTTTATCATGAATATTAATTGTGTATTATGTATTATATTTATTCATATATAAACTTTTATAACCATTCATATAAAGCTATGATGAATGAATTACATTACTTCACATAAGTGGTAGTCCACACGTATGCACAAGTTAAAATATTATTTTCCTGCTAATTGGAAGAAGATGAAAATACACATATTAGTAAAATAAAAACATCTTGATATAGATAATATTATTTTTAAATCAACTTGGGATGTTTATAAAACATTTGGAATATGACTAGGATTAAATAAATATGAAGAGATTGGAAAGAACACGCACATATTTATATGGAATCCTTATATGAAAACCAGCTTAAGGATTCATTGATGGGTTTATTAGAAATAACATCACACCATGATAATTTATAATAATTTTCTAGATTACTGGGAAAGATATTTGTTGAGAAAAAGGGATCAAGTGGTGTTGAGAAGATAGAAGTGTAGGTTCTATTTTATGAATGGGGGTGTGCCATTCATGTAATTATTTGGAATATAAAAATATAACAAAATCAATTTCAAGGTAAAATTTCTCAGAATCATATAAATTTTGAATATAATATGGGATATGAACTAAATAAAATCATAGATTTGGATTTATATAAATTTTTATCTCGTTTAAACCCTTATCACTTCAGTTTAACCAGTAGTTAACCCATTTATCCATTACTATAACAACTTGAGTTTTTATGATTTTATTTCTTTCAAATAAATCAAATTTATTTGAATTTTTTTTACTAAAACTCTAGGTTAAGATTGCACTAAACAAAATTTGGGATAACTTTTGTTACACAAAACATTGAGTTTTAAAAATACCATTATATTTTAATAATATCATTATTTTAAAACGATCATTTTATCTAGTACATTAAAAATAGTGATATTAATAGTAATAAGTACTTTAAAATAATAATTATAATTATTTTATATGGAGAACACATATTGATATAAAAAATAATTAATTATTACTTAATAATTTGTATGTTTTGAAATTATTTTTTTCAACTTTTTTTAATTTCTTTTGTTAAATATTAATAAAATAAATTTTCCATACATAAGAAAATAAATATGATAAAAAACTATATTTATAAAATCTATATTTAAAAACATATATTTGAGTAATTTTTTAATTATTTTCATGAATTTTTTTTGATGAATTATGATAAATATTAAATTTTATCTAAAAACAATATTATGTTTATTTTATTTATAAAGATAAATTATATATTAAATCATTTTAAATTGTTCTAATTTAAATTATATATCTATTAATATTATTTAGGTCATTGGAACAAAATTTATATTGAATTTATATATAAAAATATTTTAAACATTGTCACATTTTCACATTAAAAAGCAGCTTTCACTTATTATCTATGGTATTAATTTCAAATTAAGATTTTCATCACCTGTTAATGGAATTTGAAAAAAATAGATTTCACATTTTGATTAATCATATCTTATATTATCTTATAAGTTCAATGTAAATTTTATCCAAAACTAATAGTAAAATTATTAAAAAAAAGTAGTTGTGGAGATACTAAAAATTGAATTACTCGAGAGTTAATATAAAAATATAATAATTTAAATTACCTATAAACATATATAAAATTTATATTATGGAAATATATAGGCCTTATAATATCTAATATTATAATTTAATCTATTTTGCACCTTCGTGTAATGTAAAAAATGTGGGTATTCTTTTTTTTTCAATCAAACAATTATATGTGTGCCACTCACCTTACTTATAAAAGGCCACTAGAAATCATCTCTTCTTCCCAACATAAAAATTGTTTTACTTGGAACATACATTACCAAATAAATTCTCAAAATCCCTAATCATTTTCTAGATGCATTATTTTGGATTGAAATATATCCTTTTATGGATTTTGGTGCAAACCTAAGGAGGGAGTATGAAGAAGATATAACTTTAATCAATTACAATTTCTGTTTTACATCATCCAAAAAACTCATAAAATTATTATTAAACAATTATGATTCAAAAATATAAGTATATCACATATAATTATTTTTTATTATATTTATGGAATTATCTATAGACAACTCCACTTCCATAAAATTGGTTATTAAATCATTATTCATATGTAAAACAGACTATCTTCTCGTAAACCAATGTCATTCATTTCATCCATTATCATATATAATGGCTTGAAAATTATTTATTTATTTTTTATATATGATTTTTATGATATTATTATACTTTTGGAATCATTATAACACAGACATACTGATACTCAATTTTTTTAGAAATATGTTAATGTCACTCATGTGTACGATGGACAAGCACCTCGTAAAGCGATGTGATTCATTCACGCTTTATGTGAAATATAATATAAATGGGATTATTTAAAATACTATATATGTATACATATGACATATTTAGGATTATATAATGATAATATACCATTTATATTTCATTCTTTCAATCTGAGAATAATTTGTATACAGTGTTCTTACTAATGTACTACCTACCATATCCATGAACTATGTATTTTATTTTCTATAACTATATTTTATGAATTAATATAAATAAATATAATATTATAAATACATTATTTAATTATTATTTCCAAACATATAAAATCAATACAAATACAAAAAATAAAGCATTTATGACCCAAAATGTTACATGAACATGTAATTGTGAATTAATGGGTAATAAATGGACAATAAAAAATAATATATAATATATAAATAAATATTTTTTAACTAAATATTAAATAAAACTATATTTATTATATTAGATTTTTGAATGTGTACGAATAATTTCAGGAATTATGGTAATATATATTTCTTCTAAATCTATCTTCCTTGAGAGATCTGTTACGTTATGAACCTATATTCTTTCATGAGGTGCATGTGGATGCCATTTGAAATGTAATATCATGAATTTATTTATCCCAATGATATTTTATGTTCTATTTCATGTTATTTCTTCTTGTGTATTATGATTCAATGATCCTAATGTGTTAATTATTTAATGTTACAATCTCATTGTTGTTGGGATTATATATAATTAAGTTTAAAATGATAAAATTTAGTTATTGACCTCTCAAAAAAATAATTCATTTTATTATCCTATGGTTTTTCCTGATATCTTCATGTCATTGTTCCAATTTCAAAACCATTATTAAATAATAAAGTTGATCAAATGTTTTAAATAAAATCTAAATTTATTTCTCTCTTCAGTTAGAAAACAAGTTTCCCTCCACAACCAACATTTCAAAAGAATGTTTTCAAAAAAAATATTATTAACCTTTTAATTTTAAATTTATATTTTACCCAATTTTGAGTTTTGAAAAAAAATGTTTTTAAATTAATATTCAGATATTTTTCCAAACAATTCTCATTGTTATTCTACCGAATAAGTGAATGGAATCATTATTTTAACTTTTATGGAATGAAATAAACTTCATATTATTATGAAAATTAGTTTATTCAAATATTTAATTATATATTTTTAAGGGTTATTTTCAATTGTAATGGTTTTAAAAATGTTTTATGTTTTAAAACGTGCAACTCATAGTGAAAATGATATTTCCCTTTTGAATTTTTTTAAAAGATCAATACAAAAAATTCTCAACTAAGTTGACAACCATGGATGTTACCTTTTCCTTTTTGGGGATATGATCTATGAATAACATTCATATTAATTCTATGAATTGTTCATGTTTATGTTTACAATATGTTTATGAAACTTGTTTCTCTTCCATGGGTTATTCCATGAACAAATTACTAGTAAACCCTCTTCTTATTTCTACATGTTATTCTATGATGAAATTATGAAATGATGAAATTATTACAAAACCATTATCTTTTCCATAGGTTATCATATGATGAAATTTTTATGAATCCCATTTCAATTCAAGGGTAATTATTTGATCAGTGTTTTATGATATTGTAGCACACATAAATATGTTTTTCAATATGATATTGTGGGAAACACTATCTTTATCCAATGCATTGGTAAATTATTTATATATAATGAGATATATATGATTGAAATGAGGAGTGAACCCATTTGAGGAAGATAATTTGTCCACTATTATGGACTTGGTAGTGAACCTTGATTACTATGAAGATTTTGAGACAAAACCTGTACCACTATGATTGCCTTGGTAGTGAGCCTTGAATGTTGATTACATTATTTTCTAAGAACATGTGTTTGAAAAATGAATAATTTTAATGGAGTGTCCTTCTGCTCAGAGATCAGGATGATGGAACCCTAGAGAATGCTTAATAAAGATTCCCGCCTTTTGGAGGTAGGAGGGGTGAGGATGGTTTGGTTTTATTTCTTCTTGGGACACATATATTCTTTGTCCCTTTACAAATACTAAATATCATCAGGATTTCTTGTTTATTATGTTAAACTTGAAGGTTCTGAACCATTATAATAGAAACCCTAATCTCCCATTCTCGTTGTCGGAATTATCTGAATTGATGAGTTACCTGGACTTGAATTTGGTGGACCGTTTCAACTTCTGAAGGATATCGATTGATGTCTTTGACTGGTTTTTATGTAAATGGTACTTGTGAGATCGCGCGACAGTCAGTCTTTAGTATAGTATCCATTCAATGATCCTATTTGCTTCTGAAGATGATCTGGTTGGTGTGTTGTCTAGTTCTACCTGGTGATGAAATGATTGTAATGTTATTCTCCTTCTGTGGATGATCGATTTCGGTATTGACTGTGATCTAACTTCCAAACCTATTTAGGTAATTCATCCATATATACCCTTAACATTTCAAAATCCAGCTATTATTCATATGATTGGGATCTTGGTAGGTCACTTCTTGTATTCTAATGTTCATATTTCTATCGTGAGTCATCCGATCAACCCTCAGTTTTTTGGTCGATATATCAATACCTACGGTGAAATGGATTTGGGTTTATGTGGGTGATGAATTTAGATTGAAGCTAGCTATTGTTTACAAATATTTGATTGATAACATCTCAACCTGAAATAAAATGGGGCACATATGCTCAAGGTGTTATATTGGTGCCATGTGTAGGAGGTCACCAGGCCTGAGAATGAGGATAGAAGATAAGAGGACTGATGGGGATCATCCTGGAAAGGATATTGGTATGGGACCTTGGAATGAACCAGCTTTGGGAAAACATGCAGGAGACCCTCCTAATCCACTAGTTGTTTTATGTTAAATCAGTTTACATGATCTTAATTGGGGGAATGGTTCAAAGGAAACTGTGACCAAAGGTTCTGCTGATGGTGGTGTTGCTTTCCCTTCAGGTGAACTTGTGAATTCTAGAGGTAATCAGCTGGATCCAGAATCCCCTACTCAGCAGGAACAATATATTCTTTCTCTTGTTGAAATCAATCGGCTTGAGGGGGATGATGGTGATGATAATTAGAGGAAGGGGATCAATAGTGGTGATGTGATCGAGGGTAGGTAGGGGTCTTCTTGGCTACATCCAAGGGTAACAAGCATTCTCCTACAATAAATGTACTGGAATCTGCTGTATAGGATGCTGGTATAATGGTGGGGGTTACATAGGTCTTTACTAATGGGTTCAGAGGCTAGGTTGATGATGACGGTGGTGTGATGATAACAATTCCCACAGGGAACCAATTTCAAGGGTTTTGGGGAATAAAGATGCGGAGGAGAATTTTCTATTACATGATAGTGTCAACATGCAGGCTAAACCTAAGGAAGATGCTGCAAGTAAAGTGATAGAAGATGGGATATGTGCAGATCCAGAAGTGGTGGAACTCCTCATTGCCTTTCTATGATTGATACAAACTGTCAGTTTCAGCAGAACTGGTTAGTGAATTACAAAGCGATTCAGATCCCTAGAAAATGGGGGGTTCATTCTGATTACTGTAAGGCAAATGATGCTGACATGATTAGGATGTCATACAGTGACATTGTTCTGGGGGGAAGCAGATGTTGTTTGGGAACTATGATGATATGATTGCTTCACTATGATGAAAGATGAGGAAAAATTACTCCTATCCTCCAAATATAATTTCCACCAGATCTTCTGTCAGAAAAAAGGGGGGAAAGTCTCTAGATTAAATAATGGTATAAAATAAACTAATGTGTTTTTGTCACTAGAGCGGTTGAATCATATAAAGAATTATTCTAATGTTATAAAGAACTATGATAGTTTGGAGTGGGAATCAGCGACTGTTGATGATGTTTTTTACCATGGAGGTGGCGAAAGATTTTATTTTGATGATCTGTATTGGTTGTTTCAGGCATGTGGTACCTTTTTTCTAAAATATTCTTTTATTTTAATAAATGGTTAGTGGTATTTTCTCTGGCTACATTTTTCTGGTATCCATATGTTCTTGCAAAAAATCAATGATTTATCCCAGTGTTATAATCTCATGCAACATATTTTTTTATTCCCTTATGATTCATGTTTTATGAAACACAAATATTTATTACATGACTCAATATTATGATCTTTATATAAAGGGTATATTTTTAAATCTTTTTTCTCATGATCTTATACTCTTATGTTTATGTTATACTTTCATATCTCCCTCACATACCCTTATTGTCCATCTGAGATCACCCTTTCTTATGTTTAATTTCACTATGTTATGAGTAAATATATTACATATTATATATATAATAAGGGTTATAGTTATACATTTCCTAGGGGGAGATGATTTATTTTACATATATATGAGTTGTTTGTTTTTCCATGATTCTAAAGAAAAAAACTATTATGATATTTAGGCATGTGTTTCTGTAATGTAATGAATATTCATAAAAAATGATATATCATATATGTATGAGAAGCCTAGGTCTTTATAGTTTGTTTTAGAGGATATTTGGAGTTATCCATTGAAAAATACGATGAGAAATATTTGGTGATAACCCTAAGTAAATATATAAGAATAATTATAAGGATGGATCAGTGTATCGGAAAATGTCTTGGAATTTTGTTAATGTATAGAGGGATTAGATTCTACGTAATTACATCCCCTTGTAGATGAAAAAGTGGACATGGGTATCGCACATATTCATCTCTGGGTAATAAATATTATAAGGGTTCATTAATCTTGAACTGATCATCATGTGGAAAAATATTGTGGGCCTTATAGCACATCTAGTTTGACACCCGTAGTGGATAATCTTTTAAAATTAAAAATACTATTTATGGATAATCATGACAGATTGAAATATATAATTACTATGAATGTACTTGGATAAGCCTATGGTTTAAAATATTAATGAGGGTTTCATGATATATACATAGTGTGAGTGATTATTTTTATGAATATGTGGTTCCCCATCATGATTATTGTTTCTTACACTACACTTTTTAGTTTTAGTTAATAGATAGAACCGGAAAGAACCATGTTAATGCAGAGTAAAATAAAAAATTAAATGATTGTTCTCTTAAGAATCCAAATTTAATTGGATTTAGAAACAAAAATTCCAAATCAATTCTCAAACACCATTCTAAAGCAATGAATAATATGTGGAATCCAAATGAACAAAGGAGAAAACAACAATATGTTGATTTCTTCATGAGGAAATATCAACATTCATTAAATGGTTCTTTTGATTCACATGACAGTAAAAAATGAATTTTCACCAATAAAATTATATTTTTATCTATCCAATGTTTTTAAAATTTAAATTTCTTTTTTTTCTATTATTCATAAGGTGAGGTTGATCAATGGTGGACTCGTATAAATAATACAAGGAAATTTTATGAAATTGAATCCATGGAATGGGACATGTTCAAGATCATAATTCTCCATAATAAAATTCATCATAATATTTTTATGAGTATAAATAAGGAGTTTCTTAAGCTAATAAAAAATAATTAGTAATCCTTTGGTATATATGAGAAAATATTGAAATACATTCCTTGTACGCTTATGGGATTATCATTCTACATAAACGTAAGTTTCATTGATTCATTAGTGGTGTCAAACCATGTTTTCAAATGGAATTATCCACATGATACTTCAATTTTTATGGAGATGTTTCTTTGTGCTAACATGGTGTAAATAATGGTTGATGTTATATATCAATCATTTGGTTTCGATAAGAAGTGAAAAATAAATTCAAAATAATATATAATATCCATGGAGTGATGATTATGAGGTTTTATTTTATGCTCAATATGTGCAAAAAAAGAACAGAGAATATTACCTTATAGAGAGTAGTAAAATACTTAAGTATGGAAGGGAATATTGTAACAAAATTAATTGCCAAAATGCTGGGATAATGTAACTAATTATTTGAATAGAGTGGAAGCATCATAATATGAACAACCTATAATCCACTATTTAAAATGAAAGGATTATAGAAATTACATTACCCAATGCCCAAATATTATGGTTAATGACGATGATCGATATTCGTAACCTCATAGTCTATTAGATAAAGAAAATTATATCATAATAAGAATTTCTGATGAGGTGTGAAATAATTACATGATGAAAGGTACACATACCATCCACTACAGAAATGATAATGTATTATTTGACTCTGGATTGACCTATTATATCATATATAAATAATTTTTCAATTTAATAAATAGTACAATAAAATTATTAGATATAGAATTAGATGTGAAAAATACAAATGTTATGATGATCTCATCCCAAGTATATGTTTCCTCTCTGGTTCACTATAGTAGGAATGTGATTCTTGTAAATAATATCATTCCTCCTTTGCATGATTCTGATTTACTAATGTGAATGGATTAAAAATATATACACAAGTCTTAAATCAATTTTAAATTAATAGAATTTATATTTGATACTATTAACCAGTATATGATCATATATCAATCCGATGATAAGTAAGAACTTCCAATGAAGATAAAATCTATTTTATGAGTCTTAATTCTCATTTGGAATGGGCGTCTATATAAATTGGTTTAGGATGAATATAAACTCAATTATATGAATATTATGAAAGAATTTATTGATGTATTTTCATAAATTATTCCTAGATTACATGAAAACATGATGTTAAGTTTTCAATTGAATTCATACATGGTGCAATTACAATTTCAATCACTCCCCATATAATGGACTTTATTAAGTTGTATGAATTGAAGTAGAAACTCTAGGAAAATTGTGACAAGAGATTCATGTATCCTAGTGTTGAACATTGGGGTGAAACTATTACTTAAAATAACATATCGATCCTTGTGACTCTACATTTATTATCGAGATCTAAAAAAGATCATAATTAAGAAAAAGTGTTCACTTCCAGGTAGTGATATATATTTTTGAAACTATGTAGAGTTCCATATATTCCCAAGATTGACCATAATTTTGGATATAATCAATTTAGGTTAAATAATAATAATATTCCAAAGGAATCATTAATAAAAGGTATGGACATTATGAATTTATAGTGATTCCATTCAGTCTTACTAATTCCATCTCAATAATTATAGATTTAATTAATATAGTCATTAAATATCACATTGATAAATTTGTGGTAGTATTTTTAGATGATATTATTACCAATTAAATGATAATGTAGGATTATGTAAATCACAAGAGATGTTTAATAAATAACCAATAAAAGGTGAAACTATAGAGAATTTTTCAAAAAAGGATGAATTTTGGAGGAAAAAGGATTCAGTTTTGGGACATATAATACCAAAAGTTGGTATATCTATAGATCCATAAATAAAAAAGTTTATTTAATAGTTCTCTTGACCAACCATGATGATATAGAACCACTTTTCTATTGGGTTAGTTGGAAAATATTGATGTTTTATATAGAATATATCTTGATTATCTAATGCTCCAACTATATTAACTCTTAAGGGATCCATGTTCCTTCAGAAAGAGGATTGTGAGGAAAATTTCAAGAAACCAAAGAAGCAATAGTTAGTTTACATGTCCTTAAATTACCCTATAGTTGATAAGGGGTTTCAATGTATATTGATTCATATAATAATATATTGTGATATGATTTTATGTAGAATGACATGGTTATAGATTATTCCATATAATAAAAAAACTTTTATAAAAAAATTACCAAACTCTTGTTTTGGAAATACCTACAGTAGTTTTTTACATAACGATATGTATAAATTAAATTTATGGAAAAAAAATTCATATATATACCAATAATAAAATGTTAATGTATATATTAAGGTTGGAATAGTTGAATATGCACAAAATAAGATGGTTAGATATAGATAATGATTATGAATGCTCAATACATTACCACCCCAGGAAAGAGAAAAAGGTTACTAGTGCTTTGAGTTGAACGAATCATTGTAGATTATAAATAAAAATTTCAATAAAACATAAAATATTTATTAATTTTAAAGGATGAAAATGGAAATCATGATGCAAGAGGAATAATTTTATCTTGATAAATTGATTTCTCAACCATCTATCCATGTGAAGATTAAAGAGGAATAAGAATATGATGTTAAATTAGAAAATAATTTTAGACTTGTTCCCAAGTTTAACATTCATCATGGTGGAATGATAAGGTTTAGAAAATTTGTATTTGTTCCATCCATACTAGATTTGAATAATGAATGGTTATAGGTTTCACATTATTCTAGGTTATGTATTCATATGGGATGTATGAAGATGTATATATATATATATATATATATATTTGAGAGTGTATTTATGGTGGGATGTCTTGAAGAGATATATAAATTATTTTGTATATTATCTCTTGGCATCAAATAGAGTTAAAGATAAAATATAATAGTCTAATGGGATGTTATTTCCACTACCCATACCAAAATAGAAATGGAAAAAATTCTCTACTTATTTTTTCATTGGACTCCTAAAAACATATAGGGGAAAATTCTCTATGGATTGTAGTTAATAACAAAACTAATTCCACAAACATCATTGATATTAAAGATGAATTATATCTGAATAATCATTATAGGATATATATTAAGGATGTTTAAGGGTTTAACAGAGAACCACATTCCATTGTGTTTGATCGGAATCCACATAATAACTTAATGTTCTAGAGAAATCATCAGAAAGTTCTTGTTTTGGAGTTGTGTTTCAACACTACATATCATCTTAAGATAGTTGGATCATCAATATATTAATTAATACCCTAGTGTATATGAAAATGTCTTTTTTTTTAAATTGGATTTGAATGGTGGTTAGTTCAATACCTTCCTCTAGTTGATTTTTATTACTATAATATCTTTCACTAAAGATTTAGGAAGTATCCTTAAAAATTACTCTTTGTAATAAAATATAAATCTCCAACAAGATGTAACAATGTTGGAGAAAAGAATATATTAGGGATGTATGTTACTAAAGAAATGTAAATAAAGGATATATCCATTAAATAATAGATCAATATAGCACAAAGTTGCTAAAAAATCTACACTGAAAATCAACAACATGATTGAAAATTTTATTATTATGATATGTTCTTTCAAATAATTCCTCCATGGAAGAATGTTATGATATATGGGATGAAAGGGAAACTATGGCCAATGAATATTTGTCCCTTTGAAATTATTGATCATACCGGGATTGTAGCTTATTTCTTGTAAATTCTATCAAATCTCTATCAAGTACACATTTTGTACCATGTATCTCTCTTGATGACGTATATAATATAACCTCCACATGTAATGAACCATGTGGTCATACAAAAAAAAACAAGAATAATATTATGAGGAACAACCAGTAGTGATTATAAAATATATAGAGATGGTTCAATGAAACAAGACAACTCACATGGTAAACGTTATATGGAATAACCATAGGCCTGAAAATGACTCATGGGAAGTTGCAAATATGATTAGGCATAATTATCATCATATATTATACCAGAGTGAGTAATTTTGAGGGAGAAATTGTTTTTAATTGGACAGAAATATAACACCTCACATTTTAATTTTTTATTTTATAATAAATTAAATTTCTTTTATTCCTTGCCTCATATGAAAAACAATGTTCTGTTTTCACAACATAAATAACTAACTTCTCTTGGGTTAAAACATCAATGATTTTTTACAAAATTCTATTATATTAGTAATATATTAATTTAAACATGACTATCATAAAATATCCATTACAAATAATTAAATTTATATTAATAAATATTTTATATATTTAAATAAAAATGGTTTTATATAAATGAAACATTTTGATAAAAAATTATATAAATTTGGTATGTATTTATATGTTTCAAAAATATCATTTTCTCAAAAAATATAGTTTACTTATTTTTTTGCAAAAAAATGACATTATATTATCCAAAAATTAAAAAATTTAATTATATAAAATAAATATATATTTTCAAATAATCATGTAAAAATTATCTTAGGATGAATTGATGCTATATTTATGAATAGTTCGAATTTTTATGAATTGTAAAAAATACAAAATTGTAATTGAAAAATGAATTTTTTTTAACTTATTTATATTGTGATATTTTAATATACATTGATTTTAAATAAAAAAATAGTTAAATTATAAAACAACTAATAATATTTATATCATTTTAATTAATTTCATATTGAATTTCTATATAAGAACATTATACATATTTGAACAATTTATCATTAAAAACCAACTTTTACATCACATATGTGATATTTATTTCAAATTAAAATTTTCCAATTATGTAAATGGAATTTTAAAATATGGATATAATAATATAAATAAAATTAATTTATATTATATAATAATTTGAACTAAATTTTCTACTAAAATGAATGTTAAAAATAGTATAAGTTATTTACCATTGTAAGGGTATGAATTGGTTTACTAGGGGTTAAACTAAAACAATAATTGTTTAAGTGACCTATAATCCATTTTAAAATATATTTTCACCAAATATTTAGACCATATAATTTCTATGCCTCTAATTTGATTCATTTTATACCATTTTTTAAAGTGAAAAACAATGGTGCACTTTTTTCGTTCAAACAATTACAAGTCTAAAACTCACATCCCTTATAAAAGGTCACCCCATATCATCTATCATTTACACATTCAAGCAATTTTTGTTCAAAAAATACATCAAAAATTTACTTCAGAATGTGTCTCATATCGTCCTACAAATATTATTTTATAAATAAATCTATCAATGGAATGATTTTGGTGAAAACCAAATTATGGTGCATGAAAAAAAGATAACAGTCATCAACTAGCGTTTTTTTATTTTTCCTCATCTTACATAAATTAATATTTTAAAATGATGATATAATAACCCCAATATATTATTTATATTTATATTTTATTATGTTAATTTAATTACCTACAAATATCTTCCAACCATTAAACGGGTTATGAATTCATCATTCATATGTTTCATGGACTACCGCTTAACTAACTGATGACACTTATATATTCCATTTCAACTATCTAGGTTGATTAAATGATGTATTTATTATATATATATGATATTTAATAAATTATTATACATATGGATTCATTATATCTCACATAAATTCATATTATACATTTTTTTAGAATACGATAACAAAGTTCATGTGTTTGGAGGATTTTTTCCTCCCAAAGTAATTTGATTATTTCACGATTTACATGGATAATAAATAGGATTTGTTTAAATATAATATTTGATATCCATAGAATAACATATTTTATTCAATGATTATATGTCATTTATATTTCTTTCTCTTAATATGACAATAAAAAGGAATCAATTTTCATGCGTACATACAACATACCCTCTCCATGAATGGTGTTGTTCATTTTCTATCATTAAATTTTATGGATTAGTATAAATATATATATACTGAACATATTTGATAAATATATAATTTTTATCATTTTTATATTATTAAAAAATGATATATGTAAGAAGACTGAAAATAAAAATTGAAATCTTATACAAAAAACCAAGAGGTTATACCAAAAATGAAAATTTTCCATGGAATTGTGAAAAATTGTTAATAAATGGTAACAATAAAATTATATATGGTATGATTTATATAATTTTTTTAAATAATATATGTATAATATATATATATTTAATATACATTATGTTTGAATATGTACTGTGGAATTCAGGACATAATGTAAGAAATTATTTTTTTTCAGTTTTTCTTTTTTGATATGTCCATTTAGTTATAAACCACAATTTGTTCATGAGGTGTATATACATAAAATTTGACATGTAATTAAATTAATTTATTAATCATCATGATTTTTTATGTTCCATTTCATTTTATTCCATTATGGGTCTTACAATTCGATGATTCCAATCTGTTAATGATTTTATGTTACAATATCATCATTATCCAAAATGTCTATGATTATGTTTTCAATGACAATATCTTATGAACCATATATCATTGGACTCATTAAATTTTTTAGACTATATTTTTCATTAATTTTTCTTGTCATTTTACCATTTTCACACTCATGGGTACTTTAAATAACCGAGATACATTTGAAACAAAATATGACAATATACCTATATTATGTTTGAACATATATTTTATTCCAAAATAATATATTCAACAAAAAATGTTTTCTACGATTTTTTACTATTCTATAAACATTTTTAAATTTTATTTTTACACATGTTTTAGTATGTTAATTTTTTTAATGAAATATTCATTTCATTTTCCAAATAATTCTTGTTTACATTTTGAATAAAATGTGAAAGGAATATTTGTTTTAATGTGTTCAAGATAAACAAATCATTCTTTAACTTCCAGAATCAGGTTCCACGAACATGTTATCAGAGTTTATTTTTTATAAGTCCATAGGTGTACATCCCTTATGCTAGATTCTGATAAATAGTAGGGTGGGTCTAATATAAAATCTGGGTAGACTATCCCCTCTTATCAAAGCTTCATAACAACATAAATAATAACTAAAAGAAAAATAACAATAATAATAACAGAAAATAATACTACAATCAATAAATATAAACATAAAAATATAATAACACAATTGGAAATCAATATGGAAAACCATGTTTAAAAATATGTCATGTCTTATTGATGTAAAGGATCAAAATGAAATCCCAAAATAAAGACACTAACATCTATTAAAGGGAGCCTGAAAACATGTTATTTTCGCTCATCCATACTACATCCCATATCCAAACATAGCCATCTATCATAGGGATCTTAACATTATCCTATATTGAAGATAGAATTCGATTTTGGTAATGATCAATCATCCCATATAGTGTGTGAGAACAAATTAGTTTTCCACCAGCAACTGTGTCTAAAACAATTAGAAGTCTATAAAAGTGTATGTTGTTTTATAAAGAATAAAGTAAAAAAAGGTTAAAGTAAAAAAATTTCACATTTAATTATTCTGAAATTAATCACATCAATTCTTAGTTTCCCATTGACACTCAATCCATAAATATCATATTCATCCAATGTCATGTTTGTACCATCTATAAGGAGACGACACATTACATTCCATCATGGGTTTCAATTAACAATTTAATAAAAATTTCTTTTTCGTACAATGGGGGCCTAGAGTAGCAGTCTAAAACCCCATGGATATTTGGAGAGACAATACCTATCCCAAAACTCAATGACCACATTCAATACAAAGACACATAAATATATATATATATATATATATATATATATATATATATATATTGGGGTCCTAGAGTAGATCTCTAGAACCCCATGGGTAATTTGAACAAGAGACTATATCCAATAATTCATTCACAAATATCACATCTCATGGTTCCACATTAAAAATCAATTTTTCTATCAATTCCATAATTGTATAATAATATAATTTCACAAATTCAATTATAAACCACTTTCATAGTCCCATTATTCATGATTTTAATTATCTCATTATTCTCCAATTTCATAATTATAAGTTAGAATAATTTCATAATGACATGGGAAATCAAATAATCAATGAAATTTAGAATGAAATTTACCAACACAGAAATTTCAATTTCACATTTTCATACATACAATTATTAAAAAAGACAACGGTATTTGGAAATTAGAACACAAAAATTTAGGTTTTTTTTGAATGATCACCCAACCATAAGCCCCGATTTCTTATGGGAATATCAAGATCAAAATAGCGTAGAAGATCATGGACCAAAACCTATGATCAATATTTTATGGAACAAGATCCATTGAAACCTATATCTAAAACATTTCCAACCGTGAAAATAATTATCCTTATTTTTTATGAAAGAGATCGAGGAGGGATAGAAAAATATATGGGGAATAAATCACTTACTAATGAGGAGAAGATCCTTTAATCTATTCATTGATTCCTAATGAAAGGTGTTCTGGGAGCCATAGAAACTTCTTGGGAGAATCTAAAAAAATTGAAATTTTGGAGGGTTTAAGTGTGTTGATTACAAATGAAAATTGGGGATTTTGGGTTTTTTTAATTTTGGGGGGAATTAAAACATACGTGAACAGTTTGTTAGAAAGAGGAGCACATTTTTCGAAACATCATGAATTAACTCGGCACCTCTACTTAGGGGAAATATGGTTTCTATTAAGGGTCAAAAAATTTTACATATCATGACCCAACTGTGAAAATTACCTCTTTTGGAGGATACATGATTAAGGGTGGGAGGCCACACAGTTTGGATAAATCATACACATGATGTGTGCCACCTCTAATTTCTTCAAAACATGGTGCATGTTTTCCAAAGAAATGTTTTTCAGTTTTCCCTAACCATACACTAATTATTCGTTACCTATTGGGTTAAAAATTTCTCTAAATTTACCATATAAACCCAAAGAATACCTCTAATGAGATATACTCAAAAATTGTAAAATACTCCCTAAAAATGAGAACATGAAATCTAAAAAAGGATAGGATCTTACACTTCCCATCATGACATCCATTACCTTCTTTTAAAAATAAATTATAATTATTCTAGGTTAATTTCAAATAAAATGATTTTAAAAATGTTTTAAGTTCTAAAAAGTATTCTTCAAAGTGTAAAAGATATTTTCCTCATGAAATATTCTAAATGATCATTTAAATTCATTTTCCATCTAATATGACACACATTGATTGAACTTATTCCTTACAGGGTATAAGATCGAAGGACTCCATTTTTATTCATTATTTAAATAGTTAATGTTAATGATGGTATTATGATTATGAAACCCATTTCTCTTCAATGGGTCGTACCATGGTGAAGTTATTTTTAAAACTACAACATTATCTATGGGTTATTATATTATGAAATGATGAAATGATTACAAAATATATTTCTTCTCCATAAGATACGATATGATGATATTTTTATGAAACTTATTTTGCTTCATGGGTTATGATATGATGGAGGTTTTATGTTATTGTGGTACACATAATTCTGATTCTCATTATGAGATGGGTGGGACCTATATATTTCATCAATGAATTTGGTAATGATTTATATCTTATGAAATAGACAAGAGTATAATAGGTAGTGAACATAGCTCTGTAAGGTATTTTGTCCAATATGATTATCTTGGGAGTGAACCTAGACTATGATGACGGTTTTTGGAGTAAACCTATTACACTATGATGGCATTGGATGTTATCCTAGACTTATTTATAATACAATTTCATTGATTACATGTATTGAAAAAATTTATGTCTTAGGCCAATGTTATTCATTTATATCTCATGTTATTTTATTCCCTTTTGACTCATGTCTTATAAACTAGAAATATTTGTTACATAACCCATTATAATGATCTTAATATTATGGGTATAGTTTTTTAATGTTATGATGATGTTGTTATACACTTATATTTATATAATTCTGAGGTATCTACCTTTTTTACCCTTAATAAGCATATTAGATCACCCTTAATTATGTTTCCCTTCCCTAGGCTTTGAAGAAATGTATTACAGATGATAATTTTAACAAGAGTTCTAGTTTTAATGGTCATAGTTGGAGTTGTTTTAGTTTAAATATGAGAAAATATTTTTTATCCATGTTTCTAAATACACTAAAATATCATGATCCTTAGGAATTGTTTTGTGTAGTGTAATGGGTATTAAAAAAAGGATGTCATATATATTTATGATAATGTTGGGTTGCTATATTTACCATAGTAATGAACATTTTACCTTAGTTACTCTTTATAATGACAAAAAAATGAATGTGGACTAGTTACCAAATTATTAATTATTGTTTTAAAAATATAGAAACTATTTTATTGAATTAAATTCCTATAATTTTAATAATTAATTATGAAATAATCCCCAAAACACAATGAATATTATTTTTAAAAAATTGTGTTTTTATGTAGAAAAATGAATTTATTCTTATTAATTGCGAATTAAAACCCATTAGATGAATGATAAAATTTTAAATATAATATAATATCTAAAAATTCAATTTAAAAATATATTTAATAGTGAATAAATTCATATATTCAAAAAAATCACATTGGCAACATAAAAACTTTTTTTATAAAAAAACATATCTTTTTTACCTTCAAATGCTTTTACTTTCATTTATAACTATTTAATAACTAATGAATCAAATTTATACAAGGGAATTTTTTTCATAATTTAGTCATCATATTCATACACACCCATCCAATTTATAGGTAATATCTATATTTTTATCACAAAACGTAAATATTTTATGGAACATTTCTTTTTAAATTTTACCTCATCAATATCTTCTGTTGCAGGCGACCAACATCTTAAACAGAAAATGAAATATTATTTTGTGCTCTATATAACCTCATTGTTAAATTAGAGGGAATGAATAGTATTAACCAAATTATGCTATATATAATTGTACTACTCATTTTTATTTAGTAATTAATTATTTATTAATAAGAACTAAATTTTAAAAAATCATTTTATTTGTCAGAAAATATGTTTTAATTAAAATTGGTTTTCATTCATTTTATGGTTACATATTATATGATATTTTTAGAAATTATAAATATTTTATTTTTTAAATTTAATATAATTTTTGAATTTTTCATTTTAAAAACAACCTACGGAGAAATTTATTAAAGATACTAATTTCCCAGTTAATAGTGAAAAATACTGTTTTTCATATAACTATTAATTTATTTTTCTTAAATATTTATTTATGATTTTAATTTTATAAAAATATA
This sequence comes from Viscum album, assembly GCA_963277665.1. Taxonomy (NCBI): domain Eukaryota; kingdom Viridiplantae; phylum Streptophyta; class Magnoliopsida; order Santalales; family Viscaceae; genus Viscum; species Viscum album. The sequence continues at coordinate 1,775,093,169 of OY728146.1, read as the reverse complement.
ACTTAAGTAATATTTAGTTATAAATAATTTAATTTATTTCATTTTAATCAATATTGTACATTATTTTAGTATAAGTACAACATTGCGCATACAAAGGCATTTTTCAAGAAGACTATTTTTCTTGTAGGATTGATTTTAAATTAAATTCTTAATCATCTATGTTTTTAATTTTTAAAACCAAGTGAAATAATTGTATTCATACGGTCCAAATTTATTAAACATATCCCATTTATTTTTGACAAATATTAATCGTAACCTTGTTAATTTTCATTACCATAATGAAGGGTAAATTGGAAAATATTTGTTGACCTTCAAATGATACGAACTATAAAATGACCCTAACACATTCCAAAATTTCATTTTATGCATTAAAATAGACTATAGTCAATAAATTTTCTTATATATGACAATTTTATATCATTAATAAGTGATTATGAAATTAATATTATTTTATTTATAGAAAATTCAAATGTGTCACATTCTTGATTTTAATTAAAATATCATTTTAATAAACAAATTATCTAAAATATATATTTTAATTTAAGTATTATTTTAAAATATAAAATATTTATATTCATTATGAATGTTTATTTTTTAATTTTTGGGAAGAAAAAACTACCTTAAAAGCTTTAATAGTGTTAGTGTTGTTATTATTTAGTTAATGGAAAAATAAAATAAATGGTATTAAACATATGAAAATAAATATATTCTGAGATAGATAATGACACAAAAAATCTCTATGTATCTTTTGGATTTAAGGAGTGTGTTAAAATATTTTTTTCCAAATTTATAATATTTTATTGATATATTTAAATATCAAATTTATGAATTGATTCAAAATCAACAGTAATAATATTTTTAAATATATAATATTTTATTATATTATATAATATTACAAAAAATCATAAACATGGCTAAATTATTGTTATAATATTTAAAATTTCATTAATTATCAATTTAAGGGTGGTTTTTTTCATTTTTATTCAATACTAAATTTCAAGGATTAAATATCCATGTTGTCATGGTAAGAGTTAAAGATGTTAATTATGTGTTATATCTAAAATATAAGGTTATAAATTTCATAAAAACATATATACGTTTTGTTTTACTAGATTATTTACACCCATAATCATATAAAATTTTAAATTAATATGTTTTGATAAATTTTTAAAACAACATTAATTTATATTAAATTAATAATTTAATAAATTTTGAAAGTGAAACTCACAACAATTATAAAAGGGAACACAACACATCACTTATTATACCACATTTTTCCATCTATCTAGAACAATACATCCTCATTGAATTTCGGAAATTCTTTATCAATGTTATTGGGGTTAAATAACCCTCAAAATAACACCCCTATATCCCTTAACAAGATAACTATAAGAAATCTTCGAAAGAAAAAATAATCCTTTTTTTCAACTCTTCCAAGTTTATTTATTCTAATACTTCCTATTAATTTAATATTTCTATACTAAAATAATATAAATTGTATCATATAAATACTAATATCTGTCTATGATTATGAAACAACAATATTTTACCTTTTATACATCATTCAAAAAATTAAATAACTTCCTGTGCATACGTACAACCTACAATATCAACATATCGGTGTAATTTTTTTTTCATCACCACATTACAAGGATGATTAAAATGATGTAAATAATGAATATAAATGGAATATATTACTTGATATTTATTCAATAAAATTAATATATAACAAACTTTACCATTTCACCCATTAAGTGAATGATGTCATCTCTCGTGCGTAAGTACGACCTACCCTTTCCATGATGCGATACAATTCATTTTCCATGTTCAGAATTAAATAATAGATTTTTATTTTATTATTAAATATTATATTTATAACACTGATATAATTCTGGTCTATATGGTTCTATATCCTATTCAATATAACATATACATTCATAAAAAACTTGAATGAGAAAACAATGAAATTAAAACTAGAAATAGTGAAAATAGTGAAATATTATTAATGTACATGTAGTAAGATATTCTAAAATTATAATATTATATTTTATAAAAAAAATAAGGTTATTTTATAAGATTATAACATGTTTTAAACCATGATACAATCGGTTATAACTTTTTGAACTAATTAAAAGTGCATGATAATTGATTTTCATCTCTTTTTTTTTCTGTGGGACTTATGCCATATTCGGCACTTATTTTTTTGGTTCAAGTAATGTACCTTTGTTATATTATATCATTAATATTTTTATTTTCATTGTATTTATAGTTTATTTAAAATTTTATTCTTTAATGGGGCATACAATTTGTTCAATTTCATAACAGAAATGTATTTTTACTTGAATTTCCATTCATTGTGATAATCTTCTACTTCATTGATTATTTTATGAATTAATTATCCTTGAAATGATTTCTGATTATTATATTTCAATTTTGTATTTGTAGTTTTAGTTTATAGACATAATTATTTCTATTTATTATTCCCTAAAATATATACCATTTTTTACATACAGTGTTTTCATAGAAAAGTATTTCAATAACTGGGAAAGCAATGTTAATCTATATTTTTTTACTCATTATGGATACTTGTTGACAAGTCTTATTCATTCGTGAATTAAATATATAATTTCAATATATGAATAATTCATTGTAAATTCATGAATGGGCGTGGACTATATATATAAAATCCCATCAATGCGTCAGTAGTTTGAAGAGAAGAATAAGTTATCCGAATTAAATAGATTTTTAATGGTAATGATTAAAATATTTTTTGAAATGTCTTGATGATAATAGTTTCATGTTCTTAAGAAACATGATTTCAATTAATTAAGCACTTTTTTCATTAATATTTCATTTATTAATACCCATGAGATTTTCATTATGATATTATACATGGATTCAGATTGTTATCAAGTTATTGATTAAATGGGATATGTTTCCAATCATTTATAATGGAATAATGATTATAAATTATCTTCTAATTATATACATGTTATTTATTTAATAGAATATACATTCATTTTTTAGCACTCCATATAGATTATGTTTCATTAAGGATAGATTCCACTATATGTAACCCTTACTAACCCTTTTCCCTCAAAAATTTATTATGTTTTAGTTTTCCCTAGGATACCATGAAGTGTATTATAATTGATATGTTGGGATACAATAAGGGGAATAATGGTGTTATCAAAGAAAATAGTTTTTTATTTTATTTTTAAAATATAATGTGAATTCTAATTATTTAAATAGTTTTCTTGAATTAATGAAATATTCTGCATTTTGGGACATCATTCCTTCAATATTATGCCAATATCACAATTTATGACATTAGTATTGGGATACTGGGATCTGTGTCCTTACAGTTCGTATTAGAGAACTATTTATAGAAACATTGGGAACTAATTTTATAAAAATATATATTATTAATTATAACCTTATGAATAGTGTTGAGGATAAGTCTACTTATATGATAATATCTTATTGATATGGTGATAACCATGGGGAAATTAGGTTAAACTTAATGATTCATAGATTCAAAATATTGTGTCATTATTTAAACATAATTTTATATTATTAGATCACCCAATTTGTGTATTTGGATGTCTACAATTTTAATCATAGTTTTAGTTAGTGGAGTGAACCTGAACGAAATGGGTTAACATAGAATGTGATATATAATATTTGATGTGAAAAAATGGGATAATGACTAGAGTGAAGTATATTGTGTTTATGCCAGGTCTGTTATCATGATAGTTTCACCTTCACCAACTCTTTGACTCCTTAAAAAGGATAGAGTTCATTGAGAGTTACAGTGGTGGAGACCCTGAAAAAAAAAATTTATTTTTCCATATGTTGATAATACTAGAAGAAACACCCAATTGAATATATTACTGTAACATGAAGATATATTTGGTTGTGGACATGAACAACAGAAATCAAATAAATTTTGAGGATAAATGAAAATTTTGGTTAATGAAATGTATTAGAAAAATGGTATCCCAAATGTAATATCGATTATTGAATGTTTTAAATATTTAGAGTATGAGTGTTAATAAAAATTTATGTCCTCAGATAAAATATCAAGAAGAAAAATCGAAAGGTTATATTATTAATGATGAGGATACTAAATATGACATATGAAAATAAGGAGGTATTGATGAATAAAGTGATGATACATTGTTAATGGTTTACGAAATAAGTGGAATTACTAATGTTCTTGTGTTTGGAATCAATAATTATGGAATATTTTATCAATGAAAGTTTCGTTATAATAATTATGAAATATATAAAAAATTTAATGTATTATTTTATATTTTACACATTTTAGAGCATATTTTTAATGTTACTAATGACCAAAAACATATGATTCAGTAGAAAGTATATATTTTTGGAAAATAAATGATTTGTAGAAGATAAAACTAAATATACTCCTAATTTTTATATACCAATGATATATAGATGATTAAGGGATAATATTAGTAACCTAGAAAACTAATAATTATTTGATGAAAATGTAATTCATTATGTAGGTTAATATGTTTATGGGATTTATGAAATGAATTTAGTATTCTACGATTATTTAAGAAGAGATATTAAATTCTAGAATGAAATTCTGTTTCCATTAAGTTTTAAAGGTGATCATGTATTCATATATTTTATATGTGATAATATGAGATAAATTATGTTGTTTTGGAAAATTTTATTCTTAGTTTATTTTGTAAATTTAGTGACCTTTATTCAAAAAAATTGGAGAGATGTATTTTGGATGATTCATAGGGTTATCTAATTATAGAATTGAATAAGTTGAAATTTATATATTACTTTCAATGGTTAATGTATGATTTATAATATTGTATAACATGGTCTAACCATTTATTTTTAGTAAAATATCTATTTTCTTCTGGAATGACTCATGAATATTTTGATAAAAGTAATTCAAAAATAAATTAAATTTTTAATTATCCTTCCCTTGGTGTAATAAATGTAGTATTGATAAAAAAAGAAAATTAATAGGACAAGATAAATCTTATGAAATGAATATAAATCAACTATGATTATTTTAATGAGTGATTTATCTAAACAGTAAAATAATAACCCAACTGTAGAAAAATGATTTTGGATGAAATATATTATAAAATTAATTTTCAATTTTAGAAATCAATGATCATCTAACAGATAATAGATTTCATATTTTTTTTATTGTTAAATTTCTAAAGAACAAGTTCAATAACATTCTCTATAATAACATGATAACTATATTTATCATTAATTTCTATATTATCATATACCTCTAATTTTTACCTACTCAAAGCCTATTTTTTTGGTGACCTTATCATTTCCGTTTACCTATTATAAAGAGGATTTTTTTATTAACTATATTTATGATGTTAGTTTACTATAAATGGATTTTAAAATATCATCCTTTTATTTTCAAAACTCAATTATAAATTTCATGGTTCCAATTAATTTAATGAGGGTTTTATGTAACACCATACCATTTTACAGGTTGTCCATTTTTAAATTTTACAACTTGGAATCCTTATGTTTCACAGAACAACCATCTTTATAAAAATATAAAATATTATTTCATAATCATTAAAACATAGCCATTAAATTTGAAAACATGAATAAAATTAACCAAGTCATGAAATATATAATTATTCAGTTAATTTTTAATATATTAATTAATTATTGGTGAATAATAAATTAATATTATTAAAATATTTTATTATTAAAAAATTAAATTTTTATTAATAAATGGTTTCTTTCTTCTTATGAGTAAATATTTTAATCAATTCATAAAACATTTAAAAATTTTATTTTATAAAAATAATAACATTTTTAATAAATTATATTAAAAATTAATTAAGGGTATTTTTTGTGAATTTTTTGAAAAGTTCTATTTTATTATGAATTGTGAAAAACCTGACTTTCACAAAACTTTTAATTTTATGTTTTTTAAAAAATATTTAAGATTTTAATTTGATATCATTGTAACATGTGTACTATTTATTTATATATAATCTGATTTATTTCTTCTTAATCATCCTTATAACATATTTCGTTATAAGTTTATTTTAGTCTTATAAATTCATTTTAGAAAAACTATTTTATATTCCGTTTTGTAGGATTAATTTTAAATTATACTCTAAGAATTAATTGTTCTTAATTTTTGAAAATTTGATCCATTAAATAGATTCAAATTTTCATAGTTTTGTTAGTAGGTCCCTTTTACTTTGTGCCAGTAACATAGTGACATGGGTAATTTTTTTTACCACTATAAAGGGTATATTGAGAAATATATGTCAAAAATAAAATGATATGTACTTGAAAATAGCCCTAAAAAGTGTTCTAATGTTATCATCTGTGTAATGGTCATATATAAGAATTAATTTTTCAAATATTTGATAGTTTTATTCTTTATGAAGTGATTATGACCCATATAATATGTTATTTAAAGAAATTTAAGGATTTCACATTCGGGATATTAATTTGTAAAAAAATTATAATAAGGTGTTATTCAAAAAATACCTTCAACTATAAATATGATTCTGCTATAATATATTTATATTCATCATGAGAATTTATTTTTAATTTTTAGGAAATAAATAATTACCATGAAACCTTTCACAACACTAGTGTAATAATTCTTTTATTAATGGAATAATTAGATAAATGATATTAAAAATGTTTAAATAATTATTAAATGATATAATTAATGTCATCCATTAATTCTATATATTAGCTAGAAATATTAGAGATTTATTAAAATATTTTTATTTTTTATTTTATTACTATTTGTTTTAAAATTCAATATAATGAATAGTGTAAAAATAAACAATAATAATATTTTAAAATAAATAATATTTTATTAAATGATATAAAATTTACAAAAAAAAAATTAATTTTGTACACAAGATTGGGATTGGGCTTAAAAAACTGTTCTTGATCCATTTGTTGATTGTTTTTATTTTATAGTTAATATATTAACCATCAATGAGTAAAAACTCAGGTTGTCAAGGTAAGAGTTAGCGAGATTAAAAAGAGGATAATAATGTAAGATAAGGGTAGAAATTTAGTCAAAAATCATCTAAATTTTTAATTATATGATTTTGATACATAATAATCTTATATTATAAATTAATAATTATGGATCAATTTTTAATAGAAAAGTAGTTTATATTGAATATTTTCTTTAAGAAATTATTACAACCACGTCACCTCAATTATAAAAGGGATCACATTATTTTACTTCTTAAAACACATTGAGTCATCTAGGTCAACAAATTCATGACAATTACTTTTTTAAAAATCCATATCCATGTTATGGAGGTTCTAGTATCCGCAAATGAACAATTTTATCTTCATTATAAAAATATCTTATTGGTGTCCACTAAAGAAGAGGTAATCATTTTTGAAATATTCTTTCAAGATTATTTATTCTCATACATCTACATTCAGTGTTATTTACACCCATATATAATAAATAAATTATCCTATATATACTTGAATATTATTATGATTATGAAACAACAATATTATACCTTTTATCCATCATATGAAAAATAAAATCACCGCACGTACCTACATAAAACTTACTATCTCAATGTAGTGGTGTAATTCATTTTTCATCACCAATTTACAAGGATGATTATAATGATGTAAATAAGGGATATATAAAGTACATATGAAATGATATTTACTCTATAAAATTAATATATCAACCACTTTATCGTTTCACCCATTAAGAGAGTGATATTGTCGCTCGTGCGTTCGTATGACCAACCAACTCCACGATCCAAAGTGATAAATTTCCCAAGATCATTATTAAATAATTGTTATAAAAAAAATATTTAATAAATTAATATTAAATTTATAGTATTATTATAATTATTGATATTATGGATATATATCCTATGCAATGAAACATATACTTTCTTGAAAAAGAAGCTTGAGAAAATTAGGGAACTAACACCCAAACCTATGAAGATAGTGATATATTATTAATGAAATAGTGGTACGATATTAGGAATTTTCATATAAAGAGTTATAAATATAAATAATGTTTTATTATAATATAGATACATGGTTTAAGCCTTTGTAAGGGAGGTTAAAGAATGTTCAACTAATGAAAAGCATAAGGTAAGGTATTTTTGTCTAACTTTCATTTCTTTGGGACATATTCCATATTCACCACTTATTTCATTTGTGTGATGTAATTAATGGGTCATTGTTATATTATATAATGAATCCATTTAATTTCATGATATTTAATTTTTTGTTAAATTTATTCTTTCATGTGACATGTGATTTGAGTAATTATAAAGTGGTATGGGATTTCTTAACATAATTTCCATTTATTGGGATAGAATACTAATTCATTTATTTTTTTCATGATGAGATTTTTTGTTAAATGAATTATAATTTTTTAATATATATTTTTAATGAGTATTTATCATTGTTAAACATAATCTATTCATTTGATTATTTATAAAACATAATACATTTTTAACATACAATGTTTACTTTAAATGTTATTTGAATAAAAAGGGAAACAATGCTAAATCCATATCTTTTACTCAATATAGATATTTTTTGACATGTTGTATTGATTAATAAATTAAATAAGTTATTTTTATATATAAAAAGTTATATGGACATGAAATAAATGGTGGGAACCATATTTAGAAAATCCCCTTGATGCATCGATAACTCATGAGACAATACATTGGCCAAATGATGGGGGGTTTTACCAAAAAATATTAAACACTCTTGTGGAATATATTAATTATAAAGTTAAAATTTTCAGGGGAAATATGATATCCAATAATTAATAATTAAATTTCATAAGAATTTAGTATTTATTATCCATTATATTTTTACAATGATTTAATTCATGGATTCAGATTTTTCTGATGTTCGTGTATAAATAGAATTTGTTTCAAATAATTTACACATCCATGATGATTTTACATTATCATTCCATGATAGGAATGTTACTGATTAAATGAAATCTATATTTAATTATTTACATATCCATATAGATTATGTTTCTTTTTTAGTATATTCCACATTACATAACCCTTACTGAGAATTTCCTCCCAACCCATTCTAAAGATTTATTTTCCCCCAAGATACTAAGAAGTTTTTTATTAATAATTTATATGTTTAATATAATATGAATAATGGTGTTCTCAAAAAAAAAATTTTTTATTTTATGTTTTAAATGTAAATTTAATTTCATTTATGTTTTTAGTTTAACAAGATAGATAAACTATTTAGTCCCTTAGGATGTGAATCGTTATATCTTATGATAATGTAATAATGTATGGCACTAGCTCCGAGCAGCATGGGATGTCACTATACATTTAATAAAAAATATCGATATTATATTGTGTTTTGTTTAAACTTATTGTTTTCATTAAAGAATAATATCTAAGTCCAAAAATATATTTACCTAAAAATATGTAATAAAATATTGGGATGCTACATTTTATTATCATTATATGAATTTCTCCATCAAAATTCCACCACTTCAGTAAAATGTCTTAGGATACTCTGATAACCTCACATCCATGGTTTCCCATGTATCTTCCACAAATTTATGGATTTTCTCGAAAAATTTAACCAGTTTTGCAGTTTTATTCAATAAAAAATTCTCACATAGATCTAAAATCTCCACTGGTTATCCCTAGTATGATATATCATACTCTCATGGTATGAGATTATAGTTATGTACATGTGAATAATTATATAATTACTTTTTAATGAGAGATACATTGAACACATTATAAATATGAGGGAGATTTGTTGGAAGTGATAATAAATAAGAAACCATCCATAAATGATGAGGAATATCAAAGAGACTAATATATTAGTGTTCAGAATTACCTTATTTAAAAATATCATTAACTTATTTCAAGTAAAATTCATAGGAATACCATGATTCTAACATAAAACTCATGATAATGTAGATGATATTTATAATAATTTTTCTATTATCTCTTATATACCTTGATGTGCTACTGAATATAACTAACCTTCACTTCCACTTCTATACTAATCTTAGGTCCTAATAGATTTTGTTCACTAATTTCATCATGGAAAATTGGTGTTTAAAACTGTATATCATAGATAGATTTCTAAGAATCTATCTAAATGATTTATTTAAAATAATCATTGTATGAATACTTGACCAGAGAAATGTGATAATCCTAACACCCTTTTAAATAAATAAAACATTATTTCAAAATATCATAAAGGTTTTTAAAGTCACACTCATAATGAAAAGGTTTCATTAGAATATATAAAATTTTAATGTTCAACTCTATATTCCAATCATTCTGTATATTTCTCTAGAACACTGAGATAAAACTTAGAGCCTAATTAGATATAATAGCATGTGGCACTCTATTAAACCTTAGAACATCATTAATATGTATCATAGAATGTATCTCAAGAGGAAAATATTATTTGATTACAATTAAATGTGCTGACGTCAAAGGATTATTTACTAAACCCCAAATAACCTTATGTAATTTAGATATTTTGGGATGTATGTGGTAGAAATATATTATAATTGTTTAAAATTTTCATATTTTTATAAAAAATGGTTGTGACATTGTAATGGCCCAGACCTCTCCAGTCCAGTACTTTGTGAAAATGTGGTGTTTTGGGTGTTTCAGGAGGTCAAGGTGACTTATCCCCAACACATTGCAAAATTTCCAATTGAGTGAACAGTTCTATCGGGGGGGTTCTTTGAACAGTTCTATCGATGTGGTTCAGTGAACATTTCTATCGGTGAGGTGCTGTGAACTATTCTAACATTAGGTGTACAGTAATGGTAGGTGTACAGTAATGGTAGGTGTAAGGTAACGGTAGGTGCACAGTGTTTCCAGAATGGTGAGGTCTATCGGTAATCTCTATCGATAACCTCTATCGATAGGTGTAGAGTAACGGAAGGTGTACAGTAAGGGTAGGTGTACAGTTACGGTAGGTGTGCAATGTTTCTAACTATCTACAATTTGACCCCTTTGATATTTTCTTTGATGTAATTTACATTTAAAGATTTTTTTAAGGACTCTTAAGGCCAATTCAGAGGCTATAAATCCTATATTAATTATTCTGATGGCTCGGGAAGTTTTTACTTGGTCAAACCACATGGGTTAATGCAATCCACTTTTAATGGGGAATTAAGCATGTCTTAAACTGTCGCCCCATTAAATCTTCAGAAGGATCAAGATATCTTCCTCCTTTGTTCTTCCTCTTTGTTCTCAGCTATAAGACACTAGATCCATTCAATCCTTCTTATAGGAGTTTCACAATCAAACATTACTCCTCAGATTGGTTCTGCTCGGTTTTGATGCAACCAAGCTGTATTGATCAATCTTTGATATAATGTATGTTTTATCATCGTTCCTTTGCGAATTATCTTCTCATGTTTCTTCTTTCCATATTATAGCATGTAATCTTCGTGCTTCTAATGGAGTTTTTCTTGGGGTTTGGTTGGTGCAGTTGTACCGTGGAATCCTTGTGTAGATGCAGTTGTTGTGGGAGGAGGATCATGACCCATTGTGTGGTCAAAGAATGTCAAGAACTATTTAATGTAAGTGATTAATTACTTCTCTCGTATATTACGTGAAACTGTTTCGTTAGCATGTTTAATCCCACTAGATGAAAATGGAATTAGCATAATAAATATGTTAACCAGATAAATATATTGATATCGATCGTATGTTATTGCCTCATGTTTTGCTATATAGAGTGATATCTATGATTTCGTTGATTTGCGGTTCATTCTTGATGTAAATCGGTAAAGAACGTAAATTGGGATTAATTAATAATTGTTTTGGCTATAGATAAAGAGGCATGTAAATGAATCTGGTTCTAGTTGTAATTTGATGTTAATCAAATTGGCATAGTAATCATGTTTAATTATTTTTTATTTCTTACTGATTTGGTTTCCCAAATTTGGAACCTACGAATAATGAATCTTTTAATTCAAGATGGATTAAATAACTGATTGTTTGATAATTCCATAAAGGGTTCTAAGTTACCCTCTATATTGTTAAAGGGACACGAGACCAATTAATGTGATGTTTTTTTCCTGCTGGTTGTGCTATGACGTGATCCTAGATGGCTGTTGTGATATATGGGGGCATCAAGTTTTTTGGTTGTGGCAGCAGACGATTCCTAGAGTGGCAAGATGCATTGGTTTATGCATGTGGGTGTCCAAGAGAAAACCAGGGATGATGGAATGGGATGGATGTGATTGTTGGATGCTTGTTGTTTCTTTGGTTGTTTATCTTATTTACTATTTCCCACTACTCATGGCAGTCGGTCTTACTTACCATTCTTCTGAAAGAGGTGAAGACATGCAGGTAATGCCACGTGGTTTTTGTGTTTAGATTCTCAAGGAATGATGGTTATATGCTTTTTCTATAAGCGATAAAGACTCGATGGGTTTTACATATACTCACTTTGTTGATCCCCCTTGTGTTTAGTACCATAGAATGTTTTCTAGAATTCATGGTAATGTGGGAATGTAATTCTATAATGAATAATTTAATAAATGGTGTTAACCCATGGGGATGGAATCACTGGAACATATTGATGAGGTTGTAATTTTGAAGGAACAATGGACATTGGGTGCGATGCTAATGAAATTTAATGTCGAATTTTTCATGGTTAATTAATGTTTAAATAATTAATTAACATAAAGTGTAACTGATAATAAGGGAATGAAGTAATCTAATAAAGAACATTAAATGGTTTTGTGCTTATAGAATTCCTAGTCTTAAATGTAGTAGCCTGATGTCTGAGAGATGTTAGCTGCAGGTGTGTCTAAGACTAGGTTATGCCCATAGTGTGGTTGTATGTTATAGTATATTATGTACTTTTTGAGATCTATACTCTACTCCACCCTATCAGTAAGGGAAATGGACACTCCAAGGATTTTGAGCCTTGGGGGTGTTTTCCCCAACATTTCGGTGGGAGGATGGATGGCAGACTACCCCCTTTTGCCCTGCTCTCTTCTCTTGGTAGTTACTTGTGCTGGCAGGAACATTGGTTATTTTTTTTCAATATATGTGTTTAGAGGGCGATAATGGATTGTGGTAATTCATACACAAATATTATGGATATTTTTTCTATAGACTACTATAGGTATAACATGTATAGGATGTGATGGCTTGAGGTTCCTTACTCAGGGTATGGGCTATGATGGATTGAGTTTTAATAACCGACGTATGATACATGTTATGTGAGTTGTGGTGGCTCCTAGAAATTACCTGGTTATTTTGGTGTGTGGACATGGTGGTTTTGTTGCACGAGGTTCATATTGTGGTGCTTCGCCCAGGAGTCTGCGAGCAAGCCTTTTTGGAGAGATGTGTTCAGGATGTGCGACGCTGGGGAAAAGCAGCAAAATAGTGGGGAATTAGTAGCAGGGTACCCTTGATATTCATTTTCATATGATATATTCTTGTATGAGTTACATGGTAAGAGTAGCCATGGTGAGGATGGGAATATAGTATACCTTTTTTGGTGAAGAGTCAGTTTCCATTGTTGTTCACTGTGCTTTAGTATGCTTTATTTACTTTGGCACGAGAGGATTCAGGGAGGATCCTACTGATTATACTGTTATACTCACCCTATGTATATTCAAACTTTTTTTCATGTCATTTGGAGCAGGTTGGAGGTTAGGCTGGTGTTTACTATCTTGGGGTTGCAGGAGCTGTTCGGGCTGGTGGTTGCTACTGTTTTACTTTCTTTTGGGTACATGCAATTTTTTCACTTTCATTTGTAGTAATTTTTCATGAAATTACATATGTGTAGTCGGGGTTCTTTTATATTTCATTTCTAAGTTTGAGTTAGTTGGTTTCCATCTTATCTCTCTCTTCCGCATATGTTCTCTTAGAGGGTAATGCCTCCCATTCTTGTGTTTACTATACCCTCAGTGCTAGTCACTAACCCGGGGCCTACTGTAGGTGGGACTCGGGGGTCATTATCTTCCTTCTCACACTGCTATCCTAGGAGGGGTACACTTTGTGGGTAGGGGGTCATGACAAAGTGGTATTAGAGGTTTGGTTGCGGGATAAGATGGAGTTTAGAGTTAGGCACATATGAAGTTGCATGGGATGGTAGGGAAACATTGTCATTCATTTTTAGAAAACGAGGTAAACACTGGGGACCGGCTGAGACATAGGCATTTAGGGCCCCCTATGATCAGATGTATAGACCTTTAAGTTTATTATGGCTACTAAAGAAGGTGATACTAGTTAGAGGTTAGATACCTAGGAAAGGATCATGGATCATTATTCTTTATGCTTGTGTTTGAATGGGTAGACCTTGAGATAGGTTAAACTAAAATGAATAAAAGAAAATAATTAATTAATTAATGTTGAGTCTTCTATTTTCCAGGTTTAAGAGCTCTAATGATTTTTTATTTTACAGGTATGGCTCTAGGTCGACATTCTCATCAGGTTTGCATAGAAATAGTCCAGTAGTCTATTTTAGTAGATCATCGTAGTGTAGAGGTTGATGATGACGAAACTTGAAGGAAGACACTCCGAGAGTTTCAACGCCACAGTCTGTAGAAGTATGGGGGCTCCGTTTCTGATGTATACATAGAAGACTAGTTAAAGGAGGTTGAGAACAGATTTAGTTCGATTCATGCTCGAAAAGTGCAATGGGTGTCCTTGGATGTGACGATGCTGCGTGGAGCAGTGAGGCAGTGGTGGATCTTGTTCCTCAGGGATCATGAGGAGTCAGTGATCTCTTGGGAGGAGTTCTGAGAAAAGTTTATAGTTGAGTTTCATTCTATGACTACGAAGGTGTCCAGTCGCCAGGAGCATCTTACCCTTCTACAGGGGAGCTCTAGTGTTTGCGAATTTTTAATCCATTTCAGGAACCTTTTATGATATGTTTCTGACCTATTTCCAGAGAGGAGGCTTGGGCAAGACATTTTGAGGAGGCTTTGCGTCCAGAGATCCAGCTCCAGGTCACAAAATTTATTCTGAAAACATATATTGAGGTACTGGTGAGGGTAGAAGTTGTCGAGAGGACTTTGGCCATGATGGGATCATCACGAGAGGGGAATCAGAATGATTCCCAATGAAGCAGAGCTATGGGTTGGGGTTCTCATTTTCAGGGAAGAAGAGTTTTTGTTCAGCAGGGGGAAGGTCCCAGCCCTTCCCATCTCGTTTCTCCAGAGGCAGAAACTCTCAGGCATATGCCAGGGTATCAGGTGCTTGTTTTTATTTTGGAGGTCGTGTTCATAAGTAGCGGGAATGCCAGAACTTTCAAAGAGGACATCATGCACCGGGATCTACGCTCCAGGTTCCTCCATTGAGACAGTTGCAGCTGAGGTAGCAGCAGCCAGTTGCACCAGCTTTATAATAGCAGAGGGTAGATGGTGAAGGTGTTGGACAACCCCATGATGCTCCCCATCCTATGGTAGCAGAGTGCGGCCATCGTGGTGGTCTTCATCAGGGTCAGAGAGGTCATGTAGTAGATATTGGTCAGCTTCATGCTCTATCATTGCTAGCTCCATGTGAGTCAGATGTCATTTGAGGCACCCTTTTCCTATTTTCTACCTTGATTTATGCCTTGAATAATTCTGGAGTGACACACTCCTTCATATCACCTACCCTTGTCCATGCTTTGGGACTTGTGGTAGAGAGGCTTCCAGTGCCCTTGGCTTTGACTATGCTAGTTGAAGGTCGAGCTAACTTGTTTGAAGTATGTAGAGATTGTGATCTAGTGTTAGGCCAACTCCTCTCTTGGGTAGATTTCTTATGTTTACGAATACAACAATATTATGTCATCTTTGACATGTATTGGTGGTATTCGGTGCCAGATATTGTGGATTTCTTCAGGAAGAGGTTCGTTTTCACTGGTTCGGATGGAAAGCCAGTGCTGTTCATTATCGAGCGAGATCCTCGGATGGGTCATATGTGCGTTCCATCCTTATCATCCATGATGGCTGAGATGATGCAGAGTCTTTCAGAGGTTAAGCAGTTGGCGTTTTATAGGTTCATAGTGGAGTACCATTATGTCTTTCTTGAAGAGGTTATAGCATTTCCCCCTCTATGAGAGATCGAGTTTCGGATCGAGCTACAACTAGGAGTGTCTCCTATCTCGATGTCTTCATATAGGATGGCCCCTACTATGTTATGAGATCTATGTATAAAGTTTGATGGTCTGTTACAGTGCGGTTTTGTTCGGCCAAGTCTCTCACCTTGCGGTGCACCAGTTTTGTTCATGAAGAAGGCTGACAGTAGTTTGCATTTGTGTGATTATTATCTTCCCTTAAACAAAGTGACAATAAAAAATCTATATCCTCTTCCATATATTGATGATTTACTCAATCAACTTAAGGGTTCATGTTGGTTCTCTATGATTGACTTGTAGTCAAGATATCATCAGATGCGTGTGATGGATGAGGATATCCTGAAGACTGCTTTTCGTTGACATCATGGGCATTATGAGTTCGTGGTAATTCTTTTTGGAATTAAAAATTCTTCAGATGTATTCATGAGATAGATGAATGCTGTGTTCTGTGTGTTCTTGGACATGTTTTTGGTAGTTTTCATCGACGACAACCTTGTGTACTCCACACAGGAAGAGGGTCATGCCGAGAATCTACAAGCTGTTTAGGGAGATCTTCGCCAAAATGAACTATTTCAGAAGTTGTCGAAGTGTGAGTTTTGGCCTCAAGAAATCCGTTTCATAATGCATGTTGTGTCCCAACAGGGAGTAGTTGTGGATCCATCGAAGATAGAAGCAGTGGTATATTGGGAAGCCCCAAAAACTGTGTCATAGGTGCGAAGTTTCCTTGGTATCACAGGCTACTATATGAGGTTCATAGCCAATTTCTCATGTGTTTCAACCCCTCTAACAGCTTTGAAAATGAAGGATTAGGCATTCATATGGACGAATCAGTGTCAGTAAGATTTTGAGTGTATAAAGGGGAAGTTAGTAAGTGCTTGAGTTCTTTGTCTTCTAGCAAAGGGAGTTCAGTTTGATGTATTCTGCGACGCTTCACCTCTGGGGTTCGGCCATGTTCTCAAAAAACAGAGGTCAGTTTTTTCTTCTGGGTCTTGGCAGTTGCATCCCGATAAATGCAACTATGCCACCAAAGATATTGAGTTAGAAGCCGTGTTGTTTTATCTAAAGCTGTGGAGACATTACCTCATTGGTGAGCACTTAGTGGTTTTCACTGATCATAAGAGTTTGCGGTATTTTTTATCCCAGTGTGACTTGAAATAATAAAAACGTCGGCGGATGGTGTTCTTGCAGGAATATGTCTTCAAAACATCATATACACATGGAAAAGGGAATTTTGTAGCGGATGCGCTGAGCCGAATTTCACATAGTGATGTTGTGCATGAATCTAGTGATTCGTGGAGAGGAATGGAAGAACAAAAAAATTATATCATGATATGGGAGACATTGGGGGTAGAGTTTGTCTTTTTCTGATGAAAATATAGTCATTAGTGATGTAGATGGTGGAATGGTACCATTTGGGAGATCTAGAGGTGGAGGTCTGGAGAGACCGAGTTGTTTGTGGTGAGGCCCCTAAAGGTTGATCGGAGGATGAACAACACCAAGTGTTGAGTCATGGATGGATTTTTTCCCATGACTATGGGGGAGATGGTACTCAGATATTTCCATAGTTCACCTTTAGTAATTCATCATGGCGTGATAAAGATGTACTGATCCTTGTGGAGTCAGTTTTGGTGGCCTGGCATGAAGCGTGTGGTTGTAGAGTTTTCATCTCGAGGTTTAGTCTGCCAGAAGGTGAAGGTCGAACACCGTGTTCTTGGTGGTATTCTACAGCCATTAGAGATACATCAATGGAAGTGGGAGGACATATCAAAGGACTTTGTTACTGGATTACCTCAATCTTCGGGAGGACATGATGCTATTTGGGTGGTAGTGGATATTTTAACAAAATATGCTCACTTCTTAGCGATCAAGTAGTCGATCTCAGTGGATGTTTTTTCGAGGAAGTATCTAGAAGAGGTGGTGAGACTTCTTGGAGTCGATAGGATGATTATTTCTGATCGAGATCCTCATTTTACCTCTAGGGTGTAGAGAGGTCTACAATATGATTTCGGTTCTCAACAATGACTTAGCACTGCTTTTCATCCTCAAACAGATGGTCAAACAGAGCGAACCATTCGGACCCTTGCAGACATGTTACGATCTTGGGTTTTTTAATTTGGAGGCTCTTGGATAAGGCACTTATCCTTTGTGGAGTTTGATTACAATAACAGTTTTAACTCCACCATCGGTATGACACCTTCTGAAGCCTTGTATGGTTGACCATGCTGTTCCCCGTTGTGTTGGACTAGGGTTAGAGATTCAGTAATTCTTAGACAGGAACTAGTGCAAAATACAACAGATATGGTCCAGGTGATTCATTAGAGGATGAAGACAACACACGATCATCATAAAACATATACTGGTCAAAGGAGGAAACTGTTGGAGTTTAATGTTGGGGATTATGAGTTTATGAAGGTGACTCCCCATCGTGGGCAACGAAGGTTTGGTCATGAAAGTAAGATTTCTCCCCGGTTTGTTTGGCCTTTCGATGTGTTATCTCATGTTGGAGTTGTGGCGTATCGAGTAGAACTTCCCCCATAGATGAGTCAGATACATGATTTTTTACATGTATCACAGCTCTGTTGTTATCTTCATGATAACTCACACATCATCGATTGGGGAGAGATCAATGTTTATGATGATGCAACCTTCGAGGAGCGACCTGTGGAGATCCAAGGCCATAAAAAGAAGGTGTTGTGCATGCGTTCTATCCCTTTATTTCATGTCTTGTGGAGACACGGTGGCATGGAGGAGAGTACTGGGGAATGTGGGTCACAGATTCGTGCCCAGTACCCAGAGATGTTTGATGTTTAACTCTTTTTAGGTAATGATGTTCCCGTTGTGGTTAGAAAATTCATGTTTTATTTATGATTTTTTTATTTTGTTGCTTTTGTAGCTTTCTCTCTTTTGAGAGGTATCTTGATGGGTGGTTGTTCGGACCCCACTTCATTTTTTTCACTTTACATGAGTTTTGAATTCTTGAGGATGGGAATGTTTTGAGAGTTATATGAGGTAATGTCCCAGACCTCTTTGGTCCATTACTTTGTGAAAATGTGTTGATTGAGGTGTTCTGAGGGGTCAAGGTGACTTCTCCCTATCACTTTTCCATATTTCCAATTCAGTGAACAGTTTTATTGGTGTGGTTCTGTGAACAGTTCTATCGGTGAGGTTCTGTGAATTTTTCTAACTGTAGGTGTATAGTAACGGTAGGTGTACAATAATGGTAGGTGTATAGTGTTTCTTGAACGGTGAGGTCTATTTGTAACAACTATCAGTAACCACTATCGGTAGGTGTACATTAATGGTAGGTGTACAGTAACGGTAGGTGTACAGTGTTTCCAACTTCCTACAGTTTCACACTTTTGACATTTCTATTCACATAAAATACATTTAAATCCTTATTATAAAGACTATAAAGGCCAATTCAAAGGCCATGTATCCTATATTAATTATTCCTATGGCTCTGGATGTTTTTACTTGGTCAAACCGCATGGGTTAATGCGATTCTCTTTTAATGGATAATTAAGCATATCTTAAACCATCACCCCATTAAATCGTTAAAACGGACAAGATATATTTCTCCTTTGTTCATCCTCTTTTATCACGGCTATGAGATGCTACTGCCTTTCAATCCTTCCCGTAGGAGTTTCATAATCATAATTTACCTCTCGAATTGGTTCCGCTCTGTTTTGATGCAACCAAGATGTATCGATCAATCTTCAATATAAGGTATGTTTTATCGTCGTTCCTTTGGGGACCATCCTCTATTATTTCTCCTCTCCATATTATAGCATGTAATCGCAATGCTTCGAATGGAGTTTTTCTTGGGGTTTTATTGGTGCGGTCGTACCGTGGCATCCTCAGGGTGGATGCAGTTTTCACGAGAGGATGATCGTGACCCGTTGTGTGGTTAAAGAATGTCAGGAACTATTTGAGGTATGGTATTTTTTGATTCTCTCTTATTTTACGTGAAACTGTATCATTAGCATGTTTAATCCCACTGGATGAAAATGGAATTGACATAATAAATATTTTAACCAATTAAATAAATTATTATCGATCATATGTTATTTCCTCTTGTTTTTATAGAAAGTCTGATATCCATGCTTGCTTTGATTAGCTATTCGTTCTTGATGAAAATAGGTAAAGAATGTAAATTTTTATTAATTGACAATTGTTTGGATAAATATAAAGAGGCGTGTAAACGAATATGGTTATAGTTGTAATTTTATGTAAATCAAATTGGTGTAGTAATCATGTTTAATTGTTTGTGATAGCTTAAAGATTAGGTTTCCCGAATTTGAAACCTATGAATAATAAATCTGTTCATTCAAGATGGAATAATGAACTTATTGTTTGATAATTCCTTAAAGTATTTTGAGTTACCCTATTGATTGTTAAAGGGCCATGAGCCCAATTAATTTGATGTTTTTTTCTACTGCTTGTTTTGTGATGTGATCTTGGATGGCTTTTGTGATATGTGGGGGCATAAAGGCATTTGGTTGTGGTAGCAGACGATTCCTAGAGTGGCGAGATGCATTGTTTTATGCGTTTGGGTGTGAGAGAGGACACTGGGGATGATGGAATGGGATGGATATGATTGTTGGATTCTTTTCGTTTCTTTGGTTGTTTATCTACTTTACTATTCCCCACTTCTCAAGGCAGCTGGTCTTACTTACCCTTCTTCCGAAAGAGGTGAATACATGCAGGTTATGCCATGTGGTTTCCATGTCTATCTTCTAAAAGAAGGATGGTTATATACTCTTTCTATAAGCGAAAAAGACTCGACATGTAGTATATCTACTCACAGTGTTGAGACCCCTTGGGTTTAATTGCATAGAATTATTTCTAGAATGCCTGGGATTGTGGGAATGTAATTCTATAATGAATAATTTAATAAATTATGTTAACCCATGGGGATGGAATTGCTAGAACATATTGATGAGGTTTTCATTTTGAAGGAATAGTGGAATTTGGTTGTGATGATAATGAAATTTAATGTGGAATTCATCATTGTTAATTAATTTTTAAAGACTTAATTAATGTAAAGTGGAACTAATTAAAAGGGAATGAAGTAATCTAAAAAATCTCTTTAAATGGTTCTGTTCTTATAGGATACCTAGCCTTAGAAGTAGCATCCTGAACGCTGAGAGACGTTAGATGCAGTTGTCTCTAAGACTAGGTTATTCCGATAGTGTGGTTGTGAGTTATAGTATATTCTTTACCTTTTGTGTTTCTATATGGTACTCTACCCTATTAGTAAGGGAAACAGACACCCCAGTGATTCTGAGCCCTGGGGGGTGTTTTCCCCAACATTTTGGTGGGAGGATGTATGGTTGACTACCCCCTTTGGCCCCGCTCTCTTCTCGTGGTAGTTACTTGTTCTGGCAGGAACATTGGTTATTTTCCCCCATATATGTTTGTAGAGGGCTGTAATGGCTTTTGGTTATTCACACACATAAATTCTGGATATAGTTTTCTATGGACTACTATAGGTGTAATGTGTATAGTCTGTGATAGATTGAGGATCCTTACTCGGTTTATGGGATGTGATGGATTGAGGTATAATACCAGACGTATGATACATGTTATGAGAGCTGTGGTGGCTTAGAGAAACTACCTAGTAACTTTGGTGTGTAGACGTGGTGGTTTTGTTGCATGAGGAGCATATTGTGGTGCTTCGCCCATGTGTCTATGGGAAAGCTTTTTTGAAGAGAGATGTTCATGACATGCGACATTGGGGAAAATTAGCAAACCAGTGGGGAAGTAGTAGCAGGGCACCTTTGATATTCTTTATTATATGATATATTCTTGTATGCATTACTTGGTGAGATTAGCCATGGTGAGGCTGGAATCTTAGTATACATGTTTAGGTGATGAGTTAGTTTCACTTGTTGTTCACAATGATTTAGCATGATTTCATTACTTTTTCATGAGAGGATTCAGGGAGGATCCTATTTAGTATATTGTTATACTCACCTTATGTATATTCTAACTGTTTTTCAGGTCAATTAGAGAAGGTTGGAGGTTAGGCTGGTGTTTACTAGCTTGGGGATGCAGGATTAGTTCAGGCTAGTGGTTGTACTATTTTACATTCTTTGGGGTACTTGCAATTTTTTCCCTTTCAGTTGTAGTAATTTTTCTTGACATTACATATGTGCACTTGGGGTTCTTTGATATTTCAGTTCAGATTTGGAGTTGGTTGGTGTCTATCTTATCTCTCTTTTCCACATGTGTTCTCTTAGAAGGCAATACCTCCCATTTGTGTGTTTACTATACCTTCGGTGCTAGTCGCCAACCCAGGGCTTACTAGAGGCTGGACTTGGGGGTCATTATCTCCCTTCTCAAATTTCCGACCTAGGGGGTGTACACTTTGTGGGCAGGGTGTCGTGATAGACATCCTCTTAGAAATATTTATCATAGAATTAAATTTATAACATACCAAGCATTGAGATACATACTTTGTAATATCCCTTATTTTTGTTATCATAAAATTATCTTCCATAACTCTATTCATCTTCATATTTATTTGTTGAATAGATAATTCAAAATAATGACCTCCATATAATAACTCTATCAAATTTTGTATTCAGTGGAAACATTCTATATTCTAATACCTTACAATTCCATAATAATCATGGTTCAACTTAAAAAAATTCGTCACCTTCTTCTACAATTTTATATCTTCCTCCTAATCCTCTATACTCACCACAAGTATAAATGTATGAATATTCAATTGAAAAAAAATTATTTTTCACCCTTTCTTAAAATTTCTATGCCTATATTATTTTAATGAATTGTTATTCAATCTATTTCAATAGAAATTATCGAAAAACTAAAATTTCACTTTGACATCATGCATCATCCACATTGTTCGTCTTTCCAGGTTGGTAATGTATTCAGAAGTCATAATCATTAATAATCTCTCACAATCTCCTTTGGATCATATTCAACTACTTCTATGTTTATATATAATTTTGTCTTCTATGATCAGTATATATATCACATATATCAATTTATATATTATTCCACCATAATTTCAACGTAAAAATTAATGATCCAAATCCAAATCATGAGTCTGGTAATTTTTCACAAGATTTTGTATGTTTCATATTTTATAATCTATAATGATATCATTCTACAAGAGAATTAATCCCAATACCTTTATTGATGAATCACTATTGATGAAAAACTCATATCCACTTTAAGATAGTGTGATTAAAGGTGCGTTGATAAACCTTCTATTCAATTCCTGGATACTTTTCTCACATTCATCTATCCAATGTTTCCGTTCATCCTTCTATGTAAACAATGTCCTTGGCCTTTATAGCCATGATAAATCTCTATAATGTATTTGTAGTATCCATAAAACCCAATAAAAATATGGACTCAGTCAACATGGTTAGCCTATTAAATTCCTCAATAACTTCTATTTTTCAAGGATCCATATATGAACCATCATTTAATATTTTAAGAATAAATAATGAAACATTGTATATCCAAAATTTGCACTTTCTATGTTTGGAATAAAAATTATCCTTCCCAGGGTGTTCAACATAATTATCAAATGATCTTTAATCAATTTTTACTAGTGTTATATATATTAATATCATCTAAAATACTATCAAAAAGTGATAAAATAATATCTATATATTATTTTTATTATATCTATGATGATATCTAGGGATTATCTATGTCCGAATGGAATCACTATAAAATCCTAATGTATATACCTCATAAAGATGTTTGTCTGGGGAATGTCTTCCTTAGTAACTCCCAATTAATGATATCAAAATAGAAAACCAGTCTGTGAATAAATATTAATCTACTAAAAATTTATTTAACATATCATTGATATAAGGTAGAGTGTATTTCTTCATGATATATTTTGTTGTTTTGTTCCCAATAATCAATAAAAAATAAATTTACCAAAAATTATTCGGAAAAAATACAGGTTCACAAAATAGTGAGACACTCGAGCACATTAATCCCTCATAATGATGTTTATAGATATTATTATACAATTCTGTCAACTCAGTTGGGAATAATCTATAAAACAGTCTTCCAAATAGTTGTAACAACAAGTTTGTGTCCAATTTAAAAATCAAATTAATGATTCATGGGAAGAAACAAAAATTATTAAATAAATACATCAATATATTCATGAAAAATATTCATTTATTTTAAATTATTTTTCTTCATAAGTTTTTGATATATATTTACCTAATGATTAGGTTGTAAGACCCACACAAAAATGTAATTTCTATCAATTGTACATATTCATACTCACACCAAAAGATGATAATTGGTTTATTTATATTATCAAATATGAATTACATTCCTTGAAAATTGATATAATCTATTTATAAATAAATATATTAAATGACCAAAATAAAACCAAACTCAACTGTATAAATAATCAAAATATTTTTAGGGAGTACATTCCCACAGATTTCTTACATAAAAGAGATACAAAATTTAGATGAAATCCCCATACCAGTAAGATTTTTCATTAATAAATCAACATATAATCATAGAGGTTGTTATGTAATACCCAAAAAAATTATTTTGATAATTAATAGTATGTAGATGTTGAATAAAACTAATCATTTTTGTTTTTAGTGTGTATGTTAATTGTACTTTTATCCACTTCATTCTCATAACCCACTTCATTAGTTGTGATCACATGAGATTTTCCTTATCCTATTAGCTTAAGAGTTTCGTGATGATAATTTAAATCATTAAACTTTGGATTAATATATTTATTAGGTAAATTTCTATAATACTTGCAATTATGTCATTGGAGCGTGGCAGTCAGATTTAGTTGAGTTTTTCCACAAACATTGACTAGTCTCTTCACATTCTTTTTAAAATCACTTCCTTGATGTAATTTTTTTTAACACAATTACAACATTTACTAGATTCCATAGATAAATTTTATCTATTTTTCCTTCCATATTTATGACAGGAGGTAAAATTAATATTATTACCTCCATTTTTTTATTTTAATTTACATAAAGTTCAATTATTATTTTATTTTCACTAAAACAACAACAAAAATGAGATTCTTCAATATATATTTTATCTTGATATCACATTGAATGATTTATTTTTATCTGTCAATGAATCATATTAAAAATTCCATTTGGAGACTTAGTCTCATGTCACTATAGAATCATTAAACTTTTATTTTCTAATTGATGTTAATACAAGAAGACTACCATGCAAGTCTAGTGATATATTAATCATAGGTATGAATGGATTGATCATCATTCTTCTTTTGTAAAAGATATACCTTTTCAAATATAAATCATATTGTTTTGGGGAAATAATTAAGGGAAAATAAATCAATATAACATTTCTATGACAGAAATTCATCTTTATAAACTTGTCTCATATTCATCATAAGAGTCCATCATTGATCGAATTTACATTAAAAATGATACAGAACAAAGAAAATCTAATTTTTTAAGAGATATATATAACATATAATATATTTTCTGTATATTTGATCCATTACCCAAAAATATTATGATCAGTGGAATAATAGAATGAAGGTTGAAATTTCCATATAAATTATTTAATACCTTTAGGTGTTTATAATTTCATCATGATTAATGTGACCTTTCATAGTTTGAGATAATTGGGAGATAATAACTACAAGATTTAACATATGAACTACTTTTTTTTTGTTTTTGGTCCTGATAATTGTCATTACATAGGTATCCACATTTTTTGTCTTCATGATTCATCCTAGCTCAATCCATTAAATAAAATCCCAATACATAGTCAGAGCATAAATAATTAATAATTGGAGTAATAAAATCACATGGGTATGAACATAATTCTTCTAACGTAATAAATTATGAAACCTTATGTAAACCCATGAAATATTATGCTTATATCATATCACTATTTCTTATCGTTATTTTTCATATGAACTATACTTTAATTCATCATAGTTGTTAATAAAGATAATGTTAATTAACCTATGTAACCCCCTGAGATTATCTATCTTGGTGTATAGTACTAGGCCCACTCATCATGAAAGGAGTGAAAATCAAGTTGATATTATACAATCCTTTTACTCAAGTTTACACCTTGTTGAATATGTTCCATTGAAAAATTAACTTTCTAGTATCCAGATAATTTTCCCATTTCTAAGAAACCATACAATCTTACATTACCAAATCATTTGGTTGTTATACTACACTTATATATATCCCTAGTGTTTTCTCAAATGTTTTACAATCTCAGTCTATAAAAATAAATAAATCCTTCCCTACTTCCAACTTTGGAAACCTATTAATTGTATACCTAAATATTAAATCAATTTTAGAGGAATATTCAATACATATCATTAACAATACATTCCCTATAACTATAAATGTTGAGCTTTCTTGGTGACTAGATACATAATTAACTTATTTTATAAAATTAATAACCATAATGGAAAAATTTGTCATCAGACATTACCTTTACTATACATACCCAACTTAAAAACATTCTTTATTACTTAGGGAAATAAAATATATGAAAGGGTGAGATCATTTTATAAAAAAGGGTAAATATATATGATATCGATCATTGATCATAAGGGGAATAAGATCAGCCCAATTTTCTAAAAACATGATCAAAACATATAGAAGTCATAAACAATTATTCAAAGATATTTAATCATGAATCTTTGCATTAGTACTTATCATGAAATATACGATTCATAAGAATGTGTATTATTCATCAAAAAAATTGAAGCATGAGTACATATCATAGGAATAAGAAATGGGTTTGTCGAACACACATAAGCATATGGAATCATTTCCCTAGTCATGGATTTCTACTAAGACTATCATCATGAATTAGGTCCACTCCCCATTCCACTATTTCCTTTTCTATATTTTACTCCAAAAACTGTCATATTGGACATATTCCCACACTAAACATGGTTTACTCAATATTCAAGTCCATATTATCTCACGATATATCAATATTTCTCCAATGCATTAGAGGGATATATATTTCATATACCAAGTAGACCATAACGAAAACCATAGATATGTGTTCCAAAAGAGAATTAAACATTCATCAATTAATCATATCACAATTCATGAAATGAAAAAAAGATTCATAAATATTTTATTATTATATATTAATATAACCTTTGAAAAAAACATGTTTTATAATTATTTCATCATAACATAATTAACCCATGGGAATTGAACTGGTTTTAAAGAATCATTTTTAGATCATCATCCTTATAATCAATCCAATGAAATAAATTTCATGGTATTATAATATTACATCCTCAAATAATCATAAAAATTTTAAAGGATGTTTACATAGATAAAAAAATCTTTAACCATTAATTTTAATATTTGTTTTAAAACATAGAAAACACCATTTTCATTTAGTATATTTAAAAACTAGAAAATTCAAAATTAATAAAAATATTGTTTTCTCTATAAATAAATAGGAAAACGTGTAAATAAAACATTGATGAAATGAATAGTCAAGAAGGTAGGTAATATTGATTATGCTGTAAACGTTAAAAAATTATTCCTTTTATTTTTTTAAAAAAAATAATAAATAAAAAGTTTCAAAATATTATAAAAATTCATTTTTATATGTCTGAAATAAAAGTAATTTTTTCATAAAATTAATTTAAAAAATAAATTTGATCATATAAAAAATCATTAAATCATTTTAATAAACATAAATGTGGAAGAAAAATTGTTCCAACTAAAGAGTAAATAATGTTGGTTTTCTTAATACAGTTTCTCATTAATTTTATCTAAAAATTAAAATGAAATAGTACTGTTATATGAAAATTATGATAATAATAATAAGAGAAATATTAATTTTATTTAATCGATATTATCCATATAAATTCCCTGACTATGAATTTTTTATAGACAATCCCTGAAGGAAATGAGATGATAACATAAATGCACACCTCAAGTACTTCCTAGAGTCATACAAATTTAAATGTAATATATAATAAATATATATTTATTATATATCTTTTATATATCTTTATTAATATATAATGCTCAATTTGTAATTCTTTTATAATTTCTAATTTTCATAATATTATTTCTATTTTATAGTTCTGATCCTTGAAACATGGTCATTTTATCATAATATATATAATATAAATCACCTAATAAGTATCATATTTATCCATTATATGGTGTTTTATTCATAATAAAATAAATTTGTGATGAAAACAGAATTACATCACCTTGGGAAGGTGGTAGTCCGAACATACACTTGAGTGATGTTATCATTTATAAATAGATTTAATAAAGATATAAAATGGATATAAAAATAATATTTTAAAAAATATAAATATAGTTAATATACTTATTCCATCTTGTAATAATGGTTATAGTAAATTTGGAGGAGGTTTAAGTAGAATTAATCATGAAAATACTTTATAATAACATATACCTCTTCATCAAGTTTCCTACATTTAAAATAATCTTAAGGATCCATATATGGGAATTTTGGGAATAAAAGTACATCAAGGGAATGGGTAATGGTTTTGTATATTATTTTTGTAGATAATTGTGAAGATAAAGTGCCCAAATGGTTTATATAATAGAGGATAGGGGGATCACTTTTATACAGGAGGGGAGGGGAATATATGTAATAATTTAGAATATTAAAATATAATAAAGTAACTACTTGAAGAAAGTTGTTACAAATTATATCATTTTATAGTATAATATTATATAGAATTTAAATTCATTCATACAATAGGATTTAAACATGTTTTAGCTCATTCTAATCCTTATATATATAATTTTAACCCCTTTTCAACCATTTAAACCTTTTATATATTAACGATTCCATACTTAGGATACGAATTATGATGATAAAAAAAGAATGTGAAATAATTACCAAATTTTTAAATGAATAATTAATTTTTTTAAAATATTTTATCAAATAAAATTATTTTAAATGGATGAAATTCATTTCAAATCAGACACAAATAAAACACTGAAAACCGTTTTAATTTTTTAAGAAATTTTTTTTAATCATAAAACATGAATTGTAACACCCATTAACTGAAAGTCAAAATATTTAAATTAATATGTTATAAAAACATTTAATTAATATAAATTACCATTAGTGTTTAATTTAATTAAATAATATAAAATAAATTGTGTTTATAAAAAATATTTAACAAAAACATTTTTTACAGTCAAATTGTTTTAATTTTAGTTATAAACATTTAATATAAAATGAAAAAAAATAATAATCATGTAAATATTTTTGATAATTTAGTTGGTTCTATTCATACCCATCAATCCACCTGATAGGAGACAACTATTACATTTAATAATACTATTAGAATTGTATATCACGATTCATTTAAACATAGTGTTTCATGTAATGAAACCTATAATAAAGAAAATCATATTTATTTATTGGTAATTATGTCATATAATACTCAATGTTTACATAACTATTATCTTTTTAGAACCAGATCTTGGAATGTGGGTTACTAGTGTCTATATATAGTTTATCTTGATTATATTATTAATAGAATGAAATAGCAAAAATTGATCAGTCCTATGAGCCATTTTACATGTTGAAATAAGTGTATTTATAGTTCAACTATACTAGAAAGACAATATAATAAAAATAGTCTATGTATTTCCCCATATTCTATAGGTTATCATATATAAACTTATGAATGGGTATGAATTTAGAATAGAACTACCTCATTCTCATGCTCTGTTATGATTGCGCTGACCCATGTTATTTGGAAAAGCGGATGGTATTTTTGGTGTAAAATCCCATTTATATTCCATTTAAGATGAATATATATTTCATACGGCTGGATTTGATTGTGATTGTAACAGAACATTCTCTATGGACACATTCATTATACCACCATTTCTGATGATAATGAGAGATAGTGTTATAGTGGGGGGTTTTGTGTCTTTCAAAATATGACACTTACTTTTATATGATGTGTAGTTTTCATATTCTTATTATTAGTGATGATTTAATTATTATTGTGATTGTGTAACATAAATTTTTTTGGGGTTCGGTAATCCCCTTTACCTATTCGGCATTCCTCGATGAGGCTTGATCCCCTCATGTTGGTAACTGGATCGATGTCATGATGGTGGTGGTGTTTATAAGGCATTAAATTGGAAGAAGTATCAGAAAAATATGGTATCCAACATATCCAGTCCCACCATGGTATGATTCTCTATTACTATTAGGTTGAGTATATGAGGAACTATCGAGTGTTTGGTTGATCATTTCACCTTAGATTTTCATGTTCTGTGAGAATTACTCAGTCCCTATAGATGTTAAAAACGATAATTTAATTCTTATCGAATAGAATATGTTAATGGTAAACTATTTATGTTGGTTTAGTAGCCCCTCACATACTGTATTGGTCCTAAGGATATAGGATCTCTACTTCTATCAAAATTAGATTTAAACTTCAAGCAGGAGGTGTTGAGATGGACCTTGGGGAATATTATAGTCTGAGAACTACAATTCACTGATGAGTTAAACTATTCACCACACATGATGGGAAAGTGTTGATGCAAATTTATGATGAGTGGATAATAGTGGATGGTC
This sequence comes from Viscum album, assembly GCA_963277665.1. Classification (NCBI taxonomy): domain Eukaryota; kingdom Viridiplantae; phylum Streptophyta; class Magnoliopsida; order Santalales; family Viscaceae; genus Viscum; species Viscum album. Next base: position 1,775,062,452 of record OY728146.1, on the reverse strand, counting down.
CTATTTGTATGGGGTAATCCCTTTTAGTATTTTTTATAATGATTTTGGTTACTTTTTCCCTCATATTGATCAATATGTCTTTAGATTATATTTCATGAAAGAGTAGTGTCGTTTACCCCTAATCCACACAGTCTCTATTCTATGGTTATAAAGGGGTATTTTTTACCCGGGGGTTTATGATAAGGGATGTGTTTTATCTGGAGATAGGTAACTTATTAATGGATTCTATGTTATATGGAATGATATTACATTTGGAGTCATCCATAGATATATTTGAGTGAGTCTGTGATAGGATCATACTCTAAATCATATTTCCTAGGTGTTTGTTTCCCCCTTGATATAAATTTTCGACATTATAGATCAACCCTTTACTATATAATGAATTATAGGCATGTCTCCAATTTTTGGGGGCTTCATATTGGGTATTTTTATACTCACCTCTGTATGGTCCTCAAGCTAACACTTTCGGGGTTTGTGTATAAAATGAACATATCGATGGTGATATGAGTTGGGGTGGAGTTAGAAGTTATCATGGAGATAAAGATTATTATAGTTTGTAGGATTCATGGATGGTAGTTCTCAACCTTGAGATGGCATGTCATGGAAATCCCTTCTTCTCTATCACTCGGGGTCAGTTATTTTCAAAGTAATGGTTCTTTTATTTTTCCCTATTGTATAGGTATTTATATTTTACACTCAAGGATGTTTAGAAAATGTATTGATGAAAATTTTATATTTATTATAGTTTAATCTGGTGTGGTTTTGTTTGTCGTGGTTTTTCGGTTATGTATATTGTTGCAGGTTTTATAGGGAACAGACTACAACATATGGCATATTCTGTATTCATGATACTCACCGGTCCTCAGACAATTATAGGTTGACGTGTAAAGAAACACAGTCATCACACTATCTACCCTAGTAGAGAACCGATAGGATGTGTTATTTCATGAGCATCACACCTTATATGAGATGGATTTCACATTAGTACCATAAAAACAGAAAACCAATGTATATGTGGGAAAAATTTTAAATCTGTTGGAGATCGGAAAAATTGTACATACTTATCTAGGATGAATAAACCTACCTCAGATAAATATTTATACATATATAATGATACACACTCACATATTTTACACTGTTAATTTTTTGTATATATAATATTAAAATATATAATTATATATAAAGAAAAGTAATATAAATATAAAATTTATTATTTAAAAAATTATGCATATAAACATATATGTTTAACATATAAATATAAATATGTATATTTATAAATTAATTAAATAATTATATTCATGGATATATTGATATATATATACATAGAGATTTATGTTATTTATTTCGTACATGGAAAAATATTTTATATAAATATAAATATAATGTAATTAAACAATTATAAATATTCTAAATATATATATATATATAAATATATATATTAATTATATATTTCTAGAATAAACAATAGATAAAAAAATATTTTATTATATATACATATACATATATTTTTATGTTTTAAAAATATATATTCAGATGTAAATTAGGAAAATATATGTAATTATATGCGTGAGTTTCTATTTTGTTAATATATTTATAATTAGATATAATTATTAATAAATATTTACATATAATTTTTTATTCTTTATATTTTAAATATATATCTATATAAATAAATAAATATTGATTTATATATATAATCACACATAAAAAAATATAAATATAAATATGTATTTTTATAGATCATTTTAAAAAAAATTTATTTATGGAAATATATAGCTGTGTGTGGTTGTGATTATATATATAAATATTTATCTATGATGGATTTATTCTTCCCAAATACGCATATACACCCTGGATTATTGGAGAGGGATTTAAAATACACCATAATATAATCAGGGCTACACTATCGTATCTAGGGTAGATTTCAAATCCATCCCAAACAGGGTAGGGAAACCGTGATTATCAGGGATTGATTTTATATTCATCCAAGTTAAGATGATGTGGGCATACTTATCTAAAATCAATAAATTGGTCCCAAATAACTATTTACTTATAAACATACACAGACAAAAATATATTTAGATAATTTATGGAAAATATATAATTTTATTAATTATTTATATATAAGTAATGAATTACGAAGATAGTAAATATTTATATATATACACACTAACATGACAAATATATAAATATAAAAAATGTATTTTTTTTAACAAAAAAAATAAAAAAATTATGGATATATTGTCATATATGTATAGGGGTTTTTTTATTTCCCATAAAAACCAATTTTATGTAACTATAATTATAATTAATTAAAATGAGTATAATTATATTTGATTTTATGGGTTTTTTTGTGTGGGTTCACATGCATGTTTAATATTTCATCATTATATATATAAATAGATTAATAGGGAAAAATTTATTAATTTCATATGAGCTTGTGGTAATATCCTTTGTATGGTATTATATCTTTTAATGGTTAAAGGGATTTAGTTTGGGTTCTATTTGTTTTTTAAAAGAATATAGGTTAGGTGCTGATAGTTGAATAAATTCACATCATGAAGGGAAGATTCTTGACAAGAATAAATTGTTGGAAAGAATACAAGAATCAATACCATAATGCGAAATGGATTCATTTTGTTATTATCTTGTACACCATGAGCAAGTCATTTATGTTTGTAATCTTAATTGACACCTTTTTGGTGTACATGAAAATCTGGGGATTCACGTTGTGAATCTTGGATTCATGATGTGAATCATTCATACATCGGGGGTTTTATGCCATGTATGCCTTAATAAAATCCCATTTGGAATTTTACTCATTTCCTCAAAGCCCGAGGCTTGTCCAAAAACTGGAAGTTCGATGATTCTATAATAATATCATCATTTTGGTAGTTCAGCCTCTATATTGGTTAGATTCTTTTCTTTTTTCACTTATATTTCCACTATGTGATAATATTTTAGAGGATGGATCATGGTTTGGTTAAGGTGTGGCACATGAGTTTTTTGATGTATTTATGAATCTTAATTCTCATCTAACCCTTGTTGTTTATGGAATTCTATTCTAATACGTATATTTCATTTATAAGGAGTATTTTATTTGATCTTATGTTCACACTCAACACATTGTATATAGTTCCCATCACAATTTGTGTGAAACCTGAGTATGAGGTATGTTATTTACCATATTATTAAATCATATGAAACAAAATTGATCTTATTTTTATAATTTTTATTATTTATGAATTACCATGATTGATTGTTTTTTTGTGTGTAAATTGGGTTTTGAGATACCATAGTTTCCCCCTATGTTTTGTAAAAGAATTTTTTTTAAAAGTATTGGGAAATTAATTTAGAAATGGGTTTTCAAAGAATTTTTTTTAATTATAAAATAATTATTTAGTATATTTTATGAAATGTGAATATATCATTAAATTTTGATTAATATAGATGGCACATGGGAGCCTTGTTTACATAATTAGAGAGTTATGTATTGTAAATTTTATATTTAATTTATGGGGAAGTTCATATTAATAGGTTATTTACATTCCCATTGAATAATGGGAAATAATATGTGATTAAAATTATAAGGGTTTTAATTTATATGTTGTTCCTTTATTTTATATTATTTTATGTGTTGCTTATAGGGACTTTAGTGAGCATTGGTTATTAATTATTCTTGTGGTATAATTGATCCAGTTTTCATGACCTTTCTGAACCTTGGCATGTTTTACAATTCATATTTATAATTTTATTCTGGATTTCAAACACAATATTTTAAAATTTTAAATTATTTTTGAATATATGATTTTAAATTATTTTACCTAACTAGTTTTGGAACCATGAAAAAAGGGGAAACAATTTACCATGATTTGATATAAACATAATACAACTACATATCATAAATTTTTTTCTTAAAAAAAAAATTTTGGTGTTCTTGTATATTGACATTACTAGGAACACCTTGGTGGAATCCAATTGAGCTTACATAGCTCACAACCTAAACACTCTTTCAGGGGAAAGTATACCTTGTACTTTCTTATGATGTAGAAATGATTAGGTTACCACAATGAGGTTGTGACATTCATGTCAGGTGGGTATGAGTATATTGTGATGGGATGGTTGGAAGTTTACCACATATCCCATGGAATAATTGTTTCTAGTTTTAGTTTCCCTTTTTGTATACCTGACATGAACTGTGGCTTTTTTCATATCTACTTTTGAGTTTTATTAGAACTATTTTCTCTTCAGGTTATGAAATATTTATTTTAGGTTTTTCTTTCCATTTTTTTATATATTCCATCTACTATGTTTTATGTTTGGAGAAATAATTATATTTTTCTATTTTATTCTGTTCCCTTATACTAGTCTCTAGCCTTTGGGGATCAGGAACACCCTTCGTGCCTTTCCATAATGTTGTTTGGAACATAGTTGGTTGAATTTTCTGGAATATGATTTGAAAATTTGCTATCAAAGTCATGTTTTTCCACAAATTTCGTTTTTATGGGACGTTTGAAATATAGAAAATATGTTTTTTAGAATTATAGTGGATGTTTTTAGTAAGAGTCTGACCAATTTTTACAGTGAGAAGAATTATGATACCATATAATTTTGTGATAAACATATCTAATGTAGGGTTTTAACCATATTCTCAGATTCTTCAAATTATTTTTCTAGTTTTAGTATATATTACCCTATTATATCATAATTATTTTATATTCTGGTGTGAAGTACTAGGCCTCTGTGATACCCTCCATGGGATCTAAAGGAGGGTTCCATGAGAGATGATCCTCAAGGGAATCCCCATTTAGATCAAAATCATCAAGAGGCTACCAAGAGGTTGGTTCCTTCTATGCATCAAAACATACAATGAGTTCAAAAAATGTTTTTAGGTTAATCTTGGATCAAGAGGAGACAAAGGCTGGTATCAAGAGTTTATATGAATGAATCCACATTCCATTAAAGGCATGAATAAATCCCATAATATGGATGAATATTTGGGAATGATAGATCAAGTATTCAATATCCTTGATACAGATGAGGATATCATGGTAAAATGTGTAATGTTACAGATCAATGGTCTCAGTATGAAATGGTGGGATTCATTGGAAAAGGAAAATTGGAACATCGAATTGGACTAGAAAGAATTCAAGACTGAATTATTTAAGTAGTTATATATAGATTCATTAATGACATTGAATTTTGTAGTGTTCCATTATTTTTATTTAGTAGAGAATTCAGTGGAAAAATAAATAATTTTTTTGTGGAGCTGGTATGTCTTTTATAGAGGTGGTGATGAATAATTAATTGAGAGATAAAAAATGACTTCATGGATTGTGACTAGGAATATGATCCCATGTATATAAATATAAGTGCTCTACCAATGCCAAGACAATTGATCGGGGGATGATGGTAGATATATATAAGAAGGGCTTGATTGGATTCTCTAGTTCTTCACTTCAATATAGTTTAAGTTTAAGTGGTTTAATACAAATAAAGTGGATGTATAATGTCAATCAAAAGGGTGGTGGAGAGGGTTCTCAGAAGGTGACATCTTATACACTATTGGTAGTGGTCAATAGTTTTCCCCTGAATTTATAATAGTGTTTTATGGTAGGGAACACCATACATAATTTCCCATCATAAATGAATATTTTCAATTAACTTGGATGCAAAGGACAAAAAGATAGTTTATTCTAGGATACAACAATGCCCCATGATGGTTAAGGGTCTTCAGTTACAATGGAATCTATAACACAATCATATATTTCAATTAATTCAAGACACTATTCATATGCCTAAAGAGTAAATCTCTATCATGTAGTTGATTTATTTTTTGTAGATATTTTTGATATAACGACTACAGTGTGTGGTAATTTTTTTTTTAATTTTTTATATAAACGAATTTTCATGGTACATGGAATTCAAATTCATTAATATCGTAAATTTTTTATTGATGTTCTAAATGTTTTATTGATGATCATGTCTAATATTATGTAGTTGGTGATGCCTATTATAAAAAGCAATGTGGTGGGGTTTCAATTTTCTTATTTTTCTCTATTGATAGCTAACACGTTATAAGATAGGTATTTTTATAGTTCTTGATCTGGATCTATATAATGTAATAAAAAGGATATATTAGATTATTTCTCATCATTATAATATTGATTATTATCACTAACAAGTCAGATTAATTATATCTAGTGGGGTACATGGGTTTTTTATGGACTGTGGTATTCGAAGTCTACTGGTTCTGAATAATCTCATATAAAGCTGAAATGTATGTTTTCTTCCCCTGACATTGAGACTGATTGTGTTTCTTCTATTATAAATTTCCTCTTAGTTATTATGGAATTGAATGAAACTTTCCCTGATTAATTCTATATTCATATTATAGTGTGTTTTGTAGGGCTTATGATAGATCCTATACTAGTTATGAAATAAATTTCTATACCCTCTTACCACATGAGACAATAAGAGCTGAAATATATCAATAACTACTTTTATGTTCTGATGGAGAAATTTATTTTTCTTTATAAGGTTTCACCAATATTATCCCCCATAATCAATAAAAATAAGTTTCATGATAAATTCGTTTTTGTGGTGTTTTTAATGTTGAACCCAATGATTTTTATAAATAAGTACCATTTTCTATATGTTGAAGACTTGTTTGATTAGTTAAATATGATAAGTGGTTTTTGATGATCAATTTTCAGTTGGGTAATCCTCAACTCATTGATTGGGATGGATATTTTTAAGAGAAGGTATAACCATTATGAATATCCTGTAATGCCTTTTGTTCTAACAAATAATCATGAAATTTTTATTTCTTTAATGAACTTGATATTCCATCAGTGATTCAAAGACCTTTTCATTGTATTGTTGGATTATATTATGATTTATCTGAGACTTTATATTTATCAAGAACATAATCCAAAATTATTTTTAGAAATTTTAAGGATCCATATAATATATGGGATGATTTTAAAATGAAATTTATGATTCCAAAAAATAAATTTACTGATGAATTTAATTTCATAACATGGTATTTTAGTTAATCCTAATAAGGTTTGAGTAATATATTCATGGGAAAAACAACGAAATATCATCAAGTTACATAACTTCATAGGCCATGGTACTTATAATCTTCATTTAATCAAGTATCTACAAGATATATTCACCATATAATTTCAATACCAATAAAGGTGTAAAGTTTTAATTGGATGCTAAATGTCAATCATTTTTTGAAGATATGAAATGGATTTTGACATCACCTCATAATTTGATTTTTTTTTAATCCAGATATGGGGTATGTTTTCCACTATTATTCTTTACATGTTGATATTGGTTTTGTGTTTATATATAATGATCACTTAGTATCCTATATATCTTTTCAACTTCAACCACAAAAGAAAAATTATCTCACTTATGAGATGGAACATGCTTTAGAGAAGAATTCAATTTAATATTTGAAATACAATCTTATTTGGGAATATATTTATGGTTTTTATAAGTATAAGTTTCTAATTTATATGTTTACTCAAATGGACCTAAATTTTAAGATGATGATGTTTGTGGAATACCTCTAGACATTCGACTTTGACGTCAACTACACCCAAAAAAAAGAATGTCATTACTAATTTGCTTAGTTGTAAAGTACCACCATATGATGTTTTGGAATTGTATTATGATTTAAAATTAAGGTCCATTCATTTTGTTATATATAGATGCACATGGTGATGATTTAGTATTTTTTATGACTATTGTTCTGTTGTAATCATCAATCTTTGAGTATATCTACATGGTCATTAGTTGGATGATGAATTTAGTGGAATCAAGAAAAACATTTTGATGATGGGGAGACTATTTCATGTTGTTCAATAACTTATAAGGGTATTCTCTATTAGGGATTAGTTATTCAATCCCATCAATTATGAGGAACATTATTATGAATGATTTCTAGAATTATTCATGGGATATTCACCCTAACACTATGATGATGTATTATGACATGAGACATTGTTTGTGCTTGGTGGATATAAAGATGTATATCACTGTTTATGTGTCCTTCTATTACACCTATCAACAAATAATGAAAATCAACTCAATCCTTCAGGTATTCTGTAGCCTCTTCCATTGCTTACATGGAAATGGGATGCAGTTTTCATGGATTTTATTATTAGATTACTGTGGAATCTCTTAAGGAATAATTCTATATGGTTGGTGAATGACCATTTTATGAAATCAAACAATTCTATTTCAACTTGGACACCACAATGGTTGAGGATATGTGTATTTTTAACATTTATGAAATCATAAGGATTCATGGGGTTGCCTCTTCCAATGACTATTATAGGAATCACACCTTTTTAATCGATATTTTAGAAGATATCAAAGATGTGATAGTGACCCATGCCAAATTGATTACAACATACCTTCCAAAGATACATGGTTAGATAGATCATACTATTCAAATTCTATAGGATAAACCAGTTTTCTACATCATGGATTTCATTTGATAATGGGATAGCCAAATGGGATTGATCAAGTTATCTTCTAATAATAGTTACTAGTCTTCAATTATTATGTAACACTTTAATGATTATTATTATCTCTTGTGTAGATAACCTCTTTGATAGGAAGAGGTGGGTGGGGCCTATCTTTTTGGACAAAGTATAATTTTGGGGAAATTTATGAGGTTTTAGAACATATATTGACACATGGATACAAATTATATTTGGAATAAATTATTTATGGATCATCGACTTCATTCATTGTATTTTTCCATTGGTGAACAATATTTTTTAAAATTTTCCCCAATGTGGGTCACCAACATCATGCAAACTAGGGGAGATCACTCAGTGATATGTTTGACTATTTGTGTAGTTGAAATGATTTTTGAGGTGCCCTATATGTTTATATTACTAGATTTTTTTAATGTAATTAAAATTATTTTAAACATTTTTTATTTTAGAAAATACCATTTTGATCCTTCCCTTATTCATAGATAGGATGAGATGGAGTTGGATCCAGATATTTAAATTGTGGAAAAAATAATATAGAGATTTGTTTATTAGATCAATGTCATGAATGATAGGTATAATCCATTGTTCAATGTGTTTTGATGTTATATATTAGATTATTACTGGTCATGGGAGTTAAAATTATCGGTGAGGGAGTAGTGGTTTTACCACTTTCTAGAGCATCCAACATTCAAAAGCCTTTCAAGGGATGAAAACTACAACAATGGGTAGTATTGTAAGTTCTTATTAATGATAAACTCCCTTTTAAAGATTATGGGGATGCACATAAGGTTTCATGGGTTTTTTAATGGATAAAACCTATGCACTAGTTACAGAAAAAATTATCATAGTGCAGGGCCGATTCATGTTGCTAAAATGATTTATAAAATGAATTCCATTCAAAAAATGAATGGGTAATTTATATTTTTCAATTTTATCTAAATCAATTTTTATTGTACATATAACCTAGGTGACTCCCACTATGAAATTTTGATTCAAAACCTGAATCATTCCCTCAGAGTTGGTTTTATTTGATGCATGGATGAATATTTTTTCATTCATCTTTATACTCAGGGTAGTTTCTAGGCGCAGTGGAAGAATCCCATGACGTTATGATAAACTAGGACATTATTCTTAAATGACATGTAAAAATTACCTTAAATGATCCTAATATTAATTAAAATTAACAAAAGTGGATTAATTGACAATATTACTACACTAGATCCATTATTATGGGATCGTCAACTGAAATTTATAATTAATGTATTACAACATATATAATTACCTAAAATTATAATTTCACTTTTATTGATGATATGTGGAAATATAATTCCACATACCATCATTGAATTATATTATATGGATTTATAATACCTATAGTAATGATCCACATGTGTATAACAATCTATGATCAATGCAGTAGAAATGTTGGGTTCTAGTACAGATGGTCCACCTCACTTGCATTGTTCAGTGTTGATCAAAATAATATTATTCATGTCGGTTGAAGAACACTTTGTGTTCTCTTGAATTATACAGATATAAAGAAGATAGAGTATCATCTAGCAATTTAAAAAATATACCTTTATCCATTATTCAAACCATAAGTGAATTTGGTAGGATATATAACATGATATTTAATAAATCTGGTTTTGTGTTGATCACATACAAGCCCCAAATCGAGAATAATATTCATAATTGACCTCATTTCCATTAATAATAATAAAAAAATTTACTCTCTTTGAATTATAAATTCATTAGGAATATAAATATATAATTATTTATAATTGGATAATTTACATTACTCTTCTGTTATTTTTCAACATTTACCGATCCTCATCTAATGAAAAATTAATTTAATAAATTTTAGTGAATTATTTGATGCTAAATATACTACATATAATATTTTATAAACATGAATACTTATATATATATATATATTATAATTTAACTCACTTTATTGTTTTGAATAACATGTCATTAAACTATAATGATCAAATAAACCCGAATTAATATAGTTTATTCTAACTTTTTAAATTCACTATGTGAATATAATTGAGATTGTAGATATACATATTGTGAGACCCTATATTCTCTTTCACATTATCATTAAGAATGACTTCCTAAAGTAAATTTTCAGGGTTTAGAAACATGAAAAGGAATCTACATTGGATGAAGTTAACATAACAACGAAAACCAACCTCCTATGAGCACCTACCATGTTATAAAATCCTTTAATTATGATATCTATAATAAATTTTACAACTGGTTCCATTAACCTATACAATCGATGTATCTTTCTTTGAATTTCCTAGAATTGAAATCTCCCACTAAACATAATGACGATGGATTTATTGATGCTAATTCATTCTATAAAAGGTCCCAGGACATCAAATTTCATCAAGATTTAGAAGAAATTAATAATTTATCACAGTATCCATTAATTTAATATCACTTATGACATACCTAATGTACCCTACATCACCATAACATATGTTTGGATGGTTTTCATAAATACATAAAAGTTCACAAGTCATGATAACCATTAGTTATAATCTTAATTTTTATGAATTAATACACTCATCCATAGATAAGAATATTTAATAACACATGTAGATATATATTTCCTATTAACTGATATATTCTTATAAAATCATATCTTGATGATTACTAATGGAGACCACCTTGTAATCGGTTCTCAATGTATTATGATCCCCTAAACAAAAATTCACGTATCTATTATATCCAATAAAAAATAACATACTGCCATAGAATAATATTCATAAATAATGTTATGACACCACTAGGTTATTATTTTATAATGAAACTACAAAAACATTCAATGAAATTGATATTATTAAGAAATCATCACATAGAAATAAAGTAAAAAATGTAATCCTGAAGTTATTAGAAAACCAATTTAAGAATAAAAACATGTTATCATGTAATAAACATGTTGGGTCATGGAAAAAAACTCGAACAAACACCAATGTGATTCTAGAACCAATCCACTATTATATTTTTCTATATTTAATAACATTAGTATCTGGTCAATATATGTAACTTGAATTATTCCAAGCTGCCTCTTGGATCTACCACTCATGATCCTACTCTCAAGAATATATGTTGTTTCACTTATGTCATTAATATAGGAGAACATGATCAACCATTCTTTAAAAACTTGTATGGATGTTACATAATTTAAAATTAGTTTAATTTCATAAACATGCACTACTATTAAAATAAATGTAATGCCAATAAACTTCTTATAAACACATATATCAGATTCATTCATAAAAATACCAAATTCCAACCTAAACTGTTCAAATAGAATCTTATTTGTCATTAACTCATTCATTAAACAATCAATTGATCTCTATAACATGTATAACATTTTGGAATTCCCATAGCCCTAAAAATATCTAATTTTGTTTTAAACACAACCCCTTTAAGGTTAATGTAATGTAAATCAGGTGTGACATTCATTATATGCAAGGTAAAAACTTATATTAAAAAATCATGATGGATTTAAACAAAGAAAAAAATGTTTTGTCATAGTAAATTATTTGATGTTTTTAAAACCCTTTAGTCGGTAGTCATTATTTATAGTAATTTACATTCACATCTGTTTAAAAAATTATATTGAATACCCATTTATGCCCAAGAGTTTTTAAAAATATAGGTGGATTGATCAGAACCTTAAATTGGTTTGGATACATGAAATACGTTGTATAATTCTTGGATTCTTACCACGTTAAGGCTATTTAGGTCTCTACAACCACTTTATAGAAGTAATGATCATCACTAACAACCAAAAATGAGTCTATATCATTAGTGACTAGAAAACCATATCTCTGTAGTTCTCTTACATATCATGTGCTCCAACATAGTACATCTGTTTTAGGAAAAAAAATTTCCATCGAGGCCTATATAATCTGTTCATGTACCAACTCTTGTATATCTTGAGAATTAACATTATTGAATTATAACTTTATCCCACTAGAATCTTTAATGTTTTGATCTCTCTCAATAAATATAGTCTATCATGTGAAAGCTACATTACTATTCTAAGGGGTATAAAATAGTATCCCCTTATCTCAATGGGATACACTATATAGATACACTTCCCACCTTAGGTTTTTGGTTTGTTTCTTTAAATATAAATAACAAAGGCCTCACTAATCCATTCAGAAACATGTGAAAAAATAGAATTCAATCTAATCCATTACATGAAGGGACTATGATTTTCTACATAGGCTGTTAATAAGATTAGTACGTATAATTTTTTCAGTAATGAATATCCCTGAAAGGATAATAAAAAGATTTTATGGCTCCTTATAAACCATAACATGGAAAAAAATTTACAATTCCACTTTTCACAATCATCATTATACATTATTTTATAAATTTGAGTGAGTTGAGAAAAAATCACACAACCCCAATATTAATTTATAATGTCTTAGTTGAGGTTTTGACAATAGTGATTTGATTGAAGTTTCTGTTTCTTTTTAACAAGACGAATGGAATCCTCATTTACTAACTCTTTGGACTACTCTAAGGATTGAGACATGTACCCCCTAAAATATTTATACCCTTACATAATCATGTTATCGGTAAAATTAATAATGTATGAGTATCCACCTTTATCTTACACTTTAAATGGTCCACACATAGTAGTTTGTACCTAATCTAATATATTTTTGACCCTTTCACCCTGTCCATTAAATTCTTCCCTAGGAATCTTTCCGTGTAAACAGTCATGACATATTTCATGTGGGTTTATCTCAAAAGTTTCAACATAACCATTTTTATAGATCATTTTCAATCGCATATTGCTTATGTGACCAAGATAGTGATTCCATATCTGGGTGTCATATGAGTCACACATATAATAATTTTAATCAATTTACAATGTTTGGATTTTATAATTCCTTTAATAATGACCGTTATTCAATTGTTCAACTACCAAACATAATCTATCTTTATTAGAGTATAATACATTACTTGTAGACATGAATATAAATCCATCAATATCTATGAGATAAATTGAAATAATTTTATTTGTTACACTATATACATTAACAATGTTCTTTAAAATCAAAATGAAACATTATAAAAACGTGTGATGGTTTTCATAATGGCTAGAGAATCCATCCTAACTCAATTGTTAGCACGTAGATCCACTTCATCTCTTGTAATCTTCAGAAATAATAATGGTTCTTGTATTTTGATACAATTGTGAGAACCAAATACAGTATCTAATACCAGACATGTTGATATTGAAATATTACACCCAATAATGAATTAAATAGAAGCTTATCCATACTTAATTGGTAGATTGGAATTAAACATCAAGTGGATTTTATTAACAAATAAAAAATTAATGATTCATCTTCCTTTCCTTTACTCTTAAACTTATTATTTTTCAAGGGATGATGATCCAAATCCTTAAAATTATAATGAGACTTCTACCACTTTTAATTGTTCTTCTTCATCATTTTCACTATAGGGACATCATGTTCTTCACACCCAATTTATTAATAAATTTGGTGGAAATCTATTAGAAGTAATGATAGTGTCTTCTCACTATGTCTCTTATTATAATTCATATTAAAAATGAGAAGATTTTTTAGTGATGAATAAACGAGTTATCCATGTGGCTCATTAAGGATTATAAAACCCTAAATATATATTTTTCTCAATGTATCCAATAATCAAGACTACTTGTTCCCTATATGGTACTAAATATTCAAGATTTCATGTGAATAATGCATTATTGATATCACGTCTCTCTGATATCCCCTTCTTTTGATGGATACAATGATTTTGAGAAACAATTATATACATATTCATATCCCCATATTACTTTAAAATATCATTGGGCGTGGTAGATAACATAAAACATTTCAAATCCATTGTTTTATCATCATTCCTCATATAAATAGATTCATATTCCTTACATTCCTATTTGGAAAATGACTTAGGAATTGGAGTTTCCAGCATGTAAAATTTCCAATCAAGGTGTAGTATAATGTGCAAGAGACAATATCATTCCTAGTATCTTTCAAAAGTGATATGGTTATCCTTTTTTATTATAAATCATATGGATATTTTTATTTCATTTTATTTTCCATTTCAACTTAACACTATAAGACAATTAGTACATTGTTTGATAACAAAAATATACTATTTTTTTAAATAACTAAATTCAAATTAATATCCAAATATTTTTTAGATCCGAATATCCTTCACCACCAGCTTTAGAATATATTTTTATTAGTTATTAATCGATAAAGGATCTATATTACCTTTTTATAACCCATATGTAGTGATAATGATCTACTTGAAGTTCTTATGGACGTAGTAACTTCAAAACTACAATAAGTTATAGTTCCATGATATATTGAGTAGACTCCCCAATACTAAAACCTAGTTTTAGGATTTCATCAACCTTTTCCTCTTAGTTACACGATTTACTTCATTAGAACTAATCCATTGTTGTAAAATGGGTTTATTTCTCCCAAAACCACAAGCTAACATTTCCATGATAATTGAACGCACCCCATATTTGGTTGTTCAAGTACATTGAATTGTGAGGTTGATTATAAATTATGTAGTGGAATGATAAGATGGATTAATATTTTAATTGATGGATTTAAATCCTTATGTGTAATGCCCATTTTTTATCATTTCACATTACTTGGTAATATTAAGGGGATTTTACATAAGTTATTAACCATGTATGATTACCCATTTACACATAATAGGATTATATGGTATACTATATTTCATGATTATTAATTAATAAATATGGTGATTGTGAAAAATACAAAATCATAAATAATTAATCTGATACTAAAATAAATAAAATATAATTATCATGTTCATGTTAATTTTCACGGGGTTAGTTTATTGGATAGAGGATAAATCAACCCTTAAACTACGAGAAAGTCCTTGAATCCCAACATGGTTTCTCTTTCCACACTCTACATTGGGTTCTTTTTCATCATCTTCACTTGTTTTTTCAGAACTCCTGACTCTGACCATCCCCAATTTCTTAGGATCTCTATCATTTCATAATATTTTAATCAAAAATAGTCTAGGGGTTCTAATGGATTTGATAATGGATGTTTATATGAATGAAAAGGTGGGCATGTATGTCCCTTCATAATATGAAAGAGGGTATGACAAACATGACATAAATAATAATATTAAAAATTAAATTAAATGAAACTAATCACATACAAAGGGATGGTCTAATATCATGATCTTTCACACATCTATCAATAAGCATAAATTTCCATTCGTGTTATCAATTACATTGATTTCTTCATTTATTAAGATAATGTTCCATGAATACATATAATTAATTCAATTTATCATAATTTCATCCAACCGTCCATAACTAACTATAATATATAATATTAACAAGGATCATATTTATTTAAAACTAGTGCATAAAAATGTGTACTTGGAGGGAACCTCATGTGTTCATCAAATGTTATAACATAAAAATTAATATAATATATAATTATTTATCCTATTGGAAGGCATGTAATGTGGTATAAACAATACATGGAAAATATATTCAATAATATTTATTATATTTAATACTTATTTCCATGAAAATTATAGAACACATACTTTAATTGGAATATAAGACATGTACAAACACACAATACAAGTACATGTTTTCCAACCATGACTCCAATAATCACTCTGATCTAGCCATGTTTCATCCCTTGCAAATGTTTGAGGTACAAAAAGTGTACTAAGAATACATAGAGTGTCTCTTGAGAGTTGAAAAACATGTCTTTAAGTATTTCATGTATCGGATACTTTGCTATCTGGTACGACAAATTCCACAGTTGTGAAAAGATAGGCACTACACAATGTGTAATCCACCTACAAAGCATGTATTTCTATATGTCATGTGCGAGTTTATCCATATCTACATGGAAATATGATCTATTTAGATCATAGATCCATTTTTTATCAGAATAAATAGTGAATGATGTGGATATGAAAAAAATACATTGATTGTACTCTAGGAGTACAGAACATGCACTTTGATTTTTTATCAATGTAGAGCCTTTGGAACCTCCACATCAAAATTTGTAAATGATTTTTATATTTCAATCATTATCCTAAAACTAGTTATGTTTTTAGAATGATGAAAATTAGATACAAAAATGACATATATTAAATAAAATCAGTTTAAGTGAAACAAAATGGTGGAAAATTATATTAAAAAATTTATACTAACTAATTATAAATTAAAACATTCACCACTTTGACACCACAAGTAGGTTTTAGGTGTAGGGGAAGAATCATATACTGGTATGAAACACTTGTATTTAAATCCTCAATCAAGGGTAATCATTTATTTATATGATGATGAGAAAATGTAGACTAAAAAATATTATATTTATTGACTATATTAAAAAATTGTTATTGTATAGAGGGGATCTTCACAAGTAATTTATAATTAATTTACAAGAATATATATAATTACATCAACAATAAAATCCAATTTTATTGATGATCTAATGGAATAAAATTTGTTTCACCATAGATTCATTACATGATTCATGTACGGAAAACCTCTATTAGTGATCCACTCATGCACCACAATATCTGATCAATACCATAGAAATTTCATGTGTTAGAATGGTCAACACCGATCAATGGCACTTTTCTAGGTCAATCAAATATTATTCTTCACACAGTGTAGTGAGTAGTTGGAGATATCTTGATGGCTTTATCAAGGAATAGTAGAAAGCCTACTCTTGGGCTTGATCCAATCTTTCATAATTCATTGCTCACACCAAATGTGATTTTATAAAGTGATATAACTGGATATTTGTTATATTTTGTTTAGTCATAGAAAATCACACACAATAACCCAACCATCATTAATATTCTTAACTAATTCTATGATAATAAAAAATAATTTTATTATTTTTCATTGGTTGACTTGATAAATGTATAAAAAATATAATTAAAGTCAATTATTTTTAACTAGACCATTATAATTTTTCGATTTTACTTCATACATATTTTGTGTTCCTTGAATAATGAATATTTAGTTACAGAAATTTCTTTACATTGTTCAATGATAAATAAGATAAATATTATTTTCCCTCAACATATAAAATGATATTTATTATTTTTATATAGCTCTTTTTATATAATGGCCCATGATTCTCATAACAAAATATGAAATCTTTTTAGAATAACATTCTATACATGACAATAGTATCCATTTCATAGCAATATTTGATTAAAGTCTTTGAACATTAGATATAAAATGTTCTAATTTTATGAAATATCATCAAAATATGCCAAAATGATCTTCTCACAGTGTACTCCTCTTAGTTATACCCATCCTAAACCATTCTTTATCACCATGGGAAGAAAAAAAAGAAAGGGAGACGTTATATTCTTGAAAAGGATAAAAATAGGTGATATCAATCAATGATCATTATAAATAATAATATAAGAATATGGTTATATGATATATATCATGAACTACAATGTTCTCACATAACCAGTAATAGATCATAACATGATTCATGGGATAAACATTATCATTTAGAAAATAAGGATTGTAAGACTGATAATTTATCATAAATCAATCATGATCTATAAGATTATGTCTTCAAATTGTGGAAAAATCATAAATATTGAAATCCTGATCATCTTCCAAGGTTGAATACCAATACCAACAATATAGTTGATGAGGACACAAATGATTTTTATAGTGTATCTGGATACACATTATAAGAAAACTTGGTGATTATAGGGGTTTTTTAGAAGGGGTTATGTATATGTCTCTATAAATTAATTTTCTGAAAAAATTAAAGGTATTATGCACAAACCCCTCTAATAATCGATCTTATAGGGGTTTCACAAGACCATGTGGTATTTTTAAAATATATTTTTTAATTTTTGGTTGGATTTTATAGTAACTGATGTAAAATCTACAGCTCATTTAAAAATTAGTGGTGTTATATGTTCAGTTGTATTTTAAATGCGATATATATACATATATTATTCATTTGGATTTATAAGATATGATTATATATATGTAATATTCATGTTTAATTTAGAGGCTATATATGTAATAATTTTTTTTAAAAGGAAATATTGGGGGTTGAAACCCCCTCTAATCTCTTATATTTGAAGTGGGTTTGGAGCCCTTCTATATAGTGACCATATATAGGGTTTTGAACCCCTTTAATTTACTAAATAATAGGGGACATTAAACCCCCACTAATTTATAAAATTAGAGTGGGTTTTGAACCTCCTCTAATTTTTGATATTAGAAGGAATTTTGAACCCCCACTAATTATTGACATTCGACAGGGTTATCAACCACCTCTAATTTATTCCATTAGAGATATTCATGAGTCACCACTAATACATTGTATTATTAGAGATTTTAACCTCCTCTATTTGTTTAATTTTTTAAAAAATGTCTTATAGATTTAAATTTTAATACATATATATATATATATATATATATCTTTGTGTGTGTGTGTGCATTGAAAAGTTTTTGTATAAACATATATATTACATAAAAAATTTTGAAATATATTAAAACACATTATAAACATATATATATATATATTAGGTAATTGTAAAAATGTTTTAAATAAATACATTTACATATAAAATATAAATACATATATAAATATAGGTATACATAATATATCTGTAATTATAAATATATTCATTCAAATATATTAAATTTATAAACGGTTTTATAAATACAATTCA
Source organism: Viscum album (assembly GCA_963277665.1). Taxonomy (NCBI): domain Eukaryota; kingdom Viridiplantae; phylum Streptophyta; class Magnoliopsida; order Santalales; family Viscaceae; genus Viscum; species Viscum album. The sequence continues at coordinate 1,775,043,151 of OY728146.1, read as the reverse complement.
TTTATATTTCTATTTTTATTATACATATATTTCATTTAATACATTAAAAACATTTTTTGCATAAAAAATTTATGTATAAATACATTTATATTATATTATGTATAGAAAATTTTATAATATTGAAAAAATTAAATGTAAATATAAACATATATATATATTTATATATTAATTTATATATTTTGTTATATTTAAATTTTTATATATTATATATTTATTATATATATATATAAACTAATATATATATATATATTATAATTACATTATATATATATATATTATAAATATTTTATAATATATATAATTTATATTTATTATATAACTTATATATAAATATATATTACTATACCATATTAATTTTAATTTTATTTAGTAAATTTAAATATATATCATTTAATTATATTATATATTTCAAATTATATTAATCGATTTAATTTTTTGTGTACGTATATGTCTGTATACATGATATAATATAAATATATATAATTACATGCACATATATATAATATAAGTGTATTTAGTATAATATATGTAAAATATAAATCATAAAATATTGAAATGTATACTATTTATAAAACTAAAATATAAATTTTATAGTTAAAAAATTGGTGTAATAATAATTATAATTGATAATATTATTGTTAAACACACAAACATATATTAGTATATAAACATAATTATATAAATAATTATATTATAATTATATTATATCTAAAAATATTATATAAATACATAAATATATACATACATGGAAATATATATGTATAAATATAAATTTTTATATTTAAATATAAATACATATTTATATTATATATTATACACAAATATATTACATGTTTTATATTTATGTACATAATATTTATATATATATATTATCAAACATTTTTGTATCAAAATATATTATATTTATTATACGTGGTATATAAACATCAAGTCGGCTCAGTGGTTTCAGCATCTTAAAAAGTTCCCTATTACGATGGTTCAAGTTCCAGTAGGTGTTATTTTTACAGCTAGATTTAGGCAGTGTATGGCAGTTGTTCAACATGCATGGAGGGTGGCCATATCTAGTGTGGGGGTCCTTGGGCAGGTTGTCGATTGGGCTGGGGGTTGTCTAGGGGTGTTAAGGTTGGTGGAACAGTCTTATGTGGGGGTTGTCTAGGGGGTTTCCTCGGTCAGGTGGTGGGTGTTTGGTTTTGGTGCTAGGGGGTTGTCTAGGGGGTGTTAGGTGGGTCCCGTGGGATTGTCTGGAGGTCATATGCGGGTTAGTTGTGGGGTTGTTTGGGGTTGTTTAGGAGGTGTTAGGGTGGGTGATTGGGGGTTGTTTTTGGGTATATCATGTGATGCCTGGGGGGAGGGGTTGTGTGGGTAAGGCTAGGGGGTTTCATAGGTGGGTACCAGGAGGAGTGTTTAAGGTGGTATGATTTCAAAACAAATGATGGTTTAGAGGATGTTACATGATAAATATGCCTAAAATTTGATCTATACACTCAATTAATGGTGATTATATTCTCCCATTAATTTTTGGTATATATTATAAGTGGTGAAAACCTCATGTAATCTTTAAATGTATGGAATTTTTATGTCAAATTAGTGGGTGATTAAAATCCCTCTAATTTAAGCGCCTCTAATCTCAATTTTATTTTTCCAGAGATTCTCTAAAACCACCACTAATAGAGTGGTCATACAGATTAGTGGTGGTTCACCATGACCACCTCTAATGTGTTTAAATGAGTTATAACACCTCAAATCTAAAAAAATAACCCCTTCTAACCTGGGTGTTTTTTCTATGGTGGCATCAATTTCCTTTAGTGTATCAATCCCATCGAATTCTATCCCACTATTTTATCATGTGACAAAATGATTTACCCAACACATTGGATAGATATATAGTTCCCACCTATCACATAATTAAAACCATAGATATGTGTTCCCCAAGAACCTAAATATTTCATTAAATTAGAATGCATAAAAGTAGATGGTTTTCCTAAACAATTCATCATAGCATAACCCATGTTTATGAAAGGAGTTTCATAAATATCATTCTTGATAAACATAAACCAAACATAAATATAAAAGATAGCCCCCTTGAATAGCATACTGAATAAAGAATAAGTAACATAAAAAATATATTCTTAAATGGAAAATAATTTTTCACTATCACTTGAAATAATTATTAAAAATATAATACTTCCATTTTTAATTAATTTATTAATTTAAATGAACCATGTATGATTCCAAAAGGAAACATGAAATATTTTTGGTTTCATTATTTTTTTAAAATACAATCATTCTACAAATATTAAAAAACATTCTTTCAATTTTTTTGTTGATAAATTACTAAATAAACCCACTTTGAGAATCATCAAAAGAATCATTTCCATTCATTTTATAAAAAACCTAACATAAGTAAAAGTGACTTTTGGAATCAGAAGAGAATAGTAAAAAAAAAATTATTTTAGAAAACATGGACATGGATGAAAATAATAGTTTAAAGGGAAGATTTAAAAACATAATTTTTAAAAGAAAGTCCCTTATAAATATCATATAATTTATGTGATAAAAAATAAAATTAATTGATAATGTGTATCAGTTTAAACTCTATATAAAACAACAAAATATACAATATAATATAATTAAAAATATATCAAAGATAATATTAACATGAAGTAATCAATTAAATGTATGTTTAACCCAATTAATGGAAATAGAGTTAAGAAATCCCATTCCGCTTTGTTATCAGTTGAACCATATGCCCCAAAAAATTAATAATTATCAGAAGAAAAATGAAATAATCTCAGGATAATCATATTAATGATATGATAGATAAAAGAAATTTATATACACTACACATAAAAAATAAGTTTTTTATATGAAATATATACTATATAAACATATTTGAGATGAGAAAACCTTACTTCATGATTCCCTTTAGTTCTGTGTACTTGAACCTCAACTTGGATATCACCACTTTGACGGACCCCTTAAGGGACCTAGAATTGGTCTTTTGGTGATATAGGTTGCACATGGATTTGCGAAGAGTTTGAAGGATTGGGTTTGGAAAATATTTTAATGGTTTTACGACTAGTGGGGAGAAGGGGATGTCGAAGATTGGTATTTATACATGAGGAGGATGAGTTTTAATTGATTAAATAATGATTATTTATATTTGAAGCTATCCACATTTGTGTGGAATTAATTCCAATTAAATTTATTTATAATTAATTTTAAATTGATTCTTGAGGTTTATAAACACATTAACCACCCATTTAATTTAAAATTTTTTAGGTATTTTAACATTTTACCTTTTATCTTTGACCAACTATATTATTTTACATATAATGCAGTAATATTTTACGAAGGTAATTTTTTATACCTCAAATTTAAAATAAACTTATATATTAATTTCAAAAACCTAATTCCAAATATGGAATCCATTTTGGAAAATTTAAAACACATATGTTTCAAAATGTTATTTAAAATTTAATTTTCATACTCAATGAAAAACATGTTATTTTGGAAAAATGTGTTTTTAGGCCCAAAAATGAACATATACCAAAATTTGGTATACCTATTATATAAATGTAATAAATTATATATTATATAACTAAAAAATAATTAATTCAATTTTGATATTAGTTTAAAATAATAAAAATTATTCTAAATATAAATAAATTGGGAGTTTTTTTTAAAACAAATTATTTTTCACCATTCACAATATAATTAAACATTTCAGAATATTTTCAAAAAATCATCCAACGATAGTTTTTACATGATGAATCTAATAATGATGTTCATTTTATAAAATAAATTTTATATAAGAGTTAAAAATTAATTATATTTATATTCTCATAGAATGTAAAAAAAGAATGTTTTGAAGGGAACATATATTTGAAGAAAAACATAACATTACTAAATATTTTATATTCATTCCCAAAGATTAAATAATTTATTATTGAACATTAAATTCATATATATTTTATTACTAATTGAATAATTTAACAAATTGCAATTTTATGGATATTTTACGCTGGTTGTGTTAAAATAATTATATTTTGGAGTTCGTTTAAGGTAATTGTTCCATTAACTCTAAGCTATAAAAGAGACAAAATTTATTTCAAAAATTTTATATCATAAAATATTGTGGTGTTATATTCAACCCCACTAAAAATGAATTTATCCCTTTAATTTCATTTCTTTGATAAAAATATATGAAGATACATTCTCCTCATTTTATCCTTGGGATCCCATTTAGTTTAATTAAATCAGTAATTTCGACCAAACCAATAACTAGGTTTCTGATCTTGTTTCATGTGACATTATCTATACAATATATTATCTATACTAATTATTAGTTATAATAAATATCATGATCTAGAATTATGAACTTTGTGTTTAGTATACGTGAATTATCATGTATTTCGTTCCTTATAAGAGATACATTGAACACATCATGAACCTGATAGAGATTCGGTGGAAGTGTTAAATTATACGCTATTATCCAGATATAATAATGTATTTAAAAGGGACCGATAAACCTAGGGTTTTGTTTTTCCTTCCTTATTTAAAAGATAAATTAATAGAAAATTATAGATGGCATATATGATTATTTGCATAGAATTTCATAAAACATTGTATTGTCCATAAATGTTGATGAATGACCCTATCATTGACTGCCAACCCTTCATCCAGTTCAAACCCTTACTTCTTTATTTTTGTAACTTCTTAAAAGTACATTGGAGTTATACACATATTTCTCATAAAGTGTTTGGTAAGGATTTATATGAATTCATAAGTGAAAGATATTATTATAAGAAATCTTAATTATAGGTAGGTTTTGTTCTAATAAAAATTTAAATACATATGACAGTATTTTAGTATATCCTCTAGATTTTTTGCTTTTCTATCAGGCTATCCATCTACCTGAGGATGAAACATAGTGATGAAACTCTAATTTGTATGAAGGCCTTGTCGAGGAATTCACTAAGACATCGAGGTAATCCCTGGAACCCAAAATGATTAAATTGAATTTTGTAATCCATTCAAACATACCACTCCCTTTATATATATATTCTAGAAATGAGATACTTAGAGAAATACTCTCTGAAAATAGTGTTATGAATTTAGAGTTTTTTTAACTAAAAACAATAATTACCTAAATTTCAAATATAGTATAAACCCTAAATATTAACAATACATTTTATCATATGTTAATAATGTGTAAATTTATTTCTCCATGGATATATTTTTGACATATAAAACAATTGGTTGTATTTTTATAAATGTATCACAATCTGGACAAAATTCCTTCACATAAATCACCAAATGTGGTATCAATACATAAACCCATAATTTTATTTGTAGGTGTTATTGAGACATATACACTTTCAAAAGTCAATTCAGCCTTTAATTTGTATTAAAGATCTTTTCTTTTACAAAAACAAATTAATTAGAAACTGAGGTTCATCCATTTACTGGAAAAATGAAAAATTTTATTTCATTATTCTATAATCCAACTAAATGAATACAATAACATGAAATTTTTCTAAAGGTTGAATAATAAGAAATTATTTATAAATAAGTGATGAAACTCCCAAAAAATAAGGGGATAAAAAGGGTTCCCTAATAATCATGATTCACATTATCCATTGGGATTTCATAATATTTCCCTTTTTCTATGGTCTTAAAAGGTTTTGGTGGATTATAATTCACATTAGTCCATAGATATGTGCATTGATATACATAACTCAAAAATTGGTTTCCCTTGAAACACTAGAGAGTGTATGCTGCATTATTTGTTTTCCTCTCATCCCCTATTACAATATCATGCCCATTAATTGTAATTCAACATTCATGAGATTTATGATTGAACATTACTCATTTAAAGAACCTTCTAGTTCAATTGAGAAACATTCCTTTTTTGTTTCATACCACATTTCAGACATGTAGATGATTGTAATTTCTTTTCCACTTTTAATTTTTTTGATTTTACTTCAGGATTGATCATTATTTTATCATAAAAACCATGGGAAAGGTATGAAACACTGATATTTATTTCTACATTGAGTTCAAATAGATTATTTTTTCAATGATAATAAATTCCCTTATAAGAAATTTCTTTTATGAAATTTGATTTTGGACTACAAAAAAAATACTTATTTTTTCTTTTATACAAGACAGTTAGACCAGATGCATATCATGCACACCTTGTAAAATTTTGTTCAGAGGTTTTGAAAGATTCGTCATACATTTCCACCAGCTCAAGAAATTAAATCTCCATCTCTATATATATAATTTGAGGATATTACATACTGAATAATATCTACATAAATTATACCAATAAATGGGTTCAATCCATTAAACATTCCTCTTATTCATGATAAACATTAACCATTGATATTATTTTTCTTTCAGATGATAAAAAACAAGGGAAAATAATACCTGACCTTAACATTGAAGAAATGAAATTTTATATCAATGATTATTATCCATAAAATAGCCACTAGTGAATCATATACCCCCCAAAAAGAAGGTAGATGTTTCTTCATGAAATATTTAATATTACATTGTTCTATTCCTTGATAATTTTGAGACACAACATGATTCATAGAATGAGAAGGTTTTGTGAACAAAGCCTCATCATTCTATATTCCAGATCTCATAATGTTTGTTTAATTTCGAGTACAATCAATGAATTTTCCATCAAACTCGTCATTAACTAGGTTATTCATGTTCACTCAATTGATTAAAAAAAGAAATCACTATTTGAGAAACACTAATCATAGTAGATAACAACATAATATTGACAAATCATTTGTAGAATGTCTAAATTGAGACATATACATCAATAAATCAGTAGGTTTAACCTTGTAATTCTTGATCATTATCAAAACATTATGATTTTATCCTATTAGAATATCTATACCTAGAGTTTTCATAGATATTATATAACCCTAATAACAATATATTGACTATAACGTACACAGATATCAACTAAAATATCTCTTTTTCAAATACAAATATTATATCTATTAAGATGAATATTCGATATATAATAATATTATCCATTCAAGAACCATAATAATTTAGATTCTATGGAGATTAGGTATACAATATTCTTAATTTATGAACCATCATAAATATCTCCCATAATGATCTTCACACCTTGTACTCTTATTTAACATACCATTCTTAACCAATTATTCACCACATGGGGAGGGATACATAAGAAAGTGTAAGGATAAACAAAAGACATATCAATCGATGATCATATGATAATAATAAGTTAATGTGATCAAAATCATGAATTAAAAAGTCATACCCAACCTATCATATATCATAAATATTATTCATGATATACACATTATCATTTCAGAATGAATGGACCATAAAGATGATTAAGAATCATAAAAATTGTCATGATCTATAAGATCAGGTCATTAATTTGTGGAACCATCATAAATATAAAATATATATATCATATTTCATGATTACATACCAAGACCACCTACATAGTGGATCATGACACAAATTGTTCCCATAGTGGATAAAGATGCACCTATTTCTTAGAGTGGATCAATCCCATCATCTTATTTCCCATTGATATCTCATGACATATAAAGAATTCAAAATGAATTGGAGAGGTATAAAGGTACTAAAAATAACATAATTAAAATCATACATATGTGTTCGATAAGAACATAAATCCTTCATTATATCGAAGCCCATGAAAAGAAATGGGATTCAAAAAAATATAATCATAGCATAACCCATAAAAATGAAATGGGTTTCATAAATATCTTTCCACTATAAACAAAAAACCAATATAAAAAGAATCAGGATAATATCCTAGCAAATTATCCCCAATAAATAATAAGTGAAATCAAATAATGATATCAAATATGGATTTTTTTTTAAATATGGATTGAAATAATTCTTAAAAAATAGCATTTCAATTTTTGAATCATTTTTTAAAGTGGTCCACAATTAGAAAAGAAAAAAATTGCTTCCAAATAAAACATCCAAATAGAACATTTAAGAATATAATTGAAACATCAATAATGTAATGAATCCTGATATTGAGGAAATCAAATCATGTTGTATAAGTTAAAAAAACAAAACTGTCATATTTTTTTGGAAAAGTCTCAAAGAACCCCATTTTGTAAATGAAAAAATGAATCCATTCAACCCATTTATAATAAATTTAAACATGACTAAAAATGAAATTAAAAAATCAAAAGTGAATAGTAAAATATTTTTTGAAAACAATTTTATAAAACACATTTATAAAAGAATTGATGATTGTAAATGGAAAAATTTAAATAATAATTTTTAAAAAAAATTCTATTAAAAATATAATATCATTGAAGTGAAAATTAATATAATTAATCTATTATGTGTATCAGCTGTAGATCCTCATAATATAAGTGAAAATAAAACATAAGATTATAAAAACCCCATCAAACACATAATATTAAAATAAAATGATAAGTGAAGTATAATTTTAACATAGTGAATGAGAAATGAGTTATGAAATCACTTACCACATTATAATTATTCGAATTGTCTACCCCATAAAATTAATAATTGTCAAATGAAAAAATTGAATATCATTAAGATAATGAGATTCATCATATGATATATAAAATGGTGGTATGAATACTACAGAAAATAAATTAGTGTTGAATGTGGAATATATATTATAGATGTAAAGGTGGGATGTGATACCCTTACCTCACACTTCACTTTAGTTTTTCATACATTGACCTCCACTTCAATATCAAATCCTTGAAGGATGCCATATGTTACATTGTAATGCTTGTTGGATGAGACTAATAGAAAGTGTATATTGAGAGATTGAGTAAGAGAGGGTATCAAAATGATTTTAATATATTCGTGGCATGTGAGGTAAAAGGGGGTTCTGGGGACTGATATTTATACATGGGTAGTGGTGGTTTCTGTGATTAAATAATGATTATTTTATACCTAAAGGCAACCACATTTTTGTGGAAATAATCCCAAAAAATATGAATGATATTTAATGTTGTAAAATCTATTTATGGTCATTTAATAAATAAAATATTTATTTAATGTCATATTTTTTAGGTATTCTAATAAATTTTATTTTTAACATTACTGTGCTATATTATTTAAACTATAATGTAGGAAAAAAATTTCTACTCCTTAGTATATTTTCTATTCCTAAAAATGAAAATAAAATTAAAACCTAAATTGGACATCCTAATTCCATAATATGGAATAAATGTTAAATAATAAAAAATTTTATAAGTTTGAAAATTATATTTAAAATTAATCTGTCAAAAATAAACAAAAAAATATTTATTGAAAAAATATGTTTAAAGCCCATAAATGTACTTATTCCAAATTATGGAATAATAATTATTTAATATCAAAAAATTAGATTATATCTAACGAAAAATTACTTATTTTACTTTGATATCAGTTCAAAATCATAAACTAACTTCCAAATATAATGAAAATGAGAGTTTTATAAAAGTGAATAATTTTTCCTATTCATTGAAAAAATAATTTTTTCATAATTATTAAAATATAATCCTATTATAAATTTGAAATTATTAATAAAAAATTATTTTTATTTTATAAAGATACATTGAATGTTTAAAAAATAAAATTAATTTATTTTACCATAGAAAACAATAAAAATTTATTTTTGAAGGAAAAACATATTTTAAGAACAAAGGTTCTTTTCTAAAAATTATGTCATTGTTTCGTTAGAATAAATAAATATGAATTGAACATGAAATTTATTTAAATTTTATTATATTGTTAATCTTAATCACACATTCTAATTTAACATCTAATTTAAAAAGGTTGTGTTAAAATAATAATATTTTCATGTTCATTTAAGATCATTGTTCATAAAAAATGTAAAATACTGAGGAGATTAAATTTAATTAAGAAGAGATATAACAAAAACTCATGCGGTGTTACACTTTATTATTGTTATTATATTTTGGTAAAATTATTGTGATCAACCCATCCGGAATAAATATTATTTATTTTATTATCCTTATTTTAATACCTGAATTTAATTGAGATTACTGGTACACATAGTTTGTGGCCATGTTGTCCTATTTATCAGGGGCCCGAGGCATAATTGGCTAAATTCCCAAGTTATCATCAGGAAACACACAAATTCGTCCATATATAATTATGTTAACTTAAATATGATATCTAACCCCATACGAATGATGACTACATAATATAAACCTTTTATCAAGAAATAAATAACCTTGTAGGTTACATGCCAGTTCCATCATCTTATATAATTGATCTCTATTTCATTGAATTTATATTATATAAAATATAAGAGACAGCCATGGATATAGATTTATGAAAGTAGTTTCATTCCATTAAATTCCTTAAGATATCAAATTCCATTATGAGACAGAAGGCATAAATCCTTTCTCTAATTAACAATTATCAGGACATCATTCATGACCCACTCCCCATATCCTACTTTACATTGAGCATATATCATTATGATTCTTTATCAGTATAGTAAATTCCATGAGTTGATATATCCATTAATGATAATCTTAATGTATAAGGATAAATACACACATCCAAAAATAAAAATATCCAATGACACATGGAAATGTGTATTTCCAGTTAATGGGTATATTCTCATAACCTCCTATATTGGAAATCTCCAAGGGTGAACTCAATGAGAATATCTCTTAATTTCTTTTGATCCCCTTACCCCAAAAATATTACATTATGTGTCCTTTTATACAATAACATCTAGTTACAGAACAATATTGAAGATTAATATTGTAAAACATCTAGGTTCTCATTATAATGAGGAACTACTACAAGATTTTAGGGAAACATATATTATTAGAAAAATATCATATTAAAATATTATGTAAAAGCACAATCATGAAGTTACAATAGAATATATTTAATGAGAAAAACAAATAAACATGTACTTAACAAATTGGTTCTAGGGAACCAACTCTAACACCCATTCACATAAACCCTAGTGATTGTATATATGTTGAAATGTGGATTATAATCTTCCAGGATTCTTCATTAGGTTCTTCATTCGATATCATTGTTAGCCACTCTTCTTTTTTTCCTTCTAGATCCTCTATGTAATCATATTATGATTTTATTATCTTGTCTTGATTATGGTGCGACATGAGAATATCTCAAGGTATTTATTGATCTAACTTCTCAACCCACCATTTTATTCTTATAGAACTGGATTATAAGATTTGATAAACATTCGTAGGGCCTCATTTCATTGTTATTGAGTTACCAATCCACACTTGTTCAATGGACCCCCATTGAGGTTCATGTGTGTCATATGTTTGAGGTAGTTGGTTCTGTCTCTAGCCTATGACATATAAACTCTAAAATACTCTTATTTTTATATTTTTTTCCAAATTTCACTTTGAATTGTGTATTTATTTATGTCAGTAAATTTGTTTTTGAGAAATAATGGTGTTTTACATATTTTTTGTGAAAGAATTTTTTTTTTAAAGTAATGTGAAATTAATTAAGAAATAGATTAAAGCATTTTTTTTGAATTTAAATGGGTTGTTTAGAATTGATAATTAAATTGAAAGGATCTTTGAAATAGATTTTTTATAAAAAACATATGAGAGAATTTAGAACCTAGGTAGGTAGTTTAGTTCAAGATCATATATAATGAATTTATGGGGGTGTTCCAATGATTGGTGATTTCATATCCTAGAACATATATACATGGGCCCTATGACTTGATTGGTAGTTTAGGGTATTCATGTTTTTTGGTATTCCTATATTCCATATACATTTATATATGGGTTTTAGATACATGATTGTTCATTGTCATAATTTATTGTTATCATACTTGTTATCTAGATATCCTGGCCTTAGTGATCCTATGAATGGATTACCAAGATTTGTTGAGTTGTTTTTTGATTTGATATTATCTTTTTGATAAATATAAATAGTATACTTGATTTATTATTTAAAACAACTTTATTTTAATTTTTAGTAACTATGAAAAAATAAGAAACAGTATACCATGGTTTGATATTAAAACTAATAATAATATTATCATTCCATTTTTTCTTTAAATTAATTATTTTATGATTTTTTTTATAAATAGTTAATATGAAGAATATAGATGAGAACCTACGAATTCTATTTACCTCACACCCTTTATGCTACCTTATGGTTTTTTATAACATATATTTCATTATCATCTATGAAAGGGCATGTTTCCTAACTAAGGTGGTGGGGATTATGACATCTGGGTATAGGAAATTGGTGTGGATATGGTGGGGAATTTACCAGATATCAGATAGAGTAGTTGTTTCATGTAATAGTTTTTTTTATCGGTTGTTCAACATGTACTTTGGGGTTTTTATTATCTACATTTGGGTTGTATAACTATTGATGTATATTTGGTTCATGGAATATTTATTTCTGGTTTTTATTTATATTTGATTTGTATATATCCCGTGTATCATGTTTGAGGTTCGGTGAAATCATTTCATCTAGTTGTAGTTCAATTCATGGGCCCCAGTCTCCATCCCTTGGGGATCAAGAATTCTATTCCGGTCTTTATAAATTCTATTTTAGAATATAGTTGGATGTTTATTATAGGTCGGGATGTACCACATGTTCATCCCACATTATCATGAAAGAATATTCAATTCATCTCATATATCCATGAACCACTCACATTATCCATAATGGATTTCAAATCCATCCACGATAAACAAGATACACCCTTGATAATTTGAGATGGATTTGAAATCCATATTATATATTTCAATGTTGATATGTTAATTTGGCGTGGATAAATTAATCCCATATTACTATTTATATTTCTTACCGCACACACATGTTAACACAAACACACACACATAAACATATATACATAATTTTTTAATTTAGTATTAATATATAATTATAATATATATTTATATATATATAATAATATAAAAAAATTGTTACAGTAATAAATATGTATATATATACATATATATGTATAAAAATAAATACATAAATATAATTTTTTAAATTCATGGAAATATGAAATTGTACTGTATATTTTTATTTAAGAAAAAAATACTAATATAATAAATATTTAAATGAATAAGTGTGTCTATGTATGGATATATATAAATATATATGTATATATATGTGTATATATAATAACATACACACAAAAATTATAGCATCTCATTACCTTATTTTAGGTAAATTTTTACCCTTTTTTGTTCCCCATTTTGTTTTGGTGGATTTTGGGCCGTTTGTAGATACAAATAATTTCTTAGGGAAAATTACATAAAAATAGGGGATGTATAGTTTTTTAATAAATATATTTTAGGTATAAATGTTTTTTATTAATTTAGAGGGTGTTATGATGTTTTTCAAAGTTTTATATAATGTTTCAAATTTGGTATTTCATGGAGGATATATTTACATCATGAATACATGGATTATAGTGAATGTTCAACAATAGGAACAAGATGTCGAAACACATTTTGTCGTAAAACCATTTAGGTTGTAAAATGGGTTTAGGTCATAAAATAAATTCTCACAATGTAAAACCATCAATAAAAAAATTTAACTCATGGTGCCATACTTTTTATGTACATGAGTTATGAGAAATTTATGATGTAAGACACAGATTTACACCATAACAAGTGGGTTTTATTTTACACTCTCATATCATCCTCCTGTTTCCTGGTATGCCTTTTTCTATGATCTCTAGGTCTATACCATATGTTTTTGGAGTGTTTTATTCTATATGTATTATTTTTATTTGTGAATTTTATTTTCAGTGTGATGTGTTTTCTTTTTTTTATGTGCGATCTCCCACTCTTTATTTAGATTTGCTGATGTCAATTTGGCTGTGATGACTGTATTTTGATTTTCTATGATTAATAATTAGAATTGCATCATTATTGTTCTATTTCAGTTTTCCTTTATACCTTATCATTCATTTATTGATCTTCTCATTTTCAATCCCCACCATCGAAGGTTGTGGGGATTCATCTATTCATGTGGTTGGATTCACTATAAAATGGGTTAATTTCCAAAATTATGGAAAAATAAAATCATAAATCCTCTAAAAATGGTACCCAATCAGAATTAAAAAATACCAGATGGAAATTTCATAATCCCCATGGGTTGGTGAGTTGCACTAGGGTATCAACAAACAACCATATGGAACACTTTCTCTCAACAGGAAGATAAAAATATAAAATATATATATATATAAACTTAACACCCTTTTTTATTTTTATTTTTTAAAATAATTTAAAATTATTTTTTACCATTCATTATGAATAGAACTAAGTTAATATTTCATTATAGGCCACCCTAGGTAAGCTTTTACTACCCACAACATGAAGTTATAACAAAACCATGATTTAATTTTAATGTAGTTGGTTAAACATAACTATTAAAACCTAGAAGTAATATGTAGAGATATTAATATTAATATATAATTTTTAAATATAATTTTATAATATTTTTATATACAGAAAAAATATTTATAAAAGAACATAATTTGCCCAAAATTTTTAACAGGTTTTGATAATACTATTATTTAAAAAAAATTGGTTTCATTTTTTTAACATTAATAAAAGTATTTTTTAAAAATTTTGTAAAATTATATTTATAAAATAAATTTCATGTTCGAAATCATCAGGTCAAAATTATGTTATGGTTAATTTTTTGGATTTTTTTTAAAAGTATCATTATATGTTAATATTAAAAATACAGAATTTAAATAGGAAACTAATTTTTATTCTATTTATTTTTTAAGTTAAATTATATTTTAAATAAGTTTTAATGTAAAAATAGTTTAATTTTACATAATATAATAAAATTTATGTAGTTTAAAAAAATTTATATTTTATTTTTATATAAAATATTTGTAAATTTTTTATCATATTCTCATGAAAACCCGTTTTTAATCACATCTAAAATATTATTAAAAAATTAAAATTTTCCATTAATGTGTATAGTGTTAAGAAAATTCCATATTTTGAATCAAATAAGTATATTATCTAATAATTTAAAATTATTTTTTTACCAAAAGTTATAATAAAATCATTAAAAATTATTAAAAACATTAAAGGTAAAAAAGGTTTTACTAGGCATTAAACTAAAATGATAACAGTTAAAAATAACCTAGAACATTTCTAAAATGAATTTTATAGACATAATTTGATATTATATATTCTATTATATATAATACATAATTCTTGAATAATTTTTAAATGAAAATAATTGATAGGGATTCTTTATTTCCAAAAATCACAAGTGTGCCGCTCAACTCACTTATAAAAGGCCACCATTTTACTCTAATATTTACAACAGAAAACCCCTTTGGTTTAGCCAATATAATCCCAAATCCCATCATAACATACCCTCTCCCATCCTAGAGTCCTAGTTTTTTATGAAATCCCAACCATAGAAGGATTTTGGTGAAAACCTAAGGAGGATTGATGATTAAAAGGTAACATTATTCAATGAAAATATTTATTTTATTTTTTCCTCCACCAAATTAAATTATTATTATTATGTTATGATACAAAAATAGTATAATTTTTTATATAATAAGGTGTTTTATGTGAAGGTAATGACATAAAACCATCTTCACTTCCATCAAATGGGATATAAAATAATAATTCAAGGGTATGATAGACTACCGCATTGCAAACCGATGTAATTGCATGCCATCACTACCTATCAATGATGGAAAAACTGAAATATTTATTATTTATATATGATATTTACATTTTTGTAATAATTCTATAATTATTATATCAAAAAATTATTTATATTCTTTATTTTTCGGTTATATTATAACGATGCTCATGTGTTTGACAGACTACCACCTCACAAAACAATGCGATTAGATCATGATTTAAAAGGGAAGTAATAAATATGGGCTTAACTAAAATTATTTCTATCTATAACATAATATTAATTTTTTAATGATAATATATCATTTTCAATTCTTTATTTCTATTCATTGTGAAAATGGAAACAATGTTTTTGGGTACGGATAGCCTATAATTTTCATGAAAAGTATATATCATTTTCTATATCCATCATTTATAGATTAATATAAATAATGATATAAAGAATATATATGATATTTATTTCATGTATAAAATTATATATATTACTAAACCTCAATCAAATTAATATTACCAAATATTAATAATTCAAAACATCTATGAAAAACAATATTTTCATTGCCTAAAATGTGACTTTAACATAAAACTATTAATAGATGTGTAATAAAAGGTAAAAATTATATAAAATATGCTTAGAAATATATATATATTTATATTTAAGGACTATTAATATAGTTATAATAAATTTATATTTACTATTCATGATGTTTTAACATGTACACAGGAAGTCAAGACTGAATATAAGACATTTTTGTCTCAATTTTTATTTATTGAGATATACGGTATGTGATACACCTATATATTTTTAATAATGAAAATCTAAAACCCCGTTGACATATAATATAATAAATTAATTTATCTTCATTATAATTTATGTTCCATTTTACGTAATTCCTTCATGGAGATTATGATTCATGGTTTGGAAAGTGGTAATTATATATTGTTATAATCTAATCATTTATCATGACTGTTTAGGATTATGTTTCTGAAAATAAAATTTTATGATACATATCTCACGAAACACATGAATTTTGTTATCCTCTAGTTATTCATGATTTTTTCACTTAATAGTACCATTTTCCACTTCTTGGTATATAAAATAATTAAGAAAATGTTTTTAAGAAAAAATTATTTTATTTTGTTCTTTAGTAGAAAATATATTTTCCTCTATAACAATGTTTTCTAAAAAAATATAATATTTTATTATTATAATAGTATTTTTAAATTTTATTTGGAACCATGATTTAATTTTTCATTTTTAATTGGAATCTTATTATGATTTTCTAATCAATGCCCATTTTGATTTTATAGATAATATTAAAGGAATAGTTTCTTAAAATGTACCAAATGAAGGAAAATTCCCATCATTTTAACAATTATTTTCTTAAAAGATTAATTTTTATGTTTTCATGTTTATTTTCAAAGGAAAATATTTTCAAAATTATAATTTTTTTAAATTGTATTTTTTATTGTTAGAATGGTTATGCTCAATAAGAAATGTTTTGAATGATATATCAATATCGATTTCCATGTATGATGAGATCTGTTGACGTTACCTATTCCTTATTAGGGATATTATCCATGGATTCAATTCATTTTCTTTCATATAATGGTTTATGATTCTCATGGAATAATGTTTAAGAAACTTGATTCTATTTTACTAGTAATACCATGATAAAATTCTTATGAACCTACTTTCTTCCATGGTTTGTGTTAGGATGAAATTATGAAATGATTATTAAATATTTATCTTTTCTATAGATTATGAAATGATGAAATATTTATGAAACCCACTTCATTTCATGAGATATGAGATATTAAATGTTTTATAATCCTATTCTACACATAAATATGGTATTCATTATAAGATAGGTGAGACCCATATCTCCCTCCAGTGCATTGGGAAAATATTTATATCTCATGTGATATAAAAGACTGTAACTGGAAGTGAACCTGGTTCATTATGGGAATTTTTACACATGATGGTCTTGGGAGTGAACCTCGACTACTATGATGGTTTTTATAGTGAACTAATTCCACTATGACATAATTATAAATGAGATGTGGCTAATATGGAATTGATTTTATATGATTATGTGTATTCCACAATACAATGTCATAGGCCAGTGGAATGATATCATGGATCTTGTTTTTTAAATCTATTTTGATTCATGTCTTGTGATATACCATTTTTTATATCAAGAGTCAATATTTTAATATTTGATTTGTATGGTATTATTTTCAAATATAATTCTATTGATCTCAAGCCCCTATTCCCATGTTATTCTTATGTAACTCCCTTGTTTAACCTAACATAGCATTTGAGATATCCATTTAGAGTGTTTCCTTTATCTTTTTTATAATAAACACTTTTATAATAGGATTACTAAATAAAAATATCATTATGGGGGACATTTATGATCATTAATTAATTAAGAATATTATGTTCTATGTTTTTGAAAGTAGTATACTATTTTTCCCCTCAGGTGTGTTTTTTTGAAATGTATTAAATATTCATCTAAAAAGATGTAATATTTGTTCTGTGAGACCAATGTCACTAAAGATTATATCAAATGATTTATTAACATATCCATTTTATAACTATTATGATAAATCCTCAGTGATATCCTAGGGGACTTATCTAATGATAAGTCCAAGGATGATTCAATGTATAAAAAAATGCCTGGTAATTTCGATAAAGGATTAGGTTAGTTGTTAATAAGAAATTATATCCCTATATTCATACAATAAGTATATGAATCTCAGGAATATAGGTACATAGGGGTAATAAAATAAAAAAGGTGGGTATTTTTCTGGCCTTAATTATCACCTGGTTCATGATAATATGACATACTACATATCGTGTTTGACACTCCTAGGGAGCCTCTTTGGAAAATCACAAACTCTTCCTGATCCATCATGATGGATATAAATATTCGGTGACTATTAATGACCTAGGATAAAACTATGGTGACATATAGTAAATAAGGTTTCATTATTTAGACATCCTAAAAGTAAATATTCAGGATTATGTGGCTCCCCATAATGATTATTGTATACCAAACTATTCTATTTGGTTTTAGTAAGTTGGTGGAACATAAATGGACCATGTTAATGATGAGTGAGATAGAAAATTTTATGATTTTCTTATTGAGTATCCAAATGTTATGGGGTATAGAATATTTCATATCATTACAATTATCACACAGCTTTCTCAAGCTATGAATCATTCTAGAAAAAAATAAAAAAATTGGGAACAATATTATATTGAGTCCTTCAAGAGGAAACTCTCACCTTATTTCAGCAGTTCCACCAATCTAATTGTCATTGAATAATGTATTATCACCACTGAAAAGTTATTTTTTTCTTTTATTTTGTTTATATAATGAATTATTGGGTTTTTATATCTATCCTTTTGAAGGTGATGCATATTAATGGTGGACTCATATCAAGAACATGTGTAAATTGGATGAAATCAAGTCCATGAATTTGTATGAAATCAAAGAATATTTTTAAATAATCACATTCCTTTTATTAATAATATATATTAGGTAAATGAAGTACTTGATAAAATGTAAAAAGATGATAAATATATTGGTACATACTAGGAGAATTTTATAGGACTTACGAGGTATGATTGTGGTATTATCAATAAACCTGAATGTATGTTTGGAAAAATTTTCAGTGGCATAAAAACAAACCTCTAAATGGAATTATATATAAAAGAAGAAATTATAAATGAATATATTTTTCAATATGATATCATGGATTAAATTTAGTCTAATGTTAGATATCGATCTCATGGGTTTTATAATAAGAGAAAAATATAATTCATAGAAAAAAATAAGAACCAAAAAGCGATGAATATGAGAATTCATTTATGCTCAATGTGTGAGTATAATCAGGTGTGAAATTTTCTTATGGGTTATAGTAAAGGCATTAAGTGTATAAGAGATAATCATAAGTTAATTGGTTTCCAATGTGATGGGAATAATTTATCCGATGATGCAAATAATGATAATGCCACAATGATTACCCCACCCACACTTATGTGTTTCAAATGCAGTGAGTATTAGAATTGTTCTAACCGATGAAAGAAAATCCAAAGGTGAAAAATGAAGATAAAAATCAATATTATCTTATGTATAGAGAGTATTGGAATCTCTTGTGATCACTATTTCAGATGAGGGGTGCGATAAAAAAATGTCAAAGGTACTCATACCATCCAATATAGAAATTAAAATATCTTATTTAACTACGGATCTACCCATTATTTCATATATAAATAATTTTATAAGGGAATCATGATTCCACCTAAAGTATTATATGTACAATTAGTAGTGAAACAACTAATGTTATGATGATCACATATCTTGTCTATAATTTCTCAATGTTTCATGTTCTTGGGAATGTTCTTCCTAGAAATCATTACATTAATCCTCCTGTTAAATTTCATGCTATCATTATAATGTATTTACTTTCTCTACATAAATCTAGCATAAATTGTAGACTATGTGATGTCATATTTGATAATCCAAACCCTGTTATGATCATCTATCATTGTAGAGATATGCACAAAGTTATGATGGAGATACTATCCATTGTATGGTTCTTAATTATCATTCAGAAAGGATGTTTATACCAAATGGTTTGGGAGGAACATGACATGAATAATATTATAATTATCCAAAAATCTAGTGATATGTTTTTAGAAGTGTGTCATAGTATTTTTCTAAATCAGGTAAATAAAATTTTAATATAACTCATACATATATCCAAAACAATTTCATGAACTCTCTATAGAATTACCCTGATTGAGTTGTAGGAGTTGAAGAAGAAACTCGTTGAAAATCATGATAATATATTCATTCACAATCATGTGTCATCTTGCGGTGAACATGTAATTTATTTAAAAATAATTATGGATTAATGGGACTCATCAATTATTCATGAAAGTTGAAAAATATCACAATTAAGAAAAAGAACCTTCTGCCCCATATTGATGACTTGTTTGATTAACTATGTTAATCTCAATAGTTTTCCATGACTAAATATTATTATTGAAATAATTAATTGAGGGTGAAGAAAGAGGATATACCCAATAAAAAATTACATAAAATTTATGTACACTATGAATATGTTGTGATGTACATAGATATTACAAATTCCCCCTCAATATTTTTGGATTTAATGAATTTGTTCTTTTGAAATTTACCTGATTAGATTGTTATAAAATTTATAGTTGATATTCTTAAATATTAAATTAGTAAATAATAGTATTCAGGATGCTTGATAATTTTACTAAATACCCCAATTAATGAGAAACTATATAAAAAGTTTATAAAGTATGAATTTTTTTATGAAAAAGGTTTTCTTTTTGGGTCATATAATCATAAGATAGTGTATATTGATAGATCCATTAATGATATAGTCTATTTAATACTGTATTAAAGAAACCCTAGTGATTGAGATATGTAGTTTTCTTAGTTTAAATTGATATTATATATCTATTTTGTCAAGAAATTTTTATGGCTATATACTCCTTTAAATATTTTTTCATTAAAGGAAGTAATGAATCTCTTGACTAGTGAATGTGAGGAAGATTTCAAGGAACTGATGAAGTGATTAGTCAGCGCACTTGGACATACGTTACCCTATAGTGAATAAGGGTTTTTAATCTATAGTAATCCATCCAGAAAGTTATTTGGAGTAAGTATTTTGAATAATGACAAGGATAACGATTGTTCCACATGAAAATATAATAATGATTCAAAGAATTACCTTACTCATTCTTCAGATTTACCTACATTAATTTTTCATTAATGATATAGAGACATTATTCTTATTGATGAAAGTGTGAAATATATACAAATGAAAAATGTTCAAATTATATATTCTAATAGAAGGAGACGAATATATAACAAATAATATTTTTATAGATGATAACATATTATGAATTATCAATTTATTAGAACCCCAAGAAAGTCAACAAGGTTGTTGATTATTTGAGTTAAACGTATCATGAAATATAATCCATGATGAGTATTACAAAACTTATAATATTATTTTTGGATTTCTAAATTATTGATATTGAAATCCTGAAGGAAGGGGGGATATCTATCATGCTCAAAGAAATGTTCAACTATTAATCCAAATGGAGATTAAAGACGTTTATAAAAAAAGATGCACATCTACAATGTATGGTATGAAATGTTTCGAAGTTTAACCTTGATCATAATGGAATGAGAATTTTTTAGAATCACGTATGTGTTCCACCAATACTAGAATTTAAGAAGTAGTTGTCAGAGGAAACTCATAGTTCATTATTCTTTATTCATCATGGATATACAAAGATATATAGTGATTTGAATGTGAATTTCTAATTGGATGGAATGAAGAGATATATCAAAGAGTTTTTATCTCGATACTTTGTATATCAGAAAGTTAACCCAGAAATAATTTTTTTAAGGGATGTTATATCCATTACGAATGCTATAATGGAAATGAGAAAAAAACAAAATGTTTGTTATCATTGGATTCTAAAAAATGCCAAAATTGAATAATGTTGTATTTTTTATGTTCGGATGCTTTACTATGTCTAAAAAAATCATTATTATTAGTGCTTAATTCCAATTATATCATCTTTCAAAGATATAAATTTTGGAAGTGGTATGGTTTTATGAAGTACCACATTCAATTGTGTTGGATTGGGATCCATGGATTACCATAGTGTTATTCCAAAGACATCAACATGCTCCTGATTTAGAGATGAGTTTTAGCAATGCATGTCTTCGATAGACATATGGTCTATATGAGAGATCAATTCAAACCCTATATTATATGATGATATATTTTCTTTTGGATTTCAACTGTTTTTGTGATAAACACCGTCCTCACGTTAAGTATTCATATAATAATAGATTTCACTTGAGAATCCACATGGATTCTTAAGAATAACTCTATGTAAATAAATATAGATCTTTGACATGATGGGATTATGTTGGATAAGGAAATCTATTGTGAACTAATATATCGAATGAAATTTTAAATAAGTTATGATTTATTAAAGAACACATAATCGTAGCTTAGAGTTTCGAAAAACATTATCATGATAATCAATAGAATAATATATAATTTCATGTTGGTAATACAGTTTTTCTAGTAATTTATCCATCGAAGAAGGTTATAATATATAGGAATATAGGGAAACTATTATTTATACATGTTATTATTTTCAAAGTTATTGATCACATATAAATAGTATCTATTTAGATACCAATTTGAACAATCCTCTACTAATTTCCCAGATGTATTTCATGTATCTCTCTTAAGGAAGTAAATACTTATCCTATCACATGTACTGAACACAGAGTTAATACAGCTAGAGAAAGAAATTTCTATTAAGGAATAATCAGTGGTGTTTCTGAATCATAAAAATATTATTAACTGAATAAAGACCACCCACATGGTCAATTTTTTTGGAGAAACCACCAATTTAAGGAATCCACATGAGAACATGAGGATATGATGAGGCACAAGTTTCCTCATTTTATTGTATTACAGTGATGAATTATAAATGAGAAATTCATTTTAATGGGGTAGAATGTAACACACATTGTTTTTATATATTTTTTTAGTGAAATAAATTCATATGTTACCTTTTTTTGTACATAACAATATATTACTATTTCATTACATGAAAACATAGGTATGCTTGTATCACACATGACACTAATATTTAATAAAACCACAATATATTATTAATATTCTTATTTAAATGTGAAAATTATAAACAAGATGTTAAACATATATTTATAAATAGCAATACATTATTTTTTAAATATATTATGTAATGGTATTATATAATGAAAACCTATTGTTTAAAATGTATTTAATTTTCATTTATATATTTATTGGTTTTGAAAAAAAAACCATTTTATAAAAAATAATTTTGTTTCTTTTCTGAACATTAGTAAATTAATTTTTCACACATTTATATAATAAATTTTAAAAAAAACATTATTTTTAAAATCATCTTGTCAAAATTATCTTATGTTTAATATTTTGGATTTTATGAAATGTTTCTTTTTTGGATATTGAAAATAGGTAATTTTAATTGAAAACCACATTTTCACTTACATTATTTATAAATTTAAATAATATAATTAATTATTTTTAATGTAAAATTAGTATAATTATACATCCATTAGTCAAATTTTTGTAAATGGAAACAATTTCATATTGAATATTAATATTATAACTTTATAAATTTTGATTCTTTTCTCTTTTAAAATCTGATTTCTCATCGTATACGTGTGATTAATTTTATATTAAAAAATTTGTCTTTTGTGAATAAAATTTGGAAAAACAGACTCTATATTTGGGATCATAATAATTTTTAATATTTAACCAATCAATCCAAATTATTGAGTAAAATAAATAATAAATATATCAAAAAAATTACCATGGTTAAGGTAAAATTTGTTAACCCAGGTGGGGTTAAACTAAATAGAAAATGCTTAAGAATAGTACAAAACAAGTCAAAAACCAATTTTATAGGTTTATTTAAACATTATATATTCTATTATGAATAATGGTCTATTATTGAAGCCTCATGGGATGACAAAAAACGTGGGTAGAATTATTTCATTAAAAAAACTACAAGTGTTCAACTAACCTCCCTTATAAAAGGATGTTTCTTCTCCTCTTATTAGTTTACCTTCAAACACTTTTTGATTGGAAAATAAAAATCCAAATACCTTCCAAATTTCCCTCATTAAATCCATAATCCTTGTTTTGGATATAAATACCAACTAGGATATATATTGGTGCAATACAAAGGAGGATACGCAAAGAGGATTTCACCTTTATTAAAGAGACATTTTGTTTTATTTCTCCCCCACACTATTGAAATTATTATAATAAAATATTGACATAATAAACTATGTATATTACATATACATATATATTTTCACAATTTTAATGACATAAAACCATCTCCACATCCATCACATGGGTTATGGAATCATTGTTCGAGTGTACCGTAGACTATAGCTTCACGAACTGATGTTATTGATTTTTCTATTTACAACTCTAAAAGATGGAAATAATGATTCATTTATTGTGTATATACTATATTTATAATGTTTCTATGAGTCTAGAATTATTATATCACACAAACTACTATACTCTCCATCTTTTGGGAATATTATATTGTGACTTGTGTGTATGGTGGACTATCGCCCGATAACATGATGTGATTCATTCGCACTTTACATAGAATGTAATAAGGATATTTTTAATAAAAATATGTGATATATCGGATTTAAAAATATTTTTTAATGTTAATATTTCATTTATCTTTATTAATTAAAATACATAAACAAAATTGAATGAATGTTTATGTATACATGCGACCTTCCATCTATATGAATAGTGTATTTCATTTTCATTATCTATATATTATAGATTACACTAAATAAATATGTACATAATATATATTATATTTATATCACAGTAAAAATTATAGATATTATGAAATATTTATCAATGTAAGAGGAATAAAAAATAAAAAGTCAAAAATTAAATGAAAAATGATTCCCATGTCACTCGAAACATGACTTTTGCAAGGAATTTTTAATAAAAGAGTTATAAAAGGTTATAAATAAATCATATATAATATGAATTATGTATTTATAGTTATATAAAAATATTTATAATAAATAGAAATTAATTTTATAGGATTTTTTAATCTGTACGAAGGTAGTTAAGACTTAAGATATGATATTTTTCTCTCAATTTACCTTCTCTGAGAAGTACATTATGTGATGCTCCTATATTACATCAAGATGTGTATATAAATAATATTTTTTATGTAATATCATTTAATTATTTTTCAGAATGATATTTTATTTTATCCATTCTTTGGGATTATGATTCAATGTTACTAATGTAGTAATGAGTTTATGTAACAATATCATCAATTGTTTGGATTGTATGATTTTGTTTCTGATAAATAAAATCATATGATAAAACTCTCATGAAACTAATAAATATTCTTATACCTTGTTTATTCATGATATTATCTATAAATATTACCATTTGTTGCTCTTTTTTTCTTAAAATAATTACAAAACTGTTATTTATAAACTATGACTTTATATTTATCTTCTATAAAAAATACATTTTTTCCAATTTTTTTTATAAAAATGTTTTGAAAAATATTCTATTATTTTCCTATTATATTTAAAAGAGTTTTATTACCCATTTTTGAATTAAAAAAAATTAATTCTAAAGGAATATTTATGTCATATTCTTGAAAATTCTCATTGAGAGTTTACCAAAAAAGTTAAATGAATATTTATTTTAATTTGTATTAAATGAGAAAAACATCACATCCCCAAGACCATTATTTTATATGAATAATCCCTTATATTTTTTAACGTTAATTATGAATGATTTTTTTTCAAATTATTTTATTTTTTGAATGTGTTTCTATTCAAAGTAAGATATGATACATTCCCTAATAAATGGTTTATATGATTGAAATAAATCATATTCTACTTAAGATGATATACTTGGGTGTCACCTATGTCACAATGTGATATGATCTATGTATAAAAATTTATTCTTTCTCTGAATGTTTTATGTTTATGGTGGACTGATTTTTATGAATCATGATTATCTTCTACATGTCGAACCTTCATAAAATTCATAGAAACCCACTTCTTCATTCATGGGTTATGCTATGGTGAAATAATGAAATGATTATGATAATTATCTCTTTTATATAGTTTATGATATGAATAAATGTTATAAAACCAATTTCCATTTATGTGTTATGATATGTTGAATGTTTTATGATCTTTTGGTAAACATAAATATTGTTTCATTGTGGGAGGATTGTGAACTCTATTTCCTATAAATGAATTGAGTAAATAATTATATCTCATGGGATAAAGAAGTATGGAAAGGGAGTGATCCAAGTTCAGTAAGATATTTTTTCCACTATGATGGTCTTGGGAGTGAACCTTGGGTAGTATAATGTTTTTGGGCATTATTCCATCCCACTATAATAACCTTGGAAATGATCCATGACTAATATGAAAATTATTGTATATGATTTTTTGTATGCAACAATAATATGTATTGTGAAATTGTTATACTCTCATGGAACATGTTATTTGATTCTCTAAGGATTCATACATTATGTACTTCTATTCTATGTTCTATGACACAAAATTATAATATTTGATAAGAAAGGTATGGTTTTTAAATATCATTATCATGTTACAATACCATTATGCTATTGTAATGATTATGTATCTTCCATGTTTAACATTAATGATTCTTTGAGCTCACCATTTCGATGTCTCCATTCTGTAGGTTATAAACAATGGTGTTTCAGTACTAGTACTAAAGGGAAAGATATTTATGGGATTAATTTAATAACGTTCAATAATTAAGAAGATTATGTTCCATCATTACAATGGTAAAAAATAGTTACAGTTCTCTGTAATGTTTTTGTTTGATGTATTTAATATTACAATAAAAATATGTGATAACCATTTATGAAAATCCTAGGTCACTATAATAAATAAAAAAACAACATAAGGGATTAAAATCTTCAATAAATAAATTAATAAATCAAAAACTATACAAATAAAAAGAAATAAATACATTGAAATTACATTTCTCACATTAAAGGAACACTAAAATAGAAAATTGAAAAATCCATGCAGTAGTGAGGGAAAAGTATCACGCTATCACCACCATCTACCTAAACACAGACAACAGAAACCTCACTAACTCACTATGATGCATTAGTATTACCTATATCAAAAGATATATAATTGTCTACTCATCTCTAAATGGTTGTGCATGGTGTGAGAAAAAATTATCATTAGGCTCCCACCCATGTGTTCCATAACAAACGATGGTACACTAATCTGAAAATTGTATAAAATTAATGAAATCAAGGCATGATAGAAAATTAATCATTTTTTATATCAATATCATGGGAAAACATTTAATTTCAACTTTTCCCCCATATTTACCAAATAATCCATTTAAAATACATTTAAAGCAATTCATATACATTAATGGAGTCATATAAAATCCTATCATGCATCACAGGTCATGTCAAATCTCATAAAAATCAAGAGCACATGTAACATCATTCTTATGATCACTATATGTCATGATAACATAATACTTAAAAAAATCAATAACTAGTGTTCACTCATTTCATTATCACATGGGCCTATGAACAAAGAAAACCCGTTGACTGAATCCTCAAACTGTATCAATGTCAATTCAGTAGAGCCACAATCCTAGGAAATAGAGGAAAACCCATAAGTAAACCACCTGATAATACATGGATGATGACCCTAAATATAACTTCCTCATAAGTACAAAGGATCCTTATTTTTAAGTACTTCCACACCATTTCATTAAAATCAAGGGTTGATAAAAAATTTAAATATTCATTCCAAAACAATTTGAAAATAAATTTGCATTTTACCATACCTAGGGAAGCCCATAATTTTTCAAAACCCTATTTGCAAACCCACAAATGAACCAATCAATCACGCCATTTCATTTATAAAATATTTATTGATCTAGATGAATGTTTTTCATAAAAAAATAAGATATATATAGAACTACATACCTCAAAATCAGGTCACACACTCCCACAACAGAATCTACCAACACATAAGAATTCAGAGACAATGAAAGAGTCCCTATAACTAATTATCGCATTTGAATCACTTCTAATATACAAGAATAGATGGAATAAAGAAAAAATATCACATACGTAAATGAAACTCACACACCACACTATAATCTAAACAAGGGATATACTTCAAATGAAAATCACATAATGGATCATTATTGTATGAAGATGATGGTTTTGAAATACTGACATATCAATAACATTAGCACAACCGGGAAATTCCAATCAATGACAGAGAGGAGATATGTGGAATATTCACCTAGAGATGAGAATTGAAATTTCAATGATGATAAATCATTAAAATAAACGATTAAAAGTAGAGGATGTCTACAAAATCAATTGGTATATATCATAGGTTATGTGGGAAGAAAAAATGGCTGAATAAAAAACCCACCAGCTCTGAAGCACCCTAAAATTCCTACTCGTGAGGATTACATGGTGTGTAATCCCTTTTCACATCGTGTTATCTATGGTACCCAGATATGCTTAAAACCACATTTCATCAGGTTTAAGTCATGATTTTTACAATTACATAGCATGTAATAATTTCATGGTATGAAATCATAATAACTTATACTAAATAATTGTTTTTTTGACTCCTAGTACATTATGTTTAATCATTTTACACAGTGTGTAAATTTTTCATGGTGTGTATGATGATTACTCTCTGAACAAAGCTTATGAAATTCCCCTAGTTAATATTACATGGAATGTGAGCACATTAAAGGACTTTAATATCTATTTAAGATAATCAAATGAATATGTTTTTTGCAAAAAAAAACCAAACCAACTCTCACTTTGTCTGAACTCATAGAGAACCCCAAAAATCCTTTAACAATTATATACCAATACTCCATTAATTGAAACATATAAGAATCCCGGAACTGTTATGTAATTTTCCATAGAAAATGAACTCGATCATCAGAAGTCCCAAAACACACCAAAATAAATAGGTAAATAAAATGAATGAAGATAAATACCTAAAATAGTGTAACTGGATATTACAAAACCTCCAATGTAGGACTTTTAATCCCCAGGAAGTCATGTTGATTAATGTTTTTTGGAAAAAAAGGTGATTCCATTGCTCCATCATCAATGACCCACACTTCAAATTCATGTAATAATTTTATCCATGTCTCCATAACACATTTTCCAATAGAATCATCTTTCCATTCAATACATACACATGACAGTTAATTATTTCTATTGGATAATCATCAAAAGAATCAACTAGATCAATCTCAATGCATTCCCAAATGATGACATGATATAGATGTGGATTATATTTCTTGAACGATGATAAGTTGAAATTGTCATGAATTACATTCAACTAAACCTAAAATTACAATTGATAATAAACCCATCCCATCTATTCAGTGCCTTCAAATGGTCCAACATATCTCAAATCCAAATTTCCTCATTCTACAATCCAAAAGTGACACATTGTTAGATAAAACCTTAAGAAAACATGTTCACTAATTGAATACTCCAAAGGACAATGCTATTGATTCTAATATGTTTTTATTCAACTATGAGCTATATGTATAATTTAATGAAAAACCAAAATCCTCATTTATATATCTTGAACAAGAAACAGTCCCACCAAACAGATTTCACCAACATTTTCCAAACTAATAGGTGTTCTACACGGGCTACCATAAAAATCCATGAATGGATTTTTTTGATCAACAAATGAAAAAAAAATTATTAGAAAACTCAACTAGCCTTATATGGATAAAAATAGATCCAATGAAATACAAGATAAAATTACATATAATATCCTTTAAGATCTGAGTAAACATCATCTATCATATCATATATCTATGGATGACAAGATGTACTCATCTGGACCTGAGTCCCTATCACCTATTAAAGACTCCCACAGAACCTCAATGTAATCATAGAATACATATCTTAAATAATAGTATATATAACCTCATTTATATCACAATATCCAACACATAAATATTACTCCTATATTCTTCTTTATTGGTGACCATGATTAGAATGATGTGATCTAAAATTTTCAACTAATAAATCACCATATATATATGAATCCCCCTCATATATTCTATGGTAATCAAACAAAAAATTATATGTAAACCTCACCCCATTTCCAAAAATAAAACTAGAATAGGCTACAGAAAATTAGAAGGTTTCAGATTCCCTACCATCAACTGTTGGGTATTTTAATATCAGGAAACCTAATATTCAATGTCATGATTTATACTCGGCCACCAGAATCACTATCTCATGTCATAATAAATTTTTATAGTTCCCAAAAGAACAACATATTATGTACTATGACAATCAAAAAAATAATTCCTCAATGATTTTGGGATGAAAAACATATCACCCAAATATATGACTCTATTTTAAGAGAGATACCAACTAGAAATTGTCTCCCCCCATTTATGGTTTCTCAAATTTCCAACAACATGTTCTCATTATCCTGTATCAATATAATAAACATGGAGATATATGATGATGAATGAATGCTATTTAGAAGCATACCTTAAACATCACATTGAGAATCTAGGTTTACTAGAGTGAAGAGAATCATGAGGTTCCACTCTTCATTTGATTCCGGAATAGCCCATTATAGTAATTTCTATCTAATAGCAATTTTAATGTCATTTACCTTACCTATGCAGTAAGTGATTTTGAAGTCAAACATCCAAATCTATTCCACAACCTAACATTGTCTAAGATTCATGTTTTCTAATAAAATATATGTCTGAGAATCTTATGACCCAAAATTACTATGAATCTCACCCCCAAAATAGATAGTTCCACAAACAGTTAAGAACATTAATAACTATAAAAATATCTAAATGTTGAGTCTGGTAATTATACTCATGAAGAATAAGATAAAAATATCAATTAGACACTAAATGATCACCCCACATATGCACGTGACACAAAACAACACCATAAGAGACTATTAAAATCCCATACCCCTTATCGAGGTATGGTAAGACTAGAATTAGAGCTGATGTCAGTAGTCATTTCCGTTTATAAAAATATTACTAATAGTTTTCATCGGAAAATAATATGACCCATTTAATGGTAGGAAATGTAAAAGGTGATGCCTATTTTGAAAAATCATCAATGAAACATTAATAATACCTAAAAAGAGCAATAATACATTGAATTTCAAAGAAATTCCCTGGTTTCCCCAATGAAAAAACAACTTCCACCTTCTAAATATTCACGAACAATACATGATCAAAAATCACATACCCCATGAACATCACTTCTTAGATCCAGATGTTTATTTTCAAAAGCATTTCAAACAAAAAAGGACCCAACGGGATTTATATAGCTCAACTAAAATGGAGCTATTTCTCATTCATAGATATTTCATAAACCAAAATATCATCCATGGAAACAATAATAAATTTTCTAGGATACTCATGGAATATCTCATCAACTAAATACATAAAATTTCAAGGTGTTTTATTCTGAGAAAAATTAAATCACAATAAATTTATAATGGGAATACCTATTCCAAAAAACCATATCTGTTATATCAGACACACGAACACTAAGATTATGATAACTCAAATAAAGATCAATCTTTGAAAACTAATTTCCACATTAAATGATGAAACAAATTATTTATATAACAAAATAAATACTTATTCTCAACCTTTTCATAGTTTATATTCTTATATTACATTCACAATGAAATTGAACAATTTTTCTTCATGTAATAGTGTAAACGTGCATATCATGGTAAAAGGTCATGGTGAAAAAAAAATATTCTGCATCATATAGTTCTACTAAAACATGAGATCTCCCTATTACTATTGATTTGTATGATCAGATGTCATCCAAATAAGCTGCATACCTAGAACTATGTAAATATTAATCTCTATCTACAAATTTCTAGGAATACTAGTAAAATAATGATGGATAACATCAATAGAGTCACAAACAATAACATGAAGATCAAGCACATAATAAATTTCATTAGGCCCAACAACTATAGATGAACACAATCTACTGGGATCTTGGGGTGGTAGGTTCTATATGAATATACCTTAGATATTTCCCTCACCAAAATAACATGATCTCATAGTAATCTATAAGAAATGATACTTTCCAAAGATAATAACAAACCATATGATGATTTGAAATGAGACAATCAATCATGATGAGGATTTCAAAAAAATATTGTTCATTAGTGAAGAAATCCCAGACTATGTCTGCACCGGTTATCGATAGAGAATGATAAGGACATAGAAACCCATTTTAATTCTTCTTCCCAAGAGGATACAACTACATTATGAAAAATACCATAGTCTATGTTGCAATTTTAAAAATATCAAAAAAACAACAACAATACATAAATGGGCGTGGAGAAATATTATCACATAGATAAATAACTACTGAAGATGTAATAAATATGGAACCCATATCTATCACTAGACCAATTTCTACCTCTATTGTTAGTTCATATAATTCATGAAGGTGTTTCAATTCTAAGACCCATGGTTGGACCCCTGAAGTCTTTGAATCATCAGATTTCACCACAGTTGCCTTTGAAACCGATGATCCCTGACTATATTGAGGCATATAAAAAGACAAACATAAATTATGAATATTACCATAGGACCAACAACTATTACACATCATTTCAGGTGAAGGAGATGAAATCATGGTGTTTAGAAAATTTCCCCAACTATAAAAAAACCATTATCGCCCTGATTAGTGTATCCAAAGGAGAAGAGGAGGCCAGTTGTTGAGAATCACCTTCCCACATCCAATTTATCCTTTATACACTATTGATTCATCCACTGTAAGGAGGAGAAGGGGATGAATACCCAACCATTCATGCAATATTCATATATTTCATCATCTTCTTATCAACCATCTCTATATAGGTCAAAAAATTCAACATAAATACCTATCATCAGATATATAATTTGAAACCTTGTGCGTGATTTTGTGCCCTTAGATAGTCATTTTTCGCTTCCTATGGGGAAAAAACCATCTCATCAAAATGATTAATGTACACTAACACTGAATGATATACCTACTAAAAAGATATTAAATCCATAGTATTTTACATCATTAGGGACTAGGGATAAAAATTATCGACCAAGTGGTTCATGAAACCCTTCCATCCCAAACCCACCTACATATTTCTGTGTACCATGGAATCCTACCACCTTCTATTGGGACCCTCAATTATGAAATATTTACAATTCAACATGGTACTCTCAGGTGTTCTTATGAATTTTACGATTATATATATATTTCCATATATTCATCCACATATTTATGTTTATTCATAAATAAAAGGATGTTGGATTCTCAGGAATGAACTTCGGTGATTGATCCTTTTATCCTCCAACACATATCTATACCTTAACAAATACATTATGTACTTACAGTATATTTTTTTATAACTAAAAATTCCCACAATATAATATCGAAAATATTATGACACATAGGAGGATTCCATTGAGTATCAATCAATGTACCCTATTGTAAAATATGTGAATGACTTCTCGGAAGCATGCCTATTTAAAAAAGAAAACAAATTAATTGAAAAGAGAATTATCTTAGTTAAAACTAGAAAACCATAAGAAAAAACAATGATTATGATCAAGAACACAAAAACATGAGACAAAAATACCAACATCCCTTGGTAACATGAGTATCATCTTGAAAATAGATATCTAAAACCCCACCTTTACCATGCTCCCATGTTTTTAAAATCCATGGATCATTCTACCAAACACCCCAAGATATGAAATCTTGAGGAATGACCACCTCTATTACTAAACAATGTTTGAAACCCGACCTAAATACCTGCTCAAGCTAGTATCTGAACCTAATTTCCATATAACTTATTGTAGTTCCTGATAAACACTAGCTCGAGACTACCAACTGGGTAACAAAACATTAAGAGGGAACGATTTTACCCAACATGATGTACAAATCAGGGGATATATATATATATATAATATAGATAATCAAGGGATGATAAAATATATTCAATAACTGTAAGAAGATAGATGAAATGATACAAATAAAAAGAATTATAAGCTACCCAATGTACATTCCTAACATCAATGGAATTATAAAATAAGAAACTGGTTACTCTATGGAAATTCATGGGAAGACACTCACAATCTCACCACCAGAAATCC
The DNA here is from genome assembly GCA_963277665.1 of Viscum album. Taxonomy (NCBI): domain Eukaryota; kingdom Viridiplantae; phylum Streptophyta; class Magnoliopsida; order Santalales; family Viscaceae; genus Viscum; species Viscum album. The sequence goes on along the minus strand of OY728146.1, from coordinate 1,775,008,556 downwards.
AAAATCTGCTGAAAAAACATTAATAACCTCACTATGATGTCTTTCATTACCTAACATCTAATAAAATAAAAAATTCTATGAACCAATTTTTGGGTTTGAAGGTTCTGTGATAACATTCTCATTAGGATCCCACCCATGAGTTCCACAACTAGTCTCTGAATAATATTATGAACATGTTCATCTTTAATGAAAACAAGACATGATGAACAGTTAAACTAATTTTAAATCAAATTGATGGAAAACATTAAATTTTATTATTTTATGTAAATTTTAATAATAATCTAGTTAAAAATCCTTCAATTAATTTCATATTAATCAATGATGTCATATCAAATCAAATAATGCATCAAACAAAAATATCATGTAAAAAAAATTGGAAGCATATAAAACATCAAACCAAGGATCACTATAAGTCTAGATACTAGACTAATAATACGACAATGAATGACTATTGTTCACCCACATCCTCTGAATACATGCCTATGAAAATTAAAACACACCAAGAATGAAAACCCCAATAATGAAAATATCAATTCCCAAGAATAAGAGGATTAGGAAATAGAGGAACACTTCTTATGTGCACCCCCAATAATAAATGGATAACATACCTAAGAAATACCTTCAACCTATGTACCCAAGGATTTTAATGTGGTATATTTTCAAAACCATTTCATCCACTTCATTATTTGGAATCCATTATAGAAATCCATTTCCCAATGACTTTAAAATACAATTTTCATTCACTGAATAAAATGAAAACTGATTTTTTAAATACCCATTTCCACACACAATAATAAACCAATAAATATTTCCATTTCATTTTTAAAACAATTTATAAAACTAGTGAAAGTATGTTGATCCAACATAGAATAAAAATGGAACAACTTACCTAAAAATTAGGCTTCAAATCTCTATAATGACATTTATAAATAATAAATAATACAAAGAAAATTAGGAAATCCATATAAATAATTATCGCATTCGAATAACATCCCATAAAAAATAACTAATGATCGATATATTAAAAAACACATTCTTCAAGGATACACACAAATCACACTAAAAACAACACAATTTTTAATGTGTGTAAGAAGATAAAATTATTGTTCTAGAATGTATTAAAAATATTATCATCATAGATCACCATGTCCTTAAGTGTATTGAAAATGGGGAAACTAGGATAAAATAAAAAGAAGAAATAGGAGGAATACTCAGTTTTAGAAACAAACCACAACCACAATGAAGACCAATCAGAAAATGAAACAATCTTGAAGGAGAAGTGTTCTGAAAAATCACATGGTAGAGCTCCTAGTTCGAAATTTAAGAGACCTATAGAAAAATAAAAAACAAATCATATACTATGTTATCTAAAATCTCAAATTTTGAGTATTAGACTGTGGGTAATCCATTTTCACTTCATGTAATCCATGAAACCAAAATAAAGATAAAAAAATCACCACAATTTAAAATCTTGATTTTTACTATTACACGCCATGTAATAATTTAGTGGTGTAAAAAATTCAAGCATTGTACCTATTAATGACATCATATAGATTCCCCGTATATGGTGTGTAAATAATATACATGGAGAGTAAATTTATCTTGATGTGTAAGATGTCCATGCTCTGAAACTAACTAACAACATATACTTAATGACCAATACAAGACATGCATACCCATAAATGTCATGTATTTCTCCTACAAAAAAAGTATAGTTGCTCCTAAAATCACCAAACCAGCTCTTATGTTCTCCGAACTCATGGAGTAACCATAATGAAATTAACATATTTATATATATAATCAATTAATTCAACAAAAATATATCTTCCATTATTTATTGTTTATATAAAATTCTCTCCATCATTGGAATCCCTCAAACACTGCCAAACAATGATGGAATCAAAAAATATAGAATAGAAATACTTGAATTTGGTTAAAATGAAGTTAAATGGTTTTTTTTATTTTTTATCAATTACATAGGTTCATATAATTAAAATTCATGATTTTACATTGGAGTTTTTTTTGGTTGATATTCATGTTTTAAAGGCATTTTCACAGAAAATTAATTTGTGCACAAAAGTGTTTGATTAAATTATTTAAATGATTATTTTTATTTATAAATGTGTCTTTGAAGACCATAAGTAGTATGAATTTTAAGTGAAAATATTTTATCAAATGTGATTATGGTATTGAAATGTTTTATAAAAAACATAACATATTGGGAAGCCTTGTTGTGCAATGGGAAAATGATTATCACTCTTTGTATGTGTGATTCTACAAGAGGTTATATGAAACATTATTGTGTGTAATTCCACAAGAGGTTATACTAGTATAATATACCTTCCAATAGATTTAGGTATTTACATTAATGTCAAGAATGTATATCCATAGGTTTGAGAGAAAATAGTGTGATATTCATTTATGATGGGATTATTATATGTTGTTACTTTAATGGTTGTTTTATCACATTATTATCTCAGGGTGTATCAATTATTGGTGTAATACCCAAGAATTACATGTAATTTTTCTATTTATATGTGGTTATTTCAAGACCATTCACTCAAAAAACATGAAATTATGAGACATGGAGTGGCTAGAACATATTTTGGAACTATTTTTGAGGTTCATTAAATAATCGTGCGAGCATGTTTTTTTATAACTTTTAAACTGGATATGAGATCAAAAATATGAGGGCACCATTGTACTTAGAGTGTCGGTATTTTCTTAGAAAGGGCCAATCATTGGCCGACACAGACCAACAAGAGAAGATAGTTTTTGGCCATAAATAAAATAATTAAGTAACAATTATTTTTTTTAAAACCCTAATATCTCATAAATCGTATCTCAGAATAGAAATATGAGGGTACCGTTGAGGTCATGATGGTGTTTTTTCCTTAGGCAGAGTGTAACCTCCACCGACGTGGGTTGAGGTTGAAAGACAGTTTTCAGACATTTTTATGAAAAATTAAAATAAAATAAACATCATTATTTTATTTTTAATTTGAAATTTCAAAATTGTGGTATTGAATCGTCATTGTAACCCAACATAACTAAAACACTATTTTATAACGTAAATAGTGCCACGACACTACAACACAATGGTAACAGAAAATTGTTTCCTCCTTAAATGTTTTAACCAGGGGGTGTGTGTTTGACACGTTGGGAGAAACACTATGAATATTTGAAGTATCACCATTGGAAAATGATGAACACAGATGGCCGATGACATGAGAACTCCCCTTCCTCTTTGAGATATCACTCCCTCAATTATGGATTGAGGACCTTCATGGATGGATTTCCTTCAGTGATAGATTCACCCTCTGATCGACCTCCAACTAGGTAGGTTTTCTTGTGATTGATAAATTTTTCCATATTCAATATTTATAAACAACGAACATGGGTCAAACCTTTAACAGGTTGATATGTGGGTCATTTATTTTTAAGGGAGGGTTTTTTTATCTAATATATTTCATTGTGGTTATTTTTGGATAGAACCTTAATCTCGTCTTCCCGTGTTTCAAAAAATCTAACGTTGTGGAATTAGTCCTACATGAAAAAGGCCTTGATTCCTCCATCTTTGGGAGTTTTGTGATCATCATAATCACATCGCCTAATCAGTGGGAAGGAAACCATGAGGTCGTTGCAGGGATGAAAATGACCATGGAATTTTGGGAGTGCAGACGGTTCGAGAAATGGACCACTGGAGCAGACCCGATGGTCTGCGGATGATACCGTCAGTGCATCGTGATGGTGCTCTGAGGAAAATTTCATGGTGATAAGGGCTGAGAATGTGGGTAAGGGGGCACTGGAACATAGTTCGGTGGCTAGAATAGATGGACGTGACCCCATGGAAACATCAAACGAGCGGCCTACGGCTACTTTCCGCGACGTGCACTAACACGCGGTCCAGTGCGGACAGTGTGCAGGACATGGGGTGGCCAGTCTCAACCATCCACATGGAGGAACAAAAAGGAAACCATCTAGAGTATAGGATAGAGGAGATTCAGTCCACCAAGAGGGTCTAACACACATCCCAACGGGCTGGGTCAGACGGGATCTGCACCCGACCATACCCTTTCAGAAAAATTGTCATAACAATTCAACTATATGACAAATTAAAAAACCATTTGTTGAATTGGAACCATCACTATGAGGAATTTTATTTGGAATACTCTAAGGAGGATTTCACTGAAGTTGAAATTTGATAAATGGATAGATTAGTGGATTATTTTGGAATCATTCACACTGCGTACTATAATCCTGCAGCTGGGTAAGACCGAAAGACAATTGAGGAGCTGGTCAACGTGACCCTGTAGGCCTAGATGATATGTGGTGCTATGTGGACTAAGGAGAAGTAGCTTTGTGGGTACCAACTACAGGATTCTCTTTGTGAACTAACCATAAGCGGCCATGTGAACACCAAATATAGGTGGGATTGGGTGGACCATCTATAATGGCCTAAGTGGAGGGTGACTTTGTGTGTCCCGGAAGACCCATGGTGGGGATCGTCGCTTTGTGACCCAATAGACCAACGGTACACATTAGGGATGATTGCCTTAGTAGTCCAAGGTGTTTAGTTTTACAACTAATATTCTATCATTCCATACATTAGATTATACCTTCGAGAGTGGACAATACCTTATGCATACCACCATTGTGGGCTATCACTTGTTTTTTGGGTCATTAATGATTATTGTGTTTTCCACCCCTACATTGGCCCCACCTGCATGTGTTGTGTATGGTGTAGATGACCTACACTTTGACAGACACCTTGATGGCCTAGGACCAGGTGCTACCTAGTGAGATACGACAAGCTGGACACACTTCTACATCTTTTAGTAGCTACTCCTTTCCGACACTATAAATGTGGTTCTTCTACTGATGAACTTACAGATATCTTTTTTACTATCCTATTTTCGATTTTTCAATTGTTGGGTTTTTATTCTGGCCCATTTGATATACATTTCATACCTTTACTCATTTGTTGTTATAGTGGTTTTCATGTATTTCCTTTCCTACTTTTTGGGATGTGGTTTTGTGTGAGTGCATATAATTACATAGGAAATGCCTCCCACTTATGAGATAATGCCTTCGGTGCAAGTCGCTATCCCATGGCATTTAGGAGGTAGGCTTGGGGTTGTCATGGAAAAATCCCTAGGGAATGGGTTATGAAAATGTCATATCATATGAGATACGTTCAACCTTAAAGATTGAGAGTCTGTAATTTTGTTTTAGGGCAGTGATGTTGAATGTTTCATGTTCTAATTTAAGTTTCGGGAAATTCAGTGTTTGTGTGGCGGCCAACATACCCAAACACTAGGACCTTGAATTCTACTTTTGTGCTCTTTACATGAAACAACTAGTTGCGTGAATCATATAGGAATTGATTTTTTCCTCAATTTTTCTTGAATTAGAGTTTGGTCAACATGTAAAATATTTTTACTATGATTCATACTGACCTGTTTTAGGATGCCTTCACGTAGACAACCTACCAGGATTCTGATGCATGACCGTGAGGACATCCCACCTAGCTATGAGGAATGAGTTCACGGACCAGTGCTAGAGATGGCCCCATTGGGCTGTGGGACAGTGTTACCAAAACCTGTTGATCAACACTTACTGTCAGCTCAACTGGTAGAAGGCACATGTAGGCTTAGTGCCTTGTGAGAGTTTTAGACAAAGAGACCACCCATGTTTAGGGGAGATACTGACCTCCCAAGTGGAAGAGTTTTTGTTCGAGGTGGATATGTGTCTTACGACTATTTAGGATTCCTCTAGATCAAAAGGTGATCTTAACTACAAGTCTTCTGTAGGGATAGACATAGAGGTGGTGTAGCTTAATGATTCAATCACATGATGCGGCATCCCTCACCAGGATAGATATTGAGTGCCTCTTTAGGGAGGATTTTTCCGATAGATATTGTACTATGTGAATATACATGAGCTACTACACCAACATCAAGGTAGAATTACAGAATTAAAGTACTCAATGAGATCCACTAAACATTCCTGCTACTCTAGATACATGGTGTGAGACTCGTCCTTCAGGGATCGAGCCTTTGATCAAGGATTGTTCAGGGAGATTAGGGCATCCACATCCTCTCTCAAATCCCTTCTCAGGATGGGATGTTGGAGCAAGCCCTTCATATAGAAGGAATCATGGATGAGTAGGTGCGAATAGCTGGAGCCACAAGTAGACTCTAGGAAGTAGAGTCATCAATGGTGTGTAGCAAGCAATAGGCTTGGGGAACCAACTATGTAAGGACTTTTAGGGCCCAAACCTAGGACCCAGGGTTGGTAGTGTGGGGATCCCAGAGTAGAGGGAGTCACTAGGGGTATGATTTTTTTCTCTTGCGGAAAGTAGGGAAACATGGTTCGTGATTGCCAGAATTTCTATATAGATGATCAGCAGACGGTTGTGGGACCACCGAGGAAGAGGCATGGGTTAGAGTGAGGAGGTCCATAGGGAAGAAAATGTGGAATATGACCAGGATGAGCTACGGGAGGTGGGAGAAGGTTTGAGGTGCCACCACCACCACCCCCAAGTTGTCTGCCACAGGCTCTGGGAGTCGGTGGTCAGGTGCGGGATCAGATTTAGGTGATGGAAGCATATTACGACAGTACATTAGATATGATTAGAGGTACATTTTTTTTCTTCTCTACCTGAGTTGTAGTTTTTCTAGATAAAGGTTCCAGTCACACATTCCTTTCCATAGACCTTATTCGGTGCTCGTTGATTTTGGTGGAGCCATTGGCTTGATCCTTATGATTATAGAATATTATCTGGTAGGATTCAATGATTAAACACTAGCACAAGTATTGTGATATTACCCTCGTAGTGATAGCATTTAATAGGATCTTCTAGTAGTGACTTCGATGCCAAATGAAGTCATTCTTGGTATGGAATGGTTATCCACATTATTTTCTCAGATTGACTGTTTTAGGAGCAATGTGAAGTGTATCTGCGAATATGGAACTACTATCTTCTTTATCAGTAATTGGGGATGCTTACAACACTAGATGGACATTCTTGAACAAGGGTTCATCTAAACACTCAGTATTTGTCTATCCTCACCCTTGGTGTGGTGGACAAGGACATTCATTGGTTCCCTATAGTAGTGGATGAGTACAAAGATGTCTTCCATGTGGATGTCCTAGGATTACCTACACACATGGAGGGTGACTTCTATATTGAACTGTACCATAGGACAACAACAATATCTACCCCTACAAATGGGATGGATCCTGATGTGCTATGCGAATTAAAGGTGCAGTTGGAGGACATGTAGAGGAAGATTTCATAAGGCCCACCATTTCACAATGAGCAGCCCCTGTGTTGTTTTCCAAGAAGTCAGAAAAAGGTTTGAGGCTATGTGTCGAATATCGGCAGCTGAATAAGGTGAACGTGAAGAATAAATATCCACTTCTAAAGATTGAGGACCTCTTTGATTAGTTTATTTGGTAAAGGTGGTTCTCAAAGACAAAACTCATGTTTGGGTATCATTAACTTCAGGTACGGGATGAGGATTCACAAAAGAAATCCTTTAAATGTCAGAATGGCCATTATGTGTTTCTGATGATGTCGTTAGGTGTGGCCAACTCCCAAGAAGAGTTCATAGGAATCCTAAAGAGGATCATCCATCATTTTATTTATGGGTTCGTTTTGTCTTCATTGATTACATATTGGTGTACTCGGCGTCAGAGGAGGAGCACGAGACACATCAATAGATTGTCATGGATATTCCCCAAGAGCACAATCTTTATGGGAATCTCTGGATGTTTCAGTTCTAGTTTTTTTAATGACGTAGAATTTCATTAATGTAAATTCTTCTTGATCAAATTAAATGTATTATTATGGTTATATAAAATGTGAACTTTATTGGTTTTATGTTTCTGGATATTAAAATACAATTATGAATTGTGACCATTTCTAATATAGTCGTTGAACTGTGATCACATGATTATAATAAATATAAAACATTAACAAACCCTATTTACTCAAATAATGGAAACGATGTCCTCATCTAGTAGACTTTCCCCATAAAAAGACCATTTTTCAGAGGTCAAAAAGGAGGTGGAGTCATTCAGCTTCTCTCTAGACCAATCCCAAGCTGAGCATGAACATGTTAAGCTTGAGCGGAACCGACTATGGGAGAAGTGGAAGTTTATAGAGATTACCCCCTGAGTGATGATATCCGAGCCACCCCAAGAGTCTGTCACCATCACACACCTTACCCTTCAGAATTATGTGGGTTTTATAAGGGGTTATGTATCAACACCCTAGAATTGTGACTATGTATATTATTTTTTCATAAATAATGTGTATTAATTTGATTATTGTTACATTGTATATAGTTTTTAAAGAAGAAATAGTATTTTTAGTTAATATTTGATTAATAAATCAACTTTTATGAATTAATGGATTTTTAAATTAAATAATATTTTAATAAAAGATAATTATTATTATCAAATTAATTTTTATTAAATATAAATTATCATATAATCTTATGAAGGCAATTGTAGTTTTTATTATGGTTTGAAAGCTGTTTTTGTCAAAACCCGTGAATTTCTTGTAAATGTCAGTTTTTATTTTAAAAGTAGAAAATTCAAATATTTATAAAATTATTTAGATAAAATAATATTATTTTTTGAACCAGGATGTCGAAATTATCCAATGGTGAATTTTTCATAATTTCTATAGAAAGGCGAATTTTTTGGTACAAATTAAATACTGTTTAAATATATATTTTATTTTATGACATCATAAAGACTGATGGCCAGTCTGAATAAACTATTTAGACACAGAAGGATATGATAAGATCATGTTCAATGGACTTCAAAGGAGGGTGAGTCCAATATCTTCCATTGATTGAATTATCATATAATAACAGTTTCCACTCAAGCATCAAAATAGAATATTATGACTCACTATATGTGAAGAGGTGTAGAACACCAACATATTGAGATGAAGTTGGTGAGAATAAGCTACTAGGTCCCGAAATGGTTGAAGAAATGGTGGAAAAGGTGAAAACCATTCAGGAGCATATCAAGGCAGCCTAGAATCGACATGAAGATTTATGCAGATAATTGTCAATGATACCTTGAGATTCAAGTTTGAGACATGGTATTTCTATGCATATATCCATGGAAGAAGGTCATGAGGTTTGGAATGAAAGGGAATTCATGTCCTATGTACATTGTCCCCTTCGAAATTTTTGATCGTGTTGGGGGCATGGCCTATCGACTAGCACTTCCACCTTCCATGGCCAAAGTAAATGATGTATTTCATGTATCCCTTTCAAGAAAGTACATACCAGAACCTTCACATTTACTCTCTTTAGAGGTAGTATAGCTAGAGGATGATTGTTCTTATGAGCATAATCCAGTTTAGATCTTAGATTGCATAGAAAAGGTTTAACTAAATAAGACAATTCCCCTCATCAAGGTGTTATGGAAAAACCACACGTTTGAAGAAGTGACGTGGGAATCAGAGGAAGTGATGACGAAAAGTTACCCACATTTGTTTTTGAGTGGGAAAAGTAAATTTTGAGTGTGAAATTTCATAAGGGTGGAATATTGTAACAACCCAAAAATTCATTAATGGAAATTCTTCTTGATCTAATTAAATATCTTATTATGGTTATGTAAAATGTGAACTTCATTGGTTTTATGTTTCTCGATTTTAAAATACCATTTTGAATTGTGATCGTTTCTAATATAGTCATTGAACATTGATCACGTGATTAGTATAAATATAGGATTTCAAACAATCCAATTTTCTCAGAGAAAGGAAGCGATGGCCTCATCCAACAAACTTTCCCCATACGAAGCCCATTTCTTGGATCTCGGAAAGGATGTGGCATCATTGGGCTTCGCTCATGACCATACCCAATCCAAACTTGAACACATGAAGCTTGAGAATAACCTACTATGGTAGAAGTGGAATTTAATAGAGATTACCACTCGAGCGATATTATCAGATCCATCCCAAGAGTCTATCACAATCGCACACATTACCCTTCAGACTTATGCGGGTGTTATAAGGGGTTATGTAAAAAGACCCTAGCACTATGACTATGTACATTATTTTTGTATAAATATTGTTCATTCTTTTTATTATAGTTACTTGGTAAATAGTTTTTAAAGAAAAAATCATATTTTTAGTTAATATTTTACTAAGAAATCTAATTTTATAGATTAATGGACTTTTGAATTAAATAATATTTTAATAAAATATTATAATTATTTTTAAATTAATTCTTATTCAATATAAATTTTCATATACTTTTATTAATGCAATTGTAATTTTTATTATGGTTTGAAAGTTGTTTTTCTCAAAACCAATCAATTTTTGGTAAATGCCGGTTTATATTTTGAAAGTAATAATTCACAATATAATAAAATATTTAGATAAAATTAATATTATATATGGAATAGGGATCTGAAAATTACCAATGGTGAATTTTTCATAATTTTCTGAGACATTCGAATTTTTTGGTAAATATTAAATACCGTTTAAATATATATGTGTTTTATGACATCATAATGACCCAATTGTGATTTAATAATATAATATAAACATTATGTTGGTCCAATATATGTTTTACCATTAAAATAATGTTATTTTTTTGTTTGATTTATTTTACAATGATTAAGTGGACCCATCAATGCTTATAGAACATTTTTCCTTTTTAAATAGTTTTCCTTGAGAGTGTGACTCACGTCCACCTAAGCAACCCTATTATTTTAATATATTCGGCCGTTTTTTCACATAAAATATTGCTTTCCACTACCCTTTGGCAATAAACATTGGAAATAACCATGGGATGGTCTATGGTTTTGATTAATTTAATGTAAGGTGTCCGAAACCAAAATAATAAATAATTTCCTCTCCTTTCATATATAAACCCACACAAGCACCCATTTCATCTTCACTCAAAGCCTTTGGAGTTCTACCAAACCCTTACATTCTCTCTCTATAATCCTCCCATGGTTCCCCATGATCCTAATAAGCATCTCTCAAGCCTCTCCCCAGCCTTTGGGATCACACATCCATGTAAGGGATTTCTTCCTTTTTCATTTTTGTCAAAAAAAAAACTAAGTTGTTATGCCATTTTGTTTTCAATTAAAAATGTCGGGGTATGTTTTATCACCTCCACCATACATCACTATATATTCTTGAATGATGTGTGACCTATTTATCTATCATTAATGTGTTCCATGTACACCCATTCCCAGGCCAAAATTCTGTGAGGGATTTTTCTCTCTTCTTTTACATCCAGGTAATTATTTTGTATTATGTATCTAAATTCCATTAAGTTTGTTATAAAATGTATCTATATGACCTCCTTACTATAAATTTCATTTAAATATGATGAAACATCCCTTTATCTGTCATCAACCATTTTTTATGAGTTCTTATTTCTCATCGTTATGCTACTGAAGTTGCACTACAATTTTCCAAGACAATGTCATTGTGTTGTCAATACCATTCCCATTTATCTATTAAGGGTATCCACTATTATGAAAATTTACTTATTGATTATAAAGATTCATGTATATTTCCACATCCCTTTATTGTGGAATGAATGATGATGATTGATTCCATGTTGCACGATCCATGTGGCACACTTATGAATGAAATGAAATGTTTAAGAAGGTTGTACCCTGAAAACGCTCCAATGCATTGGGTAAAGTATAGTATCCTAATACATAACGCGACATGAACCTTGACTCATGATAATTCATGTGAAATTAGGGTTTAATCGTGCTTCATGTGCAATGAGGGTTTACTTATGCTCCTTGTGGAATGATCCTTGGCTCATGCTAATTCAATGTTAAGTGTTGTTTCCACATTTCCATGTTATGATATCATGATTTATCATTCCTTTATGTTCATGTTTCTCTTGTGCTCCACTGACATTCCTATTGCCTATCATTTATTGTATTTCTCATTTTATTCCATGTTTATTCCTTTATTGGGTTTTATATCTCACCCTTTTCTTATGCATGTCCTTAGGTTTTCTCATACAACGCTAAGTACGAGGGAATGTAGTGGTCATGTAAAGGATGTTTTCAATAATGATGTTGTATTTTTGTTTTATGTTTTGATGTATTCTTCTTAAACCCCAAAGACACTAGACCTCTCGATCTTCCATGTTGTATCATGTGAAGAGTTTATGTAACAAATCATATTTTACTGTGTAATAAAAAACAAGGATGCTATATTTGGGAGGTCCAATTTTTTGGACACGTCATCTCTAAGGCTTGAGTTATTGTTGATCCGGAAAAGATAGAGGCATCGCTTTCATGGGATCCCCCAGGAGCATGATAGAGGTGAGGAGTTTCTTAGGGTTGTGTGGATGATATTAGTGGTTTGTGCCTGACTTTTCTATGGTATTAGTACCATTATCAGCTTTGACATGGAAGGGAAAACCCTTTTTGGGGACAGAGATGTGCAAGTAGAGTTCTTAAGAGATGAGGCAGAGACTTACGAGTGCCTTTATCTTGTAGTTTCCAAAAGAATGTCTTGGATATTTAATTTTCTATGATGTGTTAGGGAATATAGTGGGTTGTTTCCTAATGCAGGGGAAAGTGGTGATTGCCTTTGGTTTGCGACAGTTGAGGAAACATGTGCAGAACTATTTGACCCACAACCTTGAGCTAGTAGAAGTAGTCTTTTCTTTGAAGATGTGGAGGCACTACTTGATGGGTGAGCGGTTTACAGTCTACTCTTACAAAAAAAATTTAAGGGATATATTCCCCATAATGGGACTAAACCTGAGGAAATAGTGATGGATAATGTTTCTCTTGAACAATGACTTCGAGATAGTCCATAATTTTGGGAAGGGGGTCATGGTGCCAGATGCACCCAGTAATAGATTTGGGTTTCTGTTGTTTAGTGAGGTGTCAGACCAGTTGGCTGTGATTTAGATATCCTTCATGGATGATGATAGTACAACATACCTTTAGTGGATGGATGTCACTCCCCCAATCTTACATCGAGTAGGGTGTCTCGGATCATAGATGTCGACTAGAGGGAATAACGTGCTCAGTTTCTCACAGGATAAGATCTTGATTCATTTTTGATAGGTGGGGAGAACTTAACCCATTTTAAAACAAACATGGTAGTACTGTTGGGATTGTGAGATGAGGTTTTATGGGAGTTCCATACCTCACCATTGTCACTACATCCTCGAATGGTAAATATGTACCAAGATCTTGGATGTCAGTACTAGTGGACCGAGATGAAGAAATTGGTGGTAGATTTCATTTCACAGTGCCTCACTAGTTCGATAGTAAAGGTTGAGCATCATGTTCTAGAATTATTTTCTCATCCACTCGGTTTACCAGAGTGCATGTGGGATAGTATCTTGATGGACTTCATGAAAGAATTACACACACATCTAGGGTACATGATTATATCTAGTTGATCATTGACCGACTCACCATGTCGTCTCACATCCTACACATTTTAGAGTAGGGTTCTTTAGAGATCCTATAATGCCTGTATCTGAAGAAGATTTTTAAAATACATGGAGTCTCATCTTTGATAGAATTGGTTTATAATTAATTATTTACACCCCAGTTTTGGAATGGGTTGTCAGAGGATTTCGGACTCATCTGCGCTATAGCACCACCCATCACCCACAAGCTGATGGTCAGATAGAGCTGACCATACAGAATAATGATGAAATGCTTCATTCTTGCATCATTTATTTTTATCAAACATTGGAGGAACAAATACTACAAGTGGAGTTTGCATACAAAAAAACAAACACTCCACCATCAGTATGACACTATTCGAGGAACTATATAGATGACTATGATATTCACCGTTTTATTGGACATACCCAGTGGAGTTAGCACGAGTGGGTCCAGAGATGGTACAAGCTAACACTAAGATGGTACAGGTTATCTGAGAGAAGATGATGACTGCACAGTGCCAAAATAAGTCCATTTCTTCTTGATGATAGAGACCCTTGGATTTCAGTTAGGGGTACTATCACAACCCGCCATTATCAAGAAGAGGAAAGGGAAAACAATCTCCCACACACCTTCTTGTTAAAGTTGAAGGATAAATAATGACCCCCCTCCCAAGTACCTCCTTCAAAAGGCCACAGAGTGGACATTATCACCAAGAGTATAGAATCATGCATTATATGGAAGGTATTACACTTTTGATTTAGTAGGATTAGATGATACGATGGTAAAAATCCAAACAACTCCATAGATGAAGGTAAAAATTTTTCCAAAAAAAATTAACATATGCATGCTCAATGATAAACCCATAAATGTATAAGAAAACTACAAATGGATAGTACCAAAAGAAATGAATACAAAAATAGAAAATGTCCTAATTCTTGAGCTATTATGTTCCCACAATGTTTTTGAAGACCTCTTCCAAACCTAAAAGAAGTTTTATATACATTTGGTGTGTATACCAGTATACTAAATAGGGAAAACAAAAATCTCTCATGGAGAACTGGGGTGGCATTCTAATGCTCCGTGAGAATGTAGAGGTAAAAAAACACCTAGAAATAAAAATATCAATCTAGCCTCACTCAGGAACACTCCCTGAATAAAACAATCCAGGTATGTAATAGTAATAGCACATCGATATTTGGGTACCCTGCAGTGTATTCCCACTGATTATTGATGGAATCATATGCGTTAGACCTCCCCCACCATTTTCCCTTCAGCCCCACTGCTGCCCCAACAACAAACTTATGGGCCACCACGACTATGATTCCCGCCTGCAGACACCTAGGTCACCACAAACAAGCATCCTCGCCTGCAGATATCTGGGCTCGAACAACTACCACCACGCTCGAAAACACCAATACCATATCTCGAAGAAACCTTGGAAAAAAACATTATTCCACACACCTAGGCCAACCACCACAAAATACCTTTCCCGGAGAGGCTTAGAAAAAAATGGGCCTCAGGATATCACAACCTGCTTGAAGATTCTTGGTATTCTCGCAAGAGTGAGTATAAATGAGATAATAACGTGCCACCCAATATGATATTGAGAAAAACACCCTCCCCCATGAAATGGAAGTGTTCGGCATGAAGTGCTCAACATGGGTAATGTGAGAATAGGAAAAAAATAACTAAATTTATAAATATTGGTAAACATGCATTGACCCTATCATAAGGGTCTTGAAACCAACAACTATATCACATATAATCACTTTTTTTGATACTACAACGTGCATAAGTACATAAAATCCATAACCAATGAACAACCAATTTCTAGAAAATAGTTCCCTATTTTACCAGTTCTCATTATCATGATCAAATTATTTCTTTTATATATTACTTCACTACAGGGAAACAAACATGAATAACTATAAGATAAAAAACAACTAAAACAAAACAACCAAGATTGAATGTAAGAATTCACCCTCATTTATCTTATAATTACCATAATCAAAAGGCAATGGTGAGATACCTTGAGGTAGTGGAACCAATACAAGCCCCAATATATAGGCTCCACACTACTTCAAATTAAAAAACCAAAAAATTCTCAGTCATAGATTCTACTCCCATCCACGTCACCCACAAGGATTTAAACTGAACAACCATTCATATCACTATAACAGAGAAAAGAAGTTTTTAGATTTAGCTAACACCATTAATTAGGTTCCTTCTTTTTGTTTGTTTAACCACGGTGATCACACAAGGATTCTTATCCAATTAGAATCCATTTAATCACCCAATTTTACGTGATTAATTAGTTTCCATTTTATAGTCATTCAATCAAAATATTATCTAGAAAAACATAGTGCCTTTAGTTTTCAATAAGGGACCACCAATGACCATGATTTTCTATGGACAGAATCAATAAAAATCAAAACAAAAAAAAAAGTATAACACTACAACATAATCTACATCCACATCCCTTCATTCTTTAAAAGTATACTTTTTATCATTGTTAAATTTATTTTTATCTATGTCTCAAGGGAACATCATCATACCCACCCTGCATGATGCACAAATAAAATATACGAAGGAAAAACTCCTACATGGATGATTTATGACTGAAGTATTCTCCTTGCGCCAAGAACATGGGATGTTCTACTTTCAGGAAACTACAAGGATCCAAGTGTGAGTGGAAATGGCTCTAGAATAGTGCATGATTATTTTGTGGAAGAGGGACTTCAACGAACCAAGAGAGAGTGAAATGAAAATGATAGATGATCTCAGATTAAAAAAAGGCTAGATCCTATAATTGGGGTTATGATTTTGAAGTAATTAAATGTTAGACCATGGATCAACCACATGGTTGGTTGGTTCAACATGTTGGGATTAATTTACATTTAATAATTATCCTCAGAGATGGTAGAGATAATGGATATGAGTGAACAGATTTCCTTTATTTAGGGAATTACGAAAAATAGGGGCGAAACTGTAAAACACGACAAGGGTGTAACACCGAGGAAAAAGACCACATGATTTTGTTGATCAAGGGTCACCCCACTATTTGTGATTTAAAACTTATTTTACTACCTTTAAAAGGATTTGGGAAGCATATTAAAACATTTTTACCTCAAAAGTTATGTCATTGGGGAAAAAAGAAGGTCTTTGAAAAAATAATGAAGGCCTCACCATTAGATTAGTCACTGTTGGCCTAGCACTGTCACCCTGGCATCGTCGCCCTGGCATCGTCACCCTGGCACGGACACCTTGGCACTGTCACCCTGGCACCGCCGCCCTAGAACTGTCTCCCTATCACCGTTGCCCAGGCACCATCCCCCTCGCACCATTAGTGCCACCGTGAACAATAAGTGCCAGTGACACCCATTTGTGCCACTGATTCCCCACAGTGCCAGTGATGTTGATTGGTGCCACAGATGCCCATCAGTGCCACTGTTCACCCATCAGTTCCAATGATATCAATCAATGCCACCGATGCTCGTCGGTGTCACAGACGTCCATCGGTGCCACTGTTTGTTCAACCCTAAAATTGGAAAACTCCTTAATGAGTCACTAATGGTCCCCATGACACCCCAAACACAAGAAAGTTTCAATGTAATGGACTAGGAGGGTCCATTCCATTACATCAGATACCCCTAAAACTATTCTCTTCCTTAAGAATTCACGAGTAAACCCGATGAAAAGAAGGGTGTCCGAACAACCACCTCGTAAGATAACTCTCATGAGTAAACATCCATGACTTATATGAGTACCTCTCCCTCATACTGGTCAACTATAGAGGCACTAAAACTCAACTCCCTTAATAATCCACACAAATATGTAAAGGTTATACCATCCAGTCATATGGACTAGAGAGCCCCTACCACCATGTCTAGAAACCATCCTTTTTGGGAAGCACTAACTCTCCCACATGTTTTCATTTTTATCCAATTTAATGAATCATGATCAGTGATCAGGTTATTCCCTCCCCAGAGTCAA
Source organism: Viscum album (assembly GCA_963277665.1). Taxonomy (NCBI): domain Eukaryota; kingdom Viridiplantae; phylum Streptophyta; class Magnoliopsida; order Santalales; family Viscaceae; genus Viscum; species Viscum album. Next base: position 1,774,991,135 of record OY728146.1, on the reverse strand, counting down.
GAATCTTCTCACACATTTAGGTAAATATGGAAACATCACATCTCATTGGTAGCATGGTCAAGCACTACATCATAATCAAGTAGAAACCAAAATAGAAAAAAACTTAAAAAGCTCTAGGTACTAGGAGAACATCTTTTCCTCTTGTTCCCATGTACTTTCCTCGAGGCCACCATACCTCCATAACACACTATCTAAGGGAATGGTTCATCCAAGAAGCACCTTATACTCATGATATTTGATCCCCACATGTCTCAATATGAACACCATATCTTCCATGATATACAACATTACACATTTGAGGATGTGTGAATCCTCGTGTACTTACCAACAATGTTGAGACACATGGAAGATGTCATGAACCATCAATAGTGGTGGTCATTGTTCCAGGTGATAAGCCACTTCACTGACCTACCACAACACATAGAGGGGTCTGACGAACCTAGGATAGAGCTTACATACCCTACCAATCCTCCATTGCCCACACCGAGGAGAGACCTTCAAGAACACGGTGTCCCCATCCTTGAACTCCAAGGGTCTTCTCCAACGATCGAAATAAGAATTTTATGAGTCTTGATCCACCTTAATCCTCTCTTGTATAATCTGATCCTTCTCTATTGTGCTCTTCACCACCTCATGGCTAGTGACACCTACATTCCCGACTTCTGTACTACACATAGTTGAGAAACATTGTCTTCTGTACAATGCTTCAAATGGTGCCCTGTCAATGGTAGAGTGATAGATATTATTGCAGGAAAACTCTACAAGAGGAAACTGTCATACCCACGATCCTACGAAGTCCAAAACACATTCCCGTAGAATATCTTCCAATGTTTGGATGGTACTTTATAACTTTCTATCTTTCTGGGGGTGGAAAAAAGTGATGAGGCATAGTTGGGTGCCAAAATCATGTCACAATCCATTCTTTACCCGTGAGGTAAACTATGTATCCTGGTTGAACACTATGGACCTAAAAACTCCATGAAACTACACCACCTCTCCCATGTACCACTATTCTAAGGAAACCACTACACATGACCCATTTATTTCTAAGAAGTGGTATGATTTCATCAACTAGTCCCCCACAACCCTGATTGCATCACAACCTCACCGAACCCTGGGTAGTCCCATGATGAAATCCATCGATACATCATCCCATTTCAACTGAGGGACATCTAATGGTTGTAACAGACCTCATAGGATGGTGTTTTTAACCTTCACTCATCGAAAAATGAGACACATCACCACAAACATTTCCACAACCCTCTTTACTATGGTCCACAAAAATTGATCCCTCAAGCCCTGGTACATCTTGGAAATTCATGGGTATACCACCATGGGTGAGTTTGGGAACTCACCAAGAACTATTTCATGCATTTCAACTAGGACTAAAAGATTTCTATGAAACAACATCTGAGTTGGATCATCTTCCGACCACCATTCTGGAGCATTGCCCTGGCTAACATGATCACACATCACTACAGCCTCTATGTCCCCCCCCCACTAAGACTCTTCTAACTATTACAATAGATATGATTTCACAGTCATCTTAAACAGATAACCACTACCACTACCTCCCTTAAACCAATGTGTAAGGAAACCAACTCCCCCATCACTTTCCAAGGATCTGATGATTCTAAGACTGCATCCTTCTGTGACATTCTGGTCAAGGAATCTTCCACCACATTACCCTTTCATGGGTTGTATGATATCTCAAAGTCGTAGTCTGGGAGAAACTCGATATGTCTCTACTTTAGCAAGTTCATGTCCCATTGGGAGAGGATATTCCTCAAGCTCTTGTGATTCATGAAGACCACGAATAATTCCCCGATGAGGTAATTCCACCCAAACATCAACGTGAACACAATCACTATATGATCTAGGTCATGGGGGGCATAGTTATGTTCAAGAAGACGTAACTTCCTAGACCCATAAGTGATCACTACTCGATGTTGCACCAGCACTCACACAAATTCTAGGCCTAAATCATCATATAACACTTCAAACGCTAACCATTTATCTAGAAACCTCATCACTGGGGCACTGAACAAGTTCCCCTTAAGATAGATGAAGGCATCCATTCACTACTCACTCCATAAAAAATCCTCGTCTTTCTTGGTCAAGGCTGTTAGTGGTGCTGAAACTGAAGGGAATTTGGGCACGAACCTCTGGTAGTATCCTAATAGAACCTGGAAACTACAAACCTCTTCTACGTTCTAGGGTGCTTCTCAAGAAACAATCTCAATTACCTTTGACGGGTCCACATCTATTCCCTACTGGGACACCACATGACCTAGGATGTTCACCTCTTTTGTCCAGAAATTTCACTTGGTAAACATCATGTAGACCCGATGTTATCGAAGGACCTCTAAAACCATAGTTAGATGCTCGACATGATCATACTCTCATCTTGAGTAGATCAAGATGTCATCAATATAAATTACTACAAATTGGTATAGATTTTATCCAAAGAAATCGTTCATGAGCCCCATGAATATAGATGGTGCATTTGTAATGCTGAATGGAAAGACCATGTACTCAAAGATCCCATATCTTCACCTAGAATAATTCTTTGAGAGGTCAACCTCCCTCACCCTCAACTGGTGATATCATGATCACATGATGATCTTATAGAACCATCCTACCCTGATAAATTGATCAAAAAGTTCATCGATTTTTGGAAGGGTTTAACAGTTCATGACTACCAATAGATTCATCCCTTAGTACTCAATACACAGACTGAGACCACTGTCCTCATTCTCTGAGGAAAAGAATGGAGAACCCAATGGTTACACTCTCAGTTGGATGAAACCCTTATTTATCATGTTTTCAATCTTAATCTTCAACTCCTGAAACATAGAAGGATCCATCCGATTGAGAGTCATCAATATTCGGCAGGCACTGAGTTGCAAGTATATCTCGAACTCAACAGCACATCGAGGGGGTAGAGTCACCACATATCTAGGAAAGACGTCTAGGAACTAACAAACAACCCCCAGAATATCCACCATCTCTGTATCTACTGAATCCATTGACAACTCATCTAGCAAGAAAATAAGGGTCTTCATTTGCCAGATGCCATCCTGGCAACCCCTCTTAGTAAAAAACGCCACACATTGGCGGCCCATATATGAAAAAATGACAATTATCCAGAAGTCTTTTATAATAGAACACATTTTGAATATCTAGTCGATGCCTAAGATGACATTTTATGGCTACAGGTGTAGAAAAATAATATCCCCAATGTACTGATGTGGCCCTACCATCTATCTACATCCCCAAAAAACATAATACAAGCTATAATGACCTCCAATTGGCATATTTAATACCAGTGTCATGGGAAGACTCTCTATGTTGAGACCCGGAGCATGGGCTAGACTGGGTGCAACAAAGGAGTTCGAATCTTATGAATCAAACAAGGCACAAACAAGAGTACTAAGAAAATTGATCGTACTTCAAAAGACTTATGGCCCTGTTTGAACTATTGCCTCTACCACGTGAAACATCCCATGCCCAAATCCTCTACCCCTAGAGTGTCATCTTCCTCCACGACCACACTCTAGTCGAGGTCTCTAGTGAGAGACCTCAGACTGGACTCCTCCTGTAATGTCTGCTCTCAGTGGAACGGGAACTCGTTGTCCCTACTACAGCTTCTGGAAAGGCCTTAGTGGGAACTATTGATTCTAAGGTGGGTGTCGAACCTTCCCACCTCCACTATATTTTACTTGGACTGAACACTAATTCCGATGGTGGCCATGGATTCCATGGATGATGAACCTCAGTCCTAGGATTGAAGAGAATGTCCAAGGACCATAAGATCGAGATTGGAATTGCTGATGCCTACTCCCCGCTAGTCGATACCTAGAAGGATCTGATGCTGGAGGTCTACTACTAACAACCTTACCCTTTGTCGAGCTCAATTGTCTCCCCTCACGTCGCAAACCTCCTAGCCTATTCATCCTCTCCACCACTTCATCCTTTATCTGATCCTTGAGAAATGTCTATAGGCTGAAGCGATAACAACATACTGAAGAGAAGGATATAACACCTCTTACAAACGTCTCTCCCCAGACCCATCATCCTGAAATAGGTCTAGATAAAAATGAAGGAGATCCTTTATCTTGATCCCCAATTTCCTCAAAATCATACTCCCTTGTTGGAGGGAGATCACATCTTGCCTCTTCTAAGCCTTCATCTTGGAAGAAATAAAGTCCACCCAAAACTCATTCTTGATGTCTATCCCTGAAACTTCAGGTTCCCTCTTCTCCACAAGATGGTGTGTCCACCATTCACACACCGCTCCCCGTATCTAGCTCACAGCCAAAGGAACCCAGTACTCAGCTAGAGCCCGAATCAAACCGGAATATATCACCAACTTGTCGAGCCATCTTTCTATCTCCACATTTGAGATTCTACCCTCGTACATCCCAAAAGTATCCTGATGAAAGGCACAAAGAAACATATTCCACTGGTCTCCCTCCTCCTATCGATTATCTCTTTACAGATCATCCAAATCATCATCACGGGCCTCGGCCTCCCGCACTACTCATGGTCATCGTCCAGGTGCCATAGCTGCAAGGTAAACAAGTAATGCCAAAGCTGAAGTAGTGTAGAATATCACTTTTAAATTTTTCTCAAACATTAGTTCATTTTAAACTCCCCAAACACCTACAAAACACAATAAGACAAGTCATTATGATGAATTTTCCTATCCTAGGATCTCTACCCAACAATTAGTGTAGAATCACTTGGCCGTTTGGTAGTTCCAAAGTCCTTTCATCAGATCACGGGGCCAAAAAATCATGTGTCCTAGCCGGTCTTCCCTAGCCTATTTCAGGCACTATGATTTCCTGACACTGTTTCCCTACCATCTCATGCAATCCTCACAATGCCTAATTCTGAACTCCATCCTATATCTCAACCATTTTCTATGATATCATTCTATCATGACCTACCTTCATCTAGATGAGGGAAGGGACAGTAACTAGGAAATCCCATCCTTCATCAAGTTAAAGGATAGACAATAACCCCTGATTCCCACCTTAAATTGGACCTAGAGTTGTGACCCACACTAAGGGTGTAGAATCACAAGTAATATGGAAGTAATTACACTTTTGATTTAGTAGGATTGAGAGATAGAATGATAAAAACCCAAAAAACTCTAATGATGAAGGTAAAAGTAAATCCAAAACCCATTCCCATATGAATGATCAAATATAATCCAATACAAAGTGGAATAATAAAAAGGGAATGTACCAAAATAAATGAAAATAGCAAAAAAAACTGTCTTGCAATTCGGGCTATTGTGGTCACACATGGTCCTTGAAGTCATCCTAGATACCTAAATGATGTCTTATATATGTACGGTGAGTATACAAGTATAATGAGTAGAGAAAACCAAAAGCACTTGTGCAGAAGTGGTGAGGCATTCTATTTACCTGTAAGAGAGTATAGGTATCTAGAAAACCTATCAGGGAAACTATCCACCTAGCCTCACCAAGGTACACTCCCCAAACAATGCATGTCAGGTAAGTAATAGTAATACCACACCAATATTTGGGTACCCCACACTCTTCAATCTCATCTCCATCTCAAAAAACATTATTTTAAGGGATTTATTTCCTTCCTTAATAGATCTCGACCTATCATCCCAAACCCATTTTAGATTATTTATTTATTCATAAATAATTTTATTAGTTACTGTAAATAATTATCAATATACTTTACCATTTGTTTCTTTAGCCTCTAATTTTGAAATTTTATTTATCTATAGAAACGTTTAAATTTTTTTGAACTGCATGGAAGTTTTCTAAAAAACAATATCATAAAAAACATTCCCATATGAATACATTTCCAATTATTCTTCAGAAGGAATATTGGATTAATGTCTTAATATTAAATTGTTTGCAGGACACATTAAATTTATAAACTTCTATCATTTAAAATACTTAATTTATTCTAATTATTTATCAAATAATTATCTATTAAAAACACATCCTCTAAGAGGAATAATAAAACAACTATCAACTTATTAAGTGAAATTATTCAAATGTTATTCGAATTAAGAAGGAAAAAAATTATGTGATACATTAATACACTATCTTGATCATGATTCATTATAATAAGATTAATAAAAATATTAATTACTACATATACTGATCTAATTAGATTCATTTAGTTTTGTATCTCATTTAACTTTTGGATTCTTCTTCAGTTTAATTACCCTAATTTCTTTTTATTTTTTCGAGTCATAGAAGAAATATCTAAATTTATATCCTCTAAGGGATAATCATTTTTTCCACGATAGAAAACTAAAACAATTAATTAATTATAAATATTATAAAATCTATTTAAATTAATTGGGAAAATATAGGATCTCTATTAGTAACCTACCCTTTGAAACAAATTGCTGTTCTCTAGGCTGAATAAACAATGTGGGTAAATCAATGGATTATTATTACAGTTTTTAATATTCCAATTAACCCTATTTTACATGTTAACATAATTTATCCATGCACTAATAACACCAAATCTCACCTAATTTCAAGAAATAGTGATAGATAAAACAATATGGAGTATTTAAAAGGTATGACATAAAATCCATCACCTTAATATAACCAATTATCTCCTTGTTATATATTATTATCTAAATTAATATGTTTACATCAAGGGGAAGTCCCATTTCGATCAACACTATGTCTCACAAAGTTCCTACTCTAGAGTCACACTAATTATCACTAGTTCACACCAAAATAATTTTTCATCACAGACTGATACATTGGTTTCTACTAATCATGAGTCCCGTTATAGTTTTACACTTCTCTTCAAATAAGATTCAATAATAAAATGTTCAACATATTTTTCAAATTGATATGTTTCTATGAGTCAATATGAATTATCTTTATTATGTACTTCTTCATGATATTTTTTAGTAGTATCTGTATTAATACACCTTCCAAATATAGTGTTATTTAGAATATGAATAGTTTGGTCAAATATCTAGGTATTTATTCTGCATGAGACTTATAGATTTGAATATGTTTTCCCTAGATTCTTTGGTGTATTCGGTTATCTCATATTGTCCTGAGAAATGAAAAATATTTAGATGAGAACAAACATTACATTTTTTACCATTGAAACATATATTTATATTCATTAAATCATCATGAGTATTATTCTCAAAATATGACATTCAATATTTATAAGTTAAAATTATGGAAAACACATCATATTTTTTCGTAGTATCTTCTAATTCAAATTGGTCAGGTGATTCCCAATTTATTTCTCATTTAAATGCCTCCAGATTCAAGATCAAACCATTATTTATATCTGATTAATATTCAAGAATCATTCAATATATCATATGATATATAAATATTTTCTGATATCTATAATTCATCAAATCACGCTTCTTCAAAGTAAAAATGTTTTCCAATTATTGGAGAAATCATAATCATGGTAAAAATTGGTTAGAAACATTAAACTATGTGAATTTGAATTAGTTATATTGCTATAAACTATTTTATTCTCAATAATCTATATAGAAATCAACTACTAGGTTCTCATTGATCTTTATTTTATTAGGGTGGATTCTCATATACTATGATATAGCCCCAATATACCTCCAATTTCATGCCTCTCTGGAATTCAAAAAATCCAAAATGATGATTAAATATATGGAATGGGAATCTTGATTTCAATGGGACATATGTTGTGAGGTGATCATCCCAAAAACATAACTGGTGTTGAGTTCAAAACATTTAAATATTATCCAAACATGGCTTACCCATACACATGTTGGGATCGTTCTTCATGTAACATGTGAATCTTATAGAATTTCCTAATTCAGGTCGACCAGATACCCTTATGTAGCTCACAACTTTACATCTACTTACCCATATATAATTTGGTGTTCCCTAACAAAGATGTCCTAATTACACGTACATTGCCTTTAATCTCGACTTATTTACCTTTAAATCGTAAATTTTACCAGTACGTAAGCTTCTATATGGTCCTTGTACCCTTATGTGGCTTCCATTGTAAAAAATTGTGATTTTCTCTACACCTTTTCATAGACCAAATATACCCTTACATAACATAGTGTCAAATCTATTTACACACACATAGGGAATGACCCATCATTATATAATGCTAGTGATACCTTTAAATATGTAATAAAAAGTAAGAGATACCATTATAAGTGTAATATAATTCCAAAATTACCATTATGTAGGAAGAAACGTTTAAAAAAATACATAAAAACTCATTCCTAATCAATATCAAGGCCTTCCATCTTCCATAAGTTGTTGTATATAGTGTATTTATATACACTAATAATTGTCATTAGTTTCCTTTATGATGATTACAATGAACAAAAAATTTTATTTTAGACATTTTCATGAACTAATACATATGAATCAATAAATATGTATCCTCATAGGATCATTTCCATAGAACGTAGCATTATCTCATCCAACATATTGAATATTTTTTATGGATTATTATGAATGAAATTTATTTCTATCATGAATCCACAATAATTTTACTAGAATCATGAAAAATTGATATTGATCCATTAAAAATATATTTAATACTTACACAAGAATAAAAAAACAAGTTCCACTATATTTATAGTTTTATATAGATTATAATACCATTTCCCTTTTTACGTAATCTTTACCATTTTATATAAAACCCTAATTAAGGTGTATGTTTAGAAACAAAATTTTCACCCTTTTTATGTATTTTCAGAACTAAAAACTTTTTTTTTTCAATAACATGGATTCTTTATTCATTTTTTAATGTCCTCGAATGTGTAATTCATTCATATATGGAATATTTATTACATTCTATTTTATTAGGCTTTAAATAATATTTTATATCACAATTAATTTTTTAGGAAAAATGTGTATATATATATATATATATTGAATATGATGAGTGGGGCTGAAAATATATATACACTAGGTAATTATTTCATCTCATGATATACAATGTATGGAGAAAGATTATGTAGCCTAACACACCATATTATGTTCCTTTGAATATATCCTTGAATATACTTATTATTTCATATTTTATATTGTTTCCACATTCATATTATTCCATAATGTTATGATATATTCTAATATTGTGATCCAATGTTATTATATATTATTTTCACCTATTATGTTATATTTAACATGTTCTTTATTATGTATTATTTTTGAATAATCTTGATTTACTCTAATTATCTAAAAACTAGGCTTTAAAGATCTCCTATTTATTATGTATGCCCTTAGAGTATCCTCTCCAGTAGTATAAGTTCAATAGGGTCTGGGAGCACATTATGTAGATTAAAATAAACATGATGAAGCTTATGTTTATGTTGATATATTTAATAACTATTATGCTAATGAAATTATATCTATATATCATTGATGTTGGGTTCTGTGGATTTTTATGTTAAAAATTAAATAAAATATGTACAATAGACATGAATTTCTATAGAACATATTAGTGTAATTTCTAGTTATTTTTTTGGGATTGAGAATAGAAATAATTATTGAAAACCATAAGGAGATGTGTATAAATAGTAAAATTTTATAAATTTTTAGTAAATTAAATTATGTGTTGTAACACCCCATGATTTGACAGTATTTCCAATTTTAAAATTTAACCCCTATGGTTACTAACATTGCACACTACACCTAGCTTAGAAGAACAATGGAATATTATTATGTGATTATTAAAACCTAGTCATTAAATTGGTTGTAATGAAGAGTATTAAACACAATATGAAATATATAATTTCCCAAATCATTGTTAATTTATAAATTAATTTTTTTTGAATAAGTGCATAATTTTTAGTAAAATCATTTTATTTTTCAAAAAATACACCTTTTTAAAAAAATGTTTTCTTTCTTTTTATGAGTAAATATTTTGACAAAATTGTAAACTTATATAAATTTTACATTATAAAAATAATTTCTTTTTTAAAAAATAATATCAATATAATAGTAATATGATTTTATGGTATTTTTCTAGAGATATTGTTTTTCAATGATAGGGAAAATACCAAATTTTTATTAAAAGCAACATTTTTATTCAAATAACTAAAATGCGATACCTCTTTCAAGGTAAAATAAAATATATTATAATATTATTAATATTATTATGATCATTATAATCAATTTAATTTTATAATTTTCTATTAAAACATTAAAACATTTAAAAGTCCAATTTTTTAGAAATTATGTTTCATTGTGTTGTTTCATGTTTTATATTTAATTAAATTATTCCGACTATATATTTCCAATATTGAAAAATTTATTCCATATATATAAGTAGGTGATTCAAATTCAATATGTATTGCACTTCTATATTTGGACAATATTAATAGTAATCATAGAAATTTTCACTTCCACTGTTAAGGTTAAATCAAGTAATTAAGGGTAAAAATAACATAATAAGGGTTAGTATAATAGCCTAACACATTTTCATATTTTATTTTATGAGAAATTTAAGACACAAACAAAAAATGGGTCTATTGAATGACCCTTTTTATTCACATGAATGACATAAAGTCCCTTATAGTAATTTTTAAGAAAATTCAAAATTAGTATACCATTATTTTTAGTATGTATAACATTTTCAATATATGGTCATCAAGATGTTTTTTTCAACCATAAATATTATTTTTAAGTATAAAATATTTATCTTAATCATGGTAATTTACATTTTTTTATAAAATAATTAAATAACTTTAATACTTGTATAATATTGATTCAATAATTTTTAAATTATGGAAAAATATGTATAATTATTTTAATTAAAATTATAAGAACCATTAAATTAAAAAAAATAATTCAATATTATATTTTTGATAATTAAATATTGGTAATAATTATTCCAGGTTCGAATTTATGATTATTTTTTTCATTAGCATGTGGTTATGACCATTATATAATTTTATTTAATTAAAATGTTAACATATCTTACCCATGTTTTCAATAAGTGTAGTATTTATAATTTGGTGTTTTAAAAAAAATTTGAATATAAAAAGTATTTTGGAATATAAATGTTAAATATATATTATATTAGTAAATTTTAGTGAATAAATAATTTCCATAAATCTTTATAAAACCATTATAAATTAATTATTTAATTAATGGAAAAGTAAAATAAAATATATTAAAGATGTTAAAATTAATATAATTCGAATTAATTTAGGTGATCCAAATATTCAATAAATAAATATTACCAATTATATATCTATTAAAATTATTTTTGAGAAGATATCTTTTAATCTTGATTTACTTAACGTTAATGTAATGAATAGTTTAAACTTGAAAATCATAAAATTACATGACATCAAAATTTTATTAAAATATTTAAAAATCATAAAAATAAAAAATGAACCCAGTAATATAATATAGGGTCTAAAATTTCATATCCTATTAATTTATATTCGATCTTTATGTCTTTGGATCTATAACAACCTTATTATATTTTAATATTTTTTGAAATTTGTAAAGTGCCCCTCACATAAATTAAAAAAATATATCCTCATACCTCAGTCCATAACAAAACATTTGGCCATATCTATTGGCCAAACAATTACTATTTATCTTCCAATCATACATATACAATTTATATAGGTACTTTTATCATCAAAATACCGACCCTATCATCCTTAATAGAAGATAAAAAGGACTCTTTTAGAGAAGGTAATCATCTTTATGGACTCATTTGTGTTTATTTTTTATTGTAATTACTAAGATAATATAATATATGAATTATCATATAAATTTTTATATTTCATTATGATTATGGTACAATAATATTCCACCTTTTATCCATTCTATAAAAAATTAAATTCTTATATGCGTGTACGTACAACTTATTGTCTCCACGTTGTGGTGTAAATTGTTTTTAATCACTACATTCCATGGATGTCTATAATGATGTAATTAATTGATATAAATTATCATTATAAAATTATATAAATTAAATAAATTTATTATATCATCAACTTATATACTATTTTTACCCTTTAATGAAATTATATTGGCAACCATACGTACATTTTCCCTACCATCTCCACAATCTGATGGGATTCATTTTCTGTGTTCAAAATTAAATAATGGTAATATAATTGGATTAATTTTTTAATTTTTTATATTTATAACATTAATATAATCCTAAAAATTATTTATCTATATCCAATCCAAATTAACTAGTAAATTCATTAAAAATATTACATGACGAAACAAGGAAATTTACACTTGAAACAATGAAACTAATGAAATATTTTTAATGAACGTGTAGTAAAATGTTATAAGTCAATCATAAAAGGTTTAAAAATATTAATATAGATCTAAAAAAAATTTAAAACTACTATTTGAACCATTATAAATGAAGATAATATACTAACCACTAATGGGATGCGTGAGGTAAGATATTTTCATCTCACTTTTATTTTTGTGGGACATATGCCATATGCATCAGTTATTTCATTTCTATGATTTGTGTATTAACCCATTGTTATTTTTTTATTGAATATATTTATTTTCATGGTATATAATTTGATGTTAAACTCTATTATTTCATGAGGTATACGATTCAGGTTATTAACAAATTGTATGGGATTTCGCAACCTAGTATTTATTCATTGGGTTAAACTTTTATTTCATTGATTGTATAATTATATGGTAATGTGAAAAATGTATTTTCATTAATTTATCTAGTATTTCTAGATGATTTATTTGGATATAGATTTAAAAAATATTATATATTGATGTAATTAGTTCGACTTTTATGTTTTGTTCAATTTAAGAGTTTATTTCATAATCTCAATCTAATAATGATTTGTAAACATGAACTTCCATTAAAGGAAATTATTTAATCATGGTCTAATAAAACAATTAATTTTGTTGTAATATATTTATTCATGATTTTTTCAAATAATAGTAACATTATCCCACAATTTTTTAGTTATAATATTTTATAAATTTTTTTCAATAAATCCCATATTCATTACTCTCTTTTGTCAAAAATTTGGGTTCTCCCAAAATAATGTTTTCAAAATATGATTTAAAAATATTTTAGATGAATAAGAAAATGAATTTTATCCAATGTATACTATTTAAGAAATATTTTAAAAGGAATATAATTTTGTTTTCATAAAAGCTTCCATTTTTATTTTAGTGGGAATGTTAAATGAATCTCTATTTTTATCAGGTATGACAACAATAGAATTTCCACCCATTATAATGCAATAATGATTTAAATCACACTTTAAACGTTCATAATGTAATTTTCAATGAAAATTATTTAAATTTAGTTTTATTTTTTATATTTTAAAAAATAATCTCAATTTAAAAAGGGGATTTTCATCATGAAATATTTCAATAATATATTTCAAGTATTTTCATCTATCAAAATATACTTTAGGGATTTTATATTGATGATATACATTGGAGATACCATTTAGAACATATAATTAGAAGGTTTGTGATTATTTTAATGAAGGAAATGTTGAAAAATATTTATTTTTTACTCAATACATATATTTAATGATATAGAACACATTTTTTTGAATTAAATCTATTATTCAATATATGAGAAATTCTTTGAACATGCATGATAATGTTGGGAATATATATATATATATCACTCAATGCATTGGTAGTATCATGAGACAAATTAGTCTTCTAAATTGATTTTTTTACCCATAATGAGGAAACTATCTCATGAATGTAATTAACGATAATGGTATCATGTTCCTGGGAAACATGAATTCAAATAATTAAGAATTTCCGTCATTTGGATTTGTGTTATTATTATCCATTTGATTTTTTTCTATAATATTATCAATTTATCTCTTTTGTGAAAAACATATTGATTAAATTTATTTTTGTTTAATTTATGTTTCCTTTTCATATTTATAATTAATTATTCCTTTCAGACAAATTCTTTTATATGTAACTATTACTGGGCATTTGATCTAACCCTTTTATTTGTTCACTTTTACAAAGGATATTTATATGAAATGTTTTGAATGAGTTCATGTATGATAATTACATTATGTTTTTATGTTTTTTAATTACTAATGTATTAATGTTACCATTTATGTATCACATTCCTCAAGACTGCAAAAACTGCTCGATCCATGGTGATGTGATCACTTGTACCTAGGGACAATGTAATAAATTGACCAGCAACTCCAAGTTACTAAAGTTGGGTTATATACAATCGATATAAGATAAAGTATATTAGAAATGATATAAACAATATTTAGGGAAAAATAGATTACATAATGAAAATATATAAAAAGAACATGTATATATATACAAATAAACCATGCTTATGATTTAGAGATTAATTATACATAAATGATCTATTTAGGTTAAATATGTTAGTAGTTTTGTGATTATAAATTATGTTTTATACTGTTATGATCTAATATGGTGTATTACATTTTTATAAGTGGTTCATAAAGGAAATAATAGAAACTGTCTCAATGCACATAATCAAGAGTGTAAGAATGATGAATTAATTTTTGGGTTTAAGTTAATATTTCAAATCCAATTACTCTCCCAAACATTCTAAACATAAGTGGACATAATATCATGTGATAATAAGACTAAAAAATTATTTTCCTATTACTATGAATTTGAAGGGTGAAAATATAGGAATCATGTTTTTAGATAAAAGGATAAACAAAGGATGTAAGGGATAAAAGGATTTTGCAACATATGATACTTGTGGAAGGAAACAACTTGTTACCTACTTAAAAGGGAAATGAATCTATTTTGAATGTTATGAAATAATACACAATGTACATGATTTCAAGGGTAATAAATGATTTTAAAATGTTAAATGATTCAACTACAAGGATATTGGTCACTACAGAAACAAATTCCCCCACGAGTCAAGTAATATATCCCGAAATAGGTAAATGGATTGTGGTTTAGATAATTTTATTCATACAACCAAAGTTGAATGGCTACTATGATTGTGTATTTTTATCAAAAAAATAATTTTTTAAATAATTTTTCAAATTATCAAGATATGAATCATGAAATGTATTTGTATTGATGTATTTCCCCATTTCATTAACGATTTGGAAGATTTTTATGAATTATACCTGTAGCCAAGATAAGTGATTCTTTACATGGTTGATTTTTTTTTCATAAAGCATTGTGTAGGGGAGAGGAAATTAATGTTTTATTGATTTTTAGGAAATAATGAAAAATGTATGTTTATGGCATATAATTGGTTAAAAAAATTGGTTAGTGATTTGATGGTTTATATTATATTTTGTAGGGATAATTTAATTTTTAGATATATGTATTGTATTCAACAACATGAGATTTTATTTCTAGAAATATTAATATATTCATTAAGGATCAGTGATGATTATGGTATTAATATATTTGTTGTGTATAAATCTGGGCTAAAATTTGTTTTTGGAATAAATTATTTTGTAAAATTAGTGACCTGCCTTATAAATCTTTGGATAGTTGTATATAGGATGAGTTTAATTTTTAACTACCACTGAAATGGATTATGTTAAACATTAGATATTATTTTTTGTGATTACCTTATTTTTTATTATGTTCGATATAATGTACAAACCATTTAGGATTTAGAAAATATTTAAAGGATGAAGGAATAAATTTTGGATCTTATGATTCATTAATGTGCTTTAAGTATAAAAATTTCCTTACGAAACATATTTCCTTTCCTAATATATTATGTGAAATAGATCGGAGCATGAAAAAAGAATTATATTGTAACAGCCCGATATTTTATGAAAAATATTCTTTTTTATTTTAATAATGTCTTGTGTTATACGCTACACCAAAAGGAGCTTGCACAACACGCATCCTTGACTTGCCTTGCATTACACGCAATCGTAACCTTCCTCGATAGCGTGTGTGGTACGTAATCCTGAGTTTCACGAAACAATGATATGCTATTAAAATATTATTAAAACTAGCCGTTATGAATAGTAATAACCACTTTTTAAATTTTAGAAATGTTAACTCTCAAAATGGACTTCATTTTTGGATTCGGAGTATCGAATTTAGCCTAAGGTGAAATTTTGGTACTTTTCGGATAACTTTCATATTCTGATGAATAGTGAAAATTACTAAATTATAATTAAAAACAACTTTTTTTAATTGAAATAATTAATAGTGATAAATCATTAATTTGAGTGATTTCAAAGTATATTTAGAATATATTTTTACAATTTAATACAATGTTGGTCATTGGATGTAGTTTCACATTTAAACTAGACATAAACAAGTGTCAATCTTTTGATAGATATTGTTTCTTAAAAACACGCTATTTGTTTTAACAGCGGGATTTAATTATAAAATTAATTAATGCAACTTTTATGTTATGAATTTGGTAAAATAGACTTCATTTTTGAATTCGGAATATGAAATATAGCTTGGGATGAAATTTTGGCATTGTTCTGAAAAACATCAATTTTTGATGAATAGTGAAACTACTAAGTGGTAGGTTAAAAACTGAATTTTGCATAAAACTTAATTTTACCGCTTCTGTGAATGGAATTTCGAAAATCCTAGAGACACGGTTAATATCAAGGACTAAAATGTGGTTCAATGAGATGAAAATAATTTTTTGGTGAATAGTAACTTTTTACTTTTTTTTACCACGGTTAATAGTAAATAGGGTAACTAAGAGTAAATATGATATTAATATTACCCTAACACATGTCCTAATTCTATTGGACAAGTGTAATTCGACCAAAAACAAACTTAGGAATAAAATATGACCATTTAGGCCCACTTGGATTAGATTAGGACATTTATTATTAATTTATTTAAAGAGGGGTTAAAATAGTTAAAATCAATGTTTAATAAGTAAATAATTTTTAATATGGGTTTATACATAAGAAAAATTCGACTATAAATATTCATTAGAGATCTAAAAAGATTTAATACATCATTGTATTTTATTTGTAATTTTTAAACATCAAATAATATAATTTATTTATGACACAAAGATGATGCAGTAATTATCTTATTAATGAAATATTGACATAATTGATAATATAAATACAAAAATAAATGTAATTTAAGACTTTTTATGAATTCCACTAATTTTATAGGTTACTATGATATATTAGTGTTGATTTAATAAACTTGGTTCGAACATATAATTCTGTTATGACTTTCACAAAAATCATATATCAAATAGTGTCAAAATTGACACAAAATAGTTTTTAAATCAAATATTATATTATTAATTGTTATTTTATTCCTAAAAATCTAAGGTTCGGCCAAATGACTTAGATAAGGATATATGTATTAATAATATACAATTTGGGGTTCGTTTGGCATGTTATAGTAAGTTTATTAACCATATAGTGAAAGAAAACAAAAAGACACGGTAAAAGTTAAATTATTTAACTTAGAGTTAAATCTAATTGGTAAGGTTAAAATAATACCCTAAACTTGTCTAAATCCTATTGGTTGATAGGATTTCGACCCATCCCCACTTTAGCTTCGAAATAAGACCCTTTGGAACCATTATAAACCGATTTTGACTTTAATATAAAATAATATTTTGAGATATTCCTAAGGTGCCCCTCTCCTCCCCTATAAAAGGACACCTCCTCCCCCTCCTCCTCACACCAATTTGAGCACTCAAGCTCGGCCAACCCCTGCCAATTTCTCCTCTCCACTTCCCTAGAAACATCATAGAGGTTCTGGTCTTCCTCAAAGACCAATTTTAGTGCCCTAAGAGGAGGTCTCAAAGAGGCACTTCAAAGAAGAGGAGGTTCGGACACTTACAAAGCAAGTCGGACCTAAGGTAAGTGAAATATCACAATCTCATTTTTATCTGAGATTGTTTATTCGTAAGTATTTACTGGGGTTTATTTTATCATCCACATCCATGTTTCATCAATATGTAATATTACTTCCATCCACCTACAATTGTTTAAATCCATTTTTACCCTTCGATGAGTTTTTAGTAAAAGATATGAAAGGAATCTTTTGAAGTTTTTTTTGTACGAGGTACTTTTTTGACTTTTCCGACAAAAGTACGAAGAATGTTTTTTTTAACTTAAACGGCACGAACGGATTTTTACGGTTTTATAAAGCCTTATTTTCATGTAGCTTCCTCCAAAAGATTTCATGACTATTTTTAATAAAATCTCTTTCTTTTAAAATTTCATGATGTTTTGTGAAAAGAAATTGATTTTGAAGAAGAAAGGATATTTTCCTCAAGAATTCATTTCAAGTGTTTTATCAAAATTATTTTCCATCTAAGATAATAAAAGGGTTCTGTTTTTATCCCTATTATTACATGGATTTGATTATGTTTTGATGGAAACATTTTTATGAATTACTTTATCTTATATGAATTGTTTTATGATGTTATGTTGTTTAAGAATCCCATTTTTATTACATGGGTTATGCGATGATGTATGATTTATGATTATGTGGCACACATAAGAAAGGATTAATTATAAGATGGGTGGGACCTATATCTCCCTCCAATGCATTGGGTAAAGATTTTATATCTCATGAGATAGACATGGCTGGAATGGTAGGTTATACCGGTTCAGTGAAACAGGACTGAAACGAGGGTTACTCGATTCAGAAAGGGACTTTGTCCACTAAGATAGTCTTGAAAATGAGTCATGACTAACAAGAAATGATTTTCCAAGATTATGTGTGCATGCCACAATGTTTCAAGTTTCATGTTATGATTATGGGGATCTCATTTTCACTTCTATGATTTATTCCATGTTAAGATATTATGATCTCTTTTGCAGGTTATGATTTTCAAAAAGATATGATATGATTTTTATTTCCTTTATTTGCCCTTGCTGAGCATTTGAGCTCACCCTTTTATGTTTTCTTTTCCTCAGGAAATAAAGAAAGGTTTTAGGTAAAAAAAAGGGGAAGATCTTTATGGGAGATATTGAAGATCTTTCACCACGATTAGAAGATTATGTTCCGAGTTTCCAAAGACACTAAACTATTACGATCCTTGTGTGTGTGTTTTTGTTATGTACCAAGTATTCCGCAAAAGTAATGTAATGTCCATGTACGTCAAGATACGGGTCTCTACAGTTGGTATCAGAGGAAAGGATTAGTCAACCTTTGGAAACTAGGATGCGAAAACGTTAGTGAGATCCCTAGAGAAATTTCTAAGGTATGTCTAGGGATGTCCCTAGGGATAAGTATACGTATAGGTTATAGTAATAGAATTACGCTAACAATCATAGAATTAAACCTAAGATGTTGGATATTGAAGGTACTCCCCCTTTATTATGTTGTTTTCCCTAGCATGATTTTTGCCTCTCACACTATTCTTTTTGGGTTTTAGACGATGGCTAGAACCCGAAGGAACCGTGTTGATCAATGCAATGGACAATGCAATGATTTCCCTCCTGAACAAACAAATGTTATGGGAGATGGAGTGCAAAATCTTATTGCTATACTTACACAAGCTATGAATCATTCTGGACTTCCAAATGAGCAGAGAAGGGAACAATATTCTATTGAGTCCTTCATGAGGCAACGTCCACCTTCTTTCAGTGGGTCTTCTGATCCACTTGTGGCTGAACAATGGATCAGTACTACTGAAAAGATATTTTCAGTTCTTCAATGTTCTGAACATGATAAAGTCATCTTAGCAGTATATCGTTTGGAAGGTGAAGCTGATCAATGGTGGAATCTTACCAAGAATACGAGGCCAAGAGATGAAATTGAGTCCATGGAATGGGACGAGTTCAAGAACTTGTTTTTCAGTAAGTACTTCCCTCGTATTCTTCGAACAAAGATGGAGAAAGAATTTCATGAACTGAAGCAAAGGGACGATGAATCTGTTGGTACCTATGAAGCAAATTTTACAAGACTTGCAAGGTATGCTTCTGGAATTATCATCCAACCTGAAAGTAAAGTTGATCGATTTTTCTATGGCTTAAAACCAAGTCTTAGAAGGGCATTAGCTATAAGAGACTTCAGTAGCTATGAAGAAATTGTGCGTTGTGCTATCAAGGTAGAAATGGAAGTTGGTGTTACATATCCATCTCATGGTTTTGACAAGAAACGAAAGATGGAGTTCAAGGAGAAATCTCAGAATAATGGTGAAAAGAAGATGAATGTTTCCTTATGCACAAAGTGTGGAAAGAAGCATGGTGGAGATTGTCTAAAAGGGACTAGAAAATGTTTTAAGTGTGGAAAAGAAGGTCATCGAGCAGCTGAGTGTCGAAGTAATGGAAAAAGGGTTTCTAATGATGTGAATAAAGCAAACACTGCAGAGAACGCACCGCCAACACTTCAATGATTCAAGTGCAAGGAAATGGGGCATTATGCTAATAATTGCCCTAATCCAAGGGTTAGTGATGATCAACATGAGCAACCACTGAAGGCAAAGGACAAAGGGAAATAACATGCGATCACTATTGGCAATGTTGAATAGGACAACGATGTGGTGGAATGATTAAGTGTTTATGTAATGGGATTCCAAAATAATGTTGTATCATTGAGTATTGCAATATTTATTGATGTGGTATTCAAATTGATTGAGATATTTTTTGGAAATAAGATGATATGCGCATAATGAAGACGAGAAAATGAAATGTTTAATAGTATTCATGAGCTCATGATTGATATAAGGACTAAGTGATATCATGGTTTGAGTATATAGAATTTTGAGGATTTTGGTATGTGGAAAGTGTTAACTTTTAACTGCACTCATGTTTTCACTAAGGTATTCAAGAGAATACACGATTAAGGACTTTGAATGGTTGGAATGTGACCAACAAGACATATCTTATGATATGTGGGGATCAACGACAGTATTAAATCTCTGGTAATCGATGTCACTATATTATGAGAGTGGACTGCAGTATTATGTATAAGCCTAAAGATTAGACTGGATTATGTTGGACATAAGTTAGTATTGTTTAAGGATAGAAAATTTTCGATATTATTGATGGGATGTTATAGTAACGTAGTTTTAGAAAAAGGGACAACCTGCAGGACGGGCGACAGCCCATCGCTTCGGACAAGGCTGTAGGAATCGAACCCACAACCGAAGTGCGACTGGCCCTTATCGCCTACCACTGGCCTACAGGAAGTCCCTGTTTAGTAGAAACTAGTTTTATTATATTAAGCAGCATGATATATGAAGTATAAGTCCATTTTAGGAACCATATATAATTAATCTCACTATAGAATGACTTCTGTATATTTAATAACTTTTGCTAACCTTTTGTTTGAGACAGATGGAATGAACAGTCATTCTATCACATGATCTGCTAACACTTCACAAATAACAAATTCAACTTCATTTATTTAAGAGATGAAGTAGAAATTGTTCAAGGCACGAACAAAAGTGAGATTGTACCAAAATAAAGTAAGTATTTATTCTAAGCAAATTTTCAACTTTAGGGAAATGATCTTGAAAACCAAAAATGTTGTCCTAGTGATCTTATACCTGATGAATCAGATGGTACCTTATATCATCACAAATCTATGGATTTGTGATTACTGGCTTTTCCATAGCCATGTTCTCTACCACTCTCCATCAGAACATGATGGTTAGATTTCTCTTCCATATCCATATTTTCACCTATGTGGAAACCCAGTGATTAGTTTATTTGGGTAATCGTTACATTTCATACTTTAGTTTTTAAAGCCAAGTTTTGGTATTCCCTTTTACGATGTGGGTTTCTATTAAAGAAACTTTCGAATAGTAAACCATTTATAACCCCGACGAATTTCGAGGGCGAAATTCATTTTAAGGGGGGTAGAATGTAACAGCCCGTTATTTTATGAAAAATATTCTTTTTTATTTTACTAATGTCTTGTGTTATACGCTACACCAAAAGGAGCTTGCACAACACGCATCCTTGACTTGCCTTGCATTACACGCAATCACAACCTTCCTCGATAGCGTGTGTGGTACGTAATCCTGAGTTTCACGAAACAATGATATGCTATTAAAATATTATTAAAACTAGCCGTTATGAATAGTAATAACCACTTTTTAAATTTTAGAAATTTTAACTCTCAAAATGGACTTCATTTTTGGATTCGGAGTATCGAATTTAGCCTAAGGTGAAATTTTGGTACTTTTCGGATAACTTTCATATTCTGATGAATAGTGAAAATTACTAAATTATAATTAAAAACAACTTTTTTTAATCGAAATAATTAATAGTGATAAATCATTAATTTGAGTGATTTTAAAGTATATTTAGAATATATTTTTACAATTTAATACAATGTTGGTCATTGGATGTAGTTTCACATTTAAACTAGACATAAACAAGTGTCAATCTTTTGATAGATATTGTTTCTTAAAAACACGCTATTTGTTTTAACAGCGAGATTTAATTATAAAATTAATTAATGCAACTTTTATGTTATGAATTTGGTAAAATAGACTTCATTTTTGAATTCGGAATATGAAATATAGCTTGGGATGAAATTTTGGCATTGTTCTGAAAAACATCAATTTTTGATGAATAGTGAAACTACTAAGTGGTAGGTTAAAAACTGAATTTTGCATAAAACTTAATTTTACCGCTTCTGTGAATGGAATTTCGAAAATCCGAGAGACACGGTTAATATCAAGGACTAAAATGTGGTTCAATGAGATGAAAATAATTTTTTGGTGAATAGTAACTTTTTACTTTTTTTTACCACGGTTAATAGTAAATAGGGTAACTAAGAGTAAATATGATATTAATATTACCCTAACACATGTCCTAATTCTATTGGAAAAATGTAATTCGACCAAAAACAAACTTAGGAATAAAATATGACCATTTAGGCCCACTTGGATTAGATTAGGACATTTATTATTAATTTATTTAAAGAAGGGTTAAAATAGTTAAAATCAATGTTTAATAAGTAAATCATTTTTAATATGGGGTTATACATAAGAAAAATTCGACTATAAATATTCATTAGAAAGCTAAACAGATTTACTACATGATGGTATTTTATTTGTAATTTTTAGACATCAAATAATATAATTTATTTATGACACAAAGATGATGCAGTAATTATCTTATTAATGAAATATTGACATAATTGATAATATAAATACCAAAATAAATGTAATTTAAGACTTTTTATGAATTCCACTAATTTTCTAGGTTACTATGATATATTAGTGTTGATTTAATAAACTTGTTTCGAACATATAATTCTGTTATGACTTTCACAAAAATCATATATCAAATAGTGTCAAAATTGACACAAAATATTTTTTAAATCAAATATTATATTATTAATTGTTATTTTATTCCTAAAAATCTAAGGTTCGGCCAAATGACTTAGATAAGGATATATGTATTAATAATATACAATTTGGGGTTCGTTTGGCATGTTATAGTAAGTTTATTAACCATATAGTGAAAGAAAACAAAAAGACACGGTAAAAGTTAAATTATTTAACTTAGAGTTAAATCTAATTGATAAGGTTAAAATAATACCCTAAACTTGTCTAAATCCTATTGGTTGATAGGATTTCGACCCATCCCCACTTTAGCTTCGAAATAAGACCCTTTGGAACCATTATAAACCGATTTTGACTTTAATATAAAATAATATTTTGAGATATTCCTAAGGTGCCCCTATCCTCCCCTATAAAAGGACACCTCCTCCCCCTCCTCCTCACACCAATTTGAGCACTCAAGCTCGGCCAACCCCTGCCAATTTCTCCTCTCCACTTCCCTAGAAACATCATAGAGGTTCTGGTCTTCCTCAAAGACCAATTTTAGTGCCCTATGAGGAGGTCTCAAAGAGGCACTTCAAAGAAGAGGAGGTTCGGACACTTACAAAGCAAGTCGGACCTAAGGTAAGGGAAATATCACAATCTCATTTTTATCTGAGATTGTTTATTCGTAAGTATTTACTGGGGTGTATTTTATCATCCACATCCATGTTTCATCAATATGTAATATTACTTCCATCCACCTACAATTGTTTAAATCCATTTTTACCCTTCGGTGAGTTTTTAGTAAAAGATATGAAAGGAATCTTTTGATGTTTTTTTGTACGAGGTACTTTTTTGACTTTTCCGACAAAAGTACGAAGAATGTTTTTTTTAACTTAAACGGCACGAACGGATTTTTACGGTTTTATAAAGCCTTATTTTCATGAAGCTTCCTCCAAAAGATTTCATGACTATTTTTAATAAAATCTCTTTCTTTTAAAATTTCATGATGTTTTGTGAAAAGAAATTGATTTTGAAGAAGAAAGGATATTTTCCTCAAGAATTCATTTCAAGTGTTTTATCAAAATTATTTTCCATCTGAGATAATAAAAGGGTTCTGTTTTTATCCCTGTTATTACATGGATTTGATTATGTTTTGATGGAAACATTTTTATGAATTCCTTTATCTTATATGAATTGTTTTATGATGTTATGTTGTTTAAGAATCCCATTTTTATTACATGGGTTATGCGATGACGTATGTTTTATGATTATGTGGCACACATAAGAAAGGATTCATTATAAGATGGGTGGGACCTATATCTCCCTCCAATGCATTGGGTAAAGATTTTATATCTCATGAGATGGACATGGCTGGAATGGTAGGTTATACCGGTTCAGTGAAACAGGACTGAAACGAGGGTTACTCGATTCAGAAAGGGACTTTGTCCACTAAGATAGTCTTGACAATGAGTCATGACTAACAAGAAATGATTTTCCAAGATTATGTGTGCATGCCACAATGTTTCAAGTTTCATGTTATGATTATGGGGATCTCATTTTCACTTCTATGATTTATTCCATGTTAAGATATTATGATCTCTTTTGCAGGTTATGATTTTCAAAAAGATATGATATGATTTTTATTTCCTTTATTTGCCCTTGCTGAGAATTTGAGCTCACCCTTTTATGTTTTCTTTTCCCCAGGAAATAAAGAAAGGTTTTAGGTAAAAAAAAGGGAAGATCTTTATGGGAGATATTGAAGATCTTTCACCACGATTAGAAGATTATGTTCCGAGTTTCCAAAGACACTAAACTATTACGATCCTTGTGTGTGTGTTTTTGTTATGTACCAAGTATTCCGCAAAAGTAATGTAATGTCCATGTACGTCAAGATACGGGTCTCTACATATATTATGCTTATGAAATAGATAACAAATCAAGTATGTTTTCATTCTCATGTTCCAATATAGATAGAAGGAAAATCCCTCAATAATAAAAATATGTTGGAGAAAACAAAATTATATATTTAATTATATTGCAGAGAAAAAAAAGTATTTTAACTGATCACAAGGTTTGTGGTCTTGTGATGGTCAACATCCTAAGGAACACATGTTCTATCAATTTTTAATATTAAATGATATTTATATTTCTCTTATATGAACATATTATCATGAAATTTCTCACATGAAAATGTCTAATTTTTTGGTGACATTCTCATTTCTGTTTCCCTCTTAATAAGAGGATGATTTATTAACCCTATTTATGATGTATATTTCCCACATTTTTTCAAGTATCAATCTATTATTTATAAAGTGATATTTCAAATTTATAAGATTAAACTTCAGTATATATGATAGAATGTAACACATCATGGATTTATAGTATGTATTATTTAAAATTTAACCTCTTTTGATAACTTATGTTTCACACAACACCTAACATAATTGATTAATGATATTTTCTTAAACTATCAGTTAAATTAGTGGGAATGAATACTAATAAAAACATTATTATATATATAATTTTCAAACTAATTGTTAATGTATAAATTAATTATTTGTTAATAAGCGATTAATATTTAGTAAAATCATTTTATTTTTTAAAACCATTGATTTATTCAAAAATGGGTTTCATACATTTTAGGAGGAAATATTATACTAAATTTATAGAACTTCATTAAATTTAATTTTCAAAACAGTTATAATTTTTGAAACCATTATATAAAAATTATTACAGGTTGTTTTTTGGATATTATTTCGGAAAATATGTATTCTCACATTAATTGTGAAAATACAAATATATTATTGAAAATTATATTTTTATTCAAAAAATTAAAAATTCTTATATTATTTTTTAAATGTAAATTTAGTTATACAATATTATTAATATTACAATTAATTTCATTGCAATCAATTTCATAGTTGATTTCTGTATGAAAACATTTTTACATTAAAAAGATAATTTTTCTCAAAATTAAATTTTCATTATGTTTTTCCAGTTTAATTTTATATTAAATTATTGAACTTTTATATTTCTAATTTTTAATATTGGGATAAAAATTTGAAATCTATAGGTCCAAATTTAGTAAATTTTCCCATTCTGTTTTTGGAAAATATGAATAGTAAGCCTAGTATGTTTAGTTGCCACTATTAAGTGTAGATTAGGTAATTAATAGTAATAATAATATGATATGGGTTATAAAATTATCACAAAACTAGTACAAAGATTATTTTATGAGTTAATTTAGACCAAAATAATTAATGTGTAGAATTTATGACCCTTTTCAACAACATTTTTGACATGAATTACCTTCTAAATTTATATTCTAAGAAATGTCTATATTATCAAAATATTGGTTTTAATAAGTATAAATTTTTTTATAAATCATCATCCTAAAGATATGTCTGATGATAAATAGTACATTGAAAGATAAATCTTTTCCTTCATCATGTAACATATTTTAATTTTTTAGGGGATAAATAATTACATTGATGGAATTCAACTCAATGATGTAATAATTATTTAATTAGTGGAAAAATAAAATAAATTCTTTTAATTAAAATGATATTATCCATTAAATTTCACCAAAATGTTAAAAAAAATTATTCTATGAGTAAATTGAATCCATAATCATTCACGGGATGTATTTTTGATAATATTTTTTCATTTGGAATTGATTATTACACTAATTTTATTTTAATTAATTTATAGTAAAATGTGTAATATTGTTGTTTTCAATAATTATTAAATTTATTATATGGTGTTATTTAGAATATTAATCTAAATAAAAATATTATTTGGGAAGATAAAATATTTATCTACATCATATTAGTTATTTTTTAATTTTTTGGAATAAATAACCACATTAAATAATTTCACAATAATGATGAAGTAATTATTCAATTAGTAAAAAAGTAAAATGAATTAAAAAAAATTATAAGTAATATAATTATAATTAATTAAGGATATTTTTGAATTTTATGGATGAAAACGAAATATTAGATATATATTAAATGTTTTTTTTGAATATATTTTGTTATCTTAATATTGTAAATGTCAATGTAAAAATAGTATCAAATTTGGAAATAATGATATAATATAGAATTAATATTTGATTTAATTATTTAAAAATCATTAAAATATAAAATTAAAATGGGTAAAATATGGGGTAAAAAATGTCCTCTAATATTAATTTATATGACTTTTTTTATATTTATCTATAATATCATTATTATATTTTAATTTTTTTGTGAAAATTATTAATTTCCCCTCACATTAATTATAAAAGGGAACCTCATCCCTCACTTTTTCAAAGTACATTGAGAAATCTATATCAACCAAAACCAGACCATTTATCTTCCCAAATTATATATATATGTTATATATGTGCTGGTATGATAAAAACACCAACCCTAGTGCCCCTATTAATAGATCCAAAAGATTATTCTTCCAGAGATTGTAATCATCTTTTATTACTCTTTCATATTTTCTTCTTCTTCAAATTCCACTTCATTTATTGTTTACATGATAGAGTAATAAATATTGAATAATATACATTATGTGATGTTATAATGATTATGTTAGAACCATATTACACATTTTATTCATCCTAGGAAAAATGAAATCACCACACATTCAAACATACGGCTTACCAAGACCACATCGTACGGTCATTGTTTTAATCATAAATTTTATTGAATAGTTATAATTATAGAAATAATTGATATATATGATTATTATTAAATTATTTAAATTATTTAAAGTTTTTATATCATTTACTTACATACCATTTCTCTCATTAATGGAATGATATCGACGATATGGCTTACAAATGACCTACCATCTCCACTATACGATGCAATTAATTATCCACGTTAAACAATAAAGAATGGTTGTAAAACATTATTAAATGATTAAATATGATATTTAAATAATGAATATAATTCTATAAATTATGGATCTATATCCATAAAAAAACTGGGACATTCTTGACAATTAATACTTACAAAAAAAAAGAAATTAACACCTGATATAATGGATTTAATAAATGATAGAAATGAACATGTGGTAAAACATTATAAAATTACAATATAAGGTATTATAAATATTCATATTGTTATAAAATAAATTAATAACATTATTGAAACCACTATATATGATTTTAAACTACTCACCACTAAATGGAATCATGAGGTTAGGGATTTTGGTATCACATTTATTTTTATGGTACATATTCCATATTCCTCACAAATTTCATTTATGCTATGTGTGTACAATCAAATTTTTATATTATATAATGAATTTATTTTTATTATTGGTAATTAATGTTTTTTAAATATTATTCATTCACGATGTATACGATTCGACATATTATAATTTTGTAATATACTTCTTAACTGAATTTTCATTCATTAGTTTTTAATAAATTTCATTGATTATATCATGATAATGATATGTGTGAAATGAATTTTTATTACCTTATGTTGATTTAAAAATCATTTATGTGGATTTTAAATGAAACAAATAACCAATTCATTGATTAATTCTCATTTAGACATTATGGTAATTTTAATAGTTTTTTTCACAATCATAATATAATCATGATTGTTAACCCTTGAATTTCCATTAAAGGAAATTATTTGACCATTTGGTAATAAAAATTATTATTTTATTCTCCTTAGGTTTCTTATTATATTTTCATATAGAAATACAATTTATCAATATTTTTAACATAAAATGAAATTGAAAATGTTTTCAAGGAATCCCAAATTCATTTCTCTCTTCTGTCGGAATCATTTTTTCTTCCAAAACATGTTATATAAGATTTTTATAAATTATTGTAAATTATTTATAATTTAATTTTTCACCTAGTTTTACTCTATTATTTTTTTTGAAATGAATGTTATGATTTTTAAAAATAATTTTTATTTGACATTTATTGTTAATGTAAAAGGATACATTATTTTGGACATGTATATCATGATTGGAACATCATGATTTCATTATGACTTGATGATTTAAATAATAGATAAAAAGTATACAATTTTATTTTCAAATAAAATTATTTATTTTTTTACTTTTATTGTTTCAATATTATATAAATTTTTTTAAAAGTAAAAAAGTGAATCTCCCTCATGAAATATTTGAAGAGTCTCTTTATAATATTTTCATCTATGTAACTATACTTTGATGAATATTATGTCGAGTATGTAATTTTCTTACACCTTTCATAAAATAACACTATAAGGATTTAGATTATTTTTAATAGGGAAATAATGATAATTCCATATCATTTACTCAATATTGATATTTTAGGATGAAGAACATTGTTTATAAATTAAATCAAAATTCTATAAATGAAGAAAGATTTGGACATACAAGATTGTGAGGGTATCATATATATATATAATCCCCCATATGCATCAGTAGTCTTAGTAAATGAATAATTTGGAATAATTAAATCGTTTTTTATATTTAAAGATTAAATTTTATTGTGAATTTTCTATGATGGTAATTGTATCATGTTCTTGAAAAACATGATTCCTAATAACTACGAATTTCCATGAATAATATTTCTATTATTATTATCCATGAGATTTTACCTTTGATATTATTTGTGGATTCATTTTTTTATCCTGTAGTTTAATTAATTGAATTTGTTTCCATTAATTATACCTTTCCATCTGGATTATGAGTAATTGATTCCAGATGTTTCCTATTATATGTAACTCTTACTAGGCATATGATCTCTCCATTTAAATTGATCTCTTTTCCATAGGATATGAATATGAAATGTATTTAATGATTTCAAGGATGATAATTATATTCCTTTTTTAGGTTTTACTTTTTAATTACCATTGTATTAATTGTACCATATATGTATCTATTTTTCATGACTATTAAACTGATCAATACTTGGTGATTTTGTTTCTTGTTCATAAGAAAATATAATAAGGTAACCCCAAACTATGGGTTATTGGAGTTGTGTTCCAAAAATTGTGGCCTCCTATAATATATATCCCTATCTAATTATTAAAAATTGACATAGGATCTAGAAGAGAAAATCTTATGTAAATTAATTCCTGAAATGGATGATTTAGTGTTAACATGACTTTCACTGGTTGTATAACATGTGGTCCGAACTACACACATAGTTCATTAATCCGAAGTTATATAATTTGGTTTATTCAAACATTATTTTTAAAAAAATTTAATGGATTTGAATATATTTTTATATTAGTGAACAAAAATGAATGATGGATATTTATAACATATATTTAATCAAATAAAGTCTAACTCTAGGATATATATTTCATTTATGAGTAATCCCTCTTAATTTAATATTATACATTTTAAATTATTATTCATTCTATTATTCTCAATTATATTATTCAATCATTGTATTTAATGGATAAAAAGTAAATGATTTGTGTCAAAAACCAATATGTTGGGAAATTTTAGGAATGTAAAAATATGATTCCTAACCAAATGGGAGTGGGTCTCAAGATATTCTTGGAATTACATTCTCAAATTACTTATGTTATGAATAATAACATTAAATATTTGGAATTCTATATTCTCTTAAGAACGGGAATGTTATAATTTATTCCATTATTTAACAAATAAATCCATATTTTATTGGATCATCAAAACCCCTTATTGTATGATAATTGTTTAACATTATTAAATAAAAATCTTCAATTCTATAATGCTCTATAAAAGAGAATGTGATATAGTCTATATATCTATGAGAATTATATTTTTAACTAATTTGGATAAAGATCATGAATATGAATTTGCATGATGAAATTGATTCAATATAGCAGGAATAAATCATGAAAGTAACATTCAAAGATTATTTTCTATTATCTTTTAATGATAAAACTTAGAGGGAGTTACTTGGATTTATATAAAATTATAATTAATCGATTTGGTATTACAGGGATTAATTTCCATTCATTTCATAATACACATATAGAATTTTCATCATCCCTGAAAGTAAATTTTAAAATTTCATTAGTTGGTTAACGCCGAGTCTGTGAAAATATTTTTAAATTCTTGTATTTGTAGACTATGAGAAAACATACTAATGTGACCATAATGCCAATATGAAGGTTATTTATTCTAAATGATCTCAAGGAACGAGATATAATTAGTGAATAAGAAAGTTTATTTTTGTGGGATCATCAGGTAAATCTAATGGAGGGGTAAAAATCAAATTGACAATTTGTAAAAAGTGACATAAAATCATCCTAAAAATTATCTATTATGAAAAGGATATTGTTCATATGCATATGATTTGGAAGAAATGATAATGAATATTTAAGGGATATGAAGAATCCCACAAATATGATAGAATAAGAGAACGTTCCAATCATCCATTAGCATGCTATCTAATGTTGCAACTCCAAGGGACATGAACACAACAAAAAATTCCCTAAAATAATGGTTTTTATCGAAAGCTAAGCATAAAAACCTCAACAAAAAATTAGAACGGATGTTCTCATGTTATAACTTTCACTGAGGTGGATCCTAAAAATGAAGTGGTGATGACTACAATCGATATTAACTAAATTATATAAAACGTAATATTTTATTTTCATTCTATGAATTCATTCTTATCATGAAATTTCATTAAAACTACTCAAATTCCACCTAAAAACTTAGAGGTTGAATTTTATAGGAAAAAATTAAATGGGGTAACTAATGAACTAAAAGAATAAGACCTTTCCCTAACCAATTTATGTGAGATAAATATTCTAAAAAACCTTATCATACACACTTTAGTATATTTTGACTCTATATTGGTCATGGATTTGATATCCTTATATAGATCCATCATAAATATTAATGAAAAGTAAATCAATCTCAATATCCTTAATAATCATTCAATTCTATGAATGTGTAATGATACTGATGAATAACCATTGAAATCTTATTCCCAAGAGTGTAATTTATTTCATTATGAGCAAGTATATATTTTTAAAATGACTGACACAAAGGAGGGAATCAACCTTGAAGACATTCACATTACGTGATTTTATATTGATTTATTTTCAAATGATTTTATTTGTATTTCATATGGATAATATCTTATTTTTTCAAAAAACCCTTTTACAAGATCTCTAACAATATCCAAGAATATATATATATCTATAAAGGTAATTGTAGTACTAGATTAATAGAATAATAAATCATAAGAGAACCTAAACATGGTCTTTATACACTCTAGTGCTTCACCATGGGTCATAATTCCCCCCTTTATCAATAATATGGATGGGTCAATGTGTCTCTACATTGGTTAGCATTCACTCAATAAGATCACAATAATGAAAAAGTATCCCATGATACTAATTGATGACTTGAACTATCATCTATGTAGAGCCCAGTACTACTCTAATGTAGGCCATTGGTTAGGATATCAATAATTAATTGTGAATAAGAAATATTTTACCAATATCACCTTTCAAACAAGGAATGGACAATATGAGATTATAATGAATGTACTCAGAATCACTCATTCTCCTGAAATCATCAAATTTTATTTAATATATTCTTTAGAGATTAAATAGAAATATTTGTGTTAGACTTTATAGATTATATTCACAAATAATAAACATCACAATGAGAGATATTAGTAGTAGTTAAATATAGTAATAAAGAAAAGGAGGATTGATAATTTATGTGAAATGTATAGTAAATGAGAGTTTTTTATGGTGATAGAAAAATTATTTGGCCATATTATCACAAGTTAGTGGATATAAATGGATCCATTGAAAAAATATGATTAATATGTTTTCAAGATGATCATCAAAAATTAATATTATGGGATAAATAATATGACATTATATTCAAAATAATTAAACATATACAAATTTAAAGATAAAATTATTCAATTTTTATAATTATCTTTATTTTACGAATAGTATATTAATTATTATGTCACATATAAATATTGAAAATGTTAATATATTTATAAGTTATTCTGTTTATTATTCATTGTGATAAACTATTTATATTATAACTATTTTTATTAAAATGTTTGATGTGTGTAGGCTCATGCATGTATCTCAACAGTTGCGACACATGGAAGACCTCATGCACTCACTCCAACTGTGGGGGTGGGGTGAGGTGATAGGAAACCTTGCTTCCCATTTTTCTGATCGTGAATGGTCTGATGAACCTCATGGATAATATTCCTCCTTAATCAAACCCATTTAATCCTCATCCGGGGGATATTCATAAGAAAATTTTATCTCTCTTCTTGAACTTAAATGGCCTATGATCACGATATACATTGGATTTCTATCTATAGGGGGCCCTCCCTTGGAACTCCCACTTCAAGGAACTCTGATCCATATTTCTGTGCTGCCACAACAAGTGAACTAGTGGTATAGTCTATGTATGCATTGTGTACTCTTTCCAATCATCGATCACGAACAGTTTCTCCATAAATGTCACTCTATCAAGATGATAAATTTTTTCTTGTGAATTTATACTACCTACATTACATTATACATATGTAAAAATAATGTTTACTTATCATCTTCCATTACCATAGATAGTGATCTACATTTTTGAATATAAATATAGTTGTTAAATATTATTTATTTTCTAAAAACCTCAATTATATTTTCCAAGAGTTAGAAATTATGTCAAAATATTCATACAAAATACCAGAGGAAACATTAGAAAGGATTCAATAGTTATATAATATTTTTCTTAGATTTTGGTTTTGAAATATAAATAAATTTTTATATCATCTATGAGTACAATATTCTTCCCGATATCATATCCATGTAATTTACTGATTTCTCTTAGAGGGTTTCTTAGGGAGTGGAAAATAAATAAAGTGTTGAACTCAAATTCTCAGTAATGGGTAGTGTATACAAAAAGATATCACATAACTTCAAGCCATGATACATATGATGTGAATGAAAAATAATCAAATTCAACATAAAAA
Organism: Viscum album; assembly: GCA_963277665.1. Classification (NCBI taxonomy): domain Eukaryota; kingdom Viridiplantae; phylum Streptophyta; class Magnoliopsida; order Santalales; family Viscaceae; genus Viscum; species Viscum album. The sequence goes on along the minus strand of OY728146.1, from coordinate 1,774,956,964 downwards.
TATTAACATGAGAATGGAAATTACCCAAATCAATTAAAATAATAACACTGGAAATATTAATTAATTTCTTAATTATTGAATTCAAAAACAGGGAAGACTACTCAAACCATTATGTTATCATTTCAGGAGATCATACATAAAAGTTAATGCATGTTAAAAAAAACAGAAAACTAGTTTGTCTCAAGAGACCTATTATAATTTAAGAGGAAATATAATTTCAAGTCTATCCCATCACTAAATAAGTCCAAATAATTTATTATATTAATGGAATGAGTAATTATTGTATAATAAAAATGAATTAATAATAAATAATTTTATATTATCAAATAAAAATAATACATAATTCCCTACTAAATATATTATGCTATTTTCTTGGTAAACACCCTTGAATTGGTAATGTGTTCACAATATAGCATCCTATGTTTTGGACTATATGAGATTCCATAGGATTTTGAATCCTTTGTGATTAGTTGATAGTTCGTATTCTAAACTATGTTTCAGAATTAAATTATGTTATTTTAATACATAACATATTGTTTTTTAATTTTTTGGAATCTTGAAGGGTGTCTCGGGTGGTTTATTAATATTTAGCAGGGTTAGGCTCAGAGAATTCATGTTTCAGTGGACTAGTATGGGAGCACGGTTTGACTAATAATGTATGTCCCACCAGTGAAAACTAGGTGACACCTATAGGTGAGATGAAGTGATCTGCCCATGCTAGGAATGGTTCCCCACACAAAACACATATCCAATATTTTTATTGCCATTTATCTTGTATGTTTTCACTATTTTCTACACAGTTGGTGCATGGTTTTGATTAGTAGTGTGGCCAAACAGTACATCCCCCCCCCTTAAAGAAATATCCCTCACGTTGTTGTTTCTTGATTTGGAAGACCACTGGTACAAACCGTTCACCTCATTAAATGAGTAAAATTTCCCTTTTCCCACTATTTTCTATTTACTTTCATCATATTTCTTTCTTCATTCCTTGTGCAATAAATTCTAATATGTGGATTCCCCCTCATTCCTCCACTAGTCATGGTGATTTCTCCATCATCTGAAGTTGGATTAGAGCTTTGATAGACACTTTTGATTCACATCGGTAATCTTTAAATTCCAGTTATTTTCTATATTAGTATCAATTCTTATCAATTATGATATTTTTTTATAACCACATTTTCTTTATTTTCAGGGAAGATGTATGTTTCATTAATTTCTCTCAAACCTGAACAAATCAAGACTCAATATTTGGTGACTGGTTAATCATATTCATGAGGTAGGTGGTATATGGATTACCCCTTATTTTTTCATTTTATAAAATGTCTTTATTGTTCCGTGTATCGAAATTTTCTTTTGTTACTTAAAAATAATAAATTTAATTTATTTAAACTCTTTATAATGAGTTGAAATGTGTAAAAACCACTTATTTTGGTTAGAGGTTAATACCTCAACCCATACCACCCTTTGAAAAGGTTTTATAAATTTATAGTTTTGAATGTTTTCTACATGATTCATATTCAACTTATTTGTGCATAAAATTAATTTATATTTGGAATTGGGTCTCTGCTTTTCATAAACCACTATTACAGAGGTATCCTAAAATATTTTGATTTATTTTAATTATTTAAATTGAATGAAATGAATTTTATGAATAACAATATCATATTTTCTAATAAAACCCCTCAATTTTTTTTCATTTTCATCAATTAGAAGGCGATATAGTGATATGAATATATTGGATTTTTCATTTAATGGATGACCTTCAGTAAAAATTGTTTTGAAATATGTTGTGGATTACTTTTGTATATTCATCTATTTAAATTCAAAAAATTAACTGAAAATTGTTATTGTCTTATTAATTGTTTATTGTTCCATGTTATGGAAATATCACTAATAGGGATTCGATATTGATTAATTAAAACTGATTAAATTAATTTTTAATGTTGTGAGTTATATGTGGGTTTCCTTTTATAAAATAATAATGATAGTGGCATTGTGTTTGTGATAAAATTCATTGATTGGGTAATGTATTCATTGGGGTGATACTAGTATGCCAAGATAGGCTCACCATGTGTTTCTCTTTTCACAATATGAACTATACTAGCTCCCTTGGGGAGAAAATTTTTACTAACTCATGGGATATATGGTTGTACCATTCCAGTTGTGGGACATGGTACCCTACATTAGATACCATGTAGGGTCTCAAGGTTATTGTCTCACATTAGACTAATTGTGATACTTGCGATGATATCTATCGATCAGAATCAACGTACTCCTACAAAAATTAATGTTATAGAATTTCTTGTTCCATTCAAGGGTTTCTTAATAATATTATTATCTTATCGGACCATGATGCTTCTTATTCAAAATGTTTATAAAATATTATGAAAAATGAAAATGCTATAAAGTATTTATCCATGGGACACATCTCTTAGGAAAAACAACATGCTTGGGGATGACCCATCTAATGATATTGGTTTAATGTCAATTCCATTATCATTTTCCACTTATTTTATTTATAAATGTTACTTTTACTTTATAAATTCTCACTTAGGCCAAAGTCGGTAATGTTGGGATGGGTGTCCTATTGGGAGCCTGACCCGACAAGGTTATTTACATCATTGATGATTTAATTTTGATTTATATGAACAAAAAAATTATATTATAAAATTGGATTGTGATTTAGATACTTATTGTGTTCTCCTAATTAGTATATTTTACACCCTAGTCAAGCTTCCATTACATTGGGGTACCCTAGTAGATCTTCATCTTCATAGTTTTTGGAATTAATTCTTGTGATGTGTGTTGTAAATAAGAACTTACGAGTATACGATTGAGCTAATACCCCTGATGCTCATAGAGTTCTCCCTCAAGGATTTATATTCTTTTATTTGCTCATGTGTTTTATCATATCTCCAACCAAATGTTTCCTACATTATTAGGTATCATCACATGGACATGAATGCATGGATGTACCATATTGGGCATGTCAACTTATATTAAGTCATTAAATTTATTTTTGGTTTCTCTTTCATTTATCATTAATGATTTCCTATTATTTTTATATTTAATTAATACTATATGATAATGATACATTGATAATGAAGTTATAGTCTCCCCACCATACCACCATTAGACCCCAAATACTGGTCAGCAACCTCTAGAGTACAGAGAGGCATACTTGATGCCATATGGGGACCAGTGTGGATACAAGTTTAGTTTCCAGTTTGGTTTGGTTTTTACAAACTGGTATTAGAGATTTTATTTACATTGAATTACTATTTTAGGATCGTATATATGTGACAAGGAATGTGTCAAATCTTGGTAAATAGTCATTCCTGAGATTGATCAACCCACATATGGGGAAAATTTTATGTGGTTAGGGGTGGAACTATTGGTCATGTTGTTGGTTATTATAGTTAATTATGATATCACATTTATTGAAAGGTTTTTTCCATTACTTATTGATTTATGAGATTTATATAATTATACATTGGATTAGTATTGTCAAGAAGTAGCATTACACGAATCATTATAGGAACATTGAAATTCAATTTCCATGCATATACCATGCCATGTATGTTTCATTTCTTGACTATTATAAAATGTGGATTTTCTTTATGTGTTATTTTTATTCAGGTTATGCCCCATGAATAGATCTTTTGGAAATATTATTATATTTTACTTTCTTATTAATTTCTTGCATGTTTTTGTATAAAATGATTATCTGATTAATTAGTTTTCTTCCCTTGAGTTATGTGCAATGCTTCCATGGTTTTAGTGTTATGATTATTATGTTGTTTGGGATTCCCTATTTCCTTGTAATATTAAATCATATATAATTTCTATGTTTATAAATACATGTTATAAAAAATTGAATGTGTAATTGGTTAACGGTGGTTAATCCTCACTTCAAAATTGTGAAATGCACGAGGCAAGAACCACTGGTTCCATGGGATGAAATGTTTTTAGTTTTTGTTATATGGGAGCCCACTTTTTTGTTGTAAGATGTATGGGTGATTTATAAAATGTAAGGGGCAACCCATAAGAATTGAACTATTATAGATACACCTTATATTCCTAATGTTTATTGCATATATGATAATTCTGTTGAATTTTATTTTAATTGTATATAAAATGGATTCAATTAGAGTTGAGCTGCCTTTAATTTGTAAAGCGTATGGGAGATATATAAATTGAGAAAAGACAACCCATATAATCAAACCATATGATATGAGACTTATATATTTAGCGACATATATAAATGTAAATATTGTTCAATTTTTATGTTTAATGTTTAGGTTCCTTTATTAAGGATTGTATCCCTATTTCTTGATAAAATGAACCGTATATATAATTATCATAAATGAAAAAATTGATCAAAGTAGGACAGTTAGGGCATGTTGTTTAAGTGATGAACCCACTAAGAATCTTTTTAAAAATTTAAATATTTAAATTGTTTAGGATGTTTTGGTTGAACCCAAGACGTATTGAATAGACCTTAATCGGTATATTTTTTTTTTGTGGCTCAGTGCTTAAACACATGTGGGTGTTCTTATGTGGTGTGTTCATGGACATTTTAATGTTTCTGTAGCCACCTATATTTTTTTCACAAAAAAGTTATTTGGAATACTTATTAAAAGACATATTTAATTAATATTATAAATTTTTAATATTCTTTGAGATGTAATTATATATAAGACATTAGTGCATTTGTATTTCGAATACATTATAAAGGGAGTTTTCTATATAATGTAAAATGGAATTTTGTTTTAACTAATCCAGTTGTAAAAGGCTTGGAATTAATTAATTTCATATAAAATGTGTTTATTTAATTAAATATCTCTTTAAAATGGGATGTTAATAAATAACTATTCCTTAAAGATGGTGTAAAATATAAATTTCCCATGTGCCTTATGGTTTTTCTAAATAAGTTCAATGTTTCATCCATTTTAAAGGGATTTTGTTCTACTTTAAAGTTAATTCCTAAGATGATTACTTTAAATAGATATGTTAATTTAATGAATTAAATGTAACCTCATATTTTTTAGTTTAATCCATCTTGTATGGGTGGTTAAATAATTTTCCATAGTGTCACCTTCAATGGAAAACAATAACATTATTCATAGTACTCCTCTCTATTAATAGAATCAAAGTCAAAGAGACTTAATACTAGTGATATTTTTTATTAGTGACATAATTTTGGGTTGATTATTTATGATTCAATAAAGTGATAGACCATTATAGGTTTCACACTCAGATCCTTAAATCTATTCCATGTTTCTTACAAGTAGTTTCTCTTCTATGGTACATTTTGTTGGACATTAATACCTCATAGGACTATTTAATTTTAAAAGTGAAACCATTTTCGTGATATGTGGACATTTATTATGTTAAGCCTTTATAAAGGTAAGGGAATTTGTTAATTCTTAGTTTCCAAGGGTTATACATGGCTAGGGAATAGTCTGCTGCTTTATTGGTCGTGTGACCCTCCTTTTACTTTCTAGTGATGGATGAACCAATAAGTCGTCAGGTATGTCAATAATAATATGTAGTAATATAAATTTAGGTTCAATATATTTCATGTTTCTAGATAGTTGAATGCATTTTGGAGTCTGGACCTACATATAGTTTCATAGGTGTTCCATTCTTCTTGTAAAATCTTAGCATAGTATGAATTGATACATGAAATACATATTGTCTTGATAAGTGACACATTTATATTTAGTGGTACCCCATTAAGACTTGAGTTATTATGCTTCATTCATAGGTCATCTCTAGGGTAGAGAGACTGGGTTCTGAGTTGTTGATTTTTCCTAATGCTTCGAATAACAACCTGTGGTAGATGACATGATGACCAGCCAATTAGTTTATTTGGGATTATAGTCCTAACATGTAATTCTTTAGCACATGTGTTCATATACTAAGAGGGTTTCTCTATGTACTCCCAATGTTTATCTATCCTTGAAATATTTAAATGGCTAATATATCTCCCTTTTTTGATTAACACATGATAATGGGTGTTTAGAGTTTCCATTTTATTGAATTTCAAACATGAAATTCCTAAGGTTTGGATAATAATGTAGAATGTGTTAAAAATTCCATTCTAGGAAGAAGGGAAAACCTTGAATTTTTTTACAATTTTCATTCCCATATGATTTTCCCTTGTGGAGGAAAATATTTTGTTGTAAAATGGAGTAGGTTTAATGAAAAAATGATTTCCAAGTTGTTTTTGTATGAAAATGTTGAAAATATCATCAGTCAAGCTTGTACATTAGGTGTTATTTGTGAGTTACCATGTAATTCCCCCCATGTTATGGTACTAGTGATAATTTAATTATAATTTTTTATTAGGTGATTCCATGTTCTTCTGGAGGAAGTAATCTTTAGAGGTTTGATGAATTTTAATGTGAGTGTTGGTCTGATTTTTTCAAAAACGTACTGAGAATAAAATCTGGGACATGACATGGGTCACATTGGTCATTTGGTTAATATAATTATCCACTATGTATACCTTATCAGAATGATGACCATTATCCCTTTATTGGCATCATCCATGTATATTGAGAGAGCATCGATTATACAATGCACTCAATTTTATATGCCATTATTTTGTGAGTGAGCTCCAATAGAGTGCACTCCATATTCATTATTATTTGTAGAAGTTATTTAGTCCTATGTGATACATCGATTATCATGTAGAAACACATGGGGATGACTCATGGACACTGGTTGTTCCCCCTTGACTTCGTCTCCAATAAGATTCCAATTTTTTTTAAGTTGGTGTTCTTGTTTTGTGGGCGTTCAGATTTCTACCAATGTATCTCTAATAAAAATAGAATATGTATTTCCTTAGATGATATCCTTGGACTCTAGTTTCTGACTCCAAGGTTACCCAACACATCAGTCAGTCTCAGAGGGGAGGTCTTAACCATTAATATTCAAATGTTATGGATCAAGAGTGTCCCATGTTAATGCTAAGGCATGAAATTATATGTGGAATTTCTATCTAGAGACATCACCAGAAGCTAATTGTCAGCTTGAACAAGTATTCTCAGAGAAAATAATAACTCATATTCATTTAAATTCATCGATTTTAGCTTCTTAACTAATTTGGACATCTAATAGGAGCATTTGAGAATAGCCATTCAATAGTGTATTCACCAGTCTTCCTATTTCTTTGTTAAATGTTGTCAGTACGGGGAGGTTTTATGAAAATTGACATTTTAAGATAGGTGAAATGTAAAATCCAGATTATGTTTCTCTTAGAAATGTTATAATGATCAATTGTAATAGAGATGTTTTGGAATCTAACCTTTCAGCAGATTTTGAATCATGTCTCATGTCGTGAGAATCATTGGAATACAATCATCGTATTTTGGAAGAAAATTATGATGGTAGAGATACCGTGACATCAAATTAGATCATAAATACTAGATACTATCATGGAAATAACCATGGTATGAATGTTTATGGAGATTATAATGTAATCATGTCCTTATCATTATGGGATCATATAAACTATGACTCAATGTTTTATTTCCTAAGATAATTTGTTGCCTTGAGATTCTATGGCTTATATGTTGTATTTTAATGTGATTCTCGAAAGTTCATTGGCCATTTGGAAATGAGATGTTACTATTTGGGAAAGAATTCAGGTCCTTGGTAGATCATGTTTTGATTCTGTTGTTTCACTAAGGCTTATTAGGGATGATATGATCTCAGGTGGGAAGATAGTAGCATCCCCTATTTTGGACAAGACAAAATTACAATGGATTTTCAAGTTCTTTATTTAATGGGTGGTCTATTATATAAAACATGTTTTCTATTGAATTATGTGAGTTGAAACAGTAAAAGTTGTTTTTTTAGACTTGGTTGGAATCCCAAGGGGTGTCTTGGGCGGCACATTGAGATTTGGGAGCATCAATTACTGAAAAACTCAGGTTTTGGTGGACTAGTAAGGGAACAACATTTGTCTAAAACTATGTGGCCCACTAATGCAAACCATGAATCACTTGATGTTCAAAAGAAGATATCTACACATACTATACATAGTTTCCCAAACTGTATTCATGGATTATATTCTATGTTACATATAGGGAGTACATGCACACTATTTTACACAAGGTTAGAGCGTGATTTAGACAAACTATGAAAGCAAACATTGTGACCCCTCCCCTTAAAAAAATCATTCCCTAAAATGTTGTAACATAGTTTTTTCAACTATTCTGTAGAACCATGAACCCCATTAAAAGTTTTAATTTACACATTCGTCCTCTTTCCCTATTTTTTCCACCTCTATTCCTCTTTTTCCTCTGTACGCCGCAACCTCCTATGAGTGTTCCTCCTCCTTCCTCCACTAGGAATGTTGATTTCTATATCATACAATGTTGTATTTGATCTCTGTATATAACGTTGGATCAAAATATATAAAATACATGTTCCTCCCTCTTCGTATTTCATTTTAAACTCTTATATATTATGCTATTTTGGTGTGTGATTATTTTCCATGACTTTCGGGCGGATGACAATTTCATCAATTTCTCTTAAACCAGACCAAAAAAATCCTCAATATTGGATGGATGGTTCACTCTATGAAAAATTTATGTGGTTTGTAAATTTTCCATAATGATACTTTATATTATAAAAATATATCCTTGTTTTTTACACCAAACATAACTACTGTCACATCAAAATACAAAATTTATTTGATTTAAACTGTAGATCTTTGCTTGGGATGTGTTTCAACACTCCTTGGTATGGTTAGTGGTTAATATATCTTACTAAAACACCCCTTCAGGTATATTTGATAAAAATATCATGTTGAATGTCATAAGCCTAATGCATAAGATATATATTTGGGTTATATATATATATATTTTTTTAATTGAGTCTTTGCTTATTTTTGATAACTGTTGTAGTTGGATATGAAAGGATTATGATGAAAACGAATTATTTATATTCAATTGAATGAATTGTTTGAATAAAAAATTTCAATTTCTCTTATAAAACCCCTTGATTAAGAGTGTTGTCTTTAGTTGGAATGTGATATATGTGTTGGGACTTTCATGGATTTTTAGATTAATCTGATGACCTTATTAATTAATTTTAATTGATATGTTATGTGAATTACTTCTATATATTCCATTTTAAAATTCTAAAAATTATTAGTAAAATGGGTGTGGTACTCTTAATGATTCATTGTTTCATGTTATGGAATGCTCACAACATAGCCTTTCATATTGTTTAATTAAAATTTATTAAATGAATTGTGAACTTCGTGGGTTATACATGGATTTCATTCCACATAATTCTATTGATGAACTAATTGTACTTATGATCAAATACTGTTATTGGGTTCTGTATATGTTGTGGTTGATACTAGTATGCCATGGTGGGATCACCATATGTTTCTCTTACCTCATATAGAGGGAAACCAGTTCCTTATGGGAGAATCATATGAAATATAGTTGTACTAGAACATGAGTGAGACTTCATACCCTATGTGAGATAAAAGGAATTAGCTCAGACGTTATAGTCTAACATTATATTAGATTGATACTTTCCATGGCATCCCTATATCTCATTGGGTGGATTACTGTGGTAGTGAGAATTATTCTATTCCTAGTGTGATACATGGGTTCCATGACAAGGTTCTCCTCGGACAATCCGTGGATGCTACTTATGTAAATAGCTTTGAAACATTTATAGAAATGGATAATTGTATATAATTTTTATCCCTGTGATTTTTTTTCTAAGAAAAACCAAATTATTGGGATCAATCCATATCTTGATGTATATTTGATTTCGTTTTAATTACAATTTCCACCTTATTTTATTTGTACAAGTTACTTTTGGTTTAGAAATTCTAACTTAGGCCAAAGAAAGTGTGGTTGGGAAGGGTGACCTCAATAGAATCTGTCCCAAGTTTGTTATTTATTAATATATTTTTCATTGGATCATTACATTTGATATACATGCACACATCATATTTTAATGCATGAAATTGATTATGATTTAGAAAAAGTTTTTTATGGCTAACTGCGTATATCACACACATTGCCTAGGCAACCATTTCACTGAGGTTCTTGAGCAGATTGTATTTTTCGTAGGTTTAGAAATTATTCCTTTCACTGTATGGTGTAAGTGAGATCTTAGTAGTACTAGACTGGTCTAGTACTCAGGATGCTCGTGGCGTTTTCCCTCAGGGATTTATATTATGTATTTTCATGTATACTATCATCTCACCAACTATTTTTTTTCATCATTAAGTAAAATCACATGTATTTGAATGAATTTATATAATATATGGGCAATGGACACTTTTATTTAGTCATTCTATTTATTTTCCATTGTTTTTTGATTTATTATTACTTTTTCTCTATTTGTTTATATCGTTATTACTACAACACTCTGAGACTTGTGCAATGAGAGTATTGTATCCCCACCATACCACCATTAGAACCTTACAGCTTTTTAGAAGCCAAAGGAATATGGATAGGCAATCATAAGGACATGTGCTGACATGTATAGCTACTAGTTTAGTGGTTAGGCGGGTCTAGACATTAGACACACCACATTGGTTAATCTATATATGGTATATTCAATATATTTAATACAAGCACATGATTAATAGGAACTGATGTGAAAATAAAAATATTAAAATACTATAGATTTATTAATAATTAATCTTGTTAAAAATATAATGAATATTGACTAGGACTTTCAATATTGGTGTTCAGTTTGGCCTACTAGTTGCACACAAAGTGATGATTGAGTTAATACACAACCAACCACATTCAGGGTTATTAACTGCATATGAATCTATTAAAAATATTACATCCACTAGTTAGTATCTTGATATTTATTTCCTTTTAGGAAAACATTAGTCATTACATTAAAAAATTTAAGTATGATCTCCAATATGTAAAATTTCTTCTTATTTTAAATTTAAGTTTTTGAATTTCTACAACTTATGAAGACATTATCATGATATTTAATTAGTAATATCTCATTAATAATATATTTAATGTATGATAATAGCATGAATTTATAATCATGTATCATTTGAAAGTATTTCAAATGATATCACAACAAAAAATTAATAATTGAGAAGAATACGGGGGTATAAAAATCATTATTATTATAATTATTAATTTCATTCAATTAAAAAAATTCTACCAATGATGAATTTTTTTAGTTTTAAAAATGGTAATATTCATAATAATTTTATTAATTAATGTGTCAAATAATAGTGGGAAAATGATTGTATGAGGATAAAATTAAATAGTATTCGAACTCAATGAATGTTAATTGTGTTATCAATTCCATTACCTCATGTCAGAGACATTTTTATATACATATATCTTTCCAAATGAACAATTTATGTATAGAAAATACATGAATCAATTTTTTTAATAATTATATTTCATTTTCCAATATCTATATAACACTATAAATCATTTATTTGCACATAGTTGTTACTCTCGTCGTCCAGATGGAATTTTTTGATCAATTTCTCTAAAATCACATTTATATGATTATAATGGTGAAATAATTTATAAAATATTATCATAATATCTTCAATTTTGAAATTATTGTTTATTCATCATTATATATATTCTAGAGATATAAAATTATATATATTATCCAATGAGATTTAAATTGCGGAAAATGCCACAATATTAAAAATTAAAGGCTGTTAAAATTTCAAAGATCAATTAATGTCAATATAAATAATATGATCAAAAATTTATCAATAAATACTATTATTTGACTCATGAATTATTCATTTCCTGATTAAATACATTTATTAAAACATATGTTTATGGGGGTGATAAATACAATGTACACCAACCATAATGGTGGTACTCTATACATCACACGGATTTAGTTTCCATTATTTTAGATTATGGAATAGGGGGATAGTTAATGGTTATCCCATTGGAATAATTACACTTCAATTCATTAATTATTTTAATATTAATTTATTATAATGGTTAGAATAAATTAATAGGGAGAAGATGAAGAAAAAAAGAAATGAAAAATAATAATTAATTGTTCTCAATTTATTTAATGGGAGGTATTGTATAATATGTGGATTATTACATCATAGAGTGGTAATTTGGTGAGAAAAAATATAAATGATGTGTATAAGGGTGATTAGGATGGGTTTTGGTAGAGTTTGTTTTATCTAGGAGGCTCATGGTGTTTGAAGAAGTGGGATGGTGAAGGGATCCTTTTATAAGGGAGATATGGGTCATTTCTGTAAATATTTTTATCTTGGAAGTAATATACATGGATTTTTCTTGGTCACATGGAACTAAGGATACCCAAATTAAAAAATAGGATATTTTTTGACAAAACAAACATATAACCCCTCTTTAACCATTTTAATTATTACTTTATAGACAAAAATTTCCTTAGCTGAATGTTTTCCATAAAAAATGAAATTAACCTCATTGAAAAATTTTTAAATGAAGACTCAAAGAATTTATTTAACTTTTTTAAATACAACTTGTAAAAGTGATAAAATATTTATTCAATATAATTAATAAAAAAATATGTTCACTTAAAAGTCAATTTTTTTTTGAAACACCCTATAAATCTACCTCAAACTAGTATTGTTGTTATGATTCAAAAAATAATATCTATTTTATAAAATTCATATTAAAAAATATATATTACTAAATTTACATATATTTATGAATAAAATATCATTAAACCATACTATGACTATATGGTAATATATTGTGGGTGTATTATTCTCAGGGATGTCATTTTTACCTACTATAAAAAATATCGGGGGTAATATTTTCCCTAAAATAAAATAATTATTAACTAAATATTAATGAAATATTTTTTTTAAAAGTGGGTTGTCATTCTACATTAATTGTTCATATTTTTATGTTTTTACTTCTAACTTTTCATCCCTCTTGACTATATTCACTAATGAAGTTATCTAATATTGTAATATGTTCTCTATAGTATCAATAGTATGGATAGGAACTCCATTATATTACATGTAATCTTCCCAAATAATTTCCTCAATTGATAGTATGTTCTTGGGCCTGTTATGTAATTCCTCAAGAGTGAAACAAGGAAGTTTTTATCTACATTAGAGAGTTCTCGGCACGTATCCAAACAATATGCTAAAAAACAATGTTCTATAAATAATTTAATGTTATTATATACCTAGAACTCAAATTTTCTTTATTACCAAACCTTATTAACCCCTTCTAAAGATATACCTTTATGAATAAACGGTCCCCCATAATAAATTAAGTTAATTTCCTCTCATTATTAACATATCACATTTTTAATTTGAGAGAAACTAATATTATCTTGAAAATATCAAACATTTAATTTTATAACCTAAACTAGGTTTGGTCTTAGTACCATCCTTCCAAAAACAACATCCAAAAAATCTAAATAATGAAGGCCCTTCCATTAAAAGTCTTCATACAACACCATATTAATTTTGGAATGAAATATACTATTGTATAAAAACTATACTAAATGTAAATACAGGTACCATGTTACTTGAAAATAATGTTAGAAGGATCAAAAAATGAAATTAAATGTAAAAATAGTCCTTGCATAAAATATATCATTTTGAAGTTGATAGGTTGTTTTCAAGTGATTCAAATATTTAATAGACTTTTGATGACACCGGTATTTTTTTTGAATTGATTTTCATAATTAGACACAATATATTGTTCCACACTATGAAGTCTCACATTGCAAAAAATCATATACCCTAGTGGTACATGATTTTTCTTGGAATCCAAAAGACCTAGGATCAAATCTGAGCAGGGGAGATTTTCTAGTACTGTAGCACCGGCAGCAATGTACCAGTGGATGCACTACAGCGGTGGATGGACTATAGCGGATACTGTAGTGGTGGCGACAACAGCACTGTTGCGGTGGAGGGACTATAGCAGATACTGTGGTGGTGGCGGTACTGAAGCATGTATTGTAGCAGCATGGGTACTATAGCAGTACTATTCACTGAGGGGTCCTTTGGGCCAAAATTATGGTCTTTCAAGCCTTGTTTTCAGGCCACTTGTCCGTGGGCCTTCTGGCTATGTAATGGGTCTCCCTCTACCTAGTATAAAGAGGAATTTTCTTTTAAATAATAAATTGAGGGTTCAACCCCAACCTTAAAAAAATACTATGAAGTATCACAACATTATTAAAAAATAAATTCATGAAATTTGTTCGAGGGTATGATCCTCACTTAGATTAAAAAAATTTATAGAGATTTTGATGTGATCCACAATGCCCCATATAGCATCATTCCTCTTAGTGGTCTATAAAAGACTTATAAAAAATTCTATTAGAAAATTATGAATCTCAGACACTGGTATAGGGTGAGGTTTCATAACACCCTTAAGATATCGTCCCTTATCATTAAGTTACTAACACAACAAACACCTTGAAATCTAATTTGTTATTTATTACCTTGTTTTATCGTAAATAAAATTTCTATTCAAATACCTATACATCTTGGTGACTCTAGAGTGTATAATTTATTTTCTAACAATGTGGTTCATATAGTAAATCCTTATTCATATAATGTAGGGATATAACTCATAGTCTCTTTATAATATCCAATACTCCATTCTTGTAGATGATTTCCATTAATCTCCCATATACCACAACATGAATTGTATTTGAGAAATTATTGCTACAACGATGGAAGCCCTTTGTCTAATCCTATAGTGGTGGTTTTGGATTCTCATTGAAGTGGAATGATGTATCACCTTCATTTAATATTTTCATTTCCAACATTATTAAATCAAATAATATAACAACCATTTCATTTCTCATCATAATATATTACAAATTCCTTGTATTCTGATGAATCATACCATCTTCTTTATCTCATGATGATCACTATTTGAGAAAATATTTTTTATTGAATTTTTATAACTGTATAAATATAATTTTTTAACTATAGAGAGAGATACTATTTTAAATTAAGGAAAATATTACATTTCACAACTCAATATACTCTTCAAAAACATTTCTCACATTACTCTATCAAATGGAATTTAACCCCATTACTTGTTAACAAGGATTTGAGGTTGGTAAAATGATATGTTTTTAATAAATCTCTAATACTAACCTATTATGCCAGAGAAACAATGTTTGTGAGTTCAGTTTGATTGTGTAGACTATTCCTTGACTACCTTAGTCTTTGAATGATCAATTGATATTCCATATATAGAGATAAAATGGACATGAAAAGAATGTTTATAGAGCCAAAAATCACACTTACTGAATTTACCATATAAATACTTTCATCATAGATTCCCAATAATGTTTCATAAATTATTCTTGTTCTCTTCATAAATTTTTGAATATACGATTATATTATCAATAAATTCTAAAATAATTATCATGGTAATATTTGAATATTCTATTTATCAGATCCATAAACTTATATGTATCAATTGTTAATAAAAACTGAATTTCCCTAAACATAAAATGTCAATACATTAAATAAAATTCCATATATTTGATTTAATTGTTATTTTCCCTTAATTAATGAAAACAAAAATTCATTTTAATTTTTATAATGTACTTGGATCCTCAATGGTGATCAAATAAATGATAACTATAAAAAAATTATAATTATCATTGATTTTAGTATAATATATGTTTAGAATCATAGAATAATATTTCATTTTTAAAAATTGAATACAGGCTCGGCCGGGTGAAACACTATGTTTTATTAATATATTTTGTAAAAACATTCCCAATTGTTTTCTAAACACAAAGTTATCCATTTGGATTATTATTTATAGAGTCTTAAATATTGGGTTTTCATCTGTGGTAATTTTAAGGGAAGAAACGACATCATTATTAGATGTATTTTCAGGTAATTATTCTAGAAATACATTAATTTACTCTTGTACATTAGGTATATATTCTATTCTAAAAAACATTTCATGTCCATAAATTTTGTTTTCAATTCTTATTCTCTTAATATCCCATTAAATAAGCTACTGGTTATAGATCCAAACAAGCCATAGATAATTAATTCACTACCCAAAAAATAAGTAATTATATGAATCCGACACAAGTTGAAATATCCTTGCCCAGTTAATAAATTTTAATATCATAATGTGTGTCCCAATTCATACCACTAATTTTTTCGAAATAAAATATTTTTATAACTGAGATACCTCTGACCTATATTCCTAGGTCTATTGTTAACAAAAAATTCATTACAAACTGTATTAGATTCTATGATATATTTACCATGATAAAATTTCAAAACATACACATTATTTTAGTATTTTATACATAACGTCTCCTAATATTCTCATATGATATCAATAATGGTTATGTAACTTAAGAGTCTTGATACATAATAAACATATATAATTAGAGATATTGAATATCAAACGAATTTATTATAAAAAAGTAACCTTTTGACATTTACTAATTAAAAACATTCATTATAACAGGGGGAAATAGAAACATAAGAAAGGGTGAGCTCAGATGATTAGTAAGGGTAAGAATGGAATAAAAAAATAAAAACCATAATTGATTATTAGATCATAAGTAGGGAAACATAATATAATCATGCAATATATCATTTAATATTGAAGTTATAGTGCTAAAAATTAAAAAACTTAAATCATTTGACTCATAATATATCTTAGCAAAAACATATGATGTGGGTCAAGTGATTCAACAATAATGATACATGAAATCATAATATAATCATAATATAATGACATAAAATTATTAAATAAAAATAATAATAGAAAAAATCATAATGGAGTAGGAATCAAAACTTAATTCTTATAAAACAGCGGTGTTTGCATCACAAACTAATACTCATTACATATTGGAAGGAGTCCCATAATTGATTAGGTTCTCTCCGCAATACCTATTATAATTACCCATGAGATATAGGTCTTTACATAAAGTTGTATAGGAATTTATAATTCCAGGACAACCAATTAATTAATTGATATAGTCCCATAGGGGTTTGGGATAACTCCATATATTATTTCATAGTATTTCATGAGGTATATTGATTTTAAAAATTCATCATAGGGCTATAATATCTGAGTCCACCCATCACATAATTAAAATCAAAATTATATCTTCCACGTGATCATGAAAACATAAATAATTCATCATAACTTAATTTACCCATTGAATAAAATTGGTTGTCAAGAAAACATTTATAAAACATAATCATCATCAACCATCCAGAGAATGAATGTGGACATTATAATATTATCATATACCATATAGATCATAAAAATATATAACATATATTGATATATATGACATTTAGTTTTATTAAAGTAGTGATATATCAACTGAAAAACAAGATAAAACATAGTTCTATTTTATAAATTATTTAAAATCCAAATCACATAAATTATAGAATTTGATTTTATTTATATAATACAATGAATTTAGTAATTTAATCACTATAAAAAAATACATGTTGAAAAGAAGATATTTTCTTTCATTAACGGTTTAATTTTTTTCCTCTGTAAATAGTCAAATATTACCCATATGAAACAATCTATATATTTTGTTTGAAAAAAATATAATGAATTTTTTATATAAGTAAAAATTAATTTAAAAAATAATTAGAATATGTAAAATTATGTTCATTGATTTTTTAAGGAATATGGACATAAATGAAAATGATTCTCATCTAAAAAGAATAAATATGGATATTTTTTATTAAAAAAAATTTATAGGTCAATTTGAGTACCACAGAGGGGAATATTGAATTAATATGTGATATATCAAGAAAAAACCAAAAAATATGATAACATAAATTATTTAACATATAATTAGAATAAAATTTCCTATAATTGATATTAAAAAAACAACATTGATAAAAATATGGATTGTAAAATAAAAAATTATAGATTTGGTTACCTTTTAAGTTAAATATAATTTAAGAGATAACATTAGATAAATTTTCAAATACAAATAAATTTCAAGAATATCATTATAAAAAAAATAATGGGAGTCATATACATTGTACAAAATAAATAAGGATGTGAACATAGAACATATCTCAATAGAGTGAAATTTAGATTACGAAACCCTTATAACATTGGTATCTATTAATTCTAATACCCAGGAAATATAGAATATGGGTTAGATTTTTAAATACCAAAAATTTAATTGAACTAGAATAAATACATCAATATTGTAGTATCTAAATCAAAAAATATAAAACAATTGGTGAATACGACATAATATTCAATGAAATAAAAGTTAGACGAGAAATCGTAGAATTACTCTTGACTTCGAAAAAGTGGTTTCTCCTCATGTTTACTAATTATTAGCATTTTTGATAAATTACTGAAAAAAATTATTCAAATGTATTAAATTATATAAACATTAATTATAATCATTAATTATACATTTAAAAGATAGTTAATGTTTTTTCCATCATCAGATGTAAGTAATTTAGATTGTTCTGCACCTGTTTTGTAAAAGTGATATGAGAACCCATTCAAGGAATAAAAATTTCGTAATTCCCATATTAATATAGTTTATATAACAAATTTATCATGATAATTAATAATATTTTAAATTCATTCCATGAGAGTTTTTGTTTCAAATCTCGAAAATGAAATCGAAGATGAGTTTGTCTTAGAGTAATTGACCAAAATCAATTGGTTACATTATAATTATCACTAATTACTATTTTATCCCTAGAAAATTATATTCATGAAATATAATACTATTAAATTTTATATATTCATGAAATAAATTTGTAAAACCATCAATGTAAGGAGACAATGAAAAATGGTTTATATCCCGTTGTGGAGGTGGTTATCCAAACGTACACATGAGCGATGTTTCCATTTTGAATGGATAGATAGAAGTAAAGTTAAAATTAATTTATATTTATAAAATATTAAATAAATTTTCAATGTAATATACATTCATTAAACTTTCTATATAACCATATCTGTAATATGATAATTAAAATATGAAATATTTCTTGATGGAGGTGGTAGTCAACATGTACAAATTATTGAAATTTATATTTTCCATTATATGGGATGGAAATAGAAAATTGTTGAATGTTTATCATAAAAATATTTAAATATAATTAAAATAATTTTGTTGTTATATTTACTTTTTATAAATTATATTTAGGTGTTTTGTGAAGAATAATACTTGATAAAGGCTATAGTGAACATATAAATCTTCAATGGATAATATCTTTTCAAAAAGAGCAAAGATAATCTAAGATGGGTCATTTTTGAATAAAACTAACTATATGCGATGAAATGGGTGTTTGGGTGGCATTTATGAAGATATTAGTTTAGTTACGGTACTCTTGTTGTGAGAAGAAGATAAAATATGTGGTTCCATTTGATATGTAAGGGGAGTGGAACTTTTTTAAATACCCTTAACATTAAAATCATAGAGTCTTTTTTGGGGGAATGTGGCACAAATTTAAATTTTTTTTGATTTTAGTATGATATATGGCCAGATTCAACTAACAAAATAATATATATTCAATTATTAGTGAAAATTATATCCTAGTCATTTAGATTAAACCCATTTTATCCCTTTATATTAAGAAAAGATTTTGACCATGGTAACGTTTCATTATGGATGAAATTTAATTTGGAAATTTTATCTATTATTTACTATTATTCATCATATAGAATCAATTTTACATGATTAAATCACATAGTTGGAACAAATAACTTTTAATATTGTTACATAAAAT
Source organism: Viscum album (assembly GCA_963277665.1). Taxonomy (NCBI): domain Eukaryota; kingdom Viridiplantae; phylum Streptophyta; class Magnoliopsida; order Santalales; family Viscaceae; genus Viscum; species Viscum album. The sequence continues at coordinate 1,774,937,217 of OY728146.1, read as the reverse complement.
GTATTTTTTTTAATTATCCTTTTATGAATAAAAATATATTAACACCAACCTTATGTATAAAATTATTCTTCATGAAATTTATTAGGTTTTTAAAAAAATAAGAGTTTTATGACTTTTATATCAATCTAATCTAGAATGGATCACTGTAATTTTTTAATTATTGGATAACATATAAAATTTATTTTTATTATATTAAAATATATCTTAAATTTCCAAAATTCAAGAAATAGTTTAGAGACTCAAAATGATATTTTTGAATAATTTATTCTACATTTTAAATAATTATTTTTTGATAAAATGGATTCAAAATTTTTAAATTCAGGATTCTATAAAAATGATTTCATAAAAGTTATGGTATTTTTTAAAATATTATTTTTCACTATTCCATTATATCCAACATTTTTTAAAAAAAATCCAAAATAATCACCCTGTGATAATTTTAACATGAATAGTTAAAAATTATTTTATTTTATGGAATAAAATTTATAAATTTTGTAGAATCTAATTATAATATCTCTACAAAAAATAAGTAAAATCCATTGATAAAATATTTTTTTAAAGTATAAAATGAATTTATTATCATTAATATCCTAGTAACAACCATTATATGATTGTTAATTTACATTCTATACTATATTATGAAAAAATCATAAACATTATTTATTATTGACGATTAATTTAATTTATTAACATAAAAATTAATTATTTATTATATAAAAATCATTTAAAATATTTGTTTTTTATCATCAAATGATTTAATTCTCATTGATAATTTAATAACCATTTTAGATATTACTTTTTTAAAAAAAAATATTCTTTATAATAATTTATTCAATAATTATTACACTCTAAATAATCTAAATTTAACAGTTTTATAAAATATTTTATATTAAATAAAATATAAAAAAAATAATCAATAAAAATGAAGGTGGTGAATCATTTAATTTATTATTGGATCATACTATTCATGATTAATGGATTTTATTATAATATATTTCATATTATAATATAACATAACGTTATTCACAATGGTTTAGTATTGAGTGCATCACAAGCTATTAAACATATCTAATTTGTTGAAGATAAATATATTCTAAAATAACAGGGTGTTACAACAATAAAAAAAATTTCAATAAGAAATTATCTCTTAATATTTACAGATATTAGTCATTATATCCTTAATGAAATAAAATTACCACTACGTGTTTTGAATGATCACCCATTTCTTAATCTGTCTCGAGATGATTAAATGTTATTAGAAAATATAAAAGATATAAATGAATGTGTATATATGGATTCTAATAAAGAATTTATAACATTGGATTTATAATAAAATAAAACTCAATTACATAATTTTGAAAACAAAATTTATCTACTATGATTGAATAAGATCATCTTACCACCTTTTTCTTATTCTGACGTGAATTTCTTTATCGATTCACGAATTTATATAAACAGTGCCACACCTTCTTATAGTTGAATCATTGAACATCGGTAGCACCCATTGGGAATTCATGATCTTAGTGGCCCTCAACACCATATATACTGAAAACTCTCATTACATTGATACATGCACCAGGGTGTTTCATTCTATAATTTTTAAATATAAATAAATTTACTCTTCACTTTTGTCATTTACCGAATTCATCTTATCCTAATGTTATATCTTATAGTTATTCTATTATTTTACATTGATAATGCAATACTTGGTGAAATATTTCTATCTATTATTTTACAATTGATAATATATCTTCATCTGATGAACAATTTTACAAGACGAATCCCCTTGAAGACTAGGTTTTACTACATCAACCATTCGACCAACAAAACTTTTTTGGTTACCTATGTAATCTACAACATATCTTGATAAACTAATAATTTTATGCATACAATTAGAATAATTTTCCATCTTTTATTTATTTATATTAATTAATTTTATCCCCATAAAAATCTATTTATCACAAGAATGGTATTTTTATAAAATTAAACACCTCAAAATCTTATATTCAATGTTTTATATTAATTCCACCTTGTAATTTTATTAAACTATTGACCATAATTGATTTAAATCAACATTACGAATATAAACATCAATAATAATCATTTATATTTTACAAAATCCTATGAAAATAAATGTTTTCTCAAGATACTTGATTCATTTCTCAATTATTATTGTATTAGTGGTTCCACAATATGATAAAGGTTTGGGTACTATGAAGTGTTCCAACACACACATATATATATGTATATATATATGATGTTGTTAATTGACCATGTCATCCACATGGGAATGGTTATTAGTCATAACTTGATTTATATACCCAAATATAGTTATAATCCACTTATCTCAAATTTCACCATCATTGACTTACTCATGTATAAAATCCTTATATGGATAATTAGTATTGATATGGTCCCCATCCCTTCTTGGTTGAAAAATTTATATATATATTTATTCATGAAATTAACGAAAACTATATGATTATTTAACCATTGTAAAATGTAATTGAGAAATTAAAATATTCCTGAATACATGAATGGTTTATCATAATGCATGTGTTATCAAACTATGTTCTTATATATATCAAATTATAAATATTTCCACTAAACATTATTTGATACCAACTTTAATGACCTGGAATCAATATCATGGAGTAAATGTTTAGATTAATACACTAATAAAAAATAAAAAGAGATCAAAATTTACATGATAAAATTTTTAAGTTGTATTATAAGACTAGATAAGTATATAGCTTAAATATTTCATGTGAAACACAAAATACAACTACTTTCCTTATTAAGAATTCAAATATTCCTTCATCTATCATATCCTTGTAATTATTCCACGTAATCTTCTGTGTTTTGTAGGTAAAGGAAAAATATATAATGTGGTGAGATCATATTCGCATTAATGGGGTTTTGTGGAATCTATCACATATTTTTCAAGCATGATATATTTGGTAAAAATAAAAAATAATCAAATATTCCTTAAAATTAGTAAATTTTGTGTGATCTAAAAATAAGTAATAAAATAATCAAATAAAAATTAATAAATAATTTTACAGTAGTAAAATTCATAATTTTGGTTATCTTAATCTTACTACTGAGGCCTCATTCCACAAAACCATATATCATGGTATGCAACTGTCAAATATCCCAACTAGTTTGTCTCATGAAACCTAAAAATGTTTCAAGGGGATATATATTATCAAGACCCTCCCATAACAAAATATTTGAAATTTATTCATTATATGAGAGGAATAAATAATCATTAAATAATCAACATGTCATTGTAATCAATAACTATCCATAAAAAAATAATAGGTATACAGATAGCCAATAATTATCTAATCAATAAATAAAATAAAAGCCTCATTAAACACCCTTTAAATTGTAATGTGTTCAAATGTTGTATACTAATGTATATATAGTAAGTCAATATATAGAAAACATCAATGAGGTTTAGGGAAAAGAATATGAAAGTAAATATTTTCAAAAACATTATGTTTTTATAAATAAGTGTCTAAAATATCCAACTAATATGCCTCTGTAATTTCAATCTAGGTTTTTATTTTGGCCCCTAAATATGCACCATGTGATGGTTGAGTTGACACCCAACAAATATGTTTCATAGTTATTACACCTAGGTCCATCTATAATAGATCATATATATATGGTCCCTACTATAAACATTACATAATCTGGTAAATTTTTATTGAATTATGATTAATATATTCCGAAATATATTTTCAATTTAGAGTTTTTGAGAATTATGAAATAATTCATACATATCAACCCACAAGAATAAAAATTGGGTATTTCTAAAAAAGTATTCATTTCTATTATAATAAATTTATATCAATAAAACATTAAATTTATTCTTGAAAAATCTTCAAAACATTAAGCTTGAATTCTTCATTTCTCTTCCCCATCCATAAACCTTATGAAAACATTATAAAAAGTAGTATGAGGACAAAAAATTGTAAGGGACAACAAAAGAAAAAGTAAACCATTAGTTCATATATACTTATAATCATATGAACATATTTTCACAAATAAAAACTTTTCAAATTCAAATTATAATATAATTATATTTTTAAAACAACAGATTTCCAAATGAATAACAAAATAATGCCATAAAATAATTTGAGGCATTATATACATAAGATTATAACCCATGAAGAAACCTTATGATTTGTAACCCCCAAAAATATGTGACAATGTAACCCTAAGAACAACCTTGTGACTTAACCCTTATGAATACCTTATGGTGTAACCATCCGAATTATAGTTGGAATAATTATATGAGTCAATATCTAAAAGAAACATACCCAATTAATTAATGACAGATATTGGTCCCAACATTAATAATAAAAAATCTAAATTACCAGAGATTTATCATATAATATGAACACATTCCTTATAAAAATACTTCTTGAAGAATATCATATATTTTGAAAGAATATTGTTCAAGTAAATTAGAAATCCTTTTCTTTGTAAATAAACTTGTAATATTGTAATTAAAACACCAAAACATTAAGGTGTGATGTAAATGGGATAAACCACTCATATCATAAAAGTTAGGAACAAAATTAATTTTTTTAAAAATTTTGAAAAAGGATACATTAAAGAGGACTTTTATAAGGAATGGTCAATACCATTTGTCTGACATCCTTTAGGCGTGTTAAAAATTATCATGTTTAATGGATTAAATAATGTTATTAATTTATTAAAAAAATATTTTCATAACTAAAAAATATAATATGATATTTTGATAAAATCATTCAACACATTTATTGATAATATTTTTTTTAATTTTTTTCATTGTTTATTTCATGGTTTCCATGGTTGGGTTTTTAGGGGATTTCTTCTTAAATGAAATAAAAACACCATAATAGGAAAATAATTATTTTATAAGGGAATGGGATGTTATATTCTCCGCCAATTCTAGAAATTTCCTCATCCCATCTTATTTACTTATTAAACAATATAGGATACATGTCCCTCATAGCATTTTCTGATTCCCATATTTTTTATTCAACCGTGTAGTTTCTCCAAAACATACCTTCACATGGTGAATTAACTTATTTAAAATCACATTCTCTCTATGATCAGGAATCAGAATATGATTTTTCTCATAAGAAATGTTCTATTCGCATTTAACTACTTCTCATCTCAAAAAATGTGATTAATCTGGCACATACATTCAAAACATTGTATCATGAAAAATATTGTGTCTGTGAGATAAAATCAAAGGAAAAGCTACTCAATAGGAAATTGGTCCATCATTCCATAAATTTCATAAGGTCCAATGATCCTAGTAATTATATTTCATTTCTTAAAAAAATGTATAAAGCTTTTGTGAGGAATAATTAAATGAAAAAATTATCACTTATCTAGAAATTTAAGACATTTCTACTATTATCTTTATAAATTTCATGCCTACTCTGAGATGTTCTCAGGTGTTTTGGGATCATATTCACTTTATTAGTGACATAGTATACTAATTAAGGTCCCATAAACTTCATTCTTCTAACTTCATCCCAAAATTTTTGGTGTCCAACACCACATTCCAATAAATTCCATTAAACCTTCTATTTGTATACTAGAATGAAAACTATTATTATAAGATAACTCAACTAAGGAAAGATGATTTTTCTAACTTAATTGGAAATCCATTGAAAAATCATGTGACATATCTTTTAATGTGTGGATTTTTCAACCATTCAATCCATTATATTTAATAAGATTGACTATGTAGAAATTTAACTCAATTGTCAAAGAATTTTGAAGGCCTTTACAAAATTTTGAACTAAATCTAGGATCAAAGTTAAGGAAAATAATGAGAGGAACTCCATGGAACCTGAAAATAACTTTTAGGTACTGTTGATAAATATGATATATTTAATTTGTTTCTTGAATAAGTAGTAACTGTGTATAATTACTTAGTTAATCAATAATAACACAAATTTTGTTATTACCATGATATTTCTATAGTAGACCCACCATGAACTCCATCGATATATTTTATAATTTTTATTCAAGTATTGGAAACGGATGAATAATTCCCTTTGGTATTGTAGTCTCCAAATTATATTTATTACATGTTAAAATATATCTTTATAAATTCTGAAATATCTTTTTTATCCCATCCCACATGTAATACATCAAAAGGGCTATGTACACGTTTGTACTATTGGGCTGAACTGAAAATTATGAACAATGAGATTCATGTAATAATTTTTTCTTCACTTTGGAATTCCAAAGAACATATAATCTCTTTATAAATCTAAAAAAAATTATCAACATTAAATTCAAAAAGCACACCATCCTAAACTAAATCTATCATTTTCTATAAAATATAGCCATCCTTCATTTCATACTTAATTCAATATGAGATAGTTGACTACATTTAAACCTAAAACCAAAAAGTATAATTTCATGCATGAACAACTTGCATGATAAAATTCTTCAAATCATTAACCAAGGTGCATGTTCCAAATGTAATATGGTTAATAATGCATGATTTCCTCGACTAAAGGAAACCAACTCTTGGTTTTACTTTCCAAGATGGTAATTGATCATGAAATCATAAACTTATATTAGTTCAATCCATCTTCTCTACCTCATGTTAAATTTATTCTAAGTAAATTTACAATTTCAAACATTTATGTTATGTTTATAATTTAAAATTTTCTACATATATATGATGCCTCCAAAATTTTAAATTGAAAACCATAAAATTTTCATTCTGGATCTTGTTTTGGGTAATTTAACTCATGAGGTTTCATTTTTATTCAATCATAATCAATTAAATGATAATTTTTCATCATCACGCAAAAAAGCCCCTTCAATGAAGCATCACTATAGGTGATAAACTATATTTTTCTAGAAGGTGGAGACAAAACTATAACATTAACTAATATTCATTTCAATTCTTGAAGGAAAACATCATAATATTCTATCCAAATTAATATATCCCCTTTCAATGATAACTTAGTTATCAAGAAAGATAACCATGATTTTTTAACAAACCATTGGTATTTATAAATAAATCCACGAGAAATAAGAATCTATGAAAAATTTCAATGTTTTTTCCATTCATTATCCAATTTTTCTTTTGTTGGATCAATAATAATTTCATAATTATATATAATATGCCTAGAAAATGAATTTTTTGAAATAAAATTTAACATTTTCTACATTTCTAGAATAAACTTTTATATGTGTTTGAAAAATAAATACTTGAACATTTTTTATTTTCCTAAAAACATTTCTAATATACCAAAATATAATCAATAAAATAACAATCTTATTCAAATATTCATGGAAGATTCTATTGATAAGATAGATAAATACTATAGGGGAATTTTTCATTCCAAAGGGAATAAAAAACAACACATTGTGTCTATATCTATATTAGAATGATATTTTCAAAATTTTATCCCCATTAAAACTATTCTTATAGTACCCATATCACAATTCAAACCTGTGAAAATAATGATATCTATAGAGCTGATCAAACAAGTCATCATTAGGAGGTTGTGGATACTTCTTCATAATTGGAATGTTATTGAAAGCACTATAATTAATTAAAAGCCTCATGAAAACATATTTCAACATAAAAAAGGATCACTCTTTGATGAAGTGATATGATTAATAAATTCAATGTTATGAAACATATGAAACTTCTTTTACAATACGAGAAGTTTTATTCGATCTATTCTATGAGGGGGATTCATAATTTGCTTTGCCCCGGGAACTAGGGAAATGGTAAATTAAACATTATGATATAGTATAACACAATTAAAATCATATGGAAAAATATTTAGGTGGTCATTTACCCCTAGAAAATCATCAATCTGAATTGATCCCATATTTTAAACAATATGTGAAAGATAAATTTAATTTCCATCTATTAATAGTTTCTTAGCTTCCTGATATGTTATAAACAGTATAGATTCATTCTTGTTTACAAACTAAAATTCGTACTAGAAAACCACTTATTTACCTCTATAATAAATTTTAGTATAATAAATATAATAATAATAATACTTATCCAGAATAATATTAAACTATATTTGGGGATAAAAAATAATGTTTGCAGTTAATTTCATTCTGCATATAACAACTAGAATATTGTTTCAATTCCATTTTTTTATTTAATATTTTCCCCTTGTGATTTAAATGTATGTTCTGGTTTCATTTCTTTATTTGAAATATAAAATATCACAAATAAATTCTAAAAAAAAGAATACGTAGTCACCATTGAAAACAAGACATTAGAAAAATTCGAGTAATCAAAAAATATACTTGATACCACTTTATTGGATATACCATCATCATCTAATGTCACCAAAAACTATGTCCCTACACATTCCTTCATATAATATGGATTTGTTCAATCATTCATCTCATTATTTAGGATAGTATTTTAATGCTACCCCATCGCACCACATTTAAAACACATAAAAATTTTCTTATCAAAATTAAAATTCTGATCATATTTATTTTAATCTGGGGATACATGTACAAACATACCAGATAATAAATACTTAAAATATTTTTTAATACATTTTCCTGAGTGTTTTTACAACAATTAAAACAAATCAGAAACTGTATTTTCTTACTTACATGTTTCATTGATTGATTATTACCCATTGTATGCCTTGTGAGAATCTTACTTTTTTGTTTTCAAAGTACATATGATCATCATAAAACTCTATTTATACCCACTTATAGCATCATCCAATTTTCTCTTAACTTTATAATTCACAGGTGTCAAATTCCCTTTCAATAGATTTTCATTAATCCTAAGCCAAAACAATTAATTTTATTATCATGATCTAAAATAATATTTTAAGAATTCCATTCCAATCAGGTGAAGTTCAATTCACACATAGCCACTAAAGTATCCTTATTCTATTTAAAATATAGGAATTTATTTTCCACCCAAATTAGAACCTCCATAGGAAAATTATTTTTCAAGGAATTTATTATTAAATTTATCAAATTCTAAGAAATCAATCTCTTTTCTATACTTGGTATTATTGACCATTGACCACCACTGGTCAGCATCACCTTCAAAATAATAAATAGTAATACTATTTTATTATTATTTAACTCCCCATGACATTAAATATCGATTCTAGGTCTTTAATAAATCATTAATCCACCATTGGGTCAGATGTTCCGTCTTAAGTAGGAGGGTTTTGCCTCCTAAAATGTTCTATTATCATCATGTATCTTTTTGGAATCTCTATTAGTCATCTTTCATGGATTCCACCACCATATATAGCACGTTCCCACTCAATCATTACTCCCCCAAACTACATGGTTCCCATTATAACAATTTTCGTTATTGATCTGAAAATATACAATTTTTACAGTGCCTTCCTACATCAGTTTTTTCCCTATTTATTATGCAAAAAATAATACTGTACAGTCATATCTTATCTAGAGAAACATAGTGATCATTAAATTCAATATATTATAAAATTATCCATAAGGTAAAAACAATTTATGGTATTCTATTAACATCATATTAACCACTAATTTAATCTAAAATATGTTATGATACCAAATCTATGGTTGTGACTATCAAACGTTTATAATCTTGTAATTAATTATTGAATTAACACTCTTAAATTCCCAAATATCTTTTCATTTTAGAGTTTTTGACAATTAAGATATAATTTGTACCTATCAAACCACATAAAAACAAAGTGGGTACAAACAAAACAATATCCATTTCTCTGTAAGGGATATAAAAAAATAAATAAACAATTATTTCAAAACTAAATAGAAAAATATGAAATCATTTCACAAATACATATTTATTACAAATAATGTATCATATACATACATTTTGAAGAAAGATATTTGGATAAAACATTGAAAAATTAAATAAAACCATAATGATAAATTAGTATATTAATTACATAATATTTTAACCATCATGGAAACCATATGATTTGTAACATTCAAGGATACCTTACAATGTAACCCTCACAACAACATTATGGTGTAACCCTCACTAATAAATTATCGTGTAATAATCACAGTTACACTTGGAATAACCATTGTGATAAAATTCCGACATAAACACATCTGATGAATTGGATGGAGATATAGGTCTCATCCTTAATAATAAACACATCTCAAGAACCTGAAAATAATTATAAAAGAATAACACTAGAATCATAGAAACACTCCTTGAGGAAAATCACTTATTTTAAATTAATACTGTAAAAATAAAATGGAAAGACATTCTATTGTAAACAAACATATGACATCGTAAATAAAACATTAAAACATTAAGGAATCATGAAAATGGAACAATCCTTTAATTATATAATACATAAAAATACAAATTTTGTTTTTTAAGATATATTAAATAGAATTTTTAGATGGAAAGTCCCTTATTTTGCGTATAAATACAATTATATGTGATCAAAATTGCATTATAATGTTATAAAAAAAGTTATTAATTTATTATAAAACTATATTAATTTTTATAATACAATAAATTATATTTTTATAACAACGTTTCACCAAATTATTGATAATATTAAGTCATTTTTATTGTTTCACATTCATTTCGTTCATTGATTCCATGGTTGGTTCATTATGGGTTTTCTGATCGAACAAAGGAAAAACTCATAAGTGGAAAGATATAGTATCAATATTCTTCAATAATTTTAAATGATTCCATATATTTTTTTTTCATTTTTAAGGATGATACTTTTGATAAATGCATAATGAAAAAGAATTAATTTATTTTGGTGTTTTATAGACTGTCAATAACATATATCATATTATTTAATATCATGGTTTTATATTAGTCATAGAACATTATATGACTTATAATATGTTTAATATATTATTATTTAATGATAATAATGATTTTATGATAAAACTTTATGGTGGTAAATAAATATGAAAACACATCATCCGCGATGATAGCAAATCAACACATTGCGGTCAATGTTTTCATTATTTATAATAAGTGGAGAATAGGAGAGGTATGATGATCGATGATACATTTTCAAAAAAAAATTATACTATATATAATATTATAGATTTATCCTGTCACTTGGATGAGGGTGGGTGAGGAGAGAATAATAAAAGAAAAGAAAAAAATAAAAGAAAAGTAAAGTGGATTTTTCCTCACAAATATATTCTCCTTGAGAACCACCTTAAGGAACATGTTTTTTGACTTTTGGTCAGATAATGAGGTACTAGACATGGGGAAGAGGCCTGTTAATGTATTTGAGATGAAATTAAAAAATATATAAGGATTTGGAGGTAGTGAGGGGTGGTATTAATTGTGGAGTGGTTGTGTTTTTTATTATTTAATTGATTAGTATATTATTTTGACTGAAGAATATGAATAGTTTGAACGTTATCACTTAATATATTAAAATAATTAGTTAGGGGTTTATATAATGGGCTTAATTCATCCATTAATCATCTATGACTCAATAATTGCAATTATTATCAATTAAAATAAATCATAGTATTTAATTATTTAAACTAAATATTAATTTGTGAATACATATTGTGAAAATTAATTTTATTTTAGATAATTATGGTATTTATAAATTATTATTTTTTATATAAAAAATAGAATTTTTAATTTTTAAAATATTTTTTAGTGGTAGAATCAAAAAACTAAATCAAATTTTCATTCATAAGATACCAAAATTTAATTTATACTTTCATACGTGAGTTTCTATTCTATTTTTTTAGATTAATTTATTTCTACCAATACCCTTTATTTCATTATAAATTTATAATGAATTTAACTATTTAATTATAGATTGAATACAAACTATTTTATAAAAACATGGGATGTTACATTCTCCCCAACTTCATGAAAATTCATCCTCAAAATTTCTATTCAATCATTAAATATGTGAGGATATCCTTTTATCTTAGGATATTTTGTTTCCCATGTTTCTTCTTCCACCATGTAGTTTTTTTCAAAAAACCAAAACCTGGTGGATTACCATATTCTACAGTGTAAATTATCTCTATAATCATGAATATAAATAGTAATTTCCTCAAAATAATGGTTAACTTCTATCTGAACTACTTAATGTATCAAAACATGAGATAAATATCTTACACACCTTCTTAACATCGAAACATGATACAATTGTGTACCTAAGAGAAAATTGAAGGCAAATCTACTCAGTTATAAATTGGTCTTACTTTCTCCAAAATATCATAAGGTCCAATGAACTATTGAATTATGTTTCCTTCCTAAAAAATGAATTAAACAGCCCAATGAGTTATTTCAAGGAAAAGATGATCAGAAAATTAAAAATAAAAGACTTTCCTCTTTATAATCTTAACTTTTCTTCTTTTTTCAAAGAATTAATCATGTGTTTCAAGATCATATTCAATTTCTCAGATACATCCTTCACCAATTATGATCCCATAAACTTCATTCCTTGAATTCAACCAAAAATGATGCATTTTGACTCCACATTCTATATAATGCCTCAAAATGTGCCATCCTTATATAGGAATGAAAACTACTGTTATAGGAAAGCTCTAATAAGGAAATAATTATATCCCAACACTCTGGGTCTTCCATTGAACAATAATGAAACATGACTCAACATTTATTATTTATTCTCTCAGTCAGTCTATCAGAATAAAGAAAAAAGGATGTGATGAAATTTAATTTAGTTACCATTGAATTATAAATGTGTTTTGAATAGACAAATGTCAATTTAGGCTCATGGTTAGATATAATAGAGAGAGTAACTCCTTATAAAATAAAAATCTATTTCAGGTTCTATCTAGATATATGATCAAGGGAATTATTTCTTAGAATATGAAGGAAATATGTATATTATTTTTTCGATCAATAATAACCCAAATTGTGTTGTTATATTAAGAATTATTTAGTAGTCCCACTATAAAGACCAATGATATATTTTCCCATTTCCATTCTAGTACTGGAAAATGTGGAATCATTTACTTTAGTAGTTGTCAGATTACATTAACCTATTTAACATTAAAACATTTCATTTTATAATCATAAATATCCCTTTTTATTTTATCATACCAGAAATACTCCCATTGGTTTGTTTACATCATAGTGCTTCCAGGATGAACTGAAAACAATAAACTATGACCCTCACTTAAAAAATATTTCTTCATATGGGAATCACAAGGAAAAAATAATCTCTTTCCAAATCTCTAGAAACAATATTTATCAACATTAAATTTATGAAAAATACATTCCTTAACCAAATATAATTTTTTTACTAACATGCATCCTTCCATCCACACAATCTTAACTCTTTCTAATAGAGACTTTTTCACTAAATACTAAAAAAATAGAGTAATTTTCTAAACCAACAAATTCCAAGACAAAATTCATCAAATTATAATTCAAGGTTTTATGTTCCAAATGTAACATGGATAATGATGAATGATTTGTTTGAATCAAGAAATCTACCACTTTGTTTTCTTATCATGTAGATTAATTGATTCTACAATCATAATACTTTATTAGTTCACACCATATTCTCTTAAAAATGTTCAATTCCTCCTTGGTAAATATGTACATCAATCATTTATGGTAAGTTTAAATTTAACATCTGGATCCATATAAATGATTTCTTTAATATTTTATAGTGACAACCACAATTTTGAAATCTATATCATTTGTGGGATAATTTAACTCAATGAGATATTAGTGGTCTTAGATCATATGAAATTACATCATAATTATATATTAAAATGAAACCAGGTACCTTCAATGAAGAATAAATAATAATGATAAACTCTTCATTTATAGAAGGGAGATCCAAAACTAGAGCATCATTAAATCTTTTATTCAGTTATTGAAAACTATTATCACAATCTTCTGTCCAAACATATTTAAACCCTTTTTATGTTAACACAGTTGGTGTAACCACACTGGTATTTAAAGAATAATTCTTCTTCAAATCTATTAATATTTTTAAATAAGATATTAATGAGAAATTTTATTTTGATAGCGTACTCAGCACGCAACAATGGATTTCTTTGGAATCATATGTTGCACACAACATTGAGTTATAGAGAAAAACAATATAATAATAAAATTATTTAAAATGACAATTAACGCATATCCATTGTAATACTATGAATGTACATAACAAACTACATTATGATAACACATATTTTTTAATTGTCTTTACATTTATCTAATAAATTCTAGAGGCTTAAAATAAGAATGAATCTGATTATAAACATGAAAAACTCTAACATTCTTAAACCGGACGATTTACCACCTTTATATGGAAAACCCTTTTTACATATAGTTGTTGTTACTTTTAAATTTTCCATTTTACAAAATATACTACTTCTTTAGAAGTTGGACATAAAAATTTTCTCTGGGAAAATTTTTGGTATTTTTTTGATACTGTTACTTTTTTATGAATTGTGAAAAATACAGAATTTTAAGTCCAAAATATATTTTCATCTAATTTATTTATATTCTTATGTTTTATTTTTTATTATTTTTAAAGTGACATTAGATTATATTTTTATTATTTAATCTAATGTCTATCACTTCATGTAATTCCACTTTGAAATTGGACGTAAACACATGTCAGTCTATAGGTAGTTTATACATCTATAAAACATGCTTTTTGGTTTTAACAACATGAATTAATTTTAAACTAATTTCGGAAACTTAAATGTTTTGAATTTTTTAAAATGGATTCTATATTTTTAATTATGAGGTCTAAATTGTGTAAATAAGTAAATATTATTTGAAGACATTTTGAAAAATAACTTTAGTAAATATTTTATTTCCTATGGTTAAAGGGTAAGTCCAGTAAATTAGGGTAAAAATAATATTATAATAATATTAAAATACCCTAAAACATGTAATGACCCTATTTTATTGTATATATCGAACCATGAGAATCCTTGGGTCGATTTTAGGACCCCATAGAGCCACTTGTGTTTCAAAATGACATTTAATTACTTTTAATTTAATGTTAAGAAAAATATAACCTAAACATGTATCTTCTAGTAAAACAATTTTGATATGGGGTAATATAAGTTATAATTTCAACTATAAAAATTAATTATAAATATAAAAATAATTTCTACATCATGGTATTTTATTTTTTATTTTTAAGGATTAAAAAAATAAATTTATTTGTGACACAATAGTGATATAATGATTATCTTATTAATGAATGATTTAAATAAATGAGATTATAAATATAATAATTTTTTTTTGAAAAATTTTATGTAAAACACTAATTTTAGGGATAATTATTACTTTTAATATATGAATCTATCTATATATTCAAAATAAAAATGTTGATATTGATTTTTGAAATGTCGGGATATTAATAGTATCTAAATTGACATTAATGAGTTTTTAAACAAATACTATTTTAGTAAATTATAGAATAGTACTAAAAATATAAGATTAGTCAAAATTACATAGAAATGGTTGAACATGTCATTAATGAACCACATGTGGTTCAATTGAAATTTTTTTGTATCTATATTAACCATATAGTATGAATATACAAGAAGACGTGGTAAAAGTTAAATAAGTTTACTACGGGTTAAAGATAAAAGATAATGTTAATTTTATTTTTTAAAATTTTCCAAATCTTATTGTAAAATATTATTTAGACCCATAATTATATGATATTTTAAATATACCAAATTGGTGTTATTATAATTTGAAAATCCATTAATAATATAATAATACTTTTAAACTTTTCTAAAGTGCCCCTCCTCCCTCTGATAAAAAGAAACCATATCTAACCCTTACTCACACCTATAAAGATCCATTGGATCTTCCAAAATATTCACAAATAATCTCCCAAAATCTATATATTCTTCCTATAAGCCTTACCCAAGGAATAAGGCAATTATATAAATCACTTTGGCTCAAATCAAAAAGAAGTTACCTGATTTGAGGTAATGTCTTCTCTCAAGATCCTATCCATTATTTTTCATTATCCACTCTCTTTGCTCTTATTATTATTTTATTATATATCATAACTAGAATAATAAATATACTAGGTTCTTTAATGATATGTATTATAACTACAATTACAAACACCTCCGTCTAATTGGTATAGAATGTATTGTTTCTGTGGATTGCGAACTACTGCCTCACGAAACGATGATTGTTCAATATTTTTCTACCAACTCATATGGTGGTAATTATGAAAGAACTATAATTAAATATGATATTTATGATATTAATTTTTTTCTTTATTCTTATTTAATTCTCTTTTAGAACATACTTTTATCCATTTCATGTTATATAAATACTATAATTTCAGTTCAGGAAGTGTAGACTACCGCCCCCTCAAAGTGATATGACTTGTTAATGTTACACATGGAACATATAAATGATGGAATTAATGAACTTATATAACATATATAAAATTTATAAAATATATATTATAGATTTGATATAATATACCTATGTATAATTTTGTTTTCTTTCCTTCAAATATGAAAATGTAATGAAAGTAGCTTCCTGTCATACGTACAACTTACAGTCTCCATGAATGGTGCATGTCATTTCAAATATATGAATGATATGGAATATAATGAATACATTGATAATGAATATATATGATATAAATAATATATAAATCATTAATATCATTCTGTATATATTTATCTTTTGACCACATGGACAATTTTTAATTATTACAAGTTCATTTTTTACTCAAGTTATGAACATTGAAAAAATGTATGATATGAACTAAAATAATTAAATAATTTTTTAGCAATGTAATAAGTGATATAAAAGGAATAATAAACATTCAATGATTCTAAAAAAATTATAAATTAACTTAAGTTTATTATTCATTAAGAAAATGGAACATACGAGGCATGTCAGACTCAAGGTAAGGGAAACTTTCACTGTATTCTTTTAGTCAAAGACTTGTTTTACATTATGTATTCTGATTTTAATTTTAAAATTTTTGGATATTTTTTTATATATCATTATTTCAATACATTTTATTTCAATATGATGAAATACCCTTATCTCTTTCATCAACTCATTTTTTAAAATTTTACGTGACACCATTAGGCTCATGGAATTTCATATGGTCACTTCTAAACCCAATTTCAATTATTTGGGTTAATCTTCAACTATTAATTCTGTCATGATATGATTAAGTAAGAAATAAGTTTTTTTCATATCTTTTATTTGTACATTAAGTATGCGTACCTATAGCGAATACACATAATCGATCTATTTTATTTACAAAATGATCATTGTAAGGAACTTCATCTCAATCTCCATTCACTGAGGAATATTTTTATAATATAATCCTATTTATTTTACAAAATATATTATAAAAACCTATGAATTTCACTCTCATTAAAATAGAATATTTTATCTATGAAGAATTTTACAAAATGAAAAAAGTAATAATTTTAACATTTGTGGCAACAATGAACTTTCTCCCACCATAATCATTATTTGAATTCCTCTATAAGCCTTAATGTTTTTATAAGAAAAAGAAATATCTTATTTCCCATTTTGGGTGTTTTCATATTGAATATGGTTTTTGAAATAGACTAATTATTTCTAAATATTGAAATGATATCTTGTGATTTCAAATTTAATGTTATTACTGAAATGTTTATATTTGAAATATTTTATGTTTTATGGTTATGTAATGGTACATGTACATTTTAAGGGAGGTAACATGATAAAACAAATGATGGGTGGTTTAGTGATAAACCAAGGATGGGAGGTTATTTATAACCTTCAATGCATTGGGTATAGATGTCGGTGATATGGATATTCCATTTGTAGGAATGATTTGTGGGAGTCGACTGTATAGTTATTACATTTAAGTATGTTTATGTCCCATGTAACATTTATAGGCTATATGTTTCTTTCAATGGGTTTTATGGTAATATAATAGTTGCAAAATATGGGTAAAAAATGAGCATATACTCAGTGGTGTGTTTTTTCTACCTCATTAAGGTAAAAATTATTACTTCATGATAACGTTTTCATGTTTTTTATGATTTTTTTTGAAATCTAACATTTTCCCTTCTTTATGTATCTCTTAATGTGATTTTTATTCTCATCCCAAGTTTTGAAATGTTTTTCAAATGCCATAAAGATGAACATGGTGAGTTGTGGGAATAAGGAAAATTCATGCTGTCTAAAACATGCAACAAGACAAGTATATTTTTTTAAGATTCTTTGTTTTATGATAAAAATTGATAGTTAGTATAAGTTTATACTTTTAATATTCAAGTTGTTATGTAGAGGTTATTTCATAAATCTATAATTCTCCAAAACATATGATATCCTCAATATGAATTATTAACATAATTCAAGATTATGTAATGTTTAATGCTGGGGACTTACTGTTGGTATCAGAGGACAGTTTAAATAACATTAGAGGTTAGGGTGTTATTTAAGAAAAATTGAAATAACCATAATGGTTAGAATATTTGAAATAATCATAGATTATTTAGATAAATCTAAAGTGTTTAATATAACATGAATAAGTATATTTTATTGTTTACCCTCCTTATAAGATAATATTGGGTTATTTTTCTGATATACTCACACTGCCTATTTTTGTTTTAGTAAATGGATGGATCTAGTATGAACAAAATAAACAATGGATGTGAAGAAAAATATGATGGGTTTCTTGAATATGCAACTGAATAAAATGGGAAGTTCAAGGATAACACTTTTGGTTACTCTCAACCAATTATTTAGAGTCATGATTGACCACCTAAACCTGTGTGATTTTTATAAGGCATCATATATGTGAGAAACCAATCCATATGGAATTTTTGGTAATAATAATAAAAATATGTATATTTAAAAACCCATTTGTCAATGATGTGGAATGAAACACTTAGGAAAATGTTTCAATGGGATGGGAAATATTCTATAGAGGTGGTAATGAAGGTCATAATGTAAGAAACTTCCATTGAAAAAGGAAGCGTGCCATTGAATCCCTGAAAGGGAATGATGTTATTTCTTAGGGATCAAATGAATTTTTTAAATGTGGTGTGCATGGTCACTATAAAAATTGATTTTATACAAAAATGTTTCAGGAATTATATCATCATGACCATACAAATACATGTTTACAAATACCTAATGCTATTCCAATTGAGGATGAAAAGACTGAAAATGACCAATGAAAGGTATGGATTATTTCTTAGATGATGTTTTGACATTACTGAATCATAGGATCTGATTCATGATTTTTTGTCAGACAGAATTATTAATTAATAAGTTAGAAAATAATGGTTATTGGATCATGATCAATGTTGAATGAGTGTGATGTCAACAGATTAGGGATTCAAAAGATATGGTACATTTTAGGATTATAAAATGATTAAAATTATTAAGGATCTTTTGATGATTGGATTACATTAGAGGAATTATTCTAGTATATGTAACCCTGAAGATTGATATATGAAAATGTTATTTAAGAAATAATTATTTTTTCTTGAGTGTACATAATGGTTAACCTTAGGGGTTCAAATTATCTTTTCTTTTGGATATGAAAAATGGATATAACATTTTGGGATGCGAATTGAATGGTATTAGATAAACTTTTAGGATAAAATATATTATGGATATTTTTGAGTAAATTATCTTTTTTCCGAATTTTATAAAATTATTTAGTTTTTGAAAAGGAAAAACACACAGACCGTGTAAAAAATTGTCACGTCAGACAAAGATGCGGGGATCAAACATCCAACCAATGTGACAATGGGATTTATCGCATGACACTAACCTACAAGAATTCTCTAGTAAGTATGACTATTTTGTTTAGTTAAATGATTTTATGGATCATCAATAAGAATATTTTGAGAGAATTTGTTTTATCAAGTGGATATCCTTAGTATACGAAAATGATTTTTTGATTAAGTGATAAATGTTATTTTGGAATATGTTTTCTCTTTTAGGAACATCATATTCCAAAATAAAATAGAATACTATGGGATTTTAGTTTAGGAGTAGTGGAGGAATTTTATTTTTTATTAATCTATGTTTTTATTATGGACTTATATAAATGCAGGTTTTTTACGGAATTGATTATCCTACCCTAGAGAATTTGTGATTAGGTTAATTACTTTTCAGTATGAGACTTTAATAACAGCTGAATTTTTTAGAGATAAAGGTTATGATTTTGGTGTAATTCTATGCAATCAAATCCTTATAAATTTGAAGTTTAATACTTTATTTGTATTATTTTTAATAATTTTAAGAGCGATTTTGTATAGCATGGTCTTTTTTGAGCATCGGGTATTGTTTGTTGAATTATGGGGATTAAGAGTAGTATTTCTTTTTATAAAATATTATTCTTCTTTGGGATTATCTAATCTTGTACTAACCATTTTGGTTTGGGTTAATATCTACAGATGGGGGAAATATATTGTTCATCATTTTTGGATCATGTTATTTTCTATAAATTGATTCTACCAATTCAGGTGTGCCCAAGTCATCTAGAATACTCATCAAATGGGGAAAAGATGAGTTTTTGGTTGAAACTTATTAACGGATGAAACTCTACTTTAAATGTAAGTATATTTCCTTAGGTTCTTAGTCAAATCTCATAAATAAATTCTCCAAATTTATGAAAGGGAAAATAAAACAATGAATGTTGTCCACTTACGTTTCCTACAGGGGAATCAACCATTTAACCCATCACAAGTTTGTGATTTTTTGATGGTTAACTTTCTCATAATCATGTTTCTATCACTCTCTATCAAAACATAATGGTTAGTTTAACTTCATATATCTATAATTTCCTATATGTAATCCTAGTATGGGTTATCTTGCATGAACTTTTTACTTCTCATTCTTTCTTTTAATGAGAATGTTCTATTGTCTCTTTTTCTGATATGGGACTTTCAATGAAGATTCCAAGCCCAATTTTAAAATTACGAGGATGCAATTTCCAAAAGTGTAGATGGATGTAATGACCTAGTTATTTATATAATAATACATTTTCATATTTTTTAATATTTAAGAATAAGATATTTATGAGTAAACTTCGTTCGATAGTGTACTCAACACGCAACAACGGGTTCCTTTGAAATCTTTTTTTTCACACAACATTGAGTTATACCAAAAATAAATATAATAATATTATTATTTTAAATTGTAGTTAATGAATAGATGTTGTATTGTTGAGAATGAAAATAACTAACTACAATATTATTACATATTTCTATTAAATTTCATTACATTGGTCCAATGAATTTTACAGTCTTACAAAAAGAATGAATCATATTTTAAGTATAAAATACCCTAATATTTATTAAATTTTTTTTACCACCATTTGATGGAGAACCCTCTTTAAATATAGTTTTTGTAACTTTTATATGTTCAATATGACAATATTAAATTAATATTTATAATCGTGAAATCAATATTTACGTAGGGAAATTATTTGGTATTTTTCCGGTAAAGTACATTATTTTAATGAATGGTGAAAAATACTGTATTTCAAGTCAAACATGTCTTTTAATAAAATTATTTTATATGATGTGAATTTATTTTTAATTTTTTATAAAGTGAAATTAGATTATATTTTTTTCATTTAATTCAATTTAGGTCATTAGAATTAATTTCACATTGAAATTGGACATAAACACATGTCAATCGTTTGGTAGTTTTTACTTCTTAAAACACATTTTTTGGTTTTACAACGATAATTATTTTTAAATTAATTTCAGATACATTAGTGTTTCTAATTTGTAAAAATTAATTCCATATTTTGAATCATGATATCCAAATTTTGTAAATATATAATGTTTTTTAGACATTATGAATAGTAACTTCACTAAATATGTTATTTACAATGGTTAAATGGAAAATCTGATAAATTAGGGTAAAATAATACTATAACAATATTAAATTATTCTAACACATTCAATAACCCAATTTTAAGAGATATTTAAGGCCATGGAAATCTGTGAGTCTATTTTAGGACCCCATGGAGCCACTTGTGTGTAATAATGATATTTAATTAATTTTAATTTAAAGTTATGGAAAATATAACTTAAACAAGTATCTTTTTTGTAAAATAATCTTTATATGGGGATATATAGGTTATCAATTAAACTATTAATATTCATTTGAAATAAAAAAATATTTACTACATCATGGTATTTTATTTATACGTTTTAGAGATTAAATAAATAAATTTATTTATAACACAATCATGATGTGGTGATTACATTATTAATGAATAATTTTAATAAATGGGACTATAAATATGAAAATAAATTTATTTTGATACTTTTAATGTCAGTTATGAAATTTATGGATGATTATTACTTGTAATATTTAAATTTATGATGTTTTTTTAAAGAATCAAGTTATGGATTTTTTTAAAGTCATGATATGAATAGTTTATAAATAGACATAAATGTTTTTAAAAAAACTATATTATTAAATGATATAATAGTGATAAAAATATAATATTAGGTTATATTACCTATATAAGGTTTTACATGTCATTAATGAACCACATGAGGTTCTATTGAGATTTTATAGTAACTATATTAACCTTATAGTATGAATATACAATAAGACATGGTAAAAGTAATATAAGACTACTAAGGGATAAAGCTAAATGATAAGGTTAATTTTATAGCCTAAACCTGTCTAAAACCATTGGACGAAAATCTTTATACCTATAGTCATTTGATATTATAAATATTTAACTTTTTAGTTATTATATTTCAAAAATCAATTATTTATGAAATAATACTTTCAAACTTTCTAAAAGTCCCCATCTTCCCTCTTATAAATGGACACTACCTCTATCCCTTACTCACACTATCAATCCCACTTGGATAATCCAAACTCTAACCAAATAATCTTAAAAAATCCTTATCTTTCTCTAGGAATATTTACCCTAGGTATAATGCAATTAAAGAAAGCCCTTTGTCTCTAATCAAAAGTAGTTACCTGATTTGAGGTAACGTCTTCCCTCAAGATCATTTCCATTATTTTTCCTTCTCCACTCCCTACGATCCTATTATCCCTTATTAATATAACAAAAATTGTATCATAAACATAATAGTTTATTTTTATGTAAATTATTATAACTACACTTATATACACCTCCATCTATGGAGTAATGAACATTCTGTTTCTGTGGAAAAAAACTACTAGCTCAGTAAGCGATGATTGTTCAATCTACTCCTAAAACATCATATGGTGTCTATTATGATAGAACTATAATTTTATATCATATTTATAATATTTATTATATATATATTTTTTGTTAATTATCTTTTATAACATACTTGTATTCTTTTCATGTTGTATAAATATGATAATTTCATTTGAGGAAGTGCAGACTATAGCCACCTCAAAGTTATATGACACATTCAAGATATACATGAAACATATAAAGGATGAAATTAATGAACTTATGTAAAATATATGACATAGATATTATACTGGAATTATAATATACCTATGTTTCATTTATTTTTCTTTCCATTAAATAAGATAAATGAATGAAAGTAGCGTTCATGCATAGGTATGGCTTACCATCTCCATTAATGATGCATTTCATTTCGTATATATGAATGTTATAGACTACTATAAATACATATATACTGTATATATATGCTATATATGATATCTAAATAATTAATATCATTATTTAGATAATGTTATTGTGACCACATGGAAAATTTGTAATTATAACCAGTTCATTTTTGACACAAGTTCCAAACATTGACAAAATGTCTGATATGGACTAAAATAATTAACTAATTATTATAACAGGGTAATAAGTTGTATAAAAGGAATAATAAACATAAAAAAGGTTTTGAAGAATGCATAAATTAACTTATGTTTATTATTCATGAATTACAAAAAGCATATGAGACAACTCAGACTCAATGTAAGGGAACCTTTCAACGCCCCTTTTTAGTCAAATATTTTTTTATGTTATGTATTTTAATTTTTATATTTAAATGTTAGGATATGATATTCTATACATTTATTGCCATAAATTTTATTTCCAAGGGATGAGATACAATTTTATCTCTTCTCAACTCATCTTCTGAATTTGTATGTGACAGTGTTAGGCCGCTAAATTTTCATAAGGGAACATCACAATACAATTTCGATTCTTTGGGTTACTCTTCTATTTCAAATTATATCATGCTATGATTATGTAAGAAATAAATTTTGATGTCCAATAATATATTTTTACATTACTTATGTGTACGTATAGTGAATACAAATAAACGATCTTTTTTATTTACCAAATGATTTTTGTAAGGGACATAGTCTCAATGTCCATTCATTGAAGCATATTTTGATAATATACACCTCCTTATTTAACACAGTTTATAATAAACCCCTTTGAAATTTAATTTAATTTAATGTCAATCGTTAATATATGAATCATTTTACTAAATGAATAAAGGGAATGTTTTTTACGTTTGAAATGATAATGAACTCTCCACTACTGTATTTGTTATTTGGATTCTTCTATATATCTTAATGTTTTTTTAATCCCTTATTTCCATTTTTGAATGTTTTTATATTGAAAATGGTTTTTGAAATGGATTTATTATTTCAATATCTTGAAATGATATCATGTGATTTAAAATTAAATGTTATTACTGAAATGTTGATATTTATAATATTATATGTGTTATGATTATGTAATGGTACTTGGAAATTTGGACGGTGATTACGTGATAAGCTAAATAGAGGGTGGTTCCATGGTAAATCAAGGATGATTGGTTACATAATAACCTCCATTTCATTTATTGTGGAAGTCGGTCGTATGTCTAATTTATTTATAAGAATGATTTTTGATTGTTGACCATATGGATATTACATTTAAGTATGTTTATTTCTCAAGTTACCTTTATAAACTATATGATGATTTCTATGGATTTATGGTAATATTTTTGGTTTCAAAAGAAGTGTAATCAATGACCTAATATTTTGTGAAGTGTTTTGGTCATTCTTTAGGTGAATAGTATTACTTTTCGATAAAGTATTCATGGTTTACATGATGTTTTAAAAAATATCAATTTTCCATCTTTATGAATCCCTTACTGAGCTTTTTTTCCTCATCCCATGTCTTGAAATGTTTTTCATAGGACTAAAAGTTGAATTGGGTAATGGATGGGATCAATGATATTTCATTCTATCTAAAACATGTAACCAAACATGTTAATTTTTTAAAGAGTTTTATTTTTATGAATAAATGGATATTGAGTAGAAGTGTCTACTTGTAATATTCAAGTTCTTATGTATATGTTATGACCCAATTCTCTAAATATATAAACTTGAAAAGATCCTCAATGTGAATTATAATATTAATTAAATATTATTTAATGCTTAAGGCCGGGGTCATATAGTTTTTGTTCTAGATTACTATGAAATATTTTTTTAAAAAAATTGGTAATAACATGAAAAATCAAGAATACTATGAATCATCATAATAGTTTAATGTTTTTGTCCTTAATACACCACTTTTTTTGTGGGGTCGACTGTTATTCCATCTTTATTTACAATGTTCCCCAAAAAAATAAATCTTTTCAAAACATAAATTTCATTTTTTAAATATTAACCATAACTTATTTTCATTATGTGTCATAAGAACAGTCAATATATTTTGTCATGATCCTCCGAAATTTTTAAACAAACCAAAATATCATCAATTAAATCAAAAAACATACACAAATATTTAGGTAATATTCTATTCATAAGATCCATAAATATTGAAGGGGTATTCATCTAGGAAAACTAAATAAAAACAAACTCATAATGACCATATATAGTTCAGAATAATATTTTCACAATATTACCCCGATTACAATTTAACTGATAGTACCCATTTCTCAAGTCAATGATTCAAAAAATACTGAGCACCCTAGATCTGATAAAACATGTAATCAATATGAGGAAGTGGATACTTAATCTTTATAAAAAATTTATTCAAATATATATAATTTTTGAAAATACACATCGAACAATCTTAATTTTTAACAAAAAAATAGGATCACCCCATGTTGATGCTTTAGCATGAATGAAGAAATTATACAGACACTCCAAGAATTTCATTCAAAATTAAAAAAATTTCCAATCAATACATTCCTTATAGGGCTTTAGAAATTGGATTAGCCTATGAATCTATTTTAATTTTAAATTCAACATTCATATTATGAATAAACTTAGAAAACTCATTAGGAAAAAAATTAGATATTTATTTAAAACCAACATATCATTAATCAGATCATTTTACTTGTTTTTATAAATAAGTTCAATATATAATTAATTTCTCTTTTTTTAATATTTTCTTAAATTCGTGATAAGTTATCAATGGAATGGGTCCACTCTTGAATACAAACTAGAACCCTTTCTGAAAAAAACTTCATTAGCTCTAAAATAAATCGAATCATGGTAAAAATAAATCAAATCCTTACCTTGAATTACACCATAACCTACTAGGAGAAAACAATAAGGTTTCAAGGTTATTTAGATTCATATATAAAAATAATAAGATTATTATAATAAATTGTTTCTTTAATATTTCCCATGATGTTTTATCCATGAGTTCTTGTTTAATTTATTGAGGTGAAACTAATAATTTAGGAACACATTTCTCAGAAATGAAATAAATTTAGACCATATATCATATAAATTATTATAAATATTTTAGTTAAAAAACAATTTACCTGATACCACTTCATTGGATGACCCAACACATAATTAAATAGTCAAAAAATATTTTATTACACCATTTTTCATGTAATCTGGAAACATTCAGTACTTCCGATATTACTCTCGGAATGTTTTTTCATAATGACCCATCCCACCACATTTAAAAAAACTTACAATTTTATTATACCAATTAATCCTAATATAATTTTAATTAAAATTTTTGGAACCATTACAAAACATACCATATTGAGAACACTTACCGGATATGGTAAAAAATGCCCAGGGTGCTTTTTTCCACACTTCCCACAAACTAGAATATGTATTTTCTTAACTTCATGTTTCCCTGATTGATTCTTACCCATTGTTTGTCATGGTAACCTTTTATTTTATTTTATTAAAAGTAAATATGATCATTAAAAAAATTCATTTCTACCCTTTCATCACATCCACGAATTTTATAATAACTTTTGAATTCACATCAGTTAAATGCCCTTTGATATCATAGATTTAATGATTAGTAGAAATGATTGATTTTACTGTTTAGATGACGCATTATATTTGGATCATACCTTTCCAATCAAGTGAATTTTACATCATACACATCCACTGAATCTTCCACATTTTTATTCAATTAAAGTAATTTTTTTTCTATCCTAAGTTGAACCACTATAGGATTGTTTTTTTTCTAAAAATACATTCATAAATTCATACCATTCAAAGGAATCAATTTCCTTTCTATCCCTGATATTATTGACCATTGACCACCACTATTTGGATTAAAATTTAAATTGGTAAATATAAAGACATTCCGTTTTATTATTAAGACACCATATTACATATAATATCCTTTCAAGGGATTTAATCCACCCTTCAACCATGCATGGGTAAGAAGATCCATGGAAAGCTAAATGGTGTTTCCTCATAAAATGTTCCACTATCATCATATTACATTGTGGCATATATTGTTGATCGCTTGAATGGATGACACATCCATTAAAAGACTAAATCAAATGATCCATTATTGTCACACTGTACTTATTTCAAATTACCACCATTTAAAGTTGTAGATTCCAAATTATATCATCCTCTCAATTAAGTTTAACTTCATTTTCCCAATTTCTACTACAGAAACCCATTCTTAACATACATATTTTAGATAATGAAACATGGTAATAATTAAAAGATATATCATTTAAACATAAACATAAGGTAAAATAATTTATATTTATCTATTAACATCATCATAACCCTTAATGTTATCTTAACGATGATATAATAACAACTATATAACCCCGACCTTAAAAATTACATAATCTAAAAAATTATTTTAGAATTATCTGTCATACACTTCCTAATATCATTTTAGTTTTGAGTTTCATAGAATTAATAAATAATCCATTAATATAAATCCACCTAAAAATAGTGGGTACTACTAAAACAATATTCATTTCTTCCATAATAAATTTCTTTTTAATAAAACATGGTTTTTTTCAAGAAAAACCTTTCACAATATCTCGTTGTTCTTTTTATTTTCTCACACCATTCCTTAAACCCTACGAAAAGGGTAATAAAACTTGGTTTGAGCACAAAATGATAGTAAATGGACATAAAAACAAATAAAAGAAACCATTAGTTCATGAATTCTAAATAACATATGAAATCCTTCTCATAAAGACATACTTTTCATCCATAAAGTATCATATACTTACATTGGGGAAATAATGATTCCCATAAAAAATAAAACATATTAATAGAACCATAATAGTAAATTGTTGAATTAAATTCAATATATTATAACCCTCTCAACTACAATATTATTTTTAATCATCCAAACTACCTTACATTATACCCCACACATCTACCATACTATGTAACCCTCATTGTTACATTATAGTGTAACCATTACAATTACACTTCGAATAACCATTATGGTCAAATTTCTACATAAACATACACTGTCAATTCTAGGGATATATATTACCAACCATTCATAATAGAAAATTCCAATTAACCTAAGGAAAATAATAAAACATGAACACTTTCATCATTAAAAAATTTCTTCAAGAAAATCACTTATTTTAAATTAATACTACGCAAATAAAATGGAAATCCATTTCATTGTAAATAAACCGGTAATATTAAAAAAACCCAAAAAATTTAATTATTCAGGGAAATTGGATATTCCTCTAATTATTTATAATTTAAAAAAATATTTTTTTTGTAAATTTTATAAAAAGTGACATTAAAGAATGTTTTCTAATAGGAAAGTCGCTTACCTTGGGTTTGAATTTATTCAAACGTTTTCAAACATCATGTACAATGGTATGAAGAGTATTATAGATTTATCCTAGAACTATATTTATATTTATAAAACCATATATTTTAATTTTTTAAAATATTTCTACCCTTTTATTAATTATATTTGGTTATTTTAATTTTTTTAGATGCATTTATTTCATGGATTACATGCTTGGTTCATTATGGGGTTTCTTATAGAATAGAAAAAAAATTATATAAGTGGAATGCAATTTTTTTAACATGTTTTCAGAATTTTAAACGAGACCATATATAATTTTTTCTCGATATGTGGATGATTCATTAGATAAAAAATTGATTAAAATGATTATATTTATTTTGGTATATTTTACGAACATTACCAACTTATATAATTTTATTTAATGTCATTTTTGAGAATTGGCTCTAGAACATTATATAACTTATTATATTTGTTATAAATTATTATTTAACTATAATAATTGTTTTATGTCCTGCCTTGACGGTGGTAAAAACCCCAAAACCACATCATCCATGATAATGGTAAATCGACAGAACACGAAAAATGCATTCTTTTTTTAGAATGAGAGGTGAAGAAAAGTGTTTTCAGGGTAGATATTCCAATAAAAAAACATTATAGTATATATATGATAGTAGATTTATCATGTCACTTCTATATGGGGAGGTGAGGAGAAAATAAAAAATGAAAAGAAATGAAATTTAAAAGAAAATGAAGGATGATTTTACCTCATTAAATTATTATCATTGAGATCCTCCTTCAAAAATTTGGTTTTAGAATTTTGATGATAATAGATGGTTTTGAACATGGGGAAGATCCAAAAAGAGGAAATTCGGTAAAAAATTAATAAGATAAAATTATTTGGAGGTGTGATCAGAAGAGGTGGTGATGTGTGGTATTTATAGATGAGGAGAGGGGTACTTTTTTATTATTTTATTAACTAGTTTGTCATTTTGGCTCAAGACATTGATCTACATGATCCTTAAACCTGAATATAATAAAAATAATGATGTATGGTTCAATATTATGGGCTTAAATCATCCATACATCAACTATATCTCAATAATTCTTGTATTTTTAAAATACCCTAAATTATCGTATTTCATGATTCACAAAAAATTCAAATATTTTTGAAAAATACAAAAAAAAATTCCATAACATTTTTTTGGTGAGTATATTAAAAAAATTGAGTTTAATTGTATAAATATAAATTATAAATATGGGATTTTTAAAACATAATCTAATAATAAAATATTATTTAAAAAATTTTAAATATTTTTTTTATACTTAGAAAAAATACTAAATTCTAATAAAATTATCTTATAATAATAAAGGAATAGGTATTAATTTTTTAATACATTATATGAAATAATTTTTCGTTAAGTTATTATATTAATTATAAAATCCTATATAAACATGTTTATTTTATAAAAATACCAAAACATAATTTATAATTTTAAAACATTTATTTAATTGTACCATGAAAAAATGTCATATTTTAGTTCATAAAGATCCCAATTATTTAAATTATAATTTTAAAGGTGAGGTCACTTTTGTTTTTCTATATATTACCTTATTTTGTAAAAACCACTTATTTTACTATACATTTATAATGATTTTAATTATTTATTACTAGAATGAAAAAAAATTATTTGATAAGTACCCAGGTTGTTACACAATTTCCATTTGGTTATACACTGATTGGGATATATTCTGTATAAAACTACAACTCTTTACATCCCACAAATTTTTGGATGATTTCCCATATTTTGATTTATTCTTTTGGGATTCTATACTTTATTAATAATTTTATGGCTGATGAATGTAGTATAATGAGTGGGAACAAGTAATATCTCATTATATATATATAATATACTAACACCATGAGTATCAATTATGAAATATTTTAAATAATTTAAAATGATATTATAGTAAAATAATTCTAAATGAAAATGAATGTTAAGGATGGGAATTCATTATTATTATTTTTCATCATATTAATATTGAAAAATCTCTAAAAATTACATTAATAAAAGATGAATATATGAATAGTAAACATGTTAATTATAAATGAAAATAATAAAACGAAATGTATTACTAGTCTAGAACATTAAATATGATCATATCATAGTAAAATTTAATTGAGTTGATATTTCAATTCCCTCAATTACCGGGTCAATTTGTATGCGATTCAAACCTCCTAAATGAAAAAGTTATGTTTATTAATACTTATTATAAACTATTTTTAATCCATATTAAATTTTTAAATGACTTTTTGAATCCATATGACCATCATTTAGAACATATATTTTACTCTCATTAGCCACCTGGCCTTCTTGGGTGAATTTATATAAAATATCTTTGTTATGTTCACCATATTCAATGGAATTATAAAATATGTTCATAATATATATGATACTATAATTATTATAATTTATATTATATAAATTTCTTTATGTTATGTAGACTCTCAAAATAAATTCAAATTATATTATGCCCCAATAAACTAAATTCCAAGCTGTTAAAATCGCTTCGATCAATTAATGTTAATATCATTAATATGATTCCACATTTATCATCATATAATCATAAATATGTCTTAATTATTATATTTATTCATTAAATATTTTTATAAACCATCCATGTATAGAAATGATTAAATTAAATTATATAGACCATAGAGGCAGTTGTCCCACCTTAAGTTGGGAGACGTTTCCATTAATTTAGAAAAGATACGAAAATGAAATAAAATTTGTGTCTCATTATCATAATAAAAATAATTTATATTAATGATAATGATTTAATTATATAGACATTTTAAGGTTATATTTTGGGGAGCTAGAAGAAGAATATATAAATAAAATATTATAATTTAAATTTCTCAAAATACATTATAAGAGGGATTATTTAGTGAGTGGTTTATGACATCTAAGAGTGTCCCATTTAGGAGAACGTAAGCTATAAAATGATTATAACTGTTTTTATGATTTTTTATAGTGTATAGTTTTTTTAGGATTATCATGGTGTAGGGAGAAGTGTGTTGATGAAGTGATTCATTTATAAGCATGATCAATGACACTTCTATAAAAAATCATTACTTTATAATAATTTAAATGTATTTTTCAGTTTAAAGTGGACATAAGGTAACCAAAATTTGAATATAGAATATTATAGGGCAAACTTCAATCAACGAATTAGATCAAGGGTAATGACGGACGTTTTTTGAGAACTTATCATTAGTTTTATCTCAAATTTAATTATTTTAACCCTTATCGTGGTGATTAACATATCCTTTGGTAGCTTATTTACATAAAAAAAATGTAATTGTCCTCATTGATCAATTTTTAAACAATGAATATAAATTAAAAATCCATTTCTTAGATTCAATTTTTAAAACAAAAAATATAATTTCAATATAACCATTAAATATATATTTTCACTAAAAAAAATTTTTCTAGAAAATATTTAAAATCAGCATTATGAAAATTTTGTCATTATGAATAAAAATGATGTATATTTTATCAAATTTAAAATATAATATATATATAATCACATTTAATTATATTTATTATTTTCATCTCATTATATTATACTATAATTACGAGTTAATTGAGTGTTAATGTGTAATAGTTATGGGGATATGGTTTTTGTCTCTTAAAGAATGTTTTCACATGTTATATATAATGTGTTACTGTTATGACAACTTCAATAATCTCTTGATTAATATATCGCTAGGTAAAAGGAAATATGGAAAGACTTCACCTTCCCTTTAGTATTATGACATGTCTTATAATGGTGTGGGTTGTGTATCGGTGGTTGTATGATTACTCATGTAGTGAATTCCAAAATCACAGAACATTATGACATTATATTATGAGTTCATAGAACATATACAGGATATGAATTTAGATATGTATCCACATGATTGAATTCTATTTATGGATGAGTAACAAAAAACTAGGAGTTTTGTAAATTATTACACATGAATATGATTTGAATATACCTATTTTGGTGAGGGAATAGGATTACAAACACAAAATATCTTTATAATAATTCATACATACATAGAATAACATGAGGAAAGTTAATGATATTAAAAAACAATCAAAATAAAAATATTTAGATTCCTTCCAAATCCATAGTTTTCAATACCTTCATCATTTAGTATAGGTGATCCTAATTTTTAGATTACCAAAGATCTTCTTATTTCTAGAAATAAACTAATAAAGTGACCCAAATAATTTAGTTTGTTAATATTTTATTATTATTTAAGTCATACTTAGGTGATAAAAAATTTACTATTAGGATACCATAGGAATATAGTTTTGTAAATATCCATAGTGTATTTAGTTTCAGATTTTATCTACACCATTATTCATATAATTACTAGTCTTTTTATTGATCAGAATATTTATGAAGGAATTTGAGTTTTTTAATTGGTGGTTAGATCAATTTTAGAACTAGGAATTAGAAGTTAATTGTAATTGTTTCAAAATTATAATGTGAATTTTTTAATGGTTTTAGGATTTAGAGTTGTTTTTGGTTCTTGGGTTAGAATCTATAGTTTTGGGTTATTTTTTGAGAGGATTTAGGGTTATATCCATACATAATGTTTTGGTGTGGATGGTTTAGGAGAAATAATGTGAAACCCTGAGCTTGAGAAGGTTTCCAGTTAGATTTTTATAGAACACAGATTTATTGAATAGTTAGAGCATGGTTAGGGAGAGCACATTTGGATCTCAAAGAAACTAACATGAGCTTCCATAGACCAAGGGTTTTCACATGGATTGTGAAACATTATCTGCAAATTATGTGAGGTGTTGTATAGGGGGTCTATATCAATTTTACATTTTTGGTATATGGTTAATATACCATGTGTCTAAACCTTGTGGGATAGATTCACTTAGGTAGTGAATGACACACTATTAGAACATAGTTTGGTAAAATGTGATATAAACCTATATAGCCTACCATGTTATTTTAAAAAATATATTTTTACAATATTTCCCATTATAAATCTAAATGTGGGAACTAAAAATCATCCAACTCACATTTACTCAAATAAAATACATTCACCCACTCATTCTCCATTATTAACCCTCTATTTTAGTCATTTCCAAGGGTGATATAATGAGATTTTTAGTTAAGATCATTGACTCATATGCCTCATTATTATTTTCCCTAATTTTTTATGGATTTAGGATTTGTTCTTATATGGTACAAAATAGTGATTTTACCATTAGATGGTGAAATATATTATTCTTGATGTATTTTGTGTACCGACGATGGATTATGACTAAGAAAAATTTTTCCCACATTTATTAAAATTTTTTGTGATGGTATGTTTAATTTCCAACATCTTTGAGGATTTACCTTTTCTATATTTAAATAATTATGGATTAAAAGATACATGATAGGTATTTTTCGAATAATGAGTTTAGGGTAATGCCACAAGTCATTGGTATGGGTTTGATGGTGGTTCTGGTGTGATGATGTCAGTAGTGTTCTTTTTTGTGGAAATTCCATTTATAATTAAATTCATAAATTAAATTCTATATTATATATTTAATATTTTTGATATTTCTTGAATTGATTATGGGGCTGGGATTTTTGTGTGATCTTAGATGAACTTGGATCGACCTTGTACTAGCTTAGGTTGAGTCATTGAGCCATGAGAATAAAATGGCTGATTTTTACAAAGTGGCAGGTGTTCATTCATACCTAACCTTATGGTTAAATCATTGTTTATTATTAATGATTTATATTTTCCATATAAATAGGGGATGAAATTAAATAATTAAAATAATTTATTCAAAAGGAAATATTTTATATAACATTTATGGTGTCTCATGCTACTATGGGCCATTGGACACAATCTGGTTTCCTCAACCAAAGATAAAAAAATGATTATTTATTTAATAATGATAACCTATAAGGTTTAGAGCCATATGATACTGAACGTTTTAGGAGATTTATTAATCTCTTGTTAGGTACTCTTTTCTAAATTGTTTTGGGTACATCTAGTTTTAGTTTTACCATGGTTTTTTTCTATGAAATTTGGATGTTTTTAGGGGTTTTGGGTAGTGAATAGTTGGCTCATAACAATCCCAAACAGTGAGCCCTTCCAGATAATAATGCAAAACCCCATAAAGGGAGGAATTTATTGGTTCTTAAAACATTATACCATCTTAGGAGTAACTGTGAAACCCCACTGGAGAGTAAAAGTATTAGGACACATAGTTTGGGAAACATTATGCCTGAATCCGAAAATTGTGTGTGCAATATTAATTAATCCCAAATTGGGTTTTACAATTATTGAAACCCTTGGAATTATAATTTTTTTTCTCCAAATAGACCCTAAATCATTCCTCTAAATTTTTAATGTAGCTAGTTGAATTAATAGGGATCTCAAATGCCATTATTGATGAATCAAAGTCTTGATTGAAGGATCTTCACCTATCTTATTATTGGATTCCTTCCCAATTAAGTTTATATATCTCCCTTCACCCTTCCAAGATTATAGTGGGAAGGATTTCTTCTGATGTTGATTGTATTATATGTAGGATTAATGTTTCTTGATTAATTTTTATCAATGATATAGGTTTTAGATCTACACCTCATTCTATGGCATGATCTTTTTTGTTTTAATTCAATTGAAGATTTTTTTTGCCGAGCGTCCATCAACAATATTGAGTAAGGTGGTCTAAATTAAATTTCCATATTCTTAAATCCCAGTTTCTTGTATGTGTTGTGGAATTTTAATTTTTACAATTGACAATTGAATCACCATCTAAATAAATTAATTGATTAATTAATTTGTTAAAACATGATAATTTTAAATTGAATTTCCATGTGAGTATGAGGTTATTTGAATGTGGAAAAAATGAATTTGGTAATTATTATAATGAAATTTGTAGTATTGTATTAATTAATTATTAAATTAATTAATCGAGTGTTGGGATATGGTGATTGGTAGGAAATTGGAATTGTATAATTGATCAATTAATGTGATTATAATTAATTAAAAATGGGAATTATTAGATAAGATACATAAACTAAATTGGTAATGGATTATATGGTTAAATATTTTAAAATGTTTTAATGGTGAATTTATCTTATTATTCCATTTGACTGAATTATTGAACCATGATGTTTTTGATAATTTTATGTGATTCATTTTTTTAAAATTTGATAAGAGGGTTAATGTTGCATAACCTAGAATGATGTGACCGATTTCATATTTGTGTGATTGAATGATATTCATATGTGGTTAATGTTTTGTTTTTACAATACCACGATGTGATAAATGAGTTTTATAAGGGACTGAGGCTCCAAATAGCAACATGTGATAATTGAGTCTAGGATATAGGCTCTGTCTATAAATACCCCTATGTGATAAATTGGTGTGGGATAGATACAGGGGCTGAAAATACCCATATGTGATAGAATGTGTGGGATATAGATTGATACCACAAACACTCATATGATATTTTGGTGTGGGATATGGATATAGGCTCCAAATACCCACGGGTATTTAGACACAATGTTCCACAACAATGATACTAGTATTGGAATATGGCTCCCAATGGTTGTGATGTGAATGGAATGAAATGGATAATGGAATTAGATGTTTTATAATGAAATGATAATACATTATGTGATATCATTAAGAATCTATCATGAGAGAATATAGGTATTGATTGTTTGGGTGTCCTCGGAGACCCATTGTTTTATCTGGTAAACTAAAGACTGATTGGGTATGTAATCTATTTACCTTATTTTTTGTAATTTTTTTATACAACTACATACAATGTTATTTAATTTATAATGGTTTAGACAAAATTAGTGGTGGACTAATGAGTTGTACTCATACCCTATTCAGGCTACTAGATCGGTACATAGATAGACTTTATATCTGTAGGACCTGATGAAGAAAAGGGGCATATATCAGATGATTGAATTGGGATGGATAAAGGATGAGAGAAGTATACTTGGTTTTAAGACCCACAAAGTGTTTTTATTATCTTTAGGCCTCTCATTTTGACAATTTCCCCTTATTTTTTGATGACATATCGGCTGCATAGTTATGAATATTGTTTTCAATTTTGGTCCTTAATGATATATTGGTTTATAATAGTTACTGTATTAGTTTGATTGTGGTTATATTAATTGTATATTGTTTATTTATTTCCATTGTTTTTTAGTTTTTATAAAGAGTGTATGGTCTCCCTATGATCGATATTTTTCCGACTCTCCTAGTCAAGAAACCTCTAGTATATGAGGAAGCTTGTCTATTGTATTGTGATTGACCAACTCAGGGTACCGAGGAGTAGAAACTGGGCCAGGGCATCACAATGTGGTATCATATGTGTATCCATTTCTTTTTATTTTTAATTAATATTTGTTAATGGTATATATGAGAGTATTATTAGCTAGGCCACGGACATGAGATCATTCACGGGGGGTAACAAACCATATGTAGGGTAAAACCAGTGTACCAAGGGTCGAAGTATTATTATTGACTTGTTTTGTTATAGTTGGATGTTATTTCACCATGAGTGATTCAATTTTCATATAATGTGATTATTGTTTCAGAGATTTGATGAGATTTAACTTGGCTCGGAATGGTTTGAGGGTTGAGTATGCATGAATAATTCTAGTAATTAAGGATTATTTTATGACATGCATCATTATACACAAACATGGAAATTTATTTGGGTAAGTCATTAAAATTGAATGTTTATTTCTTGATTAAATAATTGAAAAGAATGTGTCACCTAATATGGAGTTGATAATTTTAAAATGTTGTAAAAATTAGAAAATTGGTGTCAAATGAGACATGAATAATTGGAATGAGTTTACGCTTTTTGAAAAATGACCTTGATGTAGGATAGTTAAGGATAGTGATAGAGCCTTAGTTTTGACCATGTGGTGGAAAAAGGGGGAAAGTCATATTATAAATTTATGTGATTTACACTTGTTTAGTGTGTTAATGTTGTGTTATGTGTTCTGAAATATGTGTTTGGATGTTTTTCAATATTCATCAGTGATTAAATTTTATGGTTGAATTATAAGAATATTTGGCTAGAAATGATACAAAAAAAGTCGAACCTTAGGCACCGATGGTGTCGGTTGAAAGAGTCATTGACATGTTTAATTAAAAAAATATCAGTTCATGAATATTATAGATAGATACGATGATCACATTGTGAAAATTATGGCTAAACTGATATGAAATTTTTATCTACAAAAACCTCCATACATCACTGGATAGGGTGAAACTGTGGTAAACGAGTCATGGATTAGGTCCATCCAAAAAATATTGGAACAATTAGAGACACCTACTAAAAATATGGAGAAGATGAATGATTACATATTCTGAGGATCAAAAGTGTGCTAGGGGGATGTTTAGGATAAGACTAGGAAGGCTGATGGTATGGAATCAAATGAATCTTGGGAAAATTTCCTAGAGAACGTTTACCTAGAGACAATGATATAAGAGAGTGTATATGATATCATGTGGTTAACTCATTGGAGTATATCTATGAAGTAATATGTTGGTCATGTTACTAACTTTTATAACATTTCCCTAAAACTAGATGGGGACAAGATATATTTGGAAAAAATTGATGTAAAACAATAAATGTGGGATTAAACAACCATGTTAATAAAGTTCAACTGAAAAATCCTTCTAAAGTGGTGGATTGTGCTCTAATATTTAAAGGGAACCAAAATTAATCTTACCCTAGTAGACATGTGGTTTATATTGGATGATCCAGATGTATGTCTTCTAAGGGTAGGAAATTCATTATGAGAATTTTGACTAGATATTTGGATAGAAGAGTATCTATGGGGAGGAAAAGTTACTTATGATCTTACATAAGTAATCCATCCCTACTGTGATAGGTCTAGAAGATTTCATTGATAGTGCCCCCAACCACTAGTAGAGTTCCCAGATTGCAGTAGGATGGGACATCTACATTGTTTCTCGAAGAAACTACAGTCTATAGGTTGTTATTGAGTTCCTAGATAAAACCAATGTATGAGAAGTGGTACTTCTACACTGTATCAGAATGGTAGATATAAATCTACTAGTCATGGTGTTTTAGGGATTGGATGTGGTGTTTCTAGGAAAGAGAACCCATATATATAAAGTAATTCAAATCAAGGTACTGTCACTAAATAATAAGAAGGAGGGGTAGGATAGTTTATTTTAGTCTATACTACACTCATGGATAGAAATTATGGGATATTGATAGTTAATGGTATTATTATTATAGATTTTATGCTTTCTAGTGCCTTATTTGATTCTATTGCCTCTCATTATTTAATATCTTCAAAAATTGTGAATTGTCTGAAAGTTGGTAGAGGAGTTTTTATGTGGGGTTATGATGATAGATAAACCTCTATGAGTATAGTCGAGAAACATCTATTTGTGAAAGGGGTGTCATCTCATTTTTTGGGAGTACCATTTTAGTTGGGATAGTTACATCCTTGATATAATGAGATTCAAACCAATTATGGGTGTGGAATACATAGTAGGAAACCAATCCCACATAATGTTTAACTATAGGATAGTGGCGTTTAAGTCTCCTATGGGAGAAAAAAATATTCACCCTCGAGAGTGTGATATCGATACATGTCGTGCAGGGTCAATTCATCTGCAACTATGAGGGATCACAACCAAGGTTGCATGTCTGATTCTATATAATGTGTTTTAAAGAATGTTATCCTTCTACATATGGTATATATGTTCCCAGAAGTGTTTCTTGGGAAATTCTTGGATATTTCACCTAAGAGTTATAGGTAGTTCGTAATTGATCTCATGTTTGGAGATGATCTACATTCTATTATACTATACAGAATGGCACCAAAATAGCTTTAAGGGATTAAGACTCAACTAGAAGGGTAGATGGATAACGATTTATTCATCTGTGTAAATCACATCAGGATTATATAGTATTATTTTATAAGAATGATGATATGACTTTTATCTCATCTTTTTATTATTGTAATCTAAAATTGATGAATTTGATGAACTCATATACTATTCTATGTATCAATGACCTTTTTGAACAGTTGAGAGGAGCCCATGTTTTCTCAAATATTGACTTGAGATCACAGTGAGTGTTTGAAATTATAAAGTAATAAAAACGTAATTAAGATTTAGGTATGGTAATTTTGAGTTTGGTGGAATTCCATTTGGTTAAATAAGGATCCAATAATGTGTATGGACTTTATGAACAAAATATACCATCTTCACCCATATCAATTTGTTGTAGTCTTTGCAGATGGAATCATAGTGTACTTCAAGACTCATGAAGATCATTACCAACAACATGATATCATCCTGAGTACACTAAAATATAATCAGATATATTCCAAGATATCATTGTTCCAATTATATATAGATCATGTAGATTTCTTTTGACATATCATCTCCGAGGAAGGTGTTTTAGTTAAACAAGAAAATGTGAAGTCAGTTTTTTATTGGGAAAACACGAAAAAGGTTAAGATTTCAGGGATTTAAAGGCTATTATAAAAGATTCATTAATGAAATTTCCTAAATGGAAACAACTCTTGAAGGATTTAACATGAAAGGGATAATGATTTAATGGTCTGATGATTGTGTGAATTTCTTCTAGGAGTTGAGGAAGTGATTGAAAATGAAACCAATGTTAATATTACCCGAGCAAAGTGAGGAGTATACGTTGTTTTGTGAAAATTTTGGGATCAACCTTGGAGTCATTTGGATATAATTATATTGGGTTGTGTCATATGGGTCTCGATAGTTTATTCCACAATAATAGAATTACCCTACCTATATCCTCATGCAAGATGTTTTTGTTTTTGCTTTGATGTGTTGGTGACATTATCTATTAGGTAAAATGTTTATTATCTATATTTATCAGATGAGTTTCAAGAATTAATTTTCCCAATTAAATTCAAATATATTTAGTGGAGGTGGGTTGAGTATATTCAATCATTTTATTTATGTGGTTGAATATATGAATGTGATTGGAAATATTATTTCTAATGATTGAAGATAGAAAACTCTAACTCAGGTAGTTTAAGAGTCTAGTGTTGAGTAGAAAATGATGACATTACTAGATGACATGCATGTTGTGGCTTAGGAGGGATTGCATAAGATGATTCTCATATTAGTTTTAGTATAGTATACCCTTTCGAGAAGGTTAAGAGATAGGATGTATTAGGATACATATTTTTTGTCCTTTAGAGAAATCCATGAAGGAGTGGTGTCACCATCATATTGGACCATAGATTAAAATGAGATCATATGCATCTGAAATCGGGTTTTTTTCTAAAAACAAATGGGAGGATATGATGCATTAATTTCATATCTAGAAGTGGAACTGAATCTATTTTTGAACACAATGTACCCTGACTTACGTTGACAGTATTGGAATCCACACAAGAAAAAGGAATAAAATAGGGTTCATAAATGGATGATACACCTTTCAAAAGGTGATGGATTAATACACTCATTGACTATTCTCAACATGAAGTGGGAATATGTTACCATGGACCTTGTGGTGGGTCTCTAGAGGATACCTCTGAAGATTGATGCTAATTAAGGAGATGCAGACCGACTGAAGAATACAGTGAATTTCATTCCTAAATGAGAGACATTCACAGTATACCAGTTATAAGATATGTATGTTTAAGAGATATTACATCTACATAGGGTGCCATGGAGTGTTTTTTTAAACACTGACTTACACATTAATTCACACTTCATTAAGGGATTGATAATGTTGTTTTGGTATATAGGTTTTACTGAGTGAGGATTTCCTCCCACATATATATGGTCACTTTAAGTGTACTATAACAGTAATTAAAGATATTCACTGAGTGTGTGTTCATGAATTAAGTGGGTCTTTAGTGAATTATATAACACTTACTGATTTCACCTATAAAAATATTTATTAGAGAGCTATATAGATAGAACCTTATGAGGATCTTTATGGTAGGCCATGTAGATCACATATAGGTTAGATGGAAGAAGGTGAGTCAATGTTGTGGAGAAGTGCCTCATACAATAGTTAGAATATTTTTATTCAATTCAAAAGAACACAAATATGGATTATAGTACAGAGATTTAGTATGATGGCATACATCGATGATCTCTTGAGTCTACAATGGGCGATCATGTGTTCTTTTGGGTGTCTCCTTGATTGGGTCACCATACGATTTGGATGTAGGGAAAGCAGACACGTAGGATATTATTGGCTATTTGTGGATATGGAGAGAATAAATCTAATGGAATATCATTTTACACTTACATAGAGGTATAATGCTATGTATTATGTTTTTCATTTGTCCCATCATCGACGATAACACCCTAACTATTCTCATGTTATTGATGTGATTTCTATTGAACTTAGGAAATATGCATACACTGTGGAGAATCTGATACGTGAGATTGATAACTATGACAATGTTTTTTGGAGAAAGAATAAGGATATAGTTTGTATATTTTCACAACATGGTAGTGTTTAAGAGGAATCATGGGAATGATAAAAGGATAAGTTAGTTTATAGGCCTTTTCTTTTTTACCTTCTAATATTAAAGATGCTCGGGAGTGTAGTTTGTGGATGATCTATTATAAGGTGGGGATATTGTATGATGGGTTTTGTTCTGGATAAGTATTGATATTTATTTCAGGTATTTCAATATACCTTTTTTGGTGTATCTTTTTAGTGTTTTACAATGGGGGAATTTTGGTGAAATTTCGATGTTTTTAGAGGGGGTATGGGTGGTGAAAAATTTGCGAAGGGTTTGCCGAAATTGTGTTACCTACCCAAACAAACTATATAACCCCAAAAAGAGAAGGATTAAATGCATGGTGAATGTTTTTT
Organism: Viscum album; assembly: GCA_963277665.1. Lineage (NCBI taxonomy): Eukaryota > Viridiplantae > Streptophyta > Magnoliopsida > Santalales > Viscaceae > Viscum > Viscum album. The sequence continues at coordinate 1,774,894,331 of OY728146.1, read as the reverse complement.
CAACCAGTGAAGCCTCTTAGGATTAACTATTCCACTCGATCTGAGAGTCTTAGGGATAAGTTTTATGGTTTAGAAAAATGTGTTCCCTTGTTAAGGAAACCATTCACACATGTTAAATTATTCTGAAAATTTGTTTTAAAATTCATGAACACCCCATAATTCACCTAATGTCTACCCAAATCAACCGTAACTCATTCCAATAATTTTGTAGGTTTCTAGATATATTCCATTGACTTTTGAACACTTTTATTGATTAATCGAATGTTAGATTTATAGATCTCTGCAACTCCATGTATGTGATCTTGTCCCGATTAGGTTACTCTCTCTCCCATATCCATTTTCGAAAAAAGAGGTATGGTTTTCCTCTATTGGTGGTGGGTTTTAAACTAATACTAATGAATCATTATGATTTTGTTCATGGATTAAGGATCTTCATATAGAACCCATTCTTCACCATGATTATATTTGTTTCGCTTCAATTTGGGATTTCTATTGCCAATAATCCACCATCAATCTTGACGTAGGTGGTCTAAATTCAATTCATATAGTCATAATTTTTAATTACATATATATACTATGGAATTTCATTTGGAATGATTGACCATTGAATATTTAAATGAATAAATTAACTAAATAATAAACACACTAAATCATTGAATTTTTTAATTAATTTTCCATGTTAATATGAGATTAGTTGTACTTGGGAAAATTTCATTATTTAATTGTGATTAAGAAATAGGTTTAATTTGATTAATTAATTGGTTAATTAATTAGTGATGTTTTTTTATTATAGAATTGATAAGTTTCATGACCCATCCCCCGGGCCTGTGTCGTGAGTACCCCAAGCCCGCCTTCCATAGGCTAGGGGTTGGTGAATAGCATTGAAGGGAGCATTCCCTATAACCGGGAAGGCATTGCCTTTATAACCTATAAACACATGCTTCCAAGAACACAACAAGATACGAACAAAAGTCAACTATATAGTAAACAGAGTGTGTATAGTAAGTACAAGGGGCCAGAATACGAGCCCAACTATAAAGGTATAAGTACAACTGAAAATAAATACAACTGAAGAAAAAGGGAAGCAGCTACTGGGTCGTTGTTTGAGGTTCCTACCTGAAGGGTAGTTACCGATTTCCTCCTTAGCACTCCACATCTGCATGTCTACTCTGCATACCATCATGTCGTATTCTCCACCTCTAGGCCTCGTCTAGTCCTGGTACCCTCATCCTCGATCATCGTTATCCTTTTTCTGCACCAAACACAAAATGTGCGGGCATATCCCATACAGGGGTGAGTATAGCGATACTCAGTAGGGACCCGAAGACACTTAAGGTCTTACAAAATCCACCAAGGATATAACACCTGTCATGGAATCAATTGTATACACTACTTAGGTATATTACTATATATATATATACCTATGTTATCAAGTAATTTCATCCCAATCATGAGGAAACATAGAGTCAAACTCAAAATCCCAAAGCTCAACTGTTCTGCAAAAGATAAAATACCACAAAGGTAAGTACCACACAGGTAAATCACACAGAAGAATACCACAAAGGTATTACCATGAAGGAAAATACCACACTGGTACGGACATAGATCTCACCTGGTATAACTTAAGTATAGTAGTTGAGATGATTATATGTGACTACTAATTCATCTTATTCTGTTGAGAAGCAGACCCACGAAGGATCTCTAAATGCTGACCCACACAGGATCACATGGTTCTGACCCACATAGGATCGCTTGGTGCTGACCGAAACAGGATCTCTAGGTGATGACCCACACAGGATCCCTAGGTGCTGACCCACACAGTATTACTAGGTGCTGACCGACACAGGATTGCTCGCTGCTAACCCACATAGGATCGCTCTTCATTATTCAAACCACAGCCAGCTACTGGGTTCCCGTACCATGCATTCTCTTCTCTGGGAGAGTCCACTCCTCAAGCCACTGGTCTATACTCCAACTTCCATGATGTCCCATGAAGAAGTATCTCAAAGGACCACCACGTCATAGGGGTCTCAACGCAACAAGAAGTGCGTTAATCGGACGCTCGGTCTGTAAGATATTAGCCTTTTAGTCTCAAGGTCCAGGTTGGATTCATGCTCGATCCAACCCGATCGTTCCCCAACATTATCCAAAACTATAGGGGGGATGCCAAAGAGACCGTCTCATTCCCAGGATTACAGTGTCGTTGACAGTTTTTCAAATGGATGTCTGGTGCATAGTTACTTCCAAAAGAGTGCAAATGGGTCGAAGTGGGTCCAGGTCCGGTCTGACCTGGTCTGACCTGACCTGGGCCGACGAAGTTTAGGTCGACCCGAACCGACCCAGTTTCGGTCAACCCAAACCGACCCATTGGATCATGCCCGGCTCGCGGTGCGTCATAGCCTGGACGGCGGGGTGTGGTTGCAGGGTGGCACAAGGCGGCGTGGGGTAGTGCGGAGATTGTGAGGGCCGCCGAAGCTGCGAGTGCGTCGCGGAGGTCATGGGTGGCTGTAAGGCCATGCAAGGCCGCGAGGGGTAGCAGAGGTGGCAGGTGGCCATGAGGCCATGAAGGGCCGTGGAGGGCCGCGAGGCCGCGGGGTGGCGTGGAAGGTCGTGGGGTGGCGGGGCGAGGTTGTAGGGCGGCGACGCCGCGGGACGACGATGGCAACGAGTGGAGAGTCTGCGAGGCGACGAGGTTGGGGGGCAGCTCGGCGAGACCATGGGGAGACGATCCGTATTGACCAGTCGTGTGGCGCAGTCACGCATCGTACCTTCGCCGGAGGCCTTCTTGATCAGCTGCCCTACATTTATTGCCTTTATTGTGGAAGGCGGTGGTGACGATGCCATTCTCGTTCTCAACCGCGGATGGTTACTGTTCTCCTCTATCACGATGAACACAAAAATTTATCATGATAATTGTTTAGTGGATGGTCCATATTTTTTTGACCCGCACCCTCCACGTTAGAGCGGTAGCAAGCTGCTATAATCTCTTCCTAATTTATGATTAATCGTTATGAACGAGTAAGGGGAAAAAAATTCAAACAACCACACTACCTTGATTTCCTGTTGACGTTTGATGGGGTGAGTTTGGTGACGTCTTCATTTCATCGATCATCATTTCATTCTTGGTTGGAGATATTTCTACGATGTTCTATGTTTGATAAATATTCGTCGAAGGAGAAGAGTTCTTCATTGGAGAATGTTTCTCTAGAGTTCTCCCAGAGCTTCTACCTTTGTCAATGAATTCTCTCAAAAGAATATCGAAGAAAAATATAATTGATTGCCCAATTTTAAATTGTTGGCCCAAAACATGTTGGAAACTTTAATTAATTGACAATGAATAATTAATTAATGTGAGGAATTCCATGGGTTAACTCATCATTATTGATGGAGTTCAAGGGGTTTCTCCCATTAAGAGGGGAGTTCAAGTGGATTTTAGTCTTGGGTGGTCCCCACCACCATAATCTATGTAGGAGGTTTTAGTTCAGGTGGTCCTCACCATTAAACCATCCACATGGGAGGTTTCAACAAAAACAAAAACAAATTAAATGTTTATTTTATTTTATTTCCATTTCCACAAGAAACCCAAATTCAATATTTCTCCCTCGACCTACTGTGGTCGAAGTGAATGACCCCTTAAAAAAATATCGGTGTTTCGAGTTCAACCGTGCCCGCAGATTTCAATTCCGAGCACCGGTTAAAAAGATACAAAAACCCACTAACACATTTACTGAACATACGTGAAAAAAAGTTCAGAAATTCATTCTTGGGCACACCAAGTCTCGGAATCACACGCAGTCAATTATCACAGACTCGTAAAATTCCCTTTTAAATAAAAAACATTTACATGAAAATATTTATTCTTTTCATTCTCCCCACATCAGGACTTTGTGTACCTGTAATCCATATCACAAAAATGAGGAAAAAAAGTGGGGGTACTGAGCAAGAATTTGAGCCTCCCACTCACATGTTCTCTCCTGGAGAGTCGCATGCTGCTAGTGAACATACACCATAAGTATATACCACCCAAGAAGGACCCACTCATGTAGATCCTAAATAAATACTGGAACCTCAGTAAATGTTTACCCATCGTCGACGTCTTGCTCACAGTGGTCAATGATGTGAGAAGGGTCGTGCATGTATCTCCTCAGTTGGGATACATGGAAGACGTCATAAACACGATGAAGCTAAGGTGGAAGAGCTAAGCAGTAATCCACCACATCAACTATATTGAGTACCTGAGAGGGTTCAATGAACCTCGTATATATCCTTCCTCTACTTCCAAATCCTAGCAATCCTCATCGAGGTGTGACCCGTAGAAAGATGTGGTCACCATCCTTGAACACTAGAGGTCTCTGTCTCCTATTAGAAAAAGACTTATACCTGCTCTATGTAGTCAATATCTACTCTAGGATGATATAAACCTTCTCTGCGGTAGCATGTTCAATCTCTGGTCCCACTAGTGCTGAATCTATTGGGTCAGTCCCACGGAAAGGTGATCTACAAGGTCAGCGGTACAATGCCTCAAAATATGTCATCCCAATGGTGGTGTGATAGCTGTTATTGCATGAAAACATTACCAAAGGAAAGTGATCCTCCCTGTTGTGACCTAAGTCAAGGATGCATGTACGCTGCATTTCTTCGAGGGTCTGATTGGTTCGCTCAGTCTGTCCATCAGTCTGAGGATCGAAGGAGGTTCTCAAATGAAGCTGCGTCCTGAAATCCTCTTACATCCCCTTCCATAGCCGGGAAGTAAAATGTGTTTCACGATCAGAGACAATATTCAAGGGTACTCCTTGTATACGGACAATATCCTGCACATAGAGGCATCTCAAGCCCTCTACTAAACCCTACACTCTGATCGGTATGAAGGTGGCCGACTTGGTGACTCGTCCAAAGATCACCCAGATAGAGTCATGTACTTTAGATGTACCTGGAAGTCCTATCATGAAGTCCATGGATATCTCATTCCACTTCCAATCTAGGACCTCAAAAGGCTGAACCAAGCATGCTGGTACCTGATACTCTACCTTCGCTTGCTGACCATTGAGGCACTGAGAGACAATATCAACTACTGCTTTCTCAATTTTCAGCCACCACTGTCAACGTCAGAGATCCGGGTACATCTTCGCCACTCCTGAATGTACCACTAGATGGGATGTTTATAAGTCTCTCAATACTTCCTACTGAAGTGAAACTAGTAGCATGGTATATCCTCTAAAGATGATGAAGTGCTCCTCGACTTCAGAAAATCCATCAATTGCATGTCCTGAGTATATCTTAACACATAGAGTCCCACCATCAGTGTCCTTTCTTTGTGCCTCCATGACTCGCTAAAGAAGTGGGGGTGACTATTATAGAATGAAGGAATGAATATACATCACCTTCCATGAATGATATATGCAATGCGGACAACTGGTTTGCCGCCTCACCTAGCTGTTTTATACCAGATCCCACATTTAGTGCATCTTCTAAAACATTCTCCTTTCAAGGAGTACAGACTATCTCGAAGTCCTAGTCCTAGAGGAACTCATGCCAACGTCGTTGTATTAGGTTCAGTTCCTTCTGTGAGAAGATATACCAGAGACTCTTATGATTGGAGTAGATTATAAAACGTTCACCCATCAAGTAATGTCGCTGCATATTCAATAAGAAGAACACTACTTCTAAATTCTAATCATGGGTTGCGTAGTTCTTCTCATGTTGTCTCAACTATCGAGAACCATACGCAATCACTGCTCGCTCCTACATAAAGACACATCTGAACCCGGTCCCTGATGCGTAGTAGTAAACTATGTACCATACACCCTCCTCTGAAAGCCTCCTGATGGGGGCACTGGTCAGCCTCTACCTCGGCTTATGAAAACACTGTTGGCACCTCTCTGACCACATGAAGGGTTTCCCCTTCTTCATCAAGGCTGATATAGGTGCGGAAACTATGGAGAAATTTGGCATAGAGCTCGAGTTATATCCGGCCAATCCCAAGAAACTCTACACCTCCCTCACACTCTTGGTGGCTCCCAAGAAAGTACCATCTCAATATTTTCTGGATCTACAGCATCTCCATCCTTCAAGATGATATGTCCCAGAATGTGAACCTCTCGATTCTAGAACTTGCACTTCGAGAGCTTAGCATAAAGCAGGTTCTCTTAGAGTTTTTCTAGTACTACATGGAAATGATATGCATAATCCTACATGGTAGCTGATTATATCATAATGTTATCATTGAAGACCACCACAAAGCGATCATGATATGTCTGAATGACCTTGTTCATGAGTCCCATGAAACCTGTTAGAGAGTTTCTCATGCCAAATGGCATAACCAGGAACTCGTACTAGACATACCGACATCTAAAATTCATCTTCTGCACATCCTCATGTCGCACTCTGAGCTGGTGATAGCCTAATCTGAGATCTATCTTTGAGAACCACTTTAATCCCTTTCACTGTTCAAAGAGGTCGTCAATCCTCGGGATTGGATACATGTTCTTCACAGTCACCTGGTTCAGGTGTCGATAGTCAACACAAAGCCTCAAGCTCTCATCCACCTTCTTGGAAAAGAAAATCGGGGCTGCCCAAGGATAAACATTGAGCCGAATAAACCCTTTCACCTGGATGTCTTCCAGTTGTACCCAAAGTTTAGGAAGCTTCGTGGGATCCATATGATATAATAGTGTAGATATCAGAGTCCTCCCATGGTATAAGTCGATGTAAAAGTCCCCCACTCTGCGAGGAGGAAGACCCGTAACATTATCATGAAGAAATCCACGTACTGGTCCACCACTATAGGATAACTCAGACTCTCTACATCAATTGTTCTAAGGGTAAGGATAGCCGACTGATGAGTGATCGACTACACTCTCCTCGGAGTAAGTCCATCTTGTGCTGCAAAGGATCCCTTCTCACGCGGGATGATAAAGAAGGTCCCATATGTTTGGACACACCACAATTTTCACCTAATAAAGTCAATCTGAGCCTAGACTGTAGATAACCAGCCCATACCCAATATGATGATGTAAGGCCTCGACGCCGCTACTAAGAGATCCCAGACAATGCTCTCGCCTCCTAGAGTAAGCTCACACGGCCGACACCAGTGCATAATCGTCAAATCCTCTCCCGTAAAAGTCTCTAGCTGTAATGATTGAGCCAACGGCTCCATCTGAATCTCCAAGCTCCGAATGAGGGCAGTGGTAATAAAATAACGACTGGAACCTGTGTCTATTAGTCCTACAGTTAAGGTGGATTAGACACAGATCATACCTCGTATCATCTCTCGAGTGACGTGATCGTAGGCCTCATTTGTATGGAACTGAGCTTGCACATGTCCTCCATCTTCCTATGGTCGGGGTGTACCACTTGGTGGTGGTGGCGGTAATATCTCGAGTCATCGCCCACCGCCAGCTGCACAGCCAGCTCCTCTGCCACGTCTGCCTTCTCCCTGCAGACCTCCTAGGTCGAACCTCTATCTCTACCTTGCTAGTCCTTCAACCATCTGCTGATCATCTGTACGACGGGTCGGACAGTCACGAGCCGTGTGACCCTTCCTGCCGCTTGCGTAACACTAACCGCTAGTCGAATTACTAGATCTGTCACAGGTTCCTCACACTACCGATCCTGAATACTATAGTCATACACCTGTATGTCTGGTCCTCTTGGAACTCAGTGTCATCTGTCTGATGTCAGCTTTATAATACTCCGCTATGGGACAACTAGTAGTGGGTCTCGCTGCTGGTGACTGCTTAGCAAGAAAACTCTCTACTAAGAGGGCTCTCTCTAACACCCCATCCTATTTCGGGATACTAAGTGAATTCATCGAAGCACTGATCTATTTCCTGATTTCTTGCTCGAAGGTCCGAGACATGAAAAATGGGTCCCGCACAATATCAGTGGAGTTGCGTGAGTGGTCAGTGAACTTCACTATGTACTAAGCCCTACTCATGATGTCCTACTACAGATGAAGAAGCTCCTGAATGTGTACTTCGTGAAGAGTGGCTGGGACAAACTCTACCTGAAACAGGCTCTCGATGTCTGCCCAGAGAAGTGTCAGCTCATCGTGAGCCCGAAGCATCAAGAACCACCATCTTCCTGTTGCTGCCTATAAAAGACGGGCGGTTAAGATCTCCATGAGATCAGCTGGTGTCCCTACCAGTAGGAAGAATCTCACCACATCCTCCATCAAATACTCAGATGCATGTGGGACTGTCTCTCCCCTAATCATGGGTGGCCTCTGGCGCTAGAACTCATGCAACAGGATCAAGCAGCATGCATCCTCTTCTACTGGGGCTGGTGGCATCAGTTGCCCAATGGGTAGTGGTACCATTGGTGCCTCCGCCGGTGCCTTTACTTGAAGAGGGCCCTGCACCGAGGCCTTGTTTCTTGGTGGGCTATGAGTAAGTACTATATCCCAAACCCTAGATGGTTGTCTGCGTGGAGGTATCCTGAGAAGAAACAGGTGCCCCATGGTCAATAAGTTATACCTGGTGAGCTGAACTAACAGATCACAAATGAAACACTTGAAAAAATGCACGTAATCAGTGATTTTCATGCACTAAGTTAGAAATCAGAAGACAGGGTCCTGGTTTGTGGATACATCGGCCGCTGCATGAACACAGGATTCATTAAACTGATAACCAAAATCACTACACATAACATTATTGTTGTTAAAAATAAATATCACAGTCATATGTTCTACGGTAGAACCGATTCCTATGATACCAATTTGTCACGACCCATCCCCCAGGGTTCATGCCATGACTACCCCAAGCCTGGCATTGATAGGCCAAGGTCTAGTGAGTAGCACCGAAAGGCGTATTCTCTCTAACCGGGAAGGCATTTCCTTTATGACTTGTAAACACATTCAACCAAGAACACAACAATATACGAACACAAGTCAACTATATAGTAAACATTGTGAGTACAGTAAGTAAAAGGGGCCGGAATACAATCCCATCTAGAAAGGTACAAGTACAACTGAAAAGAAATACAACTAGATAAAAAGGGAAGCAACTACTGGGTATTCCTCTTAGGGTCCTACCTAAATGGTAGGAACATATCGCTTCCTCGGTACTCCACGTGTTTCCATATCCTCTATGTACCAACACACCATATGCTCCACCTCCGGGCCCAATCTAGTCCTGGTACCCTTAGCCTTGATCATCGTTGTCTGTCGTCTGCACCAAACACAACAAGGTGTGGGCATAGCCCGTGCAAGGGTGAGTATAAAGATACTCAGTAGGGACCCCGATACCCTCAAGGTCTCACCAAATTCACCAAGGATAAACCACACAGCATGGAATCAACTATAAACCCTACTTAGGTATATTCACATACATATACCTATGTTATCAAGTAAACCCTTCTCAATCATGAAGAAACACAGAGTCCAACTCAAAATCCCAAAGCTCAACTGTTCCACAAAGGGTGGAATAACACCAAGGTAAGTACAACATAGGTACTCCACACAGAAGAATAACAACAAGGTTTTACCATGATGGAAAATACCACATAGGTATGGACTCAGCTCACCCCAGGAATAACATATGTATAGTAGTAGAGATGATTATATGTATCTACTAATTAATCTTACTCTGTTAAGAAGTATCCCCATGAATGATCCCTAAGTGCTGACCCACATAGGATCGCTTGGTGCTGACCCACATAGGATCGGTCGGTACTGACCCATATAGGATCGCTAGGTGCTGACCCACACATGATCGCTCGGTGCTGACCCACACAGGATCGCTGAATGATGACCCACGCGGGATCGCTCAGTGCTGACCCACACATTATTGCTCTTCATTCTTCACGTCACAGCCTACTACTGGGTTCCCGCACTAATCTTTCTCGGCCCAGAAAGAGTCCTCTCCTCAAGCCACTGGTCTATACCCCAAATTTCATGAAGTCCCAGGGAAGAAGAATCTTAAAGTACCTCCACAACATAGGGGTCTCAATGCAATAGACGGTGCGTCAATCAAATGCCCGGTCTGTATGTTATTAGCCTTTTTGTCCCAATGGCCCGGTTGGATTCATGCTCGATCCAACCCAACTGTTCCCCAACATTATCCAAAACACTAGTGGGGTATACCAAAGGAAACTTCTCACTCCAAGGTTTATAGTATCATTAACAGTTTGTCAAAAAGAATCCTGGTGCCAAAGTTATGGCCAAAATAGTGTAAATGGGTCTAAGTGGGTCTGGGTCTGGTCTTACTAGGGCGGACCGACACGGCCCGACCCAACCCAGCCCAACCCGACCTGGGCCGACCGAAATTGGGTCACCCCGGACCGACTAGCTAGGTCTGTCTCGGCCCGTGGTGCGGCCTGGAGCACATTCGACAGCCCGGCCCGGGCTACGCGGTGTGGCGGCGGGGCGGCACGAGGCGACACAGGGTGGTACGGAGGCTGCGAGGGCCGCAAAGGCCGCAAGGGGGCTGCGGAGGTCAAGGGTAGCGACAAGGACGCAGAGGGCCACCGAGGGCCGCATGGGGGCTGCGGGGGTCGTCGGAGTCCATGAGGCCGTGGAGGGCCATGAGGCCATGGGGCAGCATGGAAGGTCGCAGGGCTCTGGTGTGCATGGGTGGCGAGGCCGCAGGGCGGCACGATAAGACTGCGGGGCAGCAAGGCCTTAGGGCGGTGAGGCCGCTGGGTGGCGGTTTCCATGGGTGTCGAGGTCGTGGGGAAATGGTGGACACGGGTTGTGAGGACGAGGGGTAGAGATCTGCTAGGGCCGGTCGTGCGGCGCAGTCGCATGCCGTACCTTCGCAGGTGGCTGGCATGACCGACCGCCCTCCGTTTGTCTCCTTCATCGCGGCCGGAAATGGTACCAACTGCCTTTGTCATGCCCCACTGAGGTTGGATGTCATCCTCCTCTATTAAAATGAACACATCAATATATCATGAGAATTTTGGAGAGGTCGAGCCATGTTTTTTTGGCCCGCACCCTCTGCGTTAGAGCAGTAGCAAGCTGCTATAATATCTTTATGATTTACGATGAATCATTAAGAACAGTTAAGGAGAAGAAATTCAAACTACCACCCAACCTTGATTGCTTGTTGACTTTGGAAGGTGTGAAGTCAGTGACATCAGTGTTACCCCGATAGTTAGTTTGTTCATCGTTGGAAATCCTTCGATGATGTTCTTTGTTGGATAAATATTCGTCGAAGGAGAAGAGTTCTTCGTTGGAGAATGTTTCTACAAATTTCTTCCCAATGTTCAACCATTGCCAACAAATTCTCTAAAAAAAATATGTAACCAAAATAAAATCTGTTTTTCCAATTTTAAATTTTTGGAACAAAACAAGTTGGCAATATTAATCAATTAACGAGGCATAATTAATTAATTGGAAGAAGTCCATGGGTTAGCTATTCATTAATGAGAGAGTTTAAGGGGTTTCTCCCATTATGTGGGGATTTCAAGGGGGTTTTAGTCTCGGGTGGTCCCCACTATCATAACCCTTGTGGGAGGTTTTAGTTTAGGTGGTCTCCATCTTTAAGCCATCCACATTGGAGGTTTCGACAAAATGATAAATAAAATAAAGCATTATTTCATTTTCTTTCTATTTACACAAAAAACCCAAATTCTATCATTCACCCTCAACCTACTACGGTCGAGGTGAATGGACCCTTAAGAGAATACCGGCATACAAGTTAAACGGTGCCCTCAGATTTCAAATCCAAGCACCTGTTCAAAAGTTACAGAAATCCACTCATACGTTTATTGAACGTACTCAAAAAAATTTAGAAATTTATTCAGGTCACACCGGACCTCAGAATCACGCACCGTCAATTTTAGCGGACTCATAAAATTCCCATTTAATTAAAAAAAATTACATGAAAATTCCAGGTCGTTAAAATAATAAATTTTTATTGTGTACTTGGTTAATTAAAGATACTATGAGTTAATTGAAAATAGAAATTATGAATTGATAGCTTCACCAAAATAGGTTAATGGGTTATATCGTTAAATATTTAAAATTATTTAATAGATAAAATTTCTTATTATTCAATTATATTAATGTTTTTACCAATGTTTATTCTGATTGTTTAAGTTTATCCATGATGTGAAATGTGATACCACGGTTGATGACATTAATATTGATTGATGTTATTGATGTGATATATGTGTGATTGATTAAAATATGAGTGTTGGGGAAAAAGTGCTGCTCCAAATACCGATATACAATAAATGAGTGTGGGACAGAAACCAAGGATCCAAATACCCATATGTTACAAGTGATTGTGGAATAGGAATTGAGGCTCCAAATACCCATATGTGATATATGAGTGTGGGATACGTTCTGAGGATCTAGATACCCATATTTGAAAGGTAGTCTGGGATAGGGACTGAGGATCCAAATACAATTGTGACATTGAGGTGTGGGATAATGAAAAATGTTCCAAATACCCATGGGATGTTAGACATGATTCTCTAGGATCATAATGTTGGCATTGGACTATAGTTAAAAATGATCATTATTTTAAATATAATTAAATGTAAAATAGAATCCATTTCATTATAATGAATTATGAATCCATTACGTGATATCTCTCAGACATTGGCATGGGTCATATAAGGTATTGATGATTTGAGTGTCCTTCGAGATCCCTGGGTTGATGTGTTTAAATAAAGAATAATTGAGTATATAAATTATTTATATTATTTATTGTAATATATACTTTATAACAATGCATACACTATTATTGAATGGATATTATTTTAGACATACTTGGTGGTGGCCTACTGAGTTCAACACACACCCTACTCGTACTGATTGATCGGTACCAGAATAAACATCATTTTTATAGGGCATGATAAGGGAATGCGCCCTATATAAGATATCTTAGCCAGGATGGAGAAAGGATGAGGGAACCATACTTGGTGTCGGGACCATCATGGAATTTTAAATGTCTTTATTTTGGGTTTTTTCGTTTTGAAATGTGACACATATTTTAAATGAAACATATACTATTTAGTTATCATTTTGTTTTCAGTTATGTTTCATCATATTATACTGGTTTTTCCCGATCATTATATTTTTTTGAGTATGGACATATAGATAGGATATTGTTTATTTATTTACACTATTTTTCTTCTTCTAAAGAGAGTGTATTGTCTCCCCATGAGGGATATTAGACACACATTTCTAGTTGTTAACCTCTCGTGTATGAAGTGGTGCACCAGAGGTCATGTGACCGATATGCTTTGGACATAGAGGTGTGGTACATGGGTCAGGATGTCACACTAACTATTGTGGAGTGTGACTATGATTAGAATGATTTATTAGACCTTGAATTTGTTAATGTGGTGCCATCCACATAGATGTGTGGAATGGCCTATGATAGATGACCCTAGTGGTTTGCATAACGACTATTAGTATATTTTTAATTAGGTGGATATACCATAATATATTAATTACATGTGGGTGATATGACTAATTTTGTGATAACTTAGATATTGTATTAGCAACGATCTAAATCATTGGACTGATGGTTGTGTGAATTACCATGTAAATCCTTGATACTTTAATATGTGTTTTCGTTTTTTGGACATGTGACTTTCCCAAGTAAGGATCATTATCCCAAGAGGCATGTTTATAATTGAGGATCCCATGATGGATTCTAATGCATACCTTCTGATCTAGATTAACCATGTGGGTTTCCCAATGATTGAATGACCCTGAGTAGATGTGTATTTTTGGGTATTTATTTTCATAGTTTTCACCTTAAAACCCAAACCATCATTTAAATACCAAATGGCCTCTAAAGATAATGATGTGAATGGGTGATCAATTAGTCCTTGGTGCTTATTTACTTATATTTTATGATATGTGACTGTCATGGATTCATGGGAATTTGTTATTTGGACTATAATTAATGAGACATCCTAAGATTCATATGAATCACTAGTTGAGATCAGTGAGACTCAAGGATGCCGAAGATGTCTATAATTTTATCTCACAAAATACTAGTTTATCTATCATCAATCAATGAGACTTAAGGATTCCAAATATGTCCCATTTTTTCTTGCGATTCAAATGGAGAATCCATTAAAAAACATTGTATTCCTACTATTCTTGAGATTTGAATGGAGGTATGAGGTTTATGGTGGGAGTATATCACAAAACATGGATATCATATATAACAAGGGGGAATATTGGATACCTGTGATCGATGTAGTAGAAACACCATAGGGTTTTGTGGATTTACTATAGTTGGTTCAGTTGAGGAAATGTGAGGTATTAGTTGACCCCGAGATTAACCATGAAATAAAGGAATGTAATTACATTTTATTTCCTAGTTCACCCATGTATAATTCATTCCATTAAAAAAAATATTTACAACGGTCTCCTCCATAAAGGAATTATATATTTTCCTCACACTGAATAATACCCAGGTACTACCATGTGTTTTCAACTGAGGGCTTCATGATGAGGCATTCCAAGTGACAACCCAGAATTAGATACTAATTGCGATGAAGCCATGAGTGTGGGATCCTCAATGAGTATATAGTTTCAACACGATGGTGATGCTCATGATCATTGACATTTTAGCACTACATAGTGCAGGTATGGTCAATCAGGGTCACATAGTTAGGGACTAATGATGATTATTGGGATTATACCTGTTTATGTGTATATACCCATGGTGTTATTGGGTCACTGGCTTGCATGATCATTGATGTGCACAGATACATTCACCAATTTTGATGAAACATGTATTATTAAAGGTTTATTAATTTATTAATTTTAGTTTTTTATTTTAATAGAGAATTAAAAATATATGAATTACTATGTTGTCGGTATAGTGTGAGGATATATTGGTGGTTCCCTATTGAGTTATGTACTTACACATTGCTTTTTTTATCTTTATAATAGGGTACCCAAGTACCATTAACAAATTTCTGGCTCAGTTAAGGCCAATTCATTATATTTCTTAGTCAAATAAGATGGATCAAATAGTAAATTTATTGGGATGAGGTTTTTATTAATCATCATTAACATTACTTTTAAATGAGAATTATCATTCGAGTTTGTATGATACATTTCATTATGTTATAACATGATATTATTTATTTCTATTTTTATATAATCTATTTTTATGTTATTTATTTTATGAAAATTTAATTTCACATAGGGGTTATAGTATCCCTATGGTACCATTTTGGACCACTAATGATACTTGGAATCCTCTGGCATATAGGGAGGCCTGATTGAGGTAATGTGGTGGTTTTAGTTCATTGAATTTTATAATAAAATGAAGAAGGTAATTAAAAAGCATTATAATAGTGATATTTATTTTTCTCACAATTTGGGATTTGGATGGAAGGTGTTTTAGGAATGTTATTGACCCTATTATGAATATAGGGATGTTGTGTCCTAAAAATAAGTTTTAGTAAGATGTATAGGTTTTCATTGATTTGATTTTTATTCATGGTATGTGATGTTATGTTATTATATAGGATTTAAACTTCTGTTTAGAAAATGATGAAAAAAATTAGTATTTACAATTGAATTTTATCTCATAGACCGTTGGTAAAAGAACCATTCTTGATTTGACTATTTTTATGTTGAGGAGTGAGGCATCTCATTCATAATGAATAGTAATGTAGCATTTAAATTTCAATTATGGGAATACTAGTGTAAACTTTTATCCCTAATTTAGGTTTATATATTTAATGTGTTAGAAATTTCCCAAATAATTTTTCCCTATAAACGTACTCGATGGAATTATAATTAGCGGGTCTAACATGTATATGTATTTTCTTCGGATGGATGTCCACATATATCATTGGTGAGATATTTGTGGATAATGATGGTGAGGTATGCATATATGAATAAGTGGTGTATTGTTCCTATTGTGTTAGTGTGGGAACATGATGCCTGTTGGTATACCATAGGTTAGTATGTTTCAAAAAAAAATTGTTATTTAATTTTTATGAATCCACTTCTATGGTGTCTTCCCATATGATAAGGAATAAAAATCCACATAACAAAAAACATGTCATATTGGTTCATGTAATACGAATCCAATTTCGATGATTCTAGTTCTACGTGAATGCATTTAAAATGTGTCTATATCGTCTAGGAATAAATCTCATGTGTAGCATCTTTGAGAGGCTAGGATACCTAGTTTCAGTTAATTAATTTTCCAGTAACAACCTATATTACATATTTTCCATTTTTCATGGAATTTCATTGTATATTTAAAAACATAATTATTACAGTTCCTCTAAAATAATCATTTTTAAATATTCCATTATTTATACATTGATGAAATCAAGTTATATATTCTCAATGGAGTATTCATGTGTATGGATACTCAATGAGAAATAGTACCCTACATATGTAGTTTTGCATGATATCCCTGTTTTATGTATATCACACCGTAGAGTGAGTGAGGGAATGTGTGATGTTGTTTGATGTGGACATAGGAACAAATAAATGTTTTACTTGAGTTGTGACCAATTTTCACAGGATGACACTTGGTGTTGGTGAAAGGACCTAGTAATCTATATGGGCCCATGATAGTGGTAAGCTGATTGTTAGGCATGAGTTGAAGGGAATGTTTCTATACTGTGGATGATATTAGTACAGATATATGATGGAAAATGTGAGAGATGGTGGATAATTCTTATGAATTACCTTGATATTAAATGGAATGTGTTGTCAACATGACTTGATACCAGAGCATAATAAGTGATAATGATTGTATATTATAGGTACAATGCTTCTTTTAGTTTATTAGAGACTGCATTGAGTGTTATCTTTTGGAAGGGTTCATGGATATAAAAATATGGGCAACTGTAAATTTTAATCTATTTTACATATATTCCAAGACCGTACCATAATTATAATTCCGTATATTGTTTACTTATTATATTTTTCTACCTATGCATTAATAATTAATAATGATCACCATGATTTTGGTGGTTATGTAATTCATTTTACATTTTTGTTTTAGTTCTACAATTTCATTCATTGCACTTTGATTGTGGATTCATCGTCTATAGAATCTTAATCATTTAATAAGTATCATTTTTAATCATTATATTCAATTTTATAACAATTAAAATAAATGAATGATGAAAAAGTAATTACATCACTATGTGGATATGATAATTTGTACATACACATGTCTGATGTTCCCAATTTTGAATGGATAAAATCATATAATGTTTATTAATAACCCAAATTTATAGAATCATAATTAATTAATAGTTTTTATAAAAATTTAATAAATCTACACTTTTTTCCCATCCATGAAAAGTGGAAATGAAAAAATAAAATTATCCTTTCATGAAGGTTTTAGTCCACATATAGGCATGAGTCATGTTATTATTTTTCAACAGATGGGAAGGTAATTTGGATGAAAAGATATTATAATTATTTTGGAAGACATATGTAATTAATATCATATATATACATAAAATCCATAATAATAACATACCATTAAGGATTGTAATAGAAAAGGAATCATATTTCTATGTAGATGATGTAATCCACTTATACACATGAGTGATACATTAATTTCCCATATAAAGAAAATGAGGAGGAAACATTTTCTTCCATAATAATAATAAAATCATATTATATTTAATTTATATATTTATCATTTTATGACTGATATAAATGGTTATTAAAGGACTAAGAAGAAAAAAATTCAATAATCATGGTTAATATTTATACATCTTAATTGAAATAATGACTTTGGATTACACCTTAATACTTGATTTTATCTTAAGACAAGATCATATTTTAATGTTTTTGGGTTTGTAATTTCTCAAATAAAAGGCTTAAATTTTAGTAAAAAAATTGGAAAAGATGTTTTCTTTTATAACTTAAGGTTATGACACACATAGAATTACAAAAAAAATTGGAAATAGATTTTAACATTCATGTGAAAGTGGAACCAAATAGTAATCGATTGTAATTTTTGATAATATATTATTTAAATTCTATCTTCCAATAAAAAAATACATAATTTTATTTCACATTTTTTTCTTACTCATAGTATAATGACCCCAAATAAATCTTTTTTAACCTGGACCACGATAATGATTATTCATTATTTTACTATTCATCACAAAAAAATTATGTTCAATATATGACATATATTCATTATTATTATTCTAAACAATGAAAAAATATTTATTGATTCTATTTAAATATTTGGAAAAAGTTAATTTTGAAACAAGCATGTTAAACAAATTCAAACCTATTTAAAGTAAAATACATTTTTAAACATAAAAATGAATTTACAATCATTCCTTTTATAATAAATATTTAAAATTAATGTTAAAATATTTTATTGAATATATAATAAATAAATTTAATAATTACCATTAATAAATAATTTTTATTTAATTTATTATTATAAAAACACATTTCACAAAAATGTCTTATGAAAAAATAACTATGTTTATATTTATATAATTTTACCCTCATTCCAATCATTTGTATATATAAAGTATTAATACTTCTTCCGACATAACTGATAATTTTTTTAAAAATTACTTTTTAAAAATTTTTACAATCACATAAATATATTATAATGAGGTTAATTCTATTCATACCGACAAATATAATAGTTGGGTTATACAACTATACTATATTAGATGGTCATTTAGGATTGGGGTTTCATGTAATGAAATAAATTGAATACATAAAGTTTATTTCCAAGGAGAACCATTTAATATCATGGGTAGTTACAACAGCCAACCATATTTTGATAATTCGTAAAAAATTCATTTCCTCTTTCGCAAGACGATATCCTAGAAATAATACCCCACCTAATGATTCATTTCACTTGTTTTCTATGAGCACCAATACTTCCACAAACATTTTAATCATACTAGTATGTTTCTCAAAAAAACTCCCTATTATACAATATGATCATTATCCCAAATCTAGTGGTTGTTAATTACTAAAAATACTGACCCTTCCGTTTACCATTAATCGATAACCACATCTGTATGTTTTCAAATTATCATACATAACTTGACTGATATTATCCAATAATTATAAAAAGCCACCACAATCTGTATAGGGTTCTCCCATATATTACTTATAATGATTTACAAAAAAACATAGCACGAGTTTCACCCATATAGACTATGAACAACATGGTAACAACTATATTATATCAATTAAATTTCTCTTCATGTTCAATTCTCTACAAGTTCTAATTTTACTTGCTTATCGAACCTCATTGGCCATGCTCATCGCATATATGGAAACACCATTCAAGGTCCATGATTAGATAAAATATACCGTATCACTATGATCAAATTATGTTTTTTTACTTCTCATTAAAAATTGTCACCTTCCATCCCCCTCAATATCATTGGGAATCTAGGAAAATAATAATATAATTGACTCTATCGGTGGATGATCCATATTCGGGTCCTCACTGGTCCCCATGAAAAAACCTACATGAAATTCACTACTATCAAAACACCGATACTCCTGATTACTTGTCGTGTTAATTTTGTGGGCTTATACCAAAATGATGGATTTATATGCTAATAATTTCACAGATACTAACACAATATATTTCCAACTCTACTAAAAAACCATTACGTACAACCTTTCTTAATGGATTTGACATTAGACCCCTGACCATTATCACTATCATAAAACATCGCATTCTTTCCCACTACAGGCCCTACATTGTTTCTACCAAAAAAAACTATCACATCAGTTCCCAACTCATCATAGCTGAGACACTCTCTAATTGATTATACACCAAATCAAGCTACTTTTACCTACAAAATTTCATAACATTCAATAATCACCATTCCAGATTTCACATTTCACATTTTAAATTTCAAAAAATGGTCATCAATTTGGATAAAATTTTTGAATACACCTATATCAATCCACAATCTCTTTAAAAAAATTTCATCTCCCACACACTAGTTATATCCCAATGCATATTTTTTTCTTAAACAAAATCAATACTTTTTCATTAATGTACAAAAATTCACCTGATTTTTCAAACACCCATTTATATGCATGGGTTTTATTTTCAACAATAATAAAATACCTAAATCCATGAAATAAAATATTTTTTATTTTTAAAAAGCTAATATAATTTTAAAAATACATTTTAAAACCCATATTCATATTCTTTATCCTCATATTTTATAAAATTCGAGATCGAAAATTTATTTAGATTTTGCGGTATGGTGGAAATTTCATTTCAAACAAGTATTAAAAACCATTACACACACACACACACACACTTATACAAACACGAATAATACATCAAATGTTGATAATGATGATTTCCATCCATCATCATGACCACATTTAAGGATTCAAGTATCTTACCTAAATTGATATCCCTACTCCAAATATCACATATAATCCACCTATAGACTTGTCTGACATGTCATCGATGACCATTCATGCTTAATAATCCTATAGATCATGACACAATTTCATGTCAGGTATATCACAATAGAAGTTCTCCCCATGTGTTCACATTTAAAATACATAATGAATCTATATTCTGAATAACATTGATTCAAAATAAAATTCAATGTTGATAGAAACTAAATTAAATATAAAACCTTGTGTATAACTCTCTAGATACATGTATGTTCACTTATAGAATAATTTTAAAAAATTTAACTAAATAATATTTATATTGACATTATAAAGGACTTATATTCATCAATAATTATCATGGTATTAAATGTATATAAATGAAAAATTAACATATTTTTAAATTAATTAAGTATTCATGAGTAGTTTACAAATTTAAATATAATTATATGTTCTTTATATTTGTCTCTTTATTCATTTAGAACATTCCATAATCTGGATTATAATCACTCTATATTAATTTCATAATTTGGAATATTTGGTGTTATTTAATATATGATAATTTTTCACTTTAAATATACGATATTACATGAAATATAAATGTTTGATATTAAAATTTATATTATGTAAATTATTTGTATAATATAAATATAATATGCGTAAGATTATATAAAATGGGTCGAATAAATAATCAAGAAACTTTTTATTTGGTTTAAATAATATTTTAGACAAAACCTATTATTTTATAAATTCAAATTATGTTTTTTGAACAATTCTTATTCTTTAAATTCAAACACATTAGACTTATCCTTATTTCATTAATGTTTGAACCCAATATAAATTACACTTATGATTTTAAAATAAACACATTATTTCTATGGGATATGAATATAATATAAATTTAAAATGTATTTTTTAATATTAACACTAATATTGTCGAATATTTATTTTAAATATTTCATAAACGTTCAGTTAATTGATTATAATTTCTAAATTTAATTAATTTTGTATCACTTTATATATTAAAAAATATAACCAATATAGAATTTATAATTATTTTAAAAAATTATATATAATATATTTTGATTTAAATTACATTTAATGAAAATAAATTTCTCCATGAATACTATTTTATTATTGAGTATGGGTCATAGGATATGATAGATAAGGTAATTTGGATTAAATATTTTATGAGTTGTTAGTCATATTTAATTTGTGATATCCAAATTATTAACTATTCAAATTATATTATAATTTAAAATATGAGTTGATGTAATATTTTCAATATGAATCTTTTTTAAAAATAAATATAACACAACTTCATAATAAGACAAAATATCCATATATCACAAATTGTAATTTGTTTAAATCTATTGATTTATACTGAATCACTAACAATAATATCTCAGTATCATAATACTTGATTCAATGGGGTAGAATAAAAGACTAAATCACATTTTTTTGATTATTCATACAACAAGGAATTAGATTTAAAAACAATCATTTCCAATAATATTTCATGAATCAAAATGAATTATAAGGCTTTGATACCACTAATGGGTTTCTTGGGATCCAATAATGATTGATAAACATTGTAGAAGCAATAAAGAACTCAATAAAATATTGAACCATTATAGAATAATTGAAACCATTCATAAACAATAAATGAATATATTATGTACTTCACACTAATGAGACACTACACTATCATTAACCATAATTGCATGGGTTTGAGTATTTTCATTAATGAGAAGATGAATACTACCCCTACATTAGAGGTATAGATATTCTACTAAATCACTAAATACTCTAGATGGTACTCCCATTCTTTATTTAGTGAGATATAATTATCATGTAAATGAGGTATGAGAAACGAGATTTAGGTGATAGAGATTTGGGTATGGATGCGAATGAAATAACCCACCCAATATTACATTATAGTGGTGCTTTTAAATCCCTCGTGGATACTCCTTATGTTAACTCCCATTTACTTAGTTAGTTAATGTATTCATTATATTAATTAATCTAAACCCATACATTTGATTAAATTAAATGACTCTTACTTGATCATAACCAACATAAATTACTTCTTAAATTATAACTATTATCAATTGGATACAAAAATAATAGGATTTATATATTACAATAAAAATCAATATTATATGATATCACATAATCATATAATATGACTGGTCATGGAAGTTTCATAACAATTCCATATGACATTCCTTAGTAAAAAAATATAACATATGCAAATTTCATTATATGAAATGTGGATTTAAGGAATATCTCCACTACAACCATCCAATATAGAGTATGTAATTTATACAAAACTCTTAATATAGGACCAAAATGAATCATTTGGACATTTACCCATAGTGAAATGATTATTAAAAAATCATAATCATATATGTGAACTATACACTACCAATTTCAAGATAGTGACCCATAAATGTGGATAGGTTTTCAAATTATCCAGTGAAATAAATCCTAAATACGTAACTAATACTGACAGAACCTTGTGGGAATGCACAGTGGTGAAGGATAAATGATAGGATGGACCAAGGAGAATATAACATGATACCTAGTATACCAAGAAAGAGACAATGATTTGAAACCCTTTTTATAATGAACTACCTTTGGGTTCTTTGTGGTTGTGGGTGGTAAAACTACCTCAATGCCATGAATAATAGAAATTTGATGGGAATAACAATTTAGTTAGTTATGAATTTATTAAAACTGATCAAACCCCTTTTCCCCTTATGATGATTTTCCACTCCCAAATCTTTTATAAGTTAATAGTTGTCCATCAATACCATCAAAATAAACAAAACCACATCAATATGACTCATTCAAAATTATGAAATTAATCGTATGAAAATTACCCAAGAACTAGTTCCATTAATGTGCTTATTCATCAAATTTCATTGACATGTAACAACATCTGTAAAAATATAGTCCATATCTAGTATTTATTCTAGAACCATTTACCCCCATATATCATTAAGATATCCATATCCTCATTTAGTAATGAGTTTTTCATGTTTAATATGATAAACCATTTTAATATATTATGGAACTCGATAATTATATCAACACCAAATATCACATTCTGGTTAGTGGTTACAATAATCAAATGACGCATTTATGGGAATATCAATAGGTTTTAGGTTGGATGGTTTCCTTTTGGTAGATTTTATTTAATAATAACCAATTTTACAAAAATTAAACATTAAACGGGGCATGTAAAAGATGCAGTGTACTAACAAAGAAAATGTTTTTTGGAATGGTTTGGTATCATACTTTGTTGATTAACATCCTTTATTTTTTGTGTTCAAGTTCTTATCACACCATTAAAATTGTTTGTTTCATTTAAATGAATA
Source organism: Viscum album (assembly GCA_963277665.1). Classification (NCBI taxonomy): domain Eukaryota; kingdom Viridiplantae; phylum Streptophyta; class Magnoliopsida; order Santalales; family Viscaceae; genus Viscum; species Viscum album. The sequence goes on along the minus strand of OY728146.1, from coordinate 1,774,870,628 downwards.
ATATGAATTGGAAGATACCTAACTTATCATATAAGACCCCATCACCCATTGAACATTAAAATATAAAGTGCTCATAGTGGTGTATATTCATAGGAGAATAAATTATGATCCTTTTCATGTTGAATCCAATAGTATTAACAATTATGTGAAATGTAGACCATTATTACCAAATAATAATTATTAATAAGAGTATCTCTAGTTTCATAAGTATCATTGGGTAAGAGGAAACCCTATAATTATATATGTTTATTTAAGGATTTTAGATAGATTGCTTTCAATAGATTATTATGAGTAATCATTTTTTTCATTGCATAGATCATTTATTTTTGAATAACACCATCTTGGAGAATAATTTTTTTTGCAATGTATAATCAAATAAAAGAATAAAACATATCATACATTATATTTACATACATATGGATGTATTAAAGGATCACGTGTGACACACTGTTTATAATGACCATTCAAAAAATGAAGGGTCATATATAGGATGAATAAAATAGAAATTTAAATGAAATTATAGTTTCTCATAACTATTTGGGCTGTTAAAATAAAATTATTTTTCCACCTTTTACGCATATTTCATGTTTATCCCTATTATTTAATTAGTGCCCCCATCAAAAGATTTTTTTCTAATCCATAAGATAATTTTAATCTTTTGTGTATTACATCACCCTAGGTGGGACATCAATTTTAGTTAATATTCTATGTTAGTTTCTCAATATACAGAAATTAATAGAGATTGTTAAATTTATTTATGGGGATGATATCAACTTATTTTGGTTGTATATTCATACAGAAGTTCAAAATCAATGGCCTCATTACATCATTATATAGATTATAACTAATATTTTTGGAATTCCTATAGTAGAATGGGATAAAAGGAGTGGTTGGTAAAGTGTTCACAGATAATGATCAAAGCCTCCATGCAAGATTGACCACAATGTAACCACATGATATAATTACAATATCATGTTGAAATGATTGTGTATCTAAAAAATTATGGGATCATTTTATATTGAAATTTAATGAAAATCATTCCATTAAAGTAAATTTATAATATTTCCTAGGATTATATATTTGGGATATGTGATTCTTAGGGGTTCCCTTGGAATAATTGGGTTTCATAATGATGGTGAGGGATCTAGTTGGTAGGATACCTCTATAGAGACTCATGTGTAGTAACTTTTATAAGAAGGGTTTATTCCTAACAAATGAAATGGATGAATGCTTTTTAATTCCTGGTAGAAGGAAATATACATCTCTATGATATGAATCTGGGTCCAACTTCCCACCTTCTCCTTTAAAATGTGGATTCAGTCTCAGTGATATCAAAACCACATTATTTTATTATTCTATCTAGTATACAATAAACATTCTACACGATTCTATTACCTTACATTAGGGTTCACCATTTGCTAATTTAACTAATAATTTGGGGGGATATTGGGAGATATTGATAATAACAGTACAATTAATGTGATAGATAGTGACATTTATGTACATTAACACAACATAATATTTTTGGGTAAGTTGGCATATGTCACCATTGTGTTTCTATGAAGACGATTAGGGGCGCCCACATTGCATCACATATAATGATCCATCATTGTTTTAATTCCATAGGAGTAATTTATAGTCCAACTATTAGCATATTATTAGTAATGAAAATATATACTACTAAGTAACATTGGTAAGGGGGAAGAATTTCACATGAGGCTCACTATTATTTATTTCAATGAGTTTCAATAGAGAGGACAATTTGGTCAAATTTGAGTGAATATGATGTCAATAAATCCCAAAAATGAGTTTATTCGCATGTTTTAGTTATTTATAAAATATTTAATACGTGGTCCTAATATATTATCAGAATTTATCCATGTGGATGTAAATTAGTTACATAACACATAAACTCAGCATAGATTTTAACATTAATTAAGGTACTAATTGTTATGTATAAAATATAGGTGATATATATATTAGAAAAATTTATATTCATTACAAAATGAATATTCTAAACATCAAATAAAGAAAGGGTATCGTGGTTTGTGGTTTACATACAAATTATAAGTCTCCTTATTGTTTATTTTAATGTAATTAATTCATTATTGTAAAGAGTGGAATAGAGGAAACTCAATATTTTGGAGTCAAGAAGAATATGAATTAAATATTAGAGTCAGGTAGAGTATGTTTTCTTTAGTTTATTATCATGTATAGGATGTTAAATGTATCCTATAAGAAGTAACTAATGATTACATTATACAATCATCACACACTGAAATCCTTTCCATTAACCCATTTCGATTATAAATGTTTATACTCATCACACACCCAAATTCTTATCTATTTAATCATTACTACTGAACAATTGTATAATAATTATTCATAAAAATCCTATCTTTTTTTATCAGTTCCAAAATACATGTGTATAGTTATTATGAATAGAGATAATTTAACATTGGATTTTTGTTAACAAACACATTCACACATACACTGAGAAAATATCCTTTCCCATTGGATCATCACCAATAAATGTGTTTGCAAACAACAATCACATAAACATTATTCCAATTTACAGTACGGTCATGTACACATTTCATGAACATAGATCCTTTTTCATTGGATCATCACCAACACACTTGTGTATACAAATCACACACATGGATCCATAGTCATTGGTATACCAAAATAGATATTAATATTCTTTTTATATTGTTGTATCCTTTCCCATTAGATATTATAATAGTTTCTTGTGAAATAATTATAAAAATATATAGATTCTTATTTGTACATCATTATTAGTAATGGATACTATCATCGTGAAAATAGATAATTTTATATTAAATCAACCCTAATATATGTGTTCACATTCATCCTAATAATAGATCCTTAACCATTGAACATTTTTCATGTAGATATATATACTCTTGACACATACATATATCTTTTCCCACTGGTACATAATAAACAAGGAAAATTAGTTGTGAATATTTTATTGGACTGATGGATTTTCATATTAGACACTAATGATGTGTGAGATTAAAAATGAAGGATTCATGAAATGTATTTTGATTGCATGAAATAATTTTTGTAATGAATTATTGTACATTTCAAATGAATAAAATTGTAGAATAATACACATGCTTTAAATTGATCCCTATATTTTAAATCAATGTAAGAAGAACAAGCTTGTCATTATAGAGATGTGATTATTATAGTTAAATATCAAATGAAAAGAGATTAACTCATAAAAATAAACATTTTCTCCTTGTTTAATGTCATACTATGATTTTAACACCCAAATATATTATGGTATGACCATTATTAAATTTATATCCTTGTTATTTTTTTTCTTCACACAACATCACATTTAAAATGTAATATTCTATTACATATGACTGCAGGAATAGTAATGATACTATTTTGACTATTAATATGATTAATAAAATATTAATCTCACCCATTAACAAATAAATAAAATTTAGGTATCTTATAATTTAAAACATGGTATATATATATCATGGAACAAGTAAATAAATATTTTAAAATGATAAAACAAGTGATGGTATTTTTTTACGTAAAAAAATTTAAATGAAATTTTATAATTAATATAATGATATTATAAAAAAATTATTTTAAAAATATAGATTCATAAATTAATTTTTTATTTTCATATTACTATAAAAAAATTTAATAAGACCCTAATTAATTTCTCACGGTGATATAACTACTGTTTTAATATTAAATTTGTTATTATTTGGGTAAATGATGATTTTAATTATAAAAATTCTTATATTTAAATAATTATTTTCCTAAAATTGAGATCATTTATTAAGTATTCATGTTAAAACTATTTAGGTTGAATTTTTGGTATTTTTCTAAAATACAAATTTTTTTCGTGAATAGTGATATAGGATAATTAACTCTACTTAATAAATACATGAATTATTGAATTATAGATGTTTTATGGAGGATATAATCCAATAATCTTGAACTATACATTATTATTTAAATATATTAATTTATAATTTTTATAATATTCATAGTCATTATCCTAAATAATAATCAAATGACTAATGTATTCAAAACAACTCATCTCCTCCCACTATAAATAACATCCCACACGACCTCCTCTAGTCAAAAATCCAAATCATTAAAGCATGATTATATTATTTCAATTTAATCTACCAAATATATCTCCCATGTTTTGTTCTTTATGGTCTCATAAAGATCCATTTCAATGTTCATTAAAGAATTTATCAAGGTGGAGAATTCAAGAGGCAAATCATTTTTTGTTCTCTTTCAGTTTATTCGAATTTTTTACTTATTTAATCCTTAATTATTACTTCCAAAAAAATTTATAAGTATATTATATTATATATGATTAATTTTATTATTTTAATGGAATTAATATCATCTTACCCCTTCCCCTTGATATTCTAAAAAGGAAAAAATTATACGTGGGGTGCTGATTTCTGCCATCATGGACGTTGTAACATCATATTCCATTACTACCTTAAGATTTGGTTACAACATAGTAATTATGTTTAAACCATATATTATTATACATATTATAAGTTATTTATTTTTTCGGATCCATTATATATACATTAAATTGATTAATAAGACAAAACTAGTTCATTATGATTGAATAACTTCCAAAACAATTTAAACGGTTATCATTAAAGTTTTATCTAATGAATCATCATCATATATAAAAAAATAATATATAATATAACAAAAAATTATTTATATTCATTCATTATAAATAATTTCAATTTTGGATAATTTTTTCCAATTTACATGATCTTACATATACATGTAAAAGAAAACCGTTCAACAAAACCATGGAAAAGAACACTCTCGAATAACGAAATTGAATATCATAACTCATCAAAATGGAAAAAAATGAACATAATAAAATTATATTAAATCAAATAAATGTTTCATAGGATATGAATTATTTTATTAATGAATATAATTTCATTATATTTGATGTTAACTACATTTGAATAACACATTCAGACATAAGGTATGTGTTTATTCCCACAACTCCATTTTCATTTGGGTTATGATTTCTCCCTCTTCACACAAATGTAACACTTCATTAATTTTATATACATATTATAGATTAGATTTTAATATTCTATAATCATATATCCATATTATTTCACTATTAATTTTTGGGGAAATAAACATTTTACAATGATCCCTTATCAATTCTTCCTAATATACATGCCCGATTGAAGGGAACTTCTTGATTTCTTAACCATTTTAATGTAATAAAAATTATCTATTTTAAGACACCAATATTTTCATAAAATCGTCATAATTTCCCTAAAAATATATATTTTTTCATTTACGGTTTTATACAATAAATTATGAAAAATATAAAATATTCTTCCAAACAAAATCTTCTTCACAAAGTAAAAAAGTTTATTTCTCCAAGGAATTCCTCAGTGATTTTTTAGAGTATTTTCTTCTATTTCAATATCTGTTAAACATTTTATACTTATTATGATTAAAATATTATGTTAATATTCTACTATATTTTATTAAATTTTTTATGGTTTGTTTTAATGTGGATATTTTATCATTCCATTCACTATACTACAAAGAATGGTTAGTGATTATGTTTAGAAGTTGGGGAATATTATTGAAATTTCATATGTATTTGTTTTTCATGATTGTAAAAATTCATATAAGTAATTATTTTGTCATGTAATGTGATGGAGGGGTCCTCCTATATACATTCTGTGCTCCTCTATGTCTCATGGGAAAAAACTACATTTCGAAAAGGCAATAACCGATTATTTTTAGATGTTTTGGATGAGGCCCTAAGGGTGTGTTTATGATATCCAATATTATACATTCCATCCGTGTGATATTTTTAACTGATAATCTATGTGATTATATGAATAGTATAATATCCATGGCTAAACATTATTCCTATGTGATTACTTATATGACATTATTTATTGACCTTTTATTCTTATCATATTATGATCAAGATTATATTCTATTACTATGTGTTTTTAGTGATTCACAATGAAATATTTCTCCTATTATATTCCCAACTAATAATTACCCTTACTAAGAATCTAATATCACCCCTTTATTATGTTTTAGTTTCTCTAAAATATGTGAATATGTATATTATGAATGACTTTCAGAGATAATCTAGGTGTCAAGGATGTTTCAAATAGAGTTTCTATATTTTTCCCATTCAAGATTTATTTTATATATGCTTTTTTTCTCCAGTTATCAAAATCTGGATAAAATATTTTGTCCTTTAGGATTTAAATTCCCTTTATATTATTCTAATTTAATAAAATAATGCACATTTTCCAAAAAAAAACCAGGTTTGGGTTCATTTAAGTTGGTATTATAGGATGTTTAATAGAAACCTTATAAAATAGATTTAGAAAACAATGAATAAAAAAATTACCCTATGACTGAATATGGGGATAGGAATAAAAGAAAATCCTAGTATTTTGGTAAGGAATATATTATGTGGGTCTTCCAAAAAAACACATCCATGTCAGAATTATATAAATGGAAGTGGTTTTGGAATAGATGTGGTTAGAGGTAACAAATATGGAAAGGTGAATTGGGGCTGAGTCTGTGTAACATGGTACATGAAAATAGGCCTTACTACACAACCACATTGAAATTACCAAAATATATTCTTAGGGAAATTCATATTATCATTAGAACCCATTATTAAATATTTAATGGTAAATATGTCACCAAGGAAATCCTTTTTATGATTATGAGATTAAATAAATATAAATTTCCAACATATGTTAAGTGTTTTCCTAGGTTTATGTTACGAATAATGATTCATAACTGAATTTAGTTTATTCTATAATTTGAAAGGGGACCTTTTTTATGGAATGAAAAGCATATCAATTCACATATCCCATATAGTGATTTCCCTCTCATGTAAGATAATACGGTTGGTACTAGAGCTACAAATGGTGTTGAGAAACATATAACAATTCTGGGATAGTTGAGTCATGTTATAAAAAATTTACTTACCCTTATAGATTATCCATATCCACAATGTGGAAGATATATTTTAGGCCACTCTATAGAATAACACCCTACACTATTCAATGGGACTAAAAACATATTTCTAGTAGTGAAGTGGATAAGCTCTTTAGAGAAGAAATTTCTCACTTCGGGACATAATGGAAGGGAGAAATTTATCATGGTAGATTTTCTTCTCTCAGTAAATTCTGATCAATGGTGGTTGTTGATTCAAACCACAAAATAGGTATAATAAATTAAAAATATGAAGTGGGAATATATTAAGGAAAATTTTCAATAAAAAATATTTTCCTCACGAACAGAGATTATATATTGAGATGAAATTCATGAGCCTAAAACAAAAAATAGATGGAAATGATTCAAAGAATGAATCCAATTTTACACATTTTGATTGTAATGACATTGAATACATACATAATAAATGTATCAATATTGATCAATTATTTTTGTATTAAAACCAATCTACAATGGAAACTAGTCTCCTAGAATTTTACATCATACAACGATATAGTCTCATGTGCTATCAAAACAGAGAAATAATTCTCTATTTCTTAATACATTAAAGGAATAGAAGATAAGTAAGGGTGGTAGAGGAAATAATGGCGGAAGGGAATAATTAAAAGTATAATTTTCCAACATGTAATAGTTTTGGAAGGAAACACCTCAATGCATCTTTAAATTGAAAATGAATCTTTTATAGGTGTGGAGATAAAGGATACCCAACCAGTGATTTCAAGGGAAATAAAGAGGCTAACAATTTTCAATTCTTTAATTGTAGGGATATGGGACACTACTGAAATTATTGTCCTATGCATCAAGAAAACATACCCTAAAAATGGAAAGTGTGTAACACTAAGCTTATGAAATCATAACTAAGAAGCATAATGTTCTTAATGATGTGGTGGTGGGTATTTTAATAATTATATAAAACATATCCATTTATTAGATTGATTATTAATCATCACATTATTTTATATCTTCACAGTTATCCATGAAAATTAAAAGTCGCCAATTTGATTTAATAATGGAGTTTTCAGTCAAAACTCTAAGGAATGAGTCATTAAAATAAAGATGTTTTAGTCAATCCCCTTTATGAGACATAAATGTTCTTTAGTTTCATACCATATAATCATACATATGTTTGATTTTGATTCAATCCTTGGTATAAAATGGATTTACAAATATGATACTAAAATATATTGAATGAAGAAGGAAGATACAATTTGTGGGGATGATATAGAATCCATTATCATTAGAGTAGGAATGTCATCATATGGTTCTTATACATATCCTCCAATAATAGCTACCTTAAATGAAATTCTTGGGTAGGAAGATAAAACATAAATTATGGATGTGGAATGAAATATTCAAATTTAATATATATTTATTGTTCCAGGATACATTGGTGTATTTCTAGAAGATTTTCCTGGAAATCATCAAGAGTGAAAAGTTGGGTTCTCTGTTGATTTAATTCCAAGGGAAATACCTATATCATATAGTCTTTATTGAATGGACATTGTGGAATTTCTGGGGCTGAAGAAACAACTAAAGGAATTGAGTGATAAGGGATTTATTATCCCTATTGATTCCTTATTAGGACCCCTTTTTTATTTTGTCCAGAAGAAATATGGATTCAAATGGATATGCATTAATTGTATAAAATAAATGCTACTAAAATAATGAATATGTATCCATTTACTTTCATAGATTGTTTAACTGATCAATTCGATGGAGTTGAATATTTTTCAATGATTTTCCATCGAATTTGATATCATCAACTGTGTGTGATGAAGGAAGATATTCAAAATACTGTATTTCTATCAATGTTTAGACATTACGAGATTTCAATAATGCCATTTTTAACTAACTAATGCACCCTCTGTTATTAAGGATATAATAAACATAGTGTTCAAGGAATATGTCAATGATTTTTTTGGATGTATTTATTGATGATATTTTTATATATTTCATAAGATATGAGAAAAATGAAAACCATTGGTGAGATTTTTTAAACACTGTTAGAAGATAAGAGTTATATTGGATGTTTAGTAAGTGTTAATTCAGGATTCAAATAGGTTACTTTCTTGGGAATAGTATCTCTAATGATTGAATATCAGTTGATCCAACGATGAAAAAGGTAGTCTTGTAATTACCTACACTAATGAACATAACTAATGTATGTATTTTAATTGGACTGGAATGATAATAGTAGTGTTTCATTCACAATTTTTCTTGATTATTTGACCAATTATCCAATCATACACAAAAAGGGGTTATATTCATATGGAAAATAGAATGTGAATATTTTCTAAATAATTTTAGTGTATATTATTTAATGCTTCAATTATAATTATACCGTCATAATTTGGTGGATTTGAGATATATTGTGATGCGTCAATGAAATGAAATGACTTTTTCCTTATGTATGATGGTCTAGTTATTGTCTATGAAATAAAGAAATTAAAAACTCATGAACAGAACTATCCAACTTGTGAGCTTCAGTTAGCATTGATAACCCTTTCTCTGAAAATACAATGACATTATATCTATATTGAATTATGTGAGATATATATATATAGATCAAAATAGTTTAAAATATAAATTCTCATCGAAATAACATCATATGAGGTAATGGATGTGGATCTAGCTACTCCATGATTGTGATTGTCCAATATTGTACCATATAGTGAAGATGAATAATGTAAAAGATTAATTTAACAAGAAGGACCATAGAGTTAATTTAAATAATATAATTGACAATTCCCATATTTAATTGGATCTAGAAAATATTATTTTGGGAATTATCAAAGAAGGATAAACATAATTGCTTTGACATTGGGTGCCCAAACATCTTTATTGGAAACGATTAAATGTTCTTAAATAGGCGATGAGAATATTCAATGTAAAATTAAATCTATGAATGATGGGAAGTTGATAGACTTCTAATATGTGTATAGAATAATGAAATTTGTGAAGTGACTTTGTATTACCTCTATACAAAAGCAAAAAATGGAATTATTGGATGATGTTTATAGCTCAAGTTTTTATATACACCCTGTTATCACTAACAAGTTTACATAATAGAAGTAAATCTTCTACTTGGATAATCTGAAGTGGGAAATCATGGATTATGTATCAAGATCTTTATTATTTTAATATTATAAATATGAATAACAACATCTTATAGGAGACATGAAACCGCTTCCTATACCTATATAAAAATGTGAAGAAATTACTATATATTTTATTTATAGGATTACCCAAAAATCCCTGAAATTATGATTCGATATGGTTAACTGTGGAACAAATTACCAAATCTTTACATTTCATTGCTCAAAGGGTGGATTTTACACTAATGTTCCATTAATGAGTCTATATAAATGTATCTATATGTCTTTATAGAGAACAACATTATATTTTGTTTGACCTCTAATAATGATTTGCATCAAAATTATAGAAAATTATTCTTAATTATTTTGATGATGTGATTTATTTGAGTATTTTTTATCACCCTTCAACAGGCAGGTAGTCAGAAAGGATGATCTAAAATTTAAAATTCATGAATATATTAGGATCAAAAGAATTAAAGATATGTTCTATCAATATTTACCTTTTTTAGTGTTTTCCGATAATAATAATTTCTTTTAAATTATTCAAATGAAACCATATGATCCATTTTGTTGAAAGCGATTTCATACACCAACTTGTTGGGATAAAGTTGTCGAAAGAAATCAAGTAGGACTATAACAATTTGTGGAAATAATAGAAAAGTCAATGAATATTCATTCTAATATCAAAGAGACCCAAACTAGACAAAAACGTTTAACTGATAGACAAATAAAGGATTTAGAGTTCGATGTGGGGGATTTTAGTATTCTAAAAGTATCTCAATATAAATAAATTTTATAAGATTTGGGATGAATGGGAAACATACACCAATGTATATTGGAATTTTCGAAATCTCATAGAGAATTGGAGTTCTGCCTTATCATTTGGTAGTCCCACATAAGCTTTCTAAATTATATAATTTGTTTCACATCTCTTCGTTGAAGAATTACATGGTAGACACAACACACGTCCACACATGTGATGGAATATAATGGGAACCTGATTTATCTTACTATGAGGAGCCTATATGAATTCTAGACACTAGAGATGAGGTGTTGAGGAATAAGACATATCAAATTGTAATGTTACGTTAAAAATCATAATATAAGAGAGGTGAAGTGGGAAACAGAAGAAATTGTGATGCAGAACTTCCTAATGTTTTATGCAATAATAAGAATATTTTGAAGAAGAAATTTTTGTTGGAGGGGAGATTGTACCACCCCCAAATCTTATGGAATGAACTTTTAAAATTTCTCATCTTTGATAGTTTATGTTGCATGTAACACCATGATTAAAATAATAATATAATATTTAATTTGACCATTGGAATACTAATGTGACCATTAAGATTAGTAACGTGACCAATATAATAGTAAACTCACCCATTAAAGTATAAATAAAAATTAAGCATCTTGTAAATAAAAATATTGTATATTTATATGATGTAATATGTAAATAAATGTTTAAAAATGATAAATTAAATGTTTTTATTTATATATGTCATAAATATTTAATTACAATTTTATAATTAACAAAAAAAATTAATTGAAAATACATTGTCATAAAATAGGCTCATAAATTAATATATTTTTGGTATTATTATATGATAATTTCATATGACCCAAATTAATTTTCCAAAGTGTTACAAAACATATATAATATTAAAATTAATATTTTTCTAGTAAATATTGATTTTGATAAAAAATCAAATTTCTCATATATCAAAAATTATTTTAAAAAAATGGATTCATTTTTTGAATTTACATGTCCAAAAATATGTAGGGTGAATTTTTTGGATTTTTCTAAAATACATAGATTTTTTGTGAATAGTGAAATACAATAATTAATTGTATTTAATAAATACATGAATTATTGGGTCATTAATAGTTTATGTATGGGTAATCTAATAATATCAAACTATACATCATTATTTTATTATATTTAATGATAATTGAAAAAAAATTCATAGTCATGGGCTAAAATTATATACTAATGAATAAAATCATCAGAAACACTCCTCTCCTCCCACTATAAATACCACCTCTCACCACTGATTCTCCTCACACATAAAAATCATTGAAGCATGCATATATTCTTATCATTTCCAATACCAACCATCTCTCCCATGTTCTGGTATTTCTGGTATCACAAAAATACCATTTCAAATTCCCTTATACAATTTCTCAAGGTTCAAATTCAATAAGTAACCCCTTTTTGTGCTTTTTCAATTACCTTTAATTTAATTTCATCTTATTCTATTTTTATATATTTTGTAAAAATATGACTGAAAACTAAAGTATATTATATATATTGGATTTTACTTATTTTAATGGAATATTCCTCATGAAACCCCTTCTCCTCCACTTTTTATTATAAAAATTAATACGTCATATCTGATGTGCTGATATACTACCATCATTGATTATGGAATATCATTTTCAATTAACTCTATAAATGATGGTTATAGAACTATTATTATGGTTAAAACATATTTTATTATACATATTATTATTTATTTTGTAACACTCTGAAAATATCAATATATTAAATAGGCATTTTATAAATGAATTGTTTTTTTAATTAAATTAACCATTTTTTATAAAATTCGATTAATATTAATACATGACAATTTTTATATAAATATATATAAATTTTATAAATTTTATATTCAAAAATATGATATATATATATATATAAACACAAATATATATATATATATATGAATTATATATTTAAATATAATTATTATATTTGGATTATTAATTATGCATTTATTATTTTTATAATATAGTTACTATTATAAAATTTATAATTTTTTTTATAAAATTAGAAAATTATTAAAAAAATTATTTTTTTATGATAAAAACACACATGTATATGTTTTTTTAAAATATATTTTAATTAATTAAAAAATGATATATATATATATATTAAAAATTCAAAAATCATATATGTAAAATGAATTTATTATAAATGTTACATTTGTGTTTTTTTAAAATGATATGTTTTGTATTCAAAAAAGGGGTGTAACATGTCAAAAATGAATAAAATGATTTAATAATAATAATAACAATAAATAATGATGTTAATAATGATGATATTGAAAAATTAAGATAAAAATCCAAAATATAGGTAACTTGTCACGTTAACGAACGATGGAAACTAATGGGACAAAAAAAGACAAAATGTAAGAAATGAATGTGTCCAACATGATAATGTAAAAAAACAAAGAATCATTACCCATTATTGATTCATTAGTGGGTTTTATTAACGCACCTTTATCAGAGGATTAAAACACCTATAAAATTTTTATAAATAAGGATGAAAAGGTATAATTTATCATCCCTTATCAGAAGACTCATGCCAAGCCTCTTCTTTAGTTCAAATACATCTAGACGATAATAGTTTATGTTCCACTTCAGTTTCCTATAATAGGTAAGGGTTTAATTTTATTAATGTGTTATGATCATTATACAATAAAATACATATATATGTCTATATACATGTAGATATAGACATATAAATTAATATTTATGATACCTATATATACACGATATGGGTTTCTTTGGTCTTGAACCATAATTATAAGAACTTATGTGTATATGGGAATATCTCAGTTTTCATAATTTTAATTACAATGACTAATAAATATTTATGTATGTGTGTGTGTGTGTCTGTGTGTCTGTGTGGGTACATGCAATTACACACATACATGTCAACCAATTTCGATATAAGATGCTTATTGTTCCAAATATTAGTCCCTAAGTCCTACGATTGTAAGGGTTTTGTGATTTTATTTCACATATACATATATATATATATATAAACACAAATTCATGAATTTAAAAATAAACATGTTAGGTATAGTATTATTTCCTATTTGTCTAGAAATTATAAATGTTATTTATTAACCACCACGCTAATGTTTAAAGGAATGTGTTTTTTTAAACACCTATGCTAACCTTCTTTACCCAATTGCATTTGATAAAACTTATCATTATATGTTTAATTATGAGTATTGTTATTTTTTCATGAGTTAAATTTTATCTTCATTCTCCATCATTTCATGAATGAATAGTTATGGACATCATCTATCTCATGTGTGACATTTCAAGATTTATGGGATCATGCATGTCCTTAATCTATGTTTTATTCCATGATGGATCTCAAATAATAATATTTTTTTCACGAATCTTTTTATCCCTAAAATGATTTTAGAAATATTTTATAATGTCTTGATGACATGAGAAATATTATTTTGTTTTTACAAAAATAGTTCAATATAAGTAATTTGGTATTTTATTGTGGAGGAATTAAGAAAGGTGGGTCCTTGGGGAAGTGTTTTCAAAAATTGGCATAGTTGAATTATGTTAAATTATGGGGTGTGTACCCGTAAGTCATAAATATTTATAGTGGATATATGTAATATTTTTGATGAGGTCTTCCATGTATCCTTAACCATCCACCAAAAATTAATATTTTCAAATGAAAATTTCCAATTACATTTCACATATAATTATTTTAAAAAATAATATTTTTCTATATATAAAAATGTATTTTGTAAATAATTTTTAATTATGTATATTTATTTAAAATAATTTTTAATGTAATTTATTTGTTGATTTAAAAAACCCTTTACAAGACTTTAAACAAAGCTCACACCATGTTTCAAAATCTTTCTTCGGGTTTATTAGAGTCACTGGTGGTGTCTGCTTTGATTAAAGAGATAGCATGTGTGAAGTATTTTATTTTATTCTATTTTTTTTGGGTCATGTATCTAAACCCCCAAAACCTAGACCGATAAAAGTTCATAGTATGTAATGGATTATATGTATTATATTTCAGAATTTGTTTTTTTTAAAAAGTGGGATAAGTCTAGTATATTGGGATCACGTATTTGTAACCTCTCAGCTTTAATTAGGTACATACAATTTTATGTTTTTTGTCTAATTATATAAAGTGGCCCAAGGCGAGAGCCTATGCACCCCACTATGGTTCCCGAGCATCCATTTGAATGAATTAAATAACTGTATAAGTTTTATAAAAACCGTTATAGTGTACTTTAGCACGATGTTCAAGATTAAAATAATTAATTAATGATTGAAAAAAGAGATATTTAAATAAAATATAAATTAAATAAAGAAGGGATAAAAAGAAATATACAAATAAAATATAAAGGGGGTTATAGAGAAAATAAAAAAAATAATGTGGGAGATTACAATTTTTTATTATTATTACAATCATTTTTATTTTAATTTATTTTAGATTTTATTTTCCCTTTTACTTTTCAATTATTTTTCTCTTAATTTTTTTATTTTATATTTCTTTTTCTTCATTCTTTCTCTTTTTCTCCCATCCCTTCTTCTCCTCCATCTCATGTCATGCATCCCCATCTCTGTAGGTGGTGTACCACCTTGGATTTCTTCGGAAGACCATCATACCGCCATTCATCATCCATTTTAATTATTATTAGGTGAGATATAATCCTTAAGGCAAGGCTAACCTTGCACATTTGAATCATATAGTTTTGATGAGTATCCTGTGTGCAATTTTCCAAGAAACGATTTTACCTTATTTAGAGTTTTTTATATAATCATCCATTTTTATATGTTTTAGTAAATATCTAGTCCTACCATGGATCACATAATCATCTACAACCATAAGGTAGGGTGTCTAATTAAATTCCCCATGTTTCATTGCTATTAATAAAAATACACATTTCGGTCGTTCGTCGGTGCCAACCAGCTTTGTGCAATTTTACCCAATTTGATTCAATTTAATTGTTTTGATTAATTATTTCATTATATTTTATCATAAAATAAATTTTTTAAATTGATGAAACATGGTCAGAAACCCCTTTGGGCATGCCGACATTGCTGATATAAATTCAGTTTGATCATGAATTTAATTTAATTAACTGAATGTGGTTCATGGTTCATTTTTTGTTCTGTTTAATTTAATTAATTAGTTTAGATTAATTATGAACCTTGAATTCTTGTATTATTTGTAGTTTATTACACTGAATTATTTATTTATTTAAAATTTCATTTATCTTCATGGGTTGATACATTATCATTCCATGTTATTTTTTATGATTCATTATTAAATTAATACATTATGTTTCCTTGGTGTATCTGCTTATATTTAAATATACAATTACATATGCATTCTATGTCATATCTACTGCTATGAAATTATAATTAAATTTAGGGAGGGGAGAGAATGCTCTTTCTATATTAGGAACCACAGATGGGATCTCCATTCCTGACTGGTTATCACTACTCGTCGGGAAGCAGTTTCTTAGGCACTTACTGTCTGAGACTTCCCCAGGATTTCTAAATACTTATGAGTTATACCGATTCTGAATGGTATCATCGAGGATGGATCCATTAGAAATGTGTTTGTGCCAGCCTTATATGATGATTGACCCCTTTTTGAGAGACTGGGATCGACTCATGGTAAAACTATTCCTCGAGCGATACTTGGACTTTAAAAATATTCCTTGTACGAACTCGTAGGTATTTGATAATTTGATGAATTAACTATTTTGATTCCATTGGGACAGGCTTAGACTGAATCTCTCAAATTTAACATATTAATAATGATTCTATGAAGGTTTATATTAATGTTGCTTTGAGCCTCTTGAGAATTGAGATATTTCTCTAGCATGTTGAAGCACACCTGGTTAACACATTATTTAGATCCCAAGTTAAAGAAAAAACATAGGGTATGCATATTACTTGTTTTACATTTCTTTTCTAGGTTTATATATTTTTATATTTAAATTATTATTATAGTTAATTCATTCAAAATCTCGACATAGGCTGATGTAGGTGATTAGGGATAGGTGTCATTGGGAACTAAGGCATAGTTAATTATTTTATTGTGCTTAATTATTTATCTTTATTTATTATATAATGAAATTCTGAATTTTATTACTGTAAAAAATAGAATAGTTTAGGCATTGTGGGTCCTAGTCAACTTGGGTTTTATCTCACACCTTGCTCAGTCATTTTTGACACCTGAGTAGATTACATGCATGCATGTATTTAAAAAGGATTGTGAGATGCTTCTGATGATTGATTATTTCTTGATGCATAGGATAGAGACTGGGTCAGAGGACCGAGGCTTGATCAGGATGCAGTTGTTTCATATTGTGTCTTTTCAATTTAGTTATTTTATTCTTGGGTTTCAGTTTTTTGCACTTCCAGTTTATACAAACATCATAACCTGACATTTTTTTGTGTGTTTTTTGTAATTGATTATTATTCAGTTGGATTATTCATATTTCTTCATCTGCAGTTTATTCATTTATATTCATCTACTATTTATTATTAATTGTTGTCTACTTCATATATAATAATACCTATTACCTATGAAGACATATTCTCCCTGGTGGACACGAAAAATGCCCTCACTTCTAGTAAGAAGCCTTCGGCATGCGGGGAGAATCTCTTGAGATTATGTGGCCGACCGGCACAGGGAACCCTTCATATGGCTCCCAAGAAGGGAATGCTACAAAGTGGAATTAGAGGCGTGTTTATCCTTTTTCTTACTATTTGGGTTAGACAGAAGACTAGGATATAGGGATTTGGAATGTACCCTATGCTTGGACATTGCTAACCCTTGTACAAGGGAAACCCAAATTCATGGGTTGGGACTGTTGTTATTGATTATGTTATTTATTGTTGATATGATTTCATTATTGGGTGAATCACTTGTTTTTCATTGTTATTTGTGAGGGTATTGTTGAGATAATGTCTTTTACTATTTAATAACAATGATATGTGGGAAATACATTATATGAATTATATTAGGCACCATAGGATTTAAAATGTCATGCAATTTTTCGTGCCACATCTACATTTAATGTGCATTTCCTGGTTTCATGTGAGTGTTGTTGTGCCTAGTGGTATTTTTTTGACATGCTAGATTTTTAAACATAAATTTATGATTTTATGTTTTATTTTAGTTGGACTTAACATAGATATGGACTATAGACATTGTTTAGTATCATTCAATGTTTCTTCTCCCATATCAAAACATGACTCTTGAAGTTGGATATCTATTATGTGGTGTATATATGGAGGCTATATACCAAACAACTTTTTGTGCGTCCCATATTCCTCATTAGCTTTACTTTTTTTGAGGTGTTTTTGGATTTTTAGACCAAAACCAATGCAAAGTATTCATGACATCCCTAAAGAGAGTGGTAATGAAAAAATTCCAGAGACGGTGGGTCCTGAACCACCAGTAAAACCTTTTGTTGTGCTTATTGTGGTGCTACCTCCTTCCAATATTATGAGGGACCATGACCCTTAGTTCAGGGATAGTCTTATTTGGGTTATGTAGTTAGTTCAGAGTATCCCTAGACCTTCCCCATATATGGAAGACCTCATGCGGGAATTTCTGAAGCATAACCATCCAACCTTCTCAAATAGTGGAAGTCCACATTTTTTAGATTCATTGATAGAATCCAGAAGGTCTATCTTCGACCACCTTGAGATTCTTCTAGAGCTAAGGGTCAAACATGCAGTCTACATGCTTCATGACTTTCCCAAGAACTGGTGGGATATTGTTTCTCAGGGTGAGAAGACGAGTGACATGGTTTTTCCTAACATCCAAGAATCTTTCTACGATCACATTTTCATGCATACTCTGAGAGATGATCATGCACCTAAATTTCTACATCTTTAGTAGGGCTCTATGACTATGATAGAGTATTCTATACATTTCATAGAGATTTAGTGTTTTTTCTATCACTAACTGGTGATGTGCAGACTACTATGAGACATTATGAGGATGGAATTGAGTATAATATCTTCTCACATGTGAATGTATTTTGTTTGACCATGGCCTCATAGATCATAAATATGGCTCTAATTTTGGAGTGAAATATTAGTGATGCAAAACTGGTGAGCGAGTGTGGTTGAGTTCCGAGACAGAGAGAAGGCACTTCAGGCAACAAAAAACACCATTTTGAAAATTCACATAGGGAAAATCCTAGCCAAACACCATGTTTTGATAGTTATGTCACATGTTATTTGTGTGGTAGAGATGGTCACAAGAAGACACAATGCACATGGCACCCAAAAAAGTGCCAAGCTTGCAGCAAGACGGGTCACCTCCATCATTTATTTTATTCATTCTCTTCAATATCTAGTGTTATGGGATCCAAACATACACCTATGTTAGGTATGGGTTCTATTACTCCATAGTATGGTAGATGTTTTTTTCTACCAACCAGTCAGGCTATGGAAATAGTTGAGTTTGTGGTAGAGGAAATCAAGTTCCAGATTATCAGTGTCATCTTAGTGGACCTTCTGAGGCCAACCAAGAAGCATCTCAGGGCCTATGATCAGGTATCGCATACGTAGTGAAATCAAAACCTGATGAGTAGAGTGTAGGACTATCTACGGTTATAGGTACTATTATTTCCTCATATACCTTAGTTTCTTCTCTTTTTCATACCGGCACATCACACTCCTTTTTATCTGATGGCGTTTTTGAAAGTCGTGGTTTTCTATTTCAGTACCATTGCGGCATCATGTCTCTCAACACTCCGCTAGGAGTCAGGACATTGGGAACATGCTAGTGCCAAGAGTACCCCCATGAGATAGGTGGATACCATTTCATTTGAAATTTTTATATCCACAATATTTTTGGCATCAAATTCATTCTTAGTAAGAACTCACTTTCTCTTTGTTGTGCTCTAGTGGATTGTTATAGTCATTGTGTGTCCTTTACATCCCTTAAGGGAAAAACTTATCAACACAAAAACGGAATGGGATATGCATGCATAATGATCTAAGCCTATAAATGAAGGGTTGGGTAAGGTTATATCTTAGATAGAAGTCTTTTCAGGAGAGATCCAGGTACATAGGTTATTGAATTCCTTCTAGTGGTGGATCTTTTCAGGGATGTCTTCCCAGACAATTTTTTGGCTTACCTCCTATGAGGGACATAGAGTTAACTATTGGTCTAATGCCAGGTGCGTTGATAGTGTCTATGCCTTTTTATAGGATGTCACCAACAGAGCTAGGAGAACTCAAAATGTAGCTTTATGACCTTATGTACAATGTTTTTATCTTACCTAGAACACAACCATGTGTTTTACCTTTTATTTTTGCCAAAAATGAAGGTGGTACCCTCATGTTATGCATGGATTATCATTGACTCAAACAACTGATTGTAAAGAATTGATATATATTGCCTCTTATAGATGATATATTAAACTAGCTTCGGAAAGAAACTATTTTCTCCAAAAATTATCTGAGGTCAGGATATCATCAGTTGTGTGTGCGACCATATGGCATATCACGTACATCATTCCAATGATGGTGCATCTTGAATCAGTATCTATTTGTGCCATTCGACCTCACGAATGTGTCATAAGTCTTCATGGATCTGATGAACCGGGTCTTCACCCATATCATGATTCCTTTATGGTAGTCTTTGTAGATGACATCATGTTGTATTTTCATTCCAGACACAACCGTGAAACCCATCTTGAGATCAAGCTGAGTACACCGAGAGAGAACCAACTATATTTTAAGACCATAAAATGCAACTTCTGGATTGATAATGTTCACATCTTGGGTCATATTAAATCTGAAGTAGGAGTATTAGTTAACCTATAAAAGGTGAGTGTCATAATTTCATGGGAGTATCCCAAGAGTGTCTTCGTAATCCATATATTCTTAGGGATTTATGGATATTATTGGAATTTCATCCCAAAATTCTCCCACTTAGATGTGCCTTTTACGGCCTTTACTAAGAAAGTTGTACAATTAATCTATTTATAAGATTGTTGAAATTCATTTCAAGAGTTTAAAGTAAGACTAACCTCAGCCCCGATCCTAATTCTGCTTGATTTGGGTAAATGTGATAATATTTATTATGATGCTTTTGGAATCAGACTAGGAATAATTTTGATGCACGATGATCAAGTAGTGATTTATGGATCCCTCCAGCTAAAACCTCATGAGAGGAACTATCCTACACACAACATTGAGTTGGCAGATGTGGTTCATGCTCTATACTATTGGATACACTACTATTTGGGCGAATTATTAATCATTTAAACAGATAATAAATCTTAAAATATATCTCCACTCAACTAGACTTGATCTTATTTGTGCATATGTGGGTATAATACTTGCAGTTATCCGACTTTAAGATTTTTTATACCCCTAGTAATGGTAATGACAGAGAAGTTTCTTTAATCCACATGACAAAAACAGAAGCCATTAAAGAAGCCAGTAGTGAGTGATAGAGGACAAATTTGTTTTCTAAGAAGCATCAGGAGGTTCATGAATAGAAAAGGCAACCAGTTCTAGAAGCTCTTACTGTGAAATAATCTTTTCTAGAGCGAGTACACATTCAACTGTTGACTAATCTTGAGGGGTGCATGTGGAGGGAATGCATTATAGTATAGAACCCACATCCTAGTTGGGTTGTTGAAGGCTGTGAAACTCTCTTTTACCATGGTTGTGTATGTGTTTTTTAGGTATATGGGAAGCAATAATGAAAGAATATCACACCTCTATTTAGGAAGATCGTCCTAGGATGACCATGATGTACAAAGACATGTGTCGACATTATTGGTGACCTGGTATGAAAAAATGGATAGCGGGTTTCACCAATAAGTGCTCCACTTATCAACAGGTGAAGGCAGAGCACCAGCAACCTATTGAACTCATATAGTCCTTATAAGTTATTAAATGGAAATTTAATGACATCACCATTGATTTCATTACAATATTTCCCTAATCTCTTCAAAGTAGTGAAGAATTATTGGTTATTGTTGATAGGTTTACCAAGGAGTTTCACTTCTTACATATCTGGGAGACCTTTAAAAATGATTAGTTTGGAAGGTTGTATATCCGGGAGATGGTGAGAATTCATGGAATACCTTGTTCTATTATCTCAGATATAGATTCCCTCCTTACTTCATGGTTCTAGAAATGGTAGCAAATGGCTCTGGGTTTACAGGTACTTCTAGGTACTGCATATCACCCACATACTGATGGGTAGTCTGAGAGAACTATATGAGTGACTAAGGATATGATACGGGCTTGTGTCCTTAATATTGAAGGTTCCTTGGAGAATCATATACCTATTGTTGATATTTCAGATAATAACATGTTTTAGGAGTCAACTCCAGTGGATCTATTTGAGTACCACTATGGTATACCATGTCGTTTGCCTTAATGATGGCTCAAATTAGGTGAGGTATATCTGTTGGGTCCTCATCTCATTCAGGATACATCTGAGGATGTTCAGTTGATTCAAAATCATATGACTAAAAATAAATCTAGAAAAATGTTTTATACCGATCATTGATGAAGACCTCTATAGTTCGAGGTGGTACATCAAGTAGTTCTACGTATTTCTCCATGTTTGGGTCAAAGGTGGATCAAGAGACAGAGAATTTTATCACCAAGATATGTCGCACAATTTGAGATAGTGGAGAGAGTTGGGCTGGTAGCCTATCAGTTGCAGCTAAATCAGAGATACCATTCCATGCACTATGACTTCCATGTATCTCATCTCCAACAATATCATCCAGACCCAACTCATTATTTTGACCCTAATGACATAGATCTTGAGGCACATGCATCCTTTGTAGAGCATCTGATCTGTATCGTCAACAATAACACAAAATTCATCCATGACCATTCAGTCCCTCTAGTCCGATTGTTATGGAAATAATGAAGTGATTAGGACGAAAGCTTGGAGCGAGATACAGACGTACATGGGTAGTGGTCGAACCATTTCTCTGACAACATTCCACTACAATCAGATGAGAAACTCGAGGATGAGTTTTCATAAATAGGGGAGGTTGTAACCTCCTGGATATAATCAAGTATGGATAGTTTTAAATTTAGTTTTCTAATTACTTAATGTGATCCAAGGCACGTGCATGTGCACAGTACTGCAGTTCCTGGATAACCTTTTATATTAATTAAATGAATGTAGAGAATTTTTGAAAAATGTTATATTGAGAATTGGCATAGATTTTGGGAATTAAATAATTAATTAAAGATTGAAATTGAATAAAAGACATTTTAATAAAATTTTAATGAATGAAATAAGGGATAAAAATAAATTTATTAATAATATAGAAAGGGGGTTATGGAAAAGTGAAAATAATTAAAGTGGGAGATTAGAAATTTTTATTATTTTTATCTTATTTATTTTTCTATCCTCGACTCTTTTTTAATTTTTTAGTTTCCCTTTTTCTTTTCAGTTACTTTTCTCTTATTTTTCCTTTTATTTTTATTTCTTTATTATCTTTATTTTTCTCTATCTTATCTTCCTCTCCTACCTCTCACGTCATGCCTACGCCTCTCCCTAGGCTTCGCATCCCCTTTACCCCTCTATATAATATTGTTGTGACTCTGTTCATTGTCTAATTTCTTCACTATTAGGTGATATATAATCATTAAGGCAAGTATAACCTTATGCATTTAGAATCGTAGAGTTTCGTTTACTATACTTTGTGGAGTTCGCAGTGGAAGGATTTACCCTATTTTGGGGTTTTTTCTAAAATCATTTGTTTTTACCATTTTTTGTCAAATAAAAGCCTACCACATATCATAGAAACATCTGTGACCATAAGTTAGGTTTTCTAATTGCTTTACCTTTATTTTTTTGATATTTAAAAAAATGCACATTTGGGTCATCCATCGATGCCTACCAACTTTTTCCAATTTCCACCAATATTTCAAATTTAATTGTATTTTGTAATTATTGTAGCCATATTAATAATAAAATAAATATTTTAAATTGTTTCAATGTGGTCGAAAACACCTTTGGGTATGCTGATGTTTCGAATATAAATTTTCTTTTCCCGGGCATTTAATTTAATTAACTCTTTGAGTTGTGCATCTCAATTTTTTGTTGTGTTTAGTTTTAGTAATTAATTTATATTAATTATGAACCTTTAATTGTAGTATTTTTCATAGTTTTCTATGTAGAAATTGTTTTTTATTAAAAATATCATTTATCTTTTTGTGTTGATACATTATCTTTCGATGTTAGTTTTTACACTACTATATGAAATTGTAACCTTATGTTGAATGGGTGTATCTACATAGATTTCAATATAATATTATATATGAATGCTATGTCATATCTATAAAAAATTTATTTTAATTAAATTCATTGTGGGGTGAGAATGTGGGTCCTTATAAAGGGCCACATATGGGCCCACCATTCCAGACTGGTAATCACTACACGTTGGGGCGTGTCTAAGGCTTTTCCAAAAAAAGATTTCCACAGGAATTTTAAATACGTATGAGTGATACCGATTCCAAATGGTCATGTCACGGATGTATCCATTGGAAATGTGGCTACGCCAGCCTCAAATGATGATCGACCACATTTTGGGAGATTGGGATAGACTCATGATAAAGTCATGCCTCGAACGATACTTGGTCATTCGAAAGATTTCCTTGTATGTGCTCTATGGTATTGGATAATTTAAAGGATGTTATGTAGATATACCATTGGGATGGTATCATACATCAACTCTCAAATTTATCGTATTAATAATTATTCATTGATGATTTATATTAATTCCACTGTGAGAATCTTCAAAATTCTGATATTTCTCTTGTATGCTTAAGAACACCTAATTGAAACATGATTTTGAACCCATGTTAAAGCAGAAGCTTGGGGGTATGCTTCTTCCTTGTTTTACCTTGAGTTTCTAGGTTTATATATAAGTATATGTGAATTCTTATTAAATTTACTTCCCTTATACTCCTAGATTAAGCCAAAGTCTGTGATTAGGGACGGGTGTCGTTCGGAACTCATGCTGAGTAAGTTATTTTATTACACATAATTAATTATCATCATTTATTATATAATGGTACAAAAAGTTTTATTACAGCATGAAATGGAATGGTTTAGTCACTGTGGGTGCCAGAATACTGAGATTTTATCTCGCACCATGCTCGAGAATCATTGAGATCTGAGTATATTACATGATTACAAGTATTGACAAAGTGAAGTGTGCTGCTTCCGATGCTTTATTATTTCTTGTCGATTAAGATAGAGAATGGGGTATAGGATCAAGACTTTCTTGTGATGTAGTTGTTTCACTTTGTGTCTTTTATTTTTATATGGTAATATGCATGGGTTTCTATTTTTTTAGATTCAGTTTAGATAGACATCATTGAATGACATTGTTGTGTGAGCTTCCACACATAATTATTATTTAGTTGGATTATTCCTATTTATTATGTTGTAGTTTATTCATTCATATGATTATATTATTTATTAATAATAGTTTTTTACTTCTACTATGATAATTCTTATTACCTTTATTTGAATAGTCTCCCCCGTGGACATGAAAGAGGATCACACTGCTAGTTGGAAGCCTCTGGCAATCGGGGAGATTCGCTTGAGGTTATGTGGCCAACCCATCTCGGGGCACCATTCAATTGGCTCCAGGGAAGGTGAAATGACAGTCTTTATAGTTGGTATCATAGAAACGATCTTCAAAACATTGGGGATTAGAAGTTGTCGAGTCTAGAAGTTTAGTCTTCTTAGTTATTTTTACTTCTGACAATAGAAATTCATAATTATCTAATTTTTGAGAACCAAATTGCGAGGACAAAATCCATTTTATGGGGGGAGAAATTTAACACCCTGAAAATCATAAAATACTACATAATAATTTTATAAATTATTTATTTTATAAATTAAATAAACTAAGTGTTTATAAAATTAGATTAAGATTATTACATTAAAATTTTATATGAATATAATTATTTTTTATAAATTTTTATTGTTGAAAATATGACATATATATATTCAAATACACATATACACACACACACATATATATATATATACATACAAATATATATATATATATATATATATATAATTACTAGTTCTGGATTATTAATTGTTCTTATATTATTCTTATAAAATACTAACTATTATAAATTATTAAAAAATAGTTTTTTTTGTTTTATAAAATTTATAAATTTATAAATATATATAATAATTTTTTTCCCAAAATGCATATATATGTGTGTGTGTGTGTGTTTTTTTTTAAAAATATTTGAATTATTTTAAAAACAATATATATATATACATTTTTTCGAACGCTAAAATAATAAATATAAACCAAATTTATTTTAAAACATTCCATTTGGGTTTTTAAAACCAAAATTATATTTTTTTGTAATAAAAAATGGGTGTAATGTGTCAAAAAAAATTAAAAATATTTAATAATATTATTAATTATAATATATAAGGATTAAAATAATTATGACATTGAAATATTAAGATAAGAATCCAAAAAATGGGGAACCCATAACATTAATGAAAGATAGAAACTGATGGAATAAAAAACAAGACAGAATGTAAGAAAACAAATGGGTCCAGCACAAGAAAGAAAAAAACAAATAAATAATGAATACCCATGATTAATTTAATTTGAGGGTGCTTTTTTTGTGAAAACTCGTCTTTTATCTGAATCCTCAAATACATATAAATTTATTGTAAATAATTATGATAGCTGAAAACCCATTCTCATTTATTAGTAGACTCATCCCCAACCACTTCTTTGGTTCAAATAAATATGGCAATCAGAAGTTAACTTTTTGCTCCAATTTTCTCTAACAAGTAGGGGTTTTATTTTATTCTCGTGTTATGATATTTATACAATTAAATACATATATATATGCATATATTCATTCAAATATACACATATAGATTACTATTTTCAGTAAATAAATATACATGATATGTGTTTCTTTTTTTTGAACCATATTTCTAAGAACATATGTGTATATGGGAATATCATTTTTTTCAATAATCTTCTTACAATGACAATATATATATATATATTCATCTATGTTTATATACATGTGATTACACAATTATATGTCAACCGATTTTGATATAATAGGGTTATTGTTCTAATACATAGTCCCTAAAACCTTTGGTTACCGAGGTTTTATGTTTTCAATAATCATATACATAAACATATATATATATATATATATATGGATGTAAAAATAAACATGTTAAGTATAACATTCATTCCCATTTATTTGGAAATTATAAATGGTATTTACCTACTACCAAGTAAGTGTTTAAAGATATATGTATGTTTAAAATCCAATGTTCACCTTGTTTAGAAAATTTCATGTGATAAATCTCATCATATTATGGGTAATTATCATTCAAGTTGTTATTTCATGTAAGAACATGTATCTGCATTCTCTTCCATGTCATTCATGAATAGGTATGGCCGAAATCTAACTCATATGTTAAATTTCTAACATTATGATATCATGTTCACTCTTATTACATGTTTCATTCAATTAAGAATCTCAAAAAATTAATTTTTTTTCATGCATGGGATTCTCTCTACATTGATTTTAGAAAAATTTGAGAAAATATTGATGACATGGAAAACAATATTTTACTATTAGTGAAATAATTCTATGTTAGTATATTGGAAATGTGTTAGGGAGGAAATGAAAAAAGTAGGTCCATGGAATTTTTTTTTCAAATATTAGCACTGGTAAATTATGTGAAGTTATAGGGAGTGGCCCTGTCTGTCTTGGTTATGCCTAGTGGCAATATATAAGGATTTTGATGTTCTATTCCATGTATCATATACCACCCAATGTAAAATAATAATTTACAGGAGAATTCCCAGTGACATTTCTAGTATAATTATTTTACGTAATACCTTTCTCTATATATAATTATGTATTGTAGAAATCTATTTTTTGTATGTATATTTATTATCAATAAAATGTTTATAAATTTTATGGGTTGTTTTGAAATCCCCGTATTCAGAATAACCAATCATCACCCTATTTTCTGAAAAATTGTATATAGGTTTATTGTAATATCTAGTGGTTTCCACTTTACATATGGAGTTAATACATATGAAATATTTTATTTTGTTTTATTTTGTACAATTTTATGTCAAGTATCTAATCCTTGAGAACCTAGACCGATAAAAGTTCCTGCTATATATTGAATGTTTTCTATTTTATTTCTATAATATTTTTATCAAATACACCAAATTTTTAAGGGATGAGTCCTATAACTCAAGCTCAGATCAATATATATATACTTTCCTAGAATTAGTATATACACATCATACTAATTAATAAGAGAAAACAAGTTCATGATGATAGAAAAACAACCAAAATCATCTAAATGATTATCATTAAAGTTATATATAATGAATCAACTTCATATCATGAATATATATATATAATTCTAGTAAATCCTGAAAATGTTTATTAATAACATATAATTTAAATACTTGAGAATTATTTACATTTGACATGATTTTTCATATATGTATAGAACTAAACTGATCATTAAAACCATGAGAAAAACACTCCCGGATGACAAAATTGATTCTCACAAATTATCTAAAATTTCGTAAATGAAGTTAATTAAATTATACTAAATAATTTTTTTTTTGTTATTATGTATTTTAATAATTAATATTATTTCATTATCTATTAGAGTATGTACATTTTCATAACTCTTTCTAACATAAGGTTAGGGGTTCTTCATGAACTTCCATTTTCATTTGGGTTATTCTTTTTGTCTCATTCCACCAACATAATTCATCATTATTTTTATATATTTATTCTAAATTATATTTATACATTATAAACTCATGTATATATATTATTTAATCTTTATTATATGGTAAAATACATATTATTCAAGGTTTCTACACCAATTATTCAAGATACACATGCCCGATTAAAGCGAATTTATTGATTTCTAAACCATTTTAAAGTACCATCCATATTCTATTTTATGACACCATTAATTTTATAAAATCATAATATTTTTCATGAAAATAAATTTTTTTCTTTATTTTTTTATAATTACAATTATTAAAAAATGATTTTCCCAAAATGAATGTTCTTTACAATGTAAAATATGTTCATTTATCTCAAGAATTACTTAATAATTTTATTAGAGTATTTTCATATATTTAAACACACGTATTTAATATCATGATTTATTAATATTTAACTCTTATTATTATCATATAGGATATTTTATTAAATGTTTTATGATCTGTTTTATTGTGGATGTTATATCTTACCATTCACCATACTAGTCAGAATGGTTAGTGATTATATTTAAATATTGGGGAATGATATTTAAATTGTATATTTATTTTGTTATTTTTAAACCCATTCATATAATAAATTAATTGAAATTATTATGTGATAGTTGGGGCCCTCTATAGCCCCTTTATTCATCGATAGGTCTCATGAGACAAAAAATAGATATATTTGGTTGAGGACTTATCAATTTATTTTAAGATGTATGGGATGGGGATTTAATAAAATGGTTATGATTTTTGACATTATGAATTCCCTAATTATGTTATTAGTAATTTATAATTGATGTGATTATTTTACAATTATAATATCCATGGTAATGCATTATTATTATATTATTATTTATATTCCATTATTTATTCATATTTTATTATTTCCATATTATTATCAATATTATTTATTAATGGAATGTGTTTATATTAATTAACCATGCCTTATTGTTATTGTTATCTTATAATGTATTACATACCCTTACTGGCCATTTGAGATCACCGCTTTCATATGTTTTATGTTTCCCCAGGACATGAATGTGTATATTGTGAATGAACTGTGGGGATAATATAAGAGTTATAGATGTTTCATTTTGAGTTTTTATTTTTTTTCCTGTCATGTTGTAATGTAAAACATATGTTTTTATCTGGTATTCAAAAAATAATAAACTATTTGGTCCATCAAAATAAAACATTAATTTTTTTTATTCCAATATAATAATGTAAGGCACTGACTATAGATAACTAGGGATGGGTCCTCACAAAGAGGGTGTGTTTTGTAATTAAAAATCATTTAATAAGGATGATGGGACTTTTAGTTTTTTACATTACATGAACAATATTATTAAAAAATATTTATTAAGAACATGCATTTTTTAACAGTATTAATAAATTAAAGGCCTTATGGCATAGACTATTGTTGATGGGAAGCTACTATGACATCACTTTAAAATAGTACCCTTGTAAAACAATCCATCGATCTTAATAAGTTATACATTAAAGATTAAGGGAGTATTTTTGGTGTAAATGTAAAAAATATTTTTTAATGATGAAACATATGAAAATATCCATTAGAGTATCAACGTATTCTTAAAAGAAATAATATTTAGGTCAAAAAAGCTTTATAGATACAACAACGAGGTCCCTAAAATGTGATTGACATTCATGAAACATAAGGTTTTTGTGAATAAAATATATTTTTTTATAACTAACATCTTAATGGAGATGAAATGTGAGGATATTTTCCTTGAAGACCTAGTGGTGAATTTTAGTTTTAATTTGAAATTCCCAGGTTCAGTGATATTAGAAAAAGAGGGACGTGGTGATTTTGTTATACATTAATTTTATTAATAATTATTTTAAGAGAAAATATAGGTCTTTTTAATATCCCAATAATATATTCATATTTTTCTCACCCATAATCATATATAAATAAATTAATTAATTAAACCACATTTATATGTAAATGTTTCATCCTCAATGTCAGAGCCTACTAATTCCCATTATTTTTTATATAACCCAATAATGGATTCTAAAAAATAAACACAAGTGATTTAATTTGGAAGGATTTACCATACTTCATATAGTGCATCACACACCAAATAAAAATATGAACTATTATTACCTGATATCTCATCATTTTCTATAGAATCCCTCTATAGGGTCTTTATATTATTTTATATCATTTTAAAATTAATTCTAGTCCTTACTATTCTCTATTTCACTTTTCTTAGAACTGTTATTGATTTCCTCACAAAGTATATGAATAGGTCATTTCATGAACATGTGAGTAAATCATTATTTACATATTTCTCCTTCATGGGAAATATCATTAACCTTCCCCTTATTCATAGTATGTTTTATCAGATATCATCTGAATACATTTTGGTATTTAACAATATCATACGTCTCATTGTACTTATCCTTCAATTTCTTCTTTGATACCATAAGTTGTTCTCTTTTAAAGAAGTATCAGGATATCTAGTTTCATCCTCAATAGGTTATAATTAATATTCAAAAATTTAGTCTATAAGTTATATTGTTTGTACATCTTCATTTACAAATACAATATTAATAATCCAAGAATATCATATGAAAACTAATTTTTCTTTTTTAAATTTTAGAAGCTCATAAATTCTTAGTCTTAGAGGATTATTTTTTTATTAAAACTGTTATAATTTTTTTTGAATTCTACCGTAGAGAAATATTAAAACCTAGATTAATATTTAAAACATAAATAACCAAAATGATAGTGATTATTTCCACATTAAATATTTTCAAATGACATGATGTTAATTTAATTGAGTTCCTCTACTTGTGCATTGGAGAATGTGTCATTGTGTGATAAATCCTATGAGTCCAAATACACTATTGTGATTTTTTTCAATAAATAATAGATCATTTGAATTCTCTACATTAATCACTATTTATTATAATTATAGTATAAATATATTAAAATATTTCTCTTTTCATTTAGCTCTCTAAAATTCACTATATAATTTTGATCCTCTATAATTTCCCCAAAATAGAAAACCATATAATTTTTTTTGTTTTTATAGACTGGATTTCTAGAATTTGGTGAACTCAATGGATAAATATAGGGTTTTAAAACCTTATAGAATATTTAGAACCTAAAAACATTAGTTTTTTCTCAATGAAATGGGTACTAACTCTATAAAGTCTCAACTCAATGAATATTTACCTAATGATGTTTTTTTAAAAAACTATCTGATGTATCTAAAAACATTAATATATCCTAATGAAACATTCAATGTTCAAC
Source organism: Viscum album (assembly GCA_963277665.1). Lineage (NCBI taxonomy): Eukaryota > Viridiplantae > Streptophyta > Magnoliopsida > Santalales > Viscaceae > Viscum > Viscum album. The sequence continues at coordinate 1,774,838,556 of OY728146.1, read as the reverse complement.
ATTTTTTTGGTTTTTAGAGTTTTCACAAAGGATTGTATTTTATGAAAATATAGACAACTATAAAAAAATTAACATATATTTCATGGAATAATTGTAAATAATTTTAGACTGTATAAACATTTTTGAACATTATATGGCGTATAGGTTTAGAAAAATTTATTTATCAATTCTAAATGAACATTCTTGGCACCCTTCAAATAACTTATGCAACTACACAAAATATCACAGGGTTATATAAAACACATTAAATAATCCAAAAAACACCATAAAAAGATTCAAATTCATATAATACACCATTGTTTATATTTGGTTCTCAATTGATGGTTCATATTTATTTTATCCTTCTTATTAACTATTTAAATATTATTTATTTAATATTATTCAATGACAGTTTATTCACCTCCATTCTAAAACAATATTATATAGCTTATATTCATCTTCAACTGTCATGGACTTAAAGAGTGGAGAAAAATTCAATTTTACCATTATAAATTTTTTATATATTTCATTTCACTCCCCTATATTTATTAATGCTATGATTTTGAGGAAGAATTGGAATTAATTTGTTTATCCATTAGATTTTGAAATTATTTTCTTATATTGTATAAATTTTGAATTCCCTTAAATAATTTGGAATCTATATATTTAATGATTTATTGACTTTTATTTTCCATTATTTTAATGGGTATGGAATTTAGCTATGGTTGTGGTTTGGAAAATGTAAAACTCCTAAATCATCATATGGTAGATGAATATGATTATATGATTTACCTAATAATTGAGAAAGTTTTCTATATTAACTATGAAATATTACCACAATAGATTATAAATCACATATGATATTATGTGAATATGAATCAATATAACTTTTATGACATTCTCATGATGTATATAAAACATTTATGGATCTTATATAATATCAATAGCATGTGTTCTAATTTTTCTGATGAGATCATATTACATTACACAGTGTATGTATATGGATACCTGTGTATAATATTTGTCTAGAATAAAAATTTGAGAGATCATTTATACATCACTTATATCATATATCCTTAAATGATGAGAAATCACATATGATATTATTTAATTATGAATCCATATATCCAATATGACATTATAACTATGAACATAAAACATTAATGGATATTGTATAACATATACGGTTTGCGTTCAACATTTATAGAAAAGTTCATATGACATTAAACAATGAATGTCTTTGGAAACCATTGTATGATATTGGGTAAGTGTTAAAATTTGAGAGATAATAATACTTTGAGATCATATCATCTATAAAATAAACCATGTTTCTATCACACCACATCAATATTTATGCAATCCAACTATTTTTATCCTCATGGGATTGAAATAAATCATTATGATTGAAATTTTCATCAAATGAAAATAATAAAAGCATTGTAATTTGTGGAAGGTTAAAGCATGAAACTCACTAAAAAAGGAATGATTCAAAAAATTCAAAAAATAAAAAATCACAGGGGATTGTATATGCTAAAAAAGGGGAAATGTGAATAATTATGTGAGAAATAAGACCAATTTTCAAGAGGGGAGCACTATGTACACATGTATTAGTTCTATTTTTAGTATTTTATTTTATAATATTCTTCCAAAATTAATTTTTTAATCCATTATCATTTATTTCACATAATAAATATTTATAAAATTTTATGGTAAAACCTATGGTGATCATGGAAGGGATGTTTATCCATCTATAATTATTGAGTGACATACTTTAATGTATAAAATGAATATTATTTTGTTAAAATATTTCAGTTTACCGTATCAATTTATAATTATAAATACTACTGTATTTTATTTATTTGATTTATTATATATTTCTTTATTTAATGATTTTTTATCAACATCCAGACTTTTTTATCCTATATATGATGGAATAGACTAGGATGAGTGGATAATTTCAAGGTAATTACTAGAAAATGTCAAAGGATTAGTGAATATTCTTCTATTATTAGTAATAATGATAAATAATTATGAATTTCCTAAGTAAATTTTGAGTCATTTACTATAAAAAATAAAAACAATGGAATATGAGTTAAACAAAAAGATATATATTTCATGTTGAGAACCACTAATTTCATTCAACTAAGGGTGAAAGGGGAAGTGACTATGGAACCTATCATTCATAATTTAATAAACTATATGGATGAATATTTCAACACTAGGATAACATTAAATGTTTTTAGCTGACATGGACCCAATCACTTCCCATCAACATTATTTTTAATCCTATTTATCCAAATTTATTTTAATATCATTATTCCTTTTGTTTAAATCTTTTTTTCAAAACCCATAAAATTAACACACCACTTTTTTACATTAGTAGACAACTTAATTTTTAGAGCCACTATATATTGATAAATTTAGGTTTCCACTTTAATATATATATCCACAGAAAATAATTGTCATTCCAATACACTATGATGTGTTCTATCAATATAGAGACCCATTTATCTAATGGTTTGACAAAAAATAATGAAGAGTTGTAGGACTAAGACTAATCCCATCACAATCATCTTTATTGACCACAATATATAATGCACCACCCTAACTATTAATAGTAAATTAATGTTGTAATTTGAATTTGAAAAATTATCCTTGATAGATTAAAGTGAATGTTATTAATTTCAATATGAACCATGTACTTTGGAATCTAAACCACATAAAACATCGATAAATTTATATGAAACCCACTTTAAAAATCATATCAATAAAATTTTGGAACATTTTATTTAGAAGGAAATTTAAGTAAGTTTGTTATTCGATTATTTCACATGTCTCATGGTTTGGGAGGTGATGAATAAAATTATAACATCACGGAATTCACATTAGCATTCACAATATTCGAACCAGAACGAGTAGTTATAGAACAAGACAATAGGAAGGAATTATCATTCTCACTTAAATGTATTACTGATGAGTGGTTATACTGTAACACCCCGAGATTTTATGAAAAATATATTTTTTTAATTTCATTGATGTATTCTATTGTATGCTACACCAAAATTATCCTACACTATATGCAACACCATATTATCTTGTATTATACTCAAACACTATTCTTGGCTTGTGTTGCACGCATGAGAGACCTTCCTCAACAACGTGTGTTGTACGCAATACCGATTTTCACTAAATAACGATATATTGTTATAATATTATTTTGATCTAGCCGTTTTGAATATTATTAACCAAATTTTGAATATTATAAAATTATCATTCGTCTTACACATTATCTATAACATTTTATTAGAACAAAATAAATTATGTGTTTAATAAGTATTTTTTCAAAAAATGTAGTTTTTCCTCCTTTTAAGGGTGCACCCACTATAAATCATGTTTTGAAATTTTTAAAAGTTTTATTTGACAAATACAACTCTTTATTTGGAATAAGTATATAAAAATTTACTTTGGATAAATTTTTGATATGGTTCTGATTACTTTCATATTTTAATGAATACTAAAAAACACGCTAAATTTTAATTAAAATCAACATTTTTCATCGAGATAATTTATGTGGATAAATAATAATATATAATGGTTTTAAAGTATAAATAGAATATATTTTTTCCATTTAATATTATTTAAGTCATTAGAATATGATTATACACTGAATTCATAGGTAAAAACATTTCAATCTTTTGCAACGTTTTAACTTTTAAAACCCTTTTTCTCAACATCAGGATTAATTTTAAGTTAAATACTAAAACTTCTGTGTATTGAACATGGAAAAAATTATTCCATATTTGGAATCAGTAGGTCCAAATTTAGGTTAATAGGAAACCTTTTATTTTTAGGCATGATGAATAGTAACCACAATAAATTTTTTCCTCTACAGGTAACGGTAAATCAGGTAATTAAGGGTATAAATAATTTATAAAATTACCTTAACACTTGTATTAACATAATTTAATGATTATATTTCGTCCTAAAATATACTTGGGTTGAAATTTTATCTTTTTTAACCCACTTGGATTTTATTAATACCTTTAATTCATTTTATTTAATGAAAGTGAAATATGTCACAGTCAAACTCTAAAAATTAGATTATTTTTAATATAAAGTTATACCGAATATAATTTGGATTATAAATAATCATTTGAAATATAAAATGTTTTTATTTATCATGATAATTTATTTTTAATTTTTAATAATTATATAATTACTTTAATAGATTATACATTGATGATGCTGAAATTATTTATTTAGTGAAAATCAATAATATAGTTTTTATTAAAATAATAATACTGATCAAAAGGCCCAAACACTTGGCCAAAACATATTGGTCTGCTATATCTACAATATAATCATCCAAGTGTCACCTACTGAACCATTTTGAGCCTTATAAAACATATTAAGACATTTATATTATTTTATTATAAATGATGTCAAAGTTATCACCTTCATAATTTAACGAAATTTGAATTTTAATGATGTGATTTTAAGATTATAAATTGGATTAAAAGCATTATTATGAACTATATTATATTTATCCTCATCATAGTATTTTATTTTTAATTTTTATGCAAAAAATAAGTATATTAAATAACTATAATAAAATGTTGCAGTAATTATTTTATTAAGAGAAATATCAAATAAATAATTTTAAAAGTATTAAAATAAATATTATATTAACTAATTAATGTGCTTCACAAATTTTTTAGATGAATATAAACTTTTTAAGAATCTATTAAATAGTTTTTTTTCAAAAATATCTTCTTCTTGGATTTTTTTTAAATTCATATAAATGAATTGTTTCAAAATTGACACTATTGATATTTTATGAAAATAACATATTATTAAATTATTTAAGAATTACAAAAATATTTAAAAATTACAGATTAAAATTTATATGGTCGACCATGTCATAAAGTATCAAATTATTCACAATTAACAACACATATGTATGTATTTATAACTAGTTAAAATTTATTATATTATTACCACAAATAAAATTAAATAGATTCAATATAGATAAATAAAAAAGATACGGTTTAAAAAAAATCAAAATATGTATAAATTTGATTGGTTTATGAGATTAAAACCCTATATTATCTCATATCCTAATTTTAGTCACTTTTTATGTTTTAATATTGGGATTGAATTTGTTATAAATTAATATTTTAGAGGATTCCAAAAGTGCCCCTCTCATCTTCTATATAAGGGTACCTTAGGCCCCCCCATATTCTCTCAATCTAGAGCCTTCAATATCGGCCAACTTCTACCAATTTATTTTTATCAAACTCTATAGTTACATTATAGAGGTCTCGTTCTTCTCAAAATACTACCTATGGTGCCCTAAGAGGGAGTTTAAAGGAGGAACTTCAAGGAAGAGGTAATATCTTCAACCGATAATTTCAAATTTATTTCTTCATCTACTTCCTCTTAATTAGTTGTTTCATTATAAAGTAATAACATAAGTATCCCTCATATACTTATATGTTATTATAATTATGAAACAACCTTATTTCACTTTCTTTTTATCCTATGAAAAACAAAATCACTGCGCGTGCATACGTAATGAATACCGTCTCCACATTATGGTGTAATCTGTTTTTCCACCACCACCTTACTTGGATGGGTATAGTGGTGGAAATAATAACTATATATTTTTATTATAACGTGATACTAATTAGTAGATATTATATCATCCACTCCAATTCCATTCAATAATTATGGAAATGATATCATCGCTCGTGCGCACGTACGAATTACCGTCTCCACGACGCGATGAGATTCATTCTCCATGTTAACCATTCAAGAATGATTATAAAGGATATATAATGAATTATAATGATATATATGACATAATAATTCTACTGGATATATATATATATATCTTGTTTATTTACTTCTATTCAAGTCAATAAGGAAAGGAAACCAACATTCATGCGTACATACGACCTACCATCTCCATGAACAGTTTATTTCGTTCCATTTATCGATAGATTATATATATTTAAAATATATTATTGATAAATAATGTTTTACATTATGGAATTAATTATTCATTAATTAATTAATCCTATGAAAAAATTATAACTCAACACACATATGATAAATGAAACGATATTACCCAAAACACCACTTTAACATGGAATTTACAAATGAACGGGAAATATAGAGTCTTAGTGACTAATATATAATATCATAAACATTTTTATGGTTCTGTTAACAGTTAAGAATATTTTTAAACTCAGTATACAAGAGTATTTGACACATATGAAAGAAATTGGACCTAATTAAAGGGTTAACTCTTCCAATCTCATTTCTATCAGAGATTGTTTATTTTTAAGTATTTATAGGGGTTATATTTATCATCCATGGCCATGTCTTGTAAACATCGTTTCATAAAATATTTATTATTATTCCATGTATTATTAAATTAATTTTTACATTTTTTGACTTTTACCACATGGAAAGGAAGGAATATATCTTTCTTTACCATAAGATTTACTTTTTTAATTTTCCAGCAAAAGTACGTGAAGAATGATTTTTTTAACATATTCTGAAAGAATGTATTTTTATGGTTTCATAACATCTTATTTTTAAGAAGATTAATCTACAATATTTCATGGTTATTTTCAACAAAATTATTTTCTTTTAAAATTGAATGAAATTTTGAGAATGGAAAATGATTTTGAAAATAAAAGGATATTTTTTTCAAGAATTCATTTCAAGTGTTTTATCAAAACTATTTTCCATATAAGATGAAATTATTTAATATGGTTATGTTTCATGTATAATTTCCATATTATTTTATATGGATTATGTCATGATGGGATGTTGTTTATGAACCCAATTTTATTCATTGGGTTATGAGGAATGATTTATGTTTATTTTGTGGCACATGTAATAATGATTTCATTATGAGATGGGTGGGACCTATATCTCCCTCCAATGAATTGGGAAAATATTTATATCTCATGGGATAAACATGGATGGAATGGAAAATAAACCTGGTTCTGTAATACAGGGCTGTAACGGAAAGTAAACATGGTTCAGTAATGGAATTTGTCTACTTTGATGGTCTTTGTAGCAATTCCTTGGATACTATGGAAATCAAATAATATGATTAATGTTTTTCCACAATTAAATGTTTTACTCTCATGCTATTTTATCATGATTAATGTTCCTTTATGATCTATTCCTTAGGTACTGCCAAGATTTATGTCATTATTCTGGATTTTGATGTTTTATGTTCATGTTTTTACATTCAAATGTTTATGGATTGTTTAATGATCACCATGTTTACCGTTACTGAGCATTTGATCTCACCATTTTTATGTTTTCTTTTCCCCATGATATAAAAAAGTTTTTAGCTATGAAATAAAAATGGGAAGATATTTGTGGGAGATGTTGAAGATCTTTCACCGTGATTAGAAGATTATATTCCAACTTTCCAAAGACAATGAACTATTATAGTCATTGGGTGTCTGTTTTTGTAATCTATTAAGTATTCCAAAAAAGTAATGTAACATCCATGTACGTCAATCTTGGGTCACTACAGTTGGTATCAGAGAAAAGGATTTGTCAACCATTAGAAACTAGGATGCAAAAACTTTAGTAGGATCCCTAGAGATATTTCTAAGGAATGTATAGGGATGTCCCAAATGATTAGTACAACTATAGGTTACAATCCTAAAATTAGGATAACAATCCCGAATAACCAAGTATTAAACCTAAGATTCTAGAGATTGAAAGTACTCCCCCTTGATTATTTTTTTTCCTAGTATGATTTTTTCCTCTCGCACTATTCTTTTTGGGTTTTAGAAAATCGATTGATACAAGAAGATTCATGTTAATGGAGAATATAATAGACAATGGAATTATATTAATCAAGGGAATACAAATGAAACAGGAATTGAAATTCCAAACATCATTATTATTACTAACTAGCAATCTCATCATATGATCAATAATCTCAACTTTGGTTTGTTTCCTTACTCATCTAATAAGAAAAAGATGGAGTTTCATGATGATCATAGAGGGAAAAAGTTCAATTTCCCTCATTTAAATATTGTGGGAAGAGGAATCAGGGAGACTGTCTCAAAGGAACCGAAAGATGCTTTGGTTGTGGAAAATAAGGACACAAATCTTGTTATTGCAATGGAAAATGTTCAGTTAACAACATAGACAAGGATAATGGTATTTATAAGACATCAAAAATGGTTAAATGTTTTAAATGTGTAATTTAAGGGCATTATGAAAACCAATTCCCTATGAGAAAATCTTATAAAGTGAATTAGCATGGTCATATGGGTAGTATTTATGTAGATTATGATAAAGATACTACAAATGATATATGATATGAAAGAAGTGTTGAGGAAAAAAATGATGAATCATGATAAATGGTTTAATAAGGTATTAGAATGATTATATATTTATCAAGAGTAATATTGTATAGGTATTTTAATGGTACTATGGAATAAAGAAACATATACAGATTGTTACACTATTTATTTTCTTAATGTATTTGAATGTATATGTTGAATGGTACCGGTAACCATGATAAGTTATTCAGATATTTTTGGAAACATATGATATGAACATAAATATGGTATATGTAGAAGCTAATATGATTCACATTATTAATGAGGTATTGACTGATATAAGGACAAAGTGATATCATGATTTGAGTATATATAATATATTTTATTTTAGTATGTGGAAAGAGTTAGCTTTTGGCAGCATTCGTATTTTAATTAAGGTTCTATGGTAATTCCTATTTCATGAATACATGATTACGGTATTCACCTGTGTCAAATGTGACCAAAAAGATTTATGTTAGGATATTTGGAGGATAAATGGTGGTATTTAGATTCCTGTTATATGACCTTTCAAGTAATCGTTTTCATTATAGTGTGATTTTGGACATAAGTATTTTGGATAAGCCTAAAGGTTGGAATGGATTAAGTTGTACATCATATAGTATTGTTTAATCCTAGAACTTTTTTTCGATATTATTTCTGTAATGTTATGATGCTGTTATTTTAGAAAATGTACAACCCACAGGATGGGCGACAACCCATCGCGTCAAACAATGTTGTGGGAATCGAACCCACAACCGATGAACGACACGCCTTTTTCGCCTACCACTGGCCTATAAGAAGTCCCTGGTTAGTATAAATTAGTTTTATTTTATTAATTGGTATGATAGATGAAGTATAAGTCCATTGTGGAACCATATACGATTAATATCACTGTGTATGGACTTATATATTTTTTATAATGTTCACTAACCTTTTGTTTGAGACAGATGGAATGACCTGTCATTCTATCACATGATCTACTAACACTTCATGAATTTCAAATTCAACTTCATTTCATTAAGATATGATGTGGAAATTCTTCAAGGAACGACCAATGGTGAGATTGTACCAAAATCATGTAATTATATCTTCTAATTCAAAATTTTCCACCTTAGGAAAATGGTTGTGAAAACCAAAAACATTGTCCTAGTACCCTCATATCTGATGAATCAGATGGTACCTTAGATCATCACAAATTTATATCATTGTGATTGTTGGGTTTTTCATAGCCATGTTCTCTACCAATCCCCATCAGAACTTGATTGTTAGATTTCTCTTCAATATCCATATTTTAACCTATGTTCTGCTATAAAGAAATCTAGTGATTAGTTAACTTGGGTAACTGTTACGTTTCATACTTAGTTTATAAAATTTTGTTTTAGTATTCCTTCTTATGATGTGGGTTTCAATGAAAGAAACATTGAAGTAGTAATCCATTTATAACTTCGGTGAATTTCTAGGGTGAAATTCATTTTTAAGGGGGGTAGAATGTAACAACCCGAGATTTTATGAAAAATATTCTTTCTAATTTCATTGATGTCTTGTTTTTTATGATAAACCAAAATTATCTTTCTTTATACGCAACACCTTATTATCTAAGATTATAAGCAAACACTATTATTGGCTTTTGTTGCACGCAAGAGCGACCTTCCTCAATAGCGTGTGTTGTAAGAAATACCGAGCTTCACTAAACAACGATATATTGTTATAATATTTTTATGAACTAGCCGTTATGAATATTATTTACCAAATTTTAATTTTTATAACATTATCATTCATCTTACACATTATCATAGAACATGGTATGAGAACAAAATATATTTTTCTATTAAAATATTTATTTTTTAAAAAATGTCGTTTTGCCACTTTTGATGGCGCACCCACTGTAAATATATTTTTTTGAAATTTTTGTAAGTTCAATTTGGAAACTAAAACATCTTACTTGGAATCATTATATAAAAATTTACTTTGGATAAATTTTTGATATTGTTCTGATAACTTTCATATTTTAATGAATAGTAAAAACACGCTAAATTATAATTAAAAACAACTTTTTCCATCGAGATAATTTATATGGTTATATAATAATATTGAATGGTTTTAAAGTATAAATAGAATATATTTTTACCAATTAATATAATTTATGTCATTAAAATTAATTTTACATCTAATTCATAGGTAAACACATTTCAATATTTTGCAACGTTTTAACTTTTAAAACCCATTTTCTCAACAGTGGGATTAATTTTAAATTAAATAATGCAACATTTTTGTATTGAATTTGGAAAAATGGATTATATATTAAGAATCAGTAGTTCCAAATTTATGTTAATATTTTACTTTTTATTTTTAGGCATTATAAATAGTAACTACAGTAAATGTTATTTACTATAGTTAAAGGTAAATCAGGTACCTAACGGTGAAAATAATATTATAAAATTACCCTAACACTTGTATTAATATAATTGGATGATTATATTACATCATAAAATATAGTTGGGTCGAAATGGTATTTTTTAAAACCCACTTGGATGTGATTAAGACCTTTAATTTATTTTATTTAAAGAAAGAGAAATATGTCTCACTCAAACTCTAATAATTAAATTTTTTTAATATAAATATATACAGAAATTAAATTCGATTATAAATAATCATTTGAAATATAATTTTTTTTATCATTATAATTTATTTTTAATTTTTATGAAATATATAATTACCTTTATAACTTATACATTAACGATGTAGAAATTATTTATTTAGTGACAAATCAATAATATAGATTTTATTAAAATAATAATATCCATAAAAGGCCCAAAAACATGACCAAAACATATTGGTAGAGTATATATACATCATATGCATCCATGTGTCGACTTGTGCACCATTTGGAGACTTATACAACTGATTATGACATTTATATTATTTTATTATAAATGATGTCAATGTTGTCACCTACATAATTTAATGAATATAAAATATTAAATGTTGTGATTTTAAGATGATAAATTCGATTAAAATTATTATTATTAAGGATATTGAATTTTTATTCATCATAGTATTTTAATTTTCATTTTTATGCAACAAATAAGTATATTAAATATTTATACAAAAATTCTGTAGTAATTATTTTTTTAATAGGAACATCAAATAAATGATTTTAAAAATATTAAAATAAATATTATATGAACTAATTAATGTGATCCATGAATTTTCTTGAAGAATATGACTTGTTCAAAATATATTAAATAGTTTTTTTCTAAAATATATTCTGTGTGGATTTTATTTAAATTCAAATAAATGATTTTTTTCTAAATTGTGACTAATGATATTTTATGAAAATAACATATTATTAAATTGTTTAAAAATCACAAAAATATTGAAAAAGTTCAAATTAAAATTCATATGGTATACCATGTCATAAATTGTAAAATATTTGTAATTAAGAACACATATGTAAGTATTTATTACCATTTCAAATTTATAAATTTATTACCACAAAAAAATTAAATATATTAAATAACGATAAATCAAAATGATAAGGTTTAAAATAAAAAAATGTCTATATTTGATTAGTTGATGCGATTAAAATTATATAGCATCTCATATAATAATATTATTCACTTTGGATGTTTTTACGTGGGTTTTGAGTTTATTATAAACTAATATTCTTGAGGATTCCAAAAGCGGCCCTCTCCTCTTCTATATAAGGTCATCTCCTTCCCTCTCAAATTATCTCAATTTTAGACTTCAAGCATGTCCAAAACCTAAAAATTCTTATTATTAACCTATCTAGTTACATTATATAGGTTCTGGTCCTCTGAGAAGTCTAACTCTAGTGCCCTAAAAAGAAGTTTAAAGGAGCACTTTGAGGAAGAGGTAATATCTTCTACTGATCTTTTCAAATTTATTTCATCTTCTGCTTCCTCTTCATTAGTTGTTTCATTATAAAGTAATAAAATAATTATCACTGATATAATGATATTTTATTGTAAATATGAAACAAACCTATTTCAATTTCTCTCTATCCTACGAAATACAAAATCACCGTGCATGCGTACGTAAGGAATATCGTCTCCATGCTGTGGTGTAATCTGTTTTTCCACCACCACCTTACTTGGATAGTTATAATGGTGGAAATATTAATTATATATGTTTATTATAACATGATACTAATTATGATATATTATATATTCCACTCCAATTCCATTGAATAATTATTGGAATGTTATCATCGCTAATGCGTACGTACGGATTACCGTCTCCACAACGGGGAGAGATTCATTCTTTATGTTAACCATTCAAGAATGATTATAAAGTATATATAATGAATAATGCTGAGATATTTGAAATAATAATGTTACTGAATTTTTAAATATATATATATATATATGTGTCATCTACTTACTTTCATTCATGTCAATAAAGAAAGGAAAATAGCATTAATGTGTACGTACGGTCTGCCGTCTCCATGGACGGTGTATTTTGTTCCATTTATAGATCGATTATATATATTTAATATATATTATATATAAATAATGTTTTAAATTATGGAAGTAATTAATAATTATCTAATTAATCATATGAAAAACTTATAAGTCAACACACATACGATAAATGAATCAATTTTACCCAAAACGTCTCTTTAATATGGAATTTACAAATGAACGAGAAATATAAAGTCTTAGTGAATCATATATGAAATCATAATCATTATTATGGTTCTATTACAGGTTAATAATATGTTAAAACACAATATACTATATTTTTAAACATGTACAAAATAAATTGGACCTAAGGTAAGGGGTAACTCTGCCAACCTCGTTTCTATCTGAGATTATTTATTCGTTAGTATTTATTGGGATTATATTTATCATCAATGTCTATGTCTTATAAATATGTTTTAAAAAAATCTTTATTATTATTCCATGTGTTTTTAAAGTCATTTTAACCTTTTTTTTACTTTTACCACATTTTATGGGAGGAATCATTCTTTTTTACTACACGAGGTACTTTTTGACTTTTCCGGTAAAAGTACGAGAAGAATGTTTTTTCATCCTATACGGCATGGATATATTTTTATAGTTTCATAACACCTTATTTCCATGAATATTCCTCTACAATATTTCATGGTTATTTTCAATAAAATTATTTTTTATAAAAATTTAATGATATTTTGATAATAGAAAATGATTTTGAAAAAGAAAGGATATTTTCCTCAAGAATTCATTTCATGTGTTCTATCAAAACTATTTTCCATCTAACAGGACATTATTTAATATGGTTATGAATCAAGTATAATGTCCCCATTATTTACATGTTTTGATTTTTTATGGTAAAATTATATCCATTTATTTTATACAGATTATGTCATGATGGGACGATGTTTATGAAACCCATTTTATTTGTTGGGTTATGATGAATGATTTATGTTTATTTTGTGGCACACATAAAAATGATTTCATTATGAGAAGGGTGGGACCTATATCTCCCTCCAATGCATTGGGTAAAGATTTATATCTCATGGGATAAACATGGATAGAATAGAATGTAAACCCGATTCAGTAATATCGGGCTGGAACAACATGTAAACCGAGTTCGGTAATGGAATTTGTCCACTACGATGGTTTTGGTAGTAGTGCCTTGGATACTATGGAAATAATATCATGTGATTAATGGTTTTACACAATTAAATGTTTTATTCCCATTCTATTTTATAATAATTAGTGTTCCTTTTTGACCTCTTCCTTATGTACTGCCACGATTTATGTCATTACTCAGGATTTTTATTTTTTATGTCCATGTTTTTACGTTCAAATGATTATGGATTTTTTATATTATCCATATGTACCCTTACTGAGCATTTGAGCTCAACCTTTTTGTGTATTATATTCCCCAAGATATAAATAAAGTTTTTAGGTCAGAAAAAAAAGGGGATGATCTTTCACCATTATTAGCAGATTATGTACCATGTTCCCAAAGAGACTAAACTATTATGTCCTTGAGTGTCTGTTTTTGTTATGTATTAAGTATTATGAAAAAGTAATATAACATCCATGTACGTCAAGATTGGGTCTCTACATATACAGTTTACAACTTGATGAATTACCTGATTATTATATAATAAAAAATATTTCATAACATATTCTTTTCAACCTCTAAAATCATAATTATAATAAAATATATTTTTAAAATTAAACATTATTATGGGGATACTGTTTATGAGTATTGATTAAAATTCACGAGGTTTTGTTCTAGTTTCCAACATCAATCCATTGAGGAGAACTATTTCCATATATTATTTTATCAATGCTTACATGATATGGAAAAGAATGTACTATATGCATTCCCAATAGATGGTTTAATCGACAAATTTCCCATAAAGTACAAGAGAATCATTGAAAAGATAACACCAAACACATAGTAGTTTGGTACCTATAATTTATATGAGGTATGAGATTCTGACTAATCCCAATTGGTAGAATCGAAACATTAGTAATAAACTATTATTTTCATGGAATTGGCTCAATATCAATCCAATGAGAAGCTATCTACCGTGAAGGTATGCTGTTTGTGCCAATCTCCTAATCATTACACTAATAAGTGCGTTGAGGTGTAATATATTAGTTTAATGTAGAATATTCCCTGATTGAAAATTTAAGTAGTAAATCTTAGGACATATAGAACCCGCCCAAGTATAATATGGATTTGGTATCTAATATATCTAATATAGACCACCCTATTAGAACTGGTACTAGAAACAACCACATTTCCATCAGAAATTATAGTTACCACCAAAATTTCAACAACTATATAAACATTCCTACATCCAATTAGTTTTCCTACAACCAATATAATTATAAAAATTCATTACAACAATAAACCATTACAGAACCTCCCACTATACCAATAGCAATGATCAAATGTTGAGGACCACAACAATGAAATTAAGGAACTAATGTACTCGAGTGGAAGTCTTGTAATAAATTTATCCAGAACCATAGAAAATTAATATCTTAATTAGTTTTGAATCTAATAAAAAACTTTATAATGATGAATAGTATAAGTAGAAAGTAGATTCGACCCACCAACACTACAATTCCAAAATAAGATCAACTAAATGCTAGGAAACCTAAATTTTAGAAGTATTGATAGCTTCAAAAAACCCATTCCTTGAAAGAGAATAATAAATTAGTAAATGAAAAATCCAGAAAAAAATAATAAATTTGAAGGACCTTTATAAAAAGATACAAATTAGAGGAAATATCTCACATTTCCATTCCCACCAAGTATGATCCAATCCAATAATATCCAATAAGAAGAAAATCAATGATAAATTCAAGAGACTTTCTAATATGGTAAGACCAAAATTCCCCTATAAAATCTCACAATAAGAAGATAATGTATTTTATGTTCTATAAGCAACTATACACTAATTATAGGGCACCATAAGTAACGAATAAAATTATATTGGAAATAATTGTATAAATCCTAATCACCCCATAGTTTTTGACAATGTTTGAAGATCCAGGGACATATTCTCTCAATTTAAAAATTGTTTCCATCACATTGTTAGATTTTTAATGTGATTTTAAGTAATTATAATAATTAATTTCCTCACATAGATATCACTTCATTCTATATAAGATAATTTAACCCCACAATGGTGGTTCTAAAAAATTCATATATATCTACATATTCTATACAATGAGTCATAGTGGATGTATTTTTAAATGTTACTAATTTATTAAATATTCCAAGAATATATATTATAATAATTCAATAATTTTGAATCATATCCCAATAACCAATCATTTTGGGAATTCAATTATTAAAAATAGTGAATAACCCTCTCATTGTGCTGGAGAAATCTCTAATAAAGATATTTTTAGATAAATTAATCCAAGATAGAATATTTTATTCTTTGAAGTATCCATATGAATAGAAATTACTATTTATACTATCACATATTGAACATGATGAACCCAATAAAGATATAGGTACGTTATATGAATATTTAGCTCTATGAAAAAATCATTAGAAATCAGGTGGGGACAACGGTTTTTAAAAAATATATAAAATATATTTGATGTTTATATAATTAGGATTTTTTAATTATTTGATAGATTTTATCACTTTTTTATTATAATGAATCAAATTTTACATTTCATGTTCGTGAAATATAATAATTAAAATTAAAGAGACCAAATATTAGATAATTTTTATAACATCCCCTTAATATTAAATTAAATATTTTACCCACTTATCTCAAACATGTACAACTCATAAAACGATAAATCATGCCAATAATAGGTGCTATAAATATTTCCTCAGATTTGGAAGACAATTTTATTGATGTTTTAAGGGAAAATTTTCAATAAATTGGTTTGGGTCTTGGGGGTATACTAAGAATTAATTAAAAAACATAATGAATTTACTTTTCTAGATTGAAATTATAGAACTGTTAAGAATACCCAAAAAAGGTGAATCAATCTTTAATAAAGGTAATAATAAAAAATGGAAATAGTTTATTAAAAGTTTTAATAATCTATCACATTTATCACTCTCAATACTCTATTCTTAATCAATATGTAACTAAAAATAACTATGTTGTCTATAGTGAGGAAGGAGAAAAATAAATTAATACCTCTTAGAATATAGAATAGCACAAATGTGGGAAATAATTACACAAAGTTGAATCAAGTCATTAGGAATGATCATTTAACCATTACCATTATCGACGTAATTAATAAAAAGGAAGGAATAAAAAAATTAGTGTTTTATTTATGGATTTTAATGTAACTTTTAGACACCCCCTACACCATATAATCAAGATAAAACAACATTTATATATCCCTATGGAACTACATAAGTCATAAAGATTCCACATGGATTAATAAATTCCAAGGTTAAATTTAAATTTTGTAGAGTTAGTTTCATTTAAAACTATATTGAATACAATATTAAGGTGTTTGTAGATAACTTCACTATTTATAGTGATTCATTTGATCGATAATTTAAATATATATTTAATATTATAAAAATTTACATTATGAATAAGATTTTTTTAAATATTGTGTGGATTAATTTCATAGTGGATAGTATGTTACATGTTAGGAATGTTATTTCATATAATGGTATTGATATTGATATGACTAAACATAATGGGATGAAATAATTTCCATTCCAAGTTCAATGAAAAATATTAGATCCTTTCTAAAAAATTTATTATTTTATAATATATATGTAAATCGAATTAATATAATTTCACTTTCACTATCTAATTTATTACTTAAAGATGATGCATTTATTTTAGATGATTATTATCTGGGAATATTTTGATTAATTAAGGTGTAAACATATCATAAAAAAAGTTATGTAGCCACCCAACTAGGAGAAATCATTTCATTTTCACTTGGATTTTTCCAACCATTATTATTGTGAATTACTATCCTATATTATTGAGCATATACCTAAAGTCATTACATAAACCTCATGGAAATTCGTTTCTACCCATACACAAAACACCACCAGTGAAAAGAAGTTTTTAGAATTATATTATACTTATGATTAATTCCTATAATATTTATTAGAAAATAATGTTACTATTTTTTAAAATCATATTTTATAGTAGTATTTAATAAATATTGTGATGGATAAAACATGGCCGGTTGGTTGAATGAGTCTACTTCAAGAGTTAAAATCAATAAGGAAACGTCAAAAATGAAGATGAGAACCATGTTTTTTATCATATAAGAAGTATCCCCAGTACAACATTAGTAATGATACTAGCTAAAACCCCACTAAATGATCCCATTATAGGAAAATAATTTTACTTTATTCAATTAAATTTATCAATTTATGCTGATATGGTTATGTTTTTGGTAAATTCTCATGTCCCATTTCATTTTAATCCCCATAGTTTTTTGTCTTAAATTTAAATAAAAATATCTTTTTTTTGGGATCCATATCATAATAAAATATGCAATGAAAAAAATTATAATATGATTTTTTCTTGAACATGGGATAGAATAATTACTTAGATTATATGATACTCTAGCTTTTGAAAGCCACGTTGGACCTCAAAGGGCTTCTAAGAATGTGTTATAATAAATAATTTAATGTAATAAATTATTTCATGATGCACATGATGTTTTAAATAGTTTGATAAATATAAACTCATTAGTAAGAAATATCTAAGCTAATATATTCCAAGAAAACAATAAAATTATAAGAGTTCGTTGAATTATGTGGAATATAGTTTTTTTGGCCTTTCCCAATGAAATTCTGCAACAGTTACATACTGTTGGACATGGATTGTCTTTCAAAATGGTTGGAATCCAAGGAAACCAATAACAAAGATGTTAATGGTTTTTTATTTGTTAAAACTAATATCACATATAGGTTTAGAGTTCCACGTCAAATTTATAATGATAAAGCAACTGATTTCAGTAATGAGATCATGGAAGCTCTAATTCGGATTTATACAGTGAACCATAATAAATACACACCGTACAACCCAAAAAATTGGATGCCTAATGTTTAAAATAAATAAATCTTGTGGATTCCTAATAAAAAATTCAACGAAAATAAAAATTATTAGAGTAAATATTTGGAATATGCCTTATTTTTGGGCATGAAATCTTATAAAACAACTTTTGAGATGATTTCATATGGACTGGTTTATGAGTAGAGCTATAACCTACCTATGGATCTGGGACATAAGGCATATTGTTTAGTGAGGGAGAGGAATATGGATCTAAAACAACCTATTAAATAAATAAAATCATATTTTTTGGATCATAATAAATCTTAAAGGATGGTTTTTTTGAAATATATATTTATAATGAATGAACTTGAGTACCTCAAGATAAATTAATATTGGAAAACTGATTCTATCTAAAAGAATAAGTGAATAATTAAAACTAAGGACCCATATTTATTACCATTACACATTTTAATTTATGGTAAATACCATTTTCTGTTATCCATATTTATCTTGTTACAGGTATTCAGGTTATTAAAGAAGGTGAAAATAAACAATTCACTAATAACGAGAAAAGGAAAATGATATTTTATGTACATGTTCCCCAAAAACTAATGGAGGATATCACACTACTCTAACCCAACTACCATGGATAACCACTAGATTTAAAACTTCCTCAATACTAAAATGATCAAATTATTACATTTTAATATATTTCAACATAAACTAGTCAAATATACAAATCACATATTCAAATATTCAAAAAGTTAATCACTTCACTATATAACCAAGTATTGTTTGAATAAGTAGAATTTTCAACGTAAACTAGTCAAAGTAAATGAGAATTTATAATCTTATAGAATACATTATTGGTAAATTATTTTAAAAACAATATCCCTTTTTTATTAAACTATATTTTTAATCCTACCCTGAAATTTAACCATTTTATCTTTGAGAAACACGATATGATATTAATATAAAGCATCAATTTAATCCAAAAATCCATTTGTACCATGATTTAGAATATTATGTATTATCTCAACTAATTTCTAGTGTGTGGTAGAAAGATGGTGATTTAGTACATTATTTTTAGAATGAAATATTCTATTGCTGATGTGACTAGATGTTTAATTATATATACTATTGTTCTAGGAGGGGATAAGAATGTAAAAATGTGTAAAGTGTCACTATATAAGGGTTAAGAGTAACTCCATTATTTAATTATTGAAAAAACCCCTCATTCCATAAAATTTTTATAACATCACTAGATTTCATGAATTTTCAAAGGAAGATAGTGTTGCTACAGTAATAATGAAATGTGATGAGGGAATTTTTCCAGGAAATTATTTCTAACTGATTAAAAGCTAATATAATTAAAAATCATGTAGAAAGGATATGATTTATTCTTGTCAATGATGTATGGACATTTCCTTATACAATGCATTTATTTTCTTTGATAATAAATCCTATTAAAATCATCTAAAGCATGAAATTACATATGATTCTTTCTATTGTTGAAATTCTAATGGAGTGACTATTTATTTTAAAATAAAATTATTAGGATAAAAATCCGTCAATATTATGGAGGAAGGATTCCATTGATGAAGGAAACATAAAATCATTCAATTTTATTTAAATATAATGTAAACGTATTAATATTACACCAAATTAACTCAAAATATAACCCACCAACCCTAAATCATGGAGATACCCTAACAAAACATCATGATATGCACAAGTACAAGACTCATTGGTTGTAGGTAACATAATTTATCAAAACTATGATGTCTTATTCAAGAAAAATTAATGTTAAATGATAATTAATTGAGTACATAGATGAGTAGTTAATATATTATATGTGAAACCATTTTTATTATTGTTCAGGGGATGGTGAAATAAGTGGGAATGAGTATAATGAATGTAATAAGTGAAATAAAATTGAGAACACTAAGGATGTATGTTAAAAATTAAGAACATGGTTATTAAAAAGGACACTAAGAATTGGATAGCGAATAAGTTTTTATTAGGTAATATTTTTGAAGTCAAATTTTATATGATTTAAATGATTATGCATGAGGTAACTGAATGAATAAATGTATTTATTATATTGTTTTTAATTAATTCATATCAATCCCCCATATTTACATATTAAATAAGCCTTAATCAATATTGTAAATAAATTGTGCATCCCTTTGAATTTTTAAATAGTTATTAAAATGAACAAATTATAAATTTCATCGATGTATTTAGATGCTATAATTTAATGAATATCATGATTTTGACTACCCCTTTGTTCCATTGATAGATGTATTTTCCACTGGATTTGGAATGGAAAATTGTAAATTCATAAAACCCCAAAACATTGATAGTCATTAGAGAAAGACTTTACCTATGAATATATACAAATATATATTGTTTGTATGATATAAATCCACAAATGACAAGAAATCATGTATAATATAATTCAAGTATGGCTCTGTAGATCATATAAGATGTATATACTTCATGTATAACTTTAAAAAATCCTATCATACCTCTGAATTTCTCATACGACCATTAGAGTTGAAATTATATGACTTTACAACATGTATTACATAGTAAAAATAGAAATGATATTTTTCTAGGTGTATTAATTTGGAAAGAATGTACTAAACTGATAATGTATCATTTTTAACTGAAAATGAAGCTCCAGAATGTTACATCATCATTCATGAAATACAATTATAGGATGCCATATAGTTTATAAGGAAATCAAAATCCAATATATATTGATTAAATACAAATAATATAAGTTAATGATTTTTTGGAAGGATCAACTATGACCCTGAGTAAAAATGGAGATATTTTGAAATTCTGTGAAAGTGATTCTAGTAAAAGAATTTATAGGTCATATTTATAATTAAAGGAGAATATATATGAAAGTAAAGATACAAATGTTTTATAGGGGATCTTGGCATACACAGTTATAGGTTTTTTATTCAAGTTTTCTGGATATTATGTTCTTCTTGACTTTAATTTTATAATGCCTTATTCATTATCAATCACCACTAGAACCCTTCTGATTTAGGTTTAAAAATATATGTTAATTTGGAAGGGATGGTTTTCCATATGTAATTATTGAATAACATACTTCAATGAGTATATATATTATTATTTTATTAAATTATGTAAGTGAGTAACAATAGTTTATAATTTTCAATGATGTTGAATTTTACATATTTTATTTTTCATAGTTCCTTGATCAAGGATTCATTGTCTCAATCCACAAAGTATATCATATATATGTAACAATATACTAGGATGAGTGATGAAATTATTATCAACTTCAAGAAAGTGTAAAAGAGACCGTGGAAACACATTTACTTCATAGGGAGAACAAGACTTCATTGGGAGTTAACTTATTATAATGAGAGTTAATTATTATAGATTTTAAAATTATTATAAGGGGTACGCCATAAAAATTTATTTTTAATGTTATGCCTCACAAAATTAATTCAACCAGGGTTTTGAGGTGAAGCAGTTCAGAAACCTTTTAATCATTTGTTAATAAGAAGGGGAGTCAATAATTTTAAGACTAAGATAACATTACTAGTGTTTAGAAATCAAAGTCCCAATAAATTCTCAACAAATTTATTTATAATCACTTTTTACTAGATTTATTTGAATCAATTTGTTCCTTCTATTTAAATTTTCTCAAAACCAACATAAAAAAGCAACACATTTTTATCATTAAATGAGAGTTAATTTTTAATTATCTTTTATAGAGGTGATCCTTGGTTTCCATTATATAATACATATAATTAAAAAATAAATTTCTATTTCACATCCTATTAATGAAGGAATTATCATCGCTTACAAGTATTTCTATATAGATTATGTCTATATGAGATTGAAAATTAGTAGCCTTAAATTAACTTTCATTTTGTAATTGTAGCATCTCATTCACCTCTTCGTATATTTCCCAAAATATATTTATATCCACATCATTATAATAGATACCTTACTCATTTATAATAAATAAAATATTATTTTGGGATATTCAATATCCCCTTTGAATTTATTATTGATACCGTTATTCCGCCTTCTAAATATGTGTAATTAACCGCTTTTATTATCCCACTTATAGATAATAAATACAGTGATGATATATAAGTGAAGGGATAACACATCTTGAACCACTTATTTTCATCTTAAAAAAACAACTTTATATCCCTCTAGTACACAAAGTTATAGTGTGAGTCTTCTGATTTGAGATAATAATGGCACCAAATTCTTTTTTTCCACAAATCATTAACTATTCACATATATGTCTACCTTGGCTATTTTAGTTTAGAAAAAAAATAATTTTAATAACAAGATAATAAATATTTCTATTAAAGTTTCAACTATGTGCTACCATGTCATGTTTTCCTATTTAGGATCTTTATAAACATGTTTTTCAATAAAATTATATATTGTGAACACATTTTAACAAATATATAATAAATTTCTTATAGGGGATATATAATCCCCCATTTAGATTATCTTTCTCATCGATCAACATTCCCCCATTAAAAATTTATTATAATATATTAAATAATATATAGTAATATTGTTATAAAAATTAAATAAGTATTTAAAATATATACATATTCCATATTTATAAATATGTCCTCCAATATGGTTTTTATATTTCTCCCCCTTAAAGGATTCACTAAGAAATTCATTATAGTATTTAATGGGTTCCATTTTGGCTAAATCATTTTTTTATAGTGAATAAAATATATCATCATTCTCCCACATAAATGTTTCCATTAAATTTCTACCATGGTAGTTTTGATAAAAAAAATATATAAGGGAATTATGATAATTATTTGTTACTTCTTCAGTAGAAGCATAATTATAAAGAGAAGGTTCTCACCCCAGAACACATTTTATATTTAACTCAACATTTAATATAAATCTTATTTATTGATCCATTTTTTGTTTATTTGATTATAGATTTCAATTGGAATAATCAACTACTTCATCTTTAATAATTTAATCTTTTGTGGAATAGTCTTGTCCACCATTTTTCTAATAATTAACATTCAACGAATAGTTTTTTTATTTTTATTTAATCTTATTATCAATTTAATTTTTATGTTAAACATTATTTATATATTTATTGTATTTATTACTAATTTCTTTACACATTTTACACTAGAATTTTGAAACTCATAGGATATCGAAATTTAAAAACCATAGTTTGAATTTGATTTCTTATTCGTGTAAAAAATCATTTCTTCATTGATAACATGCTTTATATTTCTAAAAGTATTTATCTATTCTCAATTAATATTGAAAAATATTTAGTAACCCCATCTTAAAATATTTATATTTCTTAGATAATTCACCCAATTTCATCATAAAATTATTATTTAACATTATAGGTAACTCCCTTACGACATTTTCTATGATGCATTCAATAATTTAAATATTCATATTTATCACGTTCATTGATTCATAATTTGACTATATTTTCCTCCCTTTAACAAAAATATCAATGACAAACATGTAATGATCCATCGTCTGGACATTCATTCCATAGTATAAAAATATCCATTTTATATGAAATTTGATGTTACTTTTTTATAAGAATTATTTTTATTTTTTTACTATACTCCATTAAAATTACTTAACACATTTTAGCACATTATTTTCCCTATAATATGATTATTCTCTATTCATCATATACCTTAATTATTTTTATGCTTTTTTGTTCACGTTTTCATATGGTTTAGGTGGGGGTATTTCAAACCAAAACGCTTAATTGATATACTAGATCCTAATTAGTACTAATATAAGTTATATAAGAATGTAAATCAATTATGAGTGAAAATTTTATTTATATTAGTTGGATTTTAATTTTTAATAGAAAGTATTATTTTTCAGAGTAAGACACTCAAGAGGGAGGTTAATTGAGTTCCTATAAAATTTTCTATTAAAAAAGTTATATAAGAAGATCCCCCTAATTAAAATATAATAGTCCAGTTTAAAAGGTATTAAAATTATAATTGATTGAGAGTTCAAATAGTTTCCCAGATGATTTTTTAATTATTAGTCATAAAAATATTTGATATTGATACAACTTTTGAAAATACTCTAATAAAGTAAAATAGTTATACTTACTATCCAAGAGTAACTATAAATTAAAAATTTATTTTTCAAAAATATGAGTTAAAATAGAGAATGCCTAAACTCAATAACACATTGGATAAAACAAGTTGTTCAGTCTCAAGATGAGACTTAATTCACTCCACTTGGTGATCACCTACGACTAAAAAATACATAAAATAAGATTTGATCCACACCTTAGATCGGGGTTAACAATAGTATGCATGTTTACCCAAGTCATAATACCACTTCCACTATTCTATGTGGGAAAACAAACAACCAGTTCACGCAAGATAACTTCCACAAATATACGTGGGTGAAACAATGTGTAAAAAGATGTTTAAATGATGATATCTTGTACCCTCTAGTTTGGTGCTAGAGATAGTTTTTGTTTTTAATAAATATATACACACTACAATAAAATTAATAAAAATAGTACACGGGATAGAAAAGATAATGAGAGTGGATAATTAATTCTTTGAGTCTTATTCAATATAGGAAGGGACATGTAGGATGTATCAGATGTGATATTAGAGTTCTCTTGTAAAAATAGAGTATCGTGAGTCTCATGTTATAGTTTCATAGTTTTATGAGACGTTCTTTGTAGCTATTTTTCATCTTAGAGTAGCTACTGGGAGGGTGTTTGAGATTATTGAATACATCAGTTTAGCCACTGGGAATTGAATATTCTTTATGTGTTCTTCAGTTCATGTTCTTGCATTCATTCACTTCACATTCACGCTTATTCCTCCAATGCTATTATTTTCAATTTATTTTGGGTTCATGTGTTGAAGTTGATAGGATGTACTATCTCCACACCTCGCACATCATAATCTCTACCAATAAGACTATAAAAGAACATTAATTATATTTGTGTCCTTAAATGACTCAAATAGGACTATTAAAAATTTCCTATAAATTTAATACAAAATGAATGAAAAATGGTTAAGTATGCAACAATGTCAAAGGTTGTGTCTTGAAAAGTTGTCACTTGGTATAATTTCCACACTTTTTCCTTTTAGAGGTGATATTTTCACGATGATATAGTCATGGTGTTGTAGTTATGTTGGGATCTGGAACTGGAAGCACATTTATGTTGTCTGGTCATTTGAGAAAATCATGAACTTATAGCATATGGTAATGGAAGAAAGAATGTGGTAGAAGATATTTTGTGCGATTTGAAACCAAAATAATGGTCAAAATTTCTGGTCCTTTTTTAAATTAGGAAAATGTGTCAATTCCTTTTTCAAAATTCAGAACTGTGTCTTGTTACGGTGTCTTGAAAACGATTGCAATGAAACAATGTACTATACGTTGTGGAATCTGGAACTGATTATAGTGTCGGATTCACGGTGTCTAGGTGATGGGGCCAGGGTTACAGTGTTTGGGACTTTTCCAAAATCCATAACCTGTGGAAAAATTATGGTTTCTCATACTTATCCAAATATCTGTAAAATTTCTTAAGAAGAAATATTGACAGAATAGATTAAGATTTAGAAAAATCATAATAAAACATAATAGAACAAGATTAACCATAGATTACATGATTCAATAATTATTTGTGATATGTTAAACATGATATGTGAGCGTTAAAATATGATATTTGATTTTTGAGAATTAAAACATGATACATGATTTGTGATCATTAAAACAAGAGTATTCCAACATTATCCCCCTTATTGATGATCAAAAAGCATGGAATTTAAACACCATATATTTTCTTAAAGATACGAGTTGTGAGTATATATGTAATTGGTTGTATAAAAATGTGCTTCTTCCATGAATATCTATTTCCCATAAATTCTACCATAAATGATTTTTTTTTATTTCTCTACATTTTGAGATTATCAAAATTAAAAATAAAAAAAACATTGAATGAAGGAATGTAAGAGAGTAAAAAAAATAGTGAAAATCACATTGAATAGAATTAAGGAGTTTATTATAAGCATAAGGAAAAATGAAAAACATCCCTATCAAAATACATTCTTCACTTCTCTTCAGAGTCATCAGATTTTTTTTCACTTGGCAGAGACATCATGAGGAGACACATAAGTAGAATTAGAAGTGTTAGAAGGGATTGATCTGACGGTTAGAAAATTAAAATTGACTTTTTTAAAAAATAGAGGGTGGAAGGGATTTTTTGTTTGAAGACTGAGGCAACAATAGTTTATTAATAAAATGTCTGATCTGGCTTAGAGCCTTTGAAATGGACATGGTAGTAGAAGAAAAGGTACTGGAGGAGGAAGGTGTTGAACAAGGATATAAAGCAGAAGCTGTAGCAGCCACAGTGGAAGTACATTTAACATGTATAAAGGGCTTCAACAAAATAATAAAATCAGTGATCATTTCACATCTATAATAAATATCCACCTCAAAGTCATCTTTTTTTTCAAAAACGTTTCCAACACTGGAGTGAAGTCTTACATGTTCTGAACATGAGTCTTGAGGATTTAGTGAAATATTGAATTTTCAAATTGTCTAAAAGATATGTGAAGTGATTGTTCTGATCATTCTTATAATAAATTCTAATTAAGTATAATTCCACTTTCATAGATATTTCTAGTTGAGCATCATGGAAAATATTTGAATGATTCCTCACAATGTCAACCAATCAGTCATTATTCTTTATGAAAATATAGTAACCTTCCTTTTTAACACCATTAAATACTAACTGAATATCATCCTTGAATTTTTTTATTAAGTCACCATCTATAGGAATATATGGTTGTCTAGTTGAAGTTGAAGTTGTAACAGATGATGTGAGAGACTGAAGATTATTTAGAACCTTCTGTAAACATCCAATATATTCATCAGGAATCCTTTTATGTCCAACAAAAGGAACACGAATCTCTTTGACTATCAAGGTGTTATTCTCAACCAATTTTTCATTTGCAGAGAACAGGGTTGGTTGAATCAAAGATAAAACCTTCTGTGGGATCTTATCTCCAACATCCTCAACAGGGTGACCAATAAGAGATTATCCAGTTTCCAACACGTTCTACATATCTTTAACCATATATTTTAGAGACTTCACCCCATAACTCACATTTTTTCTTGATCCTAACTTCTTTAATTTTATATGTAATATTTTTTTGAATCTAAAATATAGTTTTGTCTAACATCAAGGCCACACCTCTTACCCTATGATTCATCTTAGATATTTGTTGTGACATCATGATCATTTCAAATCTAGATAATAAGGTGTTTTGAAAGTCTTTTATGTCATATATAATTTCATAGGAATGAGTTTATTTTGTAGGTTCCAAAATAAAATCACATACATGTTCTAATTACATTTAAAGAACAATTTTCTTGGCTATGATTGTTTTGAGATTAAACATAGTGGAGGGATCAATTGTTTTAATGGATACTCTTTGATAATCAGAAACTTCAACGTACATTGATAATCAATAGAAAGTATCCACTAAACTAAAATCCACAGGATTTGTAACTTCAATTATTTCCAAAATAGGGGTTTCTCCTCCTCAATAGGTGCAACTATGATAGGATTAAGAGGTCCTGTTTCTTAAGAAATATCCAATTTTGAAGCTCAATCAGGCTCACCCATCTAATTTCTAGCTATCTGAAAGTCCTGATCCATGCTCTCTATAATATATAATATTATATCATGTTCAAATTATTCTTTAGACTATTCTACAGCAAATTCATTTTTCTCAATAGCTACATAATCTTATATAGAAGGCCCTTTTTCTATAGTATTATCTTCTACTACTGCAGGCTCTTATTCAATGCTTCCACTTCTTTTAGCAGTAGCTACATCATTTGCAACTACTTCTTGTAGAAACAGAAGGACATTGTATTCTATCTCTATGAAATTTCATTCTTCAGGTATATCTACTAAATCATATACCTCTTTATCTAAATATTCAACATCTTTATCATGTTCCAAACTAGGGTCAGATATGCTCTTAGTTCATGAAGGGTTTTCAACTAGGTTGAGAATTTCATAAAATCTTTCATTATCTTCCAACCAATATTTCCTCCATGATATCCAGAATGTTTTCATTCTTATAATTATACCATTGATATAAAAAATGCCACAAAATAAAACATTATTCTTCATTCTATCCAACTACATCCTTGGATAATAACATTGTAGAAATTTATCATGAGTAAAACATAGATATTGATTTTGTAGTTTTCCTGAAGATTTTACCCTTGTGAAGTATAGTATACTTACCCAATTTGAACATTTTCACATTTATAAAAATTTGTTCCCAGAACACATATTGATACTTAAGGGTAGAAAATTATCATTTCATTATGAATATAAGATTATGAATAAACATGAAAACAATATTTTATCACCATCCCTCTCATTGGTAATTTCTATTCGTTTCTTTTTTTCAGTTAAATATCCAAGAGACACTTATTGGATAAACAAATCACAAGGTAGAGGAGGACATCTTTAGTAATCATTCAAAAATACTTCCAATGGTACTCCTATGAAGCCAACCCGTAACCTTGAATAAAATGTACATGTTTGATTATTTACCCTGCTTTTTTACTACACAATCATCTTTAAAATTGAATGAGAACTAAACATTTTGATAAAAATTTGAAACTATCTTGGAAAAAATGTGGCTTTTAATTTTTGTGAACCATATGAACCATAACCATTCATCCAATACCTTAAAACATGAAAATTACTTGTTTTCAACTACTTTAGAGAAACTTCTTTCTCTGAAACTACTGTTTGATTGGCAATTTCTAGATTCAGTGGTCCCTCATGCATTATTTTTCAAAAAAATTCACTTTCTTATGTTAGGAGTTAATGAAGATATATTCTTTATTTTGAGCATCCAATGTGTATTCTAGAAAAATAATTCATCGAAAGAGGGTGATCAAATTGAGATAGAAGGGTTTCAATTTTAAGAGGGTGTGAGGGAAGAGAAAATTGGAAAAGATTAGGCTTTATCATTGAGTGTTTTCAAATATGACAACAAAAAATACATGGTATACAATCAATAAAATAATCGGTACAATAATTCCAAAAAAAGAAATTCTGAAAATCGAAGTCTGATCTATTTTGGTGTCACTGAAACAGGACGTCAAGATGTTAGCATTATGGTACCAATCCAAATAGTGGGACTGTGTCATTGAGACCGCAAGTCTGACACCGTAACTAAGAGACAATAACTGTAATATCGTAAGTGTGAGATAGTAATTGCAAGACTTTAACTTTTGAAATTGTGAATCATAAACCCGTAAACTATGAAATAGTGAATTGTTTACTTACGGATTATCATCCCTATTTCAAGCATGATGTAATTTATTCATTAAAAATTTAATGGCATAGTGAATATATCAGGAATATGAAGTTCGGTGCCAATGAATTACATAGTGAAATCAATTTTTTTATAATGATCTCACAAAATGGGATGTTTTATATCAATATGATTTGTCATATATTGAGAAAAGTGATTTTTAGAAATGTTAATAGCACTTTAATTTTCACAATTTATAGGTACATGTCTAAATTGATATCCATAATATAGTAAAGTGTATTTCATCCACAAAATTTGTGCACAACAACTACCAAAAACATTTTATTTGGCCTCAAAAAAAGATTATTGAACACAATTTATTTAACTACATAATAATACTAGAGGCGTGCCTAAAAAGTGACGTTTTTAAGTTGTGCCTTTCCTATCTAATGTAAAACCACCAAAATTAACATCAAAATTGGTAACTAAATCAAATTATTATCTAATAGGATAAAATAGTCCTAGATTGGTAGTATGTTTGAGGAATTTGAATATTCTAATAACAATAAAAAGATGTGATTATTTATTATTTTAATGATAACAAGAACACATATAAACATTAAACATTATATCAGGCCGACTAACAGTTAAGTAGAGTAAACTTCCAATCATTCCTGTATAAGTGGTTTGATCAACAAATTTACCATTTTCTTTAAGATCCAATATAAAGGTAGTACTCATTGGTGTATCAATACATTTAGTGTTATCTATGACTAAATTTTTTATGAGAGCTTTTTTTATATTTTTTAATATTAGATAATACCTTATTTGTTTGGAAAATTAGAAATCTAAAAAATAATTTTAGTTCACCCGTCAATGTCCTTTATAATTCATTTTTCATCATTTTTTAAAAATTCGTACCTAAAGAATTTCATGAAGATCGATAAATAATGTCACCTACATGGATTTGAACTAATAAAAAATTATATATATATTTTTTATCAAAATTCTAGGATCAGTTATATATTTTTTAAAACCTTTTGAAATTATTAAACTACTTAATCTATCATAACAAGATATTGGAGATTTTTTTAAACCATATAAATTGGTAGTTAATTTAAAATCAAGATATGGAATGTGTGGTTTTGTAAAACGAAGTGGTTGTTCAACATAGAAATCCTCAACTATATAACAATTTATAAATTCACAATTTACATCCATTTTATAATGTTTGAAATTGAGATGTGATTTATATGCATGCAAGATTATAATAGATTCAAGACTGGATTCTGGGGAAAAAGTTTCATCATAGTCAATTCCATCTTGTTAACTATAACCTTGTTCAACCAATATTACTTTGTATCTAACTATGTTACAAGATTCATCTAAATTGATCCTAAACACCCATTTAGTTCCTGTGGTCAAGGTGTATTTGGGTCTATCAACATGTTTCCAAACATTATTCCTTTCAAACCGATTTAGTTAATCTTATGTAGCTGTCACCCTAAATTCATCTTTCAAAGCACTATTGATGTTTTTAGACTTAAGATATGATAGAAAGGATTTATTTTTGACCATATTTATTAAATAATCTCTATTATATTTTTTCTTATCTAATTATCCAACAATATTATCTAAAGGATAGTTTTTAAGGGTTAAAAAATAATTATAAAATGAAGGGCTAGTTATTTCATATTCTTTAATAGGTTTATGCTCATTATCACTATAATATATTGAATTTCTAGAACTGGATGTTTTAAATGATTAGTTCATATGATAGTCAAATGATTTAGAATTAATTTCCATATTTGACATATGATCCTCATGATTTTCTAAGGAGGTCTCTCGTTCATGTGTATCTCTTTCGTCAAATTTCACATGTATAGATTCTTTCACACATTGGGTTCTTTTGATAATGATTCTATAGGATTTAATTGAGATTGAATATCCCAGAAAAATTCCTTCATTACTCATGGATGGATACTTATCATGATTACCCTTTTTGGGTTTAGGGTTTATGTTTTAGGTTATAGAGATTAGGGATTAGGGTTTCGGGTATAGGGTTTTGGGACTAGGTTTTAGGATTTGTTTTTTAAGTTTTTGGGTTTAGTTGGTAGATATATGGTATATGGTTTATGATTTTAGGTTTTGGATTAAGTATTTTGATATTAGGGTATAGGGTATACGTTTTGTGATTTATGTTTCATCTTTTAGGATTGAGCGTTTAAGGTTTAGGGTTTCAGGTATAGGGTTTTGGGACCAGGTTTTTGGATTTTTTGTTTAGCTTTTTGGGTTTAGTTGGTAGATTAAACAGATAGGGTTTGGTTTTTAAGGTTTATGGTTAATTATTTTGATATTTTGGTATATGTTATATGTTTTTGGGTTTAGGTTTGAGCTATTAGGATTTAGATTTTAGGGATTAGGGTTTAGGGTATAGGGTTTGGGGACTGAGTTGGTCATACACATTAATCATTGTTCTAGGAATTTCATGTAATGTTCTATTCCTTCTTTCTATTACTCCATTTTTTGTAGGTGTTCTAGGGTAAGAGATGTTATGAATATATCCATTTTCTAGTAAAATTGACTCAACTCTTGGTTTTAAAACTCACTACCATGGTCACTTATTAAAGATTTAATACTAATACCACTATGAATTAACACAGTCCTTGCATACATGGTAAAATGAGGTCATGCTTCGCTTATTTGAGCCAAAAAGTAACTCCAAGTATATCTAGAATATTCATCTACAAGAACATTAAAATAATTCTTCCCATTAAGAATTGAGACTCTATAAAGTCCTAAAAAAATCCATGTGAACCAGCTCAATACGTATAGAGGATGAAACTTTTATCTTTTATTTGAAAGAGATTTTGTGTTGTTAAATTTTTTTACAATGATTACAGGCTTTATCAATTGGAAACTCATATTTTGGTAGATCATTTACAAAAATATTTTGAGTAAAATTTATAATATAGTTTATATTGCATTTTTCTAGTCTTCTATTCCACAACCAAGACTCTTTTTCAAATACAATTAAGAAAGAAACAATTTGAGAGACTAAAGAGCCTAAATTAATATAATAAATATTTCTATTTTTAAAATCTGAAAATACTTATTCATTCTTATATTTAAAAACATTGGAAGCCTCATTTTTAAATTTAACCTGAAAACCATTATCACATTGTTGTAAAATAATAATCATATTATATTATAATCCATAAACAAAAAGTACCTTAAAATTAAGAAAATATTAATAACAATCTGGAAAAGGAAAATTATTTTTCTTTTAGCATTTTCACCAAATGACACATGAACACCATCAATATTTATTTAATACATAAAACATGATAAATCTCTTATCACGTTTCTTGAAAATCCATTATCCACTTACCATAATCATTTATAGGATCTCATCAAATAACTTTTCTACCAAATAATCAAACATAAAACATATTTTGGAACCCAGATTTATTTGGTTCCCCTAAAAATAGTAATACGTGCACTAGGAACCCACAACTACATAATGGGATTCTTATAAGAATTATATAACATGTTTGAAAATAAGATTTATTTGGTCCAGAAAAACTTGAGGTAGTAAAATAATTTCTATAATTGGAACTGGTAGCAGCATTTTCATTTTTGGTAGAAAAAAACAAATATTCCATATTTAGTTTCAAACTTGTTTTTGGTGAGATTTATTTTCCCATGTTGGTATCCTATACCTGTAATATATCTAGAAAAAATTTCATTACCATGAATTTGTGTAAAATTATTCTTTCCATTTGTAATTTTCTCCATGTCCTTTTTAAATTTCTCATTAGATTACATAAGTTCATTGTTCTCCTTGAGTAATTAAACATTTTTATCTTTCTCAATAGCAACTATATGTTTGACTGTTGTATTTAAGGAATGTTTTTTTTATATATTTTTACTTATCCAATACCAAATTACAAATGAAATTTAATAAATTAAAATATTCAAATAATTCTTCACTATCCATATATTATGAATCACTTTCTTCTCCAAAATAATATGAAATTTTTATACAAGACTCAGGGATTACGTCAAATGTTTTTTCATGAAGCACATATATTCGTTATCATAATTTTAATCATGTAAAGACATTGAGTCACATGATATTTCCTCAGAATCACTCCTTGTTTCCTTTATTACCGTTTTAAACTTTCAATCTTTATCATCATATATCTTCTTATATTTTAACTTATGTTAGCCTACATTCACTTGTCCTTTTTGTTTCCATTCAAACCCAAAAATTTCATCAGATTTGTAACTTATTTTCCAATAATTATTGTAACATCCCAGGTAAATAAAGAATAATACATTTTCATATTTATTAATATTTGCGAATTAAATATTAATTTTACTATAAAGGGGTTTCAATGTTCGATAGCGTACCCGATACGCAACAAAGAGTTTCTTTGAAATCGTACGTTGCACACTAGAAATAAAATAATATTATTTTAAATGTTAGTTAACACGTAGCCGTTGTACTGGCGGGAATTGATAGAAATAACGAAAATATGATTATATATGTTTGTTAAATGTTTTTACATTTATCTAATAAAGGATAAAGGCTTAAAATACGAAAAGAATTCTATTTTAGGCTTATATACTCAAATTTTCAAGAAAGGTCCACTTATCACCTTTTGACAGTGAACCGTCATTAAATATAGTTTTGATCGATCATATAAATTCTGTTGGACCAAATATAACTCTTCATTAGAATCGGGAAATCAAAATATACTTTGTGTAAATTTTTGGTATCCTTCCGATAAAGTTCATTTTTTTAATGAATAGTGTAAAATGTTGAATTTTAATTCAAAACCTCTTTTTAATATAATTTTTAAATATGATTAGATTATCTTTTGAATTTGATTTAAAGTGAAATTAGAATATATATTTACCATTAAATCCAATAGTGGTCGTTGTAATTAATTTCACTTTGAAATCGGACTTAATCTAGTGTCAATCTTTTGATAATTATTGTTTCATAAAAACACGCTATTTGCTCTGACAGCAGAATTAATTATTAAATTAATTAATGCAATTTATATGTTGTGAATTTTGTAAAATGGACTTCAT
Organism: Viscum album; assembly: GCA_963277665.1. NCBI lineage: Eukaryota > Viridiplantae > Streptophyta > Magnoliopsida > Santalales > Viscaceae > Viscum > Viscum album. Next base: position 1,774,803,262 of record OY728146.1, on the reverse strand, counting down.
TTTTGAATTCAGAATATCAAATATAGCTTAAGGTGAAATTTTGGTATTTTTCTGAAAAACATCAATTTTTGATGAATAGTGAAACAACTAAGTATTAGTTATAAAAACTGATTTTTCATTTAAATGAAATTTTACCACTTCTGTGTTTTGAATTTCAAAAATCCGACATACATGGTTTTCATTAAGAAGTAAAATGTGGTTCAATGAGATTAAAATAATTTTTTGGTGAATAGTAACTTTTAAGTTCTTAATCGCGATTAAATGTAATTAGTGCAATTTAAGGAAAAATGATATTATAATAAAATGAAAATACCTTGACACATGTCCTACCCTTATTGGATGTGTCACGGCCGACCAAGACAATCCATGGGTAAAATTGGGGACCCCATGGAACCACTTTGGTTGGGAAATGACATAAATAACTTTTTATTTAATGTTAAAGTAAAAATGACACACACATGAGATGTTTTACAAAAACAATTTTTACATGGAGTTATACAAGTCATATTTTTTACTATAAATATTCATTAGAAATCTAAAAAGATTTCCTAAATTATGATATTTGTTTTATAATTTTTATACATTAAATAAATTAAATTATTTATGACATCATGATGGTGCAGCGATGACCTCATTATTTAACGATTTAAATAAAATGGAACGATAATGTAAAATATAAGACCTAAAAATGTCCAAAACCTATTTGAGGGGTTTATTTCTAACCCTTATCTCCTTATCCTAGAAAAAATCAATTTGGGACCATTAAAATCCGAAACTCATTCTAAAATATAGTAACATTTCTTTACTTTCCAAGAGTACCCCTCCTCTCCTCTTATAAAAGGCCCCCACCTCTACCTCCTTACCCACACATCCAAAGCCTTTGGCTCGGCCAACCCCTCACCATTTTGTCTCTCCACTTCCCTATCTTACTCCTTAAAGCCTCAATTTGGGCAGAAGTCTTCCCAAGGAAGCCTTTGAGATCAAAACAAAGGGAGTTACCCGATTTTAAGGTAATGTCTTCACTTGAGTCCTTTTGTTTTATTTTGCTTCTCCAACCCCCAAAAAACTTTTTATTCATTTCTTTTGTAACAAATACAGTATATTTAATATTCTAGGATGTTGTTATAATATTTATTCGAGATACAATTACACACACCTACATCTAATGGTTAAAGAACATACTGTTTCTGTGGATGGAGAATTTCGACCTCCCGAAACGATGAATGTTCAACATTCTTTTAACACCTTTAAAGGTGGCCATGAAGATGAGACTATATTTATATATGATATATAATATGTTTATGTTTTCCTTAAGCTTCTGTATTTTTCATTTTGGGCATACCTTTATGATTTCCATTATGGGTAAATGCGATATCTTCATTTAAGGAAGTGCGGACTGTCGCCCCCTCAAAGTGATGTGATTCATTAATGCCATATGTGGGATGTATAAAGGATGGATTTAAAGTTATTATATATGATGTTATACTGGAATTATAATATACCTCTATATCATTATTATTTCTTTCCATTAAAGTATGAGATAGAAATGAAAGTAGCGTTCATGCATACGTACGGCTTACCGTCTCCATGAACGGTGCATTTCATTTCTTATCCCCAAATTGAATGTACTATTAAAAGTTCATGTATATAATTTATATATATGATGAATGATGCATCTAAATGATGAATATAATTCTGGAATTAAAATATACATAGCTCTCATTTAGTTTTAATTCCATTAATATGACAAAGAAATGAAAGTAGCGTTCATGCGTACGTACGGCTTACCGTCTCCATGAACGATGCGTTTCATTTCTTACCTATAAATGATTAAGTAATATTATAAATACATGTATATGATGGATATATATGATATATATGCTATCCAAATCAGGAATTTCATTCTGGATATAAATAACCTTTGACGACACGAACAACATGTAATTGTAAGAAGTCCACTTTCGACTTAAGAACCAAATATCGACAAAACAATCATTATTAACATAAATTGTTACATAAAGATTATAACAAGGCAATAAGTGATATAAAAGGAATAATGAACTTTAAAAATGTTCTTAATCAAGTAGAAATTAACTCAAGTTTATTATTCAGGACGTTAAAGAACGATCAAGTCAAGTCGGACCCGAGGTAAGGGACTTCGTCTCAATCTCCTTTCATTGAGGCATATTTCGTTTTATACACAACTTTCATTTATACAGTGTATAAACCCCTTTGACTTTTACTTTTATACAAAAGTAATCTTTTTCTACGAAGCGTTTTACCAATAGGACAAAAATGAATGTTTTTTCTTACGTACGCGGTGACAACGACCTTTTCCGCCGCCGCGAGTATTATTTGGTCTTTGGCTTCCTCAACAAGCCGTAATGTTTTTAAAATAAAATAAATACCATATATTCTTTTATGTATTTTGGTATTGAAAATGGTTTTGTTAAAGGATTATATTATGTCAATATATTTATGATATATTGTGATTGAAATGTGGAAATGTTATCATTCCTTTATATTGGTTTTATGTTTAATGATTTTATACTGGTACTTGGAAATTTTAACGGGTGGTTACGTGATAAACCATATGACGGGTGGTGTCGTGAATACCAGGATGGGTGGTTACGTTATAACCTCCAATGCATTGGGTATGGAAGTCGGCCGTATGGATATTCCATTAAGTATGTATGGAAGTTGGCCGTATGGCTATTACATTATGTGATATGTGTGGAAGTCGACTTTATGTTTATTCCACTTCAGTATGTTTATGTCCCAAGTTACCTTTATATTTTATGTGTTCTTTATATGGTTTTTATAGTAATCCTTTGGTTATAAAGGGGTAAGTAATGATATTTTATTCAGTGAAGAGTTTTTACTACTTCATGAAGGTGAAGGTATTACTTTGGTAATGTAGACATGGTTTACTTGATGTTTGAAAAACTTACAGTTTTAATTCTTTGTGTATACCTTACTGAGCTTTTTATGCTCACCCCAAGTTTTTTTGAGATGATATTCACAGGACTTAATGTGGAATAAGGTCAAGGATGGGATCAAGGGAATGTCATGCTATATAAAACATGGAACTAGACATGTTTCTTTTTAAGAGTTTTTTATTCTATGGAAACTTGGTTGAAGTGTCTACATTGTGAATCTTTTGAGATGTAATAGTTATGTTCTAATTATCTAAAACTCTAAACTTGAAAAGATCCTCAATGTGAATTATTCATTTAATTAAATATTAAGTAAGGTTTAAGGTCGGGGCTATATAGTTGTTATCAGAGTTCGGTTTAGACAACATTAGGAGTTAGAATTCTATTAAATGATTTTCCAATTTTTTTTCTTTTTTTATGGTCAAATTGAAGTGATATAGTATTTGATGATTACCATGTTGCTTCATCTAAGACATGATTGTTCAGAATGGTTTTTCATAGAGGAAACAGAACAGCTTTTCTGGGAAGGCATACAGAGGGAAATGACCTTTCAAATCAGTATCCTGAGATGGTCAGAATCAAAACTAAACAGTTTGTTGCAGTGATGGCTCAGTTGACTCAGGTGAAAAATGTTGGTTGTTTTTATTGATGATATTTTGGTGTTTTCGGAAATAAATAGGAGAATGAAAGACATTTAAGGGCTATCTTTCAAACCTTAAAAGAAAAGAAATTGTATGGGAAATTCAGGAAGTGTGAGTTTTGGTTGAAACAAATTTATTTCCTTGGTCACATTGTTTCTAAAGATGGGATAACTATTGATCCTGCAGAAACAATGATTTTTAAAGAATGGAAAAGACCCACAAATGTAACTAAGATTCGTAGCTTCCTTGGTTTGGCATGCTATTACCGAAGGTTTGTTAGAAATTTTTCACGGTTATCTAGTCCAATGACTAAGCTAACTCGGAAGGGTGTTAAGTTTATCTGGACAAAAGAATGTGATGATTGTTTTCAGGAATTGAAAAGAAGATTGGTGAATGCTCCAGTTTTGGCACTACCTTCCTGGAATGGTGAGTTTGTTATATATAGTGATGCTTCATTGAAAGGACTTTGTTGCGTCCTAATGCAGAATGATCAGGTAATTGCTTATGCTTCACGACAGTTGAAAACTCATGAGGTAAATTACCCGACACATGATTTGGAATTAGCTGCTGTTGTTTTCACTTTAAAAATTTGGAGGAATCATTTTATGGAGTAAAGTGTGAAATATATACTGATCACACAATTTTAAAGTATATATTCACTCAGAAATAATTGAACATGAGACAGAGGAGATGGCTGGAATTAATCAAGGATTATGATTGTACAATTAACTACCATCCGGGAAAAGAAAATAAAGTGGCCGATGCTTTGAGTCGAAAAAGTAATGCTTCATTAACCATGCTACGTTTGGAACGAGATCCTTTAGTTTTTGATTTTATGAACATTGGCATAGATGTTGTTGGTGCAGGAAGTTCTTCTGTTTTGTTTCAGGTATCAGTGAGATCATCCCTATCAGACAAGATTAAGCAAGTACAGACGGAAGACGGTGAGTTGTAGAAAAAGGTAGTGCTGGTTCAGAAGGGTAAGTTGCCTGAATTCAACATTGATAGTGATTTTGTTTTGAGATTTGGGAAGAGATTATGTGTGCCTTTTGATTCACAGTTGAAGAATTAGTTATTATGTGAGGCTCATAGTTCCCCGTTTTCAGTTCATCCTGGAAGTACTAAGATGTACAGAGATCTACGGGAGTATTACTGGTGGGATGGAATGAAAAGAGATATTGCTGATTTTACTGTGAAGTGTTTGACTTGTCAGCAGGTTACAGCAGAGCGGCAGTTACCGAAAGGGATGCTTCTGCCTTTACCAGTGCGAGAGTGGAAATGGGAAAACATATCCATGGAGTTTGTTGTGGGATTACCGAGGAAATCTCGAGATAATAATGCAATCTAGGTTATTGTTGATCGCTTGAGTAAATCTGCTCATTTCATTGCTATACGAGACACTTTTTCCCTAGATCAACATTCCCGTTTGTATCTTAAAGAGATTGTCAGGTTACATGGAGTTCCTCTTCCATTATATCTGACCGTGATCCCAGGTTTACTTCTAACTTTTGGAAAGGCCTTCAGAAGTCATCGAGTACTGAATTAAATTTTAGTACATCTTTTCATCCTCAATCAGATGGGAAGTCAGAACAAACAATTCATACTATGGAGTATATGCTATGAGCTTGTTCGATGGATTATCAAGGAAGTTGGGACCAACATCTTTCTTTGGTTGAGTTTTCATATAATAATAATTTTCATTCCAGTATACAGAAGGCACCACTTGAGGCATTATATGGGAAGCGGTGTCGAACTCCAGCATTCTGGGATGAAGTGGGTGAAAGGAAGTTGATGGGACCAGAATTGGTAGAAGAGATGGCAGAAAAAGATTAGTTGATTTAGAAACACATGAGAACAGCTCAGAGTAGGCAGAAGAGTTATGCGGATAACCGGAGGAAGGATCTATCTTTCGAGGTAGGTGATCATGTTTTTCTCAAGGTTTCTCCATGGAAAAGTGTGATGAGATTTGGTAAGAAAGGAAAGTTGAGTTCAAGGTTCATTGGACCATATGAAATTCTAGAGAGAGTTGGATCAGTTGCATACAGAGTGGCATTACCTCCGAGTTTATCTCAGGTACACAATGTTTTTCATGTTTCGATGTTGAGGAAGTATATGCCAGATCCATATCATGTTTTGAGTCCAGAGGTAGTTCAGTTGGAAGAGAACCTATCTTATGAAGAACAACCAGTCCAGATTCTTGACCGAAGAGAGAAAGTGTTGCGAAATAAGGTAATTCACCAGGTAAAGGTTTTGTGGAAAAATCATATGGTTGAAGAGGCAACGTGGGAATTTGAAAATACTATGAGGGATAAATACCCCCACTTATTTTGATAAGTGAATAACATTGCGAGGACGCAATTTCCAAAAGAGGGGAAGGATGTAACATCCCAGGTAAATAAAGAATAATACATTTTCATATTTATTAATAATTGAGAATTAAATATTAATTTTACTTTAAAGGGGTTTCTATGTTCGATAGCGTACCCGATACGCAACAAAGAGTTTCTTTGAAATCGTACGTTGCACACTAGTAATAAAATAATATTATTTTAAATGATAGTTAACATGTAGTCCTTGTACTGGTGGGAATGGATAGAAATAACTAAAATATGATTATATATGTTTATTAAATGTTTTTACATTTATCTAATAAAGGACAAAGGCTTAAAATATAAAAAAAAATCAATTTTAGGCTTATATACTCTAATTTTCACGAAAGGTCCTCTTATCACCTTTTGACGGCGAACCGTCATTAAATATAGTTTTGATCGATCTTATAAATTATATTGGACCGAATATAACTCTTCTTTAGAATCAGGACATCAAAATTTACTTTGTGTAAATTTTTTGTATCTTTCCGATAAAGTTCATTTTTTTAATGAATAGTGTAAAATGATGTATTTTAATTCAAAACCTCTTTTTTATATAATTTTTTAATATGATTATATTATCTTTTGAATTGGTTTTAAAGTGAAATTATAATATATTTTTACCATTAAATCCAATAGTGGTCGTTGGAATTAATTTCACTTTGAAATCGGACATAAACTAGTGTCAATCTTATGATACTTATAGTTTCATAAAAACATGCTATTTTCTCTGACAGTGGGAATTAATTATTAAATTAATTAAAGAAACTTATATGTTGTGAATTTCGTAAAATGGACTTCATTTTTGAATTCTGAATATCAAATATAGCTTAGGGTGAAGTTTTGGTATTTTTCTGAAAAACTTCAATTTTTGAGGAATAGTGAAACCACTATGTGGTACTTATAAAACCTGATTTTTCGTTTAAATGAAATTTTACCACATCTGTGTTTTGAATTTCAAAAATCCGACAGACATGGTTGTCATTAAGAAGTAAAATGTGGTTCAATGAGATTAAAATAAATTTTTGGTGAATAGTAACTTTTAAGTTCTTAATCGCGATTAGAGGTAATTAGTGCAATTTAAGGAAAAAATGATATTATAATAAAATGAAAATACCTTGACACATGTCCTACCCTTATTGGATGTGTCATGGCCGACTGAGACAAGCCATGGGTCAACTTGGGGACCCCATGGAGCCACATTGGTTGGGAAATGACATAAATAACTTTTTATTTAATGTTAAAGTAAAAATGACACACACATGAAATGTTTTACTAAAAAAAAATTTACATGGGGTTATACAAGTCATATTTTTGACTATAAATATTAATTAGAAAGATAAAAGGTTTTCCTACATCATGATATTTGTTTTATAATTTTTATACATTAAATAAATTAAATTATTTACGACATCATGATGATGCAGTGATGACCTCATTATTAAACGATTTAAATAAAATGGAATGATAATGTAAAATCTAAGACCTACACACGTCCAAAACCTATTGGATGGGTGTATTTAAAACCCTTATCACCTTATCCTAGAAAAACATAAATTTGGGACCATTAATATCCGAAAATCATTCTAAAATATAGTAACATTTCCTTACATTCCAAGAGTGCCCCTCCTCTCCTCTTATAAAAGGCCCCCACCTCTACCTCCTTACCCACACTTCCAAAGCCATTGGCGCGGCCAACCCCTGCCCATTTTGTCTCTCCACTTCTCTCAATTACTCCATAAATCCTCACTTTGGGCAGAAGTCGTCCCAAGGAAGCCTTTGATCTCAAACCAAAGGGAGTTACCCGATTTTAAGGTAATGTCTTCACTTGAGTCCTTTTGTTTTATTTTTCTTCTGCAACCCCCTAAATTCTTTTTATTCATTTATATTGTAACAGAACAAGTATCTTTAGTATACTAGGATGTTGTTATAATAATGATTCGAGCTACACTTACACACACCTACATCTAATGGTTAAAGAACATACTGTTTCCGTGGATGGCGAATTCCGGCCTCCCGAAACGATGATTGTTCAACATTCTTTTAACACCTTAAAAGGTAGCCATTAAGATGACACTATATTTATATATGATATAAAATATGTTTATGTTTTCCTTAATCTTATGTATTTTTAATTTTAGTCATACCTTTATGGTTTCCATTATGGGTAAACGCGATATCTTCATTTAAGGAAGTGCGGACTACCGCCCCCTCAAAGTGATGTGATTCGTTAATGCCATATGTGGGACGTATAAAGGATGGATTTAAAGTTATTATATATGATGTTATACTGGAATTATAATATACCTCTATATCATTATTATTTCTTTCAATTAAATTATGATATAGAAATGAAAGTAGCGTTCATGCGTACGTACGGTTTACCGTCTCCATGAACGGTGCATTTCATTTCTTATCCCCAAATGTAATGTACTATTAAAAGGACATGTATATAATGGGTATATATGATGAATGATACATATAAATTATTAATATAATTCTGGAATTAAAATATACATACCTCTCATTTAGTTTTAATTCCATTAATATGACAAAGAAATGAAAGTAGCGTTCATGCGTACGTACGGCTTACCGTCTCCATGAACGATGCATTTCATTTCTTACCTCTAAATGATTATGTAATATTATAAATACATGTATATGCTGGATATATATGATATATATTCTATCCAAATCAGGAATTTCATTGTGGATATAAAGAAACATTGACCACATGAACAACATCTATTTGTAAGAAGTCCATTCTCGACTTAAGAACCAAATATCGACAAAACAAACATTCATAACATAAATTTTTACATAATGTTTATAACATGGAAATAAGTGATATAAAATGATTAATGAACTTTAAAAAGGTTCTTAATCAAGTAGAAATTTACTCAAGTTTATTATTCAGGACGTTAAAGAACAATCGAGTCATGTGGGACCCGAGGTAAGGGACTTTGTCTCAATCTCTTTTCATTGAGGCATATTTCGTTTTATACACAACATTATTTTATACGGTGTATAAACCCCTTTTACTTTTACTTTAATAAAAAATGAATCTTTTTCTACAAAGCGTTTTACTAAACGACAAAAAGGAATGTTTTTTTACGTACGCGGTGACAACGACCTTTTTCGCCGCCGCGAGTATTATTTGGTCTTTGGCTTCCTCAACAAGCCGTAATGTTTTTAAAATAAAATAAATACCATATAATATTTTATGTATTTTGTTATTGAAAATGGTTTTGATAAAGGATTCTATTATTTAAATATATTTATGATATATTGTGATTGAAATGTGGAAATGTTATCATTCCTTTATATTGGTTTTATGTTTTATGATTTTATATTGGTACTTGGACATTTTAATCGGTGGTTACGTGATAAACCATATGACAGGTGCTGTCGTGAATACCAGGATGGGTGGTTACGTTATAACCTCCAATGCATTAGGTATGGAAGTCGTCCATATGGCTATTCCATTAAGTATGTATGGAAGTTGGCCGTATGGCTATTCTATTAAGTGATATGTGCGGAAGTCGACCGTATGGTTATTCCACTTAAGTATGTTTATGTCCCAAGTTACTATTATATGTTATGTGTTCTTTATATGGGTGTTATGGTAATCCTTTAGTTACAAAGGGGTAAGTAATGATATTTTATTCAGTGAAGAGTTTTTACTACTTCATGAAGGTGAAGGTATTACATTGATAAAGTATACATGGTTTACTTGATGTTTGAAAAACTAACAGTTTTCATTATTTGTGTATACCTTACTGAGCTTTTTATTCCCACCCCAAGTTTTTTTGAAATTTTTTTCACAGGACTTAATGTGGAATAAGGTCAAGGATGGGATCAAGGGAATTTCATGCTATATAAAACATGGAACTAGACATGATTCTTTTTAAGAGTTTTTTATTCTATGGAAACTTGGTAGAAGTGTCTACATTGTAAATATTTTGAGATTTAATAGTTATGTTCTAATTCTCTAAAACTCTAAACCTGAAAAGATCCTCAATGTGAATTATTCATTTAATTCCATATTAAGTAAGGTTTATGGCTGGGGCCTTATACTTATTATAATTTCCATTATTATCATATATTCCTTTGATGTTTGTCATTCTGAAAAATTTCGTTCATTTATAAAATTTCCAAAATCCTTTAGATAATTGAATAATTTCTTTATCACTGTCTGGTGATGATTCTTCATAGATATAAATTTATGTATGGGATTTTAATTTCTCTATTTCATTTTATTCAGTCTTTGAAGTAGTTGTTTTGAAGTCCACTTACATTATCATCATTTCACTTTCCTATTCCCTATTGAATTTTAATTCTTCATCATACGTCATCAACTTGGATATTATCTCCTTGTATGAAAGTTTTCTAATATCACTGGATTCTCTAATTGAGATAGAGGTTCCTCTCCATCTATATAGAAATCATCTAATTATTCTTATGATTTTATATTTGAATGTAACATCTCTTCCCAGAGAGATCGTAGTGTTCATGTTTTCATTAATCAGGAGATACATGTAATAAATAGACTCAGCATGCTTCATTTTAATGTCATAATATTTAATTGTATGTGTTTTATGTCTCATTTACATAACACTAGATGTTTCATCATCGTAAATAGATTAAGTATCCCAAATTTCATGGGATATTATACATGAAAAAATATGTTAAAATATTCATCTCATATTGAACAATGTAGTTCATTCATGGCATTGCAATAATTTTTACAAATAGCCTTATTTGGATCGTCATATGTATGTATATTTATAGCAAGAATATTATTTTTATATATAATTTAATGAAAAATCACAAAACCCATACTTTCTAACTACATTTTGATTTTAATTTTCCATTATCCATAATTTTTTCCATTAAATAATGGAGGAATTTGGCAGAAACACCTTCAAAAATATTATCCATTACATTGAAAAAAACATTTAAAGAAAATGAAATTTAGAACTAATAAAAATTTAGAGATTTTTAATCACAACTAAAATCACAGTTGAAAAATATTTTAATCAGAGAATTTTTTTTGAAAATATGGATTTTGAAACCTTCTATGATACCAAATGATGGTCAGAGTAGGACACTCAATAGGGGGGTGAACTGAGATCCCATTAAAATTTATGTTAAAAATGTTATTTGAATGTATTCCCCCAATAAAAATAGTACATGCTAGTTAAATAATGTATTAAAATTATAATATATTGACTATTTAGATAATTTCTTAGAAGATTGATTAATAATTAGTTATAACAATATTATATATTAATATAAATTTTGAAACTACTCCAATAAGGAAAATAAGTTTCCACTACTATCCATGACCAACTATGAAAATAAAATATAGTGTTCTAAAATATGAGTTAGAATAAATTAAAACTACATTGAATGACACATCAGATAAAAAATGTGGTTTACTCTCAAACTGAGACATAATCTGGACCATGTGGTGATCAACTACCCCCAAGAAATATATAAAATAAGTTTTTATCCACACCTTTGATCAGGGTTAACCATAGTACATAGAAATGTATTGGTCACAAAACCTCTTCCACTGCTCTACGTGGGAAAACAGACGACCAGGTCACACATGACCTCTTCCACAATTATTCATTGGTAAAACCATAACCTAAAAGATTTTTAAATGAGGATATTTTGTATCCTATAGATCATTATAGGGGACAATTTGTGATTTTAATACAGAGACACACACAACTTGAAAACTAATAAAATAGTACACATTAGAGAAATGATAATGATAATGGAATGGAAATTTTCAATGTGTTGTTCTATTAAACTCTGGACTTGTAGTATGCATAAGTATGCATAAGATGTAATTTTAAGGTCCTCATGTGAAAATAGAGTGTTTTGAGTCTCGTATTATGGTTTCCTAGTTCGATAATATCTGCTTTCTATCTCTTCTTAGTTTTAGAGTTGATGCTATGAGGATGTTTGAGAATCTGAACTATAGCAGTTCATCCACTATGAATCAAGAGTTATTTGTTTTTTCTTTATGGTATGATATTTCTTGCATTAACTTATCGTTCACACTTATTACTCTAGTACCACAAATTTATTTTAATTTTGGGTGCATGTGTTGAAGATGACATGATTCACTTTATCCACTCCTCGTACCTCATACCTTCTGTTGTTAGTGTTGTAAAAAACATTAATTATATTAGTTTCAATAAATGAATCCAATATTACAATTATAAATGAATATTAAATTTAATTTTGAATGATAGATAAATGGATAAGTATGGAATGGTGTTGATGGTTTTTTCTTGAAACGGTGTCACATGTATTGGTGTCATCTCATTTGACTTTGAGCTGTGAGATAGTCAAGGTGAGATAGTCAGAGATCCAGAGTAATTTTGAAATCTCGAATCGGTAGCACAATTACGATGTATGGGCTTTTGCAAAAAACTAGAACCAGTATCATATGTTAATGGTTTCAAGATTTTGGTAGTAGATCCTTCATGAGATTTTAAACTAATATCCAAATCATGATGTATGGTCCTTTTCTAAATTCAAAAACGGCGAGAAGTCTATTATCAAAATTCTGAATGGTGTCTTGTTATGTTGTATTTGAAATAGTAGAAAGTAAATAGTTTCATAGAAATTGTGAAATTTGGTACTGATTATGTTGTCTGATTCATGGTTTTTGGGTTACTGTGTCAGAGTTATAGTGTTCAGGATTTACCAAAATCTTGTACCAGTTGAAAACTTAAGGTTTCTAAGATTTAGCCAAATATCTGTAAACTATCTTAATACTTAATATTCAAAAAATGTTTTAAGATTAAACATAATCATTTTGAAACATAATTTAATAATATTAATAGTATTTTACAAGATTCATACATGAGGTGTGATATGGTAAACATGATATGTGAGCAATAAAACATGATACATGATTTGTGAGTATTAACACAAGATACATGATTTGTGAGCATTAAAACAAGAGGAATCCATTAGGTATTATTCATTTTTTTTTTCCTTTTATCCTTTTCCTTTTGAGAAGTTCTTAAAACACTCAATTTATTTGTTCCAAACCCTCTAAAAGAACTATTAGTTTCCAACGAACCTATTTCTATTTCTATTAATTGTAACATATCCAAACTACAAACCATGTTATTTTTGGGTAGACATACTATACTATTTTCCTCCTCATGGGGGGATACATTCATTTTACATGCTTACATCCACATTTTTCTGATGGTGGATTTCATGGGATTAGTATCCATAGAAACACCTATAATTTAATTTATAACCTACACTATAAGGTGAATCTACATTACTATAGACATATTAATATAGAGTTTAGCTTTCCTTTCTCCATGATCTTGTTTTAAGTTGATATGTGGTTCGATTCAAGATATTCTTTCCACTGATATGTGTCTTCTTGTAGCTATGATTCTTAATATAATTACTATTGAAAATATAATTATTCTCAACTATTTTTGATGTTCTATCATGTTTTTATTACATATTTTCCAATTATAGATCACATTAATGAAATTTTCTTGATGATGAAGCCATTCTTTACCACATCCATGTTACTATTATATTTTCTGATAAATATTTTGATTCTTTTTTAATTATGTTTGATTTTTAAATTTTCTTTAGTGTTTAATAGGTTTCCCAATAAGTTGTTGGGTAGAATTTAAGTAGGACACACAATAGACCATGGATGAAATTTTGTATTCCTCTCCCTTGGAAACATTTTAGACCACAAATGGATTCAACTTTAGGCCTTAATGATTCAATATAGAAGTGTTGGAAATGGGAGAATCATTTGTTGGAATAAGGGTTGCACCATGGGTTGATATCAAAGATCAAAAATAGGATTTTTGTTGTAATGATCATGTTGCATCACATATATATACCACACTATAGTGTTCCAAGTTCTTGAAATTAAAAATTTCATCAATAGAGAATCATTACAAAACAAAACCTAGGGCTAAAGTGTGTTGAGTGTTTATCATGGATCACAATACCTCAAACTATGAATGATGTATTATAGTAGATGCATGGGTGGGAGAATTATTTCAATTTTTATAGGACTGTGTCATGGATTATCCTATATGCTACTAAAAATTTACGACTTTTTTGTTTTTGGACTCATAATGTTTTTAGAGGTTGTTTCTACTATATTATCTCTTTCATACAAATATGGGCTAAGATATAGTTCATATTACTCCACTTTAGCCTCCCTCTTCTTCCATGGTTTGTTATCTTCCTCCCTTGATTACTCACTATCTATTATGGTTTGTTATCCCTTTCTCAATACATTTTTCTATTATCCCCACTACCTTCGGGTTTCTCTATCCAGTGAACTATAACTATTGTGTGGGTCGTGGTTTTAATTCTATATTTTTATAATTATTGGTATTTTCATTTTTTGGCCTGTCTAAATCCATTCCAATTATCTGTTGGGTATTCGTCATTAATGGTGATGCATTGAGATAAGTTTTTTCTTCAATCTAATTAAGATTTTTTGTGTGTTTCCTTTAATTATGATGTCATTGATTGATTGATATTTTCAAATAACCATTTTTTTAAAATTAATACTCTATATGATAATTTTATGATGTTTATCCTTATTATAATAGTTTGCACACTTAGAATTGATGCTTTTATATGTATTTTCTCATTTCTAAACTGATGTTAATTTATAGTGTTTATAAAAATTTCTATTTCTATCAGTATAATTTTAATTCCAATATTCATGTCATTTTCCCCCTTTTGGGACATGTTCTTAAATTAAAATTTTTATTTAATGTGAAATTTATTTAAAATAAATTATATATTACATCCCATCAATGGTTTTATAAAATTAATGGAGTATTAGTTTTTAAATTCCTTAATATGTTTTTCTCTTTATATTAATTTTAGATAATTTTTTAATGTACCTCAGAGGGATGTTTTGAAATGAGATTTAATGTGGTGTGACATTAATTTTCAATATGATTGTCTGTTAAATGGATAGATGGGTTCTTTTAGTGTTGTTTTCAAATCATTTAATACCCTCCATTATGATTCTTGTAATTGATAAGCCATTATGGGTCTTTAAAATCAGGTAATTTGTTATGTTTTTATACATTTATATAATAATTATGCTTGTGAAGAATGGCTGTTTGGTATGGAGGTGTTGTAGGTTATACTTTATATTTATTTATTATCCATTTTTTTATAACATGATGTTTATACCTGTCTTATGTTTTCACATCAATATTTAAATTTTAGGGAATCATCAGAGTTTTTGGATAACCTATATAACTGAACCCAAAAAATTTATATTTTTATATTCATAAGGTATTTTTTGACATTTATACATAGAATTGAAAATATATATTGTGGTCCATAGATGTTTATTTATTATAGGACGGGTTATAATCCTAGTTCATTTTGGAGGAAAATATTGAAATTCATATATTTTTGAGTATTAGACAAGGGTTCCAATATGTGGTTAAAGTTAGTAATTGTTGAGTATTTGAAAGTTAATTGTGATAACTTGTTTAACAAATGTTTTTTAGGGGGTTTAATTATATTTCTTGTTTTTAAACCTATCTCATAGGTAAATTATATGACACTATTCCTTTGAATTTTAATTTTTTTGATACATTGATGTCATGATTCTTTTGTGTGCTTATATTTCATTCTATTTATGGAATTTTTTTCTTTTAAAATTTGAATTATTATATGGTTTTTAAAGTGGAATGAATTTTTAAAAATTTATCTAGAACAATTTTGGGTATAAGATAATAAATTCTGGCAGGCACTCAAAAATTTAAAAAAGAAACTTCTTTCTAGGGTATAAAATTATATTATGATTTTCATAGATTTTCACATTATTTACCTAATAAGGGGTGGTTTATAAAAGTATTTATTGAAAGTTATTATGATTTATTTTTTTAATGAAAAAAATTTGTTTTTTATAGTTATGATTCTAACTTGAATCAAGAAAATGAATATTTAGAGGAAAGGGAACATGGTATTGGGTGAAATATAATAAGTTGTGTTGGCATACAACATATACACACTGTTTATTATATGAAACTCTTATGTTTTATTTTATGTACCCTTGTCTCATATAGGGTAAATGTTCATGTTTTTTATGGATGAAACATGTTGTGATGTGGTCAGTGACTATGGGTCACATGGGTATGGTTGACAGTAGTCTGGGTTAGGTTTTATATTTTTGAGGGTTTTTTATTTACCTCACTAAGATGAATTTTTCATTAGATTTTATATATGTCTGTTTTTTTGTATTATTTTGCATTTTTGAATAGACTTCATTTTCGAATTTTTATCCTTAGTAATGTTGCATATTACCCTTTTTAGTTGCTTCATTTAAATTGCAAATATTTAATTATTTTTAATTGGCATTGGATACACATATATGTTTTTCTTGATTACCTTGTAGTATTTATTATGTGTTTATTCATATTCAAAGGGTTAAATAAATCCAAAATGTATATTAAGGATACATAAAACTACTTATAATCTCTTTGGGATCTGTAACATCCATTATGCCTTGTGTAAATACGGCTTGGGTGATATAGAATTTCAATATGGGCACAATCTTTATAAATGGTATTATAGAGGTGGTTTATAAGGAGATATATATTCTATAATCACTATCCAATTATTATAGAATTATGTATAATTTACACATTTCCATTAAAATAAGGGAGGTTGGGGTGGGGAGACCCTAGATTAATCTTTCTCACAATGGTCCTTGAGATTCAATGTGGTAGTTAGGATATGGAATCTATATTAATTATTTCTTGGTGCATTAAAAAATTCACTGGTGGTATTTGGATCCTCATTAGAATTTTATGTGGTGTTTTTGAGGTGTTTTTGGAATTTTTTGATGAAAATTGAAGAAAATAAAATAGTTGATGTTTTATTTCATAGAGAAAAATATCATAACCATATGCATTATTTTAGAAACTTTTCTAGAACTATCACGTTATTGGTACATATATCTTAAAACCATGGAAGGAAGAAAAATATAGTTTTACATTATTTTTATATTTTTTATTTATAAATTATAATTATTGTATTTTCTTATATTGTTTTGGTAATGAAAAAAGAATCTTGGAGGGTCTTTTGATATGATTATGTCGATTTGATGGACTTTAGTTAGAATTTTTGGCATTATTTTGTTTAGTTTGGTGTTCTGTAACTAATTTTATTTTTTAATGATAGATTTCATGAGAAATATTATATTGTGAAGGGAGTTATTGAGAATTTTTATAATATGAATTGGTTTTTTAAACAATGCATTTGGGAACATATTTTTTCAGCAGGATATATAGATTTTTTTTGTTTTAATGACTAGATAGTTTTTAATATATAAATGATTTATCTCATACTAGAGTATTCTTTGAAAAGTGTCCATTTTTGAAATATTAATTTGAAATGATTTAATGTATTTTTAATGGGAATGTTTGTTTACTAGAAAATAATTTAAACAAATTGGTGGATTATTTATTTTAACATTTACCAGTTTTGTTAAAACATGATTTTATGTGTTTTTTTGGTTTTTTCCCCTAATTTGATATCGAATGATTTTTCATTAAATATTATAAATCGGTAATGTTTTCTGATATGGAAATGATATTTTATATCAGTGTATTTAGTTGAGAGATATATAAATTAAAATTTAAAATATAATTGTGTAATATATTTTATTGGGTTTACTAGAACAAAAGAATGCATTTATAAATGTAACTTTTTTATACGCATGCTAATTTTTAAAAAGAAAGGGTTTTGAAATTACTTTTCATGGTGTTTTGAATTATTAATTTCTATTTATTCTTCCATTCAGGTTGGGAATGGTCGATTCGATTCAGGAGACCGTACCATGTAGAGATCATCTATCACGTTTTTTAAATAAATCCTCCTAGAATGTCCTTGAGTAAAGAGGAAATATTTATAAGTAGGAATATTCTCCTTTTATTACCTTAGGTGTTTTCCAAAATATGATTAATGTAGATGATGTTACTTTTTTCTCTCAATGCAGTTGTGTATTTTATGAAAATTATTCTACATATTGGTTTCTAATAGGCATTATTTTGGAAATAGGTATGATGAGTTCTTGAGACTTGGTATTGATCCTTGAATGGTTATTTGGGTTAATGAGGATGGATCATATTATATTTTATGTATAAGTGTTTTTCGGTGAGGTTTTTATTATTATTCATGGTCTGTGCGCTTATAATAGCTTTAATTTTAATGTGTCCTCGGTATGGTGTTATTTTAGGGTAAATTTATGGTTATTGTTTTATCAGTAGTGATTTCATTTGAATGGTCAATACTAACTATTTTATTTCACAATGTGTAAATATATTTAAGATTCCATCTCATTATTAAAATCTTGTAATTATTATTTTTTGGATTAAATAGTGGGAATCATTGCATGCTTTCTTGAGATGTTGGGATAGTGTGGTTGGTTTTGGTTATAAAATTGAAAGTATTATATAGATATTTATTATTAAGACCACCATGAGATGGTTTTCCATGATCAATCACCCAATTTACCATTGATAAAGTTTCATATACTATATTTTGAATAATTATTATTTTTATTGAAGTATATTATAGGTTTTTTAGTTATTTATTATCTGGGGATATGGTGATTTTTGAGACCCAATCATTAGATTCTATGGTGTTTATTTGGTTTTTGATTCCTTTATGTATTGGAATTAGTATCTAGGCTGTTGGTTTGGTTAGTGGTGTTTTATGGTGATTCTAGATGAAATGTGGAATTAATGTTTCTTTTTTGATGTTTCCTCTCTGGAAGTTGTCATATGTTACTTCACCATTTTTGATAAACTCTAAATTGAGGGAATAGATGTGCTAGGACACTATTTTAAAATATCCTTATGTTAAATAGTTTTTAGTTAGAATTTACATGTGTTTGTTTAATATTTATTGAGGATTCATCTTTTTTATAAATAATATTTATTTAGGGGTTAATTTTCCTTAGTGCATTTTTCAGTACCAAATATATTAAATATTTAGATTCATCATCCCATGAATTATACAAAAAAATGAGTCTTTTTTGAATTTAATTATTTAAATTATGAGTTATTAAAAATTTAATTGGTCTTTTTATAATGTTATTGGTGGTTTAGGGCTATTAAAAAGATTCATGGTAGAATTTTAAGAGAACACACTATGGACTATGGATTCCACAATTCCACGCAATAATTTTCTTAGATTTTTTTTGCTCATTAATGGCATGAGCCATGGTCCTTTATGATGTTACATAAAAATTTCCATGAGGTTTATACCATATAGTAGTGCATGGTCTACACCATGGAGGGTTCTCAAAAGGAAAAACCTCGATTTGTCCTAGATGGGGAGTTTTGTGCATTGATATATAGACCATGTCATAATGGAATAGGGAATCAGGGTTGAAGATTCTATATGATAATGAATTTACGTAACACAACACATAGAGTTGACCCACATAGGTTACTCTATAAAATATTACCATTCGAAAATTCTATTAGGCCACACCGTGGTAGTTTTTTATCTTCAAGAAATACACTCTTATGTATAAGACTATATTTTAGAGTACCATTCCATATTTTTTAATTTTCATAGTTTCCCACTTCATTTTGGTTTTATTTTGAGGGTTTCAGGACCCTTCCACCTCACTAAATCACTATTCCATAGCAGAATAGAGATCATGGAACTACACATATCCCTCCACCATACAACTTAGATTTTTGTTCATTATCCATCAAATTTAAGGGATTTTATAATATTAGTTTTCTCATTCTCCTTCCTCTAATCTCAGTTAACTCAAAATTTTATTTTTCTACCCCCATTAACCCAAACCACATTGACTATATGGTTTTTGGTTTAATATGGGTATAATGATAGAGATTTGTGTCTTTATGTCTTGGGTAAGTCATTTCCTTACATAGTAATGAAATATTTATCAAATATGTGGAATTGTGACATTATTCTTATCAGATTGATGTAGATGTTTTTATTTGATACATTTTATTATAACTCAATTAAACACATGATGTTTTATAATTTCCTTTTTAACCAAATTTAACATATATAGTTTTTTATATTGTTTTATTTGTTCTCACTAATGTGTCAATATGTGTTTGGTGAGTAGTGATAAAATGGAAATGAATGGATCATTTTTATGGATTTATTAAATAGAAATGGATGTCAATATTGAGCTATTTTCCTTATATTTTTTATGAATATTGAACAGTTATTTAACATTCAAAGACATAATTCAATTTTCTTGAAGAACAATCACATTTTTTCAACAATGAAGAAAGATTTATATAATTCTATAAAAAAATTATTTAGTTTTCATAATGATTAATTATTAATGAATCTATATAATAATCTTATTAATTTTTGTAATATATTATCTCAATAATACTCTATGAATCTTATTGATTTATATTCTCAAAAATTACCTTGTTTGTTTACTAATGAAATTACATTAAATATTTTTCATGAATATATTATTAGAGAAATTTATTCAATTTACTATTTAAAGTATTTGAAATAGTATTATGGTAATGTTTGAATGTAATCTAGAAAAAATATTCATACATAAATGTTTATCCATAACATATCATTTGGAACCCAACATTTGGAATAAATAGTGTAGATCATGAACCCTATTCTATTTGTAATGTATTGATCAATAACTCTATATTTGTAAGAAACTATAAATATTAGAAAACAACATATGGTTCATTGATCATACTCTTCTAATAAACCATACTTTTCCAACATTACCTTCAGAGTTTGTCACTATATAAAGGAACACTATGTATGAGTTTCTCATGATAGAGTCTTAAATCTATTATATTTTCTACATTTTCTGAAATGTTTTCACTTACTATAATTGTCTATTTAAAATACATTTATGAATTATTAAAAATTTTGTATTCAATATATTAAATCAACAATACTTCTAAGGGAGGTTATGAATATCAATGAATGTATTTATAATTCAATTGATCAATTTTCTCAGGTGATGTAACACCCCGACCCCAGTTACCCAGATTTGGTGCATTATTACATAACATTGGAATGATCATAAATGATCAAGTCTCAAAAAACCGATTAGTTTAGTTGCCTTGGAAACATTATATATATTCACAAGTCTTACATTAAATAATAATGTGAAAAAAAACTTCAACAACATCTTTTCTTCATATCCCCTCATACATTCCCTGCAGGTTATTAATAAAATACTTATTCACATCCTGGGAAAAATTAAAACATTGAAAGGGGTGATCTTATATGCTCAGTAAGGATAAAAATATAGCAGAAAATTTCATAAATAAACATAAACATTTAAGTAAATGTATAACTAAAACAAATGCCTTTTAAAATTTAACTTCGGCATAATATGGAAAAGATAAATTCAAATAATTTTATTTAGTATTCACATGGATATTCTACTAGTCTAAAAATCACATGCAATATCAATATCCACTTTCATAATGATGGAATGTATAATGCCAGACTATCATAACCTCATAGTCAAGGCTTTGTGCCAAGACTACAAATAATATTTTTTCAAGGCCTTGTGCAAAGACACTAGTTTGTCTCATGAGACCTACCGATGAATCGAGGAGCTATAGCGGGCTCCACCCGTCACTTACTAAGTCCAATGCATTCCTCATAAAAACAAGTTTAAATAGAACATAAACATTTGTATTAATACTAGAATATGAAATGTCAATACATTTTCCATAAATCATGAATGGTATAAAAATAAAAAATATACAGTCAAACATATCACAAAACCATCAATACAATATGGAAGTTTTGTATCATAATAAATCAACTTCAAATAAGCTTAAAATCCATCAAAGGATGTTGACATAGATGAAATCAAAACTATTTGAGGGAAATATATCTTTTTGTTAAATCATTTAAAAGTTACATAATTATAAAATAAAACATTTACTTTGAAAATATTCTAATAAGATTTTAAGGGAATCTTCGATGATTTTATAATGGAGGAAAATAGCTGAACATGCCGTATAAGTTAAAAAAATACATTCTTACCTTAATTTTGTCGAAAAGGATAAAAATTATCTTGTTTGGAAAAAGATAGAAAGATTCCTTTATAAACATCTTATAAATTCCAAACAAGGGTATAAATGAATTTAACCCATAATTTATAATATATTAAGAATATTTTGAAATACATTTTTAAGAAACATGGATGTGGATGATAAAGAGGTTCCAGTAGACCATTACATATAAACAATCTCGGATAATGAATTTATTGTGAAATAAACCCCTACCTTGTACTTCTCGTTGGTTGAGGGTAGTTTAACATCGTTTATAATGGTGAAATAATTGATATTAAATTAATAAAGAATCATATAAACTAGTATGATATCATATATGGCCTTTTAACATTGCTTTGTTAATAATTTCTTTGTATTATCATCTTTTCGGGTGTAAACTTAATCATTTTCTTTTATATGATTTGTTACATAAGTCATGTTTATTATGGATAGGATGTATCCTATTCATATCCAGAATGATATTATGTCCATAAAAATTATATTTAATCATCAAATGAGAATTAGACTTGAATGGATATGAGGAGAAATGAATCTCATCACGTTCGTGGAGAAGGTAGTCCGTACGTACGCACGAGCGACAATATCATTCTTTTGATATTAAAATAATATATAATTGGATAGTGTATCATATATACTGAATAATTATCAAGTTATATTTATTGTTTACATGAATTATACATCATTATTATACCCATCCAAACAATAATGTTTTGAATAACAATTATACCACGACGTGGAGACGGTAATCCGTATGTACGCACGTATGGTGACATTTCATTAAAAGTATGGATATAATACTGAATATGGTTGTACCATATTTATAATAACATTACAGTATACATATGATATTGGATTTATTATTTTATAATGTAAATATCAAGTAAAGATGAAGTGGAAGAAGAAAGGAACTTGAAAGAGGGTGCTGAAGACATTACCTCTTCTTCGGGTTCTTCCTTTTGATTTGATCAAAATGGATCCATAGGTGGGCTTTTTGATAAAATTAATTCCTCTAGGTTGAAGTGAGGGAAGTTGAGGGGATATTTGGGAAGTTTTTGGCCGATCCAAAAGGCATTGAAGGTATTAATTAGAGATAAGGTGGAGTGCCCTTTTATAAGAGGGGTGAGGGGAACCTTTGGAAAAAACATAAAATATGACTTTATAAGAAATTCATATTCGGTTTAAAATTTCTCAAAAGTGACTTATTTATAGGCTAAGGTGGTGATAGGTCTAAATAAACTCAACCAATATATTTTATACAGGTTTGATTCAATATATTAACATTATATTTTTTATTTAACTCTTAGTTAAATAGTTTGACATTTACCATGTCTCTTTGTATTTTTATATTATATTGTTAATAAATTTCTTATAACAAGACAAGAGAATCCCAAGTGGTTAATTATTAATATATATAATCATATCTATTTCATTGGGTTGAACTTTATATTTTTAAGAATATAATATCAATTAATAATATAATATTTGTTTTAAATACTCCTTTATGACAATTTTGACACAATTTAATAATTTATTTTTTTTGAAGTCATAAAAACATTATTAATTCAGAAAAAATTAATTTAAGTAATCCTAACATGTCATATTAACCTATTAAATTAGTTAGATTCAAAAAAGTCTTAAATTACATTTTTTTTATATGTATAATATCAATTAAATTAATATTTCCTTAATTAGGTAATTACTGCATCACCATTGTGTCATAAATAAATTAAATTATTTAAGGTTAAAAATGATAAATAAAATAAAATTATATAGGAAACATTCTTATATATCTATTTAATATTTATAATGTAATTTATCTTATGTATAACCCTATATTAAAATTATTGTAGTAATTTAACATTGATTTTATCTCTTTTAAGTCTTCCTTGAATTAAATAATAATAAATGTCCTAATCTAATCCATGTGGACTGAAGAGGTTCATATTTTATTCCTAAGGTTGTTTTTGGTCTAATTATACTTATCCAATTGAATTAGTACATGTGTTAGGATAATAATAATATCATTTTTACCCTAAATTACCCTATTTACTTTTAACTGTGGTAAATAAAAGTAAAAAGTTACTATTCACCAAAAATTATTTTTATCTTATTGAACCACATTTTAATCCTTAATATTAACTTTCTCTCTCTTATTTTAGAAATTCCACTCATAGATGTGGTAAAATTAACTTTTATGTGAATTTGCAAATTCTTCTATAAGGGGGGTAAAATAGGGTGAAAAGTTCAATATAATTTTTATATATCTGAAATTAATATAAATTGACTCCAATGAATTACATTGAATATATATATATATATATTATGTATCTATTTTGACCTAAAATAAATTTAGGTAAAATAAATAATTATATAAATAAATAGTCAGTTTTAACTAATAACTCAGTGTTTTTCATTATTCATAAAAAATTGAAAGTTTTCAGAAAAACATCAAAAATTCACCCTAATCTAATTTCGATATTCCTAATCCAAAAATTAAGTCAATTTAAACAAATAATATTTATAAAATTTTAAAAAGTGGGTATTACTATTCATAATGGCATGTTTTATTGGTTGTGGTGTGTGTTAGAACTCAAAGTTGCGTACAACACACACTACTGTATTATTCAATGAGATGTGTACCATGGAAGATTGGGGTGTTACATTCTCCCATCCTTAAAATAATTTCGTCCTTTAAATTTCTTGAATACTACTGCATGAAAAGACTCGGGTGGTTCTTCATCATAATTTTCGTGGGTTACCATGTTTCCTCTTCCATCTTATGGTTTCTCCATAGAACATTTACCAGACGAGTTGTTCGGTTTCTCTGCACTTGTTCTTTGATATCAAGAATCCCGATGGTCTCTTCACAATAAGAAAAATCAGGTTCTAGTTCTACTTCTTCATAATTGAGTATATGTGTTAGGTCAGGCTTGTATTTTCTCAATAGTAATACATGGAACACATCGTGAACTTTGGAGAGATTTGGCGGCATTGCTAAACGATAAGCTACATCCCCAATTTGTTCTAGAATATCTGAAGGTATGATGTACCTGGGACTCAATTTAACTTTCTTACCGAAATGTATAACTCCCTTCCATGGAGATACCTTCAAGAAAACATGATATCCAACCTGAAATTGCAAAACCTTCCTTCGGTTGTCAGCATAGCTCTTCTGCCTACTTTGAGCTGCTTTGATGTGGTTTTGGATTACCTTCACCTTTTCCATCTTTTCCTCAACCAATTTTGGGCCTACGAGTTTTCTTTCACCAACATCATCCCAACAGGTTGGTGCACGACATCTCTTTCCGTATAACGCTTAATATGGTGCCATATGAATACTTGAATGGAATATTTTGTTATATGAAAAATCTACCATAGGTAAATATTGATCACACATACCCTGAAAGTCATGTGGGTAGGATCTCAACATGTCTTCTAAGAATTGAGTAGTCTATTATGATTTTCCATCTATTTGAGGGTGGTAGGCAGTGCTCAAATGATGTTTAGTATTCAGGGCCATCTGAAGACATTTCCAAATCTTGAAGTAAAACGAGGATCATGATCAGAAACAATCGGTAGGGGTACTCCATGAAGTCTCTCAACTTCTTTAATATATAGTCTCGCTAGACGTTCAAGTCGTAGATCTTCTTTTATAGAAAAAAAATGTGCTGACTTGGTAAGATGATCAACAATGACCCATATTGTGTCGTTCCTTCTATGAGTCTTTTGTAGTCCCATGAAAAAGTCCATCGTGATATTATCCCATTTCCACTCAGGTATGGGAAGAGGTTGCATGACTCCTCCAGGCTGTTACCTTCCATATTTCACTTATTGACAAACCATACATCTTGACCCAAAATCAGAAATCTCCCTCTTTAGGTTGTCCCACAAAAAAGTTTCCTTCAAATATCTATACATTTTGGGGCTCCTCGGGTGTATAGAGAAATGGGAACTATGAGCATCATCCAACAATTCTTTTTTTAGATCAGGTTCATTGGGAACACAAAGCCTCTTCCCAAATTTCAAAATTCCATCTTCATACACAATGTCACACACTCTCCCATCATTCACAACTTTATACCTCTTTTGAAACTTTTCATCATTGGTCTGAGAACACTTTATCCTTTCTAGTAAAGATGGTTTGGAAACCATTTGAAAAAGTATTAATGTTTCCCCATCCATGGTGATTTTCATATCCATCATCACTAGATCCATGTATATAGGATATTTTTCAACACTCATCTTGATAAAAACTCCATGATAATTTCTACTCAAAGCATCTTCCGCCATTTTTGCCTTCCCCAGGTGGTAGTGTATCGTGCAATCATAATATTTGAGTAATTCACGACATCTGCTTTGCCTCATGTTGAGTTCTTTCTATGAGAAAATATACTTCAAACACTTGTGATTAGTATAAATATCACATTTTTCACCATAGAGATAGTGTCTCCAAATCATAAATGAAAATATTACAGCAGCTAACTCAAGATCATGAGTATGATTGTTTTGCTCGTGAATTTTCATCTATCGTGATGCGTAGGCAATAACCCTATCGTTCTTCATAATGACACAACCCAGTCCTTTCTTTCAAGCATCCTTATAAATAACAAACCCATCAATCCCCGATGGTCGAGTCAATATAAGAGCATTTATTAATATTCTATTCAATTCTTCAAAACATACTTCACACTCTTTTGTCCAAAAAAATTTAACCCCTTTACTTGTGAGCTTCGTTAATGGGATAGCCAATCGGGTAAAATACCAGACAAAAAGCCGATAATAACCTGCTAAACCAATAAAACCGTGTACCTTGGTTATACTCGTAGGTGCTGGACATTATTGGATAATACTTTTCATAGAAGGATCATCGAAAATTCCTTCCTTAGAGACAATATGTCCAACAAAAGAAATATCCTGAAGCCGGAATTCCCACATGAAAACTTGCCATATAATTCATGTCTTCTCAATGTCTTATGGATAATGCTCAAGTGATCTTCATGATCTTCGTAGATTTTGGAGTATACAATGAAATCATCATTAAATACCACTACAAAATCATCGAGGTATTCCTTAAAAACTCTGTTCATTAGATCCATGAATACAGAGGGTGCATTAGTCTATACAAAAGGCATTACTGTAAACTCGTAATGCTTGTACCTCGTTCTAAATGCTTTCGTTGGAATGTCTTCCTTCTTCACACACTACTAATGGTATCCAGATCGAAGGTCAATCTTTGAAAATTATTGAGCTCCATGCAGTTGGTCAAATAAAACATCAATGCGAGGTAGGGGATACATGTTCTTTACTATTATAACATTGATTTCCCTGTAATCGATACATAACCTCATAGATCCATCTTTCGTCTTAACAAAGAGGATAGGGGCTCCCCATGGAGAAACACTAGGGAGAATAAATCCCTTATTAATCTATTCCTCTAGTTGTTTCTTTAGTTTCACTAATTACACAATGGACATTCTATAAGGGGTATTTGATATGGTCCTTGAACCAGGAATTAAATCAATGGAAAACTTAATTTCTCATTGTGGAAGATGCCCAGGTAAATCTTCCAAAAACACATCTACACATTCTTTCAAAATAGGTACATCCTCTATTTAAACATTCTTTTCCACACCTAATGTTATTTCATTATCTTCCTCCATGATAATTGAATTTAGTTTAGCTACTGGGGGTGGATCTAGATAAGAATCAGGTGGTGACGATTCTGCTCTAAAGATAAGGTGTTCCTTATCATCATCATCAAAAATCATAACCTCCTTCTTATTTCAATAAATCTTCGCATCGTGGTCTGAAAGCCAATCCATATTGAGGATTATATAAAACTCAATCATAGGTATGATGATGATATCATTAGATAAAGAACATTTATATGCTCTAATGAGAACGGATTCACAAAACATTGTTGCGATAATACTTCCCTTAGGAGTATTAACTGACAACTCTCTTGTTAAAGAAAATTGTAAATAACTAATTTTCTTAAAAAAATGGGAAGATATGAAACAATGGGATGATAGAGAATCAAATAAATCATTTTCCAAACATGAGGAAAACATTAAATTACCCGACACCACGTCTTTCGAAGCTTCTACCTCAGCAGTAGTGATAGCATAAGAATGGACATGATCCCTTGGCCTTTTATGAGGTAAGTTCCCCTGATGCTTAGGAAATTCAGTTGCATAATGTCGCATCTCCCTGCAATTGTAGCATTGAACATCGGTATATTCTTTCATCCCCTTACAATAACGATCTTGGTAACCCTTTTCACCACACTAGTAATAGACTCCCATTCCCTTCAAGCATGTACCGGGGTGTTTATTCCCATATTTACTGCAGACCAAGGAAATCCAAGAATGGCCAGCACCGATGAGTATAACTAAGGTACGCAGTTTTGTGGGTTTAGCAGGTTATTACATATGTTTTATCCAGAATTTTTCCCGATTGGATAACCCATTAACCAAGCTCACACGTAAAGGGGTTAAATTTGTTTGAAAAAAAGAGTCTGAAGTATGTTTCTATTAATTGAAGAGATTATTAGTGAATGCTCCTATATTGACTCTACCATCGGGGAATTGTGGGTTTTTTATTTATAATGATGATTAAAAAAATAACATGGTTGTGTCCTTATACAGAACGATAGGGTGATTTCTTATGCATCACGATAGCTGAAAATTCATGAGAAAAACTATCATACTCTTGATTTTGAGTTACCTGCTGTAATATTTGCTTTGAAGATTTAGAGAGACTATCTCTATGGTAAAAAATGTGAGAATTATACTCATCACAAGAGTTTGAAGTATATTTTCTCACAAAAAGAACTCAACATAAGGAAAATGAGATGGCTTGAATTACCTAAGGATTATGATTCCAAGATAAAATACCACCTGGGGAAGGAAAATAAGGTGGAAGATGCTTTGAGTAGAAAGGATCCTGGAGTTTTTAACAAGATGAGAGTTGAAAAGGATCCTATATACATGGATCTAGTAAAGATGGATATGGAAATCACCATGGAAGGTGAAACATCAATACTTTTTCAAATGGTTTCCAAACCATCTTTTTTAGAAAATATAAAGTGTTCTCAGACCGATGATGAAGAGTTTCAAAAAAAGATTAATGTTGTGAATGATGGGAGATTGTGTGACTTTGTGTATGAAGATGGAATTTTGAAATTTGGGAAGAGACTTTGAGTTCCCAATATACCTGATCTAAAAATAGAATTGTTTGATGATGCTCATAGTTCCAATTTCTATATACGCCCTTGGAGCACAAAAATGTTTAGATATTTGAAGCCAAATTTCAGGCAGGACAACATAAAGAGATAGATTTCTGATTTTGTGTCAAGATGTATGGTTTTTCAACAAGTGAAAGCTGGAAGGAAACAACCTGGAGGAGTCATGCAACCTCTTCACATACCTGAGTGGAAATGGGATAATATCATGATGGACCTTGACATGGGACTACCAAAGACTCCTAGAAAGAACGATGCAATATGGGTCATTGTTGATCATCTTAACAATTTAGCACATTTTCTTTCCATAAGAGAAAATCTAC